>CM060831.1:7425000-10245000 GCA_030762175.1 Metallyticus violacea | reverse complement strand
CTCTACAAGGTGAGGAATTTGCTTAGTTTATGCAGCTCCTGCGTGACGGATTTTTTAGATAATTACACGCGAGCGCCTTTCAGTCAATATGCGGTCTCATTGATACCTTTGATAGTTTTACAGCATAGTTCTCCAAAGCTAATAGCTGATAGTGTTTACTACTACCTTCATTTTTTTCCCCTATAATCTCTGCTTCGATTCGGCTAGGGATCTAGGAGGCCTCTTCCCATGTCCACTATTGGCTGTTCGTACAAACTGTGAAAAAACTGTAAACCTGCCACAATAAAAGTCCATTACTACTAGTATATTTCCCATACTAGTCACTTATCAAAGAATTCAGAAAGCTACAAACTGAGAACAGCTCTGACAAGGGAAAGCTGATAATGATCTGCACTTAAGGGCACCTATGAGCAGTGTAGTATTTTTTTTTTTATTTAAAGCTTAAAAAAACATTAAACTTTCCATTTTCGTTACACATAATACTTTTTCACAAACAGAGAAGTTGAAAATCTCATTAAAAGGAAAAAATAATGTTAAAAATCTAGTTATGTTTAAAATGTGGTTTTTCGATATTATTTTTTCGTAATTTTTTTGCATTCATAATGCTCCAAACAATACACTTTTTATCCAATATTTTTCAGGCTTTCGGCATTATTTCAGAAGTTATTATCAATAAAATGTATGCAATAATTTAAGATCACTTTATAATATTGGAAGTATTCAATAATTAATTTAATAAAGTATTCAATATATCAAACATTTAGTTATAAAATGTTCAGGGGTTATTTCTGAGACATGTTAATAATTTTATTTCATCAGAAACATAAATTTTGCAACGCGAGGAAAAATTTAGCTCTTTACGATCACCTCCTTGGTCTAGACGTTATCATTGCTGACTGCCGGCCGAGAGGCCCGGGTTCGATTCCCGGTACGCAATAGGCTGTCTTGCCTAAAGTTTTTGACAATCTCCAAGAACTGGATGGTGATGTTAGCAGAGTGAGCGGAGGCTTTGTCATGGTGAAACAAGATCCCCCTCTGTCAAGTTCCTGGAATCTACTACATAGGTCAGTCATCCTTCCTACAGTCCTGATCCAGTGGTAAAACATCGCATGAGCCCTGGGGAGGCTGTGGCTGCATATGAAGATGAACGTTTCACCCAGAGGAAAACGAGCAGCCAAGTGGCAAAGTAGTTTTTGAGGATGAGGAAATGCAGAGAGTGTGGTGGGGAGTACTTTGATTAGACGCAACTGTCGGAGTGAGTGTACCAACTCCCAATTTGAGGTGTTTCAAAATTTCCGTAGTGTCCCTCTGCACCTAGCCGGAAGCTACTTACTGTTATTCCCCTTTCGGACAACAGCTGAAACACCATATTACATCCTAGTGAACTATTACCTAAAGATGGCATGCAGACATTTCCACATTCACTTGTCACCCGCATACTTTTCCCACTCAAGCAAATAACTCATGTTTTCTTAGTAAAGATAGTTTTTATAGAAAAAGTCGGTGCGCAGGCGCAGGATGTTCTATTTCTCTCACCGAAGAGCAATCTCTTTCACACAAAAGCGCACTATAAGTGCAAATCTATCGTTCGCGAAATTTACCTACTTTTGGGGATAGGTGGTCAAAAATGTATCGTCACCTTTGAGTGCATAATTATATTCCACCTTTACGCCCCGAAGACAATTACTTAAGACCATCCCTATGTTGCCAGTTCTCGTAACGTCACAGGGCTATGTTTAAAGGAAAGGAAACGGTTGTCAAAATAGAGTGAACAAAATATTAACTGATGTACTTTTTATGCAGGTCACGTGACCATGTGGCTCTGTTCAAGTCCTCTTTCTACATTTTTTCTTCCTCGTCCTGTATACACCTATAGTTTCAGCATTCGACTGTTCCCGATGCAAGTTGATTGTTACTCCGCCCAAAGAACGGGAGGTTTAAAGGTCGGAAGAAAGAAAAGAAACGAGTTTGGGGTGGATAAGACATGTCTCAACAACATGGAAAGCTCTTCCCATTGTTTTCCTGTGGTATAATGCCATTATACCACGAGGGGGTTGCGCACCCTCTTCATCACTATGGAAAATGCCTGTAGGCATTGTGGCTTCCCTGACAATTAAACTGTAACACGTTCCGGGGACGACGTGAAAAGCTGTATTTTCCTCAGTGGCGTGGGTGGATGAAGCAAACAGGATGCACCCTGGATACCGTGGTTCAAATACACCATGAGGAAATTTTGCTGTATGTAAGACACCTAGTGTATTTCTTTAGGTATATTTATTATTTTACTTTTTATTTAATCATATTAAAACTACCTGCACTTTCCTTCCAACTAGCACTGGATTAAAAAAATGTATTTCAGGGTGTTTGAAACGAAAGATGAACTCACTTTTTACTTTTTATTTTTCTTATTTTTCTTATTTTCATTTCTGTTAAGTTTTAACGCCGTTTTTCCATTATAGTGTGTCATAACTTGAGGACTGGATTGGATTGTCGGGGCTAGAGAAGGATATTTTGATACTTCAACCTTGCTCAAGATCTGACCGTTTGTGTCCACATTCCCTGATATGTTTTCCAGAGAGAATACCCCCTTCTTTTCTAAGCAAGCCGAGCCCCTTCAGATAAACCGCTGTAATACCAGACGCCGGAGCAGGAACATTTCCAAAGCGCAAGCCGCCGTCACACTGCACCGTCACCAGCCCACCTTGTCTGCTACTTTCGGCTCTGTAACGGAAACAGCGGAAAATGGAAGAGCGAAAAATTCGCGCATAGGAAAAATCAACCTCAGCATTTGTATAAGCGACCAGAAAAAATCACGAAAAAAATCAGAATGGTCGATACAGGGGATTTGAACAAGGACCTCCAGTTCCAAGTGTTTCCATCTGAGCCATCCCGCTTCCTGTTCAAAATGTTATTCGTATAAAATAAGACACATTTTTTCTGATTATTTAAATAAACTGTACAAAATTTAACCTATGTCAAACCTAGAAGAATTGTTATTATCCAATGGTTTCAATTCTTTTCATTCTGCCGATATTTTCTAAACGAGGAACATAAAAAAATGTGTAACTTTGATACAGAAGATGGAAGGAAAACATTCTGGTATTTACACAATGTTCTGTTAACCGACACTGCAGCCGATTTCTGTTCGTAAACTGCGACTACTTCTTAACTTAAAGAAATTGCGGAACTCGGAGGTCGGATGCCAGATCGGGACTGTAAGGTGGATGCGTTGTAGACCCAAATCATGGGTTCAATCCCGGCCAAGGTCGATGGATATTTTCGGGCTAAAAATCCTAAGTATGGCTTCCTTCCATAGGGAAGTAAAGCCATGGGCCCTTTGTACATTTACCCCACATAAAAGAACCTCGATCTTGATAAAAGACGCCTCTGAGCAAAATTTATCAGTAGTTTTAGCCCTAATTTGAACGAAATGCCCATGACCTGAGATGTTATGGAGCGTTAATAAATAAAGGTAGATGCACGAATAATTTTATTTCTGTGCTCTATAGCATTATCAGGGAGTAATAAAATGCTCCTTAGTCTGGTTTGTGGATATTGCAAATTTCTTTATACCACTTTACGATAACTTTTTTTCTAGAACAACGGTTGCCAGGTGAAACTTGTTAAAAACAAAGTGACGACCATTTCTTGCCCTTTTTGACTGTTTTGCTTTGGTGGTCAAATTCTAGATCTAAATTTTATCTCCCCTGACAATACCAGAGACTAACCACTGCAGTTTTCTTTAAGCATTTTTGGCAACACCTGCAACGTTACCTCAAGCAACCTTTGCTCATTCATCATGAACTATCATCTTTAGAGTCAACTCTAAAGTACTGCATCTGGGATCATTTTTGACTGTTTGTTCTATATGTGTGGTGTTTCCTCGTCTTTAAGAGATTGCTGCCTCCTCTAAAATTTGCCGAACCAACGAAATAAAAAGGAAAGGAAAAAGTCCACAAAAGTTTGGTACGTACTCAAGTGACTGTTTTTCATTTAAGTCACTTTAGAAATGGTACAAAATAATATCTTGCAGATATCCTTGTTTGATCTCTGACCGGAGCCTAAAAATTCTAAATATGGCTTCCTTCGCTAAGAAAGTAAAGTCGTGAATCCCTCGTAGATTTACGGCAGGTAAAAGAACCCCGAGCCTGAAAGAAGACGCCTCTGAGCAAAATGTATCGGCCGTTCCAGGCCCTGAATTGAAAGAACCACTGGTGATCTGAGATGTTACACAGCGTCCATAAATAATCCAAATACATAAAATACAAAACGACTAACCTGGTATACATAAATAAATTAATTATCGGAAGCAAAATGGGTACCAACTCTATTTATTTCAGAATGTTTCGTCCCTATATAAATCTCAGCAGTTTCAATAAGATGATGCTATAAACCTTAACGCTTGTGTCTTGAAGTTACGCCACTGATCCGTCTATGCTCGCCCCTCGAACGGAACCTAATAAAGTGATGACGTCACTTGCCCCATTGTTATAACAAAACCCTACTGCTCAGAGATCTGAACGCGATACGTACATGGGATTCGGAAGTTTATCCGCGGGCGAAAGCAGTAATTACTTCACAAAATTGATTGCTTTCCTGATCTGAAATATAAATGTAAATATCTCATTATACACATGGTATATCTGCTTCCTAATCAGTTACAGCAAACCATTTTATACAGACTTAGGCCCGGAGTTGCTCTTTTGGCAAGAAACTGGTGTTTGTCATATTTTATTGATATATTATAAAACTAAAAAGCCTATTGGGTAGTTTGCGAAGAGAGGTAGACGCTTGAATACCTAGTAAAGACTTTGTACTGGGGTCAGATTTTAATGCTTATTAATACGAAGGTTACTTTGAAAGCTTTGAGAAAGAACAACAAGGAGTTGTGACAAGCCAGTGCAGGTTTAGATTGAAGTTTAGATAGCACCATGCGCAAATCTGAGTGCGCTCTAACACTGTATGATGTCAGGTGTATGTGTACGCGGGTATTACTGCGCCAGATGCTAGGGTCTATCTCAAGCAAGAGAATTTTGCGCAATGGTTTACTACGACTTCAACGTCTATTTATGGGGGAGAGAGAATATCTTGAAATACTGCATGGTACATTTGCGGATCTCAACCCTTCACAATCCAATATTTGTTGACAGTTTGTAGACTTTAGGAGAAAAATGGACTCCCTCAGAGTTGAAGACCGCAGGATGGCTCACTACAGCTACAACATTGAAATTGTGATGAAAAAAGAAGATACGAGGGTAGGTCCATAAGTTTCAGGCCTCGCCGGTAAGGATTATCGCCTTCACAAAAGCTTTTTCTGGGGCCATTCCTTATCTTTTAAGTAAATAATTACTTCCGCTCCCCTGTGTTCAGTAGTTCAGATATAGTTGCATAAAGAAGGCTATGTGTACAAGATTGTGACATGTTCAAAATTGAGTATCCAACTGTTATTTAAGTTCTTCACAAAAGATGGACTTCTCCAAATTAAATTAAACAGCGATTGAAAGGTGTATATGGGTAAAAGAATGGGCTTAAATTTTTCGAATGGGTCCAGAAAGCATTGAAGACGAAGAGTGTGCAGATCGGCTTTTGGAGGTGCTCACTGAAAACTTCGCTCTTATGGAAGGAGAAACTATGGAAGATCGGCGGCTCAAAGTTACAGAAATAGCAACAAGGTTGGGCCTTTCGAAAACAACAGTCCTTCGAATTATTCATGAACATTTAAACATGAATAAGGTCAGAGGGCGCACTGGAGCCACAGTAGCTACGTACGGAGGATGTATTTGCACCCTATCCACAGAAGTACGGCATTCATCATTTACAAAACGATTTCAACGAATGAAACGTTGTAGAGAATGTAATAGAATATGCAATAAGCAGATTGTGTTATTTTGAGCATTTTACCAAATCAAAGATAGCAGATTGGGAAACCCAAAAAAGCAAATGCAATGAAATATTAATTATGCTACGTAAAACTCATGAGAGAGATGTCGCATGCTGCCGACGTTTCATGCACCGTCACAAAACTCATCTTCAGAACAAGATTAGCCTTTTAATAAACTGAACTATTCTCTAAAAGTAAATGAATTCTGCAGGGAAAATTAGAAAGTTTTATTATGTTCATGGGCATAACGGCGAATACATAAGGGGATTAATGAATTTATATTTGCCGAAATCTAAATAAAATTATTTAATTTTGCTGAGAGATTTAAACGTTTATATAATATTTTACTATGGCGGCTACAATTTTATTCTATCACTTAAGACCTTTAAATGACAAGCCTCCCTATCAGATTAAATCACCTTAGCGTTATGTCGACGGCCTAGCTGAGGCAGAATACGCTACCTGAGTTTGCTTGGGTCTGGAACACCTGCATCACGGCCGACGCCGATCAATACGGCGCCCAGCGTCACCAGGCAAGGTCAAACCTTTTGCCCTCAGCGTCCAGCAATTAAAATACACAGGTCGCCGGCTTTGTCCTACTCCACATTAATAAGCAATGCTGTTTTTCTTCTTCTTCTTCTTTCTCTTCCTCTTTATTTTTTCTTTCAGAAAATTTTCCTCTGGAGTATCCGAACTACTGAGCAAAGATATGGAAGATATAAAATATTTACGCGGAAATTATATTGCGAAATCACAAAGGAATAGATTAAAAAGATTAAATTAATGAACGAAACTAGTACATATAACTTGGTGCTGATATAGTAACGTTAGCAAACTGATTTATGTAAGATCTGTTCAATAAAGAATTATAATTACATTTTTACAACATATATTAACTAATCCTCATAATTTTGATGTTCTTTCTCAAAGTAGTGCCTGTTGGATGCAATGCACCTGTCCCAGCGTTTCTGCCAGTCTTCAAAGACTTGCTGGAAACCGTTGTTTGACACATCCTTCAGAGTCGCCTCTGCAGCCTTCAGCACTGATTCTGATGGTGGAAATATCTCCCCACGAGGGTGTTTTCTTCAAATAAGGGAAAAAGTAAAAAGTCATACAGGACTAAATTTGTACAATGGAGGGAGGGGTTGACGAACACACTTATCATTAATTTTTGTGATATATTTAGCAACAACTTTTGCCATGCTGGGCCATGCATTATCATGGTACAGCATTCTCTGCTTGTACATTGGCTATACAGTGTTTTCAAGTCATCTTTGCAGTATTGCCCAGTTACAGTTGTGTGCACAGGCAGGTATGACGTGCTGCTAAACCATTCCTTGAATGTCGAAAAATGAAATGAGCATAAATTTCCCATCAGAATAAATCGCTTTTGCTTTTGTTTATTTATTTATTTATTTATTTATTGTGTTGGTGACTACACAAAGTTTCGCTGTTTGCTCTCAGGATCGAAAAGATGTATCCAAATTTCTTCAGCAACGACTGATTTATCTTTGACAAAACTCCGTCTCTTTCTGTGTCGGTCCTGGTGGTGTAGTGTTAGCCAGAATTGCCTCCTAAACCCAAGATCGCGGGTTCGATCCCGGCCATGACCTATGCATTTTTTCGGGCGTAAAAATCCTAAGTGTGGCTTCCTTAGGTCCCGTGCCGTACATTTACGGCATGATAAAGAACTTCAAGTCTGAAAAAAGAGGCCTCTGAGCAAAATTTGTCGGCCGTTTCACGCCCTGATTTGAATGGGACGCTGATGACCCGAGATGTTAAAGAGCGTCCGTAAATAAATCAATTCAAAGCATCTTCCTGTAACATTGTTACAGCTGTCCCGAAACCCACCGAGCACAAACACATCTCATGTGCAACTTTTCAGCTGCCAATGTGTGAGAGGCACCCAGTAAACTTTTCAAACATTCTAAAATATTCTTAATGTTATTTGATGATCCTGTCACAATGAGAGCTGCGGTGTTAATGTTTTCTTCCGTTATAGCACAAACTGGGTTCTGGATCCAGCTTTCATTGAACTGAATTGCCTCAGGCCTCAGCTGAAGACTTGTGACGAAAGCAGAATTTTAGAGCAGCATGTTGTCCTTCGCGTGTCACCTCCATTTGGCTGTAGGCGGAACTGAACATGTATCAACTTGTATAACTCTCAAACAATGAAACCAGTACCACGTGTCCTTTACGCATTAAACTAACAAAAGATTGTAAAGTTTGATTTGGCGCGAGAATTTATGCCTGAATGTTGGCCATTCTTTATTAAACAGCTGTTGTATTTCCTCGTTGTTTCTTAGTGTCCCATGTTGTTCATTTTGTGTTACTAAAGCCAAATGATGTGAACTTTTGGTGTAAACGCAGAATTAGAACGTGCTCTATAACAAAGGAACATTTCCAAGAAAAATTCACAACAGAACAAGTTGACAAATGTTTATATTGAAATATTGATCAATAAAAAAGCTCACTTTGAAATAAATAAACAATAATACTTAGCATTTTAAGGAAATAGAACCCGTCTCTTTCAAAGAACACATTTTGAGTGCTTTGTTTCTTAATTTATACGGGAACTGTTGATTCGACGTAATGAACTGCCTTCTTACACATCAATGTAAATACATCTCAAGGTAACATTCAGAATTTTGCAAGACAAGAGTATTGAATTTTTGTTGCACAGTTGAAAGGTAAAGCGTATCGATGGCAAGATCGTAAAGCCAAGCTGATATCGACATTCAGAGAGTGGCAACACTGCTAAGTGAGAATGGGAGTGGAATCTCTGATGAAGTTGTTACTGTAGCAGACAGCCTGGCCCCGTGAGACTATGGTAATGCGTAGTGCCGTCTGTCACACTTTGCACAAACAGCAGCGTAAAAATGGAATAAGGTAAACGTGCAAATGGAAAGTTTCCCTGTATACCAACCTTGATACTAAACTATTTAAGTCTTTCAGGTTGGATGCTGATTTTTTGCTACATATACATAATGTATAGCGCACGACCAAACATTAAGAGTCATAATCTAAATTATACACTGCTAAAAAAAATTAGAGGAACACAATAAAATAAATATTATACAATTTACTTTTTGAAAGTTTGTAATTAAAAATTGAAGAAGTGTGTAAAATTAGAAATATTTCCATGGTTATCTCAACACCCAGTACCTCCGTGAGCTGCGATGACTTCATAACACCCACGTGGCATGCTTCGCACCAGTCCCCTAATAAACATTTGTGACATTCTCTCTCGTTCTTCACCGAGTGCATTTGTGAGTTCTCCCAGGTTCTGTGACACAGCAGAATGCTCACGAACATGCGGGCCAGTCCATCACCCGAATTTGACATTCTTGCTGGACATCTTTGATATTCCGTGCTGTATGAGATTTAGCATTATCATGCATTAGAAGGAAATTAGATTCCATATCATAAGTAAAGGATACAACGTGTTGAAGGATAATATAAACATCAGCATCCGTGACAACAACAAGCTCTGTTCGAGACTCAATAATAATGCCAGCCCAAACCGCCTCCAAATCTGTCGTGTTCAATAATGCAGCACGCGTTCACCAGGACGTCTCCATACACGTGTACGACCATCACAACCCGTCAAACGAAATCTTGACTCGTCTGTGAAGAGAACAGCCTTCCATTGGCAGAGCTGCCAGTTGAGATGATTCTGGGCAAATCTCAGCTGGACTTTCTTGTGCTGACGTGTCAAACGCGGGGCTTGAAAGGGAATTCTAGATCCCAGCACTGCATTTCTCAGTCTGTTTCTTACAATCTGATCAGAAATCGCCACTCCAGTCGTTGTTCGTACATCATTTAGTGTAAATTTACGTCTACTCAAAGCTAATAGGACAAGACATCTATCCTGCACCTCTGCTTGTCTTCTTACGCTCTTGTCCAGGTCGTTTCTTGTATCCACCTGTCTCTATATATCATCTCCAAACTCTATGGATGACAGAAGGACTGACATGAAGAATCCTGGAGACAAAGCGAATGGAATGGCCTCCTTCAATCCACGCAACTGCTTGTGTGACTGATGTTTCATTTAGATGTCTCATTGCTCTGTATTAGCCTCAGAAAACATAAAATAACAATTTCCTACCGTAGATTGCTGTTGAAACTTGTTTTTAAAAAAAAATCACTTTGGTTTCAACATTTCTTGAAACTTCGCTAATTTATTTAGAGAAAACCAACAAATCCTAGAAGATCTTTATTCCAAGTTTAAACATAACTTCAAATATAATATCTGACTGTTAAAAATTACATTGTATCAATATTTATTTTAGGGCTTTGATTTCAACATGTGTTCCTCTAATTTTTTTGAGCAGCATATATGCTTTGTACGAATTTTATTCAATTCTAGTACTATAAATAATTGTTTATAAATGCATTTTCTTAGCGATTTGCTTTATATAATGATACACTAAAATCTTGCGTAATTGTTTTGTTTCACTCATTTCTGACTATCTATATTTCTTATTATTAAAATAATATACAAGAATAAATACGATTGCGAAGAGATAACTGATAAATAAAAACATTAAATATTTTTTTCCAAAAATAAAAACGTACTCCTTAACTAATTTCCTTTAAGAGCAATACATTTGGTCCAGCGAATTTTCAATTTTTTATTCTTTAAAAAAATAATTTTCTTACGAACTGTACATAATATTCGTTTACAACATGTAACGTCTTCATTCGACGTAATATCTTCCCATGCAAGCCCATTTTTTGAGGTTAGGAAAGTGAATAAAAATCGAATCTGGGGATAGGGTGGGTGGAGAACTATTTTGAAGTCCAGCTCGTTCACTTTTGTCATCGCAACAGCTGACATGTGAGCAGGCGCACTGCCCTGTTGAAGGAACATCTTGGTCGCTTCTGCTTCAACTCACTGTGCAAACAATAACGTTGTGTAATAACAGCCATATTGTCTCCAGTCTACAGTCACAAAACGACATCAGAAGGTAATCGGATTATGCTGCAATTTTCCCAAACACGTTTTGGAAACGTTCTTCCTTGAGCGTTTTTAGTCTGGAGTCAAACTCGACACCCATCAAGCACTCAGCTTCTTCATTTGAACAACTTTATGTACGGTTCATATGAGATGCCTACCATCTCCAGAACGTGCAACATATGCAGTGCTCGTACGGCCACGTTTAAATTCATTTATACAGTAATGTCAATGGTCTTGAGTGCTGGTAGAGTCTTGATGAACTTCCTTCAGCTCAGTTTGTGCCTGGGCCGCTGTTCAGTTGTTTAAATAAAAATGTTTTTATCACTGCACGATACTCGTCTTTATCAATTTCTACGAAACGTTACACCGTCACTTAAGATATCTGACAGTAAAGAACTACGCGTTAAGTCTGTGAAAACTTAAACAAAATCGTTACAAGAATCACGCTTACCAACCGTCATGCCTCTTAACAAAATGTACCGCTTTTACCAGACTTATCAATTCCCCTCGTGTTAATTACAATATTCTTTTGATGTTTCAGTTCGAATCTTGGGCGAGTGCTTGCCTGTTGTTAGACAGGATATTGATTGACACGGCCCTGCGACACTCGAGGTCACCCCGGCCCCCTGGAGTGCACTTGATGCTGCCGAGGGTCGTGTCCCAACTTTTTAGCTCACATCCCAAGGGAACATGAAAGGAAGAAGGGGCGAGGGGAAGTGCACAAGATGAAAATTTTGAAATGAAAAGTTTCTCTCCTTCATACCTTTTTATCCACCTTTATCCTCGTCCCTTCATTTCTCTGTGTGGGCGGTCGGCAGAGTGATTGAATAGACGCAACACAAGTTTTTTTTTCCCCTTCATTTCATCTCTCAAAGGCCAGCAAAAGAAGCAGAAAGTTAAGTTTACGGTACGTTTCCTAATGAATGACGAGAAATGACGAGGCAAAAAGATTGGGGTGTGGAGAACATGCGTTGGTGTTTCTAAGATATGAGGTCAGGGTAAAGTTAAAGTTGAAATGCACCTTTAGGCTAGAGCGCACACGTTGACGAAACTCTGTGTGTGACATTTAACTTTGATACAGGAGGAGATTATCAGCGAAAGGGATTTAGCTATAGAACAGTATGAGTATTTAATAACATACTGGCAGTTTGGTAGAATGCGAGAAATGTGGAGTTGAAACATTATAGGAAATTTAAGAAAGAATGGGGACGGGGAAAATATGTAGATGTTTGTAATAAAAGGGGAAGGGAGGGATTTTCTTGGGGTAGAGCAGGGAGGGTTAAGTGGAGAGAATAAGAAAAAGGAAGTGTCCACAATGTGGAGAAATAGAGAAAGATTTTACTGTATAGTTGAATGTTCACAAACTAAAGATTGTAGAGAAGTTGTATGGATTAGGAAATGGAATAATTTACAAACAGATGGTGGTAATAACATTTTTGAATCAGGAAACAAGGAGTTTTTGAAAAATAAATTGGTGAGTATATGAGAAAGGTAAAAGAAACATGGTAGAAACGGAGGAATGTGTGTATGAAGAGAGGAAAGAAGGAAGTGGAGAGGGGTGTTGAGTGTGTAGGATCTCAGAAAGTTGGGCACAATGGGGAGAAAAAGTGTACAAGTATTGTTTAACTTGTTAATTGTTATGGTAAAATATAAAACAGCAGATGTAGGTAATTTTCTTGTGTAATATTGCTTACATATGAATACTAAATTGGAAATTGTTAGTAATACCGTGAGATCAGTTTTAATTACCTAAGGAGTATTTAGTCGAGTTTTGGTGATTAGCAGGAGGGTTACTAACCATACAAAAATATACAAAGCAATTTAAGAGGCCCATTATTTACCAAATTATCGAATGATGTGTTGAAACACCCCGCCTTCATTCTCCACACATTTTTGGCATCTCTTTAGGAAATTATTCATCACTACTGTACTTGATTTTGAGAAATCCGAACAATTTCCTGACGAATATTATCTTTGAGTTCTTGTATGGCGCGCGGATTCGTCTTGTACAAGGCGTTTTTTTTTTTTTTTTTTTTTGTTAATTTACACCAGAGATAGTAATTACAGATTCTTAAATCGAGGACCGAGGGGGGCACAAATCTCAATTACTCTGTATTGCGAAAAGCATTGTGAATTGCTCTCATGGAATTATTCGCAGTGGGAGAGTCATGTTGAAAAAATGCACGATCACGCTTCTTATCGATTAATTCTCTGAAAAAAGAGGAATACTTTGGTGCTCACATAAATAACAGAATTAACATAATGCTCATGTAATGTTGGTCTTATGATTCTATCACCACTGCGTTAAACACAAATGAATCGTACATAAAGACACCTGGGCTGTTGTAAACACACGAGATATAATGCGTTTTATATACTGTCGAATTAAGAAACGAACAATATAACACACACTCTGGAACAGCTGGGCTATAACTATGACAAGGTCAACAAGTAAGCAAGCAGGCATGCAACCCCCCTATTGCGCGGCAAGTGAATTGAGCCTCGCTCATAGGAAAAACCCCATGCCGTGGGAGAAAACATCACTGATCGAACTGTAGTACTAAGCTGGCCAGAAGATTTTCATGGTAACTCAACTTAAAAATTATTGTCCTTCAAACATATGTACATAAGCATTTTCGGCACTTTCATCCAAATCTTGGTGTTTTTATATATTCAAGATAACGTGTTTTTTATATATTCAAGATTATCTAACCGCCTTCCTTGAAGAAATATTGATACGGAAAGGAACAACCATAGTCAGAAGAAAATGTTCTTTCATAAGTTAAAATTGAAGAAATTTTGATTACAGCCGGAATTCGAAACACTGTTCTTCCGGGCTAAAGCTCAAACCAATTGAGCTACCGTTTTCAAATGAGAGAGATTCTTGATTCCATGCTTGGGTAAACACATGGCTTTTTATATCCTTTAAATATTTTGATTTTCCCACTTATTTTCACACATAAATCGTACAAGAGGTCTACCTGTTTTTAAAATACATTTTCAAAATTATGTGTTAGTTTCCTTCTTTCTTAATGTTTCCCACCCTTCTGAATCATTTATTCAGATAAACATCAACACTTTTTTAAATATTTGCAGTAGACAGGAAGGTCTGTTTTCTAATTGTTCGGTAAATACGCAAATAAATAAAAAGAAGAAAAAGACGCCAGTATCAAAAGAAAATTGTCAGATTATCAGCCTGGTACATCTTCAAGTTCTATTTCTTCTATAAATGAAACATTTCTTTTCACTTTTACACTTAATTGCAATTTATGAAAATAAAATTAACTTTTTCATGCAGAGAAATCTGTAAACATAAAAATTTGAAAATGTTACCAAATATTTTAGTAGAATAACAATTACTTGAATTAACAATTTTGAAACTGGTATGAACAGATTTAAAAAAAAAAAAAACTTTTTTTTTTTTTTTTGAGAAAATGGATAGTGAATCTTATTCAATTTAAAAGAGTCTCTTACGAATCAATTCCGATGTAGCTTGTTTGGTATTAGTTGATACAGTGTTAATATTTTATTTTTTTAACTTAACTTTAATAACTATTTCCACTTCGATGTATTGGCATTCTTTGTGTTTTTTAAAATGCATAAATAATTGCAGAAAAAATCCAAAATAGTCAAAAGGGGGGGGGGGTTATCATTGAAATAGGCAACAGAAGCCATAATAGGCAAAATAAAAACTAGTTCTACCGTCCCTAAATGTACGGAAACATGTTCATTTCTATCTGCTTCTTAAATACGAGGGCGTTTTATCTACCTTTCGGGCTCTGATCATAGGCGTTCTGTTAAAACCAAGTCTCTCTTGCCGGTTGTGCATTATGCCTTGTCTACCTGTAAGGATTTCGATAATCTATTTAATTTAACACTTATTGATGTGTTACCGACTTATTTCAGAGACAGAGAGATGGCAGCTATTAAGCATAAAGCGTATACACCAACAGATTTAAATCTTATATATTAATAATTTTTCTTTCCCTCTTATTGCTCGTTTAACCTCTTTCCGCGCATTATGTTACCTTCGAGATACAATATTTATTTTTATCACCTTCACTTGTCTTCTGCATTTGACGAAGAACACAAGTTTCTCGAAATAAAGAAAAAATTGTGACGACTATTTAAGTATTTTTGCTTCTCTAGTTCTAATTATTTTAGTTACATGGTTCCAAAATTTAATTTATTTGTCATTTATTATATATACGGAAGATTCCGTACATTTTCAAAATCTAGAAAGGTTAAAATCAAAAACTTCCTTTTTGGAGCCCTTTAAGGGGAAAATAAACTCAAACTGCTTCTCCCAGAAGTGAACGCTGCATACAGAGGACCGCATCCAGGCGGAAGACGAACGCCGCTCGCTTCGTTACGTCAATTCCGGTTTTCAAACTGAGTCACACACATACACACGTAAAAGCTGATGGGCCTTTCTGCACTTCACCCTCTTTTGTGTGTTACGTGTAGTAGCAGGGGAGGTCAAAGGAAGTGGGGCAACTCCATTCAATATCTACCATTAATAGAAGAGTTTTCCATCACTCTGATCGATTTTCGGTCGGAAGAACGTGCTGAAAAGCTACGGGCTTTGGTGGACATTTTCTACAATAAAAATAACTTTAATTTAATTTAACACAAAAAGAGAAAAAAAAAATACAAAAGAGATTCAATACTTTCTGATAATAAAGTTTAGTAATTGAAAGTATGTTAATCCGAAAAGTTTCTGAGTTAATCACTGCATATACAGTAAGGATGGCTTGGATATATCGCGAGGTGGAATTCTGATTGCAGAGGTCAGCAAATTGGGTGTACTGTCTACATTCTGCCTCAGATGGCTCAGTATAAAAGAGATGGCATAATTGAATATACACCCAGAATGATTACTGCTGTTTTTAAAAATTAAACTGTTATCAGTCATATGTACGCAGTCGAAATGCTAATAAGCGCTATTGCCAATGAAAGCATTCCGAAATATTTACTATCGACGCTAAAATTTAAGTCGCCGGACAACGCTGTTTAATTAATTGATTAATTTCGCTTCACTGTTTACAATATTATTCAAGCTGATAAGTGTATAGACCTTAAATATGCTGAAGTATATTTGATAAATGCACTGAATTAAGTAAACATACGTCAAATTAAGTTCATATATATTTCATTATTTTAAAATATTTATTCACATAGACATATTTTTAGATAGGTGAAATATGGAGCGCTGGAACATTTAAGAAATATCGACCGCTTTTGCGATGAACATAGTGTGGAAAGTGGACACACCATAGTTAAAAGAGCGTTCTTCACGGAAGACAAACAAACAAACTATAAGCAATGTATGGACTTTTTGAAAAATATGAGTAATGAAATGGAGCAAAGATTCAAATATCAAGTCTGTGAAAGTGATAGAACTAAGTGCATAATTTGAAAGTTTTAAAACATTTCAAGAGTTAGTAAAAAATATTGTAAACTCATGTCAGGACTTAAAAATGTTGACGCTGTTAATTCAAACTTGTTTTCTTTTCCATCGGTCCTGGTGGTTTAGAGGTAACCATACTTGCCTCCTAAGCCCAAGATCGCGGTTAGGATCGATGGATTTTTTTTGGGGGGGGGCGTAAAAATCCTAAGTATGGCTTCCTTCGAAAGGGAAGTAAAGCCTTGGGTTCCGTGTCGTACATTTACGGCACGATAAAGAACCTCAAACATGAAAGAAGAGGCCTCTGAGAAAAATTTGTCGGCCGTTTCACGCCCTGAATTGAATGGGATGCTGATGACCTGAAATGTTAAAGAGCGTCCATAAATAAATCAATAAAGAAACATTATTTGTTAAATAGTGTTTAAAGCTCGTTTTTAACTACTGAAGCGTCACAGGCGTTGAACATTGATAATACGAGCATTAGATGAAATGATAAACTGGAAACGGATTTTTATTTTAGGAAGGAAATGTTCCAGGCCAAAGTTTAGATTATCTCCCAGGCATTTGTCATTTATGGGGATGGGGACTGAGGAAAACCTGGAAAAAACCTAAGACGGGAAGGTTGGTCCTGGCGGGAATCAAACCCCGGACCTCCCGCTCACGAGTCCGCGCCGTAACGACCTCGGCCACCCATGACGGTCTCAACACTCCTGAAATAGTAATAGTTGAAGATAAGCGTTTTTGTGAAGCATATTCTCCACAGAGCGCTGTACGCATAAGGAAACCCTTAACAGTAACGTCACAAAAAATCGATAGCTCGCTAAAGCCATTACATTGTTTTGAGAGACAGAGCTCGTGTTTTGTTTTTAGCCACTCAGTCGGGTTCATGTTTGTGAAATGTAACACTACCAACATCGGAACTGTGAAATAACTCTTAAGTAGTCCCGCGCATAGCTCGTATTTCAACACAGTTCGATGAGCTCTCGGTCCTTTAGTAACAAAGCTAAATATAGCACACTAGGACCTTTAAAGATGGATCTAACAAACTGAACTGAACTGTGAGATTTAAGGTGAAGTATCCCTCTAGAGAAGCCTGTCATTTTACTTCAAGAAATTTGAAATGTCGCTGAAAAGCATTAATATTTTATTTTCATCTTCGTGTAAGATTTTCCAAAGTTGCAGCATGTAATTTTTATGCTTTATAATATTAACTAAGTTTTATTATACTTATTCGCAATATATCAATAGTTCTAAAGTTACGTCTTTGTTATAAAAATAACAACTAATGTAACTTTTAAATAATAGGTAACTGTAGTCACTTGTTTGTGATGATCACGTAAACAAACTAGTGCTAACATTTTCTACAAATTGGATAAAACTGAAATACAAGCTGTGATAAAGTACTCCTTTTGAAGGGTTTAACCCCAAAATAAACATAACAGAAGTTAGTTTCCACATTAAAGGATGCCTACACTTCGTTTTCGACGGTTAAAAAGTAGGTTACTGAATTTAAGCGTAGTTGTGCATCCATTCAAGATAAGGAGCGTTCAGAGCGCCCCAAAACTGCTACGACTGACGAAATTGTGATAAAAAGTGACAACGCTGTAATCGATGATCGCCGATTAAAGGTACGCGATTGCAAAGACCTCGATAGACCATGTCCATTACATTTTACGCCAAGAGAAAAGTTTCCTTTCCATGGGTGCCGCGTTTATTAACAACGGACCAAAAGCGAGTTCGAATGAACAGAGTGTTTAGACTTGTTTGAACGCAATTGCAGTCCCTTCCTCCGACGTTTCATAACAGTAGATGAAACATGGATAACGCCATAGACGAAGGAGCAGGCCAAACATCGGGTGGCAACAGGTGAAAGTGCACCAAAGAAAACAGAAACGGTTCCATCTGCAAGAAAAGTCATGGCTAGGATTCTCATGGTGTGCTGCTAACCACCTCCAGAAGGGAAGAATCATCACCGGGGAGTATTACGCTTCACTGTAGACCAACTGAAGAATGCTGTTCAAGCTAAACGTCCACACCTTGCGAAAATGAAAGTTCTCTTTCATCTCGACAATGCACCTTTTATTGCTGCAAAACTGCATGACCTTCGGATTCAAGTGCTTCCACATCCGTCATATTCGCCAAATGAGGTTCCCAGCAATGTTTGTTCCCAAACCTGAAGAAATGGCTGGGTGGACGAAGATTCACATCAAATGATGAGGTTGACGCTGAGATAGACGCTTATTTTTCACAGTTTGACAAATATTATTTTACTGAACGTATTAAAAAGTTGCTAAGTCGTTGGACTATTGATTTACAAGGTGACTATGTTAAAAAATAAAAATAAATGTGCATTTTTAATGTAATAACTCTACCTGATATGTATGAGAGATTTAAGCTATAATTTTTTATTTCACTAATAGAAAGGAAAAACGCCTATAATCAAGATAATTGCAAATATAATATCAAAAGTTTGTTACTTACTGACATTTTTATCAACTCCCTTTACAAACCAAACATACTCATAAATTTCTATGAAAGATTATTCCAAAAATAGTTTTAAAAAAGCTGTTTGGAGAGAAGTGTTTAAGTCTCAATGTAATCACCAAAATGTAATTATTATTAAGTTGGGGTTAAAAAAAATACTGTGTAAATGACCGACTAGGTTTTGTGACTACTTGACATCTCTAAACTTATATGTACAGTATAGGTCGAGAACATATCCATACTACCATTATAATATAGAAATATAATAAAACTGATATGTAAATATTAGGAGATTTGAATGCAAGATTAAGAAATGTACCAATAACAACGATATAGTAGGTGCATATGGTGAAATTATTTTGATAATGGTAGAACATTAAGAGATTTTGCTACTTTTAATCAACTTAAAATTGTGAATACTTTTAATAAAAAATGTATGAATAAGTATACCTGGAATGCAAAAGGCTCGTCTTCATAATTGACTATGTAATAGCTAATAAAAAACGTGCTCTCAAATTCGAAATACTTGTGTATATAGAGGCAGTGACATATTTTCCGATCATTCTGCGTTACTTCAAAGGTTGGAAGATGGGGAAAACAGACATATTTAATATAATTTCCCAAACAACATTTCAAATGTGAAGTTCATATTCTACAGGAAAAGTGTATGAGGTCTATAGCAACAAAAACTCTCACATGAACTGCAAATGGTTGACACTGCGGACAATATTGAAGAAGAATGGAATAGGCTAAAACAACACTGCTGAAAATAGCTAATGAAGTACTTGAAAAAAGTAAAATATCAAACCGAAGTGAAAGGCGGAAATATCTAATAGTATTAAAGAAAAACAGAATGTCTATAATCTTAATTTACAAACAAGAACGGGAGAATCTTGGGAAATATATACACAGAAAAGAAATAAAACCCAAATTTTGATAAAAAAAAAAAGTCATAGTGAATCTGGGGAAAGATTTGTTGCTAATATTACACATAGCATTCACGGAAGACAAAAAATAGCTTTTAGACTTATGAAACATATAAATAAAACGGAGAAAGATGATTTTTTTTTTTTTTGAGTAGTGTTTAACGCCCGTTTTTACTACTGAGGCACCACAGGCGGGAGAAAGATGATGCAAACACTAATTTGATAGTTGAAAATAAATGGATATAACATTACAGAAATGTGTGATATGGTAGAAATAATGCAGAAGATCATTATATAGAAATTGATAAAAGTTGTGTAGACGAAATAGACATAAAAGAATTAGAAGCAGCGCTAAAAGTAACAAAAACAGAAAAGCTACCTGGCATTATGAAATTAGTGCTGATTTAATTAAATATGGTTTAACGATATTAAAATTCTGTTTTCTTCTTTTTTAAATGTGTGTTGGAAATAGTGTTTAGTACCTGTGGAATTTAATATAGGTAAAGTAATTTCCTTATTTAAAGAAGGTAATACAAATGACAAAGGAAATTATAGAGGAATAAGTTTATTAAGTGCAGGTTACAAAGGTTATGGAAAAATTCTTAATCAAAGATTACAAGGTATTACTGACGTAATAAAATTAGAAGAACAATCAGGCTTTAGGAAATGACATTCATATAGCGATAATATTTTACAATGAGACACATTATTGAAAAACGTCGTGAATTTAATGTAGAAACTCATATAGCGTATGTTGATTATGAGAAAGCCTTTGATAAAGAAAAATACCCCTTTTGTGGAAAATATTAGAAACAAGAGTTTTCCTAAACACCTTAGTTGGGTCAATAAGAGTTTGTATGCATGTAAATGGCTAAATAATTATAAGTTTAGGACTTAAAATGTAAGATAAAATCTTAACAAATCAAGGTTTTTGACAAGGGTATATTTAATTTTATTCATATATATTGAGAGTGCCAAAAATGTACACACTTTCACAGTAGATATCTATTTATTTAATATATTTCAAAGTTGAACTGAAAAACAACAGTAATGTGTAGTATGGTGTTTTGTAAACAGATGCTTTTTTATTTGTTTTATTTACGGACGCTCTTTAACATCTCGGGTCATCAGCGTCCCATTCTATTCAGGGCGTGAAACGGCCGACAAATTTTGCTCAGAGGCCTCTTCATTCAGGCTTGAGGTTCTTTTTCGTGCCGTAAATGTACGACACGAGACCCCCGGCTTTACTTCCCTTCCGAAGGAAGCCATCCTTAGGATTTTTACGCCCGAAAAAATCCATCGATCCTGGCCGGGATTGAACCCGCGATCTTGGATTTAGAAGGCAAGTATGGTTACCACTATACTACCAGGACCGACTATAAATAGATGTGACTCACACACATTATGATAGCGTTGCTATGTAACAGGTAAATCAACAATGAACAAATGTAGCCAAGATTATCGTATGATGTTCTATAAACAGATGAGACTCACATTACTTATGCTGGGGTTGCTACAACAAAATGGTGTCAAGATTATCGTTTGAACAGCGGAAAGAAATTCTGAAGTGGTACTGGAAAACCGAGAATGTTGTTGAAGTTCAAAAGCAATGGGGACGTGTGTACAGAACAGAACCGTCAAAGCGAGTAACAATTGCACGCATTCGAGGTAAATTTGAGACTCGTGGTACCGTATGCGATGTTCACAAGGGCAGATCTGGGAGACCTGGCTGCCTCTGCTGGGAATATTTTCATCATCCACTCGTAAATATTGTATTGTTGCATGTTCATGGAGATAAAGAATGCACAATCACTTCTCCCATGATTTCTGACACTCGTACACATAGGTCATACTCGATAAATTCCCGAATGGCCCGAACGTTTATCCGTTGCGCTCGTCCAAGATCTACGTTAGTGACTTTCATTTCTCACAATTTTCCATCAGTCTGTGAAACTTTTGTGTCACTCACTCACTTGTACATTAGTCAGCGTCTCATCCCCAAACTGTGCTTTTGATCTTTGCGAAATTTGGTCAGTTTTGCGGCCTCCAGGCTAAAAAATTAACAACAATGCATTGCGTAATAGATGAGTGTATCTCTTGCTCGGACTTGATGCTATTGACAAAGGATATTCCCACGAACGAGTAACCCTACATAACTGTGAACACGTGTGTTTATTTTTAATAGATATTGCATTTTAAGGTTGGATGAACCACGCACAAGTATCTCGATACAAGGAATGGACACGTCTCGATCAAATAAATGACCACGTCTCGGTGATACAGGCCCCACATCAATTCCTCCGGTACTACCTGACAGTAGGAACATGGGGTGCAATTAAGGGCGACAGACCGCGCGACAAAACCCCAGTATTGGCAGGAGGAGGGGTGGATTGCGCCACCAGCGACGGAACAAATTAATTTGCTCTGCTTCCTTCCTTCATTCACTTCGCTCCTTTATCCCTTGCTCGTCCTTTTTTCCGTCTCTCTCTAACACGTATCACATTGTTCATTCTTTTTCTTATCTCTGCTTTCCCCCAAGCTGATCACTTAGCTGCGAGGAAGGGAGAATGAGCAAGACAGCCGTTATGCAGAATTCGACAGGAAGGTCCTTTCCTCCCGCTTTAAACAGATGTTCACAGTCACGCAAGACGGTAAATTCTGTACGTTCTCGGAACGAAGAAGTATCAAATTTCTCATTTTTAACATATTCTGAAAATGTTCCATTATTAAAATAACGGGTGGCAGAGTACGTTAAGGCGCGGACTTGTGATCGGGAGATCTGGGGTTCGATTCCATCCAGGAAAGCCCTCCCTGATTGAGGTTTTTTCCAGATTTTCGTCATTCATCATTAATGGTAAATGCCGGGGAGGTGCCCTAACTTAGACCTGGAAGTTTTCTTCCTTTAATTAAAAAAATCTTTTACCATTTTATAATTTTATCTCACGTATCATTAGTGTCCACAATCTGTGGTGCCTCAGTAGTTACAATTAAACACTATTAAAATATTCAAACTATGTTAGCAAAAAACTCTCAAAGGTTGCTTTTAAGTCTTCCATCGCAAATCTCTTATCATTAAATAAACTGTTTTCAATATTAGAAAGACATAGAAGTCTGAGAGAGCCAAGTCAGGTGAATAAGGCAGATGAGGTTCAAATCATATTTAATTTATTTATTTGAAATCACAACAGTACGTGTGGGGACAAGCAAGGTCTTAATGGAAGGTTACGTTCCTCTTTGACATATCTGGCCTTATCTTGTTCTTTTCAGTTGTAAACAGAAAAACTTTCTCTCTTGCAGGTCGTAGTCTACTTCGGAATCTTCGATTTCGTCACTGCCACTAAAGATGTCTACCGCAGAAGTAGGCGAAAGTCTGGGAAGGAGTTCAGTAGGCCACGACCTACATCCTCGGGAGTTTTTCTATCTATAACTGACACCGGCCATAAATTCCTACAAACTTTGATTTCTTTAGTTGATCCAAAAAGTTAGCATAATATCCTCAAGTAGCGGTTGTAGCCTTATTTAGAAAGAATCAATCAGCAGAATTCCTCTCGCAGAAATATTATATCCACTTCATAAACTTGGCTTTCTTTCGTTTTGTTTCTGGTGATTATGGGTAGGTGTTGGGTTCTCTGTAGCACAAAACACAAGTTAACTATCAGAAACCGACAAAGTCGAGTGGAGTTCTATACCTCGGAACGCTAATGGTACAAACCTCACTAATACGAGTATTTATTATAGTGACATCAATATAATACAAAATCGCTCCAAGAGGCGCACAGACTATACTTGCTTTTATTATACACTTGGTATGTTTGATTTAGTACAAGATATTACATAATATATTCACAACAAGATATTCAGCATTAAAAGCATAAATAAATAAATAAATAAAATAATTATTAAAATATAAAAATACCAATATACACATAAAATCCCATTATGAATGACACAGCTGGATTCAGTCAATTTGTTCCCCCCAACCCGCTCGCCGGTTATCAGTGTTTTCAGTTCTGAGCTGTCTCACTTCATCAGAAATTTACCTGATCTCTCCTTTCCTTCTTGCCTGCCAGCAAAGCCCAGCACGACCATCTGCCTCTGTTTAATCCTGTAAAGGAGTGCGGTAGATACTTTTCCCTGCATTCTTCCGTACCTTTACATTCAGCCAGAATGTGTGTCGATGATTCACCCTCCTCATAGGTGGGACAAATTCTCCGCTCATATTCGTCGGTGATCTTTGTCATCCGCACCTAGTCTGAGCCAAGCGAGTCCCTGACTAGTGAGTTTAGTTCCTGTTTTGATGAACTGATCCTCCCCGATACCACCGTCACGGGTGGCCGAAATCGTTAATGTGCGGACTGGTGAACGGGAGGTCTGGGGTTCGAATCCCACCAGGAACGCCCTCCCTGACTGAGGTTTTTCGTCAGTCCTCATAAATGGCAAATGCCGGGGAGGTACCCTAAACTTAGGCCTGGAACGTTTCCCTACCTTAAAAAAATCCTTTCGCAATATATATTTCATCTCATGTATCATAAGTGACCATCACCTATGCTGCCTCAGTAGTAAAAATGTGTGTTAAACCCCATTTAAAAAATCCTCATAATCTACACTTTTCTAGTGTCAGAGTCGGTGGTATAGTAGTAACCATACTTGCCTCCTAAACCCAAGATTGCGGGTTCAAATCCGGCCAGGATCGATGGATTTTTTCGGGCGTAAAAATCCTAAGTATGGCTTCCTTCGGAAGGGAAGTAAAGCCGTAGGTCCCGTGTCGTACATTTACGGCACGAAAAAGAACCTCAAGCCTGAAAGAAGAAGCCTCTGAGCAAAATTTGTCGGCTATTTCACGTCCTGAATTGAATGGGACGCTGATGACCTGTGATGTTAAAGAGCGTTCATAAATAAACCAAACCAACGGAAGTCAAAGATTCTTTCTGGCGTGTAAAATACACATCAACTGTTGATTTAAATTCTTCATTAGTCCAAAATTTCTTCCCACCAAGAATTTTTCTCAGTATATGGAATAGATGGAAGTCCGATGAAGCCAAGTCAGGGGAATAAGGCGGATGTGGCAGTAAATCGTACCCCAAACGCAAGACGACTTCTTCTTTGATAAACCCCGGCCTTTTCTCGCACATTTTTGTGCTCAATAGGTTCAAAAGCTTAGCATAATACGCTCCAGTAATGGACTTTCCATTAGGAAGATTATCTACTAGCAGTGCACCCTTGACATCTCAGAAAACCGACTTTATGATCTCTTTGGGCGATTTCATACATTTGGCCATCTTTGGCTTTGGAGAATCGTGACGATTCCATCCATGTTTCATCATTGGTCACAAATCGGCGGGATCTCTTTGAGAAAGTATCAAACTTTGCTCGGAGATTTGCACTCTGATTCGCTTTTGATCCTGTCAGTAGTCGCGGCACCCATCTTGCCGATATTTTCTTCAAGTACAACTTTTCCCTCAAAATGTGAAATACATGTTTCCCTGAGATGCTCAGATCTTCAGCAATTTGGGACATCTTTAATCACGATCCTTCAGAACCACGACATGCAATTTATCGATAATTTCTGATGCCATGACGAATTTTGGTCGTCTTCTGCGTGGGTCATCTTCCAGCTTTCATGACTGTGGTCCACTTGGAAACTGTGCAGAGTTCCCGACATTGTTTTTCAAATCTGTATGAACTTCTGTTACATTCTTATCCTCTTTACTAAGTATTTAATAATGGCACAGTGTTCGATTTTTGCCATATTTTCCGTCTACACACGCCTGTACTACAACAAAGAGATATAGCTACTACAATTCTAAACAATCCATATATTATTGTACAAATGCGTCTATAGAAGATGGGGTTATTTGTTAATAAAACTGTTACGAAACTGCTGCTGTAATCTGCGGACCAATCCGAGAACTTTTCAAATGGCCTTATTTTTTGTAGAGTGCTAGGATTGTTCTATGTATAGTTGTTCGTGAGTTTGTCTTAATCCTACACCCTAGAACAGACTTCAAGTATCATCCCCCTGCGGCTCCCAGGTTGGGAACCAGAGATGATAGCTAAGAGAACAGGTGTTTTCTTTCGCACCAAGCCTAGGGGGAGGGAGGGAGGGCGTGATGAATGTTGTGTACATGGCTAGCTCTGACATCCCCCCGCCAGGCATGCACAACCCTCTTAACGCCGACAAAAATATTTGTCATTGTCATCGACACCCTTTGTATTAAATGTCAATAAGAAGTACAGTCGTTTCCGGCACAGACTGTACTTTCCAGGAAGTAAACCCCATGACAGTTACGTAAAATGTCGTTTACCTGTAAAACAGGAGAATGTATTTTTAGCACAGGTCGTTTCTTTGCTTTGTTCTTACTTTTATATGCTGATTCCCTTCTTCTTTTCGTTTTTCCTCTACTAAATGACATGCTCAACGATTTTCTGTACTTTACTCAGAGTGCTCGATAATTCTACTTAAAAGCGTAGTTAATTTTGAAATAGCCCTTTCAGGGTAATGGAAAGCCTTTCAAAATTTATGTCCGGGGCAGCTGATACACCCTGATACAAAAGGGACAAGAGAAAGCTGCTGCTTAAGTAGGTAATTCCAATACAGCAAGGTTTTAAAACATCCTTGAAAATGGAGCTGATTTGTCTACCGACACATTTTCTGGGGATATTAACTTTTTCGCAACATTTCTTTTCAATATTCTATGTTACATTCCAATGATAAAAAATTCCGTCACGCATGAGCTGAGTAAACTAAGCGAATTCACCAGCAACTTGAATACCTTTCAAAATGAATATAAAATCCAAATTAATGTCTTATTAATTAATGACATAAAATATGTTGTGGCATTACTGTGTGGTACTAAGGGGGGAAATTTTTTAATTCTTACAATCTATAAGTATCACAAAAGAGAAACTACTTTTTATAATAATAATAATAATAATAATAATAATAATAATAATAATAATAATAACAATAATAAATTATTAAGATTAAACCACACACATTTATGGGTAAACTATTAATTAAATTAAATATGTGACCACTGATAGACAAAGCTACACTGAATGGGTATTTTTAAACAATTTCAAATGTAACCATGGTCATCAAGTGAGCCCTTGGTACATCTTTACATTCACTAAAATAGAGAGAAATAACACAAAGTTTCCAGTTACATTGGGTAATTAAGAAGGTGATGTTCATATGTTTAAATAAAACAAAATCATGTTACTATATAAAGAATTAAAATGTATTCAGCAAATGTACACAATCAACAATATTAATCCAAAGTTACATCGATTTGCATTGACTTTGGAATTTAATTTAAATGTTACTGTAGTAAAAAAACAAACGTTTTCTGAAGGTTATTACAGAGCGCTCTTACATACAAATATAATTCTTAAACACATATCACATTAATATTTCACATATGCTATCTTCACGATGATGCTTTTGTTAAATATAAAACACATACAACGTTATAAATGCATGCTGAGTTAATCTGTCATTTTATTTTAAAACAATAAAGAGAAAATTAAACGTAAGGGCACTTTTTAAATTTCGTTTTTCAAGTTGTCCCTACTCCTAATTGTTCGATTTGCTTGCTTTTCAGAAACTGTTTTTCTTATTTTTTTTTTTTAATGTTATATACCGAGTTTCGTTAAGATAAAACAACTATTGATGTCACTAGAGTAATTTTGAAATTATGCGTTTCAGGTAAGCCCCCACTCCTAATAATCTTATATAGCAGATTTTCAAGAACTATTATTCCTATTTTATTCTAATGGCCTATGCTAAGATTCGTGGTGAAAAAATTGTGGCCGCTAAAGGGATTTTTAAATTTCACTTTAACCCCCATTCTTTAAATATTGGTTTTCAGCTATATCTCACTCCTAATGGCCCGATTTCTCAGATTTTCAGAAACTAATTTTTTTATTTCGTTTCAATTGCATATACCGAATTCTTAAAAAAAAATAAATAAATAAAATAAATTGCGGCAGCTAGAGTGATTTTTAAATTTCGCTTTAACCCCCAAACTGTTTTTGTTTTAAGGTATTCCGCCACTCCTAATGGCCCGATTTCCCTGACTTCCAGAAGAAATGAAGCGGGAAAACTAGTGCCGCTAAAGCGTTTTATAAATTCCGGGATTCAGGCAAACCCTCAGTTCTAATAGTTGATTTCGATGATTTTCGATAACAATGTTATTAATTTATTTAATGGCACATAGGACCGAGTTTCATTGAGAAAAAATTTAAATTGCGGCCACCAGAGCGATTTTTATATTTTTGCTTTAGGTTAACCCCCCTCCTATTGGTCCAAATTTGCTGGTTAGCGAACTCAATGAATCGTTTGTTAATTGATTGTTATATTCCAAGTTTCGTTGAGAAAAAAACAAAAATTGCGAGCGCTAGAGAGTTAATGGACACATATACATGTATATACAAAATTTTCATCTTCATTTTCGGTACCTGGTAGGTAGGATCGATGGAAACTTGAAGTAATTTTTCACAAATATTTCCATATGTGTAACCGCAATAGCTACATCCCTTCTTAATTCTCTAAAAAAAAAAAATAAAAAAAAAATAAAAATAAAAATAAAATAAAAAAAAAACTAGTTTGATAAAAATATAAAATTTCGAGCCCAATTAAACATATGACCCAGAAACATAGTGATAGGCATCGGTCTGGGTTAGATAATCCTCCCTTTCTACTCTGTTAGTGACCTCTTGCGGTTAAAAATGCCATACTGAGGATAAAACATCGAAAGGCAGGACGATAAGGAATTTTGTTACATCCTGACATATGCCGCTACAATCTAATCCTGGCACAATACGATTGGCTGCTTAGTAAGTAAAACAAAATATGATTTCCTTAACAAAAGTTCCCTAAAGACGCAATATAAAAAAAAACTCCTTTCTTAAACGTTTAAATGGACTACTGTTAAAAAATAAAATTAAAACAGACTCTACACATATATTTATGCCTCAATATATTCATATATTTCCTCTCAAATATTATTTTTATCGATTTCTTCTTAAGGGTTCTCACAACCCTTCCCTCACGCCCCTTCAGATCCTTTTTAACACACGACTGATCACCACCCTCCTCTGAAATTTCTTTACCCGCTCGTGTGTAAAGTTTTCATTGGTCCAATTAAATATAAGTGAATCATACAAAGTCCCTTGTATATACATCTAAAGATCTACAGCGAGGCTATGTCTCACGCAAACTTTCCAGTGCCAATTACAGAGATGACGTGTCATGTATATGTAACAAATTTTATATGCCTTACATATTTCTTTCGAAACTGTACCAGAAACTACGTAACAATTATAGAGCGTCAGTAGCAAAATACTTTCAAAATGAAAAGGGGAAAAAAAACAGTAATTTACTCATGAAATAATTTAACTTTACAATAGTTTATCAGCTTAATAGTAATATATACGTGCAACTAGTTTCATTCTAATCACTACCGCTGCCTGCCTGTGAGAGGTGTGCAAGTTGATACATGTTCAGTTCCGCCTACATGACACGCGACGAAAAATATGCTGCTGTGAAAGTCTCCATTGGTCGAAAAAATCTTCAGCTGAGGCCTATGGAGAGTTTGTTTTTCCCTATAGCACAGCTAGAAGATGGTTTAAAATGTTTAAGAGGGAAGGCAACCAAAGGAATGTGGTTCCAGTACACAGTTAGCGCTCTAACAGAAGAAAACATTAACATCTCTGCTGTCTTTGTGAGAGAGGATCATCTGAACACTTTCAATTTCACGGATTGCTACCCACAGGTTGCTAACTGAAACGTTGCACATGAGACGTGTTTGTGCCCGGTGGATTGCAAGTCTGACAAACCCGAACATAAGTGCATGCAGTTGAAGATGAAGTTATGTAAGTTAGCTACATCATTTCGATCCATGGGACAAACAGCAAAGCTCAGTGCGGAAATCTCCCATCTTCAACAACATCAAAAATAGTAAAAGTAAAAGTAGTTATTATGTTATGTTACATGTATTGCATAAACAACTGTGCAGAGATGTCCTGAAAACTACAAGGTGCAAAAAGTTCGATACTTCTCCACGATAATGCACGTCCGCACATCGCAAATGTTGTTGAATATATCAAAAAAAGCAATGAGAGGTGTGTTCCTCTCCCTTTCTGTAGTCCAGATTTAGCCATTTGGAGTTTTCATTTCCCCCAAACGGAAAGTAACACCTTGGTGGGAGGCATTTTTCACCATGAGAAGCAGCGATGAAGTCTATGGAGGCGATTCTGCAGGACCTGTCAAAAGTACATTTCCAATATGTCTTTGAAGACTGGCAGAAACGCTGTCCAGGTACCTTGTACATTTTATAAATACGACATAAAATCGCTAAAACAAAACCTTAAAATTGCAGATTTTGAATAATGTTAGTAATAATTGTAATGTTAAAGTAACCTAAAACATCAGTTTATTAGCCCAGAGAAAATAAAACATTGTTGACATATCTTATTCATTATAAACACACAAAGAAAAGACTGCAGATTTTCTTCATTTCTTCACACGAAATGTTCCTCAAAACTTTAACTAATGTCTCAAATGCACCAAGTAGGGGCATTTTTGGAGGGAGGGGATAAGGCGAGGGGTACACCAGGAACCCAGGATCCATTGGCGGTGAGGCAAGGGTAAATGGAATTAAACGAGCTCCCTAACATGTTTCCTGCTAAGCCGCGAGGTCGGCGGTAGCCCCCTCCAAAGTGTTCGAGCCGCTCAGCAGAGACGCCCGGGCAGAAACCTCCCCAAAGCGCAAGCCGCCGTAAAACCGCACAAGCCCACCTCACCTTGGTACTTTTGATCCTATATCAGAACCAACGGAATGATATTATATGTAATTGGAGAACGGAACTTTTGTGGAAAGGAGTTCCATTTCAGCATTCGTCTAAGGAACTAGAGAAAATCAGGACGGCCAGTACCAAGGGATTTGAACCCGGGAACTCCTATGTGCGAGTCCCAAATACCTAAGCCACTGAGTTTACAGTTTAAAATGAGTTCGTGATGTGCTTCTTAATTTCGGGAGATCACAAAGGCGCCAATATTTCCCTTCCTCCATATGACCCATTTTTGGAGCTAAATAATCCGAAGTAAAGACGAAAAACAAAAGGCATGTTCTTCATTATTACCGTCATTACTGTGTTTTATTTTTCTGAACTTGTTGACTTTCCAAAGGCCTGGAAAATCCTCTTGTAGTTCTTCAGGAAATTTTGTTAAATCTAGCATCAATTGTACTTAAAATTTTCTCTTACATAATGAGCACATACTTCGAAAATAAATCATCCTTTTAGAAGCAATTAAATTACTTTAGGGCTCTTTGTACTTCGCCTGTCGTTAGCATTTTTGAGATGACAAGAGACACACAAAACAAGCACTTGCTTTGGGCCTCAAGAACTCGTTTAATAATATTTTCTGACTGAATGATTGATGAGCCCTCTCAAAAGTTTCAATAGCCAGGCTCAAGTGGGATTGAAATGACAATTATTAATGAAGGAACATGCAGACAGGTGAGTGAAGGGGAGAGAGGGAGGTCATTTTAGAGTACGGTGTCGTCATCTCTTCTGTTGATATTTCATTAAGAGAATGAATTTCTCCTGCGTAGGTTATGACGCACTTTGTTCCCAAGCAATCGCCGATATGGAAATTTCTTTAATAATAATGATGCTTTCATTCTTGTCTTGCGTCTCTAATAATTTTAACGAATAACGTATTCGTAAACTTTTGCAGTTTTCATCCCATTGGAAAAATAGGTATCGCAATTCTGGAAAAAAAAAAAAAATTGTTACTGCCGGCATCGATAACAGGGAGGCTTGAACAGACATACGTTTCAACGAAATGGGGGAAATTTTTGCTAAGCGACATAACTGTTGGTGATTCTTGTAAAGATTTTGTTCCAATTTTCAAACAGATGCAACGCCCAATTCTTTGTTGGCAGCTATCTTAAGTGATGTGTAACATGTTTCGTAGAAATTGATAAAGACGAGTATCGTGTAGTGATAAAATTGAGCAGAAGGCAGTTCGTGGGGACTATGCACGTTTATTAGTGGATAAATGAATTTAAATATGGTATAGCATTAATTAAATGCAATATTATATGACCACTGACAGCAAACTTATGCTGTGTGGGTATTTTTAAATGTAACCAATCATGTGTATGAACTGAGCCCTTGGTATCATCCTTGCATTCACTAAAATAGACAAAAATAACAGAAAGTTTCGACTTATATTGTGCATTTAAGAAGACGACGTTCATATGTTTCAATAAAACATATACATGTTACTATTTAAAAACGTTTACAAGCAAATATGCGCAATCAACAATATACAGTCGAAAGTTACATCGATTTTCATTGGCTTTGAAATTTAATTTAAATACTTTTGTAGTAAAAACATGTACGCAAACGTTTTCTGAAGGTTTATACAGAGCTCTCTTACATACAAATATAATTCTCACACACGTATTAGATTAATATTTAACATTTTCTATCTTCACGATGATGCTTTTGTTAAATATAAAACATATGCATTGTTATAAATTCAGTTTATACGCTGAATTAATTGTTCTTTTACTTTAAAACAATATAAGGAAAATTAAACGCAAGGGTGTCTTTTTCCCTCGAGGAAACTCGGCGTAAAACCATCAATTAACAACCGATTTATTGAGTTCGTTAACCAGCAAAATTGGGCCATTAAGGTTGGGAGTTAGTTACAAACGCGAAAAATTAAAAACCGCTCTAGCGGCCACGATTTTGTTGTTTCTCAACGAAACTGGGTATATGGCATTAAAATAAATGAATAAAATATTTACTGAAAATCAGTGAAATCAAATTATTAGATGAGGGGGTTTTATTAGACACCCAAAATTTAAAAATCACTCTGGAGGCATCAACATTTGTTTTTTCACAACGAAACTCTGTGTATACCATTTAAATAAATTAAGAAAATTGGTTTCTGAAAAGCAGGTAAAACTATTAGGAGTGGGGGATTACCTGAAATCCAACATTTAAAAATCGCTTTAGGAGCACCAATATTTGTTTTATCACAACAAAATTCGGCATTACATTAAATAAGACAAATATTTTCTGAAAATTAGGGGAATCGGATCATTAGCAGTAGTGGTACACTTGAAGACCGAAATTTAAAAACCTCTCTACAGCTTAATTTTCTCGCAACGGTCACAAAATAAAAGGAAAATTATCTCAGCATATAGACTGAATTTATATGTTTTATATTTAACAAAAGCATTGGCGTGAAGATAGCAAATGTTGAAATACTAGTCTAATAAGCGTTTGCTAATTATATTTGCATTTTTACTAAAACAAAATTTAAATTAAATATAAAAGTCAATGAAAATTGATGATACTTTCGATTGTTTATTGTTTGTGTATATTTGCTTAGTATATTGTAATTGTTTTTAATAGTAACATGCTTTTGTTCTATTGACACATATAAACTTCTTAAACACAGAAGGTTTCCTTTTGTTACTTCTCTCTATTTTAGTGAATGCAAAGATGATATCAAGGGCTCAGTTCATAAACGTAGTTACATTTAAAATGTTTAAAAATACCTACATAATACAGCTTTATCTGGCAGTGGTCACATATTTCATTTAATTATTATTATGCTATTAATTCTGTGGTAAATTTCAAATAATAATAATAATAATAATAATAATAATAATAATAATACTTCTAAAAATATTATTTCTCTTTTATGATAGTTAAAGATTGCAAGAATTCTATTTTTCCTCCCCTTACTCTTTGAAAATTAAAGTAATTTATTATTTTCAAGTGATTTTGAAGGAAAAAAATAGACAAATCTATTTAAGTAATGTATTTTATTGCACTTTTTCTTGTATTAGTAAGCTTTAAAGTTTGTCATGTTAATACCTCACTGTAAAGCCAAAATTAATTAAATTAATAAAGGTATAATTTGGATTCTATATTCATACCATAAAGTTATTCTACTCGTTTAGTTTTCGCAGCTCCGGCACAAGGAATTTTCCTCCCCCCCCCCCCCCCCCAATGACTATTGTATGGCGTATTTTGAAAGGACAACACAACTTACATGATTTCCTTACCTAGCTGCTTGTACAAAGACATGCCTTGGGTTTTTCCAATGTGAGGAAAGCAGAGACCGGGGGGCCTTTATTCCAAATGTTGTCAAGCTAAACAGCTCTACTTGAGTACCCGTTTGCTCTTTTCTACAATGCGACACGTTTATTTCTAAATCCACCCTCACATTCCGTCCCTTTATCCAGGACTTGAAAAGGTCCTAAGGAACTTTCCTTCAGCAGGATTCTCGCGCGCAGACAAAGGCGTCCCCCGCAAAGCATTGATTTTCTTTCTTCCTTGCAGGCTCTAAATTGCCCTCGCGTGCTGCAGGTATATACCACACCCCACCTTCTTAAGGCTACTCAATTCACGTGACCCTTATCATACCAAGGTCTGAATGCATTTACACACGCGTTGTTTAGCATTTGGGTGTAAACTTAATGACCTCTTTGACTTTCCAGCGGTTGAAATTTTTCCTAGAGGCTTACAGTAAAGAAAAGGACAGAAAACGGAAAAAATAAGAAGAACATTTTGAAGAAGATTAATAATATGATAGTCACATCACTAAAAATAAAAATATTATGAAACCTTAAACATTAACATATTCAAATTAAATGTATACCATTATCACTTATTATATAGTGATTCCTCTATAACCCGGACAGATTTGATTTAATAAAAAAAATTATCCAATTTAACGAGCTGTCCATGATAGAGGGAAATAGATTTCATAGTATGTACATAATTTAAAGAAAATGATATATGAATTACACATCAATGCTCAATAAAAGTAAAATTTTGCACTTCACACTTCAACAGTAACTGAGGACCACTTGCTTGTTTTAGGCAAGCCATTGTTTCTTTCAATAAATTTGCATTTATGTACAGTGTACTTTACGTAATAATTTTACATTTTGTAAACAATAGCAGAAGCACAACAAGAATAAAAGTTAAAAAAAAAACTCATTCTTTCCATACAATTGTGCATAATGACCCATTGCAAAGCATAGAGATAAATGTCAATCAAGCTCAAACATGTAGCAGAAAGCCAGTTAGGGAAAACCCCCATTACTTTATGTTAGCACCGCGTACTTACTATTTAAAACTTTAGAGATAAATGACAATCAAGCTTAAGTACGTATAAGTATATTGCGGACAGAGAAATAATCTTAGTTAATACTTTAAAGGGTATCCAGCTTCCAGTATTGAGGGATTTACTGGATATACTGGACATATTGAAGCATAGAAATTTGTCCGGTGCTAAGAAAAGACGTCTAATATAATGAGGTGATTAAGATTGTTCTTTTTAATTGTGTTTAACTCCCGTTTTTACTATTGAGGCACCACAGTTGGTGAACACTGATTGGGAAAGGATTTATTTTTAAGGAAGGATACGTTCCAAGCCTCAGTTTACGTTTCTTGCCCGGCATTTGCCATTTATGAGAACTGAGGAAAACCCCAGGGCTGCCGCTCACGAGTCCGCGCCTTAACGACCTTCGCCGCCCGTGGCGGTATAAAGGTTTTGCTACTTTCATTTTAAACATTAAAATGTTTATTTATGTTATTTTTACAATGAAAATTTGCCTCCTGCTGTGATAGGAGCGAATTAATAGCTTGCTAAGGTTTTATTTTGAACCGAATTAAGCTTTTTTAAAACATGAAAAAAGTTTTGCGAAATGTGAAATATGAAACAAGTGTGCACTTCTTCGGATGGGAAGCAAAGCCGTGGGTTCCCTATGGCACGTAAAAAACCTTAAGTCTGAAAGAAGAGGCCCCTAAGCAAAATTTATCGACCATTTCACGCCCTGAATAGAATGCGACGCTGATGACCTGAGATGTTAAAGAGCGTCCGTAAATAAAACAAATAAGTAATAACAAATTAATGCTCTAAAATATGAAATGTCATGCTTTTTCGCTCTGAAACCATAAAATATAACAATGAACAAAGTGTTTTATTCTGTCTTTAGGTTGAAGTGTTGATAACAGCGTTAGCAAGTTTGTTGCCTTGTACTTAGCTAGAAAGGATCTCAAATGATAATTTGTTCTTTTTCAGTACATTCACAGTTTGAAAATAATACGCTTTTTATTCTTTTATTGGTTCATTTACGGACGCTCTTTAACATCTCAGGTCATCAGCGTCCCATTCAACTCAGGGCGTGAAACGGCCGACAAATTTTGCTCATAGGTCTCTTCTTTCAGGCTTGAGGTTCTTTTTCGTGCCGTAAATGTACGACACGGGACCCATGGCTTTGCTTCCCTTCCGAAGGAAGCTATACTTAGGATTTTTACGCCCGAAAAAATCCATCGGTCCTGGCCGGGTTCGAACCCGCGTTCATGGGTGTAGGAGGCAAGTATGGTAACCACTACACCACCAGGACCGACTTTTAAGAAAATCAAAGAACAACAAAGCTCAATATACTTTAAAAAAATAAAATTTAGAACCCACACAGAAAAGAAAATTATGTTAACATGTTTACTCAAACAGATGTAGGAATTCAGAACGTACAACAACTTCAATAGGCGGATGGAAGGAAAATGAATCAGAATATCATCTAGGGGAAGAAAAATTCGAAATGGTAAACTATGAGGAAAAAAAAGGGGGGGGGGAATTTTGATTGAAGAAAAAGCTCGTTGAAACGTTTTAATTATTTTTGTGTATAATTTTCTTCCTTCAAGAATTAAGAGCTAAAAATGTATTAACCATACTAACCGCATGATGAGAAATTAAAACTTACCAAAATATTTTTCTTAGCAGTTATTCCATTTTCTCCTCCTCCATTTCTATTCTTCCTTCATTTAACTTCCCTTTATCCATTTTCAGTCAAGTTAAGCTGCAGCGAACGCCCCTATGACGTTTTATTAATTATTCCAGTCCATCCCTTGTCCAATTGTTTCCCCGCTATCCAAACATTGATTCAGTCCTGTTGTTTGCAATTGTACTACAGAACGCCAATGTCAATTCCACATGTTCTCCACATTTCCTATTGATCTGCTCACAATTAATTACTTACAGAGGAAAGATAAACAATGGAAGTCCTGGGTAATAATACGTCTATACCGTGAGAGTTGGCAGTACATGGGCAAGAGAACGTATTTCTGATGATCAAGGAAAATATTGAACGGTGGAAAGTCTCAGTTACATTTTCCCTGAAGCACATCTTAATTTGGTACATCACTAAAGCTAATGAAGATATCAAAACGGATACTTTTTTTTTTTTTTTTAAGATTTATAATAGCGCAAAGAATAATTTTAAAAATGGCGTTAGTTATAAACATAATCCGCTAGTGCTGGTTTTGCGTTTTGGCACTAGGGGTACCACAATCGCAGATTATTTTAAATTACGTATAAAATCTTATCTTGCGAAAAACACTAAAATGTATATATGGAAATGTATATGTTACATTAGCCCTGTGTAGAGCCCAGTTAGAAATGAAACATCAAACTAAAAAATTCAAGTCACGGCCGGAATTCGAACCCGGAAGATTCAACAACCATGGTTCCAATCTGCCTGAATCTTCTCTGAAATTAACGTCTTCTTTTTGATAAATGAGCACTGTATTGGGAAATACAAGAGTAGGTCCGGAAGTTTCCGACCTCGCCGATAAGGATTATCGCTTCATAAAACACTTATCTGGTGTCATGCCTTATGTGTTAAGTAAATAATTGCAGCTGTGACTTCCGGTCTGCAGTGTTCAGTTGTTCAGATAAAGAAGGCTATATGTAGAAGATTGTCACGTGTTCAAAATAGAGTGTCGAGCTGTTATTAAGTTCTTCACAAAAGAAGGACTTACTCCAATGAAATTAAATAGCGATTGGACATATATATGGGGAATCATCCCCCTCATATTCTACTGTAGAAGAATGGGCCAAACTTTCTCGAATGGGGCAAGAAAGCATTGAAGACGAAGAGCGTGCAGGTCGGCCCTTGGAGGTACTCATTCCTGAAAACATCGCTCTTGTGGAAGGAAAAATTATGGAAGACCGGAGGCTCAAAGTTACAGAAATAGCAGCAAGGTTGGGCCTTTCTAAAACAACATTTTTTCGAATTATTCATTAACATTTGAATATAAATAAGGTTAGTACAAGATGGGTGCCTACACTTCTTTCCTCAGTTCAAAAGCATCAACGACTCAGGCATTTTGGAGCTCTACCGTGCCAACGAGAGAGAGAAGTTCTGCAAACCATTGTTATAGGAGATGAAACTATCGTCCTCTATTATGATCCCTTGTCCAAAGGAGAATCAATGAAATGACAGGCGTAAACCTGGCGAAGCACCGTCTCTAAAGGGCAAGGTCATTCAGCCAACCAAGAAGATCATGGCTACAATCTTTTGGAACTGTGAAGAATACTCTTCATTGACTTCAAGGAGAGGAACATCACAGTAAATGGAGAGTACTATGATGACCTACTGCAGAGACTACGTGCTTCCATCAAAGAGAAAAGGCGAGGAGGTGGTGGTGCGCGCCTTTGCACACAACTCTTGTTGCAAAGGAAATTGTGAAGAAATGTGGCTTTAGGGAGATCGACCATCCACCCTACAGACCAGTTCTAGCTCCCAGCGACTATTTTCTCTTCCCAAAACTTAAGAAGGACTTTCGAGGAAGGAAATGTAAGTGTGACGAAGAAGTAATGGATGCTGTTTATGCCCATTTTGCAGACAAGGGGGGGGGGTTGAAATGTTAATTCAAAGATGTGAGAAGTGTATTGCAATAAATAATAATTATATTGAAAAGAGAAAGTCTTTACCATACGTAGAAAACAGTTAGGCCGGAAACTTATGGACCTACCGTCGTTTTAAGCATAAAAAATTACACTACGGCAATAATCTTGTTCTTATATTTATTATTCAAAGGATGACATTCTTGGGATAGCTAACACTTCTCCACACCGCGAAGATGGTCAAAGAGTTTTCCTTTAACGGCGAGCTGGTCTCTGATGCAGTGTTTTCGTGTTTTCCCAGTTCGCCCACATCACTGCGGAATAATGATTCGGTTTCTATATGCGTCACGTGGTTGGGACTAAAGGTAGATATTGCGGCAAATGGCTTTCTCCTTCCGTTACAAAAGATGTTTTGGGGTACTGCAACTACTGTGTGTTTATGTCAGCTTTCATTTCACAATAATAGTGTCCGGATGTGAAGTAACAAAATAACGATTTTAGGTTTCACACAGGTATAGAATAGGTTTTTTATATTTTAAGCAGCGTTATTATTTTTACAGGCATGATTTCTGGTACTAAATTTTACTTTACAATATTTTCTGAACAGAATGCTTACGAGGTACACGTTTTGTTTTTGTCAATTTCAGTTCCCAATATTTTATTTAACACCCGTTTTCACTTCTGAGGCGTCACAGACGTGGACACTGATGATTATGAGATAAAATAATAAATTGGGAAAAAGGATTTAGAAAGGAAATTTTAAAGGAAGGAAACGATCCAGGCCTAAGTTTAGGATACCACCCTGGCATTTGCCATTTATGAGGACTGAGGAAAACCTGGAAAAAACCTCAGTTAGTGAGGACGGTCCTGGCAGGATTCGAACCCAGACCTTCTTCTCCTGAGTCCGCGCCTTAACGACCTCGGCCACCCGTGGCGTTTTCCAACATTAAAGGTGTACAAATTTATACATGTTCAGTTCCGTTTACAGCAAAATGAAGGTGGCACACGAAAAGACTACTCTAAAATTCTTGTTTCGTCTCATCAAAACTTCCGATGAGGTATGTAAAATATTACAAAAGGACTATGGAGAGTTAGTTCCTCCCTATAGCACACCTTGAAGAGGGTTTAAACATTTTAAAGCGCGGAGGCAAGCAATTTCAGAGAAAGGTGGTGGCACACAGATTGGTAATTGAAAAGTGGCATATGAAACATGTTTGTACACACATAATGCGAAGTGTGTTCAAAAGGAATCACTTCTGTTGAAACTTGGGTGCATCATTTCAATCCTGAGTGTAAACAGCAAAGCTATGTGTGGAAATATCTATCATCACCAACAAAAAATGCTTCCTTCTGCTGGGAAAGTTATGTTCTCTCATCTTTCTATATTAAATAAACCTACACACCCAATTGAAGCATTCAGGGGAAAAAAAAAAAACAATAAAGTCCAAATAAACTTAAAATGAGATATTAGTAGTACAGCGTGCTTCTAGTCAGCTGTTTCATCATGTTAAATCACTACAAAGGAAAAACCAACACGGTCCACGCTATAGCCAGTTGAAGAAACTGCTTGCAATGAAAAACCTACACAGTCACCACCTTCTTAATGTATACAGTCCATGTACGAGGGTAGGTCCATAAGTTTCCGGCCTAACTATTTTCTAGGTATCATAAAGACAAAAAATATATTTCACTTTCCAATATAGTTACCCTTTATTGCAATACACTTCTCACATCTTTGAATTAACATTTCAATCCCCCCCAAAAAAATAGTCAGAAGTTTTGCCTGCAAAATGGGCATACACAGCATCCATCACTTCTTCAACCTTGCTGCTATTTCTGTAACTTTGAGCCGACGGTCTTCCATAATTTCTCCTTCCACAAGAGCGAGCGATGTTTTCAGGAGTGAACACCTACAAGGGCCGCATGTACGCTCTTCGTTTTCAACGCTTTCTCGATCCATTTGAAAAAGTTTGGCCCATTCTTTTACGGTAGAATATGAGGGGTTGCTTCCCCATATACACCGTCCAATCGCTGTTTAACTTCATGGGGAGTAAGTTTTTCTTTTGTGAAGAACTTAACAACAGCTCGATACTCCATTTTGAACATGTCACAATCTTCTACACATAGCTTTTTTATGCCACTATAACAACTGAACATAAAGGAGCGGAGGTTACAGTTGCAATTATTAACTTAACAGATAAGGTATGATACCAGATAAGGCTTTTGTGAAGGCGATAATCCTTATCCGCGAGGCCGGAAACTTATGGACCTACCCTCGCAGCAGTTGGAAAGTTATACTCATTTAATCCCTGGATGCACTCGGATTATTGCACTGTTCAGCTCCTGTAATAACGTGTTTCGTAGTGAATTAATTTACTTGAATAGCCTTACCTTTATAAAAGTGGAATTTACATATCCATACGTGGACATTCTTTCATGAAGACAAACAAAAATATGGCATTGATCACCGGGACTGCAAAGGCTGAAACTCCTGATCGCTGGAGAGAAGTGATCGTAGGGGCCTGATTCAATCCTAATCCGTTTTTTTTTTTTTTTTTTTTTTTTTTTGTGGTCTCGTGTGAACAAGCCATAATCAAAAGCTGGAGTATATTTCTTTCTTTCTTCTACAAGAATAAGGTACCTTTTGTTGTCAGGTCGCTGAAACAGCTGATATCCCCTCATCAAAAGCAAAAACCGTAGAGCGTGGGGACATTTGCAATGGAGCATTCTTCTCATCAAAGGAAGAAAAGGTGAAGCAGACACAGCACAAGATATTCAGGAACCAAGCCAGTGCTGCCTCTCGCCTATCCTCTACCTTAAAAGAACTGTAAGGACCTGATGGTCTAGATGAAGTTGTGTGAAGATGAGGTGTCCAAGGAGTACTACCGCCCATTACCCTAAAGAAGGCAAAAGAATTGGCATCTGAGCACCAAAATTATATCTCTAACGAAGATGGCGATTTTAGAGATACATTCAAAGGTATAATGTCAAAAAATGGGCATGAACTCGTAATTTATTTTAAATTGTGCAAATCATAAATGAGAACTTAGAAAACAGTAAGCATATGTAGTAACCGAGAAAAGAACGGGGGAAATAATGATGTTTCATTTTCTCTAAAGTACGCATTGTTTTGATCAGGTACTTTTAGCCCCAATACTCAAGTTTCACACTTGTTTTTTGGAATTGATGCGTAAATTTTTAGGAATTTCTCTGTAGGCAATGAATCAAGCTTTGCTCTTTATACAACGTTTTAAAAGAGTTTCATAAATCACAAAGTGCGATTTTTATGGAAACATTCAAGAAAGGAAAATTATATTCCGTCATTTTGCTTATACTTATAAAGGATCATCGAGAAGTCACTCCGCAGGCATTGTGTAGCCGAGATTTCGCTACGGAAGCGAATTCGGGGCATCACTGACACCAGCCGAGCGTATATCATTATGTTCACCTAACCACCAAGGCAAGCACACAGTCCAAAGCCCAAACGTTAGCAACGGTGGGCGGATTAAGTGCTAAAAACTGGTTGCGAAGGAAGGAATGTCAGAAATGTAGAAGTACCAACTTTCTCCTATGTGGTGCACATCACCCGAGTAAGGAAAACTTGTCGAAGACCCTGTATATTTATAATTTTATGTATGTTACATATAAATTACTTGTTCACAAATAGTGTGGAACTTAAAGTCGGTTTATTAGAGTATGTAAAATGACTATAAATATTTTAAAACAGTGCTTTAATACGACTCAGAGAGAAGAACAAGGCGATCTATTATTAATCGCATTTTTAGTTGAAACAAACGTAATAGAGAAAGAAACTGTCCCAAAATATGAACTGTTATAAATCAGGAGAAAACGTATAATTTATAATCGTAAAAACCAGGGAGTACCAACACAAACTCAACAGTTTATTAGAATGAAACAAAGAATCAAAAAGTGAACGGATTTCATTCGCCCTATGATTGAACACACAGGCAATTTTCGTGACAGGTTTAGTAGTAAATGTCACTCACTTTTTTAACATTTGTTGTACAGATAAGAACAGCCAGAAAGGCATACTTGTGATATAATCAGAAAAAAACCAATAAACTGTTTATACACAGAATTGGCAAAAATGTAAAAATAAACAACAATCTATCATTTAGGAAAAGTTTGTTTTTTAATCACCATGTGTACCTCAGGATCTAAATTTTCTAAATTGTGATTAAAGCATTAAGTGTTATACACCCAACAAAACCGCCACGGGCCGTTAATGCGCGGACTCGTGAGCGGGAAGTCTGGAGTTCAAATCCCGCCAGGACCATCCTCCTTGACTGAAGTTTTTTTCCAGGTTTTCCTCAGTACTCCCAAATGGCAAATGCCGGGGAAGTACCCTAAACAGGCCTGGAAAGTTTCCTTAAAAAAAATCCTTTCCCAAAATATCAGTTCATCTCATGTATCATCAGTGTCCACCGCATGTGTTGCTTCAGTAGTTAAAAAAAGCGTTAAACACTATTAAAAAACCAATAAATGCAGAATCGAGCATTTTTAGGAAATGTTTAAATTATAACGCTGTAAGAAATACTCCCTATATTTTGATCAGCCTTTCAATCATGCAAAATGTTTACATAGAGTATTTTTAAAATTACAGCAATTCATTTTTCCTGGTTTACCAAATTTTTGCAGTATTTCTCTAATTCTACGTGTTTTTTTTTTCCTTTTATTTTTTAAAGATGTAATACAAAGGGTGTTCGGAAATGATTTACAATAGCGATATTTTACGAATACCGTGCTGATGTAGGGATGTGCTGAAATTAGTACGCCATGCAGACACACTAGATGGTGGGAATAGCGAAAGGACAGTGCCTTTTTTGTCAAGTAGAGAAGGACGTGGATAAGATGAAAGAAGAGATCATGGACAAAGGACTGCGTGTTTTTTGTGGAAGGCGTCAAAAAGTTCCTGCACACAAGAATGTCCGTCAACATCGCGGTCTCCCAGCAACATTGACGTTATGTCTGAACTGATTATGACTGGTAGTCGCATAACATTTGATGAACTGGAAAGGTCTCGGCCATGCAATCATTATTCACGACGATTTGAATGTGAAGGTGTGCGCCATTGACTCCATGGGATTGACGCAGGTGTAGAATGGCCAAAGTGTTGAAGTCTGTGGTTTGCAACTGGAAAGGCACAATAGAGATCCGGATTTTTGTAGGGAAGCTGGTGAATGTTGTTGGGTCATGGTGTCACTATCACACCCCATGGAATAAAATCCAATCCGTGCAGTGTCTCCGGCCCAAGAAATGTCATGCTGTTCCATCTTTGGGTAAGCAGATGATCACCGTATTTTGGGACACTTCAGGCATACTGCTGATGGACTGACTTCCTCAACAGCGAAGTGTAGTGGGAGACCTTAAAGGCTCAGAGTCAGGATTCAGTCACGGCTAAAGGGGAAGAGGTCAGTCAACAGGAGTGTTCCTCCAACATGAAAATGCGCAGCTCCACACCAGCAACACTATGACCGCAAAGCTAGCATTGTTGAGGATTGTTGTTCTACCGCACCCATCATATTCACGCTCTGCCAGATTATGCCGTATTTCGCAACATAAAGGACTTGCTGTCTTTGGTCTCAACGAGAAAATTCAAGCAGCTGTCCACGAGTGGTAAGCCAGTACCCATTGCGCAAGGAACCATGTTAATAATAAATAAGGTACAAAAATATTATTGTAAATCGTTTTCCTACGTCCGTCGTAGAATTTCAGACAAGTTTTAACTTTCACAAAACAGAGCATTTTGCCCTCTTAACAAGCATTTGACCACAGGAAAGTGAACTATTAACTGCCATCTTAAATTTGATTTATTAATTTTTTTTTTCATTCTGTTTCAGAGAGGAGTGTTACCGAAACTACCTGTACCGTCCTTGGAGTCCACCCTAGAGAAGTACCTGGCGAGCGTCAGGCCCATTGTCAGCGATGTCCAGTTCGAGAGGACGAGAGCCATCGTCAAAAATTTCGGCGCGAGCGGTGGACAAGGTCCCAGACTGCAGGAAAAACTCCTGCAACGCAGAGAAGAGCTGGACAACTGGGTAATGAAACAACCTTTTCTTCTTCTACTTCCACTGCTATAGAATTGCTCACGTGTTTTCTGAGCGCAAGGGTGGGGTTATTTGCTTCAGCAAATTTCAAAGTTCATACCTATCTTTCTTAAATAAAAGAGTAAGTTGAACTGGAAAGGAAGGGTAAATAATTTTGGAACTTACAAACAATTTTTTCTAATTGGTACAGGTTGATTCTCTGCTTAATGCCTCACACTACCGTTTATAAAAATGTATATAATATAATGGCTTGCAAATTTATATACACACATTCACCCACAAGCATGATAAACAGCATGGAAACCTCCGCGATATAATGGAATCCTCCGGTGGTGCTCATTGTTCCGCGTCATTGCATATCGGCAGTTGTGACTCGAATTCTGCGTAATAATTAATAATATGCACAATTGCAAGTACGTTCGTTTAAAGTATGCCAGACAACATTGCAAGTTGAATGAAATTCAACTACACATTCATATACACTCGCACAGTCTTGTCAGCAATCCTAGACACTCATCTGGCAAAGACGCGTCTCAAGCGTAAGTGATAATTCGTAGATCTTCCTGAACAATGACGGCAGCATGATCTCGTTTCACTGCAGTGGTTGGAGCACTTGGACCGCCCTGCTTTACTGTTGAAATACGGCCCTCCTTAAATTCTTTGAAACTCTGAAGTGTGGTTCATTGTAGGAGAGCATCATCGCCATTAGCTTACTGTAACGTCGCTTACGCTTTCATACCGGATTTCTGCAGACGGAAGCAAAAATTTTAAAGCCGGGCACTGCTAGCTAAGAAGCGACTCAATTTTACGCAGCTCTTTGGTAATGTTCTATGCTAAGACGCAAGAGCATGTCTGTACTTCTAATGAAACATTTTTTCATCCCCGTATCTCCGCCGTGTTATGAGAAAACATTAATTCTCAGTCTGCATTAATAACTCCTTATATGTGCTGTAGTTTAGTAATTTACCTGTGAAACACGAAAATAACGTTAACCCCTTCCATATAACAATATTGTTTTGACCGAAATTTCGTATATAAAATAAAATGATACAGGTAAAAAAAAAAACATTAAATTTGTACAAAAGCAGAACATTACAGTATAATAAGAGGAACCAAATATGACTAAAAAGGTCCAATATGCATGTGATATATTCAAAGTGTATACACATCCTGAGTATATCCAAAACTGGTGGTGGTGTGATGTGTTGTGGCCATTGTCAATAAGCTGATGTTCTCTCTTGAAACCGAATGAATATGCATAGAGACCATTACACTTGGAGAAAGTGACAGCGCGGGCCACTGTGTCTTCCCACGCTACGTGGACCGTACATGGAAATAGACTTAACGTCAGATCAGAAATGTACAAATAGCAAGTAGTTGAACGTTTCCAGGAAACTTTGGTCACGTTTTGCGCGCTGAACAACCTTGATATGCACAAGTGTTTCAACAAGATAGGGCTACTAAGGCTGTTCTATAAGTTTTCGGCCTGATCGACAAAACACGTGATTTAAGAACAATGATTTTATTTATTTTTCAACATAGATACCTTGTCACTTAGTTTAAGGAATTTCCAACTTTTTAATACTCTCAGTAAAATAAGGTTTGTCCAACAAGCGTCTCTCTCAGCTTCAACCTCGTCATTTGATGTGAAGCTTCGTCCAGTCAGTCATTTCTTCAGGCTTGGGAACAAAAGTAATCGTTAGGAGTCAAATCCGGCGAATATGGCGTATGTGGAAGCACTTGAAAGCGAAGCTCATGCAGTTTTGCAGCAACAATTCCAGACGTGTGTGAAGGCACATTATCTTTTTCGAAAGATGTGGACGTTTAGCCTGAATACGTCCTTCAGTTGGTCCAGTAGTAAAGCGTAATACTTCCCGGTGATGATTTTGCCACTCTGGAGGCAGTCTACGAGCACCACACCATGAGAATCCTAAAAAAAAAGCCGTAGCAATATTTTCTTGCAGAAGGAACCGTTTTTGTTTTCTTTGGTGTACTTTCACCTGTTGCCATCCACTGTTTGGACTGTTTCTTCGTCTCTGACGTCTAGGAATTAGCCCATATTTCATCTATTGTTACGAAACGTCGAAGAAACTCACAGAAATTGCGTCTAAATAAGCCTAAACACTCTTGCAAAATGTTCATTCGAATGCGTTTTTGGTCCACTTTGACAAACACGGCTCCCACCGAGCGGAAGGATTTTCATACCCAAAACTTTGTGTAAAAGTGGAGTCGACACAGCCTATCGAAGTAATTTTGGGACGCTCTGAGCGCTCATCATTTTGAATAGATGTACGTCCACGCTTAAATACAGCAGTCTAATTTTTAACCGTCGAAAAAGAAAAAGAAGAAATTTTTAATGTAGATCTAACTCCTTTTGCATGTCTGTTAGGGTTAAAACCATCAAAACGAAGCACTTTATAATACCTTGTATTTTGTAGAAAATGTTAACACTAGTTTGTTTACACGATCGTCACAAACAAGTGACTACACTTATGAGTCTGAAACTTTACATCGTTCCATCTAAAAGATTATACTTAACAACTATCATAGTAATTTGTACATCTTCACGACATCTCTGAGTCAGGCCGAGAACTTTCAGAACGTTTCTAATACCTCCATACTTGGCATGGGAATGGGCAGTTACTTAAAACAGCTGATTTCTAGACAGATTTTCCATATCCTTTACGAAGTTCTGATTTGTCGTTGTGAAGGAAACATCATGAAAACATTTAAACACTTCTGCACAGTGATAGGAGAGTTGTAAGGCTATCGTCAATAGGATGATAAATGTGTACACAATGGTGGAAAACGTGTACAACACATAGATGTAAAATAGCTATTTGTTGTATAAAAGTGATACTAAAGTGTTTCGATTACCTTTTTAGGGTCACCCAGTATTAAGTAGAGTTGGTTTGGGCGTAAAATGGCTGATCATCCAATCAGAATATTGGATTGTATATGTAGGGAAGATGGAGAACGTTACGTTAGCCTCACTCAAAGATTGCTCGTTTGTGTTCATGTCCCCCCGGGCGCCCAGGACCCAGAGACGGTGAGTGATGGACCTAGAGGAGATCCCTAACAATATTTCCAAATAAAACACCCCGACATCATCGGGGATCCTTCCAAGGAGTTCGACACCAGAGCAGAGACGTTTCCTAGGGGCGAGTCACCGCCACACCGCACCAGAACTAACTTGCATCGATTGACACACTTGCGAATTGAAAGGTGATTGCTATGGAAGAGCGAAAAATCCATCCCATCATTCGGCTAAGCAAGAATGGAAAACCCCAAGGTCAGAATGGCAGGTCTCAATGGATTGGAATCCACGATTTCTCCAAAGCAAGTTTCAAGCGATACCACCCAAGCTACCCTCTTAGGTATTTTCTCCCTTGCAAACAGAAGAGTGTATGTTAAAGGTGCAAACCAAAGTATTCTAAAAGAAATCACAAAAGGATGTCCGCAAGGATCAATTTTAGGGCCGATATTTAAGAAATTTAGAAATTACAAGAGCAAAAAAGTTATGTTTAAGTTGGCAAATATTGGACAGAGATGTTTCATTATATAAGCTAATGGAATAAAAATCTATCACAATAGCATCTTTACGACAATGTTTAACTATGGAGGAGGAGGAGTATGGGGAGAAAAGGCGCGCGAGATACATCGTATTTACGCGAATCTAATGCGCCATCGGATGTAATGCGCATCCTAAATTTGAAACTTAAAATCATAAAAAAAATTATTTTGGTCTAAGAAGAAAAAAATTTCTTATAGTGTCACTTGTCACAGGTTGCCCGTTCTTCCTCCTTTCACGTACAAATTCCAAAACTTTTTCTTCAATGTCAGGATGTCTTCCTTTGCGAGACCAGTGAATTTCTTCCTACTAGCTTTAGTTGCAATTAATGTCAATTTCTGTTGTCGTCACAAGCCTACTTTGCTCTCAGTTACATTGAACTCTCTTCCTGTCTTTCTATTAGCATTTTTTTTTTCTACATAAAATATTACTTTACGCTTGAAAGTGGCATCGAAACATGTTTTCTGTTCTTCTTTCATTTCGTGACTACCTACTGTTCAAATGTTCTATTCAGTAATAGCTCAACAATAAATGTAACGAAGTCGAGAACAGCAGCAATGCATTACGACGTAATTAACGATAAATTTGAATGAAGTTTCCGTTGAACTATGCAGCGGATTTGCACTCGAATCTAATGCGCACCACAATTTTGAATTTTGCATTGGACAAAAAGTGCGCATTAGATTCGCATGAACACGGTATATTAGACGCACTTTAAGGAACTCCAAAAGGAACATTTTATTGAGATGTAAGGGGCTTTTTCTGTATCTCTTACAATGGAATTATTAGTAATGATTGGTATATGGTCAATTGATTATTTAATCCGGCCTTTAGTTGACTTAAAAACAAAATAATTAAAAAAATAATGTCCATTATTAGCAAAATATGTAGTAATAAAAAGGAAATCAAAGAATCACAAATATGACAACTAGAATGGGATAAAATAAAAGAAGGTAGAAGAGTGTATGAAATCTTTCCATTCACAAAGCAAAGATTACAGTTCAAGCATATTCATCCCAGTAAGGGTTTAATGCATCATATTTGCCAAAATGTTAATTGCAAGCAAACAATACACGTACTGTTTATAACGTGTTCGATAAACGGTCGAATGCCCTAAATACCAGTCAATTGTAGCTGAGGAAACATGGCTACTTGCAGGGAAATATATTTGGATCAAGATGATTTTAGAGTATTGAATAATTTAACAAATAAAATATAGCGTAAAATGGTATAAAAGTATATATAAATTGTGTTAATTTATTGCTACTAAGTACCAGTAGCAATTGTAGGTTTAATTACACGTTATAACGTGTAGTGCTGTTTCCGGTTTAGTTTTTAAGTTTCAGTTTTTTTATAGTATTTGTACTACAGCTTTAAAATCTGTAGAATTTAAATTGTATTTGATAAATGTAAAAGAGGAGTAAATAAAAATTAATCTGGAGTATTATGTTCTGATATAGAAACATGTTATCAGGATTGCAGAAAAAATTTAAGTTTAAAAATTCTATCACATGCTTTTGTTGACATGCACTTCAAGTATTGACGGTTTTGCTTGTTTCGTAGACCCAAGCTCGTGGTTCAATCCCAATTAGGATCGATGTATTTTATTGAACGTAAAAATCCTAAGTGTTACTTCCTTCTGTAGAGAAATATAGTGTGGGTCCCGTGTCGTACATTTACGGCATGTAAAAAGAACCTCAAGTCTGAAAGAAAAGATCTCTGAGATGTTAAAGAGCCTCCATAAATAAACAAATAACTTAAAGTATTGTCGTATATAACACAAATTCACCACACTTTTCAGTTAACACTTTTTCATTAAAGAAATCTACGAACGCGCTTACAAATAGTTATTTATACATTCCCGTATTCCAGGAATTATTGGAGATAAGCACGCGATTGCGTGATCAAAGCACAAAACTGACCGAGCCAATATTTCCTTTACTCTCTTTTCAAAGGACATCGAGGTTAATTGTACACAAGAAAAATGTCAGACAATGGAATAATTTTAATTGGTTTTGTTATTCCTTTGTTACAATAAAGTTCCTAACATAAGGAAGAAACAAAATTTTATAGCAGAGTTACAATTGGTAGGGCCCCTGGGTTCGACAGAAGGACCTATTCAGTCTGCTGTGTACATGATTAACAAAGATTGTTCGTTTCTTTTCATAAAAATGTAACTGGAATTGTTAAAACCAATTCTTCGGTGCTTTATATCAAGAACCGGGGAAATGTTGTACTATTATATAGATAATTATGGAATAAATCAGCATTATATTATTATAAATACCTTTTAATAAACATATAACACAGAATAAGTACCAAGCATATCGCAACCCGAAGAACACAACATGCTGAACAGAAACACGGTGTTTCATTTGTTCAACTATCAAATAAATAGGCATAATTTGGTGATATTTTGATGACACACACCGTTATTTATGAGAACCTTACAGTCCCAGTTTCTTGCAGCTGCACAAGAAACATTGTTGCGACATAGGAGGAGTGTTGGAAAATGAATTAACATATCTGTGTTTCACGATTACTAGCAATCTATGGGCAATGGGTTGGTATTAGTACATCGTGCAGACTTTATTTATTTGTATTATTTACGGACGCTCTCGAATATTCAGATCATCAGCGTACCAGTCAATTAAGCGGAGTGAAATGGCCAATAAATTTTAGCTCAGGTGACTTCTTCTTTAAGGCTTTGAGTTCATTTTACGTGCCAAAATCTACGACAAATGACCCATGACTTTACTTCCTTTCCGATGGAAGCCATACTTAAGATTTTACTCCAGAAAAAATCTATCGACACTGGCAGGGATTAAACCCGCGATTATGGGTCTACAAGGCAAGTATGGTTACCACTGAATCACTAGAACCGATACCCATGCTGCACCAGATGTCTGTTGTAAGCAGTGTAGCGAAATAATAATGTTGATTTGCTGTCAAGCAGAGAAAGTCGTGGACAAGATGGACATTGTCATTTCTTCTGGCATACAATCAACCACGAATGGTGCTTCATAGTTGAAGAAAACAGTGAACATTCGCTTCCGAGAATGAAAATCTTGTCGAAGAACAGCTGGTTTGTAGTCATTCTCATTTACCCACACGCAGTTCTGAGATTTATTTGGGGTGGTATAGTAATAAAATCAACTTTTATCACCAGTGCATATACGAGGGTAGGTAGATAGGTTTCCGGCCTTGCCGATAAGGATTATCGCCTTCAAAAAAGCCTTAACTGTGTCACCACTTATCTGTTAAGTAAATAATTGCAGCTGTAACTTCCGCTCCGCTGTGTTTAGTTGTACAGATATAGTTGCGTAAAAAAGGATATGTGTAGAAGATTTTGACATGTTCAAAATGGAGTTTCAAGCTGTTATTAAGTTCTTAACAAAAGAAGGACTTACTCCGAATGAAATTAAACAGCGATTGGATGCTGTATGGGGAAGCAAACCCCTCCCTCATATTCTATCGTAAAAGAATGGGCCTAACTTTTTCGAAAGGGTCGAGAAAGCATTAAAGACGAAGAGAGTGCAGGTCGGCCTTTGGAGATGCTCACTCCTGAAAACATCACTCTTGTGGAAGGAGAAATTATGGAAGACGGGCGGCTTTTCTAAAACAACAGTACTTCGAATTATTCATGAACATTTAAACATGACTAAGATTAGTGCAAGATGGGTGCCTAGACTTCTTTCCTTAGTTCAAAAGCAGCAAAGGGTCATCTGTTGCCAGGAATTTTTGGAGCTCTGCCGCGACAACGAGAGAGAAATTCCGCAAACCGTTGTTACAGGAGATGAAACTATGGTCCCTTACACAAAAGAGAATCAATGGAGTGGCGTAAACCTGGAGAAGCACCGCCTCTAAAGGCCAAGGTCACTCGTTCAACCAAGAGGATCATGGTCAAAACCTTTTGGGACTGTGAAGGAATATTCTTCATTGACTTCCAGGAGAGGAACATCACAGTAAATGGGGAATACTATGCTGGTCTACTGCACAGACTACGTACTTCCCTCAAAGAGAAAAGGCGACGAAAACTGGGTGGTGGCGTGCGCCTTTTTCATGACTACGCGCCTGTGCACACAGCTCTTGTTGCAAATAAACCTGTAAAGAAATGTGGCTTCAAGGAGATCACCTTACAGCTCAGTTCTAGCTCCTAGTGGCTATTTCCTCTTCTCAAAACTCAAGAAGGACATTTGAAGAAGGAAATTTAAATATGACGAAAAAGTTATGTATGCTGTTTATGCCCATTTTGCAGACAAGACTTCTGACTATTTGGGGGGGGGGTTGAAATATTAATTCAAAGATGGGAGAAGTGTACTGTAAAGTGAAATATAGTTTTTGTCTTCATCATACTTAGAAAATGGTTAGGCAGAAACTTATGGATCTACCCTCGTACCTGTCAAACGTTTAGGACCATTTGGAGGAATCATGCTCAGCAATTTCCTTGCACGTTCCTTTCCCCTCTTCTCTTCATTTCATTGGTTAAGAAACGTGGAATGAATTTTCATAGATTTTTTCGAGTAATGTTCATGGAGTTTATTGTCAATGCTGCCAACACTTGATACCACTTCCATAGCATGGAAGTGTGCTAACATGTCAATAAGAATGTGCCGAATTTCCTCCACCAAGTTCCTCACTCTTTGAATTTTTCTCTCGTTCACAGCTTTCGGAAGCCGGCCAGAGCGAGGGTTGTCTTTCAAAGTCTTTCGCCCTTCTTCAAATGACCGAATCCATCTTTCAATTGTATCAAATAAACACATTTGACTTACACGAGTACCGAGTCCTCGTGGTTTTTATTTTTTTTTTTTTTTTCCCCGCTCTTCCACCTGCTTATAGCATGTGAAAAATTTTTTTTTTTGATTGATTTATTTACGGATGCTCTGTAACATCTCAAAGGTCATCAGCGTCCCATTGAACTCAGGGCGTGAAACGGCCGACAAATTTTGCTCAGAGACCTCTCTTTCAGGCTTGAGGTTCTTTTTCGTGCCGTAAATGTACGATACGGGACCCACGGCTTTACTTTCCTTCCGAAGGAAACCATACTTAGGATTTTTACGCCCGGAAAAAATCCATCGATCCTGGCCGGGTTCGAACCCGTATGTGAAAATGTAGAATGTAAAGTTTTTTTTAGAAATATTCATGATTTATTACTAGCTATTGACACAGGACTGAACTCAACAGACTGTACGTCAGTGACTATGGAACTTTAAACTTGCACTTATGCATATTTTCATAGCTTAAGGTTCATCGTTGTCAGCTACGTTAGTTACATGTTAGTACACATTATTGTTCAACAATGGATTGGCTGGTTGCAAAACTTTTAAATGTTCTTCATACTTATAATAAATACATGTTTTCATTCTAATGATATTTTTAAAAAGGTCCAAAAATTAACTTTTGTAGTAGTTACAGAAATTGGGGGAATAACGAAGCTTGTCAACGTGAAATAATGATTGGAGAAAAACAAACAGGCATATCGAAAATGAAACTGTTATAACAGAGATCTTGGCAAAGTAATATCAGCATTGTATTATGTCGCAATGAAGTAATTAGTATTAGGTTGCACTGAATACTTTATCAGATGCGCTCCACTCCACTAGCCGGCATTTCCTGCCAAACCGCGTACCTCCCCCTTCGCCCGCGCCCTCTGCTCATAGCGTCTATGAAATTTGTTTGATCAGCGACTTGGAAAGTAAATGACATTTCGCTACTCAAGCGCACGCGTGCCACACGTGAGATGCAGTAACTCTTCCACAAATATTAACAACCCTCTCCAGGGTAACGTGGAATCAGATTAATAATTATAAAAAACTATAATTGGATTTGCGTTAGCATGCATCGAGAGACTCAACGGTACAGTTACAGGTAAAAAACATAGTATCTGGTTTTTCAATTGGGTAAAATAAGAGGAAGAAAATGAGAAATGTTCGTTAAAAACTGTAATATTTGAATTAGTAGCTAAAACATTATATTTTTAAAGAAAAATTTAAAACTTTTAAGGGCTGAGGACAGGTTAGAAGCTTTAATTTTTAAAAAAATGTAATTTATGCTATTAAATTTATTTTCTCCAGTAATTGTTTATTTAATATTCAAATAAAACCACTATATTGTGACATACGATGGATTTAACAATGCAAATTATACTTTAATAATGGGTTTAATAATTAAAATATTAATGAGACTCATCATTATTGTAATAGTAAAGTATTCTTGCAATCAACAATCGCGAAAATTTTCAAGAATTACTATTTATTACTGTATTTAAATCCCTACTTTATGTTTAGTTGACAATGCCATGGTAATTTCAGTCAATTCATTTTGAATTTTAGGGATCGCAGAAAAGTGGGAATACAATGTGTCTATGAAGGACTTGAAATGGGGCAGAACAGACATGGTATCTGTTACATCATGTACTGCAAGTTCCAGATTATGACTCAAACAATGCTACAACATTAGGATTTTATTTATCATCAGAATCCGAAAGTTCAAGCATTTATTTTTTGTTAAAATAGGCAGGCAAAAACGCACGTAAAATTTTAAAAATACGTAATAATATAATTAAAATAGGAATTTATTAAAAGTGAAAACAGAGAGTAATATTTCTCTTTTTAATTAAAATAAGTATTTAAGTTATTTAACTATTTCTTTATCACATAATTAAAGTACTTAAGCTTACCTTTCTTGGTTATAAGTAACATCTTGTCCAAATCACCAAGTTTTATCCCAAAATAAGCATAGTACACTTTCTTTGCAAAGACAGTAGTGTTTCTTTGCTCTTTCTTTACAAAAAGCCTTCACAATGTAACAACAGTTATCAGGCGAATTATGACACCTCTCTGAAGTCATCTTGTATAAATAAATAAATGAACCCACAACTATTGCAGTGATGTCTCGCGCAGATCGATACAAGGTCATTTGCCAGGACTATTCAAAACCACAGTACTTCCCTCATCCTCTCTATTTCCTGCTATTCGTATTCCCGAGGTAACCGTATGACCCTTTCAATAATAAAGGTTCTGCTATTTAAAGAGCTTAAGTGAATAGATTGAGGAGAAAGTTTTTGACTGCTTGAAAAGAAATAAATGTATAATAAGATTCTCAATAGATATTTTTGTGAAGCGAACAAGTCATTTATTTTTATATCTTTGTTTACTTCCATGAGGTTTAAATCTTAAAACAGGCAACAGAAGCCAAAAAGACAAAAATAAATAAATAAAAAGTTGGCTCTACCACCCCAAATGTAAGGAAATGTATTCATTTCTGTTCGACTCTTAACCGGTTAGATATAAAAGATATTTTGTCTAGCTTCCGAGCTCTGGCTATCACTATAAAACATAATTTAGAATTTCTCAAGGTGTTCCTTGTACTGCATTTTAAATATCATCAAACAAAAACATTCTGACAGATGGATTTAAAACTGGACACATTCATTGCTTACTATCTGCAGGGTATGTTATGAAATAAAAAAGATGTTGCATAAGTTTACCATATCCAAAATAATACTTCTAAGTACGTGCACAGCATAAAGTGTTGGCAATTCAGACGTGCGGTCTGGTAGGCGTTGCTGGGAGAGGGGTTATGCGGTATCTACGGAGCATGGCGGGTGGAGGCCCAATCAGGGGTAACGGTCGGTCGGCGCAAACTCCAATACGATATCCAATAGGAAATGCTGTGAAATCTATTTCCCACAGAGAACAAGTTTCTGGATATTTTTTCCCCCTTTGCTCACGGGACTTATAGAGCCAGATATAATCAATGCACTATTTTGCATTAGAGTGGAATAAAATAACATAGGGAGGCGTATAATTTATAGCGTGACGTCACATTTTTTACAGAGAGGATAACAAAAGAAGGAGTGATTTTGGGAAATTACCCATTGCTTAAAAATCAATTAAATTGGAAAAGGAAAATACGAAAATTACACAGGCCTGCGATGGAAAATTCGTTTGGAGAGTAATAGTTAGGTTTTTCAGATTTATGTTTGTTGATTTCTGAAAAAAATAATTAAAAGTTTTCTTCACTCAGCATTTTCCACAAATTAACATTTAATTTTATGTCTACAGCACCACTAAATTTTTCTGACATCATACCGGCGATACTTAATCTAAATTTTTCGCAAAACAATGCAAGAATTCTGACTGTATATGATGTATTGTTGTTTTATAACCATGTTTCCATTGTTTCTTCCTTTTCAGTTCAGTTGTAACTAGCACTCTGTGTATGATGGTTGTTATTCCAGTGTAGTTTTCTAGATTGTTCAAAAATATCAGCTTTTTTATGTTAGTAGTCAGCTGTTTTCTTCAGTTATTTCTGCGCATTTCCATTTCAACCAAAAATCACTTTTTCACTACTATACTGATGAGCTCATTTATTTATTAATATAAGATGACTTCAAGGGTGTGTCGTAATTCGCCTGATAACTTTTGTTACATTTTTGAAGACTTTGTTGTAAAGAAACATTATTGTCTTTATAAAGAAAATGTGCTATGCATATTTTGAGATACAACTTGATAATTTGGTCAAGCAGTGGGCTCCACATAAAGCATGCTGTGTTGAAGAACTCGGACAATGGTTTGAAGGTAAGAAAAAAGCTTCCCGTTTTGGAGATCCAATGTTATGGATGAAACCCACAAGTCACAGAACTGATTGTTACTTCTGTTCTTGTAGTATAGCAAGATATAATCTTAAAAATAAGGAAGAAATTGTTTATCTCAATGTTCAGTTAGATAGACTTCCTGTACCTCATCAACCAGGCATATACCTGTATCTTCCGTGCATAAACTAGAATACATACTCTGAGAATGGATCTGGGAAATCTGATGAATTCTTCATAGTTAAGGCAGTAGAGAACCCCAACTTTTTTCACCGCCTGAAATAAATGATTTTGTTAAATACTTAGGTTTCCCTAAAAATTCAGAAGTACTGCTAGGTTCTAGGTTAAAGGAAAAGAATTTACATCATTCTCATGGTTTAGATATAGAGAAAAAATTCTGTACCTTAATTTCAACAAGAAAATGACCTGGTTTACTATTGTGGTGTGTTATTGAACCGTTTAAGGAATTTAACATTTTGCATGATGTCAATGAACAGAGACTTTTTAAAGCGGCCTCAAAACAGAAATTGTTCACGTTCACGATGGCAGCAGGTACATCAGTGTCACATTCTGTGCATATACAAGAACGCTATGAAAACTTAGCATTAAACCTCTCCAAACTGAAATACAATGGTCAAGGTTAGACAATATGTGGCGATTTAAAAGTAATAACTATCCTTCTTGGACAGCAGATTTTGTTGACTTGGTTTATTTACGGACGCTTTTTAACATCTCAGGTCATCTGCGTCCCATTCAATTCAACGGCCGACAAATTTTGCTCAGAGGCCTTTTCTTTCAGTCTTGAGGTTCTTTATCGTGCCGTAAATGTACGACACGGAACCCACGGCTTTATTTCCCTTCCGAAGGAAGCCATACTTAGGATTTTTAAACTCGAAAATAGCATCAACCCTGGCCGGGATCGAACCCTCGATCTTGGGTTTAGGAGGAAAGTATGTTTACCACTACCAGGATTGACTTGGACGACAGAGAGGTCACACTAAATTCCCCTATTTCTGGTGTTGATGGGATAGTAGAGATAGGAAATTTCACTCACAACTCAAATTTCAGTTACCTCAATTTTGCAAACTTGTGTTATCTATAATATAGTCAAAAATTTCTGTCAGTTTCGGACCAGACATTTTAAAATATTATAAACAAAATAATATCTTTAGTATTAGATATTGTCACAGTCGCCATCTAGGACTTTCTGTTAATATGAGGAAAACTATGAATTCCATTGTGATATAGCTTCTTAAGGAGGGAAGCAAAAAAAATCTTCCATTGCAGTTTCCAGATCGACAAAGGTTCAAAATTGCTGTCCATCAAGATAATTACCCAAAGAAAGGAAACTACGATAATCTGATGGCATCTGGAGAATATGGTTGGTGCATTAGTCTCCCAACCAAATTGGAGAGCCACCTTAGGTGAATGGAGTTTTACATTATCACACAAAAAACACCCCCTTTGCGATCCGCGAGTGCAAGCTTTTTAGTTTTTAACTTTCCATGAATAGTTCCAGATGTTAAGAGTACACAACAGTATTAACGATGAACATTTTCAACGAAGCCCATCAAACATAACCTTTTTCTGGTGCAACGATGATTTCATAATGATGTGAGCTTTTTGGCCCTATGAGGAAAACATATCCAAAAATAGCTCTATAGATTAGTTATGAAATATATAAATTTGAAATTATGTACCCATTTTGCCCAGTTCAACTTTTCTTTGATTAACTTTAAAGTAGTATGGCATGCGCGTTTATTTCAGAAAGAAAATAAAAATCTAGTTTTTTTTTTATCTAAGGACGCCTGATCCCAATGAATTAAGAGCATGAAACAGCCGATAAATTATGCTCAGAAGCCTCTTCTTTCAGACTTAAAGTTCTTTTACATGCCGTTAGTCTACAGTAGTGCAAATAGGTTTACCTCCTTTCCGAAGGAGGCCATACTTAAATTTTTACGATCCTGGTCGGGTTCGAACCTGCTACTTTAGGTCTATGGTTACCATTAGACCTAAGTTAGACTTAATTTCCGTTTTTCAGAATATATGGAGCGTTGTTTAATCCATGAGGTATTACTATAACATTCTTTGGGGATAAAATGACATTAAACTCCTTAAAAGCAATTACTAACACCCAACAATGTAGTTATGAAAAAAGAACAATGTTTAATATAACAAATTTCAGCAGTTGCAACCACATAAACTTAGCAAAAAATTTTGAGGTATAACTTATACACTCTTTCCGCACTATTTATGCAGGACAATCCATGTACACATGAACCCTTTCCCTGCTTCAGCTGTATTTCTGATTGTTAAGTTTTTAACATCAACTTTTTCTGCAGATTCCTTAATTGTTGAGAATGCTCATTTATTCATTAAGAATAACATTTGTGCACAGTTAACAGAATTCATTTTGAAGAACAAATACAAACAACGAATTAAGAGAAAATGGAAGATGATATAAGTATCGATGTATATTATTAAGATAAAGTAAATTAAAATAAACTGAAAATTAATGTTTATTCCAGAGGGAACGCTCAAGTAGGTGAACCGTGCAGAACACATATTTATCATCAGCATGCATCTTACACAGCAAACTGTGTAGGTTAGGAAATATCAATGAGGGCCATGGAAGTATTGATGCATTTCGTAACAACTTACTTGTGTGGAAACTCATTCTCATTTATTTATAGGAACCGTTTGAAAAACGTAGTATCATAAATCAGAACACAATGCAGCATATTCAAATTAAAATCAACACACAATTTTGTGTTATAATGCAGGGTTAGTTAAAAGTCCGGCACCAATTAAATAACTTTTGAAGCACGCGGTTCAGTGACATGACACTTTGTATGTGGGAATACCAAGAACTCAAAAATATTATCGACTTTTTATACTTCCGGTTTAACAGGAAGTAACTCCAACTCCCTTATTTTAAATAGAACACACAATATATTTTTATATTTTCGAATAATACTAATTAAGAGCAAGAAAACGAAAAAGTGTAGCAAGTAATAAAAAAGGCTTCTTTTGTTTAGTGTTTTTTTGCCATTAATAATATGAATTCTTTGTTTATATACGTAGAATAATGTACATTAATGTAAAACATCTTATTTAAATCTGTCATATTGTGTGTTAAATAATTCTATTTGATGAGCGAGAGGGAAAGAACTCTATTTTAATTGTGGTTGGCTATGAAGACAGGGAACAACCTCTTCGAAAGGCGGTGAATTTATTTAACGAAATGCATCTGGATCTCAATTCAGTTCCATAACTACATACTGCAACTGATGAGAGCACTTCATTAGATGTTCTCCTCCGTGTGCAAGAAAATTCAAACGTTTCTACTACAAAACAGATGTTATAATCAACTATAAGTCAAATTTCCCTAACGAAAGTCCTTAAAAGTGCCAAGCAACATTCATATAAAATTCAAATCTTGCAGGAACTTTCAGAAGACGATCCCTACAGAAGTTTTGTGAATTAATGATGGAGCGCATTAACCACTGTCCAGCTTTTCTTAGACAAATTGTATTCTCAGATGATTGAATGGATTTACGAACAGATACAACTGCCGATACGTCACACGTAGGGAGAACCACACGCAGTTAATGTTTGGGCTGGTATTGTTGATTATCATATCATTGATCCTTTCTTCTTCAGAGAAAGCTAAACACTAATAAATAAACAGCGGCTATTGTAAATTTATTTCCACATCCAGGCAGCCTTTGTGCTACCCAGAGATGACATCTATTTCCAACAATTTGGACCCACTATGGACAAAATGCTGGTCAGCACTTAGGTAGGAGAGGTCACCTGACCAGCAAGGTTCAAATTTTGTCGCCTTTGAACTTATTTTCGTGGGACAATTTGAAGTCATTAGTATATCGAGAAAGACCCAAAAACTTAGAAGATCTGGAGTATTAAACAATGGAAGCGATGCAAGACATTTCTAAAGCCTGATTACGTCATTCTTTAAATGGCTCCTATGATCGACTGGCATATTGTCAGGTAACTGAGGACTACCAGTTTGAACACACAATTTAGACAATGAGCTAGTTTTGTTTTGTTTTTGTTAAAGAAGGGGCATTTTATTATTCGCTACACATAGCGTTATTCGAAAAAGTAAAAATGCATTGGGCATTCCTTTTATAATTAAGAAAGAAGTAGAAAAAATGGGTAATATTTTTGAGTTATTAGTATATCGCTACCCCACATCGAATTTCATGCTGAATATATACTTCAAAAGTTAATTCGGTGTTACGTGACATATAAAGCCCTGCATTATTATTTATGTCTGTTTCAATTGAATAAGCATATACTACAATAAAAAGACAGATAATAAAAAAATGTGATTTAATTTTTTTGTATAATATTGCTGAATAACTTTAAAAAATTTACAAGATGTGCATTTTGAGTTAAAAGTTAGGGGTCCCCAACGTTGAGAGATGTTTAAAGAAAGTCTACGTGAAAATTGAAGACGATAAGCCAGTTTTGAACGATCAGTTTCATTGATTTTAAACTAAAAATTGCGCATACGGGAAATTACAAAAATCTGTTGTACACAACATGGACGTGGTTGAAACAGACCCAGATGAAGGCAGACGGCTCAGAGAGATTTCTGGATGGCTTGGATCAATACCGTAACCCCCTCACTCTCCTCCAACCAGGTATGTGAGTTGAATTAACAACTACTCTGCGCGAAGAAAAGGGGAATAAAAATCTCTCTCTCGCTTGTTTTCCGATTGATTTTTTATAACCCATTAAATTTCATTTGTGACGGTGTATTAAGCTAAAAATACGGCGAAAGCACTGCGGTGATCGGCTTATGGTAACTATGCCAACCAACCGTTCACTGTCGGCAATTTTTAGCAATTTCCGAAGGAATGTAGCAGCTTATGTGGTCGTACCTATGAAAAGATTTTTGAAAAAATTCTTCAAATCTCCATCGATCTTACCTAATAGAAACCGAAAATGACAATGATAAAAATTATATACCAACAAAATTGCGGGTGGGAGTTAATCTAAGGCGAAAATTTAAAAATCGCTCCCAAAATTTTTAATTTTTGTAAGGAACCTCTGTATGTGCCATTGAAATGAAATAAGAAAAGCAATTTCTGAAAATCAGAGAAATCAGATTATTAGGAATTGGGGTTTACTTGAAACTCATATTTTAGCGGCACCAATATTAGTTTTCTCGCAACTAAACTCGGTATATACCATTTAAATAAAATAAGAAGATAGTTTCTGAAAATCAGGGAAATCGGGTCATTATGAATAGAGGTAGACTTGGAAACCGAAATTTAAAAAGCCCTTTAAGTTTAATTTTCTAACTATTCTTTTAAAATAAAAGAACAAATTAATTCACCATGTTAACTGCATTTATAATGATGCATAAATTTTATTTAATAACAGCATTTACATGAAATAGCAACTGTAAAGTGTTAATCTAATATATGTTTGAGAAATATATTTGTATGTAAGAGCGCTCTGTAATAACCTTCAGAAAACATTTGCGTTATATGTTTTTAACATTTAAATTAAATTTCAAAGCCTATGAAAATCGATTTAACTTTCGATTGTTTTTATTTGATTTGTACATTGTAATTTTTTTTAAATAGTAACATGTTTTTGTTTTATTGAAACATATGAACATCGTCTTAAATACGCAATGTAACTCGAAACTTTCTGTTATTGCTCTCTATTTTAGTGAATGTGAAGATATCAAAGGCTTAGTTTATAAACACGGTTACATTTAGAAATGTTTAAAAATACCTACACAATGTGGCTTTGTCTATCAGCGGTCAAATATTTCATTTAATTTATAGTATATCATTAATTTTGTGGTTTAATGTCAATAATAATAATAATAATAATAATAATAATAATAATAATAATAATAATAATAATAATAATTCTAAAATATAGTTTCTTTTTTGTGAAACTTATAGATTGCAAGAACTTAATTTTGTTCCCATAATACCACACAGTAACGTCATAACTTATTTCATTTCATTAATTAATAAGATCATAATTTGAATTTTATATTCCTTTTTAAAGTTATTCAAGTTGCTGAGGAATTCGCTTAGTTTACGTAGCTCCTTTGTGACGGTTTCCTTGTTTTATATACGTGAATTTCACAGTAACTTCATTAAGAAAGCGTTTTTTATGTGGCAAAATTTGTCAGTCGGTCGTTTCACGCCCTGATTTGAATGGGGCTCTGATTACCTGAGATGTTAAAGAGCGTCCATAAATAAACTAAATCAAACAAAAAAAAAGTATATGGTTCAGGAAAATTTATGCAATTGTAGAAAATATTGTTACATCATCTAAATAGTTTCAAAAAAGACATGCTTTCCTAGCTATAATGTCACCCAAAGATTCTGTCAGTTTCAAAGCATCCTGTACAAAATAACAAATTTAATGTTAAATAATAAAATCATCATCGTCATTAAGGGCCCTCTGTCTACGTGAAGGAAGACTACGAATTACATTGTGATAAAACTCCTTTAGCAGGAAGCAAAAAAACCAAACCAGTGTAGTTTCCAGATAAGCAAAGGTTCGAAATTGCTACTCTCGGGTGATTGTGCAAATAAATGAAGAGATAACTTGATGTTGCATGTCTGGAGAATATGGTGCATGCACTAGAGTCTCACAACCAAGTGGATAATGTGTCACGTTAGCTGTATGTGGTTTTGCATTATCATGCTAAAGAATAACATCTTTGCGATTAATGACTGCAGGCTGATTAGCGTAAACAATGACATTAGGAAGGCTTGCAGAAGTTCACGATGTACAATCCACCAAACACAGAGCATTGCCTACTTTTGGAACAGCAGTGGTTTCCAACGTATTTATAGGCTGAAGTGCATGAGGGTTTACTTGAAAACACGTATAAAAGTTCCCTCTTGTTTCAGGCTTACGAGTGGTGGCTGAATGACATGTACCTAGTCAACCAACTGGCACTGCCAATCAACTCCAACCCGGGAATGGTATTCCCACCCAGGACCTTCCGGTCGGCTCACGACATGGCCAGATTTGCTGCCCGATTCTTAGCCGGCATCTTCAGTCACAAAGACTTGCTAGACAGGTAAGCTGCACTCAAATAGGTAGGTAGCCAGTAAACCAATTATATTTTGACCGCAGTGCAGTAACTTTGGCTTTCGGTTTGTGACAAAAGTCATTGAGGAAGAATATGCCTGTAAGGACCAGACAATAAATGGAAAGTATTACCAGAACTTCATAACGAGATTGCGGAAGACCATCATTAAAAATGCGGCGGGAATCTGTACGATGGAATATATTTGCTGACGACAACGCGCCAGAAAATTCTTCACATCAGACAGTGATGCATACGGCTATTTTTGGGTATGACATTTATCCCAACCTCCATGCTCACCAAATCTGGCACCCATTGACTACTTTCTCCTTCCTAGCATGAGGACCCCACTGTCTGCCAGGCTTTTCCAGGACGACAACGAGTTGGAGTAATTCTTCGGCAGTCAAAGTGAGCAGTTCTACCACCAGCTTGTTCATCAGTGGGAGAAATGTATCAGTTTGTGATACAAACATTATGACCACCCCTTTTAAATCGTAAACTTTTCACGTACATTCTTTAAAAATGCAATTTACTTCTTAATGTATTAAGAGAGCAAATGCTGCAATTGTCTGCCTTTTGTTTGAAACATTTGTTGAACTTACTTTTATCTATCAGCCTTTAAAAATGCATTATTTTTAATTTTACTAAGTGTTTGCACTACTTTCTGTCACCTTTGTTTTTAATTTCCCTGACAAAAATAAACTACTCATAACAGAAGTCTGGAAGTTTCTGCATTATTATAAATATTGTTAGATTGATGCATTAAGTTGGTAGTTTTTATTCGCCATCATAACATTGCGTTGCTAGAGCATTATTCACCATTTGTCATGTTATTCTTATTTGGAGCGTTGTGCTTATAATTACGTTTTCAATTTTGCAGGTTTGAAAAAGTTTTGTGCTATTTGTGAGCCAAAGATATGCAGTGTCAAGTTGAAAAACAAGGACCTATCCTTATAACTGCGATATAAGGATAGGTCCATAACTTTACGGCCTCGCCGATAAGGATTATAGCCTTCACAAAACCTTTATCAAAATAGAGCATCGAGTTGTTATTAAGTTCTTTACAAAAGAAGAACTTGCTCCAAATGAAATTAAACAGTCATTGGGCGGTGTATATGAGGAAGCATCCCCTCATATTCTACCTTAAAAGAATGAGCCAAACTTTTTCGAATTGGTCGAGAAATCATTGAAGACGAAGAGCGTGCAGGTCGGCCCTTGGAGGTTCAACATCGCTCTTGTGGAAGGAGAAATTATGGAAGACGGGCGGCTCAAAGTTACAGAAATAGCAGTAAGGTTGGGCTTTTCTAAAACAACAATCCTTAGAATTATTCATGAACATTTAAACATGAATAAAGTTAATGCAAGATGGTTGTCAAAACTTCTTTCCTCAGTCCAAAAGCAGCAACGAGTCATCTGTTGTCAGGCATTTTTTGAGCTCTGCCATGGCAACAAGAGAGAAGTTCTGCAAATCATTCATTGTTACAGGAGATGAAAATATGGTCCTCTACTATGATCTCTTGTCCAAAAGAGAATCAACGAAGTGGCGTAAACCTGACGAAGCACCACCTCTAAAGTCCAGGTCACTCAATCAACCAACAAGGTCATGGTCACAATCTTTTGGGACTGTGAAGGAATCCTCTTCATTGACTTCAAGAAGAGGAACATCACAGTAAATGGGGAATGCTATGCTGGCCTACTGCACAGACTACGTGCTTCCATCAAAGAGAAAAGGCGAGGAAAGCTGAGTGGTGGTGTGCGCCTTCTTCACGACAACGCGCCTATGCACACAGCTCTTGTTGCAAAGAAAGCTGTGAAGAAATGTGGCTTCAAGGAGATCGACCACAAACCCTACAGCCCAGATCTAGCTCCCAGTGACTATTTCCTCTTCTCAAAATTCAAGAAGGACCTTGGAGGAAGGAAATGTAAATGTGACGAAGGAGTGATGGTTGATGTTTATGCCCATTCTGCAGATAAGACTTCTGACTATTGGGGGGGGGGGGTTGAAATGTAATTTAAGGATATGAAAAGTATATTGCAATAAAGGGTAACTATATGGAAAAGTAAAATATAATTTTTGTCTTTATCATTCCTAGAAAATGCTTAGGCCGGAAAAATATGGGCCAACCCTCGTATATTCTTCTATTTGAGTTTAATAGAGGAGCAAAGACAGTGAAAGTTGTGCCGTTTGCGGGGAGAATGACATTGGAGATAAAAATGCTTCTGTCGTTCCAAGAGGTGACGATCGACCCGTTCAGCATGATCATCGAACTTTAATGAACACCTTCTGAACTGTTTAATACATGATTATCCACATCAATTAACCTGAGAATTAGCAGATATGATGAATGACATCAAATGAGAAAGCGAAAAAACCCAAGGTTAGCATGGCCGCCTCAAGGGATTTAAATCTGGGACCTCCCGAATACCAGACGTTATTCCCTGAGCTACCCCTCTAAATACTGATAAGTTAATTTAATTTTGTTTGTTTTTACATCATGAGTAGTGTCTGTACAGGCAGAGGTAACAGAACAGATAGAATTGGGAGAGAGAAATGTTTGGGAGAGTAGTGGCGCAGACTTGTTTGTTGACCAGTAACGGATTCTAAGTCTTGCCTATGTGAAATTAATTATCAATTTCAATAAAGACAAAGACGGCAATGAAAGCCTAAAAGATAACTTTATTTTTCTTTCTCTTTGTGCAGGCACTCCTTGCCAATCGAGAAAGCCACGTCGCGGGAGAAAGGTCAGCCACTGTGTATGGCACAGTACTATCGCCTGCTGTCCTCGTATCGCATTCCTGGGGAACACAGAGACATCCTGTACTCTCGACTACAGAGAGCCGAGGATGAGACAAATCCGGCACAAGAGAACATCGTCGTAGCCTGCCGAAACCAGGTGAACAAGAGTTTTGTATTTCACGTCGTAATTTGTTCGGATGTCTTCATTCAAGCGTAAGTGTTGATACTCACGTCATTAATGTTTCTAGCGAATTACGAAGGAATTGTGGTTGTACCCATAAACAGATTTTTTAAACATTCTTTAAATATCCTTACCAGACACCGGAGTGACAATGAAAAAAAAAAAAAAAAAAGGATTTATTTATTTATCGCTTTAGACGTAGCAATTTTTGCTTTTCCCCCAGCAAAACTCACCATACAACCATCAAATTCATCGAGTTCGTTAATCAGCAAAATTGAACCAACCGGGGGCGGGGTTAATTTAAAGCAAAAACATAAAATTGGCTTTAGCGGCCACACTTTCAACTAAACTCGGGATATGCCATTAAGAAAAATAGTTTCTGAAAATGAATAAAATCTGACTATTAGGAGGGGAAACCCAAACATTTAAAAATCGCTTTAGTAGCACCAATATTTGTTTTTAAAACTCAGGATGTATAATTTCAACCAAACAAGAAAAATGTTTTCTGAAAATCAAGGAAATGAAATTATTAAGAGGGGAAGTTTACCAAAAATCAAAATTTAAAAATTGCTCTACCGGCACAAACATTTGTTTTTTTACAACGAAACCACGTATATACCATTTGAATAAAATAAGAAAACTATTTCCTGAAAATCGGCGAAATCGGGCCATTAGGAGTGGGAGTTTCACTGAAACTCAAAATTTGAAAATCGCACTAGAGGCAGCAAATTTGTTTGTTCGTAACATAATTCGGTATATGCCATTTAAATAAAATAATAACAAAATTCTGAAAATAAGGAAAATTGGACCATTAAGAGTAGGAGTATACGTGAAAATAGTAATTTAAAAAGCGCACTAGTGTCTATTTTTCTCTATTGTTTTAAAATAAAATGACAAATTAATTAAGCACATAAACTATATTATTTATAACGTTGCATGTGTCTTATATTTAACAAAAATATCGTCGTGAAGATAGCAAAAGTGAAATATTAATCTAATATGTGTGTGAGAATTATATTTGTATGTAAGAGCGATCTGTAATAATCTTCAGAAAACATTTGCATTACATGTTTTTACCACAAAAACATTTAAATTAAATTTCAAAACCAATCAAATTCTATGAAATTTTCGATTGTTTATTATTGATTGCGTATATTTTCTTAGTATATTGTAATTGTTTTTAAACAGTAACATGTTTTTGTTTTATTGAAACATATGAACATCTTAAATACACAATGTAACTCGAAACTTTCTGTTATTTCTCTCTATTTTAGTGAATGTAAAAATGATATCAAGAGCTCAGTTCATAAGCATGGCTACATTTAAAAATATTTAAAAATACCTATAGAGTATAGCTTTGTCTATCAGTGGTCATATATTTCATTTAATTATTTGTATAACATTAATTTTATCTGAATGATGATGATGATGATGATGATGATGATGATGATGTGGTTTCTCATTTGTAATACCTATAGATTGTAAGAATTCTAATTTTTTCCCTTGCTTTTAAAAATTAAAGTAATTTCAATAGACATTAATTTTTCCAGTTATTTTAAAGGGAAAAGCAGACAAACCTAGTTAAGTAAAATGCATATTATAGTTCTGTTTGTCTTTTATTCGTTAGCTTTAGAGTTTGTTATGCTAATACCACACAATAATGTCATAACTTACTTCATTTCATTAATTCAAAAGGCCATATTAGGATTTTATATTCTTTTTTAAAGTTATTTGACTTGCTGAGGAATTCCCTTAGTTTACGCAGCTCCTGCGTGACGGACATCAGAAACAAAACAAAAGTTTTTAATCGTCTAAAATCCATTCAGGGTTTTTCACACCTCTTCCAACAATTATATCATATTTATTGCCCCTAACAAATAAAAGGAAAGTATTATTCATCATAAGAGCTCCCTAGCGGCCATTTCACGCCCAACTAATATCTTAGCATCATCTCGATAGCACTTGAAACAATGGATTAAGTACCTATCCTTAAGTTTAGTTAAATTCAAATAGTTCACATGATCTATCATGACCCCCGTCTTCGGCTTAAACCTTGTACCTATGCTGACAATAATTATTTTCATTAACTACTATGTATTTGAAGGCACTTGTTCCACTTGTGTTCTAACATAGAAACACCTCAATGGCTTGATCACAGAAGAATTGTTGAATTGGTGCAAGAAAAGCATCGTCGCTTTCAATTTCCCCCCCCCCTTTCCGAATATTTTACCTTGTATTTGAAAATTAATAGAAAAAATTTCCTGGGCTAATTTTGATGAGTATGATGGATGAATCATCACTTCAAAACCAGTATCGTGAATTTCATTTGAGAAAATGAGGCTGTTATACGTCCTGTTGGAAGAGACAGTCTACGTGACAGTTTCCCTTATCTTTTCTCTTTAATGTAATCACGAAATTTGTTAACTATTCATGACACCGTTTCAGACAATCATAAAAAATAATAGTCATAATTTTACGTAATCCTAGCTTTGCAGTTTAGACTCAGGGTCGAAGTGATGAACTCATGTTTCATCAGCCCTAATCTACATTTAAACTCCCGCGATGCAAGGAAAATTCACCATTTATTTGTGAATGTGTAAAGCTTAAAACCATTATTTCTAGCAAAAGTGTATTTAATATTTCTCCTGTAGTAATATCCTTGAAACGCTAAACGCTCGTTAACTACAGAAAGGTTATGTAGGTTTTAGAGGTTAGGAAACGCCGAACTGACTGAATTCTCACCTTTGTCGGTTTTAACACTCCACACAGCTGTACCTGATAGAACTGAAGCCAAGAGGTCGGGGAAGACTATCCGAAGATGAACTTACATCCCAGTTCCTGCATGTGGTTAATGAAGCATGTGCGCTACCCTCTCCGCCACCCCCTGTAGGAATCCTTACCGCCGAAAGAAGAAACAACTGGGGGCTTGCAAGAGAAAAGCTTAGAGAAGGCAAGTAACAAAAGTCAGGTGTAACAATCGCTACTTCTAGTTTGTTTAATATATATATATTAATAGCACTTTGACTATTTGTGATCACTAAAATATACACAGGGTAGCAAAAACAGCGTCTTGGTGTGCAACATATTTTAAAGTAATTCTTAATTGATATTTGAGGATACTTGTACTTAATCTAAACTACAAAACAGCAATGTTTTACAATAAATGTAAAAGGCTGCCTTATTTTTCAATAAACTTATGAAATTAAGAAGCATTTGCCACACTAAAGACCAGGCACATAATACATTAAGGCTGGAATATCACATCGGTGATATTGCTGCATCAGACACAATGCTAAACATTTCCAGACTTTTCCAGATTATAGGTATGATAAGCATCAATTGAAGACATAGTGGAACAACGATGAAGACCTGATCTCTAGTTTTTTTTATAACACAATATTTAGCAGTCTTAAATATTTGTTTTATATAAATGGTTTGTGCCTTATTAGAAGATTCCTGAGGGTAGCCCATAAGTTTCCAGCCTCGCCGATAAGGATTATCGCCTTCAAAAATCCTTTTCTGGTGTTAAGTAAATAATTGCGGCTGTTACTTCCGCACGGCTGTGTTCAGCTGTTCACATATAGTTGCATAAAGAAGGCTATGTGTGGAAGATTGTGACATGTTCAAAATGGGGAGTCCAGCTGTTATTAAGTTCTTCACAAAAGAAGTTCTTACTCCAAACGAAATTAAACAGCAATTGGACGGTGTATATGGGGAAGCCTCCCCCTTATATTCTACTGTAAAAGATTGAGCCAAACTTTTTCGAATGGGTCGAGAAAGCATTGAAGACGAAGAGCGTGCAGGTCGGTCCTTGGAGATGCTCATTCTGAAAACTCGCCTTATAGAAGAAAAAATTATGGAAGACCGGCGGCTCAAAGTTATAGAAATAGCAGCAAGGTTGGGCCTTTCTAAAACAACAGTCCTTCAAATTATTCATTAACATTTAAACATGCATAAAGTTAGTGCAATATGGGTGCCTACACTTCTTTCCTCAGCCCAAAAGCAGCAACGAGTCATCTGTTGTCAGGCATTTTTGTACGCATTCTTAATCCTATGAAATAAAAGTTTGTTAAATTGCCTATTCAAATTTGGCACAATTATTCGAACTATAATTATAAACTGTATAAATATTTATTTTGGGACTTTGATTTGAACACACGTGCTCCTCTTTTTTTTTTTTTTTTTTTTTTTTTTGCAGTGTATTACAATAATTTAATAAGAGGTTAGAGTTCAATTTTCTGATATTAGACATGAGATATTGTAATATTGAGTACTATTGTCAACTCACTTGTTAATCAGACGTTGTAGCTCCGCACAGGGGCGAGGCATTAATGTTACTTTTGTGTTATTATTAAAGCATGATGTTGCTGTTATAAAAATAATGCTCACGTGTGTCTCTGTACATATTCAAGATGCCAAGAACAGAAAAAACCTGGAGCTTATTGAAAATGCCTTGCTGATGGTTTGCTTCGACGACCCACTGCCTGCCAGCTTTAACTGCAGAACATTACGCAGCGATGTGACAGAATCAGCCAGGGGCCATATGGTGGATGACAGAGATGAGACAAACATGGCACACCAGATGATCCATGGTGGGGGCACTGTTGCCAATTCAGCCAACAGGTGGTTTGATATGACAATCCAGGTAATGAAATCCACACATGTCCTTATTTGCAAATGTAAAGAAATATTACTTGCAAGAGACAATACATGTCCCCCTGTGTTCATAACTCTATACACTTAACACACTAACACCTAAAACTGTCTTTGTTCACATAGCAATCTTTCACAGTACAGGGTGTCCATTAAGTATTGATTTTGTTGAAATCGTGATTGAATTGTTAATGTTCAATATGTTATATTCAACATCGCGACACACCTTCCATCTGTCGACTGTGTCGTGAAACACGTTCGTAGTGTTATGCCTACAGCACTGGTCTACTTCGATCTCGGAGTTCCGCCAATGTGGTAACGCGTTATCAGAACATACGTCCCTGATAAATCCCCTCACAAAGAAGGCCTTGGGTAGGTCGAGAACGTGCCAACCACATCAGTGTCCTGCGCGCACAATCCATCTTCCAGGAACACGCCATTGAAAAAAGTGCGAACATCTATGGCATAATGACATGGTGCCCCGTCCTGCTGGAAGTAGGCAGTGTTCACATTCAACCTGGACAGGCTGTGGTAACCGAAACTGTTGCTGCATGTCCAGGTAAATCCTTTGACACAAAGGAAAGGAGTCATCGCAAGACTGTAGGAGAACTTCGGGGACGCTCTTAAAGGCTGTATTCACAAGCGCATGCTGCGACTGGCACACTGCAGTGGGCGCTTTGCCTTCAAACGTAATGATCACAATCATAAGCATCTGAAAAGAGAACATTACGACAGAGTGGTTTAGTAGACAGTGCTCTTCTGCCCTAAACTAAAATTTCACATAAGTTTTATTCATTTTTATTATTATATGTAAAACGTCATGTTGCCTTAATATGTTATATTTTAACGTATCATTGCAGCTTTATGACATTACCTATGTACACACAAAAACGTAATGACATACTAATGTATTCTTTACAAATAAATAAATACATGAACAGAAGCGTATCTTCTAAATTGAAAACACGCAGAAATAAACACAAATTAATATCGGGTGTATGAACCCTCAGCACATATAGCCGCCCTCAATCTTCGGGGCATAGACGATATCAGATTTCTACAGCAGTGTGGATGAGAGGCTACACGTCCCAGGCTTCTTGAATTTGTACTCATTAGCTTATATCGTCCTTCGTGCATGTGCAGGGAATGCGTGTGTAGACATTGCATTTAGTAGAAATACTGAAGGAAATACTATAATATATAATATGTTAACGTTAAAGCTTACTGTGCAATGGGAACAATATTACGAAACTAATTTGTCATAATATGTTACAAAGATTTATTTAAAAAAAGGCGTTTCATGCCGGGAGACCAACCTGCGCTCTTAACCACGGCATCACTGCACACTCTGCCACAGAGCTAACACAACATACATACTAGCATACATTTAACAAAACCGCTGCAGTGGTTGCACAGCTTTGCTGTTTACCTTGCGTACTTGGAAGAACTTTGTATTCAAGAGATGACTTTTTTTTTTTAGTCAAAGGGTGCATATTAACCCATTAATTATGTTTTCGGCGAAAACGATCGGGTCGTAAATTTTGTCAATGGTTATTTCCATCCACACATTAACTATGGGAGAGTCTCGCTGGAACTCCAAATGCTCCACTGTGTGTGTCAGCCCAGGAGATGCAAATATGTCTGTTAATTTTTCCACAAGTGTGGAAGGCTACCTCATTGTAAAACAAGGCATGCTCCAGGATGTTCCTGCAAGCAAATCCACGCATATGCTAACACCCTCTGTCACATCCTCGTCATGTAAATGGTGCACAACGTGCAGATGGTTCGGCTATTTCTTCAGCGTATAACGCAACACCTTATGCACTAATGCTCAGTTTCCGTGACAAATGCCACACCGATTTTGAACTGCGTTCAAATAGACACCCTAATAGCCCCAATTCTGTCATCAGAAGTTGATACGGCTCATTCTTAACGGTCCCAGTGCGCTTGAACTTGTCCACCAACATTTTAATTGTTTGTCTGCAGGTTCAGAATTGTGCAATCGGCGATCGTCTTAAACTCACCGTAAGATGACCCTTGCAACCTCCATGTCAAATGAACATCATGAACATCTATCAAGTTTTCGTGGTTGTTTTTACTTTTTCATCAGCTTATAGCGTGTGAAAATGTAGAGTCTAAAGTTTTGATTAGAAATATTCATGATTTTACACCAGCTATTAACACAGGACTGAACTCAACAGACTGTACGACAGTGACAATGCATGTATATTTTGCACTAATGTATATTTTGATAGCTTAAGGTCCATTGTTGCCAGCTGTGTTAAGTTACTTATCTGTAGACATTATTGTTCAACAATGAAGGCTTGTTGCAAACATATTGAATGCCCCTCGTATCGCAGTGTACTCGATAGTTTTTTTCCAGCAATGTATATAGTTATAAGTTGTTTTTATAAATAAATAAATAAAAGTTGTATTTATTTCACACTTTCGAGTGCAGAACTAAACTTTGCATTTAACACCAATACATATAGAACGTTATTGAACTCTAGCTCCAAACCTATAAACAATGCTTCTCCATAATGTTATCCTTAGCAACAAAACATGTGAAATGCACACCGCATGAGTACAGTCACTCAGTTTTTTAATGAACTAATTTGCTGCCTCCATGTTTAGATAGTTATTTCATCAGATGGAGTGTGTGGTCTTTGCTACGAACATTCTCCGTCGGAAGGAGTGGCAGTCATACAGCTGATGGAAGACGCCCTCAAGAAATGCAACAGCATGCCCCCTCCACCAGACATCATCCCAAACAACATCAAATGTGATCCGCCCCAGAGATTGGAATGGGTAATACAGGAACAAAGTTACCATTACATGCAGGATGCCATTCAAAACCTGGACTGGTACGTCTATTTTATTTAGCAGTCTCAGTAATATCACAGGTATTAACATTAAACTAGTTAAATTGCAGTAACGAGCGTTGTAAAAAGTAATGACAATACATGTTCAATAAACAATAATCATAATATTTTACAGGAATTGTTTCACTTACAATTTTTTGTTAGCTTGATGCATTAAACCTCCCTCTACTAGTTTCATTGTTGTCACTTTCGGTTTTCCCCTATGGGAGATATGCAAATTGATACGTGTTCAGCTCTCCATACATGACATGAGACGAACAACATGCTGCTTTAAAATTCTGCCTTCGTCTTTAAAAATCTTCAGCAGAGGTCTATGGAGAGTTTGTTCAATCAATATTTAATGGAAGGTGGACCCGGGGTTCAGTTTTTGCTCTAACAGAGGCAAACAATAACTAACACACAACTGCTGCCATTGTGTTCAACAATATTAACACTTTCAGAAATTGTGAAAATTTCACTGGGTGCCACCCACATATTGGTAACTGAAAAGTTGTATGTGAGACGTGTTTGCGCACGGTGGGTTTCAAGATTACTGCATGCAATTGAAGATGATGTTACAGGAAGTTGCGAAGTTTCTTTCAAAGATTGAAACTTGGATACATCATTTCGATCCTGAGAGCAAACAGCAAAGTAATATGTGAAAATCTGTATTATCCGAAACACCAATAAATAAATAAATAAAAGCAAAAGTAGTTGCTTCTGCTGGAAAAGTTTTGACCATCATCTCATTTTTCTATATTCAAGGAATGGTTCACCAGCATATGATACCTGCACACAAAGCTGTAACTGAACTTTTTTTTAACAGAGTATTTAACGCCCGTTTTAATTACTGAGGCATCATGTGCGATAGACACTAGTGATACATGGGATGATAAACTTTTTTTTTAAAGGAAGCATTCCAGCGTTCTAAGTTTAGTATACTTCCCCGGCATTTACCATTTCTTAGAATTGAAGAAAACCTGGAAAAAATTCCCATCAGGGAGAACGGTCCTAGTGGGGAATCGAACCCCAGACCTCCCTCTCAGGATCCGCATCTTAACACTTTGGCCACTCATGGCGATATAACTGGGTAGTGCTACAGAGATGTCCTGAAAATTCCACAAGGTAACAGGCGATAAATACACTGGCGCACATCACAAATTGCTGCTGAATATCTCACAAAAAGCGATGTGAGGTGTGTTCTTCACCCTCACTACAGTCCAGATTTAGCCCCGTGCGACGTTTCCCTTTTACTCACAATGAAGAAACATCTTCGTGAGAGGTGTTTTTCATCATCGGAAGCATGGTAAAGGCTGCGGAGGCGATTCTGAAGGAGTTGTCAAAAAATTTTCCGGCAAGTCTTTTGAAGACTGGCAGAAACGCTGGGACAGATGCATTGTATCCAACGGGCACTACTTTGAGAAAGATCATCAAAATTATGAGGACGAAAGGTTTGCTATCAAAAAATTATTGGTCATTCTTTATTGGACAGACCTCATATATCTGAGAAAGTGTTCTACAGTCAGCAAACTGTTACATTTACGTCATACTTCTGGAAAATGCTGAAATTCATCAATTGAAACGTATTCTTTCAGACAGAGTATATCTTACTTTAGTCAGTCTAAGGTAAGAACGAAACTCAACGTGAACAAAATATTTATATCTAGGCGCTAGCACTGCCTCTAAAATCAGCTGTTTGAAGCCATTAGCTGTGAGAATGGGATTTCTGATTGGATACGCTGTACCTGCCGCATTGTTGAGTTCGAATATGCATGTTCAAAGCACTACATAGAATTAAAAATATTGTGACTCACTCTAGAAAACAGAAGGCGCCATCTTACAAGTAGCTGCCACATTGAGAAAAACTACTTACCTATGTTAATTCACAGAATATATGCCAATTTACCGTTCTCAAGGAGCTTCTTGGTATGGAAAATGTAGTCAGTTGTAATAAATTGTCTTGCAGAATGAAAATTTATTCTAAGTGTCTATATAAAATAATAATAATAATAATAATAATAATAATAATAATAATAATAATAATAATAATGTGTGAATAAATGCTTTGGAATTGGCTCTAATGAAAGACAGAAAGACTTAGCTTCTGTACATGAAATTATAGGTCAATGTTTTATACCAAGTTCACTTTTGTGACTACATGCATTTGAGAAAATATCATTTAAAGTTAACAGAATTTCATGTCCCCTTACGGTAAGGTGTACACTTTCTGCTTTTATGTGGAATATGTGCACTAAATTATAGGAGCTGTAGTTTGCAGTAATGAGTTGAACTATTACAGATAAAACAAACAGACAACGCCGTTATCTCCAAAGTTTACCAGAGTCACGCATGGTGCCACAGAAATAATTATAAAGCCTTATGTGCCCCCACTTAGTTTACAGGCCGCGAGCTGCCATTGCATTATCATCACAAGGGCGCCATTTTACGAACTTGAAAGATTAAACAGGCACGCAATGAAAAATCGTGTAGTATAGTTTTATATATGTATACTGGTTTTAGAGAAAAAACTTTAAAATTTGCATCAGTCACAATTTTTCCACAAATTAATCTCTAAATGTTATGTCTATAGAACCGTTAAATGTTGACAGTATATGATGCATTGTTGTTTTATAATCACAATTCCAACGTTGCTTCCTTTCAGTTCAGTTGTAGCTAGCACTCTGTGTGAGATGGTTGTTTCCACGGTAGAGTTCTGAATGAGCACGAAGTTCAGTGTGAGTTCTTTTACTCAGTATATTTATTTATTTATGTGTGTATTCCAAACTGAACCAAAAATCACTTTTTCACTACTATAGTTGTCGGTTCATTTATTTATTAATACAAGATGACTTCAAGGGGATGCCAAAATTCGCCTGATAACTTTTGTTACATTTGTGGAGACTTTGCTGTAAAGAAATATTACTGCCTTTATAAAGAAAGTGTACTATGCATATTTTGAGATACAACTTGGTAATTTGGTCAAGCCATGGGCTCCACATAAAGCATGCTGTGTGGAAGAACTCGAACAATGGTCTGAAGGTAAGGAAAAATCTTCCCGTTTTGGGGATCCAATGTTATGGATGAAACGCACAAATCACAGAACTGACTGTTACTTCTGTTCTTGTAGTATAGCAAGATATAATCTTAAAAATAAGGAAGAAATTGTTTATCTCAATGTTCAGTTAGACAGACACCGTGTACCTCATCAACCAGGCATATACCTGTATCTTCCGTGCATAAACTAGCATACATACCTGATGACTCTGAGAATGGATCTGGGAAATCTGATGAATTCTTCATATTGAGGTAGGTTCATAAGTTTCCGGCCTCACTGATAAGGATCATCGCCTTCACAAAAGCCTTATCTGGTATCATATCTTATCTGTTAGTAAATAACGGCAGCTGTAACTTCCGCTTCACTGTGTTCAGTTGTTCAGATATAGTTGCATAAAGAAGGCTATGTGTAGAAGATTGTGACATGTTCAAAATGGAGTTTCGAGCTGTTATTAAGTTCTTCACAAAAGAAGGACTTACACCAAATGAAATTAAGCAGCGATTGGACGGTGTATATGGGGAAGCATCCCCTTCATATCCTACTGACCGCCACGGGTGGCCGAGGTCGTTAAGGCACGGACTCGTGAGCGGGAGGTCTGCGGTTCGAATCCCGCCAGGACCGTCCTCCCTGACTGGGTTTTTTTCCAGGTTTTCCTCAGTCTTCATAACTGGCAAATGCCGGGGAGGTACCTAAACTTAGGCCTGGAACGCTTCCTTCCTTAAAAAAAAAATATCCTTTCCCAATTTATCATTTCATCTCATGTATCATCAGTGTCCACCGCCTGTGGTGCCTCAGTAGTGAAAACGGGCGTTAAACACTACTCAAAAAAAAAAAATCATATCCTACCGTAAAAGAATGGGCCAAATTATTTCGAATGGGTCGAGAAAACATTGAATACGAAGAGCTACAGGTCGGCCCTTGGAGGTGCTCACTACTGAAAACATAGCTTTTGTGGAAGTAGAAATTATGGAAGACCGGCGGCTCAAAGCTACAGAAATAGCAGCAAGGTTGAGCTTTTCTAAAACAACAGTCCTTCGAATTATTCATGAACATTTAAACATGAATAAGGTTAGTGCAAGATGGGTGTCTAGACTTCTTTCCTCAGTCCAAAAGCAACAACGAGTCATGTGTTGTCAGGCATTTTTTGAGCTCTGGATTTGAGTTAAAGGTGCATTTCCTATATTCCAATTTGAATCTACTTTCCGACATCTTGGTGCTCTAAGCGAAGAACGCGGCGAGAATTTACATCAGGATGTCAAAGCAGATATCAGGTTGACAGAACGTCAACGTGATTGCGCACTACTGTTGGATGTTGCACAAAGAACTGCCGAAAGCAACTTACAAGAGGAGAGGCAGCAGACAGAATTTCGAGGAAAATAAAAAAGACATTATCAGGATCTGTAAAAGTAAACAAACATTGGGAGTGCTTTTCTGATTAAAATGATGTACATGATGCTAATTTTAGTTTTATTTTCAAAGCATGTGTTTTGCTCATAATGTGAATTAATCTAAATCTTTCCCATATTTTCAAACTAACTTTGTGTAACAACCTTAAATGACCGAGAAAATTAAAATAACATTCAGGTCAAATTTCGCAAAAAATTTTCGATTACCTGAATTTTACAGACCTGTGTTATCGTTATACGAGGCGGACATAAGTCTGGCGAGAGAGACTTGGTTTATTTACGGACGCTCTGTAACGTCTCAGGTCATCAGCGACCCATTCAATTCAGGGCATGAAACGGCCGACAAATTTTACTCAGAGTTCTCTTCTTGCAGGCTTGAGGTTCTTTTAAGTGCCGTAAATGTACAACACGAACCCATGGATTTACTTCCCTTCCGAAGGAAGCCATACTTAGGATTTTTACGCCCGAAAAAATCTCTACATCTGGCCGAGTTTGAACCGCGATCTTGAGTTTAGAAGACAAGTATGGTTACCACTACTAAACCAGGACAGACAAGGACATAAGTGTGATAAATTTCGACGATTTGGCGGGAAACTTTGTTAAGCGGTATGTTTGTTGGTAAGCGTGATTCTCGTAAAGCGGTACCGCCACGGGTGGCCAAGGTCGTTAAGTCGCGGACTCGTAAGCGGGAGGTCAGGGCTCGAATCCCGCCAGGACCGTCCTCCCTACTGAGGTTTTTTCAGGTTTTCCTCGTTCCTCATAAATGGCAAATGCCGGGAAATTAACCTAAACTTAGGCCTGGAATGATTCCTTCCTTAAAAATAAAATCCTTTCCCAACGTATCATTTCATCTCATGTATCATCAGTGTTCATCGCCTGTGGTGCCTCTGTAGCAAAAACGGCCGTTAAACACTACTCATTCGTAAAGCGGTTTGGTTAAAATTTTGAAACAGACGCAACGCGCAGTTCTTTGTTGACAGCTGTCTTAAGAGATCGGTGTAACCGTTTCGTAGAAATTGATAAAGACCAGTATCGTGCAGTAATAAAACATATTTATTTTTAAAAAATGGTGGATTGAGGCCCGGATACAAACTGAGCTGAAGAATGGGTATTCTGTACCACACTCAAGACAATTTATTACCTTATAAATGAATTTAAAAGTCCAGTAAAGGCACTGCAGATGCTGCAATTTCTGGACGATCGATTGAGTTTTTTTCTGAAGAAAATGGTCGATAAAATTCGTAACAATTTTACATTTTGTAAAAAATAGAGGAAGAAATCATCCACACTTTCCATAACACTACTTAAAGAAATCGTAGAGATAAATGTCAATCAAACTCAAATAGGTAACAGAAAGCTAGTTATGGAAAAACATCCATTCGATATTACAGTACTGTGTACTTGCTAATACCCCTTTAAAGCTCTAGAGATAAATGACAAACAAGCTTAAATAGGTTGGCACATAACAGAGAGAGAAAATGTCCTAGTTATGACCATAAGGAGTGTCCAGCTTCTAGGAATCAGGGGTGTTCAACGTACTGGACATGTTAAGGAATATAAATGTGTCCGGTTTCAAGAAAAGATATAGAGAGGTGTCCAAATACAGAGATTTTATTGTAAAGTACAGTAGCATTCTTAAAAATGTTGTTTTTAAATTGTTTTTCTTCTTCTTTTTTGTAGCTTAGCTGAGGACTTAGATTTTTATGTGTACCGATTTGGAGTTTATGGAAAGGAGTTCATCAAATCCGTCAAGTGCAGTCCTGACGCTTACATCCAACTAGCGCTACAACTGGCATACTTTAAGTAAGTAAAAAAGTAAGTTCATCTTATATGTTCAATTTTAAAACACTGGGAAACGTTTAAGAAACACTATTACATTTCATACACCTTTAGGATCTACCGTAAGCTGGTGGCCACGTATGAGAGTGCATCTACACGAAGATTTCTGCTGGGCCGTGTGGATTGCATCCGCTCAGCACATACAGAGGCCTTACAGTGGGTCAGCGCAATGTGTCAAGATGAATCAGGAGTCCAGGAAAGTGAGCTTGAAGATATCCAATCTGGGAAACGGGTAACCTTCTGTATCTATGATGTGAGTAGGGGTTATCTGTTGATTGCAGCAACCAAATACAACTGTTGTAATTTTCTTGAAACACCAGTCACTTGACACAAGTGTAGCACATTAACACAAAGAGCTTGCTGCCATTTTATATGTGTGTAAATATATCAGGAAAATTATTATAAAAGATCTTATGAATCACTAGCAGGAGCATCACTTACACGATCTAATCAAATGTAAAGCTTGCAATAAGAGTTCTGAATTTAAAAATTGTTCATAGTTTTTAATGTTTTTGGTGTTACAACTTTAGGCTTTCAGGCCGGTGTTGTTATTATTATTATTAAAACTGATAATTATCTGACTATTTTACCGTAGTCTTTGGTTTAAATGAAATTTAAAAGTCAAAACTTTGGTTGATTAATGCGGCCATAAGTATGAGAAAAGTTTTTAGAGAGGCAAAGAGAGGGTATGAGTGGTGGGAGAGTGTTGACCAGAACCGGATTCCAAGTGTTGCTAATTTGAAAACCTCTGTCTTTGTTCATGAAGAGTGATTCTAAAGTCCTTACCTGGCTTCGGATGTCAAAAGAACAGAAACCATGACAGACATAGCGGAAATGCTTATATAATCTGCAGCCCAGATCTAGCTCCCTCTCCTCAAAACTCAAGAAGGACCTTCGAGGAAGGAAACTGAAGTGTGACGAACAAGTGATGGATGCTATTTATACCCATTTTGCAGACAAGATTTCTGACAATTTTTTGAGGGAGAATGAAATGTTAATTCAAAGATGTGAGAAGTGCATTGCAATAAAGGGTAACTATATTGAAAATCGAAATATATTTTTTTGTCTTTATCATACCTAAAAAATGTTTAGGCCGAAAACTTATGAACCTACCCTCGTACGTGCTTCAGTTCCTGTGTCAATCCCGTGAAACCCAACGTGCTCATAAGTATTTTACATTCAAATCATCGTGAATAATGCGCGACTGACGTCTATCCAATATTCCAGTTCAATAAAGGTACTCACATTTTTGTGTGCAGATTCCCTGCCGCTAGCGAACTCATTGACCAAGTTGTAAACGGTTTTCTGTGCAGGAGCTTGTTGATTGCATACCGTAGCTAAAAGTCAGTGAATTTATGCAGTTTTGACGCCTTCCTTCCACAATAAACATTCAGTCCATTTATGTCCACAATATTCGACTTCCAGTTTGTCCACGTAATTCTATACCGCCATGGGTGACCAAGATTGTTAAGGCGCGGACTCGTGAGTGGGAGATCTGGGATTCGATTCCCACTAGGACCATCCTTCCTGACTGATATTTTTTCCAGGTTTTTCTCAGTCCTCATAAAATGACAAATGCCGAGGAAACTACCCTAAACTTTGGCCTGAAAATTTTTCTTCCTTAAAAGAAATATTTCCTTTCCCAGTTTATCATTTCATATCATGTATCGCCAGTGTCCACCGTCTGTGATGCCTCAGTATTAAAAACGAGCGTTAAAAAAAAATTCTGTACTTGACAACAATTCTTTCGCGACACACACTGCTTACACTGCCATCTAGCGTCTGCATGGAGTACTAGTATATGGATGTGCTCATAGATTGCGCGCTATTCGTAAAATACCGCTATTTGTAAATCATTGCCAAACGCTCCTCGTATAACAATAATAATAATTATCCTCTTTTCGTTAAATTTATATTAGCTATGCAAATAATACTGGGAGCTAATTAAAAAGCATCATCTATCCTAAAATGTTTTACAAAAAATTTTGTTTCCAAAGTTATCATTGGTTTTATCGCAAAATTTAAGAATTCTTAATTACAGAGCTTCTTTAAATAGGTTTAGTCGAACTGAAATAGTTTCCTTGTCAGTTTTGTATGTTTCTTTTTTTTTAAAAACAATGAAGCATCAGGACTGTGGCATATACAATATCAAATTTTGGTGCTGCTCCTGATAGTTGTGTTGATAAAAAATCTTTTTTGTTTGTTTAGGATACTTTTTATGCTCTTTCATAGCTTGTAGCTTTAAAATATGAAACACTTATCTTTAAGTAGTGTTAAGCTGCTGCAGTCACCAATTCTAACTGAAAAGCACATTTTAAACTTCTCTCACGTAGTAAGTTTCAAAAAGGAAGGATCTGACCTTGCTTTAATTTTTCAGTGAAGGCTTCATAACTACTTTTACCGATTACCATTTCAAACCCCATTTATTCGGCTAATTTACGGACGCTCTTTAACATCTCAGGTCATCAGTGTCAGATCAGGGCGTGAAACGGCCGACAAATTTTTCTCACAGGCCTCTTCTTTAAGGCTTAATGTTCTTTTACGTGCGATAAATACACGACATGGGACCCACGGCTTTACTTCCCTTCCGAGGAAAACCATACTTAGAATTTTTTACGCCCCCAAAAAGTTCATCTACCCTGGCCGAGATTGAACCCGCGATTTTGGGTTTACAAGGCAAGTATGGTTACTATTAGACCACCAGAACCATGACCAAGCTATTGCAATTAATTTATTTATAAAAGTTTTAAAAAACGATATTCATAGAAAATGCCCATAAGTTTTAAGATTTCAGTGAAATCCATTCCTTATGTTCATAGCAAGTTTAAACTAAAGAATGCTCCAGTAAAGAAAAATGTTGATAGAATGCAAGAATATTGAGAATAATTTTAAAGTTATATGCACTGCTGGACATTGAAATGTCAACACAGTGTGCCTTTCATAGCAGTCGTGCAGAAATTATATCTGTCTTTTAGTTATGTTGTTTGACGGAGCCATTAGGATCCTTTACGTCTGTGTGTTCGTCCTACCTCATCCACTCATCTCATTCATATATTTCGTCCAAAACGGGCATCAATTTCTAGGAATGACATCTAACAATCTCGATATGCCTCAATTGTTGTCATATTTTCGATAAGTCATGCCCGCTCTTTCTGAGAAACCTATGATCGATTTTTCTTCACCAGTGATAGGTCATTTTCTATTTCCAGGGCACTTCATGGTGATACAAGTTACTCAAATGGCTAGCATTTTTGCGTACAAGTAACATGCCATACACCAAGTTATTCTCTTGTTCTTGAAATTCATTTGGGCAACAATCAGGAACTTGTTCGACTGTCAGTTCAAATGACTTTCTCAATAAAAACAAATTGTAATCCCCAATTTCAGAAAAATATCACCGGAACTGTTAAACGCCCCAAAATTACACTTTGACTAATTCTGGAACCATTTGGTCTTCTCTTAACCCATAAAAATTGCAGATAATTTTTCAAACACTGCAGTGTTATTTACCTTCCAATTTCACAAATAGGCAATATGAATGATCTCTTCATCATTATGTACTTAAAATACAACAAGATAGATTGGTAGTTTTATGATAATCTGCCAAAATCCTTCCAGAAATAAAGCACCCACTGTGCAAATATTCACTTGACAGATTTTTTTGATGAGTTTCTCTGAACTATGTGTGGCAAAAAAGTAATAAACACTTACCCACATCTCTGTCTATCAAATATAATTAAAATAATTTCGATTTTAAAATGTTTCATAATTAACAAATATGCCTTCTTTTACTCAAATCTGGTCACTGAAAAAATGTAGCATTTTCAGACCCTCTCTTCACAAGTTAATCTATTTATCACACAATTACACAGCATAGACAATATTTATCATACTTCATTGTTCTTACAGACTCAGCAGAAGCTGCAATTTTTTGATGCAGCCATGAAGAGGCAGACGGAAATAATGGTAGATAATATTCTTGGACTAGGAATTGACATACATTTACTTGGACTGCGGGAGATGGCTAAAGAGCTTGGTGAACCACTTCCAGAAATTTTTCAGGATGAAGTGTACAAAATTGCAAACCACTTTGCACTCTCTACTAGCCAGGTAATGCTTTCACAGAACTATTTTATTACCAGAGTATTGATTCCATATGATGAATGCAAGTTGTTCAATAAAGAAGAATCAAAAAAATTTACAGGCATAATTTCTCTTACTAAAATTTAGACAGATAGATGTCAGGGGGACTTGGAGTTTGAACAATCTCCAAAATGTCAACCTGTCAGGCTTATTGTGCTACTCCATTGGGAAAGACGCCTTTATTGTTTCCCAAAATCTGTTCCTCAAACAAGTTACAGGATTTTGGTTCCAATGTCACCATCTGTTCTCAGGTCTTCCCTAGTTAATAAAAGAGTAAGTCTCTTTCTTACCAGAAATGCGCACTCAAATGGGATATGCAAAAAAGGTTCCTCATCCTGTTTACACATTCTATAAGTGGGTTCATCCTTGTAGGGTCCCACTTTACATTTCAGTGATTAACACAAATTGCTTTGCTTATTCCTCTTCTGTTCAGTTTGAGGACAGATGAGGAAAGAGTGTTACTAGGACTCAGGACAGGTTTCCTAGCTTTGCCACCTTAGTTCATGTTTATCTGCAATCCATCTTTTAACCGTGGTCTTAGCAGTACATGTACTGATTCCAACCACAGGCTCAGGGCCAACAAAAATTGTATGAACACCCCTTTTTGCCAACTTATCTGCCTTCTCATGCCCATAAATGTCCTGATGCCCCAACAGCCACAGCAGTTCAAGCCTGTTGCGGGATGCCAGGGCAGACAGGGCATTTTGACACTCCTATATTGATTTCATCTGGCCAGAGGGAAATGCTGACGGTCTTACAGGATAAGAATTCATTTTTGAGATAATCCTTCTCAAGTCCTCTATAAGCATGATCAGGATAGCAAATATTTCTGTCTGAAAAACTATGCAATATTTACCCAGCTTATGCTGAAGTTAGTCCCCAGCTGAAGATGGGAGCAAAACCTCTTGAAATATGTTCTGATAAATTAAACAGCTACTGAAGTACATTGTCACCTAATACCAACTTTTTTATGTGTATAATCAATAAACTTTCTATTAAGTTTACAATTTTATTCCATTCTTTTTAACTGAAAGAAAATATTTGTTTCCAGGTGCCCACTGTTTCTGACAGTTTTATGGGTTATGGACCGGTTGTACCTGATGGTTACGGTGCCTCTTACAACCCTCATGCTAATTCCATTGTATTTTGTCTTTCGGGGTTTCATTCCTGTGAAACTACTAGCACATGGCGCCTAGCTCATAGCCTTGAAGAAAGTCTTATGGCTATGAAAGATCTACTGAACAGCAGACAGATTAAGAAGTAATGAAGATTAAAATGTAAGGCTAGAATTTAATAAACCCATTCATTGTAATGGCAACAGCTGGCTTTTCGGTTCTCGGCTTTCACAGCAAGCTGCAATAGGAGAGGTTTCGTAAGTACTGCAAAGGTGTTATATTCACATGCAAGAAGATGTAAGGAATTCTAATACAAGGAATGATATTTTTGTAATGAAACAAGAGGGAAAGTTCAAAAGAAACAGTTTCTTTTCAAATAATGATTGTTTAAGTAAGTTGTTAATGAGAAATATAAGCCAGTTAAAAATTCAAAGAGTTTATTAAAAGAAATAATGTCTTGTAATAATTGTTTCATATTAAATGCATTTTGGTAGCCTTAAAAATAAAGTTTATCTTTCATTATTATAACTTATCAGTTTTTCTTAAAAAATTACTGGCATATAGCATGAAAGCTAATTTCTCTTTACTTCATTATTTTGAAAATGAAACAAAGTAAGCTAAGTAATGTTTATACCATTTACTGGACATTTTTAAAAAAAATCACTGAAAAACCTGTGTTCTGAAAGTGTAGATACAAGATTTTCAAAATTAGTACAGAAAAACCAAATGCTATTGGCTGCAATGCTATGAATTGAATGAAATGTTGTAAGAAATGCTGCTTACCCAACTTTGGAATAGGCAGTTCAAATTTGAAATATGTGTTTCTTAATACTAAAAATTGTTAAATTTTTAAGTTTCCATTCAAAAATTTATATTTTGAAATTAAGTGTTGACTTTCAGTTAACAGCAATGCATTTGGTAACAGTAAATTTTAAAAACTATTAAATCCCTTTAAGTGAGCAAACTAACCTTGAAGCTCTGAATATAAACTTTATTTGCATAAAATATTTTATAAGAGTTGTCTGTTAAACAGTGACATTATTTAATATTAAATATTTATCCTTAAAATAAAAAAAAATATTAAAGGAAGCAGGCCTTCTACCCACTTGTTTTAACCGAAAACAAACCTCTGCATGAGCAGTTATGGATTATGTAAAATATTTAATGCATTGTTCCTTTTAAGGGGATGCTACCAGTATAAGAAGTGTGTTGTTTAGTAACATATTTTAGAATTAAATTTATTATTCCTCGACATATTTCCATTTTAACCTTATGCAACTAAGTTCCTCTTCATTTTATCAGCAGTTGCCCCTTAGGGTCCTGATAGACCATATGAACCATTAGAATTTAGTTACACATAGTACCAATAGAGGTCAGCAGGATAGTAGGTCAGGCAATCACATCATTTAGTGTGATGCTAAGCACTTGAACATGAAGTGTCTCGCAACTTTGTACAGGATCTTCTTTTTTCAAGTATAGAGTTCTATAACATGCCTTAAAAAATAAGAAACAAGATCCATGGCCCCTAACAAAGAGATTTTTATGTTCCAAAAAACCTATTAACTGCAATTGGATTTCAACCCATTAATTTTTGGTCCAAAGGAGAGCACTTTACCCCTAGACCACCGAGGCTTACATTACCACATCCGAGATCTAAGATTTTTTGTTTAGTTTTTTTTCCCTTAAAATTTACTTTATTTTCATCATTGGACATAATGCAAAACATAGAAATAATATTTTCTTTGATATCTGCTCACCAGGGGTATAGTCATCCCATTTTTAATTACAGTTCATATAATTAGCTATTTCTTGTTGTATGATTTGCTTTTGGTATGTAAATTATTTGTAACAGAAACATTCCAAGTATAAAGATCTTAAAAAATGCAAATAGCACAAATTTAATTTAACATATTTAGGTTAATATCTTCAATTAGTATTTTTAGTTGAGATTTGTTAAATAAACACATTGAAGAAAATATATTGCTAATTAGTTTTAAATAGCAAGAATTTTCACAATTAATATTGTAACTTTTATGAGGAAATCATTCAAATTTCACTAATTTTGTTCCACTTACTTGGAAGCTGTTGCCTTCTTTATCAGCACGGTTCCACTATCAGCTTCCCAGCATGGTATTAAGATGTCGCTCTGTAGATTTTACAAATTTAGTGATGAGGTTACTGTTGTTTTGAAGATCAAAATGAACTAAATTTTCTGTGTTTTGTTATGAATTAATTTCCCACACTGTTAATTCTAGAGTTTTTTGAACAACTTTTAAGAGTTTTGGCTCTTTTGGAATCCACATTTTTTTTGTTTGTTTGTTTTTGTTTGTTTTTTTTTTAAGTCAGAAATGGTATGCTATTACTGATTTCTCCGTGTGTTTATATTTTACATTTTCCATGTCATCTTTAAACTATAAAATATTGTTTCTTTTTGTTTGGCCTATATATTTTATATTACATCTGTAAATAATTGATTGTTTTCATGGCAGAATTTTGTCTTTTATGTTTTTACGAGGTTTTTTTAAACTGCATTTGTTACTGAAGCCAAAATAATATTTGCATCTTTAAAAATCTTCTGGAATTTTTAGTGTGCCCATGGATGGAATGTGAATTTCTTATATTTAAGATCTCCTTTGTAGCCTTTTAGTATGGTGAAGTCCTTTATTTGTTATTTTGAATTTTTCTATTTTCTTGTTGACAAGATCTATGATTTTCTGCTATTCAAACTTGTTTTCTGTCTTGCTTATTGATAGATTTGTTAATCAGAATGTGAGGCAGTTGATCAATGCAAGTTTTCATTGTTCTGGATTATGGCTGTCGTTTAGATGTACTTATCTGTTTTGGAATCTTTTCTGAATATGCCAAATTCCAATATATTGCCATTTTTTTATAATTTTAACATTCCAACCATGGGTGCAAACATCATTTTGGCTCCAGTAAACAAATGTAATTTAAAAACCTACATTTGCTAAAAAACACAAAAGATAAAATTCTGCCAGGAAATTAATCAGGCATTTACAAAATCAGTTGCAAGGACTGTAATATGAAATATATAGACAAAACAAAAACTTAGGTATTCATTTTTTACACTAAGCTCTATTTACTTACATAAAATAAGACGAGTTTCAGGAGAATCTCTCCCATCTTCAGATGCTCACTGAACCGCCGTTACTTGAAACCACATGGCGGTTCAGTGAGCAACTGAAGATGGGAGAGATTCTCCTGAAACACATTTTATTTTATGTAAGTAAATGGAGTTTAGTGTAAAAAATGAATAGCTAAGTTTAGGATATATTACCACTCCATTGTCAACAGCTTAGTAAGTACAATATTTAAAAAGAAATATTACTATGTGGATTAAGGAACACATGAAGAAATTAGCAATAGCATACCATTTCTGATTTAAAAAAATAGCCACAACACACAAATTCCAAATGGAACCAAAGCCCTTAAAAGCTTTTCAAAAATCCTTAGCATTAACAGTGTGGGAAAATATATTCATAAATAAAAACAACAAAAATTTAAATAATCTTGATCTTCCAAACAACAGTAATTTCATCACTAAATTCATAAAATCTGTAGAGCAACTAGTTAACACCATGATGGGAAGAGGAGCCAAAGTAAGTGGCACATTACTGAAATTTGAATGATTTACTTATAAAAATTGCAAAATCATATTACTAACGTTCAAGAATATTGGAGAAAACATAAGCACATCATGAGAAAAATATGTGAATGGGGGAAAGTTTAGGTTAGTGTAGTGAGACTGGTAGAGTTCCCTTAAAGACTTTCTTTATTTTATGATTCACAAGCAAATGTTAATGTAAAAGAACTATGAACCATGGAATTAAAGCATAAATTTTATTACTGTGTTACATATCAGATAAAAGGGTCCAGATTATAAGGGATTAACCAAATTTGTTCTTTACTATTAAATTTGAATATTTTAAGAAATTTTTTGCTCCATAGCACAAAGGCACCAAAATATATGAATATTAATAATGCCTAAAATGATGTTAAAATCTCAAAATCATTTTCATTAATTTTTTTTTACATCTTTTAATTGTTATATTTAATCTTTTTCTGTATTTGATTATGTGAGTATAAACAAAGCTTATCACTGCTGATGTACAGCAGAATTCATTTGTTGCATAACCTAAATCCCACTATTAGTGAGATTTCCAATTTTGTTATTATATTTACATAGCACAATGTCATCATCTGAGATGGCATATTGTGTGCATGTTACAATACCAAAGATAAAATGATCAAGTCAAACCCTCTAATGCAGTGGTATTCTATCATTTTTTCCATGTACCCCTAGAGATAAGTTTATACCTATGTGGGTTATGCTTAATTCAAATTATATATAACTACTTAGATCTAAAATAAATAAAAATAATATTTAATTACTTTTATTTAATTAGTATTTAATTATCTCTGATAATTCACCATTTACCATATACTCTAATTTTAAATGTTACATACCCCCCAAAAAGTCTTTGCATACCTCACATTGAATTTTGCTGCTCTAATGCAATGAAAGAATATCACCAAACACACTTCAATAGATAATGAAGACATTTCTTGCCAAGGATCCCAAAATTAATGCAAATGCCACATATATTGTAGATTTAGTAGGAACCCTGAAGATTTTATTTTAATGGTTCAACTAACATATAATGCCATGCAAAGATTCCCCCTACTGCTTCTGGCTAGTAGTAGTTCTCAACGCACTCTCTGTTCTATATTTTTTTATTATCTTGTTTTAGTTTGCATGTATTATAAAATGTATATTTCAGAAAATTTAGCACAAAATAATTTCAAAATTTAAATCTATCATTCCATTAATTGCTCTTTAATTTATTTTACACTAATCCAACCATTCATTATGGGTATTTCTTGGATAAATTTTTTAATAATCTAAGAAACAACTTAATAGTTCCATTTCTGAAACTTTTTCTGGTGAAATTATGTTATATGTAAAAATTTTAGATTGTTAAATATTTAAAATGAAAAGCTTAACCCAAAAATCTGGGCCCTGTATAACATATCATAAACTAAAGCATACTTTCACAGAATTATAATTATTATAAAGCATTTGCATTTATATGATACGCAAGTTGAAGGCAATGAAAGAAAATATAAAAACAATTAAAAGTATTCTGAGTAATTTATTGGTTTTTTTATCTTGTTGCATTCTGTATTATAGCATTTATTGTTATTTATGGCATAGGATAATGTATATATAAGGGTTTGTCTCTATGCTCTGTCCCTGATGCATTTCTAGTTGATCTGAAAGTTTTATTTTTCCTCCTTCCTTGAAGACCTTTCCCAACATTGTTTTGAGATTTCAACAGATTTCTATAAGAAAATTATCCAACTTCTGCAGAACTGGTTTACAGCCTCCCTGACTTCATAATTTGAAGATTTCTTTTAGTTTTGGGTACTTCTGAAGTCACTGGGAAATAGGTTTGAATAGTAAGTAGGTCCTTAAAAATTTTTAAGTAGTTTTACTTTTAATCTACCTAAGATGTTATGATCATTTCACTGTATGGATTTCTACATTCATCATTAATTGTAGTAAGTAGAATGTTTCAACTTTCAAATGCTGCTTTAACATAACAAAAATTTTGTGGCTTAAAGTATTGTCTTGAAGAAAAAACATCCTTCACCTGAACTGTTTGCAATATTTCCATTTGATTTGTATCTCAAAATCTCGAAATTAAATTTATATAATAATGAGCTCTGTTATTGGGGGTCTTCTCTGCAAACCAGGATAGCACCTCTCAGAAAAATAACACAGCACAATCTTACCTCTTAATTTCCATTCCTTACTTTACACTTTGATTTCAGAATAATAATAATAATAATAATAATAATAATAATAATAATAATAATAATAATAATAATAATAATAATAAGAAGAAGAAGAAGAAGAAGAAGAAGAAGAAGAAGAAGAAGAAGAAGAAGAAGCCTTAGATTCACCAATAGTCACAAGTTGTTAAGCTATTTCTGTTTGTCTGTTCAAACATTTTTTAAATATTGCTGACACACAACTGTTTTTCAGCTGGTGTCAAAGTAAAATGTTGCAGTTAATATTTTCATATGTAATTCTTTAGTTTTCTTATATAATATTATATAGAGTTAGTTAAAAGTCCTGCATCACCTAAATAACTTTTGAAGCATGTGGTTCAGTGACATGAAATCTGGTATCTTGGGATAGCCATATATGAGAACTCAAAAATATATTATCAACTTTTTCTACTTCAGTTTAACCGGAAGTAGCTCCAGTCTCTTATTTTAAATATAATATCCAATATATTTATATTTTTTCAAATGATGCACATAAAGAACTTTTCAAAAAGTACCCACTCTACATATCTCTGTACAAATTTATTGTTGCTAAATCAACAAAACAAAAAGTGCAGTGAATAGATAAACTACTCCTTTCTTAAGAAAAACTAAGCTAGCTCAATATCTAAATTATATGTTCAAACTAGTATCCTTCAGCTGTTTGACAATTTGCTGGTCAATCATAGATACCAGTTAAGGAATGACAGCAATCAGGCTTTGGGAATGTCTTATACAGCTTCCATTATTCAGTATTTCAGTCTTCTAAGAGCTGGGTCTTTCTCAATATACTACTGACTTCAAAGGCTGCCACAAAAAGAAGTCCAAAGGAAACAAACCTGGACATCTTTCTGGCCACATTATGTGACCTCTCTACCAATCTATTATTGTGAAAAAATCTGGTCGAAGTGCTGATGAGCTTTCTGTCCATAATGAGCTGGAGCTTCATCTTGTTGCAAATAAACTTCTCTGAGTAGCGCATGGTTGAGTGGATGAAGGAACAAATTAGCAATAGCCAGTACTATGTGATGTCGAAGCAAATCCAAATCTCTATTAGCATTTCTTTAAAGAAGAACAGACCAGTGATATAATCACCAAACAATACCAGTTCAAACATTTTTGTGGATACTGTGTGTGGCTCTCCTTTGGATTAACATTTGACCAGTATCGGCTGTTGCATCTGTTGACAAATCCATTCAGGCATAATATGGCTTCATTTGAGAATATAATTTGTCTAGAAAAACTGGATTGTTGTTAATGCCTGTCATTAATCCACAAAACTACATTCTTCTATTGGGATCACCCTATGAAAGTTTTTACAAAATTTGAATTTTATAAGAATGTTGCTTGGCACTTTTAAGTATTTTCATCACAGAACTTTGGTTTATATTTGAAGAAATTTATAGCAGAGACTTTCAGATTTTTTTGCACTAGAGGAGAACATCCAAATTAGTATTCTCATCAGTTGCACTGTTCAGGCAATCTGATTTTGATAAATACTTTATACTTCAGATTTGATTAAATTTCTTTAAGATCCTTGTATGTGGAACTGGATTACGATCAGAATGCATATCATTAATAAATTTGCTGCCTCTCAATGAGATCTTTGTCTATCTCCATAGCCAACCATAATTAAAGTTAAAATTCTTTTCCTTTCACTCAATATCAGAATTATTTAATTATTTTATGTCAGATTTTATCCCTCAAATAAGATGCACCAATAAACATGATTACATGGATATAAACAAAGGACAGTAATTTATGTTTTTACTGACAAAACACAGTAAACAAAAAAAGCATTTTATTCACTCACTTTTTTTGGTTTCTTGATTCAGTAACAATAAATTTGCATAACAGTATTTATGTGGAAATTTTTTGAAAAGCTCTTAAGATCATTAATCAAAAATGTAAAAATATAGTGGTATTAAAATAAGAAAGGTGGAGTTACTTTTAGTTAAACCAGAAGTAGAAAAAGTCTGTATATCATTTTTGAGTTCTCAGAATATGACCATCCTTTTGCACTAAGTTTCATGTCACTATAACTTGTTTCGTAAATAATTTAGGTGGTGCAGGACTATTAACTAAACTGTATATATTAATTATGAGATGCATTTTGCTATACTATATCCCTGTTTGTCATTCATTGATTTTGCAACATTAAATCATGCACATTAGTTGTTTTCTTCTATTGTGACTATTTTCTAATAAGCACTATCTTCAGAAAATGTTCTAATTCACTTAAAACCAGTTACTGTATCATTGGACTGAGCCGGTAGGGACTGAGGAGGGCATTTATGTACTTCAACCTTGCTCAAGGGCTGGCCATTTATGTCTACATTCCCATGAGCACCTCTGGGAGGAAGGAATGAGGTGAGGAAAACAATAGGTGGCCAGGATCCAAGGGCAGTGAAGCATGGACACGACAGAGCCCCTAACAATGTTTCCAGATAGAACATCTCAGTGCACAGCCTCCTCCAAAGAGTTTAACTTCTCAGATGAACCGCTTCCATAAAAGATACTAAGGCAGAAATATTTCAAAACAGCAAGCGACCATCATACTGCACACAGCACTGGTCTACCTTGCCTGGCACTTTCGACAAGGGCATTCACCTAAATAATAAAGGTAAACAATAAAAGAGCCCTAAATCAGAATGGCTAGCCCCAAATGACTTGAACCTGGGACCTCCCAAAATACGAGTCCCAAATGTTACTGCCCAAGACACTGCACTCAGTTGCTGTCTGACAACACACCACACATTTCTTTTAAATTACTGACATATGTCATGTTTCTTGTAGGTCAACAATTCACTCACTTCAACAGCTACAATAATATCTCCATGGGTTGCCAAGGTCAGTAAGTGAATGGAAAATTTGTGGTTCGATTCCTGGCAGGACTGTCCACCCAAGTTTTCCTCATTCCTCATAAAAGGCAAATACTTGGGAGGTACCTTAAACTTAGGTCTGAAATTTTCCTTCCTATAAAAAAATCCTTTCCCAATTTATAATTTCATCACATGCATCACCAGTGTCTACCTGCAATGCATTTCTGGCATTCTTTTGCTATGGAAAAAAAATTTAGACCAACTAGAATCAACTGTGGAACATAGGGATAAACAAGCATATGTTTTGAAACTAAAAGCACTTTAGATTCCAAATTCATTTCCTTAATTATATTATTCTGTAAGTGTTAACATTTATTATAAATATCTGTTATATAGTACAATATTAAATATATTTATTTCAATGTTAAATGTTATAGCTTGCAAGATTACAACAAATAAGATATGTTACATTTTATGTAAATAAAATGATTGTTTTTAAATTCACATTTTTTCTGCTCTAGATGTAATAAGATTATTACAAAGTGGTTAGTTATAGTTTTTTGTTGTTATTCTCATCAATTTTATCTCCTATCTGGCTTTATTTACTATTAATGTAGAAATATATCGTACTGTTATTTATGCAAATTTTATGTATTTCATAGCATCTCATTTAGCAGATAAAAATGTGAATACCTAAATACTTTTGTAAATCACAAATGAAAGAACTTAAATCTACTGTACTATTTAAATATTCATAGATTTGTCTCCACTGTATCTGCCTTTGACACAGCTTTTTTTAAAAGTTTACATTTGTCAGTTTCTTATAAGGTATTACTTATCTGAAAATTTGGTACATATTATAAAGTTCCCACAAGTCCTCCAAAAATGAATTTAATAAGCGGATATTTTATTTAGATGGGAATGCATTTCACATTCTGTATTTCACTATAATACACCTCCATTGGGTGAAATGTATCTGAGAGATACCTTTATTCAACATAATTATGTTACTTTTGGCCACATTTTCATGCCTACATGTCACAGAAACAAGAAGTATTATATCTAAATGATTGGAACAACTTACAGAAAGTTCTGGAAAATAACATTATTACAATTAGCTGCAAATTTCTGTTAGCCTGTAATGAGATAGCTTTTATGTCATTATCACTGAAAAGATTCAATGCAGATTCCCAGCACAACTCTTGCAAATAACAGTCTCCACTGTCTGATGGTAACATTTGATTCAGATTCAGATTCAGATTTATTCACCATAAGAATTTGTACAAATTTTTGGTTTCGTCAATATAGTAGGAATATATACATGTATTAAATAGTGATAATACAACAAAATACTATATACTAGCACATTCTGATTAGTGCAGAGTGGCGGTTGCATTCTTGAATGAAGATCATCTTTCCATTTTGGCATCTTAGCTCCTGTGGACAGAAAACAGAGCAGCACAGTATCTCCACCAGAGTAGTATGTACATTAAATAATATTCTATTAAGCATTTGGCACTTACATTTTTATATCTGGGCTACTATATCTCCTTTAGGGCGTTTATTCATGTCATTACAGTATCTGCTAAATTCATCAATTGTATAGCTGTTTTGTAAGTAAGACTTTATTAATTTCAGTTTTAAATGATTTAATTGTTGCTAAGTCCCTTAGATAAGGAGGTAAGACATTATACAATTTTAAACAATTATATTTGAAGGATCTCTCGTATAGTTTCGTGTTATGCTTATGTTGGTGGAGTTTAGTTTTATTTCGAGTATTATGTGAATGAATCTCAGTATTGATTACAAAATCATCTAAGTTAGTCCGGACATAGTTTAGAATTTCTTTTATATAAACACAGGGGACTGCTAATATTTTTAGATCCTTAAAATGTTTCCTGCAGCTTTCTTTTCTTGGGATACCAATCATGGTTCTTATCGCTCTCTTTTGAAGCTTGAAGATGAGATGACTATTTACAGAGTTTCCCCATAATATTACTCCATATAAAATATGCGAGTGGAAGTACGCAAAGTAACAACTTTTGAGTACATCTAATGTTACTCTTGTCCTCAGTTGGCTGAGAACATAGCAAGCCTTGCTTAGTTTTGTAGCTAGTTTTTCAACATGGTTATCCCATGAGAGGTTTAAGTCAATCCATAACCCCAAAAATTTTGTTTTTGACTCATACTTTATAGTTTTTGACCCAAGCATGATTCCCGGAGTAGTTATGCTTTTGTTGTTTTTGTGCTGGAAATTAATTGCTACTGTTTTTGCTTCATTTATCAGAAGTTTGTTAGTTTTGAACCAGGTTAACATGGCTTTTATTACTGCTGTTATTTTTGCTTCCAGGTCAGTACTTTCTTTTCCGCTTATAAATATGCTTGTATCGTCTGCAAAAAGTGTTAGCTTTACTTCAGAAATATCTTTTAAGCAATGCGGTAAGTCATTTATGTACAATAAAAATAGAAGAGGACCTAAGATTGATCCCTGTGGTACTCCCGATGTTACATTTCTTTTGCTCGAGTGTGCTTTCCCAATTTTTTGGTTTCTCACATCATTGAATTCGATCTCAACCAGTTGTTCTCTACCTTCCAGATAGGTTTTAAACCAATTGTATGGAATACCCCTTACTCCATAGTTCCACAGTTTGTCCAACAGCAACTTGTGGTCCACCATGTCAAATGCTTTAGATAAATCTAGAAACACTCCCACCCCGATTTCACTTTTATCTAGCATGTCGTATATACTATCTACAAAGTTTATTATTGCCATATTAGTGGACTTGTTTGTTTGAAAGCCAAATTGGCATTTGGTGATAATATTAAATTTGTTCAGGAATTTGGTTAGTTGTCTGTACATTACTTTTTCAAGTATCTTTGAAAAAACTGAAATGAGAGCTATAGGTCTATAATTGTTTACTTCGTCAGTCTTTCCCTTCTTATAGATTGAGACTACTAATCCTGAACCCTGGGTTTGATTCCCAGTTAGGCCAAGCTGTAGAGGTAAGGTTTTTTTTTTTTAATCTTTTCTTGAAAAGGTGAATGTCAGATAGCTTTAAGGTGCCAAGGACTCCAAGTATTATGCACCATTAAATTCATTTCATTTTCATTCATAACTACAGACTTTCACCTACACTATTCACAACCAATCTGCAGACATTGCAAGAAGACCTGTATGTAGTCAAAATGACAACAAGTGAGGCATTAAAGGAAAAAAATTCTTGTAAATCTGTCCTGCATGCTCTAAATATCAGTAAACTTGACATTTCTTGCAGAAATATTTTAAATTTATTTAGATTCCAAGAAAAACAGCTCTTACAAAATTTGTGTTTATTTTCTGTGGAAGAACTGATTTAATTAAAATTTTAAAATATTGAAGACATAATATTTTTATTTCCCATAATATAAGCACTTATCACTTCAAAAAATATATATAGTGACCAAATTAACTATGAACTAACCTGCAGATATTGTAACATATAAGATTTTTTTTAAATATTTGAAAAGGTTTTTACTTACCCACATTATGAAAGAAAGTGCTGGAATTGACCACCATCGATCTCATCCAGACCTCTTTCTGGTTCAAACGATGACTTTAATACTCCTTCCACCCAGTATATATACTGTATTATATTGTTTTTAGAAATAAAATAAGGAATAGCCCAAAATAAACAAATAATATAACATATAATATTAAAAAAATATTACACTTAGAAGAATTTTCAGACAGTATAAAACAATAAATGTAGTAGGTATTTCTCAAATAATTGCATCTGATGAAGGATTAAAATTATATACCATAATTTCAAATACTATTCATAAAGCCTAATTAATCTAATTTGCTTTTAAAGATACAGCCTAATTTAAATATTAAAGTAACAAAGATATTTAGAGCAATTTTTTGTAAGGAAATCACTGAAATATAACTAATTTTGTTCCATCTACTTAGACACGTTTCAAAGGCTATTGCCTTGACCATCAGCATATTTCTACTGTTAGCTTCCCAGAGTGGTATTAAGATGTAGCTCAGCAGAATTTTACAAATTTAGTGATAAGGTTACTGTTGTTTTGAAGAACAAAATTAACTCAATTTTCCTTGTTTTTGTTTATGAATATATTTCCCATACTGTTGATTCTATGGGTTTTGAAGAACTTTTATAAGAGCTTTTGTTTCATTTTGGAATTTGTGGGATTTTTGCCAGAATGTGCATGCTATTACTGATTTCTCCTTGTGTTTACATTTTACATTGCTCATGTGTTCCTTAAACCATAGGGTAATGTTTCTTTTTAGTTTGCTTATATATATTTTATATTGCAGTCTTTGCAAGTGATTTCATATATGCCTGATTGTTTTCCTGTCAGAATTTTCTCTTTTATGTTGGTTTTTGGGAGGTTTTTCAAACTGCATTTGTTTATTGAAGCCAAAATAGTGTTTGCATAGTTATTTTGTATCGGGGATTTTCACAGTGAAATATATTATAATATGACAAACTATTGTTACATTAATTTGTCATATTAGTGTTTGCATTTTTAAAAATCTTCTGTAATTTTTGTTGTACCTATGGATGAAATGTGAATTTCTTGTATATATGATCACCTTTGTAGCCTTTTAACGTGGTGATGTCTTTTATTTGATTTTTGAATTTTTCTATTTAAATCATAGATATAGCACAAAAAATGACTACATGATAGATCTGGTCAACATGGAAATAGAAACTCCTATAAATGATAACAAAAGATAAAATTCTGCAATGAAAACTTTAGACATTTACAAAATAGTTGCAAAGACTACAATATATAATAAATAGGCAAAACAAAAAGAAGTATTATCATACAGTGTAAAGAACACATATGAAATGTAAAATATAATCACATGGAAATATCAAAGATAGTATACCATTTCTGAATTCTATGAATTCAGAAATGAACCAAAACTCTTAAAATTCTTTGAAAAGTCATAGAATTAACAGTGTGGGAAAATTTATTCATAGATAAAAACAAGGAAAATTTATTAAAATTAAAACAATATCTTTTAAAAATTATTTTAAAAAATATATATGGAACTAACACAGAGAAGCCAAGTTATATGAATAAATTCATGTGATATATGCCGTACTAAACAATGAAACAAGGAAAATTTGGTTAATTTCGACCTTCCAAACAACATTAGCAATTCCTAAAATCTACAGAGCGACATCTTCATACCATGCTGGGAAGCTAACATGCTAAGATGAAGGAAACAGCCTTCGAATCATGTCCAAGTAAGTGGAACAAAATTAATTGAAATGTGAGTGATTTTCTCATAAAAATTTGATATACTATATTTTATTGTGAAAATTCCTACTATTTAAAATTATTTGTTTTAAAATCTCATTAATTCTTATAAACATCAGTGGTGACAGATTTTCTTTCAATTCTGTTTCATATTTACATGATAATATTGCTCATCAAAAGTTTTAAGATATAAACATATACAGCAAATGCAACTGATGAAATGGGTAGAAACAGCAGGGACAGAAAAACTTCCTGACAGGGAAGAAGCTTTTACTGTACTAACTGATGCAACTAATTTATTCTTCACTCCCTTTTAATTAAACCTGTGATTGCTTCATTATTTCCATAACTATATAAAAGCCTGCTCTTTTATATAACTTAACTATTCTTTCTTTCTGGAAATGAATGTATTATAAAAAATTATGGAAACAAATGTTAATATAAAGAAAAATTAAGCTAAAAGTTGAATGTTCAGGAATATTGGAAAGTTGATAAGGAAAGCTATGTAAAATACATGGACAACTTTCATGTCCATCATTGTAGTAAGATGCTGGTAATATAAATTCATCTTTAAAGCTGGTGCTAATGAAAAATTATAACGTGTTGGTTGATTATTATTTGATTTTATCTTAAAATTTCCTTGAAGAAGTTGCACAAAATATTTAAAGCTCTTGTTTGTAAATCTAAAATATTTGTATTATTCCTTATATTATGGCCTAGAGACACAAAGAAAATTATATTTCTAGAAGCAAAAATATTTTATTGCACAAATATATAGGACATTACTAACATTCTGGGTAACCGACAGGGAATCTAAAAATTTCATGTGATTTCATGTGATAAATTTTGCTTAGTTTATTCTTTCTTTCTTGCCTGTACTTCAACAGCAAGTGCTAATTACTCTGTCCTATTAGATTAAGATACAGAATTGCATGCAGAACCTTTTAAACCTCCAGGAGGAATGGTTGAAATGAGAGATACAAAGGTTGTCCAAGTATGAATGCAGGCATGTTACCTAACATTTCCAGATTTGTATTCATGATCCTTTATAACACCAGTGGAGCCTCAGCTACAAGGAGTTCAGACCCTCAGAAGGGCTCTGCTCACCACCAAGCAATGATATCTGGCCTTAATTGATTGATTTATTTCTTTATTGGGTGTGTAAATAACCTTGGTACTAAAGTCACAAGGGCCTTTTGTGCACTCCTTTAATCCTAACTTTGCAGTTTCAGATCTATAGCTTTATAATCCTTCCTACAAGCACAGGAATTACATCTGCTAATGACTTTTATCATTAGTCGTTCCAGATTTTTCACACTCTTTAACATCTCAGGTCATCAACATCCCATTCAAATCAGGGTGTAAAACGGCAGACATATTTTGCTCAGTGGCTTCTTTTTTAAGGCTTAAGGTTCTTTATCATGCTGTAAATGTAGACACAGGACCCACAGTTTTACTTCCCTTCTGAAGGAAGCCATACCTAGGATTTTATGTCAGAAAAAATCCATTATTTCTGGCCGGATTGAACACGCAATATTGGGTTTAAGAGGCAAGCAGGGTTACCACTACACCACCAGGACTGACAGAGATTTAAGTGCCTGTGTGTAGCATGACTGTCTGTGAAAATGAATATACATTGCTGTTTGCGCTGGTGGGCCAAAGTTTGATTCCCAGTTGGGTTAGTTTCTGAAGTAAGTTTTTTTTTCAAGGATTTTCCCTCAGCTCTTAAGGTGAATGTCTCCTTCATTAATTTGACCAAGTTATTTTCTACCATTATCTGGTACAATAGATCTTCAGGCTGCAGTGCCATGATCATGCATTGATTAACCTAATTTTCCCTCACACAGAAGTTAAAGCAGATCAGAAGTGCAATTACTTCTGTAAAACTGTAACAAGCTTCAAAGCCTTACAAAATTTGTTTTCAGGGATAATCCATAAACTCTAGCTCCTGAAGAGTTCCCTACTTTACCTGGCCTTGCAATCCTGTATTCAAGAACAAAGAAATGAAATGAGGGATGGGAAAATTTTTGAAAAGTAAATATACATCCCAATCTTCACCTCAGTGACCAGAAGGGATTTGATTCAGAGATCTCTCAACTGAAGTCTCAAGTGCTACTGCCTCAACCATGTCACTCAGTTACTCTCTCCATATTCCAGGTGTCTGTTCTATCCTAGTTCCATTTGCTGGCAAAGAATTTTCATATTTATAATAACTTCACAGCAATTGCAACCATAGTTTGCATTGAAAACCATGCTTTCCGCTAACTTGACTCTATGGCATTCTTCAGGGAGCTATTGTAAATGAATGCCAAGAAAGTTTCAAATCTTACAATTTCCAATTATTGACAGGTGTAGAATAAATTATAGCCTTTAAATGATCCCCATAGGTAGAAATCAAATATATTTAGGTCAGGAGAATGAGCGAGCCAGGATGTCAGTATCCCATGACCTTTCCTTTATTTGGGAATCTCTGATGCAGAGTGAGAAAAATGAGATTGTGCTCCATCTGCATGAACCAATTATGATGTATTAAGTTTTTAGAACTTGTTCCAATAAAACATTTAAAATACATTAAAAAAGTCATAATATGATACTTTCAGTAAAATAAAAGGATAGATTTTTGAGTTGCAATTATTTCAATCCATTCCTTATTACTAATACATTTCCAAAATTATATGGGGATTATTGATAGCTCATACATAATTAATGTGAAAGTTTCACATTACATGGCAAATGTGTACTAGTTGTAAGGTCAGAAATGAGCTAAACACTTGGTTGCCTAGTAATAAGCCTGGTGCCTGCAAAAACATTTGTTGGATAAAGTCAAATTTAGTTTAGCTCTGGAAGGTGAGCAGTATCCTTGAAACTTTAACTGTAAATTGTTCAATGGCTTTCTACACTGTAGCTTTTCAACCAATTCCTCCCTCCTTTTCCTCAGTTGTTGAAGAAGTTAGGCCCACTCCTTACCTCTGTATGTGTTTTGCTCATCCCATTAATATATGTCAGATGGCTTTAACTACATATCATAATCATTAATTTGTAAAGGAAAAACTTGTGTTTTGTTATTAAGACATCACAAAAATTATTAAAATTGACTCTTATTTATATGAATCCTTTTGCTTCCTCTGTCAATTACCCAGATGCTTGCCACTGTACAAGACAAAATTAATAATATAAATTAGTTCAGTCAAGAATAAATTTAATTTGCGCGTTAGGTTAGGTTTGTTTCATGTTCCAACTACTGTAGCTTTCCTACAACTACCATCATCATCATCATCATCATCATCATCATCATCATCATCATCATCATCATCACCACCACCACCATCACCACCACCACCACCACCACCACCATCATCATCATCATCATCATCATCATCATCATCATCATCATCATCATCATCATCAAATATGAGTCTTATAATGGCTTTAACTTGTTGATGTTTATTACCTTTCCATATTATTGGGCCATAATAGCAAGAATATCATTATTGTTATAGATATTATTAAAATACATGTACAATGTTTAAAATATATCATGTTATGTATTTGAGATAATTTAAAGTATTAAATTTTACTATGTTATTAAATTGTTTTCATTGTTAAAGTTTGTGAGAGTATATGAAACACAGCATATATATATAAAATTATGTTTGATGGAGTAACTAAATAAAAACTTAGTACATAATTTAAGTCACCATTACATATCAAGTAACTGTAATAGTCTACAAAGAATTATACATATCACAACAAAGATGTTTCTATAATATACTTATATGTTATAAATGCTGTTTACAAGATGGGATGTTGTTACACAGTGTTTATTTTTTCAAAAAGCTAAAATAGTCCTATGATTTAGTTGTAGTTCATTACTGTACATACATTAATTAGAACTACAGTGCGTGTATTAGCAATATACAGACATGTAGAAAATTTGTTGCCATGTGATTCTAATTAGAGTATCATGGATTAAACTAGCATTTCCTTGTTGCTTGCTTGTATGTATGTTTAACTAACTTGTATATATAGAGAAGACAGTTTATGGGGAAAAAAAAATGTGAATTTGGTGAAAATTATTATAATATGAATGCAGTGAATGTTATATTAATGTATAATTCGTCTACATTTAGTATTAATTATATTTAATCTCCTATCACTCTAAAAGAAAATGTGTAGTTTAGAAATCTTACTTTTCTTTCAATGCTGATAAGCTAAACAAATTATACAGGTGACTTTGCTGATAGTGGGATGTTTTTGTAGTCTGAGAAAAGCTACTTAAACAATTTTTACCATAAATAATGCCACAAGGTGTTCAATGAAATAAGAAAAAACTGGGAGAGATTTTTAATATTATTTTTAAATGGATAGATAGAGAGATTGATACTTTGTCAATCCTGTAAATCTTTGGTTACACAAATGTGTACATGATGTAGGTCATGCCAATGGCAAAAATGAACTGAAAGCTATTTACAGTTACATATACATGTTCTATATACATATACCTACACACCCATACCCTCATTAGTTAGTCCCATTTCAAGTATTCATCTACACTGTAGAAGCAGTGATGAAACAAAAAAGCCAAAACTGCTGTTTCAAATTTTGTTTTCTTGTATATTGTTTTTAGGAAATTTGGTAATTTATTGTATAATTTGATGCCCATATGCGCTGTACTGATTTGAAAAGCTATTTTATTGGTTTTGGTGATATGTATATTTTGTTATGATTGTTTTTAAATTGCTTGACAGATCATTTTTTAATAGCTTTAATGTCTCACAGATAGTACAACCAAGAGGTAAAATTTTAAGGTTTTTAATACTGATATGCAGGAAATTCTTGTATATGACTCAGTCATTATTCATATTAGTCTTTCCTAGGTTATGATGCAAGGGGGAGAGTTACTCCATGCATTTATATCTCAGTATGGAGTGTGCACATGCAAAATATGCTACTCTTTATATTTGATACAAGTTGTCTAAAGTTGAAACAAATGACATTTAACTTTATAACCAAGTACTGTACATGTGCATCCTATTTCAGATTGTTTTCAATCACAATGCCTAGGAATTTTATGTTGTTAGTGCTTTGAATATTTTTATTTTTCAAAGTAATTATTGGATCTTCAGAATTGTTTTATTTGAGATGAAAGTAGAACATTTTTATTTTAGTTGTACTAACTATTAGTTTATTACCATCAAAACACATTCATGCTTCTAAGAGAATTTTTTGAGTTTCTTTCCCTGAATTTTCTGCTAAAATGGTTGTATCATCAGCACAGTGAATTGTTATTTGAGATATTTTAAATGTTACATCATTTACAAATAAGAGGAAGAGAACTGGTCCTAGTATTGACTCCTTTTTTCCATCAGGGTCTTATATCGTCACCACAGGAGAGCATGAGATTAGTTTCAAACTTTGTCTAGTATTATTGTCATATTATTATTATTACCTACTGACTCAAGTGGGTGAGGTTATCAAAGCATAGACTCATGAATAGAAGGTTTGCAGCACAAACTCCACCAAGACTATCTTCTCTAACTCTCTAACAAAGTTTCTTCCAGGTTTTTCTCAGTCCTCATAAATAGTAAATGATGGGAAATTTAGGTCTAGAGTCTTTCTTCTTCTAATTGCTTCAAAATTTGTTGTGACACTTTCAGACAAATGCATTTTTCATTTGCTATTAGCACTCTATATAAAGCTTTTAATAGGAATTCTCATGTTCCTTTGAAATGTCTATAACAGCGGTACATCTCCATACCTATACAAACAAGGATATTCGTCTTTGACATACATTAAAAATAAGAAAGATATATAACTTATTCCTGTAAACCAAGAATTGTAAGTGGGTTTGTCTGCAATACCTCCCTGCATTGAACAATTGTGCAAAATAAACAAGCCCACATTTCTCATTGAATTGCAATGATAGCATTATATTATTGCAAGAGCACTCTTAATTTTTGAGTTTATATTATACATTTGCAGCTCTCTATGATTAATAAATAACATGACTACAATATTTAATACACAAGCTTGCTTTACATGTTCATACATTCCCTCCTCCCCCTTTTTCCCCCCTGCAGTACAGTCAAGCAATTTCATAGAACATCCGTTAAGAAACTATCCTCAGTAACAGTTTAATTCCCTGGTCATCTAATACCATTATATTTTATAATAGTTGTCGGCATAGTTACACTATTAAACTTCACTTACATGTTTAAAATGCAGAATACGTTTCAAGAGCATTCACTCTCACCATCAGCTGGAGACCAACTATCATCCCCTGGTGATGGAAGAATAAAAAGTCATGATTTTTGGCCCAGACATGTGCTATAACTGCTGATTTTTCTATTTAATATTTCTGAAATGTTCTTTTGTATGAATTTCCAAGTTTCTCTTTGTCTTTCCTATATATATTTTTATTGCAATTCTAACAATTAAATTGATGAATACTGGCTTTCTTGTATCTTTTTGATTTGATTTTGATACATTTTTAATACTAAATTTGTTCTGGGAACCAATGAGATGTTATATTTCCTAGAGAGCATTTTAAATTTTTTATTTATTTTTGGATGATAAATGAATTTCTTATACATGCTATTTTCATTCATTGGGCAAGCGTGATGCCTTAATTCTCTTAAATTTAGCAATTTTCTGTTGAAATGATTCTGAAGAGTGTGTTGTATTCCTCTTTATCAAGTGGAATATTTACCAATCTTATGTAAGACTATTGATGACTACATGTTGCGATTTGAGGTTAACTCTAATCAAACACAACTTTCTCATTTTTGTAGTCAAACTAATAAGTGTAATTGGTGACTTTGATCACCTATGTGCAAGTTGACATTATTTATGGTAATAATGCTAATTATATAAAATTTATGTGTTTTAAATTTTATTATTACATTTGATCCTATACATAGCTTATGACAAATAACTGCTTTCAAATCCATTGGGTACTATTTGAAACTTCTCTACAAAAATTTTCCAACACATTTTATTCTTTCACAATTTCCTGAAATAAACTAACAAAAGAAGTAGTGCACAAACTTTACTATTACCTATTCGGTTGATTTTTTGGAGAAAATAAAACTTGATATAAAAATGTATTAAATAAAATCTTATGAACTCAAAAGTCACAATTTTATCTCTAACCAAAACCTGGTACTTTGAGAGCAGAAATTAACAAAATTTACTTTCCAATATACTTTAATGGTCATTCATCAATATACATTATCTCAGAGAGTGTTTTTCCTTAATTTTAAATAACTATCATTTTAAAAATTCAATCATTTTGGCACTTTTAAAAGTTTAATCTAAATAATACAATAATAACAAATACATAACACTTACAAGCTCATGATACAGTTTGTAATGTATTATTGATTAGATTGTATATATGAAACTTTAGGTGCATATTTAGAGCTGATAAAGGGAAGATATGTACAATATGATGAATACTGTAATTTTATAGACTACAATCAACAATGAATGCATTCTTAGGCAACAAAACTTCAAAAGTGTTTGATTATGATGATGGTTATCTTGGTGATGATGAATAATAGAAGTGGTACAATACTGAAAAAAATAACATTTTAATTATCTGGGAATATGAGTATGACAAGGACGTACTTACATAAAGCCTTCAGAATGTGGAGAAACAACCAGAAAAACATTGAGAAGTAAATCAACTGAAACTTTATAAAACAATGTAGTGCTATCACTTTCATGTGGTGGTGAATGATGAATTTTACCTAAAAAACAAAAAAATTAAGTTACTAGATCAATAAAAAGTTACACATTCCTAGATCACATTAGAAACAAAGACATATGTAAAGAATTATAAATTACACTCCTCCTTGAACAAATTACAAATTACAGAAAAAAATGAATTGAGCATTTAGAAAGAATGGAAGAAAGAGCCAAGTATCAAAAAGATTAAATTTGAAAGTAATTTTGTGTTGGAACTAATACAGTGAAGCAACTAGTATATTCTTAATTAGCTGGTGAGTCGATTTAATACTCTTATGCTTGACTCATCATTAAATTATACAAACATGTTACAGAGGCAAAAAATTACAACCATTAAAAGACAAGAACTTCCTTCAAAATTGAAACTCATAAAAAGAATAATAACTGAACAAGAACAACAAAATATCCAACAAAAACTTAAAGGAAAACCATATAAAGATCTAAATACTTTGAAACATCTTTTATTGAAACCAAGAAAAATTGGAGCTGCCCAATTCCGGTTAATTGTCAAGCATGATTGCCTGTCAGAAAATCTCTTCAGGGACCACAAGGTAGCCGAGATCGTTAAGGCATGGACTCATGAACTCATGAGCAGGAGGTCTGGGGTTTGAATCCCACCAGAACCATCCTCCCTGACTGAGGTTTTTCCAGGCTTTCCTCAATCCTAATAAATGGCAAATGTTGGGGAAGTACCCTAAAATGTAGGCCTGGGATGCTTACTTCTTTTAAAAAAATTCTTTCCATTTATCATTTCATCTCATATCATCAGTGTCCACTGTCTGTGGTTCCTCAGTAGTTAAAATGGAAACACAATTAAAAAAAAAAAATCTCTTCAGGATGAAATTAATCGAGTACAGTCACTACCAATTGTGTAGGGATGTGAATACCATCCTAAACAAAGAACATCTACTGAAATGCAGTCAACTTGACAGCAACGAACAAATGACAAAATGAAAAATAATTGGGAAGCTAGGTGAAAAATTATAAATATCAAAATCCCCAATGGCCATTAGAAACCAACCAAACCAATAATCCACACAATAAAAAGTATTGACAATAACATAGAACAAACAACACTTCAAGAATTAGCCAGCAGTAGCACTACTCTATTTAAAATAAATAAATTCTATAATTCACTCTTTTAGGAAGAGTTCTTAAAAAGTGGGACACTTTGAAAAAAATCCGGACACAGGACTTACCAAAAAACAAGACCATCCCAAGAAAAATGGGAACCCTAGTGCATAAGTCAAATGAAACTTGTGTCACTGGGTTACAGTTTTAGATCTTTAATTTTCAGATTTTGAGGAAGTTTACATAGGGCAAACTAAAAGAAATGAAGGTATCAGGAACATCAGAAAAAAATAATTATAAGCAAATATAAAATTGGCAGTTGCAGATTATTTCTGAAACAAAAACCAAGAGGTCAAGAGAATGATCAAGTTATGAAAGATGATTCAAAGATTAAAAGAATTAAACATATGGGAAAGGATTAATATTAGAAAAGATTTAAACAAAAGGCCACTAGAATCACCTCAAACACCAACTAACTCTAACCAATGATTCAATAGCTAAGGTTGTGGACAAAGATCACTGAAACATGTCCTGATAAAACTTGAGTAAGTGAAGCTAGAGAGAATGTCATTTCAAAGTATATTTGATTTATGGGAGATTAAAAAAAACGTTTTCAAACCTCTTCTGATTTTTTGCTATTGAAACTAGATGTGATTATGAATGATTGCATTCAATGCTATGAAATATTTCTTTCAGTAGTAATAATATTATATTAAATCTCCATGTATAAATATCCTAACTCGCAAAAGTACTAAGACAGTCATTGAAATCTCAGAGCATAAAGATCCAAAAATAATAATTAACCTAACAGTATTAAATCACAGCCAAGGCACTATTCTTAGGCATTTATTAATGTTTTTATTCTTATTTAGCTTACTAGAGTTCAAACCTGCATCTACTAGATTATAAAATTAGCAAGCCTTTATCATACTATAACCACCAAAATTAGCAAGTCACCTGTTTAAAATGTTATAGCTTTCAAAGAGTTTCATATTTTTAAATCTCTATTTAGTAATTTTGAAATTTTGACAGTCAACTATCATGGCCTGGATTTTCATGAACTGCCTCTTTTATTCCTTAATCAGTAGATGGTGCTAATATATATCCTGTAAATAATGTGACAGCTCTGGAAAAGTGAATGTTAGGTACTAGCCACTTTATATTAATGTTATTGCATATTTCAGATGTTTCTTTTTAGTTTTGCATTATATTGTTTTAATAGTTGACAGCTATTTTCATGTGCTTGCTTAATAGCTATCTGTTATAAGCTTAAAACTGTGAAAAATATTCAGAATAAACATATTGTCAAAGCTAATATGTGGGATGAATGGCAAAAATACATTTGCAACACATATGAATGGCAAAACACAAAGGGAATCTTTAAAGATAACAACCATTCAGAACTCGCATAATGGCTTGTTATAAAATGTCAAGCTATGCAACTTGAAGCATCTACACTCTGAATCATAACCATGAATTTCAAGAAACTTGCTACATACATTGCAGTTTAAGCAGACATTTATTGCTTCAGTTATTGTTTTTCACACATGGACAGTCAGAGCTGACATTTGACTGAGTGTGTTTTTTATAGATTTGAAATTAGCAAAAACAATAATAAAAAAATGGTAATGAAAAAATATATTTAAAAGATAAGAAATTGGAAATCACAATTGTTGACCTAACAAAGGGAAAGAAAAATGTTTTATAATTTTATATGGATAGAAGCTTTGAACATTTAATTCAAATTGTTGATTCAAATATCATATGGAAAAAACATAAATTATAGCAGCTTGATAAACTTCAATACAAGCTAGTAACTTCAGTTGGTTTGTGGCGTTTATATTTGACTCACAAGTTTTAATATACATGTTTTGGGAAACATGTCCAAGTTAGAAGACTGTATCAAACAAGTTCGCCTATTTGGTCTAGTGGCTAGCATTGCTGACTGTTGGTCAGAGATCCTGGGTTTGATCCCTGGTACTTGCTTAGAAATTTTTTAAGTTAAGGAAGTTTGGAAATGAGTCCATCCAGCCTTGTGGGGCAGTTGGAAAGCTCCCTGATACAGAAATAGCAACCTCTGACCAAACTGGCATTTGCAATAATACACTCTATCAGAGATGTTGCAAGGTGGAGGTGCAGGATTGATACTTTTAGCACTTGAACTTTGCTCATGGCTGGCCCTTTGTGCCTATGCCCTCACTGGGTTTACTCCCAGGAGGAAGAGTGAGTAGGGACATCCTGGGCAGCCACGATCTATAGACAGTAACTGCTCAGGCTCAGATGTGTTCCCTAACATATTTCCACATAGAACCACCCAGAGCCCTCCCCCCTGAGTTGTTCCAGCTCCTTAGAAGGAGAGACAATGTTTCCAAAGCACCAGGCACCATTACAATGTGCCAGCCCATCTTGCCCTAGAACTTTTGACCTTGTAGCAGAACCTAAGAATTAAATTATATGAAACTGGAAAGTAAAAAATTCTGGAATGTAAATATCTACTCCAGCATTTGTCTAAGTGACCAGGGAAAACCTTGGTGAAGTAGGCCAAAAGCCTGTTGTAACTAAAAAGCATTGAGGGAAGAAAAAAAAAATCAAACTGACGGAACTGTGCATAAATCAAAATATTTTTATTTATAGTGGTAAATGTTAGATACAAAGAACTGGATTATCCACAGGTAACCCAGTGTCCCCTTTTATTGCAGATCTTTTCATGAACATTTTTGCAATACACATACCCACTGATTTTTAAAATATTGCATAGGTATTTGATGATAGTTTTACAACTATACCAAAAATTCAATTAATAATGCCTTAAAATTATTAAATGAAATTAAGTCAAAAAAAATTTATTTAATATTGAAAAAAGTGGTTGGTTTATTCCCTTTAGATTTAAACTTTATCAAAGAAAATAATAAACTAGCCTTTAGAATATATAGGAAAAACACAGTGGCAATTATGTTAACATAGAAGAAGAATGGATCATTTACATCATTTAGCAATTGTTTCGACAAGCACTTACTAGACAAAATGATTTTTAAAGCCATCCATAAATCTTAACATTTATTACAAGCACATAAAGAAATCAGTAGTTGCAGCCGGTTTCTGATCAAAAATATTGTACAGAAATGTAAACAAAATGATTAAAACACATAATGAATTCTTTAGAACTAGAAACATGAGGGAAAAAATCTTTATTATGAAAAACAAGAACTTCATCAGGAACTTTTGTTGGATATTTTCAACAAGTTCCTTCTGCTGTCATTAAAGAACTCTTCCTTCAGTTGCTGTACTGCTAATGATAGTGGCAGTTAATGACAACATAAAGAGCAAGGGTGCACAACTTTACTACTGCTGAATATAGGTTGCAAGCTTCTAGAATCTTAATAACCAAAATTAACATTCATACATGTCTGGCTGAACATATACAAGAAAGAGACAATTTAATAGTCTCTGGAATCTGTAGGATGAAGTCTGTCTCTACAGAAAGCATTTTATACTTCCTGTTTTGAAATCACAGTTTCACTCAAATTAATACTTGGATTGATCTACCCCAGTTTATTTTAATTTCAAGTTTATCTTTCAGCGGTCTCAAAGCAAAAGGCTTAGAATGTAAGTTTTGTGCAGCTGTGTTCATTTTCTTTACATTCATTTAACATGAAATAAAATAAAGCAACTACTTCATAAATTCACACTAAACTTCACTAGCCTGCCATCCAGTAACAGCAGATATTACTAATGAAACAACTGATTATTGCTGCTGGAGAATATCTGTAATACTTCAAATGTAATATTTCATATTGAAATAATTACAAGTTTTACCATATTGAATATATATAATGGTTAATATTAATGTACCATTGTACTATAATTATCTAATAGCCTTTTTAAATACATTGAGAGGTAAAAAAATTCAACACCTAAAAATGTTTGGTCATTTTTAATTTTACACATTATTATATGTAAGTTATAATTCATTCATTTTTTGAACATAAAATACTTTTCCAAATATTTTGCAACCCTCTTATGTACTCTGATATCATTTTGAGTCTATAATTTCCTTTATTGTATGAGCATAAACATGAATGCAAGTTCCACACATTTCATTATGATCTCATTTTTATCTGCAGGGTAACACAATGTAATACACCTGCGTTGGTAACTCAATGACATACCTTGCAATACTTGGTGGCACTCTCAGAACTGAGTGTTCCCTCCTCTGGCTTGTATCATGTCTTGCAACCTTACAGGCATGTTGCGGATCAAGATCCTTAGGTTTTCTTATGGTATGGCTTGCCATTGCTCAAGTAAGACCTCCCAAAGCTTATTGAGACTCTCAAGAACATGTTGATGAACATTTTACCCCATCATGTCCCAAACATGCTCAGTGGGGTTGAGGTCAGGGTTTCATGCTGGCCAAACGTGTCTGAATCACCATACACAAATATATGTCATATTGTAGGTCACACATATGGACAGGCATTGTCAAGCATGAAATGGAAATCATTGCCAATTAATGTGTACCAGTTTGCATATAGGTCCCCATTCTCCACAAAAACCAACTCTTGTCTTGGCTTCAACACTGATACTAGTCCACATCATGATGAAACTTCCACTGAAAGCCACCATCAATGAGAATGCAAGAGGCATACCTTTCTCCAGTCTACTTCATACTCTTTCATTGCCATCAGGCAATCTTAGGCTAAACCTCGACTCATGTATGAAAAGGATAGCTTTCCATTGCTCCTTAGTCCACTCCAGATATTGATGAACAAAGACAAGGCGTGCTTGCCGATGTTGCTGGGTAAGCAAGGGACCTCTGGCTGATCTTCTAGAGATGAAGATCTCCTCATTGTTCTCATGCTGACTTTGACTCTTGATGCCCTTTGCAAGCAATTTTGAGCTTCTATGGCTGTTGTGTGACAATCATGCAAAACTTGCAGCTGCAGATGTCACCCTTCTGCGACATGATCCTGGTCTTCTGCAGAGATACCAAGTTCCCTGAACTTTTCGATTTGTATTTTGTATAATAGAAACATTGACTAGTAATACTTGGGCAGCATAACACATGCTTTGTCCATCTTCTAACAGGGTAACTGCTTTAGCAGTCTCCTCTCAACTCATCAGCATCTTTAACCTCATAAAATTATTTGTTAAACTGCTTGAAATACCTCAACAATAGAATAAAACTGATGTAACAACAATACAAGAGCAACAATGCTATAAGACATTTCAATTGGCGCAGATGTAAAAATGTGATTGAATTGCATTCATGCTCATACAATAAAGGAAATCCTAGACTGAAAATGATATCCAAATACACATGAGTGGTTGCAAAATATTTGGAAAAGTATTGTATGCATATAAAATAAATACAATTGTAATAATTCACATAAAATAATGCGTAAAATTAAAAATGTTCAAAAAAAATTTAGGTGTTGCATATTTTTTGCCTCTCAGTGTATTTTATTCAACTCTGTAAAAACAGCAATTCTCCTTAAGGATTTCTTAGTCACTATAGGTGCATACTATACCTCCATTTTGCAACATCACTGGTAGAGTGCAGTATTAGAGGAAGGCATGCAATCATCATGCAGGATAAGGGTTCAAATTTACTGTAGTAGTAATAATTGAACTGCATAAAACCATTTTATATAAATTAAAATTATGAAACATGATGAGTTTAATTAACATAGTAAAATACTGAAAATACTAACACAAAAATCACTTCCTTGATCATGAATCTGTAGTACTTCAACTTGATGAATTGTTTTAATCAAGTCAGTTGTGCTTCACAGGTAGCTTTGATAAGGATATGATTCCCTAACACTTCACTTTCTTTTACATTATTAGCACCAAAGTTCAATTTAGAATTAATTTTATTATGCCCTTGATGGTTTTAAAAGACAAAGTAAAAGAAAAAAAAATTCCTTAATTTGATTTTTGGGGGGATTGGCTATGCCCTTGATAACTAGAAATATTGCTCCATTTTCTTGTAAAAATAATTTTATTTTTGTAGTCAGTTATTAAATAAAGTAACTATTATAATAACTTTTATTTAGTTTTTTTATGTTTTGGTAGACTTTGAATGTTTAGCTCCATCATGCAATGTGATTGTTATGATATTAACATTAAATAAATTCATCCATTGATTAAGCAAAATCATTTCAAACTTTCTGAATATTACAATTAAAAAGCGATCCATTTATCAAGTAAGTGTTGTATGACATTTATGTGTGAATTGCCCACCAATTCTATGCTGAGAGCAATTCTATAAGATTTGTAGCCTATTCAGTATTTAGCTTGCAATTTTTGCTGCAGGTTTAGCAGAATTTATAAACAATATTTTTAAATCTGTGATCATTCTATTGATATTTTTAATTGGTTCAAAGCTGTCATCAAAATCCAGGCCATTTCACTATCATTAATTACATAGCTAACGTGGATGGCATAAAATAGTTACCAAAGATATAAACACTGCAAGAATTGATATATGTATAGGTTATATGTGTATAGGAAGTTTGAATGGTAGATATATCTTTCAACATTGTAAAATGGAAAACCATATTTATGTAAAACAAGGCACACATTTGGATTGTTCAGTGTTAAACATCCATGGACTTTCGTTGGTCAATTACATTTGTCACCTGTAAAGCGGCCTAATATAAAAATGAAGAAAATTTTTCAAAAATACAGCTTTCTTATGGAGCACCAAATATCTCCTAGATTTGTGTAGTTTAAGAAGTGTTTATAACTAATTTGGAAGAGAAAAAGATTATGTAGGTGCAAACTAAGTTGATACGAAATGATTTTATGTATGCAGCAGTAGTTTGTATATTACATATCCAATATTTCAGGGTAATGTTCCCTATCCTGGTTAGACATGTGTGTAGTGCATTGAATGTGTAAAGACTTGAGTCTAGTATGTGGTATAGAATAAATATGAAATATGTGTGAATTAAGCTCTACTGATAAAGCTGTATTAAAATATTAGTATTAGTATAAATTGAAGTTTTGCATTTAAAAGACAAACATAGTCTCTTCAATTATAGAAACAGAGCAGGCATTTGTTAACTACATAACATAATGCCTTCTCTTCTATTCATTAAGTACAAATAGGTAACTCATTATTTGCTTTTAGACTTCTTCAACAGCAAAATTATACATTATTTTTAATTGCAGTGTTTAACACTATAAATATTTAATATTCCATTTAATTTTCAAAATTATTTTTACAAATTTAGGATATTACTGATAATTAAATCTATTTGTTTAAACATACTATATTCTTTAGAAAATTTATATATTTTTTAAAATTTTTTCTTCAATTAAATTTCCTGAAAATAAATTTGAGACACAAATAAACTACAGCATAAGAAAAGAAAAAAATAATAATTTTAAGTTTGAATTGCATTCTATGCAATAAAAATATAATAAAAAATAGTTAAATCATAAATATTGAGTCTTAGTTTTGTATTATCATACATGCAGACCGGGTACAAAATGGGCAGGTCACATTGCACATTCCGATAGTAAAAGGATATGTATTGTTGCTGATAAGACTGCTTACTGCATGTTTAGGTTTGGAACAGTGAGGAATTACTGTGTTATTACATTTCATTTGCTGTAATCTTTTAAGAAATGAAATAGCTGCTCAATGTTGTTGAAAATTTCAAAATTGTTTGTTTTCCGGGGTTAATCTACCAGACAGATCTATAGCTTATAAAATAGTGCTTAAAGGCAAAGCAACAGAATCAGTATTGGACATGAAAATAAGACACAGGTGTCATGTGTTAACAGAGAAAAACTGGATGATATCGTTATTCAATTAGAATAATTGCTATAAAAATCTCTTGCAAAGTTAGCTAATGTGAGGATGAGCTGTACATTACTACATCATGCTAAAAATTACTAAAAGTTCCTCCCTACAAAGCTACTGAAGTGCATGCTTTACTGCCCATTGACATGGGATAGATAAATTCCATCTTCTGAGAAAACGTTAAGCATGTTTGCCAATTATAAATCAGGCAGGTCTGGGCAGCTGAACTCTGAATTCCTGGCTGCTGACCCAGTCCACATGCAGGGGAAAACAAAATAATATATAAACATAGTAAAAAATGTGATAATATGAGCTTGAAATATAGTATTCAAAAAATAAATCTTTGTATATATTGTAATCAACCAAAATGGACTTTAAGTGAAGACCATTAAAAATATCTAGGAAAGATAAACTGTGAACTACAAGTGATTAAAGCATTAATGGTCACTTTCTAGAAGATATATACACATTAACATTTTATGGTATGAGCTTTAGAAAATACTTGACAGGGGACATTGTCCAAAACAATACATCAATAACTACCTGCAAAAATGTTTGAAGGTGTAAAGCAACATGGCAACAGAAAATTTGGTCAATGATGAAAGGAATATTAGAACTGGCAAAACAAGGATAACAAAGAAAGAACATTAGAAAAAGTTAAATAACCTCCTGGTTTTACAATTAATTTGTTATAAAGTTGTAAAGTCCCTGTTAAATAGATTCAAATTTCTAAAAAAAAAATTATATTGTATTTTAATAGTGTATGGCTACCTGAAGAATGTATCAAATGTTTATTTGGCCCGAAATAGATAAATGCATCCATATTTTCTAGTACACAGGTTTTTGCCTTCCACTACCATATTTTTGTGCTATTTTAGAATCAGGGAACAATGCTCTGAATTGCTACAAGGTCAGATACAGCTAATGGGTTACAGTGCTGAAAAGAAATATGTAAGTAACAATCTGGCATTTATAATATTTTATTTCACAATTATTAACAAAGAGTGCTGAACTGAGTTTTTTGATTTCACTTGACTGTACATTTTATACTTCTCAGAACCAAGTATCTTCTATAGCCATTTTGACCACCATGTGCACAGAAAAATCACACAACAATATATTATAGAACACTTGAAAGAATTAGGAGTGCCATTTGTTTGTGTAACCATCTGTATATTTTTGGGAACACTGCTACTGAATACTTCACTTTAGCAAACCATTCACTTACAATTAAAATACTCTTATTACAGCCTCTGTAACTACATATGGTCAGAAATACCTAAGGATATAGCTTTCAAAACAATTAAAATTAAATATGCCCCTGAAGGATGGCTGCAATTGACACTGCTATAATAACAATGTGTATAGCCCTACAGGAATTAATGAACCTTCCAGTAAATAAGTTCATCAATGCAGTAACTTTCTCTGACTGTAAGGCTGCCTATCATTCAAGCTATGTTCCAGTGTTACAAAGAAATCAACATAAATTAAAGACTGCTACAATAACTTCAATAGCTCCATAAGACTATATACATACAGTGGATTTCAGCACATTGCAAGTTAAGGGGAATAAGCTAGCCAATATGCTTGCAAGAAAGGACACCACAATACAGTGGATAAAAAAGAGAAGCACATCCTTTGACACAGTAAATTGCCTTATTATACCAATACTGACAGACCATTATAAACAAGAAATGCAACACCTGAAAAAAATCCCACAAGAACCACATAAAACAGCTGTTTAAGCTCATTACAAATCATGACTGTTTAGCAAGCCACTTATATAATCTAGGAATTATATCTACACCATCATGCCTCCTTTGCAACACTTAAGAAGAGATTAATGCAGATCACTTGAAGACACATTATCTACAGAAAATACTGCAATCCAGAGTATTGAAAAGTAACAATGCTAATGGCTTTGCTTTTTGCTTTTCCATGATAATTTACCCTTTCATCATAATGCTATAATAGTGGGAGAAAATCAGTAATAATTACAGATAATTCAAAATAGTTGGCAAATCTGCACCAATGAAAATTAAGTATCATGAAACCTTAAATAATTTGGAACAAATTTAATTTGGCACAATAAATACAATACAAATCTAATGCCCTTCAGAAAGAGCAAGACTACCCAGTGCTGTAGTTGAAAAAAAATGTTTAAGGGGATATGCAAAAATTACTTACCATCTTGTCAAAGAATGCCCTAAATGGACTGCATTACTTTTGTGGTGTTTAATGTCCAGCATACAGTCTTCTGCAGTCAGGATTCCTTGTATGGCAATGCTGACATTGATTTTCAGCAGTTTTTGGGAATAAGAGTCTAGCAATTCCTTATATCACAAGATTATTTCTTTTCTTGGTGCAGCTATACAGTGGTGGAAAAATTTATGTTTAAAGTATTTTAATTGTTTTATTTATATTCTTCCATAAATGTGTTAACATGTTATTATTATACATTTTATTTTTATTTAGTAAACATGTTTATTAAAAAATAGACACTAAACACTCACATAAAGAAGTAAAGTTATACTGTAAATAAATTTGCTTATTTATTATTTTAAAATATTCAATATATAAAGTAGTTAAAACTCATTATTGATACATAGCATACTAATAAATATAAGTTTTAACTTTTGTAAAGCCTTGCCTAATTGGTTGCATCGTTTTCATCATTACTTTACTGTCTACCACATGATTGAATCACTGCCTAGCATCATTTGGGTATTGAGAAAATCAATTTTTAGATGAATTCCTTAGTCAGTTCACGAAACCACAAACATACAATTGTCTCCTGGAGTTCTATTTTATTGCTTGGCCTATTTCTTGCAATAGTATTCCCCCATAATGTTTCAGCAGTTCTCAATTGGATCCACTTCTGAGCTATTTCTAGGCTAGTCTAGCATCTTCACTCTATTTTTTTCTAAGGAATGCTTTTATCTGGAAATGATTGAATGGCTAATAATTGTATCAATACTATCTATATTCCAATTTAATGCAAATGTGAATCAAAATAATTAGTTCAAAGCTCAGTGATAAAGGCAAAGTCATCTTGTACAATGCAGCTTGAAGAATCACAAAAATGGTCTTCTCTTGTGGGCATCAATTTGTTTTCAAGTTGTCAAAGTAGACATCAGCGTTAACAGTGCTATTTAAGAAGTCCGTAGAACTTATTTCATGGCAGGAAATGCACCCCCAGTTTATCTGACCTTGTGGGTGCTGCATTGTTTATGTTATGCATGAAGGCAGCAGTTACTGAACATTTCTTCAACCACATATATTTTCCCAATGGAGCCATATATTTTCTTCTGAAAAAACCATTCTATTTTTATCTTTATTGTCCATGCTGCATGCTCTTTTGCCCACCGTCTCATTGCTTTAGTCAGCATAGGTTTTTAATAGGTCGACAGGCCTACTTCAAGAAGTCTACTTCTAATAGTTCTGCTGGTCACTGAGATATCAATATGTCTTTCCACTGTCACTTCAGTTCTGAGGATGATAACCAATAATCAGAGATAAATTCCTTTTAGTATTGTCCTGATTTGGAGTAAATGTCTCTTTCCTGCCTCTTCCTTACATCCGGTCAACATTTTCCTTCTCCCTGTATTTCTTAAGTATTCTTGAAATGCTAGACTGATAAAAGGGTTCTAGAGACTATAGTGGTTAAATCAATGGAGGAATAAGCAAGAATAGCACTTTTCTGCCTCTGCATTAATTCCATTCCATTGTCCATCTTGTAAGCAAAATGCCTAAACTAGAAATGAATCTATATTGTATTTCAGCAATGTAAACTGAGAAACTGACAGCAAATAGTGTTGTATTGTTAGTAAAAATGCATTAAATGGTGACAAGAATACACAAGCAAAAAATGAGCAACCGTGGATAACTAGTTTTAAATGAATCATTGTCAAGGTCATAATTATGAATGCGAAGAAAGGGATGGAATAAAATTTTCCACCATTGTAATTCATTAAACCAAATACTTTCACATTCTTAAGTACAAAATGAAAACAGAATCTATAATCTGCACCAAACTACAAAGTGCTGGTGGTTTCACATTGGTCAAAAGTTCCCTGAAAGCCTGAATGCACTTTTCTTATCGTTAAGATGTAAATGTCCACATAAATTGTAAATACTTACATCACCACATGTTATCTCTGATCAGGAGGCCAGTTTTTATATGTATAACAGCCAGTTCATTCAATAGTATCTCTTCTATTTCTACTACACTGAAAATGTACTGTGAACTTTGCCAGTTCAGGGCAAGTGACAAAATTAACTCAATTCTTGAGATGGCTGCCCACAGTTTTCAAGAAAAGCAAACAATAAACAAGCATTTCAACAAAGGGAATAAAATTCAATTTTTTAAAAATAAAAATATCAGTTAATAACTATAGCATAATTACAAAACTTTCAAACTGCTGACAGATAACTTCAATTTTTAATAATGAATGGAGTGTATTCAATGCAACAATTTTTTACTAGTATACCGACTACATGTTTTTATTTATGCCAGTACAGTTACAGGCTCATACCAGCCTAACTTTAAACAAATAAGAAAGCTTTCATAATCAGTAAAAGAAAGAGTCAATTGTGCCCTTGAACATTGGAATAAAACTTTTTCACATTATGATCTTATCAACTCTAACAGATATATCATGGGAATATATCATGAAACCTGACGTAGTGCTTCTCAAAAAATAGATGAAAGCTATGTACTTAAAGTGGATGTAATGTACAGCTAAGAAAGCCCCCTCAAAGTTCATGTACATGCTTTACTACATAGAAAAATTATACTTGAAGTTACAACTTTTCTGCACACTACAATACCAGGCACTACTAGAACTCAAAGCTAACAAGGCAAGTATAGGATTGACTTCTACCTCACAGATGCCATTACATCATCAAAAGACATCTGACATATATCACACAAGATCATATGAAGAAGAAACAGTATCAATGACAAAACTGAGTTGTGATACACTTTTCTTATGCACAATGTGTTTCTCTCTTAATTTTAACAAATATTATTCAAGACAGATGTTTGCAATATCAAAACATAATGTGGAGGTAATTATAAAATATCTCACTTTAAAAATTGTTAGTGACATTATACAGATTCCAGCAGATTTACCAGCCAACACTCCTTTCTCTCAAAAAAATTATGCTCAGTATTCTTTGTTTTTCTATTCTATAACAAAAGTGTGTATGAAGTGTTAAACACATTAATATACATTCATTTTACCTACCATAGATGAAGATTTAATAAACTATATAAATAAACATACCTGTCTTTTTCATGCAAAACTTTCAAAGTCATTGTATATTGCAAAAATCTCTATTACTTTCCATTATCTATATTTCATTATTTTCGACCCACATGACATTTTTTTACAAAATAAAAAGGTGATAATGTGGGCGCCCACACAGTGAGTCTTGTCCATTCAAAGTAGAAGTTAGAATTTAAGAACATATATTCACAAAGAAAACATGCTTGCATTTTACTGTTTGCTTACTTGTAGTCTAAAAAATAGTAATAGCTTACTCTACTAGCAGCCTCTTAGGATATTAATGTTTTCATAATAAAAAGTGGAATTATAGTTTTGAAAATGAAATGAGCAAATTATGTCCTACTGCTATATATTATGTAAGTATGTTTTATTCATCTGTTAAATCATATACATGTACAAAGTACAATTATATAGGACACATCAATGATTTAAAGGAAAATCAAAGTAAAAGGATAAAGATAAAAATAGTAAAAGAAAAAAGAAAAGAAAATAGGTACGCAAAACTTGAATATATACAGTATTACTTCCTTTTCTCATTGATCTACAGCCCAAGGTGACCCTTGGCCTGCTGCAGTTACCCCTGCTTCCTGTATCCCATCTCACAATTTCATTGATAGAGGGCAAGGGCAAGGGCAGTATTGCAGAGGAGCATGTGATCAGGCAAACCAGTTGTGCCTATTATGCAGTTTCCTAGATCAAAGAATGCCATTTCTCTATCAGATAGCTTCCCAATTATACTTACGAGGCTGAGTGGACCCCGTTCTATACCTCCTAACTTGGAATAATTCCTAAGCCAGTACTGGGAATCAAAACCAGACCTCCTGGCCAGCAGTCAGTGATGCTCACCATTAGATCAAGCAGGCGGTCACCACTTTACTGATACAATAAATCTAGGTTTAGGCTTATTTTATTTAAGGACACTCTTTAACATCTTCAGCCATTAGCATCCCATTCATTTCAGCAAGTGAAATGGCCAATAAATTTTGCCCAGAGTCCTCTTTCAGGCTTGAGGTGCTTTTACATGCTGTAAATCTACAATGGCATTACTTCCCTTCTGAAGAAAGCTATATTTTGGATTTTTATGCCCTAAAAAATCCAACTACCTGGCCAGGCTTGAAATCGCAACCTTGGGTCTACAAGGCAAGAATGATTTTTACACCAACTCTCCTCAAGGTTTTTCTCCATATTTTCAACCCATCAGAGTCTAGGTCAATCTCTCTTTCTTGCTTCCCCTGGGTGTCCATATAATGCTCTTTTACTCTGTTTTCTGACTTATGCTTTACATGTTCCAACCATCTTAATCTACCTTTTTTAATAAAAGACGTTTGTATAGCTCTCTATTACTTCTACATCTAATTTATCCATTTTGAAAATGTAGCTCATATATATTTTCCTCAGAATCTTCCTTTCCCATAAATTTTGAAATTCCACCTGAGGACTACCTAATAAGAAAGTTCATCATACAACCAAAATGAGATAGCATTAAGACAACAAAAAGTTGGAAAAAGTAGCTGAGGATGAACATGTCCAAAATATAAAATGGTTAGTGAAGTTCAGTGTTATAAATCAAATCAAATATTATTATATCACGTTGTCAGCATATATCTAAAGTGTAGCTTAGCTTGGTGTAGGTATCTTCTGTCAGTGTTTGTACAATGTCCACTGAGGGGATTAGCCTGTAGGGCTCTGTGATATGGGCTTAGAAGTAATAAGATTAGATATATTATTTTTTTTTGTTGGAATAAAAATAGAGCTGGTTGATAAAATGATACTTTTTTGACTGCCAGAATGCCTAGATAATATTTATGTTCATTTAGCATTTCCACTTTTTTCATTTTATAACTTTCATGTTAAGATCAATTGATCTTTCATGTATTTTACATTAGTGGCATGGGCTACAGAAACTGAAAGATATTGAAGCAGCACTAAGCAATCCTCAGGTTTATTGCTGCAGTCCCAGTGAGTCCAAAAGACCTTCAACATTATTACAGAAAACTAGGCCTTGTTTGGAAAACAGTGACATCAGAAAGACTTAGGGTTTCTTCTGTAGATGGTCCCTGCACTTCAATCTTCAGCAAAAATTGCATTTTAGTAGTACAGTATAAAAAAAAATTTCAAACTACTTAAAAAAACAGAAGAGTGAATATATCCATTATTAGGAGATGAAGTGAATGCGTTAAAATCTATTAATCTGCTCATTACCCCTAAAATGTGTGTCTACTTTTATAGCTAAAATTTGACGAAGAAGAGAAAATAGCAGCAAAATGTTGCAATGTTATGGTTGCAGCAACAGCAAGAAATACTATATACAGTACACAGCAGGAGAGTAAGGGGTAGAGCTGAGTAAAGGCAAATTATTTAATCACGTAGTGAAGGGAAGTAGTGGGAGGAGAGCTAGAAACAAATAGATGCACAAATATAGTAAATAAGTAGTTGAAAATTGTTGAATTGAGATCAAACCATGGAAGATGAGTACAATATATGACCAAATAAATAAAACAGGGCTACAACTTGCAAACATGTAATTTCTATTTCATTTAAGAACTTTCGAAAATTATACGAAATTTTTTAAAAATTCTGTTGGAACTCACACAGTGAAGCTTGTTAAATGTAAATTCTATCTAATCTGTCCTCTAACACACACTTATGCTTCACTTACTTTTAAATACGATGCGATCGGTTTCATGTAATTTCTAATCAATTCATATATACACACATACACACTAATCCAAACTTAACCTTGGGTGAATACTATAAACTGGAGGATTCAGTAATTTACTGCAGCTTGCTATGTTCTGACAACCTCTGCTTGCCTTCTATTAATAAGTATGAATTGGTCAAACACAGTGTAAATGATATACACAAGTTTCAATTAATCTTGAAGTGAGCATTTCTGCTTCATTGCAATTTTTATGAGAAAATCATTCAAACTTCACTAATTTTGCTCCATTTATTGGAACATGTTTTGAAGGCCGTTGCCTTCATCATCAGCATGGTTTCATTATCAGCTTCCGAGAGTGGTATTAAGATGTCTCTATGTGGATTTTACGAATTTAGTGATGATTACTTTGCTCTGAAGATCAAAGTTAACTGATTTTCCTTGTTTTTGTTAAGAATGTATTCTTTCATACTGCTAACTTTATGGATTTTTGAAGAGCTTTTAAGCATTTTGGTTCATTTTGGGATTTGTGGGTTTTTTTGCTAGAAATGGTGTGCTATCTCTGATTTTTCCACTCGTTTATATATTTTACATTTCTCATGTGTTCCTTGAACCATAGGGTAATGTTTCATTTCATCTTGTCTATATTTTTCATATTGCAGTCTGTGCAACTGATTTCATATATGACTGATTGTTTTCCTGGCAGAATTTTGTTTTTTGTGTTCGTTTAAAGGGTTTACTTTTTTTTTTAAATTGCAGTTGTTTACTGGACCCAAAGTAATGTTTGCATCTTCAAAAGTCTTTTGGAATTTTTGATACACCCTTGGGTGGAATATGATTTCCTGTATACGTGATCTCCTTTATAGCCTTTTAGTGTTGCGATGTCTTTTATTTGTTTTTTTTGTTTTTGAATTGTTGTATTTTTTTGTTGACCAGATCTATTGTGTAGCCATTTTTCTGCGCTATATCTATGATTTTTGGAAAAAGGACTGGAGGATTTAGTTTACATACATAGGTACAAATAGATTTAAGATGAGCTTCTTTGGAATATTAACTTTTTTTAATATTTTAGTAATTTAAATTAATTTTCAATTGCTTTATTGGTAGTGACATGACATAATTATAAGCATGAAAACATTTTTGATAGTATTCTATAGTCATTTTCATGCTTTATACAATATTAATTATATTTTTCATAATTTTGACACCCCATGTTTCAGCCTACCCTATACAAAAAACCACACTTTGCCACTGGTACACATTATGAAATCAATCAAATTAATTTCTAAAATAGAATATTTTTTAAATTAATAAAATTAAATCCCTTAATAAATATGGAAATAAAAATATTTTTGCATTTCTAAAATTTGGAGAGCAATAGAGAAATTCAATTTCATTTTTTGGAATCAGAGCACAAAAGCACATAATATTCAGTAAAACATTTTCATGCAACCAAATCATTGCTAACCAGTGTCACATATTTAAAATTTAAATGTTGCTTTTATTCCACAAATTCTTACTTGTTCTTTATCCATAATTTGCTCATTACATTTGCATTTTCAGGATGAAAATGCTGATATGAAAATTACGCTTAATGACCTTTAAATAATCCTTGCAGAGCTACTGTACATAACTTTATTTTGTATTATAGTGAACATCTGAATATATTGCTACATGCTAGATATTCAAACTGCCAAGAGATAATAGTATTATAACTGTTTTCCACATTCCTATAAAAAAGAATGATGATTGAATAACTACATATCATATGACATATCACCATTCTTGAATAAGCTTTCTCCATAGATATGTGATACATTTGGGATGCACTGAATAACTGATGGACAAAAAACTAAATGATACATATATTTATGATATTAAAGAAAAACTTATAAATAGATAGAAAGGTTGTATCACTGAACTCTGTGTCTTATGTAAATGTTGATAACAGTATACTTTGAACACTTCTGTCTTTATGTTGCTGCAAATATGTAGACATATGTCTCTGATGCATAACTAATGTATACCTGGTGCTGAAATTGGATGTTATGTGGAAATGTGAATCAGTATTTATAGAACTAAAAGCTGTCAAATGTTGTTTGTATAACTTCCAAATAAAAATAAAGGAAACATGAACATGTAGAGCAATGTATAATTTTTTTCATGCAAGTGAACTTTATGACATATTTAAACATCTCATTTTATTAGTTAAATGCTCATCAGCTTACTCTATGAGAGTATGTCATTAAATTAGGTGCTAACGGATATAGAACTTAAAGAAATAAGAGTACTGATTTGAACAATACTTTCATATTTCATCATAATCTCCCTGCACATTGAGGCACTTATCCCGCAGCATAAAATTTTTTCAGCTGCTGCCTTTCTATAACTTCATCATTCATTCGAAGGATGATGTTTAAGAGTGCCGAACAAATGGAAGTTGCTTGGAGCAATGCTATATGGAGTATGTTCAAGAACTTCCCATTTGAAATTTTGCAGTTCTTTGTCTCGGGATGGTATGGTGAACCCTACTCCCATCATTTCTGTTAATTGCAAAAATTGGAAAGAGGGAGAGGCTGCGTGTTGTTTCTCGAAGGCAGAATGTAATTCGTTTGTTTATTGTCCTCTTTATGTCATGTTTTTCTTATTTATTTAAAACTTCTGGAACTGCTAATTTTCAATGAAAAGGAATAAAATTAATATTATGAGCGTTCTCCTCCGGCAGAGGGTATCGAGAAATGTGACTTTTTGTCCTCTTGGTCTGCTTCTGATGACCTATTGTTTAGGATATCAGTCAATCTTGAAGGGAGTATATTATTTCTACTCTCGACTGGCTGACAAGATACAGAATACCATATGTTTCTTAATAAGGTACAATTTCTAAAGAAATTAAAACCGTTAGTTCCGTCCCTGCGAGTTTAATTGGATATTACAATCTCTGCAGAGAAAGGCCCTGGAACCTATTCCACAATAGTGTGGTTTAATACATTATAAGTGTATTAGTACAAGTCCTTGTAAAGTGTGGTCTTGTAACATTCTGTTCCACGAAAGAAGTGCAACATTTGTGAAAAGTTGTAAGTGACGATACACGAGCAAGATGGAGGAACACGTCGCCATACCTTGAATTAGGTTATGTCCACTCCTTACTAATAAGTTCATATATTTAATGTATAGAGCGGATTATTGTCATTTCTGCTAAATGGGTCTTGTATTTTTCTCAACTATAGTGAAAATTTAAATATTATATATTATGCATCTGTTAATATTCAAGCGTAATAATCCACTTTGAGACCGGTCACATACTGCTAGTTTAGAAGCATCAATTACAGTCATCGACCGATTGCAGGAGAATTGGGCTTTCCCATTGCTTTGTCAGTTATTTTATTAGTCAATTTGATCATTTAAATTTATATATTTGTTTATACTGCTTGGAAATCACGTTCTCATTGTAAGTAACAAGTTGGCAAATTGGTCAAAATAGATTATTTTAAAAGATAACGAATGAAAAGAAAATATTTTCGTGGCATGCAGTAAGAACCTTAAAAAAACTAACTAAGTTATGAAATTGCATTTGAAATAGGAAACGCCAATATCAATCGTTGCACTTAACCTAACCTAACTTTTTATTGTACACAAATATTGAATTATTATTACTTTATACATATTCCTATCCTCATCTTTATCATCATATCGCTAATACTTCGCATATTTAGGTCAATTAACTTCTAAAATTATTAAAAAGATATTAAAACTTGCTCTAATATTTGAAGTTACCAATATTTTTACACTTATAGGAAAATGTATACAAATTACCAGTGCCAATTTATGATATATAACTCCTAAAATTATTAAAAATATATTAAAACTTGCTCTAGTATTTGAAGTCGCTAATGTTACACTTGTAGAGAAATCTATACAAATTACCAGTACGCGACTAATACTAGTACTTCTGTGGAACGGAAAAATGAAAAATCACTTCTAAGTTTGGAGTTGTCAAGTGCAAGTGTAGCAGAAATCTTTATGAAATAGAATTTTACTAATAACTACACTCTTGTAACGTATAAGACTCTACTTTTGTGGAACAGGACCCTGAAGGAGAAAAATGGCGACTACAGGTTGCGGCATATCTTATTACGGAAAATAAAAGTATTTATATTAGCAGAGGACAAATAAAGATATACGTACAACAAACAGAAGAAGATGAGTATAGTTTAAGATAAAAGGCGGAGACCATTATCGACACCAGGGAATTTAAAAAAAAAAAAAAAAATGGGCTAATAATTTTGCTTGAAGTCATGGGTGAATCAGGAGATATGTTTCAAAGTAAAATGAGATAAATGCGTTTAAAAATCATTTCACCCATTACTTACTATATGGTAATAAAACTAAGTACAGTATTTTTTAGTCCTAATGATGTACTCAAGTTATTAAATGCCTCCCTATTAGAAAGCGTTGGCATATTAGGCCAAACATGTAAAACCCCCCACTACACGTGGAAATCAACTCTCGGAACTAGCGTCACAAGTTTGCCCGCCAGCCGGTAATTGCTTTTGATTTGAAACCAATAAATCAGAGCTAATCATGGCTGACGGAGGTGCTATATCGTGTTACCGTAAATGTCATCTCATCCTCACCTCCCTGAGTTAAACTGTACCTTGAAATTTACTATACCATGGTAGGGATAAGGAGGAACTTTGCAGTGTTTAAGGGCTGGCAGTTTGTACTTACGCCCCTAAGGGGCTCATACGGCAGGCAGGAATGCGGAGGCACGGGCTTAAACGGTGTTCCTAATATTGTTTCCAGATAAAGCCCCTCAGAAGGTCCTCTTCAACAACAGACAAAAAAAAAAAAAACTACCCAAAGCACAAACTTCTGCCACACTGCACCAAGCCACCTCGCCGAATACTTCCGACCCTGCGACAGAATTAACGGAGTGTGATGAGATGAAGTTGGAGATTTGAAAATTCGTGGAAAGAAAAAAGTTCATTTCACCATTCACCTAAGGCCTAGTGGTTTCCAATCATTTTAACTGATGACACACTTTACTGAGCGCTCACGATATCGTGACACACTTATTTTTAAATAATAATAATAATAATAATAATAATAATAATAATAATAATAATAATAATAATAATAATAATAATACAGTATTGTAGAAAGGCCTGTTAACACACAACCGAAAAAAAAAATCAACTGAGTGGCATTTCAACGAAACAAAGGTATGTGTCAGAAATTCCAACCTAACTATGCTGCGCGTCCCATAAAAGATTTTTATTGTCGTTTTGAAAACTCGCCTATTTCAATTAATGTGAAGTCTGCGCTTGGTGTATTGCACAAGTTTCTCTATAAGTGGCTTTTTGGTTGGCAGACCAGCAAGTAAATTTTTAAGATACAGCAATACATTCCTTCGTTTAGATTTCACTATTTTGATAGTAGAAAATGCTGATTCGCACAAGTATGACGTTGAAAACGGCTGAAAAATGTTTATGGGCTTCTTTGCACTTGTGGGATACTGACATTCGCGCATAAATCCAAAAAGACTGAACTGCATTCTCTAGAAATTTTGTTTACATCGCAGAATCGCATGACAAATCCAGTTAATCATTTGTCTCGTTAACAGTTAGGTTGATGGAATTTTGAATGTTGATTTCACCAGATGTACCAAAACGAGAAATTTCCTATCCTAACTCTGAAATGGAAGTACTTCGTTACCAAAGTTTGTAACACTCTGCTATTAACTTTAACAGGCATTCTTTCTCATTTTCAGCAAGTCAATTTAAAAACTCTCAATTAAAGAAAAGAGCAATCATTTACCTGTTATAGCCGATTAGTACTTTTTTTTAAAAAAAAATCCTTGAATTTTATTTGTGGCTCAAATAATAGCTTCTGGTTTTGTTGAATTTTTGCATTTAAGGAATCCAGTCTCTTGGAAATTTCAGCAAGAAATGCTAGTTTAGAACACCAAACATTATTTTCCAAAAGTTGAGCATACTCTTTTCGTCCTTTAAAAAAAATTAATAAAAAAAATTCGTTTTGATGCTCTACCACTCGCATCTTTAATTTACCACTAGAAAGCTAACAAGTTTCATTGTGTAACAATAAATTGGTATGCTCGGATCCCATAGACTCACAAAGTTTTCCAAACACTCTAGACCTAACTGGTCCTGTCTTTACATATTTTATCACTTTAATAGTGGTATTTAACATAGTATCTAAAAGGCCCCCTTCAACTGTTCTCATATATAACGCCTCCCTGTGCAAGAAACAATGAGTTGCCATTATAGTCGGGCTGTCTACTCTCACGAAACTTATAAAACTTTAATTTCCCCGTTATGACGCTGCTCCGTCTGTGCAAAGAGAGATGCAATTTTCCCAGGAAATATTATGCACAACAAAATAATTATTAACACAATATCTTTGCCTGTTGTAGTGATTTTGATTTCTTGACAAAATAAAAATTGTTCGATAATATCTAAATTATATTCGAACTTAATAAAGTAATTTATTCGCATTTATCACGTATCATGGTTATCGTTCAAATGTAGAGCAAACACAGTTAATTTACTGTTCACATAAATTTCAGTGTCATGTAACATTTCTTTTACCATGCGACTAACAGTGTCATCCGATAACGGAATGTTGGATATACTGTTTTTTTGTTTTTTTTTCTGGCAATATTGGTCCCCAGTCAATATTGTGAGGTTTCTTTTTCTTTCTTTCTTTTTCTATTGGGCTATTAATTCAAAACTACATACGGCGCGTGCAATGCATTGTCAGAAATAGAAATTCTTTTTTACTAACACATTAGAGGATTTTTTCTGTTTCAAAAGACGTTCATATTCTTTTGGTTTTGAAGCTATATGGAAATGATTACTTTCTAAATATCTATTTAGTTTATTCGGTACTATCGACTGATTAGACAAAACATTTCCGTATATAAGACACTCGGGATTTTGTTTATATATATCTCCACGTCAGTACAACAATATTGCAAGTGTTTATCGCTATATTTACGAAACGCAGTACATTTTTGTCAGCTCTGAAGGGAATTTTCGCTCACATTATTTGAATGAGCGCTGCTGTTGTCTAATCTTGAACTTGATTCGCATTGTCTTTTTCGAATTAAAAATATGTCCATGATAAAATCTAAATAAAGTACTTTTGATAAAATAGTCGCACTATCACCCGCTCACACGTATATACTGAAACTAACGATTTTAAACTTTGTTTATTACTAAGTGGGAAGACTAAACGAATTACGAAGCATTGTGCAGGTATTAACGTTTAATTGTTTCAAAATAAAATGTACTATATGAAAGACTTCGTTGTAAATAAATAATTGCGTCGTAAAGAGACTTTCTGGATGGCATAAAATTTATTTTTCCAGTTCCAAAATTTCGCGATGTGCTGTGCCATACACCAATGTGTCCCGGCACACGTTGAGAACTACCCTCAACGACCGGCAGAAACTCAAGGTCCGGATGGGTGGTCCAAGGCTCCAAGAGCGCCTGAGTCACTCCGCTCTTGGTGTGCCATAGGACCATTTCGCGCGACCTGAAGATGAGGGACATATTGCGGAACGTTATTATTTACAAGTGCTCGCCTAAATGTCTCTTCTGTAAATGCAGATATATAGTGTTTCGCTTTAAATAGAGTTGTTATACTCTCATCAAAACTTTCATTTGTCAACTGAAATTGGTAAAAAGTGGAATTAAAACGACAAGCGACCTGTGACAATTCACTCGGAGTAGGGATGCAGGAGTGCTGCGTTGTTACATATAATAGCAAATGTCATCTGTTTAACTGTACAATGGTTTAAGCACTCACTAAACAATTAACTACGTAACAATAAAAGGTAGGATCATAAAAAATTCAGTACACAAAATGTAAAAGTTCTCGACCTGACTCAGAGATGCGAATACGGCCAAACTACTATGATAGTTACTAAGTGCCATCCTTTAGATGGTGCGCTGTAAAGTTTCGACACGTAAGTTAGTCACTTCTTTGTGACGATCGTGTAAACTAATTAGTGATAACATTTTCTGCAAATTAATTAAACTGAAATACGGGCTATTATAAAAATACTTCGTTTTGAAGGGTTTAACCCTCCACAGAAATACAAAAAGGGTTAGATTCCACATTAAAGGATTCTTCCCCTTTGTTTTCGATTGATAAAAGTGGGCTGCTGAATTTAAGCGTAATCATAGATTCATTCAAGATGATGAGCGCTCAGGGCATCCCAAAATTGCTACGGCCGACATGATTCTAACAAAAATTCACAATGCTGTACTCAATGATCCGCGATTGAAGGGTGAGAGTTGCCCGACATTGCAAAGACCTCGATAGGCAGTGTCCACTATATTTTGCACGAAGTTTTGTGTATAAGAAAGCTTCCCTCTCGATGAATGCCGCATTTGTTAACATGGACCAAAACACATTTGAATGAACATTTAACAAGAATGTTTAGATTTGTTTAAATTTAATTCCAGTGAGTTTCTCCGACGTTTCATAACAGTAGATGAAACATGGATTCATAACTACACGCCAGGGATGAACGAGCAGTCCAAACGGTGGGTAGCAACAGGTGAAGGTGCATAAAAGAAAATAAAAACGGTACCATCTGCAGGAAAAGTCATGGCTACGGTTTTCTGCGATTCTCATGGTGTAGTGCTCGTAGACTACCTCCAGAAGGTTACAGTCGGTGCATCTTCCAGCAGAATAACGCAAAGTGTCATACCGCTCCAATCAATCCGAAATGGTTCAGGGATCATCATGTAACCCTCCCTTGGCCAGGGAACAGTCCTGACCTCAACCCAGTTCAAAAATTGTGATCAAGGCTGAAAATTTTAGTATCATGTCGGAATCCCAGTAACAAGAGGGAGCTGCTAGAGGCCATCATCCAATTATGGTTTAGAATGATAATACCAGAAGATCTACAATGTTTGGTGGACTCAATACCGCGAAGAAACAAGGCAGTATTCAAATCAAAACAATATCTAACAAAATATTAACACAGCAATTACGATAATCCATATGAATGTGTCAAAAATGTACTGTTTATAGCTGTTGTTCTGATAAATAATAATTCAGTTTGCTCATTTTTTAACATTGAACATTAAGACATGTTTGTCTAGTTTTCTTGGAAAATTCACCTCAATAAAATTGCATGTTTCAATTAAAACGAAAAGCTTGATGTAATATATAACAAAATTCTCTAAAGTGTACCGAATTAATGCTATTAATGTACTTCTGTAGTAAACATAGGTTTAAATTCATTGTGGTCTGCAACTTTTGAGAATTTGGGGCATGTTCTAAATCTACATGCCAAAAAAGAGTCCAAAATTACGAAAATAAAAATCTAAAACATTTTCTGTAACGTTACGAATGAACAGAAAATTAAGAAATTAATGATTCATGATCATGACAGTAAGATTTTATACAATGTTTGATTTGACATGCACTTGCCCTAATATAAAACTAATATAAACATAACCTAAATTCAAACTCTTCTTAAAGAACTATAACTTACCTTAATATTCCTGCAGTGACAATCAAATATCGCGTCATTCACCTTACAACATTGCGGTTTGCACAGCTTTGCACACATGATCTATGTATTATATCGTCACGTTTATAGTATTTGCTTTCACAATTATCACAAAACACAAACACGTTTTGCACACAGAACTCGCCACCGGCTGACAAGAGCACTTCGGAACAGGGTTGCCAGATGATTGTTGATCATTGTCGCCAACTTAACACCAATAAGTCAACAGAAAGTAACCAAATGTCACATAAAATGAAATAAAATGTGTAATATCATAGTGAAATACACAATGTATTGTTTATATACTTAATCACAGGTAATAAATACATCTGTAAATCCTAATATTTGAGCAATAATAGAGAGAAAATTACCTTTAGATCACGGTCTCTTCTCCCATTTCTCCCCGAAGTAAAGCCGTGGGTCCCGTGTCGTAAATTAATGGCACGAAAAAGAACCTTAAGCCTGAAAGAAGAGTCCTCTGAGCAAAATTTGTGGCCGTTTCACGCCCTGAATAGGATGGGACGCTGATGACCTGAGACGTTAAAGAGTTTTCATAAATAAATAAATTCATATTTCTATACCGAGGGATTGATAATGCTTGCGAGTCGCACTTAGTAGGTCTCGGTTCTATTCCCTTGGAACCGGACACCTCGACCTTCGAGTTTTCGTAGATTCCCTGGGGTATTTGAACTTTCCAAAACTTTCTGAGCCCCCATTTTGTATCATTCCGTTTATTCTGCTACCAGGTCGAAAGTGCCTGGGCGAGATGACTGACTTGCGTTTTAAGGGGGTCGTACTCTTTGGGGAGGGGGATTCTAACTGGAAACATATTGGGAACCCTGTATACGTCCGTGAAGTCACCGCCCATTAATTTTGACTACCCGGCGTTTCCCTCAACTCAACCCTTCCTCCCAGATGAGCATCATGGAATCGTAGGCACAAACAGTCAGCCTTGAGCGAGGGTCAAGTATCAAAATAAGCTCCTTCGCTCCAAATAATCAATCCAAATTCAAGTAGTACATTATTTGTGAGGACATTAAATTTGAATTGTTTTTAAAAGGAGTCAGAAAAAGAGAACACTAGAGAATTTGAAATCGAAGAAAAAATAGCCAGTAGTTAAGCAGAAAATTCCGTTGCCCTGCTACATACAAAAGACGCCAGAAAGGCTACATGTAGCCATATCTGTCAACATTGGTTCGTAATAAAATACTAATATATATAGGTATCAGTATTACATCCAATATGAATCAGAAAACAAACCACCGTTAGCCCTAACACCATAACGCATCCAGAGTCAAGTGTAAATAATGTCGAAAACTAAAATTATAAAACTATTTTTTTTTCACCCAAAGTTACAGTTACCAAAAAAATAAAGCAGGTATTATGGCTCAGTAAACACAGTACAACCACCTCAATCAAATGATTTCGTAAAAAAAACTAGAGTAGCTCTTCTAAATAATTGCCTTTTACCTACATAGATAATCCTAGCCATAGATAAACAATGTATTTCATACTTCTCCATAAAGATGATAACTCACAGAACGCAAAAATTATAAATTAAAGTTTAAACATGTAGCCACCAACTGCATTACGAAATATGCTTAGATCTTCCGAATCATTAATTTTAACTTCCGTTGTTACAACTGAGGAAAAACAGGCGGTGGACACTGATGATACATGAGATGAAATTATAAATTAGGAAACGATTTTTAGTCTAAATACCTCCCTAGCATTTGACATTTATGAGGAGGACTGAGGAAAATCTGGGGGGGAAAATACATTTCTAAAATATGCTCTGTAGCTTCCTAACTAACCTATTCTGGTCTTGCTTTGTAACTTAACAAATTTAAATAAATAATTTGTTGATTTGTTTTATTTATGGATGCTCTTTAACACCTCAGGTCATCAGCGTGCCATTCAATTCAGGGCATTGTTGATTTGTGTTATTTGCAGACGCTGTTCAACATCACAGGTCATCAGCGCCCCATTCTATTCAGGGCGTGAAACAGCCGAGAAATTTTGCTCAGAGGCCTCTTCTTTTAGTTTTGAGGTTCTTTTACGTGCCGTAAATGTTCGATACGGAACCCACAACTTTACTTCCTTTCCTAAGGAAGCCATACTTAAAATATGTACACCCGAAAAAATTCATCGACAATGGTTTGAACCCGCGATCTTGGGTCTACGAGGCAAGTATGATTACATTAGATCACCAGGACCGACTAAACGAGAAGTATTCACAAAAAAAAATTATAATCCTCTTTTCTCCGACAATATTTCTCAGGGGGGGGGGGTTCATTTAAGAAATTGCTAATTTGCGCTACCTCCAAAATTTTCAAGTTTATTTCGCACAACTGTTAGCTGCAAACGTGGATGTTCTGCCCAATTTTTTGGTTTCCAAGTTCAGAGTACCTCTATGCATTTGCCTTTGATGAAGACTGAGGAAAATCTAGAAATAACCTCAACCATATTACCCTGCCGGTACTTCAGTTCAAGTGTCTGTGCCTTTGAGATCTGGGCCATAGTGTCAAGAACTATTGTCTAGAAACGAATATGGCTAAAAATATTAATTTACTTAGAACCGAAATAGTTAACGAAAACCACATTACGTATAGAAATGCAGAATCGTAGTAACAAATTAACGGCACATATGCCAGCCCTCACTACAGTTACTTCTTTCGCTTTCCAGTTGCAACTGGTCGGTGTCTGGTTGAGTGGTCACTTACTCTTACCCGAAAAAAAGATTCTCGGAGCTGCTAGAGCTCCAGTCCCAAGCGGCAGCGGAGAGAGGTGAACGCTTCAGTGCCGAAAGAGATTGATATTTTTCTCTATTTGCGTTACAGCATGTAAAGGTGTAAATATTGCATGTTTTAACTTTTATTAAAGGTAATGTAACCTATGATTTGTCCTCCGTAACTTTCTGGCTGCAAAATGTTGTTCCTATTACAAAACTGAATTTTTCACTTTTTACTTATTGGAATATTCACTTATCGCCATTAATTCATATATACAAATACACTAACCTTAACGCTAACCTCAGGTAAATCCTAGAAACCGGTGAACCCGGTGGTTTACTGCGGTTAGCTCGCCTCCTTTTCGTAAATATAAAACGATAGTGTGGGTAAATCACTGTAATGGTGGCAAATCTCCTTTGATTCTAGCAGGAAAAAATCGTAAATATTAATTTATAGGGCATTGTGTGCGTGGCACATGTTAGAGAGTAAATCATTGTAATGGTGATAAATCTCCTTTAACTCCGGCAGGAAAGAAAGACAGGGAAAAAAAAACCAAAAGTAAATGAGGATTGAAATCACTACCTTCACAACTATAGCATGACGCTCTAACCGTCTGAACTATCATGCTGTTGTGCTTGAGAGCCGTATTATCTAGCTACATCTCTAGCAGCTCCGACAACTTTTCTACGGGTAAGGAAAAGTGGATGACTTGTTTCACGTCTGCTTCTTCTCCAATATCGCTTACTCACTACAGTCTGCAATTCAACCCTCAACATGATTTGCTTGCGTCAGTCTTTCAACAACTTTGCTCGTCAAATGAATATTATTTGCCTTCCCAATTAACAATTTCAACTTTTGCTTTGTGTTGCTTAAAATATCCAGAGCGCTTTATAAAATATTATCTATTGTGCTAATTTATCTTAATAAACAGCACGCAGGAGAATTGAACCCTCTGGTCCACTGATATACAGATGCTATCTCTTATAACGCACTCTCCTTGAAAGAGTGGTGCTAATTTTTTTATATTATATTTATGATTATAATTTTTCAGGGTGGTCCAGCAGTCTAAAATTCCAGACTTAAGGTCTAAGCCTGATGAGAAAGCTGAAGGGCGTCCTGAAATGGTTTATAAAAGTAGTTTTTTGTACCTTATACACATAGGATCTCTCAATAACCTCTCCACCCAACGTCAATGCACTTTTGCCATCTTCGTGGCCGAGTTCTGTCTGAGACGTTCCCGTTTATCAAAGGTTAAGCGCTTATCAGCCATAATCAAATCAGACACAACCTCACTGTTCCTGGGAGACCGCGATGTTGACCGACGACAAGTATTACATTCTTGTGTGAAGATTCCCTGCCGCTGGCGAACCCATTGACCCAGTTGTAAACGAGCTTCTGTGCAGGATTCTTCGCCACATACCGCAATTGAACGTCAATGAATCACCTAAGTTTTGACGCCTACCCTCCACAAAAACCATATAGTCCATCTTTGTCCACGTCTTTCTCTACTTGAGAACAAACGAATACTGTCCTATTAGTCCATCGCTCTACGAATGGATTGCGCGATAATCGTGTAACATCGTTATTTTAAATCATTTTGGGACGCCCCTAGAAGAATAAGTCTATACTCCAGTTGATTTAATATACATATATAAATTTTTCAAGATGGTTTAGCGGTCTAAGACACCAGATATGAGATGAGCTCAAGTCTCATAAGAAACCAAGGGCCTGAACCCCAGTATCTATATTACTTAACGTCTTATAAAATACAAAAAAAGGGTACTTTCAATGCTTTATTACGATCTCACAATGCACCAGTGTAAGACAAAACTTCAGCATGGTTTCCGGTATTTTGTGATGTAGAGTAGCTCCAAGCTCCTGCAGAGAGCTCTGTAATCGACCTCCTCTTCCTCAACTTCGTAACTGAACGCCTTGGCTAGACACTCCAGTTCTCTTGGGGATAAAAGTACCATTAGGCCCTTCCGATGCAATATGCTGGGTAGCTTATTTCTCGGGATCGTGCCGATGTTTCTTGGGTCATCAATCTGCAACGTTATTAATTACGTAGTTTCAAAAATAACAACAAAAATATAGTAGCTTCGCTGTGACGATCGTTCGAATGGTTAATACGTATCAAAAGGTATACGTTTGAAATGAATAGCATCACTGCTGCAGAGCGGCTATAATCATTGTGCGTTAGAGTACACGGGCGACATTTCCTGCTTGTGACGTCAGCTCGTATCTATGTTATCTTTGCTGAATGCTCACGTTTGTCATGAGTTTTAATAGTACGAGCATACCTTCATTTTTGAATGTTATTTTGAGGGAATTAGCATGCCTTGCAGTTATTACCTACGGTATGAAAGGGCTCGCCTAGAATGACTGGTGTGCAGTGTTGCCTAGTTCCTCACGGACAAACGTGATCAACAGTGTTACCTATTTTGTATGCACGCATAACTACTACTGTAAATTCGCCATTTTAATTTGGCAAGAAATTTTGATGCAGCATGTCCGAAGGCCACATTTGTACACCGTACTCTAACGTTTCAGCAATAAAACAGCTGATCCCTGTGTTTGTGATATGTTCCAACCTTATCCTTGTGCTGTGTTATTACTTTCCAGTAAGCCGTGTACAGTAAGAGACTTATGACGTATGTATTTCTCTTATAAATTAATTCAACACGATTCACTATAGTCCGTAAGCGAGCATTCGTTGATAGTTTGCACTGTGTGTTTTGTAAACTGCTAATTATACCATTTTCAAAACCTGGTGCCAGTGATGCAGGCACTAAGGGCAAGGCATTCCACTCCCAGGCCAGAAATATTATTTGTAAAGTGCACACTTTCTTTAAGGAATTGTCATGATAAAACAAAGTGTTCACAAAACCAGGAACTCGCTGTCAAAGCATGTAGCGTGTGTGTCGCGCAGAGCCAAACTTAATTGGTGAACTTTTATTGAGATTTCCAGGAAAGCATGACAGAAAGGAAAAAGCGTTTCCAATTTAGATGACTTTGAAGAAGATATTTTTCGCCACACGATATATGAAATGTATGACAATGGCGAATGCCCCACTATTAAATTGCTTGTTCACATAACGAGAGAGAAAAATTACTATGAGGGTTCCTCTACTTCCATGGGATTAATGCTGAAAAGTTTCGGCTTCAAACATAAAAAGTTAATGATGGGTGTAAATTCTTGCTAGAAAGATGTGATGTAGTTGCTGCGAGAAAATGCTTAGGACGTCTGGAGATACGCGCCCCATTTTTTGTCTTGATGAGACGTGGGTAAATCAGAACCATTGCAGAAAACATACGGCAAGAGGTAGAGTCCTATAGAAAAAGGTTATACAGGCTTATAGTTTGTCATAAGGTTCATTCCCCAAAGCAAGTGGGCTTTCAGTTCCAAACCAGGGAATAAAAAAGTTAACTATCATTCGGAAATAAATGCAGACACCTTCACAAACTAGTTGATTAACAAATGTTTAAATTTTCTAGAAGATGGGTCAGTCATCATCATGGATAATGCAGTTACCATTCTAAAATCATAGACAAACCTCCCTCTACAAATTTCCGAAAACAAAATATTCAGGACTGTCTGATATACAATAACATAACATTTCACCTTTCTGGAACGAGAGCAGAATTGTTAGAAAATATAAATCATTGCAAAAGTACAAGCTAGAACAAATTACATTGAAAAAGGGGCATCAAATTATTCGTTTACCTGCCTATCCAAAGAATTAATTTCGACTAAGGTAAAGGGGGAAGCCAAAAAAAAGGATCACTACTTTGCGTCTTGCGGGTGTTGGAACGCTTATCCATGCCGCACATGACAGAGTGGGCTTATCGTGTTGCACACAGTGAAAAACTACAGGAAGAAGTTTTCCATAAAGAAATGGCTCGAGATAACGCTGTACAAAACTTAGTTATAAATCTGCAGGAAACTGATTCCTAATTCAGTGTAGATGACGAGGTTGCAACTCCTCTACAGTAAATCATTTCAGAAATTCAGGTATGTTGTTTTCAGTAAACAGACACTTAAATATGCAGTGTTACATAACTTACATGCTTTTCTGCGTAAGTTTACATTCTGGTCATTTGTGACATGACACCCTTATAGCAAGAAAGTTTCCAGTTCCGAGCGACAGCGGAGAGAGCCGAACTCCTCAGTCCCGAACGGGAGAAAGCACATTTTTCTCTGTTTGCGTGGCCGGTTGTAACAGTAAAAATGTTGCATGTACTATTTATTTGTTTAAGATAATGTAACCTATGCGTTGTCCTCCGCAACTTTCTGGCTGCAATGTGTTGTTCCTTATTACAAAACGTAAGTTTTCACTTTTTAGCACGCGTTGTCTTATTGGAATTCGCAATTAATTCATGTATACACACATACTAACCTTCACGCTAACCTTGGGTTAATCGAAACCGGCGGATCCTGTGGTTTGCTGCGCCTCGCTACGGCCTAACGGGCTTCGCGCGCCTCCTTTTCGTAAATATAGTTTGATAGGGGATTGTATGCTATTAAGTATGCGCGTAAAATATTGTAACGGTGGCAAATATCCTTTGACTGCAGCAGGAAAAAAAATTGTAAATATAAATTTATAGAAGATTGTGAGTGGTACACGAGTAAATCACCGCCACGGGTGGCCGAGGTCGTTAAGGCACGGACTCGTGAGCGGGAGGTCTGCGGTTCGAATCCCGCCAGGACCGTCCTCCCTGACTGAGTTTTTTCCCAGGTTTTCCTCAGTCTTCATAACTGGCAAATGCCGGGGAGGTACCTAAATTTAGGCCTGGAACGCTTTCTTCCTTAAAAAAAAATCCTTTCCCAATTTATCATTTCATCTCATGTATCATCAGTGTCCACCGCCTGTGGTGCCTCAGTAGTAAAAACGGGCGTTAAGCACTACTCAGAAAAAAAAACGAGTAAATCATGTAATGGTGGCAAATCTCCATTTACTCCGGCAGGAAAGAAAGAAAAAAAATCGTACATAAGGATTCGAACCCATTACCTTCACAATTATAGCATGACACTCTAAACCGCCACGGGTGGCCGAGGTCGTTAAGGCATGGACTCGTGAGCGGGAGGTCTGCGGTTCGAATCCCGCCAGGACCGTCCTTCCTGACTGGGGTTTTTTCCAGGTTTTCCTCAGTCTTCATAACTGGCAAATGCCGGGGAGGTATCTAAACTTAGTCCTGGAACGCTTCCTTCCTTAAAAAAAAATCCTTTCCCAATTTATCATTTCATTTCATGTATCATCAGTGTCCACCGCCTGTGGTGCCTCAGTAGTAAAAACGGGCGTTAAACACTACTCAAAAAAAAAAATGACACTCTAAGCGTCTGAGCCATTATGCCATTGTGCTTGAAAGCGTTATTGTCTGGAAGTCGCACTACCTTCGGTTTTCTCCGCTGCTTCTCGGGTGTAGCTCGGGAATGCAGCTCTAGAAGTTCCGATAATTTTTCTTGCTGTATCGGTAAGTTGACGCGACGAATATTACCTTTATTTCTTCTTATCTCTCCCCACTTTACTAGCTCTGAACGCATCACTTGGCAGCAGTGCAGCCGTCGCTAGCATGCGCTGACTGAGCTCATATGCCTTCTAAGACCGTGCAGCGTATAATTGCTTCCTGTGTCAATCAAAGCGACAGGCATTTTGTAGCCGTGGTCTGAAATGTATTATAAAGGTTATGGATTGTTGTACGCTATGGAACTTCCCGGAATGTTTCTTCAAAAGGTATTTGAACTTCACGAGCTTATTGAGTTAACATACATGAATTATAAATTATAAATTTATGTATGTTATGCACGTAGTGCATAAGAAAACATATGCTTAGTCTTATTTCACTTCGGAAATAAATGCTGAACAAAATACACAACTTAATATGTTTGTCGTTCTCGCTGACACGCGCAAAATTTACGAACCTACGCGCCATTAGCGCTCCATGGTGACAAGTTAGTGAACAAATTTAAAACAAATGAAGAAGCACACATACACACACATTGCTAAATCCTATAGATTTCGTATTAAATTATTAAATGTGTAATCATGATGGGGTGTTTTCCCAAACAGAATATTATTTGTTTTACAGGATGAATCTAAAGTCCTTCCTTGGTTTCGGGGGTTGATAGAGCAGAAACCATGACAGACATAGCGGAAACGCTTATATAAATGGGAAGAGTAACTCTCCAAGTTTGCATTCGTAATAGGCGACATGCCATAGTTGTAGATTTTGCCGCTAGAGCACAGTCTTAGAGAAAGCATGGCGTTCACTGGTGCATATAAACCTTTCTGCGGTTTCAATTCGCTAAATGTCAGTCTATTGTGAAGGTACAACGAATGATTTCGTACGAAACATCAACAAGCATCACTTACAGCAAAAACATTTCGTGCAAGGTACAAAAAGTTTGAAGCGATTGACTGCTTGTGTGATGGACCACAAACAGGCCGGCCAAAAAGGCGATCGAGACCGTTGAACGTGTGTGAGAAGTCGACAGGTAGCGCGAGCCAGGAATTGCAGATTCCACAGCCAGCTATCTGATGTATTTTACGTCAACGATTTAAAGGAAACCATACCATACACAGCTGTTGCATGCACTGAGTCCCGAGGATCACAATCGCCGTTTTTCATTTCTGTGTTGATTTTCTAGAGCGTCTAGAAGAAGACGGTTTTGCTAAAAAACTGATTTTAGTGATGAGGCCACGGCAAAGTGAATCGTCACAATAAATGCATTTGGGGCATGGAAAAACCTGGTATTGTAAAATACGTCCGTAATTTCTCTAAAGTCAATGTGTTTTGCGCTGTTTCTTCGTCAAAAGTGCACGCCCGAATTTTCTTTTCGGGGAAAACGGTTACTAGTCCATTGTACCTGGACACGCTTCAACAATGGCTAATGCCACAATTACATGCAGATAGCCAGGACTTTAGTTAGCAGCAAGATGGGGCTCCACCTCATGATGTCTATGAGTAAGTCACTGGTATCGACCGTCAGATATTGGGACGTATGTGGCAAGAGCTTGACTACAAGATTGATGTCTGCCACGTCACCATCGGAGGTCATATGGAACACCTGTAAGGTGTACAAAACTTTGAGAGACGCTCTATCCACTGATATAAGTGCTTCTACTAGACATGTCATGATTGCAGTTCTATCGACCCCCGAAACCAGGAAAGAACTTTAGAATCACCCTGTGCGAGCTCTTTTCTTGAAAAAGCACTGTACTGTGTTGGAATGTACAGAAGTGCAGCGGTGGGGCTGCTTCATTTGTTCATTTAACCTCGCTCTCAAGCAAACTTACGATAAATGTGCTCATGAGGTCTACTCCTGGTTTGCTGGCGAGCTTTTCTAGAGCCATAGTGGCGTAGTATCTCTCTTCGAAGCTGAGGAACGTTTTAAGGCAATCGTTAATCAGCTGATGTTGCATAGGAGAAACGACAGGTAAAGTGTCGGAGCACATTTTCCACCCTTCAACTTCGTCACAGAAAGTTACGTAGGCTACTCTGCCCGGCTGATTCTTATCTTCATACCTGTACAATGTCAAATAAAAACCTGTTAGAAAACTCACTATACCTCAAACTATGAGGGCTAGTTAATAAAGACTGAACATTGTTTTTTATCATAGATACGGAGGTGAAACAATTTTTCATAAGAAGCACACATCCCATGTGATTGGTGAAAAAATTTGGAAGCCCATACACCTACGTGTCTTAGTACCAGAGAGAGTGTTTGGCAGTCGTCAGAGTAAACTGGAGTCGCTACGTAAAGAGCAATAAGCTGCATTGAAATTTTGCTTCCGTCTGCAGAAAGCCGGTATGGAAGTACGCAATGTTACAGCAAGCATATGGCGATGATGATAAGCCGCACTTCGATTGCTGAAAGAATTTAAAAAGGGCGGTCCAGTTGCTCCAACCACTGCAGTGAACGAGCCGTGATTGACACAGCTGCTGTCATTGTTCCGAAAGATAGACGAATAACAGCAGATAGATCGGCAGGCATGTTACAGATTTCCCATTGTAATGTGTTCACCAAGTTGTACGATCGCTTACACATGAAGTGCGTCTGTTTCAAATGGGTGCCGAAATTACTGACGTATGAACAAAATATAGTGCTAAATGGAATACGTCGGGAGCTTTAACGTCTGGTAGCGGAACATGGGGAGGCATACCTGAGTTCCATACTTGCTTCACCACTACGATCCCTAAAGCAAACAGGCGAGCTCAGTCTGGAAAGCACCTGGTTATGTGACACTAAAAGAAAGTCAAGGTTGTTCGGTCGGCAAGATAGCTTGAGGTGATTTCGTAAAATGGTTTATCAACTTACAGCGGTTAATGGGGTGCATTACAAGACTGTTTTGAGTATCCTGCCCAACATCGTTGAAGTTATCACCATAACAATGCACTTTCTCATGTCCGTAGCGTTTTTGCTCATATTTGACCTTAAAAAAAATCATTGAATACGTGCCCCACCCCCTTCCATACAGCTCGGACCTAGCTGCGTGTGACTTTTTCTGTTCCCTCATCTCATTTGGTTCATAAACGACTGTCGTGAAGAAGACACAGGCGGTGTTAAAGCATTTTCAGACTGGCAAACACGTTTCCTGGTATACTTCGTAAGTAAAAAAAGTCATTCTCAGTCTTTATTGGCTAGCCCTTGTAAAATCGAGAGTGCAAATTGTACATTAATTTCTGTAAAACTCACACTTTGAACACGGTTTGTAGTTCACAATTGGAAAGACTGAACCCGCAGTTTTCAAGTACTTGCTGGAAATCAGAGCAGGAAACTTTCCCAGAATTCGTCGAATCGAAGTATTTAAACTTGCTACGCAATTCTATTTGACATTTGTACGCCTGTTGGGACAAATTCAAGATAAAAGTCATTAGAATTTCAATTGCAAACTGCGTACGAGTATCTTTTGAAAAATCATACTTGTTCAAAATAAATTTTGGGATTTGAAGAAACTGTAATAGGTCCGTTTCCTGTTTGCAGCACTAGAAAGGACTGTCTTTATGGTAGCTATAGCAGAAGTTAGCCCCGGCGCTAATTGTTACATCTGCAGCAAAATGTTATTCTAAAGGAAAGTAGCTATTGCGGTTGTGCCCATGAAAAGAATTTAGAAAAAGTTCTTCAAATCTCTACCAATTTTAACTGCTAGACAACGAAAATTACAAGTAACACACATACACACACACGCACGCACACATACATACATACATACATACATACATACATACATACATACATACATACATACATACATACATACAAGGGTAGGTCCATAAGTTTCTAGCCTCGCCGATAAGGGTTTCCTTCTCAAAACCCTTATCTGCTATCATATCTTATCTGTTAAGTAAATAATTGCAGCTATAACTTCCGCTCCGCTGTGTTCAGTTGTTCACATATAGTTGCATAAAGAAGACTATGTGTAGAAGATTGTGACATGTCCAAAATGGAGTTTCGAGCTGTTCTTAAGTTCTTAACACAAGAAGGACTTACTCCAAATGAAATTAAACAGTAACTGGACAGTGTATATGGGGAAGCATCCCTCTCATATTCTACCGTAAAAGAAAGGGCCAAACTTTTTCGAATGGGTCGAGAAAGCGTTGAAAACGAAGAGCGTGTAGGTCGGTCTTTGGAGGTACTCACTCCTGAAAACATCGCTCGCTCTTGTAGAAGAAGCAATTATGGAAGACCGGCGGCTCAAAGTTACAGAAATAGCAGCAAGAGTCGTCTGTTGTCAGGCATTTTTGGAGCTCTTTCTGCCGTGGCAACAAGAGAGAAGTTCTGCAAACTTGTTACAGGAGATGAAACTATGATCCTCTATTATGATCTCTTGTCAAAAAGAGAATCAATGGAGTGGCATAAACCTGGCGAAGCACCGTCTCTAAAGGCCAAGGTCACTCAGTCAACCAAGAAGATCATGGTCACAATCTTTTGGGACTGTGAAGGAATATTCTTCATTGACTTCAAGGAGAGGAACACCACAGTAAATGGAGAGTACTGTGCTGACCTACTGCACAGACTACTTGCTTCCATCAAAGAGAAAAGGCGAGGAAAGCTGGGCGTTGGTGTGCGACTGCTTCACGACAACGCGCCTGTGCACACAGCTCTTGTTGCAAAGGAAGCTGTGAAGAAATGTGACTTCAAGGAGACCGACCATCCACTTTACAACCCAGATCTAGCTCTCAGTAACTATTTTCTCTTCTCAAAACTCAAGAAGTGCCTTCGAGAAGGAAATTTAAGTGTGACGAAGAAGTAATGGATGCTGTTTATGTCTATTTTGCAGACAAGACTTCTGACTATAAAGGTTTTGTCTTTATCATACCTTGAAAATGGTTAGGCCGGAAACTTATGGACCTAACTTTTCTTAAATACACATTAGTGTGTGCCACATAGATCAGAAACAATATTTGCGATGCGACTATGCATTATCGTGGTTATTGCAAGAAATGTGGTCATTTGTGTGCAAAGTTTTCTGGATACCTCTGTAGTATTGAAAAGTATGCACAATAGGGTGGTAAACCGTTTCTTGAATATAAAAAATTAGATGACCAAAACTTTCCCAGCAGAAGCAACCACTTTTTTAAACTTGTTATTTACTGTCGATCTGACTTCAGTGTTATTCTGGCGATATCTGTAGATTGGACGTGAATACTATAGGTGTAAGTCTGTAGGGATGAATGAAATGAATTAATGAAGGCGCAATAAGCTCGGAGTCCTTGGCGCCTTAAAGCTATATGGCATTTACCTTCTCGAGGTAAGGTAAAACTCCAAATAAAATCTTACTCAGACAGCTTGACCTGACCGGTATTTGAACCCTGGAGCTCCAGAATAGTAGTTGCAAACGTTACCACTAGACCACATAGGGGGTCATATTTTAGTGTTGATAATTAATAGGTAATATTAAAAATCCGGTTTATATTTGATTTTCTCTCATAATTAACTACTTTTCCTTAATGTAGTGATATTCTATTGCAACTGAAATTGCTGCCGAGTTAGTAAGTGGCTATTAGTGCATGTAAGTGGTCGGAAAATAATAAAACTCACTTTTCTCTTCAGTTTCGCCAGTATATCCACAATATTAGTTTGCTTCCGTGATGTAGGCGTATAGCAGGTAGGTGGTTTGCATTCACCTCCTTTTTTAGATAGTTTTTCTTCTTCTGGCTGTAACAAATATTTCATTGTTTAAAGTTCAGTTGTTTATGCCTATGAACGAACAAAAATAAATCGGGGTTTAGGGGTAGTGACAAATACACTTTTATGTGATTAATGTTTACGAGCCCGAACACACGAGAGTTGGTCCTGGTGGTGTAGTGGTTACCATACTTGCCTCCTATACCCAAGATCGCGGGTTCGAACCTGGCCAGGACTGATGGATTTTTTCGGGCGTAAAAATCTTAAGTGTGGCTTCCTTCGGAAGGGAAGTAAAGCCGTGGGTCCCGTGTCGTACATTTACGGCACGAAAAAGAACCTCAAGCCTGAAAGAGAGGCCTGTGAGCAAAATTTGTCGGCCCTTTCACGCCCTGAGTTGAATGGTACGCTGATAACCTGAGATGTTCAAAGAGCGTCCATAAATAAATCAATCAAAAAAAATCGAACACACGAGAAGAGAGGTGCTGGCAAATTTAGCAATTATAGAGTCTATGAAAAGTGTGGGAAATGCGTTAACAGGCAGTTTATATTGCTGAGACATCATAGGCAGCAGACTCTTTTAATACATAACTGTTGGTAAGCGTGATTCTTGTAACAGCTTTGTTCTAATTTGAAAACAGATACAACGTGTAGATTTTTATTGTCAGCTATCTCAAGTGGCGGTGTAACCGTTTCGTCGAAATTGATAAAGACGAGTATCGTGCAGTGATAAAAACATTTTTATTTAAAAAACTGAACAGCGGCCCAGGCACAAACTGAGCTGAAGGAACTTCATGGGGACTCTGCACCAGCACTTAAGACCATTTATTACTGGATAATGAATTTAAACGTGGCCGTACGAGCACTGCAGATGCTGCACGTTCCGGACGGCAATTGGTGTTATTTCTGAAGAAATAGTCGATAAAATTCATGAATACGTAATAGAGGACCGTCACATTAAGATTCGTGAGATAGTAGGCATCTCATAATATCCTGCACGAAGAAGCTGAGCGCACGGTTGTTGACTCGAAACCAAAAGCGCTCGAGGAAGGACATTTCAAAATCTTGTTTGGAAAAGTTGCAGCATAATTCAAATGATTTCTGACGTTGTATACGAAACTTGGATCCACCACTACACCCCGGAGACATAACGGCAGTTAAAACAGTGGGTTGGCGAAGGTGAAAGCTAAAACGTATTGTCGGCGGGAACTTTGGGACTCGTATGGTATCATCATGATTGAAGTAAAGCAATGACTGACTGTTGTTACGCAACATTATTTGACGTTATTGCACAGTGAGTTGAAGCAGAAGCGATCAAACTTGTCGCGCAAATAAATAAATGCTCCTCCGCCAGGACCACCAGGAAAATGCCCCTGCTTAATTGAGTCATTGCGTTGACAAAAGTGCATTCACCCTATCTCCCAGATTTGACCTCATGTGGCTTTATTTTTCTCTTTCCTAACCTCAAAAATTATCTTGGGGCGGAGGGCTTTTCATCGAATGAAGAGGTTATCTGTGCTGCAAACGCTCAGTTTGAAAGTAGTTATTTTTTTCTAAGGGAATAGAAGAATTGAAATCTCGCTAAACAAACGTATTGAGCTAAAAGGACATTATGTTAAGTTATTAACTAGGTGTTTTAGCAGACTTATCAATCCGCCCTCTAGGTTTCCAGGTCATAATGTAAGACATGTGCCAAATATGTACACAGCACCTCTAAATCAGCAGTCAAATACTATTTAACTCATTTAATTTTTTATTGTCTATGTATCTTTACATTTCTGTTATTTTAAAGAAATTTGGTTTCATCGCTCATGTAATTTCAAAGTATACCCATAGATGTTAACAGGGATAATTTCAAAACAAACATTTTAAATGTTAAAATTTTTTTGTTCTTGCAATCGGCGTATTTAAAAATCCTTGTTTTCATTTCCCTTTTCGCTTAAATTCCATATAGCAGAGTATAGGGTTTGCTTATATAGATTGTTTTATATTTAATTCATGTTCGAGTTAAAGGAAATATCTCCTTGCGTTTGAACAATCGACAAATGGGCAATAGAAAACACGCTCGGCGAGCATAGCACGCCTCTGTAAACAGTGTGAGAAAGTGCCGGGCGAGTAGTCGATACTTGTACAGCTCGCTTGAAGATCGATGGTAGAACATGATGGAAGACGAGTAAAGAAAGAGAAAATGTTTGTAATAGAAAAGCAAGAGCAGCAAAATGAGCAGCAGTAGACTTCCTTTCTTGCCTTTTTCTATCGGTTTTTTTTTTTTTTTTTTTTTTTTCCCCATTTTCTAAGCGCTTAACGTTCTACTAACATTTTGATGAAACATGAATTAATGAAATTATGATGCAAATAAATTCTGTGTCCTTAACTTTCAAAATTACCTAGAATTCTCGTTTTAGGGGAAAGGAAAACCTTAATTTTTCTACACATCCTCTAGAAATTTAACCCAGATCAGTTGACAAGTAGAGAGGTGCTAGCAATTGAGACGTGGAGGTGGACAATAGACCAAGGAAAGTAGCATCAAACCAAAAGTGAAATTTCATATTCTAATAAAATGCAGCTCTTCTTGTGATACGTGTATTTCCTCCATATTTATTTTATTTATTTTTTTAATATTTAAATTCCTCAGTCAGGGATAATTCTGCAGAATGTACTTATAAAACATTTTGATAGCTAGCGTGTGCTTTTAAGTACAAATGGGAAAAAACAAATTGTATAAAACCTTTTCCACAAAAAGTAATATTAATTAGTTACGTTTTGCATATTTTATACTTACCTCGTCTTGACAACATGTGCTATAACTGGGCTGCAGTTGCTTCACGAAGTCAAAATAATTAAATCCCATGTCGTCCGTGAAGCGCCCCTCCAGCGTTGCCAACTCTTCGGGCGACACCAGCAAACCATTCGACAGCAAAGCTCGACGAAATTCCTCTCGCCTTACGTGTCCCGTTCGACTCCTGGCCATAGAAAATTAAGTTGTTAGTACCTTTCATCATAAATAGATAAGTGGTAACTAAATAATTATTACTTTTGAGAAAATTAAATATTGAAACTTTCCGTATATGCGAGCCGGTTATAAACTTAACTGAAATAACAGGGGAGTGGGTGGAGACATTATTAGAGCAAAATGTGAATAGTTTGGAGTTCATGGACCTAGACTATGTGTTATTACAAGGCCTGTACAATGAAAATTATCATAATATTTTACAGGCCTAATTTCTCGTGCTAAAATTTAACTTTATAATAATTTGTTAGCTTAATGCGTAATGTATACTGGTACAAGTTTCATTGTTGTCACTTCCCACCTGTGAGAGGTGTGTCAGTTCAGCCTACAGCAATTGGAGGTGATACGCGAAATGCAAATATGCTGCTCTAAACTTCCGCTTTTGTCTCAAAAAAATTTTCAGCTGAGGCCTATGCGTTGTTATAGGAGGCCTATGGAGAGTTTGTCTTCCTTAGGATAAGTCGAAGAAGGTTTAAAATGTTTAAAGAAGAGAGGAAATCAATTTCAAAGGAAGGTGAACCCGACGCTCCAGTTTGTGCTCTAACGGAAGAAAACATTAACACCTCTGCTGCTGTCATTTTTACAGAGGATCTTCGAATAACGTTTAGAGCATTTTCAGAAATTATGAACATTTCACACACTTTAGCAGCTGAAAAGCTGCACATGAGACGTGTTTGTGTGCAGTTGAAGAAAATGTTACAGGAAGATATGGAATTTCTTTCAAAGGTAATCACTTCTGATGAAACTTCGCCACATCATCTAGATCCTGAGAGCAAACAGCAGATACTCTGTGTGGAAATGTCCATCACTAACACCAGAAAAGAAGAAGAAGAAGAAGAAGAAGAAGAAGAAAATGGTTGCTTCTGCTGCGAAAGTTATGGTCGTATCACTTAGATGGCATACCAGCATGTCGTACCTGTACGCACATCTGCAACTGGGCAATAAATGGAGATGTTCTGAAAATTCAGTAAGGCCATATCACACCGAAACGTGCAATTAACTGGATAATGCATGACCGTTAAAATGCGGTAAATGCTGTTGAATATCTCTCAAAAATCAATGGGAAGTGTTTCTCTCACCCATCCTATAGTCCAGATGTAGCCCCTTGTGGCTCCCCCCTACGCAATTTGAAGAAACACCCTCTTGAAAGGCTTTTGCATAATGAGAAACAGCGGTGAAGGGTGCGGGGGCGATTCTGAAGAACCTGTCAATAAACCACATGTTCGAAGACTGGCAGAAACGCTGGGACAGATGCATTGCATTTGACAGGTCGGTCCTGGTGGTGTACGGTAACCATACTTGCCTCGTAGACCCAAGATCGCGGGTTCATGCCCGGTTAAGGCCCATGGATTTTAGGGCATAAAAGTACTCAGTATGGCTTCTTTCGAAAGGAAAGTAAGGCCATGGGCCCCATGTCGTTGATTTGCGGCACGATAAATAACCTAAAGCCTGAAAGAAGATGCCTCTCAGCAAAATTTACCGGCCGTTTCACGTCCTGAATAGAATGGGACGCTCATGACGTGAGGTGTTAGAGAGCGTCCGTAAATAAATCAAATCAACATCCAACGGGGACTACTTTGAGCAACATAATCAAAATTATGAGGTTCAGTAGAGGTTTTGTTGTAAAAAAAAAAGGTATGGTCATTCTTTATTGAACACCCGTTGTAATACAACACAATAGTCGCGTGTATGTCTTAGTTTTTCTCCACCAGGGTGGCTCTATGCACCAGTGCTGTTCCTCGTTTATTTTTCAGTGTTGCTAACCATTATATAATTTTAGCATTACCATCGAGTAGGAGATACCGGCAAGGGGTGGCCGAGGTCGTTAATACACGGACTCGTGAGGGGGAGGTCTGGGGTTCCACTCCCGCCAGGACTGTCCCCCATGATTGAGTTTTTTCCAGATTTTCCTCAGTCCTCATTAATGGAAAATGCTGGGGAAGTACTCTAATCTTAGGCCTGGAACGTTTCCTTCCTTAAAAAAAATCCTTTCCCAATTTATAATTTCATCTCATGTATCATCAGTGTCCACCGCCTGTGGTGCCTCAGTAGTAAAAACGGGCGTTAAACACTACCCCCAAAAAATGAAGTTGGTATTTATAATAACTATTGTTTACTGCTACTTGAGAAAATTAAATCTGTTTCTATTTATGACCTAAATGCAGAAGTTTTCTCTTTAATTTTTCTATTCCTAACTAGGCTTTTATAATATGGTGAAAATTTAAACTTTAAATGAAAAATGTTTTCTGTCCTTTTTTGTTTTTGACGTACTAAATTAAAATAAAATGAACTGTTAAAATAATGGTCACTTACTTGTCGTAATCGTTGAACGTTGGTTTCAGATCTAAATTCTTTTTTATCACTTTCTCTTTTACACTCTCCATTGTCTCCTTGAAGAAATCCCGCGGCACATAGTGTGTCTCCCACCAGTGAACCACTTTTTCCTTATCTGGTTCCTGAATTTCCGTTTGTTGTTGCAAATGCTGTGTTAACGTTGTGTCCATCTTCCTCGAACAATCTACCTCTATAAACAATGTTTACAAAATTATTGTCATCGTTTTAGGCTGTTTAATGCATTTAATTTATTTTTCTATTCTTCTAATGGAAGAATAAGTTCAAAATTATATTTACTTCATTTATTACACGAGGTAAATAAACAGCAATTTTCATTTTTACGAAGGGTGACAAGCCTTTTAGAAGTTACGCATGGGAGGTTCAGCAATAAAGGGGGGGGGGGAAGACCGGTTCGTTTCTCACGGTCGCCAGAAGCATCATGTCCGAGCAAGAAGTACAATCGACGATTAAGCAACAATTTGTTTATTTTATTTATTTTTCCCTATAGGACGTAAAACTGAACGAAAATTTACACAGATTAAGGGCCCATTTTGGAGATAAGATCCTGTCAATAACACACGTGTGTAGTGGTAGAAACTTTTCGCAGAAAAGGAAAAACTGGATAACGAAAGTTATCATCATCGATAGCAGGGACAAGTAGAAATGCTTGCGCATTGAAATAGAGCCACCATTGCACTCCTGGGTCGAAACTAGCGAACATGAGCAGAGGAAAAACAAAGGGGTTGCGAAGGCTCTCTTGATCGTCTTCTGGGACTCCCAAAGCATTTTGTTTATCAATTTTCTTCATTAACGTCGAACGGTCAATACACCCTATTACTATCAGCCTTTTGGTTGAGGCAAAACGTGCTTATCGGCAGAAAAGATGTCAACAAGCGATTCCAGAAGGCCTTTCCCCCAAGATAACGCCCGAAGCTGCTTTGAAAAGAAAAAACAGAAAAAAATCTACCGGGCAACATTAGAGCTACCTTCCTCTAGTCCTAACTTTTTGCCTTCAAATCCATATACGAGGGGTGTTCTAAAAGTTCTTGGCCTGACAAAGAAAAAACAATATTTGATATATTTTTTAATTTATTTTTCAACAATTCACCTTGTAAATCAATACATTTAGTCCAATAACTTTCCAACTTTTTAATACCTTCAGTAAAATATGATTTGCGTCTGTTTCAGCTTCAATCTCACCATTTTATGTGATTCTTCGTCCATTCAGCCGTTTCTTCAGGTTTGGGAACAAAATTAGTCTCTGGGAGCCAAATCCGACAAATATGGCGGATGTAGATGCACTTAGAAGTGAATGCCAAGTTTTGCAGCAACAACCCAAACGTGTGTAAAGACACATCACATCACTTTCGTGATGAAAGAGAACTTTCTTTTTCGCAAGGTGTGGACGTTTAATAGCATCCTTCAGTTGGTCCAGTAGTGAAGCGTAATACTCCCTGATGATGATTCTGCCCTTCTAGATGTAGTCTACGAGCACCACACCATGAGTATCCCAGAAAACCGTGCCACGACTTTTCCTGCAGATGGAACCGTTGTTACTTTCCTTGGTGCGCTTTCATCTGTTTGCAATGCTCCTTCGTCTCTGGCCTGTTGTGATGAATGCATGTTTCGTCTACTGTTATGATACGTCGGAGAAACTCACTGGAATTGCGTTTAAGTCTAAACTCACTTGCGAAATGTTCACTCAAATGCGTTTTGGTCCATTTTTAACAAAAGCGCCACCTATCGAGCGGAAAGTGGACGCAGTCTACGCAGTCTTTGTAATGTTAGCCAACTCGCGTGCCTTCATCCGTTCGATCACTGAGTACGGCATTTTGACTGTCGCTCGTAGCAGTTTTGGGATGCCCTGAGCGCTGATTATCTTGAATGGATATATGACCACGCTTAAATTGAGCAGCTAACTTTTTAACCGTTGAAAACTAAGTGAAAGAATGCTTTAATGTGAAATCTAAGTCTTTTTGAAATTTCTGTTGGAGTTATAAACTTCAAAATGAAGTACTTTATCATAGCTCGTATTTCAATTTTATTCATGTTGTAGAAAATATGAACACTAGTTTGTGAACACGATCGTTACAAACAAAGGACTACACTTATGATTCTGAAATATCACGGCGCGCCATCTAAGCAAACTCAACAACTATCACAGTAAATTGGGTATCTTCACGACATCTCTGAGTCAGGCCGAGAACTTTCAGAAAACTCTTGTATTTGGATACAAACATTGGAAGGTCGACGATTTGATAAGAGACGAAAGTGTGGAAGGTTTCGTGTGCTAGGCTGGAAACTCAACACCACATTAAATATTTTTCTATTCGTTGGAAAACCCGTGTTTGTAAATCGGAAAATTATGTAGAAAAATTAAATATATCCCATTTTATCTATTTTCGTTTCAATAAATGTAAAAAATCCCGTTTATATTATATTCAACCTTGTAAATATGAATAAATGCATATTATTTCTGTGATTCTTCAAAATCATGCCTGCTTATAATAACACAATCTAACTCCCTTTTCAAAACATTTCATAAAACACATTTTTAAAAATATATATTATATATCAAATGTGTGCTTTGAATATTGATCAGTGTACATCCCTACGGATTTGTTCCAACTAGAACGACTGAATATTTAATATCGCAAGTGTACAACTCACCCATCAAAAACTGTCTGTAGCATATCCTTATCGGATCCGTGGGATCTCTGTAGATGCAGATCAGAAAGTTCATTTCATGATCAGAGATCCATAACCTCTGACGACCCATTCGGCTTATCGTCTCCAAAAGCTGACGAAACTGTGTCACCGTAACACGTCCGCTGTCCAGATGGTCTAACTCCTGCAATAAAAGGTGGACTCTCTTTCATTAAAACTCTTTATTAGATGAGAAATTTTGAAAATAAAATAAGAACAGTAGATGCTGTACTTCTCTTTAATGACAGACCGTATATTGTGTTTATGTTTTTGAGTGGATGTACTGTAACCAGGATATCTGCAACATAAAGGAAATGTTTATAATAAACGTGTTAAAATGAGATTATATTCCGGTGAGTAGTTTCAAAACAATAATCTATATTAACATTGAAAAGATAGCTGGATAACTTCATGCGTAGCCCGGGCCCTTTAAGAAAGTTAATAGATCATAATCGTAATGTTTTTGTTTTTAGATTATAGAAACGAGTAGACGAACAGGTTTAAACATCAAAGTTTGTCGATAGGTGTCTGCAACGATTGAGTTAAAGAATCTCAATTCATCACCAAAATAGAAGGAAAAAATATGTACAACAGAAGAAAGAAGACTCACTTTCCTCTTCGTTGTTCTTCTTGCTTGATCCTCATTAGGTACATTTTCCAAGAAATATGAAAGATTTTTTCTTTCTTCCACTTTCTTTATACCTGGTAGAAAAAACAAAGCTATCGTATCTTCATTTCTTGGTGTTCCTCTTCGTCTTTTTCCTCTGTCGGTCCTGGTGGTGTAGTGGTTACCATACTTGCCTCCTATACCCAAAACGCGGGTTCGAACCCGGCCAGGATCGATGGATTTTTTCGGGCGTAAAAATCCCAAGTATGGCTTCCTTCGGAAGGGAAGGGAAGTAAAGCCGTGGGTCCTGTGTCGTACATTTGCGGCACGAAAAAGAACCTCAAGCCTGAAAGAGAGGCCTCAGAGCAAAATTTCTTGGCCGTTTCACGCCCAGAGTTGAATGGGACGCTGATGACCTGAGCTGTTAAAGAGCGTCCTTAAATAAATCAATCAATCATCTTTTTCCTCTTACTTCTTCATTCTTGTGGCCATGTTTTCTTAGAGAACAATTAATAGTAATATTTTCTTTATTATTAGTTTTTTTCTAAGTGATATAAAAAAGAAAAACCTTACATCCTCAACATCGTTGTTTCTCTCTTCTTCTTCTTCTTCTTCTTCTTCTTCTTCTTCTTCTTCTTCTTCTTCTTCATTGTTTAAAAATGTTGCTAACAATAAGACAAAGATAAATGTTTTATTGTGTTTCTTCTTTTTTCCCACATGAAGAAAAGGAAACTATTTTCATACTTCATTTCCTTATGCCCCTCTTCTATCTTTTATTTTTCTTCTTAATATTTTCTAAAAAATAATATGCAAAACGTTTTTCCTTTTCTTTCTTTCTTTCTTTCTTTATCTTTTTCTTTCATTGTGACAGAAGAAATAAGCACCTTCGTTTTTATTTTCTCTCTCCTCCTTTCCTGCTTTTTTTTCTTTAACTTAATTCTAAATTTTTATGGAAGAAAAATGTTTTCTTCCTTTTCACTTAATACAGAACAGAATGCAACACATTTCTTTGTTTATTTTTATAACTCTCCTTTTCTCCCTCGTTCTTCTTACTTTTCGTAACTTTGTCCAATTGCAAAACAAAACAGGGAAAGTTTTTTGCTTTTATTATTGTCTCTCGCTACCTGGTTGAAGTAAAACTACTTTTTGTTACTCTGTATTTTTATTTATTTTTTTACGTCCTGTTTATCTTCTCTTTTTTGATCTTTGTAAATTGTTTTAAGACCAAAACAATAGAGGAAGTTTTCACTTTTTGTATTTTTGTTTCTTTCTACCTGATAAAAGAAACAAAGAGTTATCCTTTTTTTTTCTGTTTTTCTTCTTAATCTTCTGTTTTCGTGTTTTATTTTTCCTCTTTCTTATTTCTAATTTTTTCTAAGAGAAATGCATCGTCTTCTTTTTTCCACGTGAAACATAGAAATTGCAGTTATTTTCATCCTGCCTTTCCTTATATCTTTTTTCTTCCTATTTTTCTCCTTTTCTTCTTTCTTGTTCCTTAATTTTTTTCTGACAGAATAATAATATTTTCCTTCTTTCCACCTCATAAACCAGAGATCAAAGCATTCCTTCATTTCTTTCTTTCTCCTTTTCCCCCCTGTTCCTCACATTCTTCACAATTGTTTCTAATTGAAAAACAAAATAGGGAACTTTTCCTTTTATTATTTTCCCTCTTTTCTTGATCTTCGTAATTTTTTCGAAACTAAAAACAATATATGATATTTTTCTTTTTTTACTTTTTTAATTCCTTCTTCCTGATAGACGATACAAAGAACTATTTTCTTTATTTTCTTTCTGCCTTTTTTCTTGATCTTTTGTTATTTTCTTCGTTTTTATTAATTTTTGCAAACAGGAAGGTAAAGATAAATGTGTGTTTCTTTTCTTCTTCTTTTCCAAGTATTTTTTCATGTCATTTCTTAATTTTTCTTCTTTCGTATCCTATCTTCTACGTGGCAGAAGAAAAAACTACCTTCCTTTTCTTTATCTTTCTTTCCTTGCTCTTTTTCTTCTTTGTTTGCCTGAGAGAAAAAAGTGCCTTCTTTCTTTTTACTTCATAAGACCAAATGCTTTCCTTCATCTGCGTTTGTGATAAGCCCTCCTTTCTGCCTGAGAATGGCATACTACTTCAACACTATAGAGCTAGTCATACCTTGAAAAGAGACATGATTCCAAGCCCGTTGTAGAAAATATAACTCCGAATTCGCTGGACCACTCCTACGAGTTCCTCCTTGTCATGTTTGCTCTTTAGTAAGGGCAACACACTCTGAGCTGTTGGGGCACAGCAAGGATCGAACTCGGGACGGGGCAATGCAGGCAATTCGGCCACCCAAGAACGTCCCGGCCACTGCTGCAGAAGATCCTGAGGAAATTAAGCAACATAATTAGACTAGAGCTAACAATTTTTAGAATATTAAATCGAACTGCAGCCAAGTTTTATATATAAACTCTGAAACTATAACGGCTGGAAACATGATTAGAAAACTCTACATTTTATCTAATATAATTTCGATATTTCTTTATATGCAATACACTGTATGAAAATACGATCGCTGTGATATTTAGGAATGAACTTTTATTTGATAGTCAAATATGTTTACGTCTTGAAACAGCCCGCTGAAAACCTGTATGAATGAGTTGAATATATATGGCATTTAGTATTGCAGGACAGAGTTTTGAAATATGAGAACAAGATTACTATTTGCTATTCAAGAGAGAAGAGGCGTAACTATTCTCTAAATGCAGTGGGGTTATTTGAAAGACCTCAGTTGTCAAGGTCGTAAATACATATGCAGGTAGCAAATTGTAGTTAGATTGAGGGATACCACCCACACTTTGGTAACTGAAAAGTTACACATGAGAGGTGTTTGTGCTCGGTGGGTTTCAAGTTTCAGATTGCTGCTGCTGCTGGAAAAGTTATAGTAATCTCATTTTTCTACATTCAAGGTATTAACTATCAGCATATCGTGCCTGCACATCTACCTGTAACTGGACAATATTACGGAAATGTCCTGAAAACTCTGCAATGCCTATCGCATACTTGCAAAAGCAATCCACCTGGATGTTACATCACGATAACGCACGGCAAATGTTGTGAAATGTGTTCTTCACCCTCCCTATAGTTCAAATTTAGTTTCTGTGACTGTTTCCTTTACCATAAATTGAAGAAATACCTTAATAGGAAGCATTTTCCACGTTCAAAAATAGTGTTGAAGGCCGCGGAGGCGATTCTGAAGAACCTGTCAAAAACTTGTTTCCAGCATGTCTTTGAAGACTGGCATAAACGCCCAGACAAATGTATGCGGGGACTACTTTCAGAAAGATCGTCAAAATTATGACATTTTTTATTGAACGGCCCTATTTGTACGAAAATGTACATGTTTTAAGCACCAAACTAAGAAATATGCACATTGATGTTTATATACACTACAAAACTACAAATTTTAATCTCTTAATGCTTGCTCATATCTGATCAGGATAAAAGAGACATTATCTTATGAACGCTACAAACTTAATGCATTCCAATAGCTTTCTACATTTACTGTTAATTTATTTTGGCCAGTGAAAGTAACTGAACCATGCTTAGATATTTGTACACCCCTATTCTTCGCCCCACAACGGATGAAAGAAAAACTACCTGGTAGGTAACAAATGCTAATGAGAAGGTCGTTTAGAGCCTCCAATATTGAAATACAGTCCCTAACTTTTCAACACTGGCTTCTGCTCATTAATTTCCATTTTGTCCCAGAAAATGACAGGTAGTGTTTTTACCTGTATGCATGTCCAAGAAATATTTTATAATCCAGACAAAATGTTCAAATAAATTCACCATATAAAAAGTATATTCAGAGGTAAAAAATCTTCCTTCAGGCAGTGCTATCTAAAAGTGGACTGAGGTTGCAAAACTTATATAAAATAGTGGCAGACGTCATAAGAATACACGAGCTCTTCAGAAGCCATCCATGCAAGCCTAAAATAGAGTCCGTCACGCAGGAACTGCGTAAACTAAGCGAATTCCTCAATAACTTGAATAACTTTAAAATGAATATAAAATCCAAATTATTGCGTTATTAATTAATGAAATTAAATAAGTTTAACATTACTGTGTAGTATTAGGGGAACAAAATTAGAATTGTTGCATTCTATAAGTTTTAAAAAAGAAAAATCACATTTTTAGAGTTATCATTATTACTATTGAGACTGAAACACTAAAAATAATTGTATAGTATGAATTAAATGCAACACATGACCACTGATAAATCAATCTATACTGTGTTGATATTTTACACATTTTTAAATGTAACCACGTTTATGAACTGAGCCCTTGGTATCATCTTTACATTCACTTAAATAGAGAGAAATAACAAAAAATTTCGAGTTACATTGTGTATTTAAAATGATGCTCATATGTTTCAATAAAACAAAAACATATTACTATTTAAAAACAATTACAACGTACTAAGCAAATATGCACAATCAACAATATGGTATCGAACGTTTCATCGATTTTCATTGACTTTCAAATTTAATTTAAATGTCATTATAGTAAAAAAAAGCACATTTTAAATTTCGGTTTTTAAGTAAACCCCCACTCCCATTGGTCTAACTTCCCTAATTTTTCAGAAATTGTTTTTCTTATGTTATTTAAATGATGTATACATAATTTTGTTGTGAAGAAACAAATATTGATGCCACTAGAGTGATTTTTAAATTTCAGGTAAGCCCCCACTCCTGATGTTCCGATTTCCCTGATTTTTAGAAACTGTTTTTCTTATTCTATTTAAACAGTATATACGGTTTCGTTGCGAAAAAAATATTAATGCCGCTAGAATGATTTTATAAGTTTGGGGTGCAGGTATAACCAATCAACCCTCTCCCCTTGTAATAGTCTGATTTCACAGATTTTCAGAAACTATTTAAAAATGGTTTAAATTGCGGTCACAATAGTGGTTTTTAAATTTCGCTTTAATTCCCCTCTCCTAATGGCCCGATTACCTTGAATTGCAGAAACTTGTTTATTATTTTTTTTTTTTTTAATATACTGACTTTCGTTGAGAAACAATATAAATAGCCATTTTCAGTGCCTAGTAGGTAGGATGGAGATTTAAATAAAAGTTTCAAAATTAGTTTCATGGGTACAACCGCAATAGTTACTCTTTAAAAACCAGGGGGATTAAAGTATTAGTATAATTTCAGGTAGGAGGATTAATGCAGAAGCTGAACAGAACTGTCATTCACACATACACACCCAATCCAAGTTTGGTTCATTTGTTTTATTTATGGACGCTCTTTAACATCTCAGGTCATCAGCGTCCCATTCAAATCAGGGCGTGAAATAAATGGCCGATAAATTTTGCTCAGAGGCTTCTTCTTTCTGTTTGGGGTTCTTTTTCGTGACGTAAATCTACGATATGGTATCCACGGCTTCTTCCCTTCCGAAGGGAGCCCTACTTAGAGTTTTAAAGCCCGAAAAAAATCCATCAGTCCTAGCCGGGATCGAACCCGCGATCTTGGGTTTATGACGTTTAGGTGGCGACGAACCGCAATGTTGCAATGGGAAGTAGCCCCGCCTTGTTTGCAGATGAAATTGCTGAATTTAGCATTCAATTTTGGAAAAAGTCATTATTGCAGCATATCCAGATATGTGGGGTCCTTTGAAAGCTTTAATGTTGTCATTTTGTAATTAAACTGCTTTCCAGCTGCCTCCTGGTGTATCACAATGAAAACTTTTCAAATTTTAACCATTATTATATGGAAATGGCAGCTTTCTGATTGCGAGAATCATTAGGTAAGATAAAACATGAATCTTTGCTCAAACACTTCTATATAGGAACGCTTGGAAGATAACTAAATGTTATATTATCTTATAACGCCCTTTGAACTTGGAAATTTAGCAAATGAATTTAAGACATAGTTGGAATCTTTGGAAATGTTAAAAATAACTACAAAACAACAGTTCCAAATATTTTTAGAATTGTAGATTTAATTTTCTTCAACAGATTGTTTTAAATTTATTTTTGGTTATTTATATCCAAGAACTTCAGCCTTTTCACCAGTTTCTTATTAACTTACATATTATTTTTCTGTGAATTATACAAGGAACAGATTTCTTTCTGACTTGCAAATACCTACCCCTCCAACGTCCAACATATTCTTCTTGTCTATGTACTTTACGATGTAGTTAATTGCCTTCAGAAAAGCAAAATAGTCCACATTATAACTATCCTTGCCGAACTTCTTTTTGAGAAGCAGGAACTCGTCCGATGAAATTTTGATCCCCATAAATGACAGCATTCGGGCAAAATGTGCCATTGTCACACATCCGCACTTCTTGGAAATCTGTAAGAGAAAAGAGCAGATTTTGTTTGCTGTAAATTAAGCATTACTTCCGTTTTGTATATGTAACACAGCAAGAAATAGAATATAAGGACTGCATAAAGAACGGATAGAAAAAGTCCGAAGTCACGTCCGCAATGGAACCAGGATCTTCAGTTTATCTTTTGATATACCCTGGAGACCGTTAAGGCAGTGTTCTCAATCTTTTCAAGTTCGGCACCCACCTTGAAGGTTTTAAATCCAGTACTTTGTTACGCTTTTAGGTGTTCTACTGTTGACCTCAACAGGCATTCTTTCTCATTTTTAGCAAGTCGAATATCAAAACTAGGAAAGGGCAATAATTTATCTGCTATAACCGAAAACTCCCAAAACTTCCGAGTTTTTTTATCCTTGAATTTTGTTTGTGGCTGAAATAATGGTTTCTGTTTTGTGCCGCATGCTTACATTTAAATAATCCAGCCTCTCAAAAATTTCAGCAAGATATGCTAGTTTGGAACATCAAAAATTATGTTTCAAAATTGTAACATACTTTTGACTTTTCGTCCTCAAAAAAAAAAAAAAAAAGTCTTGAAGCTCTACTATTCGCATCATTAATTTGCTCCTACCAAGCCAAAGGGTTTCAATGAACAACAAAAAAATTAATTGATATGCTCGGCCTCCCATAAACTCGCAAAATTTTTCAAACACTCTAGACCTAACTGGTCTTGTTTTCACATATTTAATCATTTTAATAGTCGTATTTAACACAGTATCTAAAAGTCCTCCTTCAGCACTTCTCATATTTAACGCATCCTGTGCAAGAAACAATGAGTGATCATTATAGTCGAGCTGTCTACTCTCACAAAACTTATAAAACTTTAATTTCCCCGTTATGACGCTGCCCCGTCTGTGCAAAGACAGGTGCAGTTTTCCCAGGAAATATCATGTACAACAAAATAATTATTAACACATTCATAAATATCTTTACTTGTAGTTGTGATTTTGAGTTCTTTGCAATATAAAATCGTTCAATAATATGTAAATTATATTTTAATCTAATAAAGTAATTAATTGGTATTTATCACTTGTGTCATGGATTTCGTTCAACTGTAGGGCAAATCCAGTAACCCCCACTAATTTACTGTTCACATTAATCAATGTCATGAAACTTTTCTTTTATTCTTCAATTAATATTTTTTCTCCTTCCTTCCTTCCTTCCATTCTTTCCTCTTTTTTTTCCGGCTAGTAATACTAGTCCCTCGCCAATATTAGGAGCCTTTTCCTGTAATACAAAACTACATGGGAAGCATGAAACCCTTTGTTGGACACAGAAATACGTTTCACTAACACACTACAGGATTTATTCCTGTCACTTCAAAAGACGTTCATATTCTCCTGGTTTTGAACCCACACAGAAATGATTACTTTCTAAATATCTTTTTAGTTTATTCGGCACTATCGACTGATTTGAGAAAACATTTCCGTATATAAGACACTCGGGATTTTTGTTTATATTCATCTCCACGTCAGTACAACAATATTGCAAGTATTCATCGCCATGTTTACGAAATGCAGTATGTTTTTGTGTACCATGAAGGGAATTTTCGCTCACATTATTTGAATTAGTAATGCTGTCGTTTAACCTTGAACTTGATTCACATTGCCTTTTTCGAATTAAAAATTTGTCCATGATAAAATCTAAATAAAGCATTTTTGATAAAACAGTCTACTCATACGTATATACTGTAACTAATCAACATATTCTGAGATTCTAAACTCTGTTTACTACTAAATGAAAAGAGTACACGAATTACCAAGCATTGTTGCAGGTGTTCACTTTCATTCGAATTGTCGCCAGGCGGAAAAATTAAACTGAGCATTGTTGCAGGTGTTAACGTTTCATTGGTAGAGTCTCTCAAAATAAAACGTACTTCGTTGTAAATAAAAGATCATATAATAAAGAGACTTTCTGCATGGTGTTAAATTTATTTTTCAATTCTAAATTTTCGCGACACACAATTGTTCCGGCACCCCGGGTGGCAATCACTATGCTAGGCTGATATTTTCGAAAATATTGTTGTCCATTTACCATTGCAATTTTTGTTTGTAAATTTTCCATTTATTTATGGAAATAAGGGATTTGACAAATATGAGGTAAAACCACATCAGACAATTGCGCATGTTAACCCTCCACTTAATTCGAAATATGCCTCATCTGCCCACAAGAATTCGTCTATATTTTCAACGTTATTCTGAATTTCTACTGACATTTGCAAATCCGGTTTGAGCTGAACATGCATTTTCATTGCTTAAGAACAGACACGAAGGTGTTTTCTAAGAATTCGCCACACTATTGAATAAGTCGGTCCTGGAGTCTCGTAGACGCAAGTTATAGGAGTTCAATCCCGGCCACGGATTTTTTCGTGGAAGGGAAGTAAAGCCGTAGGTTCCATGTTGGAGATTAACGGCACGTAATAGATCCTCAAGCCTGATAGAAGAGGCCTCTGAGCATGGGCCGTATCACGCCCTGAATTGAATGGGACGCTAATGAACTGAAGTGTTTAAGAGCGTCCGTAAATAAATCAAATAGAATTACTTGAAAACTGATTGCCTTGCTTTTATTAGGATTTTGGAATGTATTTATAAAAAAGTATTTGGGCATAATATTTAGATAAAGCAGTTTCTTAGATATGAATATTGAAATACCATTGTCCGGGATTAAGAACAACTTGGTCGATGGATGTTTTGGTATTTTTGGTAACTTGTCTTGGAATATAAACCATTCATTGCCTGTAAACCAGAAGCATGAAGAAATAAGTAAATACCTTTCCTACATGCCACAAGTGTTTTAAAACACTGCAAGTACCAAATTATCACTAAGAAAGTTAATATTCATATCAGCAAATATTATGATTCTCTTTTGTTTTTAAAAGTGATTAAGAATTATGTCAAAGCTCTCTAATAACATTCCTGGCTGACTGCTGGAAACAATACATGCACCATTTTCACGAACTTCTTGTGAAACTAAAACTGTATTCACTTCATTTTCATTAATTTCGGTCTACCCAATCGCTTTTTATCGCTAAGTGCACCAGTTTCCTCATTATTTTAGTTTTGTCTTTTTTGGTAAACAATTTACTACACAAAATAATTTTAGGTGTAAGCCTTATCTTATTTTCGTTTTAATTTTCTTATTTTGCTTCTGATTACTAGGATGAAATATTTTAATTAACAAAACTCGTGCAGCAGAATGATAATACAAATCAATGAGAAATTAATTATCTTGGCCGAGTATTAATCCTACATTATATTGAGAAAGTTAGCTCAAGTCTAGGTAACAAGCTTTGAGAAAAAATCCCAGAAAAGCATTAAGAACCAAAGAACCACATCATTAGAACAGCTGGAGCAGGATGGCTTGGATTTTCCTAAATTGTAATTGCAGCGTCCAAAGGCTAACGATAATGTAACTTGGGTAAGACTATAATGACAATGGTCAAAGGCCTTTAAATCCAGGTCACTAAAGTTTGAACTACCCAGCAAATAAAAATTTGAAGCTGCAAACTGCAGTTTAATTATATTCTAGCATTTTCCTTAACATATTTTATACACTTATTAAATAAATAAGCAACGAATTTCATACACCTCCTGTACTCTGCCATCAATTATAGTCGTGCTATTAATGCATTAAATTTGCCATTACTCAATACTTTTAAATTAATTTTGTTGATGTTTTTAAGAATTATGTTAAATATTTTTAATTTCAGTTCGGATTAATATTTTAGGTATTTCATTTCATAAAAATTATTGCTTTTATATTTATTTATTTTTTTTTTTCAATACCATACCCTTGTTACATTGAACTTGTGGGCATACTCCCCTGGCGTAGGCAGCAACGTTTGAGACTCGCATTCGGCAGGTTCCGGGTTCAAATTACTTAGGACCGGCCATCCTAAACTTTTTTTCGTGGTTTTTTCATGTTACTTAAGCGAATACTGGGATGAATATTTACATTCCACGAATTTTTCATTCTCCCATTTCATTCCGTTCGTTCTGTTACAGGCTCGAAAGGGCTGGTGCTGTGTGCGGTGTGATTGCAGCTTTGTTTTGGAAAGATTTTTACCCCAGGGGGAACAGGCCTCTGCCGGCGTAGGGGTGTTCTACCCACTAACATGTTACGGACCATCTGTGTCCGCGCATCGCCGCTTGCGAATCCTGACTGCCCGGTGTATCACTCGCCTCATCTCTTCCTCTGTTAGAGGGGTAGGCACAAACGACTAGCCCTTGAGCAAGGCTGAATTACCGAAATATCCTACTCCGCCCCATCCAATCCTCCTTGGCATGGCGTTATTGTAGAGCACTTCTAGGGGTAGGGACGCCGCTACGCTGTCCTAGTGGAAATTATGGTAGAGATGAGATGCTTGTGGTGCACTAGTAACCCTTAAACCTATGAATACCTAAAGTGACCAAACCATTGCCCAAAGGAAAAGTTCCCCCAGTAATAGAAGTCAGAAACGTTTAACACTAGCCATAGAACATTGTTCAAAATATAGATTATATTTATTTTTTCTCGGCAATACTTTAGTAGGGAAACAAGGGAGGTTCGGAGTTCAATTTCCGTCAGGACCGTATATTCCCTCACTGAGGTTTTCCAGGTTTTTCTCAGTTCTCGAAATTATTACTTCATCTCATGTATCAGCAGTTCCGCCGCCTGTGGTGCCTCGGTAGTTAAAAAAAAGCACATTTGGGATAATCGCGTGCTGCCAGATAGGGGCTGCAAGGTGGATGCATCAACAGTTTTGCTTCTGTGCTTTCTAAATGCCAATATGAGCAGAAGTATTGTAATTATGAAACAAATGCCCACCAGTCCTGTCCTTAGCAGCTGCATGTGGTTTGAGGGCAGGGCAGACTTCAGTATCACACGTTGCAGTAACCTGTTTTCTGATTTACTAAAATAACGGGCACTTCATATACCCAGCAATGACTGGGCATCAGCGAACGCTGGTTCTTGGTTTGAGGATCAAACTGGTAGGAACAAGTTTCATCTCCAGTTTCTGTCTTTTTTGCTAAACTGTGCGGCACCCATCATGAACAATGATAGAAAAACTGGTGAACTGATCCTAGAGCCAACTCTAAATCTTGCATCTCCTCTGATCACGTGAGGTGCTTTGTTTAGTCACTGTCGTTCTTGGACTGTCGTTTCTCTCTTCGTCTTTAAGAGCGCCGAACTAACGGAATATGTTGTTCATGAAGATAAAGATCCCCGCTCAAGTAACTGTGTTTCATTTGAGTCACCTTCAAAAACATTGCTGGAAAATGCCCTCTTTTGATCTTCGTTGCTATAATCAAGAGGTTAACATTTCACAAAATTCAGGCAAGAGGACGGACAATAATGATTGGAAATGTTTTTAAATATTACGTCAGTGACGCCATATAATTTCCGCTGTACAACAATTAGAAGTCTTCATTTTCTAAACTAACATCTATTGTGAAAACTGAACACAGCTGGAAAACTAGAAGATCTGTTCTGTGAACGCCACAGAAAATATCCATGTCATGATTTTGTACGATCAAAGACATGGATTCGTGTCTCAGAGATTTTGATTTTGTTGTTGATTAGGTTTATTTACGGACGCTCTTTAACATCTCAGGTAACCAGCATCCCATTCAATGCAGGGCGTGAAACGTCCGAAAAACTTTGCTCAGAGGTCTTTTCTATTAGACTTCGGGTTGTTTATCGTGCCGTAAATGAACGACACGGGACCCACGGCTTTATTTCCCTTCCGAAGGAAGTCATACGCCCGAAAAAATCCATCGATCCTGACTGCGTTTGAACCAGCGATCTTGGGTTTAGAAGGCAAGAATGGTTACCACTACACCACCACCACTGCCAGAGATTTTGAACATTTCAAATGAACCTGTCTTTAACTTTTGGATTGTTTTGTAACTATGGATTCATTATTAAGATTCAGATACAAAAGTAAGATAAAAAAACTAACCATAATCGGTTCATAAGTTCTAATTGCACTGAAAAATTTCGCTTAGTGATTAGATTCAACTCCCAAAACTTAAAAAGGAATATTGAAAGAAAATATTTTTTCATGTTATCAAGCAGTGAAGAATTTTCATTTATCACCCTCCCTGTAGAAGCAAAACACGTTTAAAGTTTAATAAGAGAGTAAGTCATTAAGTTACTAACACAATTTAAACATATAAGAGTAATGGTTGGAAAAATGCGTTCATTTCTCAACATAATCTTCCAGTGTGGCATTTGTCACATACCTGAACAAATCTAGCAGCGTAAACTTTCTTTGGACTGCTGTTGGAACCAGGCGGTGATTTCCCTTTCTACATCTTCATTGTCCGGAAAGCGTTCAACAGAAAGATGGAGGCTAAGAGGGCCGAACAAACTGAAGTTGCTTGGAGCAAGATCGGGGCTATACGGAAGATGCTGAATGACTTCCCGGTTGAAATTTCGCAACATATCATGTATCTTGTTACTCATATGAAGACGCGCGATGTCATGCAAAAATAACACGCCTTTGGAGAGGAGTCCTAGTCACTTCTGTTGAATGGCCTTCCTTTGTTTCTTGAGGATGTTACAGTAGGAGTCAGCATTTCGTTTGTCCTTGAGGCTGGAATGCTGTTAGCGGTATACCCATAGTCTCAGAAGACTGTCAGCATCACTTTCCTGGCGGATGGTGTCTCTAAACTTTTTTTTTCCGCAGGCGACGCAGGATGTTTCCGCTTTATTGCCTTTGTTCCTGGTGATCTACTGAAAACCATACTTGCCCCCTAAACCCAAGATCGCAGGCTCACTTCGGATGGATTTTTTCGGGGGTAAAAACCTAAGTTACCCTTCTGTCTGCTCGGATTTCTTCAACTCGTAACAAATTCGTCTTTGTGACAATCTCCGCAGCGGAATTCCTCTTCGATAGGTGTCCGCCCTTCAGAGAACTTGTGCATCCAACTTCTCATCTAATTGGGAAGGACTTCTTTATAAATTATTTGACACATATCTTTTTCCTATAAAAATTGCACAACGATATGCTGCTCGAGGGCTGTAACCGACTCAGATGCGGCGCCTCCTAGCGCTGTTGTTTCGCTGTTGATAAACATCGATTGTCACCAATTGCCTCGATACCACACGTCAATTTGTAACTACTTAATGACTTACCTTCGAAGGAGCAAAGAATCTGTAAGTTACAAATAAAAGCCCTGCTGTCGAAATCGGACAGATCATTGAACGTCCAAGGGATATGCTAATTTTTTTCTGGGACTTACCAGCTCGTAGTCCTGTAAATAAGGCCTCCACACCAGTTTCCTCAAGTTCACCAGAGTTGCAATCTTTGTAAGCAACAGACGTACCGCCCTCTCTTCAAGAACACCCAAAATATTTCCTTCAAAGTCTCCCTCGGGTCCTTCATTGGGATTTGGTGCTAGAAATTACAAAATAGCTGCAACTATTAATTTCTCTAAGCTGGATTGCGAAATGTGTGATGTTTACTCTTTCTGAGAAGGCAATGAGTGTAGTCTCGTAAGTCCTGAATCTAGAACCAGTGATCCTGTCTGAGAATAAGTAATGAAATCTATAGTGCATATCTCTTGGTATTGTGGCAATTTGTAATATGAAAAGTTGTCCTCTTTGCTGAGTCTTGAGTGGTACTAAATGCGTCAAGTACGAATATACAACTCAGATATCATTCGTGAGAACATAATGACATTTGCAAGTGTCCCCCTCTAAATTCAAGATCGGAAGAATAAGAAATAATCCTTGCAAGTTGATGGTGCCACATTGTGACCCTTAAATATGAGGATCACGATGAAAGTTTTGAGAATGGACAACAAGTAGCAGTGGCAAGTCAGTGCAGATTTTCCTAGCTTTATATTGAAGTTTAGATAACAACATGAGCAAGTCTGAGCTCGCTCCAACAATGTGTGATATCAAGCACAGCTGTGTATGAGTACGCGGGTGTTGCTGCGCCAGACGCTAGGATGTATCTCAAGCGAGAGCATTTCCGCGCTATGATTTACTACGACTTTAAAGTCAGTTTAGGAAAGGGAGAATGTCTTGAAGATTGTATCCTACATTTAGGGATTGCATTTAACATCTTTTCCCTTCGCAATCCACTTTTTATCCATTTTTTTATAAGGAGAAGGGCTCCCTCGAAGATGAAGACCGCATAAGACGGTCAACTATAGCAACAACAGATGAAAATGTGATGAAAGCAGAGCGTGTGTGCGGGCATGTTATCAGATTCAAGAAGTCGTGGATATTGCACCAGCAGCAGTGAAAATAATCTTCGAAGAAACATTTAATGTCAGGAAGCTCTGCAACCAATGGATATCGATGAGCACAAAAAACACGTGTGAATTGGTGCCAGAAAATGTCGTGATGGAAGGAGATCAGTATAAACTTATTTTAAAACTATAATAGATGACAAAAGCTGGATATATCAGTATAATCCAGAAACTAAGTGGGTCTTCCCAGGAGAGGATTCCCCAACAAAAACGAAAAGAGCGAGAAGTGTTGACAAGAAGATCTGTTCCTTCTTCTCAAATAGTCGCCACATTATGACAGTTTCACTTGATTGACAAAAAAGCAGTCATGTCAGACAATACACCACAAAATACCTGCCTCAAGTCTTCAATTCACTGAGAACGAAGCGCCCTAATCCTATTTTGTCCGCACCGCATTGGAAACAACTCAATTTTTGCAGTTGTCAAATGTTAGTCCCATCCTCCCTACAGTCCAGATCTGGCCCCACTGATGCTTTTTCTATTCCTCAAAATTAAATTAAAATATTCCTGGTCAACAATTCGAACTACTTGAAGCCCCAATTGCTGCTTACGAAAAATGTATTTGCACTGTATCTAAAGCATGGCGTTCAGCAATTATAAAACGTTTGAAAGGACCAGACGTTGTATAGAATTTAATGGAGAATACTTTGAATACACGCCATCATTAGGTCGCATTTTTAAAAATGGCATTGTTTTCATTCTCAAAATGTTCAAAGAGACCCTCCTATTGAAGAGAAACTGCAGTGGTCGAAATCAACGGTTGACTGAATTGTCTCTTGTTCTGATTCCTGTGATAAAACTTAACCAGAATGAAACCTTGGGCTGTGTGAGCGATTTTTCACCGCCGATAAATATTATATCTTACAGTAACACGTCTGTGACAAAACCATTCTCCAAACTGTATGTATGTGTTTTTAATAGTGTTTAGCGCTCGTTTTAACTACTGAGACATCACAGGCAGTGGACAATGATGATATCTGAGATGTAATGATGAATTGAAAAAAAAAAACGTTTTTTAAAGGAAGAAAGCGTTCCAGGCCTAAATTTTAGGATACCTTCCCGGCATTTGCCATTTATGAAGACTGACGAAAACCTGGAAAATTTTCAGTTAGAGAGGACGGTCTTGGTGGGAATCGAACCCCAGACCTCTCGCTCATGAGTCGGCGCCTAACGATCTCGGCCACCCGTGGCGGTATCTCTTCAGACTGTGGCTTTTGCAAGAAAGTGAAATGCATATCATCAGTGAACAGATTTGTGCACTTCTGTTGAGGGAATTACAAGATATTTTGAAAATGAAACACAGCTGTACAACAGCGTCTCTGATCACACGTCCGTCTGTGAGTGCGGGTTCGTATTGCCGAAACACTCGTCTTGCACCATCTATGTCTTTGATGAGACATCATTAGTTTGACATCTTCTACAAGATGACAATCTGATTACTGCAGAAGTATTGCCAAAGCGTGTTAGCCCGAAAATGTTGAAAAATAGTTTTTACATTGCTTTTGGGTGAGGTGCATGTAATGGTTATGTGGACTAATCTGAACAAATAGTAATGAATATTTCACTTAAAATCCGGTAACTGCCTTAACATTTTTTAAAAAGTTTTAAAAATAAAGAAAGCATATTTACCGTCATGAATGGCCTGACAGAACTGGGAATACAGAACTCGCCCATCCTGAACTCTGAAATATTCGGCTAGTTCTTCTATTTCTCTGTCGGAAATCCCCAGAGGCTGCTGCAGACAGCACAGTATTTTCACAAAGTCAGATTCTGTGAATGAAACATGAAAATTTGGTAAACGAAGGTAACTGAGATTTTTGAAAACTTCTATCAGATGTCATCCAAGTGCGACTAACAGAGTTTTGTTGTACAAAGGCCTTGCTATTAATCAGGGAGTACAATACCTGAAATTAAACTGGTTTTCGCATGAACGACATCACAAAAATAATTCCATAAATTTATTCCATGCCGGTATACGGCCGCTCTCAGTTTGTCCAAAGTGAGCCACACATTGACGATATCCTGCAATATCAAATGCATTTGTAGATTTGTGCAGTTGATATTTGTGTTTATTATTATTATACTATACAACAGCTCATCTCAATTCATTATGTATAGTAGGTAGATATGTGTTTTAAAAATACATTTTAGTAAACATATAGTAAATAGTGGTTGGCAGTCTTTTTTTTTTTTTTTTTTTTTTTTTAATGGTGTTTAACGCCCGTTTTTACTACTGAGGTACCACAGGCAGTTTGTTTCATGTGTTTAGGTTTGTTTACAGTTATTTGAATGCAGAATGGAGTAATACAACTCCTTCCAATTACTAACAAATACTTTAAAATGGGTTATTTAAAATTTTTGCAATGTAAACATTTATGGTAACTGTTTAGAAGTACATTTGTTAATGAATTTTGTGAAACGTGTTTTAAAAGCTTTAGAACTATGATTGCACATATGTTTAGAGGCGGGGATGTAAAAAAAGAAAACAGAAACAGAGGAAGTTAACAGTAACTCTTATTTCGCAAACCTGATCTATGCAGCTGACATGAATACAGAGCAGATGGTGCGTTCTATTTTCACTTAAGGAAAAGCAGATTCATGCTGGCCAGGACAACACTTTCCTTTCCAAATTTTCTCAATACAAAGCCTAAATGAGTTTCGATATATTTAATATTAATATAAAATCATTTGCAGTAATTTTAAACCTTAAATAGAACTGCTTCAGAGATGCATTTTTAGCTAATGGCACGTTAAAGTATCCCACTTTTCGCACGTGCACTCGTCGCAGGCTTGATTGAAAGCTTTTATCACACAGAGGCGATGGTGAAAGTCATACGTTGTAAATTTTATAGAGCCCACCGTAAGTAAATATAAGATATTAATATAAGAAGCAGCTAGGTATAGCTTAACGACAGCATGCATAATTTTACATTTATATTTGTTCGGCGCAAAATTATATTAACAACAAAATTTAAAAAACTGAAAAGGAGTAAAACGTGATTTAAAGCAAAATGTAGTTATTTAAAGGGGAAAATACCTACATCTGAATTCGTTGCTTATTTACATCAAAATACAGAATTTCCGTCGATTGATTGTTTCTCTGTTTAGGATGTTTGTAGTTTCGTTTATATAAATTAGTGAGCTAGGAGCAAATTAACAAATAACTGGAAGTTGGATGGACAGCAAATGTTCACAAAACTTAACACTATGCTACATAATGAAACTTACATTGCATTACACAAAAGAAAGTGTACTCGTCTCTTGTGCATGAGCATTGTAAAAAAGAATGTTTAAACATGATGCCCAACCTTTGGGTCACGGAAAGAGCTTCTAAACCTAATTAAAATGTGTTTTTAGCATGTTCACTTGTAGGCTATAACTTACAACAGTTCGCAGATAGAAAATGCGTTATAGTTATACGTTACCTTTTCAGGCATTTTGATGGACGTGGAATTTTAAATTTTGTTGCTCTTAACAAAATACGTTACTGCGCAAATTTTGCTTTGTCACCTCACGAAACGTAAAGAAATTCGCTAGGAGGAACGGAACAAAAATGCATCATATTGTTGAAACATATGAAGAGGCGGGAAACGACAATTTCTCTTATTGCGATACAAAACGTGCACATGAAATGATAGGGTCTGCAATGCTGTACCAGGAAATCATGGACGAAATCGTCTACTTGGATATCAGATATGCGGCATGTCCTAATTTTACTTTTATTTTTATTTCCTCTTCGCGTTTTTACAGCTCACGCGTAGTAAAAGGGACGTTATCTTATATCACAGTTAATTTAATGCATTCCGTTGGTATAGTTTGCCAAAATTGAAAAATACATTGAAATTAGGTATATAAATATGGAAATGATATTTCAAATACTATGCACAGAATAATTTTCGGACTTTAAATTTTGTGTTATTACCCACAAGTCTAATGAAATGCATTTAAAAAGTCGGTATTTTCACCTATTACACACATATAGCAAACTGCAGAAACCGCATACTAGCAAAGTATTTTATAGAAAATGACAAGACTGCAAAATATGAAAAGTAGGATGAAGAATGTGCAAGCAATAATCGTGAAGGTTACAACTCGTTTCTAAAGATTAAGGGTTGTGACAACAGATCGTAGTTCTGTTTCGCTTGCATTGTTCCGTGTTTATTGTGATATTAAACTGGAACAATAAGCATGTGTTTGTCTCAGAATTAAACTTCTACTTTGTGTCTCGAAATACGTAAAGTAGCGAGAATTTTGCACAATTACACCTGGTTTCTCGTCCCTTTGTCTAGTTAGTGACAGTAAAAGTTATTAAACCTAGGCCTCTAGTAATAACTGAAGTTATGATGATGCAAATTTGATTTGCATGTTTCTTTTAAATGTACATTACTTAAATAGTTTGTGCATTATCTGCTGAATGTTAAGGCACTGTTGTATTTTACTGTTTACTTTAAAATTGCGCTGTGTTTCGTTTGTGAACAAATGTTAAATGTTCGTATTGTTAACCAAATAGCTTAGTTGACTTTTCTTTGGGTGTATATTTTCCTTAAGTGCTATGGGCTTTGTCTATATTGTCATACATTTAAACATTATTGTTTGAAAACCACATCGCGGCCTGGTGAACGTGAACTTTTGCCAAGTCTTGTTTAGCTTTCAACATGTGAATGTACCTGCTCTAAAGCGAACGGGTCAAAACCTCTTTCTCCAGGTACATTACCCTAAATTCCTTTCCAGATTCCCTAACTTTTTTTTCTTTAAATAAAGAAAAGTGCTTCACCCAATGGAAATGACTGACATAATGGGAACTCATGGCGCTTTGGTCAGAACTAGCGTGCTGGCAAAGACCGAAGTGGGACACAAGTTGATCAAACAGTAGGCAAATCTTTCAGCTTTTGTCATGCGAATACCCCTAACCACTCTATAACGTAACTCATTTCTGAAATGAAGTGCACAAATAGAATTATCAACCGTCCAGGTTTCGGCTGTACAGTCCAGAAAATATGTCACCATTCCCTCAACTTCAAAATGTCCAGAAATTGAGATTTCTTGTATTTACGTGAAAATACCTAGTACAAAAATGAAGGGCATCCTTTCAAAAATCATCAATATATTTTGAGTTATTGACATATGTAAAGTCAATTCCTTTCAGTTTGGTCGGTCATGTTTTAACAGATGACAGAAACTCAATCTAATCAAGCACTGCTAGTATTTTAGTACTGCAGCCTTATTCAAGCGCATTTGTCCTAGGCCCAAAATTTAAAAATGCCTTTATATACCAGTTGAATAAAATAAGGAAAATCAGGGATTCCGGGCCATTAGGAGGAGGCGTTTCCTTGAAACCTAAAATTTAAGAATTACTCTAACTGCACATATATGTATTTACTTCTACGCAACGAAACTTCATATATCCCATTTAAATAAAATAAGTAAAATAGTTTCTGAAAATCAGGGATATCGGGCTATTAGGTGTTGGGGTTAACTTAAAACCCAAAACTTAAACTTCGCTCTAGCAGCACCAATATTTATTTTTACATAACATATATCATTTAAATCAAACAAGAAAAACTATCTGAAAATCAGGAAATGATATAATTAGGAGTGGGGGTTACTGAAACCCAAACATTTAAAATTACTCTAACTGCACATACGAGGTCTGTTCAAAAAGTATCGCGAATTTTGTGTTTTTTCAAAAAGTATTTATTTATTCATGAATATCTATTTTGTTCCCTTCAAAGTAATCCCCACCAGATATTATACACTTGTGCCAACGTTTTTTTCAATTCTCGAAGCACTTTAAAAAATCGTTTTTCGTTATCTTGTTCAACTCCTTTTTCGATGCCGTCTTTATCTCCTCAATCGTGGTGTAGCGTCGTCCTTTCATGGGCCTCTTCAGTTTTGGGAACAAAAAAAAAAAAAAAGGTCACAGGGGACCAGGTCTGGGGAGTACGGTGGCTGCGGCATCATACGTGTGTTGTTTTTGCCCAAAAATCGCGCACAAGCAACGATGTGTGAGCAGGGGCGTTATCATGGTGCAAAAGTCAACTTTTGTTCTTCCACAAATCCGGGCGTTTCTGGCAGATTGCTTCGCGCAAATTGCGCATAACTTGCAGATAATATTCCCTATTGACCGTTCTACCCTGTGGCAAGAACTCATGGTGCACCACGCCCCTGCAATCGAAGAAAACTGTAAGCAAAACCTTCACATTCGTTGGCGCGCTTTTTTCGGTCTTGGCTCGTGTGGCAGCATCCATTGGGATGTTTGAGCTTTAGTTTCCAGGTCATAACCATAAACCCATGATTCGTCACTAGTTATGACCCTATGGAGCAAATTTGGGTAATCGCGGACAGAGTTCAACAGCTCCTTAGCAACGTTAATGCGATGGTGTTTTTGGTCGAAATTGAGCAACTTTGGTATGAATTTTGCGGCGACCCGTCTCATGCCCAAATCATTGGTAAAAATCAAATGACACGAGCCAATCGTTATGTTTAGGTCCTCAGCAACTTCTCTAACGGTGATTCGATGATTGGCCAATACTATTTTCTTCACTTCTTCAATGTTTTCGTCTGTTGTTGACGAGCTCGAGCGTCCGGGACGCTCTTCGTCGTTAACATCTTCTCGACCCTCTGAGAACATTTTGTACCACCGATAAACGTTGCTTTCGTCCAAGGTAGCGCTACCATATGCCATAGTCAACATTCGGAATGCATCCGCGCACTTAATTTTGTTTTTCACACAAAATTTGATACAGATTCTTTGTTCCATTTTTTGGAATAGGCAGCCAAAACACGTCCAAGCAAAATAGCTGTCAACAATTAACTGAACATTCAAAATAGCCGAGCTTGTCAACATAAGTGAGGGACATGAGTACCAATATAACGCCACAAAACAATCGAAAGTCGAATATACGTAGCCCGCGGAAATTCAAAATTCGCGATACTTTTTGAAGAGACCTCGTATATTTGCTTCTACGCAACGAAACTCCATACATCCCATTTAAATAAAATAAAATGAAATTTTGAAAAATCTGGAAATAAATGAAATCAAATTATTAGGAGGGGGTTTTACCTGAAACCAAAAATTAAAATCGCTTTAGCTGCATTATTTTTCACAACAAAATTCGGCATATAGCATTTAAATAAAATAACAAAAAGTAGTTTTTGAAAATCAGGGAAATTGGACCATTAGGATTAGCGGTATACTAGAAACCCGAAATTTAAAAATCGCTCTTGCGTTTAAGTTTCCTTGTACTGCTTTAAAATGAAAGGACAACATTCAGCATATAAACTGTATTTAAAACGATGTATATGTTTTATATTTAACAAAAGTATCGTCGTGAAGATAGCAAATGTGAAAGTTTAATGTAATATGTGTTTGAGAATTATATTTATATGTAATAACATTCATAAAATGTTTGCGTTACATATTTTTACTCCAATTACGTTCAAATTAAATTTCAAAGCCAATGAAAAATATATTTTTTTAGATTTTTTTATATTTGCCTAGTACATTGTAATTGTTTTAAAATAGTAGTATTTTTGTTTTATTGAAACGTATGAACCTGTTAAATACAGAATGTAACTCGAAACTTTCTGTTATTCTCAGCAAGTTTAACTTTAAATCTCCAAATTGCGGCCTTATTATTTAATGAAATAAATAATGGCATTACTGTGTCTTAATTAGCATGACAAACTCTAAAGCTAACCAATAAAAAGAAAAACTTAATTATAATACATTAATTGACTAGGTTGGTTGTCCCCCCCCCTTTCAAAATCACTTGAAAATGAATGTCTATAGTGAAATTACTCTGATTTTAAAAAGTAAGGGGAACAAAATTATGATTCTTGCAATCTATAAGTATTACTAAAGAAAAACGATTTATTATAATAATATTAATAATAATAATAATGATAATAATAATAAATTATAATAATTGTCCAGATTAAAGAACAAAAATTAATGTATATTAATAATTAAATGAATATATGACCTCTAACAGATAAAGAATACACTATCTTGGTATTTTTAAACATTTTAAATATAACCATGTTTATGAGCTGAGCCCTCGATATATTTACATTCACTAAAATAGATGGAAATAACAGAAAGTTTGGAGTTACATTGTATATTTAAGATGTTCATATGTTTCAATAAATCCAAATCATGTTACTATTTTAAAACAATTACAATGTACTAAGCAAATATACACAATCAGCAATAAACAATCGAAAGATTCATCGATTTTCATTGGCTCTGAAATTTAATTTAAATGTTATTGTAGTAAAAACATGTATTTTCTGAAGGTTATTACAGAGCGCTATTGCATACAAATATAATTCTCAAACACATTAGGTTAACATTTCACAGCTGCTATCTTTAAGACGATGCTTTTGTTAAATATAAAGCATATGCATCGTTATAAGCAGTTTATATTCTAAATTAATTAGTCCTCCTTATTTTAAAAAAAATTGAGAAAAATTAAACGCTAGAGACTTATTAAATTTCGGTTTTCAGTTATACCCCCTATTCCTAAGGGCCCGATTTCTCTGACTTTCAGAAACGGTTTTTTTTTTTTCATTTTATTTAATTGGTATATACCGAATTTTGTTGCGGAAAAAAAAATATTTGTGGCGCTAGAGCGATTTTTAAATGGTGGATATCAGGTAAATTCACCCTCCTAATAGTCTGATTTCGCTGATATTGCAAAACTATTTTATTCATTTATTTCAATGGTATATACCGATTTTAGTTAAGAAAAAACAAAATTACAGCTGCTAGGGCGATTTGTAAATTTTCCCTGTACGTTAACCCCAACGGTTTAATTTTGATGACGGTTATATACCGAGTTTCGTGGGAGAAAAAATAAACAAATAACTGAGGTCGCTAAAATGTTAAACACACACACATATTTCATTATCATTTTCGGTGCCTAGTAAGTAGGATCGATGGAGATTTAAAGACATTTTTCAAAAATATTTTCGTGGTACAATCGCGATAGCTCTATATTTCTTTAGAATTCGTTAAAATTATATTAGTAATTAGGTCACATATACACAAAAATATGAAAACCTAACTTTTTTTTTTTAAATCTTGCTTATTGAACAGAGTATGCTTCAAGTAGCAGTAACGTAAGGTATGCTTTTAATACAGAAGTAGGTTTGAAGAAACAAAAAGTTAGAATTCCACTGTAAGTACACGCTCTTACTTCTGAAAACACTTGCCAATGTCCTTAAGGATAATTCTGATATAGTTTTCCTCGCCGAAGGTCAACAGATATACAGTTTAAGTAATGTCAATAGTAATTAAAAAGCAAAATTTTAATAATGCATTTCTTTGTGTAGCGGTTCTGCTTGAAGGTAAGTAAATATCAGCGTTGAGTGTTTCCATGTAACTCTAAACATAATAATAATAATAATAATAATAATAATAATAATAATAATAATAATAATAATAATAATAATAATAATAATTTCGGCTACAGAAGTGCAAAACTGTTTATTTTAAATGGTACACTACAAGTTATACAGCACTTTAGGAATATATAAACAAACCTTGTAAATAAATAATACTGCTTTTCAGATTAAAAGCATCAACACACCGGTCTTCATACAGGTCTTCTATAGGCGATGCCTCGCAGTATGTCCAAGTTAGAGAGCAAGCTTCTGTAATCCACTTCGTCTCTCATGCCTCTCTCATATGCGAAACATTTCATCAGGGCTTCGAACTCGCGACCTGTTAAGCGTTCTAGTACTCCTCGTAGAGTAAGAATTTTCTCGAAGATGGACCTACTGACAGTGCCACAGCGCGTCCGGTCGTAATCCTGGGGGAAAAAGAGAAAGCGTTGGCAGCACTGAACGGTTATATTTGTAAAGTGCACTACAAATATCTTTTTCCTGAGACTCCATGTTTATATTACGTTGACACGATACAAGTATAGAGCTAGTCCTCTTTCTGCTCTAGTTTTCATTCATTAGAAGTGTAAGGATGGAGTACACTGGCGGTGTTCTAAAAGTTCTTCACCTAGCCCGCAAATGTCTGAAGAGGGACAAGTTCCTGTTCTGTATCACCCTTTAGATGGCGAGCTCTAAAGTTTCAGAATGTAAGTATAGTCACTTGTTTGTGACGATCTTGTAAACAAACTAGTGCTAACATTTAGCACAAAATGGATAAAACTGAAATATAGTTGTGATAAAGTACTGCGTTTTGAAGTGTTTAACCCCAACAGACATTCAAAAGGAGTTAGAGTCTACATGAAAGCATTCTTCCCCTTTGTTTTTGACGGTTAAAAAGTGGGCTGCTGAACATAAGCGTAATCGTACACCCATCTAAGATGACAAGCGCCCAGGGCGTCCCCAAACTGCTACGGCCGACGAGATTGTGAGAAACACTCACTACATTTTACACAAAGTTCTTTATATGAGAAAGTTTTCCGCTCGATGGGTGCCGCGTTTGTTAAACAATGGACAAAAAAGCTTCGAATGAACATTTCGCAAGAGTGTTTAATTTCAGTGAGTTACTCCGAAATTTCCTAACTGTAGATGAATTCATCACTACACGCCTGAGACGAAGTAGTAGTCCAAACTGGGGTGGCAACAAGTGAAAGTGCACCAAAGAAAGCAAAAATCTGATTTTACTGAGGGTATTAAAAGGTTGGAAAGTCACTGAACTAAATGATGTAAGGTGACTAGTTGGGAGGAAAACAAAAAGCTTCTCTTAAATCTTGTGTTTTCTTGGCTAGGCCGACAACTTTTAGAACGTATATCGCAATAACACTGTTAAGTGAAGTATAAAGCAAAGTGTGTCCCGGTTTTTAACCTGGGAATGAACAAGGTGTACAGAAAGCACACAAGCAAGAGAGATGCACAGAACGTTCACTTAATTAGTGTACGGCGGAATTTGGTAAGCTTTGGCCGGTATTGCATGCATGTGTAGCGCCGTGCTGAACGTGGCTGTGCATTTTTGTCACATTTACTAATATTTGGGCGAACACCTTGACATGACGTAGTTTAACAAATGAATGTAGCCAGTATTATACATTTGGAACGACTTCTGTTGCCCAATTGGGTGTACTTCTCAACCCACCTCATATCGCATTGTTTAACGAATAGCTGTTAAATGTAGGAGTTGCAGAGTCATTAATTAAAACATTAACCATAATGAAAATGCGCTTACTGTATTCAAAATGGGCTTGAATTTCCAATATTTTTCACTGCAATAAAAGATTAATTATGTTGAACATCACATTAATTTGATTAGTGAATCATGTTTTGAATGTTATACGAGGGCAAATTGATAAGTCTCGTTTATTTTAACGAAATAGCTGAAGTTTTGTTAAGCGACATGATTGTTGGTAAGCTTGACTCTTGTAATGGTTTTGTACAAATTTTCAAGCACATACAACGTTGGCAGCCATCTTAAGTGATCAGTGAAACACGTTTCTAGAAATGAATAAAGATGAATATCGTGCAGTGATAAAACATTTATAATTTAAAAAAGTGGACTGCGGCCCAGATACAAACCGAGCTGAAGTTCACGAGGACTCTGCACCAGCAACAAAGACCATTTATTACCGGATAAATGAAATTAAACGTGGCCGTACGAGCACTGCAGATGCTGCATGCTTCGGATGCCCTGTTGAGGTTTCTTCTGAAGAAAAGGTCGATAAACTGCATGCTATCGTGATAGAAGAAGGTCGCATTAAAATTCGTGACATTACTGAGATGGTAGGCATCTCATATGAGTGAGTACATAATATCCTGTATTAAGTTCTGCATATGAAGAAGCCAGTGCATGATGGGTTCCGTGTTTGTTGACTCCAGAGCAAAAACTCTCGATGAAATACATTTCAAAATCGTGTTTGGAAAAATTACAGCATAATCCGAATGATTTCTGACGTCGTTTGTGACCGTAGACGAAACTTGGATCCACCTCTACACCCCGGAGAAAATACGACAGTCAAAACAATGGCGAAAGTGATAGTGAGCCGAAAAAAGTTAAAGCCGTTTTGTTCTGCGGAAAAATGGTAACATTTATTTTGGGAATCACGTGGTATCATCATGATTGACCATTGGAAAAGGGTAAAATATACTGGTTGTTATTATGCTACGTTATCGAACTTTAGAGATGAAGCAGAAACAACCAAGTTTGGCGCACAAAAAATATTCTTCCCCCAGGACAGTGCGCCGTTGCACGAGCTAGGTTTCCAAATAGTTTCCCACCCACCCTGTTCCTAGATTTGATCTCATGTGACTTTTATCTCTTTTCTAACCTCAAAAATTGATTTGAAGGGAAGAAATTTTCATTGAATGAAAAAGTTGTCTGTGCTACAAAGAGTATTATGCACAGTTCGAAAGAAATTGTTTTTCCGAAGGAATAAAAGCCGGAATCTCGCTGGATCAAATTTATTGAGATCAAAGGAGATTATGTTGAGAAACAAATATTTGTTTCCGCAAAAAAATATTATTTAATATTTTTTTACCAGAATTGTCAATCCGTCTTCGTATATTTGAAAGTATTTGGGAACATGATCGAATTACTTACGACTTAAATCACATGTATATCTATATGCTCAGTAGCCTTGCCATTGACAACAAGAGGCTTTGCTGATTAGAGTATGCCACTTAGTACAAATAATTACAAGTCGAAATACTTGCCCTGTAGTAATTTCTTTATCACTCTATCCACCTCGCAATATTTAAGAACAACTGAATAGGAACAGTAAGATCGCTACCTTTATTTATAAAACTACTGGAGAGCAAGAGAGTTGAGGCTTAATTGCTGCTCGGAATTTTCACTTTACCTTAAAGAGCGGCTCCAGATTTTGATCGGTGTCGCTAGCGAGTTTTCTGAGGGCGGTGTTCACAAGAAGACGCTCTTCGAAGTTGAGGAAGTTGTGGTCTCCATCCTGATTAGGGATGTGCTGCAGAGGTACCAGGAGGGGGGCTCTATGCAGACTGCTCTGGGTAAGGGCCTCTTCCACGGTTTCACAGAATCTCTTGTAGTCCACGTAGCCACGCCGCAAGGGACAGGCGAACCTGTAACATGAACACACTCAGCCACTTTTCCTTACCCATAGAAAAATTCCCGAAGCTGCTAGGAACTGCTAGAACTCCATTCCCGAGCGATGCCGGAGAAAGCCGAAGGTTGTGTAACTTTTAGAGATATAGTTTATAAGCTCTCAAGTACTACGGCATGATAATTCAGACGGTTAGAGCGTCATGCTATAGATGTGAAGGTAGCGTTTCGAATCCTCATGTCCTAATGCTTTTTTTTCTGTCGGAGTTAAAGGAGATTTGTCACCATTACAATCATTTACTCGCCAACATAGTACCACGCACATAATGCGCTATAAATTGATATTTATGAGTTTTGTTTTTCAACTGAAATCAAAGGAGATTTGCCACCATTACAGTGATTTACCCGCCCCTATCAATTTATATTCAGGAGGCGAGCATAGGCCGTTAGACCGTAGCGAGCCGTAGTAAACCACTGGGTCCACTGGTTTCTAATATTTACCCGAGGTTAGCGTGCGCGCGCGTGTGTATAAATTAATTACGAATTCCAATTAGACAACGCGTGTTAGAGAGTTAAAAAACTAAGTTTTTTATTAAGAAACAGCACATCGCAGCCAGAAAGTTACAGAGGACAACTCAAAGGTTACATTACCTTTAATACATGCAACCGTTATCTCCCGTTCAGGATTGAGTTCACCTTTCTCCGCTGTCGCTCGGAACTGGAACTGTAGCATTTCTAGCAGCTCCGAGAATGTTTCTTCAGGTAACAGTAAGTCATTCCGCCTCTTCCTGGGGTACAGGAAAGCTTTGATGGTGCACAACACTCACGTGTCCATAATAGTGGCGACCTCTGTAGGCGTCAGTTCGAAACGGCAGTTGGCCAGGCCCCGGCAGAAGTCTGCACGAGGTACAATGTTCTCATTATGTCTGTCGAACTCTCGCAAATACTCCATCACCCTAACTCCTTCACGCACAGTCTGCAAAACACAACATACAGGAGACTTGAACGGTATTACAACCAATACAGGTAGGAAGTTTCGTCGCGACGTGAACAAGACGCCTCTTAGTGTCCAGCATGAAGCTAGCAAGATGCAAATATCTTCACTCGCTACTTTATTATATCCTACCAACGAGGCCAACTTGCACATTGCTGTTGTAATATCCTAAGCCTAGCTCCGTAGAAGTAATGTCCACAAAGCATTTGTCTAATCTCTAACCACAAGATTGCCGGTATTCCTATAAATAAAGCATGTCTTACAAATTTGAAAGTTGAACGACGTCTGATAATCCTTAAAAGAAAAAAAAAAAATCCTCTCAAGAATTCACTTTTATTTTAAATGCATTTTTTTTTTTTTTGCTACAAATTAAAGACAAAATAATATTTACGCATATAATCGAATTAAAAAGAAATTCTATTATTTTAATTTTAGAAACATATTACCTTTCCTTTAATTTTCACAAGGATTTTCATGATGTCTGTTTCACTGGCATTTTCCGGCCTCTGCAAACCATTTCCATTCACTTGCCTCATCTTTTTCAGATATTCTTCATACTGTGAATAGTAAATAAATATTTTCCTCAATCAAAATAATTGGAATAGAAAATATGACTTCTCAAAACATATAGTAATTTGTGGTCATTACTCCTTATGCATTTTAATTACACGGGCTGTTAAATAATTATAGTCTTTACATGCATAATTTATTTAACTTTACAATATTTATTTGGCTTTATGCGTAACTTTCACTATTGCCACTTCCGGTTCCTGTCTGCGAGAGATGCGCAAGTTGAGACATGTTCAGTTCCTCCTACAGTACAGTAACACGTAATCAACAATATGCTATCTCGGCGTTGATTTTAATGATGTTTTAGCTCAGATATTTTTATTGTGGACCTTTAAGCTATCATGACTCTATCGCCTGTATACCCTAAAGATCCACGATAGCTTAAAGGTTGACAATAAAAATATCTGGGCTAAAACATCATTAAAGTCAGTGCCGAGAAAGCTTCAAATCTTTAATAAGATAAACTTTGCTGTCAAAACATTGACTTGCTCGTAAAGGGCTGTATATGAGCCAGTCATTAGTCATGGCAAATATGTTTTTCTCGCTAACAAATGACAAGAAGGAAAATCAGCGCCTTCCCCATCGCAGGCTACGAACGGACGATGTACTTGAGACCACTTTGAAGGCTACTAAATACCTGGGAGACCCGTGCTGTGACAGATTTGTAATCCTGTGTAGTAACTTTTGCTCATGCCATAATAAACCAACGTTGTCAGATTGCCTGTGTTTTTCTTCTTCCCTACGAAGGCCGCCTGCATCCACCCTTCAATTGGTAGCAAACCTCGGTAGTAAATGCCATATACTTTCAATTGTATATCTTAGATTTTCCGTTTTGTCATTTATTCGCGAGAAAAACATATTTGCCATTACTAATGACTTGCCCTTTACGGGCAAGTCAATGTTTTCGCAGCAAAGTTTATCTTATTAAAGATTTGAAGCTTTCTCGACGCTGATTTTACTGATGTTTTAGCCCAGATATTTTTATTGTCAATCTTTAAGCTATCATGAACATTTACAGTATACAGACGATAGGACTATGGTGGCAGAAAACTTGCTGATTTCTTGTGAAAGAATCATTGAAACTATAACTTATTGAAATTCTCCTACCAGTGGCTCCTCGTGTCTTTTAGGTTCCAACTCCTGTAAGAACCACAAGTAATTAAAACCTTTGTCATCGTTGTAGCGTTGCTCCAAAGCGAATTGCTGGTATGGATTGCAGAACAGTCCCGCTTTGGTCAGACATTGTCGGTACTGCGACCTTGACACGTGCCCATTGTTATGTCTAAAAAGGAAAATAATTGTTACTTTTGTAGGAGATCTCTCCAAAAAAGAGTATATATCGGGCTTTAGCTGTAAACCTGGTCCGCCTACATAGTGTTTTTTCTCTCGCTTACTGAGCATGTCGTAGCCGACAGTGCTCATACTTCAACTAAACTAAAGGACGTATACAGTCTTAATAACTTAACATTTAATTGCGTTCCGAGCGTTCATATAGGGAAGCACTTTGGACAAAGAACATGTCCAGTTTGCATTACATAATTAGAGTAATTACATGCACAGTAAGAACAGTTTAAAAGTTCCTATACCCCCCCCCCAATAGACTCGTGCCTCTCAAGCAGACAACAAACATATCTTTATCCATCTCCATTGTTTTGATTATTTTTCTCACAGTAGTCCAGCTGGATGTAGTACACCTGTTCCAGCATTTCTGCCAATTATCAAAAAAACCTTCCAGGAAGGTGTTTCTTCAATTTGAGGGAAAGGAAACGGTTAAACAGGGCTAAATTTGTACTATAGGGAGGGTGAGGGACACGGTTTATGAGATATTCAGCAACAACATATGCGATGTGCGGCCGTGCATTATCGTGGTACAAGATTCAGTTTGCTGCACGGTAAGTAACCTTTCATGTATGATTTAGCCTTGCAGAGTTTTCAGAATATTTCTGTAGCATTGCTCAGTTACAACTGCATGTGCTGGTACGACATATTGTAAATCATTCCTAGAATATCGAAAAATGAGATAAGCGTAACTTTCCCAGCAGAGGCAACCACTTATCTATTTTTGGTGTTGATATTGATGGAGCTTTCCACATAGAGCTTAGGTATTTGTTCTCAGAATGAAAATGATGTAGCCAAGTTTCATCAGGTGATTCCCTTTGAAAGTAACTCTGCGCCTTCTTGCAACATCATCTTTAACTGCATACAAACCTGCAACATTTCAGCTACCAATGTGTGGGTGGCTCCAGGTGAAATTTTCAGTATTTCTGAAAGTGTTCATTTTTTTTAAAGCATTTAACACCCGTTATTATTACTGAGGCGGCATCACAGGTGGTTAATGTTATTCGATTATCCTTTCATGCCTCTCCTCTGTAAATGCTTTCGCACTATCTTTGAGCTGTGCTGTAGGAAAGAACAAGCTCTCTATAGGTCTCCTGTGACACTGCATAAGCCTCAGCCGAACCTTTGTCGAGATGAAAGCGGAATTTCAGAGCTTCATATTGTATCACCTCCATTTTGCTATAGGCGAAACTGTCACCTGCACACCTCTCAGGCGGGAACCGTAAGTGACAGCAATTGAAGTACGGTCAAGTGCACATTACTCATTAAGCAAACGAAATATTGTTTGGCGCGAAAAATTATTTCTGAAAAAATTTTGACTGTTTCACATATGTAGTGTCATCTTAAAATCGACCAATGAAACGAAACAATTTTTTTAACTTTAACTAATTCACACTCGGGTATCGCAGTGAAATTATGGAAAAAAATATCAAATCCATTTTATTATGCGACGTGCATTTATCCTGTGATCAGTCAGTGCAGCCAACTCTTTACCTCCACTGTATAATTCCTGAACACGCATCACTGACCATTTTTCTGTGTTAGTAATTGTACAGTTAACTAACTTAAAGTGTATTCACTCAAGCAATTGTTTTTGCCTATTCAACTAAACAGTCTGCAATCGTTTTATAATGATGTAACAATATCTGCCTTAGCAACCATAAATTTTAATAAACACGTTGTTCAGAATGGTAAAATGTTATCTCTGTTTTGTTTTTCTTAGTTTGTATTAGTAAATCTAACGATAGCAACTGTAATTGTGGTCTTTCGTCTATTTCATTCTCACGATATTCATAATATGACATTTTATACAAATGTTAATAACCCGTGCACGAATTTCAAATATATATTACGTTTATTCTTATTCTGTTCATTAAATAGTCCCAAGTCCGTGTTTGGCTCTTCTCTATTAACAATACTGACAATCGACATTCGTCTATTGCTAGATGGCTTGAAAAGGTTAAGTATTCATAATACAAATATATAATTACTACAATATTGTAAGCCAAGTTTATGGAAATTGTATTTAAATTATTTTATTCGTGAAACAGTAATAAATATAACTCGAGGGTCTGAGCTTCCCAGATAAATTTATGGGCAATCTCAGATTCGCTTGTGATATTATTTAATTGAACAACCGTCGTATATGAAACAATAGTTAATCTATCACCGAACTATAACTTTTAGATATTCTATAACAGCAGATTTGCATTTATGTTCATCGCAGGATAATAATTAGATAAATTTGTTCGGAAGATCATGAAATATTGTTGCATTCATACCGGACCTCGGTCTAGGTGGTCTAGTGATAACCATACTTGCCTCGTAAACCGGCCAAGGTCCATGGGTTTTTTCGGGCGTAAAAATCCTAATTATGGCTTCCTTCGAAAGGGAAATAAAGCCGCGGGTCCCGTGTCCTACATTTACGGCATGTAACAGAACCTCAAGCCTGGAAGAAGAGGCCTCTGAGCAAAAGCTACTGGCCGTTTCACGCCCTGATTTGAATGGGGCGCTGATGACCTGAGATATTAAAGAGCGTCAGTAAATAAAATAAATTAACAACAATCAACGGTCTATAGAAATTATCATTATTATCTGGTATTGCCAGGTGTTTGCGTATTTTTCATAAAGTATTCTCAATTTTTGCCATCAAAATTGTAATAGGAAGTAATTATATATTCACAAGTTATTATTATTATTATTATTATTATTATTATTACTGCACACCATGCTAGAATTCTTGTTCTATCTCAGCTGCACGGACATATCGAGAAACAGTAGTATTTGACACAATTAAGCCGGCCACTGTAACATTTGTGGTTTCATGTTCACCTTTATATTCCGAAATCCACATCTATTGTTTTAATTCCGGAGTGATTTTATTAGCGACTATTTGAAACCTGATTCAATTTCTGTAGCTTTTCCTCTATTAAAACTTTTTAAGTTTTCGCTCGCGTTTTTGTTTTCGACTGAATCAGTAGATTCAAAATTTGCGCATAAGGTCGTGACATGCAGTTCTGGAATGAAGAAATAAATTATGGAAACTTTAATTAAATTAGGCACACAATGAGTTGATTCATATTTAAAATAACTTTACTCAAGAGTTTAAACAATTTGACTATCTTCTGAATGCTGCCGTGAGACCGGCAAGGAACAGCTGCAGAAAGGACCTTCAAGAATATGACAAAGGGGGAATAGGAGTCGAAGTGAGGGTTGCGGTACGTCTGGCAGCCGAAATTTATTATTTATTTATGGGCGCTCTTTACATCTCAGGTCATCAGCGTCACACTCAATTCAGGGTGTAAAACAGCCTATAAATTTTACTCACAGGCCTCTTCTTTCAGGTTTCAGGCTCGGTTACATGCCGTAAATCTAAGGCACGGAACCTACGGCTTTACTTTCCTTCAGAAGGAAGCCATACTTAGGATTTTAACGCCCGAAAAAATCCATCGACTCTGGCTGGGATTGAACCCGCGATTTTGCGTCTATGATGCAAGGACCACCAGGACCGACACAGCCTAGATGTGAAACGCCGATTAGCGGACAAGATTTATAACTAAAACCATATAATTAGATGTAATAACCTTCATTGCACATATATAATATAAAAATAGCAGATTAGCTGATGGTGCAACATACTTATCATAGTCTTTAAAAGGATCGAGTACGTTGGTTCTCCTCGCAGCCACTTTAAGCTTGAGTTTTGCAAGCGTCTCCTCACAAAGGTCCCGGTAGCTGGTTTTCACTTCCTGCCATCTCTCGCCGCCTTTTGGTGGGATCTCCAGCAGATCCGGTGGAGGGGATACAACTTTCAGAGTAGGGTTCTTCTCCAGCTCCTTATATGTGAACACTGCAGGAAAACATTCTCACATTATCGGAAACAATTGTAGCATTGCTTACATAATATCTTTGTCTCTGTCTAAAGTTTGAAATAAAACATATTTCATAAACAGTACGTCACGTAGGAGCTGAATTCCTCATCTAGTAGAGTAATTTTAAAATATAATGTAAAATCCAAATTATGACCTTATTAATTAATGAAATGAAATAAGTTATGGCATTACTGTATGAAATTATAATAGACAGATATACTGTGAGGGCATTTTTAAACATTTTTAAATGTAACCATGTTTATGAACTGAGCCCTTGATATCAACTTTATTCGTATTACCCAGATAACCTTACGTTCCTTTCACTAATGAAGCTCCTGCTATTTAAAGAGCTTAGGTGAATGGGTTGAGGAGAAAGTTTTGACTGTTTGAAATGAAATAAATACATAGCATTCTTAATATATGTTTTTTGTGAGGTGAACATGCCATTTAATTTTATAACCTTTTTCACTTCATATTTTGAAATTATTTATATGTTTTTAATATGCCTAAATAATCGCAGGGAAAAAAAACATAACTATCCAAAACAGGCCCAAAAAGTTTAAAACCTTAAAATAGACTGCAGAATCAAAATAGGCACACAAAAAACTGGACTATCGACCCCAAATGTACCGAAAAATGTTCATTTCTATCTGCCTGTTAAATATATCCACCTAGATAGAAAAGACATTTTGCCTAACTTCCGGGCTCTGCTTACGAGACAGTGTTAAGTCCTAGCCCTGCTAATCACTGTTAGAAATTTCGCTTTCAGTGTTTATCTCCTGGACTCTTAAACACTTATACAAGAGATCTTGGCTCTTTATGAGTTTCATATTTTATTGACGTTGTGACTTACCTTGGTCAATGTCGTCCTCGAATGTGAGGTAGCGGATCTTGCTGGCCTCGTTCGGATCCCGATAAACGTGGAGTAGCATAAGAAGTTCTGGTTGGGATATATACATGCGGTCTATGCCACTCAATCCGATCATATCCAGACATCGCCGGAACTGAGAGGGAGTTATGCGACCGCAGTTGAAGCGATCAAAATCCTGTAAAACATCCCAGCACTGGAAAACTTCGCCCTTTGAAAGTATCTATCATTAGACAGGGATGATGTAATACCTTAAAGAACTGTCCCACTCGAATTCGGTTGCTGAAGACGTGTTGTTGTATGCGTCTAATTACCCGTTCTAGGTCCTCGTATTCGGGAGATTTGTCCAGCACCGGGTGGAATATGTTCTGCAAGCCGAACACGGCAGCATCGCTTTTGCCTATCTCAGGTCGCGGTATCTTCGGTGGCGTTGCGGACAAAGGCTTTCCTGGCCAACTTAACAGCACGTCCTGAAAAATATAGCACGGTTAGTTTACTTATCATGTCTTCTGCATTTAAAAATTTATCCTCACAATCCTTCAAAGTACTCTCCATCTCTCTCCACACATAGAGATGTAGACGATGCAACCATTTGTCAAAAGCACTACGGTACTCGGAGCGAGATATTGTCAACAGAGCCTAATTTATAGCTTGAGCAAGGTCCTGCACTCTTTAAAAGTTTTCTCAGCAATGCAAGATTTCACTCGAGGAAACAACCAGAAGTCATACGGCGCAAGGCCAGGACTGTAGGGCGAATGGTCAAGCAACTGGACTTAGTGACTTTCAGTTTCCTCAAATTTTCAGCTGTTCTGAGAGGAGACGCGTTGTCGTCCAAAAGCATCAGTCTTGAAGTTCCTGTCTTTGGACGCCGCCGCCTCAACTCTTCAAATAAAGGATCCAAAATATAATTGCCATAGTATTCTCCATTCATTGTCATTCCTTCTGGCATACAGTCAACCACTAATGGTCCTTCATAATTGAAGAAAACAGTGAACATTCGCTACCAAGAACGAAAATCTTGTCGAAGAACAACCGCTATTGGGTCATTCTCATTTACCCACACACAGTTCTGAACTTTATTTGGGGTGGTATAGAAATAAAACCAACTTTCAGTACCAGTGCATATATCTGTCAAACGTTTAGAGCCATTTGGTGGAAACATGTTCTACAATATCCTTGCACATTTCTTTCTCTTCATAGTTAGGAAATGTGGAGCCCATTTTGCACAGATTTTTCGCAGCTTTAAATGTTCATGGAGCAATCTACTATGTTACTACTGCATAGAGTTGACCCTGTATGACATTTAATTTTCCGATTTTCTTTCATTTGTGAAGTCATTGCAGCACATTTGGTGATTGAGGAAGTAGAAGAAAAGCGCGAATAGAAATATTGTCCAAGTTGTTTGTGAAAATGAATTACAATATAAGTATAGTATGGAATGCTTTAGGAAAATTGTAAAAAAAATTTTTTTCGACGCACATGGATATTTTTGAGAACTGGTCTTTTATATTCTGTTTGTGAAAGACCAAAAAAGTATAGCATTAATTCGGCAAGTAAAAAATGGTGTGCCTTCCAAATATCTCTAAATATGAATGTTTACAACATAAAATATATTTGAAAAAAAAAAAGAGTGTAATATCCGTAACAACTTTACAATTTAAACACGCCCTGCTATTATTTTACAGGATAGGAATCTAAGAACATACCTCAGTAAGACACTCTTTCTGCCTCTGAGACATGGAGTTGCGTATCTGCTCCAACCCGGACACAAACCCCAAATAGTTGACTGTATAGGCGTTCTTCTGAAGCTTCTTCACTATGATTCTGAACTCTTCTTCCGACAACAAAACTCCCAGATAGCTCAAGATGCGTGAGAAGTGTTTGATTGTAACGGTGCCTGCGTTCTTAGCGACCTAATGGAAAAAAAAATCTTATTGTTCCACAATGTACCAAGAAACAAAGATTCCAATGTGAATCTATAGTAATATTATTAATGACATTACGAGAATGAAAAGTAATTCAGTCTCATATTTCCAACAAAAACGTGAATTTCAAACTTTAATATTTTCAATTTTATCAGTGAAACACTTGCTATTGATAGAGCTTATGGTTGCGTAAAATCAAAATGCCTACCAAGATCATTATCTATGTATTGAAACAACAAATAATGAATACCCATTAAAACGTTTTGTTTATCTCAGTTTCTTGAAGTATTCCACTCTGGCACTGTATGCAATGTTCCATGCACTTCTAGAAGCATCCACGCCACTCAGTTTTATCGGCACTGCAGATATCGTATGCTGAAACCGCTTCTTCGGGGATAGAAAGTCGGTGACTTCGAAATCGGTTCTTCACAGCAGAGAACAGGAAGAAATCGCATTGTGCCAGGTCGGGACTATAGGATGGATAAGTCGTTAGTTTTGTCCCAGTTCTTTGCAGAAACTTCATTGTTACATTAGCGGTGTGAGCTGATGCATTGTCATGATGCAACAAAATGTCCCTTACTTCTGTCTTTGAACGCCGTTCTTGGATTTTCTGAAACACTTTCGGAAGGCAAACTTTGCAGTAACAGCTTTTTGATTTTCGACCACAATGGTTACCACGTGACCACTTGTGGAGAAGAAAGAGGAAACCGTTTTCTTCCCAACATTCCTTGGCCTCTTGACTTTGACGGGCAGTTGGTCATCAGGGAATACCCAAACAGAGGACTGGCGTTTTGTTTCTGATATATCCATGTTTCGTCACCCGTGACATATCTGAAACACGGCAAGACTTTCTACAGTTAAATCTTTGTAGCATTTCTTGGCAGCATTCCACCCTCTCGAGCTTCTCTGCTTCAGACAAATTATGGGGCACCCATCTTGAAGATTTCTTCTTCTTCTTCTTCTTCTTCTTCTTCTTCTTCTTGTTCCACGAAGGTTCTCATGGAAATGGTTAAAACACTCAGCAAACTAATCGCTTCTTCTTCTTCTTCTTCTTCTTCTTCTTCTTCTTCTTCTTCTTCTTCTTACGAAGGTTCTCATAGAAATGGTTAAAACACTCAGCAAACTAATCGCTTCTTCTTCTTCTTCTTCTTCTTGTTCTTCTTCCACGAAGGTTCTCATAGAAATGGTTAAAACAGCAAACTAATCGCTTCTTCTTGTTCTTGTTCTTGTTATTCTTCTTCTTCTTCTTCTTGTTCTTCTTCCACGAAGGTTCTCATAGAAATGGTTAAAACACTCAGCAAACTAATCGCTAATGCCAACTCAATGTACTTGTAGTATAGTCTTGGATCTTCCCTGATCATTGTTTCCACAGAAGTGACATTCTTCTCAGTCACTACTATTGTTGGTCTGTCACTCTTCCCTTCATCTTTGCCGTTCCCTCTTAAATTCTCCAAACCAAAGGAACACAGTAGCGCGTAAAGGAGAAAAGTTTCCAAATGCCCCCCTCAAACTCTCAAGTGACTGCGTTTCATTTGAAATCGTACAAGATCATCACACGAAAATGCTCTCTCTGAATCTCCATTGCACTTAACAAGAACGCCCACACTTTCCAGACTTAAAACATAAAATGCAAGAAAATGAATAACACAGAGGAGCTCTGCCTGCTACCATGGCAAAACCAATTACTCAACAATTTAGGCCCAGCAAGAATGTTTTCCCTAGGGTGGCCAAAGTTCCGTGTCTCAAAACTTATCTAGTGGCCCTCGTATTAAAGAGAACAAGTTCAGTCTTGCGACTTACTTTATTTTTCCACAAGTCCCCTCAAAGCTCAGTGGCAATTGCTCTAACGCGTCTCTTGGTTTGCGTTTCTCTGGTTAAAGTGGATTTGTTTGAGGTCCCCAAAATACTCTTTTAACTCCTGTATGATCTCTTCATTTGACTAAATTTTTTAGTTTCGGAAACAGACGGTAATCCGAGGTAACGAGATCGGGTGAATAGGGTGGATGCGGAAGCATTTCAAATCGTATTGATCAGTTTGTCCGGAGTTCTTATGTATATTTCTTTTGCGAGCTGTGCCGAAGTGAAAAGTTATCAGTAGTCACTCCAAATCCTCCTCGAAGAGTCTGTCAAATCAAGCACCATTGGTTGCCCTTGATACTTTTTACTGATGTTTCCATCCTTTCCGGAGTGTACTTGTAGATTCAACGTATATGAAGTTTGGACATCTACCACAGCACAAATTTCTATCTCGTACTTGGCCAGCTTGGGCTTCATATACACACGGAAGGAACATCACCCTCTAGGTTCATCCATAGTTACATGTGATGCAGCATTGTACTTGGGTTCACAGTTTTGTCCGAGAAATACTTAAAAAATATCTTTTACTGCAGCTAGTTTATCTCTCTCTCTTTTATCATCAAACGTAATGAAAGACGATAGCTGCTGAAATCTAACACAGGACATTGTAGCAAGGAATATGTCCCACAGAAACTGCACAGACTCCCGCTTGGCTGTCAGTGTACCCATGTTATAAGAATTTCAACACTGTGTCGCCTATCATTCTCTTTGCTTATTCCGAGTTTTCGTTCCACAAATTATAAACATATTGTACCTTTCTATTGGTGAAATCAACTCAAATGTATGTTATCATCCAAAATAATCTGAATGAATCACTTTCAGATTGGACATTTTTAGATGAATTCATCAAACCCGGAGGCACGGCTATGATGCTGTGGTTATGCGGCGGGATTGACCAGACTGTACTTTTCTTGGCAATGAAATGATACATGCCCCGTTATCGCTTCTGTTTTCCGAATCACATGCTTGTTCATTTGTAATTTCAACTTCTATTTCCAAAGCATCTTCGTCTTCCGTCACATCTAAGAAAATGTTTTGTTCATCTTCACATTGTATTATGCGCAGAACTTTCTCTATACCGTCATCTTATTCAAATCATACACCTCTCTTTTTCTCGTTTACATTTTTCTGATCTACTACACAAATATATGCACAACTATTTGTTTGAAGGCCAGGAACAAGACTGACTGCTTTTATTTTCAGAGACTGAAAGCAAACGTTGAACTCAACAATGAAATAATCAATAATGTATACGAAATATTATGTTGAGAAATACATGACAACAATGGGCACAGAATAAACCAAAATTGCACTTATTTATCACCAAGTTCAAAAAATGTTTATATAACACCAAAGGCAATAAGATGGACAGAAACACCTATATTAACATTTAATGATTAAGATCGGTCATATATTTTGAAAGACTGGTTAATAATCCTGAGTTGTAATTCATTTTAGACACATTAAAAAATTGGCATTTGCTAAACACGTTTTTTCCTAATATATTTCATTAAAAAATTAAGACTGGGGTCCAGATGAATTCCGCTTACCATTAGAAAGGTTAAAAAAGGTTCACATTCCACGGCTTTCTTTTAATCTTTGTATACAAGTGATAAACAGGGAAAGGGAGTTTATTAAATAGGAGGGTTGAGTGGCCTGGGCTACAGGAAACCGTTTAGAATCGTCGACCTTGCAGTTGTACCGGTAAACTCAATATAGACTGCTTTTGAAGCAGTAAAGCCTGAATAAAAACACACTGGAAGAAAATATATACCAACTGTGCAATCATATACATACGTCAACCTGCAGAAGGTTCCAATTTAAAAGTTATATAGCAGGCGCGTTCGGAAATGATTTGCAATATTTATTACACAACATGGTACGATAAACAGGAGATCTCTCAGTATGCTCCCGGCTACGTCAATGCACAGTTACCATTTTTTTAGTAACTTAATTGTGAAGTCACAAGCAAAACATCTGCTGCGTGCAGGTGTAGTTTTTTTGACTGAACGCCCGCGATATTGGTATAAAAATATTATTATTATTATTATTATTATTATTATTATTATTATTATTATTATTATTATTACTTTAATAGTAAAACAACTTCTATTAGTGTCGCACATACACACGAAATCGACAATTCTAATAAAACAAGCAGCAACCTTAGTGGCGTGAATTTCAACAAAACAACGAACGGTATGTGTCACAAATTTGGACGTCTGCTAAAAGAGGTGGATTGCACAAGTTTCTCTATAAGCAGCTTTATGGTTGGCAAGGCCAACACGTACATCGTCTTCAAGATGCAGCAGTCTGTTTCTTTGTTTAGATTTCACTATTTTGATGATTAGCGCAATTATGATGTTGAAAACATCAGCAAAATATTTATGGTCTTCTTTGCAATTGTGGGACATAACATCGAGCATAATTCCAAAAAGACTGCACTGAATTCTCTAGCAATTTTGTTTTCATAGTAGAACCGCATGACAAATCTAGTAAATTATTTTTCTTGTTGACAGTTAGGTTAATGGAACTTTGAATGTTGATCTCACAAGAAGTACCAATAGAAGAAATTACCCATTCTAACTCTGAAACGGACAAGTGAGGGAAGTACTTTGTTACCGAAGTTTGTAACGCTTTTAAGTGTTCTGCTATTAACTTCTTCAGGCACTCTTTCCCATTTTCAGCAAGTCTATTTTCAAAACTCTCAGCTAAGGCAACAGCAATAATTTACCTGTTATAACCGAAGACTCCCAAAAACTTTCGGTTTTTGTAAAATCCTAGAATATTGTCTGTGGCTGAAATAATGGTTTCTGTTTTGTGCCGGATGCTTGCATTTAAAGAGTCCAATCTCCCGTAAATTTCGGCAAGATATGCTAGTTTGGAACACCAAAAACTATGTTCCAAAATTTTAGCATATTCTGACTTTTCGTCGCCCCCCCCAAAAAAAAAACTAGATTAATTTACCGCCAGAAAACCAACAGGTTTCAATGAACAACAAAAAATTAAAATACTCGGCTCCCCATAAACTCGCAAAGCTTCTCAAACACTCTAGACCTAACTGGTCCTGTTTTTACATAATTTTAATAATCGCATTTAACACAGTATCTAAAAGTCCCCCTTCAGTACTTCTCATATTTAACGCATCCTGTGCAAGAAACAATGAGTGGCCATTATAGTCGGGCTGTCTACTCTCACGAAACTTATAAAACCGTTCATTTCCCCGTTATGACGCTGCTCCGTCTGTGCAAAGACAGGTGCAGTTTTCCCAGGAAATAATATGCTCAACAAAATAATTATTAACACATTCATAAATATCTTTACTTGTAGTTGTGATTTTGAGTCCTAGGCTAAATAAAAATAATATCTTAATTATATTCGAACCTAGTAAAGTAATTAATTGGCATTTACCACTTGTGTCACGGCTTTCGCCCAACTATAGAGGAAACACTGTACCCCCACTAATTTGCTGATCACATTAATTTCAATGCAATGAAACATTACCTTTATTCTGCGAATGACTCTTTATTTTGGGAGGGGGCTAGTAATTTTAGTTTCTCTCCAATATTATGAGTTTTATTTTTCTGTTGGGTTATTTATTCAAAACTACCATGAATCATGCAACACTTTATCACAAACTGAAATGTTTTTTACTAACGCACTAAAGGAATTTTTCTGTAAGTTCAAAAGATGTTCATATTCTTTTGGTTTTGAAGCTATATGAAAATGATTACTTTCTAAACATCTATTTAGTTTATTCGACACTATCGACTGTTTTGATAAAACATGTCCGCATATAAGACACTCGGAATTTTGTTCATCTCCACGCCACGTAAAACAAACAGTAATGCAAGTATTCATCGCTATGTTTACGAAACGCGGGATGTTTTGTGTACCCTGAAGGGTATTTTCGGTCACATTATTTGAATTAGCGCTGCTGTCGACTGACCCAGAATTTGATTCACATTGTATTTTTCGAATTAAAAAGTTGTCCATGATAACATCTAAATAAAGCACTTTTGATAAAATAGTCGCACTATCACCCGCTCACACGTATATACTGAAACTAACGATCCTTAACTCTGCTTATTAACTAAGTGTGAAAAGTAACTGAATGATCAAGCATTGTTGCGGGTGTTAACGCTTCATTGTAATTATCGCCAGATAGAAATATGAAGCTGAGCATTGTTGCGGGTGTTAACGCTTCATTGTAATTATCGCCAGATAGAAATATGAAGCTGAGCATTGTTGCGGGTGTTAACGCTTCGTTGGTAAAGTCTGCATCAAAATAAAATGTACGTATGAAAGATTTCGTTGTAAATAAAAAAAAAATTGTAACTTTATGGATGGCATAAAATGTTATTTGGATGTATGGTATAAAAGACAACAGTATATTTGTAATCTTTTCAATAACATTAAAGGGTTTTACCCCAGCAATGGCTCAGACATTGGTTGTTTGTCAGTTGACAGACCAAGGGGTTATCCCCCGGTTTTCGCTTAGTGTGAAAAAGAGACATACCAGGTAAAACTTGGCGCCGAAAGGCATTCCATGGTCGTTTAAGAGTGTCAGTGGCAGTTCACCTGGTATAGTAAAAACTACTACTAGTGCTCCTGCTTAATAACATCACCGGCAACCATGCCTGGCTTTTTAAATAGACATGGGATGACGAAAATAACGGAAAGCTTACTTTACGGCTTGTGTAATGTTATAATAACATGTTTCAAGTTCACTTTTATGGTATTGTGAATCTAATAATGTAGTGATAACAGAAGCGCCGACTTTTCTACATTCCCTCGGGGGTACTCATGACAAAAATTATAGAATGTACATGGGATATATTGTTCTTGAATGTTATAAATATTGGTCACCATTCGTTAACAGATATATAGAATGTCGCTCCGGCTGGACAATATGAAGGAAAAGTGCGGCAACAACGAGGAAATTCAGGCAGCGGTCCATAGTACTTCGAAACAATGATTTCGCTACGTCATTATAAAGTTACCAGGAAGATGTACTGACGTTGAAGGGGAATGATTTATACCATGTGCATTGAACCATATTAAATAAGGTACTACGACTATTAGTCATTTCCTAACGCCTCTCGTAGTTTTGAAGATTACAGAAACAAATTGCTACATTGTACAGTTCTAAAGTTTCTACTAATATATCGGCGGCAAAGTTACCAAATCGTAGTCCTTGAAATACGGAAGAGCGACTAATTTCCTAGCATCCATCACCATCGCAATTTTCGCCATGATGAGCTGATAACGTCCATCTTCAGCCAGACTCAAAGGGTTCTGGTGATAAGGATCTTCCCATTCGAGTCCCGTCACCAGCGGCGTGTTTTTAATAAACGTGGGATCTGAAACCGCAAAGAGAATGCAATGTAATACTCGTAATTTATAACGTTTCATCAGGAGCAACTCATTTCACTCTGGACCTAAAGTGAAGGAAAGAACGAACATGTGGTGCCTCAGAGTAGTTCATCCAAAAGTCCGCCACACAGAAGCTGCGTATACTAAGCGGAGTTCTTGCTTAGTGCAGTAACTTTAAATACATAATCCAAATAATGACCTTATTAATTAAGGGTATGAAATAAGTTATGACATTTCTGTGTGGTATTAGAATTCTTGCAATCTATAAATATTACAAAATTAAAACATTTTAACAAATCAAATATTATTATTATTATTATTATTATTATTATTATTATTATTATTAATTAAGGGTATGAAATAAGTTATGACATTTCTGTGTGGTATTAGAATTCTTGCAATCTATAAATATTACAAAATTAAAACATTTTAACAAATCAAATATTATTATTATTATTATTATTATTATTATTATTATTATTATTATTATTATTATTAAACCACAATAATTAACGGTACACTATTAATTAAATGAAATATATGTTCACTCACAGATAAAGCTATACCGTGTAGGTATTTTTAAAAAAAAATTAAATATAACAATGTTTATGAACTGAGCCCTTGGTATGTTTTTTACATTCACTAAAACAGAAAAATAACAGAAATTTTCCAGTTACATTGTGCATTTAAGAAGAAGTTCATATGTTTCAATAAAACAAAAACCTGTTACTATTAAAAACAATTACAATATACAAAACAAATATACACAGTCAACAATATACAATCGAAAGTTTCATCGATTTTCATTGGCTATGATTTAATTTAAATATTACGGTAGTAAACATGTAACGAAAACGTTTTCTGAAGGTTATTACAGAGTGATCTTACATACAGATATAATTTTCACACACATACTAGATTAATATTTCACATTTTCTATCTTCACGCGACGCTTTTGTTAAATATAAAACATTAAATAGTTTTAAATACAGTTTATATGCTGAATTAATTTCTTCTTTTATTTTAAAACAATATAGAACAAATTAAACTCTAGAGTACTTTTTAAATTTCGGTTTTCAAGCATGCCTCTATTCCTAATGGCCCATTTCCCTAATTTTTAGAAACTGTTTTTCTTGATTTATTTAAATGGTATATATCGAATTTTGTTGTGAAGAAACAAATATTAGAGCGTTTTTAAATTTTGGTTTCATTACTAATGGCTCGAATTCCCTGATTTTTAGAAACTATTTCTTTTTTCATTTAAATAGTATATAGGGAGTTTTGTGGTGAAAAAAACAAATATTGGCGCTGCTAGAGCGAATTTTAAATTTTGGGTTTCAGGTAACTCCCCCTTATAATAGTCCGATTTCACTGATTTTCAGAAACTATTTTTCTTAATTTATTTCATGGTATATAACGAGTTTCCTTTAAAATAACTAAAACTGTTGCCGCTAGGACCATTTTTAAATTTCTCTTGGATTCCCACTCGTCTTTCATGTATATCTCCACCCCTAAAGGCCCAATTCCCCTGATTTTTGGCAACCACTTTTATGAATTTATTTTAAATAAACGAAATTTCGTTGAGAAAAAACAAAAACTGCGGCACATTCTAATACACTTTTTGTCACTACTGATGTGACGTCACTTTATATTAACATTCCCCAGCTGTTAGACATTTCTTGAGTACTTCCTCATATCACATCCACAGATTTCATTTGTCATCTAGCTTACCTGTTCTCTCTCACTCGCAATGTTATCTCAAATTAAAGGCACTGAAATGATCAGTAGAATGCTCATCTTATGCTACTTTTTATGGCTCGCTTAGAGGAGGAATTTCTTAGTCAGAACCTCCGGTACCGTTATTATTCGTGCTTTGAACCTATGGCTTAGAATATCTCGATCAGTTCCTTACTAATCTTAACTGCAAATTTTCAGTTAAGTTCACCTTTTCTATCTCTCCTCATGTTAGTAAGACCGCCACGGGTGGCCGAGGTCGTTAAGGCATGGACTCGTGAGCGGGAGGTCTGCGGTTCGAATCCCGCCAGGACCGTCCTCCCTGACTGGGTTTTTTTCCAGGTTTTCCTCAGTCTTCATAACTGGCAAATGCCGGGGAGGTACCTAAACTTAGGCCTGGAACGCTTCCTTCCTTAAAAAAAAAAAAAAAAAAAAAAATCCTTTCCCAATATACCATTTCATTTCATGTATCATCAGTGTCCACCGCCTGTGGTGCCTCAGTAGTAAAAACGGGCGTTAAACACTACTCCTCATGTTAGTACGTCCCTAGCTGTTGATATCTCTATTGACTCATTACGTGCACATTAAGCCCATCAATTTACAACAGTATCTTCATTTTGATAACTGCCATTCCCTGCATACGAAAAGAGTTATTCCTTTTTCTCTTTCAATCCGTAGCCACCGTCTTTGAAACAAAATTTCATATGTTGACACATATATTAAAAAACTAGCTCAAAAAATACAAGACCAAAAATACCCTTCCTATCTTTAAGAATCCCCTATCACCCCAACGCACAAACCATTTCAATGCAAATCTAAAACTTCCTATAAGAACTTCATTAACTTTATTACTACTTAAATGCCTGCAATTGAGAGCGTCAAATATATTTTGAAAGAATGTCAAGATACGTTGTTAATGTATATTTCCCCCCCCCCCTTCTCTAAATGTATAACTCGCTTTACTTTTAGAACACCGCCTAACCTTAAAAGTATATTTTGCCGCAACCTGTCGGTGGTGTAGTGGTAACCATTCTTGCCTCCTAAACCTAAAATTGCGGGATCAAACCCGGCCAGGATCAATCGATTTTTTCGGGCGCAAAAATCCTAAGTATGGCTTCCTTCGGAAAAGAAATAAAACCGTGGATCCCGTGTCGTACATTTACGGTAAGATAAAGAACCTCAAGCCTGAAAGAAGAGACCTCTGAGCAAAATTTGTCAGCCGTTTCACGTCCTGAATTGAATGGACGCTGGTGACCTGAAATGTTAAAGAGCGTCCGTAAATAAACCAATCAATCAATCAATTGCCGCAACCTATCTCCTAAGTTACCTCGGCTCGTCGCAGGCTTATATCCTTGCCAAGCCTTAAATGTAAAACCTGTGCGCTAATTATGCCACGTCGTTCGTTCCACAGTCCTAATTTGTCCAGGGAATTAAAGATTGCTTCATTTGCTACTTGTTCATTTAAGAATGTGTTGTGTGTGTGTGTGTTGTTTTGTTATAGGAATTTATATAGTTTAGCTTCGTCTACTGTTGTTTCGCTCCGTATGGTTCTGTTAAAAACCACGCCTCCCTTGCTCGTTGCCCAACATGCCTTGTCTCATTGCAAGGATTTCAATGATGCTTTCTATTAAACACTTATTGATGCATTGCCGACTCAAAGATAAAGAAAACACATCTATATTTTTGCAAAAAGTGCGTATACCACCAGGTTTAAATCATACCTATATATTAATACATATTACCTCTCTCCCTCTTCTTTTTATGCTCATTTTATCTGTCTCCATGCATTACGTTACCTTTGAGATTAAATATTTATTTTTACCACCTTCACTTCTCTTCTGCCTTTGAAAAACACAAGTACTTCGAGATATAGCGAAAAGTATATATATATGCAAGAGCGCTATTTATACTCTTGGTATATTCTTTGATTATAAAACTAGGAATTCCATTTATACGGCATTATTTGCCAAACTACAGTCCTCAGTTTGTATAACTGGTTAAGCAATTATTTGGTATAGAAGCAACAGATTTGCTGAGCTGAGGTTGTAATGAAAGATTATTCAATTTACTCGTTACATTTACAAAGAAACGATTAAAAGTTTAAACTAATTTATATGGATTCGCTATTTGCTTATTTATTAATATTGTTTTACTTATTTATTTTAGATTTATGCATAAAAATGTCTTAGAGATTTAAAGATAATTAAAAGTGAACCAATTAGGTAACTTTGAGGGATACTGCTTGGGCTGGTCAAGAACATAATGGTTCCTATTTTGAAAGAAGCATACAGGAAAACCTAATTACCCTGCTGCTGTCATTAGGAAGGGTAGAAGTGATTCTTATAAAACCATTACGGGACCCCAGGTATAATAGTTATATACTGTAAGAGCTGTACCAGACCTTCCCTTTAAATATAAAATATTCATGCACACATTTTGTGATATTTGTATTTCCTTCTAAGACTTCTAACTATCCTACTTTTGCAGTAATATGAGAAACATCAGCGGAAGTTGCCATGTTAAAGAAAAAGATTCCCGACAGATATTGATATTTAACACTAAGAAACATACATATTTAGTACTTTGGCGAGATAAGTGGATTTACAATATATGGACGCAGTGTTTCTATCCCAGCAAATTGTCCCCATTCTGCCGTGTTTTCTGTGTATCATGCTGATTTCATCATCGTTTCACAAGCCCCTGAAATCCAGCAGCAAAAAGTCTTGACATCCTCATGGTCCAGTAGTAATGTTTGCGACTTCTAATTCCGAAGTCCTGGGTTCGAATTTCAGTCAGATCGAGCTGTCTGGGTAAGGGTTTTTTTTTTCCGGAGTTTTTCCTTACCCTGAGAAGGTGAATGCTTTAAGGTACCAAAGACTCTGAGGTCATTTCACGCCATCATTAATTTATTTCGTTTAATTAACCCATACAGACTACACCTACATTCACTACACCTATTCAGTAAGTCTTCAGTTGAGGCCAATGAAATGTTACGGGATGTGTATAAAGAGATTTTTGGTTCTGCCCTATAACTCAGCACGAGAAGATATAAAATATTTAAAGAGGGGAGGCAATTAATTTCAAAGGATGGTAAAACTGGAGCTTAAGTTTGTGCTCTAAAGCATTCACATCACTGTTATCATTGGAAGAGAGGATTATCAAATAGCATTTAAACACACTTTCATAAATTCTGAAAATTTCACTGGGTGCCACCCACATTTTAGCAACAGAAAAGCTGCATATGAGATTGTAGGTTACAAGACTGCTGATACCCAAATAAAAGGATGATCGCGTGTAGGTTAGTACACTATGTATGGTTGCTTGGGTTTTTCTCAGGGTAATTAAGATGTGCTAGATCACTGGTCATTGATGACATTCTTGATTTGCCTCGACTCTGGAATATTGAAGTTCGCTGTTACGAGGGTAGGTCTATAAGTTTCCGGCCTAACTATTTTCTAGGTATGATTAAGACAAAAACTATATTTCCCTTTTCAATACAGCTACCCTTTATTGCAGTATACTTCTCACATCTTTGATTTAACATTTCATTCTCCCTCAAAAAAAAAAAAAAAATAATCAGAAATCTTGTCTGCAAAATGGGTATAAATAGCATCCATCACTTATTCATCACACTTCAGTTTCCTTCCTCGAAGGTCCTTCTTGAGTTATGAGAAGAGGAAATAGTCATTGGGAGCTAGATCTGGGCTGTAGGGTGGATGGTCGATCTCCTTGAAGCCACGTTTCTTCACAGCTTCCTTTGCAACAAGAGCTGTGTGCACAGGCGGGTTGTCGTGAAGAAGACACACACCACCACTCAGCTTTCCTCGCCTTTTCTCTTTAATAAAAGCGTGTAATCTTTGCAGTAGGTCAGCATAGTACTCCCCATTTACTGTGGTGTTCCTCTCCTTTAATTCAATGATGAATATTCCTTCACAGTCCCAATATTATGGCCATGATCTTCTTGGTTGACTGAGTGATCTTGGCCTTTAGAGGCGGTGCTTCGCTGGGTTTACGCCTCTTCATTGATTCTCTTTTGGACAAGTAATCATAGTAGAGGACCATAGTTTCATCTCCTATAATACTGGTTTGCAGAACTTCTCTCTCTCTCTTGTTGCCACGGCAGGGCTCCAAAAATGCCTCACAACAGATGACCAGTGCTGCTGTTGGACTGAAGAAAGAAGTCTAGGCACTATCCATCAAAGGTCTGTTTTTTTAGAAAGGCGCAACCTTGCTACTATTTCTGTAACTTTGAGCCGACGGTCTTCCATAATTTCTTCTTCCACAAGAGCGAGCGATGTTTTCAGGAGGGACACCTCCAAGGGCCGACCTGCAGGCTCTTCGTCTTCAATACTTTCTCGGCCCATTCTTTTACGATAGAATATGAGCGGAATGCTTTCCCCATATATACAGTCTAATTTCATTTGGAGTAAGTCCTTCTTTTGTGAAGAACTTAATACAGGTAGATACTGCATTATGAACATGTCACAATCTTCTACACATAGTCTTCTTTATGCAACTATATCTGAACAACTGAACACAGCTGATCGGAGGCTACAGCTGCAACTATTTACTTAACAGATAAGTTGGCGATAAGTTGGCGATAAGTTGGCGAAGCCGCAAACTTATGGATCTACCCTTGTACCTATGCCTTCGGTCCCAAAGCGAAGAACAAGTTTCTCAGAGTAATTACGAATGTTTTTAATGACTTGGAGTCAATAGCCAAAGAAGAGGATTCTTTACGTGAATCATACACTTTTGGGATCAAGTTGACGTCTTAATTTTTTACACTTGACCATTTTAAGATAAAGTGGGCGTCAGTCCCGTCATGAGAATTCTTACTTATTCTCTGTTATTTTTGTCCTCAAACTAAAGGTCACTGCACTCACTCGAAGATCTAATGATATGTGTAATAACTTCTCCTGATCGAAAATTAAATTTTCGCGTTTAGCTTTACAACAATAATCACCCTGCTATAAAAACTTTATAATGATAACCTGACTGCTGTAGCGTTATCGCCTTCACAAACTCCTTATCTGTTTAATGATTCTAATCTACTAACTTGATGTCTCTCAATGAATCGGCCGCAATAACTCGATGTATGTTGTAGTAGTAGAAGTAATAATAATAATAATAATAATAATAATAATAATAATAATAATAATAACCTTCTTTATACTCGATACAAACTCTTAATGTCTGGATTAACTCCTCCTTCGCAAAATTTTGTTACTTCAAAGATTCTGAAACTCGATTCAACTCTGGTTTCCTATTGGTACCATCAGATATCTATTATATTGCGTGCTCTCTCTTATTCGTCAGATTTTGAGAGATGTTTATTGGTGAAAATTTTTCACTCCAGCTACTTTGTAAAATTAAATTTCTCACGTTAGTGTTTTACGAGGAAGGATACACTTTGTGACAGGTCTTCGCAGCGATGTGAGCCGAAGAGTGAATGTATTTATATAATTTAATGGTAATAGTTATTAAATATTTTATATATCCTGCAGTAGTAAGTAAGGGAGTTTCCTGTATCTTGAAAAGTATGTAGACTCATACTTTTTTGACACGAGGGGAAGGCAGTCTATTATAATCTTTTGTATTCTCACTTGCTGAAATGGCCCGAGCGAATGCCTGCCTATTGTTCACACAGCTAACAAAGCTAAGTATATGCAGGTGTCCAGCTGAGTCCAGCCCTTTTGTATTCTCACTTGCTGAGAAGTACGTTAAAAATGCCACAGTAGCAGGTGTCGGTGACGATGGCTCCTCTTGTCTTTACATAGGATGTTCATGAACCCACCAATTAGAAATAGAGAGTTAAAAGAGTTTAAATTGGGCGCGCAAGTGAACATGAGAGTTCACCAATAATATTTTAATCTTTTGGAGGCTCAGTAACCCGTGAGCTATTAATCTGTGGGTCCTTTTGAGCATCCACGAACACGTGGGAACACATTCAAATTAGTATATAAGAGGAAACATCTTTGCTAAGGCAAGCAGTTCCAGATACAGTTGAGGCATTTTCCACATCACTGTCTGGACCTTCAGTTTACGCATTTTCTGATTTCAAGTCAGCAGTGTAGGCAAGTTCAACTTCAGTTTAGGCAGCGTCATGGATAGGCTATTTAGTGTTGCCCGCTACTTCGTTTTCAAAGAGTTAACTAACCACGTGGCCGTCAACAAATTATCATACGATAGGTGTTGAACGAAGCACTGTCGTGTGATTTGAACCATTTCCTTTCATCTCTCTTCTCCCGTTACTGCGAGGGCAAAAAAAGGCGTCTTGAGGCTCCTAAAAGACTCGGGTACTAAGTGGGACCCTCGGGTAGATATTCTGCACCACATCAACATCGACCCACTTCAAATTTTGTCGTCCAGCGTGGGGTCATATCGTCGACACATCCTATTAAAAGCCACTTCAACCTGCTATTCACATGCGGCGTCTTTTGGATACGACAGGTCCCGTTAACTATTGATATATTTCTCGCTGCGCCCAGTTAAGTGCAATAAAACATTTGCTATCTTGAGTTGGGAAAACCCTTTCTGGAGGATTTACAAAAGAGAAAAGGGGGTCTACCTTTAACAAAATGCCACAATCTTTCGAAGCGAACCTATTGTCATAATTTCCTGAAAGTCGCGACAGACGTTACCTAAAATAGCGACAAAAGGCCGGCATGTCTTTTTGGCAGATTTACAGAAATGTAACCCTTTGTAGAGAACATTGCTTATTCTACCAGGAAACACACATACACTATCAATCATAATATTTTAACATTAATTATTATGCTCTAAATAGCGATGTTAAAGAATTCGTTAAATTAATTGGCGTGATTATCATTATAATTGAGATTCTTGAGACGAGAATCCTGTGTCAAGGTTTGCATGTAGTTGAAGATGATGTTTCAGGGAAATGCTGAGAGTAAACAGCAAAACTCTCTTCATCATTAAAAAAGGCTTGCCAATACTACAAAGGTGGCATTTAAAGTCATGTAATAACACTGTTCTGCGATGAAATTACTGCCTCTAAAATTTGAATGCTTTTAGAGTATTTCTAGCAGGCTAAAATCAAATTCAAAACCAGAAATTTCCTATTACGTACCATTTTTTTTTATTTTAATTTTCTTATTATAATAATTTTGAAATGGAAAACTGTCACACTATGATAAAATCTGGACTATAGAAATGTCATGAAAACTCTGCAAGGCCCTATCACACGCAACAAGCTGGATGCTGCACGGCCGCACAACGCAAATACTGACGCTGAATATGTGAAGCGGGTCCCTTATTAAAATTACCATTTTAACACATAAATATAGCGCCAAGATATGAAAACCAAGTTTGTTGGATGTATATTTTAAGGAGTTCATTGTCAAAACCGATTATACCGAATGTTTTCATCTGATAAGGGTGCAGGCAGATCAGCGAGACTACGTGCAACCTTGACATTGTGTTTTTGTGAGAGATAGGAATGTCAAACACCCTCTTTGTGATACACGTCTTATCTTATTACAAGCACGTACACATATCTCACATTTCATTAGTCTTTGTGTCATCCTGAAACGAAATCAGTTTGAAGCTTTATTTTGCAGTAGGTTTAGTTCAGAAAGAAAGTATTTTCCATGTCGTACCGAGGATGTATAAATAATCCACATCACTTTTGTTATACATGTGGGAAATTCACATTGCCTAAGCGGAAGCGTAAGAACACATATTTTGTGAAAAAGTCGTTGAAATCACACTTGGGCACCACACAAAGCATGTACAGCTCTTTCACTGGTCCTCTGTTTTCTAGTTGGGAAATGAGCAAGTTGTCAACATTCACAGACCCATCAAAGAGATGCTGCAATGTCATTCTTGCTCACGTCGTAACCAGTGGTGGGTTGCGTTCACCTTCGGAAGTGAGTGAGGATTTTCTTTCGACCAAAAAACCACATTTCTTTTTCTCGTGCTGCGGTATATGGCACACTCTTTGTGAACATAACCTTGAACCTTGATATGTTGCAATGTTGCTAGAAGAGACCGACATGCTTCAAAACACTTGTTTGTACCTGCGTCAGATAGCTCATTGATGAATGTCGGACGATTTAAGTTCTTCTTCGTGTAATCGAAAAGAGTTGATCGTGAAATGTCAAGCTCAGCAGCCAGTTTGCGAATAAAGCGCCCAACTTCAACACGTGTCTCCAGGCGAGTCTTTTTATTTCCACTTCTCAATCGGTTTTTCACACTTCCTGTCATAAATGCCGTTCGTTACCAAGAAAGCGTTGCTCTTTTGGTAGGTGGAGACTTATTAAACCGTTCCTTAAATTGTCTCTCCTGCGTGAGGCCATTCAGGTATCGATACATTGGCGACAGCTTTTGTTCGATGGCAAACAAACTTGTATCTCTGCCATTTCAACTCACAGAATGGCAATTGAGTGACGTTAAGACCACAATACACCAACAATAATAATCAATCATAGCAATAATTACAATATAATATATGCTAATAAGAGACTAGTTAAGTGCGGGGGTATACGCCTTCCCGATGCACTGTTTATGAACACGGCATCTCTCAATATTCTCCCACCATTTGTAAGTTTCCCGGTAACTTCCAATTGCGTCAGAAACAATTGTTTGGGAGTACCACGCCACCACTCGCGGTCAGCTGCCTCAATTTCCCCATTGTCGCCGAACTTTTTACCTTGCAGAGAGTCCTTCATGTTGGCCAATGAGGCAAAATCAGACGGAAGGAGATCCGGTAAATATGGTGGGTATGGCACAACAGCGAAGCGAACTTTGCGGTATGGGGCCGCGCATTGTCATTTTGGAGGAACACTTCTGTCGACCACTTTCACTTTCGGCTTTGCTAAGCCCTACAAGGGTCTCGCAGTACATCTCGCTGTTGAGGAAGCCAGTCCATTCACAGTATACCTGAAGTATCCAAAAAAAAAAAAAAAAAGCGGCGACCAGCTGCTTGTCCACGGGTAATGCAGCTCGAAATTTCTTGGGCTGACTCCCTGGATATTTCCATTGCATGGATTGAACTTTTTTCTCTTGCATGTGGTAGTGACACTATAACTCGTCACCAATCATCAGCTTCTTCAAAAAATCCGCTCTTCTTATGTGTTTCCGGTATTCGACGACAGACTTTAACCCTATTTTCCTTTGTGCCTATGTCAAATTCCTTGGAATCTAATGTCCCCCCCCCCCCAATGATCGTGAATAATGGTGTGCAGATTTGCACAGCTGAGATCTGAACGTTCCCATTCATCAAAAGTTATAATACTTTCAGACACCATCTCAACGTACCTGGTAGACGGCGATGATGACGGACGACCAGTATTCACATTCTTGTGTGCTGATTCCCTACCGCTGCGAATCCATTGACACAGCTGTAAGCGGTCTTCTGTGCAGAGCGTCTTAACCATTACCGCGTGAATTTTTGCAGTTTTGACGCCTTCCTTTCATTAAAATCATGCAAATAACCGCATGATAGTCAGTCGCCTTCCCTTTTGTCCATGTGCTTCTCTACTTGACAACAAACGAACCTTATCCTTTCGCTCCATACACGGCTTACAACGCCATCTAGTGTCTGCAGGCGTGCTAGTTCATCGCCCTTGGATTGAACATACCTATAGGTTGCTTTGTACTCGTAAAAACCCTACCATTGTAAATCATTTATTTCCTCCATTCAATTTGAAGTATAGGCTCAATTTTTCTCTTAATAGCTGTGCTGTAGAAAGCAGAGCAGTAGCTTAAGAAAGTCAGAACAAATCACAATATGAATCATATGCCTCAGATTTTAAATACTTACTCTCGTTGTGAATTACTTCGCACAGCTGGGTATATAATATTCGGCCATCTTGAATACGGAAATAATCCGCTAGGTCAATCACTTCATCATCCGAAAGACCGATGATGTTCTTCAAAGGTCCATTGAGAATGGTAACAAACTGTGACTCTGAAAGAAAAAAAAAAGTTTATAATTAATTACTGTCTCTGCTCCGAAATGAATATGATGTACCTAAATTAAGCAGCAAAGAGACTATACACGGAGTATTTCATTCAACTAACAAATCAAAGGTCATGTGGGAACTTATTAATGAGGAGTTAGGAAGAAACAAGGAAATATGGAACATATACAGATGTGAGTTAATGGGAATATCATAATCGAAGCAGAAGTTGCAAATGTTTTCATTAGTATAGCAGGAAGGTAGGTGACATATGACAGCAAGAATATCCTGTATTGTAAGCTATGAAGCTCAAAATAACGTGCTTTTAGAATCAGAAGAGGAAATTATGTTCATTATAAAAAAAATCTAAAACATAAAAAATGAATTAGCATAAAATGTCCGATACAATACATAACATTTCTTATTACTCATAATGAGTCTGTCATTTTCAATAGGCCTTCTTTCAAAAAAGTAAAAATATTATAGACCAAACTACAGAGTGATTTATATACAACTAAAACATTTCTTTCAAAACGAATGATGCTAGTCAAAACGTAGTATACCTGAAATATAGCGCTTCTTTGGTAGAGTATTAACCTCTATAGAAAATGTTGAAAATGTCCCCTCCCTCCCTCCTGCTTAAGGCATAACACAAAACGTTCTTTATTATGCAAAATCCTGGCATATTGTTCATCACATGGTTCACACCGACCAGACCAGAGATGATGGCAAACTGGGATTAGTGACCAGCCAGCGTTGATTGTTGCGTTCCTATCCTGTGTTGGGATTAACAGCAGGAAAGGGGTGAGGTTGAAGGTTGTTATTATTGTTCGAGGTGTGAAGTGATAGGAGAGATGCTAAAAGCTTCTCTGTAGTGGTGTTGGCGAAATTAACATCGTTCAGTATAGCATGACATACCGCTTATTTGTTTTATGTTTTTTTTTTCTTTTATTTCAGAAGTGTTCCTGTAGTTTGGATTTGCGCTTTGTTATCCAAGGTGTCCGCATGCCAGGCATGGCACCTTGAATTTTGGTTTTGATCTATTGTGACAGATGTAATTTCCAACTGGGCGGGCAAGGGCGCTGTGATAAGGCAAATGAGCGTATAATTTTGTGGCCTGAAAAGGAGGAGGTTTCATGCAGGAGCCTAACTGGAAGACGGCGATAAACAAAATATGTGATCCTGTGCCTTTTGAAGGAGTACCAGGCAACTAATAGCAGCCATGCACCATATTTCACAAGTGAACAGTATGACAGGGATTATCAAAGCTTTAAAAATATGTAACTTTAAGTGGAAGGGAACATCTTTGAACTGAATACAGGAAACCGTTGAGCTATTGCTCTCTGCGCCCTGTAAGCAGTATTAGTGATGTGCCCTCTGAAAGTTAGGCCTTTATCAAGTTTCACTCCCAAATAGGTAATGGAATTCCCACTGTGTCCTTTGGTGTCTATATTTGAATGGGGGGGGGGGGCTTGCGGGTACATGGTGTTTTGTGAATAATTTGGCGTTGCTTTTCACCGGGTTTATTGAAATTCGCCAACGCCTACACCACCTTTCGATTAGGTGTAGCAATCTTTAAATAGGGTTTCTGGCTCTCTTTAGATGTATGTTTGTTTTGTATAACAGGACGTAGTCTGCGTATTATGCTATGCTGACGTCTGTTGCTTGTGCGAAATCTGACGTGAAAATGTTCAATGGTATTGGGGAAAGTACAGAACATTCGGGAACTCCGGGTATCAGACCCTGACTCCGTCAAGGAAGAGGCTAAGCCACGTTGTGAAAAGCTGTGATTGGCCCATAACTTTTCTTTCTGTTAGCAACTTTAGTCGTAGTTGGTGCGTTCTTTTGTTCACCAAAATAACGACAATGCCTGCCACTATCTAGCGAAATTGTGTTTGTGTTACGATATATCATCTATACATCATCTACAAGCATCAAACAAGAAAATGTCAGGTTAGTGTGGAGTGTAGTGCACTCTGCAACTGCTGTGCTGTTTACGTTCCCTAATAGCAAAAAGCAATGAATCCTACCGCAGCCACTGTTAATACAACTACATATGATGCGGGTGTTTCTGACAGCCAGGGCACTATATTGGACTCAGCTGTAAAGAAAAGGCAAAAGAACAACTGTCAGGCCCTCCCAGGAAAAGAAAACTTCACCGACAACGCAGAGTAAATGGTGAGGTTACTGCCCAGTTTGCCAAGAATAAGGATTGTGTACAAGCAAAATGTGGACACTCTTTCCAACTCTTCAAGTGGAGGATTCACTCACAGGTTTCTCATCCTATTCTGAGAAAACCTCGGTAAAAGCGGTAAAGAAAGTGGCGATTCCGACTTCATTTTGAGAAGGAAGGGTCAACTGCAACTGGACAGTCAACAACTTCAGCAGACGCTACAAGGTGATTTAATCCGATTAGTGCCTAGACGACACATTCCACCTATTATCGTGGAATCGTTTCAGGGGTGACGAACTTCTTACAGGAAGTAATGCCAATCCCTTATCGGGAAATGCAGGGTAGTAAGGAAAGGTAACATCTACAGATTACAGGCTAAGTGTGCCGAGGGTCAACAAATACTTTCGATTACACTTAAGAAACGAGAAATTCTTTCGCTGTTAATAAAGCGCGCGATATTCACTGAATCATCACGGAACTGCCAGTGGGAAATATCGCTACGGACCTCCAACGCCAGGGCATTAACCCCAAAGTTGATAAGCAGCTAGCAAAATCCGCTCAAGGAGAGCTAGAGTCCCCATCCCAATATTTCTTATCATTGTAGAACGGGCTGATGATCTTGAGGTAGTAATATGCAAAATACCGTCAAAATGCTATCTCAGCGTTAAAACTGAAACTTCCCGTGGCCCTGGCGGCCCTGCACAATGTCATCGCTGCTTAGACTTTAATCATTTGAGTCAGTTCTGTTCCCGGAACTCTCGATGCCTCAGATGCGGTGGTCCCCAACACCGAGAGGCCTGTCAGCGTGCTCCCACGGAGACCCCTACTTATGCCAATTGTAAGGCGGATCACGTGGCCTGTTATGGCAGAGGTCCGACGAGGCTGAAAATCATCAGCAACAATCGCAGAGCCCAACCTAGAGAGGCTAACTCTGGAAACAACACTACCACAACCTCAACAAGATCAGTAGCCGATCAAAATGTCATTACAAATCAGCAAAGCACATCTAACACTCCATCAACAAGCATAACAAAAACACCAATAGTTACTACGCATCAATCAAGGACAAAATGCACAAACTCCTACACTGCAATGGCACGAGGACAGCCCTCTGATTGTCGGACTCTATCGCGAGCTTCAACGTACATAACATAATAATTCCCCAACAGCTCAAATCCAATCAATCCCCACCCTCAAGCCATAGAGGCAACATCGTCTTCTAAGGATAACTCCAGCAGATGACTGCACCAACCACCACAGATAACTCTCTCCAGTCAGGGACCCCAGGAGAAACTGACGCTCCCCACTCTACTTCAACTTCGATATCTCTCATCAGAGCGAAAGTGCACTGAATTTGCTGCATTGGCCCACACAACTGTGGCAGACGTACGACAGTCAGTTACCGGAACTTCCCGTTCGATTTCGTCACGCACCAAATTCCTCAAACTAAATGATGATAAGGACATCGCCCTTCTTCTCGATAATAACAAGGAGACCCAGAATGGCGGACAGAATTAGATCTCGTACCTAATTGCGCTTCGCATTTTGGAGTGCAAATGGACTTATCGAGAAGAGGGACAAGCTTCAACATTTTGCTGCCTGGTATGCCCTAGAGTCTAGTCAGCGAAACACATTTCCGTCAACAGACCAGCTTCCGTCTTCCGTGCTACAAATGTCTTCTCAATGATCGCAATAACCCAGGTGGTGGTACAGCAATCTTTATCCGAGGAAATGTAGATATGACCCCCAGGATGATGCCATCTCAAGTCAGGCTCGTTGTGACGTTCGTCGATTTCTTCGACGGCCGGTGGACAGAATAAGACTATAAATCCCAATCTTCCATCCCCATGAAGTCCAGGGCGCACTAGAGCTTCTCCACTCTAGAAAGGCTGCCGAACCCGATGGGACAACTCCCCTCATGCTTCCATTCAAAGCTATGCTCTTTGTCACGAAATTTTTCAATATGTGCGTCAGCCTGGGCCATTTTCCACGCCGGTGGAGGGAGGCACGGATGATATGCTTTTTGAAACATTTTCATTGTGAACGGGGCCTACTTTTTTGGTTAGAGAAAGAGGATTGAGACGAAAATTAATATAGGAAATATAAAGAGAAAGAACCACTTTTTATTCTCATACCTGATAAAACGCAGTTCCTTCCGGGGTCCAAAGGTAGGAAATAGTCCCAGATGTTTACATCAACTCGAAATAAGGCAGCACGGATTTTGTTGCATGTTCGCCAAATGTCTGATAGCAATAGACGCTGAAAGATACAAAGAGACGAGATATCAATTCTGAAAGTTTTGAGCATTTAAGCAAAATGCAAATGAATCAGGTTCGTGTGCCTGTTGAAATATAAACAATCATTTGTGCAGATATGAATAAATGCTTAGGAATTTATTCCAATCTTTCGCAATTTATATCCAAGTGTTAATAAATAGTACCTTTTTCTGCTTCATTTTCGGCAACCACAAGCACCTACGTTATAATTTGAATGTTCCCGAAAGCTGAAGTACAGATCAATTCTATGGTATCCAGGCAACCGTGAACTTGTTTACTGTTTGTTTTTGACAGTGAGAAACCGAATTTATATGGACCCAGGCAAGAAAACGGCACAACATTTCTTTTGGTGATAAGACATACGTTTTTAGTTCTACATAAGTGGTTTGCATTGTTTAATGCGTAGTATATTACAGGTGAAATAACGTGCGTACATTATATATCATGGAATGCATTTATCCGTCTTTTGTTGGTGGGGCATAGGCTGTTTAGGAAATATTGAAAACAATTGTCTAGTATTTGGTTTGGATTAGCTGCGGATGCTTTCTAGGAGATATCACTTAGGAAACATTGTACAGAAGCTGAACCAACGTATACTTTTGTTCCAATTACTTCACGGGGATATAAAAGTATTATTTATTATTTAAGTATGACATATGTTATAAAAATGTTTTGCTTTAATTTTTTTAAGTGAGTATTCTAGAATTTTATTTATGAGATAATTAATGAGAATTGTTTTTGGGCGGGGGGGGGGGATCAGATTTAAATAGTTTAATGTTTTTGGCCTTATTTGGGAAAAATCTACTCTGACCATTTCGTACTTTAGTTGTCTATTTCATGATCTAGCAGCACAGTACAATAACCTAGAATGTGCGCAGCAGCATTGGTAACCCTTAGAAACGTGGAAACTATAAAATGGTGTCCGATTCGCCGAATCACACTGATGTGCAGAAAGGATTTATTATGTACCTAAATAATAGGCCCTTTAAAAAAATTGATAGTTGTGGCAACATTACATCGTCATATAAAAGGCATCTTTGTATAAAAATTGCTGTACATAATAATGGTCTGTAGCAATATCGTAAATTTGTACGATCAAATGCGTTAGAAGTACATCAAAGTCATTACATTCCTTTGATAGTAAACCAGTATTGATAACTATGCGCATTATACAACTCTTTTTTTTAATAGTGTTTAACGCCCGTTTTTACTACTGAGGCACCACAAGCGGTGGACACTGCTGATGCTTGAGATGAAATGATTAATTGGGGAGGATTTTTTTTTAAAGGAAGGAAGCGTTCCAGGCCTAAGTTTAGGGTACCTCCCCGGCATTTGCCAGTTATGAGGACTGAGGAAAACCTGGAAAAAACCTCAATCATGGAGATCGGACCTGGTGGGATTCGAACCCCAGACCTCCCGCTTATACAACTCTAATGTAATGCAGTTAAGAATATTAAAACAATCATTAATGACAAGAAATGTATCATATGGACAAAGAGAGTAAAAATTTTAAAACTAGATCGTAATAAACATATTTTGTATAATAATATTAATAAATATGTAAATACTAACAATAAAGTAATTATTGTTCCTAAATGTGCAAAATGCAATATAAAAATAAATAGGATAAACATTACTTTATCTAGGCCATGAAAATTACCCAGGCACTTAATATCACCAGTAGACAATAAATGTGGAAATGGAGCCCAATATTTTATTTATAAAATAATTTTTCTTATTCTGAAGAGGCGTATTGATTATTTTGCTATTAAAGTTATGGAATAGATTTATAGAACCAAGATGAAAAATGGGTAGATAAATAATTTATCAAAGTTAAAAAAAAAAAAAAAATCTCAATATCTTCAAATGTGAGTCTGTTACAAATTAAACGGTTCATAAGTCTCTCCCCAGCATTTTGGCTAGCGCGAATTAATTTAAAAGTGTTTAATGCCATTTTCAGTATTCCGGATGCACAACTTGAAATTATAAATCGAGTAAGAAGGGATTTTTTTTTTTTTTGCGGGGGAAGGGGGTAACTGGGGAGGTGAAATGAAGTGTTGTAGGTCTAAGTTTAGGATACCTGCCCGGCATTTGCCAATTAATGACTGAGAAAAATCTGGATATAAAGCTCAATGATGGATGGCGGGATTCCAACCGAGACATGTTAACGAGGTCCTGTCTTAGAGAATTCGGTCACTCATAATGATGAACTAGTGCACTGACAATATTTCCAATATTTTGCTATTGAGCGTTGAAACTTTTAAAATAGCGTGATCTCTAATTTGTAAAGTATGTGGATTTCTTACTAATTTACTTTCAGAGTGTTAACAGTGTTTGCATAAGCAAAAAATTGTAAATGCTGTACACTTACGGTTATATGGTATGTTCCAATTTTTACCTTGCAATGCTGTACGACTTGAAAAAATTACGCAAAGATAAGCAGCCATAGAGAGAAATATTCTGCTTCGAGCCATGTGAATTATCGGCAATGATAGTAGCTTTCTTAATTCAGATTAAGCATCTAACCCACTAAATGGGTGTGTTCAGTTGAGTCACTGAGTTACGCAATCATCAACGTAATTAAGCAGCTGTTCTCATAAAGAATATCATACCAAAAATTCATGCGAGCTTTAATTAATGCTAGATCTTCACTCTTTAATGACAATTAGAACACCGTTCCTTTGTTTCTGAGCAATGACTTCTCTAGCAATTGGTTACAACGCGAGCACAGGTTCGAATCCCGATTCACTATTGGAAGTTTTAGTCAGCGCTCATCTTCCCTGAGCAGAAATTTGAGAAAGGTTTTTATCCAAGATGCATTCTACCAGCCACTAGTCCGTGTCCTGAATATATAAATAATCCGTGGAGAACGTTATTGTTAAAAAATAAAATAAATCGCATTCTAGCAATAGGACATTTCTATTTAACGACGAAGTTTACTTCTGCTTGGGGAGGGGGTAATGAATCCGTTCTTTCGGCCTATACCATTTATATGCATTAGGCTTCTCAACTATCCAAGCAGCCTGTTAACTTTAATATTAAGAAGAAGAAGAAGAAGAAGAAGAAGAAGAAGAAGAAGAAGAAGAAGAAGAAGAAGAAGAAGAAATACTAAATATTAAATAACGCATTTTCAGTCAGATGTCATAGTTCAGTATTTTACAAGCAATAAAGTAACTCCATATTGTATTTTTTTGACTAGCTTCGATTAATTTTGTAATATTATTCAAGCTTTACATATGTATTTAATTAAGCGAAGATGTGTAAAATTAAGTTCACGTATATTTAATAAGTTTTGGATATTTATCTAGGTTGATGGGGTATGTAACTAGAATGACATGTTTTTAGCTAGATGAAATGTATTTAACTAATGTGCATTTAATATGTGTAAAATTAAGTTGACATGTACTTAATTAAGTTAATGTGTTTTAGCTAGGTTCAATGTGTTTATATGTTAACATTAAGTTGGTAGTATTTAATTAGTTTAATATGTCTAACTAGGTTGATGTATATTTAATTGGATTAACCTTTTTGTTAGGTCAAGTGTAATTAAGTTCTCTGGCATGTAAATATATTTATTTAATTCTAGGTTTTCACGTATTTAGTTAAGTTCACTTGGGGGGGTAAGTATTTTGCTGTATATCATTGTATTTTCATCATTCTTCTCTGCCAAAGGGAGTAAGCCCAATAAATACATTATACATACATAAGAGTTGCAAATGCAAAATTGACTCTTCGAAGGTTAAGTAATAAAGGTGTGAAATGTCCAATATATATATATATATATATATATATATATTTGGTGCATAAAAGATCACTCTCGTGTTATTTTCAACCAAATCTATTAATGTCGCACGTTACCTTATTCATATTTCTGCTAACAGTGGCATGCATCATTGAACCCAAGGCTGCGTAACTGAACTATGGGATTGGCAGCCCTTTATATTTTGCGCTTCTAATATGTTTGGAACGCCAGCCAATTAGAGTCTCTGACGTAAAAGCGTCCGCATACTTCGCGCCAAAAGCTATCGATTTTTCTCATGTTCATCTTTGGCTTTTCAGAAAAACCTATAAAACATGCTTTAGGTTGATTAATAAAATAAAACTAATAGAATTATATCCTCTGTCAGGTACAATAACTGTTCGGAGGCGAATAACATGGTAATATAAATATTTTTTTCTGAATTATATTTTTATCATGTTAACCACCCCGCGCAAGGATACATACGCGCCACTTGAATTGGCTTCGGTTATAGGTTCACCAACCAGTCAAGTAAAGCAGGAATACGGAGAAGAATAGTGGAGAGCGAGTCAACATTTCCGGATTGGCCACGAAAGCTTCTTCTCCCCCAGCTCTCTTCGTCCTCAGCGTTCATTCAGACAAGACGTGTGTTAGTAGTTTTGTTAAGAAATGGCGGAAAATCAGGAATATGAGATGGGTAATGGTGAATTTCAGCAAGATGGTGGTGACCAACAATACGAACAGCAGGATCAACAAATGAATGGTGAAGGGGGAAATGAGGAAACTGGCGGAGGTGATGCTCCTGCCGATAGCGGTAGTGCAGAAGCACCGGGTCGGGATGATGACAGGTATGCGCCAGCAATTCGATTAAATTGATGTAATGCAATGAAGTTTGTAAGTTTAGGTTAAGTGTTTTTGAATATATTCTTATAGATTTTGTGATCAAAGAGTTTTAACTAGTAAATAATTAAGTTTCAAATTTATTGTTTTGAAGTATCAAGTAATATCTGTAATCATCCATGAAGCTTTTGCATATTTTACTTAATTTATACAATTTACATATTGAGTAATGTACAAATTATATTACTTAATTAGATTTAATTGGTTTTGCTTATCGCTAATGAAAATACAAATCTCAATCTGTTGTGCTGGGGTCTTTGCTTTATTGTCCTACTTTGGTAAAAATGGCGGCTAATCTGCCGGGCGGCAAAGTAGCGCGATAAAATGGCTGTGCTTTTCTAAAATGTATTGAGCGCAATTTAGAGAATAGCTGGAAGGTGAGAAGCACCATTACATATGCAGCAGTAATTTTAAGTATACGAACCACATCCCTCCCAAATAATTTGGGCTTGTTTCATACACACGAGTCGGAAAATTCGCAAGAGGACTGCATTACTTTGTTTCCACATTTACAGGTTTGAGTATTTTGCATGAAAAGTTAAGATAATCTTGAAATTCCATGTGTGCCAGTGTTGTAAATGATTATAATTTGTAATATAGATCAAATATTTCTTTTTCAGCAGAATTAACCGGATTTTATTTCAAAGGGAGTGGTTGTTCTAAGTGTTTCAGGCGTTGCAAATTTTAAAGCTAATAATTTTAATGGACTATGTATAAGGATTAAACCTGTTCTGCATAAAGGGGTCCAATAACTGTTTGGAGAGCTCTTATTCATAGTCCTAATTGTTTTGAGAATTAAAATTTATTTTTAATGATGCATCTACCTTCCTCGCATATTCTCAAAAAAAATTTTTGAAGTAAATGCCAAAGCAATTATTTTGTTACAGATTTCGGAAAACTGCTCAATATTGTAAATGTTGTTAAAGAGTAATGCAATTTTAAATCATGAATTTGAGCCACAATTTCTTTCTTCATATTCAGCCAAGAGAGTTCATTCGGAGCAGAGTTTTACCAGAATGCTGAACATACGAAATTTGACTTCCCAGCAGAGGAGTAATTGATTTGTACTTGTAATTGTGGGTTTAATGAAGCTAAGTTAGTGTACTTGGGGAATATATGTTGTTGAGTTTGTTAACTAACCTGCCTTCCTCTCCTTCAGGTGCCTCATCCTCATAAGGCAAGATGCAAGGTCGCTGACTTCAGCCCGCTGACCCATGGTATTTATTCCTGGGTTATTTTCTTGTGGTCATAAAGTAAACTCATCAAGCATTTGGTTATTGGTCAATTATAGGGCCGTTTGCTTTTGTTTGATGGGCCACTAAAGTACTTTGACCATAATCATTCTTGTTACATATTTTGAGTCATTTTTGTTAAAAGTTGTTCATGTTAACCTGCTTAATACCATATTTTGTTACCCAAGCCTTCACTTTAAACTCTTACAGATTTTTTTCTCTTGCTCAAGATTTTTCCAGATGCCATTTGAACTTAGTGACAGTTCAGTTCAGTTTGCTGCAGTTGAAAGCGTGTACAGACTAAAGTACAATAATGTCAAGCATTCACTTTCTGTGCAAAGAATTAACGTCACTTATAGGTAGTAAGAAACTACACATCACTAATTGAATTCTAACCTCTTTTTTCAGAAAACTGTTTGTTGGTGGTTTGAGTTGGGAAACAACAGATAGTAAGTTAATTTTCTTTTAGTACAATTATGGTAATTTTATATTAGTTAAGTGGGCAATGGTATTGGATTTACTGGTAATCTTTGAATATAGTGTACCCAATTCGTTTGTTTTACATTTCCCATTATGCACGAGGGTTGGTTGTGTAAGTGAAACATTTGTAGTTAAAGGAGAGTATATGTTCATTTAACAGAAAATTGAAAACTGGCGGGAAATTCCACAAAAGGAACTATTTGTGGTACCTGACAGTTTGTAGTAGTGAATATAAGATGCACTTTCCATTTTATTGTCTCAGGCCTCTTCATATTGGCCAGAACTATTAGTTTGGATGGGTTCGCTGTATATACGAACATTTTTGCCAGCAATGTGATTTATGAAGATGTAATTAACAAGCAAATGTAAACATAATGATGAAACTCACACTGAATGTGAATGGAGGCTAAAATTCACCCAAGTATACAGATGTATTTGTATTATATGCATTGCAAGTATGTACAATGTGGACTAAGTTCTTGTCTTTACAAAACGTGTTATAAATTCCCTTTTGGTTAAAAAGAAATTAAAAATTATTGCTGCAATTGCAATCTGCAGCAATAAACAATCTTAAACAAGACAACCTGCACTCTTTCACTGCATTTGCAGCCAATTCTGTGGGTTTTAAGCATTAATATTTACTAATGATCATGTGTAAATGTGCTCTTATGTTTTGCATCATTTAATAGAAAAACATTTTGACTCGTTCCCCATAAGTAATCTGCTCTCCTAGCTCTGGGAAACAAAACATAAGTTGGGTGCATTTGTTCAAAGATTGATTAATTTTAGGGCCAGGAGGAACTTAATCGTGTAAATTATTACCAATGCAACTTACGAGTAGCCTTTTAGATAGTAGAGGCAGAAGGGCGGGCATAAATTCGTTTTTGGGTTCCTCTGCTTTGCAATTGCAATTCGGTTTCCACTCTTAGTTCTCAGCAGCTTGCCAAAGCATTTAGGAAACCGCTAATGTCATAGCATATATAGAACAATATACTCCTTTCCTGTGCATATGTTCCTTTGGCCAAGAGGGTAGCATGCTGGCTTGGGATTCTGAATTGGCATCCCATAAGTATGTTCCCCCCGTACAAAATGTTCTTTATATATATTTTTAATTAACAATTCATTGTGATCAAATTGATTCAGCATTCCAAGCCATGCTGTTCACTTGAGCACTGGAACAGTTGCGCAGAAATGGAGAAATTGTTCTAGTTTGTTGTATGGCATTAGGTGGGTTTAGAACAACAATGGATAGATACAATGAAAAATGGCATGCAGAATTTTAATGGGTTTCAACGGGGCTGCTTTATGTCTCCATAGCTGTAGGGCTACATATTTGAGGAAAAGTTTAATCAAATATATAATTTGAACATGTAAAAGCAGCAATTTTTATTATATATAGCATGCAGCGTTTACAAATCACTTACATGCAAATACAGATGCTAACAGGTAAAATGCTCTCTTTCCTATCTTGCCACTGCTGCAGAAAGCTAAGGGTAAATTTTAAGAATGAAATAAATTATTGAGGAAATCACTCAATTTCAGTAATTGTGTGGCACTTGGGCATGTTTCAAAGGCTGTTGCCTTCATCTTCAGCATGATTCCACTGTCTGCTTCCCAGAATATTAAAATGTCGCTCTGGATTTTACAAATGGTGATCGGGTTATGATTGTTTGGGAGATAACGGTTAAAATATTTAAAAATTTTCTTTGGTTGAAAGAAATGAAAAAATACTACCACCATTCCATCACTCCAAGCTACCATCCTTGTACTCTATAGCAATAACTTTCAAAAACTTCAAGGCAACCTGCACCCTTTCATTGAAATTGCTTCAAATTTTATGGGTATGTTTAATCACATAAGATTGTGCTGTTATACTTCCTCTATTAAATGGGGAGGGGATGTTTTGACTCAGCCTATGCATTATATTCCAAGATTACAAAGTTCTGGCATAATTATAATCAATAATTACTGAGAAACTTCATGACAGCAATGCTTTTTTTTTTTCCCTCCCTCTTTTTCCTTTTCTTTTTCTTCTCCCAAATGTTTGTATTGCGAAGTTAGTATGTTGAGTGAAAAAAGGATTTGGTAGGATGCAGAGTATAAATAAGTAGATTGGAGGCCAATTATATTGTGTATATTCCACATTACTGGCAAGCAATATTATCACTTATAAGTGATTGGTGGTCTCAGCATACCACCACTGAGTACAATTGGTTCTGTGGCAATTCAGATATGCAAAAATAAAGCAAGCAAAACTTGAGAGATGAACATTGTCCGTATAGCATAGTTCTATCATTGTTTATGAGCAATTGGGACTTCTTGGATATTCCTTTATAGAGGCTTTCAACTTCTGGAATGCAGGATAAGGAAAATGGCTGGAATTAGTGACCTCTGGAACTGAATAGTAAGAATCTGAAATTGCATTTAGCTTAACAAGTTGGTTATATTATATCCATAGTTGAGTTAAACAATAAATAATGTAATATTAAAATTAGAAAGTGAAAATTTTGTGTCATAAGCATAACATAATGAATGTGCATGTTAAACCAATGCTTGTGACACCAAAACAAACTTTTCTTGTGTTATTTTCCTAAATGTGGCTTTTCAAATATGCCACATTTTATGTAGTGTAACCATTTGACTTTACAGGCTAAACAAACCAATTGAAATAACTTTGCAGAACTTCCAACATTTTCAAGACTGCCATAGTCTGTCGCATATTCTCTCGAAGACTTTGGTTAGTGGAAACTTCCCCAAACTTCTCAGAAGCATTATGTTAGAAACAATGTACACATTAAACAAATTGTACTTACAAAGCAGTAGACAATGGAATGGTTATATACCCTACCTTCAGATTATTAAGCATGATCACACTAACTCCACTCAGTAGGATGTTTCGGAAGCAATCACTTGCATATTGGGCTGTTGGCAAGACTACTCAATTTGGTCGATAGTTCCCAAGATGCTTCTTGGCAGTCTTATGGTTCTAGTAAGAACTTGTTCATCCATTGGTGCAATTTAAATTTTTTGTTATAATAAAAATGAAAAGCTTTCCCGTGTGAATACTGCCATAGGGTTAGGAAGTTCTTTTCAGCAGCTGTCTGGTTTAATTTGACGATTTTTTGCCCAAAAGTGAGCTGCTACTGATTATTTGGACTGCAGCCGTAGTATGAAATTGCATGATAATACTAGTCTGCTTTGTTGCTATTTATGAAAATAAATTTATCTCTGTCCATTCTTTTGTTTAAATGGTAATTGTTCAATGATGTAAGCAATGTCAGTTCTGCTACTGAAAAAAAGGATGTTAATTTTTGCTCTGAGAAGTATAATTATCACGTCATTATAAAAACTTTGGGCAAGTTTTTTTCCATGTAACCTAAAAATAAACTTCTCTTTTTGCAGAGGAACTAAGAGAACATTTCCAACAGTATGGTGAAATAGAAAGTATAAATGTCAAGACTGATCCTAATACAGGACGATCCAGAGGTTTTGCATTTATTGTCTTCTCGCAAGCAGACTCAATTGATAAGGTTGGTTAGATTAATTACCTAAGCATGTAACAAAGTATCTTTGGAGGAGATGTACTGACATTCTTTTTGTTAGGTCTTGTCAGCAGGAGATCACATTATTAATAACAAGAAAGTAGATCCAAAGAAAGCAAAAGCACGGCATGGCAAGATATTTGTAGGTGGTCTCGTACCTGAACTGAGTGATGACGACATCAAGAATTTCTTCGCACAGTATGGCTCGGTAATATATTACTTTTGTTCTCATTTACGTATAACCACAATATCAATTTAATCTTGCATCTTTTACATCAATCTTTTCGAAGCTAAAAGTCTATTTGTTTCAGATTGTTGAGGTTGAAATGCCATTTGATAAGACAAAGAACCAGAGGAAAGGGTTCTGCTTTATCACATTTGAGTCTGAGCAGGTTGTTCAAGAACTTCTCAAGTCACCTAAACAGTCCATCAATGGCAAAGAGGTGAGGCAAATGGATGGAACGTGTTTTTAATTTCCAGGATTATAAATATGCATTCATTTAATTATAACTTTTTACTTGCATATTGCAGGTTGATGTGAAGAAGGCCACACCTAAGCCTGATGGAATGGGCGGAATGAGAGGAGCACGAGGAGGGCGAGGTGGTCGTGGACGAGGAAGGGGAGGTAAGTATCATGTTGTATAAAGGGAGTAATTTAAGGGGTAATGCAGTGATGGTTTCTTAGGACACCACTGATGTTAGTGATTAGTCAAATTTTGTCTGAGCAATGTTACACAGTTAAGCCCAAAGGATTTATTAGACATTTAAAGTTCTGCTGATAAAAGTATACTCCTTTTGTTAGGTTATGGAGGTCAAGGATGGGGTAACCAGGGTGGATATGGAGGTTACGGCTATGACCAAGGAGGCTATGGAGGAGGTATGAATACCAACTGTTCTCCATGTAAAGCCAATTGCAGAACTTCGTACTTTAATGGAAATTTGATCAAAATTTGTACCCAGTCATGGTTCGAACCCATGATGGGAGAAGACTGATGGGCAGAATTTGGAATTAGAACCTTCTATGCAAGGAGGAAATAACAGTGCATGTCTTTCAGTTACCTGAGCTGAAGCCTTTTTACTTCAGAATGTTTGTAGAGTGGGAAGATGGGTTAGCATTTCTGCTATTACATCAACTTGAATGTTCTTGCAGGTGGCTTTTAAATGGAAAGTCGTTAATGAAAGTTAAACTAGTAAATATATATATATATGTATCACTTGGGTAAAGCTGTAATGCTTGATAAACTAAGTAATATGTGGTTTATGGATAGGTTACGGAGGATATGACTACTATGGCAGTGGTTATGGAAATTATGGAGGTTATGGTGGATACGACTACACTGGATACGGTGGATATGGAAACTATGGTAAGAACTGTTTTATAGTTGTACCAGCTTTGATAGACATTTTAGTAGCTAAGTTGTATTGTGATGCACAAGACTGGGTACAATGATCCTAACATTTTATTTGTACACTGAAGTACCTGGGTACAATGTCATTTCATTAGTGGCATTTATGGAAGGGAAATATTTGTGCTATATTGGCAGTAATATCTTGTATGTTTAAAAGAAAAGTATGGGACTGAGCAATCAATCCCATTAGTCAAAATAAATTCATCAAATTTCCAGTCTTAAGAAATTATGATTAAAGCAATACTTTGTGGCAAAGTCCAGTCTGATTGCATATCCTATGCTAAATTTCTTTGGTAAATGCCACATTAATAATTCTTGATTTCACTTATCCGTATAGTTCTACGCTGCAAAGTGTAATTGGAATGCATTTTGCTCATAGTTTCTTGGTTAATGATGAATTTAACTGTTGTATATGATGTTAGCAATACTGCTTACCTGTCATTTTTTGTCAGCAGTTTACAGCGATTGATATAAGAGCATAAGCTTGTTAAAATGGTAATAATTCTGTTCATACTCATCTTTTAATAAATTTTCCTGTAAGTTTATGCCCACGTATGTTTGTGTTTACCCAAATGGACGTTTCGAGTTTGTATTAGCTAATATCTACTCGCACACCCCTTTCAACTTGCAGAAAGGTCTTTTCACCTTGAAGGAATGTTTATTTTAAGACGATCAAAATGGTTAGCCCTCATCTCTTATCAATAAAATTTTCATTTTCTGAACGAATTTATTTTAATGTCTGCAGGGTATATGAAAAACTAAAGGCAAATGTATGATCGATAACTTTGTCTTAAATACATTTAACCTGCCGTGAAATTAACACTTCTGACAGCTAGATCATTAGATTGCTGTGTTATCACATAGCACAACCAGCTTGTCAGCAGAATGGCTGTGCTGTTTACTTCCAGTTTATAATAGACCATTATGCAAATGGTATTTGTGTAGTTCAGCATTTTCTGAACCTTTACAATATGGTTCAAATGTATGTTAAAGGCTTGTACTTCAACATACATTTTCTTTCAAAAGAAAGAAAATGCCTATTATGTTCTATGAATTATAAATAGTAATAGATTACTACTCGTGGTTATGAGAGGTGCTTCTCGTGATTTTTCCTCTTGAGCTGTTTCAGATTATTTCATATACATTTATCAAGGAACCCATCCATCTCCCGTTACTGTCAATTGTTTTGCTGTGTGAGATTATAGCTGTTATGTTATTGATTCTCTCCATGAGCTGCTCTAAATCTGAATAAAAAAAATTTTTTTTTTTTCCTTTTTTTTTTTTTTTTTTTTTTTTTTTTTTTTTTTTTTTTTTTTTTTTTCCTTAAATAGTACCATTTGAGCTCTATTGCATTAAAATGCTGGTGACATTTCTTGCTAGATCACCTATTTCATAAAGTGGTTTTAATGGCACAAATGTTCTGTTTTCTTTCTGAACTGTGTGACTCCTTTATTTTTGGACAATGTATGTTCTTCCAACCATTTCAGCATATCCTTTTTCAACCATTGCTTTGTCAGGGCTTTGTTTTATATTATGGAATGATGCAAAGCATTATCAATTACAGTGTACAATGTACAATTTGGGAGGGATTTTCTTCAGCGTTTAATTTTGGAACAATTCCATGAAAGATCTGGTGTTATTTCCTAGTGATAGTTCCAGTTTTTTGCGTTAATATTTACAAAACATTTGAAAACAATGTGGGGCAAAACCACTGGAAATGTCGGCGTGAGCAAATGACTGGCTTTTTTGCTTAACTTTATGATTGAGCAGTCGGTCCATTCCTTGGCATTAGTGTGGCTACATGTAATCCAACCACACAATCTGATTCTATAATTTCTTTCAAATAATGGCAACAATTTCTTGTCTTTAAATTAATAGCAAATTTGAAAATTTTTAGAATTAGAACCTTTAAGACTGTTGAATTTTTTTAGTTTAGGGTGCTCTTTTCTCTCTCCTACAGGAGGAGAAATGCACTTCCTAATTGCAATTAGAACCACTATAGATTGATCTTAGTTTCCAGTCTTGCTAATGACGTTCCAGCAGTTAGTATTATCTGATGTTCTTACCAAGCTCCTTCAAATATTTTTCTGTATTTCTTTTACAATGCACCTTGATATATTCAACTCTATTTATTCTTGCTACAGGTTTGACATTTATCAAGAGTCCACAATTTACCCTCTTCCTCAAAATAATTATTCACAAACCATGATGAGTTACTCAAGGACCCATTCATGCCTATAGCAGTTTTTGCAAAATTATATTTTGGTAACTAAATTTACTAATTCAGAATAGAGAAAATTATTTTGAATAGCTGGTGCAGTGAATTAAATGTAAAATTAAGATTCTAATTAAATTAACACTTACTCACTTCACTTGCTTCTATGAATAAGAGATAACAGTAACACTGAACAATATTATAGTAAACCATGACACTCATCAAAGCATTAATTGTTGAAAGCGTAAAAGCTGTGCATGCTTCAAGAAGCAAAGTTCTAATTTATTAATCACTGCAGCAGAAACTGTTTAGTGATTTCATATAGCAGCTAGATTAGAAAGTAAAAATCTGTTGGTGTTTATCTTAAATTTATCATTCAGTGGGGGTAAAACATATGCGAAGATTGCAATTGATCAGAATGTATGTTTGGGAATGCATAAAAGTTTCCAAAAGAAATTTTGAAAAAATGATAATGAAAAAATAATTTTAATTGTGTAGGCCACCACATAATAAAATTTAAGGTTTTTTATGAGTGTTCCATTACAAAATTATGTATAAAGGCTATTGTGCTTTACAAAAGTGCATAATGCATTTGTTTTACGATTATTTATATCTTCAATTTAGTTTATTAGTTTATGCATATTCATTCATGGTGGGAATTTCCCAGAACCAGCAAGTACAGGCAATAGGTCAAAGCCTACTGTGCTCTCTTGGTGGGATTTTACTTCGCAGTAGTACCTAAAAACAAAATCAGACCTCTCCCCCCTCCAATTAGTTGGATGGAAGCATAATAATGCAAGCTTAATAAAGAAATTTGACAGTAACATCTACTGTGTAGGTGTTTTTAGGTAGCAGAATTCAACTGCGAATCACTCTTTAGGACATTTGCAACTATAATTAACCACATAATTTAATAACAGTAACTTAATCTGCAAGCATGTGATAGGACACAAGAAAAACTAACAACAAAGCAGCTCCTCATCAGGACTGACAGATTATACTGCTGTCATTGGTTTAGAATGTGTGATGGTAGCATTGCCAACTGAAAAGGTAGCTGTCATTTGCAAAGTTTCAATAATATGGGCATACATGCTTATTTTCTTAAGGTACCAGAGAAGTTACAGCATTTAACATAATTTGGATCTATAGATATGTTAGCAGTTACCTTAGTTGAGATTCTTTGAATTATGGTTAAAATTAAGTTATTGAATTTTTATTTGTATGTAATATGGAAAATAGGTGCAGATATTATGAGCCTTTCGAAGAAATCCTAGAAATGTCTTAACATTTTGGTTAACACTTTTGTTGGGCAAATTTGGCACTTGTAATGTAACTTGCAAGGTGATCCATGGCTTTTAGTTGAAATTAATATGGTCAAATTTAGTCTGGACTTAGTTAACATAGTTAGCAGATGTGGATTGCCATGAAAGCTATAAATATGCCCCTTCATGCAAAATGGCATTTGCTTTCATAACGAGGAAAAGAATGACAAATAATTGCAACATTACCCAATAATATTGCACATAGGTTTTTATGCGTATAAAGTTAAGGATCATTGTATCCATTGTGTACGGTGGTACCTGTTTATTTGGTACACCTGACATTCTAATGCTTTGGTTTTACTTGTTCATTTCTAGTTCTTATGGTGCTTTGTACTTTGTGGTGTTATGGATTTGTATTAATATCAGTTTCAATTGTTGGACTACTTGGGGACACCTTAAGCAGGCATGAACTTGTATTGCTTTCCTGTGGGCAGCTAACAGTTGATGTAACCCTTTGTGATCCTGTATTTCCATTATTTTTCTGTTTTTTGACTTACAAGTGTTGGAAATTTTATAAGGTTATATTAAAGCAGTTTCCTAAATGTTTTCTTTTCAATTATTTTTGAGAAAGAGGTCAGGCAAAATTTCCAAATTTTATAAATCTGAAAGGACTATATTGGTATGTGGAAATTTAAATTTTGGGGCTTATTGTATACTGAAATTAGTGTTCTCAAAGTGCAAGTACATCATGTATATTGTTCCGCATAAGTTGGTGCTGCTTTAGATTGGTATGTGGAAATTTAAATTTGGCTTATTTTAGTGTACTGAAATTAGTATTCTAAAAGTGCAAGTACACCATGCATATTTTTGAGCATAAGCTGGCACTTCTTTAGTTATGCAGCATAAAAATTTCTAATCTTCTGCAGTTAAATCTCACAAACCCATAAATGGTATTCTGGCAGTCGAACCACTTCATTATATAGCATTTCGTAAAGAAGAATTCAAGTAACAAATTATTTATGAGGAAGTCACTCAAATTTCACTAGTTTTTTTCCACTTGGACATGTTTCAAAGGCAAATTTCCTTCGTCGGAAATTTGACGAAGGAAATTTGCCTTTGAAACATGTCCAAGTAAGTGGAATAAAACTAGTGAAATTGAGTGGATTCCTCATAAATAATTTGTTGCATGATAATATATTTCACTGTGAAAATCCCGAACTATTAATATTTATAAGAAATAAAATATTTTTGGTCAAAGTTACGAGGGCTGAATAAAAAATTAGCCTTTGTGTGTGTGTGTGTGTGTGGGTTCCCCCCCCCCCGGGAGAACACTTCGTTTTGTAACAGTCTCCACCAAACTCAGTGCAAGTTTTCTAGCATTTCAGTAAGGAAAACAGTTCTTGTGACCATAACTTCCAATGCACCATTCTTTCACTCAGTCAGTGCAAAACTTATTGCCACCTAGTGCCTCTTTGAGTTCAAAGACAATTTGAAAGGTGCCAGGTTCAGTGAATAAAAAGATCAACTCGAAAATTAATATCTGCAATTGAATGAGCTGTGGGATATCTTGTATTGTCGAGCTCTAAGAGTATACCAGTTGTGAGCAAATCTAGACATTTTGACCGGATTGCAGGGTTAAATGGTTCTCAAGTAGATATGTCTCACTATTGTTGGATCCTTCGGACGTGTAATATTCCATGACAGGACCCAGAAGAGCATGAGCATCACTTTACTGGTTAACACGAGTATGAAACTCTTAATTTTGACAATGATAAATGCTGCTTCCATTTGCATTGCTTATCTGGAAGAGTGGATCTAGCATTCATCACTGGTGACTATACACTTCAGGAAATCCATGTTTCATAACATCATAGTAGTAAGAGTGTGTAGTTCAACTGAATCATACAATGATATTCATTCATCATTCATTAATCATAGTAGTATTTCACAAATATCCACAAGACCTTTTTTGGTTTGGGGATGGATTGTTTTTATGCCTACTTAGTGGATAGTGGAGACTTTGCAGTTACTGCAGAATGTTGTGGATAATGTGTGCAGAACCATTACTGTCTTCAGTTGTACTCAATTGATGATCTGCCAAATGTCTCGTATTGCTTGTTCTACTGCAGCAATGTTGGGTTTCACAGTATGCATTCCACTAGAGCGAGGTGTTTCACAGTTAACACTCTTATTGTAAACTTCCTGTGCCACCTGGAAGTAACACAAGAATGTTCATATTGCTTGCTTAATTGAATTTCTGCAGGTTTCTAGTTTCCACTACACAAAAAATTGATAATTGCTTGCTGTTCCTTGCTTGTGCCCCCAGCAGAAAGATAGTGTGTCTTATTTATATATGTAGCACAACACATTACATATACTGAATTTTGATTACAAAGTGTTTCATATGAAAAGGAGAAACGAGACAAACCTGAATAAAGAGCTGTCTGTTGAAATTCATAAGGTTGTATCTTTTTTATACCTCCTGAAAGCAGGCAGTTCATAATGAGACCACCAGTCAACCAAATACCTACCTACTCTATAGAAGACATGTCCACATGTAAAAGTATTTGTCGCTAGTTTTCACTACTGAGGCATCATAGTCATTGGGCACTTGAAATGAAATGAGTTGGAAAAGGCTTATTTGAAAGGCAAAATTATGAGTTAGCAAAACTTATTTGAAAGGCAGCATTGCAGACCTTTGCGATTGATAAGTTCAGAAAATATAGAAAAACTCTTGAGAGCTGTCAGGAATCGAACTCCTTAATTCATTTGCAGGTCCATGCCTTTTATTCCCTCTCTGTGCATCAGAAAGTATTGTAAACCCTACAATTATTTACTTGTAGATTTTAGAAAAGATTGCTTGTAACATTACAATAAATGTGAATGCATCATAGGAAGCAGGTAGTAATTAGTTTTGGATAGCGCAAATTTTCACATTGAAATGTATATGCTCATAATTTTAGTAATTTTGTTCCACATGGACACGTTTCAAAGGCCAATTGGATAATTGCCAATTTAATCCTTTTCATTTTAAGTGGACTGTAAGCAAACCATGCTATATTATTGTGCCTTGTCCAGATTGGTTAATCTTGCACCATAAGCATGACTTTTGAGCATGTGGGGAATCTTAAGACAACTGGAATGTGGGAGAGAATAAAAACTTTAAATAAAGCTGTGAAAACTAAAAATTACCAGTGTTAGCTAAAAGAATAGTGATCATGTTAACGACAAACTGAAAACCTGTTCTTTCCACTTGGCAAGGTTGAGTAATAAATTGAAATAGTAATCAATTTGCATGTGCCCATATTGTATTAGAAGCTTTAACAATCGGTCCTGGTGGTGTAGTGGTTACCATACTTGCCTCCTACACCCAAGATCGCAGGCGGGTTCGAACCCGGCCAGGACCGATGGATTTTTTCGGGCGTAAACATCCTAAGTATGGCTTCCTTTGGAAGGGAAGTGAAGCCGTGGGTCCCGTATCGTACATTTACGACACGAAAAAGAACCTCAAGCCTGGAAGAGAGGCCTCTGAGCAAAATTTGTCGGCCGTTTCACACCGAGTTGAATGGTACGCAGATGACCCGAGATGTTAAGAGCATCCATAAATAAATCAATCTAAAATCTAAAAAACTTTAACAGCCTGAAAATTAACCTAGATTTCTACATTCACAATATTACAGCCACTTGGAATTTTCCATTGATACCTAACAATCATATTTAGATGATGCCTGCATATTCTCCAATAATAGATTAAAATTGCATAACATGCAAGAACCAAAAAAATACAGTATAAAGAACCTAAAATTATACAATATAATTATAAATTATTTCTTGTAGTATACAGGTATTCATACCTCATTTTTCCTTGGTTACAAGTGCTAATATTGCAACAACTCATGCAAAACAGGATACCATTGTATATTCCAGTAGTTAGATTTCAATAGTTTAGCATTTGCAGGTTTTTGTTTCTGCTATTTACATACATTGTGTTGGATGCTGTAGACTCCAATTGCATATCTATTTTCTTTTCACTGCTACATATTTAATCCCATATTGCTGCATAACTTAAATTTAGAATTTCCTTTATTACAAAACATTGTAAGCACAATACTTCACTCTTTGGGGGCAAAGTCTAAACTGATTAATTTGTCAGAACATGTTTCAGTACCTTTCATTCTCATCTTCAGGTGGTGACCAAGTGATGATGTTCTTGGATGTTTGTAGCTTTCAACAGTTATATTTGTTTTATGTCGTGATTGTACATCCAAATATGGTCAACTCTGATTCATCTACCTATTTATATCCAGTGTTCTTTAGTCTGTACCTCCAAATTTTTTCTTTTGCATGTATATAGTGTTCTTTAGTCTGTGCCTCCAAATTTCTTATATATATATATATATGATCCAGACAATTGTTACACTGCTGACTTTTCACTAAAACTACATCCTTTATGGTTCTGTTCAGAAGGTTAACGTTTTACACTGGAACCACCAGGGGGTGTCTGTCCTCAACTAAAGATGAGAGCAACAGTTCTTGAAATATGTTTTAGAAATGAATAGTTTGTGAATTATAGTGTCACCTAATGCGGGCTAATGTATTTATAATCATTCTGCTTAAACTGTTTCCAACTTCTATTTTATTATTGTACTTCACTTCTAGTTAAGTACACGAATGTGCCTAGTAGTGGTTGCTAGTAAAACTAATCAATGTTACTACCTACCCATCATATGCACATAATATACATTACTCAAAATGTTCATCCATTACCTGGACACCTCACCAGCGTTGGCCATTCTTCTATTGCATCTGCACCATCTTAGTGGAATTTAGTCCACAGTCTTTATGAAAATGGGTTGAATACTTCAATGGAGTTTTGAGCCGGCCCCTCCATAATATTTGTTAGCAACAGTCCAGGGGGCACACCTTCCTCAGGGCCCATCTCCAATAGCAATGAACTTGGTGTGTTGAACTTCAACCAGTATTGATTGCATGGGTCGTGCATTGTGGCTCGTTTTGATTTCCATCCTTATCAACAAAAAAGGTCAAGGATTTTACTACCTTCTGCAGGTTCCCCCCCACCTCTCTCTCTCTCTCTTTTTTTTTTTTTTTTTTTTTTTTTTTTTTTTTTTTTTTTTTTTTTTTCTTTCCAAGGCTGTTATGCATGGATGCCACTTTACAAAATAACAGAGTGGTAGAGTCTCTTTCTGCCTTCATGAATTGGCAGTGGATTCCAGAAAACTGTACAAATCTCGTTTTGTTAGTGGTTTTGTACATGGAATTAATTTGCCAATAACTGTCATTTGTGTGCTTTGTTACAAATTCCTTTACTCGTTGTGTAAAATTTCCAACCGTAGGTCTTTTATGATGCGTGGAATGGTCCACGATGTAATATTTCTTTCCTTGATATTTTTACTTCCAGAACATATTCTATGTGATGCCTACTGGCTTACCTTTTCTGTCATGCAATGCTTCTAGTCATCAAGAGAATGCACCATTTTGTTTCTGAATGAAAAAGTCAAAAGATTATTACCAACACGGTTCTTTTTGGTGCCCTATTTTATGATTGCTGCGATGAGCAAACTTCAATTGTTCAAATCACTACTTAACCATCTGTGTAGCCTCAACACTGCTCATGTGCCAACTTAATATAGCATACTTTCTGTAAACTATGGCCTGCTTATGTCCGGACTCAACGTGAGTTTTAATGAAACCTGAGTTGCAGTGCCTACACTTTTTTTTTTTTTTGCATTCGACAAACACCTTATTACATTGGCTGTGTGTTTGGTGCACCTTTAATTTTCAATATATGAGATTTTATTTTTACTAGCCTACAATGGAGAATTACATGGTGCCTGATGCAATTGATGAGTGGCTAATATTTATGGAGAATTCAATATACCATATCACAAGGGTGTGTCAATTTGACAAGCACACACAATTTAATACTCAAATGCACCTTTGTCTGCTTCATTTTTAAGATTGCCAAAAGTGCAAGTCTATCCTTGTAATGCTTTGTGCACTTAGATGTTTTGCAAACATAGCAATTGTAAAAGACCACATTGCCTTCATCCCCAACATGGATTCAGCATCCATTTCTGATATCACAGTTCTTTAAAATTTTGATGCCACTGTCATAACATTTAATTTGTTTTGCAGTTTTCTTCAGATATTTTTCCAGCAACATTCTGCCCAAGGAAACCCTACATGAAATCAAATTTCTTCCCAATTTTGTATTACAAATGTTTATATCAAATCTTCAAGAAATCTCTTATCTGAAAAAAGGCATTAGGCTTTTATACTAATCTTTCAAGGTGTCCAATCACACTGTTAGCCCATTATTCTTGCAAGCAGCAGTTTTCAATAAGTGAATGCAGAATACTAAATTTAAAGTTTCGAACCATATGCAAACTGACAAGTTAAACTTTACTACCACAGGTTTGATATTGTCTGTTATAGTTAGTATTATATACAGTAACTGACTTTTTATGGCAACATGAAAATAGATAAAATTTGTGCTTAGTTCAGCCTATTTTTATTATAAATACATTCAAGGTTTTTCATGCAAGTAATTAGTTATGAAACTGGTCATAAAAAGGGACTAATAGTAAGGTGTTCACTTCAATGTACTCCTTAACTCTCTATCTGCCCATGATGAATCAGTCTTCTCTCTCCCCAACATAGGCAAGAAGGATTTGCTAACATTGCATTTTAGCTTTCACTGAACAGGGTATAGATATTATAAACCCACATTTTCTATTTTTATGCTGTTACTTCTATCCTAACAAATGTAAACGTGTGCAGCTTTGCTCATTGGCTCCAGGATAAATTATTAAGTGCTATTTTTCATAATTGTAAAAGATCACAAAAATGATCATAGTACTAGTAGTGCTACTTTTAACTTTGAGCTATGCACTGTATAGTGATACATTTGTGTTTAATTACAGCAGGATAGAAGTTATAGAAAATGTAGTATAGGCAGATTGGGGTGGCGTGTCCTATAGGGGTACTTGTGATTAGGAACTTTTAGCTATTGTGCATAATTGTATATTGCTGTACTGTTTGAATGTTAATGTTGGCAGGTTCACCTTACTGGGTGTGATTTTAGATTTAATCAGTTCATTATTGGATCTTTTTATATTTTTTTCACTAAGTGGTGATGTGTAATGATTTTTAAAAGGCATAAATTATGAAGACCATGTGCATTACAGCATTCCTATGTTTAATTTCAAGTATATTTGTTACCCCCAGGTTTATTGCATGCCTCAATCAGCATACCAGGCCTCTTCAACTTATGTTTCAGATAGTTGCTCCTTTGTTGTCATTTAGCATGGCTTTAATAGTGTCATATTCTGTTACACTTGCTCTGAAATTTTCTGTTGTCCTTGTTTAGTAAATGCTTGTTGGTGGTTTTTCTGACATTAATACTACAGGTCATGTTTGCAAAAAAAAAAAAAAAAAAAAAATCAATTTCTGGAGAGTCTAACAACATACATGCTTATAAGCTTATAGAAGATTGAAATTATTTTTAACAAACTTAAAGGAAGGTGTCTAAATCCTTAGTATACTATTCTTTGTGATTGAGGAATGTGCAAATTGACTGATAGATTTGCTGGAGGACAAAATGATGTATGAACTTGAATTAAATTGTTTTATTTCTATATAAGCAAATAATGAGGCAACCCTTTAAATATTTCATATCAATTCGTTATATCATTTTTTAATAAACTTCCAGCAGAGAAAATTGACAATTTTGCACATTCTTTCCGATTATGTTTCAAATTGAGGGTAGATTGTTATTTAACTGTTTTGAAGGAACACAAAATATAAAATCAAGTTATTATTCCACACTTAAGTTTTATGTTATGAGGGTGGGACCGGGGTATTTTTTAAATAAGTGAACAAGAAGTAACGTCTGTTGTTTCCCCCTCCAGACTACGGAGGCTACGGCAATAATTATGATGGCGGATACAGTGGTGGAAGAGGTGGTGGCCGTGGGAAAGGTACATTATATCAATGACTCGTATTTTGCCGTTTTATTTTTTTTTTTTATTTTTAGCTGTAGCTAGTTTTCCATAGGTCTGTAGCCTGCCTGGTGTCGACATTGCTCCTTTTGTTTGCTGCTACTCGTTTTTCAGATGTGATTTTTGCATGATCACAGATTAATTTTTGTCTTAATTTTTAATAAAATTTTCAAGGCATCTATACATTTAAATAGTATGCGAAAATGATTTTTGTCATTAACCATTTTGTTGATTTTCAGCATGGTCCTTTTGCATGATTACACTTATTTTTTCTGAATTCATTTATTTATGCTTAGTGTAAATTTTTGAGGGAAGAGGCTGCATTTCCCAAAGGTGATGGGAGTGTAATCATCTAGGACATGTTATTAATTTTGAAATTTTGATACTTAAGTTTTTAATACACAGTTGTAGATGCTTAATTTATAAACTTTTTTTTAACCCCTTAGTGCTTTTTGGATGCTTGCTTTAATTTTTTCCAAATTTAAGTTTGTAATGCCTTAGTCCATTTTAGCATGTGTGTAGGATAATGAACAGCATTTGTGCTGCTAGGGAGCATAGAATTGTAGTTTGTGGGTGGGATCACTAACGGTTTGAGTTTGAATGTTGCAGGCAGTGCAGGTGGTGGTTACAGTGGTAAGCAGAGGGGTGGGAGGAGCCAGACCCAGAGGCACCAGCCATATTAAGTCCATTCTCTGTCCATGTCTCTTGTGTTTTGTCTTGGTAAGTAATGCTGTGCATGGTGACACAGCTTGGGTTAAAAATGTTCTGGTGTGTGCTTTTGTCCTTGTATATCTATAAGACAGGAAACTGCCACTTGCTGTGGGAGGCATGTCAACTTGGGTTTAAAACCATTTAAATTAATGGGTGGTCCCCCAAGTGTAATTTTCATGCTGTATTTCAGTTGTACTAAATTTTTTGCTAAGACAGTTTACAACAGGAAATGCACATGGTAATTTAACCATGCCACTGTAAGATGTAACAGGCCATCACCTGAAAACTGAACTAGCTGTAGCTTCTGACTTAACAGCTTTTGGCTGTATTTACCTCTTTTAGTTTTAGGTGCTGTGAACGGCCAATTGAATTTTAATGGTAGATCTAGCTCAGTTACTTTAATTTGCAACCTTTTCCCTTTTAATTTATGCTAAGCATTTCCATAGCAATCTATTAAATCATTGGTTGTACTAATATTGTTTTCTTTATTTTACAGCAGCAGATTAGTCCACGTGGTGTCTCTTTATCATCGGCCATGTCATCGTACGTTGCATCATTCCATTGAACATTGAAGTTATCGTATTCTCATAAGATAAACTAAGCAATTACAAATGAACATATGTAGTGTAAGTGTGGCAGTAATTATGGTTGAGGCCATACCGTGAATTTCGAAGAAGTCTTTTTTTTATATAGAATAACAGGATTGTGTTAAATGTAACGAAGACTGCTAAGTGTGGAACAGCGACATTCACCTTGGATTGCATTCCAAGAAGTGCAGTGTTGGGATTGTGGCACCAATTTTACATCTCTAGTTGCTGTATTTAAATGCCACTTTAAAGGATCAATAAACAGTGAACACAATTTTAATAATGGTGTTTAATTCTTAGATCATCTTAGCTAAGTATGTAGTCCTTCTAGATGTAGGTTTCTTTGTTTCCCTTAGTGATTTAAACTTGCATTGTATATCTCTGAACAAGCTTCTCTTTATATCCTCTCCTGATCATTCCTGAATCTTTATAATGTGGTGACATGGTTTCTGTACATGATGCTGGGTGTTTCCTATCTTTTAAAGTCCACAAACAATGACATGTATATTGCCCATCCTAAAGATAAGACTTAATCCCTTAAGTTTCCAGGATGAGGTATCTTCTCCCAAATTTACTTTTTGTTTTTAATCCAAGACCTTTTGGTAAGCTAAATTGTAATTTTAAGTGTAAAAATAGCTTTTGCTGATTAAAGTTTCCTTTCTCTGCGAATAGTGTGTTTGACTCATGACACCTTATCCTAACTCTATCATTAGGCATTTTATGTCTTTGCCAGCTTAAAACAAGACTGAAGGTAATAAAAGGATGCCTAATTACATAGTTGCTACTAGCATCTTTATATTGTAACTTGCATCAAGTCTCATTCTACACTGCAATAATCCTGTATCATACCTTAAATTAGGTAGGAGATATGTGAATAGTTCACTGATAGCCAACCTTGGGTTTGGAAGTGCATGTCCCAAGAATGAAGAATAAGTGTGCAGTGGTGTCTGCCAATTTGATAAATGAGAACCTCTTCAGCTGTCCATGCACAGAAAGCATAAATGTATTCTGACAAAAAAAATCTCTTGAATGCAACATCTGAAGTCCTTGTCGAGTGCTTAGTTCTCAAGGTAACCAGCAAGGCAGTAAAGCCATGCTGCAGTTGTTTATATGGCATGTATAAAGATGCTGCATGTGTGTTAACTATGGCAGTGTGCAGTGATGTTTGCCTCCCAGCATGAATCCCTCCATTTTTTTTAAAAACAGTTTCATTATATTGTTTTCCATACAAGGCAACCTTTAATATATTTCAGAATTTGTTCTGTTAAAATGAAATATGCAAGGGCAAAAGATGGGCATACATTCAAGAAGTTCTTACATAATATAAATTTGTGTTTATTATTTCTGTGTCTGTTGACTTGAAAAATTTAACTTCATGTATTTAGTTATTTGTAAATAATACCGTAGTTTATGATTATGTTTTTGTGTGCAAGAGGTGTGAAACTCAAATGATATGCTAAAGTATAATTTAAGGCAGCATAATGTTTTATATATACTTTTATAAAACCAGTAATAAGAAACTAAAATGTGGGAACAGGTAAAGTGTCCACTGCAGTGTGCACTTCATGCTCTTGTGAATACAAGCATTCCTGAAGTTCTCAGATCAATGCAGGCAATCTGGTGATTAATTATTTTTATCTAAGGATATACAAGTCAGAAGAGGTGATTTACTGCTCTGAACTGAGGGTAATGCATTTTCTCTTAATCCTGAGAGTTCTAAGTTTTATGGACAGGAAAAATCTGCACCCTTGGCTAGCAAGAGTTGATTATGAAAGCAAAATACATTGAACGTGTATATCAAGCCAGTGAAGCAATTTTTATTAACAAAGTTTAATTTGCAAATAAGCAATGTAAATAAAAAATTTTTAAAATCGTTAAAAAAGTGTTCATATAGAACTAACACAGTGAAGCTCATGTGAATTGAATTTGTTTTAGCACTCTTCATGCTTCACTAACCTTAAAGGAAAGGTGGTTGCGTAGTATCAAAAGCAATGTTCTGCTCTGGTGAAACATTTATGAACTTAAAATTTATATTTTCTTCTTTCGAAATGTCAAAATTCATCAAATGATCCTTATGTTTGTAGATGTAAATCTTTTCCCAAATATCCAATTCTACTGGTGCCTGTACAGCTCTCAATGATTCAACTTTTTTTCTGTATATCATGATTTTCGGTCCAAAAGTGATATGCCACCGCTGATTTTTCTATTTGTATTTTAAATTCCTCATGTTCTTTAAGACGTATCCCCACATTCCTCTTGGTTTTTCCTATGTGGATCTTATCACAGTCAGCACATGAAATTTTGTAAATTCCTGCTTTTTTCTCTTTTGGGGTATTATCTGTAGTATTGTCTTTCAAAACGATGTAGACTAAATCTATAGGTGGGAGCCAATTTTATATTAACATCTTTTAAATATTTTTTGAAATTTATACATCACTGTTGGGTTATATGTGAATTTTTTAAAGGACATTTTTTCTTTAACTGTTGATAATGTAGTGCAATTTTCAATTATTTTCTTCTGGAATGTTTTAATCTTATTACGTATTAATTCTTCATTAAATCCATTTAAAATTGCTATTTAATTTTTTTATATTCCATGTTATATTCTTCTTTACTGATTGGCAAATTGATCATTCTGCATATCAGACTATTAAAAATTGCATGTTTGTGAGCCATAGGATTAAAACCATTTTCTTTGATATAATTATGTGCATGTGTATCTAGAAAGTCATCCACGGCCGAAGATGAAGATAACATAATCTTTGAAACCGGTTCCATATAATTTTAAGGTTAGTGAAGAGCGTTAAGACGACAAATTCAACCAGCAATGTTAATATTAACATGAACATATGGAAAGATCCTATATTGCACTCCTAAAGAAAAGACAAAAAGATGTTCCACAAAAATTGTAAAACTGGCCACCAGAGCAGAATACACATTCTTACAGCTTAACGAATTATCTGACAGTTTAATTTTAGCTGATTAGAACCAAATGTTCTCAAAACTGGTTCTCTACATAATGAAAAGTGAGGCATTAAGAGTATAGTTCAACTTAATCATAAATATCGATCATATGATTGGCTTCACTGTGCAAGTTACAATTTTAATTTTAATCTGTAAAACCTTGCGCTTTGAGAGAGCAAGGTTTACATCATATTGTATTTGTGCAGAGGATTTTGCAAATTCAGAAGATTCTTGTGATTTGGCTGCTGACATTGATGAAATTTGCATTGCTGTTGGTCACACTGTCAACTCCTATAATTAGGCATTTCTTCTTGGTCTATGCACACCTGTGAATGAGACTGAAGCAAATAATACAAAGAGTTTGATTCACGGTTAATCTAAGAAAGCAGGTGGTCCACTATTTTCATTCTATAGGCTTCCACGCTTTAATCAGTGCAAACACTAAAGGAGAGACATTCATCTCTAAAGCAGACACTACTGTATTTTGTACTAGATTATAATGGTACATTATTTTTATGGCAACATTTACAGATATTTATGGTTGACACATTGTGTGATTTAACAATGCTGGCACAAATTATATGTTGAGACAGGCATGTTAGGGTGACAATCTTACATTGACTAAACTGGTGGATGTTAATGTGTTATTTACTCTTGACATTTTAAAATAATTTAAATACATGGAATTTTCACAGTAAAATATAGGTATCATGTAACATTAATGATGAAATCACTCAAATATAACTAGTTTTGTTCAACTTGGACATGTTTCAAAGACAAATTTCCTTCATTGTCAGCGTGGTTGGTTGCACAGTGGGACTAACACAGGTGTTGCTTCCCCCCACCTCTGTCCTTGTCCAGTCATAATGCCTTAAAACTGCCATTTCACCCAGCAAAATAGTGGAAGGATATGTTTTTTGACATTGCCATGTAACAAAAACTGATTTATACTGTTTTGATGGGTGAAAGGGCAGTTATACAAGGCAATATGACTGGACAAGGGGCAGAGGTGGAGGGTAATGAACACCTTTGTGTTAGTTCCACAGTGGCCATAGTTTATTAGTATAGCAGTTTCAAACACAATAAAAATAGTCATCTTAAATGAAGTTGAAAACAGTGAAGTTGTTAAATATACAAATGAGTCAGTATTATGTGACACCAAAACTTCACTATCTGGTCAATTCTTCAGAACATGTTTCAAGAGCATTCGCTCTCATCTTCAGGTGGTTGGGTGAGAGCAAATGTTCTTGAAACATGTTCTGAAGAATTAACCAGTTGTGAAGTTTTAGTGTCGCCTAATACCGACTCATTTGTATAGCAATTAAAATAATTTATTGCTCGAAAACCTTTGAGCTGCTTTCTGGTCATTGTATTTATAAATAACAGGCTGAATGGAGCAAATTTACAAGAATTATGAATTAAAATGTGTATCTTGAATTGTACAGTGAAGCTAAATCATATAATTGATATTATTGTGTGATTAAGTTGAACTACACACTCTTAAGGCTTCACTTGTCATAATATATAGAACCAGTTTTGAGGACATTTCGTTCTCATCAGCCAGACTAAAATTCAATTGTTGGATAATTTGTTGAGATGTGGTAATGTGCATTCTGCTCTGGTGGCAGTGTGATTAATTGTAGTTTATGTTTTCATCTTTGCAGTATCGAAGTTCATTAGACTGTATTTGTAGACGTAGATTTCCCCTGTTTTTACTGCTGAGGCACCAAAGGCGGTGGACACTGGTGATATATGAAATGATATAAATTGGGAAAGGATATTTGGGTGGGGGAGGAAATGTTCCAGACCTAAGTTTGGGTACCTCCCTGGCATTTGCCAGTTATGAGGACTGAAAAAAAACCTGTTATGGAGGATGGTCTTGGTGGGATTCAAACCCCAGACCTCCCACTCACGAGTCTGCACCTTAACGACTTCGCACACCTGTGGCGGTCTCTCTCCCAAGATGCTAGTTCTGTAGGTCCTTGTACTGATTTTAATAATTTTGTTTTCTGATGAATACAAACAAATTTAAGAAACAGAAGTTAAAATATGTTTTAAAAAGAAATAGTGCACAAAAAGGTACAGAAATTCAAGAGAGAAATGCATATCAAAAGAAACCCTAACTTTTTCAGCAAGTAAAGATAAGCTAATTTTTAAAAAATTCATATATCCATGGGCTACAAAAAATTTTCAGAATATTCCTCAAGATTTTAGTATGAGGTTGACACCAGTTAATAGATTTAATGTTCCAAACCTACTTATAGACAATGTTAATTACAGTATTCCACAAGAGAATAGAGCAGGCATTTACAGAATAAATTGTGCAGAATGTGAATAAAATCTACATTGGAAAAACAAGGAGAAACAGGCACACGGGTAAAGGAACATGAAAGTACAAGCAAATCAGCAGTATAGCATATTGTTTTTGAACAGGAAATCACAACATAGTAAATAAAACAAAATTATTAAAATCAGTACAAGGACCTATAGAACTAGCATCTTGGGAGAAAATCTACATCTACAAATACAAAGATAGTCTAATGAACTTCGGCACTGCCAGGGATCAAAAATTAACTCTTAAGTTTATAACACCACCACTAGAGCAGAAAGACATTTCTACAGCTTAATGAATTATCCAACAGTTGAATTTTAGCCTGGTTGATAACAAAATGTTCTGGAAGCTGGTTCTGTATATTATGACAAGTGAAGCATTAAGAGTGTGTAATTCAACTAAATCATACAATAATATCAAAGAATTATGAAGTTTGTGGTGTGATGTGCAAACATGTGCATTTCTTTACATAGCATCACAGCTTTTGTTAAACAGAATAATGGCATCTCTCTTTGGTATAATTTTTAAAAGGATCTTGCCAGTTTGCGGGATTTAAGCAATCGTTTCATAATGAGTGTATTTTTTGTTGTCTCCTTTATTGGTATTAGTTTTAAACACCTTTCCATTCCTTGGGTTATTTCATTGTCTTCCATGTCGGGTTGCACAATGCTGTATGTAATGGAGCATAATTGTATTCAAGTGTGCTACAGTTATTTTATATGTTCTTAAACTTTAGCTCTTTGCACAGAGACAAGAAATGCCTGTTCAATATGAAAGATGTTATAAATGATATTTGGGGAAATTCTCCAAACAATCGTCTAATATTTCTTTAGTCAGAACTATATGCTGTCAGGTTTCCTAGATTGAACAGTACAGGTGGTCTAAAATTTGTTATACAGTTTATTTGCATTGGTGTATAGGCTAGAACTTGTGAACCCAGGAATCTGTCTTCAAATCATCATTGAACTTAATGAGTTATGGCATATGCTTAAAATAAATAGTAGAAAGGATATTTTGAGCCATAATTTTATATAGAACAAAACACCACTTGTAATAACTGAATTGAACTCTACCATTAAATTCATACTGACAGCAAGCTGCTAGTAGCATAATGGAAAAACACTGCTCATTGGTTCATACTTAATTGGATTGTTCTGTATTACGGCTGTACTTTAGAGATAGATTTATGAGTTCATTGAACAAAGAAATCCTTGCAAAGATTTAGTTGCTAAGGTGAATGAGGAGAGGGGTAGAATGGGTAAGATGGTGTAGGTTTCCCCTGTCTTATTACAAGCAGTGCAGTGGACTGTTGGCAGATAACTGATTTTTGAAAGAGAGAGGAGTTTTATTTTCAAAAAACTTTTTTAAAAAGAAAGTGTTATTGAGGATGTTTTTATACTTAAGAGGAGGCATCATATGTAGCAAGTGATGAGTCGTGAGGGATAACCAATATGGATGTTCAGAGAGGCAGTTTATCAGTCATCGCCTCTAAGGAAAAAAAAATTTTTAGAAGGATATCTGGCTGATGCATATGGACAAAACAACTAAGGGAAGAAGGTTTAAGTTTTGATCTTCTTCCTGAATTAGTAATTGATATGAACCTCCTGAAAACATGTCTTGCAAGAAAAGATAAAGAGGATGCTACAAAAATGCAAAACCACATTCAAAAAATGTTACCCAGACCCAAACATCCTGCAAGATATGATAAACCATGACCATTTTATAGGAAAGAGAAAAGGAATGCTATAATATAGACCTACATTGAAAATTGTGAATCGAGTATTTTATGTCATATAAATGATTATTCATCTTAAATAATTAATTTGTTTCATAATAATCCAAAGATTTATCAATGGTCATAGTAATCCCATTATATCTTTGAAGATTGATATCTCCTGTAATAGTTCACAGCAGCTAAAGTTTATATACTTAGATATATGTTAAGTTTATTAAATGCACTATATATGAATATAATTTGCACAAGGAAATAATTTGATCGTTCCTTGTCAATACTTTGTTAATACAACAAATTTTTTAATTAACATTGTCACAAACGGCACATGTGAAGTGGTCAGAAGAAACACATGTATCATTCATAATGTTCTAAATAGCAAGTAGCAGGAACTAAGGAATTGGGTGCATTTCTAAGCCCGACTGCCAATTCTATAATAAAAACGACTTCTACTTTCTCAAAAAAATTAGGGGAACATATGTTTAAATCAAAGTCCCAAAATAAATATTGATATAATATAATTTTTGACACTATAATTATAGATTAAAGAAGAGTGTAAAATTAGAATAAGCGTTATAACAAACTTTTATTTCACAGGATTAGAAATAGGAACAAATTGTTGATTGATACAGAAAACAGTGGAAATAAGAGTTTAACAATGTTTCTATGAATATTTCAATACCCAGCACCTAACCTGTCCTCTGTGAGCTACGATGACTTCATAACATCTATGTGGCATGCTTCTCATAGCCTCCAAATAAAGATTTGTGGGATTCTCTCCCATTCTTCAGTGACTACATTTGCAATTTCTCCCAGGTTCTGTGGCAGTGCAGGAAACTTGTAAACAAGTTTTTCCAGCTTATCCCATAGGTGCTCAAAAACATCGGGGTCAGGATGGCATGCAGGTCAATCCATCACCCGAATTTGACATTATTGCAGGACATCGTTGGTATTCCATGTTGTATGAGATTGAGCATCATTATGCATTAGGATCCATACCATAAGCAAAGGATACAACATGTAGAAGGACAATGCCATTAAAATAACATAAGCATATACGCTGTGGGGCAACAATCTCTGTCTGAGACTCAGTAGTAATGCCAACTCAAACCATAATTGAACTATCTCCAAATCTGTCGTTCAATAATGCAGGGGGGAGCAAGATGTTCCTTACACATGCACTACCATCTTAACCTATCAAAATAAAGCTTGATTCATCTGTGAAGAGAACACTTCCATTGGAGGAGGCTCAAGTTCAAATGATTCTGAGTAAATCTCGGCTGGGCTTCCTTGCATTGATATGTTGAAAGGGGGGTTCCAGATCTCAACCCTGCATTTCTCAGTTTGTTCCTTAATAGTCTAATCAAAGTCACCAATCCAGTTTTTTGTACTCATTTTTTAGATTTGTGTTTGTGCACAGCTCATAGAGCAAGATATTTACCTTGTACCTCTGTTGTCTTCTACTTATGCCCTTATTCAGGCCACCTCTTGTATTCTCCTGTCTCTATATATCACTTCCAAACCCTATGGATGACAGATGGGCTGACATTAGAATCCTGAACAAAGTGAATGGACTGACCATCTTCAATCCACACAACTGCTTGTGTGACTGATGTTTCATTCAGATGTCTCATTGTTCTGTACTAGCCTCAACATAAAATTAAAATAACAATTTCCTACCAGAGATTGCAGTTAAAATCTGTTTTAAAAACAAAGAGCAGTCACTTCAACAGTTCTTGAAGACACTTATAGGGTTACCTCTAAACACAACTATAACAATGAGTTGCTTGGAGAAGGTGTATCATCTGCATCAGCTCTATTAGACTACAAACTCTCCTGAACCATGCTTCAAATTTTGAATGATGCAAGATCTGTGATAGAAAAAGACCCAAAAAATGTGGGCAAAATGTGGTAAGTGTCAAGAATTTGTATGTCATGAACATTCACACACTTAAGAAAGTAAAAGTGTGTAATAATTCTGAGTAAACCGACAAGAAAATAAGATTCCAGTAGCATTGTTTTCTTTTGTTAAGTAATATTAATTACAATGAAAGATCTTTATTATGCAAAATAAAGTGTATTTGAATTATGTTCTTTTTTTTTATTTAATGGTGTTTAATGCCCATTTTTACTACTGAGGCACCACAGGCGGTGAACACTGGTGATACATGAAATGAAATTATATATAGGGAAAGGATTTTTTAAGGAAGGAAACGTTCCAGGCCTAAGTTGAGGGTACCTCCCCAGCATTTGCCAGTTATGACGACTACGGAAAACCTGGAAAAAACCTAAGTCAGGGATGACGGCCCTAGCAGGATTCGAAACCCAGACCTCCTGCTCACGAGTCTGCGTCTAAACACCTCGGCAATCATGTTCATTATGTATTTGCCACTTCAAACTGATCAAAGTAATGTAGCAAGATTTCAGTAACATAGATTTCCAATGTTGAGAGGTAATAACATTGAAGATATATTATGATATTAAACTTGTAGCTTCGTACTGGTATGTCCAGAGAACTAGTAATATGATGATTCAGTTATTGTGAAATTAAAAAACACTAAATTTTTAGTAGTTTATATGGATAAAAAGTTACTCTTGTAGTTTTATTTGCTGAGAACATTATTCATCTAGAAAAGGACATTTTAAAGTAGGTATTTATGGAATACTTACTTATTGAGGATGAAGTTGAAATCTGGAGTGGAACAACTATTACAAACTTGAATAGGACAGGGATAATACAAAAAAAGCTTATGGAGGTATACAATCTAAAAAGTTGCCAAGCTGTAAAATAGGTGTTTAAAAACCAGCATATTTTAACATTAGTTTAGCTCAATGTATATAAAAATCATATTGTTAATTTAAACAAATGGATGAATTATAGCATTTTGTAATTTAGTATCTATAAAATGTACATCTATATTGTAAATAGTAAACTGCATTGTAGAAACTCGTAATTGTAACATGTTAAGCAGTAGCTGTTTATTATGTAGGATAATTTGTAAAAAAATTAAAATTACTCTAATATTAGCAATAAAATATGACAAAACATATATAGCATTAAAATATAAATTGGAACTTGCACAGTGAAGCTAATCATATTATAAACAATGTATACAGTTTTTTTCTTTCACACTAACTCCATTCACTTACATAAAATTTGGAACATATGTTTCGGGAGCGATCCCTCCCATCTTCAACCTGAGTTTGTCAACAGGCTGAAGATGGGAGGGATCGCTCCCGAAACATATGTTCCAAATTTTATGTAAGTGAATGGAGTTAGTGTGAAAAAAACTGTATACATTGTTTATATATATATATAACTCCATTGTCAACAGCTTCGTAAGTACACTTATTTGGACTAATCATATTAATTGATATCATTGTATGATTCAGTTGAACTACACACTCTTAAAGCTTCACTTACTTTTCATAAATGTATGGAACCGGTTTTGAGAACATTTAGTTCCCATCTTCAGCCTGACTATAGTTCAACTGTCAGATCATTCGTTGAGCTGTGGGAATATGCATTCTGCTCTGGTGGCAGTGTGATAAACTTGTAGTTTATGTTTTCATCTCCGGCAATGTCAAAATTCATTAGACTGTCTTTGTATTTGTAGATGTAGATTTTTTCCAGGTTGCTAGTTCCGTAGTCCTTGTACTGATTTTAATAATTTTGCTTTATTTATTATATATGCTACTGCTGATTTCTGTATTTGTTTGTACTTTACGTTTCTGAAATGTTCCTTTAACCATGTGCCCATGTTTCTCTTTGTTTTTCCAATGTCGATTTTTTCACGTTCTGCGCAATTTATTTTGTAAATACCTGCTTTTTCCTCTTGTGGAATACTTTCATTAACATTATCTATCAGTAAGTTTTTTTACATTAAATCTATTAATCGGTGCCAACCTGACATTAAAATCTTTAAGGATATTCTGGAATTTTTTTGTAGCCCATGGATGATATGTGAACTTTTTAAACTTTGCTAATTTTTTATAAAATCAGAAACTAGTTTAGTTTAGTTTAGTTGTCGGAGCATTCAGTGAGTTCATGGAGCAGCCACAGAGACCTACGAACATTGAACTTGACATGACCAAGTCTGTTGACAGCTAATAAACATTTATTCACTTTGGCACAGCCTCTTCTACTAAACAAACACTTTAATAATATAAACTAAAACATTTTATACAGTTCAATAATCACCCAAAATTAGCAATAAATCAATTCTCATTTGTAGAACCCTGCCCTTAACTAGCTTAAATTCATGCACATGTAAACTTTTAATCTACTACACATATAATCACAATACCACTACCAGCCAATTGCACAAAGCAAACACTTTTAAGCTCACAGATCCTCTCTCCGCACTAACCATAACTATTTGCTCTTAACGCTATACTAATATTCCCCAAGATTCCTGATTTGTCTTTGATCATCAAACATTTATTTGCTGCATTGCTTATTTTATTTCAACCATTTACCATATATTTAACTTGTTGTGGTAATCTGTGGCTTGTTTCCATTCACTTGTTTCTAAGTATTCAAACAAAATATATTGTACATTTTCCAAATTTCCACATATAGTGCAAATTCCATGTTTACAATTACTTTAAAACCCCATAAACTCTAAATTCCTAATCTAAACCATGCCATCCCCTCTCTCCTGCTTATTATATTTACATGTATATATCTTATAACAAATTATTTATGAGGAAATCACTCAAATTTCAACTTACTTGGACATGTTTCAAAGGAAAATTTCCTTCATCATCAGTGCAGTCCCACTGTCAGCTTTTCAGAATGGCATTAAGATGTCGCTCTTTGGATTTTATAAACTTTTTGATGGTGTTACTGTTGTTTGGAACTAAATTTTCTTTGTTTTCATTCAAGAATACTTTTTTTCCACACCCTAATTCTATGGGTTTTCAAAGAGTTTTAAGAGTTTTGGTTCATTCATTTCATTTCATCATAGTTTTTTTTGCCAGAAATGTATGCTATTGCTGATTTTTCTGTATATTTATATTTTACATTTCACATGTGTTCCTTAAACCGTATGGTAATGTTCCTTTTTGTTTTTCCTATATATATATTATTGCAGTCTTTCCAACTGATTTCATAAACGCTTGGTGGTTTTCCTGGCGGGATTTTGTCCTTTGTGTTGGTTTTTAGGAGGTTTTTGCAAACTACATTTATTCACTGGAGCTAAAATAATGTTGGCATCTTTAAAAATCTTTTGAAATTTAGGTGTGCCCATGGATGGAATGTAAATTTTTTATATATCTGCTCTCCTTTGTAACCTTTCAGTGTGGTGATTTCTTTTATTTGTTTTTTGAATTTTTCTATCATTTTCTTGATCAGATCTGTTGCATAGCCATTTTTCTGTGCTATATGCATTATTTTATGGTATTACAATTCGTATTCTATCTTATTTATTAGCAGGTTTGTTAATCTAAATTTAAGGCTATTGATTATGGCAAATTAACGTTGTTTTGGATTGTAGCTGTTGCTTTTTATATAATTATCCATGTGTGTATCCTTCCTGAATATGCCAAACTCCAGTATGTTATCATTTTTTGTAATTCTTATATCCAAGAAAGGAAGAACCTTGTTTTTCATTTCCATTGTGAATTTTATGTTGCTGTCTTGTAAAACTACTAAATGGTAGTTTTATTGCATTATCTTTCCATTTTGCAAAGACATCAACATAACAGTATCAACATTTGTATATTGTGGGAAAGCCTTTTTTTAACATCCCCTTTTATCTCCTGGTAGAACACTAGTGACTTCTTCCCCCTTATTATAGAATCTAATATCTGTCTATCTATATCAGCAAAACTTACCCTAATATGTTTCCAAAAACCTCCCTCCAAATCACTTCTTAGCTATACATCACCCATTCCATTCCTTGTTAACTCTTCCCCAACTTTGTTTACCCTACCCCAGACTTCTGAAATGTTAAATATTCATTTAACAAAGAAACCTCCAACATCTGTTATACTCTAAACCAATACTTCAGAATTTTCTCCATTACTCACCATCTCACACCAACCCTCCCCATTTCCAACAGTGCACCTGCATTTGCAGCATTTTGTGAAATTCCGAACACATTCTTACAAAACTTACTGAGGACCCTATTCCAGCAATTCCTAACTTTCCTCTTTCCCCCATATTATGCTATATGCCCACCTTGACTCCACCAGTGCCCTATAAATTCTTTCCAACCAATTCATCTTCATCTCTGATGCAACAAACATACATTGCTTAATTGGCATCAAAGCTAATAAGCCCCTTGTTTAACACTGATTTCTCCCATTGACCAGAGGAGAATCTTCTATATGTAAATTGTGACACTGATTGCAAAATAAAGGACTCGTTATTCTTAAGCCCAGCAACAGAAAGTGAAATTGGAAGTATAATATCAGGCTTAAAAATAAAATGTCTCTTGGGTGGGATGAAATAAACCCCATAATTTTAAAACATTGTAAGCATGTCACTCCCAAACCTATTTCTTATCTAATAAACTACTCCATAGAGAGGGGTGAATTTCCTCAATGCCTTAAAAAGTGTATAGTATGGTCTATATATAAAAAGGTGATGAATAGTATAGAAATAATTATAGGCCATTAATCATTTTTAAAGAAATATAATATATCTGGAGATTTCAACATGTATTACAAAAAGGTTAATAACAATTACTGCAATCACAGAGTTTATCCATCATGCATCTATAAAATTGGATGGTAAGATTGGAGGCTCTATTGTGTGGTCTCTCAAAAGAATTTGATTATGTCGATCTTGATAGCCTTATCTACAGATTGGATAATTATGGTATATAAGTTGATAATCTAATGACTTTAATTGATATCATTGTATGATTCAGTTGAACTACACACTCTTAAAGCTTCACTTACTTTTCATAAATGTATGGAACCGGTTTCAAGAACATTTAGTTCCCATCTTCAGCCAGGCTAAAGTTTAACTGTCGAATCATTCATTGAGCTGTGGGAATGTATATTCTGCTCTGGTGGCAGTGTGATAAACTTGTAGTTTATGTTTTCATCCCCGGCAATGTCGAAGTTCATTATGCTGTCTTTGTATTTGTAGAAAATAAACTGTGCAGAATGTGAAAAAAATCTACATTGGAAAAACAAAGAGAAACATAGGCACACGGTTAAAGGAACATTTCAGGAACATAAAGTACAAGCAAATAGAGAAATCAGCAGTAGCATATCATTTTTGGACACAAAATCACGACATAATAAATAAAGCAAAATTATTAAAATCAGTACAAGGACCTACGTAATTAGCAACCTGGGAGAAAATCTACATCTACAAATACAAAGACAGCATAGTGAACTTCGACATTGCCAGGGATGAAAACATAAACTACAAGTTTATCACACTGCCACCAGAGCAGAATATACATTCCCACAGCTCAACGAATGATCCGACTGTTGAACTTTAGCCTGGCTGAAGATGGGAACTAAATGTTCTCGAAACCGGTTCCATACATTTATGAAAAGTAAGTGAAGCTTTAAGAGTGTGTAATTCAACTGAATCATACAATGATCTCATTTAATATGATTAGCTTCATTGTGCAAGTTCCAATTTACATTTAAGTATCTAATGACTACTTACCTCTTACCTGAAAAATAGAACACAACACAAAAATGAAATTCACTTTATGGTTACAACTCCTACTGTAAGTCTGTAAAATGGGCTTATACGTTTTATATTATACAAATTACATACCAAATGTAAACAATGTTAACATAATATCTTATGTAGATGACACAATTGTCATCTGTATTGCAAATAATAAGGATATGTTAATCTAGAATATGAGCTTCCTGGTAGACCATCTACTTAGTTCTTTTTAGGTTAATAATCTTAAGTGCAATATGAATAAAATTACATCAAAGCAAATTACTCTGACACACAAGACTAACTTCAATACTAAACACAAGCAAACCATATAACATACAAGACACTACATTTAATTTCCTTGATGTATGTGTGTGTGTGTGTATATATGTGTAATTTATCATTGTCTGCTCATATTAATTATATATAGAAAAATCAGTAAATCTATTCTTAATGAGAAATTTTAAACCAATTGGTAATAGTAGTCTATTAAAATTCTGTACTGTAGTGTTATTTACCCATATTTGATATATGGAATTGAAATATGGGGAAGTTGTCCAAGGATACATTTGGACAGAGTGTTCACCTTGCAGAAAAAAAACATAGGCCAATTTTCAGTTTAAAATCTTCAGACTCTTGTGTAAAGATATTCAAGCAACACAGAATGCTTACACACTTCTCTTTTTCATTCAATGTGAAGAATAACAATGTTTATGACTACTAATACTATACATAATAATTATTATTTTAGGGAAAGGACATCCAAAAATTTACTGATAGAGATGTTTCTGTATTGGAGCAGATTCTTCACAATAAACAACCTACTACAATTGTTACTACTGGTCTCCAAGAAGAATAAACTACAAGTAATAATATTGACAGCACTTAGTATATTGAACAATATTTATTCCAGTGATACATGGTGTAGAGTATATAAGTGAATCATTTAAAAATGGAGGAGCAGGCTTTTCGGTATACTGTGAAGATTTCTATCAATATACACCTTTGGGATAGTATGCTAACAATTTTGATGGTGAAATAATGGCAATTAGAGCAACTTTAGAAAATGTATAGTATAGATCTAACATAAATAACAAAACTGCTGATTTTAAGTGACTCTAAAGCAGCACTACAAAGTATAATGAATTACAGTTACCCAACAACATATACTATAAATGAAATAAGAAAACTATATCATACTATCCAGATAAAAAATACATAAATAGTTTACATTGGATCCCAGAACATTTGGATTGAAGGGAAATGAGATTGCTGATACTTTAGCAAAAAAGGGAACCACCATTAAAACAAACTTTTGAACTAGAACTTCCTTCTAAATTGAAACTCTTGAAAAGATTAATATCCAACAAAAACTTATAGGAAAATCATATGAAATTGTAAAAACTTTAAAACATCTTTTATTGAAACCAAGAAAAATTGGAGTTGCCCAAGTTCACTTAATTAATTGTTAGTCACGATTGCCTTCATAACATCTCTCCAGAATGAAATTAGTCAAGGGCAGCCACTGCCCATAGTGCAAGGAAATGAAACCTATCCTAAACAAAGGATGTCCAGCAAAATGCAGCCAACTATATAGCAACAAACAAATGGAAAATAACTTGGAAGCTCTTTATTGGCAAGCTAGGGAAAAAATAATAGATGTCAGCATCCCCAATTATTATTAGCAATCAACCAACCAACAATTGTTACTACTAAAATGCTACAAGATACAAAGCAAATTAAAATATTTTTTAATTTAAAAATCTCTGTATAAACTCAATGACTTTTATATATTGTATGTATTTATTCTTTTTGTACTTGACAGTGTCAAAACCTTGTTTTAGTAAATTAACAACTAAAACATAAAATTTTAAAAAAAATTACAATATTCTCACAGAAATACTTTCCAGCAATGATAATGAAATTGTTTAATTAAATTTGTGAAGTAGTTGCTGTATTTCTTTTGGTGTTAATTAAATGTAAAGTAAGCTAACACTATCCAAAGCTTACATGCTAATCCATTTTTCTTTGAGATCATTGAAAGAGAAAATTTAAAAAAAACTGGATAACCAACAGCAAGTATTAATATGAGTCAATTTATGATTTCAAAATATAGAAAGTATGCAATGCTTTTATGAAGATAGACTTAATTCTGTAGATTGCAGACTTTAATCATCAATAAGTTTGCTATCATGAAAACCAGGAGGTATTACTACAATACTTGTATTAAATTCTCTCTCGCTTTCTGTTGTGCATGCTCAGCCATGCACATATGAGTGTTAATTCTGGGGCCTGTTACATAAAAGTTGACAATTTGTCAATATATTGTGACAATCAATTGTTTCATGTAACTTACAAATATGTCACATATAACAGGTATAAAATTATAGCTTGTCACAAGCTAAATTGCCATTTTATAAAGCTGACAATTATGAAAAAATAAATTGTCAACAAATAATAGTAATTAAAATGTAAATTGGAACTTGCACAATCATATAATTGATATGGCTGATGATGAGAATGCAATATTATTGAAACTGGTTCTATATATTGTGGCAAGTAAGTAAAGCATTAAGGGTGTGTAGCTCAACTAAATCATACCATAATATCAATTAAATAATAGTAATTTTATTGCACACCATAGACTCTGTACTTGGGCTTCAATCATTCAAAAAAATACTTGCTAAACCAAACAATTTAATACAAGAGGCAAATTTATCTCATATAACAATAGGGTATTTTTATTTATACTATAAACAATTATATTCAACTATATTTTATATATGTATTTACAATGAATTTATCCTATACATGCATTTATCTATCAAGAAGTTTTTCAATTGTGTTTTACTTTTTCATTCTTTGGCTTTGAATTATTAGTGGCAGTTTATTATATAAAATTTTACGAATAGCTCTTGGATCTCTTTCAATAGCTTTTTTGTTTACATTTAAATGATAATACATGTTCTGAGTTTGAGTACTATAGTGCTATGATTGTTGCTATGGTCATAGAATCATTAGATGTGTATTTTCTGACAATGACTGAAACTCAAGCATAGAGTCTATGGTTTGCAATAAAATTATTATTATTTGTTCAAGAATTTTTGCTATTTACTGAGCATTAATATTTACTTTCTTTGTACTGATATAATAAATTATAATCATGGGGTCTTACGGTAAACTGCATAAAATCAGATTATTTGGCCATTAAAGCAAATACAAATGAGAGTTCGTTATTGATAAAGAAACAGAAATATTACAAGTTGACCAGTCCAAATACTTAAAAACAATCATAAATAATGTAGAAGGTATTGGAGAAAGGGAAATAAAAAATGGAATTAAATTGAGTAAAATAATTGTAAGCTTTTTTTTTAACATTTTAAAAAAATTGAGTCAAGATTGTAACATACACATCACTAAAATTCAATAGAATGGAAGACTAGTTTTGGGAGCCATTGCTCCTATCGTCAGTTCCTGGCCTACCACAAACAGCAAGACCGGCAATCGACCAGGAACTGACGATAGGAGCGATGGCTCCCGAAACTAGTCTTCCATTCTATTGAATTTTAGTGATGTGTATGTTACAATCTCGACTTAATTTTTTTAAAATATTAATATTTGACATCACTGTTGCAAAAGCTCACTACATTTTATGTAATTGTAAGCTGTTTAAATTCAATAAGGTGGAACAAACACATTTGGAAAATATATATATATATAGGAAAAATACTGATGCAATCAGTTTTGAGCCATGGGAGTGAGATGTGGGTACCGTATGAGTATTATAGAATATTAGAGATAGAAATTGGTTATCTCGCATGGAGCACTAAATTTTGAGAATGGAGCATATTAAAATGTGGGATTTAGAAATACAATGGATGCAGAAGAAATAGCGCTCCAAAGAATTGAAAACAAAAGCAAGAACATGGTTTGGACATTTGATGAGAATAGAACAGTACAGATGGTTTAAAGCAGGTTAGAATGGCAACCACCAGCAGGAAGAGAAAGACCAAGAAGAACTTGGAGCAATGAGATTATGAAGGCAATGATAAAATGAGGCTTAACACTTGCAGACATACAGAATAGAAGGATGTGGACAATTGATACAGGAAGACGACAGTAGCTATACAAACCTAAGATAGAATAAATGAATGAATTGAATTTATTTCTTCCAATCCCCAATTTATATGCAGATATAATATTTTAACATATAAATAAAATAATTTCATGCAGTTTTAACAAATAAATAAACATGTTAAATCAAAGTAAACAATTTACATTTCCATATTCTCAATATATGTAAATTTGCTACTATTTAAACATATAAATTTCCCACTTAATCACCCTTAATTTATCAAGTTGCATTCTTTTCATACCCCATTAAAATTAACACCAGGTTGAGTATGTGATGGGGATATATATTTACTCCTAAACTGTGGCATTACCATTATTGTTGTTCCCATTTGTCATCCCACCTTCCATAACCATCTTGTTTCACTTTCATGATGTATTTTCCAAGCTTTTTTTGTATTTTCATCTGATTTTAGATTTAAAATTCTTCTGCTTGTAATTTCATTTGATAAGTTTTCCCATTTTCATAAAAGGAACTATTCCCTCCAAAACTTGGTTTGTTTACATTCTCAAATACAATGCCAAGGACTACATTCTTCATACATTGTACATTTCTTTTAATATATCTCTTTCTTATCCTACTTAAACATATTACTCTTGTTTGAAACCATGCCAATGCTTCCCTCCCTGTCTTATCACAGGTTTCAATGCATCTTTCTCTTCCCCATCATTTTTAGTGTGCTATATAATTTCAGCGATTTATGATATTAAGACTAACCCATATGTCCTGTTTTTTTTAATATTCTCAATTCTTGTTTTTATCTCCTTCCAAAATCCTTTTCCTATTCTTTCCCCCTCATACCATATTGATCCCATGTCCACTTCTTGTAGAATATTCTGGAATAGATAATAAATTATATTATATCATAATGTAAATTAAATATGACAAAGTGCAATGCATTTGATAATACTTATCAAATAATGAAAGTATTATCATCATCATCTGTAATAATCTGTATTAAAAGAATGATCACTGTCACTTTACCATATATTTTATAATAAATGTAAACAAACAACTCAAATAATCAGATAATTATGACCAACAACATTAACTCTGCTATAAAACAAATGTCAGATAAGCTACAGGAGCATTGAAGAAAACATAATAGCTTCTTTTTATGTAAATTTTGAAAAAAGAAAACATTAAACTTCTTGTATGTTCATTATCTCACAGGCATTATTGTATATCACATTAAGGTGATATTATCATATTACATATTGCTCATCGCTGCTGCATATGCTATTACAGGTAAACATTCTCCTGTTGGATTTGTTTGACTATTTTACATATATGCCAGTTTGTACAATTGATGTGACAATTTTATATTTCATAAATAAAACATATATATCAAAATATTTCTGACAAATTGACACTTTTGATCAGTGATGGTAAAATTTTTATGAAATAGAATATGACAAAAATGTTGTGAAAATATGTCATGTTTTATGAATGAAGAATTGGTTAATTTACTGAATAGTAAAACAATTACCTATCAAATTGTCAACTTTTATAAAACAGGCCCCTAGTTATTAACAGAGCCAGGAAATTCAAGCATTTATTTTGGTTAAAATAGGCATTTATTAAAATGAAAATAGAGAGTAATATCATTCATTATTAATGACAATAAGTATTTAAGATACTTAATAATTTATCACATAATTAAAGTATTTAAGCTTACTTTTCTTGGTTATAAGCAACAAGATATTTTTTCAAGGTATTAACTGTCATAGTCAGCTTCTTGTCACTTAGAACATTTTTCATCATGGAAAAAGAAAGTTGTACTTTCACTAAGTGATTGGAGCATATTTAATACAAGCTATTTCAGAAGGACTCATACCAGATACAACAGAACATTTACGTTTCAGGATATCATGGAAATTTTGATCAAGACACAGTAAAGTAGTTTTGAGTAGTCCTGGCAAATGGACAACAGATGCACAGTGGTTTCTGGTCGAGTCCATTAATTTGAAACATTAATCTAGTGTGTGTTTGAGAATTATATTTGTATGTAAGAGTGCTATGTAATAACCTTCAGAAAATATGTTTGTAAATATAACCAATGTAATAAAATTTGTTCACACTAACTCCATTCATTTACATAAAAACTGGACATATGTTTCAGGAGTGATCCCTCCCATCTTCAGCCTGTAAACAAATTGTTGTTAGAAGTGGCAGTTGGATCTCTTGATGTTCTTGTGGCTGCATCTGTTGGTTCTATTAGGAACTTGCTGAGTTAGTCCATTGGAGGGAAATCAAAATTCATTAAGTTTTCCTTGTGGAAAGTTCTGTTGCAATGTGAAGTTGTTTCAGTAGTTTTGTCTCTGGTTTAATTTCATGATTTTTATTCCAAAAGTGCACTGCTATTGCTGATTTATCAATCTGTTTTAAGTGAATATTTCTAAAGTGTTCTTTTTTCCAGATTTCCAAATTCCTGTGTTTTTCCAATGTATTTTTATCGCACTCTGCACATTTTATTTCATAAATACCTGACCTTTGTTCTATTGACATGTTGTCCTTTACTGTGCAACCTAATAAGTTCTTTATATTAAAATTGTTCTTTGGGGCTAACATAATTCCTTGTGCTTTGAATTTTTTTTTTAATTTATTGTGGTAAATTGGGTGGTACGTGAAACTTTTAAACTTGTACCTTTCTTTTGTGCTTTTTAGTGTGGAAACCTGTCTTATTGTATTTTGTTTTTTGATTTTATTGATGATTTTTATTACTGTGTCTTTGTTGTACCCATTAGTTTCTGCTATCTTTAAGATTTGTTGCTATTCCAATTTGTACTCTGCTTCTGTGAGTGCAATTCAAAAAAATATTCAAAGCACAAGGAATTATGTTAGCATATACATGACAAGAATACTAGACAAAAAGCAAATCTACATCGCCCAACTTCAGCACTTTCATGCCATCAAAAAGGCATTTATTATGAGTGCATTTTAGTATACAATGCTCTTCCCTCTAGCCTAAAAGTCTTAATAAACAATGACAATTCCTTTAAATCTGCTCTTAGAAAATACCTATGTAAAAAGGCCTATTATTCTGTAAAGGAATATATGAGTGACAATAGTATACTGCACAACATATCAATGTATATGTAAATATGTATTAATAAAAGTTGTATGATTGATTTGTCTGTTTTTGGTGTTGGTTGAGTTGTTCTAAGTGTTCTTTTTATTTTTATTGTAATTATTTATGTAGATGTAAACAAATTTGTAAATACAGATTGAAAACTACCATGGTATTTGTATATGACAAGTCCAATGTTTGTAGGTCTCTGTGGTTGCTTCACGAACTCACTGAATGCTCCAAGAACTAAACTAAACTAAACAGGACTTCATCCAAATGTGCCCAGCAAGCAATAACTCAATAAATAATATGTATGGAAATACACATCTGTCTGTGACATGGCACAGTGTTCAAATGGAGTGTTGAATTTCATGACAGACATGTGTGCACTGAGGGCATGCCTAGACCTTGTCAAGCTCACTTAACCTCATTGAAGGTTGGAATATCAGAAGGTTTGAGCACAGAAAGTCTTCAAGCACCTATCTGAGGAGAAGAAGGCAGAAAGAAGAAGCAAATGGAAGCATGTATAGAGCATTTTTTGTTATGTTATCAAGCAGAGAAAATCTATTTTTTGAAGATTGGTTCTGCAATCAATGACAGACTTTTTTATCCAGGGTATCCTAAATTTGTGATGTGTTGGCATACTTGCTTGAATAGACACGGTGACTATGAGTAATGGATATGTCACCAATGTATCACTCTTACTTCCTGTATGTTCATATATTCCAATCAATAAATTACAGGAAAAAAAGTCTCACTTTCATTGGGCAAACCATATATAATATAAGCAGCATACTAATGTTAGACCATTGTTTTGGTCTGAGCTCTGTACTCTGGCAACTAACTTCAAATTACCGGTTCATATTTTTAAATGCATTAAATATTCTTAAACAAAAACAGTGCCATATAATAACACATAATGTGTAACTGACCAAATTTCCATAAAACTGTTGTATTACTGCTGCCAGCTATGTATTCATAATCACAGTCACTTTTCCTTTGATTTCTATTACCCAAAGTTTCTGTTTTGATCCAGGTCCCATAGTTTTCAGCATCTTGAACTGTCACTGAATACTAGGGTTAAAATTCCCAGTCAAATAATTTTCTACAGCAGTTTCTTAGTGAGTTCCTGATATTATTTTCATTGCATTTTTGTAGTTTTAAACTGATTTTGTTCTATAAAACTACCCCAGAGGTTTATTCCACATTTCAATATACAATGACAATAATTAAAATATACAGTTGTTAAAGTTGCAACTGAGTTAAAATTCCTTAGTGACCTAATGAGATAGCATGAGCTCAGGTTAGACACAATGCACTCAATATGTGATTTTTAGTTCAAATGATTGTCTACTTGAAGTCCAAAAATTTAATAATGGTGCATTTTATATAAATTTATTACCATTTTTGGGGGTTCAATGATATGTAAGCAATAAAATGCATAAGATTGGCTTTTTTTTCCCCTCCCAAAATAAGAATATGTTTGCTTTAAACATATACACATTTTAGCTAAAATGTTAATTGGAACTTGTAATTTGAAGCTAATCATATAATCAAGATCATTGTGTTTTGAGTTGAACTACACACAAGAGCCGACAGTTAGCTGAGGATGCAAACAGTGGTTTTTGAAACTAGTACTACATATTACTGGAGCAATAAGAGTGTATAGTTCAACTCAATCATGCAATGATCTTAAATATACATATTTTGTTTAATTTCCAGACAACTTCACAAGAGATTTTACTAACAATACATTAATATCATCAGAGAAAAGAATTATGTTATCCATATCATTCATTAATATAAATATGAAATAGTAGAGGGTCAAATTTAATTTTATCATTTTTGTAAAGATTTTCAAAATGCACTTTCATGCTTCTTAGTCAGGATACAAACAAACTATAATAAAAATATCACAACTGGATAACTTTATCAATTAAAAGCACTTTTAAACAGAAAAGAAAACTTTACAATAAAGTAAGTTGTAGCAATAACTTATACTTAAAATAACAATATATTATAAATTGCTTATGAAAGTTATAAAAGCAACAAAAAGTCTTGCATCATGAGAAATTTACTGGGAAATTGATAATAAAATAAGAACCACCTGGCATATTATAAAAAGGGAATTAGGCAAAAACTCATACCAGAAACATCCACTCACATTTTTATTTTTATTTTTATTTTTATTATTATTATTATTATTATTATTATTATTATTATTATTATTATTAGCATTGTCATCATCACCAAGGAGGAGGAGGAGCAGAAGAAGAAGAAAAAGAAGAATGCACTTTCAAAGAAAAAAATTAGACATTTATAAATACTCATACTTTCTATATATGGATGAATATTTACATTTAAACACAGCATGTTATTTAACAAGTCAGCATGTGCTAAATGTGGTGGAGGTTTTTTATTAATTAATGCACGATGGTTATAAAGCTTATGGTATGCTTATAGTTGTTTTGTTTATTGTATTCATGTCATGTTTTAATGTCATGTATAGTAGGTAATCTCAACATTTTTATCAAATTTCAGTGTACATCGACAATATTAGAAATATATTTATTGCTGTCAATAGACTCATTTACATAAGTTCCAGACATTGTCAAAATACTAGAGTTAACAAAGCATAACTTATTCTTAGGACAAGGTTTAGTACATATTTGCGAGAGTTGAAAGAGTTTACCTACAAATACTGTTAAGATTACAGTTGAGTACAATTCATCCAACGAATATAAACTTGTATTTATAAATGGGAATGATTTGTATAGGTTGGTAGCTCGTTGCAGGTTTTCTAGAAGGTGCCTACTGTTCTGCATTTCAAATATATAATGGTCTGCCCAGCAGAATTAAATTATTAAGAAATGAACGTAAATTCCTATCTTCCAAATATCCTCTTTAAGGAATTCTTAATAACTCACATTTCAACCATATGAATGAATATTTTGAACTTAATTCATCCTAATTGTATGGTTTTTTTTTTTTTTTTTTTTTTTATATCCTTGAGCTCTTTTTCAACTCAGAATATACAGAACAAGATAAACACATTAATAACATAAGATGTATGTGTTCAATATCCTTGAACATTGCTCTCCATGGGATCTAAAGAACAAGAACAAAATAAATACATGCTAACTAGGGAATTCAACCAGGAATTAAATTATTAGTTTACATAAAATATTTTGCTTGGTTTCATTTTGTGGAATTTTAAGAGGTACAAGGTTAACGATAATTAATAAATTTCAAAATTCTTAGGGCTGAAAAAAACTACTAATAAAGCATATTCATACAGAAATTTATACTTTCCTTTTAAAAATGTAAGCTTTCAAAAGCATTGGTTAAAAATATTTTAAAGTTCTTACAGAATTCGTAAGCGAATAATACGTAATAGTTGTACTAAACGAGTGAAAAAGGGAATGAAAATGATAATGTACAGACTACTCTGTGTAATCTTCATTTATATTCCTCATTATCAGGGTTTGTGTGCTTGCTTTGCAAAACATTTTCCTTTATTTTAGACTTATAATGAAGTAAATGAAAAGTTTGTGACAACTGACTCAGCTATATATCAGTGAATATGTATTTATTTGAATTCGCTGATGTGCAGTTTTAATAGCAACGCATGTAGCATGGCGATTTTCATTTGCTTTTTTTTTTTTTTTCCTCCCCGACTTAGGATCCAGCGTGCATTGGATTTACGGGGTTTCCAAGAGTTGACGCAAGGTGTTTTTAATCTCAAACCTGCTCTCGTTTTCTGCGATACGAGATCTGTTGTCATTGCGCATCCATTTAGCGCAAGGTTGTATAATTTGACACTAGAGTGCGTGAAGTTCTCACAAAACGATCTTGTATATTATTATTAATAAATTTGTCACTTAATATTTGTATAAAGTTAAATATTTTCTGCAAAAGTAAATTTTTTTTCCACTTTTGTGAGAACGCAACAAATTTTGTTGGTAAGTTTGAGGTATTATGGTAGAAAAAAAGTGATTTATACAACACCCGTGGTCGGAGATCTTTAGGGTGGGTTTGCTGGTATGTTCCAAAGTACTACGGCTGTTTTGTATGTACATATACAGTTTCATTCGTCATTTTCGATATTTAATCAATAATAGCAAGATTATATTGGATTCTGGAAAACTGTAGCGAAGTATATCCCAACTATTTCAGTAAATAAACCTGTTATATTTGCCCGCCAACCGCCGTCCATGCGTTTGCAACTGAAATCATGTGTTTCATTGTTCTTGTATGTCAAATTTAGTATTCATCAACAGTAAATTATAGCGGGTACATTAAAAATGGATTGCGTTTCTTTACTATGATTTATATGAGGATTTGTGCACAGCTTGCGCTGCTAGAGCATCAGGAATTTTGAAAATTAAATATAACCTATCAGGGCATTTTTTATCCACTATATTTTACGACTATAACATGGGTGAGGGCTATATAATATTGGGAATGGGTTTGCAGCTAAGTATTTATGATTTTTATCTTTTGTTTCAGGTGTTACTTTGCAGCTTCACATTGTACTACACAACCCTTCTTCACACATTTGCTTTAAATTACTCCTTTTATCTTTTTATCTGTCCTTGTCGAAAGCACAAAGTGATTGGTTAGGAAATGGTCATGGAAGCCCCCCCAAGTCCCCAGTGTGTAGGCCGGGAATTTGTGCGACAGTATTACACTTTGTTGAATCAAGCACCTGCACATCTTCATAGGTAAGTAACAAGTGCATATTTACACATTACCTTCTGTAATAAGTGAAAGCCAACTGATGCAAAGCAAAAATAAATTCTATTACATTATCAATGTGCAAGAATTTAACAATATTTTACTTTTATTGTGCTATGGGTTCATAAAATTGTAAGGAACATGTGAGAACCATTAGAGGGAATTAACAAGAGTTATACTATAGAATAACAACCAATGTTTCCTGGGCTGAGGGAGAGAATTTTTGCAAAGCATGAAGACTGCAGTAAATACACAATATGAATCATACAAGAAGCAGTTTACTAAAAAATTACAAACATGCTGAATAAAGTATGGAAATACATGAATCCTGAGTACTATTTTTCAAAACACATACATTTTATCATCTTTTTTTATTGTTTTATCTATTTAAGTTAAGGAAATTTATCACCTGATAGTAATAGTGTAGGGTTACAATATGCTTTTAAGCAAAATTTATAGTTGGAGACACTATGAAAGAATTATAATGCATATCAAAATTTGATGTATTTGTATATCAGTAATGTGTTTTGACACCAGGCAAGGTTCAGATAACTTTGGCCTGGTGTCAAAACTCACTACTGATATACAAATACATCAAATTTTGATATGCATTATAATTCTTTCATAGTGTCACAAATAGAATCTTTACACGTTTAATCTTTAAAATTTTAAATAATAATTTAAAATAATAATTCATAATAATTATTTTAGACAGGAGAACCCAAGTTAAGAACTGATATCAAAATGTTTCTGGATTTCTAATTTTAACTTTTAAAATTATTATTTACAGAAATAAGACAAGTAATTTCCATATCTTTGTGGCAGCATTGCATTTGAAAGAATAAATAAGTGATATTTATATTTGTTTACACTCTGTCAGTTAAATTCAATATCTTAACACAACAGGGAAGTAAATAATTCTGGATACTCTGTACTGCAGTTTTCAAATCAATTAAAGTTTGACTTTGTAGTAAAGCACTTGTAGGTATGTATGTATCTTGTTCTGTAAATCCTGAATTAAACTAGAGCTTTAGGATGTAGAACATGTAAAAATATATGTATACATATGTACATAATTAAGATGAATAAAATCCAAAATATTCATCCATACTGTAGAAATTTGAGCTAACAAATATTCTTTAGGAGAATTTTTTTAGATATGAATTTACGTTCATTTCCTAATAATTTAGTTTTGTTGGCTAGACCATTATATATCCGAACTGCAGAGTAGTAAGACTCTTCTGGAAAATCTGTAATGAGTTAACTGGCCTATACAAATTATTTCTGTTTCTAGTATTGAATCTTGTTTATATTATACTATGTATATTGAAATTTGATTAAAACATTTTGAAATTATCTACAATATATGTATATTCCTCTGTCAGAGTAAGTACATTTAATCTTTTGAAAAGAGATCTACAAGATTCTATTCATTTCCTCCCACAGATTATTCCCATAACTTTCTTTGGGAAACTGAAAACTTCTTTTCTGTACAAGAAGAGTAACCCCCCAAAATACTAATTTCATTACAGAATGAAAGTATGCAAAGTGTATGTTGGTAGATCATTTAATCTCATATCATTTCAACATGCCTTCCATTTAAGATTTTGATTAATTTGTAATCCTAATAATCTGTAAGACTAATTTCTTAATGGTCTGATGTTGATAATGGATTGTGAGATCTTAATGTATGTTTACATTTTGTTCTGAATTAAATAAAATTTGTCTTATCTATATTCAGCAACATTTTATATACTTGAAACCATAAGTTTAATAAATAAAAAGCTTTTGTAGTTATGTTTGACATTAATTTTTGAGATTTCCCTCTTACAAGTACACCAGTATTCATCTGCGAAAAATAGTGCTTTTGATTCACGACTTCACATGGTTGGTTATTGACCTAACCCATTGATATCTAATTTTTGTAAGTAGCTCATTATCTATACCTTGCCTTTGTTAAGTCACAAAATATCCCCATAGCATGTTCCTTTCTATGTAGTGCTTCCAGAATTTCTGTAGGTGAATGTAAATGTGACCTTGTCAGTTTTGACATGCCATTTCTAAATTCAAACTGGGAGGATGTTAAAATACTATATTTATTTATTTATACTGCCAGTATACTGCCAGAGTTAAGGCCTTTTCTTCCACTCAGCCAGTCTTACATGGATATTAAATTAAAACATAAGTTAAAAACTAAACAAAGAAAATTGGATAATAACTATAAACACAATACATGAGTTAGTCATTGTCATTACAGATCATGTTTAGCAGTTATATAAAAATTAAGTGAAATATATGGCTGCTAAAATGAGGATAATATAATGTGTTGTTTTAATGTTAAAATTTATTTATCTTATATAGACCTTTGCTAATAAGTACCTTCTTAATTCTGGTTTTAAAACATGTGCATATATAAAGTATATATTTCTTGGTTTATAATTCATCCACACTATAAAGACATTTATGAATAAGATACAGCTTGAGCTCTATTTCAAATAATAATAATAAATTTATTGCTGTCCATTGACTCGAGTACACAAGTTTCAGACATTGTCAAAATCTAAGAACACTAGTTTAAATAATTCATTTACAATTATAAAGTAAAGCATAAGAATAGGAAAGGTTTAACAGAATCAGTAGATATACAGTAACTTATTCTTAGATAATTTTAATACACATTTACAGCAATAAAGGAAAATTACATATTTTTTCTACAATTCATCCACCCTGTATAGGCATTTCTTAGTCAAGAATACTGTTGTTCTCTCTTAAATTTCTCCCTGTTTTTTGTTTTTAGAGTATCTGGTAGTTTGTGGTAGTTTGTTGTATAAAATACACCTTTGATAAATGAATCTTTTTCTGATGAGTTTTTGTTTATGGTGACTCAATGTAAATTAGCTTTTCCCTGTGTGTCATAGGTGTGGTATTGGTTATTACTGCCAGCGTGCTTATTGCTATTTACAATTAATAGGATTAGTATATATACATATAGTGAGATAACATTTAACAGGTTATTTTCTCTAAAGATTTTTCGACATGAAGTTCTTTTGTTAAGTCTGTAAATAATTCTTATACATTGTTTTTCTAAAATTAGCAGTCTATTTAGGTTATCAGTATCTGTGCTACCCGAGTTCTATGCCATATTGTTTATGCAGATAAATTATACCTTATATGCCATTTTTAGAAGAGTATAAATTGAGGTAATTCATAACATGGTTATATATAACTTTATCTAGAACCTTTGAGAATGAACTTAAAAATGATGAAGGCCTGTTGTTTGATGGTAGACTTTTTTCTCTTTTTTTAAAAAAGAAGAAGTTTAGAAATAGTCTTTCAGGAAATATTCCAGTTGCAAATATGCCTGAGAGGGTTCAGATGACAAACTTTTTAATGGTTTAGTACTTATCTCATCTCATCCCATCTCATCACTTAATATTTTTGAAAGTTGTTTTACTTAGCGATTTTTTTAATATATCTAGTGCCTTAAGCCCTACATTATTTCTGTTTACACGTTTCTCTACAACAGTTATGAGTTGACAGTTAAAGTATCTGCAATATCCGTAAAGTAAGTTTCACATTTTGATAAACTAAAAAGGATGCATATTTATTTGTCCTACAAGTTTCATTTTTAATTTTATTTCATGCAGTTTTAATGTTATTTAGACTTATTAATGACTTGTGAGAAATACTGCTTTTTGTATCTTTAATTATTTTATTTAGTATTTTGTGATACTTTTAATAATTCATTTTACAGTTTATGTCATTGCTAATTCTACTTTGTAAATAAGGCTTTCTTTTGTTTGCACATGACATTTTAACCCAATTGGATAACTATAATTTACTATTAATTAATTTGTGCTTAAGAAACTTTAGAAAATCGAGTGATAATATATCCTATAAGAATGTATTAAATATGTCCACACTAACTCCATTTACTTATACGATATTAGGACATGATGATGATGGGAATTAATAGTTAATCTCATTAATTGATATCATTGTATGATTCAGTTGAACTACACACTCTTAAAACTTCACTTACTTTTCATAAATGTATCCAATCGGTTTCGAGAACATTTTGTTCCCATCTTTAGCTAGGCTAAAGTTCAACTGTCGGATCATTCGTTGAGCTGTAGGAATGTGTATTCTGCTCTGGTGGCGGTGTGATAAACTTGTAGTTTATGTTTTCATCTCCGGCAATGTCGAAGTTCATTGTGCTGTCTTTGTATTTGTAGATGTAGATTTTCTCCCAGGTTGCTAGTTCCGTAGGTTCTTGTACTGATTTTAATAATTTTGCTTTATTATGTGGTGATTTTGTGCCCAAAAATGATATGCTACTGCTGATTTCTCTATTTGCTTGTACTTTATGTTCCTGAAATGTTCCTTTAACCATGTGCATATGTTTCTCTTTGTTTTTCCAATGTAGATGTTTTCCACATTCTGCACAATTTATTTTGTAAATACCTGATTTTTCCTCTTGTGGAATACTGTCATTAACATTATCTTCAATAAGTTTTTAACATTAAATCTATTAATCAGTGCCAACCTGATATTAAAATCTTTAAGAATATTCTGAATTTTTTTTGTAGCCCATGGATGATATAGGAACTTTTTAAAAATCAGTTTATCTTTTCTTACTGAAAATGTTGTGGTTTCTTAGATATTTTTTTGTCTCTTGAATTTCTGCACCTTTTTGTGTACTAGTTCTTTTTTAAAACCATTTTTAACTGCTGTTTCTTCTATTTGTTTGTATTCTTTAAAATATTCTTCTTTGCTAATTTGTAGGTTAACTAGCTGGTGTGTTAAACTGTTAATTACTGGATGTTTGTGGACTGTGGGGTTAAAACTGTCGGCTTTGATGTGATATCTGCATGTGTATTCTTTCTGTATATTCCAAATTTAAGATTTTCTTATCAAATATCATTTACATACAAAATAGAAACAGATAATTTTGTTGCCATTCTTACATATTAAAATAATGAAATGTCAAGAATAATGTATGATATATGATATATATATCATTTACAAAGGAAATAGAAACAGATAACATGTTGCCATTCTTAGATATTAAAATAATGAAATGTCAAGAAAATCTTAAATTTGATGAACTTCAACATTGCCGGAAATGAAAACAAACTACAAGTTTATCACACCGCCACCAGAGTAGAATACACATTCCCACAGCTCAACGAATGATCTAACAGTGAACTTTTGCCTAGCTGAAGATGGGAACAAAATGTTTTCGAAGCCGGTTCCATACATTTATGAAAAGTAAGTGAAGCTTTAAGAGTGTGTAGTTAAACTGAATCATACAATGATATGAATTAATATGATTAGCTTCACTGTACTAGTTCCACTTTACATTTTAAGTTCTATCTAATCTGTCGTGCAATAAACTTCAAGTTGATTGAAAGTGGAGAGGATGTCTCTTTGAAACCAGTCCCACCGTATTTAAAAGTAAGTGAAGCATAAGAGTGTTATGCAACAGATTAGATAAAATGGGTTTGTATAAGATCAGAGATAGTAAAGAAAATTTTTGGGATGAGTCTCAAATAAGGAATTTCCGGTAATGGATAAATCAGCAGTAGCAGCTCACTTTAGGACCAAATATCATAAAATAAAACCTGAAATTAAACTGCTGAAACATCTTCACAACCCATTGGAGTTATCCACATCGGAAAAAATTTTCATATTAAAAAATAGAGAAAACCTAATGAATTTCGAGTTTCCTCCTATGGATGAACTCGGCAACTTCCTACTTCAACCAACATATGCCACCACAGGAACTTCTGGTTGTCTAGCCATCGTTTCGAATAATGGCGGTTCAGTTAGCAACTGAGGATGGGAGAAATTCTCCTAAAACGCATCTTACTTTTATGTAAGTGCAGTTTTGTATAAAAAATGAATACCTAAATTTAGGATATATTACCACTCCATTGCCAACAGCTTCGTAAGTGCAATATTTAATGGATATTAGTTTTGCAATTCAATTACTTGACAATTTTCTGCTTCATAAAGCATGAAAATGTACAAAATTGTTAGACAAATTTGTCACATTCTGTTTCATGAATATTTTAGTGTGACTGATAAAAAGAGAAAATTTGTCAGAAATATTTTGACATATTTGTTTAAGGGAACAATATTGTCACATACAATAGTGACAGATTGAATATTTGTAAAATTGTCATACAAATTCCACAAGATAAACTTTACCTGTCAGAGCATTTGGAGTAGCAATGTGCAGTTCGTGATATGATATAATTTTAGCCTTAATGTGATATGTGATAGTGCCTGTGAGATAATTCAATACTTGTACAATAAGTATAAAAAAGCATCATTAGAAAGAACCTATAATTTTTTTAATGCTCCCATAGCTTATCTTGGCCATATCAGACTTATCATTTGTGGGTTTGCTTACATTTATTATAAGGTGATGGAGATCTTTCTTTTAATATAAATTATTGCAGATAAAGTGTGCTAATAACAGTAATTTCATTTGTGGATAAGTATAAAATACATTGCACTTCATCGCATTTAATATACATTGCAATATAATACAATTTATTCTAATATCAACACAAAGAAAGTAAATATAATGTTCAGTAAATAGCCAAGTGTCTTGATTACATACAGTTAATATTTCTATAATCATAGCAACACAGTCATTTGTTGACAATTTATTTTTACATAATTGACAGCTTTATGAAACAGCAATTTGCCTTATGACATGTTACAATTTTATACCTGTCATATATGACATATTTATAGGTTATGTGCATCTAGTTATTATATACCTACAAATTGTCACAATCTTCAAATTTCATGAAACAGGACCCTGGTGATGCCATCGGAGTTTGAATAAAAATAGCCCTCAAATGAACTAAGCACTTATTTAAGTTTCTCATAAATTCTTTAACTGTTACAAGGTTAGCCCTCAAAGACTGCTACAAATAAGTTATTTCAGTTGTTTATGGTTCTGTTTAAGTAAAATTCTCTGCAAACATTGTTTTTCTTCCTGCAGATTTTATAACAACAATTCATCATTTGTTCATGGTGGTCTTGATGCTCCAAATCGTGAAACTAAGCCTGTAGTTGGCCAAAAGCAGATTCATCAGAAAATACAACAACTCAACTTCCGCGACTGTCATGCCAAGATCAGTCAGGTGGATTCTCAGGCAACACTGGGTGATGGGGTGGTGGTTCAGGTAAAGTCATTTATATTGCTATTAATTCTTTTTTTGTCCAAGTTATAGTTTTCAGTCTTCTGTATGGAATATGTAGCAATTTTTGGAATTAATTCACTGCATTGTTTGCTTACATGATCATACCTAATTCTCTTTCCTTTGTTTATGCTTATATATTTATTTGTGAAATTTGATGTGCTTATTCCTGTAAACAAATAAGAGCATATATACAAAAATAAAGTTTTGGGGTAAACTGGTTTTGCTGTCATAAATTTCTTTGTTTATCAAAGCATGTTGAGCATAAATTTTTTTCCAGGTAGTTCAGAACAAACCTATTTAAAGTAATAATAACTTTTTATATTAAAATGTAATTTGGAACTTGCACAGTGAAACCAATTATATAACTGATATTATTGTATAATTTAGTTGAACTACACACTCTTAATGCTTCACTTGTCATAAGTCACTTATGACAAGTAAGTGAATCATTAAGAGTATGCAAACTCAATTAAGTGTACTTACGAAGCTGTTTACAATGGAGTGGTATATATATATAACCAATGTACTAAACTGTAAGTGAATGGAGTTAGTGTGAACAAATTTTAGTACATTGGTTATATATTAAGAGTATGTAGTTCAACATTATAATAGTCAATCCTGGTGGTCTAGTGTTTACCATACTTGCCTCCTAAACCCAAGATCGCTGGTTTGAACCCGGCCAGGACCGATGGATTTTTTCGAGCGTAAAAATCCTAAGTATGACTTCCTTCGGAAGGGAAGTAAAGCTATGGGTCCCGTGTTGTACATTTATGGCAAGAAAAAGAACCTCAAGCCTGAAAGAGAGACCTTTGAGCAAAATTTGTTGGCCGTTTCACACCCTGAGTTGAATGGGACGCTGATGACCTGAGATATTAAAGAGCATCCATAAATAAATCAATAAAAAAAACACTATTATCAATTTTTTCTATATTAAAATGTTATATATGAGTGTATATGTTGATTTGCTAACAATAATGTACTCAGCACGGCCATGGTAAATGGGTGCCTATCATGCATAAAGACAAGGCTAGAGGGGGCCATTTTTCATGATCCACTGCATATTTTAATGTGCTTTAATTTGATACAAAATATACAAGATATAACTGTAACAAGCTGCACTGTGTGAGTTCCACAGAACTTTTTAAAAAGTCTTATTTTTCAAAAGTTCTTAAATGAATATACAATATATGTTCAATAAAAACGATATTTGTTTTTTTCTAAGTATAATTTCTCTTGGTAAAAATTTAACTTTATAGTATTTTGTTAGCTTAATGTGTATTCTACATGTGATATTAGTTTCATTGTCATTTGTGCTTCCTGCCTTTTAGAGGTGGGCAAGTTGAGACATGTTCAGTTCCACCTACAGGAAAATGGAGATGACACATGAACAATATGCTACTTGCTTCCATCTTAACAAATCTTCACTCGAAGCCTATGTAGAGTTTGTTCTTCCCTATAGAACAGTCAGCTTGAAAATGGTTTACAATTTTTATACATGGAAGACAATAAATTTCAAAAGAAGCAGCACTCCATTCTTTGCTGTAATTAAAATCACTGCTGTCACTATGAGAGAGGATCATTGAATAACATTAGGAACATTTTAAGAAATTTTGAAAATTTTTTAAGAAATTTTGAAAATTTCACTCGGTGCCACCCACATATTGATAACTGAAAAGTTGTACATGAGATGTGTTTGTGCCCAGTGGGTTCCAAGACTGCTGTTCAAAAGGCCATTTGCATGCAGATTGCATTCAAGTTACAGGAAGATGTAGTTTCTTTCAAAGGTAATCACTCTGGAGAAATTGTCGATCCTGGTGGTCTAGTTGTAACCATGCTTGTCTCATAGATCCTGCGGTTCAGTTATTGCCAGGGTTGATAGATTTTTGGGCATAAAATCCTAAGAATAGTTTCCTTCATAGGGAAAGTAAAGCTGAGGCTCCCATGTCATATATTTAAGGCACTAAGTCAAGTCTGAAAGAAGAGGCCTCTAGCAAAATTTATTATCCATTTCATGCCCTGAATTGAACTTACAGAACCTAAGATATAGTAAATGAACCAACCAACTAAGCTGGTGAAATTTGGCTACATTTCAATCCTGAGAACAAACAGCAAAGCTCTGTGTAGAAATCTCCATCACCAACACAAAAGTGGTTCATCTAATCATCAAATTTTTTAATATTCAACAAATGGCTTATCAGCATATTGTACCTGCATGTACAACATGTCTATTATTTAAATACATCAAACTAATAAAATACATGTATAAAATTATTAGAACATTTGACCTACCAAAGATCGCAGATTCATCCAGGCCACGACCGATGGCTTCCCTCAGAAGGAAAGTAAAGCTGTGTCCCGTGTCGTACATTTATGGCACGATAAAGAACCTCAAGCCTGAAAAAAAAAGGCATCTGTGCAAAATTTGTCAGCCATTTCAAGCCCTGAATTGAATGGGATGCTAATGACCTTAGATGTTAATGAGCGTCCGTCCAAAAAAAAAAACCTAACAAAAAATCCAATTTTGTTGAATAAATAATAATGTTAACTTAATTTTAAACATATCAACTATAATAATTTACTTAAATATATCATTATAATTACAGTAGAACCTCTATTTGTTCATTTTTGGAGGGACTAGGTTAAAAAAACAAGTGATGTGGGAAAACAATAGATATAAGAAGAGTGTAAAACATGATAAAATAAATAAAGCAAGTATGTGATCTTGGGTGTGTCCAAACATGACAGCCCCCTTTTGCCATTCTCTCGCGTCTTTGCTTTGACCTATCTTGATGCACTATTTTCATACAACTGATATACACACCACTTCACTGCCATGGTCATATGTCAGCAATGAAGGGTCACACGGCTGCCTGTTACCAGTGCAACACTATTTTCATCACTCCAAAGTGACCAGTATGCTCTTTCAGAGGGGTGGCCAGCTTTTTGTCTAGTGAGTGTATTTGACTTAGTGTAATGGCAGTTCAAGAGAAAATCTAAATTATTTCATAGTGTTTAATAGAACTTGTTCAAAGTTGAGCAACAAATTATCATGATAGGACATGACAGTAAGTTCCAGGCTCATCTTTGCATTTTGTGCTTTGAGTCAGCGTGTGTGGCACCCATCATGCACAGACTATGTGAAAATGTAACCTGTTATATTCATCATGAAGTAGGCCATACATTGTGAACAACCAGTAGCAGCAATTTTGTTAGCATTTCTTTACATGCATAAATATGGTGTTTCTTTCATTCTATACCTCAATTTTGTTTCGTACCTGATTGGTTTTCAAACATGGAAAACATTTTAATATAGTTTTAAATAGTGGGGATTTTCACAATGAAATAACATTATTTTAGGCTCGTTCTCTTTTACATCACTATTTATAACTTTTCCTTCATAGGCATATGTTTATGAACTCTATGGTAGTACTAATGCTAGCATTGACATTCCTCTTACTTGTTTCTGTACAATGTGGGGAATGTCATTATCACTCGATGTAGTATTTAATTTGCATATTTTTTATAAAAACATAAAGGACTTTAACAGTTAACAATGTGAGCAAAAAAGGTCTCACTAAATATGTCCTGAATTTTTTAATTTTGAGAATGTAACATTAAGAGTGTTTTATCATTGCATAAATATTTTAAATGTTTTTAACTCAGACTGCTTCCTTGTTCATTGAAGTGAAAGTCACAGAAATGTTTTTAGCATTTAAAAACATTTTATCTAATAGAGATGGAAATTTCCTTTAGTGGGCATTATTCTTGCTTGTTTAGTGTACAAAAATCAGGAATTATCTGTGTATTTTTATGGTGTCTTTGTTACAGGTTACTGGTGAGCTCTCTAACAGTGGACAACCTATGCGTCGCTTTACTCAAACATTTGTTCTGGCAGCCCAGTCTCCAAAGAAATACTATGTGCACAATGACATTTTCCGTTACCAGGTAATTTTTTAGTTGAGGATATTTAAAAAAAAATTCCGTGTGTGCACTAAACACTGTTCATCTTCCATGCTGCAATACAAAAATGTAGATATAACATAAATACTGTTATAAAGGTTTTAGTGAAATAGATAGTTATTATATTTAAATATGCTTTTGACAGAAGGTATTTACATGTATTTTCCACACAAAGTATCGATCACTTTTAAAAATGATCACTTGTGCCTTCACACAATACTTAAGTCTCTATGATGATCTATTGTTTGCACAATGCAAGGTTTCTAATGTGAAATCTGCCATTGCCTTCATCAGGGAGCACATAAACTTGCAGTATTGGGATGTCTGTTCTTGGAGGTAATTTCATGAAATATTGTTGAGCATTTGTAGTCCAAAGGTTTCAAATTGGGACTGCTGCAAGGCCAATCATCTGGTGAAATGTAGTTCAATACATTTGCTCAAGCTACTTCTTGGGTGCTCTTTGCTTTGTGGGCTGATGCTGCTGAGGAAAGCTACAGTGTTCATTGCTTTGTTGATGAAAGGCTTAACAACAGGTTCCAACATACTTTGGAAGAGGATTTTCACAAATGTAGCTCGGTGGTACCATTATAAGATAAAGCATAAGCAAAGAGTCATAAGCAAAATTATGACTCTTGGAGTTTTGTCTTGAGATTTGAGACATAAACTCAATCATTTTGGCAGTTGAATGGTGAATTATAAACATTTTTTCACCAGTGAACAAAATTTTTCTTTGTTCATTGCTTATAAAATGCTGAAAGTGTAATTTCGATTTTAACTACAGGATAATTATTTAGTAAGTTACAAATGGATATAGAATTTAAATAAGAGACTGATTTTAAAAATACTTTTATTTTCAGGACCGATGGATTATTTTGGGCGTAAAAATCCTAAGTATGGCTTCCTTCCAAAGGGAAGCAAAGCCATGTCGTACATCGTCGTACAAATGTACCCTTGTCGTACATTTATGGCACGTAAAAGAACCTCAAGCCTGAAAGAGAGGCCTCTGAGCAAAATTTTTGGCCGCTTCACACCGTGAGTTGAATGGGACGCTGATGACCTGAGCTGTTAAAGAGCATCCATAAATAAATCAATCAAAAAAAAAAATATGAACTCATTTTCATGGTCACTGTATCACATAAACTACAGTAGGTCCATAAGTTCCCGGCCTAACTATTTTCTAGATAAAGACAAAAAACAAAAACTCTATTTCACTTTTGAATATAGTTATCCTTTATTGCAATACGTTTCTCACATCTTTGAATTAATATTTCAATCCCTATCCCCCCAAAAAAAAAAAAAAAGTCAGAAGTCTTGTCTGCAAAATGGGCATAAACAGCTTCCATCACTTCTGTGTCAAACTTAATTTCCTTCCTCAAAGGTCCTTCTTGAGTTTTAAGAAGAGGAAATAGTCACTGGTAGCTAGATCTGGGCTTAGGGTGGATGGTCCATCTCCTTGAAGCCACATTTCTTCATAGCTTCCTTTGCAACAAGAGCAGTGTGCACAGGTGCACTGTCGTAAAGAAGACACACAGCACCAATCAGCTTTCCTTGCCTTTTCTGTTTGATGGAAGCACGTAGTCTGTGCAGTAGGCCAGCATAGTACTCCTCATTTACTCTGGTGTTCCCTTTGTTGTAAATGAAGAGTATTCTTTCACAGTCCCAAAAGATTATGGCCATGATCTTGATGGACTGAGTGACCTTGGCCATAAGAGGTGATGCTTCGCCAGGTTTACGCCACTCCATTAATTCTCTTTTGGACAAGGGATCATACTAGAGGACAATTGTTTCATCTCCTGGAACAATAGTTTGCAACACTTGTCTCTGGTTACCATGGCAGAGTTCCAAAAATGCCTGACAACAAATGCAAGTTGCTGCTTTTAGACTGAGGAAAGAAGTATAGGCATCAATCTTATTCATGTTTAAATGTTCTTGAATAATTCGAAGGACTGTTGTTTTAGAAAGGCCCAACCTTGCTGCTATTTCTGGTACTTTGAGCTGCCAGTCTTGCATACTTTCTCCTTCATCCTGAGCAATGTTTTCAGGAGTGAGCACCTCAAAGGGCCAACGTGCATGCTCTTCGTCTTCAATATTTTCTTGACCTATTCGAAAAAGTTTGAACCATTCTTTTATGGTAGAATATTAGGGGGGTTGCTTCCCCATATACACCATCCAATCACTGTTTAATTTCATTTGGAGTAGTTCCTTTTGTGAAGAACTTAATAACAGATCAATACTCCATTTTGAACATGTCACAATCTTTTACACATAGCCTGCTTTATGCAGCTATATCTGAACAACTGAACAGAGTGGAGCGGAAGTTACAGCAGCATTTATTTACTTAACAGATAAGGTATGACACCAGGTAAGGATTTTGTGAAGGTGATAATCCTTATCAACTAGACTGGAAACTTACCTGCCCTCGTAATAGGCACATTGTGTATATTTGACCACCCATCAAAGCTCATGGAAACAGTATGTGGTAATCCTCATCAACTAAGCCGGAAACTTATACCTACCCTTATAATAGGCACATTGTGTATATTTGACCACTCATCTAAGCTCATGCAAACAGTATTCTCAAATAAATCCTTGACACGCTCTCATTTTGATAAATTTCTTCCCAAAGGGGTCCATCTACTGCAGCAGACGATGGAAGGGTCACAACAGTTATTTGAATTCTGGATGAATAATGCAGCTGAAGGAACTATTTGTAGAGTAACAGTAGTTTGCAACCTGTTAATCTAAATGCACTTTCTTTTTTTACCAGTTCGGACACAAAGGGACAAAGTTAACTTAATTTTCAGATAAGTTCCCTCAGTAAGCAGCTGATTCATAAGTAATGATCTCTCTTGTTTTAAAAGTGAAGGTGAAACTACTATATCTGTCTCTGAATTTTTATTGTCAGATGTTGTATCATTTTCTTCTTAATTATCCATTGTGTTGATATTGTTCTGACAATGTAATTTCATTCTAGAAGCATTTCCAATTTGCATGATTGGGATTTAGCTTTCATGCCTTTTCCATTTGTAATAGGAAACATTTTAAATTCTCCCCATACTGGATCAAAATTTTGGCCATATTACTCATTTTAAGTTAGCAGCAACTTTCTTAAATCCTAAACTTAGGTATTCATTTTTTACACTAAACTCCACTCACACAAAAGTAAGATGCATTTCGGGAGAATCTCTCCCATCTTCAATTCCTGACTGAATTGCCATTACTCGAAACGATGGCTGGACAACCGGATGTTCCTGTGGTGGCCTCTGTTGGTAGAAGTAGAAAGTTGCCGAGTTCATCTATAGGAGGAAACTCGAAATTCATTAGGTTTTCTGTATTTTTTAATATGAAAATTTTTTCCCAAATGGATAACTCCAATGGGTTGTGAAGATGTTTCAGCAGTTTAATTCCCGGTTTTAGGTCCAAAAATGAGCTGCTACTGCTGATTTATCCACCTGTTATAATCAAATATTCCTAAAGTGTTCTTTCCTCTGAATTTCCAAATTTCTTTTTTCTTACTTTCTCTTTTCTGAGGAAAGAACATTTTAGGAATATTCAGTTTAAACAGGTGGGTAAATCAGCAGTAGCAGCTCACTTTTGGACCTAAAACTGCGAATTAAATTGCTGAAACATCTTCACAACCCATTGGACTTATCCATTTGGGAAAAAATTTTCATATTAAAAAATAGAGAAAACCTAATGAATTTCGAGTTTCCTCCTATAGATGAACTCGGCAACTTCCTACTTCTACCAACAGAGGCCACCACAGGAACATCCGGTTGTCCAGCAATCGTTTCAAGTAATGGCGGTTCAGTGAGAAACTGAAGATGGGAGAGATTCTCCTGAAACGCGTCTTACTTTTGTGTGAGTGGAGTTTAGTGTAAAAAATGAATGCCTAAGTTTAGGTTATATTACCACTCCATTGTCAACAGCTTCGTAAGTACAATATTTAGCAACTTTCTTGCTACGCTTTTACAAGTACAACACAATATCTCAATTAAAAATTAAATTACTGATATAGGGCAACAACTACAACAGATATTAACTCATTAGGAGCAGGAAACAAACTAAACAAAAGCAGCAGTTCAAATTTGAACAATAGACCACAGTCTACAAGTAATAAGAGAAGAATAACTAAGCCAACTGATTTTAATCATCGATTTTTATTATAAAAATCAACTCGTATAAATCATGATTTAAATCTTGGCAATGCTTGGCATTGTGTTGCATAAACATGGCTGTGTATGTGAACATAAGTGAGGAGCATTTTTTCAAAACTTGATAAATGTAAAATGTTTCAAATTTGAGTTATACATCATGACGGCGTAATTTTGACCTTCCACGTCATCCTGTGAATCAAATTTTAGCAAAAGTCTACAAATGTTGTGTAAAGAAGCAGGTGATTTTGTGGGACTTTAGCAAAAACTGATATTTGCGATTTGAGAGTTAAAGCAAAAGTTGACAAATGCAATAAATTCTTCTTAACTTTCATTTCATATTAAGCAGTTAGCAATAACAGAACTGTATGCAGTTTATGCTATGTTACTCATTACTGTAACAATGTTTCTTCTTGATTGGCTGCTTATAATCCCGCAACCAGACTTCATTGTGATCAACATATTCCCGGGTTACTTTTAGAGAAGTTATCAGTGGTGCATTTGCGTTTGTAAGAGGAAATATTTCAAGTTAAATCATAATGATGGTAATTCCAGTGACTCTGAAAGTGGTGTATGGGTAAAAGAATGTTCATGTGGCAGAAAGAATGCCGTCCTTAAAACTATGCTCTTTATCAAAATATAAGAATGTTTTCTCTAAATATTTTAATCTATCATTTTGAACTCCACACACTGATACAGGCTTGGTCTCATGAAAATAAAATCAGATAAATGTTTGGGGGGGGGGGGATGAATTAAGAACTAGTTGCAGATTGCATAAACTTCATGCAAAGCAGTTTTACAGAATAATGAAAGTAGAAAATTCAGGTGCCCTTGCCTTTCATTGCCTTTGATATGCAGCAAAACCAACCATTTCCAAAACTGTTAGTGAGTGAAATTTTCTATGCTAGGCAAGTATGATTATATAATCTATGCATCATGGTTCATGCTAATGTTCAGAAAAAGAAAAATATTGTGCTCTATATGTGACTGAAAACATAGTCTTCAAGAGGTTGCAAATAAGTTGCGTCGGTTTTGCTGAACTTTCCTTCTGACTTACAGTATTCTTGGAAAGGAGTTCAAGATTCAAGAATATTCATTTCTTTTCAGTTCATGGACATAGCTACATGGCCCAGACCGAGTCTTTGGTAGAATTGAGAAATCATACAGGGAAAAGGGGCATCTTCTCTCCTAATAAATATTATGACATCTTAAAAGAATGCAGCACTCTGAAAATACTCAGTGGAGACTGACAAAATAAAAACCTAAAGGATAGCGCATAGAAAATACTAAAATCTAGGTTCCAAATTAATAGTCATTGTCTCATTCAAGAAAGTAAAGAACAACGTTAATATATCAGTGAAAAGCACATACTTCGTAGATTCAGGAGAAAATAATGTCATTCAGCACTACTATTGCCCACTGTTCTACCAAAGCAAAATATGGTTAGCAAAGAAAAGAAGGAGCACATTTCTGCACTATTAAAGTATTTTGAAGTACCGAATAATTCAATTGAATTCTACAAAGATGTTCAAGGAGACAACAAATCTAAGTCTGGAAATGTTTAATATTGTATAAATTATGCAATAATTGCAGTAGCTTAGATTATTGTACTATATGCATATATAAAGATGATTAAATCACTGCATGTTAACATATTATCCTTTTGGAGTTTATATTTTTTTATTATCTTTATTCTCAATAAAGTTAGCAAAATTTAATTCAAAAACATAAATGTTAAATATATAGTATGTGATAAGTAATAATGCAGGCCAATAATAAACAATCAAACTTATTTATGCATCAGAATTATTCTAATAATAAATAAATAACATTGTAAATTTAAAGAATAAACTAAGCTGTAACACATAATTAGAACAACTTTTCTCTTATGTATATGTGCATTCATTGACTTTTGAAAAACCTGAATAAATTATCCTGTAATTGTCCATATCGCAAATTTTGTTTCAATATATGTTACTACCGCCATGGGTGGCAGAGGTCATCAAGGCTTGGACTCGTGAGTGGGAGGTCTGGGGTTCAAATCTCTCTAGGACCGTCCTCTCTGACAGGTTTTTTTTCAGGTTTTCCTCAGTTCTCATAAATGGCAAATGTGGGGGAGGTACCCTAAACTTAGGCCTGGATCGTTTCCTACCTTAAAAAAAAAAAGAAATCTTTCCCAATATATCATTTCATTTCATGCATCAATGTCCACTGCCTGTGGTGCCTCAGTAGTAAAAATGGGCGTTAACACAATTTCATTCATTTATATGTGTTACTAAGGTGTTTTAGGGTTATGTAACATTTCTGGCTAGATGAAAATACAAGAAGTGCATTTCCTGAAAATTGAATATCTTGCATTTATCAAGTTTTGAAAAAACACTCCTCCATTGTTGAATCAGTGTGAGAATAGTCCTCACATGAGAGCATTTCCATTTTTATGACTTTAAAGTTGGTTTAGGAGAGAGAGAGTATTTTGAAAGATCGTGCAGTATATTTGGAGTATTTATCCTTGATTTTCTTCAATATTGTAAGCCATTGTTTACTTGTTTTACAGGACATGATATGCAGCGATGAGGAAACAGAGCAAGAATCTGGACATTCTGATGCTGAGGAAGATGCAGAACCTGAGCATTCCCCGACAGCTGATTCAATACCTCCTGTGAGTTGAGTGCCTCTCCTTTGACCTTCCATTAGCTTAGGTCTAGGAAAATAGCATAAACCAAGACGTGATTATCAAATCAAGTGTTATGTGGGATGTCATTGTACACTATACATTTTTTGGGGATTTTAGAGAAATAAATTCATGTTGTGCAGAATAGGGGGTGTTTAAAATCTCTGAAATAAATTGAGCTATGTTTTATTGTAAGAAAGCCATTGCTATTCCTTCGTATAAGCGATCTGCATCTCAGTTTATACTGAAGAAGTCTTTAACAGTACAGCCAAGCCATTTTCTGCACTATTTATTTCCTAAGTCCTTATAGTGTAAAGACACATGCTGTTGAGTTCACATTTCAGAAATCTGGTGATGCAAAGATCTATCAGAATTATCAGGTGGTTTATGGAGGTAATTGCTGAAAGGGCATGGGTTCTGTATTCCACACTATTTCCTTAAGAAATTTTAAAATCAAACCAGAAATATAACTCAATATTTTATCCTGATACACCCAGATATTAAATTGTCATACATTGCCATGTTATTGTGGTAAACTGATAAATAGGCCAAGTACATGGGTAGCAAAATACTTTAATTTAGGAGCACACAGCTGATTGAGACAAAATGGAGGAAAGGAAATGTATTCATCACATAAAAATGTTAACATTCAAAGTATACAGTAGAGCACAAGATACAAATACAATTAAGATATGCACAGCACAGAAAAGAATTCCATAACATAACTTTAATCTAACTAAGATCATTGTATGATTGAGTCAAACTACACTCTCTTATAGACTCCGCTTACTTGTTTTTTTTAATGTGTATTTAAATATACCTAATAATGATGATGATAATACATGGCCTGTTCAAAAATTGATCATAGTTTTTTACAGGCTTAATTTCTTGTGCTAAAATTAACTATACAATATTTTGTTAGCTTAATGTGTAATGTACAAGACACTACTCCCTTAGACTTTCTCATGAGAATGGTGGCTTCTGTTAGTGCAAAAATTGAGAAGTATGGCAGGGAGGTATTCAATCATCCCATGCAGTCTAGACCTTGCATCATCTTACTTTCACATCTTTGTACTACTGAAGAAATTTCTATTTCAGTGCTTTGGTATAGTTAAGAAGTGAAATTCATTATGCAAGTATACCGCCACGGGTGGCCGAGGTCGTTAAGGCACGGACTCGTGAGCGGGAGGTCTGCGGTTCGAATCCCGCCAGGACCGTCCTCCCTGACTGGGGTTTTTTCCAGGTTTTCCTCAGTCTTCATAACAGGCAAACGCCGGGGAGGTACCTAAACTTAGGCCTGGAACGCTTCCTTCCTTAAAAAAAAAAAAAAATCCTTTCCCAATTTATCATTTCATCTCATGTATCATCAGTGTCCACCGCCTGTGGTGCCTCAGTAGTAAAATCGGGCGTTAAACACTAACCAAAAAAAAAAAAAAAATTTATGCAAGTATGGCAATACTCCCAGAAATGGAATTCTACGAATTCAAATTGGTGTCATGATGGGGAAAATATCTAGATGGACTTGGTTCATATTGTAAACTTATAGAAGTTAGATGTTGATTGATTATATGCATAAAGAGGTATTAGGTGACACTATACTGTACTTCACTAGGTTAATAACATAAATAAATTCACTGGTCTACAATTTAGCTAAATGGTTGGTAAAGAAATTTGGATCTTTGGAACAATTTGAAAGCAGAAGCATTAACAATTCCTATACATATGCAGATAAAATTAACAATGCAGTGATTTTGCTGGATGATACCCTGGCTTTTTTAATGTTGCATCTTTGTTTATTAGTATTCCAAAACAGAACTGCTCCTTAAACTACAAAAATGGCTAAAAGAACAAATATACCAGTAGACAAAATTGAGGATTACACCAATCTTAAAAATTGTGCACAAGACCAAAACTTCATGTTCAACAGAAAAATTTTACTAATCAAAACTCTGGTTTGGCTATGGGTAATCCCCTCTCTCCATTTCTGGCAAATTTTTCATGAGTACAGTAGGAACACACATTACCAAGGCATTTCCATTTATCTTTTAAGTCATGGTTTCGTTATGTGAGTGACATATTTGCAATAGTACCAAAAAAAACAACAGAGGATGTGTTAAATTTACTAAATTGCAAGACCAAAGTATTTGAAATGGAAGAGAAAGCTTTTTTTATTACTTTTTTATTTTTTAAAATTTTATTGGACCTGAAAATCTACAGGAGAAACAAATTAATTTCGTTTGGTGCATTATAGGAGACTTGCATACAGGTAATCATATAAATAATAATAGTTTCAACCCTAAACTGCACCAACATGCCATTGTAAACAGCCTTGCTAAACATCCCACTCAACAAGAAAGAATATACAATAGGATACCAGTACTCATCAATACTCCTTCAATGATGGATTTAACAACTCATTAGCAGATAAGATCAGACATTTCAAAAGACTTTAATATATTAAAAACACCACCACACTCTCCCCAATAAAGAAGTACTTAAGTTTTAAAAAATACACATACCACATTCATAAAAATTTGATATTGTGTTGGCAGCAAAAGATAATTTAACATCAGAATTCTTTGAACAAAACTATAAAAGATGCTATTTTCCATCCACAAAAGGGGAGAAGTGTATCGGATAGATTGTTTGGATTGTAATCAGATATGCAAAGTGTCCAGAAATTAAATATCATTTTTGGCAAATAGTGACTTAATTGTTAATATTGATAAAGATATGTGTGTATCACATGTTACTTTCAACATGAGAACCATTCACATCACGACACACCTCCATCTGTTGAGTGTGGCACTAAAGCCTTTCTGGAGCATTCATGGTGTTATGGCTGCAATAACTTGTATAATTCAGTCTCAGAGTTCTGCCAATGTTGTAATGTACTGGCAGAACACACGTCTCTTGATAAATCCCCATACAAAGAAGTCCATTGCTGTAAGGTCAGGAGAATGCGCTGCCCAGATCATGGGTCCTGAGCCCCCCAATCCATTTTCCAGGAGACATATTATTGAAAAATTATGAAAACTATAGAATAATGACGTAGTATCCTGCCCTGTTCGATGTAGATAGTGTTCATGCATTCATCCCGGAAAAGCTGTGGTAATAAACTTTTGCAGCATAACCAGGTATATTATTCCATTACTGGCATTTTTGGTGAAAAGAACCGGCTTTAAATTTTGTAAATGAATGTTTACCATCCACTATTAACTTCAGGAGAGTTTGCGAAAATTCCCAGTGCTCCAATGGCAGTTGGTCAGCCCAGATAATGTTATTATGTTTGTTAATCTTTCCTTAGATGTGAAAGCTACCTCATTATAAATACGGCTGGCATTTTCAAAGATATTGCAATCTTAAATTTTCTGCAAGAAAGTCCACTTGCATGCTAGCAAGCTCTGCCAAATCCTCATCATGTAAATAGTGCAGAACCGGCAGATAGTATGGCTTTTTCTTCAGCGCGCCATTGAGTGTGAAATGTTCAGTTCCCATGACAAACACCACATCAATTTTGGAGTGTGTTTGATGGATGTCCTAATGACTCCAATTCTATCAACAGAGGTTGATGAATGGTCTTTTTCTTAACTGTCCTAGTGTGCTTAAACTTGTTCAACTACAGTTTAGTTGTTTTATCTATAGGTCTATGTTTATGGAATTAGTGATCAAATTTTGTCTGAATCTCGCCATAACAACCCTTGCAACTTCCACATCACAATGGCTACCCTCTATGGCACACCTAACATCATGCACGTTCATTATCTGTAACAGTAGAATACTTATTGAGCTGTAGTCACGAAGCCAACACCCCAATACCAGTAGCAACTACAATATACCTGCAATGTGCTGGCATGCAAATATTACCCCTACATCCCTCATTTCTACAAAATCAATACTTAATTTGTGGGCACACTGTATACAGGCAGAACAATAAGAAATTTGGAGACAAGAATGAAAGAACACTGTGAATACATCAGCAGTTTCATATCTTTGGACATACATCATGACAATTCAAAAGAAACCAAACTGTTAAAAGCTACCAACAATGCCAGGAAATTAGCAATATGGGAAAAGATTTTCATTTTAAACACTAAACATTGTTAATTAATTCTGTCCTGTAACACTGTTCATCCTTCACTAATTTTAAAAATATCTGGAACCGGTTTCAAAGATATGTTATCTCCATCTTCCGCCGTGGACGACAGAGATAACATATCTTTGAAACCGATTCGGGATATTTTTAAGGTTAGTGAAACATGAAGAGTATAAGACGACAGATTTAGTTCATGTGAGCTTCACTGTGTTAGTTCCATATGAATTTTTTTAAAGTTTTTATAATTTTTAAAAAAATTTAACTAAACATTGTGTTATCAATTTTGGCATCCCATTAATGGGCTTCCTGTTTCACTGTATATTGGAATCGTCAGAGATCACATTGTCACCTACCAGCATCATTTGTGGCCAGCTGAAGATGAGAGTGAAAGCTCTTAAAACATGTTCTAATAAATTAATCAGTTAGTGAAGTATAATGTCATGTAATACCAACCTCTTTATGTGTATAATTGGTTCATATGTTGAAAAATAGATAAAGCCTGTAATTTTTTGTGCATACCTAAGGGAATTAAGTCAAATATGTTTTCTTAAAGAACAGAGCTTTAAATTATATAGGATATTTTATTTTTGTGAATATATTGTAAATATGTAAAGGGAGTTTAATGATGCATTCATTTCTCTTGTTAACTAATGATGCTTGTGAGAGACACACTGCTGATAATAGTGTTTGTATCAGAGCCAACCAATGGCACCACAGCAGACCATGGCCTACTACAACAATGCAAACACAGCAGCCAGCAACAACCCTCCAGCGGTAGCAGCTGGTGTTGTGACACCACAGCAACCCCCACAGCCGCAACCTCAGCCAGCACAACAGCAACAGCCACCACCACAGATTGCTGCTACTGCCTTGCCCCCACATCAGCAAATGGTTCCCCCTCCCACAGTGGTGCCTGCTCAGCCTGTTGCACCAGCCATAGTGAATGGCACAGTTCACCCAGAGGAAGGAATCACTACTACAATAGCAGCACCAGTGATACCAACAGTAGCAGTACCAGCAGCTCCAAGCATACCTCAACAGCCTCCATTGATACCAAGTCAGGCTCCTCTGCAGACAATTCAGCCAGTTCCACAGGCTCAAATCACACTGCAGCAGCCAGCAGCCCCAGCTATTGTTCCTCCACCAGGCCATCCTGGTGTCATAAAGTCAGAGGAGGAGGAACCGGAGCAGGATGGAGATGTAGAAGAACAAGAGGAGGAGCAAGAAGTTGTGGATGAACAAGAGGTTGCTGGCGAAGACGAGGAGAAAGTCATTCCAACAGAAAATGAAGAAACGCATCATAATGAAATTGGTTGGTATCTCCATAATTTTCAATACTTAATTTAATTTTTACTTACATATTTAACCCTCTTTGTTTTCAGTTTTAGAGCAATTATGTCAATCACTATCAATTAGAGAGAATAATCAGTATAAAAAGTACTAAATTTATAAACAATGAATAGATTTCTGTGTAAGCAGACATCTTCATATACGAGGGTAAACCATTAAGTTAGAAATAGATATAGAACTTAAACAAATAAGAATACTGATTTGAACAGTAATTGTATTTCTTGGCATAATCTCCCTGTACATCCAGGCACTCGTCCAATCATTTCAAAAGCCTCTCAAATCCAGCAGAACATTCTTTGGACTGCTGTTGAAACCAGGCAGTGTCTATTCACCCAAAAGATGTTTTAATAGGGCAGAACAAATGAATTACTTGGAACAAGGCCAGAGCTATATAGAGAATGCTCTAAGGTCTTCCCATTTAAAATTTTGCAACATTTCTTTTGTCTTGTGATATTATGAGGAGACATGTTGCCTTTGATTGCTTTCTTTGAATGGCCTTCAAAATTTCCTGGGGTTGTAAAATTTAAGAGTTGGCATTCACGGTTGTCTTTTGAACAGTATGCCTTTGTGGTCCCAAATGACAGCATAATTTCCCTGGTGAATGGTATCACTTTAAATTTTTTTTTGCAGGCAATGCAGAGTATTTCCACTGCATTGACCCATGTTTCTTCTGCATCTGATAATGGTGGACCCAAAACTCATCACCTGTGACTGTTCAGGCTAGCATATAGTGTTCTTCATTGTGGTAGCGATGGAAATCCTGTAATGCCAGAACCATTTTTTTGCATTTTGTGTTGTGGGATCAGCATGCATGGCACACATTATGCACAGACTTTGTGAAAATCTAACTTGTCATGCATTAAGAGGTAGGTCATGCCATGTGAACAACCAGTAGCAGTTGCTATAGGGTCTATAGTGATCTATCTGTCTGGTCTGATTAAGTATTCAACTCATTTCAAGTTCACCTAAATGGCCATCTGCGTTAGCTGGCATCGCTGTATTCATCTTTGCTGCATGTCTGCCCTTCAGAGAACTTCTGCACCCAATTGTAAACAGCTAGACATGACAGATACTTTTCACCACAGATGAGAAGCATTTCTTTATGAATGTTCTTTGATTTCATACATTTTGCCCACAGAAATTGCACAATGAAGTGCTACTTAAGGGTTATACTCTCTCTCTGAGGTGCTGCCATCTTGCAACTGTTTACCTGTTGTAAACATCAATTGTGTGAAGTGAAATGTTACAAATAGCACTGGAATAATGCTGCCATCTGTTGGCAATAGCCTAGGTGCCTCATTCAGATATATAGCACCCCAGATCCATTTGTAACTTAATGATTTACCATCGTACATTTCACCGAAACATACAACCTTTTCTGTACTCTGTGAGAGAGAGAGAGAGAGAGAGAGAGAGAGAGAGAGATTTTGATAATCATATTTGTATTCTCTTTTGCTAATTGGTAGGTTTGTTAATCTGAATATTAGGTGTTGATTATTGCAAGTTTATGTTGTTTAGAATTGTGGGTGTTGTAGCTACACAATAGATCTGGTCCCCCCCAAAAAGGAGAGAGAGAGAGAAATTGAATAAACAAAAAAATAATCATCATACATTAAAAGGCTACAAAGGGAATTATCTATACAAGAAATTCACATTCCATCTATAGGCACCCAAAAAATTCCAGAAGTGTTTAAAGATGCAAACATTATTTTGGCTCCAAATGCAGTTTAAAAAACATCCTTGAGTAGTATTTAATGCCCATTTTTACTGCTGAGGCACCACAGGCAGTGGACACCAATATATGAGATGAAAGGATAAATTGGAAAAGGATAATTTTTAAGGAAGGAAACATTCCAGGCCTAAGTTTAGGGTACCTCCCCAGCATTTGCCATTTATGAGGACTGAGGGAACCTTGGAAAAACTGCAGTCAGGGAGGACAGTCCTGATGGGATTCGAACCCCAGAGCTCCTGCTCACGAGTTTGCACCTTAACGACCTTGGCAACCCGTAGTGGTGAAAAAAAATCCTAAAAACGGAACACAACAAAAGATAACCGGGTAAACAATCAGGCCTCATCTCATGTATTCGCATTTCGTACACTATACTCCATTCACTAGTATAGTGAATTTTAAATTAGTCCAGCTATAGTTTCGAGTAGCGGAGGTTCAGTGAGCAACTGAAGGTGGGAGAGATTCTCCTGAAATGCATCTTACTTTTGTGTAAGTGAATACATGAGGTGAGGTTAGATTGCCACTCCATTGTCAACAGCTTCATAAGTACAATATTTATAAACAATCAGGCATTTATGAAATCAATGTAAAGACTGCAATATGAAATATACTGGCAAAACACTATCCTAAGGCTTAAGGAACACATGAAAAACGTAAAATATAAACACACAAAACAGCAGTGCATAGCTTTTCTGGCAAAAAAAAAACAAAAAGAAAACATGAATTCCAAAATGAACCAAAAAAATCTACTTACATAACACTATATATCATCAGCTGTTCACTGACTGAACATGTTCAGTGATGTTTAAGTAAATGGAGTTAATGTGAACAGTTTGAATACATTAATGTAGGATATATTACCACTCCATTGTATACAACTTCGTACTTTCCTTATTCAGTTAAGGAAAATTTAGTTAACTTTGATCTGCCAAACAGCAGCAATCTCATCACTAATGCGGATGAAGACAGCCTTCAAAACGTGTACAATTAAGTGGAATTAAATTAGTGCAATTTGAGTAATTTCCTTATAAAGGGTAGCAGTAAAATAAGATAAGTTTCCAGCACTTATAATGGCCATATAATTCAAATACAGAATGAGTACGACAAGGCATATTGAAATATATAATAGAACAAGCTAGAAAGCTTGTAAGTGAGTGGAATAAAACTAGTGAAATTTGAGTGACTTCCTCATAAATAATTTGTTAGAAAGCATTTTTCTTCTCTTCAGTTTCTTCCTTAAGCACTTTATTTTGTCAAATTTAGCATTTTTATTTTGTATAAATCGCAATGTTAAACCAGAGTTTGACATTGCACCAGTGTCTGGCACGTACTCATACAATCATGACAAAATTCACTGAATGTTTAAATAAATGGAATTAATTTATTTTTATTGTATTCTTTAAATTATTAAATTAAATATCTTTCCTTTTATGCGAAAGCTATTCAACATGGAAGTAACATTCCTACATTTTTTTTACGTTATGGAAACGTTTCTGTATTATTCAGATATTCCAAATTTTTTCCTAAGCATAGTTTTAAGATTAATTGCAAACACCATGCCAATAATTTCAATATCATGCATTTTTTTAAAAAGCACTGACCTTAGCACATAAGTAGTTTTGTATCCCCAGTATAATCCACTACATTATTTCAGTCTGTGTCCTTTCATCATCGCATTCATCACAACAGTAATTCCAAGCAACGACAACACTGAAGGAAAGACACACATTTGCAACTATAGCCCCTTTCTTTTGTCCTTAATTGGTCTCTGATCAGGTATATACATTTACAAAGAAATCTCAATTATTGCAATTACCTACATTTGCAGTTTTGTTAGAAGTATACAGTATTCCCAAAAGAAAATACATGAAACGTGTAGTTTCCTTAGAAGCATAGCATATCCTAAAACAAATGTGTTATAATACTGCATATTTCCATTTTAAGCATTTGCCTACAGTTTGTTTCCACATTGAGCAGTTTCCGTATTATTCAGGAAAAATTACACAGAAAGTATATGATTTCCTTTAGAGCTGAAAATGTTTTCGGAAATAGAGACAGGATTCAGGCTTATTCAGGATCTAATTTAGGCAGGTTTCACTGTATTTCATTTTATTCAATGGTAGTACAAAAAAATGAATGTTTTTCACTGATAATTCAAGTAAAGTATATTGTATCTATTTGGGTTCCTTTACATATGAGTAAATGTTTAAGTGCCAAACATTTATTTTCTTTAGCTCTTTAATTCAAAGCTAAAATAAATGTGTGTTTTATTTTTAAATACTTTTGTTAAATGTTGAAACTTTTATTAAAAAGACAGGAAAGAAATCGATTAGAAAATATGAAACATTATAATTCCTGTAATGCAATTAGAGCAACATAATTGCAACCACTTTTGGATATTTAGTGCACAACAGGCAGCAATCACATTTTCCCTCTAACTGCAAATCTCTTACCTGTACAGTAGTGTCAACCCAATAGCTACAAGAGGAAGGTGCAGTTGCCTAACATCTCTGTTTTTTTTCTTTCTTTTTTTTTCCCGAAACTTATTTTTCTAAAAATCTATAAAAGAACAAAGAAAAGTATTAACCTTTTTCATTACTCTCTTCAAGATTGCTTTATGGTTCAAAGGTTGACATTAGTTGACAAAAGTTTTATCTGAGAATATACAGAATAATTGAGAAGTTAATCATGCATGGAAAATGCAGGTTTAGTAGCATGGATATGTACCTCTTAATGGGAATGAGTATCGAATTTCCTTTTCTTACCTAAAATTGAAACCAAATGGTCCTCCTTGACATCTTGTAATTGTTCAGCAGATTATTGTGTAAATTTTGTTGCCATTAACACTTGATTAAATGAAGTAACAGCAGGTACTTACATTATAATCTTTTATTTCTTCACTTACTATTTGGGAAAATGGTCAACGAATGCTATGTAGCCGCTACTAGGTTAAAAGTTTACAATTACAGTATTCACCGCTGTCTTCTATGTGCATCTTTAGGTAAGGAGGAAACTGGAACATAATTACTGATGTAATAATTTAATTCACAAGCAGCATGGAAATTCCTCTAGGTATATTGGCACACTGCATTTGTAATTAAAACAAGAAAAGTAGCAAGTACTTAGTGCAATAAACACAAAGACTCAATTACTCTCCTATAATTTTGTTTTATACTTCAATAATTCTACTGAATTCAACAACATGAAATCTAAATACCATGTACAAGGTAATCACGTGACTCATAGTGACATCATTTCAGTATTGCTACTGCAATATTCAGGCCTGTAAACTTCGAGATGGTCATGATTCTTCTCAAACTTTCCTGTTTTAAAAATTCTCCAGATTGCTTTATTTATATAAGAACTACTGCCTATAGCATTCATATTCTAATCTATCACATTGTTATCCTGTATTATCAACAATGCTAATGGATTACAATAATAATACGTAAAATAACAATATTTGATAATTTTTTGTCTTATTGTTTACAGTTTCCAATGAGCCAAAGACTTACGCTACTTTGGTGAAGTCTGGTGGGGCTGGAGTGGGCATAAATGCTTTTGGTTCAGCGATGTCTGTGAGCCCAAATGCGCAGACAAAGCCAACAACTTCACCAGTAAGTTTAATTTCACGTAGGAGTTTTGGTTACCTTTTTTTTTTTTTTTTTTTTTGTAATATTTTACTGTATAAAATCTCCAGTAGATAAAATATTTTAAAATACTAAAAACATTTCTGTGGCTTTATTTCCAATGAACAAGGAAGCACTCTGAGTTAAAAAAATATTTAAAATATTGATACAATGATAAAACACTCTAAAATGACTTCTTTTAACAGTTGGCAATGTGAGCGAAGGTCTCACAAAACGTCCTGAATTTTTTAATTTTGAGAGTGAAATGTTAACATTGTTTTATCATTGTATATCAATATTTCAAAAGTATTTTAACTCAAAGTGCTTCTGAAGCCACAGAGTATTTTAAAAATATTTTATTTATTGGAGTTTTTATTCTCGTTTTCACTGTGTTGATTCCTGAATGTTTTAAAATTGAAATTTTACTATATGTTATTCAAGATGGTCTTCACTGCCGTAATTGTGATAAATAAATTCTAAAGTTTCGCTGAATGAAAAATCTTATGAGAGCTGTTACTGAACATTACTACAGAGGTGTCCTGAAAACTCTGCAAAGCTATATCACAAGTGAAGGATGCTGTAATATGATCATATGTAGCTGAACATTGCAAATGTTGTTGAATATCTGACAAAAATCAGTGTTTTCCTTACCCTCTGTATAGTCCATGTTTAGCCCTGTATACCTTTTTTTTTTTTCTCCTTTTCCCCCAATTGAACAAACACTTTTGTGGGATATTTACCATCATCAGAAGCAGTGGTGAACACTGCAGAATTGATTCTGAAGCACCTATCAAAGAAAGGATTACAGCATGTTTTTGAAAACTGGCTCAAACACTGGGACCAGTGTATTACATTCAACTGTGACTGCCTTGATAAAGGTAATAAAAAAATTATGAGGAAGAGAAAGGTAGTTTCGAACAAGAAATTAATTTTAAATATAAGAGAAATATAGTTGTCAAATAAATTGTGGCCATTATTTATTGAATGGTCCTTGTAGAAAAACACATTACTAATCTACCTTAATTAAATATAGAGATGGCCAAACAGACTGTTATGATAGTGGTAAGAAGTGGAAGTTTGTGTTGAGAGATGAATTCTTGCAGCAAGTGGATTATGTTGCTCTTGAGAGGTGTCCATTGAAGATTTGTAAACTGTCTGAAGACTTTCCAGAGATTTGAAGATCAAACCATGTATATCATCATTACAGACAATCACAAGAAGCAGCAAATAGCATCATCCTTAAGGTTTCTACGGTATTAAGAGGACAATGGAGAACAGTTTTTGAAAACAAACATAATACCTGGTTGTGCTTCAATAATGAAGAAACCAAACAGCAGTCACAAAAGTGAATGCTCATCAATTCCACAAACAAACCCAAAAAGTTTAAATACACATTCAGCAACAAGAAGCTAATGGCTACAGTATTTTGGGACAAGCAAGGTGTGTTGCTGGTTGTCTTTATGAAGCCAGGGGGCCACAATCAATGCAGATGCATGCTGAGAGACATTTGGAAGAGTACAAAACAAATGGAGAAGATGTTGTCTTTACTTATTCTCCTGCTTTGTTACAATGTCTGACTACATTGTGCTGTGTCAACTCAAGAGTTTCTTGTAAGATTCAACTGGGAAATGGTTGACTCTCAGACCTAGCTGAGTTATTTCCACCTGCAATGGAAGTGGCTGGAAACACACTGCTTCTACTCCAATGAGGACATTCAAAACATTATGTAAACCTGTTCAACAAACAGGTAACAGCATTTTTTGCAGAAGATATTGGAAAACTGGTGCACTGGTTGGATGTTAAAAACATGTACTTCACTTTCTTCTTCCCCAGAAATTGAACATGAGCCCTACAAAACATTTCCCCTCTCACCTTTTAATTCGCACAGGCAGAGGGCTTAGCCGCGATTAATTGTCCTCCTAAACTTTTATATGTCATTAACATTAAATAAAAGAATGATTTGCAGTATATTTGGAAAATTCTCTGCAATTAAGTTACCTATATAGAGAATTGTGTAAGGTGAGGTAAATGGGTTATATAAATTACTTTTCTCCTTCTTTCAGCCTCCAATGGCACAGCGCAGTAATGTTGAATCACGTGATCCAGTACAAGTTTCTGGAATGCAAAGTGGAGGTCCAGGCATGATGTCGCAAGGTCAGCGAGGCAGGGGAGGGGCAAGAGGCTCCAGCATCCGTGGTATGGGGAGGAATGACCGAGGCGGTCCTGGACGAGGAAGCTTTAATGAGGACGCAGGTGAACTGCCTTACATAAACAGATAAATTCCCAATATTGACACAGTATTAATGCTGTGAGATCAATGATACTTTCCCTGCAGCATGAGCCCCCACTCATTTGTAGTGTTATGTATGGTTTGTTTTATTCTTTTACTCTCCCGTTAATCAGTGAGATCTGGCTAATGCCCATAAGTAAAACACACCATGGGAAAACAAAATTGATTGCACAGTACTATAGTGAAAGCAAAATAGAATGGACATGAAAATGGAATATACTGAAAGCTCTATCGAAATATATTTACTCCCCATTCTGCATTTATGTAATAAATGTGTACCATAGCATTATCAGCTGTATATATTACTTGAATTTAGAACATAGAATCCATTATCTCTGTTTGAAAAATGTGTTTAAAATACAAACATTTTAGTATTGGAGTCAGGAAAAATTTGAGGTCATGGCTGGGAATTGAACCATGGATCTTTGTCTTACCAGGACCCTGTTCCACAAAAGTATGGTAATTATTAGTAGAATTCTGTTCCACATAAGTTTCTGCTATACTTGTACTTCACAACTTTGTAAGTGATTTTTCATTGTTTTGTTCCCAGAAGTATTGTTGAAAGTGATGTTAATGAGAGAGTAGGAAAATGTATAAAGAAAGAATAATTCATTATTCAAGTATTATGGAAAAATTAAGTTAAGTATCATTAAACTATAGTTTATGATTGATATTTCCTGTTTCAAATGCATATTTCAGTCCAGCATCTTTGTGTGTACATGTGCATTTCTCCCCTCCTCCTCCTCCTTCTCCTCCTCCTCCTCCTCCTCCTCCTCCTCCTTCTTCCTTCTTCCTTCCTCCTCCTTATAATGAAATATGATTGCAAAACAATTTGAACAGCTTTTTCATAAGTATAAATGTTCAAATAGACATAAAATAAATAATTCAGCACTATCAGAAAGCTCAATTCTTCTGCCATTTCTCGATGGTGAAATTGATGCTATGTATCTGTATGCAGCTGTCATCTCAAAATGAACTATTATGTTTGAATATTGACAAATGCATAATAAAGTATTTAGATTGTTATAATTTCTGAGAAAAAATAGAAAACCCATTTAACAGGAATGACAATCTGCATGAATTTATTACTGAGCAGTGCGCCTAATTCATGAAGCACTCCACAAGTCCATAATAATAATAATAATAATAATAATATCATTATTATTATTTTAAATACTTTCAATTACTTTTTACAGTTTTTACATGTCAAGGACATTTTTACCTTTTATTGAGTAATGTTTTTGTATTTGTTCTTCAGCTCTTTCAAAATTCTTGTTTTTCTCCATGCCCAATGCCAAGTAAGTCTCATAAAATATGTTGAAGTTCTGCTGTGTATGCACATAATAGACTGATTGTGATTTGTGACTCATTAGGGTATTAACTTTTCACTAATCTGTACTGTTTTGGTCAGTGATAATCTTTAATTATTTTTCAGCTGGTTTTGGATTTTGACACTTGTACTTTCTCAGTTAAGTTTTGGTGGTCTTACATCAACCCACTATTTTCTTTCTTATTCTTAAAAGCGTTCAATAATCTTCCATGAAAACGAGCCTTCATTGTGTCACAACGACCAGTATTCATATCAAGATAACAGAAGGAATTTCCACTCAGAGAACACTAGGCCTGCATTGCATAAGCATGCAATTGAATGTCACTTATGACTGAAACAATTTCCAATTTGTACAAATGTTAGATTTATCACACTAACCAGAGGATGCTGAATATAATTCATAATAACACTTTAATGTGTACATTTTTTAAATTGCATTATTTATTGATTATTTTGCATATTACCTGCTTTCATGAAATAAACGGCAACATATACCAAGTGAATCTGCTCATCCTTCAGATTGGTAACTAGTAAACCTGCAATTTACAGTTAATACAAAATTCAGGTGCTCTCAAGTGGGCTGCCACATTCACCAGACCTTGCTATAAGAGAGTTTATTGTATACATTTTGCTCCAGAAATACTTCTATGTTTTGTCTTTCTTTTGTATGTAAAAATATCTACAAAATGTAAAATATCATTCAGTGCCTTAAGTATGTCACTAAAGCAGATTCTTGTAGTAATTAGTGATTTAATTGAAATTTCCATAATTATAATATTTACAATAATAAAAGCCACCTAAAAGAGCATTATTTCTCTTCCATGCCAAAAAACACCAAAAAGACGTACTTCCACAGGCCAATATATGAGCCTGGAACCTTCATTGTTAAAGTCTAATTGTACCCAGTGCAAAATAAATAGAACTCTAAGAGGCATATAGCAGCCAATTTGGCTTAAAATCGATATGATGCCGGGGACAATTTGAGGGATATTCTTTATAATGCCAGGATTGTATAACTTTCCAATCTGCAGGATGAGAGGACTTGCTCAATGTACTGTCTCAAATTGAATTTCTGTTTTACTTCCATTCCAAGGCACTCTAGACATATTATTTCATATTAGCTTTTTTGAAGAGTTAATAAATTTAGCAAGTTTAAACAATTGCCCATTGAAATGCATATCTCTTTTGGAAAGGGAGACAAAACAGAAACACGAATAATTGATTGTATGGAGATGAATGCTTTGATTCAGGTCTGAAGCTTTGAAAGTTGGACATATGTAATAAACATTCTTGCTTTAAAAAAACACACACAAAAAGTGATGCAGTTTCATTTCATTAGCAACCTAACTTGGTACAGTGTGAGAGAACGTAGGCTTTCACAGCTGGAATCATAGATGTAACTACAATTTTCTTCCAGGCTGTTGTGCCTTGGTCTGCATTCCAGAATTCCAGACATGTGCATCAAAAACAATTGCAACTTCATCGCACACTTCATGAATGCTTTGAATGCTACATGTTACAATGTCCTCATCCACAGCCTCATAGGTGTCAAAACTGACAGCAACAGCAATTCTGGTCCATTCTTTACATCAGTTATCTTTATCCTGCAGCTCCAAAAGTATCAGAAGCTATGGAGACTTCGAGTCCCACTTTGTCAACAGCTTCATAAATAGAATATTTATTGATATATGCTCACAAGGGAATTTTAAAGACATTTCAAACCAATTTTTCACCTGGCTTGGCTTTAACACTTCTTATGAGCATCTGATGTCAAAATGTTTAACTGTAAAACTGCATTTTGTTTTGTTTAGTTTTGGACCATACATTGCCTATCTCAAATTGCTTAAATATGGCATCTCTACACTCTTCTGAAATTATTTCAGTGTAGTTCATTAACACACTGTATAGTTTATTATTGCCACAATTTTTGTGTTTCATTGAAATGGTCACAAATTAATTGCTTGCCATTTAATGAAAGAAAGAAATATGTATTTAACAGGAAGTGTTGCTGGAGACGGTGACCGGCGGCGCATGGGTAACAACATGATGCAGCAATATCCGGACAACCAGCAACTCTTCATGGGAAATTTGCCTCACCATGCCTCAGAAGATGATCTTAAGGTAAGAAATGCAATGTATATTGGCAACTAGAAGTGAAAATATTTTAGATGAATTAGTGTATATATGCGAATAATTCCTACATATTTTTTCCAAAATTTAATGGTGAAAAGTTGAGGTTCAGCTATTATTTGCTTTAAAGTTGTCGGCTTCGGCTATTTGCATTAGCGTTGCTACCACATTTAGGATACACCAAAATCTGGCATTCTTCCATTACAAGCTACAACAGAATTGCATGCACAGACTGCATCATAGATCATTTGCATAGCATCAGCTGAAGTGAAAGCACATGTTCAGGATGGCTAGTTGAAACATCGTTACAGGTGTTCACGGAAAAGAACACCATATATCATAAATTCTATATGCAGGATAAATTGACAATCATGCTGCTGGATGAAAATATAACATGTATGAGAGCTGTATTCTTGAGCAGAAGAATAGTAACTGGCAGGCATTTCACAGATAAAAAGCAAAGTTTCCAAAAGTGGAAAACAGATTATGTCAGTATATTACCAAAAAGAGATGGTTTGGATGTGCTATCACAAGTGAAATGTACGATTTGAAAACTATAGCAATTGCAAGAGAACTAAACATAACCAGCTAGTCTTGAAAGGCTCAGTGATGTTTTCCAATGTAATGGCTTCAGTCTTTGTAGGAAAATGAACATTGCTTAATGTTTCCCTGCCGATTACAAAGGATTGTGAAATTCCACAGATTTATCGTATGTCACCAGAGAAATGAATAATTACTGTCACAAATTGGTAATGCAGGCAAATGCCTGTGTACTTTGAAATGCTGCAAGACTACACAATAAATAAAAAGTGTGAATACAGCGTAGTGAATTGTAATGCTGTGTATAACTGCAGATTGAAGAAAGCTATCATCATTTATCCTCAAACAAAAAACTTTTCCTAAAGTGAATGTTAGGAATGTTGCCATACTAGCTCATTCTAAAGGATGGATGGATGGTCAATGAATTAGTAGTCGACTGGATGATGCGAGTTTGGCATTGTTGCCCAGAAGTCCTACTTAACTTAAAGAACATGCTTGTTCTGGATAGTTACCTTGACCATACTAGAGACAATGTACAGAAAGTTTTGAACAAAGGAAAGCTGTTATAACATTGATTCTCCAACCATTGGATGTCTGCATTAATAGACCATTTAAGTTGCATTAAAAGCACATTATACAAGATGGATGGCTGGGGAAGAACAATTCATTCCAAGCGGTAAAATCCTTTTTCCCAGAAGTGATCCAATCTGCAAAATGGATGAAAAGTGCATGGAATTCGATTTCTCTATTATTGGTGGAAAGAAGCATCAAGAAGTGGGTAATTTTGAATTCCCTTGAGGACACATAGGATGATATGCTGTGGAGAGGATAGTAAAAGTGAAGCAATATGAGTGTTTAGTATGACATATATCACATAATTTTATTCAAAAACGTGTAAGTTACTGACTTAAGTATATATATTTTCTTCGTGGAGAGAATTGGTTGATTCCGCATCTGTGATACAATTATGAAGATTAAGACTTAACAAATTTCTTAAATGCAGTAAAATAATAACTTATAATTTATTGTAGTCTTTATTGTTTTCTTTATAAATATTTAATACACTCTGCAAACTGAGTCTTCCGGGCTGTAAGTCAGTGGTCCAATGGGAATCTTCTCTTTCTCTTCCCAATTGTTTTATCCACTAATGCAGTTGACATCATCAATGGTGTGCTCAATGTAATCTTCTTCAAAACTACGCAGTAACTGACTTGCTAATGGAAATTGTGGCAGTATAATATATAGTGGGGTTGCCTGTGGAACTGGGCTCTGATTAGTTTTCTTGGCTGAGGGGTTGGGTCTAAGCTGGAGTTCCTGGGTGTTTCTAGAGGTATGCTATTTATTGATTGTCTGCATAATTTCTTTATCTTGATATTTTGTAAAGCCGGATACCATGCTGAGTGTAGTTTCTAAATTCTTCTTTCCTGTTTAAGTTGTTACTATACTTATAAATTTCAGTTGCTCTTAATGTATGGGAGTATGATAATGATATGTTGACACCAGCCAAGAAAGCCTACATTCTGCATTTAATACACTGTACAAACAACTGTTTTTTTCCAAATTTCCATCCTAAAATTTGTTTATAGGGATTATTAACAATTATAATGTAATCAATGATTGTAATTGCTTTTGTATTGCTTACAGGAACTTTTCAGCAAATATGGAGCCATCATTGATCTTCGCATTCATAGCAAACAGGCTACTAAAGGTGCTGCAGGTGGAAGGGTACCTAATTATGGTTTCATCACCTTTGAGGATGTTGCAACTGTACAGCTTGTCTTAAACAGTAGGGTAAGGAATTTTCTCTGATAGTAGCATTACAGAGTTAAAGAAATTTGACCATTTGTATTGAAATTTACCTTTAGAAAGTTTGTTTTTGTTCAAATTGGTAAAATAAAATTTAATTTTATTTGTTTTGGGTTTTGTTTTGTAAAACAAAAGGAATTCCAAACTTAATACACAGTTGCTACAAGGGCTATCCCTTCGTTAGTTATATAACATAGTGAGTCAAAAATGTTATACTCTTTTCTTTCTACACTAAGGTTGTTCCAATAATTACATGTAAACCATCAAATCCTGTTGCTACAAACAAAATTGAACCAAATACTGAATCAGCAATAGTAAAAGGTGCTTCATAGTATTCCTTTATTTACACAAAAATAGGGGTTCAACAAATATATAATTTTTGTATATAGTCTCCACCCTTTTTAATGCACTTAGTCCAGCAGTACACGAACTTCCGTATCCCTCCCAAGAAGAATGATTTCAGTTGGTAGTGAAGGCACTTTGACATTCAGGGAGTTATATAGCACGAATTTCTACTGAAGGGTCAAATTGAATTGCTCGTATTATCAAGATATTGCTGTTTTAAGGATGTTTATTTGTGATAAATGCTTTTGACAGCCACTGTTTAGGTGCATGGGCATTATTTATTGTAAGACCTGGTATAGACTTTGGTTGGAAATTTTAGTCATTAAACAACTTTCATATCTTAGTTTCTAAGGCTGTATAATGGTTATTTTATAGAAACAAAATAGGCAAAAAGGACAATGTTATAAATTATAATTTATATAATTATATAAACATTTTTAAGGGTAATAAACATTATAATTACTAACATTTTTTTAAATGGTAATAATTTTTATGTTGTGTTGCAGCCAATTTTTTTCCCAAGTGAAGGAGGGCAGAAACTGAACGTTGAAGAAAAGAAGACTAGACCTCGGCCGTCAGTAGATGGAGGAAGAATGGGTTCTGGGGGTGATAACATGATGGGGCGTCCAAACAGTGGGTTGGGTGGTTCCCGATCAGTTGGTCCAGGTGGCATGATGAGGGGCGGGCCAGGAATGGGGCATCATCGTGGTGGAGGAAGAGGCATGTCAAGGGGGGAAGGGCGTGGAGGTGTGGTGCACAGGGGTACCTATGCACGGCGTTAACAAAACTCCTTAACACGCATTGATTCGATAACATTAGTCCCTACCGAGAAATGTGTGTGTTTCAAAAGTAAAACGCGCAATTCCTCAGTTTAAACTAAGTATAAAAAAAAAGAAAAAGAAAAAAAGAAATAAAATCAGAATTCAGTATGTTGCAAACAGGAGAGGTTGTCTATCGAACCTGTGAGCCAAACTACTCCTTAATTCAATAATGATTATTTGTGAGTAAAATGTTTAAAAATTGAAATTGCGCGTGGTTGCCATTTGTTAACAGTCTTCATAATCCATATGCTATAATACAAGACTTGACTGAAGACAAACAGGCTTCCTTAAAAAAAGCCATTGTCTTTTCCCCTTTAAAGTTAAGTTGAACGAAACTTAAAAATTTTGGTGGGTTTGGGATTCGCATTCTGTAAATTACTTGCTTGTTAAACTGTGGCCTGAATTTCCAGTCTGCCAGGTGAATCTGTGCTTCTTTCTTGTGCACATTTTCAAAAAAAAGAAACCTTAAATTTAAAGGGGATGACAGCCGGTTGGGGATCAGCAAAGGAAGCCGTGACCATGGTTTTTTTTTTTTTAGCAGGTGGTAAACAAAATTGGAATTAGAGCAAAATAAGTTGCAAGGGAGCTCATTTCCAAACAAAAAAAAAAGTTGCTGTATGGATTTATCTGAATGTTGGTGCTGTTAAACTCTTTTCTTTTCCTTTCCCCCATTTATTGTGTATTGGCATGAAAAGGAAACAAAAAGAAGGTATTGTTAGTCTTTTTTAATTGTTATTTTTTCCCCCGAAGATTGAAAGTGTAATGACTATATTCTCAAGCTGCATTCTTAACAGTGAACAATTGTGTGTGAAGAAGGGAAGGGGGGATAGAAAATCTCTCTGGACACCTAACCAAGCCTTTAAACGTAGATTGCTTGATACTGAAGTAACTTAACTTATTATTATTTACATCTACGAGGTTTTAGGTGGACTTGTTTCTTCTTTTCTTAACTATTTTGGTGGTGTTGAAGAGAGATTTTTTTCGTGTTTATTATTATTATTTATTTTTTTTTATTTTATTTTATTTTCTTTCTTGAGAGTGACGTGTCATTATCAATGGACAAGAATTTTGTGTGAAGTTGGAACTTAAAAAAAGACTTTTTAATGATACAAGTAATAAAATGTGTTATGTGCAAGGAATAACTGAGTGAAAATGGAAAACCAACATTATATATTTCTTCTTCTTTTGTTTTTGTTTTTCTGTTAAAAGCTGGATAATGCTAGGAAGTTAACACAGCCTTAATAGTGTGTGGTTTTTGTTACACAGTAATTTTCATTCAATTTGGAAATCAGTTGTTTTTTGTGCATCATTTCTTTTTAAATCATTTACATGCATCCCCCCTGGTCATCACACAATCATAGTATTCCCTGTGATAATAACTTTAAAATAATGATAGTAATAAAAATGCTTCCCTTTTTAAGTTAATTTCATATATGTTCATTTTCTGTAGAGTTGGTATAGCTTTTTAAATATGTATCTTTTTTTTTTTCTTTCTTTCTTTTTAAAACCAAACATAAGTGCCAGATCGTCATTCCTAAAAGAACTGCGAGGTTAAAAAAAATAAAAATAAAAAAATAACCAAACTGTTGTACAATTTTCCGCTAGTCAATACATGAAAATATCTTGGCATTCTTACAGTATTATATTTGTTTATTTGAAGAAAAAAAATGACCAGCCATACAATAGTGGAAAAGAAAATAAGTACATAGCAATGAAATGATTTCATGTTTTACCAGTTAACTGTTGCTTATTCCTGAGATGTTCCTACACTAATCCTGTTACTGTCCTGTAATAATAATTCACCATTAACTTGGCACAGTTTGTAAATAGGATATCTGTTGTGTGAAGTATTAGGCTTCCACAGCTGGTTTCCACATTAAGATACTTGACTTTAACTCTAATATCTTCAAACTACTGTGAAACATCAGCATTGAATTATTATTTATATAGTGTTGTTTTAGTTACATTTATGTGTCACTTACTTGATTTTTTTTAATTTTTAATTGGACATGTTTTGGGATTATTTGTTCCCATCATCAGCAGAAGACCAATTGACAGAAGCATACTCTCTAGGCAGTCAGAGAAATTTGTCGAATATATCTAATGATGGTGTCTCAAAGTTCATGGTGTAAATTTTTCCTATGTCATTAGTTCCAAAGATTTGCAAGTATAAATTTGAATAGTTTAAGATTTTCAAAGTGAAATATAGTGTCACATAACAAATTATTTATCAGAAAGTTGCTCGAATTTCACTAGTTTTTTCCCACTTACTTGACATGTTTCAAAGGGAAATTTCCTTCATTGTCAGCCTAATTTGGAAATTGGCCTTTGAAGCATGTCAAGTAAGAAAAAAACTAGTGAAATTTGAGTGACTTCCGCATAAATAATTTGTTATGAGTTTGCAAGTATGTTTTAATAATTTTGTTTTATTCAATCCTAGCATTAAACACGCTCCTTATAATGCATAATTGGCCAATTCTGACAAGGTTACCTAGCAACTAGTATTTCATGAAGTCATCACCGCCTTGACAACAACACAATTTCAAATAACGTAACTAAGAAAAAGTTAAAATCAGTGCCATAAGAAGCATAGCAACATTCAAACACAATCATTTTATTAAACAAATGTTTTGAAACGATAACAATAATGTAAATTTATTAATCATAATAAATTAACTTCCATTATCTTAAAAACATTGAAAATGCAATTAATTACATTATAATTTCTTTCATTTCAAAATGTTAATGTTCAAGAAATCAAAAACAGTACCAGATGATAAAATGTCTGTATTTTATTTTACCTTCTCCATACATTTAAATTTCGAATATATGCACCAGTGCGTCTAAGGCATATAAATCTTAGAAAGGAAAAAATAAACAAATCTATGAGCCTAAATTATAGATTACTTACCATATCAATAATCACTTGTTCATTTGGTTTATTTATGGACACTCTTTAACATCTCAGGTCATCAACATTCCATTCAATTGAGGGTGTGAAATGGGCGATTTATTTTGCTCAGAGGCTTCTTCTTTCAGGCTTGAGTTTTTTTTTTTTGGGGGGGGGGTGCAAATATACGACATGGGACCCACAGCTTTAATTCCCTTTGGAAGGAAGCCATACTTGGGATTTTTATGCCCCAAAAAATCCATCGATCCTGACTGGGGATTTAACCTGCAATCTATATATTAATAATCAATAAACATTACATTATATAATTAAGATCATTGTATGATTGAATCAGCTACACACTATTATTGGCTTCATTTACAAAATTATTAAAATCAGTACAAGGACCTACAGAGTTGGGAACATGGGTGAAAATCTACATTTACAAATACAGATTTACCAGCTCTGCAAAATATGCCAACAAGATTTTTTCATTATTTGAATTAGCATGTTTCTTTTTTCTGCATGTAGAACTTCATATTCCTTTTTACATATACTTTTCAATTTTTGAGGAATCCACAAACACTCAGCTCTCTCTATAATTTTTTCTGGAATTATATACATATTTTCAATATCAAACATTACAAAATTAGCATCTTTCCATTTGAGTTCTTCAAAACAAAAACAAAAAAACTTCGTCAGAGAAACTAGTAAAAAGAAACCATGCTATATTTATCATATCTACTAATTCATAAAATCACATTTTGCAAATTTTTAATATATTTTTTAAATGTTTCAATGCTAAAATTGCATTAAATGTTATGCAACACGTTTATAATCTTCATTCTGAACGATTGTGAAAATTAATGCAAGAGCAGAAGTGGATGCACTAAAGATTCACTCGTATCACAATTACGAAGTTTATACTTATAAGTTACATAAATAACTATTGTTTTATAAATTTCGTGGTTTTCTGACCAAAAGTGGGCTGCCCTGCTGATTTCTCTATCTGTTTGTAATGGATATTCCTGAAATGTTCTTTAGTATGAGTTTCCAAAATGTTTTTTGTTTTTCCAGTATATACCTGATTCCATTTTTTCCAATTGATTTGGTAGAACTTTCTGTCACAAGGTATAGGATCTTTACAGGAAGATTGAGGAGGATTTTTAAAGACAGAAAATAAATTGGGCTCCTCAAAATGTCCACAATGTTAAAAACTTCGCGTAAACATCCTATATCTTGTGACGGGAAGATATAGGATATACCAAGTCAATTGCTTTGTTGATTTGTTTTATTTATTTAAGGACGCTCTTTAACATCTCAGGTCATCAAGCATCCCATTCAATGCAGGGCGTGAAATGGCCAACATATTTTACTCAGAGGCTTCTTCTTTCAGGCTTATTTTTCTTGCAGTAAATGTATGACATGGGACTGACTTTACTTCTCTTCTGAAGGAAGCCGTACTTACTATTTTACGCCCAAAAAATCCATTAATCCTGGCAGGGTGTGAACCTGCGATCTTGGGTTTAAGAGGAAAGTATGGTTACCACTACACCACCAGGACCAACCAATCAATTGCAAAGACTGTGATCAGATACATATTGGAAAAACAAAAGGAAATTTGGAAACCAGTATCAAATAGCATTTCAGAAATATCTGTTAGAATCAGTGAAATCAGCAATGGCAGCCACCTTTGATCAGAAAAACCATGAAATTGTTAAAAATAACAGAATTATTGAAACACATGTGCAAACTTTGGAACCAACGACATGGGAAAAAATTTTCATCATAAATAAGAGCCACATTATGAACTTGAAGACACTATTGTAGAATATATGCGATAAATTTCTGCAACCACCTACAGAGTATGCTTTTTCTTCCTCTTGGATTTCTGCTTGTGATGGGAGTGAATGTTCCTGAATCATATCCAATTAAATAATTAAGTAAATGGAAGTTAAAGTGTTGCCAAACCAACTCTCTATTAACATTATTTTACTAATCTCTTCTGTTTCATGTAGATACATATCCTGAGCAAATCCCCAGTAAGTGAAACCAAATATTTTGACTAGGAACAGGTTATTAATGCACGTTTCTTGTGTTAGATTCCAAATTCAATTAATATTGAAATTTTTTACTAATTCATTGTTAATAGCTTCAAGAGTATAAGTTATTAAAATGCAGCAGCAACAGAAAGTCAGGTATCTTAACAAGGACATGTTTTGATAATATAGAATTAAACAGAAGTTATGAACAGTTAAGCAGTATATTATTTGATTAGTGCAGTTGGAATAGCACTATTATGCCTCACTTGTTCAAAATCCAGAACAGGTTTCAAGAGGATTCTTCTCATCATTAGCTAGAGACTGATTGTTGTCCTCTGGTGATGGTAGAATGAACTTGTTTAAACAATCGTATGGTGGAAAATCTCAAGGCTCATGGTAGAAGTTTTTTTTTTCTCTTATAATTAAAATCTTTTCCCAAGTTAACAACTATACTGAATTCTTAGTTGTTTTTAATATTTAGGCTCCTTAAAGTCATGCTTTTTGGCCCAGAAATGTGCTGCAACTGCTTTCCCCCTCCCCCTTCTATTTGTTTGTATTCAATATTTTATTCTTAACATTTAAGAAAAATAAAATATTAATTTCACGCCCCTTCTTATTACAATTGTGATTAAAAAAGGCAGAATTTAATAACAAATGTTGCTTTCAACTTGACATAAATTAGGTGTGCACTGCATGTGAATAATTTGCTGGAATGTTACGCCTAAGAATGTGTAAAACATTAAGCTGTATATGGGGCTGTTACCAATTAAACTTGTAAGCATTGCTACCAAATGAGGCCCATTCACATACAAAATTGCCTAAAATAGGACACACGGAACCTGTCAGAATGGGTTACCAAAGTATATATACCTGCATAACAAAGGGAAATTACATATAGCACAATCAGATAACAAATAAGTCGAGATGTAACAATCATCTGAAATAATTTCTTACAACATTAACAACCAGTAAATGCAAAACAGGGAAGTGGCAAAATTCCTCCAGAGAAAGCTTGTTTTGAAATTTGTATATATTTACATAAAGTAAACTAAAACTTTAGAACAAACCCGGATCATAAAGAGGTAATCAAGAGGCTCCACTGAATTTCTAATGAAAGTCAAAATAAAACCCATTCCTAGAAAAATACTAGCTACTTTCACTCGAAAAGCTCAGAAGAGAAGTCCTGCACTGTCATGGAGCAGCTGCTAGTCCCCAAACTGTCAAGACATAGAGTTGAGAATGACACAACCACAATCATTTGACAGTATCAAGGAAATAACTGATATTAATTTATGTAACGACAGCATAGCATTCCCAAAAATTTAGCTCTATTTCTCAAAATGACCCCCTTTTTGCTACAATGCATGTCTTTTCTCTTTGGCCATTCATCTAAACAACACATTGGGAAATCATAGTTTACATTTTCAATATAATATCTCACTAAACAAAGGTAGATCTTTCCTTGTGAGTGGATATTCAGGTTTGCCATCACAGGTTACTGCAGAGTGATTTTATACACATAGGTATTTCTCTTCAATTTGTTTGGATGGATGGAGGAGGGTACTTTAGGTATTTGACCATTTGTACTTATGATCCCCAATGGGGCTACTCCGATAGAAAGGTTTGAGGTGAGAATGAAACGGGTGCTTTAACATCGCTGGTCATCAGCTTCCATTCAATCCAGGGTGTGAAATGGCCAATAAATTTTGCTCAGGCCTCTTCTTTCAGGTTTAAGGTTCTTTTACATGCCGCAAATCTATGACACAGGACCAACGGCTTTAATTCTCTTGTGAAGGAAGCCATACTTAAGATTTATACACCTGAAAAAAACTCCATCCACTCTGGCCGAGATTGAATCTGCGATCTTGGGTCCACGAGGCAAGTATGGTTACCAACAGGGCAGACATAGAGCAAAGAATGTCCGGCCCAATGGAAATGGAACCCTGTATATCCCGAACGTGAGTCTCAAGGTCTACTGCTTGAGCCTTCCAGATTGGTGACGAGTTTAACATGATGTTAACATTGGGCGAATGCAGGTGGTGGACACTGGTGATAAATTGAGAAAAGGTTCTTTTAAAGGAAAGAAGTATTCCAGGTCAGAGTTATAGGGTATTTATCATTTATGAAGACTGAGGAAAGAAAACCTGTCAGGGAGGACGGTCGTGGTGGAAATCGAACCCCAGACCTACTCAGGAGCCTGTGCCTCAACGATCTCGGTTACCCATGGCGGTGCAAAAGCAGGATAAATTATCGAATAACCGAAGATATAAAAGAGATTAAAAGTAGGGAGGTGAGAATGTAAGAGAGGTTGGAGAAGAGCATGGAAGAGGTAAATCAGAAGATCGGGCGGCTCGAAGAGGAATTAGGAAAGTTAGCGAAATGCAGGAACAGAATAGCTAAAATGGAGAAATCGGTGGAAGCTGAGCGTAGTGATCTTTGGAAGGGAAGAAATAAAATTGCTTTATAAGAGCACTGGCTTCATTACAGTCGTTATTATAATTTGATTTCAACACTATTGCAGTTAGTGCCTCAACCATGTCTATAGTTGTTATTGATTCCAATCTTGATGACCAAAGTGTAGAACAATTTTTTTTTTTTTAAAGAGTAAGAAGCCAGTAATAACATTTCCCATCACGTACTTTGACCGTATATATAAAACATCTCATTTTCAGACATATCTAATGAAGTCATTTAGAAATAAATTCAAATTATGTGCGGCGCAGTGAACATAGCTGTATTTATTTGTTCAGTGCTTGCTTTTACTGCGCTATAGGTTCCGGACATATTCACTGCATTGTGATAACCTTGGCCTGGCATTTGGCTAATGAGATACACTTTTCATCAATTGAATTTAGAATTTCAGCTCCCAATGACAGCTGTATGGTTTTCCATCTCTTTGAATCCTAAAAGGCTTTTATTTATTTTTATTTCACAAGATTTCCCAAAAGAATCTTTATCTATTTGAACACATCTGAAAATTTCATTTAATTGATCTTTTTTGCTCAAATTTGTGTAGTATTCAAAGTTATAGAAAAAAAAAATGTGCAAACTTAATTACATTCGCTACTTTCTGTGATAACAGCTAAATTAATTCATTTTGAATTTTTGGTCTGAGGTATTTTGCAGATGCTTCCGGTCCATGTACATACTGCTGTAATACCGGATCACACTTAGACAACAGTCCACAATCGCTAAAAAAATGTCTACAGTGAGCTTTCCCTAATTCTTCTCTATTACCTCGTAAAGTTGGATTAGATAATATTAATTATGCGATCAATAATTTGTTTCCATGTGTTAATTTCTTTTTTGTTAACATTCCGGATTACAATCTACCTTTTCTTTTCTTTCCTTTTCCAGATATTATAAACAACACATGCCTGCGGTTGGGAATGAGACATTTCGGATGTTAATTTTTTATTTATTTATTTTTTTGTCCATAACGCCTGCCAATCACGAACGCCCTTTATCCAGGCAAATTAAAAATATGCTGAACTCCTGTTAGCTAATAACCTGCATAGCTCATAATAATCAAAGTTTCCTTTTTTTTTAGAATAACAGTCATTTTCTTGCTTCCCAGCTTTTGTTAATTGGTCATAGTAATTAATGAAGAAACATCTATTATTTTGCTTAGGATCTTTCGGAAATGGATCTTGGGGTTTACAAGGCTCATGATATATAATAATCTCTTTTGTGTCGACATTTAAAATATCTGGAAAATTATCACAATTAGCAGAAAATCCCTTTCTAGTACTAGTAGTATCATCAAAAGAAGTACTTACATACTGCCGTGGGCTATTACTTCCATTTTCTCTTATCTTCATATTCTTAACTTTACCACTGTCGTTTGTTCTTAGAGAAACAGATGAACTACTAGAACATGGTCTATTATTATTTTATTTCTGAATCGGAATTAAAGAAACAATCTATCTAATTTTGAAACTGATCTTTTAATCTATCCTTTTTTTTTTCCCCTTCGTTTTTGTGCACCACTCATAACATAGTTTTAAGAGGTTTTATTTCAAAAAAATTAATAAATATAAGTATAGATAAAAAAACATAAAATACTAAAACTGAATAGGGATATTTTTAGTCTAATAAGCGACACGAAACCAAAATCGAACAGTTTCACTTCTACCACTACACTAAACTTGATGTAATATCCTATCCAAGCGACATTGCACCTGCCTCAATAATGCTGAAGCAACGGAAAAATAAACCAATACATTCTACATTCACCGTTCACAAATGTAAAACCTAAATATGCATTTTGGCGGCCCGCGGTGCAGCGTTTTCTTTTATTGCTTTGCATGTCTTTTGATTTTCCTTCCTTCATTATGACAACCTATTTGTATCCATTGTATTAAAACAAGACATCTTTTTCTATTTGCCAACCAATACATTCACCGTTCACAAATGTAAAACCTAAATGTGCATTTAAAGACTAAGAATGATTTTTTCCCCCGAAGTTTACTAGACAGGGTCAAGGTTGGTATGGTCTTTTTCGAAGTAGTACCCATTGAGTTGTATGCACACGACCCAAAGTGTCTGCCAGTCCTGGAAGACCTGCTGCGAATAGTTTTTGACATCGTCTTCACAACCACCTCCGCTCTATTTACGAAAGCCATTGATGAACCAAAACGCTTGCCTGCAGCTCTTTTTTGAGTCGAGGGAAAAGAAAAACGTCATACTGATCCGGGATGTATGGTGGGCGATGCACACTATATTTTTTGGCAAAAATGTTGAGCAACAAATGTTCCGAACGTGAAGTGTACACTATCATGGTGAAAGGGCCGACCAGATGGATGCAGCTCAGGGTGTTTTTCTTGCGTGTGATCAGTCAGAGCGCTCAAAACAGTCTTGTAACACTCCCCATTAACCACTATTTGCAAGTGAACTTCATGTTGATAAATCACATCACGACAATTCAAGAACGAATCGCCGTAATCCTTCCTGCCAGCCAAACAACCTTGGCCTTCTTTGGGTCGGAGAACCATGTGATTTCCAGACTGGGCTCGCCTGCTTGCTTTCGGGATGGTAATGGAGAAGCCAATGATGGAGTTCAGGCATACCTCGCCATGTTCCGCTAGCAGAACTGTTTGAGACACCGAAGTGCGGTTAATTGTTGATTTTTTTTATGGACGCTCTTTAACATCTCAGGCCATCAGCATTCCACTCAAATCAGGGCGTGAAACGGCCAAGAAATTTTGTTCATAGGCCTCTTTTTTCAGGCTTGAGGTTCTTTTTCGTGCCGTAAATGTACGATACGGAACCCACGGCTTTACTTCCCTTCCGAAGGAAGCCATGCTTAGGATTTTTACGCCCAAAAAATCCATCGATCCTGGCTAGGATTGAACCCGCGATCTTGGGTTTAGGAAGCAAGGTATGGTTATCACTACACCATCAGGACCGACCCGCTGAATTTCTGCAGACGGAAGCAAAATTTCACAGCAGCGTACTGCTCGTTATGAAGCGACTCAGTTTTATGTAGTCGAGTGGCAAACACTCGCTCTTTGCCTGGAGTACTGCAGTAAGAAGCATGTGCGTAAGCATTTCTAATTTTTTCCCACCAATCACGTTAAATCTGTTCTCATGAAAAATTGTTTCACCTCCGTAGCTCCACTGTGAACGAGAGAGAGAAAAAAATCTTTATTGATTAGCCTTCGTAGTCCTAGCAATTAATTTATATGTGAATTATTATAATTCCATTTATTTTTTGAACATTACATACTTTTTCAAACATTTTTCAATCACTCTTATGCATTGGGATATCAATTTGAGTCTATTGTATGAACATGAAATGGAATGCAGTTTAGTCACTTTTTTACACCAGGGCCAATTGAAATGTCTAATGGTATTACATCAATTTTATTCTATTTTTGAGTTATTTCAATCGGTTTAACACATAATTTTATGGGGTAAAGATGCCGTTAAGTTCAGAGGATGCCGCTAAAGCAGTTACACTGTTGGAAGGTAGATGGAGCATGCGTTATGTTGCCCATGTGTTACTACTCAATGTCTCTACTATACAAAGAAATGCCGAAAATCGCTTGCAAGTGGCAATAGAAGTCAATGTTAGCATAAGAACAGCGAGAAGGGGATTTGAAGAAGCGCAGTTCAGCCCTAGAAGATCAGCCAGGGGTCCCTTGCTTACCCAGCAACATCGGAAAGCACGTCTTGTCTTTGCTCGTCAAAATCTGCAGTGGACCAAGAAGCAATGGAAAGCTATCTCATTCACGGATGAGTCGAGGTTCAGCCTAAAATCGTCTGATGTCAGAGAAAGTGTGGAGGAGGGCTGGAGAAAGAAATGCCCCCCCCCCCCCCCCCGTGCACATTCTCATCGACGATGACTTTCAGGGGATGTTCCATCATAATCTGGGCTGGTGTCAGCATGGAAGCCAAGACAGAGTTGGTTTTTGTGCAGAACGGGCATTGCATTGAAGAAGTCCTTCAGGAGCATGTTATCTCCGATCCTCCAAGTGTCGACAATGATTTCCGCTTCATTCACGACAATGCCCGTCCACATTTAGCCCACATTGTGGTACTTTCGCGAAGTGAGAATTCTTTGGTCAGCACGAAGTTCTGACCTCAACCCCATTGAGCATGTTTGGGACATGGTGGGAAAAAAATGTTCGTTAACATGTTCTTGAGAGCCTCCATGAACTTCGGGAGGCTTTGCATGAGCAATGGGAGGTCATATCACAAGAAAATCGAAGAACTTTGATCTGCAGCATGCCCATAAGGTTGCAAGCTGTGATACAAGTCAGAGGAGGAAACACTCGCTTCTGAGAGTGCCACTAAGTGTTGAAAGGTGTCTGTGTTATCAGTGCAGGTGTGTTACCTCGTGTTACCCTAAAGATAAAAACGACATTATTATTAAATGTGATTAACATGCATTCATGTTCATGCCCATACAATACAGGACATTATAGACTCAAAGTTATATCCGAATACATAAGAGAGATAGTAAAAATATAATAATGTGTAAATATTAAAAAAATTAGGTGTTGAAGTTTTTTTTTTTTTTTTTGCTTCTCAGATATTGTTGTTGTTGTTATTATTATTATTATTATTATTATTATTATTGCCTGTTATGGTAACTAGTAAGTAGATAATTGAACAGAGCACCCATATTTATCCACTATTGGGATTATTTATTAAGTATTTAACCTTTGTTGTTCATTAAATAAGTAATTATTTTGATATGTGTATTTATTTCTTTAAAGATTGCCAAAACTCTTATACCAGCCGCTACTTCACTGATTAGATCTGACATTTCTACTTTATCATGTGTTATATTTGGAAACCAGAGCGTTTATTAAACTAATGAAGGAGGCTGCGTCGGTTCATGAGAGAGTTTGTCCACATATTCATTACGTCATTCGCTCTCGCCTCGTCAATAAAATCTTTCCGGTTGCTAGGGAAGACCATACATTCCAAGCATCATATATGACGGACGCCAAGTACACAGCGTTCCAGCAGTGGTAGCACTGCACTGGCCTTCGATTTTTTAAGAGATATTTCTTAAATTAGTGTCCGTGCAAAAATAAATTGACAAATATATTAAAGGGCAATAAAGTACATACGTCAAATGAAAGCTGCAAAAGTTGAATTAAGTTTTTATTTAGAATATTTGATGTATTAAAAGGATCAATACTGGTATTTATGAACATTAATTTCCTTTGTTTTATCTTATGGTTAGTTCAGCAGCAACGTTTTCTCCCGTTTCATTTTTTTTTATTTGATTTATTTACGGACGCTCTTTAACATCTCAGGGCATCAGCGTCCCATTGTATCTCAGGCTTGAGATTCTTTATCGTGCCGTAAATGTACGACACGGGACCCACGGCTTTACTTCCCTTCCGAAGGAAGCCATACTTAAGATTTTTACGCCCGAAAAAACCACCGGTCCTGCCCGTGATCGAACCCGCGATCTTAGGTTTAGGAGGCAAGTATGGTTACCACTACACCACCAGGACCGACTTTCCCGTTTCAGTGCTTAACGTTAGCGTTAGACTTTCCTGCTTGGTCTAGCAGCATGCTACAATTTTGAAAGTGTTCTCGTTAATTAAAAAAAAGAATTCATTTTTAATTTACTGTCGACCACGTGTGCGATTTAAGAGCTTATGTCACAAATGCCAAGAATTTCCCCATTTTATTTTGTTGTATGTATTGTAATTATGAAAAAGTTTGGTATCGTACCTACTTACTTGGATTTACAGACAAGCACGAATAACACATACACGAAGTTTATCTTTCAATGGAGGTTAAACGTTCAATATATAACTTCTATCATTTCTTCAATGTGACTGTGATTTTTATTTTTTTAATTCGAAAAACATGCTTAGAAATTGATACCGAAACAGCTTTGACCATCTGCTTATAGCTTAACGCATTATTCTTCGTTGCTTAACAGAGAAGTTCAACACATTGCCGCGTACTTTTTTGTTGTTTCACGCTTAGAGCTGCGTGACTGTTTACGGTTCATAACATGTTTGTTCGTTGCCATGGAAACGGTTACTTTCAGCTTTTTAGGTATAATATGATTATAAATCAGTCATTTAAGAGATGTAAACATGAAATTGGAACATGTAACATTTAGCCGGAATTACAAACGGGGTCATGAGAATAGCGATCTCAACTCTCCTCCTGGAAAGGAGTGGGGAAGGATGACAGGCGGGAGAAGCGAAGAAAGGCAAAGAGCAAACGGATTGTCGGCAAGCAACTGCAGCTGTTGTTGAGTTTCGTTAGGAGGAGGCTGACATAGCTGGAAAATATTCTTCCAGCTGATTTGGGACCGGAGGTGAGTAAAAATTTTGTACCTTTCTAATTACCGTTGTGTGAAATTTGAGAGCTTTGATTATTATCACTGTAACTTTTGTTTTTGGAATAATGGGCGTTGCCGAACTTGGAAGTTGATTGGAAGAAAAACCAGTCAATAATGCTATATGTTGGGTAGTATTAGCACTTTAATGAAAAAAAGAAACTCTTTTAGATTATTAGAGTATTAGAGTGTTGATGTTACATGTCTACTGTTATAAACCAACGCACATAACGGACTGAGCAGGAAAGGTGAATGTACAATTTATAGGCTTTGTAAATACATACCATAGAATTTTATTCTGTAATAATTAGTTACCTTGCAAAGAAGTAAGGTGGCCAATGCACGTCGTATGTAGTAATGCTAACAATTGAAAAACGTTTTTTGAAATAATGTTGGCAAAGCAATTATTGGTTTAGTTACAAAAATAAACTGAAAATCACTAGAACATACGTAATAGTCACAATTTTATTTTCAGGTGTGTTTTCGATGTTATTACGTCGTACTAAAGTCATGGAATGGGCAAAGACAATCATGACTGTGTTTGGAGATGCATTGCGGTTGCGTGGGATTTAGTGTTAACTTTAGGTATCATAAGCATGTTGGGTTACATTTCCGTTTAACTCTGTTATTAGATACAACCAAAATAACACAAGATTTTACGTTTTAATTAATGATGAAATGTCAGCCATACTTTATTGTTAAAAAGCATATAACAGTTGTTTATAGGGTGTAGCGTTGTGTTGTGAAATATTTGAATTAATAGTTAAAATTAGTAGATGCTTTAGAAGATCCGTGATTCGAATTCCGGCCCTGATCCAAATTTTTCAGGTATGCTTATTCATTTCCAAGCTAAAGTTAATACGAATTATCTACATTACATCGATTACTTGCACGCGTGTTTTTTTTTTCCCTCCCTAATTTGACCATGTAACAATTTTAAATATTCGCATTTTTTTTTCTCGCGATTTCTTGACCAGGTAGATATTTATGCCCATTAGGAACACTGAGTTTATTTTTATTAATATTTTAAAAATGATTGTGTGAGGCATGATATAAATTACTATTTCTGAACGTATATAGCGCCATGAATACAATTGGTGAAGTCCTTTATACAAGTTGCTTAAAAATATCAAACTTTTTTTTGACAAATTTAATAGCTTTGAGGAGGGCTATAGCTTCGGAGATTTTAAAAGGAGCCCAAGTGATGTTCGAACCGAAATTTCAGGATCGTGTTACACTATCAAATTTGAGGAATGCTCGTATCGAACGCGCCTAACTCCTCCGGCATTAGATCGCAATGTTTGTGATTATTATTATTATTATTATTATTATTATTATTATTATTATTATTACCATCATTATTATTATTATTATTACCATCGTCGTTACAGTCTGGAAGTTAGACAAAATACCATTTAAGAGCCAGAAAGAAATGAACATGTTTCCATGCTCCCTTCGACTATTTTGACTTATGTTGTCTATTTTAATGTTTAAAACTTATTTTTGTCTGTTTCGGATCGTTAAGGATTTTTTCTACTATTAATTATGCGTTTTAAACATCACATGAAGAATTTCAACATAGCGAAGTGAAAAAAACTGAAAAAAATTAAATGGTAGGTTCACCGCATAAAAATATCTATTGAGAGTCTTGTTATACATTTATTTCTTTTCAAGCAGTCAAAAGCGTTCTCCTCAATCCGTTCATCAAACTCTTTAAATAGCAGAAGCTTCATTAGTGAAGGGAACGCACGGTTACCTCGGGCATACGAACACCGGAATAGAGAGGAAGGGGGACGTCCTGTAGTTTTGAATAGTCCCGGCGAATGACTTTGTATCGATCTGCGCGAGACAATTCTAGAAAATTTGTGGTGGGAGTAACTTCTTAGCTTCATAAATGTAACAAACAATTGCAAGCAAGAAAGATGAGAGCAAGAAAGTACAGCTGTGCAATAAACCGTCCCTACAATGTGTTCACTACGGAAGAGAGATATTAACTCGATTCCCCTTTAAACGCTCAAACAGTAAATAAACTCGATCAGAAATCACTGCACACCTTTTGTTTATTCGCCAGGACTATTTAAAACTACTTCGTCTTGATCAGCATTTCCAGATGTTCTGAATGATGAGTGTTCTGTAGTAACTCGTATGAGTTCTTCCGAAATAACTTGTTTTAAATATGCTGCAATCCCTTCAGTGGAAGCAGAACATTCTTTTTCCACGATGAAAAATGTTCTCTCTGACAAGTGGCTGACTATGACAGTTGATACCTTAAAAACCTCTTGTTGTTGCTTGTAACCAAGAAAAGCAAGCTTAAGTACTTTAATTATGTGAAAGAGAACTTATTAAGTATCTTAAATATCTATTTTCATTCATAATGAGTGATATAACTCTCTATTTTCACTTTTAATAAACGCCTATTTTAATTATATTACTGCCTATTTTCAGTATTTTAAGGGTTCTATTTGCCTGCCGATTTTAACCAAAATAAATGCCTGAACTTTCGGGCTCTGGTAATGATGATGATGATGATGATTATTATTATTATTATTATTATTATCATCATCATCATCATCATCATCACGAGGTTTTAAAGGACCATGCCAACGACTTTCGGCAATACACAACATTAATTAAAGTGCAAATGAACCTGGAATCCGTTAACGTCTAAAGTTACTGTCACGCACCTTTCCAGGGTGGAATCACTCAGGGTGTTGTCTAATATGTAATCCACCGCATTCCACCAGTCGAAAGAAAGCAATTCCTGAGTCACAACTTGTGATAAAAAGAAATGTATAAAGTAAAGGAAAGAAAAAATGAAGATAAAGAAGCAAACGAAAAAGAAGAAACAATAAGGGAAAGCATGAGGAAAAAACAGGACAGAGGGTAAAAAGGAACTAAAGCAAACGAATAGAAAAGGCAGCGGAAGATAATGCGGCAGCGGAAAGAACGAGAAAATGGAGGGACAGAAGATGGAGATAAAAAAAGGGACAAAGCAAATCAGACATAGAAGAGGATGAAGGAAGACTAAGAAAAAGAAGATAGAATGAGAGAAACAATAAGCAGAAGAACGTGAAGAGAAATAAAAGGATAAGATAATGGATAAATAAAGAAGAGGAAAGCGAAAGGACAAGAAGTATAAAAATGGGAGAAATGAATGGAGGTGAATTACGAAATTGGAAGTTGAAAAGGATGAAAGAGAAAGCAGCAGAAGAAAATAAGGCAAAAGAAAGGAGGAGCGAGCAGTATAAGAAGATTAGGGGAAACAGAACAGGGAGCTGAAGAAAATTGGCAAAAGAGAGTACAAGTAGAAAATTATAAGGACAAGAGGGAAGAAGATAACAGCTCCTAAAAGGGGATTTTTTGTTGCCAATGTTTATGATTCAACAGGAAAATAGAGCACCAAAAGACCTTTTACGACAGCACTGCAGGAGAACGTTTATAGGCCATGAAAGCTACAGTTGCCATCTTGTTTTGGTTCGATGGCACCACAAGCTTCCATATAAGGGAACATCATGAAATCCGAGAGTGTGGGTTGAAGGAACTTTACGTTTCAGACACGTTCTGTTGCTGCAAACTCTCCTAACATAACAAGTCTGCTTTCTAAGTAATCACATGCAACCGGTAACAAGACAGCAATATTATAAAAACATTCAGTACGAACCTTTTTAATATGATTTCAGTCTTATTATTCCAGCCAGAGTTCAGGCATTTTTTTTTTAAAATAGGCAGCCAAAAAGGACACTCAAAATACTGAAAATAGACAGTAATATAATTAAAAGAGGTATTTATTAAAAGTGCAAGCATTATTAATGAAAATAGGTATTTAAGATGCTTAATAATTTCTATATCACTTAATTAAAGTACTTAAGCTTACTTTTCTTGATTACAAGTAACAACAAGATGCTTTTTCAAGGTATCAAATGTCATAGTCAGCCGCTTGTCAGAGAGATTATTTTTCATCTTGCAAAAGAACGATCTACTTCCACTGAAGTGATTGGAGCATATTTAAAACAAGTTATTTTGGAAGGACCCATACCAGTTAATACAGAACATTCACCTTTCGGGACATCATAGAAAAGTTGATAAAGACAAAGTAAAATGGTTTTGAATAGTCCTGGTGAATGAACAAAAGATGCGCAGTAATTTTTAGTTCAGTTAATTTTCTGTTTATGCGTTTATAGGGGAATCAGGTTAGTATCTCTCTTATTTCCGTACTGAACACAATGTAGGGCTAGTTTATTGCACAACTGTACCGAGTAGGTCCTGGTGGTGTAGTGGTTACCATACTTGCCTCCTATACCCCAAGATCGCGGATTCGAACCCGGCCAGGACTGATAGATTTTTTCGGGCGTAAAAATCGTAAGTATGGCTTCCTTCGGAAGGGAAGTAAAGCCGTGGGTCCCGTGTCGTACATTTACGGTACGAAAAAGAATCTCAAGCATGAAAGAGAGGCCTCTGAGTAAAATTTGTCGGCCATTTCACGCCCTGAGTTGAATGGGACGCTGATGACCTGAGATGTTAAAGAACGTCCATAAATCAATCAATCAAAAAAAAAAAAAAAAAACTGTACCGCTCTCCTCTTTCTCGCTTGCAGTTGTTTGTTACCCCCTTTCTTTTTTTTCTTTTTTTTTTTTTGAGTAGTGTTTAACGCCCGTTTTTACTATGTTACCTTTATGAGGCTTATAAGTTACTCCCACCACAAATTTCCTAGAATTGTCTCGCGCAGATCATTACAAGGTTATTCGCCAGGACTATTCAAAACTACAGTGCTTCCCTCATCCTCTCTATTTCCTGATATTCGTATACCCGAGTTAACCGTGCGTTCCTCTCACTAATGAAGATTCTGCTATTTAAAGAGCTTAAGTGAACGGGTTGAGGGGAAAGTTATTGACTGCTTGAAAAGAAATAAATGTATAAAAAGAATCTTAATAGACATTTTTATGAGGTGAACATAACATTTAATTTTCACAGGTTTTTTCTCTTTGATATATTGAAATTCTTTATAAGCTTTTTAAAATGCGTAAATAATCACAGAAAAAAAACCATAACTATCCGAAAAGGGGATAAATTCAACCTTAAAATAGCCAACAGAACCCCCCCCCCCCAAAGGAGGGCGAAATAATAACTGGCCACAAATGTACGGAAATATGTTCATTTCATGACTTAAATATATTCACTCGTATAGAAAACGCTTTTTGCCTAATTTTCGGGCTCTGGTTCTAATATTTACAAATTTCCTACTAAACGTGAGATGCTTCAATAAAGCTAAAATACCTTCTTTAAAGTTAATGTATGTTGTACGTGACTCAACAATACAAAACGACACACAGGTTGCTCAAAGGAAATATGTGAAAATAGAGCTAACGTTTAGAAATTATGTATTTTAATACGCCACAAAGAAAGCATTTAATTTATATATCTATTTAACTCGTTCAATATTCGTGGAAATTTCAGCAATAGATTTTTTTTTTAAATCACTGTGCAGAACGGTGTTAAAAGCCATAAAACTTTTGTTCAAATTTACGCGACATTTTAAATGGTAATTCTGGTTGTAAACTGGTTAAAGGCATACAATATTGTGTTAAATATGGTGTTTCTTTTTCTTCCTTTTTTCTCTCATTTTCTTCTTTTATTTCTTCCTTTTTCTTTATTTCATTCTTTCTTTCTAGCACCGCCTCCTGCCATAAGGGAGATATCATTGTTGCCAAATGATTGTTCATCGCCGTCGCCAACTTTACATCAGTTTGCTTAAAACTCTAGATATCTACTCCATAACTATCTTTCCCATAAATTTTATCAGGCAATTAGCCTTTATCCGTTTCCAAGCAAGAATTTAACCTTTCATCAACAACTGGCGTTGTACATATTATTGAAATTTATATTTATTGCTGCGAAAAATGGACCATAAAAATCATAACACTGTCACGGATGACCGTGTTCGTAAAGAAGCTGACTCGTGAGCGGGAGGTCTGGGAATCGAAGGGGGAAGGGGGAGAATGAAATGTTAATTCAAAGATATGAGAAGTGTCTTGCAAAAAAAAGTCACTATATTGAAAAGTGAAATATAGTTTTTGTCTTTATCACATCTGGAAAACGGTTAGGCTGGAAACTTATGGAGTTACCCCCTTACATTTATTTCTGTTTGGAAATCACATTTTCATTGCAAGCATAAGATGCTAGATAGAAAACATGTATTTGAAACATAAGGTCAAAGTCAGTCACATGTTATATTTTAATCGCACTAGTTAACTCGATGGTGAAATAAACGTTAATCGTGATAAGAACTTCGTTGAATTTGAAAAGGATATATTAATTGAGTTGGTATCCGAATACAATTTAAATAAAACAACCAATGGAAATTCAATTCTTGACCAGTTTTCCGACTACTATAAAGCGCCCTCTTCGTTGAAAATGAGCAAGTGCAACTTCACACGTGTAAAATACTGTCCGCCATTTTGCACATCAGACATGCCAAAAAGATGCTTGACGATTTTGCGAGTTATCGAAAGAATATCCAACCTTTCAGAAATACTTGTCGAAGAGATAACTTTCTTACGTTTTGGAAACATTGATCTATCCGATAGCCTATCGAACTGATATCTGACGATTCGGATAAACTATAACATGCAGTGTATTGCTTAGAAATTTAATCATAGATAATAAATTCAGTTGCGATTAAGTAATTATTTTCCCGATACTCGAAAACCATAAATTTGAGTCAATAATAATATAAAGACATCTCAAATAACTGTTCTCCCGTTCTTAGTTTTTCTCGTAATTTTGCATTCTCTCTATAAGAGTTTTAGCGAATTTCGAAGGAATTGCGGTTGTGCCATGAAATTTTTTTTTGAAAAATCTCTTCAAATCTTCATCGTACCAGGCACCGAAAATGACAATGAAAAAAAATTACATATATGTATATGTATTAACGCTCTAACGGTCGCAATTTTTGTTTTTTCTCAACGAAACTCGCATATCACCATCAATTAAACGATTCATCGAGTACGTTAACCAGCAAATTTGGATCATGGGAGGGAAATTTTCGCTTTAAAATAAAATTTAATAATCGCATTTTTTTGTTTTTCTTAACGAAACTTGGTATATTTTATTAAAATAAATTAATAAAAATAGTTTCTGAAAATCAGGGCAATTGGCATTAGGAGTGGGGATATACCTGAAAACAGAGCGGGGGTTAAAGCGAAATTTAAAAATCGCTGTAGAGGCCGCAATTTAATTTTTTTAAAGGAAAAACTCGATTTATGCCATTGAAATAAAATAAGAACAAAAGTATCTGGAAATCGGTGAAATCGGATTACTTGAAATGGCGTTTACCTCAAACTCAACATTTAAAAACCGCTCTAGAGGTGCCAATATTTGAGTTTTCGATACGAAACTCGGTATATGCCATTTAAATAAAAAAAAAATTATTTTATGAAAATCAGTCAAATCAAATTATTTGGAGTGGGGGTTTACCTGAATCCAACTTTTTAAAATCGCTTTAGCATCACCAATATTTGTTTCTTCGCAATAGCATTTGATATTTAAATAAAATAATCAAAATAGGTTCTGAAAATTAGGGAAATAGGGTTAAGGGTATACTTGAAAACTGAAATTTAAAAAGTACCCTTGCGTTTAATTTTCTGTCTATTGTTTTAAGATAAAAGGAAAAACTAATTCAGCATATAAACTGTGTTTATAACGATGCATATGTTTTATATTTAACAAAAGCATCGCCGTGAAAATGGAAAACGTAAAATATTAATCTAATATGTGTGTGGGAATTATAGGGCGCTTTGTAATAAGAATAGCATTGAGACAAAGTTTGTATTATTTGTATTACATGTTTTTACTACACTAACCTTTAAATTAAAATTCAGAGCCAAATAAAAATCGATGATACTTTCGATTGTTTATTGTTGATTGTGTTGATATTTGCTCAGTGCATTGTAATTGTTTTCAAAGAGTAACATGTTTTTCTTTTATTAAAACACCATCATCATCATCATTATCATCATCACTATCATCATCATCATCATCATCCTCATCTTAAATACAGAATGTAACTCGAAGCTTTCTCTTATTTATCTGTATTTTAGTGAATGTAAAGATGATATCAAGTGCTCAGTACGTAAACATGGTTATATTTAAAAATGTTTAAAAATACTCACACAGTATAACTTTGTCTATCAGTGGTTATATATTTCATTTAATTAATAGTATGTAATTTTTATGATTTTATTTCACTCTAATAATGATGATCATAACAACAACAACAACAACAACAATAATAATACTTCTAAAACATGGTTCCTGTTTGTGATACTTATAGATTACAAGAATTCTAATTTTGTCCCCCTAATACCATACAGCGATGTCATAAAGTACTTCATTTCATTAATTAATAAGGTCTTAATTTGGATTTTGTGTTCTTTTTTAAAGTTACTCTTTTTAATGAGGAATTCGCTGGTTTAAGCAGTTCCTGCACGATGGACTAGAGACAACCTTTTTAAAAAATACAAAAATTAAGGACCTTGACTTGAATCATAACAAACTTATTTGCTTTATTAATGATGATATTACGGAGATGAGAAACATAGATGTAATATAGGTCAAGATGCCTGCATAGCCGTTTGAGATGCAACAACAGCGTTGCCATGTTATGCTGCTGGAAGTTGATTGAACCTGTCTCTGGAATGCGGGGGAGAAGACTGCACCTTGCCTTGCATTCCACCACTCTCCAGGTGCCGGGAGGTATTTCCGCTTCCACTTAGACAAGCTTTCCATCTGCATCGGTTTTGTTCATATCTCCCAGTAACTATCAGTGGCAGCTCGTATATTTTTTTTAAAACGGAGTCTGCGTGGATATTTGTTGACTTTGTTGCTTGTAGATGAACTCCGTTTGGTGGGAATTCTTTAGTTTGTTGTGTTACACAGCCAATTTTTACAGTTTTTGAAAACTTACAGAATCATTACGTATTTAATGTGCTCCTTATACAGTCCTAAACCATCTACCCATTTAAGCGAAATGTTGGGTACTTTTAACGTTAGAACACAAATAATATGGTGCTTGTGGACAAAATCCCACGTCCTTAATATAATTCCCGTGGAATTTGAAAATCGAAACCCTGTTTCAGTATTTCTGGTACGCATTGCGAATTACTCTCTAGAACCTTGGGATATTTTAGCTGTTTGGTATATTCTCTGCGCTTCCTGATTTCTTTTCCGAAAGTGTTTGGAAAAGCTAGGAAATCCATGCCCTTCTTTGAAAATGAAAAATATGTATTTCAGTTTTTTTTTTTTTTTTTTTTTTTTTTTTTTTTTTGATTTCGGATCATGAACATGGCTCCCCCCGCCCCTTTTATGAGGGCTTCAGGGTTATCGTGTTCGTAAACGTCGCTTTCTGGACATGGTGCCTTCAGGTCTCATGGCAGTACGAGGGGCATCCTAAAAGTTTTGCAAATGTCACCTCAAAGTATAAATTCGAAAACTTACCCTCACAATTCTTCAAAGTACTCTCCATCTCGCTCTACACACAGACGGTACAGCCACTTGTCAAAAGCACTACGGTACTCGAACTGAGGTATTGTCAACAGAGCTGAATTTATAGCATTAGCAAAGTACTGCATTCGTTTAAAAGGTTTTCTGTCAATGTAAGATTTCAGTTGAGGAAGAGCTAGGAGTCGCACGGTGCAAGGTCATAGCTGTAGGATGGATGGTCAAGCAACTGGATTTTGGCAACTCCCAGTTTCCTCAAATTTGCAGCTGTTCTGTGAGGAGAGCATTGTCGTGTAAAACCAACAGTCTTGAAGTTCCTGTCTTTGGCCGCCGCCGCCTCAGCTCTTCAAATAAAGGATCCAAAATATGAATGTCATAGTATTCTCCATTCATTGTCATTCCTTCTGGCATATAGTCAACCACTAATGGTCCCGCATAATTGAAGAAAAGAGTAAACATTCGCTTCCGAGAACGAAAATCTTGTCGGAAACAACTGGTCTTGGGCCATTCTCATTTACCCACACGCAGTTCTAAGCTTTATTTGGGGTGGTATAGAAATAAACGTTTCTGTCAAACGTTTAGGACATTTGGTGGAAACATGTTCAGCGGTTTCCTTGCATATTCCTTTCTCCTCTTCTTCTCTTCATTGGCTAAGTAAGAAGGAACGAGGAACCCATTTCGCACAACTTTTTCGCAGTTTTAAATGTTCTTGGAGTATACTGTTAACACTGATGCCCACTTCCATACTTAGCATTTCAACAGCATTATGTTGATTTTCCTCCATAAGTTCCCCACTCTTTGAATTGTTCTCTCGTTCACAGCTTCCCGAGGCCGGCCAGAGCGAAGGTCGTCTTTCAAAGTCTCTCGCTCTCTTCAAATGATCGAGTCCATTTTGCAGTGATATCAAGTGAACACACTTGCACACTTGGCTGTAGGTGGTTCTTTTCGATGTTTCATACGAAAACATTGTTGTGCGACGGACTCACATTTAGCGATTTATAACAATGAAATCTTTATGTGCACCAGCAAACGTTATATTTTCGCTATTACAGCTCAGGTCATCAGCGTCCCATTCAACTCAGGGCGTGAAACGGCCGACAAATTTTGCTCAGAGGCCTCTCTTTCAGGCTTGAGGTTCTTTATCGTGCCGTAAATGTACAGCACGGCTTTACTTCCCTTCCGAAGGAAGCCATACTTAGGATTTTTACGCCTGAAAAAATCCATCGATCATGGCCGGGGCTTAATAGTGTAAATGTAAAACATCACTTATGCGGGAAAAGTTTATAACTCTAACCCACTACTTAGGCCTATCAGAAAACTTTTTATAAATTGTACAATGTTATGTTATTTATTCTACATATGATGCAGCAGCAGTGACGGAGGAAAGAAATAATCCATACTCAAGTGACCAGTAGACAAAATTGCAGGAGGACGGTTTCCCCCTTCAATCCCCACAAACTTTAATTTCCCCTCCTTGGCTAGACTTGCTCTGGAGATCGCGTATTCGGTGTTTATGGGTTTTATTTTTATTATCCCCCCAGCTGATGATAAACATTCGTAAAGTATGGCTGAAAATATTCTGAACAGGCTTTACCGCCACAGTAATGGGACAAACTTAAGTAAAGATTACAGGTTGTACTAACAATTTATTAGTATTAAAAGTAATTTACTTCTACTTTGCTACAATTTTACATCTCAGATTTCTCCATCGCGCACTTTTCATTATTAAACTTTCTTCCAGTTTTGCATGTTATACTTATTGTGTTTGTAAAGTCATAATTATTGAACTATTTTTTTTTTTTACTTCTAGCAACCTGTTGTGTATTTTTGGATGCTTGAATGTACCACATTCAATAACAAACTATTCATGTTATATACCTACAGTGATAAAATTATTAACTTATTATTATGCTCTGTCACCATAAATTTATAGTGGATGTCAATAAAAGCATGTGGGAAATAATTTTGATTAGCTGGCCAGCCACTTTACTCCCAAACCCTTTATTAAATGAATATACTCTATTAGTGGTGCTCCTTTCTACCTCTTTTTGTTATTTGAAGCGTGAAGGAATCGTTTATTTTATATCAGATACTTTGGTTGGCATTTCTTTCAAGAAAACGTTTTTATGAAAGAATATGAGTATAACAGACGACGAAATCGTAAAAATAACGGCCGAGTTCTCAGGCGTTTCAGTGTGGCGGTAAATTGCATAGCCAATAGCAACAAAAGGGAGCGGGAAAAGCGGAGTAATATGTTACTATAAACTTACGATGGACAGATTATGATCATAAAACATTTGACTTGCATTTGCGCAGAGGATTTGACCTCCATTCCAAGAAGTTGTTACTTCTTGGACAATGATAAAATGCTTTTAATTGTTGCCTTTGCATTTTGTTACGTGGGAGTAACTGTTCATAAACAAACCTCTTCTATGAATCTTCTTTTGCTTTAGTGTAGTTCTTGTTGGAAAATTGTTATAAATTATATACACATATTTATCAGCGCTGCCCCTTTGCTATCGAAAATTCACTTCTGAGAGTTCTGTTTCTGACGCCATAGCTTCACGTCGATAATCGATATGTAACTTGTAGCCAATAACATTTGAGCTTTCTAGCCATGTCGGTATGAAGAATGTAGACGTAATAATCGTTAAATAAAAAGCATGCCGCTACAAACGCTAGTCGCATTTAGTAAGTATCGTTTTGGGCAACGCAATGTGCACATTTGTTTCAACTACGCGTTTACCAACTAATAAGTGGCGGAAGTTTTCGATGCTGAGTATGTATTTGGAATATCTTGAATGAGTGAAAGACGATTATCAATGTTTTGCTTCATAATGATTATGAAAAAGAAAAAGTTTCATTGTTAAGTAAGGAAATACCGGAAAGGTTTATGCAAGAAACAATGCAGGTTAAAATATAAAATGTGGAAATAATCAATGCTTTCCCATTCAGCAGTTACTTATGGGCTTTTGATTCTCTGGCACTGCAAGTTTCCGGGCTCTTATACGTGACAATGCTAGCGTATTCCAGAGCTATTATTTTTAGATATGTGAGTAAAGTTGCAGAGCTTATTGCATCCCTACCCCTTCTATATAATGTCAAAGGGAATAAAGTTTAATTACAGTAGAATGAATGTGGATAATATTATGGTTCGTAGTTCTTGGTCACGTCTTTCGTTTTCCCCCATCAGGGCCCTGCTTCTCAAAAGTATGGCATATAATACATTACAAGTGTATCGACGTGTAACTTGTCATTATTAGTAAAATCCTGTTCTACTACACTCGTACTTTACAACTTCATACGTACAAGTGATTTTTCGTTGTTCTGTTCCACAGAAGTATTAGGTCGGGCATGGTCATTTGTATAAATTTCTCTACGAGTATACAATATTGGTGACTTCAAATACTAGCGCAAATATAATGTCTTTTTAATAATTTTAGGAATTAGTTCATCTAAAAATGCGAATTATTAGCGAATATGGTAATGATGAGAGTAGGAATATGTATAAAGGAAGAATAAATTACTAATTGTGTACAAATAAAACATTAGGTTAAGTGCAATTAAAGTACGGATTAAGATTGATACAGGTATTTTCTGTTTAAAATGCATAATTCAGTCCAGCGTCATAGTTTATATTTTTAAGGCTCTTGCTACATGCCACGAAATTATTTCCTTTTCATTCTTCATTCTCTTTTATAATACTTTCTTTTGACTCGCTTTTGTTTCTTATAATGATAACATGATTGCCAAGCAATGTAAACAAATTGATTAATAAAATAAATGACCGAGAACAATCGGAAAGCCCAAATCTTTCACCATCTCTCGGCCACAGTGATTCCATCTTGCTCTTATATGATGTCACTTGTAGCTTTTTACTAATACTTAACAAGTGTTGTACATTCTTTCGTGGGATCATATATTAGGCCATACTTTTGTGTAATAGGGCCCTAGAGGTCTGGTGGCAAGCATACTTGCCTCATAGACCCAAGATCATGAATTAAATCCCGGCCAGGTTCAATCTAATTTTTTTTTTCATACGTAAAAATTCTAAGTGTGGCTTCCTTCAGAAGGGAAGTACGGCACGTAAAAGAACCTCAAGCCTGAAAAAAGAGGCCACTGAGCAATTTATCTGCCGTTTCACCCCCTGAATTGAATGGGACGATTATGACCTGAAATGTTAAAGAGCGTCTGCATTGTTAATATGGATGCATCTGTCGTTCGTTTTCTGACATAAGTATATTTCAACATGGCCCTGTGCAATTTTGGTATATTTAACGCAATGTCTAACATTGGGGAGTTTGCTGTATAATATTTACTCATTGTTACATCTGTATTTCATATGCTACTTTGAAAACGCATTACTTTATGTAGTAATTGTGTCTGCATGTAATTTATTTCATTGGTTTATGAATTTCCCCCACTCCACTGTTATCCTTACATTCCCATTTCTGGCGTATTTCTAACTGTTGGTACAAACGTGACGTAAACACACTGGTTACAATTTCATCCTTTTTCGTTGGATTTCAGATATAAAAGTAGATACACTTTTTTGCGAGAATGAGTGACATACTAGCTTTTAACCGAGTCAAAACCATCTGCTGTTATTATAACGTAGGTAAGTTTAACAGTGTCAATCCTCCTGTGTACCTCCAAGGAAGTTTCACGAAATCTCCTTTGCTCAATTATTCCATCTATTTGTATTCATTAATATAATTTGAAAGCAGATTTACAAACACTGCGGAATAGAACAATGTTATGGTATTTACACGGCCTTGATTACCCATGAGCACCCACGTATTTTGCTGCATGCAGCCAATAGATATCAGTTTGAAAGTTATTTGTCGCTTGTTGAAAATGCTCCATTAACAAACGCTTTTATAATTAACAAAAGAACCTTTTGGTGCAACGCAGAGCTTTTAACTCATAAAAGGACGTATGCAAGCTGGGAGGAACGAGTTTTGAATGACCCTTTTCAATGCTGGCGTAGGCGTATTTCCGGCGGATAGCTGATAAGGAACTGAACGACCGAGGAAACGTCTATCTTGTATACCGAGCAAGCCTGGTGCAGCGAAGGTTACCCTGGTAAACCCGCAGATTCCTAACCAAGTGAACCGAAATGACCCTATGTGTGGTACAAGGCCCTCTAAATTTGAAAAAAACAAAAGTAAAAACAGAATGGGGGAAAAAAGTTGATCTCCAACCGTTGAAATACTTGGACATAGTCCAAATGATTAAAGACACCAGCTCGTTCTATCGTACCACAAATAACGCAGCGATAATTTCCTAATGCACGATTGTTGATTTCGTTTATTTACGGACGCTCTTCAACATCTCAGGCCATCAGCGTCCCATTCAATTCAGGACGTGAAACGGTGGACAAATTTTGCTCTCAGGCTTGAGGTTCTTTTTCGTGCTATAAATATACGACACGGCTTTACTTTCCTTCCAAACGAAGTCATACTTACGGTTTTTACGCCCGAAAAATTCTATCGTTCCTGACTGGATTTGAATGCGCGAACTTGGGTTTAGGAGGCAAGTATGTTTACCAGGATCGACCCATAGTGCACGAGTATTGTTGAAACAGCATAAGGGGCGATTCCATGCGAAATCAAACAGAAAATTATAAACATTTATATATTTTTTTTTATACTGCACCATATGAAGAAGCTATTTTTTAACGTTACATTCCTGGTTCCCAACATTTTTCAAAGAAAAATTCATTAAATTAGTGTATTTATTAATTTCTTTTTAAAAAATAGCAGCGGTTCTCAACCTTTTCCTACCATTACATTCAAAACAAGATATTAGATGTACAGTTAGGAAAATTTACGAGAGAAGTGCGTGATTTTGTGGTGCAAGGGTCAAAATAAGTATTTCTTTACGTTTATAACAATACTAGCGATTTATTTAATTGTTTCTTGTATGTAGTGTTTAGAATTATACATTTATTGGAAAAAAAAATTGAACAATCTATTCCTATTCAATGGCTTGCTGCTTGAAATATCTTAAAAATTAATTTTGTTGAGGTTAAAATATAGTGAACGAGTACAAACTTGATAAACATATATTCCTGATACTGCTACCCCGGTACTCAGACTTACAATCAGTAAAAAGTTATTAACTTTACAAATTTAACTAATTTCTGACTCACAATTTTGTTTCAGTGCGAAGGTTGTGTTTGCTTAACTAAACACAGTTCTTTAAATTTTGGTTTCAACTGAATTAACTTTAGTCTTAGATTGGTATCAACATTCAAGTATTTCTGTGCTTGTTTATACAATAAAAATAAAAATAAAGTAACACTATTGACAATGTCATTAATTAACAGTAGAAAGGATAAAATACTAATAGAAAGTCACACTTGAAATCGCTATATTTAGAACTCGTTGAGTTATTCTACGGCAATATATATTAGAGAAGAAAATTAGCATTCATAATTCATTCACAAAAGTAAGTAGTCACAAACACCAACAAAAAGTTTACACTTTTTCTCAGTCATTGGCTATTCTTTTTTCTTACCAGTCAGAAATTGTTAAATCCATCTTCTTGATCATTTGCCTGAGATTTCGTCACATGATAGCTGATCAATTCGTCTTTCTCGGAAGGAGTCAAGGTTTCTGGTAAGATGTTAGCAATAGAAAACCGGTATCTAATCCAAAATTTTGTTCGCCGAGTGTTTCAACCGTTTTTCATGAGTATCATCGTGTTTAAAAAAAATAATAAAAACTTCAAGGTGGGTGTCTGCAGCAGAGTAGGTATACAGAGTGACAAGAAAAGATTTAACTGTAGGTCGTGTTTCAGATATCGTTACCGGTGACGAAACATGGATAATTCTGGACAGTTTGATCCAGAAACAAAACGTCAGTGATACATTTGGTCTTTCTCTGATGACCAACCACCCGTCAACGCCAAGAGGCCAAGGAATGTGTGTTGCCTCTTTCTTCTCCTCGAGTGGCAACCATTGTGCTCGAAAATCAGAGCTGTTACTGTAAAATGGTACACAGAAATTTGCCTTCCGCAGAAAATTCAAGGATAGGACTAAGGGACATTTTATTGCACCCAGACAAAGAATCGGTTCCCGCTGCTAATGTAACAAATGGAGTTTCTACAAAGAACTGAGGAAAAACTAAAACTATAGTCCCGACCTGGCACCATGCGATTTCTTAGTGTTCCTTACTGTGTAGAACCGACTTAGAGGTCACCAATTTTCTAGTCCCAAAGAAGCGGTTGCAGAATACGAGGAGGAGTTATCTGCAGTGCCGGAAACTGAGTGACGTGGATGCTTCCAGAGGATGTAACGCTGCATACAGTGCCAGGGGGAATACTTCTAGAAGTGGAATAAAAAGTTTCTATGAGTTCATTATTTGTTGTCTCAATGACCCTCGCATCCCATACACACCGACAACTTGTTTAATATTACAATTTTCTACATTTTACTGCGTTTGGCGTGAATGTTAGTGTTATGTAAACATTTGTAACGCTCTTAAAATATGTAGTATTATTGGAAAAACGTAAAAATTTGTGAATGGATTAATTGAGCCACTTATGTCCCATCCAGGGCTAGGGCCTCCGCAAGCCGGAAGGGCTCATCGATTTCTCATATGGTAAGCTATTGTCGCTATGAGTTTGTTCAGTCTATAATGTTACAAGTTTAACAACAATTTAACTAGAAGGTTCAAGTGCTGAGTCTATTAAGTTTTTGTATTATAAGTTTGGTATCACTTTCACTACTGACTTCGGTTGTTCTCTTCTTTCTGCAGCTCCGTTCCTAGGCTCTTCCAGGTACTGCTGTTCCAGTGTAGCCTGACTGAAGGATTCTGCCCACCTCGTTCTCGGTCTCCCTCTTCCTCTCCTACCTGTACGAATATCCCATATGGTAGCTATATGTTCCCATCTGCTGCTCGATAGCCTTGCTAAATGGCTGCCCCATTTCCACTTCAGGGTATTTGTATGTTCAGTCAGCCACTTTATTTGGTCCTGGCATCTTTCTTAATTCCACATGATATTTTATTAATGAGGGATATCCCTAGTACTTTCCGCTCCATGGCAGATGCTAATAGCTTCTGTTAGCCTCCAAGTTTGGCATCCATGTAACATGCACATCTAACCTCACTTTTCGGCTGAAAGTACTGTCCAGCTCTATGACTTTCATTGACCCCATTAAAATAAACTACTGGCCCTTGCAACATTTAAGATTTCTGACGGATGCATTACATGAAAATCGGTACTCTTAATCATCAATGTTATTCGAATGTGGTGCCGCAGTAGTAAAAATAAAAAAGGCATTTTCTTTTCCTGCTCCTTCAGTTGTTTTCAATGACCGATTTTTACCATATCTCGTATTAGGTTCTAAAAGTTTCTCCTTTCATCTGTCGACTTTGTTTCATATAAGATCAATGTAACTTCAGACCCAATACGTATGTACGTGACCGAAGTCGTTAAGGCACGGGAGGTCTGGGGTTCGAATCCCACCAGGACCGTCCTCCCTGACTGAGGTTTTTTCCAGGTTTTCTTCAGTTATCATAAATGGCAAATGCCGGGGAGGTAACCTAAACTTAGGCCTGGAACGCTTTAAAAAAAAAAAGTCTTTTCCCAATATATAATTTCATCTCATGTATCATTGATGTCGACCGCCTGTGGTGCCTCAGTAGTTAAAAAGGGCGTTAAACACTATTTAAAAAAAAAGTATGTAGGTGACACTTCTTGAAAGGTTTCCTCTAATAGGAATGCTTGTGTTATATCACTTCGAGCACAAATGCATGATATGATTTATAAATTAATTATATATGCAAGACACTTGCCGGAGAATGAAGAAAAACTATATTACAGCTGGGAAAGGTTGCCACATAAGAAACAGGCTGACGTCAGAGTGTATGTGGTTTGTCCATCAACGACGCCTTTGCAGCCGTGGTGACCGGGACTTGCGTAATTGCTAAGTTGGGTGTGTTAGAAAGCTATTCGTGCTTCTTGTCATGAGATTTTGTTTTGTTCCTAGCATAATTATGACTCACACATTCATCATAAATGCGTTAGGGCATGATATTTGCATTACTCATTTTTGAATGTCTATAAAAGAAAGAATGCAGAGAAAGAAACTCAAGGAAAGAGAAGTAATGAAGAAAAGAGAAGGAGCTATTGTTATTTTCTTCTTTTTTTTTTTTTTTTTTGTTCTATCGTCTAATATGAGCTTTATAATGAAGGAAGAATGCGACGAAGAATCCTTTTACGTTCTTTTTGTCCCCATTTCTTTCGTAAAGAATTTCTTCCGCTTTCCAACATTTCAAATTTTTTTTTTTTTCGAAGAAAGGAAGCAGTTTGTTCTTAGTTTTAGTCCCCAATTTCTTCTTTGCTTTTATACATTTTGTTTTTCAATTAATTCTGTTCCTTTTGTTGTTTTCTGTATATCCACTTTCGATTTCATATGTTATTTAATGCAAAGAGCGGAAAAGGTATTTAAAATTTAAAATCACCTGATTGCAGTTTTAATCGAGAAATGTTGCCTTGGCCTAAAGAACGAACGTTGGAAGTAAACTAAGCGTTTTAGGCCATCTGTTCATAATAATTGCAAATTTAAAACCAGGGTGTATTTTATCAAATGCGGATAATAACTCCAACTCTCTAGCCATCGAAATTTTTGTTTTTTTTTCTCAACGAAACTCGGCATATAACCACCAATTAACAAACGATTCGTTAGAGTTTCTTAACTAGCAAAATGTCGAGTGTTTTAAAGCGAAAATGTTTAAAACAATTGAAAATTGCTCAAGCCGCCATTTCTTTTCCTCAACAAAACTAGGTAGATTTCTTTAAAATAAATTGATAAAAATAGTTTTCGAAAATCATAGCAATCAGGTCATTAGGAGTGGGGATATACCTGAAAAAGCGAGCGGGGTTAAAGCGAAAATTTAAAATCACTCTAGCGGCCGCAAATTTAATTTTTTTTAAGGAAACTCGATACATGCCATGGAAAAAATATAAAAAAATTGTTTCGGAAAACCGGTGAAATCTGATTATGAGTTGAGGTCTACCTGAAAATTTTAAAAATTATTCTTAACGGCGACAATATTTGTTTTTTCGCAATGAAACTCGGTAAATACCATTTTTAAATAATAAAACTATTTTCTGAAAATTAGGGTAATTGGGAATAGAAGTAAAGCAGTAACCCGAAATTAGAGAATGGGGGTTAAAGTAATCTTTAAAAAGTGTGCTCTAGCGGCACCAATATTTGAATTTTCGCAAAGAAACTCGGGATATACCATTTAAATAAAATAAGAAAAATAGTTCCTAAAAATCAGGGAAATCGAACCTTTAGGAGTAGGGTATACTAGAAAACCGAAATTTAAAAGCGCGTTTGTGTTTAATTTTCTCCCTTTTGTTTTAAAATAAAAAGATAAACATAAATATAAACTATTGCATACATTTTATATTTAACAAAAGCATCATTGTGAAGTTTGCAAATGTGAAATGTGAAATATTAGAGAAAGAGTTTGAGAATTAAAATTTTATATAAGACCTCGTATATAACAATAACCTTCAGAAAATATTTGTGTATTATGCTTTTATTTCAGTAACCTTTAAATTAAATTTCAGAGCCAATGAATATCGATTAAACTTTCGATTGTTTATTGTTGATTCTGTATATTTGCTTAGTGCATCGAAATTGTTTTTAAATAGCAACATGTTTTTGCTTTATTGAAAAAATGAACATATCTTCTTAAATAGACAATGTAACTCGAAACTTTTTGTTATTTCTCTTGTTTTTTGTGAATATAAAGACGATATCAAGGGCTCAGTTCATAAACATGGTTACATTTAGAAATGTTTAAAAATCCCACATAGTGTAGCTTTGTCTATCTGTGGTCATATATTTCATTTAATTAATAGTATACATTAATTCTTGAGGTTTAATTTCAACAACAACAACAACAACAACAATAATAATAATAATAATAATGTGGTTTTTCTTTGTAATACTTATAGATTGCAAGATTTTTAATTTTATTTCCCTAGTACCACACAGTAATGCCATAACTTATTTTATTGAATTCATTAATATGGCCTAATTTGGTTTTTATATTCATTTTTAAAGTTAGTCAACTTGCTGAGGAATTCGCTTAGTTTAAGCGGCTCCTGCGTGACGGAATTTCATAGTTTTTTGTGCAATAAGATTTTAATTCCCATGAACTGCGAGTCGAACGAAAGCGGATGTTTGGCAGTTGTTTCTTTAGTCAGAATGAGCATCGCATCTTCATTATAACAGCGTATTCCACTCCGACGTTTATTTTGGGTGTTTTCATCAAAGGATTACAATGTTCCATTTGTTTTATTTTCAATTATTTTTTACTTTTACTTACCCATCGACATTTAGAGTTACTAGATATGGATTTCTGATTACACTATAGAACGGTAACTTTTTTGTCATTTTGGAAAAGGCGTCATGCGCGATGCTATTGCAGTTCTTTTGCGTGGTTAAGTAAATAAATTATGCTCTTAGGCTCAGGCGCACACACAGTGTATTTCCTGTCTGTTGTGAAGTTGGTATCGTATTACTGCCCACTTGTGCTGAAATACAACGCGAGCTCATAGCGAAACGTGCCCAGTTCGATCTGCCAGTGCGCGGTGATGTCAGCGCCATTTGTGTTCACGGAAACGCCATTTAGTCTGTGGCGGATCCAAAGATTGCATAGAGATGATGGTACCTGCAATATTGTCAAATGTGCATCTTTTAACAGGGTTTTATCAGCGTTAAAAGTGTTCTAATGTACTTGTCTCAGAGTCTCTTGGCAATACAACTGTGGGAAAGAAGAAGAAGGAGGAACAAAGGCTCCTGTATTGAACTTCTCTTAGCGCTTGGCATCTTAAAAGTTTAACTAATTAACTAACGTTTGCTCATAAAGCTACGTGCAAACACTTTAAATGTATTCACTAATTAATGAACATTTATCAGTAACACAAATAATTCGCTGCAGCACAACTTTACCGCTGCTACTGCTGAATCCAGACCACAAAAAGAGAAAGCGAGAGGTCAATAAAAATATTGCAGTAACGCACTTTTTAAACAAAAAAATAATATCCTTGTTTTCATGGCAGCAAACTTGACGATGGCCCTTTGATTAAAGTCTGGAATCTGCTTTACTATTATTATCGGGGTTTACTTAACATCTTTGTCAATTAGCGTCTTATTAAGTTAAGGGCGTGAAACGACCGACATATTTTGCTCAGAGGTCTCTTCTTTTACGTGCCGTAAATTTCCGACACGGAACCAACGGCTTTACTTCCCTTCCTAAGGTCGACTTTTACACCCTAAAAATCCACCGAGTTTGAACCCACGACCTTGGGTGTACGAGGCAAATACGGCTACCACTAGACCACCATGCAGGTTGAAGTGCGTTTTTACATACTTTCTATTGAAACCACAGTTTGACTCAAATTAATATTTGGAGTTGGTCTATCCAGTTTTTTAATTTCAATTTTCTCGATTTGTGACCATTGATGAAACGAGTGCATGACTATACACCCGAAACAAAGCAGCAATCTAAATAATGAGAGTATCGTGATTCTCCGCCTCAAAAAAGGCCAATCGGCCACTCGGCCGGAAAGATCATAGCGTGCTTTTTCTGGGATGCAAAAGGTGTACTGCTGATTGAATATGCTAGCTTTTTTGACATAGCGAAGATAAAGATATGCGAGAAAGGGCCGGGTTTATTGAAGAAGAAAGTCATCTTGCATCAAGATAATGCTTGGCCTCAGACACACGTGTCGCTGCAATTTTCTTTACATTCATTTAACACAGCTATAGCTACTATCATTCTTGACCAATCCATGTGTTATTGCACAAGTGTTCCTATAGAAGATGGCCGGTTTCGATAAAAAAAAAAAAAAAAAAAAAAAAAAAAAAAAAAAAAAAAAACTGCTTCGTAATTGCAACCTGTGAGCCAATCCGAGAACTTTTTCAAATCACCCTCGTAATTTAAATAAACACATAATACATCATTTTGCGTGCCTTTTGGGGGGGGAAAAAATGATTAAAATGTGATGGGGAAAGCATTCGGAAATGTTCTCAGCTCTGCACTTTTCGTATTGACCATTGATAAGTTGTATGTATTGTGCTTATTTTTATTATTAAAACACAAATAAAGGTTTGCACACCGGAACAATGTGAACAGCTTAGTAGTAATAGCAGAGCATCCTACTAATTTAGTTAAAATATTCGTATAAACTCGCATACAAGACAAGGCAAAAATTGGAGATTGATTTCAGCACCAGGTTACCATGGAAACCGTACAATGCACGAGGGGCGTCAGCTGTTCCGGACACGGCTCAAAACTAAAAAAAACAAACGCGTTGCATATGTCGGCTAGAAGCGCACAGTTGTCGAACATAAATGAGTTAACATCCGGTTACTGCAGTTCCAGGATTGTTATGTGCCGGGCATCTTTCCAGAAGTATTTACATGGGGAGGGATTAGGAACAGAATAAGAAGAAAGAGTGATTGGCTTTCAGCATCACCGTGAAAGTTATTTACGTATTTTTATGAGCGCTGGAAGAGGATGGAACGGTGGCAACGTCGCCCGTCCAGAAACGAGGCTGAGTCGAATCGTTTTGCGTGGGCCTTTGCGACGGACATGCCTTTTATTCTCACACCAGGCCTTGAGCGGCGTGTTAATTGGATAACTGCTCTCCCGTTGATAAGTTCAGGGCATGATGTCTAGAAGGAAAATGGCCCGGTCGGTAGATTTCTTCATGAACGTAGTATTGCGGATATAGATAATTACAAAGAATGAAAGAAGAATGAGTTGTCGAAAGGAATCCCGGAAAGTGTTGGGTTTACTGTTTTTAAGCTTTGTAATAAATTTAACAAAAGAAAGTTAAAAAAACCACATTTTCAGTTCTAAATAATTTTACAAATTTTCTTGAAATGTTGTACATTAAAAATATCCGTCACGCAGGAGCAGCGTAAACTAAGCGAATTCCTCAGCAAGTGGAATGACTTCAATAAAGAATTTAAAAACCCAAATTATGGCGTTATTAATTAAGGAAATGAAATGAGTTATGAGATTGTTGTGTGGTATTAGCATGACAAACTCTAAAACTAACTAATAAAAGATAAACCGAACCATAATACATTACTTAACTAGGCTTGTCTGTAAACTTCCCCCCTTCAAAATCACTTGAAAATAAATTTATATAGTAAAATTACTCTTGATTATCAAAATTAAGGGGAACAAAATAAGAATCCTTGCAATCTATAAGTATTACAAAAGAGAAATCATATTTTTAGTATTATTGTTATTATTATTATTATTATTATTATTATTATTATTGTTGTTGTTGTTGAGATTAAATCACAGTGATTAATGTTATACTATTAATTAAATGAAATATATTATAACTGACGGATAAGTTCATACTGAGTGAGTATTTTTAAATGTAATATATTCTTTTTATATCTTCTTTGCATTCGCTAAAACAGAGAGAAATAACAGAAATTTTCGACTTACTTCGTGTATTTAAGAAGAAGTTGTTTATATGTTTCAATAAAACAAAATCATGTTAATATTAAAATACAGTTGCCATTTACTAAACAAATATCTAAATCTACCATATGCAACTGAATAATTTCAATGGTTTGAAATTTAATTTAAATGTTATTGTAGTAAAAACGTTTTCTAAAGATTATTAACTCTTAAATAGAGATATAATTCTGACACAACATGCTAGATTAATATTTTACATTTGCTATCTTCAGGACGATGCTTTTGTTAAATATAAAAGTATGAATCGTTATAAACACAGTTTATATGCTGAATTAATTTGTCCATTTATTTTGAAACAATTGAGAGAAAATTAAACGCTAGAGTGCATTTTAAATTTAGGTTTTCAGCTAAACACCCACCCCTTGGTCTAATTTCCCTAATTTGTAGATTTTTTTATTTTATTTAAATGGCATGTACCGAATTTTGTTGTGAAAAAATAAATATTGATGCAACTAGAGCAATTTTTAAATTTTGGGTTTCAAGTAAACCACCACTAACGCCCCATTTTCCCTAATTTTCAAAAAATACTTTTCTTATTTTATTTAAATTATATATATTATATATAAATTAAAAGTAATAATAAACGTAGATAAGGAAATACTTAGATAAAGTCACACTTGAAGTGTACTGAAGTGTTAATTTGTTATTGTTTTACATTGTTAATAATGTTATTTTATTTTTATTTTTCATTTATATTATATATATATTCATTGTCATTTTCGGTGCCTAGTAGGTATGCTCGATGGAGATTTGAGAAGGAATTTGTCAAAATCGTTTCATGGATACAACTGCAATTCCCTAAAATGAAGAGAACAGGAATGTGCTGTTAGCAGTAAATACACTGGGTGGTACACCAGCGGTAATAAGTGAAACAGCGCATGTTATACGTTGCTGTTTTGCTTATATCTCAGTGTTATCGTTTCGTAAACAAATTATTTAATTGCTTTTCCCGACCGTTTCATAGAAATGAAAAAAAAAAACAATTGATTAGGCGGGTCGGCGACCCTTCGTGTCCCACTTTGCGAGTGAACTGCGGCCCCGCTGTTAGTGATGACGGCATGCTACCAGATGCGCTTCCGGCCGCCAGCGTGGCAAGAAGTCACGTGGTACACCAACGTGGCCGCCAGTAACAGCTTCTCCAGACGAGACTGGAGCAACAGTGCACATCTTTATGTCCAGGACTGCGACCTTCAGTTCATTTTTAGAGAATTCCAAAATCCATTATCAACGGCCAATACATTTCCCCCGATAGTTAGGCAAATACAGCACATGTATGTTCTCAAGTTGTGTGCAAATAAGGGGAATTATCGGATGGGTCTGAAATTCCAATCAAGCAGTGCTTCTTTCAGTTGTACTTTTCCACACCCCCGGAATCGTTCAACCTCCCCTCTCCCAGAAGAAATATAAAATAGGCTGTTTTACTTCGTCCTGTATTATTCCCAGTTCCTTGGCTGTAAAACAAATGCAAATGCTGTTACTCATAGCATAACTTAAGTGGAATTTTTCTCTCGCTTTTTTCCCCTGTTTGAATTTTTTACTAATACGAGGGACGTTCGGAAATGATTTACAACAGAATTGTTTATAGCTTATTTATTATGCAACACGGGATCTTTCAATATACTTCCCATCAACGTAAAACAGTATTGTGACGTCGCGAAACTATTGTTTGGAAATACTACGCCACCAGGCTGAATGTTTTACTTCACAGCGAGTAGGTCATGTTATCTTATAATGCATAATCAGACGGAGTGAGACCCGGAAAGTATGGTAGGTGCGGCACAACAATGTGGGGCCAAGCGTTGTCATGTTGGAGGAACTACTATTCTGTCGACCAATTCCCCCTTTACAATTGCTGACAGTTTAAACCATATAAGGGTCGTTTCATCAGCAGTATGACTGAAACCAAGAGACGGTGGGTTAATGTGGTGATGACACCATGACTTATCACCAGTCACCAGTTTCTCCAAAAATCCGGATTTTCATTAGTGCATTGCCGGTAGACAATAACAGACTTCAAAACCTGTTGTCCATCTGTGCCTGTGTCAAATCCCATGGAGTCTATTTGCGCACAACATTTTCACACTCAAATGTGGAGGGTCGCTGAGGCCTGTCTGACATTCCAGTGAACTATAATTTAGGACTAGACGCGAGAGGCATTAGAAAAACTTAAGAATGTGTCAACTTGCAGTGCGTGTTGATGTGACTGACGCGAGAAATATCACGCCGGCGGTGGCCTTGTCCGATGATGTCATATCCTGACATACGCTGGTCATCATACGCTTAACTTGCTTAAGCTCTATTTTGAGACTGGAACAGTTTGCAAGCATCGTGATTTAAGCACCAAGTTTGACCGTAGGTTAACTGGACAGTTGGGTTATTTGTTTTAATACAGAAGGGGCCTGCAACCGCTGGCAAGCAAGGCGATGTTGCAATTAATAATGATAAAAGTTCGGTATTGGTAACGTCACCCAAAGGCAGTGTAGGACGGACTGAAAACGACACTTATAGCAATAAACTAGATTGTATTTTGTTAATATAATAAGTACAATTCAATTTCCAACACAACTGCTGTTCAAAAATCCAAAAATATTTCCTCGTTCAGTTTTGTGTGTGTGTGTGTGTGTGTGTGTGTGTGTAATTAATGTTTAACGCCCGTTTTTACTACTGAGGCACCACAGGCGGTGAACACTGATGATACATGAGATGAAAAATTACTCATTGGGAAAGGATGTTTTTAAGGAAGGAAACATTTAAGATCTAAGTTTAGGGTAACCCCCCGGCATTTGCCATTTATGAGGATTGAGGAAACCCCGGAAAAAACCTCAGTCAGAGAGGACGGTCCTCACAGGATTCGAATCCTAGACCTCACGTTCACGAATCCGCGCCTTAACGACCTCGGCCACCCGTGACGGTCGTTCAGTGTGTGAAATTAATGGATTTAAGTCAACAAGTCTTTTGTGATATTTATTTATTTTTACTTTTTTTCATTTTATGTTTTTAAACGGTCAATTACTCAAAAATCAACAAGTGCTGTAGCTCTACGGGTGGCCGAGGAAGAGAAGGCACGGGCTTCTTAGCGGGAGGTCTTGAGTTCTATTCCCGCCAGGATCGTCATCTCTGACTGAGGTTATTTCCAGGACAGCACAAGTCCTGAACGTTCGCCCTGGGCTCACGAAGACACTGAAAAGGACAACATGCCCTCTCAGGATGGCATGGCACGGTGCAATTGCTTCACCTCTTCTCTTTCCACTTTGAAGTAGCAGGGGTGTCCTTTTAGAGTCTGTAATGTAAAAAAATATTACATGCCCAGCATTTGGCACTGCTTCCCGATTTTAATGCATTTGCTTGAATGTTTTTACAGAGTGGCTACTGGGAAAATGAAGCTCCAACTGCTTCTTTGTCTAGCACTTTTTGCACTACTCCTTGCAGATGTTGATGCTGAAAAAGTGGTAAGTTATTTTATTACAGTTAAGCAATAAAAATACGATCATTTTAAAGTATTTTTCACTTGATTTTCTGAATTTGAATACATTTGTGAAAATCTGGTCAAAATTATTGATCAATAATTAATAATAAATAAAATTATAAAGAAAATAATATTTTCCTACAGACACTTCATATACAAGCGTAGGTCCATAAGTTTCCGGCCTTGCTAATAAGGATTATCGCTTTCACAAAACTCATATCTGGTGTCATACCTTATCTGTTAAGTGATTAATTACAGCTGTAACGTCCGCTCCGCTGTTCAGTTGTTCAGATATAGTTGCATAAAGAAGGCTATGTGTAGAAGATTATGACATGTTCAAAACGGAGTGTGCAGCTGTTATTAAGTTCTTCACACACACACACACACACACACACACACACACAAAAAGGACTTACTCCAAATGAATTTAATTGGGAGGTGTATATGGGGAACCATCCCCCTCATATTCTATCGTAAAAGAATAGTAGGTCAGCTTGTAGTTCAGCCGGCCCTTGGAGGTGCTCACTCCTGAAAACATCGCTCTTGTGGAAGGAGAAATTATGGAAGACCGTCGGCTCAGTTACAGAAATAGTAGCAAGGTTGGGCCTTTCTAAAACAACAGTTCTTCGAATTATTCATGAAGAACATTTGAACATGAATAAAGGTAGTGCAAGATGGGTGCCTAGACTTCTTTCCTTAGTCCAAAAGCAGCAACGACTCATCTGTTTGGAGCTCATTTTTGGAGCTCTGCCGTGGCAACGAGAGAGAAATTCTGCAAACCACAGTAACAGGAGATGAAACTATGGTCATCTACTATGATCCCATGTCCAAAAGAGAATCAATGCAGTGGCATAAACCTGGCGAAGCACCGCCTTTAAAGGCCAAGGTCACTCAGTCAACCAAGAAGATGATGATCACAATCTTTTGGGACTGTGAAGGAATACTCTTCATTAACTTCAAGTAGAGGAACACCACAATAAATGGGGAGTACTATGCTGGTCTACTGCACAGACTACGTGTTTCCATCAAAAAGAAAAGGCGAGGAAGGCTGAGTGGTGGTGTGCGCCTGTGCACACAGCTCTTGTTGCAAAGGAAGCTGTAAAGAAATGTGACTTCAAGAAATGGACCATCCATCTTACAGCCCAGTTCTAGCTCTCAGTGACTATTTCCTCTTCTCAAAACTCAAGAAGGACCTTCGAGGAAGGATATTTTAAGTGTGATGAACTTGGTTTATTTACGGACGCTCTTGCACAAACACGTCTCATGTAAAACTTTTCAATTAGTAACATGTGGGCGGTACCCACTGAAATTTTCATAATTTCCTCTCTCACATTGACACCCGAGTCCATTTTCCTTTGAAATTGATTACCTTCCTTCTTTAAACGTTTTAAAATATCCTCGAGCTCTGCTATAGAGGAGATCAAACTTTCCATGGGCCTCCTGTAACATTGCATAGACCTTAACTGAAGAGTTGTGACGAAAGCAGTATATTGTTCATCGCGTGTCACCTCCATCAACTTGCAAACTCTCACAGGTAGTAACTGAAAGTGACAATAATAAAACTAGTACCACGCGTACATTACGTATTTAGCTAACAAAATATGTGAAATCAAATTTTAGCGCGAGAAATCATGCCTGTCAAAAAATATGATCATTTTATATTGAACAGCCCTCATGACTCTTTTGCCATTAATATATTGTTTCATATATTATCTAATAGTCTTTTAAAATGTTTTGTTAATCTTTGTAATCATTCTGTGTATAACTCGAAGCAAAATTTTTCTGGGAAGCACATGAGAAGAGATGACGTTTCAGGTAGTGCATACACAAAATGACTCTTATGGGCAGAGCCCGGAATTTAAGTAGATGCCTCTTCTATCTGTGTGGATATATTTAAGAGTCAGATAGAAATGAACATGTTCAATATAAGTGAAAAAGGACTATAAAAATTGAATGGCATGTTCCTTCGCAAAAGTATCTATTGATAATCTTTATTTCTTTTCATGCAATCGGAAAATGTCTCCTAAACCCGTTCACTTAAGCCCTTAAAAAAGCAGAACCTTCATTAGTGAAATGAACGCATGTTTACCTGCGTATACAAATACGAGGAAATAGAGAGCATGTGAAAGGCAATGTAGTTTTGAATAGTCCTGGCGAATGACCTTATATCGATCTGCGCGGGACAATTCTAGGAACTTTGTGGTGGGGATAACTTCCCTGCTGCATTAACGTAACAAACAATTGCAAGCGAGAAAGATGAGAGCAGTACAAATAATCTGGCCCTACAATGTGTTCAGTGCGGAAGTAAGGGAGATACGAACGTGATTCTCCTATAACCGCAAAAATAGTAAATGAACTTCACCAGAAGCCATTGCACATCTTTTGCTTATTCGCCAGGACTATTCAAAACTACTTTACTTTGTCTTCATCAATATTTCCATGATGTCCTGAAAGGTGAATGTTTTGTTGTAATTGGTATGAGTTCTTCCGAAATAGCTCCTTTTAAATATGCTCCAATCACTTCAGTGGAAGTAGAACGTTCTTTTTCCATAACGAAAACCGTTTTCTTTGACAAGGGGCTGACTATAACAGTTGATACCTTGAAAAAACATTTTGTTGTTGCTTGTAACCAAGAAAAGTAAGCATAAGCACTTTAAGTACTTTAATTATGCATTAAAGAAATTAAGGGCTATTCAAAAAGAAGGAACAAATTTCAAATATTTATTTCTTCCAAACTAAAAAAGATAGAAACACAATTCCAGCGTTCCTGGAAAGAGAAAAATTCAATTTTCACGTTTTATGCATTCAGTATGTGCACCATGTGTTAACACGGCAAATATAAAAATGGTGGCTCATTTCTTGCCACACACAAATCAGCTGGTTTCTAGTTATCGAATTCACAGCTTCAACAATTCGATATCGCAGACTTTCAAGAGTGTCAGGCATAAGGGGGATAAAAATACGGTTTTTACATAACCCTACAGATAAAGTCACAAGGAGTGAGCTGGGAGGCCACCGGCGATGAAGTTGATTTTCTGCTCCTCTTCTTTCAATCCAATGTCCTGGAATGGTGTCATTCAGTAACGTCGGACGTGCTTAGAGAAGTGAGGCGGGGCACCATCTTGCATGAAGATAAAGTCATATCTTCATGTTGAGGAAATAACCAGTTTGAAGCATGTGTAGATAGGTTAGTCCTGTCACGGTGTTCTCCATGAAGAAGAAAAATCCATAAACTTTGTTTACAGATATGGCACAGAAGACGTTAATCTTCGGTGAATCTCTTTCACGTTCAATAAACTGATGTAGGATTTTCACATGCCCAAATTCTAACATTATGCCGATTAACTTTACCGGAAAGATGAAAAGTGGATTCACCTGGAAAAAAAATCGTTCACAAAAATTGTCTTCTTCCATATCATCCAGCGTGCTAATGCAAAATTCGTGCCTTTTGTTGTGGTCGTCAGGATGCAATGCTTGCAATAACTGCAGTTTGTACGGCTTCGGGTGTTTCAGAACTCGCAATACCGTTGGTTGAGGAATGTTAAGTTCCTTGCTTACTCGTGCTGTGGGCTCTTTTCGTAAACTGTACGAATACGCTCGGCATTTTCATTCGATGTGCGTGGACGTCCCGTGCTTTTCCGTTGCAGATGCAACCAACCATCTTCTACGATTTCGATGCCACTGGTAAATCTGCTTATGCGCAGGCGGTTGTTTATTAAACTGACGGCGAAAACCACGTTGAACTTCAATAATGGACTCTATTTTTGCTAATTGCAGCACACAGAATGGTTTTTCCTGTTGTGTCGCCATTTTACTGCAGACAATCAACATGGCAAGCAGCAGCGCCAATGCGGCCATGATTGAAACTTCTACCTGAACGGTTCAAGTTTTAAACTTTCGTCTGTCCAGGAATGTTGGAATTATGGTTCTACCTCTTGTAATTTGGAAGAAAGAAATGTTTAAAATCTGTTCCTTCTTTTTGAATAGCCCTGTATGTATTTTCATTGACTTTGCAGTATTTTTACGAATAAAATACATTAGAAATGGTTATAGGAAGTTAAATTAACAATATAATTTTTACCTTTAAGAAAAACCCTAATCAATGGTTAACATTAATTTTATCACAAAGAGAATGGTACACTGTACACTTTTTCCCCCCGCAGAGAAAGTACAAGAAGTACAGAAGACATCATAAAACTACTAGTACTACCACAACAACAGAATCCGAGCCTGAACTGGAGGAATCTGTGGAAGATTCGGGGAGCAAGGACATTATTTCAATGCTGGAACAGGATGAGGAGGCTGAAGATAGAGAGGAAAGAAAGAAGAAGTTGAAGTCATTGGAAGAAGGAGAGGAATCCAGAGACGAACATTCCCGAGAAATTATTCAAGATAACGATGTCCCTCTCCATGGTAAGGCACTAGGTACACGTAATCAGTGGATTTTATTTTAAGTAGTATGGTATTAAATGAGTAATATACCGTGCAATCAGTTTTGTTTTTCCCCGGAGTGTTTTCTCTATTGGCGAGCGTGCCGCTTGTTAGCCGGTCAGCCGGGTCTCGGTGATTAGCCGGAGGATAAAACAACAAAACACAAACCAATTTAAGAAGCTCGTTACTTACCAAATTATTAAATGAGGGGTTGAAACTACCCGCCTTCCTTCTCCACACATTTTTGGCATCACTCGCTGTAGTTCATTTTGAGAAATCCGGACAGTTTCATGACGAATTTTATCTTTTGAGTTTGTGTCGTCTTGTACACGGCATTTTTATTTTTCCCCAGAGATAAGCGCAGACTGTTAAATCGCGGGACCAAAGGAGCCACTCTGCTAATAACTCTGTCTTATTGAAACACGCTGTGAATTACACTCATGAAATTATTCTCATTGTGAACAATGGCAGAGTTCTGATGAAAAAACGATGATCACGCTCAATGTCGGTTAATTTTCTGCAAAAAAGGTTAATATGGTATTCATATAAATATAAGAACCAACTATATGCTAAAAAATTTGTGCTTTGATTCTTTCACCACTGAATAACACATATCGTTGTAAATACACGAAGCATAATACACTTTATGTATACTGTAGAATTAAGAAATAAACAACATGACACACACATATACCCGGGAACAGCTGCATTACGATTGCAACAGTCAGCAAGGTCAACAAGTTAGCAAGCAGGCTTCTACTCCGCACAGTGCGGAAAACATCACTGATCGCATGATATTTATAGTAACTATAGTGTTATGAGTGAACTGCCATTTAGTATTAATAGTAAATGTGGAAGCTATAGCAGCAAATGAAGCTGCAATGCAGGAAATAAGTGTTACTATTGACATTAACTTGAAAACCTTGAGGTTTTATGATTTAAAAAAATAGAAATAATATAACTGAATCAAGTTATTGATATTAAAATGAAGGCAGCATATCTGATATTCAATCTCCGCAAGGTTGGTACATCATTGTCATTCCTGTACAGCTTTAACACTGCTGACATCCACAATTTTACCCAGTCAGTTTCAAACCGTTGTCCAGGAATGTCTCTCTTTAGGTCGCCAAAGAATTAGAAAATCGCATGGGAAAAGATCTGGACTGTAGGGGGGAATGTTGAAGCATTTCTCTGCCAAATCCAATCGTGGTTTAGAGTGACTACTTCACTCATGTGACGTGATCTTTAAATCGACCAATGAAACGAAATTTTGAATTTTGACCAATCACAGCCGGATATCGCAGTGAAATTATCGAAAAAAAAATATATATAAAATCCGTTTTATCACACAACGTGTATTTGTCCTGTGGTCATTGTAGCCAACACTCCCTTATATAGTTCCTGGGGACGCATCATTGATCACTTTTGCTAGCAGGCGGTGGGGAGCTGTTGATAGCAACAAAAGTATGGACAATCGACAACCATAACGCCAAATAGAGGGTTCTTCAAATAGATATTCCTAAGTATAACATTTTATACAAGTGTTTAATATTTTGTGAGCGAATTTCAAATGTATATTACTTTTATTATTCTATTCATGAAATAATCCTAAACCCGCATTTTGCTCTCCTCTATTGTCATTAATGACAATCGGCATTCTTCTGTCGTAAGATGGCTTGAAAAGGTTAAGTACAAATATACAATTATTACGATTTTGTAAGCCAAGCTCCAGGAATTATATTTAAATTTTTATTTTATTCGCGAAATAGTTCCAACAAATATCACTCACTACTTTGGTGAACTTATCAGCAATCTTAGACCCTCTCGGATATTATTTGTGATAACACCAGAAGATCTGCAATATTTGGTGGACTCAATGCGACGAAGAATCAAGGCAGTAATCAAATCAAAAATAATAAGTCATGTGAATGCGTCCAAGATGTAACATATACAGCTGTTGTTTTGATAAGTAGTAATTGTAATTTAGTTTGATAATTTTTTAAACATTGAACTTTAAGACATGTTTGTCTCTGAACATTTGACTTATTAAAGCATTAATTTCAATTAAAATTAAAAATTTAATGTAATGTGTAACTAAATGCTCTAACGTGTCCAGGATTAATGCCACTACAGTAGTATGTCGGTCCTGGTGGTGTAGCGGTAAGCATACTTGCCTTCTAAACCCAAGATCGCGGGTTCAAATCCTGCCAGGATCGATGGATTTTCTCGGGAGTAAAAATCCTAAGTATGGCTTCCTTCGGAAGGGAAGTAAAGCCGTAGGTCCCGTGTCGTACATTTACGGCACGATAAAGAACCTCAAGCCTGAAAGAGAGGCCTCTGAGCAAATTTTGTCGGTCATTTCACCTCCTGAATAGAATGGGACGCTGATGACCCGTAAATAAACCAAATCAACAAATCAATTAATGTACGGATCCCATGTCCATATAATATATATATATGTGTGTGTGTGTGTGTGTGTGTGTGTGTGTGTGTGTGAGGAATGAGTCGGAAGGTTTGGCTGTACCTAATGTTTACATCCGGTACATACAAAGTTAATCATAGTAATTAATGTTATTGTTTTTTGTGTAGTGTATATTTGTATTGTTAGGACGGTATTAGTATGTCTGACTGGAAGGCCCATGCGACTTTTATACTCACTTACATAACCCTTCTAAAATAATTAATTAATAAAATTCCTTTCGTGTCTCAAAAGTCTAAATTACACTATATAGCTTTTCCTGCAGACGTAAGCGATTTGTCTTCTTTTCTTCCTGACTGGTATTTTTCCAAGTTTTCCTCAGTCCTCATAACTGGCAAATGCCGGGGAGGTACCCTAACTTAGGCCTGGAACGATTCCTCCCTTAAAATAACCCTTTCCCAATATATCATTTCATCTCACGTATTAACAGTGTACACCGCCTGTGATGTGCCTCAGTAGTTAAAACGGGCGTTAAACACTATTAAAAAAAATGAACAACCGACTTCTGTCTGCGTCTGTTTCTATTCTGATGGTTTCATTCACAGTTAACAGTAGTTGTAAAAATTCAACTCTATTGTTATTAAAGCTCTTCAAAGTATTTTCACAACGATCAATTAACAAACAATTCATCGAGTTCCTTAACCATTAGAGTTGGAATTAATCTAAAACAAAAATTTAAAAATTGCTCTTGCGCTCGCAATCCCCCCCCCCCCAACGAAACTCGCTGTATACCATTAAAACAAAGTAGCAAAAATAACTTCTGAAAATCAGCGAAATCAGACTGTTAGGAGTGAGATTTACCTGAAATCCAAAGTTTAAAATGCGCTCTTGCGTTTAATTTGCTCTATATTGTTTCAAAATAAAAGGACAAACTAACTCAGCATATAAATTGTATTTATAACTATTCATATGTTTTATATTTAACAAAAGATAGCCAGTGTAAAACATTAATCTGATATGTGTGTGAGAATTATATTTGTATGTAAGAGCGCTGTGTGACAACATTTAGAAAACGTTTTCCTTACATGTTTTTACTCCAACAATTAAATTAAATTAAATTAAATTTCAAAACCAATGAAAATCGATGGAACTTCGAAAGTATATTGTTAATTTTGTATATTTGCTTAGTACATTGTAATTGTCTTTAAATAGTAACATGTTTTTGTTTTATTGGAACACATGAACATCTTCTGAAATACACAAGGTAAGTCGAAACTTTCTGTTATTTCTCTCTATTTTAGTGAATGTAAAGATGATATCAAGGGCTCAGTTCATAACCATGGTTACATTTAAAAATATTTAAAAATACCCACACAGTATAGCTTTGTCTATCAGTGGTCATATATTTAATTTAATTAATAGTATATCATTAATTTTTGTAGTTTAATGTGAATGATGATGATGATGATGATGATGATGATGATGATTCTAAAAATGCTATTTATCTTTTGTAATACTTATAGATTGCAAGAATTCTATTTTTTAAAATGAGAGCACTTTCACTACAGACATTTATTTTCAAGTGATTTTGAAGAAAAAAAAAGTAGACAAATCTAGCTACATAATGCATTATTGTTCAGGTTTACCTTTTAATTTTTACCTTTAGAGTTTGTCATGCTAATACCGCGCGTATTTCATTAATATTATTTTTAATGTCATTCTACTTGTTGAGGAATTCCCTTAGTTTATACAGCTTCTTAGTTACGGACTTTTTAATCATTGAAAATGAAAAAGAACAAAAAGAAGAAGACTTCACATAAGTTTTATTTGTTTATTTTTTCGGCTTTAAACCACATTTTACATAGAACTTTTAATACACTGTATAATACTCAATTTGATCTGTTTTATGAACACCCACGACACATCTTCTTTAGAAAGCTACATTAAATAAACTATTTGAAACTGACTAGGTATTTAAAATGAACGCTTAAGACAGACGTGTACCAACATGACAACCAATCATCCTGCCAATTGCACGGTCACTTGTGGGCAAGACAGAAATTTTCTGTCTGCCCTCATAAACGTAAGTATTAACTTGAAGCGACAACACTAAGGTGAATTGCCTGTTACAGATCCATGTGCTAACAAACACTGTAGTGCTGGTCGAGTGTGTGAAATATCAGAAGAAGGCGAAGCACAATGCGTATGCATCCGATCATGTCCTGAAGAAACGGATCCTAGAAGAAAGGTAAGACTAAGTGTTGATCTATTTCAAAATAGTCCGCGATTGTCGGGTTTGTGAAAAAAATCTACGAAGGAAAAATAAAGAGAAATATAGGTGTCCTTTAAAAGCAAACGGAAAAATAACGTTTTGAAGGCAGTAGAAGAAATCCTTGACCTCAATATTTTGTACATGTCTTCTATCCAATTTCCCTCAAAACCCCAGATCATGTTTTCAATTAATCCCTTAATTTCCCCACTTCTTTCTTACATGTTTATTATTCCATTTATTATGAATCCTCTCCTTGGTACTAATTTTTCATTTGCGTTACTATTTATTTTATAATCTCTTTCATTATTCTCCTGTCAATAAACTCTAATTACAAAAGAGTTGGCGCTGTGTTTCAACACTTAAGTGACCAACCTATGCTCACAACCTTCGGCGTACAACTCGGGCTCTCAAACGTCCTTGGCTACCGCTCGGCCACAGCCTAAGAAGCCTGTAGCAGTCGACTTCGCCGACACCGGGACACGATAAACCAAAGGAATTTGGGAAAGGATTTACTAAAAACCATGAGCAAAACTTAATGAATTTGGAATCCCAGAAACAAACAGTTCTTAATATTCAAGTTTATCGCAAGACCACCGGAATCAACCCAGACACCTCCAATCCAACTTCAACGAATGATCCAGTAGTCGTTTAACAACTGATAGGGTCCATGAAACATTCCTGAGTAAATCTTCAGTAAGCGAAGCCAAAAAGAGTGTGTTTAAATGGTGAAATGGAATATATTAATTGTTATTTTATGGGAACTCACTCCAAAGCCCCCAGAGAGCAATGAAATGTTCCACTATTCTTTGGATGTGTAGGTTCTATTTCTGTGATTTTTTTAAAAAAAAATTGGGTTCAAAAAGAAAAAAAGTTGCACCTATTTTTATTTTTCTGTGCGTTATGATAAATACATACATTCTATTCAATATTCATGTGTAAAAAATGCACAAGACTGTACAGGTATACAGAGAGTGTCAAAAAATGTATACACACTTCAAGAAAAGAAAAAACTGTTAGCATAATAAAACTGAATTCACACAAACAGAAAATGATGAGCTCTAATCATCTTAGACGTTTACAGTTACAACAGTTGCTTCAAAATGCCCACCATCGGCGTCGATACACTTCTGAGTATGTTGAACTACTGATTGAGCAACGTTTGCGAAAGTGTCCTCAGCGATTGCAGCACATGCCGTTTCAATTTCTTCCCGAAGTGCTGCCAGTGTAGCTGGGTTTTCTACGACATCCTTAAGAGTTCCCCATAGGTAGAAGTCCAACAGAGTTATATCCGGAGAACGCGGTGGGAACGTGCACATTGTTTTGTAGATTTCTGCGGTGAGTGCTCAAAACGTTCTAAAGTCTCAGCCGAGGATGCGGGGCTTGTTGCTGTGCTAGGTATCCCAGTCCTGCTCTTGTGAACATCGCATACGGTACCACGAGTCTCAAATTTGTCTCGAATGCGTGCAATTGTTACTCGCGTTGGCGGTTCCGTTCTGTACACACGTCTCCATTGCCTTTGAACTTCAACAGCATTCTCGGTTTTCCAATACCACTTCAAAATTGCTTTCCGCTGTTCAAACGACAATTTTGACTCCATTTTGTTGTAGAAACGTTAGCATAACGTAATGTGAGTCACATCTGTTTACAGAACATCATACGATAATCTTGGCTTCATTTGTTCATTTTGATTTACTGTCACGTAGCAACACTATCACAATGTATGTGAGTCACATCTGTAAACAAAACATCATACTACACATTACTGTTGTTTTCCAGTCCAACTTTGAAATATATTAAATAGATATGTACTGTGAAAGTGTGTATATATTTTTGGCACCCTCAATATACAGAGAATCGCCTCAGTTAAGCTTGGGCGGTTTGAATTGCTCTCCAACGCCTTCCAGCTAGACATGCTTACGTGTGTTATCGCGTCAGCTCATCGACATGTGCCTGCAGTGTCTGGTACAGTCGGATGCATTATTCTGTAGTGACTTCAAAACAAGCTGATTGTGGTAGGGGCTTGTTGGGGGCTTTCCGACGCTTGTTACAGCCTTTCGATGGTAGTAGAAATATGTGAAGTGAAAGGTTTTATTATAAGTAAGTCGTGTTATGGTCGTATAACACAGATGCACCAAAATGGATTCCCATCTGAGGCCCAATTTGAAAAGGGTGGAGGTAAGAAAAAGAGCAAAACCAGCACGAACGGTGAGGGCAGCAGTGACACAAGAAAACCCTCCAAAACAAAAAGCATTGCCAGGGCAACATAAAGCATGCGAGCATCTTGAAAGAGCAGCGCACCAGAAAACGCTTCACCAATGCAAGAAAGCTGTATGAACACCACCTGGGAGGTGGAAAGTGGCAATGTGTGATTTCTTTGGATGGAACATGGATTTATCTAGATGACACAAACAAATCCCGTGCTATTTACTACCATCAAGTGGGCCAGAGAGGGCGCCCAACTCCTCTGGGAAAACAAGAAGAAGTTTTCCAAGGAGTTCATGGTAGTTGTAGGCTACTACCCTCAGGAGTAACTAAAGATTCACAGAGTTGTGAAAAATGTAAAAATGAATGCAGCTTACTATCAAAGCAACGTCATGGATGAAGGTTATATAGTGAGCATGTTGCAAATGTTTGGATCTGCATGGATAAATCATCCAGCCACACTTCTTGACAGAGTACTACCACCGGAAATCTGTGAAAACGGGGGTCGAGTGATACCGTTTAAAAGGATCCCTATAAAGCTACCAGATGCCTCACTAAAGGATTTTAGCGAATTTGATCTGCTGAAACAGCACCTTGCTTCTCGACGTCCTACCACGATTGAGAGACTCTGGAAAGTCTGCCAGGAGTGGCTAACATCTCCGTTCCTGTTCTACGGCGTAGTCTTCTACAAGGGAAAATTGTGTTCAAGTCCGTAGACGTCAAATTGAGCGCGGAGAAAGAGAATCTCATCATGGGAAAATATAATAAAAACGTCAGAGGTTATCTGGGGCAACCCTAAATATACTACGCAAACAGTTATCTTGTCTCTTTTCATTGCATTTTAACACATTTTTTAATATGATCATACATTTAAACTTAAAAATATTGGAGTGGGCGTGGCAGATTAAATTTTAGGTACAGAAAGAATGGGAATTGAAATGTTTGCATCGGGGATCCCTCCCCAGGTCCAAAGGGATCCACGGGGGTCCGTGGTCCTCATTGGTTTATTTATTTATTTATTTATTTTTTTTTTACATTAGGACGGCACCTAGAGGCTATTCCGACCCGTATTTGGGCTGTAGGCGATCTCGTCGCCCAAACGCGCTAAGCGAACTTAGCTACCAGGTTCTTACTAGTGGATAGGTCACGTCTGCATTAGACCTGCTCAGTTTAAGAGGTGAGTCACCCCAGCATTACTGTAGCCACCGCCCTCCACACGAAAACAGTGATTCAAGAAAAGCCTACCCCCAAGGTACACGCCTTGGGCATTCCCTTGGAACACTTTGCCCGTGAGTTACGGGACCATTACCACGCAGAGTCCAATCCATCCGGACGACTCCCCATTGGGAGGGGTTCTCGCTGATTACGTTGTGCCCTTTGCTCCATTTGTTGGAGATGAGTTCATATGTATACACGACAATGCTTATCCACACACAAGGCATATCGTATCACGCACGGTATCTTGACGACGTGGGGGTTATTCGACTTTACTTTCCAGCTCACAGCCCCGACATAAACCCTAAATAGTCTCTGGGATAGGTTGGGTAGACGAATCCCAGGTAGTAGTCCTGTACCGGAGACTTTACAGGAACTCCAAGAGGAATTGGACAGAATCGACCACATGTACATCAGAACCCTAATAGAAACAATGCCCGAGAGAATGACGGTCATAATAAAGGGGGGCACGCCAAATGCTGAGTGTTTGTTTTGTTATTTTTAGGTCGATCTTAATCAATATCGCTTTCATTTTCAACGTTAGTGAAGTTTAATGGACAGACATTGAGCATAAAAGTTAGGTGAAAGTATATTTTTTTGTTTATGAAGGTCATTGTCTCAAAAATTGATGAAAAAAAGTGCAAATTGATGCGTTGCAAATTCATTAAAATGTAATCTTTAAAATGAGATTGTTTGCATCAATGTTAATTCCAGAAATTTACATTTAAACTTCATTTTTAGTAACTATTGTGAGTGCATATCAAATTATGCAGCAATCACTTTCAATCTTTCACCAGTCCCTTAAATCTTCCAAATACCTTTCTTTCAAATCCTGATAGATGTTCTGTTCCCCTTATCGCCAGAGATCCGTATGTCAAGACTTTCTTATTCCTGACATTAAGGTTGATTTAAGAAGAAAGTGATCAACGCAGTATATTGTCATTTATCGTGTGCCATTTTATTTATGATCACTAATTGTGTTACTGCAGATTTGCTCCAATCACAACGAAACTTGGGGCTCTGACTGTGAAGTGTACCAAATGAGATGCTGGTGTGACAAGGGTATGGACGACTGCCGTGGAGAGGAATACAAGCATGTACACATTGAATATTATGGTGTTTGTCGTGAAATGCCTGTAAGTATAACCCTGGACAAACAGTATGAAACACTCTCTGTTTAAAACTTGTTATTACATACAAACATTTTTATAGTATTTATTATGTAATTAAAGCCAGTGCTTGATTAATTTAAATATAATATATTTTTATATTCCTATATATTTGATTATAGCAATTTACGAGGACTATAAATAAAGAGAGAATTATTTTTTTTTACTTTTCACATAATGGAGATAAGGTGGTGAAATAATTTTTCACGAAAAGAACATATTTCACATGTGGGTGGAAGTTTTGCTTCCGTCTGCAGAAATCCGGTATGAAAGCGTATGCAATAGCATATGACGATGATGTTCTGCCTCAATGAACCACACTTCGGTGGTACAAAGGGCCGTGTTTCAACAACAAAGCAGGGCAGTCTAGGTTCTCCAATCACAGGTGTTTGGGAGGACGGACGAATAGCAGTGGATAGATTGGCAGACATGTTACAGATTTCCCATGGTAGTGTGTTGACCCTTCCACACGATCGACAGCACATGAGACACGTCTAGGGCGAGATTGCTGACGCCTGAACAGAAGATAGTGCAAGTGTGGGGAGCTTCCGCGTCTCGTAGCGGAGTATATCACATTAGAGGTTATTGAACTGGGGCTACGCCGCTATGATCCTGAAAGCAAACAGGCCAGCTCAGTCTGGAAATAGCCTGGTTCTCCGACACCAAAGAAAAACAAGGTTGCTCGGTCGATAGCAAAAACTATAGTGAGTTCTTTCTTTGTCTGTCGTGGAAAAGTTTATCAACAATAAGTTCCCCGCAAACACGGTTAATGGGGAGTATTACAAGATTGTTTTGTGCGTTCTGACCGAACACATCCGACAAAAACGTCCTGAGCTCCATCTGATTGGCGCATTATTTATAACAATGCAACGTTGTTGCCCAATATTTGACCAGGAAAAAAAAAAAAAAAAAACACGAATGTGTGCCACACCTTCCACACAGCCCGGACCTAGCTCCGTGTAACTTTTTTCTGTTCTCTCGTCTCAAAAACGAGCTGCGGCGCCAGTATTTTGGTTCATCAATGGCTGTTGTGAATAAAGCGGAGGCGGTTCTGAAGACAATGTCATAAATTATTTCCAGCACGTCTTCCTGGACTGGCAGACACGTGGACCCAAGTCCATACAACTCAAAGGGAACTTAGAAAAAAACCTACCAATCTTAACTTCAGTGGCGGATGCAGAAGGGTGGGTCAGGGGAATAACTACATGGCACCCAAATGGCGTGGGAGAAGGTCTCTCTTATCAAGACTTAACTCCTCCCAGACAAACTGTAGCGTCATCGTACGTTTGTGCTATAAACTTCTGGTTTATATGGAACTCTTTTAATTCACTTGTTAAATATGCCTTAAGCCTTCTGCAGTGAATTCAGAAACAAAAATGAATTTTATGAATTTTTCAACCGGTTTACCCTCCACTGATGTTTCGTAATATCACAACAAATTGTGACATTAGTTGGCCTGTACAGAAACGAAATTTGCTCTACTCTTTTTTTTCTAATATCACTCCTATAGACTAGTTAGGTGCTGTCAGCCAAGATTTTTTCAAACCATAAAAAAAATCTTAATTTTGTGCCTTCTTGCTGAGCAAGCCCTTATAGCTTTCGGTTCATGAGGTCCAACTCGTTTCGTTTCCAACTTAAGAGTAAACTTAGACTCAAAAGTAGAGTCTGCAATTAAACATCTACATTATTTATTGCCGCAAAACAGATACGCCTTTTTGTAACTTAACAATTAAAACTGTGAAAGTCAACTTTCCACTGACATACAGTGAAGAATGCACCCAATTACAAATAAAATGCGAAAACAACCCCTAGTCAGTAATCCTGGTGTTAGTAACCTTTCAATATCTGTTTTCTAAGAAAAGAGAGAATACCGAGCCCTGTTAATAGGACGGTTTTCTGCCGTCCCAAGAGAATGCAGAAATAAGTAGGAGAAAGTCTAACCCATCTTGGAGGAAGACAAATATAACTCCTTATAAATTTTTAAGGGCCCATGAAGGTATAAGTGAAAATGTTCCAGACTGGCCCATGTGCTTCTCTCCCTAATGGGGGACCTGCGTACTACCCTTACTTCAATAGAGAGAAAATGCGCTTATTGCATAAGATACAATTAAGAACTAAACTGTTATACATAGCTGTTTTCATGCATTTTTTGTTTTGTTTTAAAAGTTGACCGGGAGAAGAGAAAATGATGATTATTAATGGCATTTTATTTGGCAGGACTGGGCCCATATTATCTTGCCACCGTTGCTTGATGCTGCCTAGTATTCTTCATAAGTTGGGGGAGAAAAAAAATAATTCTTAGTCTTTATTAACAAATATATTTGTTATATAAAAAATGCTAAACAAATGTTTTTTTAACAGTAGTGTATAAAAATATTGAAGTGCTTACAATAAAAACAATTATAAACAATCTTAAACTTAGGTATTCATTTTTTACACTAAACTCCACTTACTTTTATGTAAGTAAGTGGAGCTTAGTGTAAAAAATGAATACCTTTTACGTAAGTAAGTACAGCTTAGTGTAAAAAATGAATACCTAAGTTTAGGTTATATTACCACTCCATTGTCAACAGCTTCGTAAGTACAATATTTAATATATAACCTTAATTATTATATTAAGGATACCATTTTTTGTCAGAAATGAATCATCTTATTTCTATGGATTAATTATTATAAAAGCATATTCTGTAAGTATATGATGCACTGGGTTTTTAGTCTCTGTTGTTGAAGAAAATATAAACTTTAAGTAACACAAATTGAATGATACGAAAAATGTGTAAAAGAATGTCTAGAATCTTTTGGAAACTAGACTATAATTTTATATAACCATACATATATTAATCATACAATCCAGATCAGAAATATAGAAGTAGTTTTACAAATGGATCCCCAGCCATGTGATTAAAGGGGAATGAGATTGTTGATATTTTAGCAAAGAAAAGAACCACCATAAAATTAAAATCATTTTTTGATGTACAAAGTCCTTCTAAATTGAAACTCATAAAAAATTAATAACTGAACAAGAACAAAGATATATCCAATAAAAACTTGAAGGAAAACCATATTAAAATCTACAGCCTTTCAAAAATCTTTTACTCAAACCAAGAAAAATTGGTTGCCCAATTCTGCTTAATTGTTTGGTATGATTGCCTGTCAGAACATCTCTCCAGAATAAAATTAATCAAAAATAGCCACTAGCCATTGTGTAAGACTGTGAATGCAGCCACCTTGATAGTAACAAACAAATGAAAAATAATTTGGAAGGTCTTTATTGGGAAGCTATGGAAAAAATGATAAATATCAGCATCCCCAATAGCCACTAGCAGCCAACAAACCATAATAATCATAGATCACAAAAGTAAGGGAAAAAATTGTGAACAATGTTCTTTAAATTTTCCAGGAATGTACATCTGAAGAAATGGCTGACTTTCCACGAAGGATGCGTGACTGGCTGTTCAACATAATGCGTGATCTTGCCGATCGTCAGGAATTGACCCCACACTACCTAAAGATGGAACGTGAAGCAGAAACAAACCTGACGCGACGCTGGAGTAATGCAGCTGTTTGGAAATGGTGTGATCTGGATGGAAGCCCCCATGACAGGTACAGATACTCTATTTACATTAGGGCTGTTAAAGTAAATAAAATAAAGAAAACAAAAAAAATCCACTTTAGCTAAAGTAATCTCTGTTCAGCTCAATACATTTGCTTAATATTCAAAACCATTATTCATTGAGATTATTTGCATTATGAGCCACTGGAGTGCAGCTGCTGCAACCCCCCCCCAAAAGGGGGGGAAACAAAGTTATTACATGTAAAGCTAGTATTTTATTTTAGTATTTCTAATTTTATTGAAAGCATAAAACAGTACTATATTTAAAATCAATAATAAGAAGCACTAACCTTTGTTATAAGAGATGATGATAATGATGCCCCTCATTATCTTTCTTGCCCCTTCTCTGCAAAAATCCATTTTTACATGTGAGTTACACATAAAAACCTATTCTTCAAACTATATATAGTGGCTTAACAAAGGAAGAGCAATTAGCACACAATTTACTCACTATGAAAGCACTATGAACATATATCACTTGCTGACAAAGCCTCCTTTGTACTAACTACAAGCTGCTACCGCACATGTGTTATAGGCCTTGATAACTTCCTTCTCCCACACTTTGCTGGTCCATAAGTAAAATTTATTGCATATAATGCCACCTACCAGAGCAAACACAAAGCTCTGCATAGTTAAGCTATGATGCTACAGCAAAAGTCTTAGTTCCATTTTGGCAGCCCTTATATTCAACAACCTTTTGAATTAAACAATCTTCAGTGTTCAAGAATTCATAGGCTTTGGAATACATGGAAAGATTTCATATCGACAATGTTAGCATATTTCAAGGGGATATTATTTAGATGTATTCAATTTATTTGCTATTCAAACCATCAAAAAAGCTTCAGATAAAAAAATTATGTGGGCAAGGATGCCTTGGGATGAAAATAAGATGGAAATTAAGTTGGAAGCTTGAATGGTTGTATATATCATTTCATGGAAATACAGTTAACATATTAAAGGTTTTAAATCATTAGTTTTGATGCATGTACAGAATGTTTATACACATCTCTATTATGGAAGAGGTATGAGCGCTGTTCAATTAAGAATGATCATTAATTTTTTTGATAACATACCTTTTAGAATAAATTAAATAAATATGTTCACACTAACTCCATTTACTTATATAACATTAGGACATGTTTTTGGGGAAATTGCTGTTGGCCGAGTACTCGATGTGATGGTTGGATCCCAATGTACTTCTGTGGCGGTCTCTGGTGGTTTGAACAGGAACTTGCTGAGTTCTTTCATTGGTGGAACATCAGTATTCATTAAGTTTTTTCTTTTTTTCAGGATGAAAATGTTTACCCAAGTAGATAGCTGTATTAGGTTTGGAAGTTCTTTCAGCAGCTTAGCTCTGGTTTAATTTTGTGATTTTGGGTCCAAAAGTGAGCTGTAACTGTTTATCAGTTTGTTAAATACAAATATTCCGAAAGTGCGCTTTCCCCGAAATGTGTACTAATGTTTTAAAAGTTAGTGGAGTTAGTGTGAACGCATTTAATAATTCTAATAAGATATATTACTACTACTTTGTCTATAGCTTCCTAAGTATAATTTAAATAGAAATAACATATCTTCGCTCATCTGTGTACTTTTTGTGATCTTTCTCAAAGTAGACCCTCTCAATGCACCTGCCAATCTTCAAAGACGTGCTGAAAACCATTTTTGACAGGTCCTTCAGAATCCACTGCTTCTGATGATCAAAAATGCATCCCACAAAGGTGAAGCTTCAATTTGGGGAAAATGAAAAAGTCACACAGGGCTTGATTTGGAATATAAGGAGGGCAACGGAAACACTTCACATTGATTTTTGTGAGATGTTCAGCAACATTTGCGATGTGTGGTGATGTTCTGTCATGGTCAGCACCCAGCATGGAAATTTGGCCTTTTGTTTATGATACAGCCTTCAGAACATCTCAGTACTATAGCCCAGTTACAGTTGTAGGTGTGGCATGTTGGTAAACCATTCAGTAATGTTGAAAAATGAGGGGACCATAACGTTTTCAGCAGAAGCTACCTCTTTTGTCTTTTTGCCCTCCCTCTTTTTTTTTTTTTGTGTGTTGGTAATGATAGAGATTTCTTTTCCACACATGGTTTTGCTGTTTGCTCTCAGGATTGTAAATGATTTATTCATTACCACCTTTGAAAGAAACTTCATATCTTAAGGTAACATTGTCTTCAACTGTATACAAACAATGCCTGTATAGCTTAGAGAGAATGGCATTTCCAACATGTGCTAAAACATAAGATTTTATATATAGTTTTAAGAAGCAAAGTTAAAGTATAGATGTGACTGGCTATGGCATATCCAACTGTAGACACAAAACTATGTGAGAACGATAAGAACATATTCTGGAAGCACTATACTGTTTTTAATTTTTAAGGCTATCATTTTATCAAATAGCCTACTCATCAAAGCCATCATGTTAACACCATGATAATTATGGATATTTTTTTTACTGTCCTTTTTAAAAATTGATCTAACATATGATAGTAGCCATTCTTCCAGAATTAGAATTACCTTCTACGATATGATTTAGCATTCTTGTTATTGTTCTTACATGTTGAATACTTCCATATTTCCATAATTTCTAGTTCATGTGTCTTTCTGTTATGTGATCTTGCATTCTTATTGCTTCTAAAATGGGTTCTACTGATCCCACAGTATTTCATTCCTATTTGTATGTTTTTCCAAATACTCTGATTACAATCTCCTTAATCATTAAGTCATTGGTTAAAAGCCGAAAATCATAGGAAGCCAAATGATAGGAGAACTGAGATGTCTCCCCCAAAAACCTTCACTGTATTGAAGAATGGGCAAAATGTAAAATAATATGGAGTAATAACTCATCAATTAAGAAGCCCTGTAGGAAGATGACAGTTCAACATGCACAGTAAGATTTTATTTAATTGGCATCACTAAGAATTCCTGAGGTACTGAAAATGTCTGGATACATTCTGGATATATATTGTAGTTTAATATGTTAGTAATAACCTAATTTTGTTTGCAATTATAGGTCTGTGTCGCGACATGAGCTGTTCCCAATAAGGGCCCCTCTTATGGCTCTAGAGCACTGCATTGCCCCCTTCCTCAATTCTTGTGACATAAACGATGATCATCGCATTACTCTCAAGGAGTGGGGCAAGTGTCTAGAGCTTGATGAGGTAAGTGTGTACAAAAGTGGCAGTACAGTGTGAAATAAAAATAATCTTAATACACGAACAATAGAAATAGAGCATTATATAGATTTAGTGAAATATATCAAAAAGATGTTAGCTTAACAAATGAATCAGGTATAAACTGGAATTTTTAATTTACCACTTTACCTTTGAAATATTATGTGTAGGGGTTTCAGGAATGGAAAACCATTTCACAGATGTTACTTTGCCGGAGCAAGATATGCATTCATTCACTGGCCAACACATTATTATTAATTTCAATATTAATTCAATTTGGAATCAAACACAGTGAAACACGCATTAATAATCTCTTCTGAGTTAAAATATTAAGAACACTCTTTATGATTTTACTTATATGAGTATTACTCAGGTAATGTTTTGTGAAACAATTGCCCACATCATTAGCTGTAAAACAAGTGTTGGATCATTTGTAAAAATTGGGTAGATATGTACCTGGGTTGACTCTGATGATCTTGTCATAAACTTAAATAAAAAGCTGTCTGCCTCTGGGATGTCAAAATTCATAAGATTTTGCTCATGTTTTTTATATAAATTCTATCCCATTTGTTTAGTTCAAGTTTTTGGTGCGAGGAGCATAGATTAGATAATGGAGTTTTAATGGAGTTTAAAATGACCTCCGGCATGTCAGCCTATAAGGCTTATTTTACTACCCCATTGGAGGAGATACCTTCATTGTTTCCAAAAATCTGTTCCTTGGACAAGTTGCAGTATTTGGTTCCAATGTTTGCATCCATTCCTAGTCTTCCCTGCTATAGAAAAAGTAAGTCGCTTTCTCACCAGGAATGGACACTCAAGCAGAATATGTAAGGCAGTCTCCTCATGTTGTTTACTCATTCTACAAGTGGGTTTATCTCTGTAGAGTCCCACTTTTGTATATGTTTCCTGAGGGGGACCATGTTCAGTAATTAATGCAACTACTTTCCTTATTCCTCTTCTGTTCAATTTTAGAAGATATGTGGAAAGAGTGTAGCTTGGACCTAGGAGCGATTTCCTAGCTTGCCTTTGTTCAGGATAGTTGGCATTTGTGTATGTTTTAACCACTGTCTTATTGTTAGCAGTACATTTACTGATTCCAAAGGTGAATTCAGGGCCAAAGAAGGGTGCATCAGCATCCTTTTTTGCAATTGATCTGCTTTTTCATTTCCAAAATTGTCCTGGTGCTCCAGCACCCTTCACAGTTCAAGCCTGTTGTGAGATGCCAGAGTACTTAGGCACTCCCACCAGTTTAGAATTTACCTAGTTGCAGGAAAGTGCTTTTAAAGCACTTTGACTATCTGAGAGGATGAGAATTCTTTTACCATGGTAACCCTTCTTAAGTCTCTAAAGGCGCAGTTCAGGATGACAAATACTTCTGCCTGAACAACTGTACAGTTCTTATCAAGGATTATACAGATGTTGGTCTGTGGAGATAATTCATATATGTCTGCATTCGATTGTATCCCTATGCGGGATCCATTGGTAAACCGTATAATTTGGTTACCTTCTTTTGTATGTGTAGTTCCTTCCATCCAGTCTTCCTGAGATCCCACAGTTACCTTAAAGAGGGAAAATACAGTATTGAGTATTCATTAGGTCAGACTTCATCCTCAATTCTGGAATATCCAGGAATTTTAAAATGTAGGTGTGTCCAGTTGCTGCAAGATTGCTTCTCCAGTTCCCTGTATACACCAAGTGATATGCATTGAGCCTAGCCTCTGCTTGTAAATAGATGTCATGGAAGTGACACCCAATAGAGTCTCCAATGCAATGGTTGGAGTACTTTTGAATGTCCCTTCAACACCTTCATATGCTTAAACTTACCTGCTGTAGTAGTTTTTTATAGTTGTTCGCCACTAGCCAATGATGCCGTAAGATATCTGGCACCTGACCATTGCAACGTATAGCCTGTGGCTAATGTATGGTTTTAGGCCCCAGGTGGATCTAATTGTGAGTTTCATAGTTGCAAGAGACTACCTGCAGCAGGCATAAAACTGAAATTTTGAAAAAGATTAAGGACACTGTTTGTTGTCTTAGGGCACAAGTGTATGAGAAACTAGAAATTTAAGTTACCAATATTGACATCACATAAGTGTAATGGAAAAACTATTTTGACTCTTTGGAGCCTTATCAAGTTGACAGTTTTTAAAATCACTTCTGAGTTATGGAAGTGTTAAATCCATAGTTTCAGATCACTTGGATCATCAAAAATTTTTAGCAATTTAGATCCCCCAAATTCTCACTTAGTATCAAAAGACTGCACATGTGGTAGTGTTTCAGAAGCTTTGACTCAACAAGGAAAATGTTTCTGCATCATTCCTAAGCTGTGATTAAACTGGTACACCTTTATGCTCCTGATCAGCTGGAAGGTTCTCTTGACAGATTTACAAGACTCCCAAGGCATTTTGTTTATTGATTTTCTTCATGAACATCAAACAGTCATGCAGTTTATTGGCCAAAGAGACATCAACAACTGATTCAAGACAACTTTGTTAATACACAACTGCTTTGAGAGAGAAAAAATTTTAGAAGTCCACCAGATAGTTTAAGTCCAGACTTTAAGCCTGGTGATTTCCACGTGTTTGAACCATTAAAAGAAACATGGAGAGGTTGGTGTTGGACAATGGATAAAAGTGTGGAAGCATTCATGCACAACTGGCTGGAAACTGAACCTCACTCTTTCTTCAATAATAGAATTAAAGAGCATTCAATTCACTGGGAAAAATGTGTTTATAAAACAGGAAATTATACATATATCATTTTTATTTAACTTAGTTTAAATAAAATATTAAAATCATTTTTAAATTCTAATTCTAATTTATATTTGATCCACCCTTGTAAGCTTTGGAAACTGTGAACCTGTGGACCTTGATATTGAGTTGTTTAAAAGATGATGATGTGAATAAATGTTCCATGAAACATGTCCTGAGTAAATCTCATGTAAGGGACACCACAAAGTGTGTTGTAAATATTTTGACTCAGAAGGGATTATTAATGCTGTTTCACCGTGTTCAATTCCAAATTAAATTAATATGGAGGCAACTGCTTTTATAAATTTTTTGTTTGTTAATAATGGGAAGATTATATAAATTCTGTTCTAAAGCAGGCCATAAGTGGGATTTTTGACGTACAAAGCAACACCTGAACAGGTTCACACTGGGTACTCTGGTTTTCCTTACCACTCATTCCATCATTGTTGCATCATCCTCTTACCCCTATCTTCTCCTTTATCATTCAGCACAATGTAGCCTGCCAAATATTGGTACTTACATTAGAAATAGAATGTTACCACATTTACAAGTGAAATTCAATTGCTATGAATGTCCTTTCTGCAAGTAAAGAGCCAAGTTTGATATTACTAAAAGCTGGGAAAGGAATGATGATTATTATTGTTTTAGAGTACAAAACTACATAGGTCATAGTGTCTGAGGGAATGGAATGGTATTCAACTCACACTGATATACGTCTAAACAGGAATCATAAAGAGATTGAATTGAGTATATTCATGCACATGGACATAGTCATTTTTATCATACAAAGTTGATTGTCATTTCACATTTATCTAGAAAATATTCATGACCATTGTTTATTTATTTAACTTTCTGTATCTGTTTTATCTTTCTAAATTTTACATCTTGAATCAATAATTAATTCCTTGTAAAATAGGTTATCCAACATAATAAACTAAAGTGGGTTAACCAACATGAAAACTTAGTAGAAACATGCAACAGGTTTCAAAATCAATTAAAAAACATAATGTAAGTGGTGATTGTACTGAATTCCAATTCATTCCTGTAATGTATTCAAATCGATTTGAGTTTGACATGTAAACACGGTATGTGTAACTGCTTTCTGCTGCCTTTCAGAGAACTTCTGCACACAATTGTAAACAGCTTGACATAAGAGGCACTTCTCACCGTAAATAGGAAGCAACTTTGATGAATATTCTTTGATTCTATATCATTTGCCCAAAAAACATAAGTTGCAAAAAAATGTATCTGTTGTGGCAATGAATAAAGTGGATATTTTATTGAAGTCTCCATTTTTGCATCTAAATTTAATTATTAAGTTGGGAGGGAAATGATTTGAAAATCATTAACCAAAAGCTATTGGAGCTTATTTGGCAAGACAGCATAAAATTAAGTTTTTTTTTTTTTTTTATATTTTGGAAAAGCATCTTTGCTGACAGCATGTGAAGTGAGAAACATATCTTGTCTATAGGGATAAGACTAGAAAATAAATAGAAAATGCAAATTTCATTTCTGTATAAGTTGACAAAATGACAGATATTACATGCATGTCACAATTTGTTGTGATATTGCAATACATCAGTGAGAATAAGCTGATTGAAAGATTCATAAAATATATTGATATTTCTGGATTGATTGCAAAAAGCTTAAGGCATACTTTAACAGATGAATTAGAAGAATTCCATATAAACCAGAAATTTATAGCACAAAAGTTCGATGGACTGCAGTTATGAAAGAATGTCGCGGAGAAGTATAAGTCTTGATAAAAGAGACCTTCCCCCATGCCATTTATGTATCATATTGTTATGTCCCTGGCCGCCCTTCTACAGAGGTCATGAGATGCGCATGTTTGGCTGCGATGCTAGTGTAATTAGTTATATTGTTATTTTTCATAATGGGCTACACATCGTTTGAGTTTGTTTTACTTACTGCACATTTATGTACAGTATGACCATAGCCTGTAATTTTCTTGGATTCAGTTTTAGCCCAAATTTTTATGCCCAAAGGGAGATGTAGATTAAATCTTCATTTACTACAGTCACGGCATCATTGACAGAATGAGGGGCAGTGTGAAAGTAGAGTTGTAAGTTGTTAGCTTATAGGTGGTAATTAAATTTTTCTTCAAAGGCAGAAGAAGAAGGAGGTAAAAATAAATGTTAAAAGTTATGTAATACATAGAAATACTTTAAACGAGCTGATTATATTAATGATTAAAAAATAACTAAATAAAAAGAAATAATAATACCTAAGATTTAATCCTGGAAGAAACCTATAAGAAATAGCCTAGTGGAATTCAACCTGCAGAAATCTTCTCCTATTAACAAGTCCTGCCTAAACTACACATTGTAATAGCTGAGGGTTTGAATTTCACCTCACCATACAGTACAGACCTGATTCTTTGTAATTTATATCTTTTCCTTAAACTTAAGAACATCTCTAAACAGAAGGTTGACTTATTTTATTTTTGCTTCAAAGCACTTTTCCATTGTTGAGAAATTAAATTAAGTAAATAAAATGCATATCTAAGGATTATATCTGTATTAATTTTCATTCATTCAGGTAAATTAATTCTCTTTTGACTTGTTGCAGGATGACTTGGATGAAAAATGTGAAGAGGTACGGATAGGTTAGGCTGTAATAAAAAAATTAGCAGCTTAACTGCATTCCTTAAAAGTGGCACAGTTCTTTCACGAGGATTGTTGCTAGCTTCTGTCAGTACTGTTTAGTACTCATGCGAAATCAACAATGTGGTGCTAATTTTATTTTTAATTTTATAAATATTCATTAAGATGTAAGTGATGTACAGTTAAAAGGAAATTCTCTTTCTTACATGCCAATTGTACAGTGCAATCAGTAATGCTTATCCCTCAGTGCAGGGCTCTTCCTCGCTTACTGGATGACGAGCGGTGCGCTCACCCATAAGCAAGACACTCTGGGGTAAAGCAAAACTGATTGCACGGTACAACTTGAAACTTTAGTAAGTAGTTGTAATGACATTTTCATCATGTATCTATTGTATCACAATTAACAAATAAACAGTGTCATCTTATTGTAAATTTGCCACTTTGTATTTACTTTTAATAAAACTTTGGAGTAATATTTTTTAATTTATACTTTCATAATTTTCTTGTCCATAGCCTTAGGGTGAAAATTTGGTGCTAAATACTTTATATCTGTTAAAAGTACATGTAAACAGTAAAACTAAACAAAATGTCAAATTTTGTAACAAATAGCCACAATGCTATATTTAAAATTGCATAAACCTGACAAACTCTTGTGCAATGATTATAAAATAGTCTTTTACACATATAAAATAAGTCTTGACCATAAAATGCTGAACAATACTTTGTGTGTCTTCCCCAAGTTTTTATTACAACAACATGTCGTCTTGGCAGTGAAAGCATTAAATTTTTTTAATTGATGGGGGTAATCTCATAAACTACACTCTGTGAAAGGCTTCAACCAGATCTTTAGTATTTGTTGGGTTCTTTTCTTTTCTTTTTTTTTTCTTTCTTTCTTTTTCTTTTTTTTTTCTTTTTCTTTTCTTTCTTTTCTTCTCTCTCTCTTTTTTTTTTTTGCTACAGCATTGCGAATCCTCTTCCAACTGGGTTGAGATCAGAGCTTCAGAGCTTGTTCCCTGGCCATGTGAGAGTGGAAATCCCTTTTTCTTCAAGAAAACTTCTAACCTGTACCATAATTTTTTTTTTTTTTTTTTTAAATAATTATTTGGATGTAACATGAATGTGGTAAAATAGTAATTTAGTTTGGTATAGTGTTTAAGCAAGGTACTCACTTTTCTTGTCCTATGACATGTGGTACAGAGTCATCCTGGAAAGTGTAATTTTCTGGTGATTCAAACTGCTTCACAGTTGTTGGCATTAAAATTTCTCTTAAAATCATTATGTATGCACCTACATTTACTGTTCCCTGAACAAAATGTAATTTGCCGTAAATAAAACCAGCCCATTACACTTTCTGGGAACTTCACTGTTGAGTCCAAACATTCTGGCAGAAATTCTTCACCACTACAATGACGGATAAACATTTTTCCATTGTTTCCTCTGACATTAAATTTTGATTCATCTGAGAAGATAACTTTACTCCACATCTCTTCAGTCCAAGGGCAGGTTTCCTGGCCCATTCTAGTCGAGCTTTCTTCATTTTAACTATCACAAAGGGGCTTCTTCCGTGGCCATCTAGCAGGTAGACCCATTTCTGAAAGTCTGTATCCAATGGTTCTGCTGCAAACCACCACACTAAAGGCTTCTTCTCACTCTATTTTGAACTCCACTGAAGTCATATGCCAGTTTTTCAGACAGATACATTTCAAACGCGTTCATTAGCAGCAGTAGAAGACATTTTCTGCCTCTTCCCTTAATTATTTCCAAATTTCCAGTTTTGTTATATTTAGCCAATAATCTTGATGCAGTGGACTCATTAAATCCTATTTTTGATACAATATCTCATAATCTAATGCGACATTACACTCTTTTTGCAAGGAGTTAATTCAATTCCTTTTTCCATTTTCTGTAGCTGTTAATAAATATACTGAATGACTACTGTATTAAAACCAACAATAAAGGCAGCAGTATCACAATAATGGAAAATGTTTAGAAGTTCTGTTGTGTACAACAATGCATAATCTTACAGATAAAACAAAACTGAAATAGTGAACCCATTGTTGATAGTAAGATAAGTGTAAAAATATACAAAATCTATAGGTGATGCAATAAATTTTTTAATATAGATCATAGTGGCTTTGTTGAAGGCTTCTGCTAGTTTTATTACTACTTTTCCATCTCTGTCAAGGTTATTTGTAATTTTATTATTTTGTGTACTGGGAGACTATCTGGTGTTGTGGCAACAGATATTTTTAATACTGCATGAATTAGGGATTCCCTTTGAACATATAAAATTTGTTTAAAGTTATATGCATGCTTAATTACATATGTCACACAGGATGTCTATCTAGGTGATCTAGTGGTTCCCAAACTTGTCTCATAAATCCAAGTTTGTGGTTTCAAATGTGACTAGGGATTTTTTAGAGTGTAAAAATCATAAGTCCGTAGGAAAGGAAGTAATGCCAATGGTTCCATATTATTGATTTACGGCATGTAAAAGAAACTCTAGCCTGAAAGAAGAGACATTTGAGCAAAATTATTTGGCCGTTTCAAATGGGAATGAATGGGACGCTAATGACCAAAGTTGTTAAAGAACGTACTTAAATAAAGCAAATAAACATGCCACACAGGACATGATGTAGTATATGAAATATTTGTTCTATTTTAATATAATAAATGCATTATAAAGTACTCATTTATAAAAAAATTAAAGTTAAAATGTTTATTATATACAGCATGTCGTAAAGTATAAAATATATTTTAAAAAAACATAGTTAACCATGGGCCCTGGAAAGGTTTGATCCTGCTACCTTAAGTGTACTAGACAAACATTTCTCTGATTGAAAAGTTGTATGTCAACCAAAAAGTATCGCCACGGGTGGCCGAGGTCGTTAAGACGCGGACTCGTGAGCGAGAGGTCTGGGGTTCGAATCCCGCCAGGACCGTCCTCTCTGACTGTAGTTTTTTCCAGGTTTTCCTCAGTCCTTATAAATGGCAAATACCGGGGAGGTACCCTAAACTTAGGCCACGTTTCCTTTCTTAAAAAAAATCTATACCCAGTTTTTCATTTTCATCTCATGTGTCATCGGTGTCCACCGCCTGTGGTGCCTCACCAGTAAAAATGGGCGTTAAACATTGTTTAAAATTAAAAAAAAAAAGAAAAAAAAAAAGAAAGAAAACAAACAAACCAAAAAGTCAAAAGCTCGAACAGATCGAAGAGAAAATCTGGTTGAAAAACGAGAAAAGCGCACGTTAATCCTTGTTTGCTTTCGCCAACTTTATTTATTTGATGTTTATAGCGAAAACATCATAAGAGAAGCAGGACTTGAGATGAAAGCTGGAATCAAAACAAAAGGCCAGATAATCAACAACCTAAGACGACTTCACTCTCCTTGCAGAGACGAAAGATATTGTGTTTTAATATCCAAAAGTCAAAAGTAATAATAATGGGGGGATACCAAAATCACCATCGATACTCAATACATTTCTTGGAGTAAATATTTACATTGACGGTCACCAAAGAAAAGAAATGATGCAATTGGGTAAGGTGGCAATGGCAAATTTAACGAAAATAATGAGGACCCTGACCTCTCTAAAAACACCAATGTAGAATAATAAAAAGCATGGTTTTTCCAACGATCTTTATATAGAAGCGAAGTTGGATCTTTCGCAAAGCATACAGAAAGAGACTAGATGCCTTCGGGCTATGGACATGGCGTAGATTGCTAAGTATTTCGTGGATAAAAAGGGAGTAATGCCTCAATAATAGGTAAATTAATCCAGGACCTTCATTGGAAGCTCTCCACTCAGGAAATAAACTGAGATACTTCGATCACCTTATAAGAGGATTAGATTCTTTGGGAAAATATATGATACTGGGCAAAATGCAAGGAAGCAGGAGAAGAAGACAATCTAGAATGCCATGGTTAGAAGTAAAAAGGACAACTCAACTGAGCTGGATATAAATATTGTATTCTTAGCTGCGAAAGATAAGAGTAAATGGCTTAATATTGTGCCGAGGATCACAACAAAGCGAGAACAAATATATAGAAATAGTCAATCATCACCATGAACGAAAATGCATACAGTCAAGAGTCTTGAATTTACTCCACATCCAAATGTGCACCAAAATGCCACATTTTTCCCTCTGATGGATGATTAGTGATACCCTGATGGTAGAGCTTCTCACTTTGGCTACTGAACAACTGCTTCATCTCTCCTCGCTGTCGTTCTGTAAAAATCTGTCACGCAGTGGAGCCTTCCTAAGAGGGAAGGGAAGAAGTCATATTGTCTGATGTGAAGATGTGTTGACGCGTTGTCGTGCAGCAAACGAACTACCTTAATAGCTTCCCGCTGCGTATTTAATCATGATCTTCCGCAATCTCGTCAGGAGTACCTGGCAATATTTTACAGTTATTGTCTGCCCCTTACAGGCATTATCTCTCAAAAACATACCATGGTAGTCCCAAAATACACTCAACATTACATTCCCCGATGACGTCTGGCTTCACTTTTTTGGTGATAGTGAATCTGCATGTTTCCACTGCTTCGCCTCGATATCATAATGAGACACCCAGCATTCGTCTGTGGTGATCAGGCGTTTAAAACGTTGTCAGGACGAGCCGCTTCTTTTTGGTGCTGTTTTTGCTCAGCGTGATATCCAGTATCAATGTCAAACGTTGTGAATGATGTTTATCACTGAATCATAACTAATGCTCGCCTTCTCCGCTGTTGCCTCGACAGAAACGCGGTGATTTTCAAGCACTAGAACCTCCACTTGCCCACAATTCTCGGTTCCTCGCTGAGAGATGCGCGGACACTTCATGGTCCATCTTCCAGGCTCGTTTGTCAACATTGGAAACGCCTGCGCCACTTAACTACAGTATCATTACTTTTTTTTTTAAACTACTGAGGCACCACAGGCAGTGTGTCATACTTTAGAGTTGTGTCTCCTTACAAGGCAACCAGCTCAGCATGAATTTCCTTGGCATTTTTTCCTTTCAAAAACAGGAAACGAAGGAAGCACAGCTTCCGCCTTCTTAAGAGAGTGCGCCATCGTGGACTTTGCACTCTAGAGGCGTTCTGCTTAACAATAACGCGGTAACATTTAAATGGCGAACGCTATAGAGACGAGTGATCTCTCTACATTGCAAAGCGTGAAGTTATTTTTTTTTTGTTAAACCTATATGATCACAACTGCTGAGAATATCCCAGGGGATCACCAGAGGTCGCTGGCGACGTACTACTACTATTACCACCACCACAACTACTACTACTACTACTAGTAGTAGTAGTAGTTAATATGTTGTCAAAGAAAAAAAGCACTGTTCCATTATGAATGTTTCTACAGAATATTAGGCCTTGTTACACAGGTACTCTGTAAGAGTAGATATGTAATTTTGTTCAGCATCGGATAATAATAATAATAATAATAATAATAATAATAATAAAAATAGATTGGGAGAGCATTAAATACGTATTCTTATGCATCCATAAAATACTCTCTTTTGATTAACAATGGGTCTATGAAGATGTTTTCGTCTATTGTTGATATTATGTTTATTTATTAATAAAATATTTTTCATTTTTAACATAAAAACTCATATTGGAAAATATACATTCACAAGGAAACATCAAAATATTCATTTTGACGTTATATTCCCTTATTACCACTACAAATTATTCAATTTGCCCTCTATTATATATAAAATTTTTCATGCTTTCAACAGAATTACCTCAAAATATTAATCCATATTTCGCAGTTGAATAAAAGCACAGCAAAAAATTTTATTTGGACGTTCTTGTATGATAACTTCATTATATTGGGCATATTTTCTTAGAACCAGACACGTTTCTATGCTTTAACATGCCCAGTATATGCTCTATGTTGGATAAGCCTTATGGTATTTCTGTTAACTTATTTAAGTTTGATTGGCATTTATCTCTAAAGCTTTAAAAGGGTTATTAGCAAGTACATAGTGCTGTAATATCAAAAGGATGGGGGTTTTCCCGAATTGGCTTTTTATTATCTATTTGAGCTTGATTTGCATTTATCTCTACGCTTTGCAAAGGGTAGTTAAGCACAGTGGTATGGAAAGGGTGGATTTTTCTTTAACTTTCATTCTCTTTTGTGGCTGCTCAATGTAAATTGTTACGTATTTCCCAGAGTACACTGTACATAACTAACATTTGAAGCAAACAATTGCATACCTAAAATAAGCAGAGTAGTCCTCAGTTACTGTTGAGGTGTGAAGTACAAAAGTTTACTGTTATTCTGTGAGCAGTTTCAATATGAGTAAGCACGTTAGTAACTTTTATTGAGCATTAACATGTAATGCATATGTAATTTCTTTTAAAGCATACGTGTATGTATATAGTATGAAAACCTACTTCCCTCTTTCATGGGCACCTCGTTAAAATGAACAATTTTTATTGAATAATATCTGTCCGGATTAGAGAGGGTCCTCTGTGTAGTAAACAACTTTTAGTGAAAATCTGAAACTATAAATAAGATAGTTTCAAAAGTGTGCAAAACAGTCCTCTACAGCTGTGATTGCTTCTTGATTTGATGAAAAACACTGATCAACAAAGAAGAGTTTGAGCTTTGGGAACAGATGGAAGTCGGGGGGAAGGGAACCAAATGTGGTAAGTAAAGTGGATGCTAAAACAATCCAAACTTCAAATATCTAAATTTTCCCATCACCAAAACACTTTTGTGAACAAGTGCATTGTGTATAAACATTTCTTGTGCCAATCGAGTCTTTGCTCACGAAAATGTCGATCTAGTTTGTTTTAAAAGATTGAAACGGTAATATCTGATTATGAGTTTATACTTCTAAAGATAATCAATTACACTAAAATTCCTTTAGCATTCCAAGAGACTGGTGTCAGCCTTTCTTGCTGATGGAATAGATTTTATCTCCTGTCCACTGTTTTGCTCTCATTTATAAATAGCCATTGTTTAACCACGTCTTAATTCAAACGGTAATTATTAGTCTTTCGGGGCTCGATTCCCGAGTGAGTCTACTCCACAACATGCCTCCCGTTTTATCTTAGAATGATAGCAGGTCATTGACCGGAAATTATGTTTGGGAGTATTGTCCCCCAGTTTATGTTGCTTTATCACCGTTAGAGAGTATGTCCTCCCATTTATAGCGACTGGCTATCAAAAAGGAGGTTTATATAAGCAAACTCCACCCCAAAGCAGGGCCTCGAGTGCAGTTATTGTCTGTGAAAATCTGAAGCTTATCTCTGGAAAGTCAGAAAAGACCGTGACGTGCAAGAAAGCGTGACGCAATGCAATGGCCGCGTTATCGAATTTGGCGCCTTCATCGACATGAATTTAATGGCTTAGGACTTACTTAGGCCTTGATACTTGAGCATGCAGCATCCATTCTGCAACGGCTTCGGCTGTTTCAGCAATCAATACCCACACGCCCTGCTGTAAACGCCTGAGAAGCACTGCATAACACCGCGGAAAGCTAACGTACCAGTATATAATGTTGCTGAATTAGTCATAATTACATGGTTATATAGAAACAATAAAAGAGCAGTGAGTACTCAATTATAAACAACAGAAATGTATGATAAATGAATAAGTTAGCGAAACTTTTAAAAATTAAAAAGGGCTGTAACCCTTATATTTTGTATTCAGCAAATATCTGTATTGTTATTGGCTGAAGTAAAAAAGCATTGCATAGTTAACCTATATTGTTGAAAGAAATATGAAGTTGTATGTTATATCCATTGTTGCAGTTTGTAATAAGTATTACACTAATAATGCATATTAATTATTCGGTTTAGGGCTTGTTCTGTGTTGATGAAATATTTTCAATATTTAGACACTCAAGTTGAGCAATTTAACAGATAATTGAGAGAATGGAGCGTCACAAAGCTTCCCGCTAAATTTCAGAACATTCTAAGTAAAGGAGGTGATTTCTTCAGAATAATGCCGGGCAATTTCAACGGAGTTTTTCAAAATCACTTGGCTATCGATGGACATGGAGAGCCTAAGTAAACTACAGAAAAGTTATGATAAAGCCTCAGGGTCATAAAAATACACCAAAGAATTATACCTAACGCGACTAAGTCACTTAAAACCTGGTGACGCAACCCTGGTCGTCGATATTGACTGGATTTCACACAATAATCTATATCTTCATTGCTTGTAGACCCAAGTGATAACTTTAGCCAAGCCACTTAAGTGGAAAGCGCCGTTCAACCCAACCGCTTGTGTCACGGACATACACGTCATAGTTTTGTATCGCGCCAGCAGGCAGCTCAAGTGGGTTTCCGATACGCTGCAACTGGGCCTGACTCATTATTGGACAAATTAGCTTGTTGCACGATTCCCATGAATAAACGGAAAGAAAATAACGCTGCTGATGTAATAAATGAAACGTAAACAACAAAACCAACATTTTTCGCAATGTTTGCCTTGATATAGGCAAGCAAATGTGAAAACCTGTTGAATGGATCAATACCAGCTGGTATGAGCTTATGAACTAGTTCAAAACAACCAACAAATTTTGTTTTCTATCTCTTTCTTGCAATTTCATACAAAGCTTTGCTTCTGTATCGAAACAAATTTCTGTTCGTATTTTATTTGCAAGAAGCAACTAATAGCGGTTATTTCAAAATCCATATCCCAAATAAATGGAGCAAGCAAGATAAGCGAGATAAAATCGTTAGCTGCTTTGTTGCAAGTAGGAAGTGTTGTATTTCCTTACCACACATAAACCACATTTGGCATTTTAACCCCCCTCCCTTTTTGAAACACATTTGTTTAATTATTTTACATTCAATTTGTTGCAGCACGAAAATGCTTGCATAGATTAGCGACATAATTTAAAGAACTTTCGTAAAAATGCGGCAAGTGCACGACAAGTCTCTCTCTTGCTGTCTGTACTCGGACAAGTTTAAAGGTGTCCTTTTTTTTCAGCAGCAGACTCCAAGCAAGTTAACTTTGATAGCCAATGAGGAACAGCGCTGCTAAATATAAAATTTCCAGGTTTAGAAAAACAAAGACCGTAAAGTGTTGATCTGAAACAGAGCTTGTACTTAAATTTTACGGCAGTTCACATATAAGTATTTTTTATTAAACTGCATATTTTTACAAAGGTCTCAATTTAATTTGTACCTATGCTAGCTTTCCTATGACATTTTCTGACGCAATGTGTTGCTTACTGTAGTCTGGTATTCTACATTTCAGTTACCATGTTTCCTTCCTCGCTTGCTTTAATCTTTTTCTCTTTTTTCCTTCTTTTTTTAGTATGTCTACCATCCCGCCATCTTTTCTTCCCACCCAAGCCAAGCGGCAGTGGTTGTAAACGTACTTTTAATCGATAGATGGCGGGCTTCCCGCGCCATGAAATTTAAATATCCTTCATTTTCATTGGTCCGTTTGTATCACGTGCCTCCTTTCATACGGTCGCCACTAGTTTTGTTTGGCGGGTATGGCATAGCGTTGCTTGGAAGTTGTGCTAATAAGACGTGAAGAATGGTAAGTATCGTAAAGTTTTTATGGTAAATACTAAGCATCCGTGTTTAGTTTTAGCATATCCTTAATCGACATGAATTGAACTATATGCTGAGCAAGTTTCAGCTTGCTAGCTCGAAAATTAACCGTATTTTTCGGTGTTTTTAGGCTGGTGGTAAAGCGGGGAAAGACTCGGGAAAGGCCAAGGCGAAAGCTGTATCACGATCGGCAAGAGCCGGATTACAGGTAAGATACGAATGTATTAACGAACGGGTCGTTGTTTGCATTTCTGTTGGGCATTATATGTGGTGTAATAAATGCAATAATGTAGGCGAAATAAGTGTTTTGGATTTAGAAGCGATGTTTTGAATGAAATATAAAATGCTGACATACGAAAAGCAGCGGACTGTTGTGTAAGCATTGTTTATACCAGATTATTTCGTTTCCAGTTCCCCGTGGGACGAATACACAGACACTTGAAAAACAGAACAACAAGTCATGGTCGTGTTGGAGCAACAGCAGCCGTGTATAGTGCAGCAATTCTGGAATATTTAACAGCTGAGGTAAGAAAGAACCAATATGGCTGCTGTGTACTTATTAAATGTTTGTTACAGCGAGATGGCATTTTGTGAATTACGGGAAGTGTAACGTGAAAATTGTGGCTATACCGTGTTATTTGGAAGGTGTTGGAACCAGCAAGCCGAATGAACGTTTATTTGAAAGTGTCATTCAACTGCACCGGAATACAAGGGAACTTTAAATTATGGCTTGGGTTGTGAATCAAATTTTGGCGGGAAATTTTTTAGAATGTTGGCATACAAGTTAGAGTGATGCAGCTGAGAATTTGAGTGTTTATGTTTTGTATGTTGAGATATTTATGTGAATTTGGTCGTAGGTCCTGGAATTAGCTGGTAATGCTTCCAAGGATTTGAAAGTCAAGCGTATAACACCCAGACATCTCCAGTTGGCAATCAGAGGGGATGAAGAACTGGACAGCTTAATCAAAGCTACCATAGCTGGAGGAGGTTAGTATGTCAAGATTTACTAATTGCATTTCATTTTAGAATGCTCATTTTCAACCAGAATCCTAATTAGTTAATTGTTGAGTGCAGAAATTTTGATTTGGGCAGAAATTTTAAATTTTGCTTGTATACCACATGCAAAATAAAGTTGAAAGGTAGCTATTAAAAGAAAGGAGTGCAATTGCTTTGTATAACAAAGGAATATGTAAACAAAATAGCTAAGTTGGCTGTATCACATATAATAATTAAGCTGATATATGAAGGAATACTTTATTCATACATGATTCTCTTATATCAACTTGATGCATTATACAACAATCTTGGAGTGCTTGTTATTTTAGGATCTATGCATTTCACTCCCTGATTGTATATGCAATAGATTCTACTTCCCACTCTACCCATCATCAATCTTCAATATAAAACATTAAAATCACCAATAAACCTTTAAGTACTTATATTCGATTTCTTCCAAATTGTTTGTTTCGCTTTTGCTCTTGTAACACTTTTATCTGATCCTGAACTTTTAACACTTATTCCAATCAAATTCCCCACGGGCGATGACACCACACTCAGATCTCTTGAGCAATGATCAGCTGATTCTCCCCGTTCACTTCTCACCACATCAGTTACCTCACTTAACAATTAAACAACTGTAGAAACAACATAATCACTCCAGTTTCTTTGAATTAATTTTTGTTCTATATGTTATCCCATTTAATTCCATTTTGGCACCTCATTTGTCCTTACTGCACTGAAATTTATACCAGCTTACCATTCCCACATTGCAATTTTGCTTGCAATTATACTTTAGATCACCATGTTCTACTTAATGGTTAGCAGGTGGGTTTTTGGTGGTTTCCAAGTTTCCTGAGGGGCAAGGGGCCCAAAAGAATTTATCGTTAGTGTAAAATTGCAATAAAAATGCCTTATAAATATATTTCTGTTGGTAATTATGTATAATAGCAGCTTGAAAGTGTAGTGGCCTCAACTGGGGATATGTAGCTGACAACAGGCTAAAGTATGCAAGAACAAGTAATTTTGCCACTTAGGAAGACACATTTTTATCTACATTAAGCATTGATGGTGTAAAAATGTGAATATTTTATATTGGAATGAGAAGGATGTGGCTTACTGTAGTTACTCATTGTTTTGCAGCCCTTTAGGGGAAAGTGTAACTATTTTAAAACTGACAATTTTGGGGAACTGCTTCAGGATGTGGTCATCAGTTACTTATGCCCTTCTTTCACTATAATGATTTACTAAAACTGAAAGCATTTCTTCCTATATGTACTAGATGTCTCCCTAATTTTTGCTTCTTCCATCTCGCTACTTTTAACATCATATCTGCTGTACTTTTTACTACCTTATGTGTTTGTAACAATGCTAAAACTGCTTTGTTACAACTTGTAAATATCTTACCTAGAAGAGACCCACTTCATTTTGGTTGCAACCCAAGCGTCTAACCATTACGCAGTCTGAACCAGGCCGAAGATAATTTCAGATGGTCCTCATGTAGTACCTAAAATTAATTCAAATTTACAAATGAATGTAATCTAACCTAAAACCTATAAAAATTTATAGCAAGTGCCCAGGAGTTGTTAAATGAATTATAATTAGATGTAATAAGAAAGTAATATGAGCTATAACATCAATTCATTGTAGCAACATGAAAACAATCATCGTTGGACTGAACACCATATAAATAGAAAAAAAATTTAACATCTACTATTACAATAAAGCATCATGTTTGAAACTAGTGAAAAATCAAGCTCATTAATGTGAAATATCAAAAGTAAACATTTAAGAAATGGACAGCATAACTGGGATTTTAATAAACAACTGAGGTAAAATGGAATGTCCTAATAATTCATATACAAACAACTAACCATAATGTAACCTTGGGTCAATCCTAGAAACGGGTGGACCCAGTATTCTGCTGCAGAGTCACAGCCTGAGGCCTAATGAAAACATTGGGAATTAGTCAAACGTGTTATATTTGTGTAAAAAGTGTACCCCAAAAGTGGTAAATGTGTTTATATCCCGTACTGATTGATGAGTGGTCTAACCTAACACAAAAATTCTATAGTGTTATCAATCCATGCAAAAATCATATGTACTGATCGATGAGCAACCTAACACATAAAAAATTCTGTGGTGTTATCAATCCATGCGAAAATCATGTGTGAATATAAAGTGCACCATTCTTCATAATCTGTGGGCATAATACAGACAGGAATAGTGGGCATGATTGCATTGCTTGCCGAAAATCAGTGTGATGTGATAAACAAAATAAGTGAATGCACAACAAAGTACATGATGGCCATTATGTTTAGCCAATTTAGGTGTTTTACCTGCACCTGCTATTCAAAAGAGTTAGTTTGGTGATACTTTATACTTCACTCGATTTTTTAATTGGACATTTTTCAGAAATATTCGCTCCCAGTATCTGGTCTGCTAAACATTACTACTTCACTGTTAATAGCTTCAAGAGTATAAGTTCATACCTATCATATTTTGTATCCCAAATTAAAAATATAGAGGATATATATATCTGGCTATTCAGTAGAGTGGGGAATGTAGCTGTTCGAAGCAAATTTAAAGGTGTTATAAAGATTGCGTTTTGGTTCTTTTGTTTTAATTTCTTACATTTCTAATATACATTTTAAAGATTACCTTGATTCAATAATGAACACAGTTAACTTATTAGGTACCAATAATGTTTCATTGAAATTTTGTGCACATCCACAATAACTTTAAAGTTTAACTTACCTAAAATAACATGAAATCATGCAAAGACATTATTAAAGCACTATGTGCATGTCTTAGTGTTTCGACCTATATAATATAGCAAAATTCCACATAGATATGTTCCTGAGTCCTACGGTTCCACCACCAGAAAAAGTCTAGGCATCATTAGCAATTCATTTTTCAGAGTTGCCAGCGGTTATATCAGTTCACTAAATTCCATTTGTAGATCAATGGTAATAAAATTGTAGAAATAGATAAAATTACCATTAAGTATCCGCTAATATAGCTGGTTAACTTAAACCGGTCTTATGGGTTACATTAGATTGTAAACCCGTAAGTTAGTTTTAGTTTCACAAGATCCTTGTAAAATGAACATTCATTTAAGTTAGGGTCCGATTGGTTGTCTGTCCTGCGTGCGTAGTGGTAATCACACTTGTCTTCTAAACCCAAGATTGCGGGTTCAAACCCAGCTAACCGCCTGTGGTGCCTCAGTAGTGAAAACGGGCGTTAAACACTACTCAAAAAAAAAAAAAACCCCAGCTAGGATCAATGGATTTTTTTGGGCGTAAAAATCCTAAGTATGGATTCCTTTACCAGGGAAGTGAAGCCATGGGTCCTGTGTCGTACATTTACGGCACAATAAAGAACCCTCAAGCCTGAAAGAATGGGCTTCTGAGCAAAATTAGTCGGCCATTTCATGCCCTGAATTGAATGGGATGCTGATGACCTGAAATGTTAAAGAGCATCTGTAAATAAACAAATAAAAAATTTTGATTGGGTTAGGCATTTGCTGAAATTTGGTTTCAGAAATTTACCTTAGCTGTAACATTTATCACTGCTTTTGTGCAGTACTTTGTAAAGCATTTAATTACACAATTGAATAGTTTATATTGGTTATTGTATAACGTCTCATGGGCAATAATTGTTGGCTCCATTTGAATCGCAATAGCTAAAACTGTGATTTTTGTTTGTTTAGCAAGTTCCTTGCGGTTGGTTGAACTATGATATCAGCACATTTTGTTGATGCACTTTTTGGGGCGGTTAGGATATTAACTTGTAACAGTCATATCTCCTGAATGTGTGTTTATTCCTGTTCTGTTAGTCTAGGCTGGTGTGTTGCATGCTGTAGTATTGCATTCATTTCTTCCATGTTCCACATTGTTCTTATGGGTCTCTGCTTCAACATTGTTTTTGTTGGTTTGGTGGAAAACCCAAATAATAAAAAATTACATCTAATATGTTTTTGTTTCAGGTGTCATACCACATATCCACAAATCTCTGATTGGAAAGAAGGGGTCGCAGAAGCCGGCATAATTGCTAAAGTTGAGTGCATTTCCATTTATGCTGAGGGAAAGGAGGGGGGGAACGAATGACTTTATCACTTGCCATGCAGAAGGACAAAAGGGGCTGTCATAATGGCAGTCTGGTTGAGAAAACTGTATGGATGATGTTTGAGACTTTCCAAAAGACAGAAAAACAGTGAACAAGAGTGCTATGGTGAGGTTAACTTAGGTTGCAAGTAGAGCTGATATGTTTGTACAAGATATAAGTGTATTTCATACCAAATCTTCAGATTTTTCATTGTTGTTTTTAGTACTTGTTTGCCATTTGACACTGCACCTTGAGGCATAAAGTGAGTTTTCTAAATGCAGGCATGTTTTAAATAGATATATATTCAAATTACAGGAATTATTCCATCAACTTTTCCCAAGAGTATAAGAGAAAGTGTGACTTGTTTTTCATTAGAGTTAGTGTAGGTTCATACATGAGTTAAATGCTGTTAATTTGACATATTACATCTGTAGTTCACAAAAAAAGCATTCATTTCATAAATAAACTATAATTTTTATTAAACTTTTGTCTTTTTTTTAACTGTTCACCTATTTAAAGATAGTTGAAACAATGCAAGTTACCTGTGCCCTGTTCCACAAAATAGGTCTAATGCATTATGAGTGTATGAACTTCTTGTTATTTGTAAAATTCTGTTGTGTTCCGCAAAGGTTCTGCTACACTTGTACTTACAAGTGTACTAGTGGTTTTTTGTTATTCTGCTCTGCAGAAGCATTGATTGGGCACTGGTAAGTTGTATAAATTTCTCTACACCTGTAGTTGGTAACTTCAAATACCATATAAATAAGTCTGTATCAGGTGACAGTAACTTTAACTAACTGGTTACTTCATCAGAACTTGTTTCAAGAGTGCTCATCTTTAGCTCTGGGGGTTGATTAAAGCTGGCAGGTGATGAAGTGACCTGTGGTTCCAATAAATAACAGGACAAGAAGTCTATTGGTGGAGGTGCCAAAGTTCTTCGGTTGTGGACGAAAAGATATACATTTTAAAAAAATAAACATAGTGTTATGAACTTTTGACATTCCACCAATGGACTTCCTGTTCCATTACTACTGGGAAAGCCAGAGGTCACCTGCCAGTGTTATTCAGGCCCCAGCTAAAGAAGAGAGCAAACGCTCTTGAAACGTGTTCTGATGAATTAACCAAAGTTCACAATTTCAAAAAAATACTATATTTACTCAGCTATAACACTTTTTTTTTTGCTTCACCCTCTATTTTCTGCTTAGGGGAAGGTTATAATAGGTGAAAATTTGACATGGGGTTGGTGTGATTTAAAAGCATAAAAAGGAAATTGGCTATCTTAAATCAACACTAATATTTAAATATATTAATTGATATCATTGTATGATTCAGTTGAACTACACACTCTTAAAGCTTCACTTACTTTTCAAAAATGTATGGAACCGGTTTCGAGAACATTTTGTTCCCATCTTCAGCCATGCTAAAGTTCAACTCAAGTTTTTTTAAATTTAAATATATATTTATTCAATAAGTGATATTAATACATTCAAATAGATGTTTTATCAGTGCTTCCTGCGTTACGAAACTGACTGGTCACACATGACTAAGCACCATGGCATGTTCAAGGCTGAGCTGTGTTGCTGTGGCATCATGTGGCTGAGCAGCAACTGCCTGAAATATGAAATATTTTGTTATAGTAATGACTAATTTATATTAAACAATTGAATTAACTATTTTTTTCCCCCATGCTTTTCTTCATTTTTTTCTATATATATATTTTTTCCCCCTCTTCCTCCCATAGCTTTTATGTAGATATGCTTGAGATCATTTCTTGGTATCATTGCTTTCATAGCCACTAGACAGGTCCATATCATTTTAACTCTCCTCCCCATAGTAGTCTTCAATTTTGTCCAAAGCAGAAGAAATTTCCTTTTTTCTTAAAACTGTTTTTGATGATGCTGGAAGTAATCAACCCTCAAGCCTTTTCTTATTCTATTTTCTCCAGTATATTCCAACATATTTAGCTTGAAATATGCCATAAAACTATCTCTTACTCATTTTTAAATCTGCTTATTCAAAATAGATTCTTTCTAAGTAATCTACACACTACATGTGGTGGGGGGGGGGGGGGATATGCTGAACTCTGAAGCTGGAAGTGCATTGAGAAATCAAGGTGAGGGAAGTGGCCAATAATAAATGCAAAGGTGTGGGTGTTACTGTTAGCTGAAATGTTGCACATGCTCTTTGATCATTTGAAATATTTGATAAGAATATTTTCTTTCTCTGCTGATAATCATTGAAAATTAAGGGGAGTGTTATAGGCTACTAAATATTAGCACAAAATTTTTAATGATTTTGGGAGTCAGTCGACTTAAATGTGCTATGTATTAACAAAAGTGATGATAATTTTGAGTTGGAATATATAAAAGAATAAACTGATATTAGTCTACAATGATAAAATTAGGTTTAAATGCAAACAACGTATGGCTAATGACTGATATTGGCATTCCCTGTGGATATTGCATATCAGTATTTATTTTTAAGGTTCTTGCTACATGCCATGAAAATAATTTTTCATTCATTGAAATAACCTCTGTTGACAATTTTCCCAATTTTTTGTTTATAATGAAAACTTAATTGTCAAGCAATATAAACCAATAAATATATATAAATAATCAAATGTACTAATAAAGTAAATGATTGAGAGCAATTGGGAACCTCGGCTCTTCTGCCATATCTCTGATGACTGAAATTGCATTTAAATATAGCGCTATAAGACTATTCTCCCAAAATGGGTTATTACACATGAATATTGACACGCCCAATAAAGTATTTAGATTTTCATTATATCTGACAAAAATATACAAGACTCATTTAGCAGGAATGGTGGTAATGTACTCTGTACATTAAAAATGTCTAAAAAGCGGATATAACATAATTCAAGGTATGGCAAACAGTTGTTCCTCAATCTTGCACTTCTTTCGTGGAAGAGAAAGTTATGAGGACTTGTACCAATATATTTGTTGGTGTTAAACCATACTTTTGTGGCATAGGGCCGTGGTATTCTTGAACCCTTTCAATGTTGGATAACCTGTTTATTATATATTTTATTTGTAGAACATAGGCCTTCGTGGCCAGTGTAAATGATGGAAACTGCAGCATCTCTAGGTGCTATTTCTCATTTTACACTGACAATTTTGGTGAGGACGCTGCAAATTGTTTCCATTCTTTTTTGTGCCTTCTGACCACTGACTCTCAGCCAGAGTGTCGTACACTAATGCCTTTTGCCACACAACAGTTCTCATTTATATGAACAGTTCTTGCCATTTATATAGATGAATACATTCAATGATATGACAATTATATAAAGTATAAAATTAATTTCAATATCAATTCAATTTGGAATCAAACACAGTGAAACACACATTAATAATCTCTTATGAGTCATTTAACAGTTGATGCAGACAAATCTCATATAAATAAAACCATAGAGAGTTTGTAATCTTAAAAGAAGTTAGGAACAGTGAAGTTGTTACTTATACAAACCAGTCTGTATTAGGTGACATTAAAACTTCACTAACTGGTTAATTCTTCAGAACATGTTTCAAGAGCAAGAAGATGAGAGTGAATGCTTTTGAAACATGTTCTGAAGAATTAATCAGTTAATGAAGCTTTAGTGTCACCTAATACTGACTCATTTGTATACCATAGAGAGTGTTTAAATATTTCTACTCAGAAGAGGTTATAAAATTGCTGTTTAAATAATCTTGCCAATGAAAATTGTACCCACTACTGCATCTTTTGCTTTTTTATTTCTTATTTTGCAACATCTTCAATGACCATTGTGCAGCTAGTTCAGCTTTTAATGAAAGTGACATGACTGTAACTTATGTGCAAGAGCATTCTGCTAACAATGAAATTATTGCTGACAAAATTCATTTGTATATGGTAGCCCTAATGTTAGCATGAATTTGTAGAAAAGCCAGCAGAAGACTAAAATACACATTACCACAAACATTCGGTACAAATGGTAAATTTTAACGTATTAAAATTTTAAAAATAATATGAACATTTAGCATGTAACATTTTTTAGCATTTTTATTGGAACTTTTCTCTTTTGAAATGATAATGTATGGTGGAAAATTAACTTTGTGCTTTATTGTTTTCTCATGTTAATATTTTTTTGTTACAAGCAAATAAATAGAAATTATAGTCATGAAACCACATGGTACATGGTCATATATGATCAATTCAGTGAATCAAATCAGAACCTTTGAAAGCATTCATGTCACATGCAAGATATGTCTAAAATGTAAGGCTGTTTCAAAAATGTTTTTACAAAATTTGGTGGCTGCTTCCTCACATCAAAACAAAAAACGTCCATATAATCATGTCCTGAAATCCTCAGTTTTTGAGTTAATAAAATTTTACCTAAACAAAACACCTAATAATGTCTACTGAGAAATTAATAATGTTAATAAGTTAATAAAATTTTACCTAAACAAAACACCTAATAAACAATGTCTACTGAGAAATTAATAATAAATGTTGAAAATATTCTCTTGCACACAAATGCACTCATTGGATTATGGACTGTTTCATCCTTTCAAATATTCGTGTACTGTGTCAAAGGTTTAGCAGGTTTCTATGACATGCTGATGAAGTATGTCTGCTGCATAAACCAATTGTTTTACATGGCTTTGGAGATAGAAAGGATACAAAGGATTCTGAGAAATGTGCAGGACATGGAATTGTTCCTTCCTTATCCATCTGATGTGGTAGATATCCCCTAGTGCATCCTGATAAATGCAGCTAAAATGTGAATAGTTTGGGATTTTCACAGTGGAACTGTACTGACGATGAAGGAAAATCGCCTTTGAAACATGTCCAAGTAAGTGGAATAAGACTGGTGAAATTTGAGTGACTTCCTCATAAATAATTTGTTATATAATACATTGTTTTTATTTGCTAGAGCACAAACTGGATGTTCTGTCATGGTTACATAAGTGAAAAGTGAGAAATAGATTTGTTTAACCAAATGCATTAAAGTACACTCATGAATAACTCAAAAACAAAGGATTTCCAGACATATGTTTATATGGACTTTTTTTTCTATGTTTTGATGGGAGCAACTTGTCACCGAAGTTGTAAAAGTATTTTTCTAACATCCTGAAATCACTGCAAGTGTAACACAGAAAAAAAATTATACAATATTGCTCTCCTTTAATCTCTTTTGAATGTGACAAATTAATTCTTGTAAAAATAGTTCTGCATCGTTATTTGCAGGCTCCCAAATGAACTGAGTGGTTGCTTCCATAAAGCATGGAAATTTCAGTTTCATTGCTAGTAATATTTGAAGGCAGTCTACATTTGAATTATTATCAATAACCCCTTTTACAGTTTTTAAGATATTCATAGGACATAAAACATCTGCATTTGCTTATTAAAATGAGAAATCCTTGATTTGTAAGTTGGCTCTTTCAGAGTATTTAGATCACAACTCTGAGCAGCCAACCCTGGATTGAAGAGCTCTTTGAGAGTTGGAAAATCATATTTTTCATTTTCTACGATGTTTGGATAGTTTTGTCTGACACTTTCTCATACATACAATAAACTTTTCTGTAATTAACTTGGAACTTGTAGGGAGAATCTATTCATATAATTAAGATTGTTTTCTGATCGAGTCCAATTACACATTCTTATTGACTTCACTTGTATAAATGTAGGACATGCTTTGCAGACCATCGTCTACATCCTCAGCTGTCTACATGTAAATAAAGCAGTAAAATATGTATATAAAAAACCCCTGGAATTAAATATGGAATAAAATAGTTTTAACACTTCAAAATATTTTTAATTCCTGAAATTCAGATTTTAATGCAATACTTTACTTGTTCAAAAATGTTTCCATCCAGGATGATTCAGTTTATTTATCGGAATGTTACCTCGTTAACACATTTTCACCATGTCTTCAACAAACTTTTTTTCTTCACGAGCATTTTTTTGCCTTGCTTTACTTTCAAGTTCTGAAATTGCTACCTGTCATTTAATGCCACGTTCATTTGTTTTTGAAAGGAGTTTTCCTTTGTATGTACATGTTGATTAGATTTTATATTTTTACAATATATCTCTTTTTCTCCCACAACAACTTCGTTTTACACAATTTTCACATTAAAATATTTGAATCATAATATAAAACTGCCCCATTTTATAGCTTTCTGCTCATTTTAATAGTGATTTTGTCTCTGCCCATCTTCATGCAGTGTGTGTGCGACTTGCAATAACAGAAATGAAAAAACCAATTGCTTTTAAATGAATTGAATTTAAATTTCTTCAGCAGCAATGAAGAGACAGATAAGAAAGATGAATGGATGCAAAAGATGTCCAAGCGCAAGAAAAATATCAGGACTGACCAATGTGCATGCAAAATTAAAAAAAAAATAAAGTAACGAAATTATAATTTTGCACTAATTTGCAGAAATTCATATATTTCTCATTTTATTGCATATTAGAAAACTACCATAAGGATAAACGTTCCTCTCTAATGCACAATTATGTGATTGCATAGCTTTTGTATCTTTTTGTGACTGAGAAAATCTACCATCCCTACCGATTGGCATGTTTCACATTGCAATCTAACATGACTACTAGAAATGTCTGGAATAAGAAGTTAGACAACTTCGAAAGGGTGCATTGTTAACGGCCATAAAGAAACTAAAACTATCACCAGTTATGGCTCAGATTAAACAGGTAGAACTCTTTGAGTTAGCCAGTTTAATGACACACTTGTTTTGTAGCCAGCACTGCACTTTAAATAATTCTTTCTTTGCCATCAGCAAATGTAAAAGAAACAATTGAGTAAAAACTCCATTTAATGATTTTCTGCATTTGAGGTCATACTTCCAAAGCTTTGAATTCCAATAATTTAATATATTTTATTGTTTGATTTATATAATACTTTATTTTGTAAAACTGCATTTAACGTACAACAGGAAAAATGTATATATAAGTAATTTTGTCATAAAGAATACAGGCTGCAAAATAGCAATCGTAGATTGGCCTCTCTCACACAATTCATCGAAACCATGCTCATCTGGCAATGCTGCTTCTAGTTTATCCAGAAAGTGGTGCTACGCTGCTCTGAGTGGAGCGAATGCATATGTGTTTCTGATTCTCATGTTTTGATTGGCCGTTTCCTCCACACAGCTGACTCCAATTAACCTTTCTGTTCATAAGAGTTGCTATGTGCATGCTTTGTTGTTAGTAAACCTTAACCATGTGTTAATTCTTCGCATTGTACTATGTATGACAAAGCTTTGGTTAAAACAGAGAGGCAAAGAGGAAAACTTTTCTGAGGTTGCTCAAGAATTGGGATGGCCCCTTTATCTTTGAGTGGGGCTTTGAATTATAAGAGCAAAATATTGACTGAGGAAGCACTCTACAGTTTGAGGTGATAACATGGAAGCATTTGAAATGCTCTTTGCATGAAGAAATGGAAGAAATATTAATGGAATGATGTAGCAGTATATTCAACTGCCTTTATTAAGGAAGAATCGTCAACAATTGCTTTAAAGTTAATGTGAAATAAAGGTTAGGTTGTAAATAATATAGCATTTTCTCTACAAGAGAATGTAAACCCCTATTTAATGTCAACCCCCATTTAAGATAATTTTTTGTTGATCCAGAGAAAAACATTAAATGGCGATTTTACCATAATAGATGGAACCATTCTGCCCAATTGCACGTAACATTAAGTTATGCGCATTTATTAGTTGTGTTAATCTTCAAATATATGTTTTACACAGCTTATTGGGATAATGGGTGATTTAGGGCTGCTCAGCACAAAAGGTGTTACCCACAATTAAAAGATACTTTTACCTGTTGTTATCAAGCAAGGAGATTCTGGAAATGCCTTACTTCATTTTCCATACATTTCTGGTATTAGCTTATAAAATTAATCATTACCCTCTTAGAAATGGCAGAAATTTCTTTATTAATATAATTTTAAATTCACCTAATGTGTGGATTTGTCTTGTACATTTTTTCCTTTAATGCCCCCTAGAGATAAAAATTGCAGGATATTAAATTAGGGATCAAGGGTGTCATATTTCGTTAGTGATGGCTATCGAATGTTTCATGAATTGCATGTAGGGAGACATGAGCTGTATGTGCCATTGCAGAGTCCTGATGGAAAGTTGCAAACCGATGTTCCCTCAGTTAATGGAAAAAGGGTTGCAAAATATTCTGCACATGTCTATACTATTGTTTCTTGAAAGGAAATAGGGCCTATTATTCTTTTGCCACTAATCGTACACCACACTCCTATCTTTTGTTTGTGCAGGGCTTCGTCATGAAGTATATTAGGTTTTTTGAACTCCAGTATTAGCTGTTTAGTGAATTAACATACCCATATAGGTAGAACAAATATTGGTCCGTAAAGAAACTTTAATCTATGATTAATTTCTTTGTCATGCACACAATAAAAAATCCATTCACAAAATCTATTTGTTCTTGCAGGGTCACCCAGTTTAAGATCTTGCCCCAGTAATTTTATAGGATTTTACTTAGTAGCTTTTGTACCATTCGAAGAGAGGAATAGATATTTCTCGTTTGCTGAGAAAAGTCCTAAGTGATTTTTTAGGGGCAAGTTCTGTGTCCAATGTTATATAACATTTCTTCTGTGAGTATTGTGTGTGGTTGTGTACTCTTTATATTAAGAATACTTGTTTCATAAAATTTATGTACTAATCTGTGAATCAACTGTTTTGGAATAATATTCATATATAGTTGATTTGGGGACACTTATATTTCTCTTGGTTTTTTAATTGGACATGTTTTGGAAACATTTGCTCCCATCATAAGCAGAAGACCAACTGGTAAAGCACATTACGTAGATGGTCAGAGAGTTTATCACAATGGTGTATGAAAATTCATGGTGTAGTTTTTATTTTTGATGGTGTAATTTTTTTCCCATGTCATTAGTTCCAAAGGTTGTTTCAATAATTTTGCTTTTTTTAAATAATTTTCATGGTGTTTGGACTAAAAGTGGGCCGTTACTGCTGATTTCTCTGCCTATTTGTAATGGATATTTCTGAGGGCAGATAATCAATAATGAGCTGAAGATTGCTGTTTTGCACACAAAGCTATTTGGGGGATTGAAACATTAATCTAGAGAAGTGTGAAAAGCATTGAGGTTAAGGGAGTTTACTTGAAAGATAATACTCTATTTTATTGTTACCTACAGACCAGATGCACCATATTGGCAACTTTCTGAATTACGCTGCATTTGGTTTATTGGTGGCCTGCAGCTTGGGTCACTCCAGCAAGGAGCATCACTTGGTGAAAACCTGCTAAATATTCTGAATTTTTCATGCAGTACAACATGCTAGTAAACCATTCCTGGAACACCAAAATGTGAGATGACCATAATTTTCCCACCAGAAGGAACCACTTTTGCTTTTTTTTAGATGGTGATGATGGAGATTTTCAAGTAGTACTTTTTATGTTTGCTCTCAGGATCAAAATTATGCCTTCATCTGCATGGAAACCAGCACCAGCAGTCTTGGAACTGGTGTACAAAAACATAGCTTATGTGTAACATTTCAGTTACCAACATGAAATGACATCCAGTGGAATTTTAAGAATTTCTAAAAGTGTTCTTTATCTGATGATCATCTTGAATGATTTCTTCTGCTAGAGCACAAACTGGAGCATCGGGCCTACCTTCCTTTAAAACTGCCTCCCGTCATTAAGCATTAAAAACCATAGTCCTTGGCTGAAGATTTGTTGAGATGATTTTTCAATAGATATGCCTAAAGCCAATAAGCATGTGCCTGACTTATTAAAAGATGGCCATTAGAGTTTATTGGCTTGTAATCAAAAATGTATGCATTTAGGACATGTGTTAAAGAAAAGAAAATATGTGGGGGAATCGAGAAAAGCAATGTGGAGGGTATAAAATTTGATAACTACAAATACTGACTATTTAACCAATAGCAAACTACAGAAGAGATATATTGAATACATCCACACAAACTATAAATGTACATAATTAAAGAATCAAAAGTCGTTCTAAGTCCATAGAATGGTAAAATGTTCCTTGTAGACAACATGACATGCCTTAGCTTTGGACGTTACAATGTAAACAAATGTAATTATTATACATAAACTTGGTCAGCTTACCATTTCTAATTTATTAAAATGGCAATTTCAAGTGTATCCTTCCACCTATATAGTAAAGAAGTGATCAAAATGTCTGCGTCGTAATGGGTTATTGTAGACTTTTATTTTAAAAAAAACAGTTTTCATTAATTTTACTGATACTGATTTATTATTAATAAATGGTTAATATAATAGAAGCAGATATCTCTTACATGATGGCTAAACAGAAAATAATACAAGAAATTATTACAGTGCTTTTTTTTATTCACATAATAGGCTAGTTATTAATCTGTTGTAAAGTTACAAAATGGGTCTTCATTATATATTTCCTTTAACATAAATCACAATATTAAATAAGTCATAAAAATTTCATACTAAATCTATTACATTATTATTTAAATGTTTTAAAAATTTCAATTATTTACTGGACCATATTAAAGTGAATTATAAAATTAATAATAACTTTCTTTTCAGCTTTTTGTTTAGCTGAAAAGCTCACAGTACATGTTGAAGAAAAATAAATTAATCTAATAAATGGATTGCCTTTGTTTCAATTACCTCCACCTTCACTGTTGTCCCCATGTAAGACTGAAAGTGAAAAAGACTGGTTTTCAGCAAAATAACTTAAACCTATTAAAAGCCTGTCATGCAGGAGGTGCATGAACTAAGTGAATTCTTCACCTGTTAGAGTAACTTAAAATACAAATTATGGCCTTATTAACTGATGAAATGAAATAAGTTATGGCATAACTGTGTGGTATTAGGGGAACAAAATTAATATTCTTGCAATTTATAAGTATCACAAAGGAGAAACCACATTTTTATAATAATAATAAATGGTATACTATTAATTAAATGAAATATATGACTACTGATACACAAAGTTATATTGTGTAGTTATTTTTAAATATAACCGTGTTTATAAACTGAGTCCTTGGTATCATCTTTACATTCACTAAAATAGAAATAACAGAAAGTTTTAAGTTACATTCAATAAACAATCAAAATTTCATAAATTTTTATTGGATTTGAAATTTAATTTAAATGTTATTTATTACATACGAACATCTACTGCTAACATTTTCTGAAGGTTATTACAGAGCACTCTTACATATAAATATAATTTTCAAAAACATATTAGAGGAATATTTCACATTTGCTATCTTCATTACAATGCTTTTGTTAGATATAAAATATATGAATCATTAAATATGCTAAATAAATTCGTCGTTTTATTTTGAAACAATATAGAGAAAATTAATCACAAGAGCGCTTTTTAAATTTCAGTTTTCAACTTTACTCCAACCTCTAAGGTTCAGTTTTCCTCATTTTCAAAAACTATTTTGCCTATTTTATTTAAATGGTACATATCAAATTTTGTGAAGAAATAAATATTGGCACCACTAGAGTGGTTTTGAAATTTTGGGTTTCAGGTAACCCCCCACTTCTATTGGCCCAATTTCCCTGATTTTCATATTTTTCTCATTTTATTTTAAAGGTATATAGTGAGTTTTGTTGCAGAAAAGCAAATATTGGTGCTGCTAGAGTAAAATTTTTGGTTTCAGATAAACCCCACTGCTAATATTTTGATTTCACACTGACTTTCAGAAACTAATATTCCTATTTTATTTCAGTGACCTATACCAAGTTTCATTGAGAAAAAACCAAATGTCTGCTATTTTTAAATTTCGCTTTAATCCCCAATTTTTTAAACTTCCCTTTTCAACAATATCCCCACTCATAATGCCCTGAGTTCCCTGATTTTCTAAAACTATTTGTCTAATTTTATTTAAATGGTATGCTAGAGCATTAATAGACACACATATACATATAGCACATTACCAGACATACACACACACATATCATATGTGTGTATGTCTGTGAATGATCTAGTGGTCACAATTTTTATTTTATATATAAACTTTTTTTCATTGTCATTTTTGGTGCTTAGTTGGTAAGATCGATGGGAATTTGAAGAAATTTTTCAAAAATTGGTACAACCACAACATCCTTCGGAATTCACTAAAACAAATTCTTTAACATCAGAGTGTAAATAGGTTGTCGATGAATAGGATATGATACTTGTTATCAATTATTTGTTTTAAGTTACATGAAAAGTACTTCTTTTATCATTCATTCTTTTAGCATATTTCAATTCAGTTATGACTGCACATTCATTTTTAGATAAAAAAAATCTGGCCTTATTCTGATTGAGCTGAATGTTCAATTAATTTTGAGTGTGTTAGACCTAATGACAGATACAATGTGTTTGGGTACAGAACCATGTTTTGCACAATTTTTGCTAATTTATAGTTAGATGAAAATATTCCAATAATGGCTTTAGTATTATTCCTGTACAAGATAGATTTTCACACTATATTCCTAACTGTATACTAATTTAAATTTTTTTTAAATATTCGGTGAACCAAGTTAAAAGAAAATGAAAATGGATAGCACTATTCATAGTTCTGGATGTGAGATGAGCAAATAGAAGTCATCTTTGAGCTTTTGGTTCAAATCAAATTGGGTAGCATTTAATTTTCGGTTTCTGAGTGTATTTTTTGCATGAGGGTAGGTCCATAAGTTTCCGGCCTCACCTATAAGGATTATCACCTTCACAAAATTCTTATCTGGTGTCATACCTTATCTGTTAAGTAAATAATTGCTGCTGTAACTTCCATTCTGCTGTGTTCAGTTGTTCAGATATAGTTGCTATATGTAGAAGATTGTGCATGTTCAAAATAAAGTATTGAACTGTTATTAAGTTTTTCACAAAAGAAGGACTTACTCAAAATGAAAATAAACATCGATTAGACAGTGTATATGGGGAAGCATCCCCCTCATATTCTACCATAAAAGAATGAGCCAAATGTTTTCGAATGGTTCGAGAAAGCATTGAAGATAAAGAGCATGCAGGTCGTCCCTTGGAGGTGCTTACTCTTGAAGGAGAAATTATGGAAGACCGGCGGCTCAAAGGTACAGAAATAGCAGCAAGGTTGGGCCTTTCTAAAACAACAGTCCTTTGATTTATTCATGAACATTTAAACATGAATAAGGTTAGTGCAAGATGGGTGCCTGGACTTCTTTCCTCAGTCCAAAAGCACCAACCAGTCATCTGTTGTTTTGCATTTTTGGAGCTCTGCCATGGCAACAAGAGAGGAGTTCTGCAAACCATTGTTACATGGTTGTAAAAGAAACATAAAGTTTATGTGAGTAAAGATGGAAAGCATACTGTCTATAACCTGTATGCAGTTTTAAAGTGTTTAACATAGTTATGAAATACATAGTTATTGAATCCATTCAGGATGTATTTTAAACCTTCGTGATACATTCAAGCATCAAGCTTATCAGACATCTCAATGAACTTTTGTTGTGGAATCATGTACCGATTGTTGTCCAACTAAAATTTGAAATGTATGATATATGATTAGTGGCTATATCATCTGAAGGTAAAAAGGTACCTAATGTTGATACTTTTCTTTCTTTTGGCTTTGAACATGTTTTATCTTTCATATGTAGGAGACAAGGAGAATCATATAAGATTACCAAATAAGATTAAGAAGAGTTTCTTTGTAAACTAAGACACACTTAGGAAATTAAATTTATTTCTCTTTACATGAACATACAATTTTAAATATTAGAATAAGATCTATGTCTTTGTCAATTCCATAATACTAACTAAAAATATAAAATAAATGCATATCATTATGACTGTATTACAATATTTTAATTCTAACCATTTCACCCAACTATTATTCTACACTTGTGAATTACTTATTTCCTTAGGACTATATAAAAACTAACACCCAAGTTATCGGTGTATAATAATACTGTTTCTAATGCTAATTTACTCCCATTCCCTCCCCTATTCAATTTATCAATCATTAACTATATGACCATTCTTTATCATTTCTTCCTCACCTTCCCTAAATATCGTAAATCATAAATTATTATACTTCTAAAGTTACATTTCCTTCCATCACACTCTTCATCATTCTTATCCATTTTTCTCTAACTTTACCTAAATAGTTCCCTATCATTTTTATATTCTTCTAAAAAAATGACACACACAGTAGAGTATGGACTTGATTGCCAGATAGTTAGGGACAGGGTTTTAATGCAAATGCACATTTCTTCTCTGCTGTCAGAAATGTATGCTGACTTACTGTGTAAGATAATTACAAAATTTACAACAATTTAAACAATATTTTATGTTGCATATTTGTTTGTTTTATATGTATATTTTATAAATATATTTTATTTTTATATTTGATTTACAAATAGTATATTTCTGAATAATATGTGCTATCAAGTCAGCCTTGAAAACTGGTAACACTGATGGCAGCTCACATGCAAGTTTTTCTTGCTATAAGGATATCTTGAGAAGCAATAGGAGGTGGCTAACTATGGAAAACTTAAAACATTTGGTGGTCGTAAACTGCTACAGAAAAGAAGTTGAGATTGTGTAGAACTAAAAATGTGAACATTATTTATTGTATGTGTGTTATGTTTTTTTTGTTTGTTTGTTTTTAAAGGAAAATACATCATAACTTATAATTTATACCTTTGAAGGAATCCACACAGTAAAACGAAATATAACTTCTTTGTTTATTAATAAGTTAAAATAATCAACACTCATGAGCGTTTCACTCCTTTAATTATTAAAATAACAGGACATGTTTCGTGAACACATCGTTCACATTGTCAACTGAATACAACTCAGTTGACAATGAGTTTGAGTTGTACTCAGTTGACAATTTGAACGATGTGTTCACGAAACATGTCCTGTTATTTTAATAATTAAAGGAGTGAAACGCTCATGAGTGTTGATTATTTTAACTTTTTAATAAACAAAGAAGATACATCATAACTCTTCATTATTAATATAAACTTTGATGAAATGAATAATTCATACTGTTCCCAGATTATTTTTATTGACATTACATAAAATTGCGTTAAATTTTTATTTTATGTCAATATGATGTCTTAATAGCTTTTATATGCATATTATGGAATTTTTCAAGTCATAAATGCATACATAGTAAAGGGATTATTAGAGCATAAAATTCCTGTCCCTACAGATAATATAGGATTGTGCTTATTCATTTGTGAAAATATTTTCATCCATTAGAAAAATATCATGAATTTAAAATAGCTTTACAAGATGTTAAGAGCACATTGCAGAATTAGTTTCCAATGAATTGATATAAAAAACTGACAGAATAAATCATGCAACATTGCAGTGAACTCTTTCAAATCCATTGCTTGAAACAGGCTACTATGGTAGTGAAATTTCCACTTCAATCATTGCAAGGCCAGATATCTTTTTATTTAAAAATGAATGCACAGTCATATTGTTTTGAAATACGCTAAAAGAGAGATTGATGAAAGAAGCACTTCTTATGCAGCCTTAAAATTAATAATTGATAACAGGTATTATACGCTTAATCTATTTACCCTCATTCATTTTAATGGGTTTAAGTTATGCTCCTGAAACCTCCTTTTTCAATTTCAGTCTTACATGGGGAAAGTAGGGAAAATGTACCCACAGTGGAGGATATTGAAACAAAGACAATCCATTTGTAGATTAATGTACTTTTCTTCATTATATACTGATGCACTTTTCAAATTAATAGGTAGATAAAGTAATTATATATATGTGATTACTGTAACAATTTCTTGTATTATTATTTTTCATGTGTTTATGCCATCATTAAGAGATATCTGCTCCTATTATATTATCCATGTATTTGAAATTTATTGAAAGTGCTAAGAAAAATACACACTACAAGGTGTCTCCATCTCTCTGGCCCAGGCCGTTTTAAGTGTACCTCCTTGCAATTACAGAAATTTTAATGCAATGATGATTTTATACTAATCCTTTATCTAAATTTTAAATAATTAAATAAAGTACAAAATTTCCACCTTTATTGTATCAGACCCCGGTCTCCGGTTCATCAGTAGTAGCCTACTGGAATTCCAGGGGACTAAAATAAAATATTTCAATTACTGTACCTATACTGTTATTTTATCAGCTAGCTACAGTCACTACAAACTACTAATTCTTTTATTTCTCAAACATCTACTATAATGAAATTTGAAATTTATTAAGTGCTAAGAAAAATTATAAAACAAACTACTATGGGGCCTCCATCTATCTGAAGGTGTGACTCTTCATAATTACAATTGTTGAAACAATAATAAATTCGTACTAACATCTGTACCTAAATTCTAGATAGTTAAAGTACAAAATTTCCACTTTGATTGCATCAGTTCCCAGTCCCCGGTTCTTCAGCAATCCATTTATTAATAATAAATCAGTATTAGTAAAATTAATGGAAACTGGTTATTTTTAAATAAATGTCTACAATAACCCATTATAATGCAAATATTTTGATCACTTCTTTACTATATATGTGTGAGGATTCACCTTGAAATTAAAGTTTTAATAAATTAGAAATTGTAAGCTGACTGTTTGTGTATAATAATTACATTTGTTTATATTGTAATGTCCAAAACTTGGGTGAGTCATGTTGTCTACAAGGAATATTTGATCATATGGACTTAGAGCTACTTTTGATTCTTTAATTATGTAAATTTGTAGTTTGTTTGAATTATATCTCTTCTATATTTTACTATTGGTTAAATAGGAAGTGTTTGTAGCTATCAAATTTTATTCGCTCCACATTGCTTTTCTCGGATTCTTTTATATACTCTCTTTTCCTTGACACATGTCCTAAAAACTCTCTACAAGCTCTCTAATAGGCATACTAGATAACTCATCTTTAAATAAGCCGGATATGTGCTTATTGGCTTTAGGTATATCTATTGGAATAGTATAATAAAATTTCTTGTGTCAAAGTGTTTTATATTTTGCTTCATATCCCCATAAAAGCCCTCAGTTTCCATAGATATGTAATGAATAAAAATTTATCTGTTTTTAGAGGTTTAACTTTTGTGATTCATTTAATTTTTTAAATAGCCATAGTAATATCTGCACTTGAGTAACTTTAATAATTCCAATATATAAACTCCTCCAAATATTGGTTTGATTAGATAAAGTTCTTTGTTTTGGTCATGGATAAGAACAACATCTTCGATGGTAATAGAGACTGGTATTAATAAACTTTAAGCATTTGGTAAGAGTGTGTAGTTCAACTGAATCATACAATGATATTCATTAATTTGGTACATGTTTTTGTAATTTTAACATTTGTACAGTTTCTAGTATTCTCCATTTGCTTACCGTACACACCTATCATTCATCAATTTGAGTGTAGTATTCTTTTCAATATGGCTTAAATCAATCTTTCTGTATGTATTTTACATCTTTGTATATTTTTGTAAATTTCACACTGAATTTAATTTATTCATTAAGCAAACTTATCTACAATGTATTCAGCTTTATTATATAATGTGCGCATTGATTTTGTTATTGGTTTGATGGCTTAGGCCCCAATCCTTTTTATAATCTCATAGATCTTCATATTGGGTTGATAAGTGTTCTGGGCTGGTGCATAGTCATTAAATGTTCATGTAGTTAATATAACAAATTATTTATAAGGAATACACTCAAATTTCACTAGTTTTGTTCCCCTTGCATGTTTTGAAGGCTGTTGCCTTCATCATCAGCACTATATTATATTATATTTCATCGGAAAATCCCTGCTATTTTAAAACTGTATCAGCAGTTGCTTTGGAGTTTTTGCATCAACAACAAGTATTTATCCAGTGTCACTGTTGTCATCAATGTTGACGGTATTGTTTTGAATATTTTCTAATTCTTCTGGTATCATTCACTTGTGAAAATTTATTATAAGTTTCTGGGACATTACCCATCTGTATAGATTATTGGCACCTAGATACATAACATAACTAACATGTTTATTAGAATTGTAGATAATTGTTTTTTTCAACTTTTTCTGTAGATAATTAAAGAACCTTATCCTGTTTCTGGTCATAAAAATAGCAATTATTGGCAATTGCAAACATTGCTTACCATACTAATGCCATGGCTAATACCTTTTTCAAAGCTGCATAGTTTGATCTGTGTACAGTTCAATCTGTTCTTTTGTTGTTTTTAAAGAGCCTTTTATCAACTAAGTGAGATGCACTCACATAATTAACTGGATCTAATTTGCAGTTAGTGTAACACATTTTTCCGAAGATTTAAACACATCATATGTTTGACAGTATCCAATTATCATGGAACTCACAAAAATTGTTCAAATTAAAACACTTCTACATACTTTTAACAAATATATATATATATATATATATATTATTACTAATACAGGATCTACACAATGTTTACAGCAGTTTTAAACTCATATTTTTTCTCCTTGGTATACAACATTACACACTTAGTAATTTTGAATTTTGAATCAATAACTGTATAGGTTACCATAACACAAATTACACGTGTTCAATATGGGACCCATTTGTGACACGGGACACATCCAGCCCGTAGTCCTTTCTTGCTACATAGATATTAGCATGTCTTGTGTAACTTACCCAACTGCTGCAATAACCATCCGTCTCAACTTAGGTAGGTCTACAGGTAGTGGTGGTACGTATAAGACGATCTTTTATGTACCTCCACAAGAAAAAGTCACAGGGGCTCAGATCGGCAGACCCCGAGGCCAACGGAGAAAGGCAAAATCATCCGGACCACGACAACCGATCTAATGGGGGGGATTTTGGATTCCACCTTGCCACACATCGTTTAGGAAATGAGGGGGAGCGCCATCTTGTTGCCAAATTATGTTGTTGTAGATCTTGTGGTTGAGGAAACAGTCAATTCTGGAACTTGTTCAGATAGATAAATCCAGTAACTTTTTTTCCAAGAAAGAATAAAGAGGGGGGCATAGACTTGATGAGATATCGCACAGAAAAAGTTCAATTTCGGTGTATATGTTCTATAATTTCTCGTGGATTCTCCAACCTCCGATACGAATATTGTGTCTGTTCATTTTTCCAGATAAAATGTGTACTCATCACTGAAAATTACACGATTAAGCAATTCATAATTCAACATTTCTGTGCAGAAGTTTCTACGACAGCATAATCTTCAGGATATAGGGCCTGTAGCAATTACAGATGACACAGTTTCGTTTTCTTAACACCTTCCATATTGTCATTGTTGGAATTGCTAGTTCTTTACTCGCCCGCCGCACAGATTTTTAGGACTGCGTGGGAAAGCCGTTCTGACTCTCTCCACATTCTCATCTGACACACGCGGTCTTTCCTATACAGAGACATCCCGTCGTTTGGATCTGATTGTACCACTTACTAATGCTATTACCAGAAGGGGCGTTAAGACCAAAGCTTGGCCTATGCCCCCGCTGAACTGTAACCACGGAATTATGTTTCGCAGATTCCAAGACAGAAAAAGTCTTCCCCCCCCCCCCCCACACGAGTTGTAATGCTTTGTTTATTTCGTTACCATGGCTACAAAACAAAATCTACGCATACAGAATTGAAATTTACACAGTTACAGTTACTTACATTTAAGTAATGATTCATAATTATATTGTGTGCCATAGAGAAAAAAAATTAAGTTTAAAACCAATATAATCTTTTGTGTACACTGTGTACTTTTGCCACTTAATTTGGAAACAAACTATTATTGAGATGAACATGATGTGTATTCAATTATTTATCTTATGTGTTAACTCACTATATAATAGTAATTTATATACCACTAATAGACTTATAATACAATTTGCTGACTTAGAAAAGTGTTAGGTTACAATACTATATACAAAATACAACTTACAGTTCACCCAATGAATATAAATGTCTATGTATTTATAAGGTTTTTTAACCGATATAATTTTGGTTTTTCTGCAAATTTGTTCTCAGCTTGTAATTTAATGTATAAAAGGGGTCCCATTATAATTAATCCTTACATGCTAGGTAGGTATTTGTTTATTATAAACACACCTACGATAATCTTTACTATTTCTGGTATTGTAGATATGGAAATGCTTATTTTTTATAAAATTCTTTGCTTCATTGTAAGCCTTCTGTAAATCTTTCTCAGTAATAGAGTGGACCATTGGATAAAGAAATTGCCAATAATTTACATTGATCCAAAATATTCATTTTCATATGTTATTTGATTTTTAGTTTTCACACGGATATTCCTGAAGTGTGTAATAAACTTTAAAACAAGATATTTTTAAGAGTACTTTCAAACATTTTTTGTTTGTTTTGACTTTAATGAGCAAAGAATTAAATACATTTATACATTCATTATAAACCCTTTTTAACATGTTAAGATGGTATTTGCTATTATTAATGTAAAACTGTATTAGTAATATAACATCAAATTCATTAGTGAAAACACACATAGACAAGTAAGAGTCAATATTTCAATAAATTTCAACAATATAAGATGTCATCAACCTATCTAATTGTTTCCGGGAACGAGGACATTATAAAAAATAGGGAAATTGAAAGGAAATAGGAGAAAAGTGTATATAGATATAGAAAGATAGAAAGGAGAACAGGACAAGTTATAAGACAAAAATAATAATAGGAATCAAAAGATATAAAAAAGAACATAGAAAAAGGGAAAGGATTTTTTTATTTGGTTGATTTATGGACGCTCTTTAACATCTCAGGTCATCAGCGTTCCATTCAATTCAGGACGTGAAACGGCCGATAATTTTGCTCAGATGCCTCTTCTTTCAGACTTGAGGTTATTTTTACGTGCCCATAAATCTACGACAGGGGGCCCACGGCTTTACTTCCCTACCGAAGGAAACTTTACTTAGGATTTTTACGCCCGAAAAAATTCATTGACCCTGACCGGGATCGAACCTACGTTCTTGGGTCTACGAGGCAAGTATGGTTACTACTAGACCACCGGATCGACAGGAAAGGTACTTATGTAGTGAGGTTTTCCTGACGCAGTACCTGCAAACGAAATTTTCAAAATATATGTTTTATGTTTATACACCGTTCTATAAAAATTCTCTTTCATACCTTTAATGAATTTGGCGAGAAAGATGACTCCGCTGTGTTTCAGTGTTTCTCGTATGGGAGGTGGAACCCATCATCGCTATTTTAAGTTGTTTTTTTTTTTTTTTTTTTTTTTAAGTTTTTCACAAGTTAATTTTATACCCACTGGTTCACAGTCATTTTGAGCTTTTTTACTTTTAAATTTTGCTGTATTTATTATTATTATTTATCGATTTCTTGAATTGTCCGTGCTAAGTTTTTCATTTATTGTTTAATTCGAAGTCTCTATTGTCTAATTCTATTTTGAAGAGCCGATTTTGTTTTCTAATAGAGCGATTTTTATATAAGTTGTGTAATTATCAATTCCACTTGGTTTGAATTAAAAAAAAATCAGCAATCCTATATCTTGTTAAACCACACAACATGCACCTAGCACCAATAGGTACAATTAAATAACAGGTGATTGAACTTTCTAGTTTAATACGGAATAACTCTGAAGTCCTTCCCTGGTTTCGGGTTTGATAGACCGGAAATCATGACAGACATAGCGGAAACGCTTATATCAATGAAAAAAAAAAAAAAATATCTCTCCGAGCTTGCATTCGTAATAGGCGTCATGGCACAGTTGTAGATTTGGCCGCTGGAGGGCAGTTATAACGAAAACATGGCGTTCACTGGTGCAGATAAAGTTTTCTACGTGTTACAAATAGCTAATGTGACGGTACAACGACGATTTCGTAAGAACCATTTGCAGCCAAAACAATTCTTGCATGGTACAGGAAGTTTGAAGTGACCGGCTGCTTATGTGATGGATAACAATCAGGCCGGCCAAGAGTGTCGATTGAGACCGTTGAGTGTTTGTCAGGAGCCCTTAAAACGCGATATGTCGCACGAGCTAGAAGTTGCAGATTCCGCAGCCAACTGTCTGAGGTATTTTACGTCCGCGACTTAAAGTAAAACCATACCGGATACAGCTGTTGCAGGCACTGAGTATCAGAATCGGCGTCTTTAATTTTGTGTTGATTTTCAAGAGCGGCTAGAAGAAGACGGTTTTGCTGAGGAACCGATTTTTAGTGACGAAGTCATGTGTCCGGCAAAGTGATCCGTCATTATGTACCCATTTGGGAAAACTTGATTTTGTCCGAGATTCCCCTAAAGTCAATGTGTTTTGTGCTGTTTCTTCGTCAAAAGTGTACGGCCCATTTTTCTTTGCGAGAAAACTGTTACCGGTTCAGTATACCTGGGCCTGCTTCAACAGTGTCTAATGCCACAATTACATGCAGATAACCGGGCCTTTATTTATCGGCAAGATAGGGCTGCACGTCGTTTTCACCATGACGTCCTTGAGTTCCTCGTTGCTGAAATTCCCCGTCATTGGATTGGACGTTCTGAACGAGATGACTCTCCTCTTCTTCTATGGCCTCCAATGTCACCTGATCTAACCCCATGTGATTTTATCTTATTGGGTTATGTGAAAGATCGCGTGTTCGTGCCGCCTTGCCACATGATTTAGCACAGCTGCGAGAGAGAATCACGCATGCAGTCGCTGGTATCGACCGTCATGTTCGGACGTGTGTGCAAGAGCTTGACTACAGAATTGATGTCTGCCGCGTCACCAACTGAGGACATATGGAACACTTTTAAGATGTGTACAAAACTTTGAGAGATACTCTATCCACTGATATAAGTGTTTCTACTAGACATGTCATGGTTACTGTGATATCGATACCCTAGGGAAGGACTTTAGAATCGCCCGGTATATGGTCTCAACCTGGAATATTGTACAGTCCATTGCAACGTACAGAGCCTTATAACGTTACAGTTTTATTAACAGACAACGAAAGTGTATTAACCCGTTACAGTTTTAATACAGCGTTTATGCATTGCGTTATAAAATTCGTACGGGTTGCCTTGTCACAAGGAGATGTTAATCATCGCTCGCAAACATTTTTAGGCTGCATTCTGAATCGCTTTCATGGGTAATCAGCCGTTTTTGTTGCACTTCAACAAGCAGTAACTGAATTGCAAGATCTACAACTTTACTTTTGTCTTTATGGGTGGTTTACAATCTTACACAAAAGCTCTATAATGCACATACATTATGTTGCTTTCATTTTTGTTGACAAATACACAGATGTTGTATTTTTGTGAATTATCGCAGATTTTTATATTTTTATGAATGACCTACATTTTTACGTGTAATGAATGAACAAGATTTTTATGACTGACCCCAGATTCTTACTTGTACGCAATGATCCCACATTTTAATTTTTATGAATGCTCTAGATGTCAATTTTTGAATGACCACATCTTTCACTTTTGGCGAGGGACCGCAGATTTTGATGTTTGTGAATTCTCCAGGTTTTTATTTGTGTAATGACCCCCAGATTTCTCACTTTTGGTGAACGATCCTAGATTTTTACTAGCCTTTGTCAAACAACACCAGCTTTTTATTTGAATATAATGACCTTATATTTCTTCCTTGTTATTTACTGACAAGTTTTTATTGTGCTATTGTACAACACCAACCTTTGGTAATATAATGGCATTTCATGTACAAGATCGGGTTTTTATACACTCCAGTACCTATTGTTGTGTGTCGCAACATGGCCATCAGTAAAATGGGCGTTAAACATTATTCAAAAAAAAAAAAAAAAAAAAAAAAAAAAACATGGTCATGTAAATAAAACCATATTTCGTTAAAAAACACAAAATAAACGCAGGTTAAGAGAGCAAACATTAACGTTATCCAACACCCAATTGCAGAAATTAACCCTAATCACATTATCATGTGGTTCCAATTTCAGAACTGCAGTTATCTTGTAGGATTTTAATTTTAAAAGTTTAGTGGCATTCCAGGCCGAGGTTTGCGAAATTCCTTTGCAAGTTTTCTCAGAGATTTCTTTGGACTTCGTTCAAACTTTCCTCCGATGTCATCGAGTTTTTCCTTTGTAAGAACACGACCTTTTACTTTCGGTTTCTTATCAAGAACAGGTCCCGTTTCCCTAAATTTATTCGCAAGATTACGATACGTTTCTCTGTGAGGCGTACGAACAGCAAGGAATCTGCTTATAAATCGCCGTCTTACTGCTCTATATGAGTTTGTTGTCACATAGAAATCATACATGAAGATTCTATCTTCCGACTCCTACTGTAATGTCCTCACGAAACTATGTAAGAATATTCAAAGGAGGCGAACAGGACGCCTCAACAAAGGCGTGTTGCTCTTACATGACAACGCGCATCCTCATACTGTCAACAAGTCAAATATGTTAAGTGGGAAATTCTAGAGCATCCTCGTATAGCCCCAGTCTTGCTCCTCGCGACTTCCATTTGTTAGGCTGTCTTAAACATCATCTTCCGAGTGATATTTTCCCGACAATGTAGAAAGAGAAGTCACCGCCTGGTTCCGACAACAGCCCAAAGAATTTCATGCTGCTGGATTTCAGTTGCTTGTGAAACGATGGAACAAGTACCTCAAAGTACAGGGAGATTATGTTGAGATATAAAATTATTTTTCAGACCTGAACTCTGATTTGTTTTAAGCTCTATATCCATTTGTATCTTTCGTATATGGGTGATTTAAATTTCAATGTTTGAGAGATAAATAACTTTGAAAAACCGGATGTTGGCGCCAATATCATAATTTACTCTGGTGAGAAATTCGTTTTTTATGGGCATGACTACACTCATTATTGATTGAGCAATTTAACTTTTCCTGTTTTCTATTGTCAGGGTACAAAATGAACCAGTTTAGAACTTAACTTTTTATTCCATAAAAACACATTTTTTATTAAAATTTGATCAATGAAATATTTTAGTTCCGTCACAGAGTATTCTGCCAACTTTTTATTGTTTAATTTGACATACTTTAATTTGTTATTTTGAACTGAATTTTCTATGGATATTCCCTTCCCGAATTCAAATTGTATTTACCACAAATTATTTCCTTTCATGGTAAATATACAATATTTAATATATTACTTTGTCAAATATTTTTGAAAAAGTTGTTAAAAGTTATACGGGCCTGTAATTGCAAATCTCATGCTTGTCTTCTATTTAAAACAATGGTTTAACAAATACTTACGTTTATTGGGGTTGACAATATATTCAGTTTTAAGAAAACTAACCATTTTTTTAGTAGTGTTTAACGCCCGTTTTTACTACTGAGGCACCACAGGCGGTGAACACTGGTGATACATGAAATCAAATGTTATATTGGAAAAGGATTTTTTTTAGGAAGGAAACGTTCCAGGCTTAAGTTTAGAGTACCTCCCCGGCATTTGCCAGTTATGAGGACTGAGGAAAACCTGGTGGAAACAAAATCAGTCAGGGAGGACGGTCCTGGCAGGATTTGAACCCCAGACCTCCTGCTCACGAGTCCGCGCCTTAACGACCTCGGCCACCCGTGGCGGCGCAATTCACCATCACTAGCACTTATTTCAATAGACGAGTCTTCTGCAACCTGTTTTATTAGACTGCTGAAAGGATTCAGGGCACCAAGGGCGTCCGCAGAATATTTTTGAGGGAGGGGTGACATATTTTTGAAACTAGATGATTATTGAAAAATCAATGAAACAACCTGATTATTAAAATCGATTTAACAAAGAAAATATAGCTTAATCAGTTATATCACTCTAAATTATTTTAAAATATCAGTATTTTGGCTATTAAATAAAATTTTATTACTGTCCCTTCTGCCCCCCTTTGCGGATACTCTTGCATGGCACCCATCTTGCAATGATCTAATGCACATGCAAATGCTAATTAAGGATGTGAAAACAGCTATTTTAGAAATCCCCAATCTTGCAGCTGTTTATGAGGACGAATTCATAAAACCGGAAAATTTCAACGAAATGGGAAACTTTGTTAAGTGGCATGACTGTTGGAAAATGTGATTGTTGTAACGGTTCAAAATTTCAAACAGATGTAACGCGCAATTCTTTGTTGCCAGCTCTTATGTAATCGATGCAATACGTTTCGTAGTAATGGATAAAGACGAGTGTCGTGCAGTGATAAAATATTTTTGTTTAATAGTGTAATCTGTAACTCAAATTCAAACTGAAGGAAGTTAGTTAACGGGGACTCTGCACCAGTACTCAAGACCATTTATCACTGGGTAAACATGGCCATAAGAGTACTGCAGATGCTACAAGTCCCGGAGCTTTTTTCTGAGCAAATGATCTACAAAATTCATGGTTTCCTGACAGAAGACTGTCACATTTAGATTCATGAGATTGCTGAGATGGTGGGCATCTCATATGAACGGGTACATAATAACCTGCATATGAAGAAACTGAGTGAGGTTTGTTGACTCCAGACCGTAAAAACCCTTAAGACAGAACATTTCAAAATCATGTTTAGAAAATTACACATAATCCGAATAACTTCTGGCGTCATTTTGTTACTTTAGACGAAATTTAGGTCCACCACTACACCCCGGAGACAAAACAGTGAGTGGGGTGGCGAGGTGAAAGTGCACCAAAAAACAAAAAAGTTCAAACCGTTTTGTTGTGCGGGAAAAGTGAGAATCTCAGAGTATCCTCTACCAGGACAATGCGTCTGTCCATTTCGTCGTTGCGATGGGAAAAGTGCACGAGCTGGGCTTCAACAATTTTCCCCACTCACCCATTCCCAAGATTTGGCTCTATGTCGCCTTTTACTCTTTTTCTAACCTAAAAAATTTGCTTGGAGGGAAAAAAATGTTCGCCGAATGAAAAAGTTGTCTGTGCTGTAAACGAGTGTTAGGCACAGTTAGAAAGAAAGAAATGTTTGAGAGAATAGAAAAATTTGAGTCTTGCTTGACCAAATATATTGAGTTCAAAGGAGATTCAGTTGATATATAATGTTTGGTTTTTGAAAAAAAAAAAAAAAAAAAAAAAAAAAAAAAAAAAAACTTTTCTATATTAGACATATAAATTCACTCTCGTATTTTATCTTCAGATGGTTGTCACCCAGAACTTCCTCCTCTAGAGCAGTCTGGGATTACCTAGAGCAGCACCCAGTAAAGTAGCACTCTGATGCAACTGGAAGGGTGCTTGAAAAGGTCTAGTAGTAAAACGCATTATGAACTACTGGCAGAAGGCACAATCATTAGAGAAAGGAAATATTATCAGATTGCTTGGAGGTAACTGGGTAGGTAGATTAAAGGAAATTGTAAGAGGAATTGGTTTGGGATAGCTAGTTAGTTTAGAGCCACCAAATGGACAAGGAGCATGGAATAAAGTGAAAGCGAGGGTTGATGATATAAAGGAAATAGGAAATATTTGGTAGCCTTAGAGATAAGAATACTCTGATATATCATAGGAGTTTTAAGAAAGGGTGAGGCAGGGAAAAATATATTGAGGTTTTGACAAGATGTGTATGGCATGGGCAAGAGCGGAAAGTTGATAAAGAATTGTGCCCGCTGTGGTAAGATAGACGAGAACTTGCACTGTACATTAGAATGTACAGAAACCGAAGGATGGAGAGAGGAAATATGAAACAAGAAGTGGGATAATTTGCAGGCAGAAATTCTGGCATTAAAGATTTTTGGGATTAGCAGAAAAGACTTTTTGAAGCAGTTTGGAAATTATGTAGATAAAGCAACAGAAAAGTGGTGGAGGAAAATGATCAAGACAAAGAAAGAAGCTAATAAAGTAACAATCAGGGAAGATGATCACTTTTAGGGAAGTATTTGTAAAGTTCACTTGATAATATGTATATATATATATATATATATATATATATATATAGAGTGATGATGGGTCCATGTACACAACAACCACGGTGTTAAGTTGTATAGAATTCTGAATTAACAAGCACTCTAGGAAATATTGTAATTGAATTGTAAAGAAATAATAATAAATATTCATTATTGCGTAAGTGAAATTCCTTCTCTAATCATTGCTTTATACTCAAGTGTTGAACGTCATCTACATTACGCAAAGAATGAGACTTAAATGAGCTCCTCCAAGCAAATGAATGGCATGATGGAAAATGAGATAAGGTGTTTACACTCCTGAAACATGTCAAGTCGGAAACTTATCGCCCGCACTTTGTCGTAAGCTAATGATCACTGTCAATAAACATATACATTCAAGGAAACCCCTCTCTATTAGCTACAATGACCAGCGTCCTGTTACAGTACAGCAGTTTCAAATACAATTTAAATAATTATAGCTTGAAAAATCTTAAATCTATTTATTAGTCATTTTAGGAAATTCCGAAGGCTATTGTGGTTGTATCCAAGAAACAATTTTTAAAACATTTCTTGAAATCTCTATCGATCCACCTACTAGGTTACGAAGATGACAATGGAAAAAAAAAGTATATATATGTCTAATGAAGCTCTGGATGTCTCACTTTTTATTTTTTCTCAACGAAACTCCGCATATAACCGTCAATTAGCAAACGATTCTCGAGTTCGTTAACCAACAAAACTAAACCATTGGGAATGGCGGTTAACCTAAAGCGACTTTTTTTTTTAAAAAAAATTTAAAATAGCTATAATATCCGCATTTTTTGTTTTTTCTCAACGAAACTAGGTATATTTAAATACACGAAAACAGTGGGGGTTAAAGCGAAAATTAAAATTGCTCTAGTGGCCGTAATTTTAAAAAAAAATAAATGGAAACTCGATATATGCCAGTGAAATAAAACAACAGAAGTAGTTACTGCATATAAGTGAAATCAGATTATCAGAAATAGGCCTGAAACCCAACATTTAAAAAACGTTCTAGTGCACCAATATTTGTTTTTTCATAACAAAATTCGGTATACACCATTTAAATAAAATAAGAAAAATAATTTCTGAAAATTAGGGAAACCGGGCCATTAAGAGTGGGATTGTATATATATACATACATTTTTTTTAATGGTGTTTAATGGACACTGATGATACATGAAATGAAATGATAAATTGCGAAATGATTTTTTTTAAGGAACGAAACGTTCCAGGCCTAAGTTTACGGTACTCCCCGGCATTTGCCAGTTATGAGGGATGAGGAAGACCTGGAACAAACCTCAGTCAGGGAGGAAGGTCCTGGCGGGATTCGAACCCCAGACCTCCCGCTCACGAGTCCGCGCCTTAACTACCTCGGCCAACCCTAGCGTTGAGATTATAGCTGTAAACCGAAATTTAAAGAGTGGGGGTTAAAGCGAAATTTAAAAATCGCTCTAGCGGCCGCAATTTTTTACTTAAATAAACTAGGTATAGGCAATTGAAATAAAATAGAAATAATAGGTTCTGAAAACCAATAAAATGAAATTATTAGGATTGGGGGTTTACCTGAAACTCACAATTTAAAAATTACTCTAGCGGCACCTATATTTGCTTTTTTGCAACGAAACTCCTTACATGCCACTTAAATAAAATAAGGAAAACAGTTCCTGAAAATCAGCGAAATCGGGCCATTATAAGTAGGGGTTTATCTGAAACCCAAATTTTAAAAATATCTTTAGCGGCACCAATATGTTTCATCACAACAAAATTCTGTATATATAATTTAAATAATAATAAAAAAATAGTTTCTGAAAATTATGAAAATTGGATCATTAGGAATAGGGATATATTTGAAAATCGAAATTTAAAATGTCCCCAAGCTTAATTTTCTCTATTTTTTTAAACAAAAGAACAAACTAATTAAGCATATAAACTGTATTCATAATAATACACGTGCTTTATATTCTTTAATATGTGTTTGAGAATTATATTTGTATATAAGAGCTTTATAATAAACTTCCAGAAAGCGTTTGAATTACATGTTTTTACTACAATAAAATTAAAATTAAATTTCAAAGCCAATGAAAATCAATGAAATTGTTATTGTTTATGTTTGCTTAGTACATTGTAATAGTTTTTAAATATTAGCATGTTTTTGTGTTATTGTAACACATGAACATCTTCTTAAATACGCAATGTAACTCAAAACTTTCTGATATTTTTCTGTTTTAATGAATGTAAAGTTTATAAACGCAGTTACACTTAAAATATTTAAAAATACCCATACAGTATAGTTTTGTCTATCAGTGGTCATATATTTATTTTAATTAATAGTTTACATTAATGTAAACAACAACATTAATCAATTAATTAATCAATCAACAACAAAAACAACAACAATAATAATGATAATTCTGAAAATGTGTTACCACACGGTGACATATTAACTTATTTAATTTCATTAATTAATAAGACCATAATTTGGATTTTATGTATTTTTAAAGTTACTCTATTAGGTGAGAATTCGCTTAGTTTATTGCAGTTTCTGATTGACGTATGTTTTTATTACTAACCAAAACAGTGGGCTGAACTGAGAAGGTTTTTTCTGAAATATTTGCAAAAGACGGATAATATGGCGTTTGCGCTATGGTTAACAAACATGCGAGTCGCACCTTTCTTTAAACAGAGAATAATTTGACTCGCGCTCCACGGTTTGTAAAGCCTGGCTAGAATGAGTATATATTGCTGTCTCTTTCCCTCTGCGATACCTAGCGGTGAACGCCATAACTGAAGACAAGATAGCGCGCCTCCGCTACGAGCGCTGCTGGAATGTGGGCGGTTAGAGTTGAAACGCAACTATTCCTTCGCGCAAGTTAGAGCGGGAAGGTCGTGTACGTCAAGTTCTCGCAACAAAGCTCTCGTAAGCGAATCAGCTGTTTATTATATGTTGTTATATATTTCGAAACCTGCCCCTATGTTTTATGTGTAGTCATCTTTGTGTTTACTTTCAGTGTTGTGTTATCAGTGTATTTTGATTTCCTTTATATTTTGTTTGTGGTGTTTGTGTTCTTTTTTCTAAAAAAACTTCGAAGTTATGGTTTTGTTGTGAAGTTTGAGTTTGTTTATGTTGTTTATGTTATGTGGTGAATTGCAAAACATCATGCATTCTCAGCTTTTACACGCCTTTGTGTGAAAAGAATCCTCTGCAGAAAGCATCCAACTACGTGGAGGAGCTCTGATCTCAACTTCATTAAAGGTAATATTGGTTAAATTATTTAGTACTACGCCTTTATTGCAGTGCGTGATATGCTTATGTTTGAATGTTTAACTATAGAAGACGAAACAGACGGTGAACCTAGGGAATCTGAAAGCCACGTGGTCAGTAATCCGAGATAGAGTAACAGATGCTTTTCTCTCACGTTATATCCTTGTCTCTGAACGCAGATAGGTCACCTTTACATGCTCTGGCCCGTTCGTGATTCTGCTGCAAAGGTGAAGTGCTTTATCGTGGGGTATGAGACTAGTCTGGTGGAATTTCTGCCCTGAGGCGGCATACCGGGTTCTTCGCCCCGGCAATTACCGGTTTTGGTTGACGTAGCTTGTCGCTTCTCGCTGCAAACGCATTGATGCAATAAATGTGACAATAGGTTAGAAATAATATTTTCTGCTTGCTTCTGTTGCACTGATAATGTCTTAAATCTTACATCAATAATGTTTATTGTTTACTTTTATTGTTCTTGTCCTTTAGATCCCACGGAGAGCAATTTTCAATAAATGTTAACACGTTATACATTTTATGAAACATTTAAACACAACATATGAATATGATAAACAATCACAATTCATTATAATAAACACGCACTGCAACTTTGTAACCATCAACCAATAATTAATAAAATATCCTCCAACAATGATAAAGTATATTAGCTATACTATGATGGAATTAAAATGTTCATCCATATTATAGAAGGTGTGAGTATTTAAACTTTTTCTTGAGAAATTCATGCTTCTGTGAAATACATAGCAAATTCAAGGATTGATGTTATATGCTTACACCGCAGATTAATATCTCATTCTCGAAATGTTAGGTCAATAGCAAGACTAGAGCTGTAATTATGTGTAGATTGGTTTATTTTAAAGTTATCAAAATTGTCAATAACAAAGATCATGAGAAGATAAATGCATTCATTAGCAAGAGTGAGAAAATAGAACTTTTTAAATAATGATCTGTATGATTGTCATACTATATCATTTTAATCTGTGGATCCTATAATCAGTTTAGCCCACTCTAAAAGATTCGTCAAAAGTCCAGGATGTAGATTTTATCTGAAATTATCTACATGATTCACATTTGATGAAATTGTCATACTCTTCATATTTACAAATTGTAACTCTAGTGTTGAGTTTGTCAGAGATGGACATTTTTTACACAGTTTACATTAAAATGTCAACTTAGAAAAAAGTACTTATTAATGATAACATATTATTTACAAAACGGTAACTTAATCATTTCAATGCAGAAAAATTAGTACACTTATTCTTTGATTGCATGAAATCCTCCTCTGTAGAGAAGGGGGGAGTGATAAGATATCTTTTTAACGCTAACCTGAACTTATTTTTATTAGCATGCAGTTCTTTTATAGATGATGGAAGTGAATTAAATAATATTATGACATTGTAATAAACACTTTTTGTAGTGCCGGCAACTTGTTAATTGGTCTGTCTGTTTCTTTGCTCTGTACATCTGAGTTTTTATGAATATTTCTTAATTATCTAATACAAAGAAAAGTATATGCAGAATGTACTTGCAAGCTAATGGTAAAATTACAAATGTTTTGAATAGTGATTTACAATGAGTTAATGGTTTTGACCCTGCCGTTATTTTTCTATTATTCTTTTTGAATAAGATTTTTTTTTTTACTGAATTTCCCCAGAACATTATTCCATAACTCATTAGTAAGCATAATATACTATTTTTTAGGATGCTGCTATTTATGACATGCATTAATGGTCTGATTAGAAAACATGCCCATCTTAATTTTGGTAATATGTAAGCAATATGGTCCTTGCAATTCATATTATGATATCACAAGACAAAAAAATTTGTTACGAGATATTCGATGATTTCATTGCCTTCATAGTGTATCTTTACGTTTGCAACGTTTTTATTTTTTGTGTTAAAAGTAATGTATTTAATTTTTCAAGTTTTATATGCATTTTATTATTGTCAAACCATTTATTAAGTGTACTGAAAATATCATTGATATATCTGACAGGAGACTGATTTTATGTTCTTTAATGAGAATATCTAGTATCAGAATTGAATAAGATGCTTGTTTATTACCGAGGGAGACCATTGATATATAGTAAAAATAATAATGAACGGAAAATAGAACAATGAGGGATACCGTGCTTTACTATTGAACATTCCGAGTATGGTTGTGAGAACCAACACAAACAGAGGATTGTTATCGCTACTTTTGAAAGATGGATACTTTCTAACTTGCACAGAATTACCCCCCCTCCAAAATTCCCATATGTCAAAATGTAATGAAAAGATGCACAATACACAATCTTTATGCCTTTTGATTCGCAAGTTCATGCACACTTCTTGCAGTAAAGCAAGCAGAGCTGAGCTCTGGAACTGTTGTATCTGTATGTTTCTGCCAATTTAATTCCTCACCCAAGACCTGGATACGAAGAACTTTTGTTCACGAGAAATAAGCGTAACCAATGCTTGCTTGTTTTTAGTTCTAAACTGAATAAAAGTGGTTTTGTCAAAGTTTAATGATAGCTTATTAGCTTAAAACTAAACATTTATCTCTTCAAATGCCTTTATGGCTAAGTTTGAAAGATGAACATGCGATTCCCCAAAAATAAACACGCTGCTATCATTAGCAAAATTGACTATCTTAGGCTAATGGAGCCTTGTGACACACAAGTTTAGTAATATCAGCATTTGATTCAGAACTGTTGAGTTAGTTTTTTTGGATTCTATTAATTAGTTACAAAGTGAACAAATTTAAAAATAGCTTGTCAACACCATAGAACTTAAATTCCTGTAACAGAGGTTCATGATTTATAGTGTTAAAGCCTTAGTCAAGTCACAAAATATTCCCAGAAGAAGTTTTCTATTGTGTTTATTTAGAATACGCAGTGTTTTAGTAATTAGTTTTTAGATACTGCTTGTGGACAATCCTTTCCTAACCCCGAAATAAGATACTGGTCGTATTTATGTTTTAAGTAGCATTAGAAAAATGGCAACTACCTAATTCTGACTCTGGTCATTTTTTACGTGTTTCCTATTACAAATTCTTCTACACAGAATATATTGTTTACATTAAATCTTCACTACTCCTCACACAGTCTATTCATGACACATATGAAGTTTTTAAACTGTAAAACTATCTACTAACAGCAAGGTTTCTAACTAAACTCAACCAATTCCATCTTCACGACGCATCACCTTTCAACTTTTATTTCTTGAAAAATTCACCTGTCTTAGGTAATCTTATCGTAAAATATTCTTTATCACCCACTCCTTAATGATCGTCAACCATTTTTCTCTAATTGAAACCCCTCCTTCATTCCTCTGTACCCTTACATTTCAACCGAATGTGCACAGCATCTAACTTCTCTCCGCATATTGGAACATTATTCCTCAAACCCCCAGTTTACCCCAGGTCTTCCTTCACTTTCCTGTCTGTTGGATCTTTCTCTTTCATAAATCCTACCTGAATGACTTATATTTCGATCTTTTCTCGTACATTAACGAACCTAAAACCTGAACTGAGTGCCCCTCCAAAATTCTTCAAATACGTGCTTTCTTGCAAATAAAATGTCACCTAATCCATTCTCCTCCCCTTAATACTTCCTAGTCAATTATTACTATTTAAATATGTTTCTCCTGATATCTTAAACAACCGTTCAATATATTATCTTCTGATACAACATTTCAGTAACCTTTCCATCACCATTCCTCTCACAAAGACTTCACCTAATTGCAGGAGAGCCCCTAATTAACTTTGTCTTGCAGCAAGGCTTGCCAGATTTTCAGAAATTAACTAAGGCACAAACCCTTTTTTCTCTCTTTCAAAGACCGTTCTCTAACCATAAAAATGAAATTTGTCAAGTTAATGCAATTAATTTAATTTGTACTATATATTGACAGCCAATTCACTCAATACATATAATAATATGTTCATGGTGGTCTAATGTTAACCTGCTTGCCTCGTAGAACCAAGATCGCGGGTTCAATCCCGGCCAGGATCGATAGACTTTTGAGGGGGGGGCGGCGTAAAATTGTAATTACGACTTCTTTTGGACGTAAAACTGTGAATCCCATTTTGTAGATTTACGGCATGTAAAAGAACCCCAAGCCTGAAAGAAGAGATCTCTGAACCAAATACATCGGCCGTTTCGCGCTATGAATTGAATGGGACGCTGGTGACTTGAGATGTTAAAGAGCATCCGTAAATAAACCAAATCAACAAATTAAAAAAAGAAAAACTAAATTGATAACTAGATCTTAAAAACCTTGACAGCTAGCATTGTCATATACAAAATTATGTTGATGTCATCTTTAATTAACTTTAAATAGCTTTTACACAGTTCGTTGCTCCATTTCATATGATATTGAAAACACCCTCTCTAAAAACGCATTAGCGCTTGGAATGCTTAAAAAGTAGGGTCTTAGTACGCTCATATCTGGAACATCTGTAGTAAGACACACTTTAACAAATTTTCTTGTAATATTTGAAAGTTTCGTCCATTCAGTGACCTTAAACTCTCACGAATTCCTAATAAACAGAAAACAGTCAGGCAAATAACACCGTAACACGAGACAGCTATACGCAACAAGGGCTTTTCTGTTCACCCACGCCAAGCTATTCCCAACAAAATTCACGTCCCCACCTACAGGCTATTTGGGGTTAGTGCTTATTCCGACTTCTGTAATTTGAGAAATTTAGATGAATATTTCACAAATTCTGGTCGATTTCGAAATGCAAAAACCACATAAGAGACGAAATACGGAAGGGTACACATTTTTTTTTTTTTTTTTTTTTTTTTTTTTTTTTTTTTTTGGTACAGAGGCCTAATTATAGCCTGCTTCATTTTTGTGGAAACATCTACGTTAAGAATGGGTGAATACAAATGTGGTGAGGGCTTCATTTAATTCACAAAACAGCTTGGTGCTCATCCTATCCCAACCACGCGAGTTTTTGTTCTTTAACGATTGAATAATTTGAACTATCTTTAGTCTTAGTCATTACTTATTTAGTATTTTCAAATATAATTTATAATACCTTTTTAAATTTGGGTGTTGCTAGTTTGATAATGCAAGTACAGTTTGCTTTTATTAGCGCATTGTTTTCCATAGCTTAGGTTAAAAATAATTCTTTTTGTTTGTTTCTGTCTCACTGATAATATGCCATCATGCTTCCACTAAAAGTAGCTGTTATACTCCTTTTTGTAATCTACCCGCTTTGTTCTCATATAATGCATTATATTGTCGGTCCCGGTGGTGTAGAGATACCCATACTTGGCTCCTAAACCCAAGATCCCGGCCGGGACCGATGGATTTTTTTCGGGCGTAAAAATCCTAAGTATGGCTTCCTTCGGAAGGGAAGTAAAACCATGTGTCCTGTATCGTCCATTTACGGCACGAAGAAGAACCTCAAGCCTGAAAGATGAGGCCTCTGAGCAAAATTTGTCGACCGTTTCACACCCTGAATTGAATAGGATGCTGATGATCTGAGGTGTTAAAGAACGCCGTAAATTAACCAAATAAAAATGCATATTACATTTCTTTTTCGCATTTTCCCCATCTATTGTATGTCCATTAATTCCTTATTTAAATACATTCTTGCATCCTTGCACTGAACGATGGTAAAAGATGCTATTAAATACATTCATCTACTGTTATGATGCATTGGGGCCAGCTATTGACTGACATACCTTGCAATCAGCAAGTAAATGCGTATATATAGCGACGATTCAGAGAATAGCTTGTTTACCATCGAGAGAGACCGTGAATTTGCAGACGTTTCAGTTATCGTACACTGAAAGAAATTTCAGACACAGTAGCTGTTTTTTTATCTGTAAACTCAACCTGCACTTAAGCAAAAACTAACCTAGAAACTTTATGAAGCGTTCAAACCAATATGCTAACTTAAAGTTACTTTCATTTGATGCGTTCAATCCAATGTGCCCAATTTAAAGTTGTTTTCAACAAAAGTTGGTGAAACTTCTGTATCTGCACGCCATTGAAATGAAAGTGTTAAAACTTACCTGGAATAAAAGGTAGGTGAATAAACACAGTATCAGATGATGTGGCTTGGTTAAAAGCTAGTACACCACCCACCCTCCGAAATAAGTCAACAAAGGAGGACAAATTTGAAACCTAATGTGTTTTTTACGTGTCAATATGAAGAAATACACTAGAAACCAGTGACGTCAGAAAACAAAAGACATGCGTACATGCTAACACTGTTACTCGTTCTGTGATTCAAAAAGTAATCAATTCATTTCCACACTCATACAAACCTAAATCTAACCTCGGGTAAATACTGGAAACCGTAAGACCCAGTGGTTTACTCCAGCTCGCTACGTCCTAATGGCCTCCGCTCGCCTCCTATTCGGAAGTAATTGGTGATTTTTCCTTCTTGGGACTTCTCCACCGAGCTCTATAGTTTCTCCTTCCCAAGCTTAAAAGCCTACCGGGGAGCCAGAGGGGAGGCCAGTACGAGTTTATCTCTAGGAACGTATGGACACGTTCTTGTATATTGTGTGACAGTGTGTTAAGTAATCATTAGGCGGCGTTTTACTGTGTATTAATTACATTAATATGCCTTATTTCAGGTATCCTATTTTCCAAAGAGTATTAATTTAGATTCGTACTTGCGTACACAACCACGTACAGTACTCAAAGAAGAAACGTTAGATAACATTGTACATGCTCTGGAACGTTCTCCTACAAATCGCTTCAACGTCTTTATCAGCAAACGGGATTTTTCCGTTCCTCTGTTAGACCAGCTACGAAGCTACCGAAGTTAAAACCATATAAAATTGCAAGAACTTAAACTGGATGACTGCATCCAGGAGTAGATTTTGTGAATGCATTTTGAATACGGAGAAATTGACCTTAATCTAATTTTCTTTATAACCGAATCTTGATTCCACTTAAGCGAGTATGTTAATTCACAAAACAACAGATACTGGAGTTCAGAAAAACATAACCTGCTTCACGAGGACCTCCTGCATGATCGAAAGCTTGCAGTGTGGTGCGCCATTAGTGGCGAGAGAATAATGTGCCCTATTTTTTAAAGAAATAGTTCATAATGATCGTATGTGCAGATCTTTTTTGCAACGCTTTTTTCCGTGAATTAACTGCGAGGGAACATAGGTCCGCGATTTTCCAACAGGACTCTGCAACGGCACATACAGCCCATGTCTCCTTGCATGCAGCTCATAAAATATTCGACGATATAGTATAACTAACATTTGGCTCTATCGTCCCTACATCCTGTGATTTTTATTTATGGGGGTTTTAAAGTAATCCAGAAGTGAAAAATAACGTTCGTGAAGAAATTTCTTCCAGTTCTCAGAGGGAATTGAAGAGGGTAATGGTTAATTTCATAAGATTATAAATTTTGGTTGAGTGGCATACATATACGGAAGTTTGTAATCAAAATTTAATGTTATTTACTCTTTCATTGTGTTTGTGCACATTTTTACCCTGTTTCTTTATATTTCTATTTGCGCTTTGGGGGGGGGGAGTCGATAGTGATCCTCATTATTTATTTGTTATGCTCTATATTGTGAGCTTAAGGAATTAATTGAACTATGAAGCTTTCATCCTTAATTCCAATTGTTCATTTTTAAAAAATGCAAAGGAGTAAAGCATTTGCAGAACTAGTTATTGAAATTTATTTGCAGTAAATGATTAATTGAGTGAATACAAACTAGTAAAGAAATTTAAACTAACAAGGTTAGGTTTGCACACAAAAGACGTTTCTATTTTACATTGCTAACAATTTGTTTATGGTTTGGAGACAATAGTAACATCCTATATTAATATTGCTAATATACTCACACCAGTGTTTTAAATTCGGTAGTAATTGAAAGTAAAAATTGGATATAACAATCGCGTTCTTCTGCCCGTATAAATCAGCATAAAATACCTAAGATGCACTACAAACTAAGATCCATACACATGAACCTAAGCACTTCTGGCTTAGAGGGCACCCACTTAGCTTGCAGAAGCGAACACGTACACCAAACACAGAACAAACACACACGTTAATCAATGATAATGGGATGCAAGGTCACAATCTTTTGGAATGACAACCATGTCCGATGCTGTCGGCACTAAACATAGCAACGTGAAATTCAGCTATATAGGGAGTTTCGTTTTAATTTTATTAACGATCTGCAACTTCTTATAAAGTGTTTACTCTATCGGCACTTATGTTAATGGAAAAAACATCGAATTCGCCAGAGACTGTTGTTGTAATTTTGTATGTTAGGGTTTGACTTTGGCTTAGTTTTCAATGCCAGTGATATGTTATTTGTGTGATTGAACAAATGCAATACTTACTATCTGAGTAGGTAGCACAAACAAAACAAAACAGTAACCATGAGACACTGAGTGAACTTTTAACAAATAAAATATTACTAAATTATTGCCAATGTACAAAAAAAAAATGCATATCATCACATCAGGTTTTTCATGGATGTGATGTTGAGCTAGCAACAATCTGGCATTATCTGATTGGAGAAGAATGTTTCTTAGGAGTATAAACTCAATTTTAATTCTCGAATACATTAGTTAACTTACGATAAGGCGTGTTACAAGGAAAGAGTAATTTCTAAAAGAAATGATTTGAATTCAGAAGACTGTTATTATTACAGATTTCTTTGCAATGAATAACGGCTAGACTAGCCTTAGGATGCGAAAAGAGCTTGAGGTCAGATAATTAAATGCACACAAACATTCGCAGGAACGAGAAAATGGTTACTTAAATAGGTTTATATAACGACTAAACATCATTTTGTTTCAAAGTCAACGGCATTTTGTGCCAAAATAAATTTAAAATATTTATGAATTTTTCATATTAATAACGAATATTACTACATTGGACATATGAGGGTCATTTGAAACGTTCTCGGAATAAATCATAAAATGACGGCATAACCTTTTGAAATTATTCTTATTTTTCAACACATTCCCTCTTGACGCTAATGCATTTGTCCAGCGATGCTCCAAAGCCTTTATCTTATCACGAAAATTAGAAACCTCCAGACGTGCAACATAAATTGATTATTTAATCTTTTCATCGGACGAACATTTCTTTCTACAATGGCGGTTTCTCAGTTTGGGACACAGATAGCAGCCCGATGGAGCCAAGTCAGGGGAATAAGGCGGATGTGGCAGCAAATCGTGCTCCAATTCATTGCTTTTCGCCATTGCAACAAACATGTGAGGGCGAGCATTATTTTGATACAAAATTACTTTCTTCTTTGATAAACCAGATCTTTTCTCTCGTATTTTTGTCTTCAAAGGTCTAAAGGTTAGCCTAATACGCTCCAATAGGATGATAATCAATTAGCAATACATTGTTGGCATTCCAGAAAAACGACGCCATGATCTTCCCAAACGACTTCATAAATTTAATGGAGAATCGTGATGTTTACATTGTTTAGACTGCTGTTTTGTTTCAACTGTGTAGTAGTGCCCCCATATTTCATCATTGTCACAAATCGTTACATAAAGTCGGCAGGGTCTCTCTGAAAACGGACCAAACTTTACTGGGAGAATTACACTCATATTTTCTTTTGATCCTGGGTCAGCATGGCGGTAACGATAATTATTTAAGCACAATTCTTTCCTCAAAATGTGAAATACGCGTTCCCCTGAAATGCCCAGAGCTTCAACAGTTTCGGACATCTTTAATCGGCGATCCTCCAGAACTAGGCCATGCACCTCATTGATAATTTCTGATATTCCAATCTTTCACGACCGCGTTTAAACTCCGTGATGCACTTGAAAACTGTTGAAAATGATGGTGCAGAAACCCCCAGAGCGTTTGTTATATCTGTTACATTCATACTCTTCTTTACCAAGTACTTAATTTCGATATTTGCCATTTTCCCCCTATACGCGCACCTGCAATGGAACAAACAGCTTTACTTTTATTTTGAAAAATTGTAGTTATGATCTTCAAAATTGAAATTTGTTTACTTTTTATGTTAACGTCACATTAGCATTATGACTGGTACAGTGAATCTTGCATTTAGTACATACATTAATGTTAGCGTTTTAATTGTGAATGGCTATTAGTTATTCGTTATAAGCATTACGTTTATTTAATTTAATAATATTTTGTCTTATTAAAAATTCAATATTTATGTCAGGCTTTCTTATGAAACTTTCGTTCAGCACCGTATCAGAAAAGTACTGATTTTTAATTTTATTTCCTCTTAGCGGTAGAAAAGAGTACATTTTTAAACCTAAATATAAAATCATAATAATCAAACAAATACATAAGTAAATTTCCCTTGCTGTAAATAAAGTTTAGTAGTATTTTAGCTCCAAATTACTAATTACTTTAAGCAAATTTCACCATGTCATTTTTATTCAGCAAAACAAAAATTTCACTTACGATTAGTTCAGTCACTACAACGATATCACGTGTTTATTTTCCTTTTATGCCGAAGAATTATCATCTTTGGAAAGACAGGCGTGAATAGTACTAAAAAGTATGTTATTTTTTAATGATTTCATTTATTTAAGAACTCTCTTTAACATCTCAGGTCAAGGCATATGTTCAATTCAGGGCGTGAAACGACCGATAATTTTTCATAGAGACCTCTTCTTTCCAACTTGAGTGAGGTTCTATTACTTACCGTAAATCTACGACATGGGACCCACGACTTCTCTTCCGAGGGCAGCGATACTTAAGATTTTTACGCCCAAAAATACACCTAACCTGACTGGAATAGACCGGTGATGTTGGGTCTACGAGACATGTATGGTTACCACTAGACCACCAGGATGTTTCTAATGCACTTGGTAAAAAGACTTTATAAAAATTTAATTGGTTTTGGTCATCTTTTATTAAACCTTCAGAATGCTTTTAATACCGATAGTTGTTACAAGAGACATTAAATCATTTTGCAAGTTTCCTTTTCAAAATGCAAATTATGAATTGTGTTGAAACATCTTTCTCCACGCATAGTTGCAGATGTTGTAATCACTTATCAAAAACACTGCGGAACTTTGGCTGGTGTGATGTTAGCACAGTTGAATGTAAAAAAGGTTTTTCAGTTACTCTAGGGAATTAAAAGTCGCACGGTGTAGAATTGGGACTTTCTCAAATATGCAGCTATTTCGTGCAATGACGTTCTTGTCATTGGATTCCGTCGCCACCTCAGTTTTTCAAACAAAAGATTGAACACATTCCTTATGGCATAGCGACAACCACTAATAAACAAACCTTTATTGAACAGTGAGCATCACTTCCGAAAACAAAAATGTTGTTGATCGTTTTCAGCCAACCACGCGCAGTTTTGAGTTTTGTTGGCATGGTATAAAAATAAAACTTTCTTCAGCAGTAAATTATGTAAAAATAGCATAGCAAATTGTGACAAAAATGTAAATTATTCCTGAAAGGCTAAAATTTGTGAGGCCATAGGAGATTATTTTTCAATAAACAATCCAACCCAATCAAAGATGTTTGCATATTGCTGTATGCCGTCTTGGAATGAATGGGTAGTGTTTAACGCCCGTTTTTACTACAGAGGCACCACAGGCGGTGACACTGGTGATACATGAGATGAAATGATAAATTGGGAAAGGATTTTATTTTAAGGAGGGAAACGTTCCAGGCCTAAGTTTAGGGTATCTCCTCGACATTTGACGTTTATGAGGACTGAGGAAAACCCGGAAAAAACCTCAGTCAGGGAGGACGGTCCTGGCGGGACTCGAACCCCAGATCTCCCGCTCACGAGTCCGCACCTTGACGACCTCGGCCACTCGTGGCGGTCATAAAACAATCAGAACATAGAATTTATAAGTAGACTATTGTTACATCTTGGAGCACATACGACAATCAGTCATGTTGTGCCAGAACAGTTGGCTTAGGTCAAAGAAGAAAAAGTTAGGTATTTCTTAGGGTGTCGTTATCACAGGATGCCCTCCTTTCATGTACGAATTCCAAAACGTTTTCTTCAATGTCAGGATGTCTGTGAGGACCAGAGAATTTCTTCCTACTAGCTTTATTTGCAAATAATGTCATTTTCTGTTGTCGTCATAAGCACGTTGCTCTCAGCTACATTGAAATCTCTTCCTGCCTTTCTGTTACCATATTTTTCTCGGCCTAAAGAATTACTTTACGCTTGAAAGTAGCATCATAAGACGATCTTCTCTGTTTGCCCTCCATTTCGTGAATATCTAATATTCAAACGCTCTATGCAATAACAGGCCAACAATAAAGGTAACGAAGTCGAGAATTGCAGCAATGCATTATGACGTAATAAACGATAAATTTGAATGAAGTTACCGGCGAACTACGGAACGGATTTGCACTTGAATTTAATACGCACCACAATTTTTGAATGTTACATTTGGACAGAAAAGATGCGCATTAGATTCACATGAATACAACTTGCCTGTTAATTTCTCTTATAGTCTGTTCATTGGTTAGCGAACGTGAGACGCAATTTACAACTTTAAATGTTGCCAGGTCACATGGAAACGCATAAAAACATTTTCACAACCACAACAAAGCAGGTGAAGAACTGCGTTCCGTGAAGAGGTTTAGAAAGCTGTAATCTCCAGGGTTCAAATCCCATACGACTTCTTTTTATTATTAGTTTTATAAGTGTATATGCAAAACATTATGTTGCCTTAATATCATATTATATTTTAATGTATCGTTTGAGTTTTATGACATTACTTATGCACATACAAAAATTAATCACAAACTAACACATTCTTTACAAATAACTAAATAAAAAGACCAATAGAAACATTTAACTTCTAAGGTGAAAACACACAGCAATAAACACAAATTAATATCAGGTGTATGAACCTTCAGCATGTCTTCAATCTTCGGGGTATAGATAATGTCAGATTTCTGCAGTAGTGTGTACAAGAGGCTACAACATTCCAGGCTTCTTGAATTTATGCCCATAAGTCATCTTTTGTCCTTCTGCATGTGCAGGGAATGTGTATGCAGTATATTGCATTTAGATAGAACAAATACTGAACGAAATATTATAAATATTATACTATTCATTATATATAAATTAACAGTAATTATGATAGCAGAAAAAGATAAAACATAAGAAAAAGTTACACTTGAGATCGTTATATTTCGGACTCGTGGAGTCCTTCTATGGCAAGAAGACAATGTGCATGGGAAGCAATATTACGAAACTAATTTGACATAATATATTACAAATGTTTATTTTAAAAAGTTCTTCATGCCCTCTTAACCATGGCATCACTGCCCACTCTGCCACAGAGGTAACAGAACATAGATCCTAGACAGAGTCTTTGGTGCATGCCGTATAACACAACTGCTGCAGTGACTGTACAGTTTTGCTGGATACCTTGTGAACCGCGCGTTGTTTCGAGTAGGACTTGAATTTTGCGTTCAAGAGATGACTTTTTTTTTTTTTTTTTTTTTTTTTTTGTCAAGGGTGTATACATACATACATCAATGGGGTCTCAAGTGATTGCATCACAAAGAAAGAACAGTATTTTAATGACTTTTGGAGGAAATTCACAAACATTTAGAAAGGTTTGAAGATGTGTGTGAAGTGTGGGCAGTGAAGTGGGCAAACTGGTCGTCATTGCCAGAAGATCGGGGCAATTTCTGGCAACGTAATTCGTAGTGAAACCTACGGACTAAGCAAATCATTGTTCAGCTTGCTTAGCATTCATCTGCAGAAAGACATGATAACGTAAGACCACCCCGAGAAGAAATCACAAAACTTGGGTTAAACGCCCTCCTCACACATTACTCTAATCCTGCACCTCTGCATTTCAAAAGCTACAGTCTGCAGGAAGAAATTCAACGAAGGTGAGGTCATAATTGCAGCACGAAGATTGCGGTGTCCAACCTGCAGGGTGTGCAAGAGGCAAAGCCATACATTTGCAAGTAAAACATCGAATTGTGTAAGCATAATATTCGACACTTTAACAAACAAAACTCTGAATGAGAAAAGAAAAGGAAATGTTCAGTTGTTTACTAAACGCTTTCGTATTTATATATGCTTGTGTATTTTTTATGTTTTCTCCTTAGTTATAAAAGCAGAAAAAAAGAAGTAAAACTGACAAAAAAGTTACTGCATCTGGCAATACTAAAAGAAGCTGAACGCGATTCTTTTGTTTTGGAAATATAATTGTGCCCCATTTGACCTACACATTTCTCCCAAGCATCTCGCCGGGATTGATAATGGCGCCATTATTCTCATTCGCAATTTTATTGCTGTCATCAGTGGCGTATTTAACTTCTTTCTTCTTTTCCAATGAAGTAAAAACTGCTCTTTGTATATAGATAGTTTCTTAATATTTGTTTTGTAATGTTCCATCTATTTTCTAATTTAGTATAATTAATATATTTGAATATACAAAAAAGTTTGTTTTTCATTTAAGGGGAAAAAGATTGAAATAAAACGATATCGCTAATTGTTCATATACACGTTTTACTTCCCCTTCTAAGCAAACTAATCCAAATATAACCATCTTTATGGCAAATCATTTTTATTTTATTGTGCTGGTATGGAGATTGTTTACACAGTGTCCCATAATGAACGCAAATTTTGTTTTAATCATAAAAAAACACCTTTATTTGAAAAGTGCTAATATTATTAAGTCAATATGAAGCACAAACAATGCTATTAAACATGAAACAAAACATCAGGCAAATATCCTCCATGGCTTCGGTGGCACACCTTCACCCTGTTGGCAAATCTTTTAACGACTTTAAAGCAAAGTTTCAGCTGAATTTCATCTAATTTGCCTCGAGTTGAGGGATGGTTCGTGATTGTCCACATAAACAATATATTACATGCCCCCATAAAAAATAGTCACATGGTGCCAAATGACAAGATCTCCATGGACAATTTTGATCGCCGTTGCGAGAGAGGTAAATGTTCGACGCTGCAAATGGCTTCATTTCTTGTGTTAGTTCGAGCTTAAAAGGGCGCGTATGCAGATCTTTCGTTAAAATTCGCTGCAAACTGCTTCTCGAAATGGTTAATTGTTGAGAATGGCAGCGAATCACTTCATTGGGCTCGTAGCAACGCTCTGTCTGACGAGAATAACATTCTCTACCGATCGACGAGAACGTCCAGGTGGTTTGATGTTCTCTGTCGTTCCTGTGTCTTCAAATTTCCTTGCCAGTCCCTACACTGCACTGTTGACACGTTAGGCGCATTTTGTCTACCAAAAATTACACAAAATCTTCGAACGTTTCTGCTAAATATTCATCGTACTTAAAATGCACTTTCAGAATTTGGGTGCATTGAGCCTTTGTGTATCGTTCCATTTTAGCTGACAACTGCTAATCGCAATACAAATAAATGACAGTCTATTAAATTTCAGGTCTGGCAACCTAACAAACGAAAGATGCTTTCGATTTAAAAACTGCGTTTATTATGGGATACAATATGGTTTTAATTGCATCGAAATGTTTTAAAGAGGTTTTATTTGTAAATCTAAAAATAGAATATATTTAACTATTCTTTGATTTTGAAAAACATTAATTTTTATATTTTTATGGCAAAATAACATATTTCTAATATACAAGATAACTCTGTATGTAACTGTGCTCTCGGCGAGCGCGTTCATATTGCCAATTAGGAAGTGTAGCATTTTGGACCGTTAGCCTTTTCTGTGACATATTTAAGATATTTGTTGTAATAAAGATAAGCGCTTGAATGCACAAGTTTTCTACTGACATAAATCACTTTGGGGCACATTGGAGAGTGGAGGAATCCACATATCATTAGTGGTTTCTAGTCACGAATACTCCATGAATTTCTAATAATGAAATGCGAACATTGAGGGCTGTGATTTATTCACTCATGGCATATAATTCTCCAACTTTATACAGGAGAGCACTTGATAATGATATTGAAGATTTCTGATTGGTTGCATACCTCACTCACAAAATCACCTTCTCTTTTTAGAAATGAAATAGATATAAAGGTACCTACCTCATTCTCGTTTCTTTTCTTTACTTATTTTATCTTTTACACTTTCTTACTCCAGAAAGGTTTGCAATACTAACTTCAGAGAATTTTACCGTCGAACCGTTCCTAATTTCATTTGCTATTTCTGTTAACACATGAATATACATTGTAGAATGGGATACTTAAACTGATACACCTCTCTTTGTTCTCAACATAATGCATCAAGAAAATTTTCACATGATAAAATTAGCAAATATATGGCTAAATGCTTTGTAATTTTACCTTTAGACAAAAATTAATTAGCATAGAAAGCGATCGTTTAGGACAATAGATTCTAGAAAAAACATGTTATCCAAATAGCGGTAAAATGATGTCATTTTCCAGACAAAACACTATCAAAATCCTCCAACAGTTAAAAACGGGCGTTAAACACTCTTAAAAAAAAAAAAACTCCAACAGCCAATGGCTCTTTTCACAAATCGGAGAATCAGAGTAAGCAAAATAAATATATTGATATCTTTGTATTGCTTTATATCCATGACCGAGAATTCCCTTTGATCACTTCCTTTCCACTCTTAACTCCAGTCTCTAACTTTCTGTAAACTCTTCTGTCTTTTCCATTACTGCTACTTTTCTTTGTATACGAAAGCTATTCAATGATCATTATTTTTTACCGCCAAAAATTTAATTTTACAATATTTTGTTAACTTAATGCATAATATATACGTGGTACTAGTTTCATTCTTGTCACTTCCGGTTCCTGCTTATGAGAGGTGTAGAAGTTGACACATTCAGTTCCATCTACAGCAAAATGAAGGTGACTCACAACAAACAATATACTGCTCTGAAATTCTGCTTTCGTCCCAGCAAATATTCAGCCCAGGCCTATACAGGAAGCCTAATGTAATCCATTTTAAGTTTGAACTTGTAGTACTGAGTTGGTAACTGAAAAGTTGTTCATGAGAAGTGTTTGTGCACGGTGGGTCCCAAGACTGCCTCGTGCTGGTTTACGTGAAATTGAAGATGATGTTACAGGAAGATGCGGAGTGTCTTTAAAAGTTAATTAATTACTGCTGACGAAACTTGACTACATTCATTTCCATCTTAAGAGCAAACAGAACAGCTCTGTGTGTGAATATCTCCGTCATAAAAAGCAAAAGTGGTTGCTTCTGCTGAAAAACTATAGCCATCTACTCTTTTCGATATTCAAGGTATTATTTACCAGCATATTGCACCTGTACATACGACTATAATTGGGCAATATTACAGAGATGTTCTGAAAACTCTACAAGGCCATATTTCCGTACAACAAGCTGGAATCTGCATCAAGATAATGCACGCCCGTACATCGCAAATGTTGCTGAATATTTCACAAAAATGAATGAGAAATGTTTCCCTCACTCTGCCTACCCACCGCCACGAGTGGCCGAGGTCGTTAAGGCGCGAACTCGTGAGCGGGACGTCTGGGGTTCGAATCCTGCCAGGACCGTCCTCCTTGACTGAGGTTTTTTCCAGTTTTTCCTCAGTCCTCATATATGGCAAATGCCGGGGAGGTACCCTGAACTTAGGCCTGGAACGTTTCACTCCTTGGGGAAAAAAAAAAAAACAAAAAAAACTTTCCCAATTTATCATTTCATTTCATGTATCATCAGTGTCACCGCCTGTGGTGCCTCAGTTGTAAAAATAGGCATTAAACACTACTCAATAGCTCTCCCTACAGTCCATATAAAACACAATAGCCCCGTGTTGCTTTTCCATTCCCCATAATTTTTTTTGAATGGTGTTTAACGCCTGTTTTTACTATTGTGGGACCACAGGCGGTGGACACAGATGATACATGAGATGAAATAATGTATTGGGAAAAGATTTTTTTTTTTTAACGAAGGAAACGTTTCGGACCTAAGTTCAGGATACCTCCCCGGCAAATGCCTTTTATGAGGAATGAGGAAAATCTGAAAAAAAAAACCCTCAGTCAGAACAAACGGTCCTGGCCGGATTCGAACCCCAGACCTGCCGCTTATGAGTCCGTGCCTTAACGACTTCGACCATCCGTCGCGATTTTCCCCATATAGAAGAAACCCTTCGTAAGAGAAGTTTATCCTTCATCAGAAACAGTGGAGAAGTCTGCGGAGGCGATTCTGAAGGACATGTCGAAAAACGGGTTTCAGCATGTCTTTGAAGACTGGCAGAAACGCTGGGACAGATGCATTGCATCCAAGTGGGGCTACTTTGAGAACCTAAGTATGGCTTCCTTCGGAAGGGAAGTAAAGCCGTCGGTCTCGTGTCGTACATTTACGGCACGAAAAAGAACCTCAAGCCAGAAAGAAGAGGCCTCTGAGCAAAATTTGTCGGCCGTTTCACGCCCTGAGTTAAATGGGACGCTGATGATCAGAGGTGTCAAAGAGCATCCGTAAATAATAATAATAATAATAATAATAATAATAATAATAATAATAATGATGATGATACGTTGACAAAGATCATCAAAATTAATCGGATAAGTAAAGGCATGTAGAAAAAAAATGATAATTTTTTATTGAACAGCCCTAGTGTGTGCGCGCGCGCGTGCGTGTGGCAGCCCTTTGCCTCGTCTGTAAACATTCCCTTTTGCGGTATTATAGTAGACTTATGAAGCCGGGACATTCATAAGATGCCGCTACGTTGTCGATGGTGAAGGCGATATGGTTATGACATATCTTTATATACAACGACTCCATTCTTACGTCCGTGCACATAAAGGCCATCAATTTGCAACAATATTATCATTTTGAAAGGTGTCATTCTCTGCACACCAAAAGCTCTATTCCTTTTCCTCTTTCAATCTATGATCACTTGTCTTTGTAAAAAAAAGTTTATCTCTTGATGCGTATCTTAAAAACCTAGTAGAAAAGTTCTAAAACGAAAAACATCTCTCCTGCCTTTTATAATCCCGAATCATCCCAGCGAACAAAAAATTACAATGCAAGCTGCTAAGATATAAACAATGTTGTACATGATTAAGAGGGAAATATTTAATATTGGTGTTAATTTCATTCAGCTATAGCAGTATTTAGGAGAAAGACCAAGGAATAGCGGTGGTTTTAGTTATTTACTTATATTTTAAAATAATGTTAATATATACATATAACAATTCTACACATTGTTTATTTAATGATACTGTATTTTTTCTTTTCACATTTCTTTATATATATATATATATATATATATATATATATATATATAGTGTTTAATTTTGAAACTCACATTAGAAATCTCACGTGCTCAAAAATTTTATGTTATTTATTTTGTTGTTAGTTCCAAAACATTTATAGTAAAAATAAATCAAATGTATTTTATTGCACGCAATATAAATTGTAGTTACTCATTGCGCTGTTCAATTTATATTAATGCTAAGCAATGATTTATTAATGGTGCTAAGTGCCATTTTATATAAAAGAAAGAGATACAATACAGAATATTTTTGTATGAAATACAACAGTGCATTCCTTACATGGTGTTTCATTTCTTCCAGTTTAGAAATGGATAATAAAACATTTTTTCAACAACACTTTTAAATATGGCACCTGACACATTGATATTCAGTGTTTTAGTTATACTTCAGGTATCTTCTCTTCCCTTATGCATCTCTTTCAGACAGTGTGAGGAAAAACTGGCAAGAAACAAACAACTTAATGTACTCCCATGGAGGAAATTGCTTTTTGCAATTTAAGTAGATGTGTAACTGGAATATGTTATGGTTGAAGTTATGCATTAGTAAACGTTAAAGTTAAAGATAAATTAATCAATGTTGGGCCCAGAAATTTCCATTTCTGACCTAAAGGAACTATGGAAAACTCAAGAATAACAAAATTTTCAACCAGCATTTGATAGCCCTGCAGAAAGGAAAAATGTCTATGGAAGAGAACTTTAAAGTAGCAGAATTTTAACTGCTTTCGGACTCAAAATCTACAGGCTTTACAAATAAAGCTTTTAATGCTATAAGATTTGTGACCTGGCTAAAAGCTTGCAAACAGCAACTTTAAGGGAAAGCGTAAGGATTTATATTTCCTATCTCGCCATGTACTTTTTCTGAAAGTTATGTCCTTTTCTCCTGGAAGTATAAGCCAAGAGAATGAAGCTTTGCGCGCACACACAAATTTGTAATTATTGAATTTAGACCATATTTTTAAAAACACATTTTTTAAAAATGTTTCCAACCAGACTCTTAAGTTTGCTTAGTTAGCAAAACTAGTAATAATATGACATTTAACTTCTAGCTTAGGTCATTACCTAGTTATCCTTGAATTTTTTATACTTCTATCTTGAAAAGCAGTACTTTTAGAAGACATTTTAAGTTCAAAAATATGCAAAATAAGACTCTAATTGAAAACCATTTCAAAACTGTTTTTAGAAATGCCTTGATCAACATTCAGCAATTATAAATAATGACTATATCTAAATGTGTGCTGCATTTCATTTTCCTAGCTTATGTCTTCTAGAGAAAAGATACGTTTATTTCATAAAAGTAACATTGCAGAAACAGGAAATATAATATATATGTACAGTCTCTCCTCAAGGGAAGGCGAGACAGTAGGGTGGAAAGAACCCTGTTGTTGTGACTGAGCCACCGAAGCATGCGTCTTTTCTTCTCAAAGCCGCTGTGACTGTCGGAGGGCGCGCTGATCGCCGGAAGAGAAATGCGAGATCCGATTTTTAACATTGAGTTTCCTATCTATTCGTTTTCAGTTTATCTGTGGTTTCGATGCATTACGTTACCTTAGAGATTCAAAATTTACTTTTAGCATCTTCCCTTGAAGAACACAAAATGTTCGAAATATTTCGCTATTTCGGTGACGATTTTGGTATTTTTTTATTTTTTCCTGCCTCTCTTAGTCTAAAAACTTTAATGCCGTTCTTTGCCTCCCCCGTGACACGAGATACTGTACTTTTATTTAATTTAAGGCGGAAACGCATTTTATCTTTATTAAAATAGGATTTCTCTTAATATTTGTATAATCTGCAAGCATAGTTAATTTGATATCTATAAAAGATTCCTAGTATGAACTTTTAAAACAAATCAAAGGATAACTTAGCGACGATAATCTGTCCATCGTAACTTTATAGTAAAATATTACTCTACGTTTCTCGCTTTGCCCATTGTTGCTGTTGGCTATCAAATTTACCGCCACACAGAATCGTTAATAAACTCGGCCGCTATTTTCAGTATTTCATCGTTTGTTGTGCTCATGTGTTACATCACTTTCATATGAACGTTTTGGTTTTCCGCAGAAGATTAAACCAAAATATTTTGCATTAAATGCTTTCTTCACTCTATAAAAATAAAAGGCATATAAATTACCAAGTATATTCGTGTAATACGTTATCTATGATGATATCACTTATAATCAAACTGCTTTGCACATGTTGGCTATCCTGCTTTGACATGATATACAAAATGGCAGCATATATATTTTTTGAATAGTGTTTAACGCTCGTTTTAACTACTTAGGCAATTACAGGCCGTGGAGACTGGTGATACATTATATGGAATGTATATTTTTTTGCAGCGTTATTATTGAAGCATTACAAATCTATTAGATAAGAGCTAAACAACTTTGAAAGTTTATTAAGTACGTTAATGGGTATTTCATTATAGCAACTAACAAAATTTTTCATTTTGAGATGCGATAATTTTTTATAGTCAAGACATAGTACATCTTAAAACGAAAAAGTAAGAACTAAAATAAACTTGACTTATATGTTATTTAAACGGTATTTTTAAAATACATTTTTGGCTAAAGAGTGTAAGCACGGCGCTGTTACCCAACGAATCCTAAAGAAAAGCCTGGACGCACGATATCTCAATATCAGAGGAAATTAGACTTGTCGAGATATATCGGCAGTTTCATGTCTTTGTTTCTGTTGCAATAACTAACGCTGCAAAGGAACGTAAGCTGATATTTGGAGCGTTGCCCAATGAATTGCTGAAATATGGAGCAGTTGTACAGAAAGAAACATTGGCTATTGTTAACACAACCTTTTCTGCTGCAGAAACGAAAGTTACCGACCGTAACGGCAAGAAAGTGAAGTTGCCTTTAGCAATAAACTATATAGAAGCACCTTTCTTCTACTTCTTTGTAACTATTGGATGTGGGTGGCTGTAAATGCTTCGTTAGTGAACCTACCCAGTTAGCGGAAAAATGAAACAAGGTACACTTTCCGTGACTGAAGTTAGTGTACCTACTGCATGCATCTGTTTAATAGCTATAAATAAGAAAATCAGAGTAAACAATATTAATGTCGAAAACTGAAGACAGGGCATGTTTAACATCGCGCTTATTTGTAATTCAAAAAAAAAAAAAAAAAAAAAGTTTCGATTTTGTTTTGGCCGAAATTTTATGGGTTTATCTCTGTCACTTCGCTCTCAAATCGCTATCCCAGTGTGCGTTCGAGGCTATTGTGCTTTGGCATTACGTCTTGTTAAAAGTTTAAACTATCAGTAAACATAGGTTTCGGTGCTAAATGACAGTAAGATTTTTACGATTTGTATCTTAAAGAGTTAAAATGTGTTCCAAAGCATCTTAAGTGTATTCATGTTTGGAGTAAATGCTCATGAAATGCTAAAATGTAAATACTTATATCAATAATCATCTCATGTTAATATTCAGACATTCCGTTGCTGAAGAACCAACATAGGAAAGAAAAAATTCCCCAGAATTCCCCAGTAACTTTCCGTTGTATAGCAAGAATCTTGTCAGACACGCTGACAGCCGGTTTAGCAGAAACCTGTTTATAGAAAGCGTTGTGTTTACACACAGAGGTAGCAAAACATGCTATCACTTCTGAAAATGAAAATTTTGTTGTATACGCACCCAGTATTAGGAACTCAGAAGAAATGTAGCTATTGCCATTGTATCATGAAATAATTTTTGACCATTTTCTTCAAATTTCCATCGATCCTACTAGGCACCAAAAATGACAATGAAAACAATTGTGTGTGGCCTTTAACGCTCTAGCGGTCGCAATTTTTGTTTTTTATCAACGAAACTCCGCATATAACCAGCATTTAACAAACGATCCGTTCAATTCGTTAACCAGCAAAACTGGACCATTGAGGGTGGGAGTTAACCTAAAGCGAACGTTTTTTAAACATTTTAAAAATCGCTCTAACGGGTGAAATTTTTGTTTTTCTGAACAAAACTCGGCATATTTAAAATAAATGGCTAAAAGTACTATCCGAAAATCAGGGCGTTCGAGCTATTAAGAGTAGGGGGTATGCTAAAAACCGAATGAGGGTTAAAGCAAATTTAAAAATCGTTCTAGCTGCCGTAGTTTGAATTTTTTTAAAGGAAATTTGATATATGTCATTGAAATAAAATAAAAAAGGATATGAAAATCATAGGAATGAAATTAACAAGAGTGGGGTTTACCTGAAACCCATCATTTAAACATTAGCGGCACTAATATTTGCTTTTCGCAAAGAAACTCCGTATATACCATTTAAATAAAACAAGAAAAATATTTACTGAAAATCAGGATGATTGGGCCATTAGAAGTGGGAGTTTACCTGAAACCCGGAATTTAAAATCCGCTCTATCGGCACCAATATTTATTCTTTCACAATAAAATTCGGTATTTAATATCATTGTTGAAATTAACTTATTTTTAGAAGCAAACTGAATTTAGTTTCGTAATGCCATTGTTGTCAGTCACGTTGCTATTTTTCTCAAATGACTCTCGAACAGACAAATTTTTTTCCCTTATTGTCAGCCACTTTCTGTTAAACGGTGGATGTAATTCTTATTTAGAAGCAAATTGAAGACTTTATTAAGAAGTTTACACTTCCAGTTTTTTAACAGCTACAGCAAGATACCAAAAGGAAAGGTTTCTAAAAGTTGATTGATTAGATAGTGGATCTGGAACCATAGATTTCGCCACGTGTGCCAAAAGCAAGTGCGCTGTGACCAAAAAATCGCAGCATTTGTACTGCATAAAGAGTCTGCAGGGCATGTCAGCAGCAGCATTGAGAGGAAACAGGGAACCAGTCCCAACAGCAATTTCAGGTTTTTCTGGCTCTTCAGAAGACAATTTTAATCCACACACACTTGTGTGTGTGTGTATGTGTGTGATTGATTGATTGATTTATTTATTTAAGGTCGCTCTTTAACATCTCAGGTCATCAGCGTCCCATTCTATTCAGGGCGTGAAAGGGTCAACAAATTTTGCTCAGAGGCCTCTCTTTCAGGCTTCAGGTTCTTTTTCATGCGGTAAATGTACGACATGGGACCCACGGTTTTACTTCCCTTCTGAAGGAATCCACATTTAGGATTTTTACGCCCTAAAAAATCCATCGGTCCTGGCCGGGTTAGAACCCGCGATCTTGGGTTTAGGAGGCAAGTATGGTAACCACTACACCACCAGGGCCGACTGTGTGTGTGTGTGTGGGTGCTAGTATCAGCAAATGTGTCAAGGCATGTGGTACAGAACCCAGTATTCAATAAAGTTCTTCAAGACATCAGCTGCCAAAAGATACCAAAATGAATATTTGGATAAGAAAAAATTGCACCAACTATACGAGAAATAGATTAAATTCATCAGAACAGAACTACAGAACTGTAACGTGTGGATTTCAGCATATGAGACACCTACAGTTGCGGTCGCTTCTTTGCTAACGTTGTGGGAGGTAAATTAGACCCCACAGAACGTGGTAAACCCCGCCTCATATTATGCAAGGACGAAACGAACCCCAGCACCGTAGCCTGCACCCTCAGAGACACTGTACGCATCCTATGGCTAACAGAAAACCGAGATAATAAAGTTCTACTGATTGTGACCGAAAGTGCAGCTTACATGATTAAGGTGGGAGAGACGTTTAAAATTTTCTACTCTAACATACTGCAAATCACCCTGCTTACTCACGGCTTACGCCGATAGGCTGAAGAGGTTAGGAACTATTTCCCAGGAGAGGACAACATTATTTCATCCGTGAATAAAGCCTTCTTCCAGTCGCATTCAGATTTTCAAGAAAATGCTACGACAAATACCTTTGCCACCAGAACCCCATCATCACCTGCTAGGGTACTTGACTGCAGGCAACCGTCTACTATGTCAAATATTATGAAGACATCAAATGTTGTTTGACGTCAACAAAGCAGCCTAAATAGCAAAGGAATAAGAATAAGAATAGCTTTCCTTTATTAACGCTAGTTTCAGCATTTTTGTTACGAATAAGGTTGGTTTTGTTCTATTTTCGTCTCGAATTGATTAAGTTTGTTTTGCTGAGCTTTTTGTCTTAATTATTGTTTAAAGCTTTTAGATGTAAAAAAATAGGTTATCATAATCGCCTAGAGTACTTTTATAAAAAGGATATGAAACACTTCATGCAAAATACATTTTGCAAGCAATCAATTTATTAATTTTATCTCATCCTTAAACTTACATAAACTTAGGACAAAGTGAGTATACACATTACCACAGCAAGTTTAATTACAGATGTAATGTGTGCAGATATTACTATTATTGTTATTATTAAAGCTCGGAGTTGTCGTAAACCTAGATGCTGCATTATTAATATAGCAACTTTCGACATTGTTATATTCGCGTCTTTATCTTTCGTTTTTGCCCACCAGAGCTTCGTGATTCGTTCGTTCGTTCGTTCGTTCGTTTTTTTTTTTCAGGTTTGCCAACACCTATTTAATTTCATTATATAGTGCTGTATGCAGTATATTTTAACCACCAGGGGGAATATTTGCCTCGGGTTCAGATTTTCCTCAACAGTTGTGCATCTGCTTGAGCGATTCATGTTTGTTTTTCATAGTTGCCAACCCAACCGTTATATAATTTTACGATGTACCAACATTTTGGCATGTATTTTTTTCTTCATTTTTTCCATAGGGCGGATCCATGCATGACCTTAAAGCGCTTTTTTCTCTATTTTTTAATTTTACCGCATAAGCTACAACTCAATGTGGCTGATAATGTACAACCGTTAGAAATTAGTATGGATATATGAATGAAGCAGTCGTCAATTTAACAATTTATATTTATGAAGTGAAGGACTGGATCTTTCGGTTTCTAGGATTTACTCCATGTTAGGATTTGGTTAATATGTGTGTGTATTTATGAATTGATTATTACCAACTGCGTTTTTCGATTGTTATATTTAATGACGTTAAAAGGCCATTATTACATTTGAGGGCGGAGGTTAGTTGCTTGCAAAATGCAGATATACTGCTTTGTTCACTGTAATTCAACATGGTCGTATGCAATTTCGGTATGTTAATAACGCAACGTCAAAGAGTTTGTTGTACACTATTTACTCATTATTCCACCAAAGTTTATTTGCTATTTGCTACCACATTACTTAATCCAATAACAATGTCTGCACATAATCTTTTCTTTCACGGTTCATGAATTCCTTTTAATTACTTAGTTGCCCCTTATTGCAATCCACTTCTCACTTCTTTGAATTAACATTTCACCCCCCCCCCCCCCCAATAGTCAGATGTCTTGTCTGCAAAATGGGCATAAACAGCATCCATCACTTCTTCGTCATACCTAAATTTCCTTCCTCGAAGGTATTTCTTGAGTTTTGAGAAGAGGAAATAGTCACTGGGAGATAGATCTGGACTGTAGGTGGAAGATCGATATCCTTGGAGTTGCATTTCTTCACAGCTACCTTTGCAACCGAAACTGTGTGCACATGCGCGTTGTCGTAAAGAAGACGCACAGCACCACTCAACTTTCCTCGCCTTTTCTCTTTGATGAAAGCACGTAGTCTGTGCAGTAGGCCAGCATAGTACTCCCCATTTACTGTGGTGTTCCTCTCCTTGAAGTCAATGAAGAGAATTCCTTCCAGCCCCAAAAGATTGTGGCCATGATCTTCTTGGTTGACTGAGTGACCTTGGCCTTTAGAGGCGATGCTTCCCCAGGTTTACGCCTCCCACTCCATTTATTCCCTTGGACAAGAGATCATAGTAGTGAACTATAGTTTCATCTCCTATAACAATGGTTTGCAGAACTTCTCTCTCGTTACCACGGGAGAGCTCCAAAAATTCCTGACAACAAATGACTCGTTGCTGTTTTTGGACGAGGAAAAAGTCTAGTCATATCTTGCACTAACCTTATTCATGTTTAAATATTCATGAATAATTCGAAGGACTTTCTTTTATAAAGGTCCAACCTTGCTGCTATTTCTGTAACTTTGAGCCACCGATCTTGCATAATTTCTTCTTCCACAAGAGCGATCGATGTTTTCAGAAGTGAGCACCTCCAAAGACTGACCTGCATGCTCTTCGTCTTCAATGCTTTCTTGACCCATTCGAAAAAGTTTGGCCCATTCTTTTACGGTAGAATATGAGGGGGATGCTTCCCCATATACACAGTCCATTGGCTGTTTAATTTCATTTGGAGTAAGTCCTTCTTTTGTGAAGAACTTAATAACAGCTCGAGACTCCATTTCGAACATGTCACAATCTTCGATTACCGCCACGGGTGGCCGAGGCCGTTAAGGCAGGACTCGTGAGCGGGAGGTCTGCGGTTCGAATCTCGCCAGGACCGTCCTCCCTGACTGGTTTTTTTTCCAGGTTTTCCTCAGTCTTCATAACTGGCAAATGCCGGGGAGATACCTAAACTTAGGCCTGGAACGCTTCCTTCCTTAAAAATAAAATATCCTTTCCCAATTTATCATGTCATCTCATGTATCATCAGTGTCCACCGTCTGTGGTGCCTCAGTTGTAAAAAAGGGGCGTTAAACACTACTCAAAAAAAAAAAAACTATCTTCGACACATAGCCTTCTTTATACAACTATATCTGAACCACTGAACACAGCGGAGCGGAAGTTACATTGCAGTTATTTACTTAACAGATAAAGTATGACACCAGATAAGGATTTTGTGAAGGCGATAATCCTTATCGGCAAGGCCGGAAACTTATATATCACATTTCCGTTTCTAGTGTGTTTCTTACTGTTGATATACTGGTGAGGTAAGCACATTACGCAGCAATTTCGTTCTTCTTATAGATTTCAACTATAAATGCAAATGCTCTTTTTTGTGATTTTGGCTGTTGTACTAGCTTTTAAACGAGTCATATCATTTCCTAATGCTGTTTTTATTCATTCTCCTATCAGTCTAGGCAAGTTTTAACACTTTCATTTCTATGGCGTGTATATACGGAAATTCCACCAAATTCGTTTATTAAAACTTGTTCCTGCAGCATTTTCTACAAATAAGAAACAATCCTATATATTAACAGCATATAACGTGTGTATTTGCATTTAGCAATACATTCGTGTACTGTCATATTCTGGGAGGAAACTTAGATCGTGTTTCACTTTTGTTAGACCGAAAATGGTTTGTAATAATATAATTTACTGGTATGCTCAGATGCACGGAAAGTCAAAATGTTAATTACTGCTAACGGACTGATTTAGTTGAAATATATGAGTAAGATTGTCTTTATTGAAGAAAGTTGTGAAGCAGTGAAATATATCTGAATATTTGTACGTTGTTAGGTTATACCTTACATTAAAATTTGCGAATAGAAAGTTCATTCAACAAGAGAGGATGAAGGGAAACGACTTAAAATTTGTTCATTTGTAATGCCGGATTAAAAATTTATATCTTTTGTTTTTACTTTATATTTTGTGCTGCAGAGAAAATAGAGAACTGTTATCTATTTTCACTTTCAAATGAATTGACTACAGAATAGTTTTATTTGAACTTAGTCTCTATTTTCAAATGAACAGCCGATGCTTTTCTTGTTGTTTGTTTAAGAAAAAATATTTTCAATTTCATATGTAAGCAATATTGAACAAATTCATGAACTTCTTTCACTTCATACTGCATACCTTACATCATAAGATGATATAAAACGTCTAAAGAGAGAACACAATCAATTTAAAAGGAAAGATGACGCGGCACTCCAGTTTGTGCTCTAACGGAAGAAAACATTAACGCCGTTGCTGTCATTGTGAGAGAGGATCGTCGAGCAACATTAAGAACACTTTTTGAAATTCTAAAAATTTCACTGGGTGCACTCACACGTTGATAACTAAAAAGCTACACATGAGACGTTTTTATGCACGGTGGTTTGCAAGACTGCAGATTTCGTTTATGTACATGTTTGCAAGTAGTGTTACAGGGAATGCGAATTTTCTTTTAAAGGTTATCACCAGATCCGAAGTTCAAAAATTTATTTTAGTTAATATGGGTAGGCAAAAATGTACTTAAATTACTGAAAATAGGCAGTAATAATTAAAATAGACATTTGTTAAAAGTGAAAACATACAATAATATCGCTTATTATTACTGAAAATGGGTATTTAACATACTTAAAAATTTCTTTATCACAATAATTAAGTACTTAAGCTTAGGTTACAAGCAACAAGATTTTTTTTTCTTCAAGGTATTAACTGTCATAGTCAGAAAGAACTTTTTCAACATGGAAAAAGAACGTTCTACTTCCACTAAAGTAATTGGAGCATATTTAAAACAAGAAGCTATTTCGGAAGGACTCATACCAGCTACAACAGAACATCCACCTTTCAGAATATTATGGAAATGTTGATCAAAACAAAGTAATGTAGTTTTGAATAGTCCTGGGGAATGAGCAAAAAGATGCGCAGCGGTTTCTGGTCAAGTTCATTTTCTGTTTATGCATTTATAGGGGAATCAGGTTATTATCTCTCTTACTTCCTTATTGAACACATTGTAGGGACGGTTTATTGCACAGCTGTACCGCTCTCATTTTTCTCGCTTGCAATTGTTTGTTACATTTATGCAGTTGAGAATTGTCTCGTGCGGATCGATACAAGGTCATTCTGCAGGACTATTCAAAGCTACAGCACTTCCCTCATCCTCTCTATTTCTCGTATGTCCTAGGTAGCCGTGCGCTCCTTTCACTAAAGAAGTTTCTGTTATTTAGGAAAGTGAACGGGTTGAGGAGAAAGTTTTCGTCTTCTCGAAGAAAAGAAAAAATAAATGCATGGCAATATTATCAATATATATATTTTGTGACATGAATATGCCATTAATTTTTATAACCTTTTTCACTTCGATGTATTGAAAGTATTTATGTGCTTTTTAACATGCATAAATAATCGCAAAAAAAATCTATACCGATTCAAAGAAGGAAAAAAAGGCTTTACATCTTAAAATGGGCAACAGAAGCCAAAACAGGCAAAATAGAAACTGACCGTGCCGACCACAAATGTGCGGAAATATGTTTATTTCTATCTGAATCTTAAATATGTTCATTGGACAGATAAGGCATTTTACCTAAGTTCCGGACTCTGGTAATCACTGCTGATGAAATTTGACTACATCATTTCGATCCTGAAAGTGAACAGCAAAACTCTGCGCAGGAAATCTTCACCGTAAAAGCAAAAGTGGTTGTTTTTGCTGGTAAAGCTATGGTCATCTCATTTTTTATATTCAGGGAATGGTTTAACAGCATGTGGTACACGCACACACAACATTTAACTGAGAAATACTACAGAGGTGTACTGAAAACTCTGTAATGCCATCACACGCAATAACTAAGGCATATGCACGGCCGCACATAGTAGTGTTATTGCTGAATCTCCCATAAAAATAAATGAGAAGTGTGTCCTTCATCCTCCACATAGTTCAAATTTAACACCACCCTTTTCCCCAAATTGAGGGATCGGTTTCGTAGGAGGCGTCTGGGACAGACGAATTGCATCCAACGGGGATTACTTTGAGAAAGGTCATCAACATTATGAGGACGAGCAAATGTATGTTGTCAAAAAAATATGATCATTATTTGTTAAATGTTCCTAGTAGCTATATACTCGTAGATGAGCTGCATTATGTTACGCAGGAGAAATCGTACACCTTTAACAAATATTCAAAACTGCCCGCTATTTCACTTCACTTCACACCTTTCATAAAGCAAACGACGTCTGCCATTCTCATTAACGTAATGCAAGGACAAACAAGTAGTCCTGGGCCAAATAATCCCCCTGCTCTAATGTTCCTAAACACACAAGCCCTTAGAAAACAATCTTGTGGATGGACCTGGAGGAAAGAAATATGTAAAATACGCGAAAAGGAAATAAATACATAAAGGAGAGCTTGCTAGATCCGTAATAAAGCTAAAACGTGGAATAAAATTTCCTTTATCGTGTGTTTATGGGAGATGTAAAAATTCCTGTTTTTAAATTACAAAAGCTTTGCTTCCAAATATTACTTTATATTGCGTATTAGAATTGTCATCTGCTGTAACTTATCGGGAGGGAAAATGCGCCGTTTTCTGGCTTTATACAGGGTTTCCAGAATAAGTCCTCACCGCTTGCATGGGATTTTGTGTCTCGGCCCTCATCCTCACTCACTGCCACCTATCTGTCCTTGAGTTTCCAAGCAGTCACCATTGTTCGCGAAAATCGCAAGACAGCTGATTTTAGAACAACGTGTTTTTGTGTGTAAATATTATTGAAGTATTAATCAGCTCGTCGCGTTTGCGAGAAATTAATTTGTGAATTCCCAAAGCAATTGCTTCCTTCCGAAACTGCAATTCACGATCTTGTGATTAAAGTTGGTAGTACTGGTATAGTGCAAAACAATAAACTTGCGCGAAGACGTACAGTTTAACAGAAGGCAAATTGAACGAAATTACCACAAATCTTGAACGTTCACCAATAAAATAAACTAAATTTCACAAGTTGGGTTTTAGTGTCTTTGCACATCTAGCAACAAAATTGTTAAAACTCAAATGTTACAAGTTCACGTGTAATAACAAGGTGATCCCGTAGCAGGTTTGCGTTATTGTGAGTGGTTTCTTTCATCAGTGCCTGAAGGGTTAATCTACCCACAGCTTGTGTTCTTTTCAGACAAGGCATGGTAGCAATTGATGTTCTGAAAATCAAAATTGTATACAAGAAACACCTCTTTGTGGTATGAAAATTGGAGTTTGCTGTGAAAATAGTGCAAGATGTATAATCGATTGGATTTGTTACGAGTAGACTGTAAATGCAGAGAGCTACCCCATTTTTTATTCAACTGACCGATATGGTTGGTTTCAGCAACATTCCGCCACTCTCATACAGCAGAGAAGTTTATGGATAAAATTAGTGCAGATGTATGGCCATCTCGCTCCCAAGATCTAAAGGTCTGTAGTTTCTTTTTGGGGTACCTTGAAGGATAAAGCATACAAAACGAACTCAAGGAAAACTGAATTCAGAAATATTACAGTGGTCGAACTTAATCGTTTCAATCGGATTGTGTTTACCCCTAATTTTTTTTTTTTTTTTTTTTTTTTTTTTTTTAACTGGGGGAGGACGACATTTCCAGCATTTGCTACAAGATCAGATTTTATACACAGTGGAGAATTCTGAAGGGTTTCCAGAATATGTCCTTACCGCTTGCACAGGGTTTTGCATCTCAGCAGTTGGACATGCCACAGCCGGCCACGCCTGTACTCAAACTGGGCTTCTGATCGTGAGTCAGCAGTCGCTTGCCTATAATTGTTTCATGCACAATTCTTTTCTCAAAACATAAGCACGCGTTACCTGAAATGCCCAGAACTTCAGCAATTTTGTACAACTTTAATCGGCAATGCTGCGGAACTATGTTATGCGCTTAATCGATAACTTTATGATGCGATGTATTTTGGTTGTCTTCCTGGCCGAATTTAAACTCCGTTCACTTGACAACGGTTGAAAATGATAACGCAGAGTTCCCTAGAGCGTTTGTCATATCTGTATGATTGTCTGTTATACTCATACCATTCTTTACCAAATACTTAATAATCGCACGTTGTCGATATTTGTTATCGATATTTTCCCCATAACCACACGTCCGTATTGCAACAAACAGCTATAGCTACTACTATTCTTGACCAAGCCATACATTATTGCACAGATGTTTCCATGAAAGATGGCGGGTTTTGATAATAAAACAGTTTCGGAACTGTTTCTGCAATCTGTAGGTCATTCCGATAACTTTATAAACGACCTTTGTACATAGGCCTGACACCTAAAATAGAGTTTATTGAATTTGGTCGAAATGATATACACAAACTCACCTATACTCATCACATCAAAGCCTCGATACCAGATTACATCATAGTTTTACTGTCGATACCATTACGTGGATAGCTTCGAATTCTTTCACTGTTTTTCTTGCTCGTATTTGGAATACCTTACCTTGCAATATCCGGGACTGTCAAAGAATTTCACAATTTACAGCTAAGTTAAAATAACGTCAATACTCTATGAATTAAGTGGTGAATTTAACTTATTTTTAATTTTAATATTTTATTTTCATTCATTTTTTATTCTCCATATTTGGTACCTAATTCACATGCTGTAGGTGTATGTTCATAATTTTAATATCAACTACTTGAAGATTTATTTTGTTAATTGTAATCCTTAATTTTTTTTAGCGAATTTCAAAGGTATTGTGGTTGTACCCATGAAAAGATTTTGAAAAATGTCTTCAAATCTTCATTGTTTCTGCCTATAGACACAGAAAATGAATATATATATATATATATATATATATATATGTGTGTGTGTGTGTGTGTGTGTGTGTGTGTGTGTGTGTGTGTCTTTCTGTCTGTTAACGCTCTAACGGTACCAATATATGTTTCTCCAACGAAATTGAGTATATAGCATTAAATAAAATCCGATTTCTGAAAATTAGGGAAATCGGACCATTAGAAGCGGGAGTACATCTGAAAACCGAAATGTAAAGAGTAGGGGGTTAAAGCAAAACTTTTAAATTCGCTCTATCGACTATACTTTTTACTTTTTCTCAAAGAAACTCATTATATCCATTGAAATAAAATAAGAAAAATAATATCTGAAAAATAGTATAATCAGATTATAAGGAGTGAGGGTTTACCTGAAACCCAAAATTTAAAAATCGCTCTAGCTGCCCCAATATTTTGTTCACAATAAAACTCGGTACATGCCATTAAAATAAAATAAGAAAAATAGTTTTTGAAAATTATGAAAAAAAAAAAACGGACCATTAGGAATAGGGGTATATCTGATAACCGAACTTTTAAAAGCAAGCTTGGTTTTAAAATTCTCTCAATTGTTTCAAGACATAAAAGACAAATTTACCCACCATTTAAACTCTATTTATAACGACGTGTATGTTTTATATTTAACAAAACCATTGCTCTGAAAATAGAAACTGTGAAATATTAATCTAATATGTGTTTGAGAATTACGTTATTCTGTAGTAATATTCAGGAAACGTTTTCGTTACATGTTTTTGTTTTATTGAAGCATAAACACACAATGTAACTAGAAACTTTCTGTTATTTCTCTCTATTTTAGTGAATGTAAAGATGATATCAAGGGCTCAGTTCATAAACATGGTTACATTTAAAAAATGTTTAAAAAATACTCACACAATATAGCTTCGTCTATCAGTGGTTATATATTTCATTTAATTAATAGTATAACATTCATTTTTATGATTTAATAATAATAACAATAATTAGTGATCAATCTTTTATAATATTTTTAGATTGCAAGAATTCTAACTTTGTTCCTCTTACTTTTGAAAATTAGACATTTATTTTCAAGTTTTTTTTTAAATTGATTTATTTAAGGACGCTCTTTAACATCGCAGGTCATCAGCGTCCCATTCAACTCAGGGCGTGAAACGGCCAACAAATTTTGCTCAGAGGCCTCTCTTTCAGGCTTGAGGTTCTTTTTCGTGCCGTAAATGTACCACACGGGACCCACGGCTTTACTTCCCTTCCGAAGGAAGCCATACTTAGGATTTGTACGTCCGAAAAAATCCATCGGTCCTGGCCGGGTTCGAACCGCGTTCTTGGGTGTAGGAGGCAAGTATGGTAACCACTACACCACTTTATTTTCAAGTGATTTTGAAAGTAATGTAATATATTATTGTTCAGTTTTGCTTTTATTAGTTAGTTTTTCATGCTAATTTCCACATAGTAATGGCATAACTTATTTCATTAAGTATATGGCCATAATTTGGATTTTACAATCTTTTTAAAGTTATTTTACTTGATGAGGAATTCGCTTGGTTTAAGCAGCTCTTGTGCGATATTTATTTTTTTGTTAGTAGTTAGGGTAGTTAAAATTGCGTTACATTGGATTTACTTAATTTGTATCAACATTTGTATTGTTTCGTGAAAAATGTACTGTTAGGTATAGATGGGCTGGCATTACTAGCTCAATGTAATCTAATCTATATTTGAGCTTCCTGCCGGAAACTAATGAATGCGACTTTGATACCAAAGGACAAAGATTTGCACAATTTTTTTTTGTGCTATAGCAAAGGGGAGCCATTCTACGGTGGGAAGTGCAGACTTTTGCAAGTGCTTGTTTTTCTTGTTTCAGAGGTAATGGACAGAGAAGCGCTTGGCAAACGATCTTCTCTTTTGTCTTCTCCTTTCTATTTTCTTTGTTATTTTCTCACTCTCTACAATTCTGTATCCCTTTTGTTTATTTTTTTATGTATGCTGTTTGCTTTTGGCGGCCTTTTCCCGACTCCTTGTTTGCTCTCTGTGTTTCGTAATTTTTTTATCATTCGTTAAGGGACTGATTGTTTCATTTTGAACTCTGTGTAACTTCTCATTGACAAGAAACACCTTTTAGGCTACCGCTTGAAAGATCTCTGTAATGTTTCAATGACTGATCACACATTTAATATGGCGAAGAACTCTTGATTGCAACTGGAGAAGGCAATAAAGGTTTCATAATTTGTTTTTCCTTGGTCAAGGTAATATCGGCATTAAAAGCAAAGGAATGGATAATATATGTCGGTCCTGGTGATCTACTGGCAACCAGACTTGCTAAGTATGTCTTCCTTCGGACTCCCTGTTAGAGATAAAGAAAGTTCGGCAACAACGAGGAAATCATGCAGCTGTCCACGACTCTCTAACAATGGTTATTGACGCCATAACGAAGCTACCAGGAAGATGGCCACGGTGCATTGACGTTGGTAGGGACTATATTGCGTAATAAATAAGGTATAAACTCTATTATTACTGTTCCGATGGCGTATGTACGAGGTAGGTCCATAAGTTTCCGGCCTCACTGGTAAGGTTTATCGCCTTCACAAAAGCCTTATCTGGGGTCATACCTTATCTGTTAAGTAAATTATTGCAGCTGTAGCTTCTGTGTTCAGTTGTTCAGATATAGTTGCATAAAGAAGGCTATGTATAGAAGATAGTGACGTGTTCAAAATGGAGTATCGAACTGTTATTAAGTTCTTCACAAAAGAAGTACTTGTTCTAAATGAAATTAAACAGTGATTGGACGGTGTATATGAGGAAGCATCCCCCTCATATTCTACCGTAGAAGAATGAGCCACTTTTTTGAATGGGTCAAGAAAGCTTTGAAAAAGAAGAGCGAGCAGGTCGGCCCTTGGAGGTGCTCACTCCTGAAAACATCGTACGCTCTTGTGGAAGGAGAAATTATGGAAGACCGGCAGCTCAAATTTACACAAGTAGGAGCAATGTTGGGCCTTTCTAAAACCACAGTTCTTCGAATTATTCATGAACATTTAAACACGAATAAGGTTAGTGCAAGATGGGTGCCTAGACTTATTTCCTCAGTTCAAAAGCAGCAACGAGTCATCTGTTGTCAGGCATTTTGGAGCTCTGCCGTGACAACGAGAGTGAAGTTCTGTAAACCATTGTTACAGGAGATGAAACTACGGTGCTCTACTACGATCCCTTGTCCAAAAGAGAATCAATGGAGTGGCGTAAACCTGGCGAAGCACCGTCTCTAAAGGACAACTAAGAAGATCATGGTCACAATCTTTTGGGACTGTGAAGGAATACTCTTCATTGACTTCAAGGAGAGGAAAACCACAGTAATTGGGGAGTACTGTGCTGGCTTACTGCACAGACTACGTGCTTCCATCAAAGAGAAAAGGCGAGGAAAGCTCAGTGGTGGTGTGCGCCTTCGTCACGACAATGCGCCTGTGCATACAGCTCTTGTTGCAAAGAAAGCTGTGAAGAAATGTGGCTTCAAGGAGATTGATCATCCACCCTACAGACTAGATCTAGCTACCAAAGACTATTGCGCGATACTGAAAAGTGAATTATAGTTTTTGTATTTATCATACCTATAAAATGGTTAGCCGGAATCTTATGGATCTACCCTCGTGCATGTGTTACCGATTTAATTTATTAGAAATGTTGTAATAAAATTTATCGGTTTGTAAGTAATTATGTCATCATTTTATTTATACAGAATAATCAGAAGAGAATAGGTAGGGAAGGTAATTCCGTGATATGCGCACTTAGAATTCGATCGCGTGAAATGCGTCTATTGTATAACTGTAGTCGAAGACGACACATTTTCAGATTAAAATACGATCATGAATGGATAAAATGAAAGGAAAGAAAAGGGAAGAGAGAACAGCAAAATAGAAATCCGAACAAAGAAGAAAGAATGAACGAAAAAATGGAAAGGAGCTCATTAGAGAAGTGGAAAACTGGAGCATAAATAACAAAAAAGAAGAAAAAGAAGCAAAGATAAAAAAATGTGTAGCGAATGGAAGAGATATAGCCAGAGAGAAAGAGAGAAATGGAAGCAAGGACATACGAAAAGCTTCATAAACAGAACGAACCAGAGGCATAAATATAAAAGAGATAAATGAATTCACAGAAATAGCGGCTAAGGCAAGTGTTTATTGGGTAAAAAGCTTAACAAGGAAAGTTAGTGAGAGAGAGAGAGAGAGGGGGGGGAAGAGAGAGCAATTTACTGCTATCGGGTCCTGTACAGTTTTGAAATAAAACTGCTCTAATTCTAGCAGCCGCGTTATTATTTTAATGCACAAGTAAACAAAGGTTAATCTAGCTGTCGCGGCCAGCAATGGCGCATGTGCGAACTAGATGAGTTCGTAATGTCATTAATACCGTTTAAGATTGTATGTAATGTCGAAATTAATGAAAAGTCTGATAAATGAAAATGTCGCAGAGTTGTTCACAGGTTTCTTAGCCTTCATGACAACGCACGCCCCCACACAGCAGTTCCACCTCATCATGTCTTTTTGGGATTGAGATTTCGGATCTTACACCGTCCTCCATACATACCGTCTTAAGTGTTTAACGCCCGTTTTTTACTACAGAGGCACCACAGGCGGTGAACACTGATGATATATAGTGAAATGATATATTGGGAAATAATACTTTTTAAGGAAGGAAGCGTTCCAGACCTAAGTTTAGGGCATCTCCCCGGCATTCGCCAGTTATGAGGATTGAGGAAAACCTGGAAAAAAACCCAGTCAGGGAGGACGGTCTCTGGTGGGATTCGAACCCCAGACCTCCCGCTCACAAGTCCGCGCCTTAACGACCTCGGCCACCCATGACGGTTCCATACAATCCTGCGCTTGTTCCTTGGGGAGGGGGGCGGTCTCATGTTAATGGTAACAAACTAAAAGCATTTCTTTCTGATGGAATAAAAAGTTGCTGCAGCGTTGTGGGAAATGTGTTTATAAGTCCGTCAAGCAGGAGGTGCGTAAACTAAGTATATAAAGTCCAAACTAGGCCTTGTTAATTAATTAATGAAATAAGTTATGGCATCACTGTATGGTATTAGTGGAACAAAATTTAAATTTTTGCAAATCTATAAGTACCATAAATGAGAAACAAAATTATTATTTTATTATTATTGTTATTATTGTTGTTGTTGATAAGATTAAACCAAAAAAATAATGGTATACATTTAATTAAATGAAATATATAATCACTGACATAAAGCTTTTTTTGTGTGGGTATTTTTAAACATTTTAAATGTAACCATGTTTATGAATTGAGTCCTTGATATCACCTTTACATTCACTAAAATAGAAATAACAGAAAGTTTACAGTTACATTGTGTATTTAAGACGATGTTCATATGTTTCAATAAAACAACATTTTACTATTTAAAAACAATTGCACTGTACTAAGCAAATAAAAACAACCGAAAGCTACATTGATTTTCAATGGCTTTGAACTGAAGTTTTATTTGTAGTAAAAACATGTAACGCAAACGTTTTCTGAAGGCTATTACAGAGCGCTCTCACTTACAAATATAATTCTGAAACACATATTAGATTAATGTTTCACATTTTCTATCTTCACGACGATGCTTTTGTTAAATATAAAACATATGCATCTTTTTAAATACAATTTATAAGCTAAATTAGTTTGTCATTTTATTTTAAAACAATGAGAGAAAATTAAACGCTTCATTGCTTTTTAAATTTCAGTTTTCAGGTATACCCTTACTCTTATGATTCGATTTCCCTGGTTTCCAGAAACTATTTTTTTATTTTATTTAAATGATATATATAGAATTTTGTTTTAGGGGGAAAAATAGTAAATATTGGTGCCCCTAAAGCAATTTTTAAATGTTGGATTTCAGGTAAATTCCTGTTCTTAATAATCTGATTTCGTCGGTTTTCAGAAACTATTTTTATTGCGCCATTTCAATGGCACACACAGAGTTTCCTTTAAACATGTATAAAATTGCGGCCGCTAGAGCGATTTTAAAAATTCGCTTTAACCCCCTCTCTTTAAATTTCGCTTTTCAGCTCTACCCCCACTCTTAATGACTCTATTTCCCTAGTTTTCAGAAACTGTTTTCCTTATTTTATTTAAATGGTATGTAAGGAATTTTGTTGTGTAAAAAGAAATTATGGGTCCGCTGGAGCTATTTTTAAATGTTGAGTTTCCGGTAAACCCCTACTGCTAATAGTCCGACTTACCTGATTTTCAGAAAACATTCTTTTGATTTTATTTAAATGGTGCACACCGAGTTTCGTTGCGTAAAAGCAAATATTGGTGGCGCTTTGAGCAATTTTTATATTTTGGGTTTCAGGCAAACCCCCATTTCTAATAATTTGATTTCACTGATTTTCAAAAACGATTTTTTTTTAATTTTATTTCAATGGCATATACCGTTTTTTCTTTCAAAAATTCGAATTTGCTGCTGCAAGAGCGATTTTTAAATCTCTCTTTTACCACATTTGGTTTTTACGTGTACCCCCTTCCTAATCACCCGATTTTTAAAAACTATTTTTATTAATTTATTTTAATGAAATATACTGAGTGTGTTTGAGAAAAAACAAAATTTGCGGGCGCTAGAGTGATTTTTATTTATTTATTTTTTAATTTTCGCTTTAGGTTAACCCCCACCCCTAATCGTCCAATTTTGCTGGTTAACGAACTCGACCAATGTTGTTAATTTATGGTTATATGCCAAGTTTCATTGAGAAGAAACAAAAGTTGCGACCTCTAGAGCGTTAGCAGACATATATAAACTTTTTGTCGGTGTCTAGTAGCTAGGGATCGATGGAGATTTGGAGAAATTATTCAAAAATCGTTTCATGGGTACAACCGCAATAGCTACTTTCCTTCGGAATTCGCTTAAATCTCTACTGGTGTCTTGTTACGCTCTTTGACCCCCATTCCATGTTTACTAGGCATATATGCCGGAGCTGAAATTACTGTATCACTTTTGCGCGCCAAACTTCAGGTGTGCCAACATAAACACGTGCTGGCAACCTCAGGAACTTACGGCAGGACTGTTTGAAAGAATTTTTGTTTGCGATTTCTTTTTTGAAACACCGTGGTATGTTGTGCACTTGGAAGAGTGGCTTTAATTCTTGCCACGGCCAATAAATGAACAAATAAATAAATAGCTCTTGCCTCGAAAGTGGGTCACATATCCAGATGCCCCCAGGCGATATCTGGATGACATGTAACGGGAGGAATACTTGTAAGAGATTATTATAATTGAACATAATGTACGCTCTCTGAAATGCACGACAAAGTCTTGTATAGCGTCGAGCCCTCTGGCGTTCTAATGTGACATTTAAAATGACAGACAAGGACAGTTTCCCATGAAATGATTTACCTGCTGAAGCCCGAACGTAATTCGTGACCAGAGGATGACATTGATGGCGGTTTTTCATGTCGTCCGAGAGGGCGCTATTCACAGCGTCATTTCCAATCGGCGTCTGGTCTTTTGTCGCCAAATATCGCGTTATTTAAACCGTCAAAACACAATATTGCACTCAGCAGCAGTGGCAGTGGTGAGAGAGAGAGAGAGAGAAAAAATCACACGATGTGAGAGTAAAAAACTCATTGCTTGCATGGCCGCCAAGGGCGAAAACCATTAACGAAAATGCAAAACAACTTTTATTTGAAGTAAAACGTTTCGTGCCTTAATTTTTAAAGTGTTTGACCAGAGAGTGTATTAGCCATGAATTTATAAAAAAAAAAAAATGTTTTTGGTAAAATGTCATTGCAGTTTTCCAATCAGAATATAATATGAATCTCCATTTATCGAAACAGGGAACGGTGGTGCCATAAACGCGTCATAGAGAAACACTTTGAAAAGTTGTTTTGTCCTATAACATTTTTAGCTCGGTTTATAGATGTCCCGTGAAGGTTCGTGACATGCTTTGTAAATTGAAAGGATTTTAAACGTACGAATTGTGGGGCTGTGCGAGAGTTATTTGAAAAGTCCTCAAACTGATCCATAGATTGCTGCAGCAGCAGTTCGAATCAGTTTTATTATCAAAATCCGCCATCTTCCATACAATAATACATGGATTGGTCAAGAAATTGTGGGAAATTTTGTTAAGCGGCATGACTGTTGGTAAACGTGCATGTTGTAACGTTTTTGATCATATTTTCAAATTAGGGTATCTCCCCGGAATTTGCCATTTATGACTGAGGAAAACCTGAAAAAAAAAAAAAAACTCAGTAAGGGAAGACGGTCCTGGCGGGATTTGAACCCAAGACCTCCACCTCACGAGTCCTCGCCTTAACGACCTCGGTCACCCGTGGCGTTATGTCGGAGAGGAATATAAGTCTTGATAAAAGAGATCTTCCAACGCCATTTAGGTGTCATGCACCTTTTATAAGGGGCACGAGCCGCCACTGATATGTACTATGTTTTTGACCAACTTATCAATCTGCCTGCCTTCGTATGAATAAAAAAAAACGAGTTTTTTTTGTAGAATTTTTTACTTTCTCAGGTTGGTCCCCTTAAACATGCATGCCAACTTTTGTGAACTCTGATTTATGAAGCTAAAGGTCTATTAATTCATATTAAAACTCAGGTATTGGTAAAGAAAGACTTTTTTGTTAGTCAACTTGTAAGACAGGCTAAAATTGTAACTTTTGATGGAGTTATTACACTTTTTATAATGACTGTACGTTAAGTAGATGCAGAAGTTGGAGAAAAGATTGTCTAAAACACGCGCACGGAGAAGAATGACGAAGTTTTACGGAAACTGAGACAGAAAGTCACGTTCTTTGGAAAGGCGGCATTACCATGCTAATCACAATATGCCTGCCGGAGTGCCTGCTTGGTATTCGCGAGGAGGAAAGGCGTGTTGGAGGTCACTGGCCCATTGCACACCCAGAAACACAAGAAGAAAGAAAACGGGATCTCAAGCAAGTAGCGGAACCAGGCGCAAGGGAACAGCTGAAGAGCGTTTGGCGTTCACATGTGCCATTTCTCCTCTAAATATTTTATATAAACACACTTGAAAAATAAACATTAATCATTTGTGACTGGTTCTTTTATGCAAATGGGAACATTTCACGTTTACTGTCTTAACAAGGGTCACTAGATAAGTGTTGAGACACGGAACATTGGTCACCCCTAGGGAAAGCATTGAGTCGAAATTGTTGAGTCATTGATGTTACTACGGTAGCAGGCAGAGTCTGTTGTGTTATTCATATTCGTGCATTTTATGTTTTAAGTGTGGAAAGTATGAACGTTCTTGTAAGTGCAACGGAGACCTCAAGAGAGCATTTTCGTGCGATGATTTCGTGGCTTAAATGAAACCCATTCACTTCAGAGTTTTCGGGGACTTTTCTCTTTCACGTGCTACTGTGTTCTGCAGGTTTGGGGAGCTAAACTGGAGAGGCAATTTCTTATATACGAAGAGAAGAGTGGCACGTCAACAACAGTAGTGACTGAGAAGAACATTTGGAAACAATTATCAGTAAAGATCCAAGACTAACCTACAAGGACATTGAACTACCATTAGCGATTAGTTCGCCGAGTGTTTCAACCATCCTACATGAGTACCTTCCTGTAAGGATGCCCCACAATTTGTCTGAAACAGAGAAGCTCCACAGGATGGAATGGTGCCAAGAATGAATTTAACTGTGGGCCTGTTTCAGATATTGTTACGGGTGACGAAGCATGTATACATCAGTTTGATCCAGAAAACAAAACGCCAGTCCTCCATTTGGGTTTTCCCTGATGACCAACTACCCTCAAGATCAACAGGTCAAGGAGTGTGGAAAAGAAAATGGTGCCTTTTTCTTCTCCACAAGTGATCATGTGGCAACCATTGTGTTAGAAAATCAGAGAACTGCTACCGATACACAGAAGTTTATCTTCCGACAGTGTTTTCAAAACGGCGTCCAAAGACAGGACTAAGGGGCATTTTGTTGCCACGACAATGCATCAGTCACACCGCTAATGTAACAATGGAGTTTCTGCAAGTAACTGAGACAAAACTATCACCCATCCTATAGGTCCGACCTGGCATCACGCGATTTCTTCCTCTTCCCTACTTGAAGAACCGACTTCGAGGTCACAGATTTTCTAGCTCCAAAGAAGCGGTTGCAGTGCCAGGGACATACTTTGAGAGACTTGGATAAACAATGTTTCTATGAGTATTAATTGTTATCTCAATAATTATCTAGTGACTCTGGTATTACTCATTCAAAGTGACAGCCTTGCTTTTGACGTTTTAGATTTAAAGCGTTGAAGAAACCAGTTTTTCGGCAATAAAAAGTAATTATATTGACTATAAAGTACGTACGATGATAAACTTGAGAGAGAGAGGGAGAGAGAGAGAGGCAGTAACAAATCAAAGATGAACACCGTGTTGCAAGAGAAATTTCTGTGAAAAGTCCATAAAATACTGACAGGAGTACGTATATGATGTGATTTTGAATGACTGATAAAATTGGGCTTAAACACAGTTTGATCCTGTCTTGAAGAAATTTCGGAAACACTGAAACCGTAGAAGTGGAGTATCTTCTGGAAACTGGTACCTTCGCGGGATAACAAACCTCGCTGAAAGGTGACTCGAGTCTATAAAATTTAATGACGTTTACTTTGAAGATTAGTTTAATTTCTTGTCAAGACACATTTCAAATAAATTTTTTGTTAAAAACAGTCGTTTAGTATCTTTATTTTCAAAATAAAACCTTTTCTATTTATTATAACAGAATGTAAACTGAGGTTTCACATTTTGCAGAAATGATCTCTAGATTTTTTATGTATTAAATAAAATCAACTGACTTTAAAAAAATATGAGGTCAATTGTAAATGTCTTGTCCGATTGAAATGGAATGTCTAGGTTGCAGTAAAAAAGCTTTTCCGTTTTCACATATTTTAAAGAAATTGAGAGCTAAGATCTCTAGTCATTTGTTTTAAAGGAGAGTCGAGCAATTTTTTTGGTAACCTTGGTTACCAGGTACCGCGAGTTTCGCAGAAATGGAAATCAGGTTACGTGCAATGCTTTCCAGCTACTCCGACCGCCTTCAGCCAGTTCCGCTTCATAGGTCTTCCATTTTATGGCGATTGTGATCAGTGTTGCTTTTGATAAGTGCGGTGGTCATCTGTGGATATTACAACTGAAAACGAAAGCTTGGGAATGTAAAACATGTCACAGTTCACTGAATGCTTTCGAATGCAACATCGAAAAGTGCTATATATAATTAGAGTTGGCCTGATAGTAGTTTTAGCTTAGCTTTGGTTTTTAAGTAGGTTTACCACATTTTTTCTTGAAAAATATAGTATTAGTTTGTAAGAAATGTTTATTTATTTAAACAGAATAAAAGCATTATAATTGGGTAGCATCCTCTGAACTTTTTAGCTTGGCATATGTACCCTTTTAGCAAATTACAAATTTTGGGTAAACTACTATTTGTTAGTTTTGGTAGTAATAACTTTTTATTAAGAAAAGAAGAGATGCAATATGAAGAATTTATAATTGAATGGAAAATGAAAATTTTAGGTACGAAAATTAATTTTAAACAAATTTTATTTCCGAAAGTACACTTAATCTAAAAATTAATCTCGTTCCAATCACCATTTTGAAAGACTGGTGATTGATGGAGCGTTAAACATTTACAAAAAGTTCATCACGTAAACTAAGCGAATTCCTCAGCAAGTAAAAGCGACATTACTGTGTGATATTAGCACGACAAACTCTAAAGCTACTAATAAAAGAAAAACTGAACTATAATACATTACTTAACTAAGTTTGCATGTTTTTCCCTTTAAAATCACTTGAAATTAATGTATTTGTGAAATTACTCTAAGTTTAAAAAGTAAGGGGAACAAAATTAGAATTCGTACAATCTATGAAAAGAAATAACATTTTGAATTATTATTTTATTAAACCAAAAAGTGATTGTTACTATTAATTAATTGAAATATATGATCACTGAGACATAAAGCTATTTTGTGTGGGTTTTTAAGCATTTTTAAATATAACCATGATTATGAACTAGCCCTTGATATCATCTTTACATTCACTAAAATAGAGAGAAATAACAGACAGTTTCGGCTTAAGTTGTGTATTTAAGAGGAAGTTTATATGTGTCATTAAAACAAAAACATGTTACTATATAAAATAATACAATGTACTAAGCAAATATACACAATCGATTTTCACTGGCTTTGAAAATTAATTTAAATGTTATTGCAGTAAAAACATGTAACGCAAATGTTTTCTGAAGATTATTACAGAGCGCTCTTACATACAAATATAATTCTGAAACACATATTACATTAATATTTCACATTTGCTATCTTCACATTTGCTATACTTTTGTTAAATATAAAACATATATGAATAGTTATAAATACAGTTTATATGCTGAGCTAATACGTTCTTTTATTATAAAAATAAACGGGAGATTAAGCCGTAGAACGCTTTTAAAATTTCGATTTTCAGGCATCCCCTCTATTCCTAATGATCCGATTTCCCTAATTTTCAGTAACTATTTTTTTATTTCATTTTTTGTTGCGAAGAAACAAATATTGGTGCCACTAGGGTGATTTTTAAGTTTTGGGTTTCAGTTAATTTCCTATTCTTAATAGTACGATTTACCTCCTTTTCAAAAACCATTTTACATATGTTATTAAATGGTATATGTCATTTTTTTTGTGAAAAAACAGCATTTCTGCTGATAGACCGTTTTAAAATTTTGTATCTCAGGTAAACCCCCACTTAAAATGGCCCTATTTCGCTGATTTTCAGAAAATAATTTTATTTTATTTCAATAGCATATACTGAGTTTTCTTTAAAAAAAAAAATGCGACCTTTAGAGCGATTTTTAAAGTTCACTTTAACCCCCATTCGGTTTTCAGGTACACTTCCACTCCTAATGGCCCGGTTGCCATCATTTTTGTAAATGATTATTAGTTTCAAAGAAATATACAGAGTTTCGTTGAGAAAAAGCAAAAATTGCGACCACGAGAGCGATTTTGTATAATTTTTTTTACAAAAACAATTCGCTTTAGGTTAGCCCTTACCCTGCTGTTCCAATTTTGTTGGTTAACGGACTCGGCGAATTGTTTGATAAGTGATGATTATAATGTGGGTTTGTTTGAGAAAAAATAACAATTGAGACTGCTAGAGCGCTAACAGATAAACACACACACATATATTTCCATTGCCATTTTCGGTGCCTAGTAAGTAGGGTTGAAGAAATTTTTCAAAAATTGTTTCATGGGTACAGATGCTGTAACTACATTCCTTCCAAAATCGCTGAAAAAGGTGCTGAATTATCATGGAAGAGATGAAAAGGGTCACTAATCTCAGGTAAAGGTACAAAAAAGGTACAGCAAAATATGTCTATTTCACTTTATTTAATGTCCTAAAATACACATCTCAAACGATAGGTATGAAAACAACTATATTTTTCTAATAAAAGTTACTTCTACACAAAATCTGTTATTCAATCATTAAAATAAAAACCTTAAAATCCGGTATTAGGGGAAAAAAAATTCGGGGCCCCTCAGGAGGTAACGAACTACAATTTAGGAACTATTGTTTTAGACTACATAAATTATCGTCACATGAGTCCGAGGTCCTTCAAGCGTGAGCGGGAGGTTTGGGGTTCGATTCTACCTTTTACTGAGGGTTTTTTCCAGGTTTTCCTAAAAATAATAAATAAATTGAGAAGAACATAAACACAGCTCTATATTTTATTTTATGTTGACACTTAGTTGAAAATATCCATAAAACATCTGTTCAGAAAATATCCCTTTATTTATTTCCGTTTATATTTAGAAACAAAATTTTGCATACCAGTGTGTGTTGTAAACAAGACTCTGTGTTTTCCCTTCTTTTGTGCGACTGTCAGCACGCGCTGAATGGTTTAATGTTATCTTGTGCTATCTGATGTAGTAATGCACGCCAGATTTTCTCACACGCCCGTTGCGATATAAGAGAAGCATTTCATAATTTCCGGAAGTGAAGGCATTCAGGGGAATAAAAGTGAAGTTTATATGCTGAGCAAGTTACTCTGCCTCTCTCACAAGTTCACAATAGAGTGACGCAATGCAGTTGGTGATGAAATGTTGGAAAGTGTTTCCAACATGACGCGGGGGTTCCGTTAAAACTGTTTTGAACATGTTCATCGTTACACGATTCAACATTTTTATGTGACGGCTGTTCATTCTTCTGAAAAAGATATTGCAATCGTTGTCTTTTATGTTTTATTTTCTGTTTCTTTTACATGTATATTTTTCCGTTACACTTTCAATACCCTTTACCACGAAAAACTAAATGTAGGTTACTTTTTTGTATAGTTTGTCTTTATTAGTGCCAATATATTTGGAATTAATTTACTGGTACTGTTTTATGCGAAAGCATTAAGTACCCCCCCCCCAAAAGTACTGAATAATAAAATGCCCCTTGCATAACAAAACCCAAACAAACTCTAAATTCTCTGTCCAAAATGGTACTCCTCAACTGCTTGACAATGTGTCAGTCAAGCCTTAGGAATGCCGTGCACTCAGTACTCCAGATCTTCTAATTTGTTGGATCTTTCTCGATATTTTATTGACAACAAATGACCCTGCAAAATGAAGCCCAACGGCGACAAATCTGGGTATGTTGCTGGCCAGTCTATGTGACCTCTGCTAGCAATTCATTATTGTGGATAAACCTGGTCTAATACTGCCCTACGTTCTGTCCAAAATAGATGTCATCTCGGATTAGTTCGTGGTTGATTGTATGTGGAAACAGATTTACGGTAGCCGGTACTAAGTAATTTCGAAACAAATCTAAATATCTATTAGCGTTTAGATTTTCTCTAAAGAAGAAAGGACCAATGATATAATCACCAACAGTACTATCACAAATATGAAGTTTTTGTGCATACCGCGTGTGATTCTCCATCCATTATGCGTTTCGTCTGACCACTACTGGCACTTGTGTCTGTTGACAAATCCATTCAGGCAGAATGTGGCTTCATTTCAAAATACAAATTGTCTAAGAAAAACTGGATAGTTGTTAATGCGCTCCATCATTAATTCACGAAATTGCATTCTTCTGTCCCGATTAACCTCTTGAAAGGTCCTGCAAAAGTTGAATTTGGGTTGCTTAGCACTTTTGAGGATTTTCATCACGGAAATTTGACTTATATTTGATTCTAACCACAAATTTGTAGTATTTTCTTGCACACGGACGAGAGTATTCTCATCTGTTTGAACTTTTTGGGCACCTGATCTTGGCAAGTCTGTCGTGTGTGGGATAGGATTGCAATCCGGATGCATATCATTAAATAAATTCGCTGGTTCTTGACGAGATCGTTGCCTGTCTCCGTAGCCAACCATAATTAAAATCAGAATTCTTTCCCTTTCGCTCAACATCCGTCAGGATTATTTATCACACCAGATGTGAGACATCTCACTAGAATTATAGAGCAAAGGACAGTAAAACGTTCAGTTAAGCATCAAGAGTGATTTTGGAGGTTAAGTCATTAAAGTTACAAATTGATGTCGAGTATTAACATGTTTCAATGAGACACCTGAGCCTGTACTCATTGTCGGTCCTGGTGGTGTAGTGGTAACCATTCTTGCCTCCTAAACCCAAGTTCGCGGGCTCACTCCGGACCAGGACAGATGGCGTAAAAATCCTAAATGGCTTCCTTCGGAAGGGAAGTAAAGTCGTGGGTCGCGTGTTGTACATTTACGGCACGATAAAGAACCTCAAGCCTGAAAGAAGAGGCCTCTGAGCAAAATTTGTCGACCGTTTCACGCCCTGAATTGAAAGGGACGCTGATGACCTGAGCTGTTAAAGAGCGTCTGAAAATAACCCCCCCTCAAAAAGTCTGTACTTATTAAACGGGAGCATTAGTCCAGTGACAATTGTTGACATTCCACATGAGACGATCTAAATTTACAATACGAAACAGCAGTTGCAAAGTCGAAGCGCCTCTGAGTGTACAACCGTGGAGCAGTGCTCCAATGTGCGATTTTGTAAGCAAAAGTTATGAAATAAAAGTTATTCATGAAGAAATGCTTTGCAATAACGGTGAGAAGTGACTGTTACGTGCCAAGCTGTTTACAATTGCGTGCAGAAGTTCTTTGAAGGATGGACACGTATCGAAGGTGAACATGCGTCGGCCGGCCGACAGAGACGAATTTGAAAATAGTTGAAGACATATACCGAGCAAATAGAAGGATAAATATAACACCATTGCATGTAATTTAATTTAATTATCATAATGATTAGTTCTGTTAGTTGGAAATGAGAATCAGAGTATTTGTCATAGAAAAAAAAAAAACTTTAAGCACCAAACCAATACTTTACATTTAGAAACTAGTTTTTTGTTCATTAGTGCCATCAAACGGAACCGTTTAATATTTTTTCCGTAAGGAAGGTAGGCTCCGCGATATCTCTCATCAGTTCGTTACACTACCTAATGGCAATGGGACCAGATGTCTCGGGTCCCGGAGGAAGATAAGCACAGGAAGCCAGGACCGGAAGTGTTTCAAACATGGCTACAATAACCCTCCTACGCAGTGCCTACCTCAAGATGGTATCTGGCGATATCTGTACAATTTATACCAGCCACACCCTTTACCAGGTTCTAATCGTATTTGTAGCTCTGAACTTCCCACATTTACTTACATACACTATCTGTTGTTGGGGGTGTTCTCTCTTGTACTGCATTTAATTGTTATTGAAAATATTAAATAGAATTTTGTTTTACCACTTAATCACTTTTCTGGTTTATTTCTTTGTTAAAAACTCTACTACCCCCTAATTATGCATAGCTTTTTATTTACTACGGTCAAAATGGTGAAACGCCAAACATAAACCGCTATTAAAAGCGTTTAAATATCTGCCATTATCCACTTGATATCTGTGACAGAAAGATTTATATTGAATCGCGTGAAACAGTTCGAGGTTGTGACAATAAGTTCACCTTCTACCTCAGCTGACTTTAGCATTAAAACCTTTTCTTCAAAAGAATCTAAGACAGCGAACTGCTGTCTTGTCGTCACACATTCTTTGTTACATTTGCAGAATATATACGTATATTTACAAAGGTCGTTTGTAAAGTTCTCGGAATGACCCAAAGAATGCAGCAGTTCCGAAGCAGCTTTGTTATCAAAACCCGCCATCTTCCATAGAAACACTTGTGCAATAATAAATGGATTGGTCAAGAATCGTAGTAGCTATGGCTGTTTGTTGCATTGTAGACTTGTGTATACGGGGGAAATGGTAATTGTCGAACATTGTGCAGTTATCCCAAGTACTTCGTAAAGAGCGGTATGAATACAACAGCTTTGACAAACACCATCATTTTCAAATGTTTCTGATTGGAACACGTAGTCCAAACGTGGCCGTGAAATCTTGGAAGATGATCCGCACAGCGGATGACGAAAATCCGTCACATCAAACATGGCCGATAAGCTGCACGACGTGGTTCTAAAGGATCGCCAATTAAAGGTGTCCGAAATTTTTGAAGCTCTGGGCATTTCAGGGGAACGCCTATTTCATATTTTGAGGTTAGAATTGTGCTTCAAGAAATTATCCACAAGATGAGTGCACGAATTTTGACTCAGAATCGAAAGCGAATCAGAGTACAAATCTATCAGCAAAGTCTGGCCAGTTTTCAGAGATTCGGCCGACTTTGTGACCAATGATGAAACATGTGTGCACTACTACACGCCTGAAACAAAGCAGCAGTCTAAACAATGAAAGCATCACCATTCTCCATCAAGTTTGTGAAATCGGCTGGGAACATCATGACGTCGGATTTCTGGGAACGCCAAGCGTGTACTGCTAATTGATTATCTTCCCACTGGAACATGTGTCACTGGAGCAATCTATTGATAACAAAATTAGGCGAGAAAAGGTCTAGTTTATCATAGAAGACACTCACAATGCGTGCCCTCATACATCTGCCGTTTCAATGGCGAAATTCAATGAATTGGGGCACGGTTTGCTGGGCAAAGAGCACTAATGTCAAGAGAGGCTGTAACTTTTCAAATTATTAGAAAGTATTATTGTTGTAGTTTGTATTAAAATGACGTCAAAGTTTTCTGAATCCTTTATCATCAAAGGATTGCACATTAGCATTTGGAAAAGAACGCCTTTTCTCTGAACTCCAACAGAAGTTACTTACTTCAGCAAATGCCATCTTCAGAAGTACAGTACTTTTTGGAAATCGCTGGCTTTTTCGTGCAGAACATACTTGTGACGACAGAAAAGGATTATACGAAACAAATCCGCCTGTATACGCACAGAAAATAATCTCTGTGCGGAACTAATTTTTTTTCCTCCCATTCCCCCCACCGTTCTCCGTTCCCCATCAGTGTTCCCAATACACGCTCATCAACTTCCCCTTCTACAGCTCTCTCAGACTCGCAAGCGAGAGGATTAAAAATGGAACACGTTTCAGCAGTGCATGGGACCAAATCTGCAATTGATTTATGGTTGAAAGCCTGCAGGAGGCTTTTTCCTGAAGTGCTTTCCAAGGCCTTAACTAAACGCAACATCTGAATGTCGACGTCCACATTTCGAGACTAAGCTGTGAATAAAATTTTTGATAAAGCATGAATTGTTATTATTATTTCCCTCTCGGTTTTTGATTTATAAGTTATTAGGTAAGGAATTTATAATTTCAAAGTATGTGTGCATTTCTTCTCCAAGCAACAAGTAGTATTTCGTCACTTCCGTTTGAAAGCGACTGATTAAGGCACGCTTACCTTTTAGCGAAATCAGAAGGCATGTATATATATAGGTATATAAAACAATAGCTAAAGAGTCGGTCCTGGTGGTGTAGCGGTAACCATACTTGCCTTTTAAACCCAAGATCGCGGGTTCAAACCCGGCCAGGATCGATGGATTTTTTCGGGGGTAAAAATTCTAAGTATGGCTTTCTTCGGAAGGGAAGTAAATCCGTGGGTCCCGCGTCGTAGATTTACGGCACGAAAAAGAACCTCAAGCCTGAAAGAGAGGCCTCTGAGCAAAATTTGTCGGCCGTTTCACGCCCTGAGTTGAATGGGGCGCTGATGACCTGAGATGTTAAAGAGCGTCCTTAAATAAACAAATAAACAACAAATAGCTAAAGAAGCGCAAAAAGGATAAAATTCTTAGATAGACACAGATTATCTTTAGCTATTATTATTTTAATTACATTGTTCATAATGTTATATATATATAAATAATGTGTGTGTGTTAGTTAACGCCATAGCGGTCGTCATTTTTGATTTTCTAAACGAAACTCGATATACAACCATCATTAAAAAAAAGATTCGAGTTTGTTAACCAGCAAAATTGGACCATTGGAGGTAGTTTCCCCCCCCCCCCCAATAGTGTTTAACGCTGTTTTACTACTGAGGCACCACAGGCTGTGAACACTGGTGATAAATGAAATGAAATGATAAGTTGGGAAAGGAAACGTTCCAGGCCTAAGTTTAGGGTACCTCCCCGGCATTTGCCAGTTATGAGGACTGAGGAAAACCTGGAAAAAACCTCAGTTACGGAGGACGGTCCTGACGGGATTCGAATCCCAGACGAGTCCGCGCCTTAACAAATAGAATTTTTTAAAAAAAAAATGTAAAACTCGCTCTACCGAACACAATTCATGCTTTTTCTCGACGAAACTCTGTATATTTCTTTAAAATAAATTGATAAAAGTATGTTCCGAAAATTGGGGCAATAGGGCCATTAGAAGTGGGGGTATACCTGAAAACCAAGGGGGGGGGGTTAAAGCGAAATTTAAAAATCATTCTAGTTTTCGCAATGTTATTTTTTTTTTCGGTATATGTTAATGAAATAAAATAAGAAAACAAGTTTCTGAGAATCAGTGAGATCGGACTATTGAAGGGGGAGGTTACCAGACACTGAAAATTTAAAAATCACTTTAGCTGCATTAATATTTGTTGTTTTTTTTTTTTCGCAACGAAAGTCGGTATATCCTTTAAATAAAATAAGAAACGTTGTACCTGAAAATCAGGGAAGTCGGGCCATTACGAGTGTGGGTTAACCTGCAACCCAAAATTTAAAAATCACTCTAGGGGTACCAATATTTGTTTCTTCACAACAAAATTCGGTATATACCACTATAATAAAATAATAAAAATGTTTTCCGAAAATTAGGAAAATTAGATCATAAGGATTAGAGGCATACTTGAAAACCGAATATTAAAAACCACTCTTGCGTTTAATTTTCTCTGTTGCTTTAAAATAAAAGAACAAATTAAGTCAGCATATAAACTGTATTAATAACGATGTATATGTTTTATATTTAACAAAAGCATCATCGGGAAGATAGCAAGTGTGAAATATTAATCTAATATGTGTGTGAGAATTATATTTGTATGTAACAGCGCTCCAACAGCTAGCGATACTGGATATATTGTTGAATATCTCACACATATCAATGTGAAGGGTGTACCTCACCCTCCCTATAACCCAGATTTAGCCCCGTGTGACTGTTTACTTTTTCCAAAACTAAAGACCTGCCTTTCGGAGCCATTATCGTTGTCAGATAAAGTAATAAAGACCGAGATTCTGGAGTAACTGTCAAAAATGTTTTCCAGCATGTCTTTAAACACTGGCACAAACAGGTTCCATTGCCCCAGGAAGGACTACTTTTTAGAAATATCATCACAAGTTTGTTGTCAAAAAAATTATGATAATTCTTTATTGAGCAGACCTCGTATTGAGTTTATGCGAACACATTTAAGGCCGAATTATATAATTGTTACTATTTTTAATATTGCGTGTAATTTAATTTAAAAACTACTTAAGCAATTTATTGTTAATAGCAATGCCCTATGATGACTAGGAAAATATTACACAGCCATTTCATGGTATTTATCATAAAACTTACATTTTACATCCAGTCTACGCTTTACAGCAAGTCATGTCACCAGAGTTTACCAAGAGGTTTTGTGAAGTCACTCGCAATAAAGTTGTAAATGACGAACAAACGTCGCAAATGTCTTCGGGGCAAATTATGGAAGCGTTCAAAGCTTTCCGTCTCCGGGCTTATCATCTGCGAATGTAATTGTTAAGTGGGAGGTGGGATATTTTGTACTGTACAATAGTAACGGACAGAAATTGATGACATTCAAAACGCTTTCAACCTGCAGTTCGTCTCCATGTTGCCAAAGTTCTCAACTGTCAACAACAACAACAACAACAACAACAACAACCATAATTACTGTACGACGCCTAGTGTAATATTCACATTCTAAGAAATTCATAAGTCATTTAGGAAGCTCTGTGTTTCTACTTTCTGATTTAAAATATAATAGAGCACACTGCAAAAAATAAGAAAAAAATATACTAATTTATTAATCTGTTTTTATTACTACTCTGCGGAATTACTTCCCTTTTTGACGATCTTCGTTAAAAATAAAACAAAGGCATCGCCACTGCGTTTAGAAATTCCGAGCTTGGAAATAATGCGCCATATCGCTTTTCTTTTGTTTCTCTGTAAATTAACGTTGCCCAGCTATGTATTCCACAGTGGCTCATTTGTTTTATGTGCTGCAATTTTCATTGGGATTAATTGCTGCCTTTTCCTGCAGCTGCTTTAATTTTGTTTCACCTCTTTCAAACGGAGAAATTCTCTTCGGCGTTAGGTTTGCAGTAGAAATAAATAAACACCTGCATACGTGTCCTTTAGTACTTTTCTAATTGGTTGAATGCGACATGGACCGTCTCCATAGCAACAACATGCTAGCTCGCGCTCGGGAAAATAACTGAATGTCACTGTGGAACACTTTCTCTCGATCTCAGCTGAAAAGCAGGTTTTTTTTTATTATTTTTTAAATACTTTTTAACGCCCATCTTTACTTTTTTTAAGGAAGGAAGCGTTCCAGGCCTAAGTTTAGAATACCTTCCCGGCATTTGCCAGTTATGAGGGCTGAGGAAAGCCTGGAAAAAAACCTCAGTCAGGGAGGACGAGCCTGGTGGAATTCGAACCGCAGACCTCCCGCTCTCGAGTCCGCGCCTTGACAACCTCGTCCACCCTTGGCGATGGAAAGCGGGGCTGTTCAATAAGAAATTATGATAATTTTTTGAGCTCATGCTTTTACTCATACTCATTATTTTGTCTATTTTTCTCAAAGTAGTCCCCGTTGAATGCAATTCTGCCGGTCTCCAAAGAATCGCCTCAAAAGCCTTCGCCATTGTTTTTGTTCACTCCCCCTCCCAGAAGGTTTCTTCAATTTGGGGGCTAAGTCTTCAATATAGGGAGAGTTTGGTACCTATTTCATGTGGATTTTTGCGAGATATTCAGCAGCAACATTTGCGCTGTGCGGCCGTGCATTATCTTAGTGCAGCATCAAGCTTGCTGCATGAAAATGAATGTAGCCTTTTAATGTGGTACGCTTTGCAGAGTTTTCAGAACAACTCTTTAGCGTTGCCCAGTTGCAGTTTTGTGTGCAGGTACGAAAAATGAGATGACCATACGATGCCTGATGCTTTATCTATTTAAGGAACGCTCTTAACACCTCAGGTCATCAGCGTCCTATTCAATTCAGGGCATGTAACGGGCGATAAATTTTGCTAAGAGGCCTCTTCTTTCAGGCTTGAGCTCTGTTACGTGCCGTAAATGTACGTCATGGGACTCACGGCTCGGGATTTAACCAGCGATCTTGGATCTGTGAGGCAAATATGGTTACCAGTAGATCACCAGGACCGTCCTTAGCAGATGCAAACTGTGTGCTGGTGATGATGGAAAGTTCCTCCCAGCTGTTTGCTCTCATTATCACAAATGCTGTAGTCAAGTGTCATCAGCAGTGATTACCTTTGAAAGAAACTTCGCATCTTCCTGTAACATCATCTTCAACTGTATGGAAACCTGTCGTATTTTTCATGGTGCCCAGTGAAGTGTTGTTATGCTATTTGATGATCCTCTCTAACAATGACAGCAAAGTTGTTAATGATTTCTTCCGTCAGAGAGCAAAATGGAACGCAATGTCCACCTTCCTTAGAAATTGACTGCGTTTCCTCTTTAAACATTTTTAACCAACTTCGGGCTGTGCTACATGGAAGAACAAGCTCTCCAAAGGCCTCCTGTAATATTTCAGCTGGATGTTTGTTGAGACGAAAGAAGAATTTCGCAGCAGCATATTTTCGTCGCGTGTCGCCTACATTTTTGTTGTAGACGGAACTGAACATGGCTCTGCTTGCCCACCTCTCGCAGACGGGAACCGGAAGTGACAACAATGAAACTATATCACTTGTGCATAACGTATTAAGTTAATAAATTTTTACAAAATGAAATTTTAAGCCGAAAAATTAAAATATTGTCATTATTTATTAAACAGCCCTCGCAATTTATTAAACTTTTGCACCTGATGTTACCGCTCGAAGGGAGCGTATCCAAAATTGTCTAATTTATCAGCCGATTTGTGAGCAATAAATTAATAATAGTTCTGATCTTTAGGATCATGTTTATAGAAGCATTTTTAGTGTTCAAAATATATTTGATACTAATTTGTACACGTACCATAAAGTGGAAATCTGTCACCTGATATAAAGTGACATACAATTGTGATTTGAATGATGAACAGCACCTGTGGGGTATAAAGAAATATCAAAGATAAGATGTCTCATTTAACGTCACGACAACGCTTTTCCTCATACTGTAGCAAGAAGAGTTAATTATTTGACTTGGCCTCCTGCAAAATTATAGCATATTTGAAAGTTTTGAACAGTATATAGCAGAACACGTTTTCCACGGCCCCCCTCCCCGCCGCCTTCAGGATCGCAAAAAAAGCGTTTGGGGGATTAATTTCGTCAGGTGTACCAACCGACGCATGAAATAACTATAGAAGAATGTGCTTATGTTTTTAGAAGCTGCTTTAGGGGTTTTGTGGAAAATTTTCTACCTCGCCAAGTTCCGTTTTAATTAAAATCGAACATGTGCTCTTAGAAGCGTGTTGATAATGTGTAGGTGGAAGAGCAGGGCAGTATTATGTGAAAAAGATGGTGGGATAATTACTTTGTTTTAAAAAGCATATCTTTCTTTGACAAAGTATATTTATATAATATATATTAATTATTAAGAAGTAAAAACAATTGGGAAGCAAATTATTAAACCTAGATAGAGACCTTCACTAGGTTTTTCGTGCCATTGGCGAATTCTTTGTATCCCTGAAAAGATTTTTGAAAAATTCTTCAAATCTCCACCGATCCAACTTACTAGGCACCAAAAAATGACGACGGAAAGACGTGTTTTAACTCTCTAGCAAGAAAAATGTTCGTTTTTTCTCAACGAAACTCGGCACATAACCATCAATCGACAAACAATTCATCGAGTTCATTAATCAGCAATATTGGAGCATTGGGGGTGAGGGCTTATCTGAAATCCAAAATTTATTAATTGCTTTAGCGGCACGAATATTTGTATTTTTTTGCAACGAAACTAGGTACCGTTTATATAAAATAATAAAATGTCTTAAAGTTAGCGAAATCTGACCTTTAGGAGAGGGGATATCCCTGAAAACTTAAATTTAAACGGTGAGCGAAAATTTAAAAATCGTTCTAGTGGCCGCAATTTTGTTTTTTTTATCAACTAAACTCTGTATATGCATTTAAAATAAAATAAGAAAAATAGTTTCTGAAAATTAGAGAAATTGAACCATTAGGAGGGGGGATATCTTAGAAAACCGGAATTTAAATAGTGGGGGTTAAGCTAAAGCGAAAATTTAAAAATTCGCAATTTTAGTTTTTCTCACCGAAACTAGGTACATGCAATTGAAATAAAATAATAGATATATTTTCTGAAAATCAGCGAAATCAGACTGTTAGGAGTGCATGTTTACCTGAAACCTAAAATTCAAAAATCGCGCTAGCGGCACCAATATTAAATTTTTCGCAAACAAAGCTCGGTATATAACATTTAAATGAAATAAGAAAGAAAAATAGTTTCTGAAAATCTAGAATTTGGATAGATAGGAGTGGGGATATACCTAAGGCGAAAATTTAAAAATCGCTCTAACGGTCTCAATTTTGGGTTTTTCTCAATAAAACTCAGTGTATGACATTGAAATAAAAAGAGAACATTAATTTCAGAAAATATGCGAAATCAGACTATTACGAGATGGTGTTTACCTAAAACCCAAAATCTAAAAATCGAACTAGAGGCAACAAAATTAGATTTTTCACAAATGAAACCCGGTAAAAAGCTTTAAAATAAAAGAAAAAAACTATTTTCTGAAAATCAGGGAATTCGAACCATAAGAGTGGGGATATACCTGAAAAGCGAATTTAAAAACGTTCTAACGGCACCAATTTATAATTATTTCGTGATAGTTGATACAAAAGTCACTGTTCCCCCCCCCCCCTTTCTGTAAACTCAGTAAGTAATTTCTCTGCTCTTGTGCTCTGTGATAACCTTCATAAATGCAACTTCTGAAGAATTTTCTTAGTTTACGCAGCTCCTGGTTAACCGACTTTTTTTTTTATTTAAGTAAACTAATTCATAGTAAATGATGTGTAAATAAAGAAGTATAAACCTAAAACAAATGGTGAGCAGTTACTCTTTTGTCCCATCACTCGAAGCAAATACATTATTTTTAGTATAAAATATTAATTTTTGTTATTATGTATATTTGCTTATATAGTTCTAATGGAATCATTAATTATAGGCGAACTTTTAGTTTTTAGAAGGTTTACTAATATAGCACATTGGGCTAAAATGTTTACTATGAAAATTACATTCTCAGTAATATTTATATTTACTCTTTTGTCTTTTGAACACATTTTTTTATGGTCTGCTTTCCGTTTTAATTACATAAATGTTCGCGACACAATGGTTCTTGAGGTATTTCTGAATAGTAAATTTCATTAAATTTAATATGAGCTTAGGTCAAATATATTTTTATTTTATCGCTTGTAGTTCAGAGCATCAAGGCACATCTTTGAAACGTTACAATTGGGGTTTCAGAATTAGGGGGGTAGTCCCCATTGAGTTGTATGTACAAGGTAGGTCCATAAGTTTTCGGCCTACCCGATAAGGATTGTCGTTTTCACAAAACCCTTATCTGGTGTCATAAGTTAAGCTAAGTAAATAATTCCAGCTGTAACTTATCCGCTGCGTTCAGTTGTTCAGATTAGTTGTATAAAGAAGGCTATGTGTAGAAGATTGTGACATATTCAAAATGGAGTGTCGAGCTGTTATTAAGTTCTTAACACAAGAAGGACTTACTCCAAATGAAATTAAACAGTAACTGGACAGTGTATATGGGGAAGCCTTTCCCTCACATTCTACCGTAAAAGATTGGGCCAAACTTTTTCGAATGCTGCAGGCCGGCCCTTGGAGGTGCTCACTCCTGAAAACATCGATCGCTCTTATGGAAGGAGAAATTATCGAAGACCGGCGGCTTAAAGTTACAGAAATAGCAGCAAGATTGGGCTTTTTTAAAACAACATTCCTTCGAATTATTTATGAACATTTACACATGAATAAGGTTAGTGCAAGATGGGTGCTTAGACTTCTTTCCTCAGTCCAAAAGCAGCAACGAGTCATCTGTTGTCAGGAATTTTTGGAGGTCTGCCGTGGCAACGAGAGAGAAGTTCTGCAAACCATTGTTCTAGGAGATGAAACTATGGTCCTCTATTATGATCCCTTGTCCAAAGGAGAATCGATGGAATGGCGTAAACCTGCGAAGCACCGCCTCTAAAGGCCAAGGTCACTCAGTCAACCAAGAAGATCATGGCCACAATCTTTTGGGACTGTGGAGGAATACTCTTCATTAACTTCAAGGAAACGAACATCACAGTAAATGGGGAGTACTATGCTGGCCTACTGCACAGACTACGTGCTTCCATTAACGATAAAAGGCGAGGAAAGCTGAGTGATGATGTGCGCGTTCTTCACGACAACGTGCCTGTGCACACATCTCTTGTTGCAAAGGAAACTGTGAAGAAATGTGGCTTCAAGGAGATCGACCATCCACCCTACAGCCCAGATCTAGCTCCTGTGACGAAGAAGTGATGGATGCTGTTTATGCCCATTTTGCAGACAACACTTCTGACTATTTTGGCGGGGGGATTTTAATGTTAATTCATAGATGTGAGAAGGGTATTGCAATAAATGATAATTATTTGGAAAAATGAAATACAATTTTTGTCTTTATCATGCCTAGAAAATGGTTAGACGGGAAACTACCCTCATTCATGATCAAACGTGTCCTGGAATACTTGCTGGAAATCATTCTTTGATTCGGCTTCTTCATGAAGGCCGAGGAGGTCTGGGTTTCGATTCCCATCAAGACCGTTCTCCTCGAATGATTTTTTTCCAGATTTTACTCAGTCCTTATAAATGGGAAATGCTCTAAATTTAAGCCAGGAACGCTTCCTTCCTTTAAAAAATCCTTTCCCAATTTATAATTTCATCTCATGTATCGCCAGTGCCCACCATATGTGATGCTTCAGTAGTTAAAACGGCGTTAAACAATATTGAAAAGAAGAGAGATAAACCAAAACGCTAACAATGCAACTCCTTTTTGAAGTGAGGGGACAGAAAAAATAAAAAGTCAGACAGAACTAGGCCCGAGCTGTATGGAGGGTGGAGCACATTTTTGTGTTAGTTGGTTGAGCTACATGAAGATGTGCAATGTCATAGTGAAGGTACCAACCAAATGGATACAGTTAAGGATGTGCTTATTAACCGTTGCTTTCGGTAGGATAGGTTTATCTTTGAATATAATTAACTTATAAAATGTTGAATTGAATAATTGAATAACATCCAACAAATGAAGAACGAAATCACCATGACTTTTCCTGTCGATCGAACAACCTTGGCCTCTTCGTAGTGTCGTTTGTTGCAGTGGTTGGATCAGTTGCAAACCCCCCCCCCCCCCCGCTTTGTTTTGAAACACGGCCCTAAGTGCGGTTGAATGTTACAGAACATTTTCATGATATGCTTCTGTAATATCGGGTACGCCTCCAACAGAAAATTTCTGCAGACGGAAGTAAAATTTCAAAGCAACATACTACTTGTTAGGAAGCGACTTCACTCAAATGGCAAACATTCGCTTTTTGTTGGCGTTTTGTAATAAGACGCATATGCGTACGCGTTTCCAATTTTTTCCTACCAATCATTGTACCGTATCTCCAATGCGTGATGTGAAAAAATTAAACAACTCCGAATCATTTTTAACAAGCCCTCGTTGAAAAAGTCTATTAGATGCACTCTTGGTGCAAAATTAATGTTCATAAGCATATTTCTTTTTTCACAAGTTAGTTAATTATATACGCAGGCTTAAAGCTTTTTTCAACTGTTATTATTTAAAACATATAATGAATTGAAACTTAAATCGAAAATAAAAATTAATTACTCGACGTTTATCTCTTTAAATTTCCAACGTTGCTAAGCAACAGACGCGAAGAAAAAAGCTAACGTGAAACAGTTGAGATACGAAATACGACATACATTCTCTTAAAATGTCGCATATGCAGGAATATTTTTACGCAATATAAATGCTTCGCTCTCCTGAATCTCATCTGTTTACATACAAACGTTATTTCTGAACCACAAACTTTTTATCCAAACATTCTATGCTTACTTTCGCAGAAATATCTATAATTCAAAGACCATTTCCAATATCCAGGACATTTCGAGATATCGATACTAGATTGTGTTTATATATGGCGACCTTGACCCGCAGTAGGTTTTGCGTAGTAGCTTATTGTATTGTTTTTTCCCCCTCCCTGCAAGTTTAGTCGGAGGTTATAAAGAAAGTAAACAAATGAAATGTTTGCATACAGATTTGGAAGATTATTGATATCAAACTGGTTCGATGCCAAACTGTTTTGGAAGTTTAAATAAATGATGCTAAAATAAATTCCGGCCTATATTAGTTTTACGAAGGCTAGTACCCATCGGGTGCAATGCACCTATCTCAGTGTTTCTGTCAGTTTTCGAAAACATGTTGGTACTCATTTTTGACAGACCCTACAGAATCGCCGTCGCAGTCTTCACGAGAGGGTCTGATGATGAAAATTGCCTCCATAACAAGTGTTTCTTCAATTTGGGTGAAAGGAAAAGTCACGCGGGGTTAAATCTGGACTATAGAGAGGGTGAGGGACACACTTCATATTGATTTTTGTGACATATTTTGCAACAGATTTGCGATGTGTGGTCGTGCATTATCGTGGCACAATATTCAGCATGTTGCACGGAAATATGTTTTTTTTTGCGAGTGATATTTTTAGGACGTCTCTGTAGTGTTGCAGTTACAGTTGTGTGTACAGGCACGATATGCTGGTAAATCATTCCTTGAATATCGAAAAATAAGATGACCATAACTTTCCCAGCAGAAGCAACCACTGATGATGATGATGATGATGATGATGATGATGATGGAGACTTCCAACTCTCAGGATCAAGTTTCATCAGCAGTGATTACCATGGTAGGTCCATAAGTTCCCGGCCTAGCCATTTTCTAAGTATGATAAAGACAAAAACTATATTTCACTTATCAATATAGTTGCCCTTTATTGCAATGCACTTCTCACATCTTTGAATTAACATTTCAACCCCCCCACCTCCCAAATAGTCAGAAATTTTGTCTGTAAAATGGGCATAAACAGCATTCATCACTTCTTCGGCACAATCAAATTTCCTTCCCCGAAGGTCCTTTTTGGGTTTTGAGAAGAGGAAATAGTTACTAGGAGCTAGATCTGGGCTGTATGGTTGATCTCCTTTAAGCCACATTTCTTCATATCTTCATACCGCCTTAACGACCTAGGCCACCCGTGGCGGTGTGTACGACATTGACTATGCAAGTTTAAACTTTCACTTATGCGTATTTTTATAGCTTGAAATCTATTGTTGCCAACTGCGTTAGTTGCATTGTCCAACAATGCATAGGCTGGCTGCACAACCTTTTGAATGCTCATAGCTGCTGCTGCTAAATGGTGGCTCATAAGCCGCAGTCTACCTATAACAGGTTAAGTTTTCATAAAATCTGTGCCGGCCATGTAGGCCCCAAAAATGCAAAATGCAAAGAGTGCGTCTGGCATTGCAGCATCTTGTCGCTACCACGACATGCTAGCTGAATTGTCATGGGTTCATTATTGCCAGCCCGAGACAAAGCGAACATCAATGCAGTGGAAACATCCTGCGTCGTCTGCGAAAAGAAGTTTAAATGACACCGGTCGCCGATGTTCACATTCTTCTGGGATCACGAACGTGTATTGCTCATCGCATTCCAGCCTCAAGGACAAATCATAAATGCCAACAGCTACTGTAACATCTACCAGGATTCTTCACCAAGAACATGCTGCTCTTGCATGAACACTCGCGTCCTCACACTGCCAACAAGACAAATGAAAGGCTACAAAAATTCTAGTGGGAAGCCTTTGAGCATCTTCCAGATAGCCCCGATATCTTCCTCCAAGTAACTTGCCTTGTTCGGTCCCTTAACATCATTTATCGAACCGCCACGGATGACCAAGGTCTCGTGAGAGGGAGGTCTGGCGTTCGATTCCCTGATTGAAGTTTTTTGCCAGTTTTACTCAGTGCTCATAAATGGCAAATCCTAAGGAGGTACCGTAAAACTTATGCCTGGAATACTTGCTTACTTAAAACATGCTCTCCCAGTTGATCATTTCATCTCATATATCATCAATGTCCACCGCCTGTGATGCCTCAACAGTTAAATCGGGTGTTAAACACTATAAAAAAATCATCTTCGGGTGAACATTTTCCCGATGAAGCTGTAGAAAGGGAAGTGACCTTCTGGTTCTGACAGTAGCCCAAAGAACTTCAGGGGTTTGTGAAACACTGGGAAAAGTGTCTCAATATACAGGGAGATTATATTGAGAAATAAAAGTGTTTTTTTAATCATTACTCTTATTTTTTTAAGTTTTATATCCATTTGTAGCATACTTAACGACTTATTCTCGTGCATCTCCCATATTCACCTAATCCTGCACCCTAATTGCTAATCTTCTTTAATCAACAGAAGACAGTGGCTAATGGAAGAGACGAAAGAGTAGGAAGGATATGTTATTATCAGGGTTGGTGATATTTTCCGTTTACAGATTAGCAAGACGTGAATTAGGCACTTCGCTTATTGATCTACAGTGCCACTTTAAGCTGAGCGAAAGTGTTTACCGTTGTTCCAATCCTGCCAAGAGGCGATTAATAAAAGTCGACATTCGTAGAAGGAATAAATTTCAGGAAAACGAGAGATAAAAACGGGGAAAGTTTTAGCCGGCTTACGTATCTGTTTGCTCCGGGCAGGCGAGGTGTGCTAATGTCTTGTTCCTTTGCTGCGTCTTTCTTCTCGTGTTCTTTACCTTTCTTACTTTCATCTCTTATTTCCTTCCAGTATTTTAGAGTAATTTTCTTTCCCTCTGTTTTTTTTGCATTTCTTTGCATCTCTTTACTCTTTCAGTTCTTTCCCTTTTTACTTAGTTAACGTTTTCTTTCGCTATTTACCTGATTTAGTTTAGTTTTTATTTTAATGACTTCTTTAAACTGCTTATTTGTTTTCTTTTACTCGCACTTCGTCTTTTGTAGCATTTTTTTGAATTGACACCTGGAGCAGTACAGTAAGAAATTATTAATATTTAAATATTTTAATATCAATAGGCTATTCAAATTGTGCATTCCTTAAAAGCTTTTATCGTTTCACATTTAAAACAGAATTCATGTCTACGCAGGCACATAAAATATCGAAAATAGACAATCATGTATATAAATACGCAATTATTTAAAGCGAAAAGAGAGAATATCACTCATTAATGAAAATGGGTATTTAATATACTTAGTTTTCACACACAATTAAAGTACTTAAGCATACTTTTCTTGATTTATTTATTTTTCCAAGGCATCAACGGCCATAGTCAGCCGCTTGTCAGAGAGAACATTATTCATTATGGAAAAAGTACTTTCTATTTACCCTGAAGTAATTGGGGCATATTTAAAACAAGAAGCTATTTCGGAAGAACTCATACCAGTTACAACAGAACATTCACCTTTCAGGACATCATGGAAATGTTGATCAAGACAAAGTAAAGTAGTTTTGAATAGTCCTGGCGAATGAGCTAAAGATACACAGTGGTTTCTGGTTGAGTTCATTTTCTGTATATGCATTTATTGGGGAATCAGGTTAGTATATATCTTACTTCCGTAGTGAACACATTGTAGAGACGGTTTATTGCACAGCTATACCGCTTTCATCTTTCTTGCTTGCAATTGTTTCTTACATTTATACAGCAGGGAAGTTATCCCCACCCAAATTTCCTAGAATTATATCGCGCAGATCGATACAAGGTCATTCGCCAGGACTTTTCAAATCTACAGTACTTCCCTCATCATCTCTATTTCCTAGTATTTGTATGCCCGAGGTAACCGTGCATTCCCTTCACTAATGAAGAAGCTGCAAGTTTAAGAGATTAAGTGAATGGATTGATAACTTTTTTTGCTGTTTGAAAAGAAATAAATGTATAACAAGATTCTCAGTAGATATTTTTGTGGGGTAAATTTTTGCAGTTCTATATACTGAAATTCTGTTTATGATTTTTAAAATGCGTAAATAATAGCAGAAAAAGCTACATAACGATCCAAAATAGGCGAAAAAAGATTTTTAAACCTTAACATTGGTAACAAGAGCCAAGTGGGGGGAACGCAAAAAAAAAAAAAAAAAAAAAAAACACTGACTCTACCGAACCCAAAAGTACGCAAACATGTTCATTTCTATGCGACTCTGATACCCAGCCAGATAGAAAAGACATTTTGCCTAACTTCCGGGCTCTCTGATGATGACTGTTTCCTTAGCAAATTACCTATTGAAGAACTACAAGAACATGGCGTATAGAATGTGTTTAAAATTCACTTTTTACATTCACACCTTGACTTCTTCGAAAGTTTGGGCGCCGTAGGCTTTGAATAGGGTGAGCGCTTTTACCAAAACATCCTTATTGTAAACACCATTATCAAGTGTACTTGAGCACACGGTGTGATTTGCAAGCAAGAATGCCTGCTTAGCTATCCTGTGGCAATAACCCCACAACAGAACGTTGCTTAATATGTGCAGTAGGTAAATATTCTCTTTTACCGCTGGTTAAATGGTGTGGGGGTGTTGTAACTACTGTTAGTTCCTAGGTTCACAGTTGTTGTGGTTGTTTTGTACCACGTAGACCGCTACTCACTTCATTACACAACGCAGCACCGAGCAAGTAGTGTGAGTTCTGTGTGTTTACGGACCTCGTTCCAGGTACAACAGCATATTGTTTCTTCGGTTGTACTGGACATGTCACAATCATTCCTGTAGAGGACCGAAGAACAGTTAATGCTGAACCGTATATAACAATTTGTTTGCCAAAAGTCATTCACCAAATCAGGCAAAACAACCGAAAACTTCGCATCATGACAACGCCAGCTCTCACACAGCACGTTAAACATTTGATTATTTCAAGAAGAAAAACATGGAATTAATGTCTCATTGCCCGTATTCACCTGAATTATCGCCTAACGACTTCATTTTGTTACCGAATGTCAAACAAAAATGCGTGCGTGGACAGCGATTTTCATCATCTCAAGAAGCTGTAGAAGCCTTTAAAAACATGTTTTTTGGGATACCATCTTCAGAATGGAAAAAATGTTTCGAGAATTTGTCTGAACGCACACAAAAGTGTACAACTCTTAAAGGCGAATATTTTGAAAAGCAATAAAACTTTTTTTTTTCAAAAATACTTTTCTTTCCTAGTTTTTGTAAAAACTTAAAAACGTCACGTGACAGAAAACAATGTCAGGGTAGCGATTAGGTCCTGGTTACCGTGAAACGAAACTTACACTGCAGATTTTGTTTATGCGCTGTGTTCTAATATTAATTAGCAAGTCTACATTGAAATAGGACACAGTGTATACAGATCGAACCAAAGCAGACAGGCCGCTTTGTGTATGTGCTGTTGCCAGCAGATGGGTAAAGGGGATCCCCCTGTGTGCTGTATAAGCTCTCCTCCCCTACCACCTGCCCTTAGAGTTGACCACTTCTCTCGATAGTGGGGAGTGGGTTCATTCTCGCACCGATGTGCTTTGTATCATTTGACAAACTATATACCTCAGTTTAAATTCCGCTATGCAAATGGTCATGAGTACTGCCATTACTGGCCAGCTGTTTTGAAAAGAATCAAATTTATTCACCCTACAGATGGGTTTAAACATGTTTAGGAAGATATCATTTTCTTACAAGTGCCTTTAGAGAACCTAAAGCCTGTTTAACCGATGAAAGCAAGTTATGTTTGACGTAATTAGAACTGAGCGTCCAAAACGCAATTGCAAATCTCTGGAACCCACGTTCTATAAGTTTGCGGATTCCTTCTTGGTCTAACAATGAGAGAGATTTTCACAGTGGCGATCGTTTCAGTTTCTCTTCCGCTCTTTATATGAGGAGCGTTCGGAAAGGATTTACATTAATAGTGTTTTAAATCGTATTTATTATTCAATATGGCTCAGTTCATTTAGGATTTCCCAATATGTTTCCCGCCAACGTCATTGCACAGTTGGCATCTTTCTTACGGCGTCGTGAAACAGTTGTTTCAGAATACTGTGGCACCATTTGTGGACAACTACCTGAATTTCGTAGTTGTTGCCGAATTTGTTATCTCGCATGTTAAATAACATTCCCATGCAAGCAGGGCTGAAAGCACAAGTGCTGCAAGTGGAATCATGGAATCTCTTGCAGCTAGTGCAACGCCCAAGTGGCTGGCCAGTGTGTCTCAGGTTGAATATATATTTTTTTAAAGTAAAGTAAGCTATGTGTTGCCCTGTGAAAAATAAATTAATAATGCATTGTTAAGCGGGTAAAATATTAGGCTTGATGGCCTACGCTCGCCACCTTTTCGTAAATATAAATGGATAGGGGCGGGTAAATCACTGTAATGAGGGCATTATTAGGCGAATGAAATATAGTAACGGTGAAAAATGTGCTCTTATTCCGATTCGCAACTAATTCAGACATACATATATACATATATGCATGCATACACTAACGCTAACCTCGAGTAAATCCTAGAAACTGGTGAACCCAGTAGTTTTCTGCGGCTCGCTACGGCCTGACGGCCTACGCTCGCCTCATTTTCGTAAATATAAATTGACAGGGACGGGTAAATCACTGTAATGAGGGCATTGTTAGACGGGTGAAATATTGTAATGGTGAAAAATGTGCTCTTATTCCAACCAATAGAAACTGGTTGGCCCATTGTTTGCTGCGACCTGACGGCCTACGCTCGCCTCCTTTTCATAAATATAAATTGAAAGGGGCAGGTAAATCACTGTAATGCTGGAAAATCTCTTTTAATTGCAGCAAAAAAAAAAGGCCAATATCAATTTATGGCCATTGTGCGTGATACTATGTTAAAAAAAGCAAGTATTGGGACGGTAGGATTCAACCATCTTCAAAAGCATAGCATGACGCTCTAACCGCCTGAGCTATAGTGCCACTGCTTGTGAAGCCTTATTATCTCGCTACTTTCGGTTCTCTTCGCTGTCGCTCGGGACTGGCCAGCCGCTCTGGCGTCGCACTAGGTGCAAGAGAATCCATGATTCCACTAGCAGCACTAGTGCTTTCAGTCTGCTTGTAACGACAAATGTCGAATAAGGCATGACCAGACAGAGCGAACAGTAAACCCCAGCGTTGCAAACTTTGCGGTCATAATGTTGCTTGGTGTGGGGCCCGCATTGTCATGTTGGAGGAACATTACTATCCATCACTTTGGAACTGTTAAGTGAATTTCGGAGATTTTATGTGACAGTCGACCAAACGTGGATCCACCATTACACCCTGGAAACGAAGGGGGTGTCGAAACAGTTGATTGCAACCGGAGAAAGCGCTCTGACGAAGGCAAAATATTCTCCTCAGCAGGAAAGGTGATGGCTACTGTATTTTTTTAATAATGTTTAACATCCTTTTTAACTACTGAGTCACCACAAGGGGTGGACACGGATGATACATCAGATGATATGATATATTGGGAAAGGACTTTTTTTTTAAAGGAAGGAAGTGTTCCAGGCCTAAGTTTAGGGCACCTCCCCGGCATTTGCCAGTTATGAAGACTGAGGAAAACTTCAGTCAGGGAGGACGGTCCTGGCGGAATTCAAACCCCAGACCTCGCTTACGAGTCCGCGCCTTAGCGACCTTTGCGGTATTTTTCAAGCTTTCATGGTCTTGTGGTTCACTTGGAAACGGTTGAAAGTGATGGTACAGAGTCCCCTAGAGTATTTGTCATATCTGTATGAATTAATTTCCTTCATTACTAGTGTCGGTCCTGGTGGTGTAGTGGTTACCATACTTGCCTCCTGTACAGATCGCGGGTTCGAACCCGGCCAGAACCGATGGATTTTTACGGGCGTAAAAATCCTAAGTATGGCTTCCTTCGGAAGGGCAGTAAAGCCGTGGGTCCCGTGTCGTACATTTACGGTACGAAAAAGAACCTCAAGCCTGAAAGCGAGGCCTCTGAGCAAAATTTGTCGGCCGTTTCACGCCCAGAGTTGAATGGGACGCTGATGACCTGAGATGTTAAAGAGCGTCCATAAATAAATGATTAAAAAAAAAATTCATTCTTTACTAGCACTTAATAATCGCACGATTTCGATATGTACCATTTTGCCCCTTAACTCACGTAACAAACAGCTATAGCTACTGTGATTCTTGAACAATTCATGTATCTTTCTATGGGAGATGGCGGGCTTTGAAAAGTATATTGCTTTAGAACTACTGCTGCAATCTGTGGGTTATTCCGAGAACTTTTCAAATGTCCCTTGTTAAAACAATTTTTTGCTCCTAAAAGTTACATCGTGGAATTATCGAACAGTGTTTGTGTCGTTGATATCTTTCAGTGTGCTTTCGCGCACTTCATCTTCGGTGCATATAGGGCCACGTTTAAACTCATTCACACAGAAATAGCTTTTGATTCTGATACACGTTCATAACAACTTTTGTCCAGCTCAGCTTTGAACTGGATGGCTGCCCATTTTTAAAAGAAAAAAAAAAGTTTAATCACTGCATGAAATCCGCTGAAACACTGTAATAGATCTTATTTGCCATTTAAGATACCACTTAATGAAATTTTGGAATATTTCATGATTTGTATTGTACAGGGACAGAGATCGTTATTGCTGTAATAACACGAGCAGCGATAAATAAACACATAAATAACAAAAAATAAGCCCTAAATGCGTAAGGACACGTGTTTTGGGTATAGTCAAACAGAATATACCTGCGAACACAAGTTTTCGTTATAAAGGAGACACAATCGTTAGGTTTGAAAGATACGGCCGTATTTTCTTCTTTAAGGAAGAGAAGCTTTCGTCCCGGGACTCAAATCCAATCTGGAGGAAACGCGCACCACAATATCCGCGGCTTGCTGTCAATTCCAATAGAATGCCAACACAAAGGCTGTGTGTTTGTTCTGCCGCCGTTCTCACAATGCGAGTAACAAACCTTGACAATAGGTTGGTCCGAAATCCTTACCCACTGTGTGCATGTTTGAGTTCTTGGCATTTTGCAGGCGCAGTTTATGGACATTACACGTTAAGCTACAAATAAAACTTTACAATTGTTCAATAAAACTCCATGCATTTTAAAACAAGTTTCTTATACATGAAGTTAAAAATTACAATTCTAATCTCTTAAGTCAACTTTCATTAAAATAGAATCTGTTTATAAAAGAAAAAGGTTTTAACAAGAAATAGAGAGATTTGAAGTGTACACTTTTGGAGCATCCATTCCTCTCCCCAGATTTGGTTCCTCATTACCTCCATCTGTTTTCAAAGTTCAAACAATTCCTCGCTGGTCATTTTTTAAAGTAATTTTCAAGTTAAAAATGAAATATAATCTAGGCATATGCAGCTTAATTTCGATATACATGCATATATGTACATTCTATCATCAAATCAAAGAGCCAGATTTCACTCTAGTCGACTCTTAACGTTGAGCCTTTAGGGACCTCCCTTGATAGATTTTCCATTAACTGGAGTTTACAAACACTTGAGAACTATAAGAGAGCGCTGTAAGGATCCCCATATATAGCTGTGGGGTCCTTCCCAGCTGCCATGGTAACCGGGATGTCAAACGTAAGAGAAAGTCGTGAACCAACTCATACTGTTAATCAGTGCGGTCATGTATCAAACATTTACATCGAATGGAATACTAGAACGAACACATTTTTGTACGCTATAGTATATAAAGGTTGAGAAATATGAATCCCCTAGGATGAAAGTTGTCATATAAAACGTATTGTATTTTATTAAACTTATCTTTACTTATACATATATAGTTTTCGAACCCCTTGAAAATAAATATCAACAATAGTTCGTATTGGAAGGGCTTTCTAAAAGTTCTCGCCCTATTCAGAGATGTCTGATGATGGCCATTACTACCAATGTTTCACTTATCTGTAAATGGACCAATGAAACGAAACAAAATTTTGAATTCTGACCAATCATAGCCCGATATCGCAGTGAAATTGTCGGAAAAAATTGTAAAATCCGTTTTATCACGCGATGTGCATTTATTTTGTGGTCAGTGTATAATTCCACCAGTTTTGCTAGAGGCGGTAAGGAGCTATTGATAACAGCAAAAGTATGAACAATGGACAATCATAAAATGGAGAATTCTTCAAAGTGTGTTGGTGATACGTCAAATGTGCAAATTGATCTTATCATTAGGAATTCAAGTCACAGAACACATTAAAAAAAAGGAGAAACACTATATATTATCTTTTTCCGCCCTCAGTTGGTATTACAAAATTGAACGGTAGTGGTTGTAACAGTCGACTTTTGTCCATTTCAGTTTCAAGGTTTCTGAATAGAATAAGTATAACATTTTATACAAGGGTAAATATTCTGTGCGCGAATTTCATATACATAAACATATTATTTTTATTCTTATTCTATTGTTCTATTCGTGAAATACTCCTAAAATCGTATTTTTCTCTTCTCTATCGGCATTCTTCTGTCGCAAGATGGCTTGAAAATGTTAAGTGCAAATATACAATTATTACAATTTTGCAAGCAAAGTTTAGAGGAGCTTTACTTAAATTCTAATTTTATTCGTGAAATAGTCCTAATAAACATCACTCAAGGATTTTGAGTTTTGCTAATCGGCAATCTCAGACCCTATCGTGATATTACTTGTGATAGTTGTTAAGTGTAATCTTTTAGATGGCGCGCTGTAAAGTTTCGACTCGAAAGTGTTCACTTGTTTGTGACGATCGTGTAAACAAACGAGTGTTAACATTTTGTATAGTATAGGTAAAACTAAAATACGAACTGTGATAAAGTACTTCGTTTTGAAGTGTTTAGCCCCAAAAGAAATACAAAAGGAGTTAGATTCCACATTAAAGGATTATTTCTCTTCGTTTTCGACGGTTAAAAATTTGACTGCTGAATTTAAGGGTAGTTGTGCATCCATTCAAGATGATGAACATTCAGGGCTTTTCAAAACTGCTACGACCTAAGAGAGTTTGCTGTAATCGCCAATTGAAGGTACACGTCGATGGTTCGTGCCCACCACATTTTACACGAAGTTTTGGATATGGGAAAAATTTTCCGCTCCATGGATGCCACTTTTGTTAACAAAGGACCAAAAACGCATTCAAATGAACATTTCGCAAGAGTGTTTAGACTTGTTTAAACGTAATTCCAGTGAGTTTCTTCGATGTTTCATAACAGTAGATGAAACATGGATTCATCACTACATGCCAGAGAGGAAGGAGCAGTCCAAACAGTGGGTGGCAACAGATGAAAGTGCACCAAAGAAAGCAAAAACGGTTCGAATGCAAGAAAGGTCATGGGTACGGTTTGAAAGGTAGAACCATCACCGGGGAATATTATGCTTCACTACTGGATTTACTGAAGGATGATATTCCGACTGAATGTCCACACCTTGCGAAAAAGAAAGTTCTCTTTCATCACGATAATGCATCTGCATCACCTTTGCTTCCAAGAGCTTCCACATCTGCCATATTTGCCGGATTTGGCGTCCAGCGATTACTTTTTGTTCCTAAACCTGAAGAAATGGCTGGGTGTACGAAGATTCACATCAAATAATGAGATTTGAGCTGAGACAGACGTTTATATTTCACAGTTGGACAAATGTTACTTTACTGAGGGTATTAAAATGTTGGAAACAATTGTACTAAATGTATTACTTTACAAGAGGATCATGTTCTAATATATATAAAACATTTCTATTAAATATTATGTTTTCCTGGCCAGGCTGAGAGAATGACCCTCGTAAAATCCATATATTACCGAACATAATGATTAAGTAAATTATAGTCATTAATCGGCTGATATATTTTTTGAGATTTCCCCACTAAGGAAAATGAAAAATAAAAATATAGCAAAATTACTAATTTTTATATGAGGGTAAGTGATTACGTAAGTTGTAAATAAATAGATAATGCAATGACTTTTTTGTTGTACAAAATAATAGTTGTAGTAATAATAGACAAATGTGGTCATGTCAGCTGATTTATTCTATATCTGCAAGAAGTCGCGTTTTTACCAAGGCTCTTTTCTTTATTAAATTATAAAAAATGCAAATTACATTTCATCCGTCGTCTTCTGCAATTTGAGTTAATTTCGCATCGATCTGAGAACGGTTTGTAAAGAATGCTTGCTATTTTCTGTCAATGGTAGTGAGAGACAAAGGAAATAACAACCGTAACACTTAATACAACGTTACATAGTCCAGGTATGTAACTAAATGCATACCCTGACATTCTGTCTCTATGCACAGTGCAAATGACAGTTTCACTGTTGACTAACTCATACGCAATAACCGCTGCAGGGCAAAATGACGTCAGCATGAGTCATAAACTAGAAGGCGAGAATCAGGTCCGGGTAGGATGGTCCAGAGTTTCTATTTTTAAAATGTTTAAAACTGTGTTACGAAGTAGTTCAATAAAGAATGATTATTTAACTTTTACAATAGTTTGCTAGCCTAATGCACAATGTACATATAGTACAAGTGTCATTGTTGTCAATTACGGTCTCCGCCTGTGAGAGGTGTGCAAGTTGAGACATGTCACGTTCCGCCGGTGATACACGACGAAAAACATGCTGTTTTGAAATTCTACTTTAATCTCAACAAACTTCAGCTGAGGCCTATAGAGAATTTGTTCTTTCCCTATAGCACAGCTCGAAGGTGGTTTACAAAGAGGAGAAGGCAATAATTACAAAAGAAGCTGCACACTGTGCTCTAACGAAAGAAAACATTAACATTGTGAGAGAGGATCGTCGGAATAACATTATGAAACCTTTCTGTATTCTGAACTTTTCTCGGTGTATCACCCAAACGCTGGGTACTGAAAAATTGCATATGAGATGTGTATATGAACGGTAGGTTCTAAGACTGCTTGTTCGCGTCCAGGTATGCACACAGTTGAAGATGATGTTACTGGAAGATGCGGAGTTTCTATCAAAGGTAATCACTGTTCATGGAGCTTGGCTTGGCTACATCATTTTAATCCCAAGTTCCTATTGCTGGTAGAGTTATGATCGGAGCTCGAAAATACAGGCATTTATTTTGGTTCAGACAGGAAGGCAAAAACGAACTTAAAATACTGAAAAAGGCATTAATGTATTTAAAATGGGTAATTATAATAAGTGAAAAAAACATAGAGCAATATCTGTCATTATTAACGAAAATAGGTATTTAAGACACTCAATAATTTCTTTATCCCACGTTTTAAGTATTTAAGCTTACTTTTCTTAGTTATAAGCAACAAAAATGTTTTTTCAAGATATCAACTGTCATAATCAGCTGATTGTCAAAGAGAATATTTTTCATCATGGAAAAAGAACGTTCTACTTCCACTTAAGTTATTGGAACATATTTAAAACAAGCTATTTTGGAAGGACTCATACCAGTTACAACAGAACATTCATCTTTCAGGACATCATGGAAATATTGATCAAGATAAGGAAAAGTAGTTTTGAATAGTCCTGACGAATGAACAAAAGATGCGCAGGGTTTCTGGTCGAGTTCATTTTCTGTTTATAGGGGTTAGTATCTCTCTTACTTCTGTACCGAACACATTGTAGGGACGGTTTATTGTACAGCTGTACCGCTCTCATCTTTCTCGCTTGCAGTTGTTTGTTACATTTATGCAGCTGAGAAGTTACTCCCACCAGAAATTTCCTAGAATTGTATCGTGCAGACCGCTAGAAGGTTTTTTGTTAGGACTATTCAAAACTACAGTACTTCCATCATTCTCTCTATTTCCTGATGTTCGTATGCCTGAGGTAACGGTGCGTTCCTTTAACTAATGAAGGTTTTGCTATTTAAAAAGCTTAAAGTGAATGGATTGAGTGGAATGGGTTTAAATGCTTGAAAAGAAATAAATATATAACAAGATTGTCCATAAATATATTTGTCAAGTAATCATGGCATTTAAATTTTATAACCTTTTTTTTTTTTTTTTTTTTTTTTTACTTTGATATATTGAAATTCTTTATGTACTTTTTAAAAAGCGTTAAAATCGCAGGAAAAAGAATACAAAACAGTAAACCTTAAAATGGGCAATAGAAGTCAAAATAGACAGAAAACGGCAAAATAAAACCTGGCTCTAAAGACTCTAAATGTATAGAAACATGTTCGTTTCTATCTGACTCTTGAATATATCCACCAAAATAGAAAAAACATTTTGTCTAATTTCCTGGCTCTGATAATTACGAATCATGTACCCTTTCTCTCTCTCTCTCTCTCACACTCACTCACTCACTCACTCACTCTTAAAATATAGTACAAAGTAAAGCATAAAATGTTCAGGGCAATGGTAATAAATCTTGTCTCGTACTTATGCCCTTCTTATATGTACGCTACAACCGCCTCGCAATGCATGCGCGCTGAATTGCTGCAACCTGTATATTCGCGAGTTGTAAGCTGTACCAACATTAAACGAAAGTTACTAAACGAAAATTGGCACAAATAAGGAAAATACAAAAGTGGAATATGTTAAAAAATGATTCATAATGAAAAAATTAAGTGGTAACGAATGGTTGACACTGTCGTGTGGTGGGTAAGACATTAAGTAGATATTCTTGTAACAAATAACAAATAAGGGCGCTACTTTGAAAAAATACCATATTTCTCAATACAACTGAGACATTTGTCCGATTGTTTTACTAGTCCCTGAAATCCAGCAGCATCGAATTCTTTCACAGCTTCATCGTCTGAAGGATGATGTTTAGGAGAGAGGAACAAATGAAGGTCGCTTGGAGCAATGTTGGGGCTTTACGGAGGATGCTCAACGCCCTCCCTTTTGAAATGCCGTAGCGCTTCATTTGTCTTGGCAGTATGTGGACGCACGTTTTCATGTAAGAGTAGCAGACCAGGTCGCTTCTGTTGAATGGCCTTACGAAGTTTCCTGAAGATGTTAATAGTGGTAGTAGACATTTACGGTTTGTCCTTGAGGTGGCCAGTATGCCTTCGTGATCCGAGAAGACTATGAACGTCTCTTTCCTCGGAGAACGGTGTCACTTTGCACATATTCTTCGTAGTGATGGAGAAAATTTCCACAGGGTGCTAATGATGAACCTGTGACAATTCGGGCTAGCAGATCGTGTGCTTCGCCGTGGTATGAATTGCGATGCTATAATATCAGACACATTTTGTGTTGTGGGGTACGTAAGCTACACCCACCGTGCACAGACTTTGTGAATACCTAACTTGCCGTGTGAGCAACCATTAACAGCAGCTATAATGTCGAAAAGGAACATTCAAAAGGTTATGCAGCCAGCTTACCCACTGTAGGACAATGCAACTAACGCAGTTGGCAACAATAGATTTCAAGCAATAAAAATATGCATAAGTGATAGTTTAAACTTTGCATAGTCAATGTCGTACACACCGCCACGAGTGATGGAGGTCGTTAAGGCGCGGACTCGTAGAGCTGAAGGTCTGGGGTTACCGTCCTCCCTGATTGAGGTTTTTTCCAGGTTTACCTCAGTCCTCATAAATGGCAAATGCCGGGGAGGTACCCTAAACTTAGACCTGGAACGTTTCCTTCCTTAAAAATCCTTTCCCAATATATCATTGCATCTCATGTATCATCAGTGTTCATCGCCTGTGATGCCTCAGTAATAAAAACGAGCGTTAAACACCAATTAAAAAAACGGTCATTCTGTGTGAACAATAAATAACAGCGGTTTTAGTGTCAATAGTTACTCTGTGTCTGCTCAATCCATTGCAAATTCACCTCTGCAGTTACTTTCGTTGTCTGCCAAATATAAACAGGCACTTATCACCGTAGATGAGAAGCACTTCTTTATGAATGTTCTTTGATTCCATAACTTTTGCTCACAAAAATCTCACAACGGAGCGGTGCTCGAGGGTGATACCTCACTCATTTGCAACTGACGCTTCGCTATTGTAAACATAGATCGTCTCATGTTGAGTACCACCAATTGCTGGTGGGCTAATGTTGCCATCTAATGGAAATAGCCTCAGGTGCCTCATTCAAACATGTAGTACCCATGTAACTTGCTTAATGATAAGTAAGTTGCTTAAAGGCTTATTAGTTTAACTAAAATATTATAATCGAACATTTTAATTTTTTTAAAAATTGGGCACACATAATGTATTTTGTTACTCTGAATTAGTTTTAATAAAATTTGAATGCTATATCATTTGCTCACTATAAACATATTCTACAATGTGTTTGTTTCTGTTTTCAGGTAAGTAAGGTAGAGAAGGAAGGTGGTCAGTGTTGCCAAATGCATCTCGTCGTAAGTGTACATTTCCTGTGCCAGAGAAGTCTTTCATTTAACCACGGTAGCAGATGACCCAGCTTTTTAACTTGTTGATACTGGTTCGAAAAAAGTAAGTAGATATTTGAATATATTAACAAATGCCCAGCAAACCCCTTGACCCATTTGTAAAGACGTCTTCATTCCTTAAAATCGATGTGCAAGACAGTCGGCTTTCATCTTGTCCACATCTTTCCCTAGCTTGACAACAAACGAACACTGTTTTTTCGCCATTTACTGTGCTTACAACCGGCTACTAACGTCTTCATGGCGTACTGTTCGGTATCAGTCCATTTGAGTAGCGATAAAACCAAATTAGGAGGGTGATACACAAGTTTCCAACCTCGCCGATAAGGATTATAGCCTTCACAAATGACTTGTCTGTTGTCATACCTTATCTAGTAAGTAAATATCAGTAGTTGTAACTTTCGCTCTGCTGTATTCAGTTGTTCAGATACAGTTGCATGAAGAAGACTATGTGTAGAAGTGTTACATGTTCAAAATGGAGTTTCAGGTGTTATTAATTTCTTCACAAAAGAAACACTTACTCCAAGTGAAATTGGATTAGATTTCACGCTGTATATGGGGAAGCATCCTGCTCATATTCTACTGTAAAATAATGCGCCAAACTTTAATTCGAAAATGGGCCGAGAAAGCATCGAAGAATAAGAGCCTGCAGGTCAGTGCTGAAAACATCGCTCTTGTGGAAGGAGAAATTATGGAAGACCGGCGGTTCAAAGTTACAGAAATAGCAGAAAGGTTGGGCCTTTATAAAACATCAGTACTTCGAATTATTAATGAACATTTAAACACGAATAAGGTTAGTGCAAGATGGGTACCTAGACTTCTTTCCTCAGTCCAAAAGCAGCAATGAGTCATTTGATGTCAGCATTTTTGGAGCTCTGCTGTGGTAACGAGAGAGAAGTTCTGCAAACCATTGTTACAGGAAATGAAACTATGGTCCTGTGCTGTGATCCCTTATCCAAAAGAGAATCATTGGAGTGAGTAAACCTGGCAAAGCACCGGCTCTAAAGGAAAAGGTCACTCAGTCAACTAACAAGATCATGGTCACAATCTTTTGGCACTGTGAAGGAATATTCTTCATTGATTTCAATGATAGGAATACCACAGTAAAGGGGAGTACTATGCTGGCCTACTGCACAGACTACTTGCTACTATCAAAGAGAAAAGGCGAGGAAAGCTGGGTTGTGGTGTGCGCCTTCTTCACGACAACGCACCTTTGCACACAGCTCTTGATGCAAATGTAGCTGTGAAGAAATGTGACTTCAAGGAGATCGACCATCCACCCTACAGCCCAGTTCTAGCTGCCAGTGACTATTTCCTCTTCTCAAAACTCAAGATGGCTCTTAGAGGAAGGAAATTTAAGTGTGACGAAGAAGTGATGGATGCTGTTTATGCCTATTTTGCAGACAAGATTTCTGACTATTTTTCGGGGGTGAAGAGTGAAATGTAGTTTTTGTCTTTATCGAACCTAGAAAATGGTTAATCCGGAAGCTTATGGACCTACCCTCGTATGTACCACTTAAATTGTTTATTTCTAGCAATATAGATTGTCTAGAGGTACTGCGTAATCGATTGTACCATCTGATTCTGGGGCGTAGTCTAGAATAGCAAAGTCGTCAGGTTTCTTTTTAATGGTTTTAAAAGAAATAAAGTGTTACATCTAACGGACCTTATGTTTGCGATTTTTGCACATAAACCCTTCATGTATATTAAAAACAATATCTAATTGGGTGTCATTCTGTACGTCTTCGCAACTTAACTTTCCAGTGAGTGTATACCATAGGCCTGCTTCACAAAAGTATGGTGTAATGGCATTACAAGTGTACGGACTGGTAGCTTGTAGTTATTTCTAACATTCTGTATAACAAACATTTCTAGTGCATTTGTACTTTACAACTCCACACTTATAAACTTTCCTAGTCCTGTTCCACAAAAGTATTAGTCAGGCACTGGTAGTTTGTATGAATTTCGCTACAAGTGTAGGAACATTGGTAATTTCAAATATTAGCACAAAATTTATTATCTGTTTAATGATTTTTGAAGTCAGTTGTCCCAAATGTGCTAAGTATTAGCGAAAGTAATGGTAATGATGAGTAAGAACATGTATAAAGAAAGAATGAATAAGTATTTGTGTATGATGATAACGCTAGGTTAAGTGCAACGGCTGAAATTGACTCCTAAACACAGGCTTATGGGACCGTCGTATCAAAGTGGATTATAGTTGAATATCGATAAATACACAATTAAGCATTTAAATATCATCATGTCTGAGAAGAAAACGAGACCCGTTTTACAGAGTCCGTGCATTAAAAAATCCTTAAAGAGTGGAATAACCTAATTCAAGGTATAGCGACGTATGGCAAACAGCCGTCCCTCCATCTTGCTTTTATATGACGTCACTTACAACTTTTTATTAATATTTTACCAATGTAGCATTTCTTTCGTGGAACAGAAAGTTACAAGAACCTGCAGTAACACACTTATATGTAATAGACCATACTTTTGTGAAACAGGGCCCAGGAAGAATGCCTTAGACGGCTATTTCCTTCTTGCTCGTGTACTCGTTTGTGGAACGCCCTGTAGTTTGATTGATGATGTCAGTGACTGCCTGGGGCAGGTCTGAGGGGCTGCATAAGGCACTTGTCATCTCAAATCGCATACGTCACCCTGTCGGGGAGCTGGTTGGCAAGGTCACCCGACAGTTCCTTTAGTGAGCTACTGCTGACGGTAACCAGGTAACTTAACCACTTTATGAATGTCGTTAATAGTCGAGAGGTACGAAATTGTTCTGAATTGCTTTCAGTGAGTGTAGAGAGGTATTTATTATAGAAGCGCTGAATTCCTTTATTGGATTCCTGCTCTCTCTGTTAGTTAGAATACCTATTTGCATTATCCCCATGGATACAGCTGACCACAAGTTCTCTTACGTGATGTTTAAATTTCAAGCATTTGCAACAAATGTAATTAAAACGGAAAGAACTGTTGCTGATGAACAAATATCAACTTTATATTATTTTTTATTTAAATCTAGCTTGAAATGGAATTTGGGGTGCTGAATTCAGTGAAAAAAATCAGTTTTGGGGAATTCCGAAGGAGCATCTATATACAGAGAGGGCCAAAGCAAAGAAAAAACATGTTAACATAACAAAACTGAATTCACACATATAGAAAATGAGCACTAATCATCTTAGACTTTTACAGTTACATCAGTTGCTCAAAATGCCCACCATCGGCGACGATACACTTCTGAGTACGTTGAAGAGCTGATTAAGCAACGTTTGCGAAAGTGTCCTCAGCGATGTTCCGAAACCACTCACAGTACTGCATTTTCCGATCAGGGTCATCTTCATTTAATGCATGCAAAAGTCTTGGGATGAACACTTTAAACTTTGCTGTTTTAATAATACAACGTACTCTGGTTCTTATATCCCAGTCTCACGTACACATTGCTTTGTAGATTTCTGCGGTGAGTGCTCAAAACGTTCCAAAACCATAGCCTTGTTGCTGTGCGAGGTCTCCCAGATCTGTCCTTGTGAACATCGCATACGGTACCACGAGTCTCAAATTTGTCTCGAATGCGTGCAGTTGCTACTCCCGTTGGCGGTTCTGTTCTGTACACACGTCTCCATTACCTTTGAACTTCAACAACATTCTCGGTTTTCCAATATCACTTCAAAATTTCTTTCCGCTGTTCAACGATAATCTTGGCTCCGTTTTGTTGTAGCAACGCTAGCATAACGTAATGTGAGTCACACCATGGCTTCATTTGTTCATTGTTGATTTATCTGTCACGTAGCAACGCTATCATATTGTATGTGAGTCACATCTGTTTACAGATCATCATTTCTGTTGTTTTCCGGTTCAACTTTTAAATATATTAAATATATATCTACTGTGAAAGTGGGTATATTTTTGGTACTCTCGGTATATATAAATGAAAAGCAAAATAACACAATGGAATGTAACTAAAATAACAATAACAAATAAGAGTAAGGATAAAACGCTTAGAAAGTCACCGATTTAGTATCGCAATATTTCGAACACTTCGTGTTCTTCTATGGTAAGAAGACAAGTGAACGTAATAAAAATAAAAATAAAATAAAAATTGAATATCGAAGGTAACGTAATGCATGGTAACAGATAAAACAAGCAACAAGAGTGGGAAAGAGAATATATATATATATATATATATATATATATATACACCTATATATATTTATTTATATGTAAGATTTAAACCCGGTGGTATACGCCCTTTAGGCAAAAATATATATGTCATAGATGTCATTTCTCTATCTCTGAGTAAACTTTCAGACCTATGTGTAAGTAATGCATCAATAAGTGTTAAATCAAATGCATCATAGAAATCCTTACAGTGAGATAAGGCATGTTGGGCAGCCGGCAAGGGAGACTTGGTTTTAACAGAACGTCTATGATTGTTCATATGTAGCGAAACAACAGTAGAAGTTAAACCAATATAAAATGCTTTGCAAGATAACATATATACGACGTTCTTCGAAGAACAGGTAGAAAATGAAGAAATGTTAAATTCTCTGGATACTGCGGAATGAATGAAATGGCATAATTAGCGCACAGAATTTAATGTGTGTGTTTTATGTGTTGGTTAACTCTCTAGCGTTCACAATTTTTGTTTTCTCTCAACGACACTCGTCATATAACTATCAATTAACAAACGATTGGTCAAGTTCATTAACCAGCAAAATTGGACCTTGGGGAGGGAGTTAACCTAAGCAAATATTTTTTTAAAAAAAATAGAAAAATCGTTCTTGCGGCCGCAATTTATGTCTTTTCTCACCAAATCTCTAATTATTTCTTTAACATGAAGTGATAAAAGTATTTTCCTAAACTAGGGGCAATCGAGCCATTAGGACTGGGGGTATTCCTGAAAAATGAGTAGAGGTTAAAGTGGAATTTAAAAATCGATATAGCGGCCGAAACTTTAAAATGTTCTAAAGGAAACTCAGCATCTGACATTAAAATAAATTATTAAAAATATTTTCGAAACATTAGCGAAATCAGACTATTAGGAGTGGTGATTTATCTGAAACCCAAAATTAAAAATCTCTTTAGCAGCACTAATATTTGCTTTTTCGCAACGAAACATGGTATATACATTTTAAATAAAATGTTAAATTGGTGTATAAAAAACTAGGGGAATCGGGCCATTAGAAACAGGGGTTTACCTGAAACCCCAAATTTTAAAAATCGCTCAATGACACCAACATTTGTTTTAAAACGAAACTCGGTATAAAGCATTTAAAGAAAACTATACAAATAGCTTCTGAAAATCAGGGAAATCGAACCATTAGGAGCACATCTAAAAACAGAAATTTAAATTATTAACTTCAGTCATTTCAAAACAAAAGGATAAATTAATTCAGCATTCGGATTGTATTAATAACTATGCATATATTTTATATTTAACAAAAGCAGTGTCGTAAAAATACCACTGTGAAAGATTAATCTAATATATGGGAGAGATTATATTTGTATATAAGAGCGCTCTGTAATAATCTGCAGAAAACGATTGCAATATATGTTTTTACTATTATATTTAAATTAAATATCACAGTCAATGAAAATCATTGGAACTTTAGATTATATATTGTTGATTATGTATATTTGTTTAGTATATTGTAACTGTTTTTAAATAGTAACATGTTTTTGTTTTATTGAAACATATGAACATCATCTTAAATACAGAATGTAACTGTAAACTTGCTGTTATTTCTCTCTATTTTAGTGAATGTAAAAATGATATCAAGGGCTCAGTTCATAAACATGGTTACATTTAAAAATACCTACATAGTATAGATTTGTCTTCATTGGTCATATATTTAATTTAATTAATTGTATATTATTAATTTTTTTGATTTAATATCAATAATATTAATTCTAAAATTGTAGTTTCTCTTTTTTACAACTTAAAAGATTGCAAGAATTCTAATTTTGTTCCTCTAATACCACACAGTAATGCTGTAACTCATATCATTTCATTAACTAATGAGGTGATATTTGAATTTGTAAAGTAATTCAAGTTGCTGAGAAATTCGCTTAGTTTTTGTAACTCCTGCCTGACGGACTTTTTAAAGAACTAATTGCTAGTTCAGCAATACACATTTCTGCGGTTGTTTTTCTATCGCATCATCAGTTAAATACTACTGCTTGTACGCAAGTTAGCTGCAATTGCAGATAAACTGGACCAAAATTAATATTATCGAGTTTCACCAGAGCAAAATACGTCATGGCTACGCCACGGGGAAATTGTCGACCCTTGGCTACGCGGAAATATCGTGTTTCACGTTTATTGGAGCGTCACTCGTGCAGAAATACATCACAGAGATGAAAATATTTATTCGAAGTTGTAAAAGCGTTCAAACTAACTGCATTTCAGTTATTTCAGCTCCACAAGTAAAACACGCACTGTTGGAAAAATCGCTGGCTTTGTTATTGTCATTGTCATAGACAGTTTTTGTTTTCCGTAAATCGAATCTCCAGGGCGCAGAGGTCACAACCAAATCAAATATGTCGGGGAATCGTAAAAAAGAAAGAAAGAAATTTCTAGTAGGCTTAGAGAAGCTGTTTTCATAGCCTTCTCGATCTCTGGTCGTAATATCTTGTAGCGTGTTTTCTGCTGGGCAGTAAAAGGTAACCGTATCATTGCCATTGCGCGGAGAACGAAACGCGAACGTCATCGTAAAACGATTCTTCAAGGAGTATGACGACCTCCCTATTTCCAACAGAGAAATAGCTGACCACAGTTTATTATTAACACTATCTATACACACAGTACTGTTTACTAGGGCTGTTCAATAAAGAATCAGTACTTTTTTGTTAACATATCTTTACTCGTTCTGATAATGTTTATGGGCGAGTGTAGGCCCATAGGTTTCCGGTCTAACCATTTTCTAAGTATGATATAGGCAAAAACTATATTTCACTTTTCATTATAGTTACCCTTTATTGCAATACACTTCGCACATCTTTGAATTAACATTTCAATCCTCCCCCCAATCAGAAATCTTGTCTGCAAAATGGGCGTAAACAGCATCCATCACTTCTTCGTCACACTTAAATTTCCTTCCTCAGTTTTGAGAAGAGAAATAGCCACTGTGAGCTAGACCTGGGCTGTAGGGTGAATGGTCGATCTCCTTGAAGTCACGTTTCTTCACAGCTTACTCTGCAACAAGAGCTGTGTGCACAGGCGCGTTGTCGTGAAGAAGGCGCACACCACCACTCAGCTTTCCTCCCCTTTCTCTTTGATGAAAGCACGTAGCCTGTGCAGTAGGTCAGCGTAGTACTCCCCATTTACTGTGGTGTTCATTTCCTTGAAGTCAATGAAGAAAATTCCTTCTCAGTTTCAAAAGATTGTGGCAATGATCTTCTTTATTGACTGAGTGACCTTGGCCTGTAGGGGCGGTGCTTCGCCAGGTTTACGCCACTCCATTGATTCTCTTTTGGACAAGGGATCATAGTCGAGGACCATAATTCCATCTCCTGTAACAATGATTTGCAGAACTTCTCTCTCGTTACCACGGCAGAGCTCCAAAAATGCCTGACAACTGATAACTCGTTGCTGCTTTTGGACTGAGGCACCCATCTTACACTAACGTTATTCATGTTTAAATGTTCATGAATAATTCGAAGGACTGTTGTTTTAGAAAGGCCCAACCTTACTGCTATTTGTGTAACTTTAAGCCGTCGATTTTCCATAATTTCTCCTTCCACAAGAGCTATGTTTTCAGGAGTGAGCACCTCCAAGGGTCGACCTGCATGCTCTTCGTCTTCAGTGCTTTCTCGACACATCCGAAAAAGTTTGGCCCATTCTTTTACAGAAGAATATGAGGGGATACTTCCCCATACACACCGTCCAATCGCTATTTAATTTCATTTGGAGTAAGTCCTTTTGTGAAGAACTTAATGACAGCTCGAAACTCCATTATGAACATGTCACATAGCCTTCTTTATGCAACTATATCTGAACAACTGATTACAGCGGAGCGGAAGATACAGCTGCAATTATTTACTTAACAGATAAGATATGGCACCAGATAAGGATTTTGTGAAAGCGATAATCCTTACGGAAACTTATGAACCCACCCTAGTATCTCAAAGTAGTTCCCGATGGATGCAATTCACCTGTCCCAGCGTTTTTGCCAATCTTCAAAGACATGCTGGAAGGAAGTTTTTGACAAGTCTTCAGAATTGTCTCCGTATCTCTCACTATTGCCATGTTAAACGAAAACGGTCCATTGAAGGCGTTTCTTCAATTTAGGTAAAACGAAAAAAGTCACACAGCCTGAAGGGAGGGAGAAGGACACAAGTCACATTGTCTTTTGTGAGATATTCAGCAATAACATTTAAATTGTGCGTCGGTGTATTATTGTGGTGCAGCATCAACTTGTTGTACCCTTTGACATTTGGTGTAGCCTCCAGGACATCTCTGTTGTCTAATTACGTTGTATGTGCAAGTAGGACATTCTGGCTAAACCATTCCTTGTATATCCAAACATTTGATGGCTATAAATTTCCCAGCAGAAGCAACCAGTTTTGCCTTTTAGCGGATTCCGAAGGAATTGCGGTTGAACTCATGAACAGGTTTTTGATAATTTTCTTAAAACCTCCATCTATCCTATTTACTAGGCACCATAAATGGTGATAAATATATATGAGTGTGTTTGTTTACTCTCTAGTGGCCGCAATTTTTATTTTTTCTTGGCGAAACTCGGTACTTGGCATTGAAATAAAATAAGAAAAATATTTATCGAAATTCAGGGAAATCAGAATATTATGAAAGGAGATTTACAACAAAACTCGGTATATACCATTTAAATAAAACAAGCAAAGTTTTTTCTGAAAATCGGAGAAATGGGACCATTAGGAGTAGGGGTATACCTGAAAACCGAGTTTTTGTAATCGCCGAGGATATCAATTAAGGAGTATATGCTTATTGTTATTGTTAGCATTACCAATTGGATATTCCCGCCAAACGATAACTTCATTGGTGTCATGTGAAAGATTGTGGGGGGAGGGGAATAGTCTAGACGAATAATCGGACCTAGTCCCTACAGACAGCGCCCTCCTGCAGTTTCAGTACCTAACGGCAGCGGTAAAAGTCAAATTACAAGGAATACTGGAGCGATGTACAATTCTTAAGCGGTAGAGTGTGTACTCTATCTACCTTGTAGTTTAAAGTGTACAATAAATGCAGGCGGAGAGAACACAACGGTTTCGGAACACAGAAAAACAAGCAATCGTACATCTAAAATTAACTATGTAGCTTAAATGTTTATCATATTCCGTTTTAGTTGTTATAAAGCTAAGTGCAATTGGAAACGTTAAGCTAACAATATAACACCCATATAAAATAATAACGATACGAGAAAAGCACACATTTTAAGCCTAAAATTGTGCTTTTTAATTATATATATCTTCCATTAGCGTTACTTGTTTTTTACCGCAATCTCTGTTCTAACGCTTTGTAACAAATTTCACAAATTCACCTTTGGAGGAAATTCGCTTAGTTTTCGCAACTCCTGTGTGACGGAATTTTTTAACTATGAAAATGAGCCGCTTAAACTCAAGTTCGTACGGAACTGAACATATTTCAACTTGCACTGCTGTTACAGGCGGGATCTGGAAGTGGCTACAATGAAACTAGTATTACGTGTATATTACCCAGTAAATTAAAAATTGTAGAGTTAAATTTTAGCTCAAGAAATTATGCCTGTAACATTTTTTTAATCGCCCTTTATTGATGAGCTCTTGAGCGTTACCATTAGCAATTTACCAAGGGCGCCAATAATGTATAGCGTTGCTACTTGACAGATAAATCAACAATGAACAAATGAAGCCAAGATTATCGTATGATGTTCTGTAAACAGCTGTGACTTACATTACGTTATGCTAGCGTTGCTACAACAACGTGAGTACAGAACAGAACCGCCAACGCGAGTAACAATTGCACACATTCAAGACAAATTTGAGACTTATTCCGGGAAGAAATTGAAACGGCGTGTGCTGCAATCGCTGAGGACACTTTCGCAAACGTTGCTCAATCAGTAGTTCAACGTACTCAGAAGTGTGTCGACGCCGATGGAGGACATTTTGAGCAACTGTTGTAACTGTAAATGTCTAAGATGATTAGTGCTCATCATTTTCTGTTTGTGTGAATTCAGTTTGGTTATGTACCGCCACGAGTGGCCGAGGTCGTTAAGGCACGGACTCGTGAGCGGGAGGTCTGCAGTTCGAATCCCGCCAGGACCGTCCTCCCTGACTGGGGTTTTTTCCATTTTCCTCAGTCTTCATAACTGGCAAATGCCGGGGAGGTACCTACACTTAGGCCTGGAACGCTTCCTTCCTTAAAAAAAAATCCTTTCCCAGTTTATCATTTCATCTCATGTATCATCCGTGTCCACCGCCTGTGGTGCCTCAGTAGTGAAAACGGGCGTTAAACACTACTCAAAAAAAAAAAGTTTGGTTATGTTAACACATTTTTTCTTTGTTTGAAGTGTGTATATCGTTTTTTGGCACCCTGGATGTATACTCTGTGCTAATTACATACAAATTACATATATACTTTTTATTTGCTTGTGAATATGCTTATTTTTGAAGACTGTATATTAATATCCGTGCTTGTTGTATCTTAATATCACAAAATGTTTACATCCTACAGCTGACACTCTAGGAGTTTTGTTTACGCAAGCTCATGTATTTATTGCCTTGAATGCCGTTTATTGTGGTTGGTCATTTTAATAACATTGCTTATACGTCCCTCTTGAATACTAGAATCGCACACGCGAGATTGTTTTGTTTAGGTTTGGAAATATAATCCCGCTAATCTCACTACTGTGCGTCATATCTGTTGCATCCCAACAAACAGGAAGAGTTCCATTCTCACTGCACAACATGAACAAATCACCAAAAGTGTAAGCTGTAAGTCTTAACCTTGTCATTTATTATTTGTTTTTATAATAATAAAAATAAAGATCCTTAGCGATTCATAGCACTATGGCGAAAGTTGATATTTTTCCTTCAACAGAAGTGCATTTTGTCCATCGGATGGGCGGTTTATCTATTGCTCATCAAACAAAGAAGAATCAATTCGCAAACTGAATCCTTTGCCTCCCAATGCCTCCTTTAGTGTTCCGAACAAGTGGCAATCACAAGGGAATAAATTGGGTCTGTAAGGAGGGATGTCCAGTGAATTTTCTTTAATTGGTCCTGTGCTTGCTGTATGTGGCTTCGTGTTGTAATGCAGAAGCAAGGATTATCAGCCTCTTTTGTTGCGATTGGCAACGCTTATGTCGTCCAAAAAGTTGCAGTAATACGCCGCATTCACAGTCTTTCGTTCGTGAAGGAAATTGATATGCACCACACCTTTGGAGTCCCAAATCACGGCTGCAAGGACTTTTGAGGCCGACAGGCGAGTTTTGACATTGACAGGAGCACCGTTTTCCCAGCGCCTTCAATCGTACTCATTCTCTCGTTGTCAGGGATGTAGTGATGTACACATGTCTCATCACAGGTCAAAGTTCGGGCCAAAAACTGCTCATCTTCTTCCTCAAATCGACCCAGAAGCCTCTGACTGAAGCCCTTTGGAATATTTCTCTTTTCATTAGTGAGGAGACATGGGATCAACTTTCTAAACTCCTAGTTCTTTAGGAAGAATGGTATGTGCACTTCGACAATGTATGCCCATCTCTGAAGCGATTTCGAGCACACTTAACCGTTGACCATCTTCCACAATGTCACAAAACGGCCTGAATATTGTCCTGTGTGAGTCGTCCGACCGCTGAGGAACTTCTTATGCTTGTTAAAATACAAGCGTAACTTCTCCAAACTGTGCTCGATATCTGGATAAAATGTCGGTCGGCTGAACTCCTCTGTCAAGCTACACAATGAACGGTGCGATCTCTTGATCAGACCATGGAACGGCCAACGTGGATCGCTATTTTCCGCACATCCCCTTTTTCCTAAGAGAACAAAAGTTCGGTTTCATTTTGAATGACCTTGTATTATGGTGCTCTTGCTATGAGAGGGGTTACATCGTTACCAGTTACCAGTTTACCATGAAAATTTATGAAACAAATGCCAGAGATATTCAAAAAGTTTTGCAACCAATGTATCCATTGTTGCACAATAAACTCTACAAAAATGTAACTAATGCAACTGGCAACAATGAACCTTAGGCTATCAAAATATGCATAAGTGCAAGCATTGTCATACAGTCTGTTGAGTTCAGTCCTGTGTGGTGGTGAAAAATCATGAATATTACTAAACATAACTTTAAATTCTACATTTTTACACGCTAGATGGAAGAACGGAGGAAAGAAAGAAAGAAAAAAAAAAAAAGCATTGGACTTGGTAGCAGTTCATGCTGATCAAGTGTACTCATTTGATGCCATTGCAAATTGAATTCGATCATTTGAAGAAGGGCGAGAGACTTTGAAAGACAGCCTTCGCTCTGGCCGGCCTCGGGAATCTGTGAACGAGAAAACAATTCAAAGAGTGAGGAACTTGGTGGAGGAAAATTGACATATTACTGTTGAAATGTTAAGTATGGAAGTGTTGGCAGCATTGACAGTATACTCCATGAACATTTAAAGCTGCGAAACATCTGTGCAAAATGGGTTCCACATTTTCCTAACCAATGAAGAGAAGAAGAGTTCTAAACGTTTGACAGATATATGCACTGGTGGTGAAAGTTGGTTTTATTTCTATACCACCCCAAATAAAGCTCAGAACTTCATATGGGTAAATGAGAATGACCCAAGACCGGTTGTTCTTCGACAAGATTTTCGTTCTCGGAAGCGAATGTTCACTGTTTTCTTCAACTATGAAGGACCATTAGTGGTTGACTGTATGCCACAAGGAATGACAATGAATGGAGAATACTATGACATTTATATTTTGGATCCTTCATTTGAAGAGCTGAGGCGGCGGCGTCCAAATTCAGGAACTTCAAGGATGTTGCTTTTGTATGACAATGCGTCTCCTCACAGAACAGTTGCAAATTTTAAGGAAACTGGAAGTTATCAAAGTCCAGTTCGAGGAAATAACTTGAAGAATGTAACCTGTGATCTTTGTGCAGTTGTGGACTGCACGTCTGGTCACCTGGAGGTGGTGATTTGAGTAAGAGGTACGAACGCACGCTTTTAGTGTTTCGTTTGATATTTTGTGAACACTTTCAAATGTAATGTAAAATTAGCATTTTGTCACATGTGACAAATTTCCTATGATGTGTACAGCGTTTGACTATAACATTTACATTCTTATATTAAAAATGACACAAGATAAAAATTATATTCATGATTTATGGTTTGACATACATTAAAAACAAAAGATTACCACAAGTACAACAATAAATTTACAAGCTTTGAATTTTTAGCCTTCATCCATATTTTAATGCCTGTATACATGTGCTTTTATGAAACTAGACACCACCTGGAAATTGTCGAAATTATTCTATAACTTTTTAAATCGGACTATTACATTTTGTCCAATTTGACTATTTCACTAATTTTTACTCCATTTGACTGTTTCTAAAAAGTACGCTGCAATGCATGTGGGGTAATTTTACACCCTGTTTATTGTTTTATTATAAATTAAAGTTAATTAACGATTTAATGTGTCATTTAGAGGAATGCCATTTGAATTACGAAACAGAGGCCACCCCATTAAAATGTTATGGCCCTCGCTTGCTTATGCATAGCGTTCTAATAACTGCTAATGCTCGGGTGTTCGATCAATTGCAACGCTTTGCGGCTACGGTATGTAAATTGTTTCTTGTGAAGATCAAAGGCGCCCAGTGCAGTTCAACATGGGAACTGTGTGCTCATCTTAATGTCTGATGAGAGTGGATAGGTATCGTATGTCAAACAGGCCATTAACTGAGCGCCTGCATGTGAGGTACTCTCGGCTTAATTACCTGTCACTTTTTATAGCCTAAACCAACCCACCATTGTGCTTTACTTTTTGCTGCATGTTTAACAATATGAATAAAAACAGAGTAGAAATTTATTTCACATTTAAATTAATTATATTTTGTTGTTGTTGTGTAAAGTTTAAAAGAGAACACGGTGTTAAATTAGGGGATATTTTACACTATATTTTTAAACTTGCTGCATAACTAACACCTTAATTCACATTTGGTATGTGTAAAACAGAATGTAACATCATCCATGATTAACATTTAAGCTACTTAATATTTTCTGTATCACATAATTAAAGTACTTAACCTTTTGGTTACAAGCAACAAGAAGATGTTTTTTTTCAAGATATCAACTGTCATAGTTAGCCGCTTGTCAGAGAGAATATTTTTCATCATTGAAAAAGAACGTTCTACTTCCACTGAAGTGATGGTAGCATATTTAAAACAAGCTATTTCGGAAGAATTCATACCAGCTACAACAGAACATTCACCTTTCAGGACATCATGGAAATGTTGATCAAGACAAAGTAAAGTAGTTTTGAATAGTCCTGGCGAATGAACAAAAGATACACAGTGGTTTCTGGTTCAGTTCATTTTCTGTTTATACATTTATAGAGAATCAGGTTAGTATCTCTCTTACTTCCGTAGTGAACACATTGTAGGGACGGTTTATTGCACAGCTATACCCCTGTCTTCTTTCTCACTTGAAATTTGTTGCTATATTTATGCAACCGAGAAGTTACCCCCACCACAAATTTTCTGAAATTGCCTCGCGCAGAACTATTCAAAACTACAGTACTTCCCTCATTCTCTCTATATCCTGGTATTCGTATGCCCGAGGTAACCGTACGTTCCTTTCACTAATGAAGGTTCTGCTATTTAAAGAGCTTAAGTAAATGGGTTAAGGAGACATTTTTACTTGCTTGAAAAGAAATAAATGTGTAATAAGATTCTCAAGAAATATTTTTGTAATTTGAACATGCCACTTAGTTTTTCTGTCTTTCTCACTTCGATATATTGAATTTTTATATGCTTTTTAAAATGCAGAAATAATCGCAGAAAACATCCAAAGCGATCCAAAAGAATATTTTAAATCTAAAAACAGACAAAATAGGCAAAATTAAAACTGGCCCTACTTGCCCCAAATGTACAGAAACATGTTCGATTCTATTTGACTCTTAAACATATCCACCCAGATAGAAAAGACATTTTGCTTAACTTTCGGGATCTGGTGATCGAAATGGTGAAGCAAATCCTTATCAATGATGGATGCTTCGCCATGCTCCGCTACCATACGCTGAAAATCCTGACACATCCACTCTCACCGTCTTCTATCCAGGAGACTGCAATATCAGCACCCATCTGTTGGAGCACTTGGATCACACTGCTTTGTTGTTGCAACACGACCTTCCTTAAACTCTTTGTGCCACCGAAGTGCGGTTGATTGTGGCAAAGCATCATCTTTACATTTACTGCGTATGCGAAGTTTGTCGTGATAAAATTTTTCACGCAATGATAGTACATCATCCAATAGTCATCCTCCTAAGGCAGAGCTTAATTGAACATTAAACACTGGATGATGTATCATCATCAAGTTTTATGCGGCATAAGTCTAACATCGTTTACCATGATAGTCGCTATAATATCGCGTGCACTTCTATACCGGATTTCTGCAGACGGAAGCAAACTTTTGCAGTGGCATGCTACTGAGAAGAAAAATTCTGTCTTTATTGACCAGCCTTCTTAACAGACTAAGCGAACTAAATACGTGCCTCATCAAGAACTGAAAACAATTTGACTAGCCAAGATGGGCATAGGTATTCAATATGTGAATTGTAATAATAATAATAATAATAATAATATAATAATAATAACAATAAATAAACTAAATCCACATTAGAGAAATATGTTGGCGAACTCTTTGCAAGGTATTGTGAATCTCCTATTTACCAATCCGCGAGAAAAAGCCCAGTTTGCAGAAGAAACATTAATTTTGAAGACAATGTGGTTTGGTGGTGGGAAAATTGAGAGATTTGAATTGTTAGATCATCTACCATACTCTCCAGATGCGGTATTCTTTGAGTTCTGCCTGTTTCCAAAGCTTTTTTCTCGTTTTTTTTTTTTAGCAAATCAAAAGGCATACAGCTGTGGAATGTCATTTTAGAGATGAAATAAAAATATTGGAGTATCGCTGGAGTAAATATATCAACTTTAATGGAAATTAAGTGTACAAATAAAAATAAAGTAAAAGTTAAAAATTCTGTCCATTGTTCGGCTGAGAATTTTTTAAAACCCCCTCTCGTTCTACTGCTGGCTGCCAAAACAAGCTCTCTCTCTCTCTTGAAAGGTAAATTTCTTTTAGTAAAAACGTTACATAAATGAAGTTTACGAAGCGCACTCTAAAAGTTATCTCCCTGAATAAGAAAGCACAAGATTTAAGAGAAAGGTTTCGTTTATTTTTCAACATAGTCACCTTATAAATAAAAACATTTAGTCCAACGATTTTCCAACTTTTTAATATCCTTAGTAAAATAAAATTTGTTCAACTGTAACAAATAAGCGTTTGTCTCAGCTCAATCTCATCATTTGATGTGAATATTTTTCCACCCGGCCATTTCCTTAGATTTGGGAACGAAAAGTAATCACTGGGAGTCAAATCCGGCGTACATGGTGTATGTGGAAGCACTTGAATGTTATAATGCATTTATCCCAGACATATCGCCCTTTTTCCGCAAAATGTGGACGTTTAGCCTGAATAGCATCCTTCAGTTGGTCCAACAGAGAAACGTAATACTCCCCTTCTGTCCTTCTGGAAGTAGACTACGAGCACAAACACCATGAGAATCCCAGAAAACCGTAGCCATGACTTTTCCTGCGGATGGAGCAGTTTTTGTTTTCTTAGGTGCACTTTCACCTGTTGCCACTCGTTGTTTGGACTACTCCTTCGTCTTTGGCATGCAGTGATGAATTCTTGTTTCATCTGCTTTCAGAGAAATGCACTGGAATTTCATTTTAAAATGTCTAAACACTGTTGCAAAATGTTTTTGGTTCATTGTTAACAAACGCGGCACCCATTGAGCGGAAAGTTTTCTCATTCCCAAAATGTCGTGCAAAAGGTGAACAGTCTATCGAGGTATATGCAATATCAGCCAACTCACATGCCTTCATTTAGCGATCATTGTGAATTTTTGTCGTAGCAGTTTTGCGGCGCCCTGAGCGCTCATCATCTTAAATGGATGTATGACCACGCTTAAATTTAGCAACCTAATTTTTATCCGCCTAAAAGGAAGAGGAAGAAGCCTTTAATTTATGAATAAATCTTATTTTGTATTTCTGTTGGGGCTCATATGTTAACACTAGGTTTGTTTACATGATCGTCGAAACATGTGAATACATTTACTCTCTGAAACTTTACAGTACGTAAAGGACAACTATCACAGTAATTTGGTCATTTTTATAATATCTCTGAGTCTGGCCAAGAATTTTTAGAACACCCCTAGTAGTTCTTTTGCCAGTCATCTAATTTTCCCGGTGCCTGCAGTTACTTCTCTAATTAAAAGCCTGAACGTAATGTATTTGATTGCTATAGGATGAATATCGCACAGTTTTAATCAAGAACTGGGCAATGAATTCGGATGCAGCGGAATCTGCAATTAAATTAATACTCCGTTTAATTAACGGCGGCATATCATGTCCGCACACATTAGGCTGGAAAAGAATTCCGGTGCTATATTTAGGTGAGGCACGCATTAGCTTTCAAAGCTGCTAGAAACGTTTGAATTACTGCACCATAGATTTTCAAAGTAAAGCAGGGGATTTCTTTTCATGGACAATATACCGTAAATATAAAGATTTACGGGCATTGGAGTTTCCTGGCGGCAGAAGCAAATACTTTTTCTAGTGAAACTATTGAATAGCCTCTCACTCGGTTGCTACGGTAACATTAAACGTCGCCCTACGCACATTTCCTTTGCAGTAGAGACACAGAATGGCGTACAGGCAACGTTATAATACGAGTATAAACAGAAGTAGCAGGTACCAAAAGTTACGCTTAAATAATTAACATCTTTATTTAGGGCTAAAATTAAAGCCTAATTTTTCATGCTTTAATTCTTGTATAGTATAGAAGGTGTATCGTTATTGTTATAAAATTCTATTTACACATTTCAAATATATATTTTTAATATATGGGTCGTAGACCGTATATGCGTAAGTTTGATATACAATTAGAAAGAGGAACAAATAATAATATAAATAAAACAATGTTAATAATAAATAAATATTAATATGGGAAGAACGACATTTGCAGATATGTTATTGGAAATATATTATTTATAATTGCACTAGTCATTGTGTTCTAATAAAAAAAATGTTTCTAGATTTACATACTTCGGCTAGGAAAATGCCCATATCCAATCAATTAGTGTGATTCGTAAACAGGTCCCAGCAAGGCATTCGACCTCTAAATGCCTTAAAAAGTTGTCAAGAAACACATTTTTCTCAGGTGTTCCCAGTGGGAATTCTTCGGCCAGAATATGACCTATTTCTCATCCCCTCACTATTTTTTGAGCCCTCCAACTTCCCAGTCTAAACCAGGCCATTCCTGATCTCACCTTTCTCCCTAGAACGAGTATATGTAGCTCTTTACTTCAGGTTAATTTAATTTCATTTGATAGGCTCAAGGAGACTTTCGTGTTACATTCTGCCTCGATTTTTTTACCTGCTGATAACCTCTAGCCTTGTTATAACCTTCTTCCATACATTTTTATTATTTTCATTACCTCGTTGCCATATTGAACTCAGGCCGATTCCTCTTTACACCTCTGCAGCCCAAAACGTTTATTGCATTTTGGAAGTGTTTAACGCCCGTTTTTACTACTGAGGCACCACAGGCGATGGACACTGGTGATATATGAAATGATAAATTGGGAAAGATTTTTTTTTAAAGAAGGAAACGTTCCAGGCATTTGTCATTTATGAGGACTGAGGAAAACCTGGAAAAAATCTGGCAGGGAGGACGATCCTGGTGAGATTCGAACCGCAGACCACCCGCTCATGAGTCCGTGCCTTAACGACTTTGGTCACCCGTGTCGATCAAAACGTTGGTGTTATATTTTGCATATGGTGTTTATAACATTTAGCGCAAAGTGTGGAATGGTCAAGGTCGTCCTTGTTTTTACTATTAACCGTATCTTTATAACAACCCACTTCCCTCGTGACCCCAAAGTTTAACGTTCCCTTAGAGAGCCCGAGAAATCTTTTCCAAAAATGGACTTGAATTTTTTTTTTTTTTTTTTACACATTTAGTTCTCTCCATCTCCCTATTTCACGTCCACGTAACAGAATAGCATTGCACACTCTCTTTAGTGTATCTCTTGATATATCTGGAACAGGAGTCAGACTTCGTGCTTTATAATTAATAACAGATAAGCGTAAAGGTTACTTCCACAGATCATAAACTATTTTTAACATTTTGCATTTCTTGTCCACTGCAGTACCATTTTTAATCTCTGCCAGGCACGTGGCCATTTTTAAATGTCACTGTTTTGGTTTTGTTAACATTTACTACCATACCCCAATACAGGCAGCACTCTTCTAGGATGTGAGTGCTTTTCTGCAAACCATCTCTCGTTGGAGATACTAGAATTAGACCATCAGCAGGAAGTTCCGTCCGCTTCAGAATCATTCAATATAAAGGCTCAAACGCCAAGATGTCTCTGTAGGTGTTAATACGTTATCCTACTTGGAGACAAGATGATCAGTCCTGTTCTAGTAAAAGCTTCTAGACTGCCAATGATTCACAATCCTACGTCCTATGTCTGTCTTCAGGTCACCAAAAATGTGAACAGCACAAAGAAAGTTCTGGGGTGTTGAATTGTTTCTCTGAAACTGTCCATATCCATTAGATAGTGTGGGGGCAAGCTTTATTATAGACAGCGAATTTTAAGGTACACAATTATGGCTAGAAAGGGGAATGAAAGTTTCTAAAAAATATACAAAAATATTTTAAAAATGCTGATAAAATGCCTTCATCCAAGTTAAACAAATACTTTATTATACACATTGCCATTAATTGTTTTCAACAAATTTGATACACCGGATTACGCACATTTCTATATTTTTTAATGAAATTCACTGGCTCTTTGAGCTCAGGAGATCTTTATATACGGAGAATCCCTGCTCAACACACGGAAAGGAATCCATCAAGGTTGTCATTCACAGTTGCCAACTCCTTCCCTTTTTTTCCTTCTTCTAAATTCTGTATCACATCAGGCAAATACGTGTAGCCAATCAGTGTGAAAAGTTCCAATTCTAGGACTCTGTCGTTGAGCATTTATTGCACATGCTTGATACCTGTTGCATCCTTTGAATCTAGAGCACATATGAAAGTTTTGACAGGAAATTATGATAAGTGGAGCCCAATAACACATCGGATTTGGAGCCAGAACAAAAAATCTTCAGGGCTACAATGAAGTGATTTACCTTATTAGTTCCTTTCTGATTCTTTCACAAATACATTGTAGTCCATGGGCCTGATTTTAACGAATTCGGAAGTAATGTAAGCTATTGCGGTTGTGCCCATGAAATGATTTTTGAAAAGTTTTCTTTAAAGCTCCAAATGTATACACACTTCAAGCAAAGAAAAAACTGTTTTAACATAACAAAACTGAATTCCACATACAGAAAATGATGAGCACTAATCATCTTAGACTTTTACAGTTATAATAGTTGCTCAAAATGCCCACCATCGACGTCGATACACTTCTGAGTACGTTGAACTACTGATTGAACGTTTGCGAAAGTGTCCGCAGCACATGCCGTTTCAATTTCTTCCCGAAGTGCTGTCAGTGTAGCTGGTTTTCTACGGTATACAACATCCTTAACAGTTCCTCATAGGTAGAAGTCCAACGTAGTTAGATCCGGAGAACGCGGTGGAAACTCAATCAGACCTCTTCGTCCTATCCAGTGCCTTGGATAGTGCCTAGGATAGTACCTTGGATCCAGTGCGCGGGGCTTGTTGCTGTGCGAGGTTTCCTAGATCTGTATGAACATCGCATTCGATACCACGAATCTCAAATTTGTCTCGAATGCTGCAATTGTTACTCGCGTTGGCGGTTCTGTTTTGTACACACGTCTCCATTGCTATGAACTTCAAACATTCTCGGTTTTCCATTACCACTTCAAAATTACTTTCCCCCGTTCAAACGATAATCTTGGCTTCTTTTGTTCATTGTTGATTTACCTGTCACGTAGCAACGCTATCATAATATATGAGAGTCACACCTGTTTATAGAACATCATACTACACATTACTGTTGTTTTTCGGTTCAACTTTGAAATACATTAAATAGATATGTATTGTGAAAGCGAAAGTGCGTATACATTATTTTGGACCCTTAGTAAACAAGATATATATTTGTGTGTGTTTGTGCCCGTTAACGCTCTAGCGACTGTATTTTTGTTTTTTCTCAACAAAACTCGGCATATAATAATCAATTAACAAACGATTCTTCTACTTGCTTAACCAGCAAAATTAGACCATTGGGGGTAGCGGTTAACCTGAAGCAAAGTCTTCTTAAATAAATTAAAAATCATTCTAGATTTTTTTGTTTTTCTCGACGAAACTTGGTATATTGTTTAAAATAAGTTGATAAAAATATTTTCCGAAAATAAGGTCAATCAAGCCATTAGAAGAGGGGGTATAAGAAAAACTAGTGGGAGTTTAAGGCCTAGTGGTCGCAATTTAAAATATTTTTAAAGGAAACTCGGTATTTAAATAAAACAAGTAAAATAGTTCTGAATCAGTGAAATCGGACTATTAGGAGTGGGTTTCACCTGAAACCTAAAATATAAAAATCGCCCTACTACCGCCATTTGTTTTCTCACAACAAAACTTGGCACATGCCATTTAAATTAAATAAGAAAAATAATTTCTGAAAATAGTGAAATCATATTATTAGAAATGAGAGTCCAAAAGTTAAAAATTACTCTAGAGGCACCAATATTTGTTTTTTTTTCGCATAGAAACTCCACATATAACATTTAAATAAAATAAAAAAAACAGTTCCTGAAAATTAAGAAAATCGGACATTTAGGAGTAGGGACATTTGAAAACCAAAATTTAAAAAGCGTTGTAGCAATTAATTTTCTTCTATTGTTTTCAAATGAATGGGCAAATTAATTCATCACATAAACTGTATTTATAAGTTACATATGTTTTATATTTAACAAAGCATCGTCGTGAAGATAGAAAATGTGAAATATTAATTTAATATATGTGTGGGAATTATATTTGTATGTGAGAACGCTGTGTAATAATCTTCAGAAATCGTTTTCTTTACATGTTTTTACTACATTAACATTTAAATTAAATTTCAAAGCCACTGGAAATTGATAGAAATTTCGTTTGTATATTGTTGATTGTGTATGTTTACTTAGTACATTGTAATTGCTTTTAAATACTTACTCGGTTCATAAACATGACTACATTTAAAAATATTTCAAAATACTCACACAGTAAAACTTTGTTTATCAGTGATCATGAAGTTAACTTAATTCATAGTGTACCATTAATTTTTGTTGCTTAATTTCAATAATAACAATAATTCAAAAAATGTGGTTTCTCCTTTGTAATACTTATATATTACAAGAATTCTAATTTTGTTTCCCTAATACTATACAGTAATGCCATGACTTATTGAATTTCATTAATTAACAAGGCCTAATTTGGATTTTATATTCAATTTTATTAAAAGTTATTTTACAGGTGAGGAATTCGCTTAGTTTATGCTGCTCTTGAAGGACAAACTCATGTATTGTGTTGTATTGATAAATACAGTACTATTATTACTACTACAAAATATTCAGTCCTCACTCTTAAGTCTCCCCACAAATGTCGGTCATGGTTTTCTTCAAATCCTCCTCTCTTTGCTTTTGTATCCGGCAATGCAAATTTGGACACAGTCTTCTGATCTATTGACTGCAACGGCAATGTTGGAATAGAACGAACACATTCCCACCAAAATCAAATCCTTACATTAATTACGAGATTAGGTCCATAAGTTTCCGACCTCGCCGATAAGGATTATCGCCTTCACTGAAACCTTGTCTGGTGTCATACCTTATCTATTAAGTAAATAGTTGCAGCATCTCCGCTATGTTCAGTTTTTCAGATATAGTTGCATAAAGAAGGCTATGTGTAGAAGATTTGTGACATGTTCTAAGTGGAGTATCGAGCTGTTATTAAGTTTTTCACAAAAGAAGAACTTACTTCTAATGAAATTAAACAGCGATTGAACTTTGTATATGGGGAAGCATCCCTCTCATATTCTACAGTAAAAGAGTGGGCCAAACTTTTTCCAATGGATCGAGAAAGCATAGAAGACGAAGAGCGTACAGATCGGCCCTTGGAGGTACTTATTCCTGAAAACATCCATCGCTCTTGTGGAAGGGGAAATTATGGAAGACTGGCCCCTCAAAGTTACAGAAATAGCAGCAAGGTTGGGCTATTCTAAAGCAGCATTCCTTCGAATTATTCATGAACATTTAAACATGAATAAGGCCAGTGCAAGATGGGGGCCTAGACTTCTTTCCTCAGTCCAAAAGTAGCAATGGATCAGACATTTTTGGAACTTTGCCGTGGCAACTAGAACCTCATTATTACAGGAGATGAAACTATGGTCCTGTACTATGATCCCTTGTCCAAAAGAGAATTAATGGGGTGGCGTAGCGAAGCACCGTCTCTAAAGGCCAAGGTCATTCAGTCAATCAAGAAGATCATGGCCACAATCTTTTGGCACTGTAAAGGAATATTCTTCCTTGACTTCAAGGAGAGGAACACCACAGTAAATAGGGAGTACTATGCTAACAGACTACGTGCTTCCATCAGAGAGAAAAGGGCGGAAAGCTGAGTGGTGGTGTGCGCCTTCTTTACGACAACGCGCCCGTGCACACAGCTCTTGTTGCAAAGGAAGTTCGTTAAGAAATGTGATCATCCACCAGCCCACATGTAGTTCCTTATTTCCTCTCCTCAAAACTCAAGAAGGACCTTCGAGAAAGGAAATTTAATTGTGATGAAAAAGTGATGAATGCTGTTTATTCCCATTTTGCAGGCAAGACTTCTGACTATTTTGGGAGGGGGGTTGAAATGTCAATTCAAAGATGTGAAATAGTGTATTGCAATAAAGGGTAGCTATGTTGAAAAGTGAAATTATTTTTTGTCTTAATCATACCTAGAAAATGGTTAGGCTGAAAACTTATGAACCTACCTTTATATTTTCGGCTAGTGGGGCATGGTGATAGCTGTGTCACACCCCGTCACTGCTGCCATAGCGCGGGAGCTGTCTCCCCATCTTATATCACAAAACATGTTTACCAATTATTTTATTCTCTGAATATCAAGGTGTGTTTAATTTGTAATATAGTTCTTGATTGCTCTTTTTAAAGGCGGCATTGTTTGTCCGTCATAGAACATCCTGATCTATACTTTTTATTGTCTCGTTAAAGTTACAAACGTTACATCGAAAAGCATAGGGATCGAATCCGGTTCCGAGACTTGGGCACCTATTACTGTAGCCATCTGAGTTAGTTGCCATGGTGAAAGGCGCGGACTATATTAGCGTTACCATAGCGACGTGGTCTCGCATTTCTGCCGTAATTTGCCTTCCATTGTCATCAAAACTGGATACAGCGAGACGTGCGTCATGGCTGCAGGACATTTTTATTACACGTGTGTCCTTACAGAGAGAGCGTTTAATTGCAAACTCGCGAAATGAAATTGTGAAAACGAGTCCTGCAGTGATTGATTGGAATGCAGGTGTAAACTTAACGTGATTTATTTGTAGTGAGCAGAATTTTAAAACGAATTGGGCAATGGTTTGGCTCACAACGAGACCCTGATTCAACACCTGACGGTAAAACGGCAAACGAACTTCAATAATGAAAACTTGTGTGGCCGAAGTCATGAGGGTACGGAGGTCTTTAGTTCAATTCCTGACTGAGGATTGTTCCAGCTCTACCTCAGTCATTAATAGCAAATGCCGGAAGGTACCCTAAAGTTAGGCCTGAACCGCCATCTTCGTCTAGCAAAACCCTTTTCCGTTTTATCATTTCATTTCATATATCAGCGTGAAACGCTGTTGAAATTTTTTTACTTCTGTTTTATCTCATCCTTTTTATTCCTAATCTCTCACTTTCTTTTCTCTTTTTTAAAGCGTCGTGTTCCTTGTTCCCTTTTTGAACTCTTCCCTCTGTTACTCTTCCTTATTTTCATTATTCTTTCTTTCATCTTTATTTTCTGCTATGCTCTTGTGTTCTTTTTCATTACTTTATTTTCTTTTGTAAGCTCTTTTCCTTGTTTGTTATTTAGCCTTTTACCTCTTTACAATTCTGCAGTGTTTTCCCTCTTCACTTCACAGTTAGGTGTTTAATCCTTTTTTCCCCCCTCTCTTTTCTTTTCTTTACTCTTCTTTACACTCTCCGTTTCTACTCTTTCCTTTCTTAGTTTTTCCTCATCTTGATTTTCTTAAATCAATCTCCTTTTCGTATAGGTTTTTTTTTTTATATTTTCTTTTCGTCTTCTTTTTAGTTCTCTCCTTATTTTCTTTACCCTTTTCTTCTTTTCCCTGTTTTCTTTCTTTTTTCTCATTCTCTTTGTTTTTCCCCTGTACCCTTTCTTTTTTCCCTACTCTTTTTTACTGTTTTATTTCGTTTTATTTCGTTTTTTTTTTACGTTTTTCACCCTTTCCTTTTCTTCCAATTTTATACCCTTCATTTCTCTTCTCTCCTCTCTAGCTTTCTCCTCTATTTTTTAGTTTCTTTCTTTCTTTCTTTCTTTCTTTCTTTCTTTCTCTCTTTCTTTCTTTCTTTCTTTCTTAATAATTTTTTATCTCTTTTTTCTTTTCATCTTTACCTCCTCTTCTCTGTTTGCTTTTCTTCTATACTTTTGTTTTTCCATTTTCTTTTCGCATTTTTAAACTTCTGTCCTTATTTTCTTTATCCTTTGCTTATTTTCTGTTTGTGTTATTCTCTTTCCCTTTTGCCCTTTTCTCTCAATTTGTTTTTAATCTGTTCTTGGTATTCTTTCTTTTTCTGTACTCTTCTTTACTGTTTTATCTCTCTTTTTACTTTTTTCTTTATACTTCATTTCTCTCTTACCCCTTCTTGGTTTCTACCGTATTTTTTTTTCTTAATTTAATTCCCGTTTTCTGAACTTTTATCTTCCGATTCCATCACGTTTTCCTTCTTCCCTATTTTCCTTTTTTTTTTTCTGTACTTTCTTTTTATATTATCTTTTCATCTCTGCTTGTAGCTTATGTGTAGTTTTCTTATTTTCTTTACTCTTTGCTTCTTTTCTGTCCCTGTTGTTTCCTTTCCCTTTTCTCTCACTTTATTTTTACCTGTTTCTTTCTTTTTGTATTCCTCTTTACTGTTTTATCTCTTTCTGTACATTTTTTCTCTTTCCTTTTCATTTCTCTTCTTTATACTCTCGATTTCTCTTCTCGCCTTACTTGGTTTCTTCTCTGCTTTATTTTCTTATTTAATTTCTTTTTCTCTACTCCTATTTCCTTTCCCCCTCTTCTCTTTTCTTTCTTTTTATCAGAACGTTTGTTTCATTTTTGTCTTTTTTTTTATCTCTTTTCACTTCTCTCCTGATTTTCTTTACCCTTTGCTTCTTCTCTGTCCCAATTTTCCCTTTCCCGTTTTTCTCACTTTGTTTTCCCCCCTTTCCCTGCATTCTTTCTTTTTTTCTTTTTTGTATTGTTGTTTCGTGATTTACCTCTTTTCTCTTTATTTTTTTCTTTTCATTTTCCGTTTCTCTTATCTCCTTTCTTGGTTTCTCCACTGTTTTGTTTTCTTAAGTTAATTTACTCTTCTGTACTCATACTAATTTTTTAAAATTTCTCTCTTTCCATATCTTCTTTTTAGTTTTTTCCTCATATTCTTTACTCTTGCTTCTTTATTGTTGTTCTCTTTCCCGTTTCTCCTTTTCTCTCTCATTTATTTTTCCCTGTATTTTTTCTCTTTATTATCCTCTGTGCGTTTTTTGTAAACCGTCTCCAGGCTGACAGTTTTATCCACTAGAGGGCGCCCAAAAGCAAAAATATGTAGCAGCAATAGCTGTAAGTGACGTTTATTTGGAATGCCACTCTAAAATATTTGTATGTCAACATTTACACGTATTGTGCATTTATAACGCCGGAGCCCGTGATGCACACGGAAAGGTCAGTGAATAGGATTCAGGTAATATACCATTAGTTGCACACAGTGATTGTATCTCATATAAAAGCTATGGAAAATCACGGAAATGCACGCTATTTCACGTCAAGTCACATTATTTCACGTCATATGTTTCATAATCTTACGTAATTTCTTAATAATTTACACGTATTCGCAATTGTGAGATATACAAACTCACGTGATATGTTCTGTACCTCACAAGCCACACCGTCAGTTCTTTGAGAAACCCTCGTCCAGCGTTTCATTAGTTGCCAATTCATGAGCAGACTTCAACTGGAGTTTCTTTCACATGTCGTATACTGCGTCGTGACGTGACGTCCCTGATTCAGAGGAAAAGAGAAGGTAATTACGTCTGTCCCGAGCTTGTTTCTTCCTGGAGCAGCACGACGCTGACAACCCAACTACACGCTGAGTGCATTTTAGTCCCAACATCACCGAACATCCAGATGTTTTAGTCGTTCAAATAAAAACTCGCTGTAGAAAATGTTTATTTTTATCCTTTGTGTTACCGCCATTTTATTCGCCGCTTTTATTTGGTTGCCTGTGTCCGTTTTATAGGGCGTGGTTCAATGAAAAGATGACAACACAGGCGTTCAAGTTAGAAGTACTTACCATGAGCTTACAGACAGCGATACCATTGTTGCAGAAACATTCCAAAACATGCAAAAATTTGCTTACAATATTCCGTAAATACAAGGATATAAACCGAGCTTTTGTTCTCTGGGCTAGGAAAGAGTAGGAAGAGGGCGGGGCTATAGTTGTAGTTAGGTGATGGAGTGGAAAGCGGTCCATTCTGCATTAGTCGTTCCATCTGCAGTAGCACTACGTCTGAGCAAGAGGTTTCAACGTTTGTTACGCAGCGGATCAACATCCGTTTTCCAACGATAGAAGAAGTCAAAATGTGAAACCATTCCTGGTATCTCATTAATTAGAAATTAATTAACATGCACAGCGTAATAAAAGTGTAATTATTTACAACTGTTTGGTGGTATTTGATTGAAGGAACTTGACCACACATTTATTATGTACAGAGTTACGATCTAACCGAATTCAGAGCTGATCAGAATGTAATATCTTACTTTAGTAAAATGTGTAATTGATATATCATAAAATGTACAAAGGAATGATCCAATATGTCCCTTTTCTCCTGGTCGGGCGACAGGCTGACATACTTGCAAAACTAGACAATAGGGCGTTAATACCTTTAGGAATTTTAGAAGCAGAAATTCTCTCCTCCAGGCAGTGAAATACCTGAGTTAGTGTATGAAACGCGCACACAGTACAGTTAGGATTCATTGAACCTAGCGACCATAGTTTCGCTTGAAGTTGGAGTAAGGGCCTATGGCAAAGCTCGTCGTATACACAGAAAAATATAGCAAATGAAATGTTAGAGAAATGAAGTCAAGTCAGCCTATGAGAAAGGCTAACAGAAAAGGGCGCGAACTATCGCGTGGGTTTCTGGCATCAGCGTCAGATTTGTATTCGATATGTACGTTAACCATAGAACTTTATGTAGACTAGAGATATTCGCCCTGATCGTCACGACGAGCTAAAACAAAGGAAAAGCAGCGTATACTCAGAACTTCGTGCATTTTGCGAGCAGAGAAAATGCACGCGACCATCTTCGCTCCGCTCTGATGACCGAGAAGAGATAAGAGACCACCAAGAGATATACACCTGACCAATAAACTTCATCATTAAGCTAAATGGTGTTACATGTCGTTGTTTCCCTCCTACAATTTCCTTTCCAATCCCGTCGAGCCTTTGCTCACTAAACTTTGGCGGAAGACACAGAGAAAGTCTCTGCGAGGAAGGTCTGGTGACCGGAAACAGTGCTTCAAGATCGAGGGCCAGCCATCACCCCCTACAACAGAGCAGCCCCTTGCCGTAAGCCAGCTAAATACACACAACTTGTTCAACCCTTTGGCACCCAGCCTGTAGCCATCCCAAATCAAAGCCCTACGTCATCAACCGCTCTCTCATCTGACCGAGGTTTGTCCATAGTTTGAGAAGTTACGCTTTCACAAACCCAGGTGTTTCACTGGCACAAGAAGTTCCTCAGCGGTCACTCAGGACAGCATTCCGGTGTTTATGACCTTGTGGAAGGTGACTGATACCTAAGTTGCTCGAAGTCGCTTCAGAGGAAGTGCACACACCATTCTTTCTGAAGAACTAGGCTTTCGGAAAGTGGGCCCCATGTCTCCTAACTAATAGACAGAAAAACAAACAAGTTGAGTTTTTTCAGCAAAATGAACAAAACCGAAGTGATAAAATACTTGTTTTAAAAGGTGTAACGTTAACCGCAATAAAAAATCCTTCACGTAGGAGCTGCATAAACTAAGCGAATTCCTCAGCAAATAAACTAACTTTAAAAAAGAATATAAAATACAAATAATGGTCTTATTAATTAATGAAATAAGTTATGGAATTACCGTGAGGTATTATAACTTGAAAATAAATGTATGTACTGAAATTACACTAATTTTCAAAAGGAAATGGAACAAAATTAAAATTCTTCCAATCTATAAGTATCACAAAAGAGAAACAGCATTATTATTATTATTATTATTATTATTATTATTATTATTATTAGTGAGATTAAACCAAAAAAATTAATGGTATACTATTAATTAAATGAAATATATGACCACTGATAGACAAACCTATTCTGTGTTGGTATTTTTTAGCATTTTTAAAAGTAACCATGATTATGAACCTACCAATTGATATCTTTACATTCACTAAAATAGAGAAAAATAACAGAAAGTTTCGAATTACATTGTATAGCTCGAGTAAGAAGATGATGTTCATATGTTCAAATAAAACAAAAACATGTTACTATTTAAAAACAATTACAAAGTACAAAGTAAATGTACACAATCAACAATACACAATCTAATGTTCCATCTATTTTAATTTAATTTAAATGTTATTGTAGTAAAAACATGTAACGTAAACGTTTTCTGAAGGTTATTACAGAGCGCTCTTACATACAAATATAATTCTCAAACACATGTTAGAGTAATGTTTCACAGTTGCTATCTTCACAATAAGATTTTTGTTAAATATAAAACATATGAATCGTTATGAACAGGGTTTATATTCGTTTTATTTTAAAACAATATAGGAAAATTTAAACGTAAGAGCGTGCTCTTTAATTTTTTTACTCCTAATTGTCCGCCTAACTTTCAGAAACTGTTTTTCTTACTTTATTTAAATGGTATATACCAAGTTTGTTGTGAAGAAGCAAAAAATTACGACTGCTAGAGCGTTTATATGTATATATTTAGCGTATATGCTTTTTAATTGTCATTTTCGGTGCCTAGTAAGTAGTATCGAAGAGATTTGAAGAAAATTTTAAAAAAAATGTTTTCATATGTGTAACCACATTCCTTCGGAATGCCCTAAAATAAATTGGATTTCACTCTGAAAAACTGTTCAATATAAATTTCTACGACAAACAATTGGCATGCCGAGTTTAAACGCTGTCATGCTTCCATTTTTTTATGAAAAACGTTCAGGAAGTCCAGATTTGCAAAAACTGAAGACAACATCACAAAAATGTCATTAGATCGTGTCTCAGCACTGCTTGGACATTTAGATACAACTGGACGAGCGTTACTTCACTGTGGACGAGACATGGGTTCACCATCACACGCCAGAGATGAAGCTTAAGTCTAAACAATGGGTTCAAGAGGGTGAAACAACTCCAAAGAAGCCCACATGTGCTCCTTCAGCAGGAAAGGTGATGGCCGCTGTCTTTTTGGATGCACGGGTTGTGGTGCTGTCGGATATCGTGGAAAAGATGCTATTAAGGTCAAACGTCCGCATTTGTTAAAGGAAAAGGGTTCTTTCCATCAAACTACATCGTTTTTTCAATTGTGATCGCGAAATTGCATGCCTTTCACTTTGACCTGCTGTCACTCGCACCATATTCACCAGATTTAACTCCCAGCGACGTGTTTATCTTCGTAAATCTGAAAAATGGTTTGATAGTCAGAGCTTTATTTCAGATACGGAGACCATAGCTCAAGCATGCGCTGATTTTGCTGATTTGGTACTGAAGGTATAATATCGCTGGTCTATGTGTATGCATGCTATGTCAAACATTTTGTGTTATCTTTCCCAGGCCGAGAAAATTCCGAATCACACTCGACTGTATACGTACTTTAGTTATTTATATATTTATAATTAGAAATTGATTAAAACACTTAAATATATTAGTTTTAATAATAAATACTATCTACAAATTAAAGGGCTTGCAATGAGCAATAGAATACAAAGTCAGAACATTTGGTACCGTTATTATGGTTGAGATATGCTCATGCTTTCAACCATGGCCCAGAATCTCTCGATCAACTCCAAATTTTCAATTCAGTTCACTTCTTCTGTCTCTCCCAATACTGCTACGTTCCTAGCTATAAGTTGATCCTGGTGGTGCAGTGGTAACCATTATTTGCGCCCTAAATCCAAGATCATGGATTCAATCGCGGCCAGGATCGATACCTTTTTTCGCGCGAAAAAATGAAGGGAAGTAAATCCGTGGGTCCCGTGTCGTAGATTTACGGCACGTAAAAGAATCTCAAGCTTGAAGAAAGAGGCTTCTAGGAAAAATTTGTCGATCGTTTCATGTCCTGAATTGAATGAGACACTGATGATCTGAGATATTAAAGAGCGTCCGTAAATAAAACAAATCAAAAGTTCCTTGCTATTGAAATTTCTTTACGTTTGCTTACGTCCGGGCACATTAAGCCCATCGATGTGCGAGAGTATTTTCATTTTGATAGCTGTCATTCTCTGCATACCGAAAGATCTATTCCTTTTTCTCTTTCAATCCGTGGCCACCCTCATTATAACAACTTTTCATCTTTTTGACACCTATATTAAAAACCTAGCTCAAAAGTTACAAGATCAAAAATATCCTTACTCTCTTTTTTCGTATCACCCCAGCGCACAAAAAAATTACAATGCAAACCTAAAACTTCTAATAAGAACTTCATTAACCTTATTACTACTTACGTGCATGGAATTGAAAGCATCAGACCTATTTTTAAAAGAATGTCACGATACTTTATTAATGCTTATTTAAGTAAATTTCTACCCCTAACTTAAAGGTATATTTCGCCACAACCTACCAGCGTAGGTCCATAAGTTTCCGGCCTAACGGATAAGGATTATCACTTCACAAAACACTTATCTGATGCATACCTTATTTGTTAAGTAAATAATTGAAGCTGTTACTTCCGCTCCGCCTTGTTCAGTTGTTCAGATAAGATTGCATAAAGAAGACCATGTGTACAAGATTGTGACATGTTCAAAATGCAGTTTCCAGCAGTTATTAAGTTCTTCACAATGAAGGACTTACTCTAAATGAAATTATACAGCGATTGAACGGTGTATATGGGGAACGACAACGCGCCTGTGTACACAGCTCTTGTTGCAAAGGAAGCTGTGAGGAAATGTGGCTTCAAGGAGATCGACCATCCACCCTACACATCTAGCTCCCAGGGACTATTTCCCCTTCTAAAAACTCTAGATAGACCTTCGAGGAAGGAAATTTAAGTGTGACGAAGAAGTGATAGATGGTGTTTATGCCCATTTTGCAGACAAGACTTCTGACTATTTTGGGGGGGGGGTGAAATGTTAATTCAAAGATGTTAGAAGTATATTGCAGTAAAGGGTAACTATATAGAAAAGTGAAATATAATTTTTGCCTTTATCATACTTAGAAAATGGTTAGGCCGGAAATTTATGGACCTACCCTTGTATCTCCTTGCAATATCTCAGGCTCATGTCCTTGCCAACGCCCTAAATGAAAAACCTGTGCACTAATTATACTATGTCATTCGTTCCACAGCCCTAATTTATCCATAGAATTTAACATTTCTTCATTTGCTACTTGTTCTTCCAAGAACGTCGTATATATGTTATGTTGTAAGCTTTGCAAAGCATTTTATATTGGTTTAACTTCTACTGTTGTTTCGCTACGTATGAACAATCATAGAAGTTCTGTTAAAACCAAGTCTCCCTTGCCGGTTGCCCAACATGCCTTATCTCACTGTGAGGATTTTGATGATGCTTTTAATCTAACTCTTATTGATGCGTTACCTACACAATGTTCTGAAAGTTTACTCAGAGATAGAGAAATGGCAGCTATATTTTTACATAAAGCGCGTATACCACCTGGTTTAAATCTTACGTATTAATTCCCCCCCCCCCCCACACACACACACTCTCATTTCATGTTTCATCTGTTTCCATGCATAACTTTACCTTCGATACTCAATATTTACTTTTACCTCCTTCACTTGTCTTCTTGCCATAGGAGAACTCAAGCAATTCGAAATATAGCGTTTACAAATTTATGACTGTTTCTTAGTGTTTTGTCCTTTTTTGCTTTGCTAGTTATATATATATATATATATATATATATATATATATATATATCTTTGTCCTTCCCTCTTGTTTGTTTAATCTTTTTCCGCGCATTAGGTTACCTTCGAGATTGAATAATTATTTTTACCAACTTCTCTAGTCTTCTAGAAGAACACAAGGAGTTCCAGTAATAAGCGAAAATTCTGTGAATATTTAAATGTTAATATATTAGGTTATTATTTGTATGTACAGTGGTTAGAAAATTCTACCCAATCTACATTTGTAGATAAGGGTCACCCCAAGAGACAAACACAATATTGCTTGTTTAGGGTTGCACGTTTTCCAGCACAGGCCAAATTAATTACACTTGGGAAGTCTGTATCTTTTGTCGGGCAGTGTGTACAGAATTCCAATCAAGAGAGAGTTGTAGGACCGCATCTTCTCTGCAGTAAGTTTTTTTTTTGTTTGTTTGTTTGTTTGTACTCGCCAGCATACCAACCACAGTCATTTAAATGTTTATGTATAATTTTACTAAAAGCATGATTTTGTTTGCGGTGTCAGAGTTGGTGACCGTGTAATAAAACTGTTGTTGATACTGCGATAATTCTGGTGTATTTATTTTTTAAGTACACAAAGCAGATATATATATATATATTTTTTAATGATATCAAAAATTTGCCTTGATTTCTGAGGAAGCTAAATATAAACACAGAGGGCGCTTTCAAACATATCTTTGTAAAGTTTATCTCGTTATATTTCACAAAAACATTTTTTTTCGAAAAATGAACAGTACATTACATTCCAATTAGGTGGTTATAAGTAATCTGTTATAATTGGAGCTACAACGTTGATATATATGATCTTTTCCCGATATTACAAGGCCATATGCTAAGTTTGATACTTTTCGACGAAATGTCGGGAAATTTTGTTAAGCGCATGACTGTTGGTAAGCGTGATTCTTGTAACGGTTTTGTTGGCATAAACCATTTTAGTACGCCATAAACCATTTACTGGAAATTATAAATAATTCAAATTCAAAATACTTAGTTATTGGAATTTTAACGAACATTTCCTTCGCTTTCGATAATTTATGGTGACGGGAAAAAGACCCTCTAAATGCCTATATGCATTATTAATAAATTACTGCAAAGACAGAAGGGTTCACGTAAAAGGTACTGAAGATACAATTTACAGAGATATAACTAAGGAATGTCCAAGTCTCGATCTTAGGACCAACTTTTTGGGGCATAGTTTTGCTCTGTTAGACGAACTATACAACCACTAAAAGGTGACAAATACCATCGCGTATGCAAACAATGTTTTCTTTCTAATGAAGGAAACAATAGGGCAGGTATAGACAGAAGAGCTAATAACTTAGCATTAAATTAAGCAATTGGTAGTAAAACTAAATCCAGGTCGCTCCAACTAAATCAGGCTACATGCCCCTGAAAGGTAATCTTAAAAGTGATCCATGTATAAAATATGACGACCAAAATATAAGACGCCAAAAAGAAACTCAATTTTAGAAAGTTTACTTAGATGGAAAACTAAACTTTATGAAACATACTGAATATGTACGGGGGAAAAAATACGAAAACGTTATGATGAAATTAGCTAAATTAGTTCAGTTAAAATTTAAAATTCCATTAAACGCCAACATGCCACATGAACATTTTTGCTTCAATAATAACTTACGGAGCAGGGGTGTGGGCTCTGAGGGTGAAGAATGTACAAATAAAAACTCTACAATAAAGATCACAAAAGAAGGTGCTGTTAAGATTTACAGGGGCATAAAACACCTCACCCACCATGACCCTTTTAATACCAGTATATATACCTAGTAGTTTTAGTAGTAGTATAGCTAAATGACTTATTGATTAAATTAAGAGGTGCTGTTTATTGGTTGAAGAAAGTAACTTGGAGAAGGTAACTTTAATTACTGGCAGTCAATGCAACAACTTTCAGAAAAAAGAAAACATAAATTAAAAGTACAGTGGCAGCACGAATGGCGAAATACCAAGACAGGCGAGAGAACTATTAACTTTATTTAACATCTCTGAGAGATTGAAGCTAAAACAAAAGACATGGTACATAACCTTACAGGCCAGGACCTTACAAAACTTATTGGAAAAAAATTAACAAAACATAGAACATAAATGTAGATTTTGTAAATTACAGGATAAACTAAAGCAGTATTCTTTTAATGTAGTACACGCTATTTAGAACAGGTGAGAGAAGATATGGACATTTTAAGTAGCCATCAGGTGACACATATACTTGGAAATAAGGGCCTATATCTTGAGCAGGGTGCATGCAAAATAAGTAATCTAGCGCTGGAAGAGGTGATAGTACAAGAACAGATAGTAAGAATTGTTGAAGAAGTAGAAGAAGAACAAGAACAAGAAAGGTCAGAAAGCATACCTATACAAAGACAATCCCAAATCACAAATAACTTAACAAAATTAAAAAATATACAAGACAACTTGTATTAAATTAACAGGAAGAGAGAGTTAGAGAAGAAGATGAAGGCAAAGAAGAAGGGAGGAAGGAGAGGAAGATACCTAAACTTATAATAGACGGGAATAATCTTGAACTATAACCTGACGTAGAGAATGGGGAGGAAGGTGGAGAGTTTTATCTATAAGAGGTGGAAATGAAAAACTATCCAAATTGCAAAGGGAATTTGGACGAGTATAGTAGACGGAGAAACGTGCAGAGGTACAAAATGAGCTGAAGGAACTTCATGGGGATTCTGCGCTAACACTCAATACCATATTTTATTATTGGATAAAAGAATTTAAACGTGGGCGTAGGAGAACTGCAAATACTGTATGTTCCGTACGCCCGATTGAGGTTTATTCAGAAGAAATAGTCGATAAAATGTACGGTATCCTGATATGAGACCTTCGCATTAAGACACATGAGATTCCCGAGTTTGAAGTTCTGCACACGAAAAAGCTGAGTGCGCGATGGGTGCTGCGTTTGTTGGCTCCATGCCCCCCCCCCAAAAAAAAAAAAAACCTGAGAAAGAACATTTCAGAATCGTGTTTGGTAAGTTGCAGCATAATCCGAATGATTTCTGGCGTTGTTTTGTGACTAGACGAAATTTGCATCCACCTTTACTCCCCGGAGACAACACGGCAGCCGAAATCCGTCAAGACTTAAGAAATTTTAGATAAGATACACTACATGGTTCTGGAGGAGCGCCGATTAATTAAAAGTGTCCGAAATCACTGAAGCCCTGGAGAATTCAGAGGAATGTGTATTTCGCATTCTGAGGGAAGAATTCTACTTGAAAAATTATCGCAGGTGGGTTCCGTGACTGCTGACTCAGGATCATAATCTCTCAGCAAAGTTGGGTTCGTTTTCAGAGAGATCTCACCGACTTTATTTGTCGAATGTTGACCATGACACAAAACAGCAGTCTAAACAATGGAAGCATCACGATTCTCCACCGCCTTGTGTGAAATCGGCCGGGAAGATCAAGGTGTCGGTTTTCTAGGGTGCCAAGGGTATACTGTTGATGTATTGTCTTGATTATCTTCCCATTATGTAATATATGTGTGAGAATTATATTTTTATGTAGAAAACGTTTGTGTTATTTGTTTTTAATACAATAACATTTAAATCAAATTTCAAAGCCACTGAAAATCGATGGGGCTTTCGATTGTTTTTAGTTGCCTTGTACATTGCAATTGTTTTTAAATAGTACATGTTTTTGTTTTATTGAAACATATGAATATCATCTTAAGTACATAACGTAACTGGAAACTTTCTGTTATTTCTCTCTATTTTAATGAATGTAAAGATGATATCAAGGGCTCGGTTCATAAACATGGTTACATTTAAAAATGTTTGAAAATACACACACAATATAGCTTTGTCTATCAGTGAATATATGTTTCATTTAATTAATAATATACCATTAATTTTTGTGTTTCAATCTCAATAATAAACAAAATAATTATAATTCTAAAAATATGGTTTCTTTTTTGTGATACTTATAGACTGCAATAATTCTAATTTTGTCCCTTTAATACCACACAGTAATGCCATAACTTAATTCATTTTACTAACTGATAAGGCCTTAATTTGGAGTTTATATTCATTTTTAATGTTATTCAAGATGCTAAGTAATTCGCTTAGTTCACGCAACTCCTATCTATTTTTATCTTAGATTCTTATTAATCAAAGAAGCATACACCATCTGAAAAAAATATCCAATGATTTCTAAGTAAAAATGTAAAATTGAAGAAAAAAAAAGCTGATTTAAATTAAAACCATCATTGGTTTTGAGTTTTTAAAATAAGAATCGTGCTTTTATACAGCGTATTATGCTGTCATTTTATGCTTCAAATCTGTAATTTTTCAAATGACACTTGTATGTTCGGTAAATTACTATCGTGAACGTTTTCTTTCCAAAGAATATTCAACACTTTCATCCGAAGTATTACTTTGGCTTCATTCAGGAAAAATCGGCTCATTAAATTATTGAACGAAACAAAATAATGGAGAAATCAATTATCTTTCATTCGCTTACCCCATCGCTAGTTTGTTATAAATCTTTCTATGCAGCTATTTGAGTTCACCGCAAAAGAACAAAAGAACAGGAAAAAAAAAAAACAGTTTCCTTATATCAGTATTTATTTTCCTAGAGCAAAGCTCGGCGGTTGTAGAGGATAGACATCTGACAATCTCCTGCAGTTAATCTATCCCAGTCACATAGTAACGTGTTTTATTGCTCTCTTTTTCTCGGCCCCGGATCGGATAAGCCTCCGATTATTCCTTCTGACGTCATGGATAAAGCGATCTTCCCAGATCCTGCCGGGAATTTGAAAGGTAGAGAACGTCAATATCTCTTGAGGGTGAAGAGTAACATAGCAAAGCAAGGGCATGAAAAATGACGTCATCTCTGCCTCATTCAAATTCGCTTTGTCTTGCCTATGAATTGATCTTTGAAGTACGTTATTTTCTGGGTTTATTGAGGGAAAACTAACGGTTTTTATTAAATTAAGGGGGTCGGTGCGCGAAAATTTTAAGAAAAAACACAATATATATACTAAAACACGATATTTCCAGCCTCTGCGCCGGCTCTTGTTCGCTCTTAAGCCAAATTTAAAGGCTTGTTTTAACTTATTAAGCCAAAATCCTACAACTTCTACATTGTTCCATAAACCACCATGTCCAAGTTTCTGGTCTTTACAAACTTAAAAAGCATTCTCCGCAGGACACTAAACGCCACACCTCTGCTTGGACCGCGTTCTTATCCCTGTAGTGCAAAACATGTGCCTTGATAACGCCAAGTACATCTTTCTTCAGTCCGACACTTAAACCAGACTTTAAAATCTGTACATTCTCAAATTGTACCTCTAAGAATGTTGTTTATATGCACAAGTTTAAATTTTGTCCTGCGTTTCATACTGGATTAACTTCTATGCAGTATCCATTAGAATGAATTACCATAGACGCTCAGTTAAAACCGGCTCTCCTCTAACTGTAGCCCAAAATGCCTACCTTCACCACTCTACTTTAGGCCTTATAGATGTCGTACCTCCATCTTTCCCCACTAATATACTCAGAGATAGAGAGATGACTGCCATAGTTTTACATAAGGCTCGCACCCCTCCAGGCCTGAATATCTCCCTTTAATTTTCCCCTCACTGGTAACCAGTTGTTTTAGCTTCGCCCATGTTGGATGCCCTGTGAGCCCACTGAGTAGCTTTCACGGTAGACTAGTTGTTGAAGTGTACCACCCGCTGTAGTCTTCATAGTCTCTCGTCGCGAACAAGAGCCGGCGCAGCGGCTCAAAATATCGTGTTTTTATTAGTATTGTACAGTGTTAAGTGTTAATCTCATTTTTAAGTGTCACTCTATAGTGCATTTTAAAAAGTTGTTAGGTCTCACAGGAGTTTTTCACATTTCTTTTATTTGTAGATTAATTAAGTTCATTTCGTTTAGGTTCATAGCGAATCTATTTTATCTTACTTTTACTTTAAAGACATGCCAGCCACCTTTTGTATGGTTCTGCGTAAGGATAAAGGTCACTTTTTAAATATTAAAATTCGCTTTGCTTTATCTTAATTCTGGGAAATTAAAACTACTGTGCTGAATTTCACCACAATCTCTTGAAACATAGATAAAGATAAAGAGTAATAGACACAAAAGCTTTTAAATTCAAGAGACACAGAAAAATATATTTGCTCATTTAACATTTCATTTATATTTAAAACGTTACTGGTGCCCAAAGTCTTTAAGGCGCGGGCTCGTGAGCGGGAGGTCTGGGGTTGCAATCTGCTATTGCAACCAAGACCGTCCTCCCTGACTTTTTCCCAGGTTTTCCTCAGTCATCATAAATGGAAAATGCCTGGCGGTACCCCCAAACTTATACTTGAAACCTTCCATCCCATCAGTGTCCTTGCCTCTGATGTCTCAGGAGTAAATACGAGCTTTAAACACCACTGAAAAAAAAATGTATTTAAAAGTAAAACAAAACTATACAAAGTAAGATCTGGGAGTTCTTTTACTTAAATGAAAATAATGCAGATTGACTCTATTATTATGTGTTTGGGACAGAAATTTGTTTTTTTTTTCCCTTCAAAATTTTGAAAATCTCAGCAAGGAGCAATTAATTAGAGTGCATAAAATAACAAGACATTTTTCTCCCTTATCAAATGTTATATGCTTAGTTTCGTTGCGACAAGGGAAATATTGGTGTCGCTAGAGTAATATCAACGAAAATTCCAACTTCTGGAATGTGAAGATTGACTTTAATAATAAAATATTCTTAATATTGAATGGAAAATATACGTAAGTATTTATTACTCTAATAAAATCAATGGGCTACTTTGTGTAGATTCGAGAGCATAATAAACGTATAAAGTTACTTCAACGTTAATAACATGCTGCCTTCTCTCTCTCCGAAGATCAAAGGCAGAGGTCAGTTACATTCGTCGACAAACTGAAGTGTTTCCACTTAAACAGAAACTAACAGGAATTGAAGGTCTTCTCAGCATATTTCCAAAACTCAGGGCTCTAAAATACATACCCAATTTGTTTAGAGTTCATTGAATAATTGATAGTCGGTTGTTATATTCAACGTCTATAAACTATCCCAAATAATCTAAAATAAGACGCATTGTAATAAAATTCCCAAAAACGATCTATTGCAAAAAGAGTTCAGGCAAGTTTTGCAATAACAATTTCCACCAGATTGTCACAACCTACTTTTAGTACGAAAGAGATGGAATTAAAATGTCAAAATTACAGAATTCATGTTTTATCTAGAATCGTATATTATAAAGTGCGTTTTCAGAAGTTCGTGCCTTCGTGGTAACTGTTGTATAGTGTCTGTCAAAAGTTTGCTACAACTTATTAATTAGATAGTTCTGGGATGTAAAACAAGGTGCAAAAACAACGAGAGAAATTTTGGGAGCTAAAAAGTAATATGTCATGAACAGAGCCCGGAAGTTCAGGCATTTATTTTAGTTAAAATGGACAGCAATGTAATTAAAATAGGAATTCATTAAAAGTGAAAACATAAAGTAATATCACTCATTACTAATAAATATAGATATTTAAAATACTTAATAATTTATTTATCACCTAATTAAAGTACTTAAGCTTATTTTTCTTGGTTACAAGCAACAACTGTCATAGTCAGCCACTTGTCAGAGAAAACATTTTTCATTATGGAAAAAGTACGTTCTACTTGCACTGAAGCGAATGCAGCATATTTAAAACAAGCTATTTCGGAAGAACTCATCCAACAGAACCTTCACCTTTCAGAATATCATGCAAATGTTGATTAAGATACGTTAAAGTAGTTTTGAATAGTCCTGGCAAATGAGAAAAAGATGCGAAGTGGTTTCTGGTCGAGTTCATTTGCGTTTATAGGGTAATCAGATTAGTATCTCTCTTACTTCCGTATTGAACACAATGTAAGGACGGTTTATTGCACAGCTGTGCCGCTTTCATCTTTCTCGTTTGCAATTGTTTGTTACATTTACACAGCTGAGAAGTTACCCCCATTTAAATCTCTTAGAATTGTCTCGCACAGATCGATATAAGGTCATTCATCAGGATTATTCAAACTAAAGTACCTCTCACACCTTTTCTATTTCCTAATATTCATATGCCTTAGGTAACCATGCATTCCTTTCACTAATGAAGGTTCTGCTATTTAAAGAGCTTAAGTGAATGGGTTGAGGAGAAACTTTTTGACAGCTTGAAAAGAAATAAATGTATAACAATATTCTCGATAGACATTTTTGTGAGAAGAACATGTCATTTAATTTTTATAACTTTTTTCACTTCGATAAATTGAAATTCTTATATGCTTTGTGGAATGCTTACATAAACGCAGAGAAAGTACTTAGGGATCCAAAACAGGAAAAAAAAGTTTTAAAACTTAAAATATGCAAAAAAGTCAAAATTGCCACAAAAAAAAAAAAATGACCCTACTAACCCTGAATGTATCGACACGTGTTCATTTCTATCTGACTCTTAAATATATGCATCTAAATAGAAAAGGCATTTTGCTCAACCTCCGGGTTCTTTTCATAAGCATATGTGTGGAAATTTCGGGTTTAGAGTTCTTATTGAAAGCCAACTTTAAACTCAATTCAAGGTACATCCAACAACATAAATTTGTTATGTTAATATTTTTTTTTCTGACAATTGAGTAAGGTTACCTTTACAAGTCAATTGGCTGATGTACTCTCTAGGACAAATGATGATGATGATGATGATGATGATAATAATAATAATAATAATAATAATAATAATAACAACAACAACAACAGTGCAAGCGCTAGTTGTTGCTGAAACCTCTTTTCTACAGCATAATAAGCCGCTTGAACAATGGTGGAACGCTTAGTCCTTCAGGGCTTCGTTCAAAGGATCAAACATGGGGTGAGATTTGGGCACGTGGGCGTGCGTTATCGTGCGCATAAGAAGCACAGTCGTGACAGAGTTTGCAGACCCATTGTTTTTGATGTAAGGTGTAACTTTCAGCGTTGATCGTGGCACCCTTTTTGCACAAGAAATCACGCTCTATTGTACTCGGTTTGGCACACCTGGTGGAAATCCCCTGGTTCTCGGATACACCGTCACAAGTGGCCGAGGTCGTTAAGGCGCGGACTCATGACTGGGAGGTCTGGGATTCGAATCCCGCCAGGACCGTTCTCTCTGACTGAGTTTTTTTTTTTTCAGGTTTTCCTCAGTCCTCATAAATGCCAAATGCCGGGGAGGTACCCTAAACTTAAGCCATGGACGTTTCCTTCCTTAAAAAAAATCCTTTCCCAATTTATCATTTCATCTCATGTATCATCAGTGTCCATCGCCTGTGGTGCCTCTGTAGCAAAATACGGGCGTTAAACACTATTCATTCATTCATTCTTCGATACCAAAAAAGGTCAAAGTTGTTCGGTTGGCAGGAAAAGGTTTGAAACTACTTACGCATTCCTTTTTTTTTTTTTTTTTAGCAGTATTTAACTCCCGTTTAGCTACTGAGGCACAGACGATGGACAATGATGATACATGAGATGAAATGATCAATTGGGTAAGGATTTTTTAAAGGAAAAGATGCGTTCCGGGCCTAAGATTAGGGTACCTTTTCAGCATTTGGCATTTATGAGTACAGAGGAATATCTGGAAAAAACCTCAGACAGAGAGGACTGTTCCCCCACATCTCCCGCTCATGATTCCGCGCCTTAAAATCTCGGCCATCGGTATTAACCATACTTGCCTTCTAAACCCAAGATCGCGGGTTCAAACCCGGTCAAGATCGATGGATTTTTTCGGGCGTAAAAATCCTAAGTATGGCTTCCTTCGGAAGGGAAGTAAAGTCGTGGGTCCCGTGTCGTACATTTACGGCACGAAAAAGAACCTCAAGCCTGAAAGAGAGGCCTCTGAGCAAAATTTGTCGGCCGTTTCACGCCCTGAGTTGAATGGGACGCTGATGACCTGAAATGTTAAAGAGCGTCCGTAAATAAACCAAATAAACAAAAAATCAAGCCCGCCGGCACTCACCATCTCCTGATCGCCCGACTGTACCGTCTCGACTAAGTCGCTCACTTTCTCTAGGTTGTCTTGCATTAAAAAAATAATGGAAGTTTACCATGATGTTTCTTTGCGGTGGCCTCAACTGGGCTGACGATCGAGCTTGATGTTCAGTGCATCTTTGATCACGTTTAAATTCGTCCAGAAATAAACGGTCTTCAATGACGGGGCAGATTACTTTTGAAATTAACCCAATAGCACGCAACTACAATTTACTGAACATCACATTTAGCTGAAGATTTCTCTAAAGCCGGTACAAAATTCACTCTTACTAACAATGATGCAGCTTGATGCAAATTTACCAGACCTGACCAGACATCTTCGTATGTTTCGGGTTGGAGGTATCGAACATCCTCCAAATTCACCCAAATCGAGGCCGTGTGACTTTTCCAAATTAAAGAACTGGCTCAGAGAAAGATGGAAGTAATGTTTCAAGCGCATTTGCTGACATCATCAACTGCTACTGGCACAAAGCATCTTCCGGAAGAGCGGCAAAGGGTGATAAAAGTGTCAGGGGTGTAACAACGTGCTCGTTCTCAGATATAGATGTGTTGCCGCCCAACTCTGATGCCAATGTTTGGACTTTTCATTAAGAACTTAAGAACATTAAAAGCACGAATGTTGAAACAGTAAACGGGAATGCCCATTTACTTTGTCTACTGTAGCATATTTTTCCCCTGGCGAATTCTGTAACAAATTCCTGCACTCTGCGGTAATTCGTTTATTTTCGGACGAAAATAAAGAGCAACAAACACAAATAAACTTTTCTGTGTGCAGGGAACATACACAATGTAGAGAAGAATGGCGACTAAACAATGTGGCCGTTTGTATTTGCATTCTGAGTAACAAAAAAATGCGCTTCACTAGGTTGGTGAGCCTGGTGTTTGTAGAATCTCAGTTCTACGGTTTTCTTTCCTTTGTTTTTGGTGGATGTGATGATATTGAGGCAATGAATTCAGAGAGATGGGTTTTGCCTCGCCCTCGGCTACTGCCGACTGTAAATAGAAATAAAATGCAATTAATGCCTGCGTCGCTTTGAACAGCGGCGGTGATCGGGCACTGTGATAAATTGTGTAATTTACCAGGGATAAATGGGTTAAAGATGTCGGTATACTCAGGGGGCAGCTATTTCCCTTTGTAATGCACAAGAGAAGGGTCGTTCATTGGGTTAAACCTCTCTTTGTTCTCAAGCTATATGTTTGTACAATGTTCTCTTTTTTCTTAGTCTCTCTTATCAATAATTTGAGGTATATCGCAGTTTGATTAATTGGTTTTAGAGAATTTCGTAGAAATCTAGATATTGCGATTGTATCCATGAAATTGTTTTTGAAAAAAAAATTCAATCCAATTCTGCCTTCAAGGCACCGAAAATTACAATGAAAATATATGTGTGTGTATTGGGGGGGGGGGGTGTTAACGCTCTAGCGATAAATCTTTGTTTTTTTTTCTGAACGAAAATCGGCATATTTCTTTAAAATAAATTGATTAAAGTAGTTTCCGAAAATCAGGGTAATCGGGCTATTAAGCGTGCCGGTATACCTGAAAAACAAAATTTAAAAATCCTCTAGCGACTGGAATTTTAATTTTTTTAAGGCATTTCGGCATATGTCAGTGAAATAAAATAAGAAATGTAGTTTCTGAAAATCATTGAAATCGGATTATTAGTAGGTGGTGGAGGGGCTTATCTGAAATTTAAAAATCGTTCTAGAGGCATTAATATTTGTTTTTTCGAAAACAAAACTCTTTTATGACATTTAAATAAAACAAGAAAAATGGTTTGCTGAAAATCAGGGAAATCGTGCTATTTGGAGTGGGGTTTACTGAAACCCAAATTTTGAAAATTGTTCTAGGAGCACCAATATTTGTTTTGTCACAAATAAAAACTTGGCATATACCATTTAAACCAAATAAGAAAATATATAACCAAATAAGAAAATATGATTTCTAAAAATCAGTGAAATCATATTAGGAATGGGAGGTTATCTGAAAGCCCAAATTTACAAATCGCTCTAGCAGCACCAATATTTGTTTTTTTCACAACAAAATTCGGTATATACCATTAATAAAATAAGAAAAATAGTTTCTGAAAATTAGTCAAATCGGACCATTAGGAGTAGGGTTATACTTGAAAACTGAAATTTAAAAATCACTCTTGCGTTTAATTTTCTCTCTATTGTTTTACAATAAAAGGACAAATTAACTCAACATATAAAATGTATATATAACGATGCAAATGTTTTATATTTAACAATAGCATAGTCGTGAAGATAGCAAATGTGAAACATTAATGTAATATGTGTTTGAGAATTATATTTGTATGTAAGAGCGTTCTGTAATTACCTTCAGAAAACGTTTACGTTACATGTTTTTACTACTATAACATTGAAATTAAATTTCAAAGCCAATGAAAATCGATGAAACTTTCGATTGTTTATTGTTGATTGTGTACATTTGTTTAGTACAATGTAATTGTTTTTAAATAGTAACATGTTTTTGTTTTATTGAAACATGTGAACATCATCTTTTAAATATTCAATATAACTCGAAACTTTATGTTTATTTCTCTCTATTTTAGTGAATTTAAAGATATCAAAGGCTAAGTTTAATTTAAGATAAAAATACTTTGTTAACTTAATGTGTAATATACACCTGGTAAAGTTTCATTGTTGCCACTGCCGTCCGCCGCCAATTAGAGGTGTTCAAGTTGAGACATGCTCAGTTTCGCCTACGAAAAATGGATGACATGTGACGAGCAATTTGCTGCTGTGAAATTATGCTTTCGTCTCTTCAGCTGAGGCATATGCACGAGTACAGTTTATTTTCTCCATATACCGTGGCTTGAAGATGGTTTGAAAATTTAAAGAGGAGAGAGGCAATAAATTTGAAAGAAAATTAGATCCGGTACTTCGGGTTGTGCTCTAACGGAGGAAAACAATAACACGGCTGCTGTCATTGTGAAAGAGAACGTGGAATAACAATAAAATACTTTTAGGAAATGTTGGTGATTTCACTGGGCGCCACCCAGACGTTGATAACTGAAAAGTTGCACATGTTGTTCCAACGTGTGCATGCAGTTGAAGATGATGTTACAGGAAAATGTGGATTTCCTTTCAAAGTTTGAAACTTGGCTACATCATTTCGAATCTGTGAGCAATCAGGCAAACTCTTTGTGGAAATCATTTCATCACCAACACAAAAGTGGTTGCTTCTGCTGGGAAAGTTACGGTCATCTCATGTTTCGATACTCAAGGAAAGGTTTACCACCATGTCTGTTACTGGCAATACTAGCGAATATGCCCTGAAAACTTTGCAAGGTCAATTTTGCACAATATTGTTATTGCTGGTCATCTCACAAAAGTGTCCTCCAAACTCTGTGTGGTCCACATTTAGCTCCGTTCTTCTCTAGGTTGAAAAAACGCCTTCATGGGAGGCATTTGCTATTATCAGAAGCAGTAGTGAAGGCGATTCTGAAGGACTTTTCAAAAACTTGTTTCCAGCATGTCATTTAAGACTGGCAGAAACGCTGGGACAGATGAATTGCGTTCGATGCGGCAATTCATCAAAATGATGGGGTTGAGAATTCCCTCCAAAAATCACTTATACATCTTTCACAACAAACGGTCATTTCTTATAGCTCGCCGCAAAGAGGTACCTAATTATTAAAGTCATTTTCTTCAACTAGCTGATTCTGTACAATGGGACACATTTTGTGAATGGAGTCAGAACAGTGTACTTGTATAACAAGGAGAAATAGACCCATATTCCATATTTTTCCTCGTACGAGGCCTGTGGTTCCACGTTCATAACCGTTACTGGAGAACTGAAAAAACGTGAAACTTTTCACGAAATGCTCTATCATGATGAAAATATTGACTTATTGTAGGGAATGAGCGGAGTAAATATATTACATTTTTTCCCCAATGATTTTCCCACGTGCTTGAAATTATTTCAGAGAATTAACCGCCAGGGAGTGTGATTTTTAATTTTTTCAACAATACTTTGGCACATCTCTTAAATCAAATATTAATGAATATGGAATAAAGAAATGGATAGAGTGTTTGATTTCACTGGTTTTGAGGAACTATTATTCCCCTTTTATTTGAATGGCTTATACCGAGTTCGTTGAGAAAAAACAAAAATTGCACCCTCTAGAGCGTTAAGAAACACATACGCATATACATCGAGGGTACCAAAAAATGTAACCACACTTTCACAGTAGATATCTATTTAACACATTTCAAAGTTGGACTGAAAAACAACAGTAATGTGTAGTATGATGTTCTGTAAACAGATGCAACTCACATACATTATGATAGCGTTGCTACGTGACAGTAAATCAACAATGAACAAATGAAGCCAAGATTATCGTATGATGTTCTGTAAACAGATGCGACAATTACGTTATGCTACCGTTGCTATAACAAAATGCATCCAAGATTATCGTTTGAACAGCGGAAAGCAATTTTGAAGAGGTATTGGAAAACTGAGAATGTTTTTGAAGTTCAAAGGCAAATAGAACGAAGAGATTTCCGCCGCGTTTTCCGGATCTAACTCCGTTGGACTTCTACCTATGGGGATCTCTTAATGATGTTGTATACCGTAGAAAACCGGCTACACCGGCAGCACTTCGGGAAGAAATTGAAATGGCATGTGCTGCAATCGCTGAGGACACTTTTGCAAACGTTGCTCAATCAGTAGTTCAACGTACTTAGAAGTGTATCGACGCCTTTTTGAGCAACTGTTTGTAACTGTAAAAGTCTAAGATGATTATTGCTCATCATTTTCTGTTTGTGTGAATTCATTTTTGTTGTGTTAATACAGTGTTTTCTTTGCTTGAAGTGTGTATACATTTTTTGGCATCCTCCATATATATTCATTGTCATTTTCGGATCCTAGTAGGTAAGATTGATGTAGATTTGTCAAAAATAGCTGCATGGGTAAAACAGCAGTTGCTTTGGAGGTCGCTAAAATAAGTCAAAGAGCACTCACTTAAGTTTCAGCAGTACTTGAAACTTCCCTAATTTATTCGCAGAAAAACTAATAGACCCCTAGAAGATATTTATTCTCGTTTTAAACAACACTTCCCTACACAACATCTGACTGTTAAAAATTACATTGCATCATTATTCATTTGGGGGCTTTGAAATAAACACGTGTTCCCCTAACTTTTTGAGCAGTGTATAACTAAAAGGTACAAAGCTAATACTAACAATATTTGGATGGAGAATGGTTATAAATGTTATAATTCGATACCAACACTAAACGTCTGCAGAATTATGGTCACTATTTTCTGCTAAAATTCTATCTAAGAAGCTATAAATATAATTTCCATTACTATACATAATTAAGACTTTTACAGTCTCGTGTTGTTGAGTCTCTTACACACACACACACACACACACACACACACACACAGTAAATTTACAGAGAGATGATGAAGTTGATTCTAACGATTTGTCCTCTAGGGAGCATAATAACGCTTGGAGTGGGAGTGAATACGTCTGTCTCTATCTGTGAGCCCCATGTGGCGTCTTTTGTGCCTTCAAGTGACAATTGGGGACCCATTTAACTCGGCATTCACGCTCGCTTTTGATATCAAGCGTTTACTCAAGCTAGAATAAACTCTTGTGACGTGATATTTTTGACACCGTTCACATTGATCGCTGGTTAGAAACTGATTTTAGTTTGTTTAGCAGATCGAGGGGTGGTCCTTGGTTCAAATGCCTTGTAGAGAGCTATCACGCTTTTTAATTTTTTCGTTGATTTTTTTATTTTTGGTTTATTTACGGACGCTCTTTAATATCTCAGGTTATCAGCGTCTCATTCAACTCAGGACGTGAAACGACCGACAAATTTTGCTCAGAGGCCTCTCTTTCAGGCTTGAGGATCTTTTTCGTGTCGTAAATGTACGACACGGGACCCACGGCTTTACTTCCCTTCCGAAGGAAGCCATACTTAGGATTTTTACGCCCCGAAAATATCCATTTCGGGTCACTTAGGGGAATGGTGGAATGGAAATTTACTTTACCTAATATTCTAATTTTAACTATCCCTTTTCCTTTTCTTTCTTTCCATTCCTCCTGTTTCAGGGTTGAAAGTACCAGGGCATTTTGGGCTGAGCACTGTGTATACAGTGTGTAATGATGGTCCTTCATAGTTGAAGAAAACAGTGAACATTCACTTCCGAGAACTAAAATCTTGACAAAGAACAGCTTGTCTTGTGTCATTCTCATTTACCCACACGCAGTTCTGAACTTTATTTGGGGTGGTATAGAAATAAAACCATCTTTCATTACCACTGCATATATCTATCAAACGTTTAGGACATTTGGTGGAAATATGCTCAGCAGTTTTCTTGCATATTGCTTTCTCTTCATTGGTTAGTGAATGTGGAACCAGATTTTTCGCAGTTTTAAATGTTCGTGGAGTATACTGTCAACACTGATACCCACTTCTATACTTAGCATTTCAGCAGTAATATGCCGATTTTCCTCCTCTAAGTTCTTCACTCTTTGAATTGTTCTTTCGTCCACAGCTTTCTGAGGCCCGCCAGAGCGTGGGTTGTCTTTGAAAGTCTCTTCTTCAAATGATCGAATCTATTTTGCAATGTACAAACTTGATCATCATGTACAGCTACCAAGTTCTCGTGGATCTCACCTGCTTATACCGTGTGAAAATGTAGAATCTAAAGTTTTCATTATAAATATTCATGATTTTTCACCACAGTTGATACAGACAGGACTGAACTCAACAGACTGTACGACAATGACTATGCAAGTTTGAACTTACGCTTATGTATATTTTGATAGCTTAAGGTTCATTGTTGCTAGCTGCCTTTACACTTTTGTAGACATTATTGTCCAACAATAAATATTCTGGTTGCAAAACGTTTTAATACCCCTTGTAGTGTTCAAGTCCCTTAATGTTTATATACACTTTCCTAGTGTTTATAAAAACTGATCACGAATGCATTAACTGTCATCTAATTAAAGTCTGTACGTGACTATATGTCAAGAAATGCATTTGTTCCACGTTAACATCAATTATTGTGGTTCTCTCTTTATGATAACCTTATAAACATCAACACAGAACTTAATTTTAAAGCTTGAACGTTCACTGATGCGTCAATGCCGAAAACGAATTTCCAGCTGCAGTTTTTTCGTAACTGTAAAATGCAGTATGAATTATCCAGCTGCATAATTGTATACTTCAAGCTATATTCTGACATTTCCACTATTCTGCCATCACATAGAATGAAAACAATAGTATAAATGAAACTTTTAATGAATTTTTACTAATAGAGGGTTTGTGGGGCTTTGCTGACCCCTTAGTAATGCTTGTTGCATACGTATAGGATGTGAAACGAGAGAGAAAGAGTCTCAATTTTAAAATTTTGTTATATTTTTTTAAAGTTTTTGTCCCATACCTAGATGTAATAGCGTTCATGCAAAAATTCACAAAATGTTACGTATTTTATATCTACTTTCTCATAAGTAATTTCGGTTTTTAAGCGAAACATAATTTAAACTATCTTCTGAAAGAAATTCAACTAAGTTTCAAAGTAAATGTCATTAGATTCTATAGTCTTGAGCCATCTTTCAGTGAGGTTTGTTATCCTGCGTCGGTACCAATTTTTGGGTTTATTCCAAGCAGGAAGTGAGCCATGGATCAAAACAAATAACAATATGAAGGCACAAGTTCAGGACTGTATGCTGGATGTGGTAGCAATTCGCCCGCTTCAATTCCTGGATATTTTTCCATGGTTGTTCCAGCGGTATGGGGTCTTGCATTGTCCTGTTGCAAGAGAACTATTTTGATTAACTAATGCTGCTCTGTCTCAAAACTTCATGAACTCGTTCCATTTGTTGAGAACAAAGATTAGCATCGATTACATGCCCTTTTGGAACAACTGCCATCAAATCACCCCTTCAAAATTACAACTTTAATTTGAGGTATAGCCGATTTTATACCGATGACTTTGGCAGGCCGATGAAGTCACTGTGTGGAGGTGTCATATACCAATTTTTAATCACAGATGTCACTTCTCCTAATAAAATGATTACGTATATGATTGCCGATAAGCTGACAACAGATATCTACTGTGCATTGGGCCTGTTCACGTGTTAATTCACGAGGTACAGGTCTACAGCTTCTATAAGAGTTTTAAGTGTCTTAATATGGCGATGTATGGTATCTTTTGATGCACCAAGTTCTTCTGACAACCTACGAGTACTATTTCACAGATTTTCTTCCAAAAACTCGGCGTGTATTCTTAACCTCAGGTCTTCCAGGACGTGTAAATCTTTAGTGTTTACTTCTCCATTATTGAAACGCTAGAACAATCGTTATGCTACCCTCTCACTAGCGACACCTTCTCTCTCCACTTTATATATTCTTTGAGCCGCGGCAGCAACTTTATAATCCTTTCCAGTATTGCTTTGGATCGATTGTAATCTCAAATTTTGTTACCTTCATTTTATGATTGTGTATTACCAATTGACGACTGACACATTGTAAATAACATTGCTAAACAAAAGAACGACATTTAAACCTTGCAAAACACGGAACTTAAAGCCGACATTTCTTATGACAACCTACTATTTAATTATTTATTTATTTTTTCGAAATCCGAAATAATTTGGTGCCTATTGCGGTTGTACTCATGAAAAGATTTTTGAAAAAATGTCTTCAAATTTCTGTCTATCCTACACTTTAGGCACCCAAAATGATGATGAATGTATGTATGTGTGTGTGTGTTAACGCTCAAGTGCCGCAATTTCATTTTTTTTTTTTTTTTCAGAGAAAGTCGGTATATGCCATTGAAATAAAATAAGAGATCTAGATTCTGAAAATCAAGGGAAATAGCATCATTAGGATGGGGGTACACCTGAAAACAGAACTAACGGCAGCGGAAAAAGTCGAATTTCAGGGAATGCTGGAGCAATACGGAGCGATGTACAAATCTTAAGCTATTGTGTATGTTCTCTATCTACCTTGGTAGTGTAAAGTGTACAATAAATGCAGGCGGAGAGAACACAACGGTTTCGGAACACAGAAAAACAAGCAACCGTACAATTAAAATTAACTATGTGGTTTAAATGATAATTACACCCCGTTTTAGTTGTTATACAGCTAAGTGCAACTAGTAACGCTAAGCTAACAATATAACACGTAAATAAAGTAATGATGATAAGGGAAAGCATATACTTTTGAAAGTTGTGTTTTTATTAAATACATTGGTATGTTTTCGGTAGCGTTATATGTGCTTTTACTACATTCACTACTCTAGCGCCCTGTAACAACCTTCTAAATTCAATTTGCTGTCTAAATTCAATTTGCTGAGTAATTCGCTTAGTTTATGCAGCTCCTACGTGACGTGCACTTTATTTTCTTTTGACACGTGTAACTATAACCTGTTAAAATGCAATTTGTCAGTGTTGGCGGTGTAGTGGTTACCATGTTTACATCCTAAACCCAAGATCTGGGGTTCGATCTTTGCCAGGAACGCTGGATTTTTTTTCGGGCGTAAAAATCCTAAGTATGGTTTCCTTCGGAAGGGAAGTAAAGCCATGGACCCCATGTCGTACATTTACGGCACGAAAAAGAACCTCAAGCCTGAAAAAAGAGGCCTCTGAGCAAAATTTGTCGGCCGTTTTACGCCCTGAGTTGAATGGGACGCTGATGATCTGAGATATTAAAGAGCTTCCGTGTTTTATATATATCATTTAAAGAATAGTTAATATCTTACGGAGTATTGCTTGGCGGTTGGACGCGTAGAGAGAGAGGGGGGTTAGTTCGTTACATTTGTCAATGAACCTGGAGTTTTAGCGGGAATTCGTGATCTTAATGATGCATATATGCAATGACTTCAATTTAACTACTAACATATTTAATGCACTTTATTTATAGAGTTGCTTATTTATTTAATGTAAATATTTTGGGATATAACTTTATTTTATACGTTTTAGCGGGAGTACGTATTCATTAGTTTTGATTAAATTTAAGCTTTACAAGCTTTGTTTTTTATATGCGTTATATGTGTAGTTTTATTAGATCGAGACAAAATACATAAATGTTAATACACATAGTTTAAAAGCATTAATAAATAAATAACATCACATCTTGCAAACTAATGTAACCCTACTCTAATTTTATCAAAATTACTCCACCTTTAGTAAACTTCTTTTGCGGCGCTATAACCCAAGACCGGACCTGGCGCAGCGACCTCTGCTTCTTCTACTTTCGTCTTACGACTTCATTGATAGAGGGCAGTATTACAGGGGAGCATGTTATCAGCATGTCGGCACCCCGCCGGTCACCTATCAAGCGGCTTTCTAAGAACACCATCTATCCACCAGGCAGCTCCCCAATTAGCCCCATAGGGCTGGGGGACACCGTTCCAAACCTCCCTAACTTAAAAGTAATAGCTGTGAGAAAGCTTCCGCATAATTTGACGGAAGCTCAAGAAAAATCTCTTATTAGTTGGTCTAATGAAATGCTCAAAAATTTTCACTGAGGAACTGCAAAATCCTTATACAATATCGTAACAGGTAACGAAACTTGGATATTATTTATGAACCGCAAGCAGCTATCCATTGTTGCCAGCTCTCACACAGCACGTCAAACAATTGATTATTTGAAAGAGAAAAACATCGAATTAATGTCTCATTGCATGTATTCATCTGATATATCGCCTAATAACCTCTTTTTGTTCCCGAATAGCAAACAAAATATGAGTAGACAGCGATTTTCATCATCTCAAGAAGCTGTTGAAGCATTTAATAATCATGTTTTTGAGATACCAACTTCAGAGTGGAAAAAAAAAAAAAAAATGTTTCGAGACATGCAAAGTGTTTAAATCGTATATTTTGAAAAACAATAAAACAGTTTGTCCCAAAATATGTGTTTTCTTTCCTAGGTAATCCTTGTAGTTGTGTGAAACTTTTGCTCATCCATAATAACCCATTGTTGATCTGTGTTTTGCTCCTTTTCTATGAAGTCCGCCTACACCCAGCCTTCCATTGTGGCACCATACACTTTCAATCGTATACCTTATGTCTTTCGTGTTGTTCCTTTTTCGGGAGGAAAAGAAAACCATTTGCCATGACTTATGACTTATATTTGTATTACGGTGCCCTGCTCAACGTGCATATTGAGAGAGATTAGCGGTACTGGTAGACAAAATCTACTCTTTCAGCTGCTAATTTCTACGTAGGCGGGACTTGCTTGCCTACCTTTGTGGATTTAGGTTACATGGAAACATTCCCAAACGGAAGGATACGCCGATAATGTAGTAAAGAGGTCACGATGTCACGTGCAGTAGATTTGGCAACGCTGCACAATGAAATTTATTGTTTTGTGGCACTTAGGTGCTCAGTGATATCACTGCAAACTAGGGCGGCAATTGAGAGGTATCTCAAAGATCTTTATGTCCCACTTAAATCAATATGACAACTTTACTTCCTTTATGAGAGCAGAGTGCATCTTCCGCCTTTACTTTTCCTTACTACCAATTTTATTTTCTCCGCGTTCTGCCTTTACAACTTTTCCTTTGTTTTACTTCTTATTTTCTTCTTACTGTTTCTCTCTGTTTTAGCCTTACTTTCTTCTATTTTCCTCATTTTTATTTTTCTCCTTGGTTTCCCTCTTTATTTTCAAACTTATTTCTTGTACACTGTTTTTTTTTTAACTACTCCCTGTGTTTCCCCCCCCCCCCTTCAAAATTGACTTTTTTCGTCTGTTTATCATCCCACGTTCTTTTTTTTTTAATCTTCCCTCTTCTTTATACCCATCTTTATTATTTTTTCTATGCTTTATTCTTTTTTCTCTCGCTTCTTTTTTGTTCCACTTTCTCTGTTTTCTGTATTTTGCATTTGTTTACTTGCAGTATTCTTTCTCCACTTTCATGTTTGCTTCTCTCCAACGTTTTTGTATTCATGTTTTTTTTTTGTCTTCATTTTAGTTTTTCTTGTACCTCTGCCATTTATTACTCTCTCCTTTTTTATTGCCAATTGCTTTCCTCATTCTCGTATTTTATGCTATCCAATTCCTTATTCCCTCCTTTCTACTTTTACTTCCTACTATCTTCACCTTTCCATTTTCGTTTTTTAAAATAAATTTCATAACTCCTTTTCTACCCGTCTTTTCTCCTCCCCTGCAATTTTCTCCCTACTTTATAGGTGCCCTTTCCCCACTTTTCCTTTTCTCTATAATTTGCATTTAATTCGCCACATGCTTTTCTATTCTCTTTCTTCTTCCTTCTCTGCAATTTCTTTTTTCCGTTCTTGTTAAACACTTTTTCCTTTCACATGTTATTCTTGCAGTATTCATATTTTCTTCTCTTCATCTGTTATAATTTTTTTCCTTACATTCATTTTCTCCTGTTCTTCTCCCCACTTATTACTCCCTCCGTTTTTATTATCCATTGCTTTCTTTAATCTCATTTCTTTGTTCATTTCTTTATTCCCACCTTTCTACTTTTTCTTCCTACTTTCCTCAGGCTTTCCATTTTTACTTTTTTAAAATCAATTTCATAACTTCATTCCATACCATTTTATTTCCCCGCCTGCTTTTGTACTTGTCTTTTTTCCTCCTACCCTGCAATTTTCTCTCCACTTGTTATGTACTTTTCCCCCATTTCCCTTATCTCCTAATTTGCATTTTATATCGACACATGCTTTCTATTAACTTTCTTCTTACTCCTCCTCTAGTTTTCTTCCCCCCTCCCTTTTAGCACTTTTTCCTTTTTGCTTTTATCCTTACACGTTCTTTTTAATGCTTTGTTTTCCCCTAGTGCATGTTTTCTTACTTCCATCTTATTTCTATTTCTATTCTTTTGTCCTGTATTCATTTTCTCTGTTCTTCTCTACACTTTTTACCTTCTTCTTATTGTCCATTGCTTTCTCTATGCTCTTCAATTCCTTATTCCTACCTTTCTAATTTTACTTTCTGCTTTCTTCAGCTTTCCATTTTTTTTAATTAATTTCATAGTTTCATTCCACGTTATTTTATCTCCCGTCTGCTTTTCTACTGGCCTGTGTACCTCCCCTGCAATTTTTCCTCATCCCTTTCCACACCTACCCTATTTTTCTCTCTCTATTTTATTTCGTCACATTTTTCTTCCTCCTTTGCAATTATTTTTTTCTCTTCTTTATAGCTTTTTGGGGGGGGGGAGCTTCCACATTTTATCCTTGCATTTTTCTAAAAGTTTTGTTTTTCCATGTTCTTCTCAAACCTCTCCTTCCTAATCGCGGTTTATGCCCCCCCCCTTGCATCCTGTTTTATAAGTCTCGTTTAATTTTGCTATTATTTTCGTTATTCTAATTTTTCTGCACTTATTACCTGCTTTCTTTTGCTTGACTTTTTTTATTTTCATGTTAATCTCATCATTTCATTCATGTATTTTATCTTTCCATTTACTTTTTTTACCACTATCTTCCTTCTCTGCAATTTTCTGCCCTTTCTACTTTCCACTTTATTATGTTCTTATAGTTCTCTCATTTACGGTTAATGTTTTCTTCTTTCTATTCGTATTTTTTTCGCCCCATGTTATGTTTCCTCTTTTCTTCTTTCCACTTGATTTTTTTAATGCTCATTATTTTCTCTCTTTACTTTATTTTCGTCTTTCTGTTCTTATCCCTGTTTACGAAGCCCTCCTTTCTGTCACGTTTTCCATCTTGTCTATTTCTTCCCATTTTTTCCTGTTCATTACCTCGCTTTCCCATGTCTACTTTTGAACACCATTTCTTGCTTCTTTCTTTTTGTTCTGTTTGTTAACGCTTTCTTTTTTACTCTTTTTCAATCTTAAATTTCCTCTCCTGTTTTTTTCTATTGCCTCTCTTCTAATTTAATTTATTTTACTTATACCTTTTTCTAATTGTTTCCCTTCTCTCGCCTCTTAATACTGCTTCTATGTTTAACTCTCTTTTCTGTAATGTTTTAAAACTTTTTTTTGCTTTTTTCTTGTACACGTCTACCTGTATATTGTTCCATATTTTTTCTCTTTAGTACTAAGATAACTATATGAACATTTTTGGTGTTTATTTGTGTTTTATTAACATCTTTTGAAAATATGCACATATTTTTCAAATGTATCTTTTTCAGAAATTACGTGCAAGTACTACTGGGGACTTAAGGTTTCAAAATTTATACGTTACAAGCATCGCAGGCAAATAAAATTGTTAACCAAGGCAACAAAGGGAAAAGTAAATTAACTGATAGATATGACGCCCGCAGCAAGGGGTCTGTTACGGCGCACCATTAATTCTGCTCATAATTTTAAAAATTGTGGGTTCTTTATTTTCTTTTGTCTCTTGTCTGCGTTCTCTTGCGATACTAGCGGTCTGGTACCCACTGAACCTGACGTTACTTTTTCATAATGGACACACTCTTTTAGATTGGCAAGTCTTTTGTTTCCGCAGATAATATTTTCTAAGGTACAACACGCTTTTAAAAACCATTGTCAAGTTTTCTGAAGCTCGGAGGCTTCGATTTTCTCTCTCTGTCTGTCTCTCTCTCTCTCTGTCTCTGTCTCTCTGTCTCTCTCTCTCACTTTCTTACTTTCTTTCTTTTCCTTGATTTCTTAATGTGTTTTCATCTCTCACACTTTATTTCCATTTGCTTTTTATGGATAAACAGAAACACCAATTGTTGCATAATTTACACTTGATACATTTTCGAATTATCTCAGTTTTCGTCATCGACTCCTGGAAGATTGATGCACTTGAGCTATTTCTACAACCTCCACAGCTGAAACTTCTTCTCCCCCTTGTGTTTTTCCGGAATCGCAGTGACCCATTAGGTGAATAGAAGGTCTTTATATAAATTCAAAGCCTGCAGAAAATTGTAGTTCGGAATGTCGTTCTAATGGAAGTTCATACCTCGTTTTTAACGAATTCGGAAGGAATGCAGGCTATGGAATTTATGCCCATGAAAATATGTTTGAAAAATTCCCTGAAATCACAATCGATGTTACCTACTAGGTACTGAAAATGACAATGAAAAAAATTATATGTACAAAAGAAAGTCCATAAGTTTTCGACCTAACCCTTTTCTGGGTATGATAAAGACAAAAACTGTATTTCACTTTTCAGTAGAGCTACCCTTTATTGCAATACACTTCTCACATCTTTGAATTAACATTTCAACCCCCCCCCCCCATAATGGTCAGAAGTCATGTATGCAAAAGGGGCTTAAACAGCATCCATCCCTTCTTCGTCACACTTAAATTTCCTTCCTCGAAGGTCCTTCTTGAGTTTTGAGAAGAGGAAATAGTCACTGGGAGCTGTAGGGCTCTGTAGGGTGGATGATCGATCTCCTTGAAGCCACATTTCTTCACAGCTTCCTTTGCAACAAGAGCTGTGTGCACAGGCGCTTTGTCGTAAAGAAGGAAGCACGTAGTCTGTGCAGTAGGCCAGCATAGAACTCCCCATTTACTGTGGTGTTTCTCTCCTTGAAATCAATGAAGAGTATTCCTTCACAGTTCCGAAAGATGGTGGCCATGATCTTCTTGATTGACTGAGTGACCTTGGCCTTTAGAGGCGGTACTTCGCCAGGTTTACGCCATTCCGTTGATTCTCTTTTGGACAAAGGATCATAGTAGAGGACCATAGTTTCATCTACTGTAACAATGGTTTGCAGAACTTCTCTCGTTTTCACGGAAGAGCTCCGAAAATGCCTGACAACGGATAACTCTTTGCTGCTTTTGGACTGAGGAAAGAAGTCTAGGCACCCATCTTGCACTAACCTTATTCATGTTTAAATGTTCATGAATAATTCTAAAGACTGTTGTTTTAGAAAGGCCCAACCTTGCTGTTATTTCTGTAACTTTTGAGTCGCCGGTCTTCCATAATTTCTCCTTCCACAAGAGCGAAGTTTTCAGGAGTGAGCACCCCCAAGGGCCGACCTGTACGCTCTTCGTCTTCAATGCTTTCTCCACCAATTCGAAAAAGTTTGGCCCATTCTTTTACGGTAGAATATGAGGGGGATGCTTCCCCATATATACCGTCCAATCGCTGTTTTATTTCATTTTGAGTAAGTCCTTTTGTGAATAATTTAATAACAGCTCGAAACTACATTTTGAACATGTCACAATCTTCATACCCATCCTTCTTTATGCAACTATATATGAACAACTGAACATAGCAGAGCGGAAGTTACAGCTGCAATTATTTACTTAACCGATAAGGCATGACAGCAGACAAGGATTTTGTGAAGGCGATAACCCATATCGGCGAGACCGGAAACGTATAGACTTACCCTCGTATGTATACATACATGTGTTAACGCTGTAGCGGCCGCAATTTTTATTTTTTTTTCTCAACGAAAATCGGCATATAATCATCAATTAATCCAATTCGTCAATGGTTAACCTAAAGTGAAATTTTAAAAATTGCTCTAGATGCCACAATTTTTTTTCAAACTAAGCTCGGTATATGCCATTAACATATATTAATAAAGCAGCTTTCGAAAATCGGCGAAATCAGTCGATTAGATGTGGGAATTTTAGCTGAAACCCAAAATTTAAAATTCGCTCAAGCGGTATCAATATTTGTTTTTTCACAATAAAATATGGCATATATCTTTTAAATAAAATAAGAAACGAAGTTTCTGAAAATTGACGAAATCTCACCATTAAGAGTAGGGGTATATCTGAAAACCTAAATTTAAAACTGCTCTAATTTTAATTTTCTGTGTATTGTTTCAAAATAAAAGTACAAATTAATTCAGTATATAAACTGTATTTGTAACTATGTATATGTTTTATAATTAACAAAAACATCGTCGTGAAGATAGCAAATGTGAGATATTAATGTAATATGTGTATTTGAGAATTATATTTGTATATAAGAGCGCTCTGTAATAACATCAGAAAACGTTTACGTTACATGTTTTTACTACAATGACATTTAAACTAAATTTCAAAGCAAATGAATATCGATGATAGCTTTCGATTGTTGCTTGTGTATATTTGCTTAGTACATTGTAATTGTTTTTAAATAGCAACATGTTTTTGTTTTATTGAAACATATGAACATCATCTTAAATACAGAATGTAACTCGAAATTTTCTGTTATTTCTCTCTATTTTAGTCAATGTAAAGATGAATCAAGGGTTCAGTTCATAAACACGGTTGTATTTAAAAATGTTTAAAAATATTCCCACAGTATAGTTTTGTCTATCAATGATCACGTATTTAATTTAATAATAATGTGATTTCTCTTTTGAAATAATTTTAGATTGCAAGAATAACAATTTTGTTACCTTTACTTTTGATAATTGGAGTAACTTCGCTATATACTTAATTAAGTATTATTGTTCAGTTTTTGTTTTATTAGTTAGCTTTAAACTTTGTCATGCTAATTAACACACAGTAATGCCATTACTTATTTCATTAAAGAATAACGCTCTAGTTTGACTTTTATATCCCTTTTAAAGTTACTGTACTTGCTGAGGAATTCGCTTAGTCTACGCAGTTCCTGCATGAAGGACTGTTATTTATTCTTGAATGCAGCAAAAATTACACGTCCCCAAAATATAAACCGCCATCTTCTATGCTGATGACAGTATCCTGAATTTATAAGGACCTTTATGTTTTCATTCTTTACTTTGAATTTTGATTTCAGATTCGTCCGAATTCAGACAATTTCGTTTCTCTATTGAAAATATTTCAAATGCTAATTCCATCTTTTAATACGCCGTGATGAGTTCTTTTTTCGGGTTATGCTTCTAGCCTTATGTTTTGCCAACAGGATCAAACTACTGGAGCATCATATTCTCTTCCCAGTAAATTTAGTCTGTTCCCAAAACTGAAAGAAACCCTTCGTTGGGAGATTTTTATCAAATTATGCACTCATTTGTCACAAACGTTCAATCCCTTCACATCGTTAAGTGCATCAGTCTTTAAATGTTAAATAACGGGGTAAAAATTAAACTTTTGGGTCAAGGGATGACGTTAGCGGTCATAATCATAGAGAGAACATTTCGTTCCTCCTGAATTAATTGTAACAATCGTTCAAATTTATAAGATTTATACATTTTCCCACTGTAGACACTTTCCAATGACATTTAATTTCTAATTACATGTTTGTTTCTATTTTCAGGTAAGTAATTGTCCAATTCACAAAGAAGGATGTCAGTGTTGCCAACTGTGTGACGGATGTCATTTTCTTGAAGAACATTGTTGTAACTGAAGCAGATGCCCCGGCTCTTTCATTTGTTGATACTGGTTCAAATGAAATTAAGGTAGATATTTGCGTATTTAAAAAAAAAACAAACAAGAATTTGTGGTATTTTAAGAGCTTTTTTTTTTTGATTGATTTATTAATGGACGCTCTTGAACATCTCAGGTCATCAGCGTCCCATTCAACTCAGGGCGTGAAACGGGCGACAAATTTTTTTCAGAGGCCCCTCTTTCAGGCTTGAGGTTCTTTTACGTGCCGTAAATGTACGACACGGGAACTACGGCTTTACTTCCCTTCCGAAGGAAGCCATACTTAGGATTTTTACGCCCCGAAAAAATCCATCGGTTCTGGCCCGGTTCGAACCCGCGATCTTGGGTGTAGGAGGCAGGTATGGTAACCACTACACCATCAGGACCGACATTTTAAGTGCTGATGATGTGAATACTATAGTAGTATTCAACAAATTTACAACCAGCCTATTCATTGTTGGGCAATAATGTCTACAAAATGTAACTAACGCAGCTGGCAACAATGGCCTTAAGCTATCAAGATATGCATAAGTGCAACCAAGTTTACACTTGCATAGTCACCGTCGTGCAGTCTGTTGAGTTCAGTCCTGTTTCAATAGCTGGTGAAAAATCACGAATACTTCATATATTCATATTCTGTGTGTGTTTTTTAACCGTTACTTTACATTTTCATCCGCTATAAATTAGATGAAAAATTTAAGAAAATAATCTACGAGGCTTGATAGCTGATTATGGTGATCAAGTGTGTTCATTTTTTTCCTTTTCAAAAAGGATTCTATCATTTTAAGAAGGGTGAGAAATATGACAAAAAAAAAAAAAAAGAACAATCACAAAATAACAGGATATTTTAATCTAGCTGGAAGATAGGTCTTAGAAATAGAATATATCCAGATAACATAAACAAAAACAGAGGTTTTCAAATAAGTAAGGCTCGGAATCTCTTTCTGCTCAAATAACAATGTCTGTACCATAACTCTCCCAACACTCTACCCCTTCCCAATTCTAACGTTTCTGTACCTCTGCCTTTGCAGACACTTATGATGCTGGTCATAGCGTCAGCGAAAGCGCTGGATTTTAAATGTATTTAAACCAACGATCGTGGTAAAATAATCCGATAATAATCAATTTCAACAATACATAGCTAGTCGTGAAAACCTGAAGTAAATAAATAATATATATATATATATATATATATATATATATATATATATTTTGTATTCATACTTTCTATCTTTAATTTGTATTTGTCTGTTATTCCATTTTCTGTATCAATAGTTTATTTGTGTATTTTTGTGTTTATATTAATCTATCACATTTTGTCCAAGCTATACTTCTGTCATTGTTGCATTATACGCAAAGTTTAATGTAATTAAATTCAAATTAATTTAGCTACTTTTAAGGAAGGTTTTTATAAAGTTGCTCACATTATTTTGAGATATAACGTGGAAATATCTGACAGGCATTTCACTCACGTTTTACTAATATTTAAATGTTAGCTGTTCGTTTTTGTTTAAGCCCAATTCTGTAATATCGCTTGAGGTATATTAAATAATGTCATTTTTACAACCTCCATAAAAGTAGGGTACCCTCAGTGTTTCAAGGATGAAACACTTTATAATTTTAATATTATTTTTTCTGATCTCCAGTATTAACAAAACAATACGTGTGTGTTCAGAAATTAATCACAATAACGGTGTTTTACGAATACCACGCAATCTATCGCACCCCATTCGTAGGGCGATAGACTAATGACATAGTTGGCGGTTTTAAGTAGAGTGTATGGCAGTGTTCGTTTGTGATCGAATAGAGAAAGACGTGCATAGATGGAAGGCGACTATTATGAATAGACATGGTCTGCATGGCTTTTGTGGAAGGAAGGCATAGAAACCGTAGAATTTCATAGGCATTTAAATACAGCATGTGGTCAAGAAGCTCCTGCACAGAAGCCGTTTACAACTGGATCAATGAGATCTGCGTCAAGAATTTGAGTACTGGTCGCCCCTTAGTACTGTGGTCTTGAGGTGTGACTGAATGGCTGATAGGGTCATAACCTTTGATGAACTGGGATGTCAGAATGGCCTCGGCCACGCAATTCTGCATACATTATTAACAACAATTTGATATGATAAAAGTGTTCCACGGGACCTGTCATTGGCGTTCGACGGATTGAAGACTGTCGTCAGTTACTGGAAAGTCATGATGAAGATCCGTACTGTTTGCAGAAGCTGGATACTGGTGTCACTGTCACCCATCAGTGAAGAAAGTCCTACTCATGAAATGGAAACATTCAGGGAGTCCCCGGCTCAAGAAATGCCATGCTACTCCATCTGCGGGATTTGCAGGAGATCGCCGTCTTTTGGGACACTTCAGGCATACTGCTAATGAACTTGCTTCCTCAAGGAACGACTGTCAACAGCGAGGTGTACTGCAAGACCCTTACGAAGGATTCAGCAACGGCGAACTTTCGACAGCAATGTTCCCCTAACATGACAATGCTTGGCCCCACACCAGCAACACTACGATTACAAAGTTGCCAGAACTGGGGATCATTGTTGTGCCGCACCGAACCATATTCACCGGATTTCGTTCTGTCTGATTATGTCTTATTCGACAAAGTAAAGAACTAGCTTTCGAGGTAAAAATATTCGGTAATAACGAGGTTCACGAGTTTTGCAATGCCATAATAAAGTTACCAGAAAGATGGCAACGTTGCATTGACGTTGATAGGGAGTATATTTAGATATCTCATGTGAACCTCATTGCATAATAAATAAGCTACAAAAAACTTCTATTATAAACATATGGCGTATGGTTTCTGAATTGATTTTGAAATATTATTACTCTAAATGTGACCAGAGACTACAATACTTTAATTTACCTAGCTTTCACCTTTTGAAGAAAAGAAAAACACTGACTTTATCGGATTCGAACCCGGTACTCTCGAATTTACGAACAGACGAAAAATCCACAGAGGTGGACGTAGGGATTTCTGTGCTAGGGGTCTAATAAGTGTGCTGTTGTTCATTTCAGTAGTCTCTCAAAGAACCCGTTATTCATTGTTGTTGGTCTTTATGTCCCTGTCTCACCCTCGAGCGTTTTGCTACTATTCTGGAACTGTGCAGCCCGTTCGTTCATAGCAGGGATACCGTACATGTTTACACACCTTTGCCGTTGTATCGTTTCCCATTTATAGAACATAAATCCTCGTATAAACATCTTCAGGGTGCTCGTGCTTGACCGAGCTTCTCGAAGTACTGGCTAACACTAGGTCCTAGTGGTGTAGTGCTAACCTCACCTGTCTCGTATATCCAAGATCGCGCGTTCAAACTCAGAGTTGATGCATTTTTTAGCATGTAAAAAACTAAGTATGACTTCCCTTGGAAGGGAAGTAAAGCCATTGGTCCTGCGTAGTAAATTTACGGCACGTAAACTAATATCGAGCTTGGAAGAAGAGGCACCTGAGCAAACGTTATTGGTTGTTTCACGCCCTGAATTGAATGTGACGCTAATGGCCAAGAATGTTAAGCAATAAACTATAATTCTGTCATGCAGGAGTAAACTAAGAGAATTCCTCACCAAGTTGAATAACTTTAAAAAGGAATTTAAAAATAAAAATTATAGCATTAATAATTAACGAAATGAAACAATGTATGGTATTAGGGAAACAAAATAAGAATTCTTGTAATCTATAAGTATCACAAAAGAGAAACATGTTTAGAACAACAATAATTATTATTGTTCATATTAAGCGACAAAATTATTGGTATACTATTAATTGAATGAAATAAATGACCTGTATATATTTTTAAATGTAACCATATTTACTAACTGAGACCTTGATATCATCTTTACATTCACTAAAGTAGAGAGAAATAACAGAAAATTTCGAGTTACATGTTTCAATAAAACAAAAAACATGTTGCGATTTAAAAACAATTACAATGCACTAAGCAAATATACACAATCGACAGTAAACAATCCAAAGTTCATCGATTTTCAGTGGCTTTGAAATTTAACTTAAATGTTATTGTAGTAAAAACATGTAACGTAAACGTTTTCTGAAGATTACTACAGAGCGCTGTTACATACAAATATAATACTCAAACACATGTTTGAGTAATGTTTCACATTTATTATCTTAACGACGATATTTTTGTTAAATATAAAACATATGCATCGTTATAAATAGAGTTTTTATTCTGAATTAGTTTTTTCTTTCATTTTAAAACAATAGAGAGAAAATTAAACGCAATGGCGCTTTTTAAATTTCAGTTTACGCCAACTCCTAATGGTCCAATTTTGTTAAATTTTCGGAAACTATTTTTCTTATTTTATTGAAATAGCACATACTGAGTTTCGTTTTTAAAAGTCAAATGATGGTACGCTAGAGAAACTTTAATTGCTGGATTTCTGGTAAACTTTCATTTCTAATAACCTGATTTTCAGAAACTGTTTTTCTTATGTTATTTCAAAGCTATATACCGAGTTTCCTTTAAACATTTTATTAAATTGTTTTGCTAGAGTGGTTTTTAAATTTCGCTTTAACCCCCACTCCTAATAGCCCGGTTGCTCTTTTTTCAGAAAGTGTTATTATTTATTTATTTTAATGAAATACACTGAGTTTCCTCGAGGAAAAAAAATGCCGCCGGGCTGCTTTTAATTCAATTTAAAAACATTTTCCTTTTTGATAAATCCCCCACTCCTAATTGTCGAATTTTGTGGTTAACAAACTGACGAATCGTTTGTTAATTGATGGTTATATTCAAGTGTCGTTGGGAAAAAACAAAAATGACGACCGCTAGAGTGTTATCAGATATGTAAAACTTTTTTCATTGTCATTTTCGGTGCCTAGTATGTAGGATCGATGGAGATTTGAAGAAGTTTTTAAAAAATATATTTCATGGGTGTAACTGCAATGGTTACTTTCCTTGGGAATCCGCTAAAAAACTAACCGTATGAGACTTGATCATCTCGAAGTCGATAAAAGTTTTTGCTTAGCTGTGAAATATGTAATTGGGTTTTTGCACTTTTATTTTTAATTTGAAGAAACACCGTAGAGAGTGTAACCTTGACACTCTGACCTTTCCTGGCAAGTCAGAACCTTTTAATCATTTTAACATACCTATGCCCATACCTATGCCACAATGAATCAATTTATGAACTTGGAGGTACATACATTTTTAACATTTTTGTGGCATGAAGTAAAAATGTTGTGCGTGTCTGTTAGTTTCAAATTGTGTGTAATTTCAGCAGACTGCCAATAATTATGTAGAATGCTTCGAAACTCTGACCGAATGGAAAATGTTCAGGCTTTTTATACAATAACGAGGCATGCTGACAAGTAATGTATTATACCGCAGAGCCAATCAACAGAAGAAGCGCATATGAAAATGAAAACACGCGAAAAATGGGCTGTGAATGACACTGAACGCCATAAATATAACACATACATTGAGAGCTTGGTGGGAACATTTGAGGAGAGGGGGCTGGAAATGCAGATTAATGACAGTTTTAATGTTTACATTTCTCAATTTATTTGCAGTGTGAGTCCTTGCGTGTAACGTTAAATATTCCGGTCGATATTAAAACCACTTGCTACTTGAGAGCAATTCAAAAGTTTCGATAAATACTTCACAACCCACGTTGCTGAATTTTTTAAAGTGAATTCGGAAGGAATCAAAGTGTTATAGTTATACCCATGAAAAGATTTTTGAACCATTTCTTCAAAACTTTAAAGCATTTTCCAGGTATGTTAAAGACAAAATACTATTTTCAATATAGTTACACTTAATGCAATACACTTCTCCCACTTTTGAATTAATATTTCAACACCCCCCCCCCCAAATAGAAGTCTTGTCTGCAAAATGGGGACATAAACAGCATCCATCACTACTTCGTCACACTTAAATTTCCTTCCTCGAAGGTCCTCCTTGAGTTCTGCGAAGAGGAAATAGTCATTGGAAACTAGATCCGGGCTGTAGGGTGGATGATCGATCTCCTTGAAGCCACATTTCTTCACAGCTTCCTTTGCAACAAGAGCTGTGTCCACAGGTGCGTTGTCGTGAAGAAGATGCACATCACCACTCAACTTTCCTCGGCTTTTCTCTTTGATAAAAGCAAGTAGTCTATGCAGTAGGCCAGCATAGTACTCCCCATTTACTTTGGTGTTCCTCTCCTTGAAGTCAATGAAGAATATTCCTTCACAGTCCCAAAAGATTGTGACCATGATCTTCTTGGTTGACTGAGTGACCTTGGCCTTTAAAAGCGGTACTTCGCCAGGTTTACGCCACTTCATTGATTCTCTTTTGTACAAGGGCTCATAACTCTCTCACCCTTTCGCACTTCAAACAGGTTTTTGATGATAGTCGCTGGAAATAAACTTAGTTGCATCATTTTAACCCCGAGAGCAGGCAATATAATTACAATGTGGGAATCTCCATCAGTAATGCCAAAATACAAAGTTATTGTCTCCTCTTTTATATATCACTGAACTATAGTAATTTTTTTTAATTCTTTCTGTAAAATAGTGCGTTTTCATATGTTATTGAAAGTGATTGTTGTACTTGTTCCTCTACAGAAATACCCAGCCCAACTGATGATACCCCTGAATTTAAAATTAATGTACACCAACGGCCACAGCAAAATAGCCCAGTAATGATCAATTTCAATACGAGGCGTTAACAAACCCAACATTATGTCACTCTTCTCTTCAGGTGAGGTGGAAATCTCCCAAAACAAAAGCTTTATTTCTTTGCGGTTCGCTTGTTTCCATTAACGATTTTGAATATTTGAACAGCTCAGTAGTAAAGCTTTTTGGACATATGTGGTCAGTCGTTACTAAGGGAAACAGATCTATCATTCACGAAAGGCGAACCCATTAACACATCTAAATATTTCAAACTTTTGAGTCTGCAAAGCCAATCCATCATCAGAAACCCTCCTCTCCCCCTTGCGGGCTACATGACCCCTTCAGGTGCCTTCGTCAGTGATTGGTTAGATCAGAAAGAGAGGAAAAAGGTCTATATAAAATAAAATACACCTGTGGGTTCAGTATGTCACGTGACTATCAAGTCCCATGGGTGAAACACAAAGCACTTTTGTAGATATTTCATGTATTAACAACTCCCCCCCCCATTTATTGCCGACGAGGTCTTTGTGTAGAGGGTAATTTGATTCGGCCTCCATTCACGTGTTACCAACTCCCAGAATTATCTGGGCGCTTATATGGCGGTGAGGGTGGAGGGGTTAACCCCTATGGAGGGAGAGCTGAACCCTTTGTGCCTGTCATTGCGCTGATTTCAGGTGATGTATAGAAAGCTGGAAGAGGGACCGGATGAATCGCAAAGTGTAAAACGTTTATGAGAATGAATACGGCTGCAGCAATGCTGATAAAATTTTCAATCACAATTCTTGCTTGAAATGTGAAATACGCGTCCCCTGAAATACCCAGAGCTTCAGAATTTTCGGACAACCTTTAATTGGCGATACTCCAGAACCACGTCGTGCAGCTTCTCGATAATTTCTGTTGTGACGGATTTTCGTCATCCGCTGCGTGGGTTATCTTCCAAGCTTTAACGGCCGCCGCGTTTAAACTCCGTGGCCACTTGGGTCGGTCCTAGTGGTGTAATGATAACCATACTTGTCTCCTAAACCCAAGATCGCGGGCTCGATCCCGGCCAGGGTCGATGGATTTTTCGGGCTTAAATATGTAAGTATGGCTTCCTTTAGTGGGAAAGTAAAGCCATGGGTCCCGTGTCTTAGTTTTGCAGCATGTAAAAGAACCTCAAGCCTGAAAGAAGAGGTCTCTGAGCAAATTTTGTCGACCGTATCACGCCCTGAATTGAATGGGGTGCTGATGACTTGAGATGTTAAAGAGCGTCCATTAATAAATCAAATCAATCAAGTGGCCACTTTGAAACTGCTGAAAATGGTGGTACAGTGTACCTTTTTTTTTAAATGGTTACTCTTTCATATGACAACAACTAGTTTATCGCTTGGCGGAAATACGTCAATTGTTAATGCTAACAATATCATTCCCCCTGCTCCACCTTAATTCCCCAAATGGTTCGATTTTCCTCATTTTCAGAAATTGTTTTAATTCGATGGCATATACCGAGTTTCGTTACGAAAATAAGGAAAATTGCGGCCGCTAGAGCAACTTTTAAATTTTCGCTCTGGGTTATCCCCACCATCAGTGGTCCAGTTTTGTTAGTTAACAAACTGGATGATGTGACGAGTTTCGTTGAGTGAGGGAAGGCCGCTGAAACCTTAACACACCTACACATACACTTTTTTTTCCTTCATAAATTAGGGACCGAAAACAAGTAAGACACCTGTATTAAACATAATCTGAAACATGACTTTGTTCTAGTAACAGCCGCGAAATGAGTGGTTGATATTTGTGTACTCACCGTTATAATTATATGATTTTTAATTTAAAATATTTAAAACTTTCTTTATTAAAACAGTTTTTGCGCTATGTTAAGAGAAAGTAAATTGTGGCGGAAGAATCTTCTTGCAGAGTTTCTAATGATAGTATCGCTGGGACGGTGTTTAAATTAAATGTATCCTTTAACAATTACAATGCCCTACCCTTGAGTCACCGGACCCCTCTATTATGTCTGAAAAGGGGTGGAATCAGAGGAAGGTGTTACAAGAACAAGTTTCTTCCATTTACCACAGCTCCTAAATACGGATTTCGAGTGCAGCATTTTCCACACCTTCCAGCATTCTCTTCCATTCCCTTTTCTTCTTCCATTCTTCTTTGTTGATCTGGCCCCTCTTCTGGGAGCAAGCGTTATGCATCGTACAGTTCATCGTTGCTTTTTGATCGATTCTCGCAGCGTTTAAATCCTGAGTAAGATGGCTTTTAACATCCCTTGCACTGAAACACTTAAGGGAATGGGAATTTGGGAAAAGTCTTCCCTAAAGTTTAACATGCACACTCCCTTTCCAAGCTTTGTTTTCGGGAAAATAGCTTTTAAACCTCTTATTTATTTACGTTTGCTGAAAATGAGTTTGATATAAGGAAATGTTAAGACGTCTATTTAAAGTTTTCATACTGACAGTATTACGCCTGGCATTGTCAGACTATATGCACATACCAAACTTTAAAACGTTGCTGTATTTCTAACAGTTCACATTCTATTGTATGTAATTAAATGTAACATTAAAGTCAAAAAGAAATGGAACTTTTTCTGGTTGCGTCGTGCTATTTAGAAAACTTCTCGGCTTTGCCTTAGTGCAATACACCCCAGGCGTCTCCAGGCGTGAATGACAGACTTCGGCTGCGCATGAGTAGTAGTTGATCAGTTATACCTAGCAAACAATCGCATTTCGAATTTGTTCCTGAAAGTGGAACTGTCAATAAGGAGACTGCGTTGCCTTTCTTAGACCTTTTTGTAATGCACTGCCCCCAAAATGTTTCATTTTTTGAAATAAAAGAATTGGGGACGTCACAGCACACCGGTCCGAATTTTTCGCAAAGCATGACATAAAAGATTAGATCCATAAATTTCCGGCCTAGCCGATAGGCATTATCGCCTTCACAAAACCCTTATCTAGTGCCATACCTTATCTTTTAAGTAAATAATTGCAGCTGTGACTTTCGTCCCGCTATGTTCAGTTGTTCAGATATAGTTGCATAAAGAAGGCCTTGAGTAGAAGATTGTGACATGTTCAAAATGGAGTTTAGACCTGTCATTAAGTTCTTCACTAAAGAATGACTTACTCCAAATGAAATTAAACAGTGTTTGGACTGTATATATAGGGAAGCATCCCCCTCATATGAAAGAATGGGCCAACTTTTTTCGAATGAGTCGAGATAGCATTGGGGGCGAAGAGTGTGCAGGTCGGCCCTTGGAGGTACTCACTCCTGAAAACATCGCTCTTATGGAAGGAGAAATTATGCGAAACCGGCGGCTCAAAGTTACATAAATAGCAGCAGGGCTGGGCCTTTCTAAACCAACAGTCCTTCGTTATTCATGAACATTTAAGCATGAATAAGGTTAGTGCAAGATGGATGCCTAGACTTCTTTCCTCAGTCCAAAAGCAGCAACAAGTCATCTGTTGCCAGATATTTTTGGAGCTCTGCCATGGCAACAGAGAGAAGGTCTGCAAACCATTGTTACAGGAGATGAAACTATGGTCCTCTACTATAATCCCTTGTCCAAAAGAGAATCAATGGAATGGGTAAACCTGGCGAAGCACCGCCTCTAATGGCCAAGGTCACTCAGTCAACCAAGAAGATCATGGCCACAATCTTTTGGGACTGTGTAGGAATACTCTTCATTGACTTCAAGGAGAGAAACACCACAGTAAATGGGGAGTACTATCCTGGCGTGCTGCACAGACTACGCTCTTCCATCAAAGAGAAAAGGCGAGGAAAGCTTTCTTGAGTGGTGGTGTGCGCCTTCTTCACGACAACGTGCCTGTGCACACATCTCTTGTTGCAAAGGAAACTGTGAAGAAATGTGGCTTCAAGGAGATCGATCATCCACCTACAGCCCAGATTTAGCTCCCAGTGAGTATTTTCTCTTCTCAAAACTCATGGAGGACTTTCAAGGAAAGAAATTTAAGTGTGACGGAAGAATTATGGATGCTGTTTATGCCCATTTTGCAGGCAAGACTTCTGGCTATTTTTGGGGGTGGAGCTGAAATGTTAATTCAAAGTTGTGAGAAGTGTATTGCAATAAAGATTAACTATATTGGAAAGTGAAATATAGTTTTTATCTTTATCATACCTAGGAAATAGTTAGGCGGGAAACTTATGGACCTACCCTTGTACCTATCCTACATCTGACTGCAGTTGATTACTGCCCGTTCCCGAAAGTTTATATAAAAAAAAAACTTGCCAAAGGGATAGAGGTTCTCATTGGTCGACGGGGTGAAGTTGTAATCGATGGGTATTCTACGGGAAATGGCCAAAATGGACTAACGGACTATTTCTGAAAGTGATATGGAGGCTGTCACTGCTCAAGACAGGTTAACTTTCAAGGTGGTTGTGTGTAAAAAGTCCCACTTCGTCCATAATAAAATGTTTTGAATATGTGCGGTTTCTTTTTGACTATGCTAGTATTTTAGAGGAGTCAATGCATTTTACTTGTCATCGCTGAGAAAGCATATGATACATTTTGGCTAATGACAATATGTTCCAAGAAATCGCGAAGCTTTATTATTATTATTATTATTATTATTATTATTATTATTATTATTATTATTAACTCCTAAATTTGTAGCAAATTAACTTTTAATGCTTTACATACATAAGACGACAAATGTTTCTATAGAGTGTGATTGTTAGCTGTTAATTATGTCAATTTCATAACTTGGCACCAATGCAGCCTACTTTCAATAGAACGCTATGGAGAAGTCCAGTTAGGTATATGGTGAGGGCGCTCTAAATGTTTGGATCCACAAGGATAAGGCATCCAATTATCCTGTCAGATCATTTCTTGCTTATTACCGGCTTAAAGCTACTCAACGTGACACCTGTTAATAAAATCTCTTTGAGGTGGACAGATGATTCAGTTGGTTTGCTTCTAGATGTCCCAGCATGGCCAAAAGTCTCTGGAAAGTCTGCTGGGATTTTTTGAGTAACATCTCCCTCGTTGTTGTGGCTACGGTAACTTGGTACAAGGTAGGCAAGTCCGCAGGTGCGATGTTAAACTTTCTCCAGGAGAAGAATAAGCAGGAGGATTGTGTGCCTAGCGCTTTCTTGATACTGGAACTGTGAAAGACCACCACAGGCAAGGAAGACCACGTACTGTGCGCACTCCTGAATTTGCACAATCTGAGCTGAACTTTTTTTAAAATGTATATGTCTGTCATATTGAGGAGTGACTGGTACTCCGTGCTTACAAACGACGGAAAGGACATCCCCTCACATGTAAACTGAAGTGTCAGAGGCTGTTGAAATCCAAACATTTGCTTCAGCTTTTCGCAGCAAATGGACATCGAAGAATCCTTTACACTGATGAAAAAAATGTTCAGTGTTGAGGAGGCCTTCAATGACCAAAATGACAAGATATGTGCCAGATGGTCAACAAAAGCTGCTGAAAATGCTTCAGCTGTCCAGAGGTGCCACCATCCTGCACCTGTCAGGTATGGTGGAGTGTGAACTACGAAGGTACCACAAAGGTCCATTTTTTGCGAAAAAAGTGGTCAAAACATAAGCCAAAATGTACAAGGAGAGAGTACAGGAGAAGCTCGTCAAAATCCTCAACAACACCCTCTTCCATGAACAAAGCTGGAACTTCCAGCCCCAGTACAACCCAGCGTTGGCAGAGACCAATGTTTCTGACCTTATTTCGACCTCGAAATGGCCTTCTGTAAGTTCGGACCTCAATACCCTGTACTACAAATTGCGGTCCAAGCCTCAGGAGATGCTTGCAAGAAGAGACTTACCGTTCTCTTCGGAAGGCAGCCAATGGAAGTGTTGTGTAATTTAATAGATGCGTGGCCACAAAGACTTAAGGCCTGTATGCAGCCAGAGGTGATCATTTTGAATAATTATATGTGATTTTTATTTATTATTCACCCATTTAACGACTATTTTTAGTATATTAAACTATCTCAAACCATTTTGTGTAAATTTATTGGAAACTTTGTGACGTATTTATGGTAAGACTAGGTATATTATTATTCAATCATTTCTGTCATGTCTTTATCTCCACTCATTAGTTCCACATTCAATCAAAATGTGAATTCCATATTCACCTCTACCGACAATTAATTCATTCTGTTTGTTCATTTCAGTCATCAGCACCATAATCATTAAACTATTAAATACACGTATTCGGTTCAGTAAATTTCGCAAAAATGCCTAAAATATAAAATGTACGAGGTCTCTTCAAAAAGTATCGCGAATTTTGAAATTCTGCCGCCTACGTATATTCGATTTTCGATTGTTTTGTGGCGTTATGTTGGTACTCATGTCCCTCACTTATGTTGACAAACTCGGCCATTTTGAATGTTCAGTTAATTGTTGACAGCTACTTTACTTGGACGTGTTTTGGCTCGTCTTCGATATTTGCCTATTCCAAAAAATGGAACAAAGAATTTGTATACAAAATTAAGTGCGCGAATGCATTCCAAATGTTAACTGCGGCATATGGTGAAGCTACCATCGGTGGTGCAAAATGTTCTCAGAGGGTCGAGAAGATGTGAACGACGATGAGCGTCCCGGACCCCGAGCTCGTCAACTACAGACGAAAAAATTGAAGAAATAAAGAAAATAGTATTGGCCAATCGTCGAATCACCGTTAGAGAAGTTGCTGAGGACCTAAATATATCAATTGGCTCGTGCCATTCGATTTTTACCAATGATTTGGGCTTGAGACGGGTCGCCGCAAAATTCGTACCAAAGTTGCTCAATTTCGACCAAAAACACCATCGCATTAACGTTGCTAAGGAGCTGTTGAACTCTGTCCGCGACGACCCAAATTTGCTCCAGAGGTTCATAACTGGTGACGAATCATGGGTTTATGGTTATGACGTGGAAACTAAGGCTCAGCCATCCCAATGGATGCTGCCACACGAGCCAAGACCGAAAAAAGCGCGCCAAGTTCGTTCGAATGTGAAGGTTTTACTTACAGTTTTCTTCGATTGCAGGGGCGTGGTGCATCATGAGTTCTTGCCACAGGGTAGAACGGTCAATAAGGAATATTACCTGCAAGTTATGCGCAATTTGCGCGAAACAATCCGCCAGAAACGCCCGGATTTGTGGAAGAACAAAAATTGGCTTTTGCACCATGATAACGCCACGATAACACACATCGTTGCTTGTGAGCGAATTTTTGGGCAAAAACAACACACTTATGATGCCGTAGCCATCGTACTCCCCAGACCTGGCCCCCTGTGACATTTTTTTGTTCCCAAAGCTGAAGAGGCCCATGAAAGGACGACGCTACGCCACGATTGAGGAGATAAAGACGGCATCATAGGAGGAGCTGAACAAGATCACAAAAAACGATTTTTTAAAGTGCTTCGAGAATTGGAAAAAACGTTGGCACAAGTGTATAATATCTGGTGGGGATTACTTTGAAGGGAACAAAATAGATATTCATGAATAAATAAATACTTTTTGAAAAAACACAAAATTCGCGATACTTTTTGAACAGACCTCGTATGCGACTTGCCGTAAATAAGATCAATTATGCAAAAAAAAATTTTTTTTGTTATTTTGACAGAAAATTATTATTTTGTTTCCCGGACTACACAATTTTGTTTCCCCCAACAAGTTGATGCTCTAGGGACAGAAAGCGTTGGGTTGCCATGGAAACAGATGTTAGCACCGTATAGAGACAAGCGGGCATTGCCTGGGGACATTGTGAAGTCTGCAGCCAGTTTTTGGAAGTAGTAATTTTTGTGGAGAATATTCCGCCGCGACAAGCTCAACTCATCTCCGGTTCCCCTGCTGCCATGTGCAGCGGGGCGAGAGACGAGCCTGTTATACACTTTTATTATATTGACTCTGAGCGGCTTCATCCAGAAGAGAAGGGCTTGAGATCTTTGACCCAGGGGGCTCGACCCTTTTCTAGGCCCTTTTTTATGTGATTCTGCACGGGTTGGTTTTTTAGATCTCATTTTGAACTTTTTTCATTTCTGAGTATAGCTATTAATCACAACTTTACAAGTTTTTAAATTTATTAGTCTGCGCACGCGCAAATAGCTTCCCCGCCTAGTTTGCTAATAAATGAATTACTAATCGCAATTACTAACGGTATTTCATAGTTTTGTCGCCCGTTTCACAGCAGCTGGTGAGTCGACAGTCAGAACGGTAACTCCCGGCTGAACAGATGTAAAATCCACGCAGTGATTCAGGTTCTTGCAATAACAATTACAACGAAAAATTTTTGTCACGCAGGAACTAAGCGAATATCTCAGCAAGTGCAATTTTTTCAAGCCTAGAGCAGAACGCTGGAGCAGAGAAGTTGTAGACATCAGCGAGGTTTGTAAATTTCGGGTTTCACATATACCCCCACTCTTAATGTCCTGATTTCCCATATTTTTAGAAGCAAATTTTCTTATTTTATTTAGATAGCACATACAGAATTTATATACAAAGGCGCAAATATTGGTGCCGCTAGAGCGATTTTTAAAATTTGGGTTTCAGGTAAACCCCTAATCCGAAGAATCTGATGTCACTGATTTTCTTAAACTTTTTTTTTTAATTTAATTTCATTGACATATGCCGAGTTTCCTTCCAAAAAAAAAAAAAAAAAAAATAAAATAAATAAAATTGCGGCCGGTAGAGCGATTTTAAAATATTGCTTTAACCCCTATTGTAGTTGTTGGAATTGTTGTATGGTCAACATTCCGGTGAAAACAGTCCATTAAAGTAAAAAGATCGTTTGAAAAGTTTAGTATTTCTAAATATAGCTTCCATCCATGTCTATACACTTGCCCAGCGAGTTTCCAATTTTTCCTTCTATCGGAAAAATAGGATCTCTCAGACTTCGCAAAATATTCCTCGACTACGGCAATTACTTCCTCGTTTGATGAAAATTCATTTCCACCAAGTCAACTTTTCAAATTCGGGAACAGAAAAAAGTCACTTGGGGCTAAACTGGGGAGATTAAGGCATCAATTCATTCATTCACTTTGGCGATTGTGACAGCTGCTGTGTGAGAGGAGCATTGTGGTGAAAGAACACATTTATGTGCCAATCTTGGTCGTGGTTCTTCCAATGCATATTTCAAACTACCAACAATGAAGCAGAATAAACTCCAGTTATGGCACTGTATTGTTTTCAAGTAATCTATCATAATTATATTTTGGCAATACCAGAAAACACTGGCCATCACTTTTCAAATCGACAGAATAGTTCTCGCCTTCTTTGGCGCGCTATCACCAGCCTTTGTACATTGTTTTGACCGCTGCTTTGTCTCAGGGTTGTAATGGTGGACTCGGGTTTCATGCACAGTCACAAATCGACACAAGAATCTCTGCGGATTGCGATAAACATTGCCAGACACTGTGTTGAAGTGTTCTTCCGCAAGCGTTTTCGGTCAATAATCAACAATTGCGGCACCCAACGTGCTTTCTCATGTAGGATATTGTGCACTCATTCAGTTGAGATGTCCACAGCCTCAGCTATTTCGCGCACTTATACTCGACGGTCTTGCATTGCGATATCATCGATTATTTCAACGATTTATCTTTTTGCTGTGACCTCAAATGGGCGGCCGGAGCGCGCTTCGTCTTCGTGTTTATTCAACCTCGTTTTAATTCATTCATCCAGAAATAAACTGTCTTCAATGACGGCGCAGAGTCCTCATGAAGTTCATCTGACTGTGTTTTGGTCTGTTTTGCAGTGGAAATGTATAATAACAGCACGAAAGTACTCCCCCCCATTTTCTTCGACACGTGTGACACTGATTACTTCAGATGACTGTCAACAATTAACTGCACATCACATCTGGTCTAAAGCCATTAAATGAATCATTCTTACCAACAATATCCGCCATTATATAGAAATTTACCATACTTATCAAGTAACCGTCGTATTATAGTTTCCAAAATATTCGCAGTGGCAGTTTTTAAGTGATATATTCTGTATGTAATTTTTTGAAGTCAGTAAGGTTGTCGGTCCTGGTTGTGTATGGTAACCATACTTGCCTTCTAAACCCAAGAGCGCGCTTTCAAATCCGGCCAGGATCTGTGGTTTTTTTCTGGGCCTAAAAATTCAGTATGGCTACCTTCGAAAGGAAAGTAAAGCTGTGGGTCCCATGTCGTACATTTACGGCACGATAAAGAACCTCAAGCCTGAAAGAAGAGACATCTGAGCAAAATTTGTCAACCGTTTCACGCCCTGAATTGAATGGGACGTTGATGTCCTGTGACGTTAAAGAGCGTCCATAAATAAACCAAATCATCATCATCATTCTTAAGGCTGCTTGATGTCCGCTGTTGTAGAGATTAGCCCATGTGGGCCATGGAAACAATTATGCCATAAACTTTAGTTGAGGATATCCCCTTAGCTTAAACTTCTCATTTCAGGAAATAGACAAAGTTTCTGCAAGTTCACCAGAGTTATTAGTGCGGCTAATCGTTGCCGAAGTGCTTTATAGTCTAGAGGCAGTCCTGCGTGTAAAAGCGATTGTGCGGTGAGTGGAGTATAATTGCAGAGTTCAGTCAATTTCTGTTGGAGGACATATGTTGACAATTTTGAAGGAAATAAAAAAGGAAGTATTTTTTTTAACATACAAACCAGTTACTTCACGTCACCTTTTATGCACCAGTGACTTTTTTCGACTTGCAAGGTATTCTGAACACAGAAGCCAACAGATGTGACAGAAGTATTTTAGAATGATTATATAGTTTACTGACAAGAAATTCATACGTCTCTCTGCCTGAATCCGAAAGGGATGACACAATCCCGTTCATTTGCTGAAGGCAATGTAAACACAAATGACAAACTATCGTTTGACAATTCCAAAATTTCCACAATATGATGGCATAGTTTTTATGAAATTATTCTTATTTTTCAATATAGTCTCCCTTGACACCAATGCACTTTGTCCAAAGCCTTTATTCCATCAAGAAAATCAAATTCCTCCAGGCCTGTAATATACCGCAACTGGTGATTTAAGCTCTTCATCGCAGGAGAATGCCGTTCAACCGTGAAATTGTCTCAGTTTAAAATACAGATCGAAGCCCAGTGGAGCCAAGTCAGGGAAATAAGGCGGATGTGACAGCAAATTCTTTGATTTTCGCCATTGCAACCACACACGCGTGAGGGCGAGCATTATCCCGGCCTTTTCTTGCGTATTTTTGCTTCACCTGGTCCAAAAGATTATACTAATGCGCTCCAGTGATAGATGTTCCAGAAGAATGATAATCCATTAGCAGTAAACCTTTGGCATTCCAGAAAATACCGCCACGGCTGGCCGAGGTCATTAAACCGCGGACTCGTGAGCGGGAGGTTTGGGTTTCATTTCCATCAGGACCGTTCTCCGTGACTGAAGTTTTTTTCCAGGTTTTCCTCAGTCCTCATAAATGGCAAATGTCGGGGAGGTAGCCTAAACTTAGGCCTAAAACCAGTTCGGTTAGTTTTTGATTCCATCTCGTAAAAATGTGTTGTAATAAGGCATTCTGAAAAGTCTCGGCCTAATAATGAAAAAACTAGTTTTTAATTTTTTTTTATATTTAAACATAATTTTTCTGAAGACAATAAATATTCTGATGACGTTATTCCGTCTTTGAACCCAAAGGGTCTGAAAAATACTTCTCTATTGCTGCAATTGCCTGGAAAAACGCTTAACAACGGTTAAGCAGTAGATCCATTTTTTTACAAGAAATTTTGCCTGCAAAACTTTATGACCAATGAACCATTCTTTATTGAGCAGTCCTAAAAACTGCATAAAATTTATAAATTTTGTATGACTTTCATTTGACATGTTTTGTTTTATAAAGACCTTTTTTCAATGCACGATGCATTTTCTGTGTGCTTTAGAAAACTGTATTAAATGAACTATTTGAAGGAATTACTTGGTGTACCAATGTATCTTTTACTTGCCAAGTGAATTGTAAAGGTCTAAAACTTTCCAGGCCGCCGTCGTATTTTTTGAGGTACAGATCCACAAAGCCGATGGGGTTACAATTATTGCCTATTATGTCGCTACAACTTGCAGTTTATGTAAAAACCTTATCGAAAAAAGTATGATATACATCACTGAGTCGTGGAGAAAGCCGTGATAAATGAACTTTCCTTTTTCGGAAGATATTTAATTCAGAGGTAAAATTAACTTCCAAGATATTCTTTAAAACTTTGGCGAATGTTAAATAATTCACCAGTTTGAACGTGTCAGGATATATCCCGTAGTTAGTAAAATGCCTGAGAAATGTTCTTAGGTCTCTTGTTCTGCTCTGTTTGTCTAGAGTTGAGATATCACGTTCGGAGTAAAACCTCGTTCCTAACTTGCAGTCGGCGGGTGCACACAAGTAGTCCACGGCAATCCTTTTATCTCCAAACTTTAATTAAAAGAGGAAAACGTACATATTGATCGTCATTTGTCTGTCCCTAAATGTTAAGGGAAAACTGTCATAGAAGGCTGTGAAATTGTTTGTTCTGCATGCGTGAAGTAAGTTCGTTCAAAGATATTTAATAATAAAAAATTGGGGTTTTTTACTTTTGAAGTTTTAATTTTGTCACAAAGGAAGTTTCATCTATAAAGGAGCTCTATGAACCCAAATAAGTACTGTGCTTTGCACCTAAATTAAAACTGAATCTTTTGAAAGGACAAGACTAACAAAATCGAGGCTATGCTTTGTGTAGACTTAAGTACTTTTGCATCTCTAACTGCAGAAATGAGGCGTGTTGCAGGATCCAATAGTACCGTGGTAAGGTAGCGATCGGAGGCAGCAGTTTTAGCAAGTTATATAATTTTACTAATTAAATTTAGCCTAACATGGAAACATAATATGATATTTAATTTTGTTCCAAAGGTTTGTGTACTGTATGGGACCAAGCTCCATGAGTTGAGCGGGAAGAACCGATGACGTGTTACAGAAATTATCACTTTGCAATGTTATTGTTCCCTGCACCATACATACATTTATCCTTACACGGAGAACGCAATGCAGGCTGCAGTGCCGAAGATTGCCGAGCGGTTACGATTTTAGTAGTAGCTACTTAACGCAAATAATTTCCATTCTGAGCATAAAACTTGTTAGTTTCATTTTAATAGTGTTTAACGCCTCATTTATCTACTGAGGCACTACAGGCGGTGGACGATACATGAGAGGAAATGATAAATTGGGAAAGCATTTTTTTAAGGAAGGAATCGTTCCAGACCTGAGTATATGGTACCTCCCCGGCATTTGTCTTTATGGGGACTGAGGCAAACCTGGAAAAAAACCTCAGTCAGGGAGGATGGTCCTGGCGGGATTCGAACCCCAGACATTCCGCTCACGAGTTCGTGCTTACTTAAGGCATATGAGCTGAGCCAATGCGTGCTAAAAGCGGCTGCGCTGCTGCCAAGTGGAGATCTCAATAAAAGTTTACCAATTAAGTTTGGCTCTGCGCGACACACACGCTACATGCTTTGACAGCGAGTTCCTGGCTTTGTGAATACTTTGTTTTATCATGACAATTCCTTAAAGAAAGTGTGCACTTTACAAATAATATTTCTGGCCTGGGAGTGGAATGCCTTGCCCTTAGTGCCTGCATCACTGGCACCAGGTTTTGAAAATGGTATAATTAGCAGTTTACAAAACACACAGTGCAAACTATCAACGAATGCTCGCTTACGGACTACAGTGAATCGTGTTGAATTAATTTATAAGAGAAATACATACGTCATAAGTCTCTTACTGTACACGGATTACTGGAAAGTAATAACACAGCACAAGGATAAGGTTGGAACATATCACAAACACAGGGGTCAGCTGTTTTATTGCTGAAACGTTAGAGTACGGTGTACAAATGTGGCCTTCGGACATGCTGCATCGAAATTTCTTGCCAAATTAAAATGGCGAATTTATAGTAGTAATTTTGGGTGCATGAAAAATATGAAACACTGTTTCAGATCACTCTTGTGTCTTGAGAGATCCGAACTGGCAAAACTCTAGAGCCTTCTCACATAACTTTTAATACCGTACGCTGCAGAGTGTGGCCGAGGATACATCAGAGAAGAACATTCTCAGAGAATCCGGGTAGGGTCACTAAAGCAGACAGACTGTTGTCGAAAATCAGAAAACTTCATTCTAAAGATTCAAAAGGAAGGAAAACAACATGAGCAAAGTAGAGGGAAAAAAAAAAAAAAAAAGAAAGAAAGAAAGAAAGAAAGAAAGAAAGAAAAAAAGAAAAGAAATACGCGAAAAGATAATAAAAATGATTTGTGAATGAGTTTGGTAAGTGTGTTATCCGGAATGTTGTTCATGAGTTCTACACACCACAAGTAGTTTCAACAGCAAAAAAAAAAACTCCATACATTGTAAAGGGGAGGATATATTTTCTCTGGGGTACATAATCTGTGACACGGGTTTTTAATGTATTGGCTTTAAGTGCAGAATATGTAGAAGCAAAGACTGAGAAACCCAAGTATGTACAGTAGCATCAAGAGTACCTCATAAACATTAAAACTTTACAGGAAATTGGCAGAAACTTAATTTTTGTAGATGGAATTTAGCTGGACAGCAATATAATCGTGTTGGCAGTCTGAAGATGGCAGAAAATTACAGTACAGGTAGTCGGCTCATTCTTTGAATGCTGGAGGCCAGAAGGGGGGAGGGAAACTTCTGTATAAGTCAGGGAGCATCGTGGAGACTACCATGGCCAAATAAACCATCACAATTTTGAATTCTTATTCCAAACATTGCACATTCTTCGGTTATAGTTTTGGACAGCACAGGGGGTCGTGCAAGCAAGTAGTTTGGCAACCAGTCATCTGGATAAATCACCCATTGTCACTTTTCACACGCCAGTGGTGTTCATAAATTTTCTAGCACTGGTGAAGTGTTTGTTCTCTGATATGCTGCTCTCTCAAGACTGTCGCCGTTCTAGACCCAAATTATGTGACCAGCTGGGTCTTTAGATGTTCCAGTGCTTCTTGTTGTTGATGTTTTCTTATTGTATCATTGCAGCGCGCACCTTACCATTTCTTCTTTTGCTCCTATTGGTTGAAACCTATTTCTCAATAATAATTTTGCAGATTACGCCTCAGGTGGAAATTAATTTTTGTGCAGCTGTGTTATAAAGTCCACACACGACTTTCTTGTGACAAGATCTTTATTTTTACTTCGTTTACACTTTGGGGAAAAGGAAAATGTCACACGGTCCTAAATCTGAACTTTAGGGAGGATAAGGGACAAACTTCATTATTGATTTTTGTGAGATATTCAGCCAAAACATTTGAGATCGTGTATTATCGTGGTGCAGCCGGAAATGTGTGATATGGCCTTGTACACTTTTCAAGACATCCCTATAGATTTAGCCCCATGTGACTTTCCTTTACTCCAAATTGGGAAAAAAAAAAAAAAAAAAAAAAAAAAAAAACTTAGTGTGAGGAATTTTCCAAAATCGGAAGCATTAGCTAAGGCAGAAGTACATCGAAATTGTTTTTAAATAGTAACGAGTTTTTGTTTTATTGAAACATATGAACATCATCTTCTTAAACACAGAGTGTAACTCGAAACTTTCTGTTATTTCTCTCTATTTTAGTGAGTGTAAAGACGATATCAAGGGCTCAGTTCATAAACGTGGTTACATTTAAAAATGTTTAAAAATATCCATATAGTATAGATTTGTCTATTTGTCTATCTGTCTATATACTTTTATTTAATTAATAGTATATGCACTATTAGATTTTGACATTTAATATTACCAATACTTCTAAAAACGTGGTTTTTCTATTGTGATGCTTATAGATGGCAAGAATTCTAATTTTGTTTCCACAATACAACACAATAATTCTATAGCTTACTTCATTTCACTGATTAATTAAGCTTAATTTGGATTTTAAATTCATTTTTAAAGTTACTCAACTTGCGGAGAAATTCGTTTAGTTTACGCAACTCCTGCGGTACAGAACTTTTTCTTTGTGGTAAGTTTTGTTGTATTTTATCTATTTTGCCGTTGCTCTTTTGTTTAAAATTGATTTGAAGCATTTAAAGTCGTTATTTTCAAAACCAATTTGTCCTATCCCCTTATTTTTTGTTATTATTTCGCACTTTGTGGCTTTCATATGTAAATGAGCAGCATATGGTTCCTCTAGTACGTGCTATTGACATTACTTCAAGAAGCGGTAGTGGTTAAACGTAGAAAATGTCACTGATTTATCAACTGCTGACACAACATTATACCGGAAATCAGTTTTCGTACCCCACCCTGCCCCGGATGATACGTGAAAATGTCGAAGAAATATCTTCGTGTTGTTGGACTCCTTTGGGAAATCATTCCAGGTCTTGTCAGCTGTCCCTATGTACGAGAACACATGGGAATCCCTTGCACCTGCGATAAAGCACTTTACCCTTCTGTGGAAGTTGCAATTTTCTCATCTGGTGGAAGAGACATTTTTTTTCAGCACAAGTAACGGGAGTGACCTACTTCTTTTACACATTACGTATTTTAATTATCTTCATCGTGGTTATTATTATGATTATGGCTTTACAAAATAAGTTTTCATGCTTTTAACGTCTGTTTTTACTACTAAAGGAACAGGGAGTGATCACTGATGCCTTGCCCTATTTTTTCTGCCTCTTGGTTAACTATAATAAACATAAAATCTTGAATTATTTTACAAAGTAAATGCACGCAAACAATAAAGCTTAGCAAACTTTATTTCAATAAAATGTTAACTAGATGGTAATTCTAGAACCGTTTTTGCATCTCGGCTTGTAACCTTTTGTCACTACTGTTTTAGGAGTATTGCACGTGACAGCAACGCATTGCCACTCGTGTGTGTGTGTGTGTGTGTGGGTGTGTGTGTAGTGTTTAACGCTCGTTTTTACTACTGAGGCACCACAGGCTGTGGATATTGATGATACATGAAATGAAATGATATATTGAGGAAAGATTCTTTTTTTAAGGGAGGAAACGTCCGGCCTAAGTTTAGGGTACCTACCAGGCTTTTGCCATCTATGAGGACTGAGAAAAACCTGAAAAAAAAAAAAAAAACAGTCAGAGAGGACGGTCCTCGTCTGATTCGAACCCAGAACTCCCACACGAGTGCACGCCTTAACGACCTCGGCAATCCGTGGCGGTTATTTAGACAATGTAACCTACGATTGCATTATTGCACCGTCGGCGATATAATTAGTTAGTCATCTTTATTTATTCACAAATACATTCTGAATAAGACGTCAAGAGACAAGTTTAATAATATCACATAATACCCGCAATCCTAACGATCCGATTTGCATGATTTTCAGAAACTATTTTTTTTTTTTATTTAAATGATATGTGCATGTATTTATCTATACAGATAGTTTCAAAAAACAAAAAAACTGATGACGCTGCTGCGTTTTTTAAATTTCGGTTTACTAGTATACCCCCGGTTCTAATATTTCAATTTCCCTGATTGTTAGAAACTATTTTTATAATTTAATTTCATTGGCTCGTACCTAATTTCCTTTAAAAAAAAAAACAAACATTGCGGTCGCTAGAGCTGTTTTTAAATTTTGGATTAAGTTAAAATAATCCATACTCTTTAAATTTCGGTTTTCAAGTGTACCCCATACTACTAATGGTCCGATTTTTCTCACTTTCAAAACTATTTTTCTTATTTTATTTAATTTAATTTATATTTAATATTATATATATATATATATATATATAATATTGTTTAGTTGTGAAAAGCCAAATATTGGTGCTTCTAGGGCGATTTCTAAATTTTGGGTTTCAGGTAAACCCCCACTCCTAATAGTCTGATTCCACTGATTTTCAGAAACTATTTTTCTTATTTTATTTCAATAGCATATTTCGATTTTGAGAGAGAGAGAGAGAGAGAGAGAGCGAGAGAGAGAGAGAGCGAAAACTGGGACCGATAGAACGGTTTTGAAATTTTTGCTTTAGGTTAACTCCCACCCCCAATAGTACAATTTTGTTGGCTTTTTAAATCTATACATTATTTGTAAATTCATCATTTTATACCAAGTTTTGTTAAGAAAGAATGAACATTGTGGACGCTATGGCGTTAACACACGTACACGTACACGTGTGTGTGTAATACATATGTACACATGTTTTTCATTGCCATTTTTGGTGCCTAGTAAGTAGGATTGATGAATATACGAAGATTTTTTTTAAAAACTTTTTCATGGGTACAACCGCAATAGCTACCTACATTCCTTCGTAGTTCGCTTTAAAAGAAACAGCATTCTAACATGAATGATCTATTTCTACATCTTAATGTGTTGGAAGCAAATGAACAGAAGATAGAGAGAGAGACACGTTGTAGGAATTCTCGCCTGAGAGATCAGCGGCGCTGGACGATACATAATGCATCTCCGGCAGTTGCAGTTTAAATATTAATAAGGGTCTATCGTTTGTACTGGACAGATTGGAATGACGTACAGCTCGCGAGCCTTGCGGCATTGCCTGCTGGGAGTTTGCTGTACATACGTCATTAGGAGCGATTCATTAGTGGTACAAGGGTTAGATGAAAGAAAGAAATACAAGAGAAAATTAGGTATAGGTTAAAAACAGGAAAGCAAAGGAAAGAGAAGAAAACAGAAAAATTAAAATGGAGGATAAACTGGAGGATAATAAATAAAAAGTGGAAGAATGGTACTTAGAACGGAGATTAAAGGGAGAAGAAGAAATAAGTGGAAAATAGTTAGAAAATTGAGAATTGTACTGGTAGAAACAGAGAAGGAATTTTTGATATTTCAGCCATACTTAAAGGCTGGCCGTTTGTGCTTACGACCCTAATGGGATATCTCGGCAGGAAGGAATGAGATAAAAAACACACCAGGAGGTCAGAATCCAGGACTAGTTAGACCATGACATAAACTGGTTTCCTAATAGAATATCTCGACAACGTTGGCTCATCTCCAAGAGATTCGAGTCTCTCAGAAGGGCTACTTCCGCACTAGACACCGGGGAAAAAACAATTACAAAGCACAACTCACCGTGACACCGCACACAGCAGCAGCCTACCTCGCCTGGAAGTTCCAATCCTATAACAGAACTAATGAAATCAAATGTTAAAAAGGAAAATTCGTCGAAAAACATTGGCATAAGTGACTAGGAGAAACGATGAAAAACATGGGAGTAAATATAATTATAAAATGGGGATGGAAAAAAAATTACAAAATATGGGAAAGGAAAATATAGAATGAATAGGAGCAGAGATAGAGATAAAAGGATTTTAAAAAAAAATAATGAAAGATCTTGATATATGAGTAACTAAAATGGGAAAAAGGTAATTAGTAATAATCAGAGTCTTAAAGTCCAGATATTTATTTTGATTAAAATGGGTAGGCAAAAAGGCACTTAAAATACTGAAAATAGGCAGTAATATAATAGGCATTTATTATGAGTGAAAATTGACAAAAATAAGGTAATAAATATTTTTCTATCACACAATTAAATTACTTAAGCTTACTTTTATTGGTTACAGGCAACAACAAAAGGTTTTTCAAGGTATTGAAGCAGGAAATAATGCTGCCTATATTAATTTTATAACCTGAGGCTACAGAGTTATATTTATAAAGGCATATTTTATAAGGATAATTGCTATGTATAGGTATAAGAAAATCATTTAGAGATAGGTATAATAGAAATAGAAATAATTTGTAATTTGTAACATACAAAAGAGTTTTGTATACATTTTGTGTAAAATATGTGAGAAAGACGAATGTATACCTGACGACTCTCCACTGACTGACCGCTCCTTAGACAAGGCTGAAGAAAGGGTAAACTATCTTTTGTTAGGTCACGAACCTTCTACCCAGGAAATACTTAGGAGTTGACAATAAGAGAAACATGTGGCCGTAACGGGACAGTGTTTAACAAAGTCAGAGGTAGCAATAATTTAAGAGAAAATGAAAATGTCAGAACGGAGACGAAAATGTTTTATTACAGGAAAGCCGAAAAACAGCCATCCACACGTGCTTAATCTCTAGGAACATTTAGGAATCTACAAACTAAGGAAGGCAAAAGATTTTCAATAGAAATCAGAATGTAAGGAAAGGGCCGAAATTTATGACAGCTTGTTCTGGGAAAATTCAAGTTCGTGGGAAGACGTTAGATCAGGGGGGGGAAAGAATAATTCTAGCCAATGGTCTTCGGATAAAAGTTAACGAATCAGGAGAACTTAGATATAAATAAATAATTTTAGGATAACCAATAATGAAAGTACAACACGAAAATAGATAAAATACGAGGGAATTTAATTTAGCGAAAGGCGTGGCAAGGTAGTAGAAAAACTAGAGTACAGAAGTCAGAGAGGAAATTCACGCATTCGGTAGAGGCGCATTCAGAGGCGCATTTTCACACTCGTAGAAGTCGGACATTCATAGATTCACATTTAGACATTCAGTAGAAATACATTCACAGATTTACACTCACACATTCACAGATTCAGAGGGACATTCAGACATCCAGATATTCACTCAGGAAGCCAGTCTAAGTGAGTAGTGAGGTCAGCTACGAGCCGTCAGGAAGTAACCTGCTAAGTTATTAAATAAATTAAATGTTCAAACAGTGCCGGACTTATTAATACAGCGAACAATCTCCTTCCCCCCCTAACGACTTTCAAGTCGTTAAAAACAGTCCAAATTTACCCTGAGAACACATCCATCAAATCCCCCCTATAGTGGAACCCACAAAATAATAACCGTTCCAAATTGGCACCCAACTGTGGGGGCACAATAAAATACCGTTCCAGTATCAACTGTCATAGGCAGCCGCTTGTCAACAGAACATTTTTCATTATAAAAAAAAAGTTCTACTTCCACTGAAGTGATTGGAGTATATTTAAAACAAGCTATTTCGGAAGAATTCATACCATTAACAACAGAACATTCACCTCCAGAATATCTTGTAAGTGTTGATCAAGACAAAGTAAAGTAGTTTTGAATAGTCCTGGTGAATGAACAAAAGATGCGCAGGGTTTCTGGTGGAGTTCATTTTCTGTTTATACGTTTATAGGGGAACAAGGTTAGTATCTCTCTTACTTCCGTACTGAACACATTGTAGGGACGGTTTGCTGCACAGCTGTACCGCTCTCATCTTTCTCGCTTGCAATTGTTTGTTACATTTATGCAGCTGAGAAGATACCCCTACTATAAGTTTCCCAGAATTTTTTCGCGCAGATCGATTCAAAGCCATTTGCCAGGACTATTCAAAACTACAGTACCTTCGTCATCCTCTTCATTTCCTGGTGTTTCTATGCCCTAGGTGACCCTGTGTTCTTTTCTGTAATGAAGGTTCTGCTATTTAAAGAACTTAAGTGAATTGTCGAGGAGAAAGTTTTTGACTGCTTGAAAAGATATACATGTACAACAAGATTCTCATTAGATATTTTTGTAAGGTGAATGTGCCATTTAATTTGTGTAACTTTTTTCAACCCAAAACAGGCCAAAACATTTTTTTAAATCTTAAAGTAGGCAACAGTAGCCAAAATAGATAATAAAAATAGCAAAATAAAAACTAGCCCAACCGAACCCAAATGTACGGAAACATGTTCATTTCTATCTGCCTCTTAAATATATCGACCCAGATAGAAAAGACATTTGCCTAACATCCAGGCTCTGAAGAAGAATTGAAAGAAAGAAAAAGTAGAAACCGCAAAGCACAGAGGACAAAAGTTTAAACTTACAAGGGAAATTGATGTATCTCTCACAGAAAATGAACGGCCAACTCTAAGGAGAATGAGGCTGTGCATCGTCGTGTCACGTATCTATTTCATATCCTCTATCTGACTGTAACACACACGATCTTTATCAACGATGCCATGTTTACTTAACCGTTACGCCCAAGACGTGACACCATCTGCTCGGTGTTCGCTAATAGAAGGGTAAAAATAAAAATCCTGCGGGCTGTAAGTGCCCCCTGAGAAACAAAATGTGTCCATATGGCGCACAAAGCTCTAAGTTAGTTGGATCAAAGCTGGAACGCTAAGTGCGCAAAGTGGAGAAAGTGTCTGGCTTGCTGACAGCGCTCCTGGCGGTAGCCTGCCACTAAATGTTTGGTCAGCCTCCCTCCCTCCAAGTTCACGTCTAAATTCTGGGTTTGATACGTGACCTCTTTCCATCTACTCCGTGCTTTACTCTCATCGAATGTAGTAATAGAGAAAGTGGAAGAAAATAAAGGAGAAGGAAGATAAAGAGAATGAAGAAAGAGCAGAAAATGAAGGAAACAGAAAGAGAACAAAAAATTAAAAACAAATAGTATAGGAAACAAAGGAGGAGAGAAAGGAGCAAGAATGGAAAGACCAAACTAAAGAAAGGAAAGAATGAAAGAAAACAGAAACAAAAGAAAAGCGAATTATGAGTTGTGAGAACGAAAAAGTAAAGCGTTAAGAATGAAAGTGAATTAAGAAGTGAAAGAAAAATAAAAGAGAATAGGAATAAAAAGAAAACAAATACAAGGAAAGAAGAAAGAATAATGAAAGAAACCGAGCTAGAAGGGGAAAAAATGGAATAAAAAGCGATAACGAAAGAAAAAGAAGATATGACATGGATGAGAAAAGAAGTCGACAGTAGAATAAAATAAAGTGTTAACATCGGAAGGGGAAAAAATGAAGGATTTAAAAGAGTAGAAGTAAATATTAGAGGAAGGGGGGAAGAAAATACGTAAGAAACAAAGAGAGGTAAAAGTGCAAGAATAAAAGAAATAAACAGAAGAAATTAACTAATTGTGGGAAAAACAAAGGAGAAAAAAAAATAAGGCAAGAATAAGAGGAAAAAGCCAAAGAAAAGAAAGAGAGAAAACAGAAAATTAAATAAAAAAGTGAAGTTTTAACGAAATGCAGAGATATTAAATGTAGAAGAGGCGAGGAAAGAGAATCAAGAAATGGAAGAACATAAAAGTGAACAGCAATGAAAAGAGGAAAAAGGAAAAGAAAAACAATAAAAAAGTTAACCTAGGAGATGAAATAGCAATGAAAACCGATAATGAAAGAAGAGACAAATATGAGAAAGGAAAACGAGGAAGCGGAATCGACAGTAGAATAAAAGTAAACCATTAAGAAACGGCAGAGAAAAACATTTAGGGAATAAAGGAGTACAAGTGAAGATTTGATGAATGGTTAACAAGGAAGGACATTGAAGAAACAAAGAGGAGGATAAAGTGCAAGCTTGAAAGAAATAAACAGATGAAAAAGAAATTTAAAAATGTGTATAGAATCAACGGAGGAGAGAAATGAGCAAGAATAATAGGACAAAATTGAAGAAAAGAAAGAGAGAAAACAGAAACAAAGAAAATCAAATATGTGTAATGGAAAAAAAAGTAAAGTGTTGATGAAACAGAGAAATAAAGGATAGAAAAGGCAGAGAAAGAAAATTAAGAAATTGGAGAAAACTAAAAGTAAACAGCAATGGAAAGAAGATAAATACAAGGAGGGGAAAAATAAACAATGACAGAATTAAAGTTAGAAGAAAGGAAAAATGGCAGTAATAAAGGGATAACGAAAGAAAAGGAATATGTGACATGCAAGAAGAGAAGAGAAAACGAGAAAGCGAAAACGACATTAGAATAAAAGTAAAGCAAAGGATCGGATTAAAAATTGAAGGAATGAATGGAGTAGATTAGAAGAACAAAAAACGAGAACAGAAAGGGAAAATAGTATAAAGCGCGAGGATAAAAGAAATAGACGGAAGAAGAAGAAGAAGAAATAACACTTATAAGAGATATGAAAAAGAGAAACCATAAAATGTAGAAAAAAAAAAATAAAGAATGCTGAAGAAAACTAAACTACAAAATCTAAGCGTAGCATGGACTAAAACAAAAGAAAGCAAAAAAACGAGGTAGAGGAATAAAAGTTAAAGACAAACAGAAAAGCATATAGATCAAGGCGAGAAAAGAAAAAAAGTAGAGAGAAATAATAGAAAAGGAGAAATATAAAATTAAAAGGAAACAATAGAACACACACACATTGTACTTTTCAATCCCATTCTTTAATGTGTTTTTGCCTACGGTGAAATTATCACAAGATGTTCTGAATTTCTGATAAATTTACCAGTGAATTTCCAACAATAGGCAAAATTTTAAAAATCAATATTTCATTTAAAGTCTCCAATTATTAGTGGGGAGGGGTGACAGTGTGTATAATTCCTGCTCACAATGCATCAAATCGAATTTCTGGGAGCATAAGACAATCTTTTATTTAGATCAAATTTAATTAAAACCACACTCAAAAATACATTTGGCAAGACCCCTCTAATAATGGTGAATGGAAGGTATATTTGGAGAAGGATTGCAGCCTTATCATTTGTCATGTAGGGTCGGAGAAAACAGGTTTTGTACCAGAGAGCAAATGGATATTTGGTTCTAAATTAACGTGATTGATAGCATGACAGATCCAACTTTTAAAGAATGATTTCATATATTATTTAGAAAAGAGAAGTATAGTAATAATGGATAATGCCCCATTATCATTCAGTCACTATAAGCAAAAATTCCAAATACATCTACAAGAAAAAGTGATATTATTCAATGGCGGGGGGAAGGAAAAATTTTGCGATATGTTTTACTGTTCAAAAATCAGTCTAAAATGTACGAATTAGAACAACTGGCTTATGGAAGGGGGCATGAGACGTTTTATCATTGTCATTACAATCCAATTGAGAAAGTATGATCTCAAATAAAGGGGGGGTGGGTTGCAAATAAAAATAGGATATATATCCCTTAATCACCCAGATATAATATTATTCACGTTGTTACCCATCTGTGGTTTGGGAGACCACAACATATGTATGTACACGTGGGTAATATATCCCTTAATCACCCAGATATAATATTATTCACGTTGTTACCCATCTGTGGTTTGGGAGACCACAACATATGTATGTACACGTGGGTAGGTTCATAAGTTTCTGGCAACCATTTTCAAGGTACAATAAAAACTCTACTTCACTTTTCAATATAGTTACCCTTTATTACAATGTACTTCTCACAACTTTGAATTAACAATTCAACCCCCTTCCCCCCAATAGTAAGAAATCTTGTCTGCAAAATGGGCATAAACACTTCCATCGCTTCTTAGTCACACTTAAATTTCCTTCCTCGAAGGTCCTTCTTGAGTTTTGGAAGAGGAAATAGTCACTAGGAGCTAGATTTGGGCTGAAGAGTAGATGGTGGATCTCCTTGAAGCGACATTTCTTCACACCCTCGTTTACAACAAGAGCTGTGTGCACAGGTGCGTTGTCGTGAAGAAGACGCACACCACCATTCAGCTTTTCCTCGCCTTTTCTCTTTATATAAGCATGTAGTCTATGCAGTAGGAGAGCTCCTCATTTACTGTGGTGGTCCCAAAAGATTGTGACCATGATCTTCTTGGTTGACTGAGTGACCTTGGCCATTAGAGGCGGTGTTTCGCCAGGTTTACGCCACTCCATTTTGGACAAAGGATCATAGTAGAGGACCATAGTTTCATCTCCTGTAACAATGGTTTGGGGAGCTTTACTCTCGTTGGCACGGCAGAGCTGCAAAAATGCCTCACAACAGATGACTCGTTGCTGCTTTTGGACTGAGGAAAGAATTCTAGGCACCCATCTTGCACTAACCTTATTCATGTTTAAATGTTCATGAATAATTCGAGGAACTGTTGTTTTAGAAAGGCCCAACCTTGCTGCTATTTCTGTAACTTTGAGCCACTGGTCTTCCATAATTTCTCCTTCCACAAGAGCGATCGATGTTCTCAGGGGTGAGCACCTCCAAGGGCCGACCAGGATGCTCTTCGTCTTCAATGCTTTCTCGACCCATTCGAAAAAGGTTTGGCCCATTCTTTTACGTACAATATGAGGGGGATGCTTCCCCATATACACAGTCCAATCGACCGCCTGTGGTGCCTCAGTAGTAAAAACGGGCGTTAAACACTACTCAAAAAAAAAAAAAAACAGTCCAATCGCAGATTAATTTCATTTGGAGTAAGTCCTTCTTTTGTGAAGAACTTAATAACAGCTCGAAACTCCATTTTGAACATGTCACAATATTCTACACATAGCCTTCTTTATGCTACTATATCTGAACAACTGATCACAGCGGAATAGAAGTCACAGTTGCAATTATTTACTTAACAGATAGGATATGACACTAGATAAGGATTTTGTGCAGGCGATACTCCTTATCAGCGAGACCAGAAACTTATGCGCCTATCCTCGTACATACAACAACAACAACAACAATAATAATAATAATAATAATAATAATAATAATATTTAAACTTCCAATAGGAAACAACTGAATAGCTGGAAATGTTGATAATCATTAGTGGCAAAAACTAAGAAATTATTTCATATGTATGAAAAAATTCAATGTTTTATGATTTTAACCCTGATTTTTGCTTTTTTATTTGTAGAAATTGTTTGTTTAGAAACACATTTATGTAATTAAAATAAGTATTTGATAATAAATACATTTATTCAATAAAACTGTAAACAACATTTCAAGGATAAAAATTCAATGATTTCTGTTTATTACTTATTTCCATTACACATAATTACAAGTCATCTCTGCATTGCTTATGAAACGTACACACATCTTCTTATATAGAGACAATTTGGGAAACGTGACACAGAAAGACTTGGAATTCTGCGTTCACCATGCTGGAAAATGACGAGAGGGTCTTTAGGAAAGAAATATAACGGAACGAAAAATTAGAACCCATGAACAATATTCTAATGACAGTGACGACGAACTGCCAACTGATGAAAGACAATCGCGTAATGAGACACGGATACCAATTTCCAACCGCCACGGGTGGGCGAGGTCGTTAAGGCGCGGATTCGTGTGCAGGAAGTCTCGGGTTCGAATCTCGCCAGCACCGTCCTCCCAGACCGAGGTTTTTTCCAGGTTTTCCTCAGTCCTCATAAATGGCAAAACTCTAAACTTAGGCCTGAAACGCTTCCTGCCTTAAATCTCCCCCCCCCCTCTATACATCATTTCATCGCATGTATCATCAGACCATCGCATGTGGTGTCTCTGTAGCAAAAACGGACGGTAAACAGTGTTCATTCATTCCGACCTGTTTCTAGCATTTTCACTGGATTAAATATCAGGTAAATAATATTATTTATTTTGAAAGTGCATGCATCTTTAGGAAACTGTTACTGTTATGAAGTAGGGAGGCACTAAGTTGGCAACACTGGGCAAGCGGGTAAAAGAAAGTACAGTTCAGCTGACATGGCTTGACACGCTGACACGCTACTTTTTTGACTTTTTATACGACAGCATTATTACATCTTGTTATGTATTCAACTTCTGTACATATTCTTTCCTTTAAGGCCAACTGTCAGTTACCTTTCTCATCTACTTCAGAATGCCATGCTTACCTTGAGTGGTAATATTCGTAAGAAGTGTTGCCTATATTCTTTCTTTCTTTTTCATTCTCGTGTGTATGGAAATATTCTCATTCTTCTTTCTCGTCTTTTTCTTGAGCTAAAATTGATAAGAGAAGGATATGAAAGAATGGGATTAAGTAAGAAACGAATATTTTTCACTTTCTATCTAAAAGGTCGTCGTCAAATAAATTTACATGTGTACCACCTTTTCTCTAACGTTGGTGCTAAGGGGATAATAATTAAGGACGATAGAGATATTGGACGGAACAGCAGTTGCTGAAGGATTTTGACCGCAGCAGGAAATACCTTGCAGATGCTCACATGCAAGAACGTCTGATACCGTGAAATGGTCACGTGATTCGACGCGGAGGCTGCGTGTTCGAGGTCATTGATACACACCTTAACCGACTAACCGGCCAACCTTGAGATGCCTTACCAACCTACAAATGTTAGTGGTAAAGGAACCCACAATCAGAACAGCGCTTGCGAGAGAACGTTCACAGTTTTCCAGAGAACGCCCTTCCTGTACTTCTACAATCTACTTGGACAATGTTTTCTGCCATGGTGGTGCTTGCACTGGGGTGCAGTCTGAAGAATTTGGTTGCATTCCTATCTCTCCGCTCAAAAAACCGTCATGGGTGGTCGAGGGCGTTAAAACGCGGACTCGTGAGCGGGAGGTCTAGAGTTCGATTACCACCAGGAGCATCCTCCCTTTCTGAGGATTTTTCCAGGTTTTTCTTAAGTCCTCATGCCTGGGAGGTATCCTAAATTAGGCCTGGAACCAATTTATCATTTCACCTCATGCATCATAAATGCCCACCGCCTGTGATGCCTCACTAGTAAAAACGAGCGTTAAGCACTATTTAATAATAATTTAAGTAATTAAAAAAAAACAGTGAGGGCTAAAATCTTGTTATGTAACGTTGGTAGCACTTCTGTTCCTGAAGGCAGGTGTTACTGTGTAATTTCTTAATGTTTTTGGTCACTCCGTACTTTTGTTGGTGGTATGTAATCTTCAGAGCACCACGCTCGCGATTACTGTTTAGCTTTCGTATCAAAATTGCATATGAGGAACGAATTTAGTTTTAAAATCAACTCTAGGCAACAGAAAACGGAAGTAGGTAAATTCTCTTTTGTAAATAAAACCATCTATAACTGGAATGAATTACCTGCAGATGTCTTTGAGAGTTTTCCTTTTCTGATAAAATTTAAAAGTAACCGAAATTTCTACGTTTAGAAATATTTAATTGATATAAATAATTAGTGTTCATATTTAACTTTTTCCTACACTATTTGAAATTCTGTTTATCTCCTTATTATACAAGGGTGCCAAAAATGTATGCACACTTCATAGTAGACATCTATTTAATATATTTCAAAGTTGAACCTAAAAACAATTTTAATGCGTTGTATGATGTTCTGTAAGCAAATGTGACTCACATACATTATGATTTATTGCTACGTGACAGGTAAATCAACAATGAACAAATTAAGTTAAGAATATCGTAAATCAGCAATGAACAAATGAACCCAAGATTATCGTTTAATGTTCAGTAAATAGATGTGATTCACATTACGTTGCTACGTCGCAGGTAAATCAACAATGAGCAAATGAACCCAAGATTATTTTATGCTGTTCTGTAAATAGATGTGACTCACATTACGGTATGCTAGGCTTTGCAGCAACAAAATGGTGCCAAGATTATCGTTTGAACAGCGAAAAGCAATTTTGAGATGGATCGGAAAACCGAGAATGTTGTTGAAGTTCAAAGACAATGGAGATGTGTGTACAGAACAGAACCGCCAACGCGAGTAACAATTGCACGCATTCGAGACAAATTTTGGTACCGTATGCGATGTTCACAAGGGCAGATCTGGGAGACCTCGCACAGCAACAACCCCTGCACACTGGATCCAAGGCACTGGGTAGGACTAAGAGGTCCGACTGAGTTTCCACCGCGTTCTCCGGATCTGACTAGGTTGGACTTCTACCTATGGGGAACTCTTTGTATACCCTAGAAAACCAGCTACACTGGCAGCACTTCGGGAAGAAATTGAAATGGCACGTGCTGCAATCGGTGAGGACACCTTTGCAAACGTGCTCAGAAGTGTATCGAGCAACTGTTGTAACTGTAAAAGTCTAAAATGATTAATGCTCCTCATATTCTATTTATGTGAATTCAGCTTTAGTTATGCTAACACAGTTTGTTTCTTTGCTTGAAGTGTGTATATATTTTTGGCACCCTGTATATTTAATTGAATATCTTCGTTCAGCTCCTCGTTTATATTTTTATTCAATCTTATAAGTGTACAGAGTTTAATGGAACTTTATTTTATTTATGTTGGGTAAAAGGTTTTTATTATTGTAACGTTTAATTTGATTCCTAAATATGCTGAATAGTATTTGATAAAGCAAATGCTTTTATAAATGCATGTAATTAAGTTAATATGTGTAGAATTAAGTTGACACGTATTTAATGATTTTGAGAATGTAACTACAATTACATTTTAGTGAGGCAAAATGAATTTGTTGCTTTGTATTTAACTATATTGACATGTTTTAAGTTAGGTGAAATGAATTTAAATAAAATTGACAAATGTTTAACTAGATGAAATGAATTTAATTAATTTAATATGTGCAAAATTAAGTTAAGAGATGTTTAATTAGGTTTATGTGTATCTAAGTAGATTGATAGTTTTAGTTAGGTAAATGTATTTAACTAAGATTGGCAAGTTTTTAATTGGATGAAATGTATTTAATTAATTTATATGTGTAAAATTAAATTAACATGTATTTAATTAGTTTGACATATTTAAGTTGACGTGTATCCAAATAGATTGACATGTTTTAGTTAGTTGAAATGTATTTAATTAATTTAACTGCCATATAATTATTGTATAAAATAATTCTACATATATTTCAATTAAATTTATTTCTTTAATTATAGTTTGGCGTGCATTTAATTAAGGTAATTTGTTTATTTTTTAAGTATTTTGCTGTAAATAATAATTTATTTTCATTATTCTTGATTGCCACCAGGTATAAGCCCAACGCAGTTAATAAATACATGATAAATATCATAAATAAAATTGGCGTATATTAGATCAATTGCAAAATAATTTATGGGAAGAAAATACTGATGTTTCGGAAGCGGGGCTGTAATGTGTGAAAGGCGAACGTTTTAATGCAATATTGAAGTATGTTTATAATTTTCAATATTCTACTTTAGGTCATGTAATTGAAGCGGAAGTCGATTAGAACACGTAACAAAATATGATATTTAAAGTACATCTGGAACTGATAAATGTTATAAATCAGTGAACCCTTTCTTTAATTCAACTTGTGAGAAAATATAATTTTTGAAAAGGCAAGTTTGTTAACTAGCAAAGTTTGCTATGAAGTTAAGTTTATCATTGGCGGAATTCGATAATTTAACCTCTCCTGGAAAGAACAAAACATTTTTCCTTCAGTAGGGGGAAAAAAAATTGCCTCAAGCAGGCAGAAAAAAGAAAAAAGAAGAAGAAAAAAAGACAATAAGAAGGACGGAAAAATAAAGATTATCCTTCTGTTTTTCGCTTCTTTCACTCTATCTAGTGGTGGAACAAGAATATGATGAGGAAATTCAGTCAATAGACAACTCGTTTAAATAGTGCAATCTCTCGTCTTATGAACGATGTACCCGTAGAATCTTCCTAGCCGATAATGCACGTTACAATGTCGCGGTTAGTTCTCTGTGCGTAGGTTTGCATTCTTGCACGTACTCGCGTGCTTAATAACTGCACTCAGCGGCCCTGAGCGAAGCAACTACTTTAACTAGTGCAACAAGGTCGCCATGTCGAACAGAAAAAACTTAGAAGGCCTTGTTTCTGTATCGAACAAGCCGCAAGATTAGAAAGTGTTGAGACTGGAAAGCTATCAGCTGCTTCGATGCGGTATTGCGATCAATTGTGTTCAAGTTGTCACAGGCTTCAGCAATACTCAAACGTGTATACCGGATTATGCATGAATAGTAAAGAAATTTCTATATATTCGTTTTATTCATATCTAGAGTAACCTTACCATTGACTCAAATTATCACAAGTAATATCTCAAGAAAGCCTGATATTGTGAATAAACTCTGAAATTGTTATCTTTAAAGCTCAGGCCTTCGAGTTATATTTATTAGGATTATTTCACGAATAAAATAAGATTTTAAATGTAATTTCCCTAAACTTGACTTACTAAATTGTAATAATTATTTATTTGTATTATAAACACTTAACCTTTTCAAGGTAACTTGCAACAGACAAATGTCGATTGTCAGTAATGCCAATAGAAAAGCACCAAATACAGTGTTGGAGTATTTCATGAATGAAATAAGAATAAAAGAAATATATGTTTGAAATTTGCGCGCAGATATTAGCAATTGTATAAAATGTTATGCTTGCTTATAAATATCTACCTATTCAGAAACCGCGAGACTGAAATAAACGAAATTTGATTGTTATAATCGCTGCCGTTCGATAATACCAACTGAGAAAAACAAAACATAACATTGTACAATTCGGAAAATTCATGGTTGCCCATGCAGGCATTGTTACATACTGTACAAAATGCTTTCACACTGCTAGCAAAAGTGATCAGTGATGCGTGTTCAAAAGTTAGAGTGGGTGTATAGAGTTGGCTTCGCTGACCGCAAGACAAATGAACTTCGCCCGGTAAAAGGATTTGGTAAAACTATATTACAATTTCACTGCGACATCAGTCAAAAGTGCAATTTTTGTTTCATTTCATTGGTCGATTTTATGATGTCAATGAAATAGTCAATTTAATTACTAAATTAGCGATTAAAATATACTTACCGCTTTTAATTATGCCAAAGATACAAGTGTAAAGGTTTCTATAAAAATCATTGATCATCTAAAACCAAATGAATACGTCTGAAATATATGTCATTAAATATTACAAAACATAGGTTAAAACAATTTATAACATATCTCGCCTGATCTCAGTTTACATTTAGGAGTCAATTATCATCTATTAGAACAGCACACAATGTCAAGTTTCTAGATGCCCAAGTTTATAAATGTATAAATTGGAAATACATGTGGAATATATATCTGCTATCTACTCTATGCTCTCAGTTCGTTCATTTCAACTGCAGATCTACACTAAAAATGATTTATATTTTCCACATTTGACATTCCTTGTGATGCATTAATATCTTATAAGTTGTTATGTTATAATCAAAATACTGATGAAATTACGAGCAATAAGAAATACTTTTTATAGGTACGGTTTATTTTATTTTTATTTATTTCTCGTACTAAAATTAAAGAGCGTCCTTAAATAAACTCGTACTAAAAATTTAAAAATTTACTTTACGATACTTTGTTACAGCCTAATGCGTAATGTACAAGTGATACAGTTTCATTACTGTCCCTTCCGATTCCCGCCAATAAGAGGTGTTCAAGTTGAGACATGTTCAGTTCCGCCTACAGCAAATTGAAGGTGATGCGCAGCGAACAATGGTCTGCTCTGAAATTCTTCATTCGGCAGTCCACTTTGTGCTCTAACTGAAGAAACATTAACATCAGTGCTGTCATTGTGAGAGAGGATTGTGAAATAATTCCACTCAGTGCCACCCATAGGTCGGAAACTGAAAAATTGCACCTGAGACAAGTTTGTATCTGTTCACTTTTTTAAATAAAAATGTTTTATCACTGCACGATACTCGTCTTTATCCATTTTTACGAAACGTGTTACACTGTCACTTAAGATAGCTGACAACAAAGAACTGCGCGTTGGATCTGTTTGAAAAGTTGAACCAAACCGTTACAAGAATAACGCTTACCAACAATCATACGGCTTAGCAAATGATCCCACCATTTCGTTAAAATATTATAGACAAAATTCGATATATATCATTTATATAACTTTCTTCTCATTTGGTGCTACAGTCCGGGGTGAGCCTTGGCGACCTCTGCACCCTCTATCTCCGTCTTATGACTTCATTGATAGAGGACAGTATTATAGGGGCGCATATGATCAGCATGCCGGTCGCCTATCACGCGGCTTTCGTGATCGAAGATCGCCACCTTTCCATCAGGCAGTTTCCCGATTGTCCTCACGAGGCTTGGTGGGCCCCGTTCCAGACCTCGCTATCTTGGAAAAATTCCTATGTAGGCACCAGGAATTAAACTCAGGCCTCCCGACCATAAGTCAGAAAATAATAATAATAATAATAATAATAATAATAATAATAATAATGATGATGATGATGATGATGAAAATTAAGGAAATTGGACCATTAAGGAGTAGGGGTATAATTGAAAACTGAAATGTAAAAAGCGTTCTTGCGTTTAATTTTCTCTCTATCGTTTCAAAATAAAAGGACAAATTAATTCATCATATAAACTGTATCTATAGCGATGCATATATTTTATAGTTAACAAAAGCATTGTCATGAAGATAGCAAAAGTGAAATATTAATCTAATATGTGTTTGAGAATTATATTTGTATGTAAGAGCGCTCTGTAATAACCTTCAGAAAACGTTTACGTTACATGTTAATAACATTTAAATTAAATTTCAAAGCCACTAAAAATCGATAGAACTTTCGATTGTTTTTATTTGCTTAGTACACTGTAATTGTTTATAAATAATGACATATTTTTGTTTTAATAAAACATATGAACATCTTAAATACACAATGTAACTCGAAACTTTCTGCTATTTCTCTCTATTTTAGTTAATCTAAAGATGATATCAAGGGTTCAGTTCATAAACATGATTACATTTAAAAATGTTTAAAAATACCCACGGAGTATAACTTTATCAGTGGTCATACATATGTTTCATTTAATTAATAGCATAGCATTACTTTTTGTGGTTTAATCTCAACAACAACAAAAGAGAATATAAATAATAAACTCAATAATGATTATGTTAATAATAATAATAATAATAATAATAATAATAATAATAATAATAATAATATTGGTTTCTCTTATGTGATACTTAGAGATTGCAAGAATTAATTTTATTAAAAAGTATGTCATAACTTATTTCATTTCAATAAATAATAAAGTTATATTTTACTTTTTATATTTATTTTTTGAAGTTATTCAACTCCGTGAGGAATTCGCTCAATTTACGCAGCTCCTGCATGACGGATTTTTTAAAATTCCTATTTGTGTTTTTTATTTTTTTCGCTTTCTTCCTCTATTGCTTTTAGGTACTCAAAATTCGAAAACATTTTATACACATGTTGCGGTAATTTTTGCCAGTGGGTTCAGCGATAGATACATTTCATTAGAAAAATGCTAAAAATCGATTTTTCAAAGAAGAAGAAGGTATATTCAATCCACCATCTTAACTGAATCATGGAGGTTTGCTGCGATTTCTTGACTTTGTAGCTTTGAGAATATTTGCACATTCAGTACACATTCACTATACATTTTCGATGTAATGTTGGTAGCAGTGTAATGGTTCGTAAGGCTAAACTGTTAACGTCTTTTGACATCCAGTTGATGCTCCATTTTGAAAGTCGTTAAAGGACAGAATGGCGCCGTTTGGAACAATATGTATGGAAATGAGGAATTAGAGAGGGCATTTGCATTCATGGAGTTGTAGCACAGTGTTCAAAATGTGAAACACATCATCACAGCTGCTCTTGGAGACAGGCAATTGCTCTTTATTGATTTGCTTCTAATGACAGGTAAAATCGAACTCCCAAGACACTAATAAAGTTTTGTTGTTAAACTCATTCTAGAGTTATTATACTTCAATAAATGTAAACGATAAAATAAAACGGTGTTTAAACTGCCTTCGTAATATCAATAATGATAATTCTTGGCTAGCATTGTTAAGGCTAAAAGGCTTTCTCTTACAATTAACTAAGTTAAAATAACCAGTACCTAAAAAGAGAGGACTTTAAGCACTGAGGGTGCCAACTTAATGTATACACACTTTCACAGTCGATATCTATTTAAAATATTTCTAAGTTAAACCGAAAAACAACTGTAATGTGTACTGTGATGTTTTGTAAACAGACGTGACTTTATGATAGCGTTGCTACATGACACGTAAATCAACAATGAACAAATGATAATGAATGAACATTATCGTATGATTGACTCACATTACGTTATGCTACGTTGCTACGTGACATAAATCAACAATGAACAAATGAAGACAAGATTATCGGAAATCAACAATGAAGCCAAGATTATCGTATGTTGTTCTGAAACAGATGTGACTCACATACATTATGATATCGTTGTTACAATAAAATGGAGGCAAGATTATAGTTTGAACAGAGGAAAGCAATTTTGAAGTGATATTGAAAAACCGAGAATGTGTTGAAGTTCATAGCAATGGAGACGTGTGTACAGAACAGAACCGCCAACGCGAGTAACAATTGCACGCATTCGAGACAAATTTGAGACTCATGATACCGTATGCGATGTTCAAAAGGGCAGATCTGGGAGTCCTCGCACAAAAACAAGTCCCGCGGATTGGATCCAAGGCACTGGATAGGACGAAGAGGTCCGATTGAGTTTCCACCGCGTTCTCCGGATCAAACTCCGTTGGACTTCTACCTATGTGGAACTCTTAAGGATGTTGTATAACGTAGAAAACCAGCTACACTGGCAGCACTTCGGGAAGAAATTGAAACGGCATGTGCTGCAATCGCTGAGGACACTTTCGCAAACGTTGCTCAATCAGTAGTTCAACGTACTCAGAAGTGTATCGAGCCGATGGTGAGCACTTTGAGCAAATGTTGTAATTGTAAAAGTCTAAGATGATTAGTGCTCATAATTTTCTGTTTGTGTGAATTCAGTTTTGTTATGTTAAAACAGTTTTTTCTTTGCCTGAAGTGTGTATACATTTTAGGCATCCTCTGTATTTGACGGCTGTTCAATAAAATGTGATCATAATTTTTTGGCAACAAACCTTTATTTATCTTCATGATGTTGATGATCTTTCTAAGGCATTCCTCGTTGGATGCAATGTCCCCCCAGCGTTTATACCAGTCCTCAAAACGCCTACTACTAAAAACATTTTTGATAGGTCTTTCAGAATCGCCTCCGCGGCCTTCACCACTGCTTCTGAGGATGGAAAATGCCTCAGGCGCTTCTTCAATTTGAGGGACTACAGGAATGGTGAGGGACATAATTCTATGAGATATTCAGCTACATGTGCTGTCGTGCCATTCGTTGACAGTGCTTGTTTGGTATTGTTGAAGATGAAGATTTCCACACACAGTTTTGCTGATTGCTCTCCGGATCGAATGATGTAGTCAAGTTTCATCCTCATCTCCTGTACGTGCTGATTTTCGGTTACCGACGTGTGTTGGTGGTGCCCAGTGAACTTTTCAGAATTTCTGAAAGTGTTGTTAATGTTACAGGTGGAAGGCAAATATTCGGCACTAACGTTGCTCTTATGCGGGCTTTGACTTGTGGGCCTTATGAAATTTTGCTGCCCATTCTGTGCTCAGGTGTCCTCAGTGCAAGTCTTATACTGAGCGACACAGTTCAAGAATTAATTTATTCCATGAATATAATTTCTGTGCTGTCGGTCACAATATAAAGGACATTTCCATAAACTCCGGTGTGACTGGTGATGTCAGAATGAGGGCTTTTCATCTCAGCACTGGGTGGCCGGAGTCGTTAAGGCGCGGATTCGTGAGTGGGAGGTCTGAGTTTCGAATCCCACCAGGACCGTCCTCTCTGACAGGTTTTTCCCAGGTTTTCCTCAGTCCTCGTAAATGGCAAATGCCGGGGAGGTACCCTAAATTTAGACCTGGAACGCTTCCTTCCTTTATAAACTAGATCGGCAGAGGAAATAAGTCGGTCCTGGTGATGTAGTGGTTACCATACTTGCCTTCTACACCCAAGATCGCGGGTTCGAACCCGGCCAGGACCGATGGATTTTTTTTCGGGCGTAAAAATCGTAAGTATGACTTCCTTCGGAAGGGAAGTAAAGCCGTGGGTCCCGTGTCGTACATTTACGGCACGAAAAAGAACCTCAAGCCTGAAAGAGAGCCCTCTGAGCAAAATTTGTCGGCCGTTTCACGCCCTGAGTTGAATGGGACGCTGATGACCTGAGCTGTTAAAGAGCGTCCATAAATAAATAAAAAAAAAGAGGAAATTACTACTACAGCGTTACTCTTATAACAGTCTCTCCTAATTGTTTTAACTGGCGTAAAAATATTCAACAACGAAGATAGCAACAGGTATTACAAATAACAGAGAGCAACTGGGGGGTCCACTAAAAGAACTTAAAAACAACCGCGAAAGAGAATAAAACAATCTGCTGAAACCCATGTTGAAAAGACATGTAGCCAATGAAACTCAGATCCGAACAGAGCACACAAATTAATGCTTCCACAGCCTTCTCTCTCTCTCTTGCTCTAGGGTGTACAATGTTCAAGAATTTTGCAAAGATGTTCTTCTTATTAAAATATACAATATAAACCCCAGTATTTATATTAGTTAAATAGAAGCATATTTTTAAAATTTATTGCAGAGAGAACGTGTTTAAAGTTCAACTCTCAGAAAAATTTACCTGCATTTGCTTTGTCCACATTTTAACTATTGTAGGCTTAGATGCTGCCTTGATAAGAAAAACAAATTATTCAGAAATAAATAAAATAGTTCTGCTAACGCTTTTTGGTGCAAATCTAGCACTCGATATTTTGAGAATTAATAATCTTTCATAACATTTGGGAATACCTTTTACGAGGTTAAATTGTTACATGTTTGAATGAGGCACCTGAAGCCATTGCCACTAGATTGCAGCATTTTTGTGGTGGCAATTGATTACATTCGACACAGACACGCGATGTTTACAATAGCCAAACAGTAGTTGCAAGGTGGCGGCACCTGTTCGTGAGTGCACATTCCTCGAGCAGGGCTCAACTGCGTGATTTTTTTTGAGGGGGAGGTAGAATATATGGAATTTACAGTGACAAGTGCCTGTCACGTCAAGCCGTTTTCATTTTGCTGCTGAATTTCTCTGAAGGCCGGCCATATATCGAAAGCGTATTTGCAACTAACCCGAGCGGACAGAAGGGATACTATAGACACTATAGTTGCTGCTATTGGTTGTTCACACGGCCTGGCCTACCCCACAATGTATGACAGGTTAATTTTTCACAAAATCTGTCCAGAATGGGTGGCGTGCTTGCTGACCCCACATCACAAAATGCCATTAAAGTGTCTGACATTACAGCATCCCAATCGCTACACCATATGCTAGCCCGAATTGTCACAGGTGATGAGTCTTGGGTTCAACAGTTAAATCCCCGAGACAAAGCGATGGGAAAATTTAAAATGACACCACCCGCCAGGAAAGTACTGCATAGTCTTCTGGGATCACTAAGGCATATTGCTCACCGCATTCCAGTCTCAAGCACGAACCACGAATGCCCACTTCTAATGTAACATCCTCAGAAAACTTCGTAAGACCATTCAAAGCAACTTAAAGGCGTTTTGTAGACGCATGACAACTCACGACCTCATACTGCCAACGCTGTGAAATTTCAAGTGGACAGTCCTTGAGCATCCTCCATATAGCCCCGACCTTGCTCCAAGCGACTTCCATTTGTTTGGCCCTCTTAAATATTTTTCTGGCGAACATTTTCTGGACAATGAAGCTGTCGAAATTGAAGGCACCGCCTGGTTCCGACAGCAGCCCAAATAATTTTATACTGCTGGATTTTACGGACTGGTGAAACGATGTGACAAGTGCCTCATTGTACAGAGAGATTGTGTGAGAAATAAAAGTATTTTCCAAACCAGTAATCTTATTTATTTAAGTTCTATACTATTGGTAACTTACTTAATGCCTTGTTCTCCTATTTTGTGTTAAAGAGCATCTTTTAGAAATTACACGAAATTTTATTTTAATAGCATACATATAAACGGAAATAGAAAAGGCGAAACATACATTTTTAGGTGTTAAATGTGTAGATTCTATTTTTAGTTTACCTCTTGTCTAACAAATACAAATACAAATAAATATATATATATATATATATATATAAATTTAAGAAAATAATTGCAAGCGTGTTGCCAAATAATTTAATTAAGTGGCCTTATGCCATAGAAAACCTACTGCTTGAAACAAAGGGAATAAAAAACGGTTGTTCTCACAGTGGAAGAAAGTTTGCCTAGTGTGAAAGTTTTAATTGTTTGCACTCAGGTTGTGTTCCCTTGTTGCAGGTAAAATGGAGAGGATGGCCTCTAATTAGCTTGCCGGATGACGTCATGCCAGGTAAACCTGTTCCCTGACAAACAAATCACGCTGCAGTATAAACAGCAGCATCGGTCCCCTTAATTGAACCGTCGCTTTTGGTGTCAAGAGATGGACTTTGATTTGATAGCTTGCTGCTAAGGCAAACTACCTGGCCTCTCTCTGGACGGCGGTCAAAGGGCTACAAGTGTGTAACCCCCTCCTAATTTACTACTCTATTTAATATAGAATTAGCTACATAAGTTCCGGAGTTTTGGTGATGAAAGATAGAAATATGTAAGTTAATAATAGTAATATCGATATATTTAGTGTAAACCCAGGGACATATTACTGTCACTTCAAATTTACTTAACATTAATTCTGGGTCTTTTATGATTTTGTCTCCCGTTTCACCGGTAGCTAGCAGTCAAGCGTTATATCCGTGCAAGGTAGTTAACTTCTCGCAATTATTTTATGACTGGAGATGTTGGAAGCGAATTGTCACACAAATCAGTTCATTTTCCGAAATTAAACCAATTTACTCAGAGAACCAGGGTTCGAAATCGCTGGGGAGATGGGGAACATCCTCCCCGCCGATACTTTTACATAAAAAATTCCCGGGGGGAATCCCTTCATTATAAAAAAAAAAAACTGTAATCAAACATTCCCTCATAGTTGTTGCGGACAGTGCCTCTGATCACTCGATAGAAGTTTATAAGGCATCCATTTTCTCATCAGTGAAATTTGATATGCAGTCTTGGCTCCGAAATAAAAACATCGAGTTTGATTCACGATTAACAAAGGCAGTGTTTATGAACTTATTAAATTAAAAATGGATAATTTGAAAATGTATTGAATAGACACCATCGCAGATATGCATGCGGCCACCACCTCATCATTACGATTTCAATGCTATGGAATTGATATAGGCGCTTGTAAAAAAATAACGTTGGCAAACATAATATCTCATTTAAAGGTAGTGGTGTGAAAGTGTTTTTTGATTATGCAATTGAAAATGTGACTGTTGAAAAGTGGAAAAAAGCATGCGAACATTGAACACTTCTATAGGCAAAAAGACGCACTTATTGATGAAATTACTGACAAGTTGACAATCAACTTAGAAGAATCAGAATCAAAAGATGAACACAAGGATCAAATTTCGAGCGATCCTGATGAACGTTCGGAAGATGACAATGGTTTTGGAAGGGGTAATGACCTGCCTGCATCGTCCATGGAGAGATATTATGAGTACTTCTTTCTCTGTCTTAAGAGGACCTGACAACATAAACCTCACAGACTTTCCAACAATGCTCGAACTATAGTTGACAATGCCAACAAAATAATAGATTGACCTAATCAGGCATAAAGCAAAACTAGTCTATAATTCACTTGCAATGTGTTGTATGGATTTAACGTAACATTGTATAGACGTTTCTGTTAGTGAGATAATTATTAGTATAAAAAGCTGGAGGAAAAAAGAAAATCAATGTCGCACTCGAAACGCCAGTGTTGGACTGTTTGTTATGCTTTAATTCGAAGTTAAATTTAAAACCGTTTCTAAACGAATGGGGGCAATTTCAGCCTAGTGCGATAACTACTCTTCCGGTTACGCCATTGTCCTGAACTACAAATTTTAGGATAAAAATAATTAACGGGTTGCATTTTAATCATTTCTAAATGGATAAATCGCTGTAAGACACGAAAACGACGCACGGTGCTCGAACTGGATACCGCAACCTCATATCTGGTAACGGCAGAGCTGGGAAAGAAGCCTCCCTCCTTTTGGGCTTTATCGACCCAAGCGACACACGGATTATGCATGAGCTATGTGTCACCATGACATTTTTACAGCTGTAATAGTTGCATGACTGCGAATGTAAACAGAGGTTCATAATAAACAAAACTGAAAACGTTTGCTATATGCTGTAATATACACCCAGGGCTGTAACTTTTGTCTACCGAAATACCATATCTTATTCCACAGGAGCACCTTCAAGGTAAAAGTGACTTACGTATAAACAGCGTTTCGTGTGCAATTGTCGCGAACTTTGTCTACGTGGTGGAAGCTTATTTTTTATATTCATCAAAATGAACTTTTGTGAAATAATAATAATAATAATAATAATAATAATAATAATAATATTAAAACATATCGCGTGATTCCTATCTTAGACGGCTTTTATGTGGTAATATGCTGCCAAGGAAATGAAGGAAAGATTAACAAATCGAGATGGTATTTTTGCAGTAAAATTTGCTCTTGTATAATTGCTTGGTAATTATAAACCATTTCAGCTCCTTACCTTAATTAATTTATATATGAGAAATGTTTTTATTGTTGCATTTTACCAGCTAAATATAAAATAGGGATTTAGGAGGGAACACCAAGTAATAATAGTAATGCTTAAAACTACATTACCGTCATTGAGAAGTCACCCATTAGCCAAGCAAAACACGATTTACCCTGCTCTTTTAGTGTATGGTACTATATAATTTCCATTATTTCAGTGGTTGTGTGGTTTTCCATTCCTATACCAGTTTTTATTTTTGTAAAAATGTTGGCAATAATGTTTGAAACAAGAACGCAGACTATATAGCATCCTAATTGTTAGTGTATTGGGTTCTTTATTTAATACTTTATACTACTAGTGCGCGGCTCTGGTACACCCAGTTTCCAAAGACTTACTTGCGACATCTCTCCAAAAGCGTTCACCCTATATTTAGCATTTACAGTGCGAAGAAGCAGAACATTAGACGCTTTCTTTCTTCAATGTCAATTATTGCAACCCATCTACAAATACTTCTTGCATTGTTACGAAACTTCGTTAAAATGCGCATACTTAATTTGCATGCTACCAATATTCACCAAGAAAGGAAACATTCTTTTCGTGGTTTGCTGCTGGTAAGTTGGTCATTCTGCACGAAACAAAATCTAAACGAATTGTATTTCCATTATTAACAAAGGGAAAACGGAATAGGTTTCTAGACATTTATTTCATTGAGGTGAGTAAGGTGTAAGAAAACATGGTTTACAAACTCTCCCAGTTTGCCGTGACAGATTATTATCATTGTTTATAGTGCGGTAGTGCTTTTATTAAAGTTCCTTTAGGTTAAAGGATATTGGCATACTGTTGGTTTACAGTCTAATTTGCAAACGGAAATTAAAATGATTACGTAGAAATGGGCTGCCACACAATGGGCATAACGAGAAAAAGTTTTGTGACGGTAATGTTTTCGTGAGCAATTTGGCGCCGTTCTGGTTCCCCCCAGCTTTCCGTCGTTCATGAGAAAGTTTAAAAGTTGAACTTCGTTCATTACAATGGCGCTTTTAATGGCCGGAAGTGGAGAAAATATCATCCTCATTAATTACTGGTTTACTCCGCAACAAAGCTGCGTTGCAAAATCCGTTTTATTGTGCAAGAATTATAGTTTGAGTATTAAATTTGAAAAAGAAACATTAAACAGTTCTGTACGAAAACCAAGCAAGTTTATTGCTATTATGATTACTGTAGCCTTGATTTTCGCGTTATAATATGCAACATTTTGGTCTTGCGTATATATAATATATCTTTATAGTTTTAATTTACGTTTTAGGAATCAAAGTTATGTTTAAAATAGATTATGTTAAAGCAACTGTTATGCTTCATCGTGTATACTTAAAGCGTGCACTTTTACACGAAATTGCATTAAAACTTACTAAAGAGCTTAACTTTTTTTTAAAAAAAACAGCAAATGACTTTAATTTGATAGGAGAGGAAATTATTTCATTAAATGTACACAGAAGAGGTTCTGGTTTTATATATATATATATAATACAGTATAAATAAAAATAAAAATTCAGTAACATTATTAACAATGTTACAAATTAACAGTAATAATAAAAGTAGACAAGGATAAAACACTTAGAAGATAAAGTCGCGCTAGAAATTGCAGAAACAACTTCGGTTAGTCACGTTTTTTTTTTAAGAGATAAAATTTCAGCTTTATTTAATATGATTAAATTTTAGTATGAACATTTATAAGCCTTGGTTGCTCAGTAAACCATTATTATCAGTCTGTAGAAACATTGACACATTAAATATCCAAGTAATTTTTTTTTGACAGGTTTGGTCAAAATACCCTTTACTAGATTAAAAGGGTTTTCATGGTGCCGATGTGATGTGATTTGTCCTGTTGCTTCTTTTGGTACAGGAGCATGAATTTCACCTTTCACTTCGAGTTTTAGGATCAAAATTCCTCCTGAATAATAGAGTAACTTCAAATTGATGGTTTAAACTTTTATATGAAATGTGCATATTCATTCAGAAGTTAGACAAAAAGTATTATTAATAATAATGATGTGTAACAATAAAACCATTTTCTTGGAATCATTTCATACGATTCCATACATTCTTGACCATTGCTATACAGCGGAGAAATATTTTAATTTTTCACCATTAATAGCAAGAAATAAAAAGTAAGTTGAAACCTTATAACTTAGGCCCTAATTACAAAGTATGTGTTAAATTTAAGTATATTTTTAAGTTTCTAAATTTAAAGCATTACGTATTATAATAAATGTATAATATTCTTCTTAAATGTTTAATGTTTGGGCTTGAATATCTTATCTTTTTGTTTTAAAATTTGGAAGGCTATTTTTGTTAATTTCTACTGGTAGAACGCTTAATGTATGTTACACGTAAAGTATTATAATTGTTTCATCCTTTAAACAAAATGCTGGTTTTTTGTTTAAAAATAACTCTTGTGTTTTGTAATAAAAGTAAAAACTCTCAACTTTGTAACCATGGTAACTGCTAATGTACCGCATTAGCAATGCAATAACACGAAATGTTTATAACCAAGTAGGAAAGTATTTGTTCTCTTTGTGAGGAAAAAAACAGTAATTGAAAATACTGAGGAAAATTAAGTTGGTAACTTGAGCTTGCCTTAGGTAGTATCTTCATTATTTCAAAATGCACAGTCACAGGAGAACTGCTATCTTTTGTCCCCTTTCCTTCATCCCATACTCTGGGAAATAAAAGAACGTAGCAATTTCCAGCAACAATGAAGCTTCAATATTCTCTAAGTACAGTTTACATCCAACAAAAAGTTTTCCTTATACAGTTATGCTTTTGTTCCGCTCTAGTATCTGGACAATATTGAAAGAACTTCTGTAAGAGGCAGAAAAAGAAATTAAATTTGTAGCGACTGGAGCGGTTGTAGAGGTTACATCGATTCTCAATTTCGTCTCAATTTAATGTTTATTTCTTTAAATGGAACACAAGGGTACGCAATCACTTGCAGTTCCCAAATTGCAGTTTTAAAAGAAAGTTGGAACAAGAGGTGGTTGGAAAAAGATCTTTATGCATGCTTTTTATCACAAACTACTAATTTTTTTAAACAATATTAAAGATTAGTTAGGCAGAAAAAAAAACCGAAAAGTATATTGATTTTGTAAACCCGAATGTTAATAATTGTAATTTATTCGTTACGTACTCTAGTAAAATATATAAGTAATTTACATGTCGTTTGTTGTTGATTTGTTTTATTTACGAATGCTATTTAACATCTCAGGTCATCAGCGTCCCATTCAACTCAGGGCGTGGAACGGCCGACAAATTTTGCTCAGAAGTCTCTTCTCTCTGGCTTGAGATTCTTTTTCGTGCCGTAAATGTACGACACGGAACCCACGGGTTTATTTCCCTTCCGAAGGAAGCCATACTTAGGATTTTTACGCCCGAAAAAATCTATCGGTCCTGGCCGGTTTGAAGCCGCGACCTTGGGTTTAGAAGGCAAGTATGGTAACCACTACACCACCAGGACCGACTTTTCTGTGCCTGTGACAAGCCCCGTGGAACTCAAAGTGTGCACACGGTTATCATCATCGTGTGAATAATGGTGTGCAGAGTTCACGTCCGCGTTCTGTCTGCTATTCCAGTTCATCAAAGATTACGCCGCTATCAGCCAAACACTACCTCAATGTTCCTGGTAGACCGCGGTGTTGACGGATGTCCGTTCTCACATTCTTGTGTGCAGATTCCGTGTCCCTGGCGAACACATTGACCCATTTGTAAACGGTCTTCTGTACAGAAACTTCTTGACTACATACCGCAGTTATACATCAATGAATTTTTGCAGTTTTTTTCCTTCCACTGAAAGCATGCAGTTAATCTTTATTCATGATAGTCGCTTTTCATTTTATTCACGTCTTTCTCTACTTGAAAGCTAACGAATACTGCCCTTCACGCTCTGCTTACAATCACCACCTAGTGTCTGCATAGCGTACTAGTATCAGTCTATCTGATGGTATTTTTAAATCTTTTCCGAACGCACTTCATATAATCAGATTTTCTTCTAATTCTTATTTATTTTAAAAGTGTTTAAGGTCGTTTTTACTACCGAAGCAGATATATCAAGTGAAATTATAAATTAGTAAGTTTTTTTGTTTTTTTTCAGGCCTAAGTTTCGGGACCTTCTCTGCATTTGCCATTTATGAAGACTGAGGAAACACTGGAAAAAATCTCATTCAGAAAGAACGATACTGGTGGGAATGGAATTCCAGACTTCCCGCTTTCCAGCCCACGCCTTAACTATAAGTGTTGCCAACTGTTCACCGTTCAAAGACCCTATGAAAGTGCAATAAAAATATTTTGGGAACACCTTACGGATATATTTAACAGCAGCAAACGTAATCATTAAGTAAAGTAGAAGCAGTGTAACATTTGTCAGCTGTCACAAAGCTCTTTATTTTCATTAAAATAAACGTGAAAAAATCGGAATAAACATTTTTAAATGTTCATTTCATAGTTTATTTTGCGGTTGTTCCTTTGGGCTGAGCTGCACTTTTCATAACGTGATCCATAAGTCACTGGTGGGTACTGCAACTGATTAATTCTGAACAGTGTGTTTCATTTGCTGTGCGGCGGTTTCGATGCCGTATTTCATGGACTTATCACAAAAGCGGATCTGCCATCCATTAGCAGACCAGCTTTAATATCACCATAGAAAAGAAAAAATTAATTAAAATCCCGTAACAGGCCGTGCTGTGAGTCATTCACTTGTTGGCGAAACGTTCGACGCACATTTAAAGTTATTATGGCAGTAATCTGGGAAAGCTATTTTTGGACACGCGTAGCTTTTTGCTAAAATTTATTGCCTGTAAGATATGCATACATGCACAAGGAGAATAATTAAATAATAAAATCTGTACATAAAACTGACAACACTGTCATGTGTGGCTATCTGCATCTGCAAGTTTTTTTTTTTCCTCCCCATTTAAGGGTCATGGAAAATGTACATTTTGAAGCACATAAATCGCAAATGAAATTAATAAAAAGCAGGTCAAAATATTTCACAATGGGCTCAAACAATTGTTCATTAGAACCTAAATCTGCAATTAAATGCATTCGCTTTTAATTTATAAAGTATACACATGCAATTATTCCTTAATTTTATAAACCTACTTTCTTGTATGAGAAATTCTATGTAAAACACGATGGAAAAATAGAAAACTGACCTCACTTATTTACACGTTAACAAAAGTTATGCTATTTCAATATACAGAATATATCAGAATAATTATTCCTAATTTTCTGATGCGATAGATTACATGAAAATATTTTTTTTGTTTGTCTGTTAGTTTGTTGCTGTATGTCACAAAATACCTCCCGTAAGATCTGTTTATTTAATTTCATGGTATTAAAATGCATTGGTATACAAATATTGAAAAAGGCATTTGGAGCACCTTACGGCAAAGCTAATTTCACAAAGCGAATCTTTGAGGAGCAACCCTCAGCACCATATTCCTTGACATGCAGCATTTTCAAGCCTGGATCAACGTCTTCAAGTTAGTGGTCAGTTCCAGGTAAAGAAAGTAAATTCAGGAGCAAATCGAACTGTGAGAACATTATAACTTTGCAGAGGTTTGAAAATAATTCACAAACTAGGACTCAAGCTGTTGTCACATGACTATATACAGAGTCTTAAGTGAGTATGAAAAATATCCATTTCATATCCAAAAAGTACAGACATTAATCACAGATAATTATCCTTACAGACAACAATTTACACACCGTTAACAATGAGCCTGATTGTGCTAGACGCATACTATGGACAGATTGAGGCATGTTTTTTAAGAGATGACTTTTCAATACACAGAACAGTCACATTTGGAGCGACAGTAAACCTAAAGCTGTGGAAAATCTCCACAATTAATGGAAGTTTTCTGTAAATATTTGGGTTGGATTTGTTGATAACTTTCTAGTGGGGTCATGCGATTGAATGAACATGCTTATGGTATTTTTCTTGCGGAAATACTGTCAGAGTCACTTGAAGATGCTTCAATTAATACTCGGAGAAACATGATATTGCAACACCCGCATATTTGGACTTAAATTGTTGAAATTATTTAAATGTTCATTTTCCGGAATTGTTGGATATGGAGAGCAGGTCCAGTTGTTTGGCCGACACGTTTTCCAGATATAACCCCAATTAATTTTGTGTTTGAGGTGATATTAAATTAATACGAAACACCCATCGATTCAGCAGAAAAATTATTCCCATTTTGACGATCTTCGTAACCATTATAATTAAATTCTGAATAATAGCTAATTCATAGCTCATATCTTGCCAAATATGCTTTTTTTTTTTAAAAAAAAAAAGTGTTAATTTACTGATACCGACACAGGAAACCTTGGTCATTAAGCAATGGTTCGTGAATGGGAAGTCTGGGGTTCGATTACCACCAGGACCTTCTTCCTGACCGCGATTTTTTCCAGAATTTCATCAGTCTTCATAAATGCAAATGCTAAGAAGGTGCTCTAAACTTAGGCCTGAAACGCTTTCTTCCTTAAAAGAATTCCCTCTTAGTTTATAATTTCATCTCAGTATCACCAGTGCTCACCGCCTGTGATACCTCAGTACTTGCTTTAAACACTATAAAAAAAAAACCCACCAAGAACAATGTAAATTATGGTTACTTTAGTTAGGGCTTTAGTTATAAATCTTGTCCGCTAACGCCTCCGTATTTTAACTCTTTCTGAACTTCTGATCCACTTCCCTGAGGTCTCACAAAAATGCACACTCATATTCATTGGCGATGATGATTATACAGTGAGATTATTTTAGTTAGGGGCCGGCAGAGTGCGTCCGCATAATAGTAGCATCGGGTCAAGACCGTATAAGGCATAAGGAAATAGCAACTTGTTAGTTTGAGGAAGGCTTTGTCAGTCAGTGTATGTGCTTTAACTGTGTGTAAACTGTGCTAATTGCTCTTCGTTAATTGTGATTTTTTTTTTCATCACATACGGTGGTGAAATAATTTTTCATGAGGACAGATCTTACGAGATTGGTGGGGGAAAGGGAGGGGGAAAAAAATAGTAAGCGAGTGTGCGCATGCGTCTTATACAGTACACCAGCGAGTGCTTGCAGTCGGCTGCGTAACGAGCAGAAAGTTTTTCTAATGCATTGCTTGTCTGCAGAAATCCGGTATGAAAGCGTACGCTAAGTTGCAGTAAGCACATGTTCTGCCATCTTTGAACCACCGAAGTGGTCGTGTTTTAATAGCAAAGCGGTCCAGGTGCTGCAACTACTGCAGTGAACGAGATAATGCTGCCTCATTGTTCGGGATAATTGACGGATAGACAGGCATGTTAGTAGTTTCCCATGGTAGTGCGTTAATTATTCTGCACACATGAGATGTATCTGTGCCAGGTGGGTACCAAGGTTGCCGACGCCTGCACAGAAGATGATGCGGGTGGACTTGCGTCGGAAGTTCAGCGTCTGGTAGCGGAGCTTGACAAGCCATAACTGAATTCCATCATTACAGGTGATGAGATTTTGCTTCGCGATTATGATTCCGAAAGAACGTCAAAGTTGTTCGGTTGGCAGGAAAGATTGTAGTAATTTCGTTCTTCGACTGTCGTGGAATGTTTTATCATAATGAAGACCGCCTGCAAAAACGGTTAATGGGGGAGTACTGCAAGACCGTTTTGAGTCATCTGGCCGAAAACACCCTGAGCTGCATCCATCTGGTTGATGACTTTCTCCATGACAATGCACGTTTGTAATGTTCTTGCTTATCATTTGGTCAGATAAAGCAGCTTGCCTAACATGCCTACAAAATTATCATACACCTGCGTAATAAATTACTGTTATTTTTAATCTATTTTAACATGCCGGTTTAAACACTTTTAATTAATACACTATCATGAAATAATCATATCCCTATTTTATACTCTATATTCTATGCATATTCTAAATACATCTGCGATTTTTATCAGCGTTTTAACTCCCTCCCTCCCCCTTCTCTCTCTTGGTGTGTATGTGTGTCCGACACAAACCTCCTTCAGGACAGATTTCAGAACACGCTTATCAGGTACGAATGCAGAAAACTATTAGGATAATAATTTCTCTTATTTCATTAGCAGATATAATCTGTTTCAAAATCGTTCTCAATAATAACACCCCCAAGCGACCACTTTCGTTAGACATGTCTTATTAATAATAAAGACACCTATTGTAAAGCTGCTCGACTTCGCTACTGAAATAATACCGCTAGTTTTAGCAGGCAAATTATGCCACTTTATTCATTTGATCTGGGATGGTGTTGCACTGTAAGTTAATTAGTTAATTAATACGCGCATATTGGATGAGAATTCGATTTTTCATAATATTGTACAAACTAGCGCCCAATACTAGGCTTGCCAGATTAACGACCGTGGTTTCAAACCCCGCAGCCTTTATATAACGATCCTTATAATTACGCTGTACCATGCGGTTTAAAGCCAAATTAGATACCTAGCTACAGATATATTTTTGTACGTTCTAGAAACTTTTGGAAAACCTATTGGTTTTAGGGCTGTGGTTGAATATATGAGAGCTGTTAAATAATGGATGATCATAATTTTTTGCAGGCATATTTTTTCGCGCTAAAATTTAATTTGCAATGTTTTGTTAGCGTAATATGTAATGTACACGTCATATAGTTTTATTATCACATTGAGGAGGTGTACCTTTGCTATATTGCAGCAGGCCTAAGGAGAGCTTGTTCTTCCTTATGGCACTGCTCGAAGATGATTTAAAATGTTTAAAGAGGGGAGGCTAACAATTTCAAAGGAAGGTGACTACAAGCTCCTGTTCGTGCTCTAACGGAAGAAAACATTAACAAAGCTGCTGTCATTATGAGAGGGAATCGTGTGAAAAGTTCCACATGAGATGTGTTTGTGCTCGGTGGGTCACAAGACTGCGATCTGCAGTTTGCATGCAGTTGAAGATAAGTCTTTCAAAGGAAATCATCATTTCGATCCTGAGAGTAAACAGCAAAGCTCTGTGTGGAAATTTCCATCATCACCAACACCAAAATGGGCAAAACAAGCTTGATAATGTATGACAATGCAAATGTTGTTGCTGAATATCTCGCAAAAGTAAATGAGAAGTGTGTCCCTTGACCTTTCTGTAGTTTAGATTTAGCCGAATATGATTTTTTCCTTTTCCCTAAATTTCATCATCAGATGTAGTGTTGAACGAATGCGGTAGCGATTCCGAAAAACATTTAAAAATAATTTCCAGCATGTGTTTGGAGACTGCAGAAACGCTGGGTCAGGTGCATCGCATCCAACGGGGACTACTTTGAGAAATATCATCAACATTTGAAAGATACGTTGTCAAAAAACATATGCGGGGAAATATAAGACGAAGACCCGATTTTTAGCTACATTTATTTAACATATAAAATGTTTACTCTTACTAAAACAGCAAAATTTGTTCTTTATAGGAAGTCTAGAATGTTTTAAGTCACAAAATGCAGTGCTTCATTACAGTGTATCAGGGGGCGTGTAAATAACACCCCCTTGCGCTCCCGTGCGTAGCCTATTCATGTTGTAGACCAGTGTGTCCCAAATTGGTGTTCGATAATCCCCGGTGGGGCTACCAAAATGTTGCAACTATTTTCTGTAAAATGGCGAATATTAATTTTTTTTATTTAATGATATTTATATTACAATTTGCAAACTGTAGCCAAAATTAAACATGTTTTCGGTTTTTTAAAATAAGGCACGGTTTTGGATATTTATTTTCATTATGGACAACGAAATGCATGACAGGCGATGAAAGTTAAATATATTCTTAAATTAACTCCAACTTCTGTGGTTCACGATTTCGAGGCTCTGTGCCACTCAAAACAGATATTTACTTACCTCATTTGAAGTTCAGTGAGAAATACGCGCTGTTTAGTTTGAAGTATTGAAACCATCCTGCAGTGCAACTAAAACCCGCACAGAGTTCAGGCACTATATAACACATTATTAAAAAAGTAATTCTTCGTGTCTGGTTTGAATTAAGATCTATGAAATAAAAATAAAAAATAATGGGATAACAGGCTTTTACATTATTAATTTACATTTACACGTATAGTTTTAGGTTTAATCTTTGAAATGTAAAAATAAATCAAATTTATATACTTTGAATATTTTAAGCGTTCTTTTGTAATGTTATGCAGGGAATCTTAAAGGTAAGCTATTTACATTAATTGTAGCAACATTAGGCTAATTTAAAGTTGTTAAATAATTTGAGTATTAATAAGGGGTTTGTTCAGCTAGGATGTATATGAATGGGATTTAGGAGTGGAAAAAAATTGTGAATTTATGCAGACTTGTTAAGAAATGAATTGGATTAAAAATACGAGGGTCATTCTAATTTAAACCGAGCTTGAGAGGCGCGAGACCATAGTGGTAGTTAGGTGGGAATGTCTGAAGAGGGGCAATAGAACGGATATTTCCGCATTGTTGTTCCATTGACAGTAGCACCATGTCTGAGCAAGAGGTTGCACCGTCAGTATCGCAGCAGATCAAAGAAGGAGTCAAACCGAACAAATTTTGTTTGAACTTCGGGCATAGTTTGGAGCAGTTACTCTTTCACAAACCCAGATGTTTGACTGGCACAAGAAGTTTATAAGCGGTCGTGATGTGTTGCCATAGACGAGCGTCACTTTGTACAACATTCACGCCGTTTGTGACTTTGTGCAAAGTGATCGACAACTGAGTGTGTTCTTCTTTCTGAAGAACAAAATATCGGAAAGTGTCGCCAAGGTGGGTCCCACGTTTCCTCAATAATGAACAGAAAAATTTTCATACGTACATCAATCAGAGGCTTATGGACCGGTTTGAGGAAGAAGGTGAGTAGTTTTTGACCCAAATTGTAACCTGTGATGAAACGGGGCTACGTCACTGCACCCCCGGCAACAAGAGAAAGAGTATGGAGTGGAGGAGCAGCGGGGAGGGTACTCCGGTTAAGACCGAAATTCGCCTTTCAGCGGAAAAGTTCTTGCGACCGCGGTTTGGAACTCCAAAGGCGTATTGCTCATCGATGTCCTTCATGAACGAAGGACTGTGAATGCGTTTTATTACTGCAAACTGTTGGATGACCCGAGAGTCGCCTATCGCAAGATACCGGCAACATTCGTGATGGCAATGCAAAGCCACATACACCAGCCATAAGCTGGGATCGATTAAGAAAAATTCACTGGATGCCCCTAGTACACTCTCCTTGCATTGTCGATTAATTCCCTTATGACTACCAGGGCCCGGAAGTTCAGGAATTTAATTTGGTTAAAATAGGCAGACAAAAATTCACTTAAAATACCTGAAATAGACAGTAATGTAATTAAAATATGCATTTATTAAAACTGAAGACATAGAATAATATCAATCATTAATGAAAATAGGCAATTAGGATGCATAATAATTGAAGTACTGGTTTACTTTTCTTGGTTACAAGCAACAAGAAGATGTTTTTTTAAGGTATCAACTGTCACAGTCAGCTGATTGTCAAAGAGAACATTTTTATCATGAAAAAAAAAAAACATTCTACTTCCACTGAAGTGACTGGGGCATATTTAAAACAAGTTATTTCGGAAGGACTCATACCAGTTACAACAGAATATTCACCTTTCAGGACATCTTGAAAATGTTGATCAAGACAACGTAAAGTAGTTTTGAATAGTCCTGGCGAAAGAGCAAAAGATGCGCAGTGGTTTCTTGTCGGGTTCATTTTCTGTTTATACGTTAATAGGGGAATCAGGTTTGTATCTCTCTTACTTCCGTACTGAACACATTGTAGGGACGGCTTATTGCACAGCTGTACCGCTCTCATCTTTCTCTCTTGCAATTGTTTGTTGCATTTATGCAGCTTAGAAGTTATCATCACAAATTTCCTAGAATGGTCTCGCAGATCGATGCAAGGTCATTTGTTAGGACTATTCAAAACTACAGTACTTCCATCATCCTCTTTATTTCCTGGTGTTCATATGCCTTAGGTAACCATGCGTTTCTCTCGCATGAAGGTTCTATTATTTAAAGAGCTTAAGTGGATGGGTTATGGGGAAAGTTATTGACTGCTTGAAAAATAAATGTATAACAAGATTTTCAGTAGATATTTTTGTGAGGTGAATATCCCATTTAATTTATGTGTGTGTGTATAAAATCGCAAAAAAAATCTATAATGACACAAAACATCAATTGCCACGGGTGGCCGAGGTCGTTAAGTGTGGACTCGTGAGCGGGTGGTCTGGGGTTCGAATTCCGCCAGGACCATCCTCCCTGACTGAGTTTTTTCCAGTTTTTCCTTAGTCCTCATAACTGGCAAATGCCGGGAAGGTACCCTAAACTTAGGCCTGGAACATTTCTTTCCTTAAAAAAATCCTTTCCCAATATATCATTTCATCTCGTGTATCATCAGTGTCCACCGCCTGTGGTGCCTCAGTAGTAAAATTGGGCGTTAAACACTACTCAAAATACAAAACTAAAAAAGAAAAAAAAAAATTAAATTTTAAAATGGACAACAGAAGCCAAAATAGTATTAAAAGAACTGGTTGTACGGACATGTTCATGCCTATCTGATTCGTAAATATATCCTCCCAGATAGAAAAGGCATTTAGCCTAACTTTCGAGCTCTGATGATTGCCACATGTTCCAGCCATCCGAAAGAGACAAGGGGACGATCCAGAGGTCGAGCAATTTGTGTGCAAGCATGCGTCTTCTTTCTTTGATGAGGGAATAAATTGCATTTTTGTTAAAGGAGGCTATGCAGAAAGGTAATGTAATATATTTTGTAATTGCATATGTTAAATTAAATGAATTGTACGAAATGCCTGGTTTTACAACGATAGATGTTATCATTATAGTGCTGTATACCTCCCGCTGCTAGCACATTACACCCAGTATGTACTCGGGGAGTTAAGAAATGAGTTTGCACGACGTAAGGCTGTAATTCCATATTCATGAAGATCAAACGCATGCACATCTTGGCAGTGAGATGCCATTCATTGCTCCTTTATCGCACATCTCCTAAATAACCGTGCGCCTTTCATGATCGACGTCAAAATTAAATTAAATGCCCTCATTTACATTCCAATGTGGACGTCAAGCGTGTGTGGCAATTATGACTGCCATTTTAATGACGCTTAAGGCAGCTTACAAAGCAACGGGGACACAAAGATCGGTCTTATATTTAAACAAAATTAATCTGCGATGAAAGGGCTATGTATCAAACACAGGTAAATGCTATCCGGAGGATATTATTAATGTTGATGAGGATTTAAAGGATTAAACAGAACACCCTTTCAAAGCTGTTATGTGTATTAAAAGTTCCACTGTGCGATGTACTGTGGAATTTGAGCATGTTACAGAGAGAAGGGGGGTTTTAAAACAAAATATCAGTTTGATGTTTTTTTGAATTCCTTCTCTTTTAATTTTATTCTTTGTTTCAGTTCTCGTGATTTTATCTAAAGCTATACTGATGTAATTACAGAAAACGTATTTAATGACCTTGAAAACTTACGTCTCCTTAGCGTGAATTTACGTTCTCTTATGTTGAATATATTTCCTGCCACCACTAAGATTTGGAATATCCGTGGGATAATTAAATGAAAAACAATCGATTAATCCATTATTTTATACCGTTCGAATGTTCGATTTTTTAATGATCCGACAATTCCCCCCAAATCAAGGTAAGTTACAAATTCTGAAGATGCTCTCAAGTCACCTACCAGCGAGCGCACGCTGTTTTCAGTGCTGCTAACAGGAAACTAGTATTATAGTTCCTTAATTCCGAAAATTAAACAGTTATCTCAGAGTTTACTTCTGTAATGGATACATTTACTTCAACTGAGTTATTGCTCTTCAAATTCCTAAAATTTTCAACCACGTTAAGCCTGAATATGGCACTTCAAGATTTTGGAGTGTTTGAACCCTTGAAGTATGCCCTTCTTGATAGCTTTTTATAGCGAATTCCGAAGGAATGTGGCTATTGCAGTTGTACCCATGAAAATATTTTGTAAATAACTTTCTTAAAATCTCCGTCGATCTATTTTATAGGCTCAAAAATGAATATATATATATTAAAGCTCTAATAGTAGCTTTTTTATTTCTCAGCGAAACTCGGCGTATTACGATCATTGATAACGATTCATTGAGTTCGTTAACCAAAAAAATTGGACCATTGAGGTGAGACAACTTTTTTTTTTTTTTGCAAGAAAATCGGTATATACAATTTAAATCAAACACGACAAATAACTATGAAAATCAAGGAAATTGGACCATTAGGAAAATGTTTGTAATCGCGGAGGGCGTCGATTAAGGAGGCCTGGAGGGAGATGTGGCACACGGGCGGGGGGTTGTTATTGTTACATTAATACTTCGGTATTCGCGCCAAGCGATAAACTCGGTGTCATGTGAAAGAATATGGGGGAATAATGTGCACATGAGCGTGGATAATAATTGTACTTACCGTTACATATAGCGGCCATCCTGCGACTTCAGTACCGGACGGCAGCGGAAAAAGCAGAATTTGAGGGAATGCTACAACGATACGGAGCGATGTACAAATCTTAAGCGGTAGCGTATGTACTCTATCAACCTTGGTAGTGTGAAGCGTACAATAAATGTAGGTGGAGAGAACACAACGGTTTCGGAACACAGAAAAACAAGCAACCGTACGTCTAAAATGAACTACGGAAATGGAAACGTTGAGCTAACAATACAATACACAAATAAGATAATGATAAGTGATAAGCATATACTTTTTAGTCTAAAAGTTATGTTTTTTTTATTAAATACATATGTATATCTTCGGTTAGCGTTACTTGTTTTTTTTACTACATTCTCTGCTATGTAATAACCTTCACAAACCCAACTTGCTGAGGAATACACTTACTTCAGTTAACTCTTGTTAACGGATTTTTTTCGCTCTATTATGGCATGAATAGTCTTTTCCAAGAACACAGAACATCATGTATGGATACTGTTTATGAATTTTACGGGAAACTTCGTGCAAATGTCGTAAGTATTTAGAAATTTTGAGAAAGAAAAGAGTCTTTATCCATATATTTTCAGCAAACTCAGTGATATTGACAAAGAGACAAAATAAAGGCGAAGAAAGAATAACATTAATTAGTATCCGTTGTTTGTTTCGTTCAGGTGCAAACAGAACATATTGAAGATTGAAGTTTTGCTATAGATTATCACTTTCATTTAACGGCATTCTTTTCCTGAATGTTGTAGCACCTTTTACGTGTTATAAATTTATTTTCTTCCTTGCTTCCGTATTCATCACGTCTTAATGCCCTGTTTGTTTTCTTCGACTCTGTGCTGATTCTGAAGGTTTTTTTTTTTCCGAACATTTGCTTGTGCCATATCTCACATTAACTCGAGGAAGGAACCAGCAGAAATCTTGAAGACGAGTTAACTGCAAAGCTGCAGAAGACACCCGGAAACGCTTCCGCGCACTTTACACCTTCATAAAAATTGATGCGCTGACTTCCGCCCACGGAATGGACATCTCCGGGACCTCGGCGCCACAACGAGAAAATATTTACGCCATAATCCCGGAGCTGAGAGCCGCCCACACCGGAAAAGGAAAACTTTTCCCTTCCGATGTGAACTTTCACTCGGCCGTCTGTTCTCATCGCATGACAACCGCCCAGTAGGGTGGGGAGAGTGTGTGCTCTTTGCTAACATTCCACTCTGTTTGTTTCACGAATCCATGGACCGGGGTTCGATTTCAGACTTTTAATCCTATAGAGTGGAAGTTAAGTCTTTCAGGAGCGGCTTAAGACCAGTTTTGAACTACAAGCTGTAGGTAACGTCAGGTTTACAATTGCAGCAGCAGGTGTGCTCTAGTGCATCATTAGAAAACATTTATGGGCTTATTTCCAGGAAAATAAGCCCATCTGCGTTACAAATTTTACTATTATGTAACCACTCCACTGTTACGGTATTTTTGATTGATCAGAAATGCTTTCCCCTGCGGAGTGGGGGTTTTCCTATGAGCGAGCCACCAGTCGTTAACCGCGCCGCGGAGGGAGTAGAAAACGTGCTTGCTTACTTGTTGACCTTGTTGACTCTTACAGTCGAAACGCAGCTGTTCCCTGGTATGCGTTGTGTTATTTGTTTCTTAATTCGACAGTGTATTATGCTGTTTGTTTACAAGGGCACCGTGTCTTTTGTACGATTCATTTGTCGTTTCTTGTAGTGTAGTGGTAACCATACTTGCGGATTCAAACCCGGTCAGGATCGATGGATTTTTTTTCGGGCGTAAAAATCCTAAGTTCGGCTTCCTTCGGAAGGGAAGTAAGGCCGTGGGTCCCATGTCGTACATTTACGGCATGATAAAGAACCTCAAGCCTGAAAGAAGAGTCCTCTGAGCAAAATTTGTCAGGCGCTTCACGCCCTGAGTTGAATGGGACGCTGATGTCCTGAGATTTTAAAGAACGTCCGTAAATAACTATAAAATCATCATCCCTCCCTTTTATTTCTTCAGAGAACTAACCGGCAGCGAGCGTGATCATGCTTTTTTCAACAGGACTCTGCCACTGCCCACACTGCGAATAATTGCATGATAGCAATTCACAAAGTGTTTCCACAGCAGTTATTTGTGGCATCTGGGACTCCCGATTTAACAGCCTGCGAATACTTTCTCTGGGGTAAATGAAAAATGTCGTGTACAACATGAACCCATATACCAAAGGTAATATTCGCCAGGAAATTGTCAGGGCTTCTCAAAATGAACTGCAACAAGTGATGAATAATTTCTTAAAGATATGCTAAAAAATGTGTGGAGAATGAAGTCTGGAAATTTCAATACTTCATATGGTAAATTGGTAAGTAATGAGCCTCTTTAATTGGTTTGTTTGTTTTATTGTTTGACCTTCCCGCTAATCACCGAGATCCGGCTGGAAAACACGTGATAAAGTATCATTTTATTATTCTAATCTCATCTAGTTTTATTTTCTTGAAATCAATACGCGCTGTTCAATTGTAACATGTAACTTTGTGCTAGAAATACACTCGATGATAATTGTTGGTATTATCCTATAGACCCTTTTCTGATCTTCATTGCTGTAGAAATATTCTTGGTGGTATATTCAATAAATAATGATCAAATTATTTTTAACACCATACCTTTACTCATCTTCAAAATTTTTAAGATATTTCTCAAAGTAGTCCCTGTTGGATGCAATACACCTGTTCCGGCATTTCTACCAATGGAAACCATTTTTTGACAAGTCCTTCAACGCCTCCGTAGACTTCACACCAGGAAAATGCCTCCCTTGAAGGTGTTTCTTCAATTTATGGAAAAGGAAAAAGTCACACAGCGCTAAATCTGATCTGTAGAAGGGTGGAGGGCACCTTCACATTGAATTTTGTTAGATATTCTGCATCTTATGTGTCCGTTAATTATCGTAGTGCAGCACCCAGCCAGTTACACGGAAATATGTGTGTGATATGGCCTTGCAGAGTTTTCAGGATATCTCTCTAGTATTGCCCCAGTTACAGTTGTATGTACAGATACGACATGCTGGCAAACCTATCCTTGTTGGTTTGCAAGCAGTTGAAGATGACGGGGTAGTGAGAAATCTACACCTCCACAAAAATCCTCCCACCCTCAAAAAGTGGTTGCTTCGGCTGGGAAAGGTAGGATCATCTCATTTTTCGATATTCAAGAAATGCTTTACCACCATGTCTTACCTGCACACGCAACTGTTTCTAACCAATACTACAAAAATGTACTGAAAAATGTCATTAACCTCTGTATAGCCCATATTTAGCCCCATGTGACTTTCCCCTTTTCCCCAATTTGAAGAAACTGGTTCATGGAAGGTCTCGGGGGCGATTCTGAAGAATCTATCAAAAGTCTCTGGCATATTTTTGGAGAGTGGCAGAAACACTGGGATTGGTGCATTACATTTAACGGGAAAGATAAAAGACGAGGATTCTTTATTGAACATATTTCGCCTATTCAGTTCAGTAATGAAAACTATAACATTAATAGTGAAGTTTTCTGTCCTATCTTGTTGTTTGTGCCTGTAAACTCTTTCAATTGAAGTTGGAAGTCAAACCTAGCTCAGGTATGAACGTGAGATGTCTGTAATACAAGCGAGGGCCACCTCTGTCGTGATTCCGGAACTGACCCGGGCACGGAAGAAGCTTTAGAAGTCTCGTCACACCTTGACGGCCGCCATACTTACGAGTATGAAGGTTCATTGACCACGGGACAACGGGAGTTCAGCTGTAGTATACAAGGCCATCTGCACTCAGCCAAGCTTCTCCCATTTCTTTCCGTTTTCTCTTTCGAAACAAACGATCTTCAGATGTTATCAGTGGCAAAGCATGACTTTTTGCATAGAGTAGGCCAAGACATGCGATGTCGAAATTAACGAAAAGTCTACTTTATGATAAATATACCCAGTAAACGGCTATGTAATGTTGTAATAAAATGTTTTTGTGTTAAAATTATGACATTGGGATTATAATAAATATATTTGATAATAGAGGCGCCGAGTTTTCTAAATTTACTGGCGGATACTTTTGATAAACAAAATTATTAAATGTATATGAGACATACTGGAAGTAAATTTTACTATATTTCATTTATTACGCATTCAATCTTTAATGTTTTTCATACTTTATCTAATGTATGTCTACAGGTGAATTATTTTCTGTGGCTGTAGTCACAAGTATAAAAAACAAGATATTGTCACACATTGTCGACAGCGTACTCGATCTTCTGCAGTTTGTATTATTTAAATAAACGTAATCGCCGCAAGTAAAATGTGCAGTTTATTCTTTAATATTGTCGCCTATCGTAATAAGCAAAGCTCAGAGGCTCAAACATTTATTTTGATTAAAACAGGGAAGCAAAAAGGCACTTAAAACACGAAAAGTATACAGTAATATAATGAAAACTGGCTTTTTATTAAAAGTGAAAACAAAGTAATATCATTTATTATTTATGAAAATATGTATTTAGGATACTTAAAAATTAAAGTACTTAAGTTTACTTTTCTTGGTTACTACTAACAAAATGTTTTTCAAGGTATCAAGTCATAGTTAGCCGCTTGTCAGAGAGAGCATTTTTCATCAAGGAAAAGGAAAGATGTATTTCCACTGAAGTGATTGGAGCATATTTAAAACAAACTATTTCAGAAGTACTCACACCAGCTACAACAGAACATTCACCTTTCAGAATATCTTGGAAATGTTAATCAAGACAAATTAAGGCAGTTTTCAATAGTCCTGGCCAGTAAGCAAAAGATGCGAGTTAATTTTCTGTTTATACGTTTATAGGGGAATCAGATTAGTATCTGTCCTACTTCCGTACTGAACACATCATAGGACTGTTTATTGCACAGCTGTAACATTTCCAACTGTTTGTTTCATTTTGCAGCTGAGAAGTTACTCCTAGCAGAAATTGTCTCTCGCAGATCGCTACAAGGTACTTCGCCAGGAATATTCAAAAATACAGCACTTCCTTCATCCTCTCTATTTCCTGGTATTCGTATGCCCGAGGGAACCGTGCGTTCCTTTCACTAGTGCAGGTTCTTCTATTTAAAGAGCTTAAGTGAATGGTTTGAGGAGAAAGTTTTGACTCATTCAAGCAATAAGTATATAACAAGATTCTCAATATATATATATATATATATATATATATATATATATATATATATATATATTATGTACGTGCTATTTAATTTTTATAACTTTTTTCACTTTGATGTATTGAAATTCTTTATGTGCTTTTTAAAATGGATAAATGATAGTTTAAAAAGTCATAATGATCCCAAAAAAGGGAGTTTTAAACCTTAAAATAGGCAACAGAAGCCAAAATAGACAATAAATTGCCAAAATAAAAACTGGCCATACCGTCCCCAGTACGGGAACACGTTCATTTTTATTGACTCTTAGCTGTTAAGTATCTAAAAGTAATTTATTATTTAAAAAAGGGGCAAAATTCCCTGGCGATGGATTTCTCGCCCCCTCCCCCCAGTGACGCGTTCCTCGAGAGACAAATGCCGGTAGTCGAACCCCATGCTTGTTAATTAAATTAAATTACATGCAATATTCAGTCTATTCTCCATGGCTAACCCTTAAAAATGCTTGTGTCTAAACTCAACCCTCCGGTAATTTTTCTGTACACACACACACACACACAAAACATTCTTGAAATGAATTCTTGACGTTTCACGGAAAATTTAAATGTCCATTCCTCTATAATCCTATAGTAGGATATAGTATAGGGAAAACAGTTATAAACGAAGCGTTACCAACCTATCTCATGATCCAAAGTCCCGCGTAACTAAATGATTGAGGAAATTTAAAAATATGTTTAAAAATAATAATTCACAGTAAGTGTCATTTACTGCTAAAATAAAATAACTACATACATATTACCACAATAAAACTAAAAATAACGAAATACTTTATGTTAAAATGATATTGTCTCAATATGCCCTTAGGTCGAGCTCAAGGCTAACCTACACAGTAATGAAAATTAGCGTGAATGACCCCCTTCACCTCTACCTGTCAGCTACGCCTTCGTTGAGCCTTTGATTGTATTATTGGTGATCACCTTATCGGATATTACGTCACAGACAGCGCCTAGTTCAATTAGAAAATTATTTCAGTTTGTCTAGGCAATTTTCCCGCTTCAAGTATGGAGTAAATTGGGTCCTCCCGCAGCTCTTTTTCATAAGATTTTTACGTCCCAAATAAAACTATCTAGGGGATGATGCGTTATCACTACACCCACATATACTGGGTGAGTTCTCCTTCGCGGTACCGCTCCACTATAAGTTGGAAGCAGTTGACCATGCCCTGTAGTTATTTTACCGTTCCCACACTCGAAAGTCGGTCGGAGAGCCGAAGGGGAGGTCAGTACAAGTTTAACTCTAGGAACCTACGAACGCGTTCTTGTGTTTTGTGTATTAAGTATTCAATAGGCGGCGTAATACATTGTATTAATTACTTTAATATGACTCAATTCAGGCAGTCTATTCCCCAAAGAGTATTTTTTTTTTTACGATTCATATGTGCGTAGACAATCGGCTAGTAATGCATTGAGATGTTTTCAAGAGAGATTCCTTGATAGTCAAAATTCGAATCACAAATTGATAAATAAACTTCGTGAAACGAGAAGTATTATTGGAGGAAAAAAAAAAAACGTACAACAGTCACACAGAAGAAACGTTAGATAACATTAAACATGTTCTGGAAGATTCCCCTAAAAATCACTTCGACGTCTTTGGGATTTTGCTATTCCTCACAGTTCGAACGTCTAAAAGGCAATTGAGGATAAACGCTTATAAAATATTGTAGTGCAATAACTTATACCGGGTGACCCTGCATACAGCAGTGCATTTTGTAAATGGATTTTGAATAGTGTGCAGTATGGAGATATTGATCTTTGTCTAATTTTCTTAACGAATGACACTTCCACCTAAATGAGTATGTTAATTCACAAAATAATCACACTGAAATTCACAAAAAACCTAACCTGCCTCAGAAGGAATCCCAGCATAATCAAAACATAGAAGTGTGATGCGCCAGAAAGAGAATAATAGCCCTATTTTTTATTTTTGAAGAAAAAATAGTGATAGGTACGAGGGTAGGTCCATAAGTTTCCAGCCTAACGATTTTCTAGGCATGATAAACACAAAAATTATATTTCACTTTTCAATATAGTTATCCTTTATTGCAATACACTTCTCTCATATTTGAATTAACATTTCAATCCCCTCCAAAAATTGTCAGAAATCTTGTTTGCGAAATGGGGATAAACAGCATACATCACTTGTTCATCACACTTAAATTACATTCCTCGAATGTCCTTCTTGAGTTTTGAGAAGAGGAAATAGTCGTTAGTAGCTAGATCTGGGCTGTAGGAGGGATGGTCGATCTCCTTGAAGCCACGTTTCTTCACAGCTTCCTTTGGAAGAGCTGTGTGCACAGGCGCATTGTCGTGAAGAATGCGCACACCACCATTCAGCTTTCCTCGCCTTTTCTCTTTGATGGAAGCAAGTAGTTTGTGCAGTAGGCCAGCATAGTACTCCCCACTTACTGTGGTGTTCCTCTCCTTGAAGTCAATGAAGAATATTCCTTCACAGTCTCAAAAGATTATGCCTTGATCTTCTTGGTAGACTGAGTGACCTTGGCCTTTAGAGACGGTGCTTCGCCAGATTTACGCCATTCCATCGATTCTCTTTTGGACAAGGGATCATAGTAGAGAACCATAGTTTCATTTCCTGTAACAATGGTTTGCAGAACATCTCTCTCGTTACCACGGCAGAGCTCCAAAATGCCTGACGACAGATGGTTCGTTGCTGCTTTTGGACTGAGGAAAGAAGTTTAGGCGCCCATTTTGTACTGGCGTTACTCATGCTTAAATGTTCATGAATAATTCGAAGGACTGTTGTTTTAGAAAGGCCCAACCTTGCTTATATTTCTGTAACTTTGAACCGCCGGTCTTCCATAATTTCTCCTTGCACAAGAGTGATGTTTTCGGAGTGAACACCTCCAAGGGCCAACCTTCACGCTCTTTGTCTTCAATGCTTTCTCGACCCATTTGAAAAAAATTGGTCTATTCTTTTGCGGTAGAATATAAGGGGGGTGTTTCCCCATATACACTGTCCAATCGATGTTTAATTTCATTTGGAGTAAGTCCTTCTTTTGTGAAGAACTTAATAACAGCTCGACACTCCATTTTGAATGTATCACAATCTTCTACACATAGCCTTCTTTATGTAACTGCATGTGAACAATTGAACACAGCGCATCGTAAGTTACAACTGCAATTATTTACTTAACAGTTAAGATATGACACCAGATAAGGGTTTTATGAAGGTGATAATCATAATCGGCGAGGCCGGAAACTTATGGACGTACCCTCGTATGTGCAAAATATTTACAACCCTTATTCTTTGAAGAAACAGATTCGAGATTTTCCAACAGAACTCTGCAACGGAACATACAGCTTACAGTTTTCTTGCTTACAATTAATAAATATTCGACGACAGAACAACATATGACCTCCTCGGTCCCCCGATTTAACACCCTGCGTTTTAATCTCTAGGAGGAAAGAAAGTAAAAAGTGTACAAGAAAAACTCTTTCACACACACACACACACACACACACACACACACACACACATTAAATGAACTGAAAAGTAACGTTCTTAAAGAAATTTCTTACATTTCTCAAGAGGGAGCTGTTGAGGGTAATGGTTAATTTTATAAGCCTATAGAATGGGAAATGAACGGAGACAGTGGCAGCATCTTTAGCTTGCGTGATGATCGTGAGTAAATGTACCTTTTAAGTGTTAGTAACAACCTGATCCCGGAAGTTATGCAAAATGGCTTTTCTATTTGGGGGATATATTTAAAGTCAGATAGGCTGACAGACTAGTGAAATCGTGCGGGAGTCAGTAGAGGCCGCGAGCATCTGAACTGAGCAGGTCCATTTTATTTTGCTTTATGAATTACACATGAAAAAGCTTTGCCAGTATTCATTCCGGAGCAGAAGCGAAATCGTGTGCGAACATCGGCCAACTGTTGGCAAAGTTTAAGAAGAATCCAAACGATATTTACGATGTTTTGTGTCTATGGACAAAACGTTGTGTCTTTACTATACACAGGAAACGAAACAGCAGACTGAACAGTGGACCGCGCATATCGAATCTGCTCCGAATGATTTGCATTCTCTGGACGGGTGATGACTTCAGTTTTTTGGAACCCAAAAGAAATTATCCTGATTGCCTGCTTAGAGAAGGGGAAAATATTTCTGGAGAATAACACGCATCACTTTTGAGAGACTGAAGACAGCGGTCGTGGAAAATCCCCCCTCCAAAATGTGGTTTTCACCATGACATTGCACCTATACATTCAGGACGTTCGCCCATGATAAATTGACGGAACTACAATTTTAATTGCTTCTGCATCTACCCTATTCACCATATTTCGCTTCCCGAAACTAAAATTTACTGGCTGATACAAATTTAAGTCAAATGAAGAGGTCATACAAGATGTAAACGAGTATTTTGAGGCCCTCGAAGAAACTCATTTCTAAGGGGGTAATCACGCGAATGGACAAACGTTGTAGCAAGTTGAACCTAAAAGAATAATGTCTAAAAATAAAGTACTTTGTTAGACTTGGCTTGTTTTTCAGTCAAAATCTCTCTCTCTCTCTCTCTCTCTCTCTCTCTCCTACAAATGAGCTTTGCAGTCATAAAAAGATATCCGTGTGTCTTTTTAAATCATACTGTTTTCCAGCACACTTCCCCCTTTTTTCTTAAAAAAATATATAAAACAGTGTTTTCATTTTTACATTCAAAATGCCTCACGTGCAACAATTTTTGTTTAAACTCCATTCAAATATCCCAGAAAATGAAATGCAGAAGTATCCATTGTAATAGTTTATAGGACTAAAATATCCGCAACACAAATAAACTTTTTAAATTTTTTTCTATGAAAAAACGATTAAAATTAACTTTTTTTTATACATTTAAAGAACTATCAGGGTTCAGATTTTAATTTTATTTAAAATATCTTTCTATGAAATTTTTGTATGTGGTACAAAGCTCTAATTGCAAAAATGTCAACCAATTTTCTCAACTCATGCGCTGTGTGGAACATTTTGATTATGTTATGAAATAACTTATAGTTCGCTAAGTATTTATCCATTTTGAATGGAATTTGGATAAATAATAACTTAACTGCAACGCAATCACAGTAAAAGTTTCAGAAAAACCGAAACAAAAATGTGTAACTTTGGAAGCTCATCCAAGTGTCACTTAATATCAAACCAAGTGACTTAACAAACTTATCACAAAAATGTAGTCGTGGATGAAGGACCTAGCGGGAGTCTAACTGCAGCCCTTCCTTTTACGAGTATTTACAAATGAAGGAAATACTTGTAAGATAGAAGTTCCTTATACACCTCCACTACTCTAAACATTTTCCAACTTTTAGGACTTGTGGTTACAAGGGGAGAGAATGAGATACCTTACACGATCTAAGGGAATGGCTATTTCGTGCAAGACAAGGCTGTTCTGCTGACCATTGCACCTCCGAGACGAGAGAGAGAGGAAGACAGCACGCCGTGACCAAGATTTGAAGGTGCGCCCGCGAGAGTAATACGTCACGTGACCTTTACCAAATTGCCCTCTGAAAGTAAAGCAATGCAAGCTGTTGCCAATGCCTGCGTAACTTGGAAATGTAGGAGGAGTGGGGGATTACAGCGGCGTGTATACACTGCCAGTAGGGAAATTCCAACTGTAGTTGCTTGTTTCGGGACAGCGTTTAATACAAGCAATAAACTGGTGTAAGGTCCCTTTCACAATGAAAATTAAACATAAAGCTAGATGCTATGTGTTGTAATGGAACCATTCACAATAAATTACGTAAACATAAAAATAAACGTACAATTAGACGTAAACTTAAAGGCTTGCAAGGTTTTGCGTCTACGTCTAACTTAAACTTTAGAAATCAGCCAATCAGAACACAGCGGCTCTGTTTGTAGATCTCTGTGGTAGAATTTATCCATACGCGGAGCACGGAAATCAAATGCAACTTTTGCTGCCTGCTGGTGCAAGTCCCGAGCGACGGCGGAGAGAGCCGAAGGTAGTAAGTCACAGATATTGCTAGAATGTTTGATTTTTTTTCTGTTGCAATCAAAGGAGATTTGCCACCATTACAGTGATTTACCCGCCCCGATCAATTTGGATTTAGAGTAAACTACCGGTCAACCTGTTTATAGGATTTACCCGAAGTTAGCGAAGAGCTAACAATCCCTTATCAATTTAAATTTAAAAGTTACGGAGGACAACGCATAGGTTACATAATGTTTAACAAAAAATAATACATGCAACATTTACATTGCGGCCACGCACAGTAGTTCGGCTCTCCCCGCTGTCGCTCGGAACTTGCAGCAGCTAGCAGCAGGAGTTGCACTTGATTTTCGTGCTCCGTGTAAGGGCAAGTTACGATAAAGAGAGCTGAAGATCAGTGACTTCGTAGACAGAATGACATCAATGGACAAAAGATTAATAGCATTATAAGAAAGCTATCCTTGCTCATATTACTCCAAACAAATTAGTTACTGCACTTTGCATATGCATAAACGCTACCGCCGTCTGCTCAGAAGCAGCCATTTTCAATCAGCTGTTAGTTGATCTTCGCTTGTTCTTATTTTTGATTGACTAATACGCATGTTTGCGTCTTTCATTGTGAATGCCTACATACTACCAAGTTAACGTGTTATGTCTTATTTTATTATGTTTACGTTTAATTTTCATTATGAACGGACCTAACACACTGTAGGGTAATTTGCATTAGATTTGCCACACACTATTGTCCTTAGACACTTATTTATAGTTTTAAACTTAGAAAACTCTCATCCGTTTTGAAGTGTATCCTCTACCAGGCTGAAAGGTATCTTTATAGTATAAAGTATCTTAGAACAAGCGGAATCAATGATATAAATTTAAACACAGAGTAGACGTTTTCAACTTTTCTACATAATATCTATGTAATGTAAAGAAACACGCTGTTAGGTAATGAATAATCATTAATTTTTACAGGCATAACTACTTGCGCTAAAATTTAATTTTAGAATATTTTGTTAGCTCAATGCCTGATGTACACGTGGTACTTGTTATTTTGTTGTCACTTTCCGGTTCTCGTCTGTGAGAAGTGTGCAAGTTGAGACATGTTCAGTTCCGCCTACAACAAAACAGAGGTGACACGCACGAACATTATGCTTCTCTGAAATTCTTGAGGCCTTTGCAATGTACAGGTAGGGTTTGTTCTTCCCTACAGCACAACTCGAAATTAGGTTAAAGTGTTCAAAGAGAGAAGACAATTTATTTCTAAGGGAGGCGGACACAACGCTCCATTTTGTGCTCTAACGGAAGAAAATTTTAACACCGCGGCTGTCACTGGGAGAGAATAACATTAAGAACACTTTCAAAAATGTCTGAAAATTTCACTGTGTTCCACCCATGCGTTGGTAACTGAGAAGTTACACATGAGACCGAACATGCAGCTGAAGATGATGCGGAGTTTCTTTCAAGTTTCATCACTATTGATGAAAGTTGGCTACACCATTTCACTCTGAGAGCTAACGCAAAGCTCTGCGTAGAAAAGGCTACATTTTCGTGAAATAAGCTGCATGCTGCACCATGGTAATGCAAACATTTCTGAACATCTCACAAAACACAATTTTAAGAGTTTTTCTCATCCTCCGTATAGTCCAGATTTAGCCCCATGGTGTGTGTGACCTTTTCTTTTTCTCAAAGTTGAAGAAACATCTTTATGGGAGGCATTTCCCATCGTCAGAAGCAGCAGCGAAGGCTGTGTAGATGACACATTTGGTTTTCAGTATTCTTTGAAGACTGCCAGAAACGCTGGGACAGGTGAATTGCACCCATCGGTGACTATTTTGAGAAAGAGCATAAAACTTATAAGAATGTTTTTAAAAAGTATAACCATTTTTATTGAACAGTTCTTTAATGACATACTGACGACTTGAGTATAACTGGAAGGCAAACGTCTTAATTGTTTGTCATTTATCAAAAGAAAAGTAACTATAATGCGTTTTCAATTTGTGTAATATATGTTTTATTTTGATAGCTGTGTAGGCTAGATGTAGTTATTTTTAATTTTGGAAGTACATGTGTATATTTTAAAAACCTTATTTTGACACCATTCATTTCAAAAGTTTATGTTTTTGAACTAGAAAGTTCTGGTTTAAAATTTCTTTTGATGTTGCTATTCTGACGTCAATAGTGAATAGACCCACACAGTGTGGCGGAGGAACTCATAAGTTTCCGGATTGGTGCTGTGAGTGTATTTGAGATTATTTTTTCTTTGGTTGCATTTTGCTCAAAACTTCATTTTCCTACTTGTAGACAAGAACAAATAATACGACGATATTAGCACAAAGTGGAGAAAGAAAATAAAGAAGAACAAGAAGAGAAATCAGAGACCAGCAGAAAAACTGAACACAAATCATAGATAACGAAAATGAAAAAAAAATCAAGAAATAAATGCAGGGAAATAGGGAAAAGGATAAGGGACAGAAATAAGTAACAAAGATTGAAGTAGAAGGAAAGGAAGAGTAAAAAATAATGCATAAAAACAGCGAGAAAAACAGGATGAAATAGAATGGTAGAAAACTATAACGACAAACAGGTTAAAAATACTAAATAGAGAAGAGGAACAAGATGAAATAAACAGGACAACAAGTAGGAAAGGAAGAAATAACAAGTAGGAAATTAAGAGAAGAAAGAGAGGCAAGAGAAAATCACAAGAGTAGCACAGAGGAAGGAAATAAATAAAAGAAACTAAGGGACGAACATAAAAATGCGATAAAAGCAAGAGAAAAGAAAGAAAACGAGTGCAAACAAAAACTGAAATAGAGAGGAGTAAATAAAAAAGAAACTGAGAAAAAAGGGACGGAAAAGCAACTGACAAGAATAGAAATTTAAAAACAGAAGAAATAGTATATAAGAACAATGAAGTGATTGATGGAATTAAAGGAAAAAGGAAGTAAACAAAAGCTAGAGTAGGAAACAGAAAAGAGAAGAACAAGAACAAACAAATCGAGGAGAGAAAAACAAAATTGCCTTTTTACATATAAATTGTTTGCACAATTTAAAAAAAAAAATCCTTTGAAAAATTCGGACATTTCCAATGTTTGCTTCATACGCGAATGGAAAAATCTGTCGAACTGTAAAATACAACCCATACTTTTATAATACCGAACTGAGCCATTTGGCAAATATAAGCCTCACAACTTTACGAGGAAAATAATTTTGAATGTTGGTATAAATTCCTTGGCAACTGTGAAATTTCCGAGAATTCCTCCGCTTTGCCTACACATCGTTGGCGTAAAACCATCAAAATTAGAGAAGTAAATGTCCCTGTGTTTAATTTAATAAGGAAATGCGCGAATGGATGAACGCCCGCGCTGGCAAATATTGACTAGGAATAATAACTGTGAAATTTATATATTTGCTGCAGTTCGTTTGCAAAAGTTGGTAAAGCCTAAAATGTATATTTAACAAAACATGGTCGTTAAATGGACTAATATTGTGTTACGGTCTAATTAACAGAGTTAATTAGCGACACAAATATGAGAGGTAGTTTTTTTTTTTTTTTCTTATGGCAAAAGGAAGCTGCAAAAGTCTTATTAATGCAGTGTCTTGCAAACCTGTTGTTGTTAAAAAGAGAGCCAACTTCTGCCAGCTTCATTATTTAAAAAAGTCCTAGGAAATTTCAACCTCATAGCTACCATCTCTAAAACATTTAGCTTGTAGTTAACAGTGGCGGCTGGTGCAAGCAAGTTTGTTGCTAAGGTCCACTTTCTGAATTGTCATATATTAGTTCGATAGATTATCGGATAGATAATCGTTTCGAAATTGTGACGGCTCGTGACAAATAATGTTGTTTCAACCCTACCCTCACATGGTTTTAATTTGAAAATAATGTTGAATATTGACTACACAGTTTGAGTGTAAAAATATACTGATATACATATATTATACAATTATATCTCTTGCACTTTTTAGCCTACTTAGTATACAACAAAAAGTTGATGAAGTAAAAAACTATAAAACAAATAGATAAACCACTGCATCAGTGAATACAAAGTTTATAGAATTGTTCTAGCCAAAAGTCTAAAAAATTTACAGTTATGAAGGGCATTCTAAATGTTCTTTGCCTTACCAAGAAAACACAAGATTTAACAGAAAATTAATTTTAATTTTTTTTATTTTTCAACATAGTCAGTTTGTAAATCAATGCATTCAGCCCAACGACTTTCCAACTTTTTAATACCCCCCCCCAAAAAAAAAAAAATTGTCCAGTTGTGAAAATTAAGCGCCTGTCTCAGCTTCAACGTCATCTTTTGATGTGAATCTTCATCCACCGAATCATTTCTTATGTTTTCAGAACAAAAAGTAATCACTAGGAGCCAAATCCGGCATATATGGCGGATGTCGAAGCACTTGGAAATGAAGGTCATGTAGTTTTGCAGCAACAATCCCAGACGAGCGTGAAGGCACATTATCGTGATGAAAGAGAACTTTCTTTTTCGCAAGGTGTGGAGGTTTAGCCTGAATAGCATCCTTCAATTGGTCCTATGGTTAAGCGGTGATGATTCTGCCCTTCTGGAAATAGTCTACGAGCGCCACATCATGAGAATCAGAGAAAACCGTAGTCTGACGTTTCTTGACGTTTTAGTTTTCTTTGGTGCACTTTCACCTGTTGCCACCCACTGTTTGGACTGTTCCTTCATCTCTGGTACGTAGTGATGTATGCATGTTTCATCTACTGTTATGAAACGTCAGAGAAACTCACTGGAATCGCCTTTAAACAAGTCTAAACACTCTTGCGAAATGTTCATTCGAATGCGTTTTTGATCCATCGCAGCATCCATCGAGCGGAAAATTTTCTCATACCCAAAACATCGTGTAAAATGTGGTAGACACGGCCTTTACAATGTCAGCCAAGTCCCGTATCTTCAATCAGCGATCATTGAATGTGGCATTGTGAATTTTTGTCACAATCTCTTCGGTCGTAGCAATTTTGGGATGCCCCGAGCGCTCATCATCTTGAATGGATGTACGACCAAGCTTAAATTCAGTAGCTCACTTTTTAACCTTCAATAATCCTTTAATGTGGAATCTAATACCTTTTATATTCATGTTTGGGTTAAACCCTTCAAAGCGAAGTATTTTATAACAGCCCATATTTCAGTTTTATTCATTTGTAGAAAATGTTAGCACTATTTTGTTTACACAATCGTTATAAGCAAGTGAGTGCACTAAGGCGCCTGAAACTTTAAAACGCGGCATCTAAAGGAGGATATTTAACAGCTATCATTGTAATTTTGCTATTTTTAAGACGTATCTGAGTCAACCCACTCATAGCAACCTGACAATGCTCCCTTGCCCGCGCATTCTTCTGAATTGTTATGGAAGTAGGATAGCCAATAAATGACATTCATTATTCCTCACCCTAAATGCTGCCCACTGTTCTATTCTCAGTCTTGACTGTACTTGCTATCTCGGAGCTTAAAGCAAGCGTATACTGTTGCCATGTAAACCGCTATGAAACAAGTTGCAAGTGCACACAAATTTGTTCTGATAGTTTTGGGCTGTACCAGAGGATGCAGGTGCAGCGCTCTGTTATTACCAATAAATTCTATTTCAGCACTCTCAAATAGTTTTAATTTCAGTTTACAATGAAAAGCACGAAGTTAATAACTATGTATATACATCATACAAGTTGGCCCTTTCAAAAACGCAATAATAACTTCGATTAGTGTTTCTAAAAGTTGAAGTATATCAAATAGATATCTTTTTGACATGTCTGATGTGTAAAATGGTAGACAGTAGTTTACACGTACTGTATGGTTGCAGCTTGCAAATTTTTAAGGAAGGAGACGGGGGGGGGGGGGGGGAATACTTGGAGAGCAATGCTATTTACGTTATAATTCCGCACACTTTCTAACTGAGGAAAAATGCGGAACATTTTGATTTTCAGTTTTAATACTTCAACTTAGTGTATGTTACCTGCTCAATTCCTTTATTTTCAATTGTATATTTTTCTTCAAACTCAGTTGAACTCCTCCATCGTCTCGTAGTGTTGGCCTTGCATCTGTTCCTTAACAGAACCAAAAAGATGGTAGTGGGAGGGTGCCAAGTCAGGATGTAGGGAGGATGTGGAAGAGTTTCCCACCCAAATGTTCTAATCTTCTGACACGGGCAGTGTAAGGACGCGCATTATCCTGTTGCAGAATGATCTTTCCAGGGCGCTTGTCGTGTCTGGATATAACGGGCAGCATTTAGGTTTGTCCAGATTCAAGAAAATCAACCAGAATGTAATCCTGTGCATCCCAGAAGACGCTACCCACAACCTTCTCAACAGATCGCAATGTCTCGCAATGTCTTCGCTTTCTTCGATGGCGAATCCATCCAATACTTGGAGAGCATTGCTATTTATGTTATAATTCCGCACACTTTCTAACTGAGGAAAAATGCGGAACATTTTGATTTTCAGTTTTAATACTTCAACTTAGTATATGTTACCTGCTCAATTCCTTTATTTTCAATTGTATATTTTTCTTCAAACTCAGTTAATATAATCTTTTAAAGCTCATAAAAGTTTTTATCACGTTTTGCGTTCATTTTGACACTGAGGTAATTATTGCAATTGTAAAGCATAACATATGACCGATTTTGGCCGATTTTTTTCAAATGCATATTTCATTTCAGTACTTTTGTCTATTTTATTGTTATTTTTTGAGGTTCTCGGTAATTTCTACGAGAGTTTCTTTCCATTGCTAGTTCGGTTTACAATATTGGTGTTTTATAAATGCGACACAATTTAAATCTATAAATATTCCCGTCACAATTTTGGCAATGTTGGTTTTCACTAGAACATATTTTCACAAAGCAACCAAACGCGGATTTTAAACTCTTGGAAGTGAACATCTACTAGACTTGCACTGTGAACTTGACCTATTTAATTTTCATACTTTTCGTACACGAAACGCCAGAACGACAATGTTTCACACCAGGTGTACATTTACTTTCTTGAAAGACAGTATAAACCTTCCAAAATATGTCCTTACCGCTCTTATGGAGTTTGCGTCTCGGCAGCCGTCATGCCAGAGCCGGCCTCGCCTGTACTCAGACTTCACTTGTTAAAACTGTGCATAAAACGCTACCTTACAGAAAATGGGTAAAATGTCGTCCTCCCGCAGTTAAACAGTAATCGGGTAACATTCCGATTGACACTTTGGTCCGACCCCTGTTACGTTGCTGATTTCATTTCGTATGTTTCCCTTGTGTTGTTCCAATGTGTGAGGATTAGTTTAGTATCACGTTATCCTTTTAGCTACCTCTCAAATAATTACCACAGACTGTTATATGTGAATATCAAGTACACTTGCCCCGGCACGGGTGGCCGAGGTTGTTCAGGCGCGTACTCGTGAGCCGGAGGTCTGGGGTTCGAATCGCGCCAGGACCATCCCCCTAACTGAGGTTTTTTCCAGATTTTCCTCAGTCCTCATAAATGGCAAAAGTCAGGGAGATACCAGACCTGGGCATTTTCAATCAGCTGTTTATTGTTCTTCGCTTGTTCTTATTTTTGATTGGCTAATACGTATGTTTGCGTCTTTCATTGTGAATGTCTACATACTACCAAGTTAACGTGTTACACCTTATTTTGTTACGTTTACGTTTAATTTTCATTGTGAATGGGGTCTTATAGGTAGACAAGCAGGTTGGCCGTTGAGATGGAAAAGCGCTTGCTAGCGACGAGGACACATACTGGATACCCGGTACTTTTCTAACCCAGTCACATAGCTGATGTTTCCTTAGGCAAGATTTGCTATAAAAGAAGGATGTACGCATGCGTTCTCTGAACACCCTTTTCTTTCGCACAGTAAAGCACTCTCTGTTGACATTGTTACGGTGAGAAATTAGTGTAAATAAATACAATATGATTATTCATTTTTACTGGAGAACTTAAAGTACTTAAACAACACAAATATCAATTATTAATGTTAAACAGTTCATAACATTATTGTTTTTGGCATACTCTAAGTTTCTGTTTCTTAAAACAGACTGAAATCCGTGTTTTTTCCTAGCAGTACATTTCCATTACATATTTATACATTCATTTAGCGGTGGCGACAAGTATAATCGCATCGCCACTTGAAGTTTGGCATCGATGGTACTCTAGCAAGATAACAAATGTCAATATAAATTAATTAATTCAGTTGGCAGAACTGCCTGGTGGTTTCCCACACAAGTGTGGCATGTATCAGATGCTACATTTAGGGGGTGATTTTTTTCCTGCCTCTCGCGCTGTTGGAGGTTTGATGGGGTGGAAGTGGCGTAACATCGGTCCACCCCGCTCCGTTTGTTTGTGACTCGCTAATTAGTTGATCCGTAACAGAGTCCATGCCACCTGGTGGCGGTCTTTGCGGGATCCCTAGGCAAATGTTTATTCTCGCCAGTGTTGGCAGTTGCAGTTAGCACTGAATACCTCACAGAGTTTGCAGTCAGTCATCACTCTGCACAAATATCGGCTGTTCATTTATCAAAGAAGGCCATCGCGAGCATGGCCTGCACCATACCATCATTAGTTTTGATAACAATTGCTCTGGAACAATCAACAGTAACGGGCGTCTTACCATGAAAACGTTCTTTACTCTGCTTCAAGAGGGTCATACTTAAAAGTAGTTAGCAACAATTTTTAAACCTCTTAATATTTATTTTTTACATAAACCAAGTACATCATCGTAATATACAGACTTTTCTCTCACTTTTCATTAGTCTCCATTTTTTTGCACACATTTTTCCCATCGTTCTGCAAGTTTGAATATAACCTTACGATAGAACTCCGTTCCAGCTGCACGAAGACACTGACGCACTGCTTTCTTGAATATCCTCCATCGTCTCGTAGTGTTGGCCTTGCATCTGTTCCTTAACAACCAAAAATATGGTAGTCAAAGGGTGCCAAGTCAGGATGTAGGGAGGATGTGGAAGAGTTTTCCACCCAAATGTTCTAATCTTCTGATACGGGCAGTGTAAGGACGCGCATTATCCTGTTTCAGAATGATCTTTCCAGGGCGCTTGTCGTGTCTGGATATAATGGGCAGCATTTAGGTTTGTCCAGGTTCAAGAAAATCAACCAGAATGTAATCCTGTGCATCCCAGAAGACGCTACCCATAACCTTCCCAACAGATCGCAGTGTTTTCGCTTTCTTCTTCGATGGCGAATCCAAATGGCGCCATTCCATACTATGTTTCAGGCTCGTAATGATGGAACCAGCTTTCATCACCTGTCACAACACTCGTCAAAAATTCATCACCTTCATTTTGAAATCTCTGAAGATGGTTTTGCTGATGGTTATTCTCTGAAGTTTATGGTCTTCAGCAATAAACGTGGAACCCAACGGGCACAAACTTTTCGATAACCTAAGTTTTATTTTATCATTTCTTGCACTGCACTATGTACTACTGCAAGTTTTGCAGCGATTTCATCCACAGTGATACACCTGTCTTCTCTAATGAGCTTATCAACTCTTTCCTTGTTGCGCTCCATCGAGGCAGTTTGCGGGCGACCGCTACGAGGAACATCTTGGATACTCGTTTCCCCATCTTTGAAATATTTCACCCATCTCCTAACACAGCTAGCACCCGTGTAGACATATCCATAGACACGTTGAAGTCTGAGGTGAATTTCAACAGCAGAGTTCCCTTCTTTAACAAAGAATTCAATGACAATACGCTTTCGAAACGAAACATTGATGTCCGCCATTTTGGAAATACTGCCTGTGGCTACGTGATAGAAGCTAATGACGTCACAATATGGTAACATGTATAAAGTCTGTGGAGTGCGATCCTGCAGTTCTTTTTGTTACATTGTTGGAATTTAAATTTTAACAATGGGTTGTTCACGACTTTCAGTATGACCCTCGTACTTTTATTCGAATTAGTGTAAGTCGGTGTTAATATCTGGACTACAGTCACTAAAATAATAATGTTGACCAGTGTAATTTACAAGCCGCAACGGTACAACGCAGAACTTGGGGTACCTACTAGAGCTCCTGAATGTAGTATTCCCCTTCTAAGTAGAGGTCAGTTAGGGAGTGCTTGTCTTTGTGTGTGACAACGTCCGGCCCCATGCTGTTCTACATATTACATATTCTCTGTAGGTGGCCAACACGAAGTATATACCCCAACCCAACACACGTGAGGAAGCTTTGATATGTCATCGCCAGCATGCCTGGCAAACTAATGGAAACTATGGGTAGCTGTTTTCCAATTTGCTGTATTAAAACAAAAGAAGAAGCTGGGGCAATGTAATACTGTACAAGGAATATTTAATGCATTAACCAAATAGTTTGTTTATATTTCATACGCAACTAATAATGCGTTTATTGTTCGTTACTGTTTTATGCAGGATTTTTTTTACAATGTTTCTAATGTTTCGCTGACTGCTGAACTAGCATCATCAGTGGACTGTGTGAAACTGTTGTAAACGTAAAAGGACAAAGCCGCTAGAATTGGGAAGAGTATGAGAGTTGTGTTGCAGGTCTTGTTTGATGACTAGTGACGAATCCCTTGTCTGGATGTTGCTCAATTTCTAAGTGATTCTCTCCTAGCCATATTAAAAATTTAAACAAAGAATCATCACACTTTTTACAGGCATAATTTCTCGCGCCAAAGTTTAACTTTGAAATATTTTGTTAGTTTAATGCGCAATGTACACGTGGTATTGATTTTATTGTTATTATTCTGGTTCCCTTCTGTGAGAGGTTTGCAAGTTGGGACATGTTCAGTTCTGCGAGCAGAAAAATGAAGATGACATGCAATGAACAATACGCTGCTCTAAAATTCTGCTGTCGTCTCCACAAGTCTTCAGCTGAGGCCTATGGAGATAGAGTTTGAACCAAGAGCACCAGTTCGCTCTAACAGAGGAAAACCTTGACACCGCTGCTCTCATTGTGAGAGTGGATCGTCGAATTACATTAGTAGTAAGTGTATTTTTATTTTAATAAAATTCTTTTTACACATTACAAATGTATTTTAAGCATGGGTTATATGTCGCTATTTTCATGCAGTTTTTGTTTTAAAAGTTGACCAGGAGTAAAGAAATAGGTAATTAATTAGGACATTTTCTTTGAGAGGTGGGGCCGGCCCATCTGGTCCTTATTGACGGGCCACCCCTTATTACAATATAATAATAATAATAATAATAATAATAATAATATGACATGCTAATGAAACTAGTAAAGTACAGGGGTATACAGGCTTCCCACACTATACATCATAGTGTTAGACAGTTTGCTGTACGGTTTCCATGTTTTAATTTTAAAAAAGTATACAACCTCTCTATATTTTGGAGTGTCGGAAGATGAAGCCGTGAATCATTGCAGTGCCTGGTGCCTTTGCATAGTTTTTGAAGTAAAATAATAGCCGCCCCCCCCACTGCAGTAAACAGCATTTTTATGCAAATGCAGTGTCACTGCTTGCAGGAATGTAAATTAGATTGCGTTTGCCTGTCATGAGAACGTATTCCTTTATTCCTACTGGGGATTTCACATGTGAAATATTATTTCACAGCTTTGCAGCTGATATTGCTGCCGCGGCCGTTGCCCATAGAGACTTGTTAATGAGTTATTTAGCTTCGCAATTTAGCGCCTCGAACAGACGCTTGTTTCATAACAGTAATGTCTGTCTCTTACCCTAATAATTATTAAATATGAACGTTTTTATATAATTTTAATGTTTTCAATCATTTTTGAAGCGAAATATTTTTCTCTTATTTTCAGTATTTTAATTAACAAACACTGTCGATTGCTGTAAGCCTGTGACGTGAATTTTATTCTAGTAGGGAGATGAAGTTGTTTTTATAACTTTTTTCCCCCCAAGATAGCTTAGGCGGAAGTGGAGTTTTTGCCAGGGAAGTCATTAAGTAAGCTACAAATAGATGGAGAACTTAAATTACAATACTGGTTCGAAAAATACTTTTATTTCTCAACAGAAATCCCGTTATATTGAGGGACTTTCAAAAGCCCTTGAAATTCAGCAGCATAAAATTATTTGGACTGCTGTCGGAACCAGGCAGTAACTTCTCTTTTTACAGTTTCATCGTCCGTAAAATGTTCACCCGACAGAAGTTGTTTAAGAGAATCGAACAAATGAATGTAGCTTGTAGCAAGATCAAGACTGTATGGAGGATGCTCAGAGTCTTCCCACATGAAAGTTCGCAGTGTCTTTTTTGCCTTATTGTTAGTATGAGGATGCCCATTGTCATGCAAGAGGAACACCATTTGGTGAGGAATTCTGGCCTCTTCGTTGAATGGAGGATGTTACGGCAGGAGTCGGCATTTAATGTTTGTCCTTGGGGCTGGAATGTGGTGAGCAGTACACCTTTGTGATCCCAAAACACTGTGCCTCTCGTTTTTCCGGTGGTGGTGTCCTTTAAACTTTTTTACTTTTTCTTTTTTTTCCTGCAAGCGACGCAGGATGTTTCCACTTCACCTGTGACAATTAGGGCCAGCATGTCGGATGCTTCATCGTGGTAGCGATTGAGATGCTGTAATATCAGACCCATTTCTACGGTATACAACATCCTTGAGTTCCCCATAAGTAGAAGTCCAACGGAGTTAGATCCGGAGACGCAGTGGAAAATCAATCGGACCTCTTCGTCCTATTCAGTGCCTTGAAGATTCTCATCAAGGTACGAACATACATCTCGGTGGTAATGGTGATCTGACAGGTCTGCCCTTGTGAACATCGCATGCGGTACTACCAGTTTCAAATTCGTCTCGAAGGCGTGCAATTGTTACTCGCGTTGTCGGTTCTGTTCTGTACACGCGTCTCCATTGCCTTTGAACTTCAACAATATTCTCGGTTTTCCAATATCACTTCTAAATTGCTTTCCGCTGTCCAAACGATAAGAGTCACATCTGTTTACAGAACATCATACAATAATCTTGTCTTCATTTTCTCATTGTTGATTTACGATAATCTTGGCTTCATTTGTTCATTGTTGATTTACCTGTCACGTAATAACGCTAACATAATGTATGTGAGTCACATCTGTTTACAGAACATCATACTACACATTACTGTTGTTTTTCGGTCCAACTTTGAAATATATTAAATAGACATCTACTGTGAAAGTGTGCATTAATTTTTGGGCACCCTCGGTATTTAAAGTTTGTATCTTTGTGGCTTTACATCCTTGAAGGCAAATTAAAACGTTTAATTCCATGATAGAATAACGGTGAAACAGAAGCATACAACTATTTTGTCTTCGCTGGTACGAACATACAGTAATAAATTCACGTTGTTCTCGTGTAGATCTTGTCCTACAAAGCCCTTTGGCATGGAAACCGTAAAATCCCCAATACAAAAGCCAATGTAACTGGTCTGTACGTTGGGAGCTTATCTCGAGCACGATTCTTTGCAGCGTTTACAAGGTAAGCGATGACCTGACGTTTCTATTCCACCCTCTTTAAGAATTGCTACAAATCTTGTTTCGTGATTGCGAGTCGAGAAAGAGAATAGAGGTCCAGATTTAAGTTCATCTCCTTGTTACTGATAACGTGAAACCTTTGCAACGTATGTGAGTGTTCTTGCACTCTCTAATAAATCTATAGGTTGTCCGGTACAAATATCTGCATAGGCGCCGTTTGTAGAGCCAAGTTACAATGACTGCATTACTACAGTGCTGCCAAGTATGTGTGCGTTTTAATTGGTTCACTCTTCGCACTGCACGAATTTCCCCAAGAGATTCGCGCTATCTTAAGGGTTTTGTTATACCTGTCAGGTATTTCTTTTCATTTTTGATAATTTTCCTTAGTAATTAGAAGCATGGGGAACATGTTCAATTCTACGAAGGCTGATTGATAAGTATGGTAAATTTCAATGAAATGGCGGGACATTTTGTTAAGCGGTTGACTGTTGGTAAGCGTGATTATTGCAACTGTTTTGTTCAATTTTTCAAACAGATGCAAAGTGTAGTTCTTTGCTGGCAGCTATCTTAAGTGAATATGTTTCATAGAAATTGTTAAAGATGAGTATAGTGGAGTGAAGCCCAAATACAAACTGAACTGAAGGAAGTTCATGGGAACTGTACACCAGCACTCAAGACCAGATTGTTGGATAATCGAATTTAAATGTGGTACGCCCGATTGTGTTTCATATGAAGAAATGGTCGATAAAAGCCATGGTATCTCATAGAAGATTCTTGGGTCGGTAGGCATTTCATATTAACAGGTACATAATGATATCCTGCATGGTCAAGAATCTCGGTATTGGATTTAGCCCTCCTCCACATATGCACACATTTCTCCCACCAATGGATGACCTAGCATGTACGCTGATGGTAGAACTCCTCAATTTGACTATTGAAGTACTGCTCCATCTGTCTATCACCTCGTTGTCGTCCTGGGAACACCTGCCAGTAGTGGTATCTTCATGCAATGAAAGAGGAAGAAGTCACTGGGTGCCATGTCGGGTGAACATGGAGGATGGGGTAAACTTCGTATCCAAAGCAGCCGCATGCTCAGTCTCTGATGTGAAGAATGTGCGGGTGTGTTGTCGTGCAGCAAACAAACTTCCTTGGACAGCTTCCCGCGGTGTTTTTAGTGATGGCTTTACGCAATCTCGTCAGGAGAACCGGGTAATGTTATTGTATGGTCCTTACAGGCATTATCTGTGAAGAGCACACCATAGGAGTCCCAAAAACACTCAACATGACCGTCCCCGATGTCTTCGCCTTTTTCCTCGTGGTGAATCTGTGTGTTTTCTCTGCTTGCTCTGAGCACATAAATGATACAGCCACATTCATCCATGGTGATCAGAAGCTCAAAAAAGTCGTCAGGATCAGCCAGGCAAAGCTGCAACATTTCCACTGCCGCTTCCTTTCGGCACTGTTTTTGCTCAGCGCAGTAAATGCAAAGCTTTGTCAAATGCAAGACGTTGTGAATAAAGTTTATTGTTGAACCATGACTAATGCGCACCTTCTTCACAGAAATGCGTTTGACTCAAGCACTAGTGCCTCCACTTGTGCTGCAATACCCGGTTCCTCGCCGAGAGATGGGCTACACCTCTTGGCCCACCTTCCAGGCTCGTTTGTCAACATTGGAAACGCCTGCGTCACTTAACCGCAGTGTTAAACTTTGGGACTGTTTCCATACACAGCGACCAGCTCAGCATGAACTTCCTTGACATTTTTTGCTTTCAAAAACAGAAAGCGAATAATCGCACGAACTTCCGTCTTCTCAAGAGAGTGGGGGCATCTTGGATTTTGCACTCCAGCAGCGCACTGCGTAATAATAGCGTGGTAAATTTTAAATGACGAACACTACAAGGGCGCTGATCGCTCTACAAGGCAAAACGTGAAGTCACTCTTCATTTTTAAAACCGACAATACTAACTTTATGACCGCTCCTCGAAAGCTTGCAAACAAATGCTGCCAGGTGTTGAAAACTTATTGTTGAAAACTTAAAGTGAAAAAATGCTGCAACGTAGACCAATTATTGATGGAAGATTTTCTCTACTACACCGGATATCAATTATTTAGTATGAAGAAATATTCCAAAGTACGCTTCGTGGATTGCTTTTGATGATAAATCAAAGTGCCAGTTGTTTGCACATAAACAATAAATACTTTGTGTTGCTATTAAAATAAGTTCAAAGTCTACTTAAATTAGCTGGGAGCAGGAAATGCTCTTCTGCCTCGTTTTTATGATTAATGTAATTGGATAGCTTTTTGTTTGAATATATCAAAGCAGTGTTTATTGAATGTTATTAATTAGAGTGTAAAGACTAAGAGACTAGGTTGCTGTAATTGCTACGGCAGTTATGTCCCATTATTCTTTGTTCTGTGCACACGAGTTTATTTGCTTGTAAATCAACAGATACTCTGTAAACTCATTTTGTATAATGGTTAACCGAAATTGTTGTACCGCTCGTCCCAGCCGGACATCTGCCGGATAATGTCTCTATTGTCTTGCAACTCTTCAAGGTACTGTATGTAGGTTTTTCAATAGACTGTTTTTTTTAAAAGGATTTACATTAATAATAGTAAACGACCTTATTTATGCGAATCTAATGCCCACCTTTTTGTCCAATTGTATGAAAAATTGTGGTGCGCATTAGATTCTAATGCAAATCCGTTCCGTACTTCGCCGGTAACTTCATTCGAATTTATCTTTTATTACGTCATAATGCATCGCTGTAATTCTCGAATTCGTTTGAATTATTATTGGCATATTAACTGCATAGCAGGTAGTCACGATGGAGGGCAAATAAAGAAGAACATTTCATGATACACTTTCAAGCGTAAAGTAATTCTTTATACTGAAAAAAAAAGAAAATGATAACAGAAGGCAGGAAGAGAGTTTGATGAAGTTGAGAGTAACGTTTATTTGTGCTGGCAACAGAAATTGGCGTTATTTGGAACTAAAGCTAGTAAGAAATTCACTGGTCCTTGCAAAGGAAGACATCCTGACATTGAAGAAAAAGTTTTGTAAGAACGGGCAACCTGTGACTAATGACACCATAAGAAATAACTTTTTCTTCTTTGACCTTCTTTGTCCTGGCAAAAACACGAGTGATGGATTTTGTTGTACGTCCTCCAAGATGTAACAATAGTCCACTTATAAATTCTATCTGCTAATTGTTTTATGAAGTGGATAGATTTATCTCTAAGATACCCTACAAAATGTGCCATTTTTTTATCATTTAAAGTTTCAAATTTGGGGTGCGCATTACATTCGATGGCGCGTTAGATTCCCATAAATACGGTATATATCTAGGGAGCGTAAAGGTTACAACCTTCTAGAAATGATTATCTCATTTAAAACTTCCTTCGCTGCAAAGAAACCGAGAAATATGTTCAATGACAAAATCTTGTTGCAAATATCTGTGTCTGCTAAAAACTTTTTCATTATTTGAATTCGACATCTCTCTGAATTTACAGTATAATAAAAAATATAGCATCTATCATCCACCTTGATATCATAAACAGTTTTTCATCATGCAAGGGGACTTACTAATTAATCGCAGAGTTTCTGTTATTCGGTGCCTATAGTTTTACAAACAAATGAATGTTGTATTCCAGCAAGATGGTGCATCCCTCATTGGGCATGGGAGTATGTCAAGTATTAAATATCCCTATCAATCGTATGTTGTGTGGTCGTAACGAACCAATTTCTTACCCCCCAAACTCCCCAGACCTAAACACTCCCCTCACTTCTTCGTGTGGGATTTTGTTGAAGACGCTGTATATTCACAGAAACCAGGAATGTTGATGATCTTAAGTTAAAAATTACGCACGTTTTCCAAAAAAAACACCCCTCAGATGTTACAACAGACATGGGCTGAGAAAACTTTGATCTTTTAATGTTGTATACACCATGTTTCAAAATATAAAGTTCAGTACTATTTTTATTTATTTACCAATAATATTTCTACATAAACAGTGAGCAATTTTCAATTAACTACTCACCATATTTTGGTCTTCAGCTCGTCAGTGATTATTTCCTGATAACTCAGGTTCAGCTACGTAAAAATATACAAACACAAACAATATACTGTTATTTACCAGTTTTATAGCAAACATTTATGAATATTTAACAGATTAACATACACATTACAATATTAATAAATCTAACATCCATCTATACTACATACAACCCCAAGTTAATGAACCCCCCCACTTATTGCATTTCCCTTATTAGCACTATTTTATCAATCATACACATATTGCGACGGGTGAGCAGGAGGTCGGGGTTCGATTCTGACTAGGACCTTCCTGAGTTTTTTTTTTTCCAAAATTTCCTCAGTCCTCATAAATGGAAAAAGCCGGGGACGTACCCTAAACTTAGGCCTGGAACGTTTCCTTCCCTTTCCCAAATGTTATTTCATGTTATCATCAATGTCCACTCTCTGTGATGCCTGAGTAGTAAAAACGGGCGCTAAACAATAATAAAAAATCATACACCAATTCTCTCTTCCTTCTCAACTATTCTAATCCATTTCTCCCTTGCTTTTTCTATAATTTTAATTCTCTTTATCTCGATATCAATCAATATTCTATGTGCTATACTTTTTTCTGTTTTTATTCCATTTCGCTTCTCATACACTCTCCCTCCATTTCCTTAGCTCTTCACACTCTAACAAACAGTAAAATATTCCTTTAAACTCTCTACACATAACATACACTGTCCCCTCTTAAACCCATTAAAAACAATGCTGCGACTCGCATTCAGGCCAGTCTTATCCTCTCAAATTTATCACAACAATCCACATACTTTTGTCTCCCCCACTCCTTTTTAATTATTCCGTACAACTCTTGTGTCTGAAAGTAGTTCACATATCTTCAATACTTTGCCTTACTTCCTTCCAAAATCCTTGTTGACTTTTATCTCCAAACTTCCAAAGTTCCCCCATCCCAATTTCTTGCAATGTTTTCCCCACTTCTCCCATCCAGATGTTACTTCTCATTATGTCCCTTTGATATTTCATACACTCTTTTAGAACATTGTGGCCCCCTAATTTCAAAACCCTGTACTAATATTTTAAAATACACTCCACCACTAAACCCTTCCTCTCTACCCTTCGTCGGTCCTGGTGGTGTAGTGGTTACCATTCTTGCCTCCTAAACCCAAGATCGCGGATTCGAACCCGGCTAGGACCGATGAATTTTTTCGGGGCGTAAAAATCCTAAGTATGGCTTCCTTCGGAAGGGAAGTAAAGCCGTGGGTCCCGTGTCGTACATTTACGGCACGATAAAGAATCTCAAGCCTGAAAGAGAGGCCTCTGAGCAAAATTTGTCGGTCATTTCACGCCCTGAGTTGAATGGGGCGCTGATGACCTGAGATGTTAAAGAGCGTCCATAAATAAATCATTCAAAAAGAATTCTCTACCCTTCCTAACTCAGCTAAAGCTAAGTTGCTTCTTTCGGTGACCCTTTAGGCAGTCTCAATACCTCTCTACAAAACCTCTTATGAATTAAGTCAATTTTCAACCATCCTGTAGAAGTTCAAATTCAGTAGTAGTTGTTTTACAGTGTTTGCAATTTATCCATACTCATACAAAGCGCCCTGTGTTTTAAATTTGGATTAAAATCGGAAAGCCATGAAATTAATATATATATATATATATATATATATATATATAGTATAAAAGATAAGCTGTACCTAATCAACTGCACTGTTTCGTCTTTAACAAGCATGTGCTGCGGCAGTTACAGCGCGAGAAATGTGTGTTTGTTTAGCGGAGCGTGGTTGGTCGGGAGTCAGGAAGTTGAAGTGGTAACCGCTACGACTTCCGTCCAGATGAACAAGTTCAAGGTGAAGTGGCAGGAAATCCTCTCCTATAGCTGCGGGAGCACAAAATGTGAAAGTAATTTAAATTTAGACGTAAAATTCAGCGCTTAAAAAATGCATTTCATAAAAGTTAAGCAAATTGGTTCTTAAAGCAGCTGTTTTAACTAACGTTCCCGGGGAAAGAAACATTAAACGTTCCGCTACAAAGGAAGTTGTGTGGTAGACACTTGCAAAACTTTAGCAAGTACTTCTAAGAGAGGCCGCTAAGAGCAAAGGAGCTGTTGATCTCCTATTCTGCTAATCTCTATTTACCCTCCCTTATAATCTTTATTTTACCACCGTTGAATGGTGTTGACATTTAAAATTAATTAAGCAAAGTTTCGATTAGAGAGTTAAGAAATGAGATTCCCTTGGAACAAAGGTACCGTTCCTTTTGCGAGGTTTACAAAGCACAAGTTTTGCTTAAGCGTTTATCACGTTTAGTTAAACACAAACAGATGTTTACTGCGTGTTTCAACGCCTTCTCTTTTACTAGTTGAAGGGTTTTATTTTGTATAATACAAACCGGAGCTCTATTAACACGGCAAAAGATATATACCCAGTTGTACTAAGTTTTAGTAAATTCCGAAGGAATAATGCATTTGCTGTTGTACCCATTAAAAGTATTTTGAAATATTTCTTAAAATCTCCTTCTGTCCTACCTATTAGGCCACAAAAATAAAGATAAATATATAATTTTTGTTTTTTCTCAAGGAAACTCGGCATATAATCATCAATTAATAAACAGTTTATCGAGTTCGTTAATCAGCAAAATTGGACCATTGGGGGTTAACATAAAGCGAAAATTTAAAATTCGCCTAATTCCGGTATATGCCATTGAAATAAATAAATAAAATAGTTCCCGAAAATCAGCGAAATCAGACTATTAGAATGAGGGTTTACCGGAAACCCAACACTTAAAAATCGCTCTAGCAGCACCAATATTAGTTTTTTCGCAACGAAACTGTATATACTATTTAAATAAAATAAGAAAAAAAGTTTCTGGAAATCAGGAAAATCGGTCTATTATCACTAGGGGTATACCTGAAACCGAAATTTAAAAAAAAATTCTAGCATTTGATTTTTCTCTATATTGTTTTATAACAAAAGGACAAGTTAATTCAGCGTATAAAATGCACTTATAATTATGCACATGTTTAATATTTAACAAAAGCATTGTCTTCAAAATACTGTGAAATATTAATCTTATATGTGTTTGAGAATTATATTGGTATGTACAAGTCCTCTGTGATATCCTTTAGGAAACGTTTCCATTAATTGTTTTTATTACAATACAATTTAAATTAATCTCCAAAGTCATTGAAAATTGATGTAACTTTCAATTGTTTATTGTTGATTGTGTGTATTTGCTTAGTACATTGTAAATGATTTTAAATAACATGTTTTTGTTTTATTGACACATAAACTTCTTAAATGCACTTGGTTTTTCTGTTATTTATCTATTTATGTGAATGTAAAGATGATATCAAGGGCTCAATTCATAGATATAACTACGTTTAAAATACTCTCACAATGTAGATGTGTCTATTATTGGTTATATATTTCATTGAATTAAGAGTGTAGCATTATTTCTGGGGTTTAGAATCGAAAATAATAAAAATAATATTTCTAAAATTGTGGCTTTTCTTTAGTGATACTTATAGATTTCAAGAAGTTTAATTTTGTTCTCCTTACTTTGGAAAAATTTGTAATTTCGTTTATAGAAATTTATTTTCATTATTTTGAAGGGAAAACAACCAGCCTAGTTCTGTAATGTATTGTAGTTCAGTTTATCTTTTGTTAATTAGTTTAGAGTTTGTCATGCTAATTAACAAACAGTGTTATCATAACTTATTTCATTAATTAATATGGCCATTATATTGATTTTTTTGCAATTTTTAAAATTATTTTACTTTCTGAGGAATTCGCTTAGTTTACGCAGCTCCTGTGTGACGTGTCTTTTTCTTCTTCAAATTTCTTGTTAAACCTGTCTGTTAATTAACATAAAGCTTTAATTAATAACATTTTTTCAGACACACTGCCTCGAATCGGTAACGAAAGGCTATCTAATGAACATTCAAAGTAACAGCTGGACTACGCTAATCTTAGTTCAGTGGTTCCTGAATTTTTGCCACGTACCATACGCTTTACTGGATGCCCACGATATTGTAATACACTTGTGGATGATGATGATGGACCATCCACCTTACAGCCCAGATCTAGCTCCCAATAACTATTTCTTTTTTCAAAACTCAAGAAGGACCTACGAGGAAGGAAATTTAAGTGTAGTGAAGAAGTGATGGATGCTGTTTATGCCCATTTTCCAGACAAGCTTTGACTTGGGGGGGGGGGGTTGAAATGACTTTTTATGTATTTTTTATTTGGTTTTATACGGACGCTCTTTAACATCTCAGGTCATCAGCGTCGCAATCAAATCAGGTCGTGAAACGGCGGACAAATTTTGCTCAGAAACCTCTTTTTTCAGGCTTAGGTTCTTTATTGTGCCGTAAATGTACGACATGAGACCCACGGCTTTACTTCCGTTCCGAAGGAAGCCATATTTAGGATTTTTTACGGACGAAAAAGTCCATCGGTCCTGGCCGGGTTTGAACCCGCGATTTAGGGTTTAGGAGGCAAGTATGGTAACCACTACACGACCAGAACCGACGGGTTATTGAAAAGTGAAATATAGTTTTTGTCTTTATCATACCTAATGGTTAGAAAATGGTTAGGCCGGAAACTTATGGACCTACCCTCGTACATATGAGGGCGGTATTTGGTATATTTCATATTTAGTAAAACTGAGATTGACGGACCGGTCTGGTTTTGAACCAGAAATAGGCTGGATGTTCTTGGAGGGTACTTCATATGTTAACTTGTCTGCTTTTGCTCTACATCCTTATTGTTGACTTCTTTAGTTGTGGAAAAAATAATAAAAAAATTAAGGAACCAGAAAAATTACTCAAATTTATAAGCTTATTATAGAAGCACGCACAACTTGCAAATGGTACATTACTGTTTATAAAAAATGTATAACTGTAGCAAAGCCTCTAATAACGCCATTACGCACGGCGGATGTTTGCAGGAAGTTTATAAACATTTTATTACGGTTTTATAACTTAATTAGCACTTCTTTTTGCTTCAGGCGTCTTCAACAAGGAGGGAAGACTGGAAAATCGTTCTTACATCGACTGATTAAATAACGACGGAATGATGTAATTACGCACACAGAATCACTTCTAAAAATAAATTTGGGGTTTCTGCCCTTAACAAGCCGTCTTCTAAAGTTTGGTATATTTGCTTCTACAGCATTGCCTTTTATTATTGAAAAGAGTGCACTATCTAATATGACAGCTAACACAAACCTTGCTACAAATATGACAAAATTGCAAAAATAACAAAACTATTCACTGTTAATACGTGTTTCGTTCAACATAATATTTTGTAGGACGAGTGAAATTGCAGATTTTATGAGTTATGTGAGACATTACTATAGTGACAACTAGTTTAGTACAGAAAGGCGCTAATCAGGAGAGAAGGTAATGGGGGATTTTTGAAAGGTGTTAAGTTCGACTTGAAATAATAAGTTATGTAATAACAAAACCACTTTAGTTTTAAGCAGTGATTCTCAGACAAACAAAGAATTACGAGAAATCCAAAGATGTTACAAATTTACGATAAATATTTATTGGGGTAAATAAATTGGTATTAAATTTAGGGTGATTCTATGCTTTCTAATTGGCAAGCAGAAAATGTGAACCATTCATATGTATCGTTATAAGTTCTCTGATAAAATGTTCTGGAAACGAAGCACAAAATAATGGCATAGCTTTTGGAAATTATACTTTTTTTTCAACATAATCTCTCTTGACACTAGTGCACTTTAATCAGCAATGATTCTCTTCCAGGCCTGCAAGGTACGCATCAACTGACGATTTAAGCTCTTCATCGGAAAATCTTTCTCGCCACTAAGAAATTTTGTGAGTTTAGGAAACAGTTGGAAGTCTAATGGAGCGAAGTCAGGGGAATAGGGCGGATGTGGCAGCAAATGGTTCCTCAGTTCATTAAGTTTCGCCATTGCAACGACATATGTGTGAGGGCGAGCATTATCCTGACCTTTTCTGAGGTATTTATGTGTTCAGCAGGCTCTGGTGATAGAGGTTCCAGTGGGAAGATAATCAATTAATTAGCAGCACATCCTTGGCAATCTAGAAAACGGATGCTATGATCTTCCCGGTGATTTCTTACATTTAGTGTTGTTTTACATGCCCAGTAGTGTTTCATCATTGGTTATGCATTGACGCATAAAGTTGGCGGAACGTCACTAAACTTCCCTGAGAAACTTGCACTCTGATTCCCTTTTGATCCTGAGTCAGCAATCGTGCCTCCCATCTTGCCGATGATTTTTTTCAAGCATAATTTTTCCCTCAAAATGTGAAACAGCGTTCAGTAATTTCCGACATCTTTAATCGGTGATCCTCCAGAACCATTTCGTGTACCTTATTTGTGATGTCGTGAGATTTTGGTCGTCCGCTGCGTGGGTCATCTTCCAAGTTTTCACTGCTATGTGGTTCACTTGGATACTGTTGAAATTGGTGGTACAGAGTCCCCTTGAGTTTTCGTCATATCATGTTACATTCATACACTTCTTTTCCAAGTGCTTAAAACTGTATGATGTTCTATATTGGCCATATTTCCTGTATGTACACATCCATAGTGTAACAAAACAGCTATAGGTAATAGGATTCTTGAACAATCCACGTACGAGGAGGTGAGAAAAAATTGTTTTTTTTTTCTTTTTTTTCCCCGCATGGAATACACTAGACTCGGTGCAGATTGATGTGGTCTTTTTCATTGAATGCACTTTGCCCAACGTGTGTCCCAGTTCTGGAACACGCGCTGGAAGATATCTCTTGACATCTTCTTCATAACCGCTTCAGCCTTTTTCACAACTTCGGAGGTACCAAATGCTCTCTCCTTTTTCAGACAGGGAAAGACAGAAAAATCACAGGGAGCTAAGTCTGGGGAGTATGGAGAAAGGAGAACACATTCGAAGTTCCCTACATACTCCCATTTGTTCAGGAGTGTCATCTTGGGACCCAACTCGCATAAACGCATCTCATGTTCAAGTGATCATGCAGAATCGAAAATGTAGTGCCATGGGAAATGTGTAACATGTCCTTTTGGGGGGGGGGGGACTAGCCTGAAGGACAAAGTTTACAAAACACTTCTCACACATTGGAAATACTCAAGGAAAATAGTTGTCGCTCAGAAATTGACTGATAGATACATTGCGCATAATTGACCGAAGATTTATTTATTTTAAAAAGGCGCTTGTGTTAATTGATGTGATGAAATGCTGAAAAAAATTCCACCATGGAAGTGCAAAATCAATATACAACATTGTAATAAATGACGAAACATGGATATTTTCGTATAAACCTAAAATTAGGCAACAATCTACTGTGTGGGTATTCAAAGATGAACCGAATCTCCAAAAGTTATTCGTTCAAGGAACACTTTAAAGAAAATTAATGTTTGTGTCTTCGGTTGTACTGGACATGTCGCAACCATTCCTTTAGATGATCGAAGAACAGTTCATGCTGAACGGTATACAACGATTTGTTTGCCAGAAGTCATCGACCAAACCAAAAATAACAACCGAAAACGTCGCATCATTCTTCATCATGACAATGCCAGCTCTCACACAGCACGTCAAACAACGGAAAACGTCGCATCATTCTTCATCATGATAATGCCAGCTCTCACACAGCACGTCAAACAATTGATTATTTGAAGGAGAAAAACATCGCATTTATGTCTCATTGCCCGTGTTCACCTGATTTATTGCCTAACGACTTCTTTTTGTCCCCGAATTTCAAACAAAAATGCGGGGACAGCGATTTTCATCACCTCAAGAAGCTGCTGAAATCTTTCAAAACCATGTTTTTGAGAACTTTTAAGATTCAGAGTGGCAAAAATGTTTCGAGAATTGGTTTGAACGCATGCAAAAGTATATGAATCTTAAAGGCAAAATTTTTGAAAAGCAATAAAGGAATTGTTTTCTAAAAAAAAAAAAAAATGTTTTTCTTTTCTAGTTTTTGTAAAAACTTAAAAGGGCCCTCGTACGACATGGAACCATATGAGTAAATCTGTCACTCGGAATGTGTTTATCCGGTACTGTGAATGTATATCTGAGGGAGCATGCATGGTCAGTTGCGGTCACGCAAAATTCTTTACGAGCGGTAAGGACATATTCTGAAAGTTCTGTGACTAGTTCATTAAGGGGTATAAAATGTTAATATCTGTATGTTTTGTTTTTCTTTATTGCCAGACTTCTGAGGCTGGGCGCCGCTATGATGTCTCTTCGGAGTTGATGGTGAAGCGCACCTGGGGGGAGGGGGTCCTTAAATCTATGGATACCTGTGAACTTATGTCTAGGGATCAGTTAATTTTAGTTTATGTTCATCGAAGTAATAATCAGATCAGACCGGTATCTCTATCTATGCTGTTAATTTTAAAATGACAGAAGAAGCTTCTTTGTCACTTATTTGTATGGCATCAGTGATGAAGTCGAACTCTGGCACTTATTTTATAACTAAATCTGTTATTTTAGTAGAACTTCTTGAAATTTTGAAACATCCTCTATGAAGGCAAAGCGACAAACTCTATATTCTGGCACAGAGGTGGCAATAAAAACAATATCTCTAAAGAAAACACGCCTCTCTGGACGGTGTTTCCCTCGGGAAGAAGTGAAAGATGTATGTTATGCTAAAGGAAAAGTAAAAACTCAAATGGTCCGTGAAAATCCGCCGTTTGTAAAGAACCATAAGAATATGAATAGAAAACGTTGAGTACCAAGAAAATATTTGAATATCATCTTTTTGATCTGCCTTCCACTCCACTGTACAGAATTATTTACTGCAGAACTTGAGAAAATATTCCGAGTTGATGCTAAAAAGTTCTCTTGAACTTTGCTGCGTTGAGAAGTACAGGAGGCTTTGAGTTCGATTCTTGAAATTATATGTCTCTAGTCAAGCCTTTCAAGCCCCAAGACTGAAATGCACTAAATTCTTTTTGCACAATGATTGCTAAACATAACACATGTAAACATTGGGTTAAGAATTTTGGGAAGTGGCCATTCGAGGCTTAAGTTTGTGGTATTTAAATTGAGTGAATACTATTAACAATTTCAAAAAAAAATTTAAAAAGTGTTATTTTACACGAAAGACGTTTAATAAGAAATGATCATAACTTATTTTTGACTAGATAACTTTACTCATTTTTCAAGTATTCCCATTGGATGCAGTGCACCTGTCCCAGCATTTCTGCCAGTATTCAAAGATGTGCTGGAAGGCATTTTTGACAAACTCTTGAGAATCGCCTTTATTGGGTTTAAGGAAAAATTCGCAAGGGGCTAAATCTGAACAACAGGGAGAGTGAGAGACACACTTCACATTATTTTTTTTTTTTTGGAAATATTCAGCAACAATATTTACGAAATGCGGCCGAGCATTATCGTACTGCAGCATCCAGATTGTTGCACGGCTTTTTGGGTGCACGCAACATTATGAAACTCACTGTGCAAAAACACATTTCAACGTGCAGCTTTTCAGTTAAAGTGACACCTAGTAAAAATTTCAGAATTTCTTTTAGTGTTCTTAAAGTTATTCGACGATCGGCTTTCACAATGGTAACGGCGTTTTTTTTTTTTTTTTTTTTTTTTTTTTTTGAGCGGTGTTTAACGGCCGTTTTTACTACTGAGACACCACAGGTAGTGAACACTAAAGATATGCGAGATGAAATTATATATTGCGAAAAGGTTTTTGAAGGAAACATTCCATGCCTAAGTTTAGGGTGCCTCCCCGGAATTTGCTATTTATGAGACTGAGGAAAACATGAAAAAAAAAAAAAAATTCAGTCACGGAGGACGGTCCTGCCGGGATTCGAACCCTACCTCCCGTTTATGAGTCCGCGCGTTAACGACCTCGGCCACCCGTAGCGATCGCAACAGTTGCGTTAATGTTTTCTTCCCGTTAGAGCAAAAACTGAAGAACAGGGTCCTTCTTCCTTTGAAAATGATTGCCTCCCCTCTATAAACAATTTAAAGCATCCTCGAGCTGTGTGTGCTACAAGGAAGAACAAACTCTCCATAGGTCTCGTGGCTGAAGACAGGTGACTGCATGGGCTCTGCTGAAGATTTTTTGAGACGTAACAATTCCTTGCCTGCGGCGGACCTTCAAGTTCCAGTCAAACAGTGGCCATATATTTCATTTAATTAATAGTATGCCATTATTTTTTCTTGTTTAATGTAAGTAAGTAATAATAATAATAATAATAATAATAATAATAATAATAATTCTAAAATTAGTTTTTCCTTTTGTGATACTTGTAGATTGGAAGAATTATAATTTTGTTTCCCTAATACTACACAGTAATGCCATAATTTATCATGTCATTGATTAATAAGGCCATAATTTGGATTTTTTATTCTTTTTTAAAGTTTTCTATTTGATCCGGATTTCACTTAGTTTGCGCAGCTCTTGCGTTATTATTATTTTTTTTTTTTAATGATTTATTTATGGACGCTCTTTAACAGCTCAGGTCATCAGCGTCCCATTCAACTCAGGGCGTGAAATGGCCGACAAATTTTGCTCAGAGGCCTCTCTTTCAGGCTTGAGGTTCTTTTTCGTGCCGTAAATGTACGACACGGGACCCACGGCTTTACTTCCCTTCCGAAGGAAGCCATACTTAGGATTTTTACGCCCCGAAAAAATCCATCGGTCCTGGCCGGGTTCGAACCCGCGATTTGCGGTTTAGGAGGCAAGTATGGTTACCACTACAACACCTGGACCGACCTCCTGCGTGATGGATTTTCCTTAATGTACCATGCATTGGCTGACCTTGGCATGAAAGAAAACTGCAATCATTTTGGATGCAAAGACAGATGAAACATTTTATAATACCCCTTGTGATTCTGTTTCTATACTGATGCATCTGCGCTCCAGAATTTTCGACGTAGATTAATAGAGGGGAAAACATCTCCTGACTGTACATACAGGCAGAAGAATTTGATCGATAATCCTGTTAAAACATTGTCAGGAAATGATAACACTTGCGATATTTCAAAATCGTATTCAACTTGGTGTGAGAAACCCGATACAAACATACAAGGCCAATTTTTAACTCACGTAAAATATTTTTCAACAACTGTCTTCTGTTTAAATACTTGCGAGAGTTGTTTAATAAAGAATTATCATAATTTTAACATACTTTCATTCATCCGCATGAAGAATCTCATTCCACTGCTTGTTATATTTCACGCTGATTATTGCTATGTCTTGTACTCTAATCTGAATTCTGGGCTGATCGACATATTACGTGTTCATGATGCCTGTGTTCGTTCGTCTTTAGCACTCGAAAGTTTCATCAAGTGACATCCCTACGCAATCAACTTTCATGGCTACCTCTAAAAGAACGTAGAACTTTCAATTTCCTTATACTCCTGTTCACAATCCTCTGTACCTCCACCCCTTAGTATATCGCCTCTCGCTTCGTATATCTATCCCTACCTCGAACCCGACCTGACTATTCCTCGTCACTGAACACATTTTTACTTAACCTCATTCGGCGTGTGAGTTCCGGAATGTAATGATGAGAGAAATAATAATTGGGAAAGGTTCGGGAATACGTTTAGGGTACCTAAATGGCATTTGCCTTTTTTGAGGAATGAGGAAAACCTGAAAAAGAATTTCAGTAGGGAGGATGGTCCTTGCAGAAATCGAACCCAGACATCTCGCTCACGAGTCCGTGCTTTTACGACCTCTGTCACAGGAATGTAATGATGAAACACCGTCACCAACCGCCGAAGAACCAATCAGGACCAGCATCATCAGTACCAAGGGATTTCGACACCTCTCCACTCTGGTTTGTTTTTATTCGGAGTGCAAAGATCATGGAATCCAATGTACATATTTTTTTTACAATTGCAGGTCGTCATGGATAATTTGGTTCTACGTGCAGAGACTTATTTCTCATTTCTCACTCCACGTCATTTTACGTGATGCGCTTGTTTTTGGCAACAAGTTTAGAAAAACATACAGTGTTTGTGTCATTGCAGTTGGTGGACTTCCCATTCTCGGCGGTTTCGTTCTCACTTATATGTATACGGGAGAGTTGGGTAAGGAAATGGTGGGAGACGGGTATTGGATTCCTCATTGAGCACCCCCGTTTGTGGTGCTTTGCTGCCAGCCAGTAGTTGGGAGCCGCATTGTAGTGCAAGCCGGCAGTCATCATGACAGGGGCTCTGAAGACTAGTCGTCGGAGACAGGAGAATTTTGAGGAAGTTGGCCTTTAATCATAAGTATTTGTATGAACGTTTGTGTTGTGAAGGAGGTTGTGTCTTCCTATGCATTCAGATAGTGCTTTTCCGTGTTCGCGTAATTCTCCATGGTCGGGTTTCCGGGCAGAGCTTGATGAGTTTGACTATTGATCACTGCAGCCAGTCATTTTTGGTGTTAACGCCGCGGAGTTCATGAAGAGCGTCAATGAGGGCAGGAGAGTCTGTTGCGATGTTCGATGCTAGTGCGCCTAATGGAATCTATAGCCTGTCTCTTATCCTGGATGCTTTCTGTGGTGTGCTGGGTGGAGGTGTGAAGCTCAGTGAAGGCAGTCTCCATGTTGTCGAGGTGCCATGAGACCTTCTGGAGTGTGCTGGATAGTTGGGAACAGGTTGCAGTGGTGTTCTCGTTTAGCAGTCGGATCGCGTCGGCGTGCTGGCGGGTTGAGCTTGTGAGTTCCTGAATTTGAGCTGAAACAGCCGATATTGCTTCCTGAAGTGCTGTGAGGTCCGAGGAAGGCGGTGGAGGCGTTATGCTTGTGATAGGGGTAGTGTCTGCAGGAACAGCTGGGTACCAATGGCTCTGGGACACGAGGTTTTCCCAGTGTATTGGTCCTGGACTAGACACGTGCCGCAATACATCTCACGCCGTCGGAGGTCGTGCACAGAGAGGTGAGGAATGCCGCACCACAGCAGTGGCAGCATGGCGTTCTGGCGTATCTCTCGGTCTTGTGCCCGTATTGGCAGCAGCGTCTGCAATGATGAGAGAGCGGTCTCTGGCTCTCCTTGACGGGGTGGACCGTGTTGCCTATGATAAATCCCTGGAGGATTGACGACTGGCAGTCACGCTGGTCCGCAAAGATGATCCGCACCAATGGCGTCGGCCCCCAGTCGGAGTAGATTCTCGCGACCCAGGTCACCGACGGCCGCTGGCGTTGAGTGGGGTGGAGAAGAAAAATTGCTGGAAGAACTGGCAGGATGTACACAATGGTGCAGTTTGGCTCTGGCTGGTGTTGAGAGAGGAAGAGCAGAGGTGCTGGTAGTGGATTCTTAACGCTGTGCTGGACCGTGAAGCAAATCCCGTCACTTAGTTGAACACCGTGGCATGTGATGGGGCACTGTGTTAGCGGGCCTGTTGCAATCACTCAGTCCACCTGTGCCCGTGATAATAATCATTTACCATGATCTGTCATTGACGACAGACTCGTAGCCTGACACATGACGCGCTAGTACCCTACTCCTGACATCTACATCTTCAAGGTCTACTCTTTCTGACCAGTACTGGAAGTCACGCCTCCTTTCACGAACGGTAACGAAGAAAGTCGAGTCCAATTAACAGGTAGTATGTAGAAGGGTTATTACCATGTAGTCCATGTCGGTTGGTAGCTCAATTGGTTAGAGCGTTGGATTAATAGCATGGAGGTAGTGGGTTAGACCTCCAAGGCAAAATATATATAAAACAACTCATAAAATGCACTTATAATGCAATATGAACTCTTTATATTGCATTTTAAGTGTTTTTTAAGAATTTTAATTTATTTTTATTTCATATAATGATTCTAAATGCTCAAATTAAAGAAAGTGCGTTGTTGCTTCATGACTACATATGCTGCAGGTCATTGTTTTCTTCGCAGCAGTTGCTTAGGGATAATACTTGCTAGTGAGGACAACGCATAGGTTGCAAATTAGGTTAGGTTAAATATGTTATATGCAAAATTTATGGAATCAAACAACGCAAAGGTTACAAGTTTCGGTTAGGTGATTATTAAAAAAAATAATACATGCAGAACTTATACTTTAAGAACGTATGCCTTTTTCCTTATTATTTTCTTTACGTGTTACATTTCTACATTACATTTCCCTTTTTATTTCACCGTATATTGAATGTGATTAGACCGTATATTGAATGTGATTAGCTGTTAAGTTATGGTTAATTTTTACTTGTTTGCGTGCGTTACGACTGCTCTATCCGCCTGCATTTGTTGCACACTACTTGGGCTCTGTTCTCTCCGTTGCCGTTTGTGGAAGGAGGCGTGACACCCAGCACATGATTGTTTGTCTGTAAGGCATGTCGATCCTGGTGGTGTAGTGGTAACCATAGTTGCCTACTAAGCCCAAGATCGCTAGTTCTATCCCGGCCAGGACCGTTGGATTTTCTCGGGCGTAAAAAGGGAAGGGAAGTAAAGCCGTGGGTCCCGTGTCGTACATTTACGACACGAAAAAGAACCTCAAGCCTGAACAAAGAGGCCTCTGAGCAAAATTTATCAGCCTTTTAACGTCCGGATTTGAATGGGACGCTGATGACCTGAGATGTTAAAGAACGTTTGGAAATAAACAAAAAAAAAAAAGTATTTAATACTAAACAGTGCTAGGTCAGTGTCAGGTCAAGCACCTCTCAAACTTTTGATCTTGAGATTACACTGCCGTAAAGGACGCAGTTTGTCCCCTACCTCATCAGAGAGTATGTTTTTCTCAGCTCTTTAACAAGGGTAGCAGGAAATGTAGGGGCTAGCGTTCTTCTCCTTTACACCGCCCCCAACCCGCGTGCTGTTAACGTGCCGTCAGGAAACTTCTTATCTAATTTTGCTCTCAAGTTATCTACCTCTCCCCTCAGCGGGGGAAAGTAATCCGATTATTATGTATTAAATACCTCAACGACACTATGGCTAGTGGGATGGGAAAAGTTCTTGACGAGGGCCTTGGTTATACATTCACCAACTTCAGTCCGACTTGGTAGGAGACGTGACGCGCTTATAAACAGAGGAAAGGTGTGTGAAATTAAGCACATTGGACACTATGCCTTCTCACTTATACCTGCTTCCTTTTCCTGGTCTCTTTCGAGTCGTGAATCTGATATCTTGCCCTTGTATTATCCTCCTGCTTGTGTCAACGTCTCGTTAGCCTGGAGACAGACCCAAATTAGAATGTCTGCCTTACTTTTCTTAATTTCTTTACGTTATTTCCATCTTAATTCTACATTACCCTGGTGATTACGCCATTACTCTGGTGGGGTGTCATATACCCCATTTCTGTTTTATTGTTATACCTGTGATCATTTAATAAAACACGAACCTTGTTTTAAGATAAAAATTGCAACCGTTTGTTGTCGCGGTCACAAGCGGACAAACGTCGCAAATGATGGTGATCTGATAGGCCCGATTTTGATATTTCGCTTTCACGGAGTCACGGGATCGGGGAGGAAAATAGGAATTTGTAATAATAACAGCTGTTTGCTGATTGGATTGATCATTTGTTCTCACCAGGTTATCTGGATGTCTCTTGGTGTGCCACTCTGGCCGTCGACGTTAATTGATTATGCCAAGTGTGTGGTAAGTGTAACATTTTTGAAGTACAAGATGTATGTACATTAGTGGGTGTGCGCCTGACGTCAGAATAAATCGCTATTAGAACGGATCTTATTATCTGCACTGCGTGAACTGCATCTGCGTGAACTACTCAACTGAAGTCTGGAAAACCGCCACATGTGGCCGAGGTCGTTAAGGCGCGGACTCATCAGTGGGAGGTCTAGGGTTCGAATCCCCAGCACCGTCCTCCCTGATTGAGATTTTCAAGGTTTTCCTCAGTCCTCATAAATGGCAAATATCAATATTTGCTTCCTTATAACAAATTTCGGTATATTCCATTTATAAAATAAGCAAAATAGTTCCTGAAAATCAGAGAAAACAGACCTTTTGGAGTAAAGGTATACTTGAAAAATGAAATTTAAAAAAAGAATTCTTGCGTTTAATTTTCTCTATTGTTTTAAAATAAAAGACAAACCAATTCAGTATATAAATTGTATTTATAACGTTTCAAATGTTTTTAATATGTGTGTTGAGAATTATATTTGTAAGAGCGCTGTGTAATAACCTTCAGAAAACGTTTAATTTACATGTTTTTACTACATTTAAATTAAATTTCAAAGCCACTGAAAATCGATGTAACTTTCGATTGTTTTTATTACTTTGTACATTGCAATTGTTTTTAAATAGTAACATGTTTTTTATTTTATTGAAACATATGAACATCTTAAATACACAATGTAACTCGAAACTTTTTGTTATTTCTCTCTGTTTTAGTGAATGTAAAGATGATATCAAGGGCTCAATTCATAAACATGATTACATTTAAAAATGTTTAAATACCCACACAGTATAGTTTTGTATATCAGTGGTCATATATTTTATTTAATAGTATACCGTTAGTTTATGGGCTTAATCTCAATAATGACGATGATAATAATAAAAATTCTTAAAAAGGGGTTTCACTTTTGCAATACTTATAGATTGCAAGAATTCTAATTTTGTTCCCCTAATACCAAACGCTAACGACTAACTTATTTAATTTTATTAATTAATAAGGCAATAATTTGGATTTTATATTATTTTTTTGAAGTTATCCAACTTTCTGAGGAAATCGCTTAGCTTGGCAGATTTTTTGAATTCACAGGTGTGCCCTATTCCCTAACTGCTGGATTCATCGTAGTCTTCCGTTTTCCTTTCTTGACTATGTAATTCAAGCGTACTATTAATAAAAGTAACAAACATTGTTTTGTTTTAATGGACAAGTTCAGTATAAAAACATTGAAAAAAAATGGATCATTTGTACACGGCTGTGTTTAAGTACTTGCATGCAAACATCATAGTATGGGATTGCGGGACTTAAATCTTTCTGGAAACGTTATTTTTTTTTTATATTGGAATCTTGCAAAACGTGTACTTCGGTATTCCTGACGCAGGAGTATATTCATATGTATTTTACAAATGGAATTCAAACTTTTTGAATAAAAAGTTTTATAGAGATAGATGGAGAAAGATTTCAAAAATAATATCAATGTAAGATAATGATATTTAATAAAAATGAACTTAATGGAATTAGAGGACTCACTGATAATAAAATCTTTTTTGACTTGACAATAAAAATTGAAAATGTCATATTGATCTATTCAAATAATAAACGTTAAGAATTGGAAATCTTATTACTTTACCTTACTATATTCTTTTGTTGGAAATACTTCCAAACTTCTTGGATATATAAAATGCCCTATCTTCTTCTTCTTCAAGCATGCAAGAGCCTTCAGGCTATAAATTCTGTCCTCAGCCGTAAACTTTTTGACAGGAAAAGATTTCGAAGAGGTCAGCCGTGGATTTCATGTGATGTTTTATGTAGCACCAGTTCCAATTCCTTTAAAATGTTCTCATCTTTGTCATATCAGGGGAAACCCTTTGGATGCAATTAAAGCGCTTTTATTTAAAGATCACTGGAACAGGCGGTCTGTTCAATAAAGAATGACATTAATTTTTATTGAGGACATATTTTTATTCATTCTCCTGATATTTGTGACCTATCTGAAAATTGTTCCCGTTGGATGCAATGCACCTGTTCCCAGTCTTCAAATACTTGCTGGAAGCAATTTTTAATAATCTCCTCCGCAGCCTTCACCAGCTTCCCATGGTGAAAAATGTCTGCCTCGAAGATTTACGAGGGTCACTATATAAGTATGTGGACAAGGAACAGGGGCCACCCCATTTTTGAGTCGTTGGTGTTGCCATAGTAGCAGGTTCTGTTGTGTTATTCATTTTCTTGTATTTTATGTTTTAAGTCCGGAAAGTGTGAACGTTCTTGTTAAGTGCAATGAAAATTCGGAGAGAGCATTTTCGTGTGATGATCTTGTACGATTTCAAATGTGACTTAAATGAAACGCAGTCACTTGAGCGTTTGAGGGGGTGGGGCTATCAGGGACTTTTCTCCTTCACGTGCTACTGTGTTCCGCTGGTTCGGAGAATTGAAAAGGGGGTGGCAATCTCTTAAAGATGAAGAGAAGAGTGGCAGACAAACATCTGTAATGACTGAGAGAACATCGCCTCTGTGGAAACAATGATCAGGGAAGATCCAAGACTAACCTACAATGACATTAGCGATTAGTTCGCCAAGCGTCTCAACCATCCTCGTGAGCACTTTCATGTAAAAAAAATTATTCAAGATGGGTGCATCATAATTTGTCTGAGACAGAGAAGCTCCACAGAGTTGAATGGTGCCAAGAAATGCTGCAAAGATTTAACTGTAGAAAGTCTCGCCATGTTTCAGAAATTGTTACAGGTGGAGGAAAAAAAAAATGATATATCAGTTTGATCCAGAAACAAAACGCTAGTCTTCCATTTGGGGGATCCATGTTGATAAAACACCCGCCAAAGTTAAGAGGCCATGCTGGAAAATGGTTGCATCTTCTTCTCCACAAGCTGCAAAACGGTACAGAAGTTTGCCTTCCGACAGTATTTCAGAACATCCAAGAAAGGCGTCCAAAGACAGGACTAAGGGGCATTTTGTGCATCATGACAATGCATCAGCTCACACCGCTAATGTAACAATACAGTTTCAGCAAGATACTGAGGCAAGACTAATGACTCTTCATCATATATTCCCGACCTGGCACCATGCGATTTCTTCCTGTTCCATACTGTGAAGAACCGACTTCGTGGTCACCGATTTTTAGCCCCGAAGAGGCGGTTGCAGCATACGAGAAGGAGTTATCTGCATTGCTGGAAACTGAGTGACGTTACTACTTCCAGATGATGGAACGCTGCGCACAGTTACACAGAGAATACTTTGAGAAAGTGGAATAAACAAAAGGTTTATATAAGTATTCATTATTTCTAGTGACCATCGTTGCAGATATTCATTAACATTTGCAATGTGTGGCCGTGCATTATCGTGGTGTAGCATCCATATAGTTGAATGGAAATGTGGTTATTTGCGTGTCATATGACCTTGTAGATTTTTCAGGACATCCCTATAGTTTCTAAAAACCATATGCCCATAACTTTTTGGAGAATTGCTGCTTTAAACCATACATATACCACATTTCACTCAATATTTGCTAGCCAGATACGCAAGAGCCGGCAGCCACCGATCTAAAAAATCCCGGCATTGTGTATTTGCTGTCAGATAATTGAGTGGGATGCAATGCATTTAGAGTATTCTTGAAAGATGGTCAGTTTTATGGCCTGTACAACATACAAAGCATTGTAGAGTTATTTTGAATCACTCTTTATACCCACTTTTTTTTTAGACCAAATCTTATTGCAACGATGGCAAAATGTTTCTCTTTTCTGACCTTGTATCATTTTAGTATTGGTATTTCAACTGTAATTTAACTCAGGAATAAACGTGTCCTATGAAATGCTGTGAAATTATCTACTTCCCTAGTGTTCTAAGATTTAACTGGCAACATCTAATTGCAGCTAATCCTCTCATTATGTTCCTGACTGCAGGATGACAAACACTCGCACACATATACAGTAAAAAACTCCCCTAGTTCCCATGTACCAGTAAAAATGACAGCTGTTAGCACTCCAGCTCGAGATAAGAGGAGAGGGGTGGAGAGAGGAGATAATTCCGTCACAACACCACTGTAATATGATTTAAGTTTTAACAGGGCTGAGGTCCAACCCCATTGTATTTCAAAGCGTCGCACAAGGGAGAGGGGAAAAAACCAAACCGCTCAAAATGGGGTCATTTGATTACAAGGCTTGTTCAGAGTTCACGAGAAAGGCACAGAACTTTTTCTATTGGTTTGTTTTGTCTGACTGCAAATGCGGTAAGGACGTTTTGATATATGAGCTGTAAGGGGTGACTATAATTTTTTACAGGTATAATTTCTCGTACTAAAGTGTGACGTTTAAATATTTTATTAGCTTAATACGTAATGTAGGCATGATACTAGTTTTATAGTTGTCACTTTCAGTTCCCGCCCGTGAAGGGTGCGCAAGTTGAAACATGCTCAGTTCCGCCTACAGCAAAATAGACATGAACAATATGCTGTTCCGAAATAGTGCATTCGTCTCAATAACTTGCCAGCTGAGGCCGAAGAAGATTACCGCCACGGGTGGTCGAGGTATTTAAGGCGCGAACTCGTGAGCGGGTGGTCTCGGGTTCGAATCCGCCAAGACCGCCCTCCCTTACTGATCCTCATAAATAGCAAATGCCGCGGAGGTACCCTAAAATTAGGCCTGGAACGTTTCCTTCCTTTAAAAAATAAATCCTTTCCAAATATATCATTTCATCTCATGTGTTATCAGTGTCCTTCACCTGTGATGCCTCTGTAGCAAAAACGGGCGTTAAACACTATTCATTCCAATATAAAATTTGTTATTCCTATAGCATAGCTCTTAGATGGTTTAAAAGGTTTAAAGAAATGAGGCCATGGTTTGTTTGTTTGTTTGTTTTTTTTTAAGCGAATCTGGCTATTTTGTAGTCTAACGGAAGAAAATATTAGCACTACTGCCATCATTAAGAACACTTTCTGAAATTTTCACTGGTTGCCACCCACACGTTGGTAACTGAAAAGATGCACATGAGAGGTGTTTGTGCATGGCGGGTTGCAAAACTGGTGTGTGCAGGTATGCATTCAGTTGAGGATGTGGTGTTTCTTTCATAGTAATCACTGCTAATGAAACTTGTCTACCTCATTTGGATCCTGAGGGCAAACATAAATCTCCTAGTGGAAATCTCCAATCATCAATGAAAGTGGTTGCCTTTGCATGGAAAGTTACGGTTATATTATTTTTTCGATATTCAGAAAATGATTTATCAGCATATCCGACTTGCACATTCAAGTATAACAGGGCAATAGTACAGATATGTCCTGAAAACTCTGTAAGAATTCATCCCATGTAAAACAGCAGTATTTCCGTAAACAAGCTCGAAAATGCACGGTCGCACATTGAATATCTCACAAAAAACAAAGTGAAGCGTGTTCCGCACATTTCGTAAGTCCAGATTTAGCCCCTGGTGCCTTTTTACTATTGAATACACACTTTCTGGGAGAAACTTTTCATCGTCAGAAGGCTGTGGGGGCGATTCTGAAAGACCTGTCAACACGTGTTTGAAAACTGGCAGAAATGCTAGAACAGGTGCATTGCATGAAACGGGGACTTCTTTGAGAAATGCCATTAAAATTATGTGGATAAGTAAAGATCTGTTGTCAAAAAATTTAAGAGATGTGGTGTGACTGCAAAGGAGTGTGGAGAAATTTTAAAACTAAATTTTTATGATTTTTAGATCTTTAAAACGCAACAAGTTATATACTTTCTTATTCGGAAAAATAAAGAGAATTTAATTATTATAAACATCAAACGTTTAATTTTGTAAGGCTTAACGGGATACTTTGCTCTTTCCAGTGGATGCTCTTCAGTGTCCTATTCCTATTGGCTTAGCTGTTAGAGGGATAGATTTGACAACGCTGTAAGATTAATTTTCGTACTTTCACATGGGGATAATAAAGTTGTTACTCGATCATTAGTATTTTCTATAACAGAATTTTTATTAATTTATTATGAAAGAATTGATTGCTTGTGAAAGAATTTATGTTCTTCTCTTTTTCTCTCCAGATGAAGTTCATGCTTTAAGAGTCTAGTAAGTGGGACAAGAAAGGTTTGCTTTCCAGCCACGCCATCTGTGGAGGGACATTCTTAAGACATGCGGCGTTCTGTAACAGCATCACGCCAGAGGGCGTGTTCTTGCATTGTTACTGTTCACGTTCCGCTTTTATCTGCTGTTCTGCTTCTTGTTACATCCATCTTTCCCTTCCGTCATGCGGAAAACTTTTTGTCTAGAAAATCTCTTAGTTAAGTTTTTCGGTCATATACTTTGGAATGTGCAGCATTTTCGAACGTCTGTTTTTAACGTTTTTAGGTCATAGCCCGGATTTTATTTAATGTCAATTTGAGATGTATAAATATGTGGCAAAACATGTAATGAAGTTCATGTATAATAAATAATTTAATTTCTTTGCTAGAAAATAGAACGTTATAGTTAGTCTAATTGAAGTTAATTTAATCAGCTCACTTCTGCTGTAAATATTAAACTACAATTACTTTTACAACATCGGAATGAATGCAAAATTACTGAAAGATAATGCTCCTGATTTAAACTTTTAAGTTACATTGGAAGAAGATGCACAATTAATTATAATATACATTTCCAAATTTATTTTTCAGTTTATATTCATTTATCAGTTCATTTGTATATGCACAGAAAGAACGCTCCACCGCAAAAAGTCACCCGTGCGTATTTATACAAATATACCGAGGGTGCCAAAAATGTATTCACACTTTCACAGTAGATATCTATTTAATATATTTCAAAGTTGAACCGAAAAACAACAGAAAGGTGTAGTATGATGTTCTGTAAACAGATGTGATTCACATTAGGTTATACTAGCGTTGCTAGTATACACAATGGAGCCAAGATTATCGTTTGAACAGCGGAAAGCTATTTTGAAGTGGTATTGGAAAACCGAGAATGTTGTTGAAGTTCAAAGGCAATGGAGACGTGTGTACAGAAAAGAACCGTTTTCCGGATCTGACTCCGTTGGACTTCTACCAATAGGGAACTCTTAAGGATGTTGTATACCGTAGAAAATCAGCTACACTGGCAGCACTTCGGGAAGAAATTGAAACGGCATGTGCTGAGGACACTTTCACAAACGTTACTCAATCGTTCAACGTACTCAGAAGTGTATCGACGCTGATGGTGGACATTTTGAGCAACTGTTGTAACTGTAAAAGTCTAAGATGATTAGTGCTCATCATTTTCTGTTTCTGTGAATTCAGTTTTGTTATGTTAACAAGTTTTTTTCTTTGCTTGAAGTGTGTAAACATTTTTTGACTTGCTCTGTATTCTGAGGGGGTTATACAGTTTTTACATTAAATAAGTGAGACAAAGTAAGAAGAATGGAGTATCCAGGATTCTTATGTGTTTGTGGGTTTGTTTTGTACGCTTTCCATATGTTTCCTTTAATTTTCGCGAGAGTTAAAATATCCCAGGTCGTTAAATCGAAGGTCTTATATTGTTAGTGATAATTCTATCGTCGAATATTTCATGAATTGTATGCAAAGAAGACATGGGCTGTATGTATTGTTGCAGAGTCCTGTTGCAAAGTCGGGAATCTACGTTCCTTCACAGTTAATTCACTGAGGGTTGCGAAATATTTATCATTATTACTTTTTTCTTTTAAAATCTATTATCTTGCTGCTAATTGCTCATCCCCTTCCTATATTTTGATCATGTAAGGGTTCCTCGTGAAGCAGGTTAGGTTTTTCTGAACTCTAGTATCGGTTGTTTTGCGAATTAACATACCAATCTATATGGAACCAAGAATCGTTCATAAAAAAAGCAGGGACCAATTTTTCCCCCATGCACACTAATAACAGTATTACTTTTGAATGCAGGGTCACCCGATTTAAGTTCTTACACTGCAGTAACTTCATAAGATTTTATTCAGTAGCTTTCTAGCTATTCGAGCAGAGGAATACGAGGTTCTCGTTTACTGAAAAAGACGTCGAAGGGATGTTTTAAGGTGAACGTTCCAGAGCATGTTCATTGTTACCGTCTGCAAGTGTTTGTTAGCAGTGAAAATGAGTAGCAGGAAAGGCGCTTATGTGGGACAACCCTAAGTATATCGGTTTCAGTCTAAATTATTTTATTTCCAGATTTATTTATTTTATATGTTTTCCAGTCACTGATTAACGCTGTGTTTACGTTTCTTTTTAATTATTCTTACGAATATCCTTTCTTCGTTCTCAGTTCCGCTGAAGAACAGTGGGAGATGCTATTCATTACTGTGAAACGGTTTATTGAGCTGAGCGGATGGAAAGGTCGCGAGGAAGATGAGAGGGAACGGGAAAGGTTAACAGATGTCAACAGGATGATACTAGCCACTCCCCGCTGCAAATTACGGACGTCTTGTAAAAAGCGGCCGGAGGCAATTTTTGTTTAACTATGTTATCTAGTGTAACAAATACTTGTTGCATAAATAAAGTACAACTATGAGTTTCTGATTGCCCAGGTTACTGTGAATAGCGAACTCGACTTGCTAAAAATGTCGACATTTTACTTTGAGCGTTTAATCTGCGCAGTCTTGCGGAATTCCGCTTTAGAACCATTTGGGTATTTTAGCTGTACCGCACACCCAATGTTATTCCCAGATTTGATTACCTAACGGGTGTAAATTTCCTTGTCCTCCTATCTTGAGAGTTAATGCGCAACGTAATATTAAGCTTTTTGTTTTGTATACACGATCTTGAATGTTGAGGTTACGAGACGCTTGAGTGTGGCTGCATAGTTTGTAAGTGCAGCCGCTGCAACCAGAAAAGGGAGAGTAAAATTAGTAATTTTATTTTAGTATTTATATTTTTATTGAAAACATTTATAGTGTATTTAATAACTGAAAATAAGAAACTTTAACCTGTGTTATAAGCGATGTTGAAAACGATGTCCCTCAGCGGCAATGCGTTGCTGGCATCTGATCAGGAAAATTGCTCTATTTATTTTAACTTTTCTTCCGGAAGAACATGGCGGTTCTGTAATTCTTCATCTAATGCATAGTTCTCGTAAATAGATTTATTACAAAAAGGATTGTGGGAATTATTGCAAAGATCAGATCTCCAGAACTTATTTTGAGAAATTGAAAGTAATGTCATATTAGGAGGGCTATTGAATAAAGGAAGACCATATTAATTTTTGGTACAGTATATTATAAACTGACATTGGGGGTCAATTTATAATATATACCTGCTACTAGTTTCATTGTTGTCACTTCCGGCCGCCTGTGAGATGTGTGCAAGTTGGGGCTTTTCAGTTCCGCCTCTAGCAAAATGGAGGGGATACGTGACGAACAATATGTTCGGTTGAAATTCCTGCTGATGACATTTGGCTCTATCATTTAGATCCTAACAGAGGCAGTTTTGCAAGTGCCACCCTAAACTCCAAACTAAGGATTGATTTCGAAATCTTGTTCTCACAATCCTTTAAAGTACTCTACATCTCTTTCCTCGTACAGTTATAGACGATGCAGCCACTTGTCAAAATCACTGCTGTACTCGAACTGAGATATTGTCAACAGAGCTGAATTTATAGCTTGAGCGAAGTACTGCACTCGTTTAAAAAGTTTCCCAGCAATGCAAAATATCACTCCAGGAAACAACCAGAAGTCGCACGGTTCAAGGTCAGGGCTGTATGGTGGATGATCAAGCAACTGGACTTTGGCGACTTCCAGTTTTCTCAAATTTGCGGCTGTTTTGCTAGGAGACGCAATGTCGTACAAACGTACATTATGAAAGCGTTGCTACCTACCCTTGTATATGACACCGGAAACCGGTAATCTGTAATCTCCAATCTCCAATTCGTCTATTACTAGAACATTCCAGCCTACAGTCCAGATCTAGCTCCCAATTACTATTTTCTCTTCTCAAAACTCAAGAAGAAAATTGGAGGAAGGAAATTTAAGTCTGACGTAGAAGTGATGGATGGTGTTTATGCCCATTTTGCAGACAAGACATCTGACTCTTGGGGGGGGGGATGAAATGTTAATTCAAAGATGTGAGAAGTGCATTGCAATAAAGAGGAATTATATTGAAAAGTGAAATATAATTTTTGCCTTTATCATACCTAGAAAATGTTTAAGAACCGGAAACGTGTAAATAGGTTACAACGTTCTGTCTGTCGAACAGTAACAATATTTGTAACAGCGACCTGGGCATCGGACGATTACAATATACTCAATAGCTGCGTACAGAAAAAAAAAATCCTCCTATAATAACCCCTAACATTCGTTACTAATAGCACTAGTTGATGATATCCAAGTAGTTTACAATTGTTTGCAATAATTACCATTTCCTGTTTATGAAGAAATTGGATAAAACTGAAATATTTCAAGAAAACGTGTCATTTTAAGAGATCAAAAAGAAGCATGACACTTAGGGATTCAGCAATGAAATTAAAATTTATTATACATTTTATGGGAAAAAAAATCGACAGAAATATTTCTGCTTCATCGTTTGTTTCACTGATAGGACGCTTCTTGGGAATGCGCGCAGTACACTTTGATTTAATTTGTTATGAATTATAGAGGGTCTATTATTGGAATATTGTGATATCGGCCCTTCAACAGAGCTGTCTACCGCGCTTCCACCTAACTGCCTTCGCCATACTTGAGTGCTCATTTCCATTGTTCTTCGAGGTAATGTGCCTCATTAAGCAAAACTTTCAACCTCGCCGCAGGCAGGAACCCTCTCTTGGGGGCCGGGATTCAGTAGAGCGGAAGTAACGTGGGATCTTGGGGAAAACTCCGAGATTAACTGATCTGTACCATGGCCAATGATCCGCTGTAAAATATGATGCATTCCGCCATCTCAACGGCACTTTTGAAACTAATCTGCCCTGTGCTTGGCAACTTAAGAGGAAAATTGCACTTTTTTTTAAACGATTAATTCTGTGTGCTCTTGAAAGCGACGTTTCGCGAAAGGGGATGGGAATTAAAACCGTTCGACGGTTAAAAAAAGCTGGATGCAATATATAACAAATTACTGGCACAGTGTTGAAAGGAAACGTTCTTCTTGGGCTGTTTTTAGTATATCAGCAAAAAGCTTTCACAAGAAAACTGAGTAATGACCCCTGTGCAGGTTTTTTATTTTGAGTTCAAGTATGTAACCAAACTTTTCTCACCAGACAGTTTTTTTGTATAATATACTTTTGTAAGTTAGGCAGGCATTCCTGGTTATAATTTATAAGTTTTATTCAGAATAAGTTGGCAATACTCCACTCTGATTCATGTTGAAACTTGTTCTATCTTTGTGCAGGCTTATTGATGTTTAAACAGTTTCTAATTGCATTGTCATAGTAAACAGACAGCCAGTAGTCATTATTGTAAATATAGTGAGCCCATCAAAACTTGTAGTATTTGTGCTGATTATTGTTATATTTAATTCATTTTACAAAGATTTCAATGCGCCAACTAATATTTCGCCTCTTGTGAAAAAGTGTCAAGAACTTTGTTTTGGGTGAAAAACTGGGGATTTTGATACGCACTGATCACCAAATTTATGCTGTGTATCTTGTGTTAGGCTTCTCACTGGATGGAAAAATTGTGTACATCTAATGTCATTTGTGGTTTCTATGATTTGGAGGAAACAGAAGTATCAATCTGTTTGACTAACGTTAAAGGCATCACGTCCAAAACAAAATATACAGTTAATTATCCCAATTTGACATCTGAAATGAGACCTGTGCATGGTGAAAAGCACCCTGTACCAAAGAGTCCAGATTTCGTGATCTTAAGTGACAACTCATACAGGAGACCAAAGAAACGCGTGAAGCAAGTAGTTCATCAGAGCCTCGCTTATACGAAAATAAGGTGCTAATGGGTGATGAACATTTTGAGGAACTGTTAACATCCACCGGCTAAGAGCAACGTGGCAATAATTTTTGGAACCTCCTTGCCAGTACTTGAAGTAGGACGTGATGGAGGATGGTATTTACTCACGCTGAAAAAATCGACGAGGAGAATGTTTTGTAATGTGTACGCTGAAAGATATCCGAATAGACCCATTATTTCAAAATGGTGGATTGGACGAAGAGGAGCTGAACATTGGCCTGTCCATTCACCAGATAAAGCAAGACATATCGAGTATACCAGAAGGTATGAAGCAATGTATTACAGTTGCCTGTTCTGAAACTTCTGCTGAAATGCTACAGCAAACTTCACTTGACAGACTGGAAGCTTTTATTGTAGCTGATGAACACAACCTGTGAAGACCAGTTTTTTGTATTTCTTAAGAGAGCGTTTATTTACGGACGCTCTTTAACAGCTCAGGTCATCAGCATCCCATTCAATTCAGGGCGTGAAACGGCCGAAAAATTTTGCTCAAAGGTCTCTTATTTCAGGCTTGAGGTTCTTTTTCGTGCCGTAAATGTACGACACAGGACCCACGGCTTTACTTCCCTTCCGAAGGAAGCCATACTTAGGATTTTTACACCAGAAAAAATTCATCGATCCTGACCGGGTTTGAACCGGCGATCTTGTGTTTAGAAGGCAAGTATGGTTACCACTACCTCACCAGGGCCGACAAAGAGAGTGCTGATACATGGTACAGTGAAAATGCATAAGTACAAAATGTAACAGACGTTTTCTTGGAAATTCAGAAAGGGTGAAAACACACACACTTATAAAAGTAAACATACGAACATCGAGCCTAGTAACTAAGCAGTTTAATGTAGCAGATAATTGTAAAAGTTTAAACTTTTCATAATACGATAACTCGTCAACTACTTGCATAAGAATCCTGCAAAAAACACCATTGGCATTCCAGTTTCTTCTTGTTGTGTTTTATTGAAAAATAAAATGGCTTATTCAAGAAATACGTGTTTTAATAATTATTAACATCTGTGCATTAATTGCAATTATGAGCCACTCCCTTAACATTAATCTGTGAATTTTTTTTTTAATGATTTATTTATGGACGCTCTTTAACAGCTCAGGTCATCAGCGTCCCATTCAACTCAGGGCGTGAAATGGCCGACAAATTTTGCTCAGAGGCCACTCTTTCAGGCTTGAGGTTCTTTATCGTGCCGTAAATGTACGACACGGGATCCACGACATTACTTCCCTTCCGAAGGAAGCCATGCTTAGGATTTTTACGCCCCGATAAAATCCATCGGTCCTGGCCGGGTTCGAACCCGTGATCTTGGGTTTAGGAGGCAAGTATGGTAACCATTACACCACCAGGACCGACAATCTGTGAAAGCAGCACATCAATAGTACCTTCTATTTCTGAAATATTTGCGTGCAAATTTTAGGTGAATCATCAGGTATACAGTATCATCATTTTATGTCCAAGTAACAATGTAAATATAAAAATAAGTTTACGACTGTAATTTCAAAGAAAGCAACAGCGCTTAGGTGTCCCGTAACTAAAATAATCTCACTGTAGAAATTGCGGGGCATTTGTGCATATATTATGTATTTAAGAGAACAGGTGTGTTAATATTTTGAAGATTACAATAAATTGTTTCTCAGCCGGCCGTGATTTGTCAGAAAACTATTAAAATACCATAGCTGCAGGGTTTCCTGCCTTACGTTGAGGTCTTTAGGCTATCTAAACATTTTCTTATGAGTGTGTTGTTTGTAAGACCGCATTTGTCTAAGCCAGTTACTGAAAAATGGCGCTATAATTTCCGACAAAGGCTACAGATGTATGAGTGAATATTTATGTTTTACCGTGTGTATTGTTTGATTCGACACCCGGTCTACAGATTTTTGCTTTATTGTGAAGAACACTCTATTTCACCAGAGAGCTTCACATGTGTTACACTTGTTTCGTGTTTGCCACACATGTGTTATATGAAACTTGTATCAGCCAACATCTGGCCACATCTGCACTCCAACTTCAAGTTATCGATGGGTTTAATTTCAAAACCCTTCCGGGCAAGGTCCCAACTTTGTGTCTCCCTGAACACCAATCTGCAGAATGACTAGAAACTGGGGAACGTGTGATGAATTGCTGACCCGGCTGTCAAAAACTGCCTCAGTAGCTCTATCGTTGTAATCTGGGAAAGATTCTAGCCAGCTGCGAGTTCATTTCGACCGTTTGAAATTTTGTTGGATGTAGCAAGAAAAAGGAGCCTTTTTTCTGGTAGGAGAGTTTTGGAAAGACGAGAGAAGAAGAAAAACAAGACGCTGGTTTTGATTACATACATTCTCTATTATTTTTAGAAAATAACACACGTGCAGTGCGTCTCAGTCAGCCATCTGCCGACCTCGTACGTGAGATTTCTGTAGATTTTATAGGATTTTATAGGATTCACCACACATGTCTTAATAGTTGCACTTTTTGAAACTAGGGGTAAAACTGCTCAAGTTATGTCCATTACCCTCTAAATAAGGTGCTGTCATCAGAAATCTTACATCTTCTTTTATAATATGAGGTGTGGCATAATTTCGTTGAACTTTTTTTTATTAAATTTTATAAGGGCTCTTGCGCTTGCAGCATGCCACTCACCAATTTTTTCATCGTGTAAAGAAAATTTGTAAATTATCGCCGATTATTTGTGCTCCAGTGCTATAATATGCCAAGTAACAAATATAGCCTTTTATGTAAGTTAAACTTATTGGGGAAAATTAATAACTGTAGATCGGAATTGTTCTGCAAAACCCAATTACAGAAATTCAAACAACTTATGCCGTCAGGCGGTGTAATAGTTTGACTACATCTACTCTGGAAGATTTTAATTTTAGCAATTTATTAGCCCTGTGGGTTGCAATGTTCTAGTAATGGACGAATTGGAGATTCTCGGAGATTGTTGCAATATAATCTGTCAGAACTATTTTCGGTTGGAAATTATATATTTATCGATCTTGTTTCCAAGGACTATTCAATAGAATGACCAAACTTTTATTTTGACAACAAACCTTTAAACATCCTCATATTTTTGATGATCTTTTTCAAAGCAAACAATGCATCTGTTCCAGTGTATCTGCCAGTCTTCAAAGACATGCTGGAAATCGTCCCCGACTGCTTCTGGTGATAGAAAAAACATCTTCAGTTTTGAAAAAGAAAAAAGTCACCCGGGGCTAAATTTGGGCAATAGGAAGGGCGAGAAACACACTTTACGTTGATTTTTCTGATATGTTCAGTAAAAATATTTGCGATGTGCCACCATACGGCATGAAAATGTTGCTTTTTGCTTATGATACGAGTTTTCTCTGTAGTATTGCCCAGTTACAGCTGTGTGTGCACGTATGACATGCTGGTAAACCAATCCTTGAATATTGAAAAAAGGAGAATACAACAACTTTCAAAGTAGAAGCAACCGCTTTTACTTTTAATGGTGTTTGTTTGGTTTTCTGTTAGCTTTCAGGATCGAATTGATTTATCATCAGTAATTACCTGTCAAAAAACTCCACGTCGTCCTATAACTGCATGGAATCCTGCACGCAGCAGTCTTGGAATCCACCATGCACATACACGTCTCATGTGCAACGTTTCAGTTACCAACTGGTGTCACCCAGTAAATTTTTCAGAATTTCTAAAAATGTTTTTAGTGTTACTGGAGAATACTCTCTAACGACAGCAGTGCTGTTAATTATTTCTTTCTTTAGAGCTCGAACCGTTCCTTTGAAATTGATTCCCCTTTTAAACATTTTAAGTCATCTTCGAGTTGTGCTACAGGGAAGAACAGACTCTGCATTTGTTGACGAAAGCAGAATTTCAGAGCAGTTCATCGCGTTTCATCTTAGCATAAAAATTTAGCGATTCAATGTCGGTAAACGGAACTACAATAAGAATTTCATATGCATATCATAACATTTATTGAATACAGACTTTAAACATTCTGAAACACGTGTAGAGTAATTGTGCGGAAAAATGAATTTTCAAGTTCGCATGCTATTGAAATAGAATTATTTTATTGCAGATATTTAAAGATCGCAGCCATTTAAATATACCATTAAATGACCATGTATTCCCAAACAACCGAAACCACTACAGCACCAAAAGAAAGTTATGCTTTGTGTTTGGGGATTATGTATCCAAGATGGCTCGTGGTTGGGCGTTTGTTGCACCCACACACCCACCATATTTTGCAGACGGTGGACGAACAAATTGTAGTTTTTTTTTCCTTGGTTAATTACTTCCGAAGACATCAATCGCGAACTTTTTTTTAATCTAGACTGAGCTGGATGTATTTTAATTCTATAACAATATATAGTTAGTAGAAGATTTTAATACCGATGGAGGCTGTATTTAATATTTTGTTCAGCATATGAAGCTTTGATATGTAACCGACACAATATATTTGGTTACCTTACAGTGTTAGTTTGTATGGTAATGAGCCTTTCACATAATGCTACGTATGCTATATAGAAAGCGCGTGATTTAAATGATATGCAACGCTAAAAATTTGTTGATGCGTTTTGTTTCTGGATCAAACCGACATATCCATGTTTCGTCACCCGTGACAATATCAGAAACACGGCCAGACTTTCTTTAGTTAAATTTTTGCAGTTTTTTGTTGGCACCATTGCACCATATGGGTTTCTCTATTTTGACAAATTATCACTTACTTTTTTTTTTTTTTTTTTTTTTTTTTTTTTTTTACATGAAAGTGTTCATGAAGGATGGTTGAAAAACTCGGTGAACTAATCGCTAATGGCAGCTCAGTGTTCTTGTAGGTGAGTCTTGGATCTTCCCTGATCATTGATTGTTTCTTTTCAGTGATGTTCTTCCCAGTCACTACTGTTGTTGGTCTGCCACTCTCCTCTTCATCTTGAAAACATTTCCGCAGTCTCCTAAATTCTCCAAACCAGCGGAACACAGTAGCACGTGAAGGAGAAAAGTACTTTCAAATGCTCAAGTGACTGCGTTTCATTTAAACCACATTTGAAATCGTACAAGATCATCGCACGGAAACGCTCTCTCTGAATCTCCATAATGCTGCACCATGTTCCTTTTCGAACGGCAGCGGAAGGCAGCCGACATAACCGAGCTCAATATCATGTATAGTGGTAGTGTGACTAACAAATATGCACTAGGCACGTACTGTCTGTAATAATAAGTATTTTTACCATGGCAACAGCAAACACTCAACATTTTCGACCCAGTTTTATGTCTCAGTAGTTAATAGTTTGTATTATTGATTACTTTCCTATGCTATTTATCTCAAATAAAAACTTTTATCACAGACAAAACACGTTACTAAATTATGCACCACTGAATAGATGACGTGTTTATCGTCTCTTTTGGTGCTTCGGAACTGGCTCGTGTATCCAATTAGTGTTAAGTACATTTATAATTACTTTGTCAACTTTTGCCAAGCGTACAGAGTTGAAAGCTGATTAATTATCTGAAGGTAAGTAACTTTATTCTAAAATATGGCTGACAAAGATTTACCTCACCACGTTTTTCACTCAAAATAAAGTTTGGACGAGAGTGACAAAAACAAATTGAATAATTAGTTTTTATTGAAACCCGCAGTCCACGATCGTGCCCTGGCGTCGCCATGCAAAACGTTTTTCCTCTCCACCGTGAAAATTTAATGGCGGAATTTCTTTAGCAAGTTGAGCAGTGTGGTTGGAGAAACAAAAGTTTCTCCTTTGTAGGCCAATACATCATAGCTACACCCTAAGGGGGGGGGAGGGGGAGGTAGAAAGAACTTTCTAACAACTCCTAATTTTATGGGTAGCGAATCATAATCACTTTCCACCTTAGCCCCAAGTTATTGAACTAAGAGAAAACTTGCTCCGCCCAGTTCTTCTCACGTGGAATAATTCGGTCTAGTTTAAGCTTCCGAGTTTTCTGAACTTTTATTTATACCTTTACATTTTAAACGCAGTTGTACTTGTTATCCAGTTTATAGTTATGATACATGTTTCTATTTAACTGTCACAAGAGGGTCTGGGTGAATTTATCTGGAAAGTGTTTCACGAATAAAATAAGAACGTAAATATAATTCTCCTAAATTTGGCTTACAGAATTGTAATATTTTTTATTATGAATACTTAACCATTTCAAGCCATATTGCAACAGACCAATGTCAGTAATGGCAACAGAGAAGAGCTAAATTCAGGCTTAGGACTATTTCATGAATAGAATAAGAGTATAAGTAAATTTTATTTGAAATTCCACGCGGATTATTAACAATTACATACAATATTATACTTACCTATTCAGAAACCTGCATCGCTGCGAGTGGCCGAGGTCGTTAAGGCGCGGATTTGTGAGCGGGAGGTCTGGTGTTCGAATCCCGCCAAGACCGTCCTTCCTGACTGAGGTTTTTTCCAGGTTTACCTCACTCCTCATAAATGGCAAATGCCGGGGAGGCACCCAAAACTTAGAACCTTTCCTTCCTTTAAAAAAAAATCTTTCCAATATATCATCTCATCTCATCTATCACCAGTGTTCATCGCCTGTGGTGCCTCTGTAGCAAAAACGGGCGTTAAAAAAAACTGTGAGAATGAAATAGACGAAAGTGGACTATTACAGCTGCTATCCTTTGGTCTACTAATACCAACTGAGAAAAACAAAACAGATATATTTTTACTGTTCAACGTATTTATTACAATTTTACAAATTGTAATAATTTACAAATTGATTTCAGAATGTTTGGCTGAATACGCACAAACAATTGCTTGAATGAATACACATCAAGTGTATACAATTATTGAAAACACAGATATCAAATTTGAATGAAGGGGCTGCAATTTCATGGATACAAAGGACATGGGAATTCGTAGATAAAGTTGTGGAAACAGAACTCCGTATTTTATTTGCTATTGCCGAGTTATGGTCTTGATTAATCTGTATGATGTTCAGGAATTATAGTGGGGGTTTAGAGTTGGCTTCACTGACTAGAAGTCAAATGAACTACGCTTGATAAAGGGGTTTGATAAAACTTTACGATAATTTCACTGCGACACCGGACTGTGATTGGTCAGAATTCACAAATTTTCTTCATTTCATTGATCGACTTTATGATAACGTCACATAAGTGAAATGCTCCTGCTGTTTTCACTAAAAACTACGTTTATTAATTTGCCGTTAGGTTTTGACATACGAGGTCTGTTAAAAAAAGCAATTGAATTCTTCATTATTTTTACCTGCATCTTATTGATCTTTCTCTCGCATTAGGTTATATGCCCCTCTATTACAATGAACTTTTTTTTTACCTTCTCAATTCAGTTCAATCTTGGCATTTCAGCTTTGGAATTAAGAAAATTCGTAGGTGCTATGTCAGAAGAAATTGCAGCAATATATATTGTACAAAAGTCGCGAACAAGCAACGATGATTTCCAGTTGTAGTTTTTTGTACTATATTTATTATACAACATGGTTCAATGCAATCAATATCCTCCCCACCAACGTCAGTGCATTTTTGCCAACTTCCTTGTAACTCCATTATGGCGTCGCGAAACCGTTGTTTGCGAGTACTATGCCACCACTTTTGGACATCTGCCTCCTCGTTGTTGTCGAATAAGTGAGTATGGTGGGTGCGGCACAAACGAAACCCTAGCGATGCCAACTTTGCAGTCGTGTTGCTGGTGTGGGACCGCTCATTGTTATTTTTGCGGAACATTTCTGTCGATCACTTCTCCTTTCGTCGTTGCTGAATTCTGTGTGTAAATGTCTCACAGTACACCTCGCTGTTGAAAGTCGTTCCTTGAGGAAGCCAGTCTATCATCAGTATGCCTGACGGTGATCATTTGCTTGTCCGCAGATGGAGCAGCACGCAATTTCCTTGGGCATGGACTCCCTGAATGGGTTGAACTTTCTTATCTGGTGAGTGGTTGGTAACACTGTTACTCGTCATTAGTCACCTGCCTCTCCATAAAGTCCGGGTCCGCTGACGAACTAATTGATCCAGCTGATCTTCTGTGCAGGAGTTACATCTTGACCACATACCGCAGCTAAAAGTCTGTAAATTTCTGCAGTTTTTACCTTTTCATTTCACAAAAATCATTGCAGTACATTTTTGTACATGATAGTCGCCTTCCATCTTGTCCACATCTTTCTGTACTTGACAACAAATGAACAAAGTCCTTTCGCTACACAGTCACAAACACTGCTTACAATGCCATCTACCTTCTAGCCCATTTAATCATTCCGAACGCTCCTCCTACCATGTTTTTATGTCAATTTTGCAACATTTTACTATGTTCCACACTTTTCTATCTTAAGACATTTTTTTTTTTTTTTTTTTTTTTTTGAGAAACAAGTAAAAGTTATATTACAATGATTACCTTTTAAGTTCTTACGAAAACTAGGAAGGAAACAAGCATATTGTTTTATTGCTTTTCAAAATATTTACTTTAAGATTTATGTACTTTGCATGTGTTCAAACCAATTCTCGAAACATTTTTTCCACTCTGAAGTTGGTATCTCAAAAACATGGTTTTGAAAGACTTCAATAGCTTCTTGAGGTAATGTAACTCGCTATACAAGCATTATTTGTTCAACATTCGGTAACAAAAGGACGTCGTTAGGCAATAAATCAGGTGAACACGGGCAATATTTGTCCTCCTTCAAACAACCAATTGTTTGACGTGCTGTGTGAGAGCTGACATTGTCATTATGAAGAATGATGTGTTATTTTTGGTTTCGTCGATGACTTCTGGCAAGCATTGTTGTATACCATTCAGTATTAACTGTTTTTCGATCCTCTAAAGGAATGGTTGCGATATGTTCAGTACAGCCGAAGAAACAAACGATCATTTTCCTGGAAGTGCTTCGTGCACGAACAATTTTTGTGGGAATCGGTTCATCTTGGAGTTTGCTTAGTTTCCGGTTCATACGAATATATCAAAGTTTCGTCACCTGTTACGATGTTGTATGCGGATTTTGCAGTTACTCCGTCAAATGCGGAAACCATCGGGAACAGATCTTTTTCACAGCTAAATGTTCATGCAAAATCAAATGTACTGCATTCTTCAATGTTCTTAAGAAGCCTCTATCTCACCTGTAAGTCACATGCCGATCATCTTCATCTTCAACCATGTTGCGTACAACATCGATGTTTTTTTTTTGGAATGACAACCGTTTTGGGTTACCTTCACAAAATTCATCACTGACCATGACGAAATTGTGCAAACCAATTGTAAACAATCTTTTCTCATACTGCTTCATTACCAAAGTTGAACAAAGCGATTCTGTGTTGATTAGGTCTTTACTAAAATCATTAAAAAAAAAAAAAAAAAAAAAAAAAAATCATCCAACGAAAACCCTCAAGTGAAATTTCCATCTTTTCGCAAAATTGCTTTGTTTAACCGCTCACTGCAAACAAACTATTATGCCAATTTCTAAGCTGCAACTGTTTTCACAATAACAAATGTCAATTGTTTAGAAAATAGTAATGACATATCTGAATAACGTCATCGAGTGGTAACCTCTATAATTCTATTACGTTATTATTAAATATAACGTTGTATCGTTTAATCTGTTAGAAGATATTATTTTAACATAATATTTATCTAGTATTTTACTAATCGAAAATGAAATATTTTAAATTGGATTTGATTGTTGTTTGATATGTTTCCAAATGGAACACCAATCGCCGGTGGAGCCTCTCCCCAAGTCTTTAGAGCACCACAGAAGGTTCTCCTCTATACCAGGCCCCGGAGAAGAAACTCAAAGCGCAAGTAACCCTTACACCGCACCAGGTTTCTTAGCCCTGGCATTATCCACTTTATAGTAGAACTATTGGAATGAAATGATATGCAGAAAATTCGCAGAAAGAATAGATCAATCGCAGCATTGCTTAAGCGACCAGGGGAAAACCCGAAAATATCCAAGGTCAGGAAAATGAACTCCAAGGGAATGCAAGTCTAGTGCTACTGCTGGTCGCTCCGTTACGTGTGTAATTCCGAATATTAAATAACTTCCCTCTAAAGACACATCTGGTTGTATTTGGGAACGCTGGAATAATACATTCCGTCTTCTAGGAGTTCAACACCCACCACACAACCCAGTTTTGGCACTTCAGTGGCTTTAACGCTTTCAAAAATAAATAAATATTATTGGAAATAAATACTAAATGACGACATTAATTTGAAAAACGGAATATTGGAGTATTTGGTAATTGAAAGGTATAGAAGTTGTAGTTTAAGTTGCGCTGTTCAGCAAGGTATTGGCAGTACAAACTCCGTTTTTTTCGACTGGGATAAATGCGAACATGTGTTGACAGTCAAGCGACGAGAGGCCGATATAGATTTACTGCAGGAGGACATGATTGCTGTTGATGTATTGGCAGGACTGCTGCAGTATATCCTGAAGCTTTCGAAAACTAATGACACCCGCTAATGTTGTCAACCCTGATGAAAATGTGATATCACTCCATTATGTCCCTCATTGATAGATGTTCCCCTGCAATTTTCGCACTTTATATCAATAAATCTGCCTATCGTCTTATCGGCTGCGTGCTAAAACAGATTTAGAAGCGTATTCATAATGATAAACCGTAGACACGCGTCAGATCAACTCGCGCGATTTAAGATGGATGCCCCTTCCATTGACTCCCTTTGTACAAATCGGAGCTTTCAAATTTACGCATCATAAATAATATTTGTATTTAATAAATGCGCAAAAATATATTATATGAAAATAAATATTTAAAATTATTTAGTTTGAAGTAAACTTTTATTTTAAATATGTTCTAAAAAGAAAGTAAACTAATCTTCTATTAGTTCAATAATCTTGAGCTAAATTATGGAGTTTGGTTATTCCGCTGTGATTTTTTAATTTTGATGCCAAGAATTCATTGATACCCACTTCCACGGCTTCAATGTTTTCGAAATTTCTTCCAAGCAGGAAGTGAGCCATGGATCGAAACAGGTGGTAATCTGAAGGCGCAAGATCAGGGCTATATGCTGGGTGTGGTAGCAGTTCGATCATTCCAAATAGTTCTGCTGCAAAACTATTTTGATTAACTGAGTATATCTGTCTCAAAACTTTATGAACCCCCAGTGAATCGCTGAATATTTCCAACATTACTTCGGGGCCGAACGATTTGGTTTAGCTCTGGCGTTGACAGGCTGACGGGGATCGAGTCCTTGTTTCGAGGTGTCATAATATACACATTTTTCATGACACGCTTCCTCAGAATTTGACCTCTGATCTTACCTTAAATCATGTCACTTGGCTTTTATCTCCTTCCTAACTCTGGAAAAAAGGTCAATTTTTATACACAATACGTCCTGCCCTTTCATTTGCTATTGTTTTAACTTTTTTGGGTAGCAATAACACAATACAGGAGCAGTGCTCTATCTCATAGATGGCTGCATGTGTGTATCGAGACCCTTGGTCAGATGAAGAGCAAGAAAGCCTGACGAGAAGATTCAGCAAGTTCGGGAAATGGTACTGGCGAACCGACAATGAGATTACGTGATCTTTACAAATTATTGTTCATTCTACCTGTCAAATCTGACACGACGAGCTTTGTGCGAGATGGTTGCCAAGAGACACCGCAGAGCACAAGCGCAGACATGTTGAGATCTGCCAACACTTACGCGACAGCTACAGCAATGAAGACACAGCCTCTTTTTGGGGACGAAATTTCTATGAGCCGGAAGTCAAGCGCCAAAGTATGAAGGGAAATCAACTCCAATAAAGAACAAATTGAAGAAGTAATATTTCACAGTAAAAGTCATGCTAACAGTTTTTGCAACTAAAAAGCTCCTATAGCGGGTGATCACCTGGAAAAGGTCTGTGCAAGATACAATTGCTTATGGGCCAACAATTTGAAGCTAGCTATTCACACCAACGTCTAGGATTATTATCGAAAAATGTATTGTTGCATGAAAATGCAACTTCGCACTGTTGGCCAGACCGCTGAATCCGTTAACCATTTGGGTTTCGAAATGCGGGAACATCCTGCCTACAGTGTAGATCTATCATATTTTCGGATCTCTTGAAGATGCTTTATGGGCCGTTCGTTGATTTTCTATATAGGAGGAAGTGAGGGTTGCGCGACCAACCGGAAATGTTTTTGGAGGCAATAAGCAAGCCTATGGATTGCTGAATCAAGTGCAACAAAAATGAAAAACTGTATAGAAAAATGACGTACTTGTTTTCAACCTACAGTAGTGGCATTGATTCTGGACACTTTAGAAAAGTTTGCTAAACATTGCATTAAGCCTTTGAGCTGACATTAGCGATTAATTCGCCAGGTGTTTCAACCATCTTTCATCTACTAGATGGATGCCCCATAATTTGTACTCGTCTGAAGCAGAGAAGCCCCACAGGGTGTAGCGGTGCCAAGAAATACTGAAAATGTGGAAAGTCTCACCGTGTTTCAGATATTGTTGCGGGTGACGAAACATTTATACATAAGTTTGATCCAGAAACAAAACTCCAGTCCTCCATTTGAGTTTTCCCTGATGACCCGTCAAAGTCAAAGGAGTGTGAGAAAGAAGAAGGTTGCCTCCTTCTTTTCCACAAGTGATCACGTGGCAACCAGTTGGCTAGAAAATCAGAGAACTGTTACTACAAAATGGTACACAGAAGTTTGCCTTCCGTAAGTGTTGCAGAAAATCCATGAACGACGTCCAAAGACAGCAATAAGGGACATTTTGTTGCACCATGACAATGCATCAGCTCACACTACAATGGAGTTTTTGCAAGAAACTAAGTAAAAACTAATGACTCTTATAGTCCTGACTTTGAGGTCACCGATTTTCTATCCCCGAAGGGCGGTTGCAGAATACGAGGAGGAGTTATCTGCAGTGCCGGAAACTGAGTGACGTGGATGCTTCCAGAAGTGGTTCCAGAGGATGGAACGCTCATACAGTGCCGAGGAAATACCTGGAGAAACTTGGATAAACGAAACATTTCTATCAGTGTTCATTATTTGAGGTCTCAACACTTGTCTAGTGGCCCTCGTACATCGTATTTTTTTCATTCTGCTATTGCATGCAGTTTTAATGTGTTCTCTAACATGTACATTTTAATTACATGGTGAAAACTTTAATTCTTCTAGGTACTGATCATACAGATATTGTTCCAAAATGTCATATTCAGTTAGAAACTGAAAACGAACTCCGCACATTGATCAAACCTATGGGAAGAGGTGGTGTTTTACGAAACTAAATTTAGTAGCCTTCTGCATCAAGATTTGGAAGGAAGCACTCATATGCATTGATAGTATTTTGTTTGCTACCTTATTTTAATGTTAAATTTTAAAACTGTATGAACAGAAACCCCTCGATCATATAAACAACACATTCTTGTCATTCTGGCTTTCCCATCAACATAATCAGACACCAATTACTTGTAGATTTAAATGAGTTCAAGCTGTAAAGCAGTTGTAAGATATATCTTTGATATAATAACATAAAATGAGACACAAAAGAAGGAAAGAATAGATTAATAAGGAATATACATTAAAGATACACAAGTAAAACGAAAATTCCGCCTGTATTAAATTTTTTTGTCCGAGATAATTGAAACTGTATTTTTCATGTGGTCCCATTTGGAGTCCAATTATCTGCCAAAGTTTTTTTTTTTTTTTTTTTTTTTTTGGTGGAGGGGGAACTGGGCAAATAATTTTAAAATTACAGAGAGATCAAACGAATTCCGCGCGTTTGAGTTACCCGATATTCTTCGAGAAAATTAAAAGCCATTTATATGTAAGAGGGCTAAATAGATTTTTTAGCCTACTTTCTAACGCGGTAACGTTTATCAATGAGGGCGTTTACAAAAGAATGACGGAATATTTGCAAATTATTAGCCTAACACAGAAAATGGAATTGTACTTCGAAACAAAATTTTATTTACTCAAACATAATCACCCTTAAGTGCATTCTTAATAATGTTTCATTCGATGACAATTTCTTCGCTTTTAAATGGGTTTTCAGCTTAGGAAATAGATTATAGTCTGCAGGGGCTAAATTTGGCGAATTGGGATTATGGTCTATAAATTAAACGCATCTTCTTTAATTTTCTGCATTGCAATCATGGACTTGTGCCAGTGTGCATTATCATGCAAAAATTAAAAAGTATACATACCAAGGGTGCCAAAAATGAATACACACTTTCACAGTAGATATCTATTTAATATATTTCAAAGTTGGACCGAAAAACAACAGTAATGTGTAATTTGATATAAACAGATGTGACTCACATACATTATGATAGCGTTGCTACGTGACCGGCAAATCAACAACGAGCAATCGAAGCCAAGATTATCGTAAATTAACAATGAACAAATGAAACCAAGATTATAGTATGATATTCTCTAAACGGGCGTGACTCACATTGTTATGTTAGTGTTGCTACAACAAAATGGAGCCAAGATTATCGTTTGAACAGCGAAAAGCAATTTTGAAGTGGTATTTGAAAACAGAGAATGTTGTTGGAGTTCAAAGTCAATGGAGACATGTGTACAGAACATTTCAATATGAGAATTTTTAACATTTAATACTATAATGAATACATATACATTACATGACAACTGTTAGCAATTCTAGAATAATTGCAGTGATCTGTCATTTAAAAAGAAAAGTATTTCAAATAATCTGCTACTGAGTAAAATGAATTGTTTCAAAGGTACTTTTCAACAGCTTCTTACAAAATGTTGAAATTTTCTATTTTTAATAATATTACTAGGCAGAGTGTTAACATTTTTAACCATTTCATAATAGACAGTTTTGCATTGGGACGATGGTTATTCCCCTTTTGTCTGGGTCTGTCATGAATGTTCATATTTGTTACAATTTTTTTTCAATAGTGTTTAACTCCCGTTTTTACTGCTAAGGCACCACAAGCGGTGGACACTGATGATACATGAGATGAAACGATATATTTAGAAACGAATTTTTTTAAGGAATAAAACTTAAATTTAGGGTACCGCTCCGACATTTGCCATTTATGAGGACTGGGAAAACCTGGAAAAAACTTCAGTCATGGAGAGTGGTCTTGGCGGGATTCGAACCCCGTTACCTCCCGCTAACGAGTCCGCGCCTTAACGATCCGACCACCCGTGGTGGTGTTTGTTATAAAATAACTTGATTGCATACATAGATTTTTAAGGTGTGGAGTATATACATATAATGTAGGATTAATCTGCTGATCAGATCTTTGTATGGATGTCTGCTATGGGTATTGGAAATTGTTCTAATAGCCTTCTTGTGTCAAGAATATGTTATATTTCTACCAAATTCCCCCAGAATTATATTACATATTCTGATTTATTTCCATAAAATTCACAATGCAAAATCAGTTACACTTACAATCCACAAAGCAACATCTGTTATATTAAACACTTTCTGTTTTGTTGATGAGAATAGTTCCAATACAAGGACTTACCATTAACCCTTCGTAATGAGAAAAATTTCTCTTAGCTGTGATGTTTACATTTTTTATAGTTTAATTTGCAGTGTGTGGTGAAAAACAACTGTGTACTAATTGTACTACAAATTTACTTGTTCTGTGTGTATATGCAAACATTTTACTCCTGAGAGAGAAATTTACGGTTTTAACAAAACTAGTATCGAGAGATAACCGCACTAGTCACAGCGGTGAAGTGAAAATTGGATTTGTTGGAAATTTGCAGAGAGACCGCAATCACCAATAACAATTGTCATCCCCTTTTATGTTTTTATTATTTTTACGAATGTAAATCAATAGGTTTCACATACAAATAAAATATGTATTCAATACATGAAAAATAAATATATTACCTTTGTGACATTTAATAAATAAATAGAGATAAAATTAATTCTGTTCCTTCATTCTAATACATCAGGACATACTGTCCGCACGATTTTATTTTCTTATTCTTTATTTCAAGTGTTCATGCCAATTACAATACACTGAGGGTGCCAAAAATATATACATACTTTCACAGTAGATATGTACTTAAATTTTTTCAAAGTTGAACCGAAAAACAACAGTAATGTGTAGTATTCTGTAAACAGATGTGACTCACATTGTTATGTTAGTGTTGCTACAGCAAAATGGAACCAAGATTATCCTTTGAACAGTGGAAAGCAATTTTGAAGTGACATTGGAAAACCGAGAATGTTGTTAAGTTCAAAGGCAATGGAGACGTGTGTACAGAACAGAACAGAACCGCCAACGCGAGTCAAAATTGCACGCATTCGAGACAAATTTGAGATTCATGGTTCCGTATGAGACGTTGGCAAGGGTAGATCTGGGAGACCTCGCAGAGCAACAAGCCCCGGGTCCTCATGTACACGTGAGACCGGGGTTAGCAGAACCAGCGTACGTTGTATTATTAAAACAACAAAGTTGAAAGTTTTCATCCCAAGACTTTTGCATGCATCAAATGAAGATGACCCTGATCGGGGAATGCAGTTCTGTAAGTGGTTTCGGAACATGGTGCAAGAGGATGAGGCCTTCTAAGGAAAGTTGTTTGGTCCGATGAGACACAATGCAAGTTGAACGGAATTGTTAACCGGAATAACTGTGTCTACCGGTGTGTACACAATTCGCATGTTATTTTGGAAAAGGCTGTTAATTTACCTGGAATTAATGTTTGGTGTGGGTTGTCATCTAGGGGTCTAATTGGACCATTCTTTTTTGAAGGAACAGTAACTGACCCAGTTTACCTGAACATAATACGTACATCCGTCTTACCCGCCATTCATACACTCTATGGGAATGAGGAATTTTACTTCCAACAGGATAGTGCACCACCACATTATCATCGAGATGTACGTGCGTACCTTGATGACAAGCTTCCAAGGCATTGGGTAGGACGAAGAGGTCTGATTGATTTTCCACCGCCGTCTCGGATCTAACTTCGTTGGACTTCTACCTATGGGGAACTCTTGAGGATGTTGTATACTGTAGAAAATCAGCTACACTGGCAACACTTCGGGAAGAAATTGAAACAGCATGTGCTGCAATCGCTGAGGACACTTTCGCAAACGTTGCTCAATCAGTAGTTAACATACTCACGAGTGTATCGACGTCGATGGTGGGCATTTTGAGCAACTGTTGTAACTGTAAAAGTCTAAGATGATTAGTGTTCATCATTTTCTGTTTGTGTGAATTCAGTTTTGTTATGTTAACACAGTTTTTTTCGTAGTTTGAAGTGTGTAGTTTGGCATCCTCTGTAGTTTAAATCGTTCTGTAAAATGCGCTTTAGGTCTTTGGGCTCTTTTTCAAAAAATAATTTAATATGATCAGCCATGTTGTACCTAGTCTTATCATAAATACTATCACACTGCGTAACAGCCTGCACCTTCCTGAGTTCTGGTGTTAGTTTTCAAGATGGAATGGGGCGATTATGAAAATTATGTAGCTGTCGTACCTTTTCACAAGGTAGGCAACTCCCCAGGGGAGATTTTTAAAAGTCTCCTGGAACCTGAAAATAAACAAAGGGTTCGTGTACCGTACTGTCCAGTGCTTCCTTGAGACTACAACTTTGAAATACCACCACAGGCAAGGAAGACCATGCACTAAACACTCTCGACTTATCTCGGCAAGTGTTGAAATGAAGCCCAGGGTGAACATTTGACGGCAGAGAAAAATGACCTTGGAAGAATTCAAACTTTACTGCTACTTACGCTGTTAATTTTGTTGAATAATTGTTGAGACGATCGTGGGATTTAAACGATTTTTGTTATATTGTTTGATTCTATCCTCAGGAGAAAAGAAAAATAGGTGAAAAAGCTAATCTTGCCTTTTCTGGAGCATTATTAATTTTTTCCACCTTGGTTATGAATATATGTATGTTTGTAGTTCTACTGAGATAAACATCTCTGCACTTACAATTGTGAACAAGGGTATATAAGCTCAATTCGGACCCTTTTACTATTTAACGTCAAAGTCAAGTAATTGTGTTGATCGAAGAAGGGAGGGCGGTTCACGGCGGTGCAAGCTGGGGAGACAGTATTAAGAGTTTATGGCACTCGTAAAGCTAGGGAGCCAAGCAAGACACTTTGAGGATAAAGCCAGGCGATTTTCATTCCATGCTTAGGGAATACTGTGGCGACATAGGATTCTCTGTTCTCATAGAACGATCCGTAAAATATTAGAACCTTTTGAGCTATAGGGACGCATCTGGTACACGCGTGTTCAAATGGTTTCGTATTGGATATGATGAAGAGGGTTGTTTTGCAATCACTTTTACTGTTGAGAAAGGATTGACTTTATTTCTAACTTTGCATACCATAGAAGTGAAACGTTATTTAGCGGGAGTTTAAAGCCAGGGTGTGCAACTTAACTATTTGTTTATTTTTTACCCTGACAAGTTAAATTTTTGAGGCCTTCTCTTCCAACCTCCCAATAGAAAATCCAGCAAAAATACATAATACAATATCTAGTCATTTAAAACACATAAAAAGTCACATTAATAGTGCATGTAATATAAATATTACATATTTTAATGTAGTTAGGAAGTTGATAAGATAGTGCTGAATTCCAGTTGTTCTTCAATAATTGTTCTCAAGTACAAGGGAGTAGGAAAAGAAGAAGAAGCGATAGACTAACTGTTGTGATCCCTAGATTGAGATTACACGTTTAAATTGCTTTGTTGTCCGACAATCTCTGACTTCAGGAGGAAGGGAGTTCCACTTTCTGGGAACTGACACGCTGAATGAGGTTGTTCGGTGACGAGGAATAGACAGTAAAGTCATATCCCGGGTTCGAGGTAGGGACAGGTATACGAAGTGAGAGGCGATATGCTGAGTGGTGGAGGTACGGAGGATTTTGAACAGGAGCGTAAAAGAATGGATAGATCTACATTCTTTTAGAGGTAGCCATGACAGTTGATTGTATAGGGGTGTCACATGATCAAATTTACAAATGTTGAAGACGAATCGAACCCATACATTATGAACATGTTGTAATGTTACCCAGTATTCAGATTAGAATACAAGACATCTAATAAGCAAAGTGAGACATAAGAAACACTTGAATGAGATTCTTTATGCGAATGAGAGGTAGATCTGTTGTTACATGTTATAATATTTGAATCAAAGATTATTTTGTTGCATGTGTGGGTTACCTGGCTGTGCCATTCTAAATCGGAGTCTACATAAACACCTAGGTATTTTGCCGTGCTGGTATAATTAATCACGTTGTTGTTTATGATATTGTGTGACAGGTATGTTGAATTTATTTTACATAGTGCACGCTTGTGTCCTCCGACTACAGCCTGTGATTTAAGTGGATGTAGTTTTAGTTCCAAATTTTTGTGCACAAAGGGAGACGGAGGATAGATCTTTATTTTCTACAGTCACGGCGTCATTGACAGAACGAGGGGTGGTGTGAAAGTACAGTTGTAAGCGTCAGTTGTAATTGCAGTGTTTTATCTCTTTAATAATGTCATTTAAGTACAACACAAAAAGTAATGAACCCTGAGAAATTCCTCTTTAATGACATGCCAGGAGGAAAAACAACCATCAGCTAATCCACCTTGCTGACGCTCACTAAGGTAGAATTCGAACCAGGTTTTAAGTTGGTGGTTGACAGTGTCAAAAGCATTACTGAAGTCTAGTAATACAAGTAGGCTGCAGGCTGCACGGAAGTCCTCTGTCAATTTCAGTAATATTGTAGTGGTTTTATATTATGCTCTAAAACTAGTGCTACTGCTACTGTTTAATACAGATTGCAATATTCTGGAATTTTAAATAGAATTAACACTCATACGTGCACACAGCAGAAAGAGTGTTTAATAAGGAAATATAGCAGTAATGCATCTATTAAAAAAAAAAGCTGCATTTTCCTGGTTTCTATAGCAATAAACAAAACTGAAATCTGCAGGACGGAGTCTTTCTCTACAGAAAGCATTGTATACTCTCTGTTTTGAGATTATATTTTGACTCAAATTAATATTTAAATAGTTTTAATTTAAAAATTATCTTCCAATGATAGCAAGACTTCAAAATGTAATTTTTGTATAATGTTCATTTTATTTACATTCAATGAACACAAAGCAACTACTTGGGTCATTCAAATTTAAATCGGCTTTTGGTTCTCTGGGCAAGGAAAGAGTGTCAAGGCCATAGCGGGGATAGTGCAGGGGAACGATCAAATGGATACTTCTTCATTGGACATTGCATTTGCAGTAGCACTATGTCTGAACAAGAGGTTGCAACGTTCATTGCTCAGCGGATAATCATCCGTTTTCTCATCAAACGAAAATTTGTCCAGACTTGGAACACAATTTGAGAAGCTACCCAAACGTTTGACTCGTACAAGGAGTCGAGTGATACGGTGGGAAATGAACACTATAGACAGTTTCATTCAGGGTGTTTATGACCTTATGGAAAGTGATCGATGACTAAGTGTATTCAAAATCGCTTCAGAAATGGGCATAAGTTGTGGAAGTGCATTAACCATTTTTTCTGAACAACTAGAATATCGGAAACTATCGGCGTAGTAGTTCCCACGTTTCCTCGCTAATGAACAGAAAAATGTTCAAAAGTACATCAGTCAAGAGGCTTCTGAACCTGTGAGGAAGAAGGTGACCCAAATCGGAACCTGTGATGAGACATGGGCACATCACTGCACCCAGACAACAAGTGAACGAGTATTGAGTTGTGGAGCAGCGGGGAGGGTGCTTCGGTCAAGGCCAAAACTCGCCTGTCAGCTGTAAAAGTTCTTGCGACCGTGTTTTGGTACTACAAAGACGTGTTGCTCATCGATTTCCTTCACGAACGAAGGGGCTGTGAAAGATGCCAACAACTCATTTGCGATGACAACGCTCAGTCACGTACAGCAGCACGCCACAGGTGGCCGAGGTTGTTAAGGTGCGGACTCGTGAGTCGGAGGTCAGGAGTTCGATTCCCATCTAGACTGTCCTCCCTGACAGATTTTGTTCCAGGTTTTCCTCAGGTGTGGAACGCTTACTTCCTTAAAAAAAATCATTTTCCCGTTTGTCATTTCATTTCATGTATCATCGGTATCCACCGCCTGTAATGTCTCAGTAGTTAAAACGGGTGTTAAACGCTGCTATAAAAGCATACAGCAGCGATAAGCGGAATCAATTAAGAAAAATTCACGGGACGCCCTTAGAACATCCTCCTTACAGACCCAATTTAACCCCTTGTGATTGCCACATTTTCGGGGGACACTGAAGGAGGCATTGGGAGGAAAAAAAATCAGCGATGACGTTGAATTTGAGCACTTTGTTCCCATTTTGCTGTTGATATGCCCATCTTCTTTCTTTGATGAATTGCAGGAAATTATTATAATTTGTTTTGTGACTTACATAGTGATAACACGTTTATTTTTAAACAACTCCCGTTATGTGTGAATGATCTGTACTTTAACTTTTTTTTTAAACTAAGATACGCACTGTAGCATTTTGCAGACATGGTTTCAAAATGGATGAAAGGCGAAGTTTTAAGAAATTTCAGATTTTTAATTCCCTTTATATCCCTAGATTTTTAGTTATAGATTACAGCACACTACAAGTTATATGTACTCAGGGAGTTAAGAAATGAGTAATTAAATTCATGTCAGCCTAATTAAATACAGATATATCTAATTAAATATATGTTAACATAGCTTAGTATATTTTAATTTAATTAAATACAATATCTACACCTACCTTTTAAATGTCTAATTTCGCACGTTTTAATTCTGCGTTCATTTAATTTATCATGTATTTGTTCAGTGTATTCTGTTGTTGTCGTTACACCTTTTTATGTGCGCAATATTCAGGGCTGGCATGACCATGTTAAAATAAGGTGCCCGTAAAATGCAAAAGAATAACGACAAACTTTGATAAATTTGGTTTGAATTTTTTAGGGCTTAAATAATCTTTTACAAATAATTTTAGCACTGTGCGGTATTTAGTTTTATTATATAATACTCCTAACATACCTCCTTTTAGAAAACTGTATTAAATAAACTATTGGAAATAATCACTTGACATTTGAAATGGATGCATTAGTAAAAATAGTTCCCTTGCCAATTGTATGGCCAGCTATCGTGGAGAACATCGTCCTCCTAATGCATTTAAATGCTGAACGTTTACAGATAACCGTATATCTTATATATGACTTGAAATATTTATTGCATCAGCCACAAAATATTTTTTTTCTTTTTCTTTTTACTCATTTAGAAATATCAATTTTTGAAATTGTATTATAATTGTACTTCTAGGTATTACCCCAACATTTTTAAGTCTAAAAATGTGAAAATATAATGATAACGGCTTTATACCTATTAAAAGTACATGTAAACAGAAAAACTTAACAAAACATCAAATTTTATCCACAATATTGTAATTAAAATTGCATAAATCTAATGTTTTTTAATAATTATAATAAGAGAATTTTTACACTAAAAATGTCCTTCTCATCGTAAAAATGCTGAATCAATACTTTGTGTTGCCTCTCCTAGTCTGGGCAGTGAAAGTATTAACTTTTGACTGGACCAGGCGAAATCTCACTAAACCACATCCTAAGAACGGCTTCGACCAGGTCTTTCTTATTTCTTTGCTACAGCATTGCCAATCATCTTGAGTTGCAATCTGGGCTGTTCCCTTGGCCATGTGAGGGTGGAAATCACTTGTTCTTCAAGAAAACTTCTATTTTTTGTAAAATTACCAGTGTTAAGCGAGATACTCACTTTTCTTGTTCTATGACATGGTGCGAAGTCATCCTGGAAAGTGGAATTTTCTGGTGGTACAAACTGCTCCACAATTGTTCATATTAAACTTTCTCTTATGTATGCTGCTCCATTTACTGTTCCTTCAACAAAATGTAATACACCCACTCCTTTGTGGGAATACAACCTCAGACCACACACTTTCGGGGAACTTCACTGTTGAGTCCAAACATTCTGGCAGAAATTCTTCACCGCTACAATGACAGATAAACATTTTTCCATCGTTTCCTCTGACATTAAATTTTGGTTTATCTGAGAAGATGATTTTACTCTACATCTCTTCAGTCCAATGGGCATGTTCCTTGACCCATTCTAGTGGCGCTTCCTTCATTTTTACTGTCAAAAGGGGCTTCTTCCGAGAGGTAATCCCATTTCTGAAAGTGTGTATCTGACGGTTCTGCTGCAAACCACCACACTTGAAGCTTCTTTCCACTTTCTTTTCAACTCCACTGAAGTCATACGCCGGTTTTTCGGACAGATCCACTTCAAAAAGCGGTCATTAGCAGACCTTTCCTGCTTCTTCCTTTAATTCTTCCAAATTCCTAGTTTTCTTGTAATTAGCCAATAATCTTGACACAGTGGGCTGGTTAAATCCTATCTTTGATGGAACATATCGAGTAGAAAAACCTTCAGAAGCTAATGCAACAATTACACTCTTTTTGCGAGCAAGTAATTCAATTCCTTTGCCCATTTTCTGCAGCGCTTATTAACACACATCACTATAACATTAAAACCAACAATAAAGACAGCAGTATCGCAACAATGGAAAATGTTTAGAAGTTCTGTCACATACAACAATACATAATCATTTACAGATCAAACAAAACTGAAATAGTGAAGCCATAAAATACACAAAATCTATAGGTGATGCAATAAAATTTTTCAAGTACTGTACTTTGTGCAAAACAGTTCGTATAAATCGACACCTCGTCACATAAAAGTCCCGCATTAGACGACTGTTTATTGTCACATGTAAATAACTACTGCAGAGGTCATTAAAATGTTGTCAGTGACACCTGCTTCCCACAACGTCCATTCTGGTTGCATCTCGTTAAAATTTGAAGGGGTTGTAAATATTTCAAGCGTCATCTCTTCACCCCTAGGAAGGAAGGAAGATGGAGGAGTGAAGCAATATTGTGCCTGTCTCACGGAGAGACGGAAAAGTAGTGGGGGAAAATTGTCATCCAACCTACCACACCTCCCCCCTTCCAACGTATTGATTCAACGCCCAGGAAAATGAAGTTTTAGATGACCTCTTTCGGCGAAGACCTTGCCAAAGATGTGATTGCAGTCTACTGTGCCATACAAGACGTTAAATGTCATAGTGTTGTTAATGTCGCACTAAAACAATTCATACTATTATTCTGGGAGTGTGTAGTTTAGTTGTAAAAATAAATAAAATAATAATAATAATAATAATAATGATATCACATTTCCAAGAATAAATAGTATACAGTCGTTTTGTAATTCCATGTTGCCGATTCGCTATATTGTCAGTACAAAGCACGAAAAAGAAAGTTTTATTTTTTACTGTGTGGTCAGCCTGTTATCTACTTCGCCTGGAATGTGTAGCCAGTTCCTTTGTTTTGAGGTATCTCGTCAATTACTGTACAAATCTACCTTTTATCTTTAAAGGAGGTACTTTTTATTACATTTTATTTTGTATATCTACTGGCCCAAAGGCCCTATAAATATCACTGTCACACTTATTTGTTTCTTATCATGGGAAATGTCTTCTAGGATTTTTTATATACTTGCTTCAAACTAAAATGTACTCTTTTGGGAATTGAAATGTATCATCACTTTCTGAAACATTTTTACAGGTCTTAGGAAATGTTTTTCTTGGACAGAACAAGTGTCCGGAAAGTATTTACAATGTAGTTTTGGTACCTTGTTTATTATGCAACATGGTCATGGAATCTCTGAATATAGTCCCTACCAACATCAATGCACCGTTGCCTGATGAGTTCGTTACGGCGTCGCCACCACTTTTGGGCAGCTGCCTGAATTTCTTCGGTATCGTCGCGCTGTTTACCTTGCATGAGTTATTCATGTTGTCGAATAAGGCATAAACCACCGGAGCGAGATATGGTGGATCGACACAAAAATGAACCCCAGCAATACTAACTTTGTGGTGTTGCTGGTGTGGGGCCACGCATTGTCATTATGGAGAAACATTCGCCGTTGCTGGGTCCTGCGTTAAGCCCCGTAACCTCGCTGTAGACAGTCGTTTTTTGAGGAAGCAAGTTCGTCACCAGTATGCCTGAAGTGTTCCAAAAGACTTTGACCATCTACGTGCCAGCAAACGAACCAAACTTCTATGGCCGGGGATTCCCTGGATATTGGAGGTTCTTCTCTGTTGAGTGGTATTGACACCAGTCACCAGCTTCTCCAAGAAATTCGGATCTTCATGATGCATTTCCAGTAGCCGACGAAAGACTTAGACTGTTTTTTTAATAGTGGTTAAGGGCTTTTTTATTGCTGAGGCATCGCAGACAGTGGACACTGATGATACATGAGATGAAATGATAAACTGGGAAAGATTTTTTTAAGGAAGGAAACGTTCCAGTTTAGGGTATCTCCCTGGCATTTGCCATTTATGAGGACTGTGGAAAACCTGGAAGAAACCTTAATCAGGGAGGACGATCTTGGCCGGAATCGAACCCCGATCTCGCGCTCAACTCCGCGCCTTAACGACCCCGGTCAGCCGTGGCGGTCAACCCTTTTCGTGCTGTGCCAAGTCAAGTCCCATGGAACCCAAGGCCCCACAGGCCCACACCTTATTCATACCCAAATCGTCGTGAATAATGGTGTGCAGGATAGCACGGCCAAGGACAGTCTGATACTCCAGTTCATCAAACGTTATGCACCTATCAGTCATAATCAATTCAGACACAACCTTGTTGTTGCTGGGAGACCGCCATGTTGACGGACGACCATTAATCAGTTTCTTGTGTGCAGATTCCCTGCAGCTGACGAACCCATTGACCCAGCTGTAAACAGTCTTCTGTACAGAAACTTCTTGACCAATTACCGCAGTTAAATTTTTATGAATTTCTGTAGTTTTGACGCCTTTCTTCCACAAGAACCATGCAGTTCATCTTTGTCAATGACGGCCACATTTCATCTTGTCCACGTCTTTCTCTACTTGACAGCAAACGAATATTCTCCTTTCGCTACACACTCTGCTTACAACCGCCATCTAGTGTCTGCATGACGTACTAGTATCACCCCATCACTCCACAAATGGGCGCGCCCATAGATTGCGCGGTATCCCTGAACACCACTATTGTAAGTCGTTTCCGATGGGCTCTTGTATGTCCATTGTATTATTTTCAACATTAAAATATTGATGCAGATATTCTCTTTTAGCGATTTCTTTTAAGGGGAAAAGAAAATCAGCAAGTGGTAGTGCTTCTCCATTGATAGAAATGTTACATATTATTGTTAATTCGTCATAACCAATTGCCCTACATATCACAGACGCCCCAACCCCTTATTGCGGCATTACGGCCAAAGGGGACATTATAACGGAAGAGTTTTTGGGCTTACCATCACTTGCCCGACACAAAACAATCTGTTTCTCCTGCGAAAAAAAGCTTGAAGAGACACCATTCGCCGCGTAAGTGAAGCTCACAGTCTTCTGGGATCATGAAGACATACTGCTTCAGGCTCAAGGACCATGCGTATTGGGTGAAACCTATTGTAGCATCGCCATTCAACGCAATAGGCCACGACGCCTCTTCAAAGGCACATTGCTCTTGCATGACAACGGGTGTCCTCATACTGCCAACAAGATAAGTGAGAAAATGCGAAATGTTCAACGGAAAATCCTCAAGCATCCCCCCTACAGCCCTGACATAGATCCAAGCGACTTCCAGTTTTTCGTCTCTTGTAAACGTTGTCTTTCGGGAGAACATTTTCTCGGCGATGAAGCTGTAGAGAGGGAAATCATCGCTGGTTCCGACATCAATTTTCAGTTAACAAGCTGCTGTTTCACTTTCAGCAGTTTTAAAGCTTTCTAAACTTCCGCAGGACTACTGCTATTCTTACACTCTCAGCTGAGTTTCGAATACAGAACCTCTTGAACAAAGTTTGCACCGTATTTATTTATAATTATGAATCTCATTAAATTTTATAATTTTTTTTGTCAGCTCACAATAATGAATTGCAGTCTTTTATATTTAATTTTTAATTCGTTGGTTTTCACCCATCCACGTTGTATACAGAAATGTTGATAAAAAAAAAAAAGAGCAATTATATTACATAAAATGAAATGGTATTTTTAGTATGTGTCATTTAATGAGATAAAATAAATATTTCCACTTCACCTACCTAGGATATTAATGTAATGTTTTCTCTTTGTTGCAGGTAGATATTTTTTGCTGGTTTCGCATTACTCTATAGCTGCAATTAAAAAGGTATGTGGAAACTGAGGCGTTATTGTGTCATGCTACCAAGGTTTTATTACTTTAGGTTCTTATATCACGAATATCGGGTATATCCGATAAAAAATAAGTCGACACTCGTGGTCTAGAGGTAGACCCAAGTCTCAGGTTTCAGCCAGAATCGATGACATTTTTAAGACGTTAAAATCCTAAGTACATGTGCCCTTTAAGACTTCAGGTCATGAAATCAACGTGATCGTGTCAAAAGTATCTGAAGTTTAGCTGCCTTGAATTTTTTGAAGTATAAATTGGAATGTGTCAATAAGAACTTTATCTTTCTTATGACAGCATCTGAGTCACAAAAGGAAGAACATCGCATGACCTTAAACCATCCAAGGTAAGAGCCAAACGTCAGCGCCCAGCTTATAATTCACTGATTTTGTTATTGTTTAATGCCCGTTTTTACTACCGAGGCACTGATGATACATGAGATGAAATGATATATTGGGAAAGGATTTTTAAAGGAAGGAAACGTTCCAGGCCTAAGTTTAGGGTACGTCTTCGGCATTTATCATTTATGAGGACTGAGGAAAACCTAGAAAAAAAAAACTCAGTCAGGGAGGACGGTCTTAGCGGGATTCCAACCCCAGACTTCCCGCTCACGACCCACGACTTAACAATTCTGCCACCGGTGGCGGTTGATGATAACTGCAACACAACATAAAACATAGTTTCATAAATATTTGAACGAGTCTCCAAAAAGGTGTTAATTAAGTGAACATTTTGCATAAAGTTGGATTTCTATGTAAAAGGAACTTTTAAAGAAGTTGACCACAAAAATACATATGTTGGTGATAAACATGTACTAGAATTACTATTTAAATGTTGAGAAGTTGGCATTATTTGTGAAGGTTATATAGCTGATAGCTTCAGCGCACCCCCTATTTCAATAAATGTGAAAAGTAAGGTGGAGAAGGACAAAGTAGCAGAAACTGCTGGTGAAGCATACAAAAACTGCAAGGGGATAATTCAAGTATCTACAATTTCGAGAGCTGTTCAGAAACTAAGGATCATAATTATTTTCAGGACGTTCAGACATTTATTTTGGTTAAAATAGGCATTTATTAAAAGTGAACACAGAGTAATATCACTCTGTATTAATAAAAATAGGTATTTTAATTTATTTATCACATAATTAAAGTACTTAAGCTTACTTTTCTTGGTTACAAGTAACAACATGATATTTTTTTCAAAGTATCAACTGTCATAGTCAGCCGCTTGTCAGAGAGAACATTTTCTATCATGGAAAAAGGTTCCTCACTTCAAGGTCCCCGAAGTGACTGGGGCATATTTAAAACAAGTTATTTCGGAAGGACTCATACCAGCTACAACAGAACATTCACCTTTCAGAATATCACGGAAATGTTGATCATGATACAGTAAAGTAGTTTTGAATAGTCCTGGCGAATAAGCAAAAGATGCACATTGATATTTGGTCGAGTTCATTTTCTGTTTATGCATTTATAGAGAATCAGGTTAGTATCTCTCTTACTTCCGTACTGAACTCATTGTAGGGACGGTTTATTGTACAGCTGTACCGCTCTCATCTTTCTCGCTTGCAATGCTTGCAATTGCTTGTTACATTTATGTAGCTGAGAAGCTACCCCCACCACAAATTTCCAAGAATTGTCTGGCGCAGATCGATACAATGTCATTCACCAGGACTATTCGAAACTACAGTACTTCCCTCATCCTCTTTATTTCCTGGTGTTTCTATGCCTAAGGTGACCATGTGTTCCTTTCTGTAATGAAGGTTATGCTATTTAAAGAACTTAAGTGAATGGTTGAGGAGAAAGTTTTTGACTGCTTGAAAAGATATATAGGTATAACAAGATTCTCAATAATATTTTTGAGATGAACATGCCATTTAATTTTCATAACTTTCTTCATTTCGATATATTAAATTCTTTTATGTGTTTTTTAAAATGCGTAAATAATCCAGAAAAAACCCTTAACCATCCACAACAGGTAAAAAAAAAAAAGTTTTAAACATTAAAATAGGCAACAGAAGTCAAAATTGGGAGAAAAAAAAAGAGACAAAACCAGAATTCGTAATACCGACCAAATTGTACGGAAACATGTTCATTTCTATCTGACTTTTAAATATATTGAACCAAATAGAAAAGGCATTTTGCCTACCTTCCGGGCTCTGCTTATTAGACAGGCCATGCCATGTGAACAATCAAATAGTACCGGCTGTAGTGTCTTATATTATATACCCTTCTATCTGCTCCGATTAAGTCTTCAATTCGTTGCAAATTCGCCTCTGTGGCAATCTCCGTTGGCCGGCCTACGCGGTGTTTGTCTTTGATACGTGTCCGCCCTTTATAGAACTTCTGCAGCCAATTATAAACAGCTTGACATGACAGGCGTTTCTTACCGTAATTGGGAAGCAATTCTTTATGGATATTCTTTGATTCCATATCTTTTGCCTACAAAAATCGCACAACAAATCACTCCGAAGAAGTCAATTTAACAATATAATATGAATTTAAATGAAAATCAATCGACACATTTTTTTTTGAAAAACAATAAAGAAATAAACTATTCTCACAATATGAACGCTATGGTAAACGACAGAGCTGAATGTCACACAAAATAATTAAATCAAAATGAAAATAAATCGAAATCTATGAAAATTCAATTTAACAATGCAGTCGGAAACAATGAAAATGCTAAGTGACAGCAGCTGTCCGGCACGAGCAATATTTGTATAGCGTGTGTTGCTGTTACGTTTAAGAGATGGCACTCCCATTTCCGTTAAAAAAAAAAAAAAAAAATACTATGGCGTGTGTTGCTTTTACGTCCAACAGATGGCGCGGTATGTAAAAATACGCGGGTATTCTTTGCAAAAGCATGGTTTTACCTGTCACAGGTGTGGCATCTATATAATAGGTGTATAAAACACGCGAGTGTTCTAATGCAACGTCGTGTCAAAATTTCAAACCAATCTGTGAAGAACTTTCGGAGATTTGAGATTTTGAACAAACGAATATTTACATTTTTATTTATATAGATTTGTTTATTTTGTGAACATTACAGGTTTCCCAAATGCAGTGTTCATTTAATCAGATAAAATATCCTTACAATTACAGGACAATGAAAAATTAAAACAAAATACAATAAATCAAATATGACAAAAAAGTTACAAAACAAATAGGACCGAAAGAAAACAAAAATATGATAATGTTGGTACATAATAAGTTAATCAATGTATTCTTTGTAATAAATGAACACAGAATAAAGCGAAAGTGTGAAGATTCATATTAAATATGTCTATAGCTAAATAATGTAATTTATTATATAAGGTTTGCATTTTAAGCACGGGAAAATGTTTATATGCATCAGTATTAACCTTTGGAAAAAAAAAAAAAAAAAAAAGATATTACGAAATGGATTGGTGTGATATTTGGGACATAAAAGCATATTGATTGTCTTCTGTTTGTGTAATAGTTTGCAGAGGAAAGGTAACAACTGACGATTGTTTCTGTGAGATAAACTTTGGTATTGAAATAATTGAAGTAAAGTGTCATAAGAAATTAAATTAGAAAAAAAATTGAAAAAATGCAATGAACACAGTAGAATCTAGAATTTATTATTCTAATCTAATCTATATCTAATATTAATGATTTTATTTTATACAATTTTATACAATTCATTTATCAGATCCAAAATTGAATATGCTTCTATTATATGAAGTATTTACATTGATAAATCTGTTAAACTTATTAAATAATTCAACGCAAATGTCTAAAGTATGACAGTGGTAACAACAATCATCGATTGCATGTCGAGATCGCCAATTGCTGCAGGACTAATGCTGCCGCCTAGTGGCAATAGCTTCAGGTGTCTCATTAAAATATATAGTAAACTACAGCTGTTTATAATTTACTTAATGACTCATAAAGGAACTATTTGAAATAATGACTTGATTTGTTTAATGTATAAGCCAAATGTCAACAGTAAAAGGCAATTGCATGGCCACCTAACCGGCGAGAGCTTTGAAACCATGACAAAGTAGAGTGTGACAGTTGATTTTTTCATGGCCATATCCGTACCGTGTTCTGAGGCTTTGTAAATTGCTTTCAGAGCCCATGTTGTTCTACGATGTGGAGTATGTATCGGGGGGGAGGGGGTGGAATGTTTATTTGTATTTTAGACTTGTTTACACTTCGCGGATCGATGGAGTGCATGGTGTACACGGCTGCCCTCCCTTGACGCAATTAAATGTAATGGCATGTGGTTACGCAATATTAGGCATTATTTACTTTCGGTTACTAATTTTTAACAGATGGTGCGCTGCTGTAGCTTTCATTATACGGAACATTTAGATTGCGTCATATTGTATCACATTTTTATTTGTGTTATCTAAAGTTTGGTATAACATTTGCATTTAATAAGTGAAGAGATTTATAGAGATGAATATTTTGTTAATTATGTATGTTCTCATTTCAAGTTACATTAAGTGAGGTTGTAAATTTAGCTTTACTGTAAACCGCAAATGGTATGCTGCGTTTGAACGACTTAATTCCAACACATATTTAGGTATCCGATCAGTTTTGTTTTACCCCGGAGTGTTTTGCCTATGGGCAAGCGCACGCTCGTTAGCCGGTCAGCTGGTCTCGAAGATTAGCGAGAGGGTAAAACAATTAAATGAACCCAAGTATAAAACAATGGTCAAATTAATTTAAGAAAATCATTAAAGAAGGATTACTCCGAATGAAATTAACAGCAATTGGACGGTGTATATGGGGAAGCATTCTACCGTAAAAGAATGGGCCAAATTCTTTCGAATGGGACGAGAAAGCATTGAAGACGAAGAGCGTGCAGGTCGGCCCTTGGAGGTGTTCACTCCTGAAAACATCGATCGCTCTTGTGAAATTATACAAATAGCAGCAGGGTTGGGCCCTTCTAAAAGAACAGTCTTTCGAATTATTCATGAACATTTAAACATTTAAACATGAATGCCAGATGAGTGCCTAGACTTTTCTCCCCAGTCTAAAAGCAGCAACGAGTCATCTGTTGTCAGCACTGCATTTTTGGAGCTCTGCCTTGGCAACGGAAGAGAAATTCTGCAAACCATTGTTACAGGAGATAAAACTATGATCCTCACTACGACCCCTTGTCCAAAAGAGATCGAATCAATGGAGTGGTGTAAATCTGGCGAAGCATCGCCGCTAAAGGCCAAGGTCACTCAGTCAACCAAGAAGATCATGGCCACAATCTTTTGCTACTGTGAAGAAATACTCTTCATTGATTTCAAGGAGAGGAACACCACAGTAAATGGAGTGCTATGCTGGCCTACTGCACAGACTACGTGCTTCCATCAAAGAAAAAAGGCAAAGAAAGCTGAGTGGTTGTGTGCGCCTTCTTCCCGACAACACGCGTGAGCACACAGCTCTTGTTGCAAAGGAAACTGTGAAGGAATGTGGCTTCAAGGAGATCGACCATCCTCCCTGCAGCCCAGATCTAGCTCCAAATTACTGTTTTCTCTTTTCAAAACTCAAGAAGGATCTTTGAGGAGGAAAATTTAAGTGTGACGAAGAAGTGGTGGATGCTGTTTATGCCCATTTTGCAAACAAAACTTCTGACTGTTTCTTGGGGGGGGGGGGATTGAAATGGTAATTCAAGGATGTGAGAAGTGTACTGCAATAAAGGGTAACTATATTGAAAAGTGAATTAAATTTTTTGTTTTTATCATACCTAGAAAATGGCTAGGCCGGAAACTCGTGGACCTACCCTCCTATGTGCAGCCAAATTCTTTCTAACGGGATTGGGCTGTACTAGAGGATGGATACAAGTGTAAGAAGCATGCCAAATCAGCGCACTGTTACCAAAAAATCTTTTGTGACCATTCAGAAATAGTTCAAATTAGAGTTCAAAGCGGAGAACCCAAATATGATATACCCGTTCTTTTTTTCTGACATACTCTAATATTTCAGAAATACTTATCGATGCGATGAAGGAATAGATATTTATCGTTTTGGAAACATTTATTTGTTACAGAGTATATCGAATGTAATCTGATATTTTAGAAATGTATTTCATTTGGGCAGAAAGAGTCTTGAAATGACCTACTTAAGGATATGTAAACACCAAGAAAATATCTTCGGTGTTGAGGAAGAAATCCGGCTGGTGTCTGATAACTAAAGAAAAAGCGGCAAGTTTGAAGTGCATTTGCATATGCATAAAGTTAGAGTTCTTTTAGCAGTGGAATGTTTTCAAAAGTTCATGCATCTAACGAGAAAGAAGCAATGAAATCCAGTTGATTCTGTACATTCAAAAACTTAAAACGTTTTCTTTTTAGCATTCTGCAATTAATGATCTAAAATATTAAATTTTGTATATTTTTTTACACTGTACTTATTACAAATTTGAATTAAGTTTTAAATATTGTGAAACAAGGACTTGTAAATTAGACTAATGGAATTTGTTTATTTTTCTGTACTTATTTTCCACTTTACATAATCGTACAAGATTTTAACATATAATTACAGTAAATACATTGAGAGCTGGAAAGTACCTGCAACACCTAAAATGTTTTGAACATTTTTTGATGTTTCGTATTATTATATGTGAGTTGTAATTCAATTAATTTTTTGAACATTAAATACTTTTCCAAACATATTGCAACAATTTTATGCATTTTGAGTCTATAATTTCTTTTAATATATGAGCATGAACATTTTTTTTTGATTTGTTTATTTATGGACGTTCTTTAACATCTCAGGTCATCAGCGTCCCATTCAACTCAGGGCGTGAAGCGGCCGACAAATTTTGCTCAGAGGCCTCTCTTTCAGGCTTGAGGTTCTTTATCGTGCCGTAAATATACGACACGGTACCCACGGCTTTACGTTCCTTCCGAAGGAAGCCATACTTGAGATTTTTACTCCCATCGATCCATGAACCCGCGATCTTGGGTTTAGAAGGCAAGTATGGTTACCACTGCACCACTAGAACCGACGAGTAGGGCATGAACATGAATGCAAGTTAATCACATTTCATAATGAATATCATTTTTACCTGTAGGGAACACGAGTTTACACACCTGCATTAGTAACACTACGACACAGCTTTCAACGCTCAGTGGCACTCTCAGAAACTGATATTTCCACCTCTGGCTTGTATCACAGCTTGCAACCTTACGGACAAAGCCTCCCAAAGTTCATTGCGACTCTCAGGAACATGTCGACAAACATTTTCCCCCATTATATCTGAAACAAGGTCAATGATGATGTGGTAAGGTTTCGTGTTGGCCAAACTAGTGCCTGAGTCCACACCTCGCGCAAGTGGGCCACATGTGGACCAACACATGGAGGATAATATGCTGCTGTAGAATTTTCTCAATGTACCGATTTGCATTCATGACTCTATTTTACACAAAAACCAACTCTGTCTTGGTTTCCACACTGATATCAGCCCACACCATGACGTAACCTCCCATGAAAGTCATCGTCGATGAGAAGGTGCAAGCGGCATACCTTTCTCCAGTCCTCCTCCATACCCTTTCCCTGCTGTCAGACACATCCGTGAATAGAACAGCTTTCCATTGCTCCTTAGTTCACTCCAGATGTTGACGAGCAAAGACAAGGAGTGCTTGCTGAGTAAGTAAGGGACATCTGGAGCTGTGTTTTATCAAATCTCCTTTTCACTGTTCTCACGCTGGCTTTGAACTCCTGATGGCCTTATGAAGCCATTTTGAGCCTATACAGTTGTTGTGTGACGATCACGCCAAACTTGCAGCCGCAGAAATTGATCAGATATCACCCTTCTGCGACCTGATCCCGGTCTTCTGCAGTAGATATCAAGTTCCCTGAATCTTGGGCATGTCCTTTGTGTAGTAGAGACATAACTCGTAATACCTGGGCAGAATAACGCATGCTTCGTGAATCTTACAACAGAGCAACTGCTTTAGAAGCCTCCCCTCCAATAAATGACATCCTTATATCATAAAATTATGTGCTAAACTGATTGAAATACCTCAACAATAGAATAAAACTGACGTGGCAATAATACAAGAACAACAATGTCAATTGGCCGAGATGTCAAAATGTGATTAAGTTTCATTCATGTGCATTCTGAAACCATAAAGGAAATTGCAGACTTAAAATGATATCCGAATACATAAGAGTGGTTGCAACAAACATGTAATGTTTAAAAAATGAATGCAATTATAATAATCCAGATACAATAATGCGTAAAATTAAAAAGAATCAAAATATTTTAGTTGCTTATTATTATTTTTTCCCCTCTCAGTGTATTTTGAAGTTACCTACATCAGCTACAAATATTGAAATGAAAGACAGGAACTGAAGACTTTCTTCCACCAACCATAGCCAATGCAGCACTCCATGATTAGCGCAATAGAAGAGAGGGCAAGTCCTAGCAGAAGAATCAGGAAAACACTTTGCAGGTGATTTAGACCCAGATCACAGTAACTTTCTCCAAACCTGCTGCGGCCTCGGACTCCGGCCCTAATCTTCCGGAATTCCATGTCTCTCTCCATTAGCTTCACTTGCAAGCCCATCTCTTTGAGGTGCTCTATAACGACATTTATCTCGCTCAGCAGCGCAGACCCCTTCCTAACATATGTGACATAGTCGGTGCCGTAGAATGTGTCTCCAGCCTGGCAGAGAAGCGGCTTGCCATTGTCGTCCGTGTACGCCCCAGTCAGCATGTATTCAATGTAGGTTTTGCTACAGAGCAACGTAAAATTCTCAAAATAGGCTACCCAGTCCAGACATGGGGGCACGTTATTATCCATGCATATAAAGCGATCTCTCAATATCTGTGCACTGCGCGGCTCATCGGAGTCGTTGACGATATCGTCAATCATGGGATTGTATCCGTAAGAAATTCCTAAGCTTAGGATCTCGTCGAAGTTTTTAATCTGGTGTAAGTAACCAGGGTCTATGAGGGTTGTGGTGAGGAATGCCTGGAACACGGTGCTGACAACAAAGCAGAAACACATCCAAGAGAAGAAGAATATCCTAACGGGACCTGTGAGGGGTGTCAAAGGGACAGATATTGAAAGTATGACGGCGTACATCCTTGAGATGAGAGGGTTTAAACGCTGGTATGAGGGTAGTTCGTGAGGAGTTATTCTTGCAAGACAGAGAGTCGCTGCGGCTGCTAAACACAGTGCACCAACTACGGCCACCCAGATATCTGAAGAGAACACGATCAACACACTCCCCCAGCGGGGAGCACGTTTAGCGCAAGGTACCCACCAAACCCAGTCGTCACGGTAGTAAGGCATAGTGGCATCTAGAAGGTCTAGCATTCGATGATGTAAAGGCCATGCAGAGAAACCAACATCCGCTCTACCATACACAAGGTCTCCAAGAAGTCCGGTGAATGTGCCGTTTTCCAAAAGTCTACCCCACTTTTCTTCTTTCGACGGTGGTGGTAGAAATTCCATTGTAGCGTTCAGACTCTCCGCTGCGGTCAACAGGAACAGGACCTCCCAGCCGTCGTTGTAACCCACTCTGTTATCAGAGATCTCGTAAGGTTGCCCGACTGCCATCTCCAGCGGCATTGTGGTTGCGACAATTGGACAGCCCTTCAAGTTACTGTAATCTCTCCGCGGAAACAGATCAACGCCGTTATTAAACCGCTGTTCTTTTGGTAGCCACGTATCTAATAGGACGGCTTTGTGAATTTTGTTACACTCCTTTGGTGGATTTTGGTACGGAAACCAAGAATAGGCTGAAATTACTTCATTGTAGTTCAGAAACACAACCACGTCGACTATGTTTCTGTTCCACAGCGTTGCTAGCACCGACCTGGCCACAGGCTCTGGGGTCGTCGTTGTTATACCAGCAATAAAAAATCTTGCACTTGGAGTCCATGATGACTGAGAGGACAGAAAAAACAACTGCAGATTTAAATCTCTCAAGACACGTTCTGCTGAAGCATCCGTTTGCACGAGAATAAGATAATTTTTATGCTTATAGTCAATTTGGAACGTTTTATAGGAACTTTGGCCAACTTCCTCTTGAACTAGATGAATGGACCAAATATTCTTCATCTGCAGCTCTCTAGCCATTTTATCTAAGAAACTAATCGGTGCAGAGCTCGTCAAACTCCTTTTTATTAAGTAACCTGACTGTGAAGTAGGTAGGGAAAGCAAGGTTGTGCCTGGAGTGAAATAATGTTCTGTTACATTCTTGACGAGGTTCATTAGATTGTACTCCTGTAAGCCTCCGACAGGAACGAGCTGCAGCAGTGTGAGAAGTAAATACATATCCGAACGTTTGTTGCTGGTGACCAACTACCAACTGACCCTCAACTTGTTTGTTCTACAGCTTGTCTTGACAGAGATATTCACATATGATACCAGCTCTGTGACTGAAAACAAACCGATATGCCCCAGGCAATTCATCACATCGGAGAACTTTGTCGCTGACAAAGTTACATGTCATTCTTTTTGACATTTTGACTAAAGCACCAACAGATAAGACCACACCTGTAGTGCTCTCAGTTACACCACTTGCAGAAATTCGATTTGAGGAACGAAATGTAAGTATAAGCCCTTGGAATTGCGTTAGCAGGAATGTGGCAATATGGTTTCAATGGTTCCTGACCGGTGTGCCGCAAGTTCCAAGGAGTGGGTCGCGAAATTTTATAATTGAAAAATAAATTTTACATTTTATTTCATATGCTCCATTTTATTTTGACACAGACTTTACCAATGAAACGTTAACACCTGCAACAATGCTCAGTTTAATTATTCCTTCTGGCGATAATTCGAATGAAAGGGAACACCTGCAACAATGCTTCATAATTCGTTTTCTCTTTCCACTTATTAATAAACAGAGTTTAGAATCGTTAGAACATGTTGATTAGTTTCAGTGTGAGCGGATGATATTGCGATTGTTTTATCAAAGGGACTTTATTTAGATGTTATCATGGACAAAATTTTCATTCGAAAAAAAGACAACCTGAATCAAGTTCTGGGTTAGATTACAGCAGTGCTAATCCCCTTCCCTTCAGGGCTCACAAAAATGTACAGCGTTTCGTAAATATAGCGATGAATACTTGGAATTTTGTTGTACTGACATGGAAATGAATATAAACAAAAATTCCGAGTGTCTTATATACGGAAATGTTTTGTCAAAACAGTCGATAGTGTCGAAAAACTAAAAAGATATTTCGAAAGTAATCATTTCCATAGAGCTTCAAAACCAAAAATATATGAACGTCTTTTGAAGTCGCAGAAAAAATCCTTTAGTACGTAAGTAAAAAGCATTTCTGTTTCTGACAAAGCGTTGCATGCTTCATATGTAGTTTTTGAATTAATGGCCCAACAGGGGGGAAAAAAAATTTGGAGAAGGAATTAATATTACCCACCGCAAATAAATAAATACTTAAATAATGTGAAAATTGTGGTTAATAATACTGCGGAAGAAGGAATATCCAAAATTCCATTGTCGGATAAAACTGTTAGTCGCAGAATAAAATGTTTCATGACATTGACATTAATGTGAACAATACATTAGTGGGGGTACAATGTTTGCTCTATAGTTGGCCGAAAGCCATGACATACGTGGTAAATGCCAATTAATTACCTTTATTAAGTTCGAATATAATTGAAATATTATTGAATAATTTAATTTAGATGTTATTATAGCAAAAATATGTAGGGAATCGTTTTCTGAAGGTTATTACATAGCGCTCTTACATATACGTATAATTCTCACATATATTAGATTGATATTTCATAATTTCTATCTTCACGACGATACTTTTGTTAAATATAAAACATATACAAAGCTATAAATGCAGTTTATATGCTGAATTAATTTGTTATTTTATTTTGAAACAATTGAGAGAAAATTAACGCTAGAGGGTATTTTAAATTTTGGTTTTTATGTATACCCCTACTCCTAAAGGTTAGATTTTCCAAATTTTCAGAAACTTACTTTTTTATTTAATTTAAATTGTATATAGCGATTTTAAGTGTAAACAAAAAACAAATATTGTTGCCGCTAGAACGAGTTTTAAATTTTGGGTTGCAGGTAAACCGCCATTCCTAATGGACCGATTTCCCTAATTTTCAGAAACTGTTTTTCTTATATTATTTAAATGGTATATACTGAGTTTCGTTGAGAAAACATCGGATAGCAGAGCGTTAACACACACACACACTTAGGTGTCTAGATCGATGGAAATTTGCAGATATTTTTCAAAAAGTTCTTCATGGTACATCCGCAATAGCTCTACATTCCTTCGGAATTCGCTAAAACATGTCAATAATTGACTGTAGGCATTGAGATGACTATTTCACCCACAATTGTGCATTGTTTGTCATTTTTTTAGATATATCAAATGTGTATTGTTTCGTAGATAATTTTGTTGTTTGTACTTCAAAAACGACTGAACGAAAAGCATGCAAAACAGAGTAACACATGTAACACTTGTGGTATTTGCAGAAGCTGGAAATTAATTCGCTCGCCGGAGGAATGTTTAGTTGTTGGCACTGCATGTGCAGGCAGTTTCGGTACAACTGGCAAGTTGTACGAACAGCTACATAAAAACATCTCTCCCTCTGGTGTTTTTAAAAACAGCAGTAGTTGTAACAGATAGGTACCGCGCGCTCTGTTACATATCTGGGTGATTTACAAGTGCCTAACCCCTTTGTTAGGCGAGGTTCATTACTGCACCGCAGATTTTGTAATATTAAAATTAATTTACATGCCTCTGACCTGAACTGAGCGATATATCAACACGGATTTCTCTCGAGTCGCTTTTCCGGCAGCGTCGCCCGGAAAAAAATACCCCCAGCCCTCATTTTCGGTACATGCTAAACTGGAGAATTTCTGCTACGGCTGTAGGACATTCCCCCACAGCTATTAACAACTATTTTATACTTTACATCTGCATACATATCGCCTCACGTGATATTACTGGAATATTTTGTATAATATAATTTGGTTGTGGTTAGACGTGTAATAGAAACAGCAAGATATTTAAAATAAAAGCCAATGCTAGCCATTATTGTATCATTTTTTCCCTAGTTAAATGCCCAAATATGTGGACTGTTCAATAAAGAATGATTAAAAAAATTACAATCATGATTTCTAGCACTAATATTTAACTGCCACTGGGAGGTAGATCTGGTCTCTAGGGTGGATGGTCGATCTCCCCGAAGCCACATTTGTTCACAGCTTCCTTTGAAACAAGAGCTGTGTACACAGGCGCGTTGTCGTGAAGAAGGCGCACACCACCACTGAGCTTTCTTCGTCTTTTCTCTTTGATGGAAGCACGTAGTCTGTCCAGTAGGCCAGCATAGTACTCCCCATTACTGTGGTATTCCTCTCCTTGAAGTCAATGAAGAGTATTCCTTCACAAACCCAAAAGATTGTGGCCATGATCTTCTTGGTTGACTGAGTGACCTTTAGAGGCGGTGCTTGCCAGATTTACGCAACTCCATTGATTCTCTTTTGGACAAGGGCTCATAGTAAGGAACCATAGTTTCATCTCCTGTAACAATGATTTGCAAAAGTTCTCTCCCATTGCCACGGCAGGGCTCCAAAAATGCCTGACAACAGATGACTCGTTGCTGCTTTTGGACTGAAGAAAGAAGTCTGGGCACTCATGTTGCACTAACTTTTTCATGTTCAAACGTAAATGAATAATTTGAAGGACTGTTATTTTGGAAAGTCCCAACCTCGCTGCTATTTCTGTAACTTTGAGCCGCCGGTCTTCCATAATTTCTTCTTCCACAAGAGCGAGCGATGTTTTCAGGAGTGAGCACATCCAAGGGCCAATCTGCACGTTCTTCTTTTTAATGTTTTCTCGACCCATTCGAAAAGTTTGGCCCATTCTTTTACGGTAGAATGTGCTTCCCCATATACACTGTCCAGTCGCTGTTCAATTTCATTTGGAGTAAGTCCTTCTTTTTTGAAGAACTTAGTAACGCTCAAAACTCCATTATGAACATGTCACAATCTTCTACACATTGTCTTCGTTATGTAACTATATCGGAACAACTGAACACAGCGGGCGGAAGTTACAGCTACAATTGTTTACTTAACAGATAAGGTATGACACCAGATAGGGTTTTGTGAAGGCGATAATCTTATCGGCGAGGCCGGAAACTTATGGACCTACCCTCGTATCAGAAACGGGAAGTCACGCGAGTTGAGTGTCTGGAGTCTCAGTTTCTTGTTCAGGGGTGCGTTTTGCAATTTACTACTCTGAAATTCTGCTTGTGTCTCAACAAATCTTCAACCGAAGCCTATGGAGAATTTGTTCTTCTCTAATCGAAGATAATTTAAAATGTTTAAACAGGGGAGGCAATTGCAAGACTGCTAATTTCCGAACACAGTGCGTTCACGTGCATATTTGCCAGCAGTTGAATATGATGTTACATGAAAATGTGGAGTTTCTTTCAAAGGTATTCACTGCTACATCATTTCGATCATCAGAGCAAGCAGCAAAGCACAATGTACAAATTTTCATCGTTACTAAAACTTCATGGTTGCTTCTGTTCCGAAAATTGTGATCATCTCATTTTTTGGTATTCAAGGAACGATTTACCAGCATATCGTATCTGCATGCACGCTGTAACTGGCAACACTGTAGAGATATCCCGAAAACTGTGCAAGGCCATATCACACTCAAATGCCACATTTCTGTGCAACAAAGTGGATCACGATAATGCATGGCCGCACGCGGCAAATGTTGCTGGATATCAATTTGAAGGTTGTCCCTCGCCCTCCTTATGACGCAGACTCAGTTCCGTGCAAATTTTTGTTTTTCCCCAAATTGAAGGAACACATCGTAGAAGGAATGTTGCATCATCAGAAGCAGTGGTAAAGGCTGCGGAAGTGATTCTGAAGAACCTGTAAAAAACCATTTTCGTGTCTTTGATGATCTGCGGAAATATAAAAATGATGCGAGAATACTTAGGCAAAGTTAGGGATAAATGGTAGTAAGATTAGAAGAGTTACTGCCTGTGGTGCCTCAGTAATAAAAAAAGCATTAAACACTATTTAAAAATAGTTTAGATATAGATAATTAATAAATACATTGATTATTAGAATAAGGTATTAGACTGATGAAATTGATTATGGTTTGATCTCCAATACATCAACATCTGGAGTTATTATACATTGGAACTGGTAATAGTCTAAATAGAGAACTATTTCGTAGGTTGTAATATGCTGGGTGGGTTATCTATTAGCTAATTCCGAAGCTATTGCGGTTGTACCCATGAAACCATTTTTGAAAATTTTCTTAAATTATCCATCGATCCTATGCACCGAAATGGACAATGAAAAAAATCTTAACGCTCAGGCGGTCGCAATGTTTGTTTTTTTTTTTTTCTCCAAGAAGAAAACAAAACAAACTCGGAATTAACCCACCAATTAACAAACGATTCGTCCAATTCTTTAATGAGCAAAATTGAACCGTTGAGGGTTAACCTAAAGATATTTTTTTTTTAAAAAATTGTAAAAGCGCTCTAGCGGCAGAACATTTTTGTTTTTTCTCAACAAAACTCAGCATATTTCTTTAAAACAAAGTGATAAAAAGTAATTTTGGAAAACCATGGCAATCGGGCCATTTTGAATAGAGATATATACCTGAAAAACTAAAGCGAAATTTTAAATTTGCTCTAGCGGCCGCAATTTTAATTTTTTTAAATAAAAAACTGTATATACCATTGTAGTAAAACAAGAAAAATAGACTCCGAAAATCAGTGAAAGCGTATTATTAGCGGGGGTACCGGAACCCAGTATTTAAAAATCGCTATAGCGGCATTGATATTTATTTTTTCGCAACGTAGCGCCTTATATGCATTTAAATAAAATAACAACAATAGTTTCTTAAAATTAAGGAAGTTGCACCATTAGGAGTAGGCGATACTTCAAAACCGAAATTTAAAAAGCGCCCTTGCAATTAATTTTCTATCTATTGTTTTAAAATAAAAGGACAAATTATTTCAACATATAAATTTTATTTATAACGATGCATATGTTTTATATTGAACAAGAGCCTTGTCGTGCAGATAACAAATGAGAAATAATCTAATATGTGTTTGAAAATTATATTTTTATGTAAGAGCGATCTGTAATAACCTCAGAAAACGGTTTCGTGTCATGTTTTTACTAAATTTCATAGCTAAGGGAAATCGATGAAACTCTCCATTGTTTATTGTTGATTGCATATATTTGCTTAGTATACTGTAATTATTTGTAAACAGTAGCATGTTTTTGTTTTATTGAAACATATGAACATCTTAAATACACAATGTAACTCGAAACTTTGTTATTTCTCTGTATTTTAGTGAATGTAAAGGTGATGTAATGGGCTCAGTTCATAAACACGGTTACATTTAAAAATGTTTAAAAATACCCACACAGTATAGTTTTGTCTATCAGTGGTCATATATTTCATTTAATTAATTGTATACCATTAATTTTTGTAGTTTAATAATAATAATAATAATAACAAAACGAGTTTTTAATTTTGTTCCACTATTGCCGCATTTATTTCATTTCATTAATTAATAAGGTCATAATTTGGATTTTATATTCATTTTTAAAGTTACTCTATTAATTGAGGAATTCGCTTAGTTTAAGCAGTTTATGCATCACGGACATTATTGTAATATAATTGGTGCTAAACAAATAAATATAGTGTTTTAATATTGGAACCTGGTCCCGTGGAAATTCTGGCGAATTGCGGACTATGGTTCAAAATTAATAATAGTATTTGGTTATTTGTGAAATCACAATAAAATGTAAAATTTACTTGTAACTTTGTGTTTGTTATGAACAAATGTAATGATTATAACAATATTGTCATCAGGTATGGCAATTTTAGTGTTATTGATTATGAACTAAGGGGTGAAATTCTATGTCAAGCACTGTATACTTTATATACATTGCGTCCAACGGGGAGTACTTTGAGAAAAATCATCATATCATGAGAATGAGTGAAGGTATGTTGTCCAAAAAAGGTATGATCATTCTTTATTAAAAAGCCCTTGTGTATCGTGTATACAAAGAGCGAGAAAGCTAAATTTATTAAAGTGGTCTTACTGAAAGTTCCAGAATGTGTACTCCAAATATTTAAAAAAAACTGAGATGATGGCCAAATTTGTCTCTTGAGTGCATTGGATTTCATGGAAAGACTGAATATTGGTTGATATATCAATACCATTTGGTCACTGACAGTTGACTAAACTATTTGCCTTTAACTCTGGAGGCAAATGGCACGTAATGAATGCAACACGGAACGGAACGCAAGCAATGCAAAGCCAACCGTTGCCAAGGAGACAACGTGGGAAGGTGCACGTTTCGTAACATCCACTTTAAAGCTCGGTCTGGTGCGGAGTTAACCGGCTATTGCTCCAAGTGTGACAATTGTCAGCAACGGAAATGGAACGCAGTCACCGCACAGAGAGATGATCGCAGCAAATGAAGTGGGATGACACTCCGAAATGTCATCTTTATCGAATTCTGAAGAATATTCTTGCCTCTGCCAAATGGATCAGTAATCATTTGGCGATGAATTTAAAAGCTACTTTCTCGGAGTTTCCCTTTTTTCTTGACTATACAGTGTGACGTGTCAAATAATAGAACGCCTCTCAAGGGGGCAACTTCGAATTCCCCATTTTTTCCTCTTTAATTCAAAGCACAAATATTGCCTAGCAAATAAAATTCATTACTCACAAACCTCCAGGAAACTCACCAGCGTGCAGGAAAAGGAAAAAGTGTAAGAAATGAGTTAATTTAACGTTTAAAGCGCACAACAATTTCCTGGGAACCGGCCTGAGAAAACCAGAACTACTACATTTCTTCACCAATTTACTTAATCTTTTTTACCATAAATCATTGGCATATATGAATGTAACTACAAAAGTTTTGAAACATGTCAAATTGAGAGTGGTTAGACTCACTCTAGTTGTTGCATCATTTCAAAGTAATCTTCATCACACTCTATACACTTTCTCATCTTCAAAAAACACATATCAAAGCACCCTTGCCACTCATTTTCCTCAAGTGTGAAAAACTCATTTTCATGTGCAGCCACAGCCTCATCAGAGCTGGGAAATCATTTCCTCGCATGCATTTTGTACCACTGGGAAAATAATCACATGGAGCCAGAACTGTAGGGTCAGAGTCATGAGTATGCTCTCTATGGACTCCAGGAACTGGATAGTGATGTAAGCGTGTGAGCGCGGACATTGTTGTGCTGAAGAGTAGTGACATTGAAAAGAAAAATCGTTTATTTCTCAACATAATCTCCTTGTGCATCGTTTCACAAGCCCCTAAAATTCAGCAGCATGAACTTCTTTGGGTTGCTGTCAGAACGAGGCGTAGACTGCGTTTCTACAGCTTCATCACCCGATCATTGTTTAAGAGAGACAAACGAATGGAAGTCACTCGGAGCAATGCTGGAGGATTTTTCCATTTGAAATTTCGCAGTATCTCAATAGTCTTGTTGGCAGTATTATGACGTGCGTTGTCATTTAAGAATAAGACGCATTTGGTGAGCAGTCTTGGTCGTTTCCGTTACAGTAGGGGTCTATATTTACAGTTCTCCTTGAGGCTGTAATGCCTTCGTGATCCCCGAAGACCGCGAGCATCACTTTCCCGGCGGATGGTGTCGCTTTAAACATTTTTTTCTCGGGCGACGCAGGATGTTTCGACTACATTGACGCTCGCTTTGTCCGGGCTGGTAATGGTGAACCCAAGGCCTATCATTTGTGTTAATTTGGACTAGCATATCGTGTGCTTCATCGTGGAGCAAATGTAATTGCCAGACCCATTGTTTACATTTGTATTGTGGGGTCAGCATGCGCGGCACTTACTTTGTGAAAACCTAACCTGTCATGCCATACCGTATGAACAACCAATGTGGCTATAGTGTCTATAGTTTCCCTTCTGTTTACTCGGATTGTCCGCCCTTCAGAGGACTTGTGACAGCTTGACGTGAAAGGTACTTCTCACTTTAGACGAGATGCATTTCTTAGTGAACTTCTTTTATTCTATTTCTTTTGCTCACGTAAGTCGCACAACGGAGGCACCGCCACCTTGCAGTTGCTGTTTCGTTATTGTAAACATCGATCGCCATCAATTCTTACCGGGCTAATTCTCGTCTAATTGCAATAACCTCAAGTGCCTCATTCAAATATGTAGTACACCACATCAATTTGTAACTTTCGTGCTTATGGGAGAGACTTTGGATGTTAAAAATGCATACATAAGACAAGCTAGAAATATCAATAGTATCTGCATATTAAGAAACACAATATTTACTTAATATACTAACAGTATTCAGAAAGTGCTACTAACTTTGCAGCTACAAAGTGTTTTTGTTACGTGAGTAAATTTACTAAATCCGAAAGCAAAGGAAGTACAATAAAAGCCGAAATAATCTGTTTTGCTTTGTTTCCCCACTTGCCTTCCTTCTCAGGATGCGAAGTGCCTGATGAACGACCTGATGTTTCCGTGCTTAAGAAGATTCGACAATGGTTCAGCCATTAAGCGGCTTTAAAGTTCCGAAGCATCTACTAAAAACAGAACAAGTTCTTTTCGTGAAGTCATTAAGAGCTTCAGAACGAGGGGATTTGTTATCGGTTTTATGGCAAACTCACGCTGTGCTCAAGTTATATCGTCTATTAGCAAGGGATTTTCTTCAATGATGGTGTTCATATGCATCTTTAGGAGCAGCAACATAAAAGGGTGATTTGATAAGTCAGCTGTTTCTCAGACTAATAGAGAGTAACTGTATATGCGGTTATAAAATTTGCTTTCTATGTTTCACAGGTCATTCCGGTATTAATTCATTGCTTGGTAGTTGTTTAAACACAAGGTTTCGAGTGACTGAAAAATGTATTCGTGATTTGATTCAGCTCTTATTTTCTGGAAGGGAAAGCAGCAAAGGAAATTCACGAGAGGATTTTTCCTACTTTGGGTGAACATGCCTACAGAAGCCTGTGAGGAGTTTGTTCTTCCCTGTAGCACAGCTCGAAGATGGTTTTAAATTTTAAAGAAGAGAGACAACCAATTTCAAAGGAAGATGCACCCGCCACTCCAGTTTGTGCTCCAACGGGAGAGAATATTAAATACTGCTGATATCATTGCGAGCGAGGATCGCCGAATAACAATAAGAACAGTTTCAGAAATTCTGAATACTTCACTGGAAGCCACCCACAGGTTTGTTAACTGAAAAGTTGCATATGAGATGTGTTTGTGCACGGTGGGTTCCCAAACCAAAGAACGTTCGCTTTTGATGATATTCCAGGGGGTTTCTTTCAAAGGGAATCCATGCTGATTAAACTTGGTTACATCATTTCGATCCTTAATATCCAATTTGCTCCGCCTGTTACCTTTTTAACCCCTTACTTCCACTGCACTCTAAAATCAAACTGAACTTCTCCGATATTTCCTTTCAATTTTAAGCCTCACTGTTACACACGATGGAAATTGGGGAAAATTGCACAGGGAAAATTTACAAAATTTGGTACAAAATGTTTAATACACACTACTGGGTTTATCATTGTCTTATAAATTTGCACTCTGTGTGCTTTTTATCCACTTCTTCTTTAATGACTCCTCTTGAGGAAATTTAAATAGTGTAGTATATGGTAGGCTGCCATAATTAGAGGTACAACAGGGTACACAACAAGAGGGTCCCAGTGGTAGTAACACTTTCTATTACACAAACTCTGGTGTAATTTCGCTAAAGCATTATTAAGTTAAACCAAGAACAACACGCTACTGATGATTTACTTTCAACCATAAACCGCTGTAAGATTCACGATGCAGCAATATGCCTAATAGTGTTTGGTGATTGTTGGCTGTGAGTCCACGAATAACATTTACATTTCCGTCACAAAACTGTAATTGCATGGTTATAGTTTGTGATGGTATTGTTGGGAAGCCACCGTCATAGACGTTGACGTAAATATCACCACTACAATATGCTCAACTAGTTCAGGGTTCGGTGCGATTGCTGAATTTTTCAGATTTATGCTTCTGGGGTGAAAGGAGTGTGATTTAAAATAGCAAAATCACCACAGATAGAAATCTACAGAGTTTATTTAATGTTCTGTGTTACCACAACAGTACACTTTTTCTAATTACGATATGCTCTTAGGATATAATTATATGCTGACTGAATACGAGACAGACGATTATAATTTATGTTTCTCTCCCGAAAACTGTATATGGATATTAATTAACACTCGCGCTTCCTATCATTTTACTACAAATAATTTTGTAATTTGTTCCACGAAATGCTAATCGCCCCTTATCTTTATGTAATGTTAAAATGCTGCTTCTTTATACGGAGTATGAACTACGATTTCTGCTAATAGAGCTTTAAGAAATAAGCCGTCGCTTATTGCAATAATATTGTAATAATACTAGCATTAAAATGCATTGTATGTTCAACATACGTATACTAAGCGAATGAAATTCGTTCATTTCCATTTAGTCGCAACAAAACTGTCTGCCTCTTGTTTCATTCTTGGTACACATTGTTATTGTTGTAGCGCTTGCCATTGGTTGATTCACTTAGTATTACAATTTCCTTATCTGTAGTTTTAATCTTTTCGTATTCTTGGCTATGTATGTGTTCATATACATATTCATATTATAAATATTGCCATAAATGCCAACAAATAAACATTGACATACATTACAACAGCCTTTATGTGATACATGAAATGAGCTAATCTAGTAAGATTTATACGATTTAAAACATATTACCACCGAATATTTATTTGAATTTAAAATTAAAGCCATTCCCTAGCATTAAAACATGTGGAAATAAAATTGTTAAACTTATTTGATTAAAAAAATATTACCAGTGAATGTTTTAATGTGAAGCTTTAAATCGAATATTATGGCCTTTATATTACGTAATAACATACGTAAATGAATTTCTTAAATTAACAAAACTAAATAGCTATTACCATTAAATGTTTGTGGCTTTATATTGAGCATTATATCCTTTACCTAATATAAAAACGTATGCAAAAGAACTTATTAAATTAATATAATTAATATCATAACAATGAATTTTTTAAGTTTCAAATCAAATATTATGTTCTTTATCTTACGTAATAACTTATCGTAAATGAACTTCTTAAATTAACATAGCTAATTAGCTATTACTATTAAATGTTTGTGGCTTTATATTGAGCATTATATCCTTTATGTAATATACAAAATGTGAAAATGAACTTGTTTAAAATAACATTGTTAAACAACTGATATTAATGAGTGTTTAGGGCCTTAAGTTAGATATTTTTCGTTTTAAGTTCCTAGATGCATAGAACCGTTCTTTAAAGAAAGAAGTAATCCTGTGCTCTCTTCTGTTGCCATTTGAAGTATAAGTGTGCAATTCCATACCTAGTAATGTGTTATAAGTTTATAAGAAACATGTCTCGGAAGAGTCTGAATGATACAGACAACTTCTGTTACGCTCACTTTATAAGCGCAGAGGCGATGTTTTACTTGTCTAGCTAGAAGAACTTACAAGTGTTATTTTGGTAACAGAATGGGCCAGAATAAGACGTGGATCCTGGAAACCTGTGTAACACTATTAACTGGCTGGTTAAAAGGATCTCGTCACACGCGTTTTGCAGTCCCTATGATATGGCGGGAGCCTTAGATCATTTGACAGACCGCTTGACAAATATATCTGCAATAAGTTCATCCATCTTTAGATTGAAGATCGGAGCGATGCTTCATGGGACCGGACTTCCCTTATCAACTCCACCAGATGATATAACATTGACTGAAGTAATTCAGTGTTCCTGATGTTCAGATGGTCCCAATTTTGTGGAAAATGTTACACTAAATGAACCTCACTTTCTAACACTGGGGGATTTAAATGATTTGGTTCAGGATCCTGGTTTAAGTAAAAGCAAGGCAGAATTACTCGCCTTAAGATTGAAAAACTGGAAACTGCTGCAGTAAGTTTCTTCTTCCAACCCCAAAAGAAATTTGAGCATTTGTTTCCAAAGAGGGGGACTTGGTTTTCTGCAATGACATTGGAGTTACTGGGTGTTGAGCATAAACAGAGGATTTGCACAAGATCATACTCCTCGAAAACAAATTGAAAGGAGTGCTGCTACATAATGGAAACAAATATCCGTCCATTCCTTTAGTTCATGCAGTTGGTATGAAGAAAGTTATGGGAATATGAAGACCTTGCTGTCCGGTATCAAGTATGACAATATTTCAGACATATATGTGACGATTTGAAAGTAATAGCTGTTAATAATATACATATATATAAACTGGCCCAAAGAGAGAGAGAGTCATCTAATCAGGACAATAAAATGTTCTTCAACAACCATTTGTAAGTTTTTAAAACAAATCTTATTGCGTCCATTACATATCAAAATAGGCTTGATTTAGAATTTGTGAAAACAATCGACGTGAAGGCAATGCATTTCTCTCCCTGAAAAATAAGTTCCCAAGAATTAATGAAGGTAAAATAAAAGAATGAATGTTTGTTGGCCCTCAAATAAGGGAGCTGACGAAGGACACACAATTTGAAATCCAGTTAAATATGCAAGAAGCAGCTGCATGGTTGTCACAAACTTTCTGTGAAGCTTCGGTCTGAGAACTACAGATAACTTATTAGTGAGATGATCGAGAACTTGGATATAATGGGATGTGATATGTCTTTAAACATACACTTTCTGCACCCCATTCTCGATTTACATCCTGAAAACCTAGGAGGAGCATTTACACTAGGACATCGCGCAAATGGAAAGACGCTACCAGGGTAAATGATGTCCAAATATGTTGGCAGACTGCTGTGGGACACTGAAGAGAGATGTTCCTCAAACAAAGGAAGCAGAAAATCTATTGCAGATACATTTTAAGTGAGTGAATGTGATTTCAGATAAGATGTTATAATGTTTAGATACGAGAATTTTTTTTCATCCGATTACTCAAAAACCCTGGGCGATGGAAAAGTTTTGTGAAAATATTTGAAATCAGCACAAAAAAGTCAGAATGAGTTTTTAACTGACAACAGCTTCAATTTTGATGACCAGTGTATGAATTAGTCATATTTAACAAAATAATTCTTGATGCTTATGCTTATTGAAATAGTGTTTTACACAATTTAAATGAACATGAAGTACTGGCGTAGATTTTATTCCCAAAGTTACATGTGAGATAGGGAAAGCTAACCTATCATTTTTCCTATATATTTCTACAATTGATCCAACCTCTTTCTGTTCTATTTTACTTGACACTGTATAACGAGATTTGGATTTTTCCCCCTTCTTTTGTTGTGGTCGTAATGGTTTGAGCGAAATGCCGTGCTCCCCAAAACACGCACTGGAAATGAACAGCTGAGGTAATATCAGAGTTGCCAATTTTCCCAGCCCCTCTGCTGTAAAAACAGTTTAAATTTAGCTCGTTTATTGTTATGCTCTTTCTGAAGGGAATGCTAGAAACATTTACACTCTTCTGCCACCTAGGTTTCCAATTTACGTTCATACCCCTTACCTGGTGCTGATTTATGTGCTCTGATAGCGCTCTATGGTGCATCACTCACGCAAAGGGGCGATGTGCCGAGAAACATACAATTAAAGCCCCTTTCCTTCTAACTGCTTAGTTAGTTTTCAGTTTTAATGTTTCTGAGGTATTGTTTACAGCTAATTCCGAAGGATTTGGGGTTGTACCCATGAAAATATATTTGAAAATTTTCTTCAAATCTCCATTTGGCACAAAAATGACGATATAGAAAGTTAACGCTCTAGCGACCGATTTTTTTTGTTTTTCAAATCGAAATTCGGCATATACGAGTAATCAATTAACAAAAAAATCTTAGTGTTAACCAGAAAAATGGCATTATTGGAGTAAGAGTTAATCTAAAACGAAATTTAAATATTTCTCTAGTTGCCACAATTTTTGTTTCCACTCAACGAAACTCGGCAAATGCCATTAAAAAAAAAACAACAACAACAAGGAAAATATTTTCTGAAAATAAGCGAAATCAGGTTATTATGAGTGAGATGTTACCTGAAACCCAAAATTTAGAAAATTTTGTTTTTTAAGTAATATGTAAATAAAATAAGAAAAACAATTTCTGAAAATCAATGAAATCGGACCATTATAAGTGGGGGTATATATCTCAAAACAGTTGCGGAGGAAATCGATTTGTAGTTGCTGAGGAAATCGATTAAGTTAGCCCGCTGGGAGATGTGGCATATGGGGGGAATGTTATTGTTAGCATTGACTTAGTGGATATTCGCACAAAGCGATAAACTCGATGTCATGTGAAAGAGTATTTGGGGATAGTCTGCGCATGCGCAGAGACGAACTTATACTAACAGACAGCGGCCGTCCTGCGGCTTCAGTACCGAACGGCAGCGGAAAAAGCCGAATTCCAGGGAATGCTAAAATGATGTACAAAACTTAAGCGATAGTGCATGTACTCTGTCAACATAGATAATATAAAATGTACAATAATGCAGGCGGAGAGAACACAAACAAGTAAGCAATCGTACACCTAAAGTTAATTATGTAGCTTAAATGTTAATTACATTCCGTTATAGTTGTTATACAGCTAAGTGCAATAGGAAACGTTAAGCTAACAATGTAACTAATTAAATAATAATGATGTGGGAAAAGCATACACTTTTAAACCAGAAAGTTAGGCATTTAATAAATAAATACATATATATGTACATATTTTGAATCAGCGTTATTTTTTTTTAACACGTTCTCTTATCTAGCCTCTGTAATAACTTTCACAAATTGTACTTGCTAAGGAATTCGCTTGTGTGTGACGGACTTTTTAAGTTTAATACATTTCTTTACATTTTAACAGACAAATGTACTTGTCAAACATACTATCAATCATTTCATAATTATTAAACTAATTTTAATTTACAACCGTTATTATGTAGAGTTTAAAATGTTACTTTTACATTAATAATAAATATTGAAACAAATCTAATTTTAAACCCTTCCGGCTTCTTGCAGTGTTTTATGTTTCAGCTAAACGGACATTGCTTTGGGGAAAACAATCCAGCCTGAAAAAAGGGGCCTCTGAGCAACATGCATCGATCGTTTCACGCTCTGAATTCAATAGGGACGCTAATGACCTGAGATTTTAAAGAAAATCCGTAAATAAAGCAAATGAACAATTTGGGAAAACAAGCTTTGATTGATACATACGTTCGGCCAAAGGAATATTTCTCATTTTGTTGCTGATATTTGCTTTTAATTCCGTAGACCCTTTGACCAAAACATGTCATCGCCAAATTCAACGTGTCAATCGGAGAACTTCGGGGGATGCTCGTAAACTCTGTATTCACACTGCAGTGCCATATAACACAACTGCTGCAGTGATTACACAGCTTTGCTGGCTACCTTGTGAATTGCGAGTTGTAACGAATTTTGCGTTCAAGAGATTACTTTTTTTTTTTTTTTTTTTTTTTTTTAAATCAAAGGGTGTACTTGTTGGCCATTTTCGTCTATTTTTTCTTCTGTTAAAACTAAATCTGTTCGTAGGAAGCTGTGGAACTATTAAGACATTCCTGGGGAAAGTCGCTGTACTAAATGTATTGACTTACAAGGGAATAATAATAACAACAATAAAAACATTTCTGTTAAATCTTGTGTTTTCTTGGTCAGGCCGAGAAGTTTTAGAACACCCCTCGTATATCCGACTCAGCAGACAGGGAGCGTGCTTTCAGCTGCCGTGTTGGTCACGTTCTCGCGGATGAACTTCAATTTGAAAGCACTGTAGATGTATGTGCTTCTCTGTTCCTACGTTACGGAACGGCGTTTTTAATGGTTCTTCCTGTGGTCAGTAATTCTTTTTAGCTACCGAACTGAAGAACACGAATATTCGTTACACATTTCTAGTAAACAAAAGGAGTTTTGGCCTTTATTAGCAATGTAAAATTATTTTCTGATTTATTGCTTTTAGTCACATTTCCTACTTAAGAAAGGGGCCGCTGGCGCTGAAATCCAAGGCCTGCTGAAATCGCGCAGGCGAACCAGATGTACGCATAAGGAGGCCTTGGAACCCCTGCACAACTGGAACAAAGAGGGGGATTATCGCTGCAACAAAAGCGTTAGGAACGCCTGTCTCTGCCCAAAGCGGATTTTAAACACAAGAATAGCCCAGCGCTTTTGCCTTTCTCGCAGTCTCCAACCAAGCGTGAAAACTGTATGCGTTTTCATTTTCTTAATGGATGAAATACACAGCGCCGACATTTATGTTGACATATATGAGTACAAGGTTTAACGCTCCGTGTACTCTCGCTTACCTTGTAGCAAGTAATCCAGTTTTATTTCATTTTAAATCGGCGCCACTCTCTTTCCCCTACGTCAGTTCATTTTTGTCTATGTGCATAATTCAAAAGGGTAGTCTCTGAAAATGTTATTCATTAATTTTGATTTGCAACGCTGACAAAAACATCGTACTGGCATTGTCTTATGATCTGCTGGCCATTTTTAACCCATATAGTATATTTCGTTCTTAATTTACTGCCTACATCTGCATATTTCAACATTGTGGTTTTAATCTTGAATTCAAATTTAGAATTATAACTTTTCCATTATTCATATATTTTTATGAGAGTCAATTTAATTTTATACAAGGGTAATTTGAAAAGTTCTCGGAATTTAGCACAAAATGAAATTATAGCTTTTTGTAGTTTCCCTTGACACTAATGCACCTTGTCCAGCGATACTCCAAAGTCTTTATCCCATCACGACAATCAGATTCCTTCAGGCCTGCAACATACGCTTTATCTCGATTTGATTTGATTTGTTTTATTTACGGACGCTCTTTAACATCTCAGGTCGTCAGCGTCCCACTCAATTCAGGGCGTGAAACGGCCGACAAATTTTGCTCAGAGGTCTCTTCTTTCAGGCTTGAGGTTTTTTTTTTTCGTGCCGTAAATGAACGACAGGGACATTTAAGTTTATTGAAAATGTTTTTCCACCAAAATTATTCTCAGTTTAGGGAACAGATGAAAGTCCATTGGAGCCATTTCAGGGGAATAAGGCGGATGTGGCAGCAAACCGTGAAGATGAACATTGACTTGATGTAAGATGACTTTCCTGTTTGACATATCTGGGCATTTCTTTCAATTAGAGATAATCAATTAGCCGTACAATCTTGATATCCTAGAAAATTGATGCCATCATCTTCCCGGCCGATTTCACACACTTGGCCTTCTTTTGGGGAGGGGGAGAATTCTGATGTTTCTATTGTTTAGACTGCTGTTTTGTTTCAGGCGTGCACTGCATTCGTGTTTCATCATTAGTCACAAATACATGTGTAAATTCAGCGGGATCGCTTTGAAAACGAGACAAACAAAGCTCTCTGACTACTTTTGATCCGGAGTCAGCAGTTGCGGCAACCATACTGTCGATAATTTTTTCAAGCACAATTATTCCCTCCAAATGTACAATGCATGTTCCCCTAAATGACCAGAGCTTCATGCCCTGAATTGAATGGGATACTAATAACCAGGGAATCCTTAAATTATTATTATTATTATTATTATTATTATTATTATTATTATTATTATTTTCAGTTCCTGGGTTTTTTCTGTTATAAATGTTAATATTTGGCATATAGAAATTAAGCAGTAATATATTCTCCATTATCTATGATTCTCTCCCAATACTGGGGTAGTTTCTTGACTCCTCGTATGAAGAAATCTGCAGGTTTGGAGGTGAAGAAGTTGTCAAGTCACTTTGTAAAGTTTCTTCATAATTGAAGGAGTTACCTCGAACGTTGTGGGGTGGAGAAGGCGCAAGATCGGAAGAATATGGGGGATGTGGAATCATCTCCTAACCAAGCTCCTGGATAGCGTTTTTGTAATATTAGCGGAGTGTGGGCTTGCATTATCAAGTTGCAGCAGCACTTGATGTAGCCTTCTCGGTCTTTTTTCTTCAAGACGTCTAAACTCTTTGACAAATTTCAGCAGTTATGGTTTCTTTGTTGCTGAAGTTTGTAATGCGTTTATGTGTTCTGCTATTAACTTCTTCAGGCATTTTTCTCTCATTTTCAGCAAGTCTATTTTCAAAAATCTCAAGTAAAGGAAAGGGAAATGATTAACTGCTATAACCGAAGATTCCAAAACGTCTGTATTTTGTAAAATCTTTGAAATTCGTTTCTGGCTGAAGTAAAAGTTTCTGTTTTTGTTGCATGAAGAGTTCAGTCTCTCAAAAATGTCAGCAACATATGCTGGTTTGTCACACCATAAATTATCATCCAAAAGTTAAGCATACTCTAACTTTTCGTCTTTTTTTAAAAAAATATATAATAATGGGGGAGGGGAAATCTCACTTAGAAGCTCTACAACTTAATCATGAAAAGCCATTGGGTTTCAATGTGCAACAATAAATTGGCGTGCTCGGTCCCCATAGACTAGTAAAGCTTCTCAAACACTCTAGACCTAACTGGTATTATTTTTACATAATTTATCATGTTAATAGTCGTATTTAACTCAGTATCTAAAAGTTCTCCAACAGTTCTCATAATTAACATCTCCCTGTGCAAGAATCAATGAGTTGTCGTTATAGTTGCGTTCGACTCTCACGAAACTTATAAAACCTTTGATTTTCCCATTTAATGACATTGCTCCTTCTGTGTAGAGAGAGTTGCAATTTCCCCACCAAATATTATGTTCAACAAAATAATTATTAACGCGATCATAAATATCTTTGGTTGTAGTAGTGGTTTTGAGCTCTTGGGAAAATAAAAATTTCCCAATAATACAAAATTATATTAGTACTTAATAAAGGTAATTAATTGGTATTTATCACTTGTCATGGCTTTCCAGTTATAGAGCAAACACTGTAATCCCCACTAATTTACTGATCGCATTAATTTCAATTTTTATTCTCCGATTAACTGTGTTATCCGATAACGGAATTTTGGATATTTTTTCTTCCGCAGCATCGCTAAACATAACTTTTATTCTCTCTCTCTCTCTCTCTCTCTCTCTCTCTCTCTCTCTGCGGCTGGTAATATTAGTTCCCGGCCAGTATTATGAGTTTTTGTTTTTGTTTTTTTTTTATGTTGGGCTATTAATACAAAACTACAGTGAAGCATGCAACGCTTTGTCAGAAACAGGATAGCTTTTTACTAACACACTAGAGGATTTTTTCTGTCAGTTCAAAAGACGTTCAACACATTCTCCTGGTTTTGAAGCTGCATGGAAATGATTACTTTCTAAATATATATTTAGTTTATTCGGCACTATCAACTGACATTTCCGTATATATATATATATATATATATATATATATATATATATATATGTGTGTGTGTGTGTGTGTGTGTGTGTGTGTGTGTATTTTATATTCATCTCCACGCCATTTGCAAGTATTCGTTGCTATGCTTACGAAACGCAATACCTTTTTGTGAACTCTGAAGGGAATTTTCGCTCACGTTATTTGATTTAGCGCTGCTGTTGTCTAACCTTGAATTTGATTCATATTGTCTTTTTCGAATTAAAAATTTGTCCATAATAAAATTTAAATAAAGCTATTTTGATAAAATAGTGGCACTATCATCCGTTCACACGTATATGCTGTAACTAATCAATGTGTTTTGACGATTATAAACTCTGTTTATTACTAAGTGTGAATTACGAAGTATTGTTGCATATGTTCGCTTTCATTCTAATTATCGCCAGGCAGAAAAATTAAACTGGCATTGTTGCAGGTGTTAACGTTTCGTTGGTAAAGTCTGTCTCAAAATAAAATGTACTGTATGAAAGATTTCGTTGTAAATAAGAAAATGTGTCGTAAAAAAACTTTCTGGATGTCACAAGATTTATTTTTAATTCTAAAATTTTGCGACTGTTCTTATGTTTGTTTCAGCGCCGCTTTACGATATCCGCCAAGGACATGTGATTTCGAGTTCTACCAGGCTCTAGGTCCAGGGGGCGTAGCGCACGCACTACATCACAGAGGTCTGTGTGTCCCGTGGTCTTTTGCATTAGGACGGCACCTTGTTTCCTAAACCGACCCGCCATTCGGCTGCAGGCGATTACGTCGCCCAAGCGCACCGAATGAACTGCAGCTTCAAAAGCCGAGCGCACCCAGTTACCAGAGTTTCACTGGCTGATAGGTCGTACTAGCTTAGACCTACTCCTTTATAGGGGTGAGTGACCCCAGCATTAAGGAAGCCACCACCGCCTCACAATGACGGAGATTCCGGCGCACCGGCCCCCAGGGTACACGCCTGAGGCACCCCCCTGGGACACACCGCTCTTGCGAGTACTCAATTACCCGTGAGTTCCGGGAACCACTGCCACGCCGAGTCCAACCCAATCCGGACAACTCCCTTTCGGGAGGGGCTCGTTTCAAGTCCGGCCCGGCTCCCTCTAGTACGTCAGAGGTACCACGGGTACTCAGGGTCCGCAGAGCCCGCACCTGGAGCATCTGTAGAGCAACGACCGAAGCCGCGCCCCCCCCCCCCTTACGGGAATCCGCCAAGGACAATAAGTGCCGTTCTCGCCTTCAAGCAAACACCGAAAGTTGGTTGTTTTCAAAACCAACCATTATTTTATATGTAGTTTGGAATGCGTTGAATAATTTCTGTGTAATTAATGCTATAACTACCGGGGTGCCATTCACCTCTCTGAAATGCTTTTGAGAGCTCTGCGGAAAGTTACGAGGTAGAATGACGGAGTTGGGCAGGAGTTAGTCAAAGTTAACGGTACAGGTCAGGATGGACATTGTGTAGTGTCCGGCACAGTTTAATTAGCAGCATTAACTTCATCTTGCACAGAAAGAGGATTGAAGTGACTGTGCTCAGCGCTTATAGCGTAAACATCGGGTTATTATTTCAATAGCCCGTTTACGATCCATAGAGGCGGAAAATAACTTTGCCTTCCGTTTCGTGTGGCTTCTGTGTTCTCATTTATCTGATGTAAAAGTAACCAGTGGGGCGTTTGTGTTATGTTATGCGTATACAGTAGGAACAACTTGGGTATTTCGCGGAATCGAATCCTAAGTGGGCATGTTACGAAATTGGATTTATTACCTGTGTTTTCCGAAGTAATCCTCGTTGGATACAATGCACCTGTCTCAGCGTTTCTACCAGTCTTCAAAGACGTGCTGGAAACCGGTCCTTCATAATCGCCTCCGCCACCTTCACCACTGGAACATGCCTCTCTCAATTTAGGGAAAAGCAAAAAGCAGCATGGGTCTAAATATGGGCTATAGGGAGGGTGAGGGGCATATTTCACATTGCTTTTTGTGAGATATTCAGTAACGACATTTGCGATATGCAGTAGTGCGTTATCGTGGTGCAGCATCCAGCTTGTTGTACGGATATGCGACGTATTGCGCGTGATATAGTTTTGCAGAGTTTTCAGGACATCTCTGTAGCATTGCCCAGTTACAGTTGTGTGCACAGATAGATGCTGGTAGAATATAGAAAATGAGATAACCTTAATTTTCCAAGCAGCAGTAACCCCAAATGTACGGAAACATGTTCATTTCTCTCTTGCTCTTAAATATGTCAACCCAGATAGAAAAGCCGAACTTTCGGGTTCTGAATAATATTAGTCCTAATTATGACGGTAATCCCCAACTGTGATTGTGATATATATAATAATATAAACATTTCTTTGTAATTAAACGTATGTTTGAAAAACATTCCTACTGAATGTTTGGTCAAAATGTTTATATATTGTTTTGTGTTTGCGACATATAAATAGATTTAAATATAGCGACCTGGCTCCTACACCCCCTTTTCCATAGGTTTCAGATTTTGGGTCAAAATTACTTTTTTGTTTTATGCATAATATGAAACTATATCCTTTGCAGATCACACCCGTATATATTTGGGGGGGGGGGTTGTATTGTTAGAATAGAAAATTTAATATGGCCACCATTATGTGACACAACTTACATTCTTATATTTTTTTCCTCCCTATGCCATTTTCCGTAACTTGCATACTTTTAACTACAAGTGCACTTTTCTTAAAAAGCTACCAAAGATAGTGTTTGAAAAACACATTGTTGTATATATTTTTGAAAGTTTTTAGCTTTTGCATGCATCAGAGCTGTGAAAATATATATGCTTTGATATTTGCATAAAATAATGACACTATGTTAAAATATTTTCAAAAATAAACTTTTGCTTTAAGTTACACATTCTTTCACTAGCAATGTTAAGTAATATATTTTTAAAGTGGTTTTAAAATCTGAGGGTGCTGAGATTATTTTGTTTATAGGTCAAGTGCTCCTAAAACGCCAAAAATGTTAAAAGAAATAATGTTTATACTTTATTAAAATACTTATAAGTTAATAACAACAATTAAGGTTAGTCAATATTTAAATAGTATATATTTTATAAATAATTGCTTAACAAGTGGTAAATTTTTCATTTGGGTAGACAGTGCAGTTTTCCATAAACTCAATTTGTATTCTGTTGAGTTCAGTACGAAAATTGCCATTATATTCTAAGTCTCCTTAAGTTGTAGTCAAAAGACTCAAAACGTATTAAGTGACAATTATAAACCAAAATATCATATTGTATATTTATGCACCAATTTCTATATTCAATGATTAAAACTATAACCTCAATAGCTAACATTTGACGTTTTAATTTTGCAGACTATTTCACCCATGTGATGTCATCTTAAAATGGATCAATGAAAAGAAACAATTGACTAATCTCGGCCGGATTACAGATTGAAATTATTGAAAAAAATTATCAAATCCATTCTATCACACGACATGCAGTTGTCTTGTGGTCAGTGTAGCCAACAATATACCTTCACAATATAATTCCTGAACACGCATCACTGACCACTTTTGATAGTAACAAAAGCACGAACAATCCACGTTAATAACGCAAAATGGAATGTTTATCAATGTGTTTTGGTGATGCGTCAAATGTGCTAATTGTTCTTATCATTAGGAACTCCAATTATAGAATACAAAGAAAAACAGAGACACTGTATGTTATCTTTTTTTCCATCAGTTGGTATTAGAATATCGATCGGTAGAGATTGCAATAGTCTATTGTTGTCCATTTCAGTCTCACGGCTTCATATATTCATAAGTATAACATTTTATATAAGGGTTAATATTCTGTGCGCGAATTTAAAGTATGTATCACTCATGTTCTTATTCTATTCATGAAATAGTCCTGTATTTTGCTCTTCTGTATTGGTATTGCTGACAATCGACATTCTTCTGTTGCAAGATTGCTGGTAAAGATTAAGTACAAATATTTAATTATCACATTTTTGTAAGCCAAGTTTAAAGGAATTATATTTAATTTCTTATTTTATTTGTGAAATAATGATAATAAATATCACTCGAAGGTCTGAATTTTTCACATAAATTCAGAATCTCTCGTGATAATTTAATGGTTGAGAAGTGAATGTTTTTCTTCATGTTGAATGTGTGTTCCTGCACCTAATACTGTGTGAAATGATACACCTCGTATTGTAAAACTGAACCAAAGAAAGAATGGAAACAAATTAAGAGGACTGGAGCAAAGTAAGGCAGAGAAATGAAGTGAAAGGAGCGTATGCGTTGCATTTTATTAGCATTATTTATCGTGTAGTAGAAGCGTCTTCTGTGAAATCAAATTTTCCTGCTGTCTCTCCGAGGTTCAGATTAAGAGCAGATAACCTGCAAGACTGCCAGTTGCGGTCCATGGAGACTTCCAAACACGCCACGACGTCTCCAGCAATCTACCTCTCCTCACTTATTTTATTACGTTTTAAGCACTCGGCTTGGTAACAAGCTTAGAAACGAGAGGCTTAAAGATTCCTGCGTTTCACGGCACACAAAACACAAAATTGCGTTTCCCACATTTTGTCTGAGGCAGGCAGCGTCATTTCATACCTGAGCAAAGCCGTCTTCTGGCAGTGCGAGTAATTTCTTTACGGCGTTCTCAAAAGTCTCAGCCTGACCAAGAAAACTTTATTTGTTTATTATTTTTCAACTTAGCCACTTTGTATATCAATGCATTTAGTCCAACGACTTTCCAACTTTTTTAATAGCCTCAGTAAAATAAGATTTGCGTCTGTCTCTGCTTCATCCTCATCATTAGATGCGAGGTTTCGTCCACCCAGCCATTTCTTTAGTAATAGCTGGAAGCCAATCCAGCGAATTTGAAAGCGAAGATTATGCAATTTTGCTGCCAAAATTCCGGACGTGTGTGAAGGCGCATTGTCGAGATGAAACAGAACTTTCAATTTCCCAAGATGTGGATGTTTACCCTGAATAGCATCGTTCAATTGGTTCAATAGTGAAGCGCAATACTCCCCGGTGATGGTTCTGTCCTTCTGGAGGTAGTCTACGAGAACCCACACCATGAGAATCCCAGCAATGCATTTTCCTGCAGATAGGAACGTTTTTGGGTTCTTTGGTGCACTTTCATCTGTTGTCTCCCACTGTTTGAACTCCTCCTTTATCTCTGGTGTACCGCCACGGGTGGCCGAGGTCGTTAAGGCGCGGAATCGTTAGCGAGAGGTCTGGGGTTCGAATGCCGCCAGAACCATTCTACCTGACTGAGGTATTTCCAGGTTTTCCTCAGTCCTCATAATTGGCAAATGCCGGGCAGGTACCCTAAACTTAGGCCTGGAACGTTTCTTTCCTTAAAAAATCATTTTCCAATATATCATTTCGTCTCATGTATTATTAGTGTTCACCCCCTGTGGTGCCGCATAGTAAAACGGGCGTTAAACACTATTAAAAAGTCTCTGGCGTGTGGTGATGAATCCATGTTTCATCTACTGGTATAAACCTCGTAGAAACTCACTGAAATCGCGTTTAAACAAGTCTAAACACTCTTGCGAAATGTTCTTTCGAATGCGTTTTTGATTATTAAACGCTTTCTCGTACCATTTAGGTGTCTTTGAAAGGACTTATCTAACGCAATCGCTGCCTCCCCTCATGTATACTCAAACCGACCATGTGTGTCCTTTCATTTGATTGGTCGGGACTTGTGTGGAAGCGTCTAGCATGATGATGTCAGGTGCTACTCCGGGGTTAACTATGAGCCTGCCTGTGGCTACAGAGTGAGAAGACGTAGCGACTTGGGCCAACTATCAAAATTCCCCACGCCAGCTATTCATTGTAGGTTTCTTTTTCAGGGGGTTTAACTGATCATATTATATTCAGGTTTAAGTATTTGTGATTGTAAAGCAAGCACTTTTGATATTCGTGTTTTATGTCATTTTCTAATTGTGCTTTGCCATAGATATATTTCTTCTGATGGAAGGTAATCATTATCTTCCATTTATTGTGCTTTACCAATGAACTTTTGAATTGTGTGTGTCTACACTAATGTTTAATGCTCTTGTTTTGGTATTTTAAGCTTGGTTATTTCCTTGTGCAACCGTTTCTTTTAGTCGCGGTCACAAGCGGTCAAACGTAGCAGATGACGATGGCCTGAGATTTTACTTTTTGGCGCTCAGGGAGTTGCGGGACAGGGGAAGAGAACAGAAATTGTTATAACAACTCTTACTGACTGGATAACCAAGGTTAACTGGATGCCTTTTGGTGTGCCGCTCTGGCCGCTGACGTTAATTGATTATGCGAAGTATGCGGTAAGTGCAACATTCTTGAAGTTCAAGATGTATGTACATTACGTGGTGTGCAGCTGACGTCAAAATAAATCGCTATTAGAATGGTTCTTATTCTCTGCTTACAGAGTCTGCGTGAACTGCATGCCACATTGCGTGATGCCACGTGAACTGCATCTGCGTGAAGTCCGGACCCGTGTCACTCTGCCGGAACTGAATCTAGAAAAGCATGCCCTCACGAGGAAGTTTCCCTTTTATAATAATTTCAAAAATGTCATCACGTGGTAATTAGAGCTCTCGGGGTCCTCAGAAGGGAACTCACGGCTCTCAAATTGGTGAGCTTTCATATTCCCGTAAGCGCTCGCTTTAAACTTTTAACTCTTTGGTCTCTAATTGGCGATTTTGTGGTCACCTGATGTGAAAATGAAAGGAAACCATTCTCACTACACCTGCGTTACCGTCTCCTTAGGAATTTTTAACCGTCCCTACGGGATCAGTATCTTCTCTAAAATACAAAAGGTTACTATTATAGTCTGTCCCCGCCTGGTGCACAATTCTATTGTTATCTCGCGTCTCTTGCCGGAGGTTCAATTAGCAACCACACAAGTTACATAATATTCTGCAAACATTTACTCTTTACAAGGGATTGTGTTACATTAGACAATAACTGTGCAATGGTATCAAATCTCTAGTTATCTACTCTCCCTTTCGAATACCATGTCTGCTAAATATTAATACTAAAGTTACTTCATGCTATTTACAATATACGATATATTAAGCAATATTAATTAGCTATAATTTGATCGGTACGCAAAGTTGTTTCATTGTGAGGTGAGCTGAGCTGGAGATCTATCTCAGAAGCTGTTATTTCCGGCCACTTTAGGGTGTCTTACATAGCGTGTAATTCGATGCGCAGGCATCATCATGCATAAACATCAAAGAAGGAAAGAATTACAGTGCATGTGGAAGACAGCGCCATAAGTTTGAATATGAAAATAGTTTATAACAAATTATTTTCGTGTATATTTAACACAAATTAGATTTTCCTTTAATTTCGGCTTCCCAGGTCTACGTGTAAGCCACACAAAAATCTATACTATGCCAATGGGTTCCAGGATAGCTAACAGAGTTATTTATGCAAATAGATCTAGGTGATAGACCTATTTGCGCTGAAAATGTTATCTTAAATAGATTACTTTTCATCACATTATGAATTAAATCAAAGTTGTTAAAAAATATCATAGCTACGCTCAACGCATTGATATTATTTTTCAAGCTGGCAAGTGTTTAGGACTAAATATGTTGAATTAATTTTGATAAAGCCAATACTTTTATAAATGTATTTAATTAAGTTGATATGTGTAAAATTAAGTTGACATATATTTAATAAGTTTGACGTATTTAACTAAATTGACGTTAAGTTAAATGTATTTAATTAAGTGAATATGTATGAATTTTAGTTGACATGTATTTAATTATGTTGGTGTGTATCTAACAAGATATGCATGTCTTTAATCAGATTAAATATAATTAATTAAATTAATATCTATAAAATTAAGTTAACGTGTGTTTTATTATTTGACGTATATAATTATTGGTGTATATTTAACAACATTTGTACGCTTTAGTTAGATAAAACGAAGACAATAAAGTTAATATGTGTAAAATTATGACCTGTTTATTTAGTTTGACCTGTTTAACTGAATTGACGAATTTAGTTAGGCAAAATGTACGTATGTATAAAATTAAATTATATGTATTTAATTAGTTTGACGTATTTAACTAGGTTTGTGTGTATTTAGGTAAATGCACATGTTTTTGATAGATTAAATGTGTTTAATTAAGCTAACTGGCATGCAAATATGCGTAAAATTAATTCGACATGTATTTAATTTACATTTATTTATTTAATTCTAGGTAGGCATGCTTAAGTTAACTGACTATTTAAGTATTTTGCTGTAAATAATCATTGTTTTTTCACCAATATTCGGGTGTAAGCCCAATCATAGCTAATAAATACCGAGGTTGCCAAAAAAAATGTAATACACTTTCACAAGATGTCTATTAAATGTATATCAAAGTTGGGCCGCAAAACAACAGTAATGTGTAGTATGGTGTTCTGTAAACAGATGTGACTCACATATATTATGACAGCGTTGCTACGTGACAGGTATATCAACAATGAACAAATAAAGCCAAGATTATCGTATGATGTTCTGTAAACAGACGTCACTCACATTATGTTATGCTAGCGTTGCTGCAACAAAATGGAGCCCGGGTTATCGTTTGAACAGCGGAAAACAATTTTGAAATGGTATTGGAAAACCGAGAATGTTGTTAAAGTTCAAAGAAAATGGAGACGTGCAGAATGGAACCGCCAACGCGAATAACAATTGCAAGCATTCGAGACAAATTTGAGACTCATGGTACTGTGCATGCAACAGGATGGTGCACCACCACTTACTATCGAGATGTTCGTGCGTACCTTGATGACAATCTTCCAAGGCACTGGATAGGACGAAGAGGTCCGATTGAATTTCCACCGCGTTCTCCTGATCTAACTCTGTTGGACTTCTACCCAAGGGGAACTCTTAAGGATGTTGCATACCGTTAATTTAAAAAAAAAAAAAAAAAAAAAAAAAACTACATTTGCAGCGCTTCGGGAAGAAATTGAAACGGCATATGCTGCAATCGCTGAGGGCACTTTCGCAAACGTTGGCCAATCAGTAGTTCAACGTACTCAGAAGTGTATCGACGCCTATGGTGGTCATTTTGAGCAACTGTTGTAACTGTAAAAATCTAAGATGATTAGTGCTCATCATTTTCTGTTTGTGTGAATTCACTTTTGTTAAGTTAATATAGTTTTTTCTTTGCTTGAATTGTGTATGCATCCTCTGTATATACATACATTGACACTGGGTGCTATAAAATAAAATAATATTTTATTTTAGGTTCTTAACACTCTCACTTCTACGCCGATGTTTTCAGTTTTCTTGTGAGTGTATATTGTTTGAATTCGGATCGTTCCCAGTTGGCCTCAGAATTCAAATAATCCGCTTGTGAGCACATGTAGCGACCCAGACCTGCCAATTGAATACCAACGTATTCGGTTTGTCGAATTCCCTCAGAGACGCCTCTCTCCTTTGATCTTCCATTCTTCTTCACATCGTGCTTTATCTTGTGCCAGGAAGTCAGCGGTGATTACATTCCGCCCGGAGTGATGTATCAAAGAAGATTCTAAAATGACTGTGTGAATAGTTTATGCTTGTTATGAACATTGGAGCAAACTTGCACAAAAGGCAACAACGTGTCCTGCTTGAAGACCATTCGTTCTGGGAGAAGCAATTTTCACTCAAGTGTAAAGCACTCTATAAGCAAGCTGGAAATGTGGACAATAAACAACTTGGGGGATAAGAGGTTGTTTATAACAGTGGTGTATATCTTACCTCTCTTTCATGCCCCAAGGGGTATTCTTTTCTACTTAACTTTGTAGCTTCGAATTTATACATAATTTAATCACCGGTTTAAACGATAAAACAGTAAAGCTGTAAATAATTAAAGTAGCTTGTTACATTTACTATAGAGAAAAAAAATATATAACCTTATGTACCTCATTAAAGACACAGTTGATCTCTTTCCGGTTCGGGAGATTTTTGAAGCCTGTTTTAATAATGACAGGATACATTGGATTGATATAGATTTTTAGAGTGGCAGAAACTTTTCCAAAGCGCAAGCAGCAGTCACACCGCACCAGCCCACCACGTCCAGGTAGTTTTGACTCTGTAACAGAATAATTGCAGTAAATTATGCGAGAGAAAAACTTTTGTGGAAGGGAAAGCTCCTCGCAGAATTCGCCTAAGCAACCAGGGGATTCCATGAAAAAATTCGAGGTCTGAATGGCCGAGCTCCAAGCGTTATCGCTTAAACTTGATTGATTGATTGATTGGTTTATTTGGTTTATTTACGGACGCTGTAACATCTCAGATCATCTGCGTCCCATTCAATTCAAGGCGTAGAAACAGCTGACAAATTTTGCTCAGAGACCTCTTTATTAAGGCTTGATGTTCTTTTTCGTGCCGAAAATCTACTATAATAGATTCACGGCCTTACTTCCCTTCCGAAGGAAGCCATACTCAGGATTGTGGTGTTTCTCTCCTTGAAGTCAATGAAGAGTATTCCTTCACAGTCCCAAAAGATTGTGGTCATGATCTTCTTTGGTCGACTGAGTGACCTTGGCCTTTAGAGGCGGTGCTTCGCCAGGTTTACGCCTCTCCATTGATTCTCTTTTGGACAAGGGATCATAGTAGAGGACTATAGTTTCATCTCCTGTAATAATGGGTTTTCAGAACTTCTCTCTCGTTGCCACGGCAGAGCTCCAAAAATGCCTGAAACAGATAACTCGTTGCTGCTTTTGGACTGAGGAAAGACGTCTAGGCACCCATCTTGCACTAACCTTATTCATTTTTAAATGTTCATGAATAATTCGAAGGACTGTTGTTTTAGAAAGGCCCAGCCTTGCTGCTATTTCTGTAACTTTGAGCCGCCGGTCTTCCATAATTTCTCCTTCCACAAGAGCGATATTTTCAGGAGTGAGCACCTCCAAGGGCCGACCTGCATGCTCTTCGTTTTCAATGCTTTCTCGACCCATTCGAAAAAGTTTGGCCCACTCTTTTACGGTAGAATATGAGGGAGATGCTTCCCCATATACGCCGTCCAATCGCAGATTAATTTCAATTGGAGTAAGTCCTTCTTTTGTGAAGAACTTAATAACAGCTCGAAACTTCATTTTGAACATGTCACAATCTTCTATACATAGCCTTCTTTATGGAGCTGTATCTGAACATCTGAACTAAGCAAAGCAGAAGTTACAGCTGCAATTATTTACTTAAAAGGTAAGATATGACACTAGGTAAGTATTTTGGAAGGCGATAATCCTTATCGGCTAGGCCGGAAATTTATAGACCCATCCTCGTATATACGTTTGAAAAATCGAATGGCTTCATTTTATATTAGACATAATTGAGGGGTTCAGAGCACAAGTGGTAACCCACTTTATATTAAAATGGAGTAGTTAGTATAGTTTCAGTGCTGTAAGTCTGTAACTCTTTCATTACAACTGTACACACTGATGTCAGTACTTTATTGTGCTTTGAATGTTTTTCTCTTTTGTTGAGAGCAGTATAACTAGGTGATAATGTACATATGGGGTGAAACAGAGGGAGGCTGGGGTTTCCAGAACGTTGATTGTGTATTGTGAAACACGTAAAAGAAAATGCACAAAAATATAAAACAATAACTGCATTTTCTTATTTGTGTACTGGACAGAACAGGAATTGGAACGTTTGTGTTTCCATATTAAAATTCCAGTATGACCCAGACATGAAAGTGGAAATAATAAACCGCAAGTTGATGATTCCAGGTCACAGCTTCCTACCTAAAGTGCAGACTTTGACTTAACTGAATTAGTTGGTCTTAAGAAACAATACATTATCTCTGTTGATACTTGGTAGTTATTGTAAGAACAAGTAGAAAGAAAAAATCCCTGTGTTGTTTATGAAGAAGGAGGAATTTTTGTCCACAAATGGACTAGTAAACCACGTAGTGATTTGGAAAATGGTTATTGTTGTAGTGGCTGAAAGTACGGTGGATGCAATTTGTGAAAACAAAACCATTTTACCAAGTTCAAAGTATTTTCAGCTCAACTATTCTGTAAACCTCTGCAAAAATCTGTCATCAGTGAAACAGAAAAGTCTCTACAAGACCAAATGTTTTGTGATAGCAGCCAAGGAATGGGATATGTTAGATCTTCTTTATTATCTTTAATGGATTCAAAAGATCAGGTTTTTAACGAGGAAGATGATAAACTATGTTTTATTAATGTACAACATATTTGAGCATTGTAAATGAAATATTGTAGAAGAGCAATTAAGCAACTCCTTGTGTATCTGTAATTGTTATGTTTTGATGTCATTATCTACATAAAAAGCATTTGAATAGATTTCAGTTCATATTACTATACGAGCATATATTACAATAAAGTGTATGGATATGTTTCTGAATTTTCTGTATCTATTTTCGAAAACTTGCCTTTACCTTTAAATTGCCCTGGATGGAGTTACGACAGTGGAATGCACTGAACATCTCAATGGTTTATCAAGTGTCGGTGGTAGAATTGTTTGGTAAAGTGTGCAGAATTGGTAGAGGTGAATAGCATATATTCGAGAAAACTAACCTCATATTTCTGTTCCGTGCGTTGAAAAAAACTTCAGATATTAAATTCCATTGAGATGCGAAGACGTGTAATTTCCATCCCTTTCGGTACTTCTTCTCTCCGTAAGGGTTGAAATCGGGGGAATATAGGGAACGTGTATACATCTAAAGATCAGTTCTCCATTCATTCCAGATTGGTTGAATACACTGTTTAGCGTTAGAAATATTGCCTTAGAAGTGTATTTATTTTTCGATTTGTGACAGTACCCAAATATGGTCAGAATCTTCCTAGCACCTGCTGAGATACTGGAATTCGTTCATGTGATATATAAATTTACAATAAACATTTGATAATGCACCATAAAATTTAAATACTGACCGGATATAAAAGCGATAGCGATATATGTGGCAGAGTAAAAAAATAACCTTAATATTTTTATTTATAAAATATTTACATTGTAATTAAAAGTATTTTTTTTAACATCATCTCCACCACGTTCAATGCAGGTGCTTGGATCCCACGAGAAAAATATCTTGTGACCGACTACATGACCGCCCATGCACCGTGTCTTTCACCTCGACGTCAGTGCCGCCCAGTGCCTTTATGCGTGGTCCAAAGATATGATAATCGGAAGTTGCCATAAGCAGGATGCGGTATGCACTCAAAATGAATCTGCAATTGTTTGTGTCGTTGCACGAGCTGTGTGAGTTCTTGCATTATCATGCTGTAAACAAAAGTACAGCAGTTGAGAGCAAACCTAACTGCAGGTTTCAGATGGTTCTCAAGCAGATAGCAATATGACTAGCTGTTAACATTGCGCCCTCTTGGCATATTCCATGATTGAACCTTTAGAGTCCCAGAAGAGCTGAGCATCAGTCTATTGGCTGACACATCTGGAGGTAATGGACCCAGAATTCATCATACGCTTTGAGAAACCATCTCCTTCGACTTCATGACGTGCAACAGTTTAATAAACATCCACTTGTCGTTCTTCCAGTTGTTGGTACTCACCTAGCGGAGACTACACTACAGAATGCCGTGGATAATGTGGTGCGCAGTCATGGATGACCTTCAACTGTACAGCCGTCTCATCGATTGTTACCCGACGATTGTATCGTATCACTTGTTCTACTTCAGCGAGCTGCTTCCTCGTTGTTAACACTCCACTTTTAAACTTTACCACTCATAGAATACTGAAGTGACACTCAGGAATTTCTGTATTGACTTATAATTAATTATTCGTTGCTCCCCGCTCGTACATGTTTTCAAGGGGTTGCCATTTTGTTATGGTCGCTGACGTCACATTTCCCAAAATGTCACGCGCTTGTTCCTCCAGCATCCGTTATTTTTATTTGTACTACAACACTCTGTTACATTCTGAATTTTGATTGCTAAATTAAGGTATTTTATGACTCAATGTTGTTTTGTTAATTTGATTTATTTATGGACGCTCTTTAACATCTCAGGTCATCAGCGTCCCATTCTATTCAGGGCGTGAAACGGCCGACAAGTTTTGCTCAGAGGCCTCTTCTTTCAGACTTGAGGTTCTTTATCGTGCCGTAAATGTACGACACGGGACCCACAGCTTTGCTTCCCTTCCGAAGGAAGCCATACTTAGGATTGTTACGTCCGAAAAAATCCATCGATCCTGGCCGGGTTTGTACCCGCGATCTTGGGCTTAGAAGGCAAGTATGGTTACCACCACACCACCAGAACCGACTTTGTACTCTCACATTAAAGAATAATGGTGAAAATGTGTTTGTTTTTGTAAATATAATCACATGAAATTGGATTACATTGTTATGTGAATTTTCTAAAAACCGTTATGTGATATCAATAAACGAAATCGATTTTTTGATATATCAGTTCACTTTATTTGCTTCAGTTCACAAAGTTGAAATTCGCAGATCTAGTGCAATCAAAGCAGAACTTTGATTTTCCATGTATCAGAAGGAATAAGATTAAGCAAGGAGGTGATATATTTTATGTGAGAATAGCTTTTCGCTTGGCAAATGTCGGTGCAGTCATCGCGATAGTTTAAATTCCGTTCTACCGCCGACCCGCCACTGACCGTCCCTCGGCATACACAGATTGCCCTTATTTACCACAACCTTCTTTTGTTCCGAGCGTGTTTTTACGACAGCGATGTGCAAATGGGATTTGTAGGGGGCGTCCTCTCGACAAAGGAAGGAGAGGATGAGGGCGTTCTCGCCATGGGGCTGAAATAATAATATTTATATGGGAGAGGAGCGGCTTATCCCTTGTCAGCACAATGGGCTACCCCAAACCTCGTGTTATTGACGATTCACCACTCGAATTCCCCAGATAAACAAACACCGCGATTGAGTTTCACGAGAGGACATAGAGAGCATACTCAACTCAAGTGCGGGGAGGGTGGGAGTGCCCTCTTCATATTCGTTAGTTCTTTGTTTGTTCTGGAACCAGAGATCTATTTCTGGTGGGGACACTACAGAGCTCATTTCACGGATATTCCCAAATTTAGTAGGGGCAAGTGATTCGTCAATTTAAATTTACGGATGGAACTAAACAACAGTTAAAAATTATAATTGTCCTGGTTGTTGTTAATTTTACATACACTCCAGCTCATTGTTCACCGAGGCCAGTTCCCGAAGCAGCCAAAGAGCTGCCATTTTCTTATTATAGACAGTTAAGAGGTTATGAGAATAGTTTGAAAATATCCACAAATTTTTGACAACCACTTGAATCTACTGTTGTTACATTTGCCATAAAAATGTGGGAGTAACGAAATTTCCTGCAGTAATGCATTATTTTTACTTGAAATAATCTCAAGCCTGAAATAACAGGCCTCTGAGTAAAAATTATCGGTCATTTCACTCCCCGAGTTGAATGGGACGCTGATGACCTGAGGTGTTAAAGAGCGTTCTTAATAAACCAAATAAATAAAAAGCCAGTCACGCAGTAGCTGTGTAAATTAAGTTAATTTCTGAGCAAGTTGGCTTTGTGAAGGGTATTCCATAGCGCAAGAGCATAGAATGTAGTAAAAAGAACATAACTTTCAGGCTTAAAGGTATGTGCTTTTACCATATCATTGTTTTATTTACGTGTTATATTGTTAGCTTAACGTTTCCAGTTGCACTTAGCTGTATAACGGAATATGGTTAACATTTAAGCTACATAATTAATTTTAGGTGTACGATTGTTTGTTTTTTCTGTGTTCCGAAACCGTTGTGCTCTCTCCGCCTGCATTATTGTACACTATCAGGTTGATAAGACTCTTAAGATTTGCACATCGCTCCGTATCGCTCCAGCATTCTCTGGAATTCCGCTTTTTCTGCTGCCGTTCGATACTGAAGCCACAGGACGGCAGCTTTCAGCAAGAATTAGTCCGATTGCGCATGTGCAGACTACCCTCCCGCTATACTTTTTAACATCACACTCAGTTTATCGCTAAGCGGGAATACCCAATTGTTAATGCTACCATAACAACCCCCCCATATGACACATCTCCCGGGCCTTCTTAACCGACGTTTTCAGCGATTACAAACATTTTGTTTTCAGGTATACCTCCGATTAGAATTCCCTAATTTACATCTTATTTTATTTCAACGACTTTTAAAGGGTTTCTTTTGAAAAGCAAAATTGTGGCCGCTAAATCGATTTTTTAATTTTTTGCCCTAGGTGCACTCTAATGGTACAATTTTGCTGATAAACGAATTCTATAAGTCGTGTATAAATTGAGAATTATATTTCGAGCTTTTTTGAGAAAAAACAAAAATTACGGTCTTCAGAGCGTTAACACCAGACATTAAAACGATATATATATGTACGTACTTACATACAGAGGGTGCCAAAATGCATACACACTTTAAGCAAAGAAAAAACTGTGCTAACATAACAAAAATGAATTCACACAAACAGAAAATGATCAGCACTAATCATCTTACACTTTTACAGTTACAACAGTTGCTCAAAATGCCCACCATCGGCGTCGATACACTTCTGATTACGTTGAACTACTGATTGGTCAACGTTTGCGAAAGTGACCTCAGTGATTGCAGCACATGCCGTTTCAATTTCTTCCCGAAGTGTTGCCAGTGTAGCTGGTTTTCTACGGTATACAGTAGCTTTAAGAGTTCTCCATAGGTAGAAGTCCAGCGGAATTAGATTTGGAGAACGCGGTGGAAACTCAATCGGACCTCTTCGTCATATCCAGTGCCTTAGAAGATTGTCCTCAAGATACACACGTACATTTCGGTGGTAATGTGATGGTGCACCATCCTGTTAGTAGTAAAATTCCTCATTTCCATAGAGTGTGTGAATGGCGGGTAAGACGGATGTGCGTATCATGTTCAGGTACACTGGGTTAGTTACTGTTCCTTCAAAAAAGAATGGTTCAATTAGACCCCTACATGACAACCTATATGAAACATTAATTCCAGCTAAATCAACAGCTTTTTCCAAAATAGCATGTGCATTGTTTGCACACCAATAGACACATTTATGCCGGTTAGCAGTTCCATTCAACTTAAATTGTAACTCATCGGACCAAACAACGAAAGATTGTCATCAAGTTACGCACATACATCTCGGTGATAATGTGGTGGTGCACCATCCTCATTTCCATAGAGTGTATGAATGGCGGGCAAGGCAAAATTGTTATTCGCATTGACGGTTCTGTTCTGTACACACGTGTCCATTGCTTTGAACTTCAACAACATTCTCTGTTTTTCAACACCACTTAAAAATTGCTTTCCGCTGTTCAAACGATAATCTTGGTTTCATTTTGTTGTAGCAACGCTAGCATAACGTAATGTGAGTCACGTCTGTTTACAGAACATCGTACGGTAATCTTGGCTTCATTTGTTCATTGTTGATTTACCTGTCACGTAGCAACGTTATCAATGTATGTGAGTCACCTCTATTTACAGAATATCATACTACACATTACTGTTGTTTTTCGGTCCAACTCTGTAATATATTAAATAGATATCTACTGTGAAAGTGTGTATATTTTTTGGCACCCTCGTTATATATATTCGTAATTTTTGGTGCTTAGTAAATAGGGTCTATGGAGATTTGAAGAAAGTGTTTAAAAAATCTTTCATGGGTACAACGCCATTCCTTCGGAATTCGCTAAAATAAAATTCAGATTGGCAGTTTTTAAAATAAAAACCCTATAGTTTGGAATTCAGTATTTAAAGCACATTCGAAACTGTTAAATAATATGTATTGCATTCACAATCAACTTCTATCATTTTTATCCACTTCTGAAGCACTGGGCCGAGAAATACCACACAAGTCTGAAGCCATCCTCGGTACGTGCAACCAGGTTATATGTCTAGAGGTTGACGTAAATCCTTTCCTCTCCTACCCTGCAGTTTATGTTCGTGGTTTCCACTGTGTAGGGAGTGGCGTGTTGTAACCACAGCATTTAGGCAGCCTGCCAATTCGGGAACCTGTTCATTCGGCGACATTGGCCCCTCACAATAGTTTCACCATTCATTATTTTCACTTGTGCTCTAGTATGTAAGCTAGGAGATGTCGAAATATATGCATTTTAGGACTCTCAGCTGTATTTTTATCAACTTTAGAGAGTATTTATTCTTTTGGCTAAAATATGTCACTGACCATGATATGCCTAACCCCCCCCCCCCCGGAGTCTTCAGATCATTACAGAAAGAATGGTATGTTTGCATCACCACAGCAACGCATTTGCACACTCAGCTCCGAAAAAAAGTAGAGTTTCTGCAAAAATCTGGAGCGATACTGGTAAACCATCCACGTACAGTCCAGATCTGGCATCCCATGTGTTTTGTTACTTTTAGCTGTTAAGAACAATAATTTTGGGAGGTATTTTTTTTGAACGGTGTTTAACGCCCGTTTTTACTACTGTGGCACTACAACCGGTGAACACTGGTGATACATGAAATGAAATGATAAATTGGGAAAGGATTTTTTAAGGAAGGAAACGTTCCAGACCTAAGTTTAGGGTACCTCCCCGGCATTTGGCAGTCATGAGGACTGAGGAAAACCTGAAAAAACTTCAGTCAGGGAGGACGGTCCTGGTGAGATTCGAACCCCAGAACTCACGCTTACGAGTCCGCGCCTTAACGATATCGGTCACTCGTGGCGGTAATTTTGGGAGTGGGGGAGCAACTATTGCGTTCTGCGGAGAGAGTGGAGGAAACTACTTAGAAAATATATAGGCAGAGTTGGCTATTTATGAAAATTTAATAAATTCCTTTTAGATAGGGGACAAAAATCATACCACTATTGAGGAAACCCATGGTGATAATATTGATATACGAGGTGGTTAAGACTGGTTTCCTTTTAGCGAATTCCGAAGGAAGTGTTGCGGTTGGATCCGCGTTAACATCTATTTTATTTGAATTGAGCAAATATACTTTGCAAATCTGCATCGATCGTACCTACTAGGCACCTACAATGAAGGAACAGCGTAGCTTTGTCTATCAGTAATCATATATTTAATTTAATTAATAGTATACCATTAATAAGGTCATACTTTGGATTTTATATATATATATATATATATATATATATATATATATATATTTAAGGTGAGGGATACGCTTAGTTTAGCCAGCTTCTGTGTGCCGGATTTTTTTTTTGGGGGGGGTACAAGTGTACCTTCTCCATAATGTGTGGATACTCCCAAGTGTGGATGGTTCTCAAATATCGTGTGAATTGGGTATTGAGTTTGATAACAAATGACCGAAAATACCATAAAAAAACCAAAAGTGAGTTACATATGCAATTTTAAAATAAACAATTGCACACAAGAAATTCACACCACCGTGGATGGCCGAGGTCCTTAAGGCAGGACTCGTGAGCGGGAATTCTAGGATACATCTCCTCCAGGATCATTCTCTCTGAATGGTTGTTTTCCGGGTTTTCTTCAGTATTCATAAATGACAAATGCCGGGGAGGTACCCTAAATTCAGTCCTGGAACCGTCTCTTCCTTAATCCCCTCCCAATTTATCATATCATCTCATGTATCGCCAGTGTCCACCGCCTGTGATGCCCCAGTAGTTAAAACGAGCTTTAGACACTATCTAAAAATTCACAAAAATCTTTTAATAATTTATAATAACCCGATGTAAATAAATGATATTAAAGCGCTGCATTTTAAAGAGTGGAGTTTTTTTTCAGACACCCTATACAGTTTCAAGTTGTCAGTCAAAGCAACTGAAAGCGTGGAGAGATCCACTTGCTAGCCTTGACAGTTCACCCCTTAGTGCTTGGTATAAACTGATGCTATCACACTTTCTGGCATTGGTTGGATTGAACTCAGAACCTATACTTCATTATCTGCTATCTCCAGGATTTCATTTACTGCGCTAATAGGTCACTAAAGACCTCTGGAATATCATTGAAATGTTTAAACTTAGCACCGGACGTTTTTAGCATAACACCAGGCTAGGGATTTAATTACGCGCAGTTATCTTGATTGAATTTAAATGTGCCCTTCAGCTCTACAAACTTCTCGGTACACTATTACATTCATTTTAATGGTTTCACTGCCAACATTCTTCAACAAAATAACGCTGGAAAGTTTTGTGATGCAGAGTAGCACCATCTTGTCGGAACTAATCCTGACGTAGAGCGAGTGGCAACTGTTTCCCCTCTTATTCTCGCATTTACTCTGTTCACAATAATAACCCACCCGTCAGAGACAGTATGTGCTGTTTTAACTCTAGAATGCAGATGGTGGTAGTTGGAATAACAATCGAGTCTAAAGGCTCATTCCTTTAATGGGCAAGGGTCGACTCTATCCTCTCCACCTGTTATATTCTACTCGTATCAGATTTGCCGTTAACTGTAGTTTGCAACTCCAGCGGTAATGGCTGACGACCCGGCCAACTGCGTTTTGTTTGTCCCCTCACAGAAGGCCTTGCTTGACGTTTGGGAGGCCATGAAGAATACGAAAATTTTGTTTAGCTCTGTTCCATTGGTTACACATTATAAAGAAGATATTGTTGTCAGTTGGCAAGTAGCAATTTTAACAAAATTATAAATAAACTGACAAGAGTAAAACGTTATAAAGAAAAGTTGCTCAGTTAATTTGTAAAACTGTGTAACAGTTGTTTGAATAGTTTGTTTCCTAATGCATTAGTTTCGTTGCATTTGAAACAAAAAATCACAAAAGTAATTATTTTCATCTTCCGTGTGAATTAATATGAGAAAATACCATTTTACTTATTCATGAAATAAAACAACTCACCACGAGATTTACATGCCAACTGAAAAGTTCAAACCATCAAAAGAACATTGGCAAGAATAAAGGCCATCTTCCACTGTACTAGGCACAAAAAAGCGAGGAAATACAAAGTACAATATAACAAAATATACAGGGGAAAAAAGCAAATTAAATATACATAGTATGTGTAAATATTACATATTCTATGTAGTTACAAGGATGATAACGATAGTTTTAGAATGCAACTTGTTCAATAAAGAATGATCATAATTTTTTGTGAACCACGTACTTTACTTCCCCTCTTAATTTTGATGATATTTCTCAAAGTAAACTCCATAGATACAATACACATAAGTTGTTTAGAATCTCCTCCGTAGCCTTTACCACTGCTTATAATGATTGAATATGCTCCTACAAGAGAATTTCTTCAATTTGGGGAATAGGAAAAAGTTACACGGGTCTAAATATGGACTATATGGAGGATGAAGGACACACTTCCCTTTACTTTTGTGAGATATTTAGCAACAACATTGCGATGTGGTCGTGGGTTATCGCGGTACAGCATCCAGCTTGTTGAACTTGACCTTGTGATATGACCTTGCAGAGATTTCAAGAACCAGTTACAGTTGGGTGTACAGGTACACCATTCCTTGAATATAGAAAAATGTGATGACTATAACTTTCCCAGCAGAAGCAAGCACCGTTTTATGATGATGATGATGATGATGATGATGATGATGATGATGATGATGATGATGATGCTTTACTGTTTACACTCAGGATCGAAACGGTGTAGCCAATTTTCAAGCCGTAAATTAAATTCCTACTCAATGTCATTCAGCGTAACATGAGGTCAAGGGTTTCGATTCCCAACAGGACCGTCCTCCTTGACTGAGCTCTTCCCCCCCCCCCCCAGATTTTCCTTAGTCTTCATAATTGGCAAATACCTCCTAGGCCTGGAACGTTTCTTTCCTTTAAAAAATCTTTTCCCAATTTATCATTTCATCTCATGTATAATCAGTGCCTACCGTCTGTCATGCCTGAGTAGTAAAAACAGGCGTGAAACAGTATTTAAAAAAAATCATTCAGCGTGCAAGATCACGGGTTTATCCCGCCTGGGTCGATGGATGTTTTCGGGTGTGAAAATCCTAAGTACGGTTACCTTCGGAAGGGTATTAAAGCCGTGGGTCCCGTGTCGTACATTTAGGCACGGTAAAGAACCCCAAGCCTGGAAAAAGAGATCTCTGACCAAAAATTGTCGGCAGTTTCATGCCCTGAATTGAATGGGCTGAGATGTTAAAGAGCGTCCGTAAATAAGTCAAAACAAAAATTCATTCAGCGTGTCAGTTTCCAGAACCTGGAAGGCCCTTCCTCTTGAAATCAAGCACTGTTCGAAAAATAAAGAATTTTAAAGGTAGATTAAATTTTCATCTCAAGTCTAGGAATCGCAACAGCTACTCTCCTTTTCTTCTTCTCCTCTTCCTCCTTTTTTTTTTGTCCCCTTATATTAATTAACAAGTTGCATTCTAACCCTATCGTTATCAACTTTGTAACTATATAGAATATGTAATATTTACACATACTTTGTATATTTAATTTGAATTTTTTCTGTATATTTTGTATATATCGTACTTTGTATTTCCGCTTTTTTGGGGGGGGGGACTAGTACAGTGGAAGATGTCCTTTATTCTTGCCAGGGAAATAAATGTATAAATGGGATACTAATAATTAGTCAAATTGCTCTTAAATAAACCAGCTAAATAAAATAAATAGATAAGAATTAAATCAATTGTTAGATCGATTACTACAAGTTTATTTACTTACAAATGCCAGTTGATACAAATCTGATCGATTGACTGGAGTGGAACCTTTTTTTTTTTTTTTTTTTTTTCCTTCCCTGTTGATTTTGTGGTATGAATGTGTTGGTTTTTAATCGATTCTTGCTCACGGGTTTGTGGGAAAATTGAGTTAGCGACACTGTGAACACAAATGCACATCCATGTTTACGGTTAAAAAAAAATACGATAAATTTACAGCGATATGCGGTTGTGATTGGATGAAATTTCAGATGTCGTTACATTTCATTCGCAACCACCTCCGTGATCTTAGAAGTAGCGACTGCGACTACCAATCCGGAGGTCCAGGATTCGATTCCCGGTCAGGTCAAGCATTCTGGATAATGCTTATCCCGTAATCTTTCCTTACCCATAGAACATGCTACTAGTAAATGGACATGCAAATTTCCGAGCAACAAACGATTACATGCAGAGAGTTTTTTGCACATAGAGCAAGTGAACTTATTACATACTTCCCTTGCGGTCTTCATATGTTTTCCGTATTCGATGCAGGCTTAGAGAGGGAAGACGTTTGTATTATGTTGTGAGCGCTGCACGCCATTTTCCATTAGTGTGGTCATTATACTGCGGTATAAAAGGGGTATAACGGGTATGAAAGCCGATGTAGTCTAATGCGTTTAGCATTTTACTCTTGTAGTGCATTCTGAAGCTGGGCTAATGACCCTTCTTTGTACAGGAAATGTACTACCAACCTTCATTTGGCTCCCTTCGCGAGGAAACTCTTGCTTAACGGTAGAAAACTGAAGAATGACCGTCATAGCGGAAAGCGTGAGGTCTTATCGCAAGTGGAGGGGGTTTTAACACCTACTAATTATATAGGTAATCTATCTGTCACGTCATTTACGAGGTTCAGTTTTGGGACAAGTCAAAATGGGATTGGAAGACTCACTCCGACTGTTACGTCTTTTCAAAGTATTTTCCACCACTCTCTGTACACTTTCTCATCCTCGAAAACTACTTATCAAAGCACCCCTGCCACTCATTTTCTACAAGGGTAAAAAAATATGCAGCCACAGCTTCTTCGGCGTAAAAATCCTCAGTATGGCTTCCTTCGGAAAGGAAGTAAAGCCGTGGGGTCGTGTGTCGTAAATTTAGGACACGATAAAGAACCTCAAGCCTGAAAGAAGAGGCCTCTGAGCAAACTTTGTCGGCCATTTCAAGCTCTGAACTGAATGGGAGGCTGATGACCTGAGATGTTAAAGAGCGTCCGTAAATATAACAAATCAACAATCAACAAGGGCTGGAAAGCCACTTTCTTCGTAAGCCACTTTTTACCCATGGGAAGAGAAAATAACCGCACGGAGTCAGATCAGAACTGTAGGGAGAATGAGTCCGGATACCCGACCGGGTGCCTTTGGGGGTATCTGGCGCCAGACGTGCCTAGCGTTAAACTTGTCCTGCACAGAAGGTGGGTTCATGGATCTAACCCCGGGGCTTTGGCTGTTCCCTATAATGGTAGTCATAAGCCCTTGCCGCCGCCTGGGGAGGGACGCAATCTTGGGGCAGAATAAGGGACGGCGTTTAGGCTGCCTCGTACCCGAGGGTGTATTGGGGTAACCGGCGGGAGACTGACTGTCTTAAGTCTGACCTAGTGGACTCCAGGAACTGGATGATGGCGATGTTAGCCGTGTGAGCGGGGACAAGCAGGATTCCCCTCAGTTCTGCTCTTGGACGGCGTTCTCGGAGTTGGTCGAGAACTTACGGTAGGCAGACTGTGGTGCAGCACTGAGCAGTAGTCGAACTTTGCTCCTCCAGAGGAATTGTGGTCACCATTTTCTTCCCAAAACTTCGGCCCCTCTTCGCTTTCGTTAGCGGATCGTCATCTGGAAAGATCCAAACTGCCGACAGTCGTTTCGTCTCCGTGACATCAGAAACTGCCTTGAGCTTCCTCCTTCGAATCCGTGCAGCATTCCTTCACATTCTACGCGGGTGCGCTTTTGTGCCTCTGTTAAATTGTGGGAAACCTTCCTGACACCAATATGTTCGTGCAGGATTTTTTATACTGCTGGCTATCTGATCCGGAAGGCTGCCTCGATGTCCTTAGGCGACTCTTTGCCCAGTACCTTTATTTCTCTACCGAGACAATGTTTTCCTCAGTCACTGCCTCGGCCGGACAATCTACTGACAAATAAGCAGCTTATTTCAGCTACTGTAGTAATGTTCTTTATGTTGAAAAACTAAACCTATATTTCAGAAATGTGTAATATTGCTAATAGGCTGTTTTCTGTCATTTTCAGGTAAGTTCATGAGAACACTGTTTTGCCATATTCCTCGCCAACAGTTTGCCAGGTAACATCTTTATGATATTATAGAAAATAGATGCAGTATTCCGAATTCTTTGAAGGTTACGGGAGTTTATTATACTGTAGTTCTAAATACATTCATTAGAGGCGCTTATACACTGCAGCTGAAGCCGTCCTTGCGGCTCATTTACACTGAAATATAACTGTAATGTATATTTATGTTAGACAAATCATAATATTGTATGTATTGTAGTTAGTGATGTGAATATATTGTGTGTATATGTTTATAATATCGTATAACTGTAACCTGAAAGAAAACCCTAAGGCCTTTTGTTACGGAAGCCTGGAGAGCCAACAAAAGGGTCATAAAATCTTTACAATAGGGAGAAAGAAACTTGAGGGTAACGGGAAAGCAAGGTTAATAAAGTGAAGAACCTTTTACTTCGTATAGGGCTTAGATTTTGATCGACTGCTGTACTGGTATCCCTTTAAAGTTTGCCAATACTCACAAAAAGTTTTAAAACTTTAAAAAAATAGTGAATGACAGGCATGGCGGGTGAACAATAGTTCAAACATACAATGGAATATGTATTTTTGAGCTTTTAAAGATAGGCGCGAAACCTGCACGTGCCTGGGTTTCTCTGTTGGTATCGTTAAGGCAACGATAATTTAATTTGAATTAAATACATAAGGGAACGTTTACTCGACTTGGGGAAGCGGTTCTAAGTTTTACACAAGCAGTTGTAAATACTACGTGCAGCGGGACTCATTCCTCAGTGGTAAGTTTTACACTCGGCACTTCGCAGTACTCATTATAAGTTCGCGTTGCTGAGGCACGCAGTTCACAGAACGAGCTCAGACGCAAATAAGTCCTCACTTGACATACGCAGTCATCAGTTAAGCAGTTTTCAGTTTCGCGCGCCGTGGCACTCGTCTGTAAGTTTCACACGTGGCAACTAAGTGAGTATTCAAATTAGCCAAGTCTATCATATGCAAAACACCAGAGTAGCGAAAGAATCTGAACATAATAAAGTATCATTGTATATATAGAGGGTGCAAAAATGTATACACACTTCAAGCAAAGAAAAACTGTATTAACATAACAAAACTGAATTAACACAAACAAAAATCGATGAGCACTAATCATCTTAGACTTTTACAGTTACAAGTTGCTCAAAATGCCCCTCATCAGCGTCGATACACTTCTGAGTACGTTGAACTACTAATTGAACAACGTTTGCGAAAGTGTCCTCAGCGATTACAACACATACCGTTTCAATTTATTCCCGAAGTGCTGTCAGTGTAGCTGATTTTCTACGGTATACAACATCCTTAAGAGTTCCCCATAGGTAGAAATCCAATGGCGGTTCTGTTCTTTACACGCATTCCCATTGCCTTTGAACTTCAATTACATTCTCGTTTTCCAATACCATTTCAAAATGGCTTTCCTCTAGTCAAACGATAATCTGGCTCCATTTTGTTGTAGCAACGCTAGCATAATGTAATGTGTCACATCTGTTTACAGAACATCATACGATAATTTTGACTTCATTTGTTCATTGTTGAGTTACCTGTAACGCAGCAACGCTATCATAATGTATGTGAGTCACATCTGTTTACAGAACATCATACTACACATTACTGTTGTTTTACGGTTCAACTTTGAAATATATTCAATAGATATCTACTGTGAAAATGGGTATACATTTTTGGCAACCTCGGTGTATATGTATTTTATGTTGCATACCTGCTTATTCACACTATTGAATTCCTCTCCTAGTTTGCAGTTGAATTGTGTTTAGCAAGTAGTTGTAACCATGCAAGTTACGGGTTCATTAATTAAAACTTTAACTCTAATGAAAATGTAGTTATTCTCTTGAATTTTTCCTTTTCTCCTAAATTCCTACTTTAATATAGCTGACAAAGTATAAGAAAGTTAGTGAATTTTTATTCCGAAGAAATCTCACAACTTTTTTCTTAATTAAGGAAATATGCTTTTCCTTCGTTGAGAACCAGACATACAAAGTCGCATTAAAATCTAGAAATGTGTTTCGTAAACGTAGAAGATCCGTGCTGAATTTAGAGATTTGACATTTACAGTAATTATAAAACCAATCAATGCTCGCCAGGCACTTAAACCTATTTTTTGTATCATAAATGCTTTTCAGTTGATATTGGAAATGCAGGTAACAGTGTTTTGCTTAAAATATCTAGTTTGGAATTCGTTATGAGCTGATTCATTAACTTTTATTAACTCAATAAAGACAGCGATATTTACTGTTGTATAGAAGAATGAGGCGAAGTTCTACTGTTAGGAAACAAAAGTCAGTTTATCTTTCATATTTCTTTTGTCTTTATTCTATTGTTTCCAAATATTTAGCAATGGTTTCAAAACAAGTTTTTGTGTAACTAAGGAAATATGCTTTTACTTCGCTGAGGCCCTGACATATCAAGTGGCATTAAAAACTAGACATGTTTTTCGTATACCTAGAAGATCCGTGTCAAATTTCACTTGTTTACTTTTATTATTTATAGATTTTTTTTGGAAATGAGCAATCAAGAGTGGGCTTTTTTTCTTTTGAATGATTTTATTTAAGGACGTTCATTAACATCTCAAGTCATCAGCGTCCCATTCAACTCAGGGCGTGAAACGGCCGACAAATTTTGCTCAGAGGCCTCTCTTTCAGGCTCGAGGTTCTTTTTCATGCCGTAAATGTACGACCCACGGTTTTACTTCCCTTCCGAAGGAAGCCATACTTAGAATTTTTACGCCCGAAAAAATCCATCGGTTCTGGCCGGGTTCGAACCCGCGATCTTGGGCTTAGGAGGCAAGTATGGTAACCACTAAACCCATGGAACGACTCAAGAGTGGGTGAAACAGTTCAGAGAAGTAAGGTTTTTATATGAATGGGATATGTCACCGTAAATAAATGACTTTGATATGAATTGAACTGAAGTAATTGTAAAACGTTTGTATTTTTATTAATATTTTTCCAATTTTGTCGGCAAAATGCACAATACAGCAATGAGTGATAAATATTAAAACTCTAAGCTTCGTAAGAACACCAGAAATCTTTAATATAACGCATTTGTTTTATATGTATCACGCTCTGAAAAACATCAAAAGAAATTATATCAACTTCTAAATTATAATCTGGATGGTACCCATATAAGGCAGCTAACACTAAAACATATTTTAAACGAAGAGGAAAATTCCTCTTTACGCTCCACCTAAAGACCTTATTGCAGTAATAATTAAATTTTTTTTTTTCAGGGTGGCATAGTGCTTGCGGGAATAGCTAGTGGTTGTGTTGGTAGAACTGGTATTCTCACTATTTCTTATTCGGTCTGCAAGCTCTGTGTTAATTAAAATTACATCAGAACATTTCCGTGATAACAGAGTAAAGACTTTCAACTTAAACGCGGTTTCGTCGCTTTAAGAGGAACGCTTACTACATCTTCACGTATTAATAGCAAACAATTTATAGCAATTACATTTTTTAAAAAAAACAAGAAAATCTTAAAGAAATGCTGTTTAAGTCCTTTTTAGGGGAGGTTAGTTTTCAGGTATTTGAAACCATGCTCATATTTTCACTTTTAACTGTTATATGGCTAATGAAGGAATTTTATTACATTTTATCGAAAAAATATTTAAAGAGGGTTACTTAAATTGTAATTATTTAAATAAAGTATTTGCTTTAAGGCTCCCTGTTTTCTCGTTTTGATGCAATAACTTTATCACACGTTTGTAAAATTCAATTTTGAAAAACCTAAACCCCAACAAAGTCATTTAAAAAAAGTTAGAAAATGAAATTTTATGTCATTTCACGACCACGGTGTAATCGATGTCATATTCGGTCCTGGTGGTGTAGTGGTAACCACACTTTCCTCCTAAACCCAAGATCGCGGGTTCGATCCCGGCCATGACCAATCGGTTGTAAAATCATAAGTATGGCTTCCTTCGGAAGGCAAGTAAAGCTGTAGGTCCCGCGTCGTACATTTACGGTATAATAAAGAACCTCAAGACTGAAAAAAGAGGCCTCTGAGCAAAATTTGTAGGCCGTTTCACGTCCTAAATTGAATGGGACACTGATGACCTGAAATGTTAAAGAGCGTCCGTAAATAAACAAATCAATCAACAAACACCCCAACCAAAACTCCTGTTTTTATGTAACTTTAAACAATAAATTTGTTTTTTGTAACATTCATGATGCCCTTAAGAAATTTTCTTACAGTAAAAGAATGGATGGCATTTATTTCTAGATAAGATGTAGATAATAATTCAAAAGAACAGTAGCCAGTGTTGACAAAGGACATAGCCTATGGTGTTTAACCAAGTCTCAAAGATTAAACTCCCTCCGTAATAATTTACAAAACGAAGTCCCATATAAAATTGAATATAAGGTATAACTGTGTAATGTACCATATTTAATATACTTTTTCATCAGGGAAGTATAAATTAATTTATATTTGACTAATGTGGAAAACGGTAAAATCAAAATATGAATCTAATTGTTCTTTATCTGACAAAAAAGTTGTAATTGAATTTATGTTTCACCGAAATGAACACCCATAAAAATAATTTCGTTAAATTATATTTGAAACACAGGGGTATCCATAATTACGTACTCGTGTGGTCTTACTGATCCGAGAGAGAAGCTAGCTGAACTACTTTGAATTAGAGTGGTGGTTAACTATACCTAATTTTCTAATGTAATAAAGACACGAAAATTAAAATAATGTAAAAAAAAAAGTTAGTTTCAAGTTAGTGGTATGAACGAATGAATCTCAAATTTAAATTTTACTTTATTTACTTTCTATTGTTAGACAATAGCTTTTTTATCTAACACCAGATATTGTGAAAATTATATTAACAAACTATGAGAACTGCCACTATCATTGTTGACACACAAAGTAAACGCTTTGAACGACGAATTCTTGGAAATATCTTTGATCGGTTATGAATATCATCAAACGCAATAACAATTCTAACAAGTAACTTTTCTACTGAGTCGATGGGTGTTTCATAAACAATTGATTTAATATGATCCCAAACACAAAAATTAACTGGAGTCATATCTGGGGAACGTGGCTACCAAGCAGCTGGGCCTGCTCTCCCCATCCAACATTTCGGAAAATGAACATTTAAATAATTTCGACAAGTTAAGCCGAATTGTGCAGGTACACCACCGTGTTGTAAGATCACGTTTCTCTGAATATTAATTGGGACACCTTCAAGTGGCTCCGGAACCATTTCTACAAGAAAAAAGTGCCATAAACATGTTCATTCAATCGTGCAGACATAACACATGGCCTCACTAGAAAGTTATCAACAAATCCAACCCAAATATTTACGGAAAACTTCCATTAATTGCGGGGATTCTCCACAGCTGTCACAGGTTTACTGTCACTCCAAATGTGACTGTTGTGTTTATTAAAAAGCCATCTCTTAAAAAAATCCTCTCTGTTCATAATATGTGTCTAGTAAAATCAGGCCCATTGTTAACGGTATGTAAATACCATTCAGTTTGGATAATCATCTGGGCAAATGTTTGTACTTTTTGGATATGAAATAAATGTTTTTCATACTCTAGGACTCTACACAGTCATGTGACAACATCTCGAGAGGCAGTTCGTGAATTATTTTCAAACCTCTGCAAAACCTCATCTTCAAGTGTAATATTCTTACAGTTCGATTCGCTCCTGAAATAACTTTCTTTACCTGGAACGGACCACTATCTCGAAGACGTTGATGCAGTCTTGAAAATGTTGTGTGACAAGGAATATGGCGCTGAGGGTGTTGCTCCTCATAGATTCCCGTGGACATCTAATTGAACACAATTGGCGACCGAAAAAGGGGCATTTTAACATAAAAAAATTTAAAAAAGTAAAAACGTCCGGGCTTAACTGGGGCAACCTTCTGTATATGGTAGTGTAACGACTAAAATTTAATATGTAAGGTTTTAGCCCAATTTCACACTAGTTTCCCAAATGTGAAATTCGATTTAAAGTGTACATGTGCTTTCTATTTCGAAAAAAATATTAAAACAAAGTGGAATAAACCTACCACCAGTTTTATTTATTTATTGATGTGAAATTTTGACTTTACAAAAAGGAACTGTTAAAGAGTGATCTTTTTTGGTTTTGCAATTGAATGCTGAGAATTGAAAACAGGGTGAAAATTTAAGAGTGTAAAATTTCATCACATTTATTATTATTTTTAATGATTTCAAATATAAATGGTGATGCAGATTTTATTGTTCCAGTCCTGGACCCTATTTCCGTCTGGGACATGTATTAACGTAGTTTGTAATTACTTATTTAAAATAGTTCTATTCTGGAAGCCTCATTCAGAATTGAAAGTCATTATTAATGACCCTTGCAATAGAAAGCAAGCAGGTGTAATGAAACATGCGCCAAATAATTCAGAGGCGTTGAATATCTCTGCTTGGTGACCATGGAAACAGATGTTGGAAATGTATACCGACTATCGCCATGGCAACCAATTGCGCACTGCCTCTCTCTCAGTTATCAGCTCTGAATTGCCTTTATGGTGGAAATATTTCGTTGAATATTTTTAATTACCTCTGGATACGCATTAGCATAGCTTTGTTTTGGTACCAGGTATGTAAATGGATTCAGGAGGCCGACTCTGTTAATGGATATATAATGTATTTTTTATTTTTAATATGCAGCCTGCGCATCTGTAATTTAAATGGCTTATTTTAATTTGTAATTATTCAGCAAGAAATTTTGAAAAGGGAGTAGTTTTTACTGCAGTATGCAAATTAGTTTCATCATGACTTAAAAACGCAACTATGATAGAGTTGCACAAAAACTATAAAGTGGAAAATAAATTATAATTAAAACTTAAAACAGTGAATTTAAAATAATAAATAAAGTAACAAATTCTCATTGTAAGTCGAGAGTCGCATATGATTTGATTCAGTAACATGAGAAATTTTGCATTATCTACGAAACAATTTCATATTTAACCATACCGAAAAATTAATATGACATAATAACAGCTGATAAAAGTAAATACAAACATTTCTAAACAGTAATTTAATTTTAGTTATTTTCAACTTTTCCTGATTCTTGGTAGATTCGGTACTTGAGCTTAAGCAAGCACTGGCCGTTGTTCGCACGCCCTATTTTTTAATACTGTTATGGCCTGTTTTAATTACTGAGACACCACAGGCGGTGAACAATAATGATACATGATATGAAATTATAAACTGGGAAAGATTTTTTTAAAAGAAAGGAAACGTTCCACACCTAAGTTTAGAGTATCTTCCCGGCATTTGCCATTTATAAGGACTGAGCAAAATCTGGAAAAAATCTCAGTCAGGGAGGACAATCCTGGTGGGAATCGAATCCCTGACCTTCTGTTCACGAGTTGGCGCCTTAACGACTTCGGCCACACGTGGCGGTCCGCACCCAATGGAGCAACTCCGGGAGGAAGGGATAAGGTGAAGTAAACTCCATGCGGCCAGTATCTAGGGGCGTTAAGGCATGGAGATATATAGGCTTCCACATATATTTCCAAATTGAATCCCTCGACACAGGCATAGTATCTGTAAGGAGTTTGGGCCCACCCCCATACGAAACTCTGGGGCAGAAACCTTTTCAAAGTGCAAGCTGCTATCACGCCATACACAGCACTAGCCATCCCAGCCTGGCACTTCCGACCCTGTAAGAAAACGAGAGTTGAAAATTCCTACAAAGAAAAGATCCACTCCAGCATTCATTGAAAGAAGGCAAGGGTAGGCTGACACATGAGGTACTGAAATAACCAGAGAATCTTATTTTTGTAAATATATGAGGAAAACGGCATTTTTTCATGCTTAAACGTTTGGTTTTGTCACTATTATTATATTCATAATAACGAGTCAATCGTGGTATTCTAGTGGTAACCATACTTGATCATAGACCTAAGATCGCGGGTTCTAGAGTTAATGAATTTTTTTCTAGCATAAGAATGCTAAATATTATTTCCTTCCGAAGAGAAGTAAAGCCATGAGTCCCGTGAGATAGATTTCCGCATATACAAGTCTCAAGCCTGAAAAAGAGGCCTCTGAGCAAAATTCGGCAGTTTCACGCATTAAATTGAATGGGACTATGATGACTTGAGATGTCATCAAATAGCGCCCGTAAATAAACCAAATAAAAAGAAAGCAAAACTTTTTCGAATGAGTCGAGAAAGCATTAAAGACGAAGAGCATGCAGGTCGGTCCTTGGAGGTGGTCCCTCTTGAAAACATCGATCGCTCTTGTGGAAGGAGAAATTATGAAAGATCGGCGGCTTAAAGTTACAGAAATATCAGTAAGGTTGGGTCTTTCTAAAACAACAGTCCTTCGAATTATTCATGAACATTTAAACATGAATAAGGTTAGTGCAAGATGGGTGCCTAGACTTCTTTCCTCAATCCAAAAGCAGCAACGAGTCATTTGTTGTTAGGCATTTTTGGAGATGTGCCGTGGCGACGAGAGAGAGGTTCTACAAACCATTGTTACAGGAGATGAAACTATGGTCGTCTACTATGATCCCTTGTCCAAAAGAGAATCATTAGAGGGGCGTAAACCTGGCGAAGCACCGCCTCTAAAGGCCAAGGTCACTCAGTCAACCAAGAACATCATAGCCACAATGTTTTGGGACTGTGAAGGAATACTCTTCATTGACTTTAAGGAGAGGAACACCACAGTAAATGGGGAATACTGTGCTGGCCTGCTGCATAGGCTACGTGCTTTCATCAAAGAGAAAAGGCGAGGAAAGCTGAGTGGTGATGTGCGCCTTCTTCACGACAACTGCCTGTGCACACAGCTCGTTGCAAACGAAGGTGTGAAGAAATGTGGCTTCAAGGAGATTGACCATCCACCCTACAGCCCAGATCTAACTCACAGTGACTATTTCCTCTTCTCAAAACTCAAGAAGGATCTTAGAGGAAGGAAATTTAAATGTGACGAAGAAGTAATGGATGCGGTTTATGCCCATTTTGCACACAGGATTTCCGACTATTTTTGAGGGGGGGGGGGTTGAAATGTTAATTGAAAAATTTGAGAAGTGTATTGCAATAAAGGGTAACTATATTGAAAAGTGAAATATAGTTTTTGTCTTATTATACCTAGAAAATCGTTAGGGCGGAAACTTGTGGACCTACCCATACATGTTCTTACTGACAAAACTCAGTAAACCAAATAAGCCTTTTATCAATTGTTACACTTTTTTGCTTTCCTGATTTATCAACAGTAAATTTATACAGAAATATCTAGTGTGGGTACTTTTGGAAAAACTCTTAATTACATTATTCGAAAATGTAAATATGATGTTGGAGTTATTTCCGGTTAAATCGAGGTAGAGAGTTTTCGCGACTACACACCCAGGTTTCTATCACTGAAGCACACACTTCAACATTTATTCAAGGGCTTTAAACTACACTTAAATATATGTTTTTCAAGACAATATTAATTGGCAAGTTTCCATGTATATTTCGTATGGAATCGTGCGTGTGCATTGGAGGAAGCTAAATTGACATACGGGTGTCGCATAGTGGGTGATTCTTAAATACAGTGTGAGCGGACAAGATTTATAACTAAATCGCGATGTAATAGTTATTCATGTGATTAGTGTATAATATTTTAATTGTGACACGAGTGTATTTTCACGAGTGTTCAGAATAAAGATTATACAATATTTTATGCAGTTTTAGCATTGAAATGTTTTTAAAAGGTTTTAAAATGCGATGATAGATGATATTACGTATTATATTGCATGGTTTCTTAACACTCGTTTCTATGACGATGTTATTACTTTGTTTTTATTTTGAAGAATGGGAATGGAAAAGAATGTTAATTCCGCAATTGTTGATGTTGAAATTATTAATATCATTCCAGAAGAAATTGTAAAGGAAGTTGGGGTAGTTGGCGGTTTGTTAATTCCTCAAAAATCGAAAAGTGTGTACGTGAAGTAATATGACATGGACAAAAGAGAAACATGTACTTCAATAATGAAACAACGTTGTTGCCATATTATTAGAGCTTGTAAATATTTAATATAGCACTTATTGCTTTTAACATAGTAAGTAATTTAAATTTTAGATGCTTAGATTTGTTTATTTTTTCCAGTCAATATATTCTATGCATAGAGGGATCAATTAAAGTAAATTAAAATAGCAAAATAAATAATTGAAAATAAAATAACAACAAAGGAAAACATCGATACTGGCCCAGGAATAAAACTCTCTAATCTGATTGTACTTTTAATATTTACCAAGGGAAGTAACCGGATGTCACATCAATGTAGGAAGTTTTTTGTTAGTATAATAAGAGATTAGTAATACTTTAAGATTAATTGTTTTTAAAATGAAAGAGATTTTAAGGTTTTTAATTAATTACTTGCATGTTCAATATTTCCAAAATAAGAAACGTTAATTTTGTGATGATTAATAGCTTACATTGTTGTTGTATATTTGTTTAATAAAATTAATTTCGTATTTAAATGTTGGTATGCTTGTTAAGGCATCGATTTTATCTTTTTGTTACAGGTACGTTATTTCAAATTGTGTTGTGAAGGCGGTGACAACTTCATGGACTACTAGTTGCTAGGTAACCAGTGCCAGAATTGTGCACAATTTATAGCGTCATAAGAAGCCTGTTTTAATGCTGGAATTGCATAAAAGTAAATTTCGTTGGAAAATATATGCTGTCAATACTTTTAACAGCCCAAAACCCTTGAATTTTGTAAAAATAAATAACTTTGACACTGCTTTCAATACCAATGCAAATAATCACTGATTTTTTTGTGAGAATATTTTAAAAAAGCATACATTATTATAAAACACACTTCTACAGAAAATAATTACTTAAGTTATAAAGCTATTTATTGGACAAAGCAATTCTTTATCCCCTTTCCGAGAATTTACTTGCCTTATCTGGAATACTGGTAATAATATATATGAAAAAGTTTGTAGGTGGGAGTATTAACGCCCCAAGAGGGTTTGAATCTATTAGGTAATAGCATGGGGAGGGGAAAAGAAGGACAAAATTACAATTTATCGACAGAGAAATTTAGTAAATTGATATCGTTTTTCGATACCTGATTCCACCCCAAAGTTAGGTGCTGAACTTCTAGTTGGCTAAGTCTTTTTTCATGGAGTCTGGAACATTTGGAAGTAATTGAATATTCGACCTGGGGAAGTTTCGGCGTGTGTGTGTCTGTGTGCGCGCGCAAGCGCTCTTGTTTTCTTCGGTAATAGTTTTCCTATAAAAGCTGCGAAATGCTGTCAGTTGAGTTGAAACAAATGCCAGATATTTGCGGCATTTTACTGTCTAGGCTTGTAGAAGTCTGCCAGTGGACGGACGCTATGAAATACAGAGCTTTCACTTAAACCCAACCCTGAGAGAAATTGCAAATGAACGTGCAAAGCATACGTTGTCATAGCAACGATTTGGTTTAAAATACGAATTTCGCGGCTGGCGAGATGCTTGGGAAAGATGGAAGTTGAATTGGGTAAGCCTGTCAAATGGGGAAAATGTGACAAATGTGTAGCTAAACTGAATGTTTAATCGCTGAGCTCTACATTACCCCAAAGTTTGTGTTAATCGAAGTTTTGAGTTGTAGGTTTCTCATTATCGTTTAGTTCGTTGTATCATTTCCGCTGGTAATTTGTTTTTTTAATTTTGTTGTGGCGAATTTTGCATGCAGTGTTGCCAACTCCATTTAATAGAAATGTGTTACTGAATTTGAAAAGTTTACAATTTCAGAAGAACAATTATTTTTCTTGTACAGAAGCCACTAATTGCAAATTAGAATTAAAAGTTTGTAGAAACGTTGAATTTAAGGGTAAGATGGTATCACTTATTATGCATTAAAGGATTTTCAGAAGCTGCGATCAGAATTACAGATTATTGCACTAGAGTTTCTTATAAAACAAATAGTAAATATTATCAAGAATACACACAAAAAGGCACAACGAAAATAAATTACATATTTCGGGCTTGTTAGATTCTTCCTGAGTGCAAAGAAGTAAACAAAGTAGTTGATAGTTAGTTGACAAAGGCGGCAACCAGTGCCAACCTAACAGAACGCAACAGTGTAACTGGCGGGGTGATAAATGCAGAAAACTAAAACAATCTTAAAAAATTGCGTAAGAACATAAGCTTTCTCTTAAGATATTTTCAGAAGTTGAGATACGCAGGGCATCAATGAGAGTTAATGAGAAAAATTCATAAAAAAAAGAACATACATTTGAAAGTGGGTACTGTGCAACCGCTAAAGGAAATTTAGTTTCTACCAAGCATTTGTAATTAGGTTAGATCTTGGTAGTTCAGACAGGAAAAAGCAAAAAGGAACTGAAAACGGGTAGTAATATAATTAAAATAGGCATTAATAAAAAGTGATAAGAGAAAATGGTCAAAATAAACAAACAAAAAAAAAAGCCACGGGTGACCGAGGTCGTTAAGGCACGGACTCGTGAGAAGGAGTTCTGGAGTTTGATTCTTGCCAGAATTACTGGTTTTTTCCAGGATGGAACGTTTTCTTCCTTTAAAAAGAAAATCCAATATTTAATTTCATCTCTTATATCATTAGTGCCCACCGCCTGTGGTGCCTCAGTAGTAAAAGAGCGTTAAACACTATTCAAATAAATAAATAAATAGCATGATGTTCAGCATTTATAAAATGTTTTACGTACGAAATGCTATATAGAATTAAACTGTGAATATTTTGAAAAGATGCAATAATCAGATCTCATTAAAAAAAAAAAAAAGCATCGTTTTCATTCTCAAACAATTTAGAGTGTCGCTTAACCTGATTTGGTTTAAATACGGACGCTCTTTAATCTCAGGTCACTAGCGTCCCATTCAATTCAGGGCGTGAAACGGCCGACAAATTTTGCTCAGAGGCCTCTTCTTTCAGGCTTGAGGTTCTTTTTCCTGCCGTAAAAGTACGACACGGGACCCACGGCTTTACTTCCCTTCCGAAGGAAACCATACTTGGGATTTTGATGCCCCCCATTGACCCTGGCCGTGATATTGGATCTACGAGGTAAGCGTGGTTACCACTAGACCACCAGGACCGAATACCCTCGTAACAAGCGACTATTGGAGGCCAGGGTAGATACCTGCATTCCAACAGTGTGCTGCGCACAGATAATAACACGCATAGGCCTTGCGTAACACGCATAATTGTTTCACACTTTTATTTCTTTTTCCAGTTCATTCTGCCAAATAAACGCGCATGTGTATGAAAGAATCATGTGGGAACATATAACTGCACCGTTATGATGCTCTAGGCTTAAGTCCAATTGACATGAACATACCCAGAGGTAAATGTTTAAAATCTATTATCAATATATCAGATTACGTGCAACCCTTTGTGCAACAGTGGCGATATCTGTTACAAACGCGCGCCTACCTGGGGAAACGGCATAAAGCGTCAGTACGGCCATGTTTACCTATTTATTTGTACGTTTAGAACTAGCGTAAACAACAGCTGTATACACTTGGAATTGTGCAAGTTTTTATGCGGAGCATTTTAAAATTTTTATCAACAAATAAAGCCTTAAAAAGGTTTGAAATGCTTACTGTTTTAGAATTGATGAAGCGAAAAAAATACTTGAGATTTATTTATCATTAATTCGCTTTATTCTTCTTTGTCATATACGGTTGTAACTTTTAGCGCCCTCATAGAAACTGGTCTATATACTGTTTTTTTTTTCGGTCTGCAAATATTTCTTTTGGTATATATAAAATGATCTAAACCTTTCTTCTTCTTCTTTTTTTTTTTGCAAGAATATAATCTCAATGCATTTTTTTTTCTCGAATGTACATTCAGATTATTGAATTTAAATATAAGACACGCTTTTTGGGCATATTTTGACTTTGGGATTAACTCTTCAGCAATAGTGGGCCATATCACTTTGACTTTGTATCTGTTTTCTATCTTAGAGGTCAGTTTTGTGGTCTATTGGTTAACTATACTACATTCCTTTGTTCGGACGCGTGGCCGGCTTAACGGGGATTTCTTTGCTATTTGCCACCGAGTCGAATATTTATAACCCCCTTAAGTTCAAGCTTATAGTTTTCTACAGTTAAACAAACACCAAATTTATGGTCATACATTGACATTTTATGTACAATATCGAGTTTTTCTACAGTTATTTATTGCTTTGTGTTGCACATGGCCTTGTAAATAAAGCCATACTTCATCCGAAAAGGGAAAAAATTAAATAAATAAATAAAAAAATATAAACCTGGACCAATAGAGCGAACTTTAACATTACCTAACACCCAACTGCAGAAATTAACTTTAATCACATTATCAAAAAGTTTAGTGACATTTCAAGCCGAGGTTTGAGAAATTCCTAATTCATGTGCAAGCTTTCTCAGAGATTTCTTTGGGCTTTTTTCTAACTTGTCTCTAATGTCATCAAATTTTTTCTACATAAGAACACGGCATTTCACTGCGGTTTCTTATCAAGAACAGATCCCATTTACTTAAACCTGTTCGCAAGATTATGAACCGTTTCTCTGTGAAGCGCACGAACAGCCGGGAATCTCTTTATAAATCGCCGTCTCACTTCTCTAATGAGTTTGTCGTTACATAGGAAACATTCTTGAACATTCTGGGTGCTGAAGTATATAGGGTTTTTGATATTATAACTGCACCAACACACTATAACACTGAAACACGTGATCTGAAAACGTTCAACTCCTTTACAGCACAAAGACTTCGTGTCAGCACACAGTGTTGGCGAGATGGATCCCACGTCTCCTCACTAATGAACAGAAAAATGTTAGAAAGGAAATCGATCAGAGGCCTATAGTACGATTCGAGGAATAAGTTGACCCGGATTGTGATCTGTGATGAGATGTGGGTACACCACCACACTCCTGACAACAAGACAGCTGGGGCATCAGTTCATATCATCAGTTGGATAGATCAGTTTTGAGTTCATCATTTGACATACGCAATTCAATCATCAGTTCAGAGGGTAAGATAATCAGATCATCACATTTAGTTCGCCCCCTTTAAAGTCGCGGCAACTAAATTTATACTCAACGTAGCCAAGTTTAATCGTCCGCAGAACATCAGAGGACGCGAAAGATTTTGCGAAAAATAAATTACCAATATGTATTATGACGCATAGTGTAATTATTTATACAGTTGATATCCTTTCCCGGTCCTGTTGAGCACGAGGCACAGAATAGCAGAACAAAAGCCTTATATGTAAGAACTTATGACCGTGAAATGCAGGCCGCATTAAATACAGCATAGCATGCATAGGTTCTTCTTCAACGCGTTCCCCTCATTTCTATGAAATTGTGTGAAAACCACGCCCCTTTTGCATGTCACTGACAACGTCAGGTATATAAACACTGGACCCATATCACGTTTGTTATGCTATTGATTTTCAGTAATATTCACAGCGCTTAATTAGCTTGCATCGCAGTTGAGTGAAACAATGCACTATTTGCACCTGACAATAGATAAACATTGGCTAATTTCAGATTGGGATATCTACATGAGAAAGCATAATCACTAAAACAACCAAGCAGCAGGTAATTGAATATATGACGGTTGCTATTTAAATTTTTGCATTTGAAGATACCATCAGAGATATTAGTGCACTGTTGGCGGCGCTGGAAATAGCGTATTTGATTAGTAACCACAGTGAATGTAACAGCTGCAAGCAAAATGTTAATTATAGTCGTGCGTTCGCCTTGTGATGTCTTAAAATGGAAGGACTCTTGATATATTTTCGTCCCAACAACGCTCAACAGAAGCCATAGTGAAGAAAGATCCGCAAGTGACTGAGATGGAAGAATGTAGTCATTCATTCGTCTCAAGGTGGGGAATCCTGCTCTTATATCTTTGTGCGAGGTTTTATTTCCGTTAGATACCCCACAACCTCACAAAAGAACAAAAGACACCTGGCATAGAATGGTACAAAAATGGTTCGTTATTTAGGCAGCTTCCTTCGTGTCCACGATATCTTCACACATGACGAAAGTCGGATTTACCAGTACGACTAAGAATCAGCCGTAGGGTATCTGGGTCTTCCCAAATGACGACCCCTCAGTGCAAGTTAAGCGATGTCAATGCCCTAAGTACTCATGATAAAATTATTGAATGAAGGTTTTTTATTATAAGTATTTTCACTAGTACGAGGATGTTCTAAAAGTTCTCGATCTAACAGGGATGTGAAAGGGTCCAAATTACTATAATAGTTATTAAATTTCATCATTTATATTGCTCACTGTGAAGATTCAGGCGCATGTGTATAGTCACTTGATTGTGACGATCGTGTAAACAAACTAGTGTTAACACTTTTTACAAAATGGGTAAAACTAAAATACAAGCGGTGATAATACTAGGGTTTTGAAGGCTTTAACCCCATCAGAAATACAAAAGGAGTTAGATTCAACGATATTCGTATACGACGGTTAAAAAGTGGGATGCTGAATTTAAACGCGGTTCTACATGTAGTCAAGATGATTAGTGCTCAGGGCGTCCCATAACCGCTTGACAAAAGTTCACAATACCGCATTCAGCTATCGCCGATTGAAGACCGGAGTTGGTTAACATTGTCTAAAGACACACACACACACACACACACACACACACATACACACAACTTTTCATTGTTATTTTCCACCGCCACGGGTGGCCGAGGTCGTTAAGGCACGGACTTGTGAGCGAGAGATCTGGGGTTCGAAGCCCGCGAGGACCGTCCTCACTGACTAAAGTTTTTTCCAGGTTTTCCTCATTCCTCATAAATAGCAAATGCCGGGGAGGTATCCTAAACTTAGGACTGGAACGCTTCCTTCCTTAACAAATATTCCTACCAAATATATTTAATTTCATATATCATCATGTCCACCGCCTGTGGTGCCTCAGTAGTAAAAACGGGCGTTAAACACTATTAAAAAAAATGTTATTTTCAGTGCCTAGAAGTAGGAACCATAAAGAATTGATTTTTTTTTCAAAAATATTATAATGGTAACATCGTCATAGCTGTTCCTTCAGAATTCGCTAAAAATGAATTGGTGTTAACCAGTGTTTTTACTTCTGCAATCTTTCGAGGTGTCCATATCACATGATTTTCCAATTATTCTTACAAGCAGTTTATAGTATTCACAAAGAATGGCTGTTAGTGAACACAAAATATTACATTTCATTTTTCAAACTACAAACGAACTAACAAATTAAACTTACATAGCATAGGCCTGAAATACGTTTCTTTTAGTTGTTAGTATTACAATAATTGATGTTTTTAGCAACAACGTGAACTCTTATAAGAATGAATCACCATAACAGACGTGTTATTGTAGGCAACAATCTATCAGTGAGTGATAACAATAATAGATTGAGTATATAATGAACATTTTGTCACGTAGCAACGCTATCACAACGATATGTGAGTCACGTCTGTTTACAGAACATTATACTGCACATTACTGTTTTTTTTCGGTTCAACTTTTTTTTGAGTAGTGTTTAACGCCCGTTTTTACTACTGAGGCATCACAGGCGGTGGACACTGATGATACATGAAATGAAATGATAAATTGGGAAAGGATATTTTTTTTAAGGAAGGGAGCGTTCCAGGCCTAAGTTTAGGTACCTCCCCGGCATTTGCCAGTTATGAAGACTGAGGAAAACCTGGAAAAAACCCCAGTCAGGGAGGACGGTCCTGGCGGGATTCGAACCGCAGACCTCCCGCTCACGAGTCCGTGCCTTAACGACCTCGGCCACCCGTGGCGGTCGGTTCAACTTTGAAATATATTAAAGTGTGTATACATTTTTTGGCACCCTCGGTATTATGGTACTTCTAATAATATGGCAAAGGGCTGTATACATAGTTGTTTAAGTTTTGAAATGGAAGCCGTGTGCTGTGACTTTTTGAAACCCTTAATTAAAAACAGTATTGTGTACTCTTATTGCCCTGAAATAAAGGCATTTAGTAATCAAATAAAGTATAAATGATTCATGACGTCGTAGCAGTAGATAAAAATGGGTTGAATTGGAATAATTAGAAGGATAGCACAGAACACGCAGCGAGTGCACAGAACCCAGCATGTTTAATCTGTGGTTCGTCCGTGTTGCTATTGCAAACAGAAATCATAGCTCACGTATCCGAGTTAACGGTTATGGATAACATTCAGCCCATGTTTGCAGGCGTGTGCCACTTTTGGGGGCTGTTTGCGTTTTATTTCCGGGATTCCCCGTTTGTTTGCCTAAACCAACTCGCTGTATTTTTACTCCTCTTTGTGCCCGTTAATTTCCATTTATATCCACCAGCCAATATTGTCAGCTTTCAGTCATCAAGAGACCGGTGCTTTCTGCGAACGAGTAAGGTCTAGCTGTTTGCTTTTCATTATTTTATGAGGAAAGCAATGTGTAGCTATACGTTAAGGCGCACACAGATAGACTATTCATTGTCGATCGAAGCCTCTGCGTATGTGAGCAAAATTAACTTCTGGGTGAGGACAGATATTTCATATGAACTTTAGTCTACGAGTACTGATTGAGAAGTTTCAACACTGAAATTTTTATTGATGATTTCCGAAGGAAACTTTTTTTAATGTATATATCTCTCTGTATATATGCATACATATTTCTGACTGTTAATGCTCTAGCAATCGCAATTTTTGTTTTTTCCTCAACGAAAATCGGCCTATAGCCATCAATTAACAAACGATTCGTCGAGTTCGTTAATCAGTAAAATTAGACCGTTGGGGCGGGGGTTAAACTAAAGCGAAAAAAAAAAAAAATAAAAATCGCTCTAGTGACCACACTTTTTGTTTTTTCTCAACGAAACTCCGCATATTTTATTGACATAATTAAAAATAGTTTCCGAAATCGGGCCAATAGGAGTGGAGATATACCTGAGAAACGAATGGTGGTTAAAAATGGCTTTTGCGATCGCAATTTTAATATTTTAAAGGAAACTGTATACAGCATATAAACAAAATAAGAAAAATAATTACTGAAAATCGCTGAAATCAGATTAATAGGAGTGGGGGATTTACCTGAAACTTAAAATTTAAAAATTAGTTTAGCGGTACCAATATTTCCTAACCTACTTCGTATATACCATTTAAATAAATAAAATAGTTGCTGAAAATTAGGGAAATCGGGCCGCTAGGAGTGGCGATTTATCTGAAACGCAAAATTTAAAATTCGCCCCTGCGACACCAATGTTTGTTTGTTCACAGCAAGATTCCGTATATATCGTTTAAATATATTTTTTTTTAAATTAGGAAAATTGGACCATTAGGAGTAGGGGTATGTTCAAAAACGAAATTTGAAAAAGCGCTCTTGCGTTTAATTTTTTCTATATTGTTTTAAAATAAAAGGAAAAATTAATTCAGCATATATACTGTATTTAGATGTTTTATATTTAATAAAAACATCGCCGTGAGGTCAGCAAATGTGAAATATTAATCTAATATATGTGTGAGAATTATATTTGTATGTAAGAGCGCTCTGTAATAACCTTCAGAAAGCGTTTACGTTACATGTTTTTACTTCAATAACATTTAAATTTAATTTCGGAGTATCACCCTTCACATGCAATTTTTTTTACAGCTTGTTGTTAACGTTTCATACACATGAAATATACCGTTACCTTTTGGAAATGCGTTAAACACTACTCACCTTTTGGAAATACCCAGAAATCACGTGGCGCCAAATCCAGGCCGTATTGGGGGTTTATAAGTAGTCCAATCGCAGCGCCGAACGATGTCTTGCATCTTTTCTTCGTCATGAGTTTTAGGACTTCTTTATAAAATGCACCATTCCAACTTCCCCTTTTGCGCTTCTGAATTCTGCATCTAAGACGTATAAGTGTGTAGCAGTCACCTGGCTGTTCATCGTCAGTCAGTCCATTAGCCCAAAAGAGATCGATCATCAGTTTGCCCGTAGATGGAGCAGCACGAATTTTCTTGGTCTGGGGACTCCCTGGGTATTTCCATTGTAATAATCGGATGTTCTTCTCTGGAGAAGAAAGTTCTGATCTTCATTATGCCTTTCCAGTCGCCGATGACAGACTCAAACACTTTTGTCCTTTTGTGCCTGTGACAAATGACATGGAACTTCATGTTCAAGTCATTGGGAATAATAGCGTGCAGGGTTACGCGGCCGATACATGCCTGACATCCATCAAAGGTTTTGGTCCTATCATTTGTAATTGATTCAGACACCATCTCAATGATCCTGGAAGACCTCGATGTTGACAGACGACCAGTACTCACTTCTTGCGTGCAGATTACCTACCGCTGTTTTTTTTTTTTTTTTGATTGATTTATTTATGGACGCTCTTTAACATCACAGGTCATCAGAGTCCCATTCAACTCAGGGCGTGAAACGGCCGACAAATTTTGCTCAGACGCCTCTTCTTTCAGGCTTGAAGTTCATTTTCGTGCCGTAAATGTACGACACGGGACCCACGGCTTTACTTCCCTTCCGAAGGAAGCCATACTCAGGATTTTAACCTCTGAAAAAATCCATCCGTCCTGGCCGGGTTCGAACCCGCGTTCTTGAGTATAGGAGGCAAGTGTGGTAACCACTACGCCACCAGGACCGGCCCTACCGCTGGTGAACCCATTGATTCAGTTGTAAGCGGTCTTCTGTTCAGGAACATTTTGACCACAGCCGCAGTGAAACGCCTATGAGTATCTGCAAGTTTGACACCTTTCATCACCAAAAACATGCAGTTCATCTTTGTCGTTAATAGTCACCTTTCATCTTGCTCACCTCCTTCTCTGCTTGACAACAAACGAACACTGTCCTTTCGCTATATGCTCTGCCATCTAGTGTCTGTGTGGCGTACTAGTATCAGTGCATTGCCCTACGAACTCAACGCCCCTCACTTTTATTTAATCACTCGATTACATTTAAATTATTCAAACCTAGATGTTACAAAAGTCTATATAAAATTTCAGTTTATGCAAGCTAAATATAACAAAGTTATGGTTATAAATTTAATGAAATACTCTACAATCAAAACATGTGCATCAAAGTAAATAATAAGTGTGTATCACAAAAATGAAGAACAAATAATATGACAAAATCATAGATAATAGTTTGTTTTATATATGCATCAACATTTAAGTTGAAATCGACCTGTTAAACAAGAAATGTTGAGGTTTAATTTTAAACACTGGCATTGCTACACAACGCCTACCTCCTCCGGGAGCATTTCCCATTTCTTATTAACCTACATGGTATACGATGACGTTTTAGGAGCAGATGATCGTTGTAAAATGTTGTGCCTAATTCATAATGCTCAGATAAGTTTTGAAAACGCACAGCTAAGTTTGTTGCGGTTACGGTATGCGAAAATTTACTGCAGTTCAAAAAGTTCATACATCTTCTTCTGGGCTTTCTCCATTTCTATCAAGGAATTCAACAGAATCCTCCTCTTGTGATGTGTTTGGCGGGTATAAATGTATACCACGTGTTCGCTCCTTATTTCTTTAAAGAACGGATAAAACAGGTGCTATATCTTTGCATGTTAAATGCTGGGTTATGTGTGATTGGACGTGAGGAACTCAACAATAACGCCCACCGATCTCTGGACATCAATGCAGCCCTGGCATTGTGGAGTTTCATTGAAGAGAGAGTGCGATAGCACCAATGATTTTTTTTTTTTTAATTTTATTGGAAACTTTGTGACAATATTTATGCTAGTTAGTGTCTGTAAATATTATGTCAGAGCTCACATGAGGGGTGCTTGACGTATAACAAATATATTATAGCAGAGTATTTTTAGATGTACTGGAATCTGTCGCACGTCAGCACTGTGCCGCAACATCCAAACAGCCTGCACGTGACACCCCTGCAACCCGTTCACATAATGTCCTAAGATAGGAGCTAGCAAGCACATAACTCCTGCTCGTCATGTGTTCGCTGTAGGGCACACATTTCTGAACGTGAATCATTGCGGCGCCGCAGTGTTTCAGGTCAAGCACTTGTAGGGCGCGTTCATCCAGCATTATGAAATGAGATAGTTTTGTTTCGAGAAGCTCAACACATTAACCATGAACACTAAAGCTGAAATGCACAGAAAAATGTTTATAAAACGTTTTAAATTTACAAATGTATAACTATTGCTACTTTAAACTATGCTTTTAACGTATCTCAGAGCAATATGACCGTTGCCTATAACTTTTCGAGGGCTTTTCCACAAAGAATAATCATAATTTTTGACAACATTGCTTTACTCATCCTCAATTATGATCTTTTTCAAAGCAGTCTCAGACTTTCACCTCCGCAGTCCTCACCTCTGCTTCTAATGGTGGAAAATACCTCACTCTAAAGTCTTTCTGCAATTTAGGAAAAGGAAAGGGTCACACGAGGCTGAACCTGCCCTATAGGTAGGATGAGGGACATACTTAACATGCTTTTTGTGAGATATTCGTCATCAACATTTGCTATATGCGGCCGTGTGTTATCGTGATAAATCTTTCAGATTGCTGCATGAAAATGTGACCTTTTGCGTGTGATGTGGGCCTTGCAGAGTTTTTAGAACATCTCTGTAGTATTGCACAGTTACAGCTGTGTGTTGAATATGGAAAAAAATGAGATGGTAATTTTGTTTTTTGGTGTTGGTAATGATGAACATTTTCGCTCAGAGCTTTACTGTTTGCTCTCATGATCGAAATGATGCAGCCAAATTTCACCAGCAGTGATTACCTCAGAGAGAAACTCCAAATCTTCCTGTAGCGTTATTTTCAATTGCACGCCAATTTGCAGCCGTGCACATACACGTCTCATATGCATATTTTTCACTACCAACGTGCGGGTGTCATCCAGTGAATTTTTCAGAATTTCTGGAAACATTGTGAATGTTATTCCAGAGTTCCTCTCATATTGACAACTGGGTTTTAATGTTTTTTCTTCCGATAGAGCACAAACTGGAGGTCGGTCCAACTTCTTTTGAAATTGATTGCCTGTCCTCTTCATAGGCGAGAACAAACTCTCCTTAGGGCTCAGCTGAAGAATTGCTCGGACTAAAGCAGAATTTCACAGCAACATGTTGCTCGTCAGATGTCGGCGGAACAGAATATGTCTCAGTTCTCACGAGAACCCGAAGTGACAGTAATGAAATTATGTATTAATTACATAGTAAGCTAACAAGTATATAAGTATAACAAGCTAATTAGTGTAGGGTGATAGTGGTTCATTGTCCACTCTCAGAATACAAGGCATTTGGCCACTGAAAATCCTTTCATTCATGAAGTTCACCTTCACGGAGGATAATCGTAATCTGCGCCGTTCACTAGCCATGCGTTTTCGTATCTCGCATTCGAAACTCCCTGATAAACGCATGCCTCACGGCCCGCTGGAACGTCGGCCGTACTGTATTTACGTCGCGAAAAACCTAGGGGCGTCAACCTAGGTTACACGTAGACCACCGAGATGGATAATTTATCAATTCTATATCGTCAAATGGGGAAGCTAAAAATATGTAAAAATAAACTAACATTACAAGTACAGTTCAAAAGCTTTATGTATGTACGAGGGTAGTTCCATAAGTTTCCGGCCTCGCCGATAAGGATTATCGCATTCACAAAATCCTTATATGATGTCGTCACACCTTATCTGTTAAATAAATGAATGCAACTGTAACTTCCGCTCCGGCGTGTTCAATTGTTGAGATATTTGCATAAAGAAGGCTATGTGTAGAAGATTGTGACATGTTCAAAATGGAGTATCGAGTTGATATTAAGTTCCTCACAAAAGAAGCACTTGCTCCAAATGAAATTAAACAGCGATTGGACGGTGTATATGGGGAAGCATCCCCCTCATATCTACCGAAAAAGAATGGGCCAAACTTTTTCGAATGGGTCGAGAAAGCATTGAAGACGAAGAGCGAGCAGGTTGGCCCTTGGAGGTGCTCACTCCTGAAAACATCGCTCTTGTGGAATGAGAAATTGTGGAAGACCGGCGGCTCATAGTTACAGAAATAGCAGCAAGGTTGGGCCTTTCTAAAACAACAGTCCTTCGAATTATTCCTAAATATTTAAACATGAATAAGATTAGTGCAAGATGGGTGCCTTGCCTAGACTTCTTTCCTCAGTCCAAAAGCAGCAACGAGTCATCCGTTGTCAAACAATTTGAAGATCTGCCTTGACAACGAGAGAGAAGTTCTGCAAACCATCGTTACAGGATAATGAAACTATGGTCTTCTACCATGAGAATCAATGGAGTGGGGTAAACCTGGCAAAACACCGTCTCTAAAGGCCAATTCACTCATTTTACCAAGAAGATCATGGCCACAATCTTTTGGGACTGTGAAGGAATACTCTTCATTGACTTCAAGGAGAGGAACACCACAGTATGGGGAGCACTATGCTGGCCTACTGCACAGACTATGTGCTGTCATCAAAGAGAAAAGGCGTGGAAAGCTAAATGATGATGTGCGCCTTCTTCATGACAACGCGCCTGTGCACACAGCTCGTTGCAAACGAAGCTGTGGAGAAATGTGGCTTTAAGGAGATGGACCATCCACCTTACAGCCCAGATCTAACTCCCAGTGACTATTTCCTCTTCTCAAAACTCAAGAAGGACCTTCGAGGAAGGAAATTTAAATGTGACGAAGAAGTGATGGATGCTGTTTATGCCCATTTTGCAGACAACACTTCTGACTTTTTGGGGGGAGGTGAATTGAAATGTTCATTAAAAGATGTGAGAAATGTATTGCAATATTGGGTAACTATATTGAAAAGCGAAATGTAGTTTTTGTCTTTATCATACCTAAAAAAGGGTTAGGCCAGAAACTAATGGACCTACCCTCGTATGTGTGTCGAATTCGTCACATAAACCGCGGCTTATCTCATTTACCATTCCAGTCCTTGGGTATGTGGAATACTTGTTTCTAAAGTGGTGCTTTAAAATACTTGTATACAGCAGTAGTTTGATAAGGAAAGGAAGGGAACTTCTAACTCTGCAGAATTCTTGTTATTCGCCTTTTACAGAAACCATAAAACTCGCAAATTCTGTTCACCGCAAGCGGAAAAAGAGATTTAAACTTTGGAATGTTCTCCGCTCTTCAGATGCTCGCAAGTTTTTCGCTCTGTAATTAAGAACTGAACGAGCTTTGGAAGATTATTAACCTTATTGCCTAGCAATTATCGATGAACACACAACCACTTGAAGCGCTTTCCTTCCAGACCTTTATTTCCTTCATAAATGAGTTTCATGGTAGAATTAAGTGGAAAATGCATACACACTAAAGTTCCTTTAGAATTATAATTACTTTGCATACCTTTGTACTTGCACTACTGCTATAGAGTGTTTTAACTTGGAAGTAAGCAACATGGTCTATAATTAACTACAGTCCAAAAAAACTGGGTTAAAATTGTAAGACAAATGCAAGGGAAAGTTATAAAGTAACAGTAACTGTGTAATATCATTTTTACAATGGTACTTAGAGGAATTGCTAGTGCTTTATTATTCTAACATGATCAACGCTGCTTTGTAACAGGGTCGGCCTACTTATCCACCAACTTTTTGGCATTAAACCGACCACGTTTTTTGATCCTCTTTAACAGAATAATAATATATTTTCAACAATTGTAATTGTTAGGTTATTTTACTTTTATATACTGTATATTAATGAAACAACCAGATGGTGTATGTGAGCAGAGGGGCGCGTCTCTGCACGCCTGCAGTTGAACGACAGTGTTCAGGAGTGGATGGCACGAAGAGTGAACAACATAGCAATTCTTCGTGGCAGGAATGCACGAGAATGCAACACAGAGCTAAGAAGCACTGGGTGCGCGTGACTTGCCCTATCCAACAATGGCGAAACGACAGAGCCTTCAAATGGGGCAGAATGTCTACTGCCGATCTGCCGCGCAGTGGGCGTCCTGTGTCCGAAGACAAGGATGTAATTGTGATGGTGGTGGAACACTTGTGGAATTAGAAGCGTAAACATGAATTCTGGGATAAACAGTGCATTGCATTTAACGAGAAGACCTGAATGTGCGGGAAATGTGTGCAAAGTGGGTGCCACATCAGTTAAGTGAGGGTGGACTCGCTACAAATCATGTCCCATGAATCTGGAGAGATTTCAGGAAGAAGATGTGGCCATTACAATTGATGAAACGTGGGCAAGGACATACGAATCAGAACTTAAGCGACAGTCCAGTGAATGGCGTCACCCTGGGTCACCACGCAACGCAAGTTTCGCCACCAAAGTCATTTCATTCGGCTTATGTTTGTGTGTCATCCAGTGCGTGAGGGGACCACTCTGAATGTCCATTATTGCAAGTATTTTTGCGTGTCACAGTTGCATTTGCCGTACGCACCAAACGGCCAGAACTTTTGGACAACGCCATTACTCTCCACGATAATGCGACAGAGGCACAAAAGCGTTTCCGCTTCGGATGATGTGAAGAATGCTGCAGGGAGCTCCGGGCGTGTTTTTGATGTCATCACGGGTGATGGAACATGGATTTACCGATTTGACTTGGAGACCAAAGGGCAGTAGGCAGTTTGGATCTTTCCAGATGAATGTCCACAGATGAAAGTGAAGAGTGGCCGAAGTGTTTGGAATAAACGGTAGCCATTTTTTTTTCACAAAGTGGTTATGAGGCTACAATTCCTCTCTGCCTATCGAAAGTTTTCGAGAAGCTCCAGGAACGCCAGGACTCAAGGGGGATCCTGCTTCACCACGATAAAACCGCCGCTCACACGACTAACATCGCCATCCAGTCCCTGGAGTCCACAGAGATCAAAATCTTGACTCATCCTCCCTGCAGATCTGATTTGGCCGCATTCTATTATTTTCTCTTCCCAGTGGTAAAAATCGCAAACGTGGAGAGGATAGTCTCTCCCCGAAGAAGATGTGGCTGCATTTGAAAAGGAAAGGTTTACCCTTGAGGAAAATGAGTGACAGGGTTGCTTTGATAAGTGGTTATTGAGATTGAGAAAATGTATGGAGTGTGGTGGAGAGTACTTTGAAAAGATGCAACAGTCGCCCACGCCCAATTTGACATATCTCAAAACTTCTGTAGTGATTCTCATATATGCGGCTTAAAAATGGCCGGGAGACCTAGTTAATAACACACGTCTCAAACCACTGATATCAACTGACGACGCTCATGCGGGGAGAATTAATGAGCTCATTCATGAATATCGACGCCTTACTGTTCGAGAAATTGCTGAAGATTGTAATATTTCTGATGGAATGTGTCATGAAAACGTAACAAAAAAACTTGGCATGCATCGAGTTACAACACAGTTTGTCTCTCGACTGTTGACTCAAGAACAGAAAGACAACCGCGACGCCATTGTCGGGACTGGTGATGATACATGGTTACGATGTTAACAAAAATGTCCATTCATCACAATGGGTTCGAAAATCTTCACCCAGTCAGGTCAGTTCAAATATAAAAGAGGTATTGTCGGTTTCTTCGACGTTGGAGGTTTTATTCATCATAACTTTTGCTTAAAAATTAAAGGAATAAGCCACATTGAACTATATATATTACTTATATGGTTTAAACGTTATTGAAGCTGTGAATTGCAAGGTATTCGCAGACATCTCCGAAAAAACCAGAGAAGAAAAGTAATGTTTAAACAGTGTTACTCCAATATCATAATGCTCGGTCCTATTCTACCAAAGTTGCATCGCTGGAATTCTTTGTTATACTGCATGCAACGTATTCACCGGATATTGCCCTGTTTAAACCTTATTCGACAACATATGAGGTAAACATTTCGGCAACAACGATGAAATTAAGGCAGCTGTCCAATGGCGTACTACTCAGAAACAATGGTTTTTCTACGCTGCAATGAAGTTATCTGTAAAATGGCAGGGATGCGTTGACATTAGTGGGGAGGACATTGAGGGATACCATGTGCATTGAATCATGCTGCAAAATATACTATAGTAAATCATTTCTGAAACCCCCTAGTATTGAGACAACAAATAATGAATATTCATAGAAATGTTTTGTTTATTTCATTTTCTTAAAGTATTCCCCTGGCACTGTATGCAGCGTTCCATGCTTTGGAACAGATTTTGGAAGCATCCACATCACTCAATTTCCTGTACTGCAGATAACTCCTCCTCGTTTTCTGCAACCGCTTCTTTGGGGCTGGAAAATCGGTGACCTCGAAGTCGGTACTTCATAGTAGGAAACAGCAAGAAATCGTATGGTCAAGTCGGGACTATAGGATGAATAAATCGTTAGTATTGTCTCAGTTCCTTGCAGAAACCTCATTGATACATTAGCGGTGTGAGATGATGCATTGTCATGGTGCAACAAAATGTCCCTTCTGTTTCTAGACGCCGTTCTTGGATTTTCTGAAACATTTTCGGAAGCAAACTTCTGTGTAACACTTTGCAATTACAGTTTTTCGAGCACAATGGTTGCAACATGACCACTTGTGGAGAAGAAAGGGGCAACCATTTTCTTTCCCATATTCCTTGTCCTCTTGAATTTGAAGGGTCGTTGGCCTTCAGGGTAACCCAAATGGAGACTGGCGTTTTGTTTCTGGATCAAACTGATATATCCATGTTTCGTCATCCGTAACAATACGTGAAACACGACAAGAGTTTTCACAGTTGAATTTTGGCAGCATATCTTGACACCGTGCTTCTTTGCTTCAGACAAATTATGGGGCACCATCTTGAAGATATTTTTTTACACGAAGGTGTTCATGAAGGATGGTTGAAACGCTCGCCGAACTAATCGCTAATGCCAGCTCAATGTGCTTGTAGGTTAGTCTTGAATCTTCCCTGATCATTGTTTCCACAGGGGTGATGTTCTTTTCAGTCACTGCTGTTATTTTGCCACTCTTCTCTTCATCTTTAAGAGATTGCCGCCCCCTTTTTAATTTTCAAAATCAGTGGAAAACAGTAAGTAGCACGTGAAGCCGAAAAGTCCCCAAAAGCCTCCTTTCTCAAACACTCAAGTGACTGCGTTTATTTTAAGTCATTTGAACTCGTACAAGATCATCGCACGAAAACGCTCTCTCTGAATCTCTATTGCACTTACAAGAACGTCCACACTTTCCAGACTTAGAACTTAAAATGCAGGAAAATGAATAACACCAGAGAGCTCTGCCCTCTGCTATGGCAACACCAATGACTCAATAACTTCGACCCAGCAGCAGTACTTTCCCTAAAGGTAGCCAAAATGTTCCATGTATAAATACTTATCTAGTTACCCTGTTATTTATGAGAGACGTCAAATTATGTTTCTCTCGTAAAGTTTCACAAATGTCACAAAACCAGCTAAAGGTTGTTATGTGTGCATTCAGAAGCTTTGAGTTATTCACAGTATACAACTCCAGCAATCCCATACGACTCGTTGCTAAAGTACTGCCGCATATTTTACATCGCATAATCTCCCAAGCCACTTGCCTTTTCACGGCACTCGTCAGAGTTATGTGATGAAAATACTGTGTCCCTTTGAGGACATAAGCAATTGTGCTAATGATCTAACCGGCCGTGAGCACAAACATCCGCCCCCCTCCCTCCCAATCGTTGCAACTAATATGGCAGCGTCCGTTTGATCCCGGGCGGTAACGAGCGCAGTTCTGCTCTTAATTATCGCCAGAGGCTGGGAGGGGGAAACAGAGGCGCTTTGCTCTTACAAAGCATTTGTATAAACAACTGGTAGACAAGTGGAGCCACTTCTGAGATAGGGCGCCTTAATATCAAGACTGAGCATAGATTTGAACTGAAGTGTTATGTACTTGTTGACTGCAATTCAATGAAGAGTTAAACAACATTTCAAGTATTCGGGGAAAATATTGCATATATATATATATATATATATATATATATCTACTTATATTAATGAAATATATATTAGGTCACTTTTAAATCTTGTTAGAGGAGGACCCTCAAAGACAACAACAGGTAATTAATTATAGTCATTTGTGGTTTTATTCGCGAAATAAAATTTACTGATACCAGTTCTATGTTGCCTACAATTGATTTTAATTTATGGTTATTACGTTGGTTTTTCTAATGTAGTTTTGATATCCCTCCATGCCTTTTGTTCTGTATACGTTTTGTATAATGACGTTATCATCGCTTTTTTACGTCTCTCTTTTAGTGATTCCCGACCTAATCCTTTGAAATTTTCGTCTCCATGTTCTATTTTATCTTTTACGAATTTTGCTGCGCTATGTTGGATTTTTTCTAGGACATTTATTTGATATATCTTGTATGGATCCCAACTAATTGTTTCATACTAATTAATGCCGAAAATTTTGAACTGGTTTCTTTTTTTAATATCTGCATAACATTTTATAACCTCTTCCATGTTTTCCTCAGTCGCTCCTGGTGATGTAGTGGTAATCATACTTGCCTTGTAACCCAAGATCGCGGGTTCAAACCTGACTAAGACCAATGGATTTTTTCGGGCCTAAAAATCCTAAGCATGGCTTCCTTCGGTAGGGAAGTAAAGTCGTGGGTCCTGTGTCGTACATTTAGGACTCGATAAAGAACCTCAAGCCTGAAAGAAGAGGCCTCTGAGCAAAATTTGTCAACCGTTTCACGCCCTGATTTGAATGGGACGGTGATGACCTGAGATGTTCCCTAAATAAAACAAACCAAAAAAAAAAAAAAAAAAAAAGCTTTCCTCATAACAATATCTATTTTTTCATCCAATGCAAGTTTAGCAAACGCATAAGTATTTACAGAGTTTTCCTTCTACTTCATCGAATTTATAATTATGATTAATTTCTTCTCGGCTTTTCTAAAATGTTAGTGCCTTACATTTAGAAACATTTATTTTCACTCTTAGTTAAGCTCGCTTTGTGAAATGTTCATATCGGCACGATTGTCATTTTTTCTGTATACGTTACACTCGTGGGCAAATAATCATATTTTTGTCGTTATATTTATTTCCTGTTCCAGAGAATTTTGAAACGAAACGATAGAAAAGAAAAACAGCATTTAAAGATGTTGTAGCTTTCGCCCATTACTTTCTTTTTGAAATATAAAATAGAGAGAAATTAGATATTGACACACTTATTGAATTTTTATATCACTCTCTACACCGTAGCAACGTACGAATTTTTCTTGGCCGTTTTGAGCCTGCCAGCTCCCGATAATCAAACTCTTATATAGGTCTTTTCTAATGACCCATGACGTGGTTCTAGTACATTTAGTTCTCGGGCCTTTATTGCTTGCTTTTGTAGCAGTTTTCGCCGAATACACCCTTGAGGTTCTTGTTATTCTCAGTGGCGGCTCGGGACGCACAAAGCTGTGCAGCTTTACCTCCATATAAGGAGATTAGTTTGAAAATAATATTATATGCTATAAACTATGCATAAAATATTCTAATATACACAATTATATTTAGTCAATATTTTAAACTAATTGTTACACAACAAAATGCTGGTGAAGTTAAACTACTGTATTTAAACATATTTACAACACATCAGAAGTACTATAACATATCTATAAAGAGAGAATGAACTGTTAAAACCTAACCTAACCTATACTGACTTACGAGTGTAGATAGGTCCATAAGTTTGCGGCCTTGCCGATAAGGATTATCGCCTTCATAAAACCCTTATCAAGTGTCATATTTTATGTGTTAAGTAAATAACTGCAGCTGTAACTTCCGCTCCTCTGAGTTCAGTTGTTCAAACATAGTTGCATAAAGAAGGCTATGTATAGAATATTGTGACATGTTCAAAATGGAGTATCGAGCTGTTATTATGTTCTTCACAAAAGAAGGACTTACTCCAAATGAAATCAACCAGCGATTGGATGGTGTATGGGGAAGCATCCCCCTCATATTGTACCGTAAAAGAATGGGCCAAACTTTCCCGAATGCGCCGAGAAAACATTGAAGACGAAGAGCGTGCTGGTCGGGCCTTGGAGGTCTCACTCCTGAAAACATCGCTCACGTGGAAGGACAAATTATGGAAGACCGGCGGCTCAAAGTTACAGAAATAGCAGCAAGATTGGGCTTTTCTGAAACAACAGTCCTTTGAACTATTCATGAAATTTAAACCTGAATAGGGTTACAGCAAAATGGGTGTCAAGACTTCTTTCCTCATTCCAAAAGTAGCAACGAGTCATCTGTTGTCAGGCATTTTTGGAGCTCTGCCGTGGCAACGAGAGAGAAGTTGTGCTAACCAGGAGATGAAACTATGGTCCTCTACTATGATCCCTAGTCCAAAGGAGAATCAATGGAGTGACCTAAACTAGCGAAGCACCGCCTCTAAAGGCCAAGGTCACTCAGTCAACCAAGAAGATCATGGCCCCAATCTTTTGGGACTGTGAAGGAATACTCTTCATTGACTTCAAGGAGAGGAACACCACAGTAAATGGGGAGTACTGTGCTGACCTATTGCACCGACTACGTGCTTACATCAAAGAGAAAAGGCGAGGAAAGCTGAGTGGTGGTGTGCGCCTTCTTCACGACAACGCGCCTGTGGACACAGCTCTTGTTGCAAAGGAAGCTGTGGAGAAATGTGGCTTCAAGGAGATCGACCATCGAGCCTACAGTCCAGATCCAGCTCCCAGGGACTATTTCCTCTTCTCAAAACTTAAGAAGGACCTTCGAGGAAGGAAATTTAAGTGTGACGAAGCGATGGATGCTGTTTATGCCCGTTTTGCAGACAAGACTTCTGACTGTTGGGGGGGGGGGTGAATTGTTAATTCAAAGATGTGAGAAGTGTATTGCAATAAAGGATAACTACATTGAAAAGTGAAATATATTTTTTGTCTTTATAATACCTAGAAACTTATGGACCTACCCTCGTAGCACGTTCCATTTTTCTGAAAAGATAATACATATGGTATAGAAATATCATAGTCAAAATAAAAAACTCTCTGTTGATTTCGCTAAACGTACACTTTGTGCATCTTGAAGATTTAAAAAGGATACACATTTTACGATAAGTGTCCAGAATTAATGGCACATAAAGAAAGGAACTAAATAAAGTTTGTAAAAGTTTATACAATTGTTAATATTGCTCCGAGGAAAATCTAGGAACCATACTCTTTATGTGACAATTTCCGGAGTAAAGTGACCCCTTTCCTAACTGTTATCACAGTAGAGCTTAACTTTGCAGCAGCTGTGGCGGCCAAATGCGACAGCCGTCATCAACCGCACAATCATCGCGATAAGCAAGTGTTTTATTTTATTTCCTAACGCGGGAGCTTGACTCAGTCGGGATATGCAATGCTGACCTCAGCTATTACCATTAGAATTTCGCACACAGCTGGAAATGTTGAGGACTAATCCATTAAGCTCTGTATATACCAACCTAACGCTTTCGTTCGCTTTCCCCATCTAAAACAACTGTGCGGTGCAAACATTTGACTAGCTTAGAACACTTCGGTTTTTTTTTTTTTTTTTTTGTAATTATTATTCGTATAATTTGCCACGACATTGCAAAGCCAAGTCCAAAGTGGAAAAATTGCAGTTTCTCTTTAGCCGTTCTTTTCACGTAGTGCAGTCAAATAGGGCATTCGTTTTTTCATTAAAAATACATTTTTATATATTTGACCGAAGTTTTTATTCCCCATGTTTAAAAAATAAAAGTTATTGTATCTAGTATTGCCTAGGTACTGTTACAAGCTTACAGTTAAGTACCTGCGACACGTTTTAATATTTTTTTAACTTAATTTTCATATGTTCTTCTCTCATGTATTCCCTTTAGAACCGCTCCAATTATAAATGCGAGGGTAAGTCATTTATGGGGGGGTACTACATGCTTGAATGAGGCCATTGCCGACAATCGATGTTTACAATAGTGAAACAGCAGTTGCAAGATGTCATTGCCTCAGGGTGAGTGTACAATCCTCGCTTCACTGTGCGAATTTTTGGGTAAAATGTATGGAATCAAACGTTATTCACAAAGAAATTATTTCCATTTACGGTGAGAGAAGTGCCTGTCACGTCAAGCTGTCTGCAATTGTGTTGCTCAGAAGTTGTCTGAAGGGCGGACACTATCGAAGACTAACACCGGAGATTGTCACAGAGGTGAATTAATCCGAGCAGACAGAAGGGCCCTATAGCCGCTGCTATTGGTTGTTTACACGACATGGCCTATCTCGAAATTCCTGACAGGTTACTTTTTCACAAATTCTGAGTAATGGATGCCGCGCATGCTGACCACACAACACAAACTGAAAAGAATGGGTCAGGGATTACAGCATCTCAATCGCTACCATGATACGCTAGACTGAATTGTCATAGATGATGAGCTTTTGGTTCACCATTATCAACCTTTTTTGTTTACAACGGCTTAGCGTGTCTTTATGTACGGTTCATAGTGTTAACTCAGTGGTGAAATAATCATAGGACCAGCATACAGTTGATTTTGTTACTTATGTGAATACCATGCTAAATTTTCGGAGAATTAACTGACAGGGGCCTTGATCATGCATTTTTTCACTTGCGAATAATTCCAAGAGAGCAATTCGCGTTGTTTTCTACATGTCAGAATTATTAATTAATAGTATTTGTGGCTCCCTCTGTCCCCCAATTTAACAGCCTGCGATTATTTTTTCTGTGGTAAATTAAAAAATGCTCTGTGCAATACGAATCCTCCCACCTTACAACAAGTCAAAAGATAACATTCCCCAGGAAAGTGTCCCCGGATTTCTCAAAATGAACTATAGCTGGTTACGAATAATTTCCTAAAGAGGTGCCAAAAAACGTGTGGAGAATGAGGGCGGACAGTTTCAACACCTCATTTGATAGTTTATTGTTTTATTGTTTTACCCTCCCACTAATCACCGAGACCCGACTGACCAACAGCGCGCTAGCCCATAGGCAAAACACTCTGGGGGAAGACAAAACTGATCGCACGGTATAAAGAAAGAAGGAAGTTTGCTTTCTGATTTGCATTAACTAATCCGTGGACGTTTTAGGAAGCGCAGCTGAAGTATGGATATGAGGGCTTCGGCACATTTAGTAGCTAGGAAGTAAAACTCCCTGTGAGTGGATAAGGTTTACAACTAAAGCCCAGTATGTTGCTTTAATGTTTAGATATTTCAAATGCCAAGTCCAATACTCCTAACTATAAATTAGTTCACATGCTGGTGGAAAATTCTTTAATATGTTTTCTGTGGTGTAGCCAATGTTTATCAGTATTGAATATGATTTTAATGAAAATTGTCAGACCTATTTCCCAGGAGCATTTATCTTCAAGGTAAATTGGAAGTAGTCGTGTGCAAAATAAACCAAAACACCCAGGTTGAACCGAAAGTTAATATCCGTCAGGAGATTGCCTCCATTTCTCAAGGGGGAGGGAAGCTAGTGATGAGTAATGTTTCACAGGGGTGCAAAAAATACGCGAACATTGAAGGCGTCCATGTTCGTTTTGTAAAACGAACATTTTGTTGTTTAAGTGATGCTGTTTCGTAATTTCCTGTAGATTTATTTATTTTTTTTTTTTTTTTTTGTATTTTTAAAGCAATCGTCTATTAATTATATTATTAGATAACACTGAAAATACCGCCACGGGTGGCCGAGGTCGTTAAGGTCCGTACTTGTGAGCGGTAGGTCTGGGGTTCGAATCTCGCCAGGACCGTCCTCCCTGATTGAGGTTTTTTCAGGTTTTCCTCAGTCCTCATAAATGGCAAATGCCGGGGAGGTACCCTAAATTTAGGCCTGGGACGTTTCCTTTCTTTAAAAAATCCTTTCCCAGTTTATCATTTCATCTCATATATCATTAGTGTCCGCCGCCTGTGGTGCCTCAGTAGAAGAAGAAGAAAAAAAACGGGTGTTAAACACTACTAAAAAAAAGCACTAAATGTATATGTGTACAGAATGAATGACCTAAAACTTGCACCGCAAATATTTCTGAAATGAAAGGGTCTATTGATATTCTGGTTTCATAGAATTTAAGTTTAGACAAATGTCTCATAATTCATAGATGTTAATAATTATTTGAGTGTGCTTTTCTTGAAAAAATTTGTACTTTTTAAATGGAACAATACTTTTTGACATCAGGAAAATAAAACTAGAGGAAATTAGAATGTAAATAGTGTTTATACAGGAGTCTAATACAAGTAGTTTACGAGCTAAAGTGATATTAACATTTTTTTTAATATCTTCAGTTGTCTGTTCCATTTAGTTGCTTAGTTACTTGGCTAAGATGTTCAAATGTTTACTTTTCTTATTTAGTGTGTATTTTTCTTTCAGACTTTCAAAGGAGACACGTGTTACATTTTGTATTTACATATTTTTACTGTGTCATGTATCAGAATTCTCTTAAGAAACACAAAAAATGTATTCACAGATTGTGTTCAAAATGATTACCACCAGCTACAATAAAAGCTTCCAGTCTCTCATCTAAAGATTGCTGCACATGTTATAGCATTTCAGCAGAAGTTTCAGAACAGGCAGCTGTAATACGTCGTTTCATATCTTTTTATATGCTGTATGTATGGCAATTTTAGCTTTCCCTACAGAGAAATGTTGAAGAAGTCAAATCTGGTGGATGGGCAGGCCAACATACAGCTCCCCAACGATTTTGAAAAAAAATCGGTGAAGATAAGCGTAGTAATATTTTTTAATAGTGTTCAACTTCCGTTTTTACCACTGCGGCACCACAGGCGGTAAACACTGATGATACATGAGATGAAATGATAAAGTTGGAAAAGGATTTAATTTTTTTTAAAGGAAGACAACGTTCCAGGACTAGGTTTAGCTTTCTACTGGAAAAACCTCAGTCGGAGAGGTCGATTGTGGTAGAATTTGAAACCCAGATACCGCAGCGGGTGACCGAGGTCGTTAAGGCGCGGACTCGTGAGCGGGAGGTCTGAGGTTCGAATCCCCCCAGGACCGTTCTCTCTGACTGAAGTTTTTTTCCAGATTTTCCTCAGTCCTCATAAATGTCAAATGCCGGTGAGTTACCCTAAACTTAGGCCTGGAACGTTTCCTTCCTTAAACATAAATTCTTTCCCAATATATCATTTCATCTCATGTGTCCACCGCCTGTGGTGCCTCAGTAGTAAAAACGGGCGGTAAACAGTAATCGAACCCCAGACCTCCCGCTCACAAATCCGTGCCTTAACGACCTGGGGCACCCGTGTCGGTACGTAGTAAGTTTACGTACACATTACAAGAAAGAACATATGTTCTACATTCTCCAAGTCGACTTTTTCAGCATTAGTAAATACAACCTTCCATCACGTCCTACTTCAAGAATTATCATAAAGTACAGGCAAGGAAGTTCCAATAAAATCAGTGTAAAGGAAACAAAATATAAACAATCATAAGAACATCGTGGACTAGTAACTAAGCAGTTAAATGGGGCAGGCGACTACAGGTGTTTAAAATGTTCAGGTTACGATAGCTCGTAAACTACTTTAGAATGTTGCAAAAAATTCTAATTTCCCCTATTTTCGTTTTCTTCATGTCAATAGCATTTTTCCATTTTAAAACGGACCTTTATTCAAGAAATACATATTCTAATAAATACTAACACCTGTACATCAGTTGCAATTATGAGCTTCTGCTTAAACTTCAATTCAGCGAAAGAACACATCAAATAGCACCTCCCGTTTCAGAAACATTTACGGTGTGAGTTTTAGATGATTTACCCGATATTTTCGACGTGTACCCAATTCTTTAGTTCAAATATTCAGTTTTGTTCTTCAATCAAAAGTAACAGCATTATTACATGAAAAACACTAATACAACGCACTTCAATACAGGATATACCTGCGTCTGTTTTAAGTTTCTTTCGTAAAAATTGGGTTCTGACTGATCCCAGTGGCCTACTGGTAGCTGTTTGCCTTTATATCAGCAGCAAAAACAAGAGCGGTGAATGTTGCGGACACACAACTAGCGTTACTGTGCGTTTAGGGCGGAAAAAAATTTCAATACACGAAATGCAGACATGGCGCCTGAGGGCGTAAATGGAAACTAATTGTTATTACAAAACTACCCCATAGGGGGTGACATTGAAAAAGCCGTCAGTACCAGAGAATGCGTTCGACATATACACATTCCTGACTGGTGGGTCAGAAGAACTTGATAAAATGCTAAAGCAGACGATATCGGTTGCAAATAATGATGTACACTACGGGTCAAAAATGGGTTACATCTTGAGCTCTGCAGAAGTGTGCGAAGAAGTCTGTCAGTAGGAGCTGCGTAAACTAAGCGAATTCCTCAGCAATTAGAATAACTTTAAAAAAATAATATAAAATCCAAATTATGTCCTAATTAATTAAAATTACTCTTTTTTTTCAATAGTGGGGGGAAAAAAATTGGGATTTTTTTCAATTCTAAGTTTTACAAAAGAGAAACCATATTATAAGAATTATTATAATTATTAAATCATAAAATTAATGGAATGTTATTAATTAAATGAAATATATGACCACTGATAGATAAAGCTATACTGTGTGAGTATTTTTAACGTTTTTAAATGCAATGCAGTAATTTACTGAGCCCTTGGTAATATATTTGCATTCATTAAAATGGAGAAAAATAACAGAAAGTTTCGACTTACCTTGTACATTTAAGAAGAAAAAGTTTACATGTGTCAATAAATTAAAAACATGTTACTACATAAAAACAATTACAATGCATTAAGCAAATATACACAGTCAATAATATACAATCGAGAATTCCGTCTATTTTCATTGACTTTGAAATTTAATTTAAATGTTATTAACATGTAACGCAAACATTTTCTGAAGGTTATTACAGAGCGCTCTTATATAAATATAATTCTCAAATACATATTAGTTTAACATTTCACATTAGATATCTTCACATGAATACTTTTATTAAACATAAAACACATGCATCGTTATAAATACAGTTTATATGCTGAATTAATTTGTCATTTTATTTGAAAACAATCAGAGTACATTTAACGCAGGAGCGCTTTGTAAATTCCGGTTTCCAAGTATAGCCCTCTCCTAATGGTCCAATTTCTCTGATTTTAAGGAACTATTTTTATTATTTTATTTAAATAATATATATCGAGTTTCGTTGCAAACAAGCAAACATTGGTGCCTCAAGAGAGATTTTTAAATTTTGGGCCTCAGGCACTCTTATTTCACTGTTTTTCAAAAACTATTTTCTTATTTATTTCAATGGCACACATCGAGTTTCGTAGAGAAAATTAAAAATTGCGGCCCCTAGAGCAATTCCGTGGTATTCAGAAATTGCTTTTATTGTTATATGTATAGACTTTTATTACTAAAACAGAAATGTTGGTGCCGCTAGAGTAATTTTTAAATTTTAGGTTTCAGGTGAACTCGTAATATTCTCATTTCGCTGATTTTTGAAAACTATGTTTATTAGTTTATTTTAATATCGTATAGCGAGTTTCGTTGAGAGAAAAAAAAATCCGATCGCTAGAATGATTTTTATATTTTGACTTTAGTTTAGCCCTCACTCCCAATTGTTCTATTTTCCTTATCTTTTAACGAAGTCGACGAATCGTTCGCTATTTGATAGTTATACGCCAAGTTTGAGATAAAATAAACATTTCGGCCGCTAGTGCGTTAACCCCCCCTCCAACACCCACACACTTCATTGTCATTTTTAGTGGTTGTGGGTAGGGTCAATGGATATTTTAAGAACATTTTCAAAAATGTTTTCATGGATATAACTGGAATAGCTACATTACTTCGGAATTCGTTTAAATGTACTCGCATATGCTAGGAAATTTATTTAGGCTCAAATATCTATGCATGACAAGGTCTTAGGGAGGTGAACGAGAGTCCCATCAAAACCTTTTTTTCTCTCCCTCACTTCTCAGAAGTGGCAACTGGATTTTCTGTGATCATCATGAAAATATTGTGTTTCGCATATGCGTTTATTTTACGATAAAATACACTTTATATATATTTGGGTAACTCTTTACTTTTCGGTATTCTACTAAATTTAAAGCCATAAACGCTGCCAATTTCTTATCGAAGTAGCTTTCCTCACTTAGACACAAGTTTTTCCTTCCGGAACTAATTATGGAATCAGCTTCTTTAGAAATTACACTTGTGTCCTATTCGTTCTTCCGGAAGCTGAAACTGACGGACCTCCAGTTTTTCCTTGACAGCTGGAAACAGGAAAAGATCACAGGGAGCAAGATACGGACTGTACGTTGAGAAGGTCGCCAGTGTCACTCCTGGTTCTGGCAGAAATCCCATTGGTTTCAAAGCGATGTGTCCAGAGGCATTGTCGTGCTGATCCTCGCCTTCGTGTTAAGTGTTCCGTAGACTGGGTAAATAAAGTGGGGTGTACTAGTTGGTAATGAAGTTCTTGTTCTTGAGTGAAGTGATTGCAACATAGCCAGTGAGGAAAAACTGGCAACCGACATGCTTTACTTTCACTGGGAAAGCTCAAATCGGCGACATCCTCTATGATTCACGGTTCAGATTTCATCACCTGTAAATATATCGAAACGACAAACCATTTATTGCCACCGTTGATGCCTTTTGTTCTTCTGTGAGGTTGTGGGATACCCAAGAACAAAACTTTCTTGTATAGAGATTTTTGTGCAGGATTTCTGACACTTGGGCGGTGCAAAGCGCAACCCTGGAATGTCTACCATGAGTCCAGATAAGGATAACGGCAATACTTTGGTTTATTATACTGTGCATATAAGACTTAAAACATCCGGTGTATTGAAGGATTACGAATACAGCACTTTATGGGCCTTTCATGTTTACAGAGTGAACAGTTGTAAGGAATGCCTACCTTGACATGCTTAAACAATGTCTGGAACAGGATGGGATAAAAGGCACCGTTGTTTTCCAGCAAAATGGTGCACCACCCCATTTTCAGTGATTGTTAGGGAACCGAGTCTTCCCCAATAGGTGAATTGGTCGTGGTTCACTTAAATCGATAATAAGGTGCATCGGCAATCTACGGCATTTATGACAGCGAATTGCTGCAGCAGACCGCGAGATTACGCCCGGAGAGTTTCTGGATTACGCAAGAAAGGTGGAGCCTATGGCTAGACTAAGAAGTCAACCGCATTGAAATGCACTAAGTTTATAATTCTACTGTAGATGTATTGGAACTTTTGCGATTAAATGCCAAGAGATTTTTAATTAACCTGTTAGGAATAAAAAGGGTTTCTTATTTTGCTAGCTAAATCTTTGGAAAAGGTAAACGATATTATATCAACTAGCTAATTTTTAAAAAAAAATACATGTTTGTAATATATGTCATATCAATTTTGCAGCCAGCGTTAAAATGCACTGTAGAGCAAGAGAAGCTAAAGGAACTCGACGCGCTGCTTGTATTCCGGATGTAAGTCCTCCATACTTTGGTTTTTAAGGAAACTCAAGCAGTGAAGAAGGGTGGGAGTATTCTGTAAAACTTCTTCCTCCAAGGGGTGCCGTTTACCGCAAAGTAGAGCGGTTTTCAACTACTCATTGAGTTGTAAAATGTTTCCAAGTTCTGTACACAAATTATTAAACATTTACTCCCGACTCTTTATTTTCTTAATAAAACTTGTTATAGAACGCTCCTATTAGTATTAGAGTGGTCAAAACTTCTGCAGCGTGCTTACAAATTTATTAAACACAGCTGCAGTCGTTAATTGATAAAAACCGCAAGTGTTTTTAATGCACGAGAACGTGTGACGTAACAAATCTCCCTCGCCAATTACTAGGGCAGTAACGAGCCGCGACATCTGACAAGTTGGGCAGTGTTAACAAAAATGGCTCAGTAGCAAATTACCGTTCCGTGGAAGGCTCATTACTTGCCTGACAGCGGGGCAGAAAACGGATGTCAGCTGTGAGAGAGGGACGGAAAAATCATCCCCCGACTCGACAGTGGCGGTCATGTCAGATAATGCAACGCTTGCGGTGATTTGTAATCAGAGATGGATCTTCTTCACTGAGCATTCAGCCCAAGTATAGCGGACAAAATCGAAACACCCTACGACTTCACACGGAAGAGCGTACGGCTAATATTCGCCCTCACACCTGAACAAGTCGACGTAACATAAACTAAGAGTATGACAGTCCATTACGATAAATAATTATATTACATTAACAGCCTCACATAGAGAATATAACTATGACAGCAGTTCAGAATTAAAGATAAAAACACCTTCTATGTAGTGGAAATCGGGCACCCAGCTGTGTCTATTTTATATTTTAAATAAAGAGCTTTCGGTCTTGGTGACGTTTGATGCAGTGAGTAATTACTTGGGTAAACTAAAAATCGCAAAATGTGAAATAGATAAACTTTATAGAAAATTATATATAAACAAGCTCATCTAAAGATACAACAGAATTGGAGAACAGTTTAAATAAAGCAAAATAGATAAACGTTAACACAAAAATGTATAAATAAAGTAAAATGGATAAACATTAACACAAAAATATATAACTAAACTAAAAGTGCAAGAGGATTGATGTTCAGTTTGAATAAAGTAAAATAGATAAACATTAGCACAAAATATATAAATAAACTAAATGTATAATAAAAGCGAAATACAGGTTGAATAAACTGAAATAGAAGAGCATTAACAAAAATATATAATTAAACTAATCTAAAACTACAACAAATGTGAAGTAAAGTTTGAATAAAGTAAAATAAATTAATATTAACACAAAACTATTAAAAAAAACACTAAACTGAAGGTGCAAATTAACTGAAAACAGTTTGTATAAGTAAAATGTAAAAATTGTTAACACAAAAGCTTATAAATAAACATAACTAAAGTTAAAAAAAAATATGAAAAATTTGTATATCTGAAATAGATAAATACTGACACAAAAACATCTAAACTAAAGTACAAAAGATGTAAAAAACCAGTTTGTATAAGTGAAACAGATAAACATTAACACAAAATATGTACATAAACTAAAGTTACAAGAGAATTCAAATATAGCTTGGGTAAACTAAAATGGAATAATATTATCGCAAAAATATATAAATAAACAAACCAAAGGTAGAGTAGATGTAAAGAACAGTTTGTATAAGTGAAAAGGAGAAATGTAATCATAACGGTATATAAATAAACTAAATAAAACATAAAATATATGTAAGGAGCAATTTGTATAAGTGAAATAGACAAACATTAACACAAAAGTATGTAAATAAACTAAATTAAGGATAAAAAAGATGTGAAGAACAGATTATACAAGCGAAATAGGCAAACTTTAAACACAAAATATATATAAATAAACTAAGGCGTAGATAAAAGAGATGTGAAGGACATTTTGTATAAGGACAACATAAAAGTATATAAATAAATTAAATTATATATAAAAGAGAAGTAAAATACCTTTTGGATAAAGTAAAATAGACAAATATTAATACAAAATATAAATAAAGCAAACTAAAGATATAAGAGAAGTTAAGTACATTTTGGATAAAGTGAAATAGGCAAAAATAAATACAAAATTATAAAAATAAACATCTGAGAAGTCAAGTACAGCGTTAATAACTAAAGAGGCAAATATGAAAACAACATGTTATTAATAAACTAATTTAAAGGTACAAGAAAATGTAAACAAAAATATACAAATTAAATAAGGCTACTATAGAAATGAAGCAGAAACGAATAAAATGAAATTGGCTAACAAAATTAACTAAACCATAGGTACAAAATAAGTCAAGTACATTTGGACAGCCGAAAATGCACTAACATAAAAATATTTAAATACACTAGTCAAGCTACAAGAGAAACGAAAAACTGGTAACAAAATCCTGGATAAACTGAGACAGACAGGACATTCTTTAAAGATGGGTGTATATGGTATTCCCTCTAATAGGCAAATTACCTTTTAAAGGGGAGAGGCAAAAAACTAAGCTATGCTGAAGGCCATTGTAATAAATAATTATTAAATAAACTCGGCCCATATAGTACCTGTACTAAATAATTTTATAATTAAATTTTAAAGTTAATTATGTATTAACATTACCTAATATTTCAATTACAGTTTCTTGTCCCATCTGGTGTACAGAAGGGGCCTTGATTATTTGTTCATGTTAATTAGCTACGTCTAATAGATGGTAGACATGCCCATATGATTCGTAACACACCTCAACCCTTGAAAGATAGTGAACTCACTATAACACGAAAATCATTTTGCTGTGAAAAATTAGTTTCATGCAACAGAATTTAAAACTTTATTTACCGTTAAAATTGACCAGCTTACTTATATCTTTTGTAAATTATATTCAAGAGTGTTTTGAAAACATGTAGAATTGTTTTGCTGTTTTACATGCATGTTTTTTTTAAAGTGCTAATTTAATTTCTTTTGCAATATCTACTTTCTGGTATTTTTAATGCGAAATTAATATATAAATGTTGGTAAAATTAAGCAGGTTGTCTCCCTCTCCCTTTTGAATATAAATGTTATTTTTCAGAGTATTCTCCATTTATTGTATAGCAAGATTCCAAATAAGTTTATTTTAATAATTTGCTGCCTTTTACCACCAAATTCTTCTCCTGCCAAGCCAGCTTTTTAAGTTTGGGAAGATCAAGAAGTTCCTAGTTCTGAGTATGGAGAACAGGATGGATGAGGAATGAATTTTAAAGCTCACTTTTGGACTTACGAGGGGTATTCAAAAAGTTTTCCAACCAATCTATCCAATGCTGGAACAACATTGTCTACAGAAATATAACTAATGAAGCTGGTAACAAGCTATCAAAATATACACAAATGCAAGTTTAAACTTGCATAGTCACTGTCGTACAGTCTATTGAGTTCAGTCCTGTGTCAATAGCTGGTGAAAAATCATAATATTTCTAAAGAAAACTTTATATTCTACATTTTCACACGCTATTAGCAGGTGAAATAGCGCAAAAATATCCACGAGGACTTGGTAGCTGTTCATGGTGGTCAAGTGTGTTCATTTGATATCATTACAAGATGAATTCGATCTTTTGAAGAAGGGTGAGAGATTTTAAAAGACAATCCTCGTTCTGGCCGGCCTCGGGAAGCTGTGAACAAGAGAACGATTCAAAGAGTGAGCAACATGTTACTGTTGAAATGCTAAATATGAAGTGGGTGTCAGTGTTTTAAAGTTTCTGTAAAGCTTTATCAGCGTCAAGGTGTCCTATCTGAAAACACGTTAACCACCCCATCTACGTTTGCCCGTGGATCCAGGCTGTCCGATTTTTCATCTCATCCCCAGCTCCCGATGGTGTCCCTAATGGGGGTGTAGGCAAAAACGGCCAGCCATGAGCAAAACTCAAGTACCGAAGTACCCCAAACAAGTGAATGTTATCCAATCCTGAAGAATGTAAAATAAAACCTCTAAAAGGCAAGATCTAAAAAAAGTAAAAGCAAAATATTAGGATTTCTTCAAAATATGAAATTTCCCGCACCTAAACTCTATCTAGTATCTGCCTATTAGAGAATGTAATCATAAATTAAAATTAATAAAAATACCTCTGCTATAGCTTGAGAAATGAGTACACCTGTTTAATTCATTATCGATTAATTCCAATGCCATCCACTGTATGGGCGATGGCGTACACACTTTCAGCTATGTTTAAAATAGGCTCGCATAAATTAATGTAAATATATCATGTAAGCACCCATTTTAATTTTTGAAAAATTTGTGTTATCTATAATGTAATATAAAATGAGAGGAAAAAAACTTTTTTATAGATATGTGCTATCTAATTCTGCTATCTAATTCTAAAACTGTCCGCGCCGTTTGGCAGAGGTGTCTTTAGATATTATTTTCATTGTAATAAGCAACTGTAGCTGGTTAATTGTTCAGTTTCCAACGTAGGCTGGATCTTTATCTTTTGCTCCGATTAATTAATTATTAGAAGCGCTTATAGACTTCGGTAATTATTTAATTTGTTAGTTCAGTGAACTTTTTTGTCCGAAGGGCCGCGTGTATAACACGGATCGTGGGTTGGTCGCGGAATTTATTTTTACGATATCCCAGCTAATAAATGAATACAATGCATTCTTATTCTTTAAGATATCAATGGATAACACTATTGATTGAATTTGCAGTCTCTATGAAAACAAAGCTTAATGGCGCGCATTCGGAATTTAATATATTCATTGTTTTAATATTTTGTTATATTTATGTACTTCCTCCATGTAATTCAGAGTTTCTAAACCTGATAAAATGTGTTTCTTATCTTGAAAAGGCCAATGACATATGGTTTGAGTTTCATGCCATTGCTCGCTCTAGAATGGCATTTCATAGCTTCACAAAGCTGTGTGGGACATTTTAAGGCGTGCGACCGACATATTTCGCAGCAACAAAATGTGCAATGGCATCGTCATATCATAATTCCACGGAAGTGAGACCCTGTTCCACAACACATACATAGGCACGCACGCACATGTCAGTGGGGAGATTTGCAGAGCCACTGGCAATATTCCACGTCATAGCTTATTGGCAGAACTATTCAACTCGGTCGTCCTTTCCAATACTTTGTCTTTTGATAGAGCTCGCGAGGCCTACTTTATATCTCAGTGATCGGTTTGGAATGCGTATCAATTTGGTACTGTCAGATGACCTGTTAATATATTGTGTAGTTAGTAACGTGCAAGTATTATTGAAAAAAGTTTCACCACATTTAAAAAAAAAAGTTTTTTTTATTCTCAGCAATTGTTTGAAACTTTTTTTTTCTGCACTCCTTAACCACCAAATAGATTCAATTATCTAAATGAGATCACACCCATAAAACTTAATATATGTTTCATTTTTTTATGTGCATTAAGGTCTTTTTTTTTTATAATTACATTTTTTTTATAAAAATGCCCCCCCTCCTCTGAACAATGGACGGGTCAACCGGGACTGCAATGGTTACCACAGTAATCAGTTCAAATACTTTCCTTATACATTCCGGCACATTCAGTGACCAAACACAGAGCTATTTCTCTGTGTATACATTTTTGTCCTTCATGGTTACTAAGGAACGAGCGCGCATGTCAAGTAGAGCAGGCTAGCAAAGAGCATCACATTAGCCTGACATGTTATAATATCCAATGCCATCGAAACAGCGTTCCAGTGCGAATGGGTTACAAAGCTCTAACCGAAATTAAAAACCATGCCAAGGCAACAAAGAAGACGGGCTTTGGAGCGGAAAACTTCCTTTGCTAATGTGGCCTATTTCGGCAGTATCATAAACATGGGGCATTGCATTATAGCTGTTACTGCCTCAGCGGGGTCGAAAAGATAGACGCAAGGCACACGTTGCCTACTTTCTGGTAGGAAGAGCTGGCGAAATTTTTATCAAGATATAGCGAAAGGTTTCTAAAGCTTTTATCTTCCAAGAAAAACATTTTTGTAATGTTCAAAGTAGGAGAAAGACCTCCGAACGAAGTATTCCCTTTAAATAAATTGAATACACAGTTGCTGAGAGATATTTTACACGGCGTGGCTCCGTAAAACATTTGCAAAAACAAAATTTTCTGAGTTGTTAAATTTGTTGTTCGACAGAGTTACAAGAATATTGTTTAAAAATGTATATATAGATCGCAGTTGCTGGCAAACGCTTATAGTTTTAATACAACGTAAAAAAAAAAAACACTTGCTACCATTTCAAATAAATCTTCTTGTATGGCGTCATAGCCTGCCGCAGCGACTTTTGCCTGCGTCACGACTACATTTGTAGAGGGTAGTTCTACAGTGAAAGGGTATACGATCAGTTAGAGGTAAGAGTAAGACAACGAGGGGTTTAATGGAGTTTAAACGACCTCTGGCACATCAGTATATAAGGCTTATTGTGTTATTCTGTAGGAAGAGGCGCCTTCATTGTTTCCCAAAATCTGTTTCTTGAACAAGTAGCAGTACTTTGGTCCGAATGTCAGCGTTCGTTCCCAGGTCTTCCCTGGTTTTAGAAAAAGCAAGTCCCTTACACTCAAACAGGATAAGCCTGAAAGAAGAGATTATTATTTGTAAATAAAACAAATTAACAACTTCAGTGAGATGCTTCATTTTGACTATGTACATTTAAACAAAGTATACAGGTATGAACCCGTAACCTACAGGCTCTAGGCGTAAATTTGAAACAACGCTAAGCGTTGAACAGCACTTTAGTTTTCAACATTGTCTGTAATTTCGACTTGCAGCATCCTCGTGAAATAAGAAATGAATAAGCTCTACACTGTTATTAAATAAAGGTATAAACTTTCTGTATATACGGCAGCAATACATATGTTCAAAGTTTTATCCCTATAGATGTTTTGAGCGTAGCATAATCCTCCGTACTTTGAAATAGCATTAGCAACTCCATTTTAAGGAAAAGTGGAGTTGCCCTACTTGTGTGCTCTGAACCTCTCATATCTTTGCAGTTCTTATTGTTCAGAAAGAATGGTTTTTGAAAGCGCAGTGTATGGTGCATTTAGATCCAATTGAACAAATGATCTTTCATTTTCAGTAGACTATTAATTTATCCGCCACGCAAAACCAGGAGGGAAAAAAATACAGGAAGAGGAATGCGTTTATGATTCAATTTGGTTGGCTATCAGCTTGCCAGAGTTCATTTAAAAATTAAACTTTGTAAAACGTTTAATTGCTTTAAACGTAGCGCGGCGTAACAAATGTCATCATAAATCTTTAAAGGCAATTAACACCCAATCAGCTGTTCGCCTTGCCAAGTAAATTCAATAATCGAAATCGCGCCAACACCAGCTGAAGCCTACAGGAAAATTTCGCATCTAAATCTTTCTCTCCAAAATAGTATGGCAGTCACTTTCTTACAACTTAAACAAAAGTGAATGTTTTGGGTCGTTGAAGCGTTTAAAGAAATATTTGGACAGTGTAGCGGAAGAGAAACAAATGACATTAGCTTTCACTGAAGTGGAGAAGATGGTTGGGTTCAAGAGAGGTGCTGGGGACGTTTAAATTTCGTTTCTACGAAGTATGATGTCATAAAGAACGTTCCTGGCCATTTGAGAGCGCCGATGTGCTCTGGAGCGCAGAAAAGTGACCCTCATGTATCTTAATAATAACAGCAGGGCCTCTGAACTTTATTATATGGAATAGGACAAAACCGCCTGGATATTTTCATCTTAAAAAATGGAGAATACAAATAGAACGTTTATTATAAAAGTGTCTTAATACGAAGTAAATTAAGTTTAACAAGTACTGGCCATAAATCATGACTTTCTTCAATGGCATAAAGAAATGATTAATAGCTTTAGGAATTTTGAAGCTGTGAGGGCAAGTGTAAAAGTAGATTATAACCGATTCTTTCAGTACTAAAATGTTTATTAGTCCCACTTTAGTAAGGGGAATATAATGCACCATTTCATGGGGCCAACACATAGAAATATGGGCCAAATTTAAACATATAATGCCGGACTGCAAACCATAATATAGTAAAATCTCTCTTCACCGGCAACTGTGGGACAAAACCATTGCCGGATAACTGAATATGTTATGTAAAGTCCTACTGTAAGGACATTTTTCAATGTACAGTTTTACAAATTAAACGCTTAAATACTAACTTTATTTTCAGTATTTAAGAGTATACATAATCTGTAAATTAATAAAAATACATACTAAAATGTCCGTGTCTTATAATAAATATTAACGGTTAATGTTGATTTGGTTTATTTACGGATGCTCTTTAATATCTCAGGTCATCAGCGTCCCATTGTATTCAGGAGGTGAAACGGCCGACAAATTTTGCTCAGAAGCCTCTTCTTTCACGCTTGAGGTTCTTTATCGTGCCGTAAATGTACGACACGGGACCCCATGGCTTTACTTCCCTTCCGAAGGAAGCCATACTTACGATTTTTACTCCCGAGAAAATCCATCGATCCTGGCCAGGATGAACCCGCGATCTTGGGTTTAGAAGGCAGTATGGTTAACACTACAGCACCAGGACCGACGTTAATGGTTACCGTATGGCGTCGAGAACATATTACATAATAAATAAGGTACCCAAAGCTAATATTGCAACAATTTCCAAACGCCCCTTGTATTAGCTATATACACGGCTCTTTGAAATGCCTATAGCTTCAGCCATAATACCGATCATTTTCAATGAATTCTGCTGTTGTTGAACTTTCTGACAGTCCCTATCTGGTTCATTTTAGCGAATTCCGAAGGAATGAAGTTATTGCGACTGTACTAATAGAATTCGCTTTGAATAACCATTCCAAATCTCTATCGATCGTATCTACTAGGCACCGAAAAGGGAGGGGGGGGGGGAAAGGAAGTGTGTGTGTGTGTGTGTGGAATTCAAGCAAAAAAAAAAAAAAACTGTGTTAACATAACAAAACTGAATTCACACAAACAGAAAGTGATAAAATGATGAGCACTAATCATCTTAGACTTTTACAGTTACAACAGTTGCTTCAAAATGGCCATCATCGGCGTCGATACACTTCTGACTACGTTGAACTACTGATTGAGCAACGTTTGCGAAAGTGTCCGCAGCGATTGCAGCACATGCCATTTCAATTTCTTCCCGAAGTGCTGTCAATGTAGCTGGTTTTCTACGGTATACAACATCCTTAAGAGTTCCCCATAGGTAGAAGTCCAACGGAGTTAGATCCGGAGAACGCGGTGGAAACTCAATCGGACCTCTTCGTCCTATCCGTTGCCTTGGATAGTTCAAAATTGCTTTCCGCTGTTCAAACGATAATCTTGGGTCCATTTTGTTGTATCAACGCTAGCATAACATAATGTGAGTCACATCTGTTATCATACGATCATCTTGGCTTCATTCTTTCATTGTTGATTTACTTGTCACGTAGCAACGCTATCATAATGTATGTGAGGCACATCTGTTTACAGAACATCATACGATAATATTGTCTTCATTTGTTCATTGTTGATTTACCTGTCACGTAGCAACGCTATCATAATGTATGTGAGTCACATCTGTTTACAGAACATCATACTGCACATTACTGTTGTTTTCCGGTCCAACTTTGAAATATATTAAATAGATAATATGTGAAAGTGTGTATACATTTTTATACGTATGTGTGTATGGATGTGCGTGCGCGTGTGAACGCTCTAGCGGTCCCAATTTTATTTTCCTGACGAAACTCGGCATACAACCTTTAATTAACAAACGATTGATCGAGTTTGTTAACTGGCTATATTGAACCATATATGTCATGGAAATGATATAACAAAAATAGTTTCTGAAATGAGTCAAATCTATTAGGAGAAGGGTTTACATGAAACACAAAACTTTAAAATCTCTCTAGCGGCATTAATATTTTTTTTTCACGATGAAACTCCGTGTAAATCATTTAATAAAAATATAGTTACTGAAAAACAGGGAAATCGGATATTTTGGAGGAGGGTTTACCTGAAACTCAAAGTTTAAAAATCGCTCTAGTGGCACCAGTATTTGTTTCGTCACAACAAAATTCGAAATATACCGTTTTAATAAAATAAGAAAAGGAGTTTCAGAAAACTAGGGAAATTGGATCATTAGGAGTAAGGGTATATTTGAAAACGGAAATTTAAATAGTGTTCTAGTGTTTAATCTCTATATTGTTTTAAAATAAAGGGACAAATTAATTCAGCATATAAACTGTATTTCTGATGATGCATATGTTGTATATTTAATAATATAATACTTAAACACATATTAATCTAATATGTGTTTAAGTATTGTATGTAAGAGAGCTCTTTAATAACCTTTAGAAAACGTTTGTGTTACACGTTTTTACTACAATAATATTTCAATTAAAATTCAAAGCCAATGAAAATTGATGAAGCTTTGGATTGTTTTTATTTGTTTTGCACATTGTAAGTTTTTGTAATAGTAACATGTTTTTATATTGTTGAAACATATGAACATCTTAAATGCGCAACGTAACTCGAAACTTTCTGTTATTTCGCTATTTTAGTGAATGTGAAAGCGTTCCTTAAACATGGTTACATTTAAAACAATTTAAAAATACCCACAGAGTATAGCTTTGTGGCTATACATATTATAGTTTATCATTAATTTTTGTGGTTTAATCTCAATAATAGTAATGATAATTCTAAAAATGTGATTTCTTTTTTGTTATGCTTACAGGTTGCAAGAATTCTAATTTTGTTTCCCTAGTACCATTCAGTAATGGCGTAACTTATTTCATTTCATTAATTAACAAGGCCTAATTTGGGTTTTCTATTAATAGTTATTTAACTCGTTGAGAAATTCGCTTAACTTACGCAGTTCCTGCTGACGGACTTTTAATCTTTAAATTGAGTAATGCATTCGTTGAAAATAATAAACCCTCTGGCGTTGTCATATTTTATAATAAACTTTATCATACACTATTTAATTCATTTTATGGTTAATCCACAACATATCTGCTTTAGAAAGCTTTATTAAATAACGTATTTGAAACAATGACTTGGTTGGATGCTGAATACAGGAACACCAACGTAAGCGATAACTTTCGGAGGACTCTGCGAATAAAAATAATTAAAAGTATTATTTGAATTACTGTAAAGTGTAAATTTACATAAAAAAGCATAGTGCTAATTAGACACTTGAAGTGTTTGGCAGGACATCAAAGTTTATATCTGCTGAGGATTTTGCAACGCTTGAGTAGTTTTCAAGATGGGTTTCTGTATTTCGTTTTGTTTATTGCTAACTAAAGAGAAAAATTGTGACAATAAAAAATTTTGGTGAAATCGAACTTAAATTATTTTTTAAAATCATATGACAAAAATATCTCGCAAGTGAAACTTTCTAAATGAACCAGGTTTCTATTCGACTTGTCATTTATAAGACTCTTTGATCTTAGGTGTAAGTGAATCGTTGGGAAGGTTAGGATTTACGCCAACTCCTGCAGGGTAAATAAAACTATTCAGGAGGAGATGTTAAAATCTTAAGGGATAACATTGTTTCCTAATTTTTCACATCTTTAGTCCCCCCCCCCTTGTGTATTTTCTATAAGAATTCTCACTGTGCCAATTTTTTCATTCATAATTCTCTAAGTGCCACAGATGGAATGAATTGTTGAAAAATGTTTCCCTCTTTATTTTATGGCTCTTCATTTTGCCCCATTTAACCCGCTTGTCTCACTTTTTTGAAGCCGGGGAAAGTTGTAATTAATTGGCCGCATTTTACCTTAGGCATTTGACGAGGAACGACGCCAAGTTAACGGCTTTTTGTGCACGTGCATGCTTAGCCAAGTGCACATGATCCGGGTTAATTAATTCGGTTCCTGTACTTCTCTTGCATGGTAATATGTTCACAATGGGATCACAAGTTCACCCTGCAGAAATCAAGTTCTGTCTCGATACCGGAGAAGTGGGATTAACTATTATTTACGCTCCAGATAGCTTTGTCTCGCCAGTCGTCTAGTGCAAAGGCGTTGTTTACTTTTTATTTCTTAGCTTGGAGCGTAAAATGTTTCTCTGCCATGTGTTTGTTTGTCCTTAAACCAACTGATTGTTGGAAAAGTAAACACGGTCTCTCTCTCTTGTCCATAAAACATTTAAACTGCTTGCCCCTTCTGATCTCACAAGGAAAGGTCTCTAGAGGACGCGTAAAACTCAAATTTGGTTCATGTCGAATTACAAAATATGACGTTTCGTGGTCAACCTGCCACTGACGTTCGAGCACAATATCAATTCAGCTATATATACTGGATGTGTATTAGGTGACATCGCCAGAGCGTCCCGGCCTCAGAAGTCTGCTACAATTACGCCACATTCGTTAGAACAGCTGACTTACATTAGCAAAACAAACAAAAAATGTCAGTTTGTTAACAAAGAGAACACACTCAAATCTTCTCCATCCAAAGTATTTTGTATGCATGTACATATTTATTCATCTACAATTGGGTTTACACCCTGTGGAATGTAGAAATAGAAAAAAATACGATATTTATAACTTGTTAACAAAATTTGGTACATTTCAAACTATTTAAATACATATTAAAGTTATTAAATGCATTTCAACATTTAAAAACATGTCAAAATAATTAAATACATGTCAGCGTAGTTATAAACATGCCAACTTAATTTAATGCACCTAAACATTAAAAGCATGTCAATTAAAAAAAATACTTTCCAATATAATTAAAAAAACATCAACCTGATTAAATGCATGGAAATATAATTAAATACATCTCAACCAAATTAAATACATGTTAATAATATAATTCATTCCAACTTAATGTAATGATTTCAACCTAATTAAATACATATCAACTCACTTAAATTAAAATCAATCTAATGAAATGCATAACAATCTAATTATATAAATGTCAATCTAATTAAAAACTGTCAACCTGATTGAATTCATGTAAACCAAATTTTATACACGGCATTACATTTCAACATAATAAATGTCTTTCAGTGTAATTAAATACATTTCAATATACTTAACAACATATCAATTAATACAATACATGCCAACTTAATTTAATGTCTTTCAATGTAGTTAAATGCATTTTAACCTAATACACATCTGCTAATTTATTTAAATACATATCAATCTAATTTAATGCATTTCAACCTAATTAAATACATATCAAACAAATGAATTTCAACCTATTTAAATACATACCAATTAATACAATTCTGTCAACCTGATTAAATACATGCCAACATAATTTAATACCTTTCAATGTAATTAAATACATTTCAACCTACTTAAATGCATATCAAACTATACAATTCATGCAAATCTAATTAAAACTAATTTAATATCTTTCAACCTATTTAAATACATTTTAACCTAATAGGTTAATAACCTAATAAATATCTGCCAACTTATTTAAATAGATGTTATGCTATTTAAATAAGCATAATAACATAACCTATTTAAATGTACTTAAAATAGTTAAAACAATTTCGATGTAATTAAATACATTTCAACCTGATTAAATACATATCAACTTAGTTAAACACTTTTCGGGCTAATTAAATAGAGCTAAATCTGATTATACACATTTGAACCTAATTAAATGCAAAATTATATATGTCATTATGCAAGAAATATGAAGTTATTGAAGATGAAACTTATTTTTAAAATATAAAAATTGTACTCATTTGAAATAACTGAATTGACTTGAATTTGTTTCGTCCAATTTCAAATTAAATTTTGAATACAAACAAATTCATACAATTAACAATTAAGTGAACGTATTTAATCCCAAATAAACAACCTTGTATTACAATACATTTTTTCTGTGATGAAAATACTTATTTCAGTAATTTGTAATTCTAAATTGAAGTAAAAAATGTTCTATCACATGGGTATAGATTGTTAGATATGAAGACATATTACTGTATTTTAATACTTTTTAATTTTACAAAAGTAAGTAAATTTTGCTTCAATTTATGTTGGTTATGCTGATGTTATGCTACATATTTAGGTGTTGGCTAATTGTTTCTGTACATTTTATTCACTACCGATCTTTATATTTCCTTGTAAAGCACATTGAAGTTTAAAATATTATGGTACCGAACGACCTAATTAACTATGAAACAACTTGCGGTGTTTTGCTTATGGGCGAAAGCGTGCTTGTTGCCATAGGCGGGTACCGAAGATTGGCATTGACATAACAATACATTATAATAGTTTCCTTAACTATTTTAAAAGTTGTATTTACTAAAATTATAAATGGAAGTACTTAAATTGACCTGCATTGTTTATACATTTCTGACACCTATTTAAAATTTTTTTGATCTTCCCATTGCGTATTGTTTGCTTTTTCAAGGCAGGTATTGTGTTTCAATTCTTCCAGGTTCATGGGTTTGTATTTTTTTAATTTACCCAGAAGGTATCACATTCTAAACCACTCTTTCATTTTTTTCCTATGGGAATATTCGCTGTGGCAAAGTCTGGTTGAAAAAGGGAAAAATCACGTCCCCTGTCGGTTAATTCTCTAAAATAAAGGAGGTTTTGTACCTTGCGGTCAGTTCTGTTTTCTCCCGGAGTGTTTTGCCTATGGGCGCAGGCGTCGCTCGTTATTCAGCCGGCCAGCCGGATCTCGTTGATTAGCGGGAGGGTAAGACAATAAAACAAACCACACAACAATTCACAAAAAATTTTAGATGCTCATTACTTACCAAATTATATAATGAGGCGTTGAAACTGCTCTCCTTCATTCTTCACACATTTTTAGCATCTCTTCAGGAAATATTACTCACTATAGCTCATTTTAAGGAATCTGGACTGTTTCTTGACGAATATTATCTTTCAGTTTTTGTATGGTGTGCTCGTTCGTCTTATACATGGCATTTTTTAAATTTATCCACAGATAATAATCGTAGGCTGTTAAATTTAGTAGATTTTTGCACAGACATGTGTGAAACTCCCACTTGTGCAAGACGACAAGATTTTCTATGGGAATTTTCTAAACAATTATCAATGTCGTGAATTCTTTCTTCAATGACAAACCTGCGCTGCCTTTTTGGTTTCTTGGGCTGTACTTTCCAGTTTCCTGAAATTCATTGTAATCATTATGAACTGTTATACGATCTGGAGCGTCTGTACCCGTGAATCTTGCTTGAAACCGTCTTCGAACTTCACGAATTGACTGATTTACCACGTATTAATCGTACATTAACATACGCTGTGCCGTTGTAAACATACAGGCATAGTATACACACCCGGGAACAGCTGCTCTACGATTGCGACAGTCAGCAAGGTCAACGAGTAATGAAGCAGGCTTGCTACCCCTCCACGGCGCGGCAAATGATTGGGGACTAGCTCATAGGGGAAAAAAACTGGAAATCATCACTGATTGCAATATATTCACATACGCGATAGTTATTTGATGTAGTTTAAACTCTTGACGACTTAGTAGCTCTTTGCACGGAGTGTAACAATGTCTATTTATTGTGAAAGGTGTCTAAATGATTTGGGGGGGGGGGAATTAAAAATTATTCATAAGCATTCCAGGCAAAAATAAGCTATCTTTAATGGTTCCTGATAATAATGGGTCAATAATTTTTTTTAAAGTTAACATTAGCGGAAATAAGATATTCTGACATCCTTTAAAAACAAACTGATGCATCTAGACAGCTTTAAACTGTGGACTTTAAGATTACTGGAAAGTGTGCGCTTGATCAATTGGGTCAACGTGTAGAATTCCAGATAAAACAATTTCTTTTAACGAGAACTTGGTTGATCTCTCATTCTGCGCAATTTCCACCAGAGGTTCCACCAATTACGCCACTATCAGTAATTTTAATACTTAACTAGAATGAACGATGATGAGAGTCCCAATCAAATTATTACGTTACAATCATTACGTAATGTTGGCAGTAATTTCATTCTATTGGTTTTCGATATCTGGACTCGTATGAAAGTGGTTACCACGGCAACGAAAAATACAGCAGCGGCAAGGCTAAAGGGTCATGATTGCTTCATTTTTATCTTTACCGCCCTGTTCAAAGTATATGGGTTCGCACTCGTAAAATGTTATATGAAGTGGATTTGTAGTATTTTTAGAACGCTTATAGGAGAAAAAATGCATTTTTTTCATATCTTACACTAATTATTATTATCAACAGAGAACTGCTTTTAAGTTTTTTTTTTTTTTTTTTTCCCTGAGGCATCGCCTGATGATATATGAGATAAAGTGATAAAGGATTTTTTTTTTAAAGGAAGGGAACGTACCATGCCTAAGGTTAATATACCTCCCCGGCATTTAACATTTATGAGGACTGAGGAAAATCTGGATAAAACCTCAGTCAGAAAGGACAGTCCTGGCGGGAAATCCCAGACCTACCGCTTACGAGTCCGCGCCTTAACAACCTCGGCCACCAGTGGCGGTCTTTTAAGGTGTAAAATTGCTTTTTTCAAAATGGGTTAGAAAAGTTCTGAAATGTATACAAAAATATTAAAAAACATGCTGACAAATTGCCTTAAGTCAGGTTAAAAGAAGTTACATTAACGTTCTTTATTCTATGCTGTATTAAATAACATTAAAACCAATATTATGTATTTGTTTAACAGGAAGATATTTATATATTAGTTAATATATTGCGGGTATATTTCTTACACACTTCACTTAGGACCTGTTTCGGGAACCAACGTACGCATCTTCAGCTGTTGACCCACTGTTTCCTGGCACCCGTGTTGGTCCCGTGGAAGCTATTGTGTTGTATGTGGTGACCTCTGGTGGATATGAAACGAATTTAGAAAGGTAATCCAACGGCGGAAGGTCGAAATTCTTTGCAGTTTTTTGAATTTTTAGAATGAAGATGTTCTCCCAGGTGGCCAATTCATATGGGTTGTTTAGTTCTTTAAGAAAAGTTATCTCTGGGTTTATTTCATGGTTTTGGCTCCAACAATGGAGTTCTACTGCTGATTTTTCCGTCTGTTTTTCATTTGATATTTCTAGAATGTTCTTTCTTCCGAATTGACCAATTTCTTTTAGTTTTTCAAATGTATTTCAATTCACAATATATGGCATAGATTCCTGATATCTTTTCTTCAGGAATCTTGTCTTTTAATTTTGATCCTAGGGAATGTTTGATGTTGATCGGGGCCATCTTTATATTGAACTCTTTGAAAATATTTTCGAAGTTGTAGTGTAATTGTGGGTTATTAGTGAATTTGAAATAGCTTTGCGTGTCTTTGTTCACCTCAAGGGTCGAATTTTCTTTTATGGATTTCTTGAACTTGTACGTATTGATCCTTTTTATTATGGCAGAGGTGTTAAAATAGTTGTTTATGGCTGTGTTCATGCTCTCTATTGTATTCTGTGGCGCTGACCAATCCAAAAACCAAATACTGCATATCGATATATGCCAAACTGCATTTTATAATGCTTTCCTACTCATGCAATACAGCTATGTGTTTAAGGAAAATAGGAGCTCTGGAAGAAAAACAAAACTATGTGTTCTTTTTTCAAAATAAGGAATATTAATTTTTGCATATGCTCATAGTATCAGAACGTGTGTATTATAAAAGTACCTAATAAATTCCATTCGGGCTTGGTAAAATTGTGTCACTGTTGAACATTTTCAACAAACTTCACTTAATGTCGTGCTATAAAAGGGTATGGCATTTGGAACTTTTTAACTCGGCATGTTTTACAAAAGCTACTCCATTAAAGTGATTTTTCTGAAAGATATGAAATATCGCCGGAGAGAAATGGGTTATTATTGGAAATGTATGTATAGCGGTATTATTTACATTGACTGGAATTCTACTCTATTCACGTCGATTGCAACTGCAGTTTGGAAAGCTGCATTGAAACATATTTGGCAGTTCGCTCTGACCCCACTGCGGCTGTCTAATATCTTGATGCACCTACGATCGATTCCCAGGAATACAGAAGCAGGGTTTTATCTCAGATTAGAAACTTTACAGAACTGAATGCAGAGTTCTACTTTATCCCTGAGTAACTCCGAACTTTAGTTAATATCTGTGAAATACAATCCAACTTTGAATAGTATCTACCCACTTAAAATACAAAACATAGTTAAGCAAAAATGCGGCTATGAGAAAATTGTGCCCTATTTGGAAAAAAAAAATTGTTATAATATATATTCAAGCAAAGAAAAAAAACTGTGTTAACATAACAAAACTGAATTCACACAAACAGAAAACGATGAGCACTAATCATCTTAGACTTTTACAATCACAACAGTTGCTCAAAATGCCCACCACTTCTGAGTACGTTGAATTACTGATTGGACAACGTTTGCGAAAGTGTCCTCAGGCAACCCCACAGGTAAAAATCACTGTTAAATCCGGTGATCGAGAGTGCCATACACTAGCACTAGTCACCGTGACTTCAAACACTTCCTTAAATGTATTCATGGACCTCGCTGCTCTATGAACATTTGCAGAAGCCTGTTGAAAACACCCATATGCTTTCTTTTCTTCAGGAAAAATGGGGTCAAAATGTTTCTTCTGTATCTTTCTACATCTATTTTCGTTTCGTAAGAAATCGAACATATAAGCCTTGCGCTACAGCACACCAATCTTCAACTTTTCTGTCATAAAGAGGGGTTTTCTGTACGCGATGTGCATTTTTGGTACACAAGTGGTGCATGTTTTGATTGATCACAGCCGTTTAGGGGAAACCTTTTTGAAAACACACAAGCTTTGGGTCTATTAAACTTTCATTCACAGACGAGAGAGAGAGAGAGAGAGAGAGAGAGAGAGAGAGAGAGAGATCAATATCAATAACATACTCTTGTTACTGGGTTGCCTTGTTTTAAACAATGGACATGTGTACATTTGTATGGTTTAAGGTTTAACTAATAATTTTGTTGCTTTATGTGCAGAACCCACTGAAACCCCCCAATGGTTGTGGTAATTTTGGGAGTGATTTTGTTGGCGAACGCTCAATGTTTGCAACAATTTCGTCTACTTTTGTTAAAACTGTAGTTTCCGTGTGTGATTTGTTGTGCACTAATGCAACAGAACAAAATTTATTCGCAATATCGTGAATTGCTTTTCTGGAAGGAGACAATTGATCAGGGAACGAAATTTCGCAAGAACACGATGAGATGACTTGTATTTGTGGTAACATTTACACACGAAATATACTGCTCTAGAGTCAACTGACTCTTTTGGTGAAGTTCAACTACTGCACTGCTCCGAGGATAGTAGGGTTGAGAGAGAGAGAAAGAGTGGGAAGCGCCGCTCGCAGCTACGATTAAAAAACCCGCATGTGGAAGCTGTCTATTTAAAAGTTAAGACATTTATTCTCACACTATATCATAAATTAATCATCGTCATTTTGAATCAGATGTAAAAATGTGAAAAACAATTCATTTCACGCGTGGATAGCGTTACTTCTTCTTTTTTTTTATGCTATAGAGAGGTACAGCGCAGTTAGGCACATTTGTTATTTTTGAATAATATTTAACATCCGTTTTTACTACCTAGGCCCCACAAGCGGTGGACACTGGTGATGCATGGAATGAAATGATAAATTGGGAAAGGATTTTTTTATATAATATCTACGTAAACCACGCACATGTGTGTGTATATATGCAAACCTCAAGTGCAATTATCTAACTAATTAATTTATTATCTGGCTCATTAATTAACAACTCAACTAACTAATGCGCATTTATTACATCCAATCCTAACCGCAAATAACCAAAGCACTTAAATACAACATGAAGCAAACGCCTACAGTTTTGCATTGTAGACGAAATGCGCAGAACTTTTAAAACGTGCAACTTCTGCGCATCGCAAATGAGCAACCCTCACACAGCTCTAATTCCCTAATGTAACTTTATTCAAGCTGAGCGCTGTGTGATTGTTGAACAATAATAAGCAACTTGATAAGGTTATTTCCCTCGCAAAATAATTTCCGATTATTGCGCTGCAACTTAGTAAGCTGATGGAATCACGTTGTATTTCCTATCAACTAGAATGTGATTAATTTGCTTATTTTTGAAGACCATACTCTCTGATGATATTAAATTCAAAACCCTATAACACGTAAGCACCTTATATTGCTCGCCACTTTCTCTAGAGCCGAAATACGAGAGATATAAAAACCGCGAGAGTTGTATTTCTTTCTCTTGCATGACGGAGCGAATAAAAGCCCAGAACACGTTCAAATCGGAAGATCGACAGCGGCGGAAATGAAACCGGACCTTCTGCGTGCTGCTCCAAAGTGTTGCCATCTATCTGCCAGAAGCAGAAGCTATAAAGAAACGAAGAAAAGCTCGAAAGGAGTTTCTTTTTCTGTTGATGCAATCTCAACCAATAACTGGAATGGATGGTGAATTTTGCCTTCATATATTTCCTTTACAGCTCGGATTAAACGCTTAAATATTTATCGGTGTTTATTTAAAATACGTTAATATTTTTATTGAATGTTCTTAATATATTAATTCAAGTTAAATCAAAGTTTGTAACTTCACAATACGAGGGATATTCGGAAATGTTTTGAAGTGGTAGTTTTTATAGTTTATTTGTTATGAAACATTGTTCGATGCATCTCTCAATATACTCCTCACCAATGCCAACGCACCGTGGCCATCTTCTCGTTAGAATCATATGGTGAAACCGTTGTTTGGGAGTACTACGCCATCAGTCTTAGTTCGATTACCCCCCATATTGGGTTTTTTCCCCCCAGGGTTTTCTCATTCCTCCTAAATGACAAATACCAGGGAAGTACCCTAAACTTAGAGCTTAAACAGTTATTTCCTCAATTAAAAATATCCTTTCCCACTTTATCATTTCATCACATATATCATCAGTGTCCACCGCATTTTGATGCCCCAGCAGTAAAAACTGGTGTTAAACACTATTCAAAAAAAAACTTCGTGAACAGCTGCCTGAACTTCCTTATTGTTGCAGCAACATTTGCCTTGCTGTCGCATAAGCAGGTGAAAATGTGGAAGGATGCGGCACAAAAGTGAACTCCAGTTATGGCAACATTGCGGTCGTAGGTTTGTTGCTTGTGTGGGGCCGTGCATTATCATTTGGTCCCCTTTCGCCGTTGCTTACACATCGCTCTTGATGAAGGCGGTTCATTAGCGCGCGCGCGCATGTGTAAATGAAAATAATGTAACACTATGAACAATAAAACTAAAATAACAATAACTAGAGAAGCAGAAAAAGATAAAACGCTTAGCATGCCACAGATATATTTCGAAATACTTGAGTTTTTAATTTTATATATATATGCCTTATACTCAATATACTTGTCTAGCTTCTTGCCATTGAAGAACTCGCAGTAGTTCGAAATATAGCAATTTCAAGTGTGACTTTTTCTTAGTGTTTTATCCTTATCTACTTTTATTATTACTGTTAATGTGTTACATTATATATATATTTCTGTTAACGCTCTTACGGTCACAATTATTATTTTTTTCTCAACGAAACTTGGCATATAACCATCAATTTGCAATCTATTTATCGGGTTTGTTATCTATTGAAATTGGACCATTGGATTTTTTTGATTAATTTATTATAATTCCATCCGTCCTGCCCGGGTTCGAACCCGCGATCTTGGGTGTAGGAGGCAAGTATGGTAACCACTAAACCACCAGGACCGACTGGACCATTGGAGGTGTGGGTTAACTTAAAGCGGAAATGTTTAAAAAAAATTAATAATAATAATAATAATAATAATAATAAAAATAAAAATTGCTCTAGAGGCCGAAGATTTTTTTTAATCAACGACGGTATATTTCTTTAAAATAAACTGATAAAAGTAGTTTCTGAAAATCAGGGTAATCAGACCATTAGGAATGCGGGTATACCTCACAAACGAGCGAGGGTGAAATTGAAATTTAAAACTCGTTCTAGCGGCGGCAATATATTAAAATAAACTCGATACATGCCATTTATATAAAATAAGAAAAATAGTTTCGGAAAATCAGTGAAATCGGACTAATAGGAGGGGGTTTACAAGAAACCCAACATTTAAAAGTCACTCTAGAGGCACCAATATGTGTTTTTTCACAACACAATTTGGAATTTACTATCTAAATAAAATAACAAAAATAGTTTCTAAAAATTAGAGAAATCGGACCTTTAGGAATTGGGGTATGGTTGAAAACTGAAATTAAAAAAAACAAATTGTATTTAATTTTCTTTCTTTTGTTTTAAAATAAAAGGACATTTTATTCAGCATATAAACTGTATTTATAACGATGCATACATTTTATATTTAACTAAAGCATCGTCGTCAAGATAGTGAAATATTAATCTACTATGTGTGTAAGAATTATATTTGTATGTAACAGCGCTCTGTAATAACCTTCAGAAAACATTTGCATTATATGTTTTTACTGTACTATCGTTTAAATTTCAAAGCCAATGAAGATTAAATCGATGAGATTTTCGATTGTTTATTGTTGATTGTGTATATTTGCTTAGTACTTTATAATTGTTTTTAAATATCAAAGTGTTTTTGTTTTATTGAAACATATGAACATCATCTTAAATACACAATGTAACTCGAAACTTTCTGTTATTTCTCTCTATTTTAGTGAATGTAAAGATGATATCAAGGGCTCAGTTCATATACATGGTTACATTTAAAAATGTTTAAAAATGCCCTCACATTATAGCTTTGTCTATTGGTGGTCATATGCTTCATTTAATTAATAGTATATGATTAATTTTTGTGGTTTAATCTTAACAATGTGATGTGGGTTCTCTTTTGTAATACTTATAGATTACAAGAATTCAAATTTTTCCCCATAACACCACACAGTATGTCATGATTTATTCCATTTTATTAATTAATAAGCTCTAATTTGGATTTCATAATACTTTTATATCTTGGTGAAGAATTCGCTTAGTTTACGCAGCCTCTGCATAAGGGACCTTTTACTATTCAAATATTGTGATTATATATATAGATATGGTTGCGCGGCCAAGGCCTGTTTGACATTTCAGTACATCAAAGGATATGCTCCTATCAGTCTTAATGCAGACGCGCAACCTGAATATACCTGGGAGACGGCTATGTTGGTGATCGACCAGTATTCACATCCTTTTGTCCAGATTCCGTTCGCTGTCGAACCCTTTGTTCCATTTGTAACATGTCTTCTGTGCAGGGACTTACATCGGTTACTTTTTTCAGTTTTGACGCCTTATTTCAACAAAAACCTTGGTGTCCTCTTTAACTATGATAATCGACTTCCATCTTGTTCACTGCTTTCTCTACTTGACAACAATTGACACTGTACTTTACCTACCTAACTTTGAAACGTCATCTAGTATCATGGATGCGTCTGTATTGTGCGGCATTGCTAAAACACTTCTGCTGTTAATCTTTCAGTGCTCCCATAGTATATTTCCTATGTTTTCTAATCACAATGTATTTCAAATTAATTAATTAATTAATTGTGTAGTTTTTTTAATTTCAATTATTTTTTTCCAACGGTCGCAAACAAATAGGCTTAAATATGAACTTTGTATAGTGTTCGTTTTCTTTATAGCAATTAACACGACATATGTACAGATAATAACTGCAAAATCAAACAATTAGACATGATTATGCATGGAAATTATGTTAAAATGTTTGGGGGCAGCGTTGATGAGCCACTTGCTAGAGAAGCCGCCGCAGCCAATGTTAGTAGTTCAAACACTCGACCAGTGTGCGCAACATCAACCTGTTTTTCTTCTGAACAGTGACAGTGCTTTGTCTTGGACTTTTCGTCACGTCTTATGTGTAGTGTATCTCCCAGTGGGCAATACCTTCTGTCCCACCACAATGTTAAAATTGTTTTTATTAGATTTTGATGTTCTCTCAACATCTTCCAGACATCCCTACAGGACCCCGAGATGTTTTCAGCACTTAAAGTGGAAGTTTTGTACAGTGGCCGCCGCGTAAAATAGGAAAGGTTTCTACAAAAGTGGCCAACATTAATTTTATAATTTAATCTTTTCTTAAAAAAAAAACACGAATATCTATAACACCCAAAGGGTAAAGTGTTAACTTTAATTAGCTTTAACTGCAGAGTAAAGCGTGGAACTTATACGAGAAAGTCCTGCACTACCTAAATAACTTTTTAAGGGGACATGAAAGGATGTGAACATAGCCATCCGTATACTGAGAAACTCAAAAATTATACTACCGACTTTTTTCAATTCTTTGTTTAGGGGATATAACGCCAACGCTCTCTTTCAAATGAATTACTGAAGCAGAAATAGTCTCAAAGTTCGTATTATAATAATAATAATAATAATAATAATAATAATAATAATAATAATAATAATAATAGTTACCTTTGATTTCACGTATTGTTTTTCAAGGTCATGAGTGACGCAATAATCAATAGCATCAATGTTACAATTATGATCAGGATTTTAATATTATAATTGTCAGTTTTTTTTTTTTTTGAGTATTGTTTAACGCCCGTTTTTTTACTACAGAGGCACCACAGGCGGTGGACACTGATGATATATGAGATGAAATGATATTGGTCCTGGTGGTGTAGTGGTTACCATACTTGCCTCCTAAACCCAAAACGCGGGTTCGAACCCGGCCAGGACCGATGGATTTTTTCGGGCGTAAAAATCCTAAGTATGGCTTCCTTCGGAAGGGAAGTGAAGCCGTGGGTCCCGTGTCGTACATTTGCGGCACGAAAAAGAACCCCAAGCCTGAAAGAGAGGCCTCTGAGCAAAATTTGTCGGCCGTTTCACGCCCTGAGTTGAATGGGACGCTAATGACCTGAGCTGTTAAAGAGCGTCCATAAATAAAATCATTCAAAAAAAAAAATTCACTTCAAAGAACCGAGTGAAACTTTTGCCTCGAGAGCGCCACCTTATTTCTATGTGAAGAAGTAAAGATGTATGTAAACTCCCGATGTCTCACACAACACTTTGAATAGCCTGGTATTCTTAGGTCGTGATATAATACAATTAATTAATTTCACGCTTTCGTCCAGGACTCCTTTTAGGGAAGGTGGCATCTTCTTCACAGCACGGGAGGAGGGCGCAGTGGCTACTGCTGCACTCCTTCGATTTTTGTTTAATTTTTTAGATAACACCAGCGTCTTTTCGAACGTGACCTTCGTGCCGTCTTGTGCACAGATCGACACAGTTATCCCATAGGATGACTTCCGTTGTTACCTGTGGAAATAATAATAATAATAATAATAATAATAATAATAATAATCTGATACACCCGATTCCGGTATCTTATTTCCTACGTGCATTGAAAACTGTTACACTTTATTTCTAAATTACAAAATTATTTTCCAGATAATACTTATACCTAGGTTACAATGAAATATTTACAAAAATAATAAAAATAAAATTTTTGATAAATAACAAAATTACATCTCCCTGCAACTGCTTCCTAATTACTGGAAACAAGCTACTACTTTTACTACTTTCACTCTAAATTATTAAACTGCTGTTCAGCGGCATCCGGTAGAAGCTGTACTGGTGACCTGTACATTTCTTACATGCTTTTACTTTACTACTCTCTATATTTGTATAAAACTTTATTATATCTATAGATCTTGAATATATTTCTCTGTTTTCTATATTATATCATGTCATCTTTTTATTTATATCATTTTTATAATTATATTCATGTAAATTTCACATTTATATCTTATAATAATCTATTTTACAGCACTGATTATAATCTTTGTTTGCAAATCTAATTGAATTCAGTATTTACCCTTCCATTGCATTACTTTAACATCGTTAACAATAGTAATAATATGGTCACAAATAATATTAGTTATAATTATTATAAAAAGTGCATTATATTTTATTTTACTTCCTCTTTATCTTCCTATTCTTCTTCACTCTTTCGCCATATCCTTTTTCCACAATTACTTTACCTTTCTCTCATTCTATACACACAATACTGTTTTATGTTCTGTTCCCTTTCGCTACTTCACTACACTTTACACTTCTCTATTGCATTTGTTTATTTATCCTTTATACTCACATTATTACAGGTTTTAAAATTGTTCTCACAATTTTCACCACTAACTTCATCCATATCTATTTACACCATTACTCTCAAATATATTATACACCTCTCAATCATTATTATACTTCTAAATAAGCTCCTCTAACTCCCATCCTCTGCTCCTTCACTAAGGTCCCCAACAATTCCTTCAGCTCTTGCTTCTCCTATTCTTTCTCTTCTTCTCACTGTACCTTCTTTCTTCTAACTATAGGTTTGTTTATTATATAATTTTTTCTACCTCTGTTTCTCCATCTCCACCATCTCTTTTTTTCTTCTTCTCCCTTCTCTACTAACGTGATTTGAGTCAAGAAAGTCAAGAACGCACCTGAATTATTTGTACTAGATTTTTAGCGACACACAATTCGCAATTTTAAGGCGTGGTCATTTCTTAATTCTTGCAATATTTTCAAAGAGCACTAGGAATACAGTTGTTCTAGAACACAAGGTTTACAAATGGATTCGCTTACTCTTAAATTAATTATAGTTCGCCTTGGAGGCCAGCCAGTCAAAACCACTGTGACTTAGTTGGCCATTGTTGGTAAAAGAACAGATCTTTGGGGATGACACCTTTTGGAATGAAGTTGTACAGGTTTGAAACAATAAGCCGGCAAGGAGGACTTGCTTTACAAACTAGCGAACAATGTGGGGTGGTTTTCTGGGTGATGCTCTCGCCAGCTCCATTGTCTAAACATTATTGTCTTCCAAACTGCTCTCCGTGTCTACGTATTGTGCGGATTTCTTGTTGCGAGTCCTTTGTCACGAATTTTAACTTCTCTCCAACCACTATTGTCGATAGCCATTAAGTAGTTTCCTTTCAGAACAGTTTGCAACTTATGTTTTCGTACGTATTAGTTAAAGTTTCAGTGCTTTTAAGGCTTTCTCCTCTGTAATTCTGACAAAATTGTTAAACTGATTTACACTGTGTAAAGTGCAAAAATATCCCTGACCCTCATACACGATTTTTAATTATGCTTTTAATAGCAGCATTATGTCAGATTAATATGTGTAGTATTTGCTAAAGAACTTATTAATAGGATAAAACATAATGTCGACAGTAATAAAAATTTTGTAGATAATTAGAAAAGTTCTCAGAATGACCCACAGATTGCAGCAGTATTTCTGAAGCAGTTTTGTTATCAAAACTTGCCAACTTTCATATAAACATTTGTTGGTTGGCCAAGAATGTTTGTTGCAGTGCAGGCGTATGTATATGGGAAAAATGACAAATATGGAACACTGTGCGGTTATTAAGTACTTGGTAAAGAATGTAACAGCATTTCATACATATATGACAAACACTGTAGGGGACTGAATCAAAGTTTACAACAGTTTCCAAGTTTAAACGAGGCAGTGACAGCTTGGAAGAATACCCACGCAGGGACGATCAAAATCTGTCACGACATCGAAAGTGCACAACATGGTTCTTGAGAATATCTGATTAAAGGTGTCCGAAATTGCCGAAGCTCTGTTCATTTCAGGGAAACGCGTATTTCGCATGTTAAGGGAAAGTTTATACTTGAAATATATATATCGTTAATATGGGTGCCCCGACAGCTGACTTTGAGAACAAATGCGAATCAGAGTGCAAATCTCTCAGCAAAGTGTGGCTCGTTTTCACAGAATCCCGCCAACGTTATGCGTCAGTTTGTGACTAATAATGAAACATGGATGCACAACTACACGTGTGAAACAAAACGGCAGTTATTAAAGACCAAAGCACACGAAAAAAGCCAGGATTATGAAGCAGAAATTCATCTTTCATTAAGATAATGCTTGCTCTCACATCATATCTGACTTGGCTCTATTGGAATTCCATCTGTTGCCGGTTTTTGTAGGATGAAGAGCGTATATCATCAGTTGATGCATATTTTTCAGGGCTGGAGTATTGCTAGACAACGTGTATTACTATCAATTGAAACTATGTTGAAAAATAAGAACAAAATGAAAAATCGATGCCCTCATTTTGTGCCATTCCAAAAACTTTTCAAAAAACATTCTTCATCAGCGGAAGAGATCGTGAATGGCATAAAAGCAATTAGCAAACTAAACAAGTAACTATCTTCGTATGAGATGACAAAAAATTCCTTTGATTGCAGAGCAGCTAGTTCAAAGCATCATTTTCCAAATAAATTAGTATCATAACTATTAGTTCATCTCAGCAAATAAGATGGTATAATGTAAATTCCATTGTGATTGAACTTCTTAGGTTGGAAAGGTAAAAGCTCATAAGAGTACAATTTCCAGGTCACCAAAATTTCTAAATTGCTTTCCTCGCAATGTGATGGTGCAATTTCTAGAGAATATGGTGGATGCACTAATCTGCCAACCAAAACAGAAATGAATTTATGAGCAACCGTTCAACTTCCACAAGCTTGTTAGTCTTTGCTACGGTGAATTGCTACACAATGGATGAGCCGGTTACCTAATATTTACTCTAAAATTTCTCGTCCCAACACAGGAATATGTGAAATATAACCAAATGACTATGATCGTTGTTGAGCATCATCCTGTAAATGGCACGCTGTAAAGCTTCAGACGCGTAAGTGTAGTCACTTGTTTATGATGATCGTGTAAAAAACTAGTGTTAACATCTACAAAATGGATAAAACTGAAGGGTTTAACCCCAACAGAAATACGAAAGGAGTTAGATTCCACATTAAAGGATTATTCCCCTTTGTTTTCGACCGTTAAAAAGTGGGCTGCTCAGTTTAAGCTTGGTCGTACATTCATTTAAGATGAAGATCACTTAGGACGTTCCAAAACTGCGACGACCGACAAGATTGTGACAAAAATTCACGGTGCCGTACTCAATAATTGCAAATTGAAGATGCACGAGTTGGCTGACATTGCAAAGACGTCCACAGGCCCTATCCACTGCATTTTAAACAAAGTTTTGGGTATGAGAAAGCTTTTCGCTCGATGGATGCTGCGTTTGTTAACAATGGACCGAAAACGCATTCGAATAAACATTTCATAAGAGTGTTTAGACTTGCAGTGAGTTTCTCTGACGTTTCATAACAGGTGAATCATGGAATCATTACTAAACGCCAGAGTCGGAGCAGTCCAAACAGTAAGTGCAACAGGTGAAAGTGCACCAAAGAACCCGCCCCTATCAATTTATATTTATGAAAAACTACTGTGTCCATCGGTTGCTAGGATTTACCTGAGGTTAGCGCTAGGTTATGTTATATGTGAATTAATTGCGAATTTCATTAAGAGCAGATTTGCCACCGTTACAATATTTTACCCGCCTAACAATCCCCTATCAATTTATATTTAAAAGTCACGTAGGCCAACGCATGGGTTACATTATGTTTAACAAAAAATAATACATGCAAAAGATACATTGCGGCCACGCACAGTAGTTCGGCTCTCTCCGCTGTCGCTCGGGACTTGCAGCAGCTAGCAGCAGGAGTAGCACCTGATTTCCGTGCTCCGTGTAAGGGCAAGTTATGGTAGAGACGGTTGAAGATCAGTGACTCTGTAGACAGAATGGCGTCTTTAGACAAAATATTAATTGCATTATAAGGAAGCTTTCCTTGCTCATATTACTCCAAGCAAATTAGTTACTGCACTTTGCATATGCATAAACGCTACCGCCGTCTGCCCAGAAGCTGCCATTTCAATCAGCTGTTAGTTGATCTTTGTTTGTTCTTAGTTTTTTGATTGGCTAATACGTATGTTTGCGTCTTTCATAGTGAATGCCTTCATACTACTAAGTAAACGTGTTACGTCTTATTTTATTATGTTTACGTTTAATTTTTATTGTGAATGGGGGCTAAACGTACACATCTTGCGGAAAAAGTTGTCTTTCATCACGATAATGCGTATTTAAAAATGTCTAGGATTGTTGCTATTAAACTGCATGATCAAGCGCTTCCACATCTGCCATAAACCCGGATTTGGTGCTGTTGATTTCCACACCTGAAGAAATGGCTGCGTGGACGAAAATTTACGTCAAATGATGGGGTTGAGACTGAGAGAGACGCTTGTTTTTCACAGTTAGACAAATCTTATTTTACTGGGATATAAAAAATTGGAAAGTCCTTGGACAAAGTGTATTGATTTATTAAAGTGATTAGGCTGAAAAATAAAAATCTTTGTTTTCTTGGTCACGTGGAGAACTTTTAGAACGCCCCTCATATATAGTATTTGAAGTCCAAAATATGGTCTTATAAATGACATTACATGTCTTATCACTCCAATTTTAAATCCTTTTTTGAAATATTGTCTAGAAAACACTTCTACGGTGCAAATAATACAGCGAGTATTTTAGAATAAAATGCAAGGCAAACAAGAGGTTGCTGAGAAAGGAAATCGTTCCGTATTGACAAAAGACACCGAGGTATGAACCTACGTGCTCTGGAACAATATTGCACTCGCAGCTTAAGTAGAAAATCCAATAGAGGAGGGGAAAAAAAACGGTTTGTGCAGTTTATTTGCCATTCGGAGAGAATTAGAAGTGACCTTACGTTTTTTGTTGACATGGGGACATTCCCAGAGAGAGGGGGAATTGTGTCTGTTAGCTCTTGTTCTCTGCAGCAATCACATCAGTACCACTTTTTATCTCAGCTTTCTCTCCATTTCTCTTGCTCTTGCAATTCATTTAGAAGCCCAGATGTTTACCTTGAGTTTCAACTTTTTGTTCTACCTTGCATTAATTTCGATGGAAGACAAGATTTTTTTTTTAGATCGCCACTCTGTTTTCTTTTACATTATGCATGCAAGGCACAATATACCTTTTTTCTGTTATTCTTCAGCTTTTTATAAAGATAAACATAATTAGGTTTCGGTACGAACTTTATGCTAATCTCTGTGTAATCTAAGGGGTGTTTTATCCCCACCCTGCCCCTAATTTTCCTTTATAACTTTTAAACTAATGTACGTATTTCAGTGATATTTGGCAAGATACCCTACTTCATGTTGCGGGAAATAAAAGAACTGGAAAGAACATTTCAGGGGAAAAAGTCCTAAAGGGTATGTAATGCCAGACCTCCCGCTAACGAATGCAACGGGACTCCAGATTCGATACCGTACAATTAATTAACTAAGATCAAGATTTAATCCTCTTCAATTAATTAAATGTTATCCTAGTGTATTACCATAGATTAATAGTTTATGACACATTTATATAGAATGATGTAGATTATTCAAGAATCAGAAGTAGGTGCTGTAAAGATAAAACTTTCATGTAACACAAGCGACTTCCTGGTGCCACGAGCAAGGTCATTTATTCAATAGCAAGGAAACCTTTCTTTTCATCTTCGTAAAATAAGTATTTGAAAAACTGTGGTGCATAGCTTTTGCCTTGGGCAACTGTCCCTTAAAAAGAGAAATGTTTGCTCCTTAAAACGTCTGTAGCTAAGGTACAATGAATTAAGACTAGCCAACGAGTTTTAGTGTTCCAAAATGTCTTTTCGGGAAACTTCCAGCGGTAAGAGAGATCAAGCCAATCAAGAAGGAAGTTTAGTGACGCGTTTGCAATGTTCAAACATTTGAATTCTCGTAGAAGACGCGTAGGAAATCAATTAAAAGCACTTTTGAAGGCTTTTCCACACACAGTTCGCTTCGGGAGACAGTAGGTTACAGTTTTCTTCGGGAGACGAGACGGAGCGAATTGCTTCGGGAAGCTAGGAAACAATTCGCTTCGGGAAGTGAGATAGGGCATTTCAATTTAGATGGTGAGAGATATAACTTGTGAAGTGGAACAGTAAAGCTCAATTTGCTTAGAAGATATCAATAGTGTACTTTTGTACATGGAATGCGAACGACTAGAGAATTTGTGATTACGGCGTCAGGAAATATTTAAAACTCTCCCATTCCCTAGCTAATGGTATGGAAGTGTCGCCAAAGGAAAAAGAATAATAAAATTAACAATGACGTGGGAACAGTTTTGTCATTTGTGAAGCTTTAATCCGCACCTTCCACCTTAGCTGTCATCCCCTCATTTCCTCCCCTAGTAACTTTCCAGAAAATTCTTGAAGCAATTTCAGCATCCCTGAGACAATCGCGGCAGCAGGAGGGTTCAACGCAGACTTCTTTCGTGGTTGTGACTAAAATCTAGTATAACGTTAAGTAATATTCCTAAATTTTTGTCCAATGGGTTATTTTTTTTAGAATTGGGAGGAAAAAACTACATCAACAGTAAACATTAGATCCACTCCACTTCAAGGCAAAATAAATTAATCGAAAACCTTTCACAATTCGCCGCAAATTTGACTTCGCAACTTGGGACTGACAATTAATCGAAACACCACCCCTTACAATCCGCCGCACGGATCATGCCTTAACGACCACTAGATAAAGTTGCACAATTTTATATGGATATTTCTGAAAGTTTTACAGTAATTGTACTGATGTTATAAATTTTATAAATTTTATTTCTTGAATGTGTGGCATAATCAAAATACCCCACGCGTCTCATGAATTGAGAAAATTGGTTGGTATTTTTTCAAATGTAGCTTTGAACCATATTCAAAAATTGTATGAAGAGATATTTAAAATAAATTTGATAAGTGAAGCGTGAAAATTTGTTTAACCTATAAAAATTTGAACTTTAATATTAAACACTTTCCTTTCCTCCCCCCCCCCTTTTAAGTTATTATTTGTGTTACATATATGTCTCACGGAATTTTACAATGGATACTTCTGCACATTCTGGGCAATTGTAATTGAATTTAAACAAAAATTGAGACGCGTGGGACATTTTGAATATGTTTTATATAAAAGTATGCAGGGAAACCTTAAATTGTGTGCTTTACATATGAGAACAATTTCTTTCGTTATAAACAGAAAGGCGAGGACACGGAGTTCTATTCTATGAGAGCGGGTTTTAAAAACGAATTAGGAGGTATCGAGTTCACTAGATAAATGAGGCACGGAATTGGCCACCCCTACGGAAAGCATTGCTGTTGGGTGAAAATTGTTCAGTCATTGGTGTTGCCATGGTAGCAGGCAGAATCTGTTGGGTTATTCATTTTCCTGTATTTTATGTTTTAGGTGTGGAAAGTGTGAACGTTGTGATTGTAATGGAGATTCAGAGAGAGCATTTTCGTGTGATGATCTTGTACGATTTCAAATGTGGCTTAAATGAAACGCAGTTACTTGAGCGTTTGAGGGGGTGGGGGATTTGGAGAATTATGGTGGGGGCGACAATCAGAACAACAATATTAATTGAGAGGAATATCATCTCTACGGAAACAATGATCAGGGAAGATTCAAGATTAACCCACAAGTACATTGAGCTGGCATTAGCGATTAGTTCGCCAAGTGTTCAACCATCCTTCATGAACACCGGGTAAAATTTCTTCAATATGGATGTCTCATAATTTGTATGAAGTAGAGAGGCTTCACAGTGTGAAATGGTGCCAAGAAAAGATTTACCTGTTGGCCGTGTTTCAGATATTATTAGGAGTGAGGAAATATGCATGTATCAGTTGGATCCAAAAACAAAAAAAACATCAGTCCTCCATTTGGGTTTCCCTGATGACCAACCACCTGTCAAAGTCAAGAAGCCAAGGAAGGTGGGAAAGAAAATGGTTGGCTCTTTCTCCGACACTTTGCAACCATTATGCTCAAAATTCAGAGAACTGTTACTGAAAATTAGTACACAGAAGTTGTCTTCCGAAAATGTTTCAGAAAACCCAAGAACGGCGTCTAAAGACAGGACTAAGGGACATTTTGTTGCACCATGACAATGCATCATCTCACACCGCTAATGTAACAATGAAGTTTCTGCAAGGAACCGAGACAAAACTAATGACTCCATCTTATGGTTCCAAACTGACATTATGAAATTTCTTCCTGTTCCCTACTCTAAAGAACCAATTTCGAGTTCACCAATTTTCTAGCCCCAATGCACGGTTGCAGTAACTTTTTTTTTATTTGTTTTATTTATGCACCCTCTTTAACATCTCAGGTCATCAGCGTCCCATTCCATTAAGAGCATGAAACGGCCGACAAATTTTGCTCAGAGGCCTCTTTTGTCAGGCTTGAGGTTCCTTATCGTTCAGAACTTTCCTCGTAATAAATAATGCGGCTAGACGTCAATTCCGAGCACACGTTGTTTAACAATGCAAAGAAAAATTTAAATTTAAATTCAAAGTTAAAAAGTGACGTATTTAATTTAGGTGTAGTAACATTCCCTGACATGATGTTAAAGGTCACATTTCTAAGCACCAGTAATTAAGAAACGACACAATGTATTTTATGTTTAAATCTGTCATAGAAAAGAAAAAAAACGTCACAGCTTACGGTGTTCTTAGATTTCATAGATTTTAGAGTCGTTATTGATTTCTATGCTTTTATTTAAATAACTGACTATTATATTATTATATTATAAAAGTAACCTTTTGTTGTTGCTAGAGGGAATAGTAAAAGTAACAAATTGTATGCAGATATTCTAAAAACAGAAGTATTAATACGTATTTGGTACTAAGAAAAATGCTTGTAATAATTATAGTTTGAATGTAGAGGGTAGAAATCTCAATTAATGGGTTTCTTTGTCGGCTATTCGATATTTTTATATTACTTACATTATTTTAATCATCTAAATACGGTGATATTGTATTACTAGTCAATATTTGTATGCCGGGAACGCACGTCATTAACGTTTCTGTTGATTTGGCTTGTAAAATGGTTTCAGGTTATACCAGTTACGGCCAGCAACGCATTCCGTGTTCAAATCCAGAGCTACCTGTACACACGCGTACATAAATAACCTCCAAAATGTAGATATAAAATATATGCTAACCGTTCTTAAAATTAAATTCTCCATTGGTTACTGTAGCGAGTACGTGACAACACCCCATACTTTGGCACCGGATCTAGGAACGGGCAAAGGGATGTTCGCGTGCAGGTTGCATACAGTTGAAAATATGTTACAGGAGGATGCGAGGATTTGCTTCAAATGTAAACAAAATACACACAATCAATAATATACAATCGAAAGTTTGTATTTTCATTTTCAGTGACTTTGAAATTTAATTTAAACGTTATTTAGTAAAAGCATGTAATTAGACGTTTTCTGAAGGTTATTATGAGCCCTCTTATATACAAATATAATTCTCAAACATATATCAAATTAATATTTCACAGTTGTTATCTTCAAGACAATATATATAGTAATAAATATAGTTCATGTGCTGCATTAATTTGTTCTTTTATTTTGAAACCATATAGAGAAAATTAAACGCTAAAGCGCATTTAATTTCGGTTTTCAGGTATACCTCTGCTTCTAATGATTCGATTTCCCTAATTTTAATAACACGTTTTTCTTATTTTATTCAAAAGTGTGTATCTGAGTTTTTTTGTGGAAAAACAAATATTGGGGCCATTAGAGTGATTTTTAAATTTTGGGTTTTAGGGCAAATCCTTCTCCTACAGTCCGATTTCCCTGCTTTTCGGAAATTATTTTTAATTTTGTATTTTAATGGTACATACCAAGTGTCGTTGCGAAAAAGTATACTTTAATGCCACTAGAGCGATTTTTAGGTTTTAGGTAAACCCCTGTCCTATTAGTCCTATTTCACCGATTTTCGGAAACTATTTTCGCTGAGAAAAATTGCAGCTTCAAGAGAGATTTTTAATTTTCGCTTTAACCCTATTTTAAATTTAGGTTTTTAAGTAAACTGCCACTCTTAATGGTCCAGTTTCCCTGAATTTATAGAAAATATTTTTCTTTTTTTTATTTAAATGGTATATACCAAGTGCGAAAAAAACAAATATTGGTGCCGCTTCAGACCGCCACGACGGACTCGTGAGCGGGAGGTCTGGGGTTCGAATCCCGCCAGGCGTTCTCCCTGACTGAGGTTTTTTCCAGATTTTCCTCAGTCCTTATAAATGGAAAAAGCCTGGGAGGTACCCTAAGCTTAGGCCTGGAACTTATCCTTCCTTAAAAAAAAAAATATCGTTTCTCAGTATATCATTTCATCTCGTATATCATCACCTGTTTTGCCTCAGTTGTAAAAACGGCCATTAAACACTATTAAAAAAAGAATGACCATTCTGTAATGAAGAAACTTCATATTTTTAAATCTAAATTTCAAAATTTCAAGATCTTGTTTTATTGAATATAAAATGCATTCCAAATATCCCTAAACGTTTTCGGAGTTTCTCAAGATACGAAGGGAAACCGTTTGTTCTAAGGGAAAGTGTATCAGGGTTCAATCGCTGCACTGTATTAAGGGAAAGTCAGGCCGTCAGATGTCAGAATATTGGATGCTGTTGTGCAACTCTTGGTGGCTTATATTGCATGTATAGTGTTTTCGGGTTTAATTCAAAATCGCCGTATATCATATTTTCTCCGGGAAAGCGAGGCACAGCAGATGTGTCGAGATGGAAGGGGAGTTTGGCTGGAGTTTATTGCAGCAGGAAACGATATCGAAAAAGCCATGCGTATGACTATTAAACCAACTTCTGACAGACACGCGCCGCTCAGGCTATATGAAAGTGTACTACATCCGCGAAGTAAAACTAAATCTCTTTATTTACTGCCTGTTGATTTTCTTCGCTTGTATCGTTTTCCTTACATAGGAGGTTTATTTTTTAATCAGATGTATTCGGCCTTCAACGTCGAATGAGAAATACGCTTTAAACATAAGAAGGCAAATTAAACAAAATTGGCGCAAATCTTGAACATTCGCCGACAAAATTCCACAGAAATTAGTACAAATTAAGGTTTAAGTGTCACCTACACACAACACAACATTGTTTTAAAACACCAACTTTACAAGAGTACCCATGTACATTGTGTACGACAAGGTGATCCCGTAGCATGTTTGCATTATTGTGAGTGGTTTCTTTCATTAATCTTTTTAGAAGAGGCATGGTTCCAACAAGGAAATGCAAAATTGTATACAAATCCCCTTTTTATTACAAGAAAATTGGAGTTTGAAGTGCGTTAGCGCAAGATGCATAAGGCAAGCTACCGTGCGCGCTAAGGACATATCCTGTAAGCTCTATGTATACATCAAGTGTACAAATGTAGTAGCCTGTTAATATCATTCATTAACTTTCGAAGGACTCTAGTAAAAATTTAATCTGTGTTTAGGGCTGAATTAATGCACTTTGTACTATATAATTCTGACATATATTACACTTTATATATGTTTTAGTATCGTTATAGATAATAGTTTAATGTGGTGGGCTTATTGCCTCCTAAAAGAAGGTGGAAATTAACCATGATAACGCCATTCTCCGTAATGTTTTATGACGGCCTTTTGTTGTTATAGCTGCATAGCGATAAGCAAATTCTCCTGGGCCCTGTTCCACAAATTAGGTGTGATGTAATACATTATAAGGAGAGCCCGCAAGTTCAGGCTTTTATTTTAGTTAAAATAGTCATACAAAACGGCATTTAAAATACTGAAATAGACACTAATATAATTAAAACAGATATTTAAATTGAAAACGGAGAGGTTTTTTTTTACTGATTTATTTATGGACGCTCTTTAACATCTCAGGTCATCAGCGTCCCATTCAACTCAGGGCGTGAAAGGGCCAACAAATTTTTCTCAGAGGCCTCTTCTTTCAGGCTTGAGGTTATTTTTCGTGCCGTAAATGTACGACACGGCTTTACTTCCCTTCCGAAGGAAGCCATACTTAGGATTTTTACGCCCGAAAAATCCATCGATTCTGGCCGGGTTCGAACCCGCGTTTTGGGTGTAGGAGACAAGTATGGTAACCACTACATCACCAGGACTGACAAAACAGAGAGTAATACCACTCATTATTAATGAAAATAGGTATTTAAGATGATAAATAATTTCTTTTTCACATAATTAAAGAGTTAAGCTTATTTTTCTTGGTTACAAGCAACATTTTAAGTTATTTCGGAAGGACTCATACCAATTACAACAAAACATTCACCTTTCAGGACGTTATGAAAATGGCAATTAAGTCAAAATAAAGTAGTTTTAAATTGTCCTGACGAATGAGCAAAAGGTGCGCAGTAATTTTTGGTCGAGTTCATTTTCTGTTTATGAGTTTATAGGGGAATTAATTTAATATCTCTCTTACTTACGTAATGAACACATTGAAGGGACGGTTTATTGCACAGCTGTACCGCTCTCATCTTTCTCGCTTGCAATTGTTTGTTACATTTACACAGCGGAGAAGTTACCCCCGCCACAAACTTACTAGAATTGTCTTACGCAGCTCGATACAAAAATATTCGCCAGGACTATTAAAAACTACAGTACTTTCCTCACACTCTTTATTTCTTGGTATTTCTTGAGGTAACCGTCCATCCAGTTCACTAATGAAAGTCATTAAGAGTTAAAGTAAATGGGTTGCGGGGGAAATATTTTGGCTGCTTGAAAAGAAATAAATATATAATAAATATTTTTGTGAGATGAACATGTCATTTAATTATTATAACTTTTTTCACTTCGATATTACAAAATTCTTTTTGTGTTTTTAAAATGCGAAAGTAGTATCAGAAAAAAAGAACTTAATGATCAAAAAGACTAAACAATGCTTTAAACCTTAAAATAGGCAACAGAATGCAAAATGAAAATAAAAAGACAAAATAAAAACTGGCACTAACGACACGAAACTATGTAAACATGTTCATTTTTATCTGACTCTTAAATACACCCCCTCAGAAGATAGAAAAGACATTTTGTCTAACTTCCGGGCTCTGATTATAAGTGCATTACATCTAATTTATAGTAATTAGAAGAGTGCTGTTCCACGCAGGTTTCCGCTACACTTGTACTTTACAAGTCCACACTTACAAGTATACAAGTGATTTTTTATTATTGTTTGGTACACAGGAGTATTAGTGTTAGTCATATTTTTGCATGAATATCGGTAACACCAAAAACTAATGCAAGGTTTGATAGCATTTTAATAAGTTTGGTATCAGTTGACTTAAATATGCAATGATAATGATGAGAGTAGGACTATGTATAAAGAAAGTGTAATACAATATGTAAGTATAATGAAAATATTAGGTTAAGTGCAATTAAAGCATGACTTTTGGCCTTCGTTGTACTACTTAATAGCTCTGACCTTGATGAGGGGCTTCCTATCTGTTATCTTATTTTAGTCGAGTTTTAGCTATTTTTATTTATTTGTTTATTTTTGGGGGGAAACAATATTGTGTGTTCTGCTATTATTGAGATTTTTTTTGAATGGTGTTTAACGTCCGTTTTTACTACTGAGACACCACAAGCGGTGGACACTGCTGATACATGAGACGAAATGATATATTGGGAAAGGTTTTTTTTTTTAAGGGGGGAAACGTTCCAGGCCTAAGTTTAGGGCACATCCCCGGAATTTCCATTTATGAGGACTAAGGAAAACCTGGAAAATACCCCTGTCAGGGAGAACGGTCCTGGCAGAATTCGAACCCCAGACCTCCCTCTCACGAGTTCGCGCCTTAACGACCTCGGCCACCCCTGGCGGTCTATTATTGAGATGGCAGGCTATCATGAGCAGCGCATTAACATTAAATTTTGTGTGAAACTTCGTTAATCCTTTACCTAGGTGATTAAAGAAGTTTGTGTAGGCTATTTCACTCATGTGATGTCATCATAAATCGACCAATGAAACAAAACAAATTTTGAATTTTCACCAATCTCACGGATTATGGAGGGAAGTTATCGAAAAAAAATATCAATTCCGTTTTATCACCTGACATGCATTTGTCTTGTGGTCAGCGTAGCCAACTCTATAATTCCTGAACACGCATCACTGACTACTTTTGCTAGAGGCGGTGGGGAGCTATTGATAGCAACAAAAGAATGGACAATGCACAATCAAAATACAAAATGGGGGGATTCTTCAATGCGTTTTGGTGATTTGTCAAATGTGCAAATTTATCTTATCACTAGGAATTCCAAACCACAGAATTAAAATAGAGACATTTATGTTATCTTATTTTTCTCAGTTGGTATTAGAAAATCGAAAGATAGCGGTTGTAATAGTCTATTTTTTTCATTTCAGTCTCACGGTTTCTGAATAGAATAAATATTCATAAGAATAACATTTTATACAAGTGTTAACATTCTGTGCGCGAATTTCAAATATACAGAGAGTGCCAAAAATGTATACACACTTCAGCAAAGAAAAAAAAAACTGTATTAAAGTAACAAAACTGAATTCACACAAACAGAAAATGATGAACACTAATCATCTTAGACTTTTACAGTTACAACAGCTGCTCAAAATGCCATCCATCGGCGTCGATACATTTTGTCTACGTTGAACTATTGATTGAGCAACGTTTGCCAAAGTGTCCTCAGCGATTGTAGCACATACCGTTTCAATTTGTTCCCGAGGGGCTGCCAGTGTAGCTGGTTTTCTACGGCACCTCCAAGGACCGACCTGCGCGCTCTTTGTCTTCAATGTTTTGTCGACCCATTCGAAACAGTTTGGCCCAATTATTTACTGTAGGATATGAGGGGAGCGCTTACCCATGTACACCGTCCAATCGCTGTTTAATTTCATTAGTAGTAAGTCCTTCTTTTGTAAAGAGCTTAATAACAGCTCGATACTCCATTTTGAGTATCTTCTACACATAGCCTTCTTTATTCAGCTATATCTGATCAACAGAACACAGCGGGGCGGAAGTTACAGCTGTAATTATTTACTCAATAGATAAAGTATGACAGCAGATAAGGGTTTTGCGATGGCGATAAACCGAAAACTTATAGACCTACTCTCGTAGGTATTCAGTAAAGTAGCATCACTGTATACCCAAAATAAAAATTGGGCCTATGATTCTTTCACTACTGAGTTAAAACAGATTATATATATGACACGCTATGCTGTGACACCAGGAATAGTACACCGTCGAATTAAGAAACGACCAAAACAACCCGGGAACAGCAACGCTACGACTGCGACAGTCACCAAGGTTAATAAGTAAGCAAGCAGGCTTGTTACCCCCTCCTGCGCTGCAAACAAGTATGGGCTCTCTCTTAGGAAAAATCCCACGCCTCGGGGGGAAAGCATTACGAATCGCACTGTACATTAGAACAATTTCCAACATAACTGACTGGACATGGGGCGAGCTTAACTTCTTGTATCAGAATTATGGGTGGCCGAAGTCATTAAGGCTCGTGAGCGGGAGGTGTGGGGTTCGATTCCCACCAGGACCGTCCTCCCTGAGTGAGGTATTTTCCAGATTTTCCTTATTCCTCGTAAATGGTAAATGTCGGGGAGATATATAAGCTTGGATCTGAAATGCTTCTTTCCTTAAAAAAAATCCTTTCCAATTAATCATTTCTCTCATGTATCGTCAATGTCCACCGACTGTGGTGCTTCAGTAGTAAAAACGTGCGTTAAACACTATTTAAAAAACTCTTATCTAAAAGAGAAAATAACGGGAATATAATTGTGCCGGGATATAGATTAACCACTAACCAACATCAGATCAAAACATCCAGTTTAATTAAACGCTACATACATTATCGTTAGGATGGGCCATCGGATTGTATGACAATATGTACTGTTTCTTCAAGCTTCTCTTAACCACGCTAAAACCTAACATATTTTACTATGCGCATGCGCAGAGCTAATTCCCTCCTACAGTTCATGCATGTAACTGTTACTTGCACAGCACATGGAAGCAGAGCACAATCGCCTGGCGTACGTGTCTACCGTTCCATCTTATCAACAATATTTCATAACACCCCCCCCCCCCATATACCATATCACCAGTAATCAGGAAGAAATAGTTCAAAGTGTTTACTGTTCATCTTGGAATCTTGCTGATGAATACAAATAGAAATTAAAACGTGTGGGCATTTTACTTAAAGACACCAACTTTTCTGGGTAAAGACATTAATCCAAATACTGCGATTTCTTCTCTCACTGCCAAAGCGCGTCAATTTTGTCACAGTACCAAAGTCCAGGGTCATGTTCACTATCAGCGCACGCGGTGTAGCCCCAGAGTATGAGATATGAGCCATATGGGCCCCACAGCGGGAGGTGCACATATTCGGGTCACGGCTAGAGCTGTTCCTGCGGGAAATTTGTTAGGAAGCGGCGAAGACATCCCGGGAGCATTTTAAAGTGGATATGATGCTGCAGCGGCTCGCCACGTAGAGTTCAATAGTTTCGTAAAAGCTCTGATCTCAAAACTTTCACCGTGGTAAAACATGAAAGTTGCCTTAACTTTCGACCGGCTGTGTTATAGATATTTATTCTCGTTGGTTTAATAATAACGTCACATCACCATGGTATTGGCAGTCATTAACACAATCGTATTACCACGCTGAATGCAGTAATGAACTAAATCACTACTTAAATATCATCCTATGCAGAATTTGCTCTTCCCTGTAGCACTTTTCGAAGACAGTTCAAAATGTTTAAAGAGGCGAGGCAATCAATTTCAAAGAAAAGTGGACCTGGGGCTCCTGTTTAACACCACTGCTTCAATTGTGAGAATAACATTAAGAGCACATTCAGAAATTCTGAAAAATTCACTGGACGTCACCCATAGATAACGGAACAGCTTAAATGGTTTCTAATAATACTTTGAAAAATCTGAAGAAAGTTAGATGTATACTATGTCATGTGGAAACTTTTGCACTAAGAAAAGTTACATTGAAAAAATATAGCTCTAAAAAGCGTTTAAAATCCCTCGTGTGAAAAAAGTGGGCATTCTGTAGGAAATCAAAATGTAGTTTTCTGATATGTGAATATTGTTATTTTATTTTGTTCTTAGGTGATACAATAATTCTGTTTTCAAAAAGATGTGCCATTTTTACACTGTTCTTTATTATGTTCTGACTTCATGTGCTTTGCAAGTCAGTTTTGAACTGTGGGGAGGGGGGATTACGTATGAGCATTGGAAAATACGTTTGGTATTAGCGTTGCTTCGGATGAGTCCTGGGCGAACCTTTGAAGAAACTGGAGTTACTGGGGCTTGGTTAGGGGTTAATCTGTATCCTGGTGCCATTATTTTTACGGGATTTTCTATATTTAATAATAGAGGACTAAGATATTTGTATATAGGAAGTTAAGCTCACCCCATGTCTAACCATTTGTTTTTAGAATTGTTCTAATATATTAAAAGTTTGGGCTGTGGCATATTGGTGGAGGATGCCGGGTAACATCGTATTTTTTCGCTGTAGTTTCTAAACTGGTATTTTTCACACGCCACAAGAATACATACTTGTTACAAGGCTTTGGTACTTACCTATCCATTTTTTCCCTTCAATTATCAGTTTTGTGTTCCATTTATACATGTTATATTAATTTATTCTGACTTGTTATTTTTACTCAGTTAAATAAAAATACTTTTGGAATTATTTTCTGTACAGATATCTTTTTTTTTTCTTCTAATCGTTCAGTAAATAATGAAAGAAAAACTTCATATCAACAGGGGAAAATAGAGCATTATCAGTCTGGAGAGTTTTGATTTTCTATTTCTTCTACAAATGTGAGTTTTCTTATACTTTGGTTTTATCTGCAGTTTATAAAAAAATTGCCATTTTCAATAAAAATGCTGCTTAATATTGTAAGAATAATAAGCTAAAACTTTTTAAAAAGCATTTAAGCAGTGTAACAACTCATTTAATAAAAAATTTTAAAATATTATACATCCATATATTTTTAAAAAAACAAATTAAAAAGTGCATCTTATTTAGTAAAGGTCGCTTCTTATTAATCAGTGCAATTTATTTTTTCATCCCCCACAAGGAAAAACCTTTATAAGTACAGCATACAGATGTTATCCATTCTTGAACAATTCCAAGAATTGGGGTTAAAGCAGATGCAACCCCTGGTGATTAAACCAGGCTACCTTTTGGTTTAATCGACCAGGGGTTTTCTATGAACAGTACTCCGAAATTTGTGGTGCAAATCATAGTTTCATATTAGTTGTAATCAGCTGTCTTTAATATTTTCTGAGATACCGGATAATGAATTTTCTAAATATAGCAGTGAGTGCTCCTTTTTTATTTTGACTACCTTAAATCCAGATCAAGTTTCACATTTGATTCACTTCTTAAAGTGATACACATCTATCAGCTTGTTCATGTTATATTTAATATTATATGTAGTATTTCTGTGACTGTAGCAGTTAATGCGTTCTGTAATTTTCCTAATGGTGTTAAGGTTTTGGGACGTAGGAATGTATTGGGGAACATTTTAATGCAGTTGTTAGTTACCAGATGTTTGCTAGTTCAATTGAAACAGCGTAATCAGGCTGAAACACTCAACACATGTCGGATGGTTTCAATGTTAACTGTATAGTCTATTGCTTCTAACCATATTCCATATCTGGGGGTAGTTAATTTTATGTTTTCCATTTTTCGGGGGAGAAAATAGAATCCAATTTAGAAGTGCTGATGGTAATAAAATATAATTTAAATTACTATCTGACAAGAATAATTTTGATAATACACGAAAACCGTTCAATAAAGATTGATCATAATTTTTGAACATATTTTTATTTATTTTCTTAAAAGGTGTCTCCGTTGGACTCAATGCACCTGTTCCAGCGTTTCTGGCAGTCATGGAAACCGTTTTACGACAGGTCCTTCAGAATCTCCTCCACAGCTTCTGATGACAAAAAATTCTTCCCACGAAAATGTTCCTTCAATATGAGGAAAAGGGAAAGGTCATAGAGCTAATTCTGGACTGTAGGGAGGGTGAGGGATACACTTCACATTGATTTTTGTATAAAATATAATTCTTTATTGATCAGTCCTCATAAAATATGCAAATATTTCAAGTAAAATGTGAATCGTATTAATATTTTTTTTCCAGTGTCACTTTTGTACATTCGAACTTGTGGGATACGCCCCGAACCTGGCGATAGTGTAGCCGATATCAAGGATGGGATGCCTGCAAGGCGCTGCTACTTTATCCCAAGAAGAGCAGCCGAGCGTTTGATAGATGATAATTTGATCGCATGAGCGATGGGGACTTTGTACCGTAAGTTTCTGAGGCCACCTTAACACCTGAAAGAACAATCCTGGAGGGAAAAAAGAACTCATTTAGGGAACTGACTTATTGGAGAATCGAACTTGGTCTCTCCACGTAGAACGCACGAATGCTACCGCTAGTCCTATGTGGTAACCTTTAAATATGCACTTTAAACGAGAATATCGACAAATATTGCTATTGAAATCTTTTTAAATTACTCCAAATATACTTATTTGTAAACACGGAATAAATTTTTAATTATAACAAATGAAAGTAGAAATAATGCCGAGGGTGTCAAAAATGTATACATGCTTTCACAGCAGATATCTATTTGATATATTTCAAAGTTGGACCGAAAAACAACTGTAATATGTAGTATGATGTTCCGTAAACAGATATATATTTTTTTATTTGGTTTATTTACGGGCTCTCTTTAACATCTCAGGTCATCAGCATCCCATTCAATTCAGGACGTGAAACGGCCGTCAAATTTTGCTCAGAGGCCTTTTCTTTCAGTCTTGAGGTTCTTTATCGTGCCGTAAATGTACGGCACGGGACTTTACTTCCATACAGAAGGAAGCCATACTTACGATTTTTACGCCCGAAAAAAATTCATCGGTCCTGGCCAGGCTTGAAACCCCGATCTTGGGTTAGAAGGCAAGTATGTTTACCACTACACCACCAGGATCGACGTAAATAGATGAGACTTACATGCATTATGATAGCGTTGCTACGTGACAGGTAAATCAACAATGAACAAATGAAGTCAAGATTATCGTATGATGTTCTGTTAACAGATGTGACTCACATGATGTTATGCTAGCGTTTCTACAACAAAATGGAGCCAAGAGTTGTTTGTACAGCGTAAAGCAATTTTGAAGTGGTATTGGGAAAACCGAGAATGTTGTTGAAGTTCAAAGGCAATGGGGACGTGTGTACAGAACAGAACCGTTCTCCGTATCTAATTCCGTTGAACTTCTACCTATGGGGAACTCTTAAGGATGTTGTATACGTAGAAAATCAGCTACACTGACAGCACTTTGGGAAATTGAAACGGCATGTGCTGCAATCGCTGAGGACACTTTCGCAAACGTTGCTCAGTCAGTAGTTTAACGTACTCAGAAGTGTATCGACGCCGATGGTGGGCATTATGAGCAACTGTTGTAACTGTAAAAGTCTAAGATGATTAGTGCTGATCATTTTCTGTTTGTGTGAATTCAATTTTGTTATGTCAGCGCAGTTTTTTCTTTGTTTAATATGTGTATACACTTTTTGGCACCCACTCTATGTATTTGTCATACATATAAAGAGTAACGCTGATTATAGCGAACGCCTGATATATGCGGTCACGATAACCAGGTTTAAACTTCCTAAATAACCTCTGCATACAGTATATTTTCAAGTTTACAATAACAAACAGTGTTTCATCAAAGTTTAGTTGTTATGAAAACAGCGAACACCCAGCTATGTAAGCATGGTTTCACTTAAACATGACATTTTGTGTTGCAGGTGAGTGCATTGCTTCAGAACCATTCAACGCAGTTTGGTAAGTTGCAAGATGATAGTTAACGTCTAATAATTTAAGTAAAAGGGAATTTTGACATCTTCTTAATAGTGTGTCCGCGAGTGGCGAATTCCTTCGGATAAGTCCAGATTTGGACTAGAAAATACTGTGACAGTGTGAAGCACTTCTTTAATTTACAGAATGAATGAAAAATGTTATAATTGTGGATTTATTTCTGACTTCGGTTTGTTCAGGAGCGCAGGGGGGGGGGAAGATTTACAATATTATGAGGGTTGTTCAATTTTTTTTGTATTATTTTACTTAGGTAACGTCAGCATAAAATGTACCAACGAAATGAAACAAAAGTTTGAATTTTGACAAATCACAGCTAGGTATTACAGTTATTGCTCAGTTTTGCTAAATGCTTTTACCGCGACAAGTGCATTTGTCTTCTGGTCAATGTAACCAATTCTGTATCCTCCACTACTAAGCACGCATCACTTTTTCTAGCAGTCTGAAATCATTTTGTATATTATGTAACAATATCTGCCTAGGCAACCATAAATTTTAATAAATGATATTCAGAATGGTAAAACATTTTTCTCTGTTTTGTTTTTCTCAGTTAATATTAATAATTCGAAAGGTAGCGATTCGAATTTCGTCTATTTAAGTCTCACGGTTTCTAAATAGTTAGGTATTTGTAAGTAGGTATAACATTTTATACAGTAGTTAATATTCTGTGCGCGAATTTCAGATATATATATATATATATATATATATATATATATTACTTTTATTCTTATTCTATTCATGAAGTAGCCCTAAAACTGTATTTGGCGCATCCCTATTGGCATTATTGACAATCGACATTCGCCTGATGCCTTGAAAAGTTTAAGTATTCATGATACAAGGTACAATTTATTACAATGTAAACCGAGTTTAGGGGAATTATTTTAAATTCTTATTTATTCATAAAATAATTTTAATAAATATCACTCAAGGGTCTGAGAATACCATCAATTCACTCAATGTATTGTTGAATTTATCGGACTGTCACGGGTGGCCGAGATCATAAAGCATGGACTCGTGAGCGAGAAGTCTTGAGTTCGATTCTTACTAGGACCGTACTCCGTGACTGAGGTTTTCCTCATTTCTCATAAATGGTAAATGCCGGAGAGGTACATTAAACTTAGGCCTCGAACGTTTCCTTCCTTTAAAAAATCCTTTCCCAATTTATAATTTCATCTCGTGTATCACCAGTACCCACTGTGGTGCCTCAGTAGTAAAAAACGGGCGTTAAACACCATTAAAAAATTAAAAACTATTTCTCAAAGTAGTCCCCATTGGATGCAACGCATTCGTTGTGACTTTTCTGTCAGTCTTTAAAGACATGCTGGTAATCATTTTTTCACGGGTCCTTAAGAATTACTTTTGATGATGGAACTCCCACGAAGGGGTTTCTTCAATTTGGGGGAAAAGGTAAATCCACAAGGAGCTAGATATGGACTAGATAGGGGTTGAGGGTCGCACCTATGCGATGTGCCTCGTGCATTATCGCATCCTTTTACGTGTGACATGGGCTTGCAGCGTTTTCTGAATTTTTCCAGTTATAATTGTGTCACTTGCTGGTCAACCAATCCCTGAAAATCGAAAAATGACCACTTTCCCAACAGGAGCATATTTTTTGTGAGTGTGTTGGCGCTGATGAAGATTTCCGGCAGAGTTTTCTGTTTGTTCTCAGGGTCGTAATCATGTAGCCAATTTTCATTAGCAGTGTTTACTTTGAAAGAAACTCCGCATCTTTCTGTAACATCGCATACCTGCTCAAGAGCGTCTTTTTCGGGAAACAATCATTTTAGAAACCACCGTCTCATGTGCAACTTCTCTAAAAATGTCCTTAATGTTATCCGACGATCCTCTATCGCAATGAAGCAGTGGTGTTTGTTTTCAGCCTTTTGAGCAAAAACTCGAGGACGGGCCCATCTTCCTTTGAAATTAATTTCATTCCCTCTTTAAGCGTTTTAAACCATTTTTAAGCTGACCTATAGGGAATAACAACATTTCAAAGCAGCATATTGTTAACCGCGTTTGACCTTCATTTTGCTACATGCGGAACCGAACATGTCTGACCTTGCACACCTCTCACTGGCGTTAACCAGAAGCGACAAAATGAAATTAGTACCAGGTGCACATTACCCAGTAAATTAAAAATATACTGTGAAGTTAAACTCTAACGTATACAAATTTTGTGGTTTTTGATTAAATAGCCCTGGTAACAGGGCACTTTAAACATTTAACGATAAGTTAACTTTCTTTTCAACAAAAGCCTCCTAGTTTAGAAAATTAATGTTTCATTCCCTGGAAACATTACCCTCTTGCATTCTGGTGTAAACATTTTTCAAGTTCCTCTCTGGGAAATGTCTGTGTTAATCTGCCCTTCCATTTCTCACTCTCAGGCGTCTGCAATAACGCTATTCAATTTTTCACGGCAGTAATTTTACGCTTCTTTACAGCACCATAACAAGAGGGCGCCAGTCGCCTGAATGTATGGTATTGCGTTTCTCCTGCTTTCGTTATAGCATTCTAATGCGACGCTGTTATTGCGACCAAATTTATTATTTACATGGGCCACTTGGAAAACAAATGTACGTTATACAACTGATAGATGGGGTTTATTTCAAAGCACTGGACTGAAGTGTGTTCGCATTTTGTATTGTATCCCAATTTAAGGATATACAGTACACCATGCGACAATCTTCCTTAGATATAAAGACGTTGTGTAGCCATATGCTGTTGAAAAACATATTGATTGACAACTAAATGCAGTAGCCGCTGTGGATTTGATTGATTTTGGTTTATTTACGGACGCTATTTAACATCTCAGGTCATCAGCGTCCCATACAATTCAGGGCGTGAAATGTCCGACAAATTTTGCTCAGAGGCCTCTTTTTTCAAGCTTGAAGTTCTTTTTCGTGCCGTAAATGTGCGACACGGGACCCACGGCTTTACTTCTCTTCCGAAGAAAGCCATTCTTACGATTTTTATGCCCAGAGTAATCGCATAACTACATTACACTCAAATGGCATGGGGGAAAGGTCTCTTTTATCAAGACTTATATTCTTCCCCGACATTCTGTCATAATTGCAGCGCCACCATACTAATTGCTATAAACTTCTTGTTTATATGGAGCTCTTCTAATTAAACTTAAACCTTCTGCATTCAACTTAGAAACTGCAATGAATTTTACGCAATTTTCAGCTGGTTTACCACCACTGATATGTTGTAATATCACAACAAATTGTGACATGCAAGTAATATCTGTCGAAAATTTCCCCTTTCCATTTCATTTCCAACTTTAACAGCTAAACTTACACGCAAAAATGAAGTCTTCAATAAAACATCCACATTATCTGTTGCCACAAAACAATTACGCTTTTTGTAACGTAACAGTTAACCCTGTGATAGTCAGCTTTTCATTGACAAACAGTGAGGACGGCCCCCAATTTCAAATAAAGTGCGAAAACAACCCCATAGTCAGTTATGGGTGGTGTCAGTAACCTCTCAACATGTGGTCCCTAAGGAAAAAAAATACTGAGCGTTGACCATGGGCCGTTTTCCTGCTGGTCCAAGAGAAACGCAAGAATAAGCAGAAGAAAGGCTAACTCATCTTGGAGGAATGCAAATATCAGTCCTTGTAAATCTTTGCTGGCCCATGAACCTCCCTCGCTAACGGAACACCCGCAAGCTACCGCTACTACAGTAAAAATGCGCTTTTTGCGTAAAATACAATTAAGAACTAATGTATTATGCATAGTTGTTTTCATGCATTATTTGTTTTAAAAGTTAAAGCAGATAAGAGAGAAAGGTAAATAATTATGACATTTTCTTTGGGGGGAGGGAGTGGAGGGTCTTATTGACCGACCGCCTCTTGTTCGGAGCATTGACTCTGACGTCTTGAGAAAGAAGGCCAGTATAAACTTTCCAAACCAACTGATTCAATTTTCGGCCAATGGTATCGACGCCTAAAGACAAATTTCTAGTCAAGTTTGGATGCACAAACTGTACATAACTAAGAGTGCTGTAAATAGAAGAATTATCAGATTTTTGACAATTTACCTTTTTCCTATAGTCATATTTTAATGATACTTCTCAAAGTAGGCCTCGTTAGATGTAATGCACTTGTCCTTGCTTTTTTCATTCATATGTTGGAAACCATTTTTTGTCAGGTCCTTTAGAATTGCATCTGCAGCCTTTGCCATTGCTTCTGGTTATAGAAATTCCTCCCACGAAACGTTCTCTTCAATTTGAGGTAAAGGAAAGGTTACACGGGGCTGAATCTGGACTATATGGAGACACAAATGTGATACATCACATTGATTTTTGTTAGATAATCAGGCAATGTGCGGCCGTGCATTATCGTGATGTAGCATCCAGCTTGTTGTGCGGAAATGTGGCGTTTTGCGTGTGATGGCCTTACAGAATTTTCAGAACATCTATGTAATATCGCCCAGTTACATCTGTGTATACAACATGTTGGTTAATTGTTGCTTGAATATCGAAAAATTAGATGACCTTAACTTTCGCAACAGAACCAACCACTTTTGATTTTTTCTTTGAAAGAAATTCCGCTTATTGCAGCAACATCATCTTCAACTGCACGCAACAGTGTTGTAACCCACCATGCACAAACACGTCTCATGTGCAGCGTGTTACCAGCGTGTTACCAGTTACCAGCCTGTAGATGGATCCCAGAGAAACTTTCAGAATATCTGAAATCCATATTCTTTAAAATTGATTGCCTAAACTCTTTAAACCTTTTAAACACATTCGAGCTAAGCTACGGGAAGAACAAATTTTCCGTATGTCTTCTGTAACATTGCATACCCCAAAACTTCAGTTCAGAGGAGCATATTGTTCGTCGGTGTCACCTCCCGCTCACGAGTCCGCGCCTTAACGACCTCGGCCACCGGCGGCGGTTCCTGTCTGGATGGTAGGGCCAGTTATATATTTTTTGTGTGTACTTTAGCCTAAGATGCCTATTTTAAGGATTACTTTTTTGCGATTAGTTATTATTTTAAAAAACAACATAGCGAATTTCAGTATATCGAGATGAAAAAAATATAAAAATTAAATGCATATTCACATCAAAAAAATATCTATTGAGAACGTTATTACAGATATATTTCTTTTGAAATAGTCAAAAACTTTCTCCTTAAACCCATTCACTTCAGCTCTTTAAATAGTAGAACCTTCATTATTGAAAGGAACGCATGGTTACCTCGAGCATACGAATATTGCGAAATACGATGAGGGAGATATTGCAGTTTTAAATAGTCCTGGCGAATGACCTTGTATCGATCTGCACGAAACAATTCTAGGGCACTTGTGGTGGGGGTAACTTTTCAGCTACATAAATGTAACAAACAATTGCAAGCGAGAACGATGAGAGCGGTACAGCTTTGCAATAAACAGTTCCTACAATGTGTTTAGTACGGAAAAAGAGAGACATTAACCTGATTCCCCTATAAACGCATAAACAGAAAATGATTTCGGTCAGCAAACACTGCACATCTTTTGTTCACTCGCCAGGACTATTCAAAACTACTTAACTTTCTCTTGATCAACATTTCCATGATGTACTGAACGGTGAATGTTCTGTAGTAATTGGTATGTTTCTTTCCGAAATAGCTCCAATCACTTCAGTGGAAGTAGAACGTTCTTTTTCCATGATGAAAAATGTTCTCTCTGATAAGCGGCTGACTATAACTGTTGATACCTTGAAAAAACATCTTCTTGTTGCTTGTAACCGAGAAAAGTAAGTTTAAGTGCTTTAATTTTGTGATAAAGAAAGTATTACATATCTTAAACACTTATTTTCATTAATAGTGAGTGTTATTATTCTGTTTTCACTTTTAATAAATACCTATTTTAATTATATTACGGCCTATTTACAATATATCAAGTGCCTTTTTGCCTTCCTAACCAAAATAAATGCCTGAACTTCCGGGATCGGATGCTAACGCACATCCTCACGCGGTCATTTTATCTTTTAATGTCATTCAGAGATGAAACTTTCAGACCGCACGAGCCATAATGACAGATTCTGCAAATAAACCTGATTTGATTGCTTAGCTCATATTTGCACTATTGAAATACAATTTGAGGGGGGAATGATATGAGAGCTCAAAGGATCGGCGCATTCCTCGCTGTAGGCATAAGAAAATTATTTCTTACCCCCCTGATGGTGTAACTTTGCGTGGTATCAGTCGAATTATTGTGTAGTAAAGTGTAGAATACAAAGGTTCTTGCAACACGTACTTAGAGACTAGAAGTCACTGTTAGTAGATAGTTATTGAAAAGTGAACTTAACACCAGGAATCAAATTATTTACTCAGGTTTTCGCCGAAGAAACGGAATGGTTAATAAATTAATGTAACTGGGAGTGTAGTCAAGACTGTAAATTTAGAATTCAGTAAGTCAAAAAACGAAGAATATATTGTATTTAAGTTGTGCTTAGTGAACCTTGTTCCCATTTTACACGCAGTTGGTCTACTGTATTGAGAGTATGACGTGAGGGGCTTAAGAAAACCCATCCTTCATTCCCTTCCACCTTATGATGTTTAACCTTTTTTTTTTTTTTTTTTTTTTTTTTTTTCCTGCTCCAGATCACAACTTCTTCAGATCTATGTAAAGTTCCTCGCTCCCTTTCAAGAGAGGATTTCCTTGGGCTGCGTTCCCAAGAGAGAAGGAGGAAGAACACCCATATTCTGTCATCTCTCAGTGGCGGATGGTCTTTTCCTTGCGCTCTCAAGAGCTAAACATATTTATCTTGCGAATATTTCTTAGCACAAATGCACTATCAGCAAATATTTACCGGCGTACTGGCGTAAAAATGACGTACAAGGCGTGATAGGACTGTAGAATATTCGCAGTTGGAATAAGAGATCAATCATACAGCATTGTAATTTCACATAGCAGGTAATGGGGCAGAGTTTATTCTGCCACAGCCTAAGATTTTAGTACAGAATGCAGCCTTACGATATATTATTATATAAAAAGAATCTGTTGTAATAAAATAATTCACTAAACTACATCGAGGGTGCCAAAAATGTATACACACTTCAAGCAAATAAAAAAATGTGTTAACATAACGAAACTGAATTCACACAAATAGAAAATGATAATCACTAATCATCTTAGACTTTTACAGTTACAACAGTTGCTCAAAATGCCCATCATCGGCGTCGATACACTTCTGAATACGTTGAATTACTGTTTGTGCAATGTTTGCGAAAGTGTCCTCAGCACATGCCGTCTAAATTTCTGCCCGAAGTGCTGTCAGCGTAGCTGGTTTTCTACGGTATACAACATCCTTAAGAGTTCCCCAAAGGTAGAAGTCCAACGGAGTTAGATCCGGAGAACGCGGTGGAATCTCAATCGAACCTCTTCGTCCTATGTACTGCCTTGGGTGATTGCCATCAAGGTACGCACGTACTTTCGGTGGTAATGTGGTAGTGCACCATCCTGTTGGAAGTAAAAGTTTTTATTTCCATAGAGTGTATTAATGGCCGGTGAGACGGATATGCGTATCATGTTGAGGGCCAGATACTGTTCCTTCAAAAAAGAAGGGTCCAATTAGTCCCCTAGATGACAACCCACACCAAACACTAATCCCAAGTAAATTAACAGCCTTTTGCAAAGTAGCACGTGGATTGTGCGCACACCGGTAGACACAGTTATGCCGGTTAACAGTTGCAACTTTGAAACATTAAATAGATATCTCCTGTGAAAGTGTGTATCCATTCTTTAGCACCTTCAGTATATTTTAAATATAATCACCTTCCACATACTTTCCTCTTCTCCGATCCCAACACCGCCTCTTGCGGAAAGTTCCAGATTCTTGAGTACCAGACAGACTCAAAACGGGGTTTTTCTAATGCAAACTTGTTTATCGGATAAATAAATAAAAAAATAGTTGCATGGTGCAAATTCAGGCCATAATGAATGGCGATACAATGCAATGGCGTTCATGACATAAAATATTGGTGCAGCCCTACCTCCATAAAAGAAATTTAATTTGAAAATATCTTTGAGCTTCTACACATAGCTGGAATATAAAAATATATTGATATACACAATTATGAACACTCATTGTTTTAAATTACTTATTGCAAGACTGATAAAATAAAAACTGGTGTAATTCAAAGTAAATAGTACATTAGAGGTACTACAGCAGGTGTATAATATGAAAAAGTGTATTTACATACTTACACGAGACTTATGTAAATGCATCGGAACGACGCTATAGGAAACTGAAGATACAAATAGCAATACCTCACCAATCGCTTCAATGCAGCCGGAGCTAAATGTAATAACAATTAAAGCAATGGGTTAACAATAAAAAAAATTTGTAGCTATATATTATAAAATATTTAGCAATCTGTCAATGCTCGCCGGCTCGCGCATTCTTCTGATATTCAATTGAAACGGGGTGCTGCCTGCTCTCAGTTTCGGCTGTACTTGCTACTGCAAGCCTCTTCGCTGCCATGCAGTCAAATTTTTTCTGTCGGGCACTGTGTTGTACCAGAGGATACAGGTGTAAGAATCATGCCAAAGCATCTGTTACCAACAACTTTGTTTGTCAGCATTCATAAATAGTTTAAATTGGAATTAAAAAAACGGAAAACCATATATTTTCGTATACACTGGGATAAAAGATTGATGCCGCCGGGCTTGTTCTTTGTATTTCGCCGATTTTAGCGAATTCTTAAGGAATTGTGGTTGTACCCATGAAAGGAATTTTGAAAAAATTTCCCCATTGAGTTCGATAACCAGCAAAATTGCACAGTTGTCTAACGCGAAATATTAAAAATCGCTCTATCAGAAGCAATTTTTGTTTTTCTCAAAGAAGATCAATAAAAATAAAACAAGAAAGATAGTTTCTGAAAATCAGCGAAATTGGAGCATTAAAGGCGGGGGTATATCTGAAAACCGGATTTTTAAATCGCCACGGATGTCGATTTAGGTGTCCCGGGGCGGGGGGTTCAGGGTTATTGTTAGAATTCACAGTTGGATATTTCCGCCAAGCGATAAACTCCTTGGTGTCTTGTAAAAGAGTATGGATAATATAGACTGCGCATGCTCATGGACAAATAATCACACTTCCCTTACAGACAGACAGCGTCCATCCAGCAACTTCATTACCGAAAAATCGAATCCGAGGGAATGTTGGAGCGATACGGAGCGATGTATTCATCTTAAACGGTAGTGTATGTACTCTGTTAATGTTGGTACTGTAAAGTGTACAACAAATGCAGCCGCAGAGAACACAATGGTTTCGGAACACAGAAAAACAAGCAATCGTACACCAAAAATTAATTATATAGCTTAAATGTTATCACATTCCCTTTTAGTTGTTATACAGATAAGTGCAATTGGAAACGTTAAGCTAACAATATAACACATAAATAATAATAATAATAATAATAATAATAATAATAATAATAATAATAATAATAATAATAATAATAATAATGCGGGAAAATTATCCATTTAAGCCTAAAAGCAATGCTATTTATTAAAAACATATGTATATTTTCAGTTACCATTAATTTTTTTTACTATATTCTCAGCTCTAGCGCTTTGTGATTCACCTTCACAAACGCAACTTGCTGAGGAATTCGCTTACTTAACGCAGCTTCTGTGTGACTGTGCGCGGCTTGTCTGTAACTTCTATCCTTATCGTTTAAGTATTTTGAACTACTCATAAACTTGAGTATTTTTGAATGGTGTTTAACGCCCGTTTTTGCAACAGAGGCACTACAGGCGGTAGACATTGATTATACATGAAATGAAATGAAAAGATAAATTGGGAAATAATTTTTTTTAAGGAAGGAAATGTTCCAGGTCTAAATTTAGGGCACCTCCCTGGCATTTGCCATGTATGATCATTGAGGAAAACCTGGAAAAAATCTAGTCAGGGAGGACAGTCCTGGTTAAGATTGAACCCCAGACCTCGCGCTCACGAGTTCGCGCCTTAACGACCTCGGCCACCGTGTTGGGAGAAAAAAAAAAAAGATAATGAGATAAACGCCCATTTTCATAAAGTTTTATCACCATGCCATGATTTTCTCTAGCAGGTTTTCCAAGTTTTTTATTACCACGCTTCTCCACTCTTGAACTTAATGCAGGTCAGATCCAAGCTCCAAACAAAGGTTAACAAACAACTGCTCGCCACACGACGCTGCATATTTCAGGGTAGAACGAAGGTTAACTATACAGGTCAACGACCTCTACTGCCTTCTACTCTAAACAGGGAACCGGTGAAAAAAATTGGTCCGGATATTTTATAGCCACAACCCATATTCTGTCCTTTCTGCGTTCGTTTTACTCTCGACGTAAATTCCCAAACGATGAAGCATCCGGGAACTTTTCCTTGCTATTTGATAGCACCCTCTTTTCTATATTACCCAATAGAGAAGCTGACCCTTTATTATATACAGTTTTCACAGTTTTCACCAAAAGTAGAAATTTCGTTCATTTTTCAGATTTGACCAAAATTTCATTTTATTCTATATTTCCCTTTGTGAGTATTTTTATAAAAAATATGTGCTAGCTCCATTTGTTTTTAAATAATACAAGTTTTCAAATTACTTCAATCAGTAACAATTAAAACAAATTCATAGTAATATATAGTAGCTTTGGTTTAAATCTTTGTGATGAGAATCTGCACGTGTTTTACCTATTTTTAAGGGAAGTATAGAATTTGATCAGTGTAAAGCTCTTCATGAAATCTCTTAATAAAGCACACATTTTTAAAATGTCCATTACTTTTTTTATTTATCCCAATGCTTGGAATAATACGCCCCTGTCGCCGTTTTACGCTGTTCTAAATAATTTGGCATAATTCGCCCTTTATCACAAAAAACTTTCCCTGCCATTTTTGGGACGGGCGAATAATTATATTTCCATTCCTTTGATTATTTTGTTTCTGGACGCAGTAATTTCCTCCATAATTACAGTACAACCCAAAAAGTTTAAGAGAATCTCTTAAAAACGGCGATTCAAACATTTTGGGATCAATTAGCAATGGTTTTTCGCATACTCAAAGCATGATGGAAGTTGTTAACGGGAGATGTTTAAATGCAGCTATGCATTTCAACCCAATTCCGTTCATCCTTCAAAATCATATCATGCATCATGAACATTGTATGCAGAAAAAGACTTTTCAACACGATGTTCATATTTTACATTTTTCTGCTCTTTTTAAAGTCTGTAACCTAATTTTTTTGGTGACTTAGGAAGAAACAAAGATATTCCAGTGTGCTTACAATATTCGCAAAAATTTACTTGCCTTTTAAAAATAAATACTTATTCCCTAAACGATACTCCGTTTTTTTTCTTCCAAATTCAGATTCATCTTTGTTATACCATTGACAATATAAAATCAGCTATATTTACGATCATCAAATTTGGAGAAACTATAGGGTGATCCGTTTGGGCATGGATACAATGAAAACACTTCCCAGTAAACTTTATATTTCGAAACTTCGTGTATACAACATTCAAAGATGGGAGATTTATCAGAACGCTACATGGCCTCCATTGCGCAGTTTGCACAGCTCATAACGGTGACGCAATTCAGTCCATGCAAAGAATACTCCATACACTTTATTGCGGCTCACTTCAACCATACAGTAACTTTTGCACTTGATTTTTCAAGCTCTTAGGAGACATGTGGATTTTCCCTTGTTCAAATAATGCAGGTGTGAGTGTTTACTCTCCCACTGACATGTCTGTAAATAGTCATTTGTTTAAGAAGCATCTTCAGTCCGTTGACACATCATGGATATAAAATTGAAACGAGCTATGAACTTCATCGTGTAAGGCTTGTAAACGATGTAAGTGATACGGGTACTTTCGGACAATACGCTGACAGGACGTATATGATACACTCATCTCTGCTGACAGTCGTCTTTAAACTTTTCGTAGGGCTTGGCTTCAGAGATAGCTGCTTCTCGTACTGGGTTTTCTCTGTGACCTCCTGTATACTTTATAACACAAAAACAATTTATACAAACGTTCCATGCCAAGGCATTACGGAATCAATATTAGGAACATTCGCACACCGTCAAAATGTTTAACACTCTCAAGTTTAGCATATCAAAGAAATCATTGCGCTCGCTGTTAATTTCTAGTAGCCAATTCAATCATCTACAATTTTCATTTGTCGTTGTGCATTTTCATTCTTGCCGTGTATGGAAATTCCCACCTTTTAAGTAAAATATTACCAGCAAGAAATGTCTTCTATTATAATGTTAGCTTTTATAGTAGTTGTCGGGAAGGGTCCCTGGTTAAAAAGCTTATCAAGTCCTCTCGTAAATGGCAGTCTTACCTTTAGAGAACAATATGTGAAAAGATGAGAAAGTTAACCTTTTCGATACTTTGGTAACTTAGATTTATAAAACAGAAATTCTCCGCACTGTTCAAACCCCGCGCAAAATAGGCAATATTCATAAAATGGTGTTATTTAAAAACGGTTGTTTTATATACAGTGAGATTAGTGAAGTTTTCTCCCGCGGCGCGGGAATTTTTCTGTGATCGAGCCCCAAGTTGTTTGCCGCTTCGTGGAGGGAGTAATGAACCCGCTTGCTTACTTGTTGACCTTGCTGACTAGGATTCTTAGCACAGCTATTCCCGGGTGGTGTTTTGTAATTCTTCTTTTAATTCGACAGTATACACAAAGTGTATTATGCCTGGTGTGTTTACAACGGCAGAGCCTGTCTTTATGAACGGTTTATATGTTTTAATTCAGTGGTAAAAGCTTCAAGAACCATTTTTTTAGTATAGAACTGATTTTGATACTTATGTGAATATCATACATACCCCTTTTTCAGAGAATTAACCGATAGGGAGCGTCGGTTGTCTCTGAGGTAAATTAACAAATGCGGTGTACAAGATGAACCCCCCACATTCTGTAAAAATTCATATATAATATTCGTCAGGAAATTGTCCGGATTTGTCAAAATTAATTATAGCGAGTGATGAATACGTTCCTACCAAAATGACAGTTTCAATACCTCATTTGATAATTGGTAGGTAACGAGTCTCTTAAGTAGGTTTGAGTATTGTATGGTTGGTTTGTTTAATTGGTTTACCCTCCCGCTAATCACCAAGACTAGGAAAATGAGCGGCACTCTCACTTATAAGCAAAACATTTCGGGGGAAAACAAAACTGATCCCACGGTACAAATAGAGTATAAAAGAAACCGAATTTTGTTAGGCTCCGCCGTGCTTCTCAGGCAACTTCTCTGCCTTTTCTTCGTGGAGGTCTGCGTATGCTTCCAGGCGTAATGACAGACTACATCTGCGCTGCTCTGTTTGTGACGTTACATAGCTTACAGCAAGGCACATTTCTAATTCATTCCTGTCGAGGGGATTATCTTACCATTCTTACGCGCCTTCTCATTTGTGACAAGTAAAGTATTGGGTTCTCTATCACGACACCACCCTGGCTCACTAGACTCTCCTGAAAAGCAATTTTCTCGCGAAAAATAACATATTTATTCTTCATCTTGCGTGTTCTTCAGATCTTGCTCCCGTTTTAATTATTTATTACTGTAAATAAAATACCTGCTCAAGAGGTGGAGATTGGCTGATGAAGTAAAGACATATGCGGAAGTCACCAGAAATGAACCGCAGTACTGTTTCGAAAAGTAACACAGACGCTGAGAGAAGTCTGCCACTGACCGAGGGGCTTACTTTGAAGGTTTCATTGTCAATTTTTTTCCACTTAACTTTTATGGTCAAAATTTGTACAGTAAACTTCACTAACGTTCAAAATGGGAGCGATATTGATGCACAAACTTAAGTTCACCCTAAGAATAACAAAACAAACGCTCACTATCTGATGCCCCCCCCCCCTTAAGCCTTAATTATGACCGCCATTCTCTTTAAGGTTCTGATGTCTCTTTATTCTTTACTGTCCCATTCCTCTTAGAGTGCCACCCGAGGTTTCTATAAGGTCTCTGGAACAGGACTACGACCTCGGATGCTTCTACTCAACCTATTCCCGAGATATTCTGTAGGGTTTAGGTCGGGGCTACTAGCCTGGGAAGTCATGTCGAACAATCCCCACGTCGTCATGATAACGCATACGATATGTGCAGGGCGTGGACGAACATTGTCGTGCATGAATTCATCTCCAACAAATGGAGCAAAGGGCATGATGAGATCGGCGAGAACCTCGTTGATATAGCGTGAGCGTTGAGGCGACTGCTCTCGATGACAGTAAATAATTTCCGGCCTCCATCGAGACATCACCCGACACCATCTTGGAACCTCAACCAAATTATGCACTCTGCGACCCGCTCTACAGGTCGTCTCCAGACTCTTTTCTACCATCCGGAGATTTCAAAGAAAACCTGCATTCATCCGAGAACACACAGAGTTCCACTGCTGCATAGTTCATGGGGCGCACTGACGAGCAACTCTGTGCTCTCTGCTAGAACTGGTGACGTAGCAGATCATCGTGACTGAAGATCTTGTTCTCGCTTACATTAACACCTCGCTCATGTAGTAAACGATTCAACGGCTGTTGTATGGCGGCTTCTTAGAACCTGGGAGACCAGAAAGCGATCATCTCTGAACGTGGTCTTCTTTTTTTTTCTGCCAGATTCATGTATTCTGCGTTTCTCGGAACCATTTCACAGCCTCTTGCATAAAGCGCGCATATGGCTGTAGCGGCGTAACGGAGGCTGCGTCCATCATCAGTTAGGCGACAGCCCCGTAACGTTTTCGTACTCAAAAGGTCTGATTTCAACTTTACTTAGAGATAAATTAAGAAACTAACCATTGTTGTTCGTTCCATACAGAAATAGCACCCCTCTTCAAAAGGAAGTGACGCAATGAAGCAATAAAACACATTTTAATGTTTATTCTCTTGCTCAGTGGGGTATGCACCCAAAAAAATAATTAACCACTTTTTGCAATGATACACTTCCATAAGTCCACCCAAAATTATGTTTAAACTTAAAATTTACCAAATATTTTGCTAGAATTTTGTTTTTTCGTTTGAGTATACATTTTGCAAGACTTTTTATAGCAATGTAAAAATAGTTCGCTGTTCCTGAAATTGTACCAACATCTTGTAAAAGTATTTAATGTTTATTTTCGTTAGGAATAAAGTAATTTAGATATTCATAAATAGCGCCAGTGTTTAAAAAAGCTTCATTTTATCATAAAAAATTTCAGAAGCAAATCACATTTGTAAGAAAAAGCATTTTCAAACCGTTCTATAAAATACATTTATTACCTACCAAAAAGTCACGGTTTCACGGACACACGTTGTATAAAATATAGTGGAAAATGAGGTAAAGGGAAATTTAATAGAATAGCAACATTTCCACTAGTGTTTTACTGGTCGTTGTAAAACATTGTCATATCAGCTTTGCCTTTTTGCATTCGTGACACACAGGAAATGTTCACATCGATCCGGTGACCTTCCCACTACACAAATGGTGTGCCTTTTAGCTGCGAATTAGTTTAACGGGAAGTTAAAGGGTATCTGGCTATACCACTCCGGTCCATAAAGTTTTTTTTTTTAATGGTGTTTAACGTACGTTTTTACTACTGAACCACCACTACTACTGAGGTGAACACTGATGATACAGAGATGAAATGATATATTGGGAAAGGTTTTATTTTTTTAAAGGAAGGAAACGTTCCAGGCCTAAGTTTAGGGTACCTCCCCGGCATTTGCCATTTATGAGGACTGAGGAAAATCTGGGAAAAAACCTCAGTCAGGAGGACGGCTCGAATCGAACCCCAGACCTCCCGTTCACGAGTCCGTGCCTTAACAACCTCGGCCACCCTTGGCGGTATAAAGTTGGTGCACCCATGGATTGCGAAAAGCGATAGCATTGAGAGGCAATTTATAATGAATTGGTAACATTGTGATAGGTGTAAACAATTATATTACAGCAAACATACCCATGCTCTGCCACAATGCGTGACTCCTTCATCGCCAGTGTCCCTTCTGAAAGCTGTAAGAGTAGATATCCAGAGTGTAGGGAGGACGAAGAAAAATCATGAATCTCAATTTTTTATGTTTCTACAATCGTGAATTTATTTTATTTGACTTCGTTCTTGGTAAGATGTTTTATGTTGCACATTTGGATTATGTATTTCTTTACTAAGTTTTGCAACCGCAAACCAACATGGCACTAACCGGCCAAAGACAAGCTATTAGCAAATAAAAAGATTTTTGTGTCAACAAATACCAATCATGCGTCCCACTTAGTAATCTGCCAGCTGTGCACTACCGACCGCCTTGATTTGTGGCATTACTGGACGTAATCCGCAGCTCAAGGTCATATTGGGATAATAATGTCATAATAACATAATGTGCATAATTTTATTAATCAAAGGTATGCAAACGCTTAATATACGAGAGATTGCAGATTTACAATCGCAGGATTTGGATACACGGTATTAAAGTATTTATAGGAGATAAATAAAATGTAAATGTAAAGTACAAAAGAAGGCAAAATGATACAAATAAGGGAAAGTTTAGTTACATAGAGAGGGAAATTCTCTGCTTTATACCGCCACGGGTGGCCGAGGTCGTTAAGGCGCAGACTCGTGAGCGGGAGGTCTGGGGTTCGAATCCCGCCAGTACCGTCCTCATGATTGAGGTTTTTTCCACGTTTTCCTCAGTCCTCATAAATGGCAAATGCCGGAGAGGTACCTTAAACTTAGGCCTGGAACGCTTCCTTCCTCCCGCCTGTGGTGCCTCAGTAGTAAAAGCGGGCGTTAAACACTACTCAAAGAAAATTCTCTGAGTTATAAAATAAAATAAAATAGATTCTTCGGGTAGGAGGGGGCATATTTCGATACTTAGCATTGTTAGAAGAATGACCGTTTGTGCTTACGCCCCAAGTAGGGGCCCCTCCTATATGAAGGGATGAGGTGATAAAAGACACCGGGTGGCCAGGACCCACGAGTACTGAAGCAAGATCATAGATGGAAAGCCACTACACAACGCACCAGCCCAACTCGCCGTCACACTTTCGACCCTGTGACAGAACAGAATGAAAATACATGAATTGGGAAATCGGAAACTTTTTGATAATATTCGCCTAAGCGACTAGGAAACCCGTTAAAAACCGAAGGTTGTCCCGGAGGGATTTTAACCTGGGGCCTCTCGAATGCGAATCCTAAGTGTTAACGCCTGTGTTAAATAAATGTTGATCATTATACGTAAACATAGCAAGTTAATTCATTTTTAGCACAGAAGTGGCCTGCTTTGAATTTTAAATTTTATCAGCGATGCAAGTAACAAAGGATTATGCTCATAAATAGATCGTTAGCGTATTAAAAGGAGGGTTTGTACTGGGGGAAAAATATAAAAAGTTATCAGTATGCCTGCAAGCGAACATGTGGGCATTCCCGCTAAACATCCATGATGAAGTAGTTGCCGCATAATCCAGGCGTTACCGTACAACGATTGGTCACCATGCTACTATTACGAATTTTTGCGTTCTTTTTGTCTTCACACTCAGAATAAACACTGCTTAGAATACCAATAATGAATGAATCTATGAGTCGTGCCCAACAAACAATGTGACTGCAGCAGACCACAAAAATAAACCACATTAAAAAATATGATAATATATTACACTCGTCAAAATAATATCGCAAATTTTTAAATTTGGGCTACGCAAGAACTTTCGCTCAAACACATTCAGATGGACGGAATTCAGTTTGGCCACTGAATGTTTCTGATTTAATTTCGTATGTTTTCTTGGTGTTCTTTCAGTGCATGGGGTTTTTTGTATACTTTTGTCCTTCAAGCGATTCCAAAAATAAAAATAAAACACTGTTAGATCTAGGAAGCGAGAAGGCCATACATCGGCACTTAACACTGTCTTCTAACTCTTCCCTAATTTTACCCATGCACTCCTCTGGTATATGAGCAGAGGCAGAATCTTGTTGAAACCATTCATATGGTTTTTCTTCTGCCGTAGATTATAAAAAAATAGTGTCAGAATATTATTTCAGTATTTTTCTCCGTCTGCTCGTAAAAAGGCATCTTATACTAATTGCACCACCAACTCAAAATTTCCTATCATAAAACGAGGTGTTTTATTTATACAATATGGCTTTTTAGAACACTAATAATGATGATTAAAAGTGTTCATGCAATTATTTTGGTGAAGTCAGAACTCTTCTGAAAAGAATACAAGCTGTGGACGATTACCCTTCCGTCACTGTTGAAAGAAACCACCCCCAATAACGCACCCATGCTACGGGATCATCTAGGCTTTAACAATTTTGAAGCTGTATGTGAAGAAGGCATTAAAACCCTAACTTTTGTGCTAATTTTGGTAGTGGTTTTGTTGGGGAACGTTCAAGATTTGTTCCAATTTCGTCTATTTTGTCTTCTGTTAAAAATGTACGTCTTCGCGTGTTTCTTGTTTTGCACTGAACCAGTAATATCACATTTATTCACAAGATACAGAATTGTACGAGGATAGATCCATAAGTTTCCGACCTAAACATTTCCTAGGTATGATAAAAACGAAAACTATATTTCACTTTTTTAAATATGTTACCCTTAATTGCAATACACCTCTCGCAGTTTTAATTAACATTTCAATCCCCTCCCCCACAAGTAGTCAGAAGTCTTGTCTGCAAAATTGGCATAAACAGCACCCATCACTTCTTCGTCACATTTAAATTTCCTTCTTCGAAGGTCCTTCTTGAGTTTTGAGAAGAGGAAATAGTGACTGGGAGCTAGATCTGGGCTAGAGGGTGGATGGTCCATCTCCTTGAAGCCAAGTTTCTTCACAGCTTCCTTTGAAATAAGAGCTGTCTGCACAGGCACGTTGTCCTGAAGAAGGCTCACACCGCCAATCAGCTTTCCTCGCTTTTTCTCTTTGATGGAAGCATGTAATCTTTGCAGTAGGTCATCATAGTACTCCCATTTACTGTGGCGTTCCTATCCTTGAAGTCAATGAAGAGAATTCCTTCACAGTCCCAAAAGGTTGTGTCATGATCTTTTTGGTTGACTGAGTGACCTTGGCCTTTAGAGGCGGTGCTTCGCCAGGTTTACGCCACTCCATTGATTTGATCTCTTTTGGATAATGGGTCGTAGTAGAGTGCCATAATTTCACTTCCTGTAACAATGGTTAGCAGAACTTCTCTCTCTCGTTTGCAATGGCAGAGCTCCAAAAATGCCTGACAACAGATGACACGTTGTTGCTTTTGGACTGAGGAAAGAAGTCTAAACACCCATCTTTCACTAATCTTATTCATGTTTAAATGTTCATGAATAATTCGAAGGATTGTTGTTTTAAAAAGGCCCAACCTTGCTGCTATTTCTGTAACTTCGAGCCGCCGGTCTTCCATAATTTCTTCTTCCACAAGAGCGATGTTTTCAGGAGTGACCACCTCCAAAGATCGACTTACATGCTCTTCGTCTTCAATGCCCTCTTGACCCATTCAAAAAAGTTTGAGCCATTCTTTAACGGTATAATATGAGGGGGATGCTTCCCCATATACACCGTCCAACCGTGTTTGATTTCATTTGGAGTAAGTACTTCTTTTGTGAAGAACTTAATAATAGCTCGAAACTCCAATTTGAACATGTCTCAATCTTCTACACATAGCCTTCTTTATGCAACTATATTCGAACTGAACACAGCGGAGCGGAAGTTACAGCTGCAATTATTTACTTAAAAGATAAGGTATGACACCAGATAAAGCTTTTGTCAGGGCGATAATCCTCGTAGTTCTGTAAGGGATCAGTTGCCCAGCGAACTTCCGAATATATTTCTTGGGACGAATTTATATTAACATTTACATAAAAAATGCCTTGCCTAAGGTCCTCGCAAATGAATGGAAATTAGTGATTAGTCGGAAGTTCATAGACAGATAGGCAGGCAGGCGGCCTTGAGTGAAATGGGTAGCCGGTCTTGCCCGAGAATCTTACAAAAAATATATAGCAAGAAGAAAATGTAAATAAAAACAGTTATAATTGCTAGGAAGTGAATATTTTAGCAAGTTTTTATTGTTACAATTTTAAGCGTTGCCTTTTCAATAAATTCTCATCAACATGATGCATGTACATTGAACATCATCAATCAACATTTGCCTCCTTTAGACTCTTGCAACTTATTGTAGTATTAATTGCGATATTCATAACTGCAAATTATTTCTCTAGTATGATATATTTATTATACTTACTACTTCTAAATAGATACAGTAAAATACATACTTTCTTTCTTATACTATTTTTGTTTAGGGTTCTAAATTCGTGATTTGTTGCTGCTTTATCAACATGAATGTGGATACAAACATTTACTCACAATTAAAGTTTAATAAGCTTGGTATCATTAATTCAGTCTTTGACAGAATAGTATGTCATTGTATAAATATAATTTCCTACATAAAATATTCTTCAGTGGGATCAGCGATGCTTTCCTCCCCGGCGCGGGGATTTTCTTATGAGCGGAACCCCCCCCCTTGTTTGCCGCTCTGTGGAGGAGATAGCTAACCTGCTTGTTTACTTATTGACCTTGCTGGATGTCGCTCTGGTAGCGCAACTGTTCCCGGGCGGATGTTTTTCCGTTTCTTGATTCCACAGTCTACATAAAGTGTATTATGCCTCGTGTGTTTACAACGGCACAGCGTGTCTTTATGTACGATTCATGTGTTAACTCAGTGGTGAAAGAATCGTAGGACCATTTGTTTTAGCATACAGCTGATTTTGGTACTTCTTTCCGGGATTTAACCGACAAGAAGCGTGGTCATATATTGTTTCAACAGGACTCTGCCACTGCTCACACTGCGAATAATTAATTCCATAAGAGCAATTCACAATGTGTTTCCACAAGACAGAGTTATTAGTATGGATTTGTGGCCCTCTAGTTCCCCCGATTTAACAAACTGCAATTATTATATCTGGGGTAATGAGCTACAGCCAGTGATAAATAATTTTCTAAAGAGGTACTAAAATTGGTTGAGAATGAAGGGGTGCACTTCTTTCTTATGATATCGTAATTTGTTCTATAGACTGAGATATGTGTGTGGCAAATATCACAGATTTATGACCATTAATTTGAATGTTACAAGAAAAGTTCTGGGACCGAGAAGTACTGAAATGTCCCGTATAACGCAAATAGTTCTTAAGAGAATATCTACCGTCCTTGGAAATTTGTGGCGTTTTAAGAAAGAGGCAGAAACTTCCGTTTAGCGATGCAGAATAACAAAGCGAACCTTAGAAAGATAGTGTTTGATCTTAGTTGATTATTGGACTGGTCTGTGTTAGTTTAACTCACACATCTAAGAGACCAACTAAACGGCGCATTCTCGCTTTTTCCTTTGTGACTCCCTGCAATTAAATTCCTAAGAGCCCCCGGCAACAACCTACCTCTTGCGCGGTATCACTGTTGCAAATTCCTCTGGCTTTTGTAACTTACGGTTTTGCTGCCTACCAGACGATGATATTGGCAAGAGTCTTCCTGAAAGAGGTATCTAGTCGCTGCCAACCGTCTTCCTCAGTCATAGGCATGTTTGTGTTAATTACAATCATTTTTCATTGTCTTTAGATAATGGTTACTACAAAGCATTACAACTATTTCTTAAATGGGTCAATATAACTAAATGTTGACTTTTAAAAAGAATTAGAGGGCAAAGGGCTTCCATTATAGTTTTATGGACTACAACTCTTTTGGTCTCTTTGTTGCCTCCTGGAGGGAGAAACTTCAGATTTTCAAATGCAACGATAGTATAATTTTTAGAAATACTGAATGTCCTCAACAAATCAAGTGACTTCTTCAAATGGACGTATGAGAAGTTTGAAACGAGACATACCGCGTTAAAATAAATAAACAAACACATATCAAGCTATTTCTTTTCATCGTTTTATTAAGCACTCAAAAAAACTTTCATTGATGTACAGGGTAATTCTAAAGCTTTTTACGCCGGTTTTGGGGGTCGATAAAGCAGTAACCATAACAGATATGGTGGAAACACTTTTATCAGTGGATAGAGTATCTCTCCAAATTTTATGCAGGTGTTGCATATGTCCTCAGTTGGTGACGCGACAGACATCAATCTTCTAGTCAAGCTCTTGCCACACACGTCCCAACATATGACGGTCGATACCAGCCACTGTATGCTTGATCCTCTCACATAGCTGTGCTAAATAATGGGACAAAGGAGCGCGATCTTTGACATAAACCCATAAAAATCCACGTGGTTAAGTCAGATGACCGTGGAGGCCACAGAAGAAGAGGGGAGTCATCTCGATCGGCATGTCCGATCAAGATGATCGAGGTACTGAGCATTTGAGCATCGAGGTACTCACGGACATCATGGTGAAAATGATGTGCAGCCCCATCTTGCCGATAAATAAAGTTCTTACTATCTGCATGTAATTGTGGCATTAGCCACTGTTGAAGCATGTCCAGGTACACTGTTTTCTCCGCAAAGAAAAATGAACGGTACACTTTTGACGAAGGAACAGCACAAAACACGCTGACTTTAGGGGAATCACGGACTGGACGTGTCCTAGCACAACGCCACGTTTTTCCCTGTTCTAAATGGGAACATTGTGACGGGTCACTTTGCCGGACACATGAAACGTGACCTCGTCACTAAAAATCAGTTTCTCAGCAAAACCGTCTTCTTCTAGCCGTTCTTGAAAATCGACACAAAATTAAAGACGACGATTGTGATCCTCGGGACTCAGCGCTGGCAACAGCTGTATCCGGTATGGTTTCACTTTAAGTCGTTGCCGTAAAATCCGATAGACATTGGCTGCGAAAGCTCCAGTTCCTGGCTCGCGCGACGTGTCGGCTTTTAAGGTCTCGATTGATTGGTTTATTTAAGGACGCTCTTTAACATCTCAGGTCATCAGCGTCTCTTCAATTCAGGGCGTGAAACGCTGACAAATTTTGCTCAGAGGTCTCTTCTTTCAGGCTTGAGGTTCTTTATTGTGCCGTAAATGTACGACACGGGCCCCACGGCTTTACTTCCCTTCCGAAGGAAGCCATACTTACGATATTTACGCCCGAAAAAAATCCATCGGTACTAGCCGGGATCGAACCCGCGATCTTGGGTTTAGGAGGCAAGTATGATAACCACTATACCACTAGGAAGATGCGAAATTTCTTTAATCATTGCTGATGAAATTTTGTTACATTATTTCAATTCTGAGAGCGAACAGCAAAGTTCAGTGTTGAAATCTCCATCTCCACTAACATAAAAGTGTTTGCTTCTGCTGAGAAAATTATGATCTCATTTTTCGATATTCAAGAAATATCTTTGACCTCCCCCCTAAACAATCTTAGGTTAAAAATTACTATTTATATAAAACAAATTGCTACTTTTTGAATGATCGAAAGTGGAGGGGAGAGGGAGAGAGAGGGCTGATCAGCTGTTTTCTGTCAAGTCTTGGCGCATTCTTTCCGTATTTTAATTATAACGCCATGAAATTTGCGAAAAACGTATTACTTTTTTATTTATTATTTTTTAAAATACTTTTGCAATGTCTAAAATGTATAACGTTTTTGCATTTGCTCTTGATATATAATCATCTCCTTTAATCATGAGATCTATACCCCTTCTACATGTTGGATAAACTCGACTTATTTCGTTGCTGGTCTAGTTTAGAGGGAAAGTCTTGTTTCATTACAACAGAATTGTCTTGTTCTTCGCATATTCATTAAATGAGGAACACTTTCTTTCCGCAAAAATAGGATCTAATACTTAACAAGCATGTTAGTAAAAAGTTACAAGTGACGTAATTTAACAGCAAGATGGAGTAACAGCTGTTTGCCACAAGTCGTCATACGTTGAATTAGGTTATGTCCACTCCTTAGTAATAAATTATTATTTTAAAAGTACAAACGGATTTTTGTCATAACTGCTAAATGAGTTTTTCTCATAAATAATAATTTAAATACTTTATTATGCGTTTGTCAATATTTCGGGGTAATAGTTTACTTTGAGACGATCACTTTACGGATGCAAAACAGCATCAATTTCAGTCTTTGAGCAAATTGCTCTGCCATTTATTTTATTAGTACGCTTGAACATTTATATTTATTTATTTTTTATATTGTTTGACAATCACATTCTCAATATTAGTAATATACTGATTGATAATCGAACTAGAATACAAATTTTAACACGATTTCTAGTCATGTCAAAAGATTTATTTTAAAAGAGAATGAAAAGAAATTAATTTATTGGCATGTAGCAAAAAAACCGTAAACAAAATCATAAACTAAGGTACGGTATTTGAAACAGGAAAGGCCACATTTTAATTACACTTAACCTAACTTTTTCATTATACTTAAATACTGACTATTTTATAATATTCATACGCTCATTACCTTCAATTTCGCAAATACTTCGCATATTTAGGTCAGCTGGTTCCCAGAACAATTAAAAAAATATCTAAACATGCACTAGTTATTGCAGTTTCTAATATTCGTACACTTAGAGAAAGTTATACAAATTACATGTGCCGTACTAAAACCAACTTGTAAGTATGGAGTTGTAAAGTACAAGAGTAGCAGAAACCTTTGTGGAACAGACTTTTACTAATAACTACAAGTTACAAGTTCATACACTTGTAATGCGTTGGACCGTGCTGTTGTTGAACAGATCTCTGGTGTGGTTTGAAGGCAATGCTAGCCTAGCGCTTTCAACGGAGATATTAGAAACTTTTTTCGGAACTTCCGTCAACCCAGGGAATATACACAATTCTACTTGATTTCTGTTATTTTAAACGTAGTAAGGTCAATAGAAACATGGAATAATAGCTGCTAAAAATAATTATTGTTACATTTATAGCTTCTATAGCTTATATTATGCAACCATTTTCATAGCATTTTTGAAAATTGTAAACTGCAGTAACAACGGCGTTGGACAAGTACGGTATCTGACGGCAGCAATCTGAATTATTTGAAGTGTAATAGAAAAAGCGGAATAAGTCAAAACGCATGTAGTGTATTAAGGCAGGTCCTTGTAAAACATGGTCTTTGAATTTTCTGTTCCACGAAAGCAGTGCAACACTTGTAAAATATTAGTAAAAAGTTATAAGTGACGTATATAAAAGCAAGATGGAAAAACAGCTGTTTTCCATACGTCACTATACCTTGAATTAGGCTATATCCACTCCTTAAGTACTTTTAATGTATAGCGAGGATTATTGTCATTCGTGCTAAATGGGTCTTGTATTTTTCTTAGATATAATGATAATTTATATTATATTTCTCAATTCAAGCGTAATAATCCACTTTGAGACGTCCATCCCGTAAGGCTATATGTAGGAGCATCAATTTCAATCGTCGAGAGATGGCAGAAGAATCGAGCTTTGCGATTGCTCTCGGTAATTTATTTTATTAGTCCATTTGATTATAATATGTTTATATAACTCGACAATTATGTCCTCATTAAAAGAAAAACATTAGGAAATTGCGTCAAAACGGATTATTTTAAAAGAGAATGAAGATTTTTTTAATTTACGGAGGCTCTTTGAATGAAGAATGAAAAGAAATTATTTTCGTGGCATGTAACAAGAACCTTAAATATACATTAACTAGGCGCTGGTCTGAAATATGCATTTGAAACGGAAAGGTCAATATCAGTCATAAGTCGTACTTTAATTACACTTATCCTACCTTACACAAATAATTATTCTTTCTTTATACTTATTCCTACTCATTGTTATCATCACTTTCGCTAATACTTAGCACATTTCGGTCAACTGACTCCTAAAATCATTAATTTTGTAGAGAAATGTATACAAGTATCACTACTCGACTAATACTAATGCTTTTGTGGAGCAGAACAACGAAAATTCGCTTGTAAGTATGGAGTTGTCAAGTAAAATTGCATCAGAAATCTTTGTGTAACAGAATTCTACTGACAACTCCAAGTACAAGTCCATACACCTGCAATGTATTGGACCATACTTTTATGGAATAGGGCTCAGGTGTCATTTAAAGGCGATGTTTGCGTTTTCATCGGAGATATTAGAACTTCTTTGGAAGTTCCGTCAACCCAGGTTGTATTCAAAATTCAATGCGATTTCTGCTGTTTTGAACACAGTAGGTTAGTATAAACATTGAGCAATAACTGCTAAAAAGAAATATAATTTTATCATTTCATTTACAGCTTCTAAAGCTTAAATTGTGCAAACATTTTCATAGCATTTTTGAGCATTATAAATTGCAGCAACAAGGTCTTTGGACAAGTGCGGTATCTGACGGAAGTAATGTAAATTACATGAACCGTAATAGAAAAAGCTGAATAACAGATGGGGGTAAGATTCACTTAAACGAAATGCTACGTGTGTTGCATATGTCTGCAAATAGCAGGGGCTAATACGGAACAATATACTCTGAAGAAGACACGGCAGAAATAGCAACAAGGTTGGGCAACTAAAACTACAGTTCTTCGAATTATTCATGAACATTTAAACATGAATAAGGTTAGTGCAAGGTGGGTGCCTAGACTTCTTCCCTCAATCCCAAAGCAGCAATGGGTCAGGCATTTTTAGGGCTTTGCCGTGGCAACTACAGAGAGGATCGTTGTTACAAGAGATGAAACTATGGTCCTGTACTATGATCCGTTGTCCAAAAGAGAATCAATGCAGTGACGTAAACCTGGAGAAGCACCATCTCTAAAGGTCAAGGTCACTCAGTCAACCAACAAGATCATGGTCACAATCTATTGGGACTATGAAGGAATACTCTTCATTGACTTAAAGTAGTGGAACACCACAGTAAATGGGGAGTACTATGCTGGTCTACTGCACGCTACGTGCTTCCATCAAAGAGAAAAGGCGAGGAAAACTGAGAGGTGGTGTGCGCCTTCTTCACGACAACGCTTCTGTGCACACAACTCTTGTTGTAAAGGAAACTGTGAAGAAATGCGGCTTCATGGAGATCGATTGTCCACTGTACAGCCCAGATCTAGCTCCCAGTCACAATTTCTCCTCTTGAAACTCAAGGACCTTCGAGAAAGGAAATTTAAGTGTGACGTAGAAGTGATGGATGCAGTTTATGCCCATTTTGCATACAATACTTTTGACTATTTTGGAGGAAGGGATTGAAATGTTAATTCAAAGATGTGAGAAGTGTATTTCAATAAGGGGTAACTATATTGAAAAATGAAATATAGTTTTTGTCATTTGTCATACCTAGAAAAGGGTTAGACTGGAAACTTATGGACCTACTCTCGTGTATATATATATATATATATATATATATATATATATATATATAATTCATAGAAAACGTGTGATGTATGTACATCCATGTGATTGTACATATGTATGCATGTAGGTCTGTATGTGTATTTTTATTGTAACAAGGACTATTAGCATGCAAGGTCCGTGCAAAAGTTATACTCACTTGTGTATACTTTAAAACTGCTACATATAAATGCATTAAGCTAATACCAGACCACATTTTTGTGGAATAGGCCTCAGGGGTTATTTGGAGGCGATGCGAGCGCTTTCAACGGAGATATTAGAAAGCTTTTGAAAGTTCCGTCAACCCAGGTTGTTATCGTTGCCAGGTTGTTTACGACATTCTGCGACATTTCTGCTGTTTTAAACATAGTAAGTAAAAACATTGAACAATAGCTGCTAAAATAAATATAATTTAATTGTTACAGTTATAGCTTCTAGAAATTATATTTTGCTACCATTTCCGTAGCATTTTTTTGAGTATTGTAAACCGCAGTAACAAGGGCGTTGGACAAGTACGGTATCTGACGGCAGTAATGTAAATTATTTGAACTGAAATAGAAAAGGCGGAATACACGTGTAATGTATTAGACCAATGGTATGCACTTTCTGTAACCTGAGGAGCATAAAAGTATTTACCATCAGATGGCGGGGCTTCACCTAAAGTAATTAACCATTTTCAAATACTTAAAATGTCGTAACTGAAGGAATAGACATTTAATGCGACAGATGAGAACGATCGGCAGCGCTCACAAGGGCCGGGATGTCTACATAGAAAACATTGAGTCGAGAACATTCCGTGAGGCAACTTCTGTACGGATTCTTAATGAACTTCATATTGCAGAATGTACTTTCATATAGTGGGTGTTTCCAAATATTTATGCAATTTTCCGCCCTAAGTCGTAAATATTAGGAAATTGAAGAATTCTGGCCATTTTCCCCTTCCTATTTTGAAAGAAAAGATGTTCATGTCTTTAATGGTTAATTCTAATGGGAAATTGCATAGTAATGTGAACCTTAGAGTAACACTTGTTTGCTTGAACAACCATTGTTGCAGGTGTTCGCAGAGTGGAACTGTTATCTATCCGTAGACGTTATTTATACTGCAGAAATGCAAAACTGTTACATTGTTATACTGCAGTATCGCTAAGGTAGACGTTTATTGCAGAAACGCTTGTTAAATAATTAATAAGTTAGTCGTAACTTTAGAGGAAAGTAGAGAAAGTTGTATTAGTCTGCTATTATTTGAACAAACAGTTGCTTATGGGACAAGGGCCGTCTTTTGAACAGCCCGGTTATTAGACCACACTTTTGTGAAACAGGATCCAGATGTTATTTGGAAACGATACGAGCGCGTACAACGGTAATATTAGAAAACTTTTGGGACTTCCGCTAATCAAGCCTTATATGAAATTTATGTGATTTCTGCTGTTTTAAACATAGTAAGGTTAGTAAACTATAAAACAATGGCTACTGTAATGAAATATAAGCACAATGTTACATTTATAGCTTCTAGAGCTTATAGTATGTAACTATTTTCACAGCATTTTTGAGCATTGTAAACTGCAAAGGGCTTTGGACAAGTGCGGTATCTGACGGAAGTAATGTAAATTATATGAACCGTAATAGAAAAGGCGGAATAACAGATGGGGGTAAGATTCACTTAAACGAAATGCTACGTGCGTTGCACATGTCTGCAAATAGCAGTGGCTAATACGGGTTAATATACTCTGAAGAAGACATGAACAACGCTGTTCTGCCATCTGGAGAAAGAATTGATAACATAAAGTTATTAAACATTTTCAAAAGGACCGCGGAATAGACTTGAGCCTTGTGTCCGTGAAATGCCAGCTATAAAAAGTTTGCATGACACGGAAATGGAAAATTTGTCACGTGTATCATTGAAATGCAAGAGTTCAAGCTTTCTGCAACTAAAGCTACGTAAAGCTTTTAAACTGTCGGTTAAAAAGGAATTCTTTCTTCACAGCTGTTAAAAGAAGATTGCGGAGAGCGTTTCCCAGGCGCTTTAACTTGGATACGAGACAGCCTGAAATATCTTCACGAATCGCACATTGTCTTCACTGGATGGTAATTAAAGGTTTTACAATGCTTTGGAAATCGGTTTAGGGAAATCTGATCTCTGCCAAGACGGAATCTGGAATATGAACGAAAGAAATTATGTTACGTTACCATACCGAAGTAAATGGCAAGTCCGAAAGGTACCATGCATGGTAACTGCAGAAAGGCTCAGTCAAGTGTATGCTCGCAATGTCTGTAAATGGATGGATTATTGGAGAAATATTTTATAAATTTCTGAAACCTTTTTTGTTGTTCCTTTTTCCTGATAACCCTACCATGATTCAAATGGACTCCAATAATAGCCATTTGATACCTGACGCTCTGAAATTTGGTAAAATGACATTTTATTTGCCAGACATTTCCGAGTCATACCACTATGAAAGTTTTGAGACACGTCAAATTGGGAGTGGGTTGACTCACTTCGACTACTCTGCACACGCTCCACTTATCAAAGCATCTCTGCCATTCATTTTCCTCAGGGGTGAAATTTAATTTATATATGCAGCCACAGGCTCATCAGGGCTGGAAATTAGAGCTTTCTTCGCATTTTTTCCCTCTTTTGTTTTTGTTGTATTGTTGTTTTTTTTTTTAATCACAAGCAAGAGAAAATAATCGCTTGGAGTCAGGACAAAACTGTAGGTGGGATGAGTTATGCATGTGATCTCTGTGGACTCCTGAAATCGGACGATGATGTCAGCAGTGTAAGCAGAGACGTTATCATGCTGAAACAGGATCTCCCTAAGTCCTGTCCTTGGACAGCGTTCTCGGAGTTTGTCGAAAACTTTCGGTAGGTAGACTGCGGTGTACCATTGAGCATAACCGTCCTTTGCTCCTTCAGAGGAATTATGGCCATCATTTACTTTCCAACACTTCGGCCCCTCTTCACTTTTGTTATTTGGAAAGATCCAAACTGCCGACTGTCGTTTGGTCTCCGGGTCAATTAGAACATCCAGGTTTTACCACCCCTAACAAAGACACACCTTGAGCTCCCTCTGTTAAATCTCTGCAGTATTTCTTCACATCATTCGACGCGGGTGAGTTTTTGTGTCTCTGTCAAATTGTGGGGCATCCAACGGGAGGAAAGCTTCCTGACACGAAGAAGATCGTGCAGGATTTTTGATACTGCTGACGATCCAACTAGAAGGCTGCCTCGATGTCCTTAATTGTTACGCATTTGTTTTCGCATATTTTCCACGCTGCATTATTTTCCTCAGTTTAATGCTTTTGCCGGACGCCCCACTTCTTTCCTCATCTTGCAGTGAAGTTCAACCTGTTTTAAATTACACAAACCAGCAGTAAACTGTTGCAGTAGGTGGAGCAAGTTCCCCAAAAGCCTCTGCAAGCTCATAAAGAATCATAGCGCGAAAATGTTCTCCCTATCGTAACGACAGGCTGCTTACTCGTAAGAGATGGGTCTACCACATGCCACATTTCTTTGAAGTGGGTCAACATTCATTGTTCTCGTCTTAAAACTTTCGTATAAGCCAACGAGAAGAATATATCTTTCAATGCTTCAGAAAACGTTCCATTATTTCCTAAATATATTTTTATTTTTGTAAGCCAAAAATAAATAAAAATGTAAAACTCCAACCTGACCTATTATTAAACCACTTTGGTAGTTCAGTGAATGCAATTAGTATACAAGTATTCTTGGCTCACGGAACTACTCTCGCGGAAAAGAAACCCAAAGGAATTGGTTCAGAAACCACTCCAGGGCAAGCTTTGATGTCCACGAAGTCAATCTTGGGAATACGGAAAAGGAAAATTGCTGTGCAGAAAATTCTTCTTTTTCTACTTTGTGGGAATTAGAGTACTTTGAGAGGGGATCTACAAGAGAACTAATAAAATGTTGAGAATTTAAAAGCCAAAAGCCGGAAGCCAGCAAATATCAGAAAAGGTGTTCTACAAGTGATAAAGTGAAAGAAGGCAAGATGGTGGTTAGGAATATTTGAGGATATGTGTGCGTTCTGTTCCAGAAGAGTATTTTAATGAAGATAATAAGGGTAAGAATTGAATGCAGCGTGCAATATACAGTGATTCGGTCCTGATGGTGTAGTGGTAACCATACTTGCCTCCTAAACCCAAGATCGCAGGTTCAATTGGGCGTAAAAATCCTAAGTATGGCTTTCAGTGGATCGCATGTCGTACATTTACTGCACGATAAAGAACCTCAAGCTTGAAAAAAGAGGCCTTTGAGCAAAATCTGTCGGCCTTTTCACGCCCTGATTTGAATGGGGCGCTGATGACCTGAGCTGTTAAGGAGCACCCGTAAATAAAAACAAAATCAACAACAGTATGCAGTGGATGATTCTATGAAAGGCGCCAAGGCCTCTCAACATATAAATCGAACTTTATATATCTAGGCACCACCAAATTATCCTATGCCTATCACTAAATTAACTAAAATCAGCGAAAGCAAAACATAACATTATACAAAATTTTAAATGGTGTTTTACATTGAATGGAACTAATTTAAAGAACAGCTTGGTTCGATTTCCCTGATTTTTAGAAACTATTTTTCTAATTTATTTAAATGGTATGTACAGAGTTTCGTTGGGAAAAAACTTTGCTGCTACTAGAGCTATTTTTAAATTTTGGGACTCAGGTAAACCCCCACTTCTAATAGTCTGATTTTGCTGAATTTCAGGTACTCTTTCTATTATTTAATGTTAATGGCATTTACCGAGTTTCGTTGCTTATATTTTTTACTTAAGGTTAACCTCCAGTTCCAATGGCCTAATTTTGTTGGTTTTTGAATTCGATGCATAGTTTTTTAATTTATGCTTGTATGCCATCATAGCATTAACAAACAAGCAAACAAATACACGCATATAGTCATTTTTGTGCCACGATAGGTAGGATCGAAGATTTTTTCAAAAATATTTTCATGGATACAACCGCAATAGCTACATTTCTTAAAAAAAGTACATAATATTTACATACTGTGTACGTTTCCCCCCCCCCCCCCCCCCGATAAACCATTTTTAACCTTAGCGAAAACCCTTCTCAATCATTTGCACAACTTATCTCTTATATTTCATCTTTGGGCTGCTGAAAAATTATTTAAATGAACTCTTTTCATCTTCCTTCAAAAGATAGAGCGTTGTTGCTATAGTAACCAATGAAATACTTGTGACCGCTAGAGCCATTGCCAGAAACACACGATGGCGATGCTCAACATTTAATCTGAGATTCCTTTGAAGAATCCCTAATTTTCCTCAGTCATTAACTCTTGTAGCACAGGACATATTTACAGGTGGGGATTATAACTTTTTTGAAATTAGAAACACATGTTGGAACATTTATTAATGTTTCATTTAGAATTTTGTAAGGAAAATGACGATAAAAGCACATTGTTGTGATTGTATAAGGTCAAACAGTGTAATATGTTTGACATTACCGATAGAGTGCACTATTGCAGGAGGACATACGACCTGAACAACTCATTCCTTGGCGATATTTCTGATCAAAGGTTGCTGCCTTTCTATCATGTCGCTTCGAAATTGCCTTCACGAGGCTGGTTCCAAACCTCCAGCTTAGAAAATATCTAAGTAGGTATCGGAGACCTACCCATGACTAATCAATCTTCCTGGGTAGCTATATTGGTTTTTTGTGTGGCATTCAAGAGGTGACATGTACATTGTGAAGAAAGTACTTAGCTATTCTAAATATCATATGCATTGCGTGCCTATTTTCGTTGTTAATGTTTTTGCATAAACTTCAATACTTTTTAAGGAATGAATGTTTGCATATATTTGTCACGAACCTGCTTGCAAGTATCACGTTCTATGAAGATATAGCCCTGCGTATTTTAAAACGACCTGCAAATTTCCATTGTAGTTATTGCACAATCACTTTACAAGGTTAGAGAGGCAATTTATTAAATAATGCATCCGATATTTACTATCATACATAAGACTTATTATAACATTTCAAGACATCAAAAAGTGTGACACAAATACTGTATACCTGGTGTGAAAACTCTTCATCGTAGCGTGCTGGTTCCGACGAGCGAGAGGAGCTGTGGTCCTGGCACGTTGGTACTGTTTTGTAGTTCCTGCCCAAATGACGCTTTACTAACTATTTTCCAAGCTTTCCATAGAAGAGGAGACTTCAAACCACCAATCAGGAAACAACAAATAACTGCTTCCTTCCCGAATATTCCCCAGATGCTATTAATCATCGTTTTAAAATAATGAACCACTCCCATCAGTAATGTGCAGTCTACAAAATTACAACCATTTAATTAAAATATCTATTCATAATAATTTTGCTTTTCTTTTCTTCTTTGACTGTAGTAGCGTAATAATAGGGGGAAACAGTATTTATTATGGACAACCAGGAATAGTTAGCAGGGCTGCTTTTATTAAACGATGCATATAAATCAATCAATGCCTTATTTGAAACACTCATATAATTATAAACGTTACATATAACATATATATTATTCGTTCTCCCTAGGTATTGCTACTAGCCGCCACTGATTATGTGCTCTGAGCGTTTAGCTGTTGAACGCTGTGTATTGGTAATCTGCCTGAAGCTTATTAGTGAAGCGCGGTACATGTCAGGACATTTGTTATCGTGCTAATGCACAAAACACAGTGACATTCGAGCTCTGATTCTGTTTATTTGTTTAATTATCATCGTTTTTAATCTTGGCAGCAAAGTTTTTACCTTTGGTTGTGCTCACAGCCTGAGATCTGATATTAGTGCATTTTACTAGGCGGTCTTATGTTCAAGAACCGTGAATTCTTTCAATGTTAATATTCCTCGCGGTGATTCCAATGGAGCGTTTGGAGCAAATTTCATGCTCGTTGCAAATATGGCTATTTTCATCTGGCGTGGCGTTCCCATGAACTGCACCCTAGCGTTAACTACGCGGGCTGTAAATAAAGTAAGCGAGTATGTGCGAGAAGGGTATAAATATTGGTAGTTCGAACTAGCTGCGAAAGCATCGGTAAAGCGAATGGTTGTTTTGCTGTATGCGGTTAAATTGATCATTATTGGGGGTGAAGCGTTCAAAAGCATGCGTACAAAACGTTCTTTGATAAATGTGTAACCCGCGGCAAAAATGCAGGTCAGTGCCGCTGTAGGCAACATTGCACGATGGGTTAAGGCCTTCCCTGCATGCCGGGAACAACCAGCAGATTGGGCCTCCCAAGGTTTTCTCCAGTATGACCTGCGGACGCTCGTTGTCACGTGGTAACCCTGTTGTTAAGATACGTGGAACATCTGCGCACCGAATACTGGCCCGTTTAATTAGGGCATGTTTACTCAGTTAAAAAATCCCTCCAGGTTTCCAGATATTCCCTCATTGCTTAGCGCTGTAGGTTGTTTGTTTGTTTGTTTTTTTTTACGGATGCTCTTTGACACCACAAATCATCAGAGCGTCCCACTCAATTCAGGGCGTGAAATGGCCGATAAATTTTACTCAGAGGCCTCTTGTTTCAGGCTTGAGTACCGTAAATCGACTACGTGGGATCCACGGCCTTACTTCCCTTCCGAATGAAGCCGTGTTTTGGATTTATACGTCTGAAAAATTGCATGGACCCTGCCCGGGATTGAACCCGTGATCTTGGGTCTGCGAGGCAAGTATGGTTACCGCTAGATAACCAGAAACGACTCTTATCTTAGGGCGGACTGCCTTGGACATCAACCATAACAACCTGTCAACGTAATAGCACTGCTAAGAAACAGCGCAGAACAAAGGAAAGTATATGGAAGACCTCCATGTGTATGTAATTATTATCCACACACTACTTGTCTGTTTGACTGAAACTGTCGGAAACAGCTAATAAGCAAGATTTCTTGCAATTTTACTTCAGTTTTTAATTTTTTTACTTTTTTACTACACTGAAGTTTCTGATGGCGAAACCTTCACAGGATATTCTGTCAAATCAAATCGTTTTACTGTATCATAAACAATTCTTTCGGACACAAGAGGTCAGCATAAGCCTGGCGCGATTTAGGGTACGTGACATCAAGGGGATCGGGTTGGAGTTTGTGCCTGCAAGCCAGAAACCTGTTGTTGTTTACATCGGATAGGTCAGGTAGCTACTACACTCAAGGCCGAATTAACGAAAAGAGGGGGAGTGGGAAACTGGGCATCAGCTCAGAACGAGGCGGAATTTCTGGAAACGCGCACAGGAAGCAAGAATAGAAGTATAATTCTTTAACATTTTGAGATCTCGCGAGCGTGAGAATGTACACTACTGCACAGTAGCAAAGCTCATTAGGTTAGGTTTTGTGGGCATTGAATTTTGATTTAAGTAATGCATCTTAATTGGTTCAATAGTAATTGTATATTAATATTACTTGAGAAGCTATTAATACGAGTAATTTAGTATAGTCATGTTACTTAGTTCTTATAAAAATATCCAAAAGTGTTTTTGCATAACTTTTGTTTCATAGCGCGATTGATGGTGATTTATACCAGGGACATCATCACAATCCTTCAAAGTATTCTCCATCTCTCTCCATACACAGCCACTTGTCAAAAGCACTACAGTACTCGGAGATATCGTCAACAGAGCTGAATTTATACCTTGAGCAAGGTCCTGCACTTGTCTAAAATGTTTTCCAGCAATGCAAGATTTCACTTGAGCAAACAACCAGAAGTCGCACTGTGCAAAAGCAGGACTGTAGGGTGGATGTTCAAGTAGCTGGACTTTGGCGACTTCCAGTTTCCTCAAATTTGTAGACATTTTGTGAGGAGACGCATTGTCGTGCAAAAGCCTTGAAGTTCCTGCCTTTGGACGCCGTCACCTCAGCTCTTCAAATAAAGAATCCAAATATAATTGTCATAGTATTCTCCATTCATTGTCATTCTTTCTGGCATACAGTCGACCACTAATGGTGCTTCATAGTTGAAGAAAACAGTAAACATTCGCTTCCGAGAACGAAAATCTTGTCTAATAACACCTGGTCTTGGGTCATTCTCATTTACCCCACAAGCAGTTCTGAACTTTATTTGGGGTGGTATAGTAATAAAACCAACTTTCATCACCAGTACATATATCTATCAAACGTTTAGGACATTTGGTGGAAATATGCTCAGCAGTTACCGTACACATTCCTTTCTCCTTTTCTTCTCTTCATTGGTTAAGAAATATAGAGGACATTTTGCACAGATTTTTCGCAGCTTTAAATGTTCATGAGTATACTCTCAATGCTGCCAATACCCTCTTCTATACTTTGCATTTCAACAGTAATATGTCGATTTTCCTCCACCAAGTTCCTCACTCTTTGAATTGTACTCTCGTTCACAGCTTCCCGAGGCCGGCCAAAGCGTGGGTTCTCTTTTAAAGTCTCTCACCCTTCTTCAAATGATCGAATCCATCTTGCAATAGTATCAAATGACCACACTTAATCACCATGGACAGCTACCAAGTCCAGTGCTTTTTCCCCCTTCCTCCGCTCTTCCATCTAGCGTGTGAAAATGTAGGTTTAGTTTTCCTGAGAAATATTAACGATTTTTCATCAGCACACAGGATTGAACTTAACAGACTGTACGACAGTGACTATGCAAGCTTAACTTGCACTTATGCACATTTTGAAAGCTTAAGGTCCATTGTTGGAAGCTGCGTTAGTTACATTTTTGTATACATTATTGTCCAACAATGGATAGGCTAGTTTGAATGCCCCTCGTAATGTAACCATAATAACTAGCGAGTAACAAATGAAATCCCTTTATTTACTCAACTTTTATCGTTTGTTTAGATATTCTTAGAATTGTTTTTAAAACGCGTGTTTTCTTTAGAAAGTTTTCATGTCTACCTACACATGTGTAAATATTTCATCTCCGTTCCGACTGATCGTCAGTATGCAGGAAGTATACAGACGAATAAAATAAGCAGCAGTGTGGTTGAAGGAAGAAATAATCCCGTTGAATGAGATTTACAAAAGTGTCTATATTGAGTACTCCTTTTGCTATGCGTGTGCCCTTTGATGTGGGTATAATGTATCAGACGTGAAGGAGAAGCAGAAGAAAGAAGCAAAGAAGATTAGTGGAGGGGGGGGGGGGAGAAGTCCCGGAGCGGAGAGTATCGGGGATGCAATAAGACGAACCTTGGAAACCAATGTCGCCGCTCTCAGAGACATCTGTGGCGGCTCTGAGAAACGGCAGCTGCGCTCATCTCAACAAATAAACGATAAATGGCCACTTAGTTGAAAAGGGTGCTGCGTTTGTTACATCCAAGTTTATTTCAGCGTGTGAGTGGTAAACTTTTCAGAGCGACACTTGTGCCTGCAAAATTTTGGAACTGGAAATAAGGTCAGTAATAAAGTTAAATGGGAAAGCGATTCAAGTCCTAAACAGAAAAAGCGTCGGCTCTAATTCGCGTACTGGCCCATCCATATTTCGAAGGATATAACACTAATGTTAAATATTTTAAAACCGGTAAATATTGTAGCTTGAAGCGGTTTAGAGTACGGGCAGCCCCACGGTGTTCGCCAATTATGAAACGATTTAGTTGCTGATCGCCATATTTTGTAGCGGCGTATCGTTAATTGACTATTGATCGTTTTGGTGTTGTTGCCCATGCTTCAGGATTTTGTTCCCCATTTTTTTGTGATTTGGGAGAGGATATCAACTGTATAAATAATTACGCGATGCGACATAATATACAGGGGTGAGGTATTTATAGTGTCGCAGCCATTTTCCTCCTAAACGAAGGGGAAAATCAAAAAATACTTCAGACAAAATTTGAAACGTTCATAAGCAAACATAAGATAGAAAGCTTAACTCGTCCTTGAAATGCCTCTCAAGATCATTTTAAGGTCAATTTTTGCTTTTTTTTTTTTTTTCTTCTAATGGTATGGTATATTTTGTTTTTCCGGGAATGAAAAGAGCATTCAATTTTCAGTATAAAATTTTAGTTCATCTATCAGCTAGGGGTGATTGGACAAATAAGACAGTCCTTCGAATTATTCATGAACATTTAAACTGAATAAGGTTAGTGAGAGAGGGGTGACTAGACTTCTTTCCTCAGTCCAAAAGCAGCAACGAGTCATCTGTTCTGAGGCATTTTTGGAGCCATGGCAACGAGAGAGAAGTTCTGCAAACCATTGTTATAAGAGATGAAACTATGGTCCTCTGCTATGATCTCTTGTCCAAAAGAGAATCAATGAATTGGCGTAAACCTGGCGAAGCATCGCCTTTAAAGGCCAAGGTCATTCAGTCAACCAAGAAGATCATGGCTGCAATATTTTGGGACTGTGAAGGAATACTCTTAATTGACTTCAAGGAGAGGAACACCACAGTAAATGGGAAGTACTATGCTGACCTACTGCAAAGATTACACGCTTTTATTAAAGAGAAAAGGCGAGGAAAGCTGAGTGGTGGTGTGCACCTTCTTCACGACAACGCGCCTGTGCACACAACTCTTGTTGCAAAGGAAGCTGTGAAGAAATGTGGCTTCAAGGAGATCGACCATCCACTCTACAGCCCAGATCTAGTTTCCAGTGCCTATTTTCTCTCCTCAAAATTCAAATAGGGCCTCCGAGGAAGGAAATTTAAGTGTGTCGAAGAAGTGATGGGGCTGTTTATTCCCATTTTGCAGACAAGACCTCTGACTATTTTTGGAGGAGGGGATTGAAATGTTAACTCAAACATGCGAAAAATGTATTGCAATAAAGGGTAACTATATTGAAAAATGAGATATAGTTTTTGTCTTATATCTAGGAAATGGTTAGGCCGGAAACTTATGGATCTACCGTAATACATTGTATTTACTTTTCAGTGGGGACGCGCCTTAGGGACTGTTTCAATATGGGAAAGTAATGAGACGTCCTATATCAACTGAACCAGATAAAGCTAAGTTATCGTGCATCTCAAATTAGATTGGATAGAATGTTACATATTGACCATTTGGATCATAAGCAGAATGAAGAACAGGAAGAAAGGACATAGATTTAATAACAATAGAGGAAATGCAAAAAATGAAAAATAGAAAAGCCTCAGGCACAGACAATAACAAAATGGAATTAAAATGGAATTAATTAATGGAATAGTATGGAGGATTAATATTTCGACTATACTTAATACATTTATTGAATATTGATGTTGGAGATTGAGGAAAATTTCAAAAGAATAGGAGAAAGATAAAACTATCTCATTATTTAAATGGGGGCAAAGAAACGAATACATAAACTATAGACGGATAAGTTTATGAAATATCATCTATAAAATATATGTAAGGATCATTACTCAAACATTTTATGAGGAACAAAGTGATTTTAGAACTGGCAGATTATGAATGGACAATGCATTCTTAATAAGTCAAATTATACAAAAACGACGAGAATATAACTTGAAAACACAAATGGCATTTGTTGACTTAGAAAAGGTTTTTGATATGGTAGACATTTTAGTATTGCAAAAGGAGCTGCGTAAACTAGGCAAATTCCTCAGCAACTTGAATAACTTTAAAAATAAATATAAAATCCAAATTATGGCCTTGTTATTTAAGTAAATGAAAAATTATGGCATTAATGTGTGGTATTGGGGGAACTAAATTAGAATTCTTGCAATCTATAAGTATCACAAAAAAGAACTCACGTTTATAAAATTATTATTACTAATATTGAGATTAAACCACAAAACTTAGTGCCATAGTATTAATTAAATGAAATATATGAGCACTGATAGACAAAACTATACTGTGTGGGAAATTTTAAATGTAACCGTGTTTATAAACTAAGCCCTTGATATCTTTACATTCACTAAAATAGAGAGAAATAACAAAAAGTTTCGAGTTACGTTGCGTATTTAAGGAAATGTTCATATGTTTCAATAAAACAAAAACATGTTACTGTTTAGAGACAATTGCAATGTACTAAGCAATTATACACAATCGAAAGTTAAATCGATTTTCAGTGACTTTGAAATTTAATTTAAATGTTATTGAAGTAAAAATTAACGAAAACGTTTCTGAAGGTTATTACAGAGAGCTGTTACATACAAATATTATTCTTACATACATATTAGATTAATATTTCACATTTACTATCTTCACGGCGATGCTTTTTTTGGTGAAATATAATTTACAATCAGACTTTTTATGGTGTTTTGTTTGCTATTGTATAGATCGCGTATTCCAGAAGTACTTGAATAATACTCTAAACTACATTGCATATGAGTTGATACATTCTTTATTAAGAAATGCACCAGGTAGTTAATAACGGAAATCTGTTGACCACAAGACGAATGTTATTGAATGGCTTTCATATGAAGGTATCCAGCTAACACCTCAGAAAATTAAAAACTTGTGCATTACTAGGCGTGTGCAGACATCTTCAGGTGCATGCCAAGAACGTAGCAGGGAATTCGAAGTATTCTTGCAATGTCTCATTTTCTACCTGAACTACAAAACCAAAATACTTTCAACATTTTGCCCTCTCCGTCCCAGATCTTTTATCTGTTCTTTGTTTTTTCCCTTATTTCCGTTGCCTGCTGGTTCGACGGAATTTCCTTTCCTTTCCTTTCCTTTCCTTTCATATTACTTGTAAACTATTTCCATTCGTTTAGCCAGCCCACGTGAGCGAATGCATTGCCGCAGAGAGACGGTTTCCTCTGTATGCAGCGCAATTTATTAAATTCTGGATCACAATCCTTTGGATTTACTGCTCTCTTATTCAAGCATTTCGCTTTGTAACTTCATCCTTGCGTTACTAAGGAGATCTAACAGTTTCGGCCTGTTTCCTTCCTCATTTAAAGGTAATGTAACAACTAAAAATACTAGGGGTGTTCTAAAAGATCTCGGCCAGACGCAGAGATGTGGTGAAGGTGGTCGAATTACTGTAATAGTTGTTAAGTATCAACCTTTATATGGCGCGCAGTAAAGTTTCAGACGCGTAAGTGTAGTCACTTGTTTGTAATGATCGTGTACACAAACTAGTGTTCACATTTTTCTACAAAATGGATAAAACTGAAGTGCAAGCTATGATAAAGTACTTCATTTAGAAGGGTTTAACCCCTACAAAAATTCAAAAGGAGTTACATTCCATACTAAAAGTGGGCTGCTGAATTTAACCGCGGTCGTATATCCATTCAAGATGATGAGCCTTCAGGGCGTCCCAAAACTTGTACGATCGACGTAATTTTGACAGATATTCATAATGATCGGCGGTTTGGACTCCTTGAAGGCACACGAATTGGCTGACATTGCAAAGGTCTCCGCTCAATGTATACCGGGTTTGTTAACAATGAACCAAAAACGCATTTGAATGAGCATTTTGCAAGTATGTACAGACTTGTTTGAACGCAATCTCAGTGAGTTTCTCCGACGTTTCATAACAGTAAATGAAACATGGATTCATCACTACACGCCAGAAACGAAGGGGCAGTCCAAACGTGTGTGGCAACAGGTGAAAGTGCAAAAACGGTTCCATCTGCAGGAAAAGTCATCGCTAGAGTTTTCTGGGATTCTCATGGTGTGATACTTGTAGACTGCCTACAGAAGAGCAGAATTATCACCGGGGAGCATAAAACTTCACTACTGGACCAACTAAAGGATGATATTCAGGCTAAACGTGTACATTGCGAAAAAAAAAGTCTCTTTCATCACGATAATGCACCTTCACATTCGTGTGGAAGTGTTGCTCCAAAACTGCACGACCTTCACTTCTAAGTGCCTCTACATCCTCTATATTCGCCGAATTTTGCTCCCAGTCATTCCTTTTTGTTCCCAAACCAAGTGACATTCTCGCATTGTTAATGGCCTACTATGTACATGCACTTCCATCAATAAATATTTATTTTCCTGTGATTATTCGAGCAATTTGTTATTTCAAAGTTTCAAGCTTTCCTGATCCACTCTATATTGTTTCAAAATTTAGTCTTTCTTACAAATTTTGTTAAATGGTACTCAGCGCTTATAGGTTTACTCTTCAGGAGAAAATCAATAGGATAGGATGTTCTATAGAAGGTAATATGCGCACCGATTCTGCCAGATTACATATAATCCCAAGGGAGCATCTCTGGGAGGAATAGTTTTGATGGAGGATTGCATTAGCGTAAGCGGGTCCCTAATGTTTCCTCAGAAGATGAGTCCCAGACGCCGGTGGTCCCCGCGAGAGTCACACCCCGTTCACCACCGCGGAGGTCCCATGTACCCCATTAGATGCTGGAACAGACACATGTTCAGAAGCAAGCCATTGCTACATCATAAGACACCAGCCCATCTCGTCTAACTCTTTCCACCACCTTAATTATTGCTATGGAATAAAGGGAGAGCGGAAAATTCATGGAAAGCACAAGGGTTGTTCAATAAAGAACACAGTAAGTTGGATGCAATGAGCCTGTCCCAGCGTTTCGGCCATTCTTCAAACACATGCTGGAAACAATTTTTGGCAGGTCTCTCAGAAGAGCCTTCTGGTGTAAAATGCCTCCCAAAAGATGTTTCTTCAATGTGGGGAAAAGGGAAAGGTACAGCGAGGGAAACACTTTATATTGATTTTTGGGGATGTGGGGCAACAACATTCCGAAATGCGGTGGGGAATTATCGCAGCACTGCATCCATCTTATTGGTCTTTTGCACAGTTTTCAGGATATCTCTGTAGTCCTGCCCAGTTACAGCTGTGTGTGCAGGTGCGATATGCTGGTAAACCATTTCTTGAATACGAAAAATGAGATAACTGCAGATTTCCCAGCAGAAGCAAACACTTTTGCAATTTTTTTATGTTGAATGATGGGGATTTCCATACAGAGCTTTGCTGTTTGTTCCATGGATCGAAATGATGTGACTAAGTTTCATGACCTTTGAAAGAAACACTCACCTAGTTAGATTTTCAGAATTTCTGAAAGTGTTCCTAATATTATTCGACAATTCTTTTTCTTTGAAAGAACAAAAAAGGCCTCCTTTGACATTACATTGTCTTCTGCTGAAGTTTTGCTGAGACAAAAGCAGAATTTCAGAGCAACATGTTGTTCGTCATGTGTCACTGCCATTTAGCTGTATTCTCAACTTGCACACCTCTCACAGGCGGGAACCGGAAGAGACAACAATGAAACTGGTATCACGTTTACATCATGCATTAAGCTAACAAAATATTGTAAAGTTAAAATTTAGCGTGAGAAAGTATGGTTGTAAAAATTGTGATTTATTCTTTGCTGAACAACCCTCGTGTATAAAAACCCCAACTTCAAGAATAAACGAGGGAATAAGTCAAGGCAATTTTTTCCCCTGCCTAACAAAGGGCAACACTAAAAGTTTAATATATACGATTAAAAGTGTATGGAATTTAATTTCGAATAAAGCCATTAGATGGTGTAAGTGAGCAGAGCTGTGTGTCTCAGCACGACCCGAAATTCAGTTGGTGAGCGTTATAATATAATGGCATTAACTATTGAAAAACACACATTGATAACACCGCTTATTACTTACGCACAACCATGCTGATAAACTAGCAATAAGCATCTACCTGCAAATGCTTTGTAGTACTGTGACGAATGACCTCCCCCGTACGCACCTGCCATCTACCTTCCATAACTCAATTTCAGCAACTTTGTAACTTGATTTGTGTGTTTCGCTCCTGTATTTGTTGCTTTGTTCAGCAATGTATGCGAATCTTAACAAAAGTTACACATTGTTGATATATTTCAGGCTCAGTTATTACAATCTTCTCTACCAAGGGCGCCAAAAAATGTATACACACTTTCACGGTAGGTATCTATTATATATATTTCAAAGTTGGGCGGAAAAACAACAGTAATGTATAGGATGGTATTCTGTAAACACATGTGACTCATACATTATGATAGCGTTGCTACGTGACAGGTAAATTAACAATGAACAAATGAAGCCAAGATTATCGTATGATGTTCTGTAAACAGACCTGACTCACATTACGTTATGCTAGTGTTGCTACAACAAAATGAAGTCAAGATTATCGTTTGAACAGTGGATAGCAATTTTGAAGTGGTATTGGAAAACCGAGAATGTTGTTGGAAGTTCAAAGGCAATGGAAACGCGTTATAGAAAAGAACCAGCAACGCGAGTAACAATTGTACGCATTCGAGACAAATTTGAGACTCGTGGTACCATATGCGATGTTCACAAGGGTAGATCTGGGACACTTCGCACAGCAACAAGCCTCGCTCACTGGATCCAAGGCACTGGATAGGGCGAAGAGGTCCGATTGAGTTTCCAACGCGTTCTCCGGATTTAACTCCGTTGGATTTCTACCTATGGGGAACTCTTAAGGATGCTATATACCGTAGAAAACCAGCTACACTGTCAGCACTTCGGGAAGAAATTGAAACGGCATGTGCTGCAATCGCTGAGGACACTTTCGCAAACGTTGCTCAATCAGTAGTTCAACGTACTCAGAAGTGTATCGACGCCGATGGTGGGCATTTTGAGCAACTGTTGTGACTGTAAACGTCTAAGATGATTAGCGCTAATAATTTTCTGTTTGTGTGAATTTAGTTTTTTTATGTTAAGACATTTTTTTTCTTTGCTTGAAGTGTGTATACATTTTTGGCACCTCTGCATGTGTTGCATTAACGGTGTGAAGAATGCGGCCGGCTATTGAGGTGAATTTCCCAATTGAGGAAACACCAGAAGCTCGCCTTGTAGCCCGCTAACGATGCACCAAGGCTGTATCATTATTATGCATACGTTGAATCTTCATAACACAATTCAATTACAAACTTTCATGGGTGTCTATTCTGCCGGAAGTTCGCGACTCAGCAAAGCTTGGATATTCATATGCCCAGCCGTACTTCGGTGACTAGCTATATGAAAACTAAACAACGCCTAGCTGGTCATTCTTGGGTAGTGCCCGGCTGTTGTCATTCCAAATTATTCAAAAATACGAAGAAATGTTAAAACATTTCCCTAACTATCAAATACAAAATTATTATTCTAAATGAGCGAAACAACTTTTTGTATTTCATTCAACCCTGCTTCACATTCAAATAACGTGACTATGTTTTACATACAGGAATGTTTTCTGCTAGGAATGCAGTATGAGAAGTCTAGAATTTAAAAATTATTAATCGCGTTAATGAAGTTCATAAAACTAAAAATATTCTCATTCTCACTCTGACTGAATTATTATGATATTAAATATTATCCTTTAGATGGCGCTCTGTAAAGTTTCAGACGCGTAAATGTAGTCAGTTGTTTGTGATGATGGTGTAAACAAATTAGTGTTAACATTTTCTACAAAATGGATAAAATTGAAATGCCAGCTGTGATAAAGTACTTCGTTTTAAAGGATTTTAACCCCAACAGAAATACAAAAGCAGTTAGTTTTCACATTAAAGGATTCTTCCCTTTTGTCTTCGTGGGCTGCAGAATTTACATTCATTCAAAATGATGAGCGCTTAGGGCGTCCCGAATCTGCTACGACCGACGAAATTGTGACAAATATTCACATCGCCGATTGAAGGTACGCTAGTTGGCTGACATTGCAAAGGTGTGTTCTCGACATATTATAAGCTTGGTGTTTGAATCCCACCAGGACTGTCCTCCCTGACTGAGGTTTATTCCAGGTTTTCCTCAGACTTCATAAATGGCAAATGTCGGGGAGTTTCCCTAAACTTAGCCTGGAACGTTTCCTTCCCTTAAAAAATCCTTTCCAAATATATAATTTCATGTATGTATCGTCAGTGTCCGACCACCTCCTTGGTCTAGTGGTTAGCGTTGTTAACTGCTGCTCGGGAGGCCGGGGTTCGATTTCTGGCACCTACTTAGGAATTTTTCTGAGATAGGGAGCTCTGGAACGGGGTCTACTCAGCCTCGTGAGGACGATTGAGAAGCTGCCTGATGGAGAGGTGGCGATCTCCTATATAGCGATCAGCGGGATGCGATGTGCTGATCACATGCAATACTGCACTCTACCAATGAAATCCTGTGATAGAGGTAGAAGACACAGCGGAGGTCGCGGTAAAGCTCAGGCATATAGGGTTTCACAGAGAGATCATCAGTGTCCATCGCCTGTGGTGCCTCAGTAGTAAAAATTGGCGTTAAACACTATTAAAAAAACACTAAGTTTAGAGTATGAAATATCTTTCTGCTTGGTATATTTGTTACCAATTTTGTTATTGGTTAACTGCACATGTTTCTACTTGCACACATCTCACAGGCGGGAATGGAAAGTTTAAACATTGAAACTACTATCTGTTATTAAGCTAACAATAATTGTAAATTTAAATTTTAATTTGAACAATTTCTTGACCGGGAATCCAAACCTTCAGAGACAATTCATGGAGCATACCTGCTGATATTTGTTTCATAATGTTTAACAAATTAATGGAAAACATCTGTTATATATTTTAATTCCATTTTATGCATGTGTCACACAGTTAAATTTCCCTTCTCTTAATTAGAGTAACTTTCGGTTGATGGTTTTCGCTCCCGGTATCGAAGTTCAGCGTCTCATCTGATTCTTGTGAAAGTTATACCTATGATAACGTCCGCAAGGACGGGCAGGTGTGTCTCGCACGTGGAAACCACTGCTACGGTGGAAGAGTGCTTTCTCATCTTACCTTCGCCGCTCGTTTGTTTATTTTTCCTTTCATTTTGTGAAAGAGGCGTTTTCCATCTGAAATGCGGCACTCTCGGTACTCGGAAATTACTATCAAAACAACACATTGGATAACCTCAGCATCTACTTCCATTTTGCAAATAAATTTCCTTATTTAACAAAAGATCTACATTAAATACCAGTGTCGCCATTTAATTTTCAGGATTTGAAGAAACTGCGAGAGATATACAAGGGTTGTTTTATAAGTCTGGTAAATTACTCTGAAATGGCGGGATGTTTTGCTAAGCAGCACCATTTTTGGTAAGAATGATTTTTGTAACGGTTTTACACAAAATTTCAGCCAGATGGGATATTTTGACATCTAAACTGATCGAGTGCACAATATCCTGCACGAAAAACTAGACCGCCACGGGTGGGCGGCATAGTTAAGGCGCGGACTCGTGAGCGGAAGGTCTGGGGCTCGAATCCCGCCAAGACCGTCCTCTATGACAGGTTTTTCCCAGGTTTCCCTCAGTCCTCTTAAATGTAAATTCTGGGGAGGTACCTTAAACTTTGGCCTAGAACTCTTCCTTCCGGTAAAAAGAAGAACTTCTTTCCGAATTTATCATTTCATTTCAATTGCCATCAGTGTCCACCGCCTCTGGTGCCTCAATAATTGAAACGGGCGTTAAACACTATTTGGGAATCCTGTGGCGCAATTGCTGATTTTTAAATCGTTTTTAATGCCTGTTTTTACTACTGAGCCACCACAGGCGGTGGTCACTGGTGATACATGAAATGATATATTGAGAAAGGATTTTTTTTTTATTTTGAGAAGGAATCGTTCCAGGCCTAGGTTTAGGGTACCTCCCCGGCATTTGCCATTTATGAGGACTGAGGAAAACCTGGAAAAAAGGTCAGTCAGGGAGAACGGTCCTGGTGGGATTACTTCCGTTCACGAGTCTCCGCCTTAACGACCTCAGCCACCCGTGGCGGTGAATTGTTGACTGCTAACGAAAATTGCACGGTGAAGAAAGTTCAAACACAATATCTGGCACTGTTTAATCGTAATCCGCAAGACTTCTTGCGCCATTTCGAGACTGTGGATAAAACTTGAGTTCACCGTTACCAGCCCGAGACAAAGTGTGTGTCGCCTGAGGGGAAGGAAAAAAAAAAGTGTACTGTGTCGCCATCAGCCGCGAAAGTGATGCCCGCAATTTTATGGGATCACGAGGGCATAATGCTCACCTCATTCCAGCCTCAAGGGCAACCCGTAAATACCACCTCCTAGTGTAACGTTTTCAGAATACTTTTTAGTGTCAATCAACTGAAACGACCAGGCATATTGCTCTTGCATAACAACGCGCGCCCTCATACTGCCTACTGCGAAATTTCAATTGAAAAGCCCTCATGCATCCTCCGTATAGCCCCACCTTGCTCCAAGCGAATTTCATTTGCATTTGTTCGGCACTCTTAAACATCATCTTTCGGGTGAACGTTTTCCTGGCGACGAAACTGTACTAGAGGAAGCCACCGCCTTGTTCCGACAGCAGCCCAAAGAATTTTATACTGCAGGATTTCAGGAGTTTGTGAAACGACTTAAAAGGAGATTATGTAGTGAAATAAAAGTATTTTTCAAATCAGTCCTCTTGTTTAGCTTCTGGATCCATTTGTAAGTTACTTAGTGCCTTACCGTCGTATTTATAGGTCTTTAAAGTCTGTAAAATGTTTTTATTCCTTGTGGATTGTAAAACATTTTTATTTTAAAGTATAAAATTACCACGAAGAGTCATGACAACAGATTCACGCCCCATGAACATGAGGTAGCCCATACTTTCAAATCGATAACACATTCCATTTCGCCAACGTCAGAATGTCATAACATCCCAATATAAAATATTATAACCCCTTTCGTCAGTGATTTACCACACAACGTCAACGCTCTCTGAAATTCAATAAGGTTCTAGGATCCAGGCGGCCACGATGAAATTTATAGTGTGTTTTGCTCAGTCACTTTCTTCTTCTTCTTTCTTTTCAAACGTCTTCTTGAGAAACGTCCAACTTAGTTTTCTTTCTCCCCTCTTTCTTGTCCATGATACAAGTTCTGCTCTCTTGGTCACGCGGTTTATTTCTTTTCTTTCCTCTTCTGCCACGTTCTATGAAAAACTGACGAGAGTTTCATACAGCGGAGCGTCTGGTAATAACGACATGAAACTTGGGGGAAAAACACCCTGAAACTTAAATAAGAAAACACTGCGTTCAATACTAACTGAAATCTATGAATTTTTGTCTTTATCGTTTGCGTTTCATGCGTTCGTTCAAGTCAATATATATACTGTTACATTCTCTACAACGTTTCATCCGTTCAAACCGTTTTGTAAATGCTGAACGCCATGCTACTTTGTATAGGGTGCAAATACACTCTTGGTATGCAACTACTGCGGCTTCAGGTAATTATAATCGTTGACCACGAATATTTTAAGGATATCAAAAAAGGTCACGTGGGGCCAGATTTGGACTGTAGGAAGGATGGGGCAGATATTTGATTCCTGATTCCTGTAAAAACTGAGTGGTTTCTAGTGCAGTTTGGGCAGAGATACTGTAGTAATGCAGACCAGTTTTAGGACGCTTTGTTCTCTGTACATTGAGGGCTTGAGACAGGCATTTTGTGGTGTACCATCTGACAGTGACAGTTTTTTATCCCTCAAGTGGAACTGTCACAATATGACCAATAGCTGAGAAGAAGAAACAGATCATCTTCTTGCCAAACTTCTAGTTCGTCTCACTTTTGTTGGGGGATACTCTACTGGGAAGACCCAGACCGATGACTGTCGCTTCGTTTCTGGATCATACTGGTATACCCAGCTTTTGTCACGTGTTATGATGTTAAATATGTTTTTGGATCTTCCTCCATCAAATATTTTTTATCATTTCTAGGCACCAATTCACACGTGTTTTTCCTGCTTTTGGGGGATCCACGACGGCAGAACTTCCTAATGTGAAGTTTTTCTTTGAGGATGTTTTCACTGCTGTCTATCCAATATTTTAGGCTTCTTGAATCTGATTATATGTACAAAAAGGTCTTCTCGCAACAAGAGCTTTGCTTTCATCACATTTTCATCGGCTGTTGCTGTAGCTGGCCGTCCTGTGCGGTCTTCATCTTCGAGGGCATCTCTTCCTCTTCCTAAATCTGCAAACCAGTGATTACGAAGGGCAAAGATTCAAAGCTTCAAACATTTAATTTTTAAATGTTTTAATGTATAGCTAGTATGTTTAAGTTGATGTCTGTTCCATCACAACATTTGTTTATTATGGCACGAGCAAAAGTTACACACAACTACTATCCAAATCCGTCACAGACGGGTCTCCCAGGTAATCCACTGTGTTTAGCAGCCTTCAAAGTAGTATTGAAGCACATTGGCAGATCATTGCCAACGATGGGGGAAAGCGCTGAATACCACCTGCCGCATGCATACCGAAATGCTGTCAAAACATCCGCTTTGTTTGCAAAACGTTTCCCAAGCAATGGCTGATTCACTTTGGGGATGAGATCATAACCACAGGGATTGAAAACGGGCTAATATGGCAGTTGTAGAAGAACTTCTCATCCCCACCGCTATAAAATACACTTGACACTGCCGGCTGAGTGAGCTGTCACATTATCGTGGAGAGTAATGGCGTTGTTCAAACGTTCTGGCCGCTTGGTAAGTACGGAACGGCACAATTGTGACACACAAGCACACCTTGACGCCAGAATGACCATGCCAATTGTTGGTGAAAGAGTTTGCCGAAACTTGTGTTTGCATGATGACCCAGGATAACATTTACTGTATTGTCGCTTGAGTTCTGGTTCATAGGCCCTTGCCCACGTTTCAATGAAATGACCCCTTTCTTCCTTAACTCTCCCAGAGTCTACTTCTGTACCTCATTCAATTGAACGTGGCATACATTTTCCGCAAGTTCATGTTCTCCCGAAAATGGGGTGCATTTTGCCAAACTTTCTGTTTGATCTTCCGCTTCCAAAGTGTCAGCACCTCTCATCACGTAGGCACTGTCTCACCACCACATCCTCGTCCTTGGACACAGAACGCTCACTGCGCGGCAGATCGATAGGGTAGGACACCCGCACCCAGTGTTTCCCGGAGCTCTGTGTGGCATTGTTGTGCATTCCTGCCGCGGAGAAATGCTATTTTTACATACGCACGTTCTTGACTCCTGGTGACCTCCATTCCTCACAACTATCGTTCGCCAACTGAACTTTGGGGCGTACTGAGACACGCAGCTCTACTCACATACGCCATCTGGTGACTTTATTAGGAAATGTATTCCATACTCTTTCATTTTTGTGTTGTTATCCCTTGTTTGCATAGAAAGAAAGTAGTTGCTATGACTTATGAGTTTATCCCTCATATAAATATAATTCAGTAAATTTCATTAATTTTTCCACTGTTAGAAACTGTAAACTATTCTATTTCTTCCATATTGTAAAGTTAGCTTTTCAAGGTCATGCATTTGGAGTTTTATTTCCCACATATTCCAGAAGCTAAAACTTACCTTGGCATCAATGAGAGGGTGCAGAATTTGTTTTGCCTATGACATGATGAACAAGGATACCAGCGATTTGAAACTAATGATTGAAATTCCGAAATGAATGTATTTCTGTCCATACAGGACAGACCAGGTATCAAAATATTTAGGCCAAAGATGGCGAATTTGTGAAAAAATAAAATAGGAATTCAGAAATTCAAACTTGTTTTTCAAATAAAAAAATTACCTGTAATATTTTTTTCAAAACATGAAGATTTACTTTTTCAATGCCCACTGTAAATAAACTTCAACTAAACTATCTTTTTCCATGTTTGTAGCCTATAAAATAAGATGTTTTAGCTCCCGAATAGAACTACTTGTGATCTATGATTGGTATTTGTACGTTTTAATTTTCATAACCGTATCTACCAAACATTAGAGAGTCGATATTGCTGAAATAGAACGCCGTAAGCTGCTGTTCCTATATTAAACCTCATAAAAATCGGCTCAAAACTGAGCTGTGGGGTTTAAAGCTGTGCTTCAGGAAAGGCACACACATTCCTTTGAGAGAGCTGTGTACTCACTTTCTTTTCCCCATATCACTCAAGCCCGTCGAGAAGATTGATTCTCTGGCCGCGGTAAACGACTCTATCCACTGTCAATATCGATTCCCACACACTGCCTCTTTTTCTGTCCAGCACAGCACAAGTTCGCCTCGGGGTGATGGTATCCATGGCGAGAGTGGATTTTAAGAAGAAAGAACTTTACGAAACACCGGTTATAAAATAATTGCCACCTTGTAACGGGACATCCAGATTGAATCCCTATAATTAATTAACTCATTTCAAGATTTAATCCTGTTTAATTAATTAAATGTTACCCTAGTGTATTTCCATAGATTAATACGAGGTGGTATCCAGAATATTCGGGACTGGTGCTGCCATCTGGTCAAAAACTTACTTTGAGACTAATGACCGCCGTCACCCTCGAAGTAGCTCCCTGTCCGGTCCCAGCGATTCTCCCATTTTCCCAGTACATCTTCGTAGTCATGTTTATTGAGGGTGTTTAGCACAGACAGCGTTTCTTTTTGAATTCTCTCAATTGTGTCGAACCGACGTCCTTTCAATTTGATTTTCCGTTTGGGGAATAGAGCGAAGTCGCAGGGCGCCAAAATCAGGCGAGTACGGTATATGGGGGGACAACCGTCATGTTGTTTTTCGTCAAAAAGCTTTTGGTGAACAAGGAATTGTGACAGGGCGCATTATTGTGATGCAACAGCCCGTTCCCTTGTCGCCAAAGTTCGTGTCGTCGTCTCCGCACATTTTCACGGAGCCGTCGCAAAACGTCACAGTAGTACGTGAAATTCACAGTTGGATTTGGTGGGACGAATTCTTTGTGCACATTCCCCTTGGTATCGAAGAAAACGAGGAGCATGCTCTTGACTTTGCTCTTCACTTGTCTCGCTTTTTTTTTTGGTCTTGGTGAGTTCGGGCTCTTCCACTGGGAGGATTGCTGTTTTGTCTCAGGGTCAAGCGTACACCCAGCTCTCGTCGCCGGTGATGACCCTGGACAAAAAGATTGGGACATCGGATACGGCCTGACGAATCTCCGTGCAAATTTCAACACGCTGCGCCTTCTGATCAGCAGTCAGGATCCTTGGCACAAATTTTGCGGTGACACGATGCATGTTCAATTCATCAGTTAAAATTCGTTGGCATGTCCCATAACCAATTCCCACCTCATGAGCAGGGACTTCTGCCGCGTCGATCCTCACGAACGACGTGTTGAACTATGGCAACAATGTCAGGCATTGTGCAGCTGAAGAGGCCGACCGGTGTTAGCATCGTCTTCAATAGCTGTACGGCCGGTTCTGAACCGAACATGCCACTCAAACACACGTGTACGGCTCATGTGTTGTCTCCCAAATACTTGTTGAATCATTGCGAGGGTCTCCGTAGCATTTTCCCCAATATTTGCACAGAATTTGATGAATAGCTACCAAGGACCTCGGGAATATTTTTTCGCTATTTCACCTGCTTATAGCATGTGAAAATGTAGAATGTAAAGTTTTGTTTAGAAATATTCATGACTTTTCTCCAGCTATTGACACAGGTCTGAACTCAACAAACTGTACGACAGTGACTATGCAAGTTTAAACTTGCATTATGCATATTTTATAACTTATATTCTATTGTTGCCAACTGCGTTATTATATTTTTGAAGACACTGTTGTCTAATGGATACGCCGATTACTAAACTTTTTGGAATACCCTTTGACATTTTTTCGTTGGAGACAAACTTTTTTAAACTTTTATAGCCATATTCTTTGACATTTGATATAAACTATTATATTTGTAGAGCTGTATGGGCCAAGGGTATGTTTTGGAACCCCCTGAAATTATTTGATAATATTTCACCTTTTATTATGCCCTGTTTTATTAGGTAGTGAAAAACTACCCTGACTGGGTGTTTTTAGAACTGTGAAAGGAAAATGGTGTTAAGGTAGCGTGTCTGGTCAGGGTAATGTTGACTCAAGGTTTGTGTGTTGGCAAAAATCTTTTTGATATACTTCGTCGTAAGTGCTGCCATCTGCAGAAACAGTTTCTTTTGTTTTGCACTCGGCGGAATACAAAGGAATGCGGGATGGGGCAAAGAGAACTAAAGGGGAGAGAATTGGAGTGGGGAACAGGAGAGGGAGGCGGTTGGTGAGGAAGAGGAAGAAGGGGAAAAAATAATAAGAAATACGACTGTCTTGCACACTCTGCTTCTTGCGAGTAAAGGAAGCAAGAAAGCGAAGGAAAGAAGAGTAGATTATACAGTATCTGGAAGCCGACTACCAACTGATTTGCTTATCAGCAGCCAATTTTGGAAAGGCCTTTCTTGTTTCGCTCCAAGTTTAAAATAGAGTCACATCTTCTGTCACACGACCTGCAAGCTTTGCAGTAGCCTAGCAACCAACTTTATCAGCTGGTAGTGACATAACATGCATATGCTAATAGGTGAATGACCTTTATAAGGAATTTCAAAGTAAAGTGGCTGTTTAGGTTGTACCCAAGAAAAGATTTTTGAAAAAGTATCTTTAAATCTCTTTCGATCCCACTTACTAGCCACTAAAAATGACGATGAAAAATAAATATACACAGTGTATCAGATGAACTATTCCTAATTTTCTGATGTTATAGAGGACATGAAAATGAACATGGGCCCGGAAATGCTTCGTTTTTAATATAAAAGAGAGCTCTTCACTCGCCTTATAACTGCATTTGTGTTTCAGCTATTTTTGTTACCATGGATGTAATAAACAACCTAGCTAGTTTGTTGTTATATGTCACAAAATATCTTCTGTAAGACATGGTTTTAAAATGCATCGGTATAAAAATATTGAATAAGGCATTTGGAGCAGCTCACGGCAAAGCTAATTTGACAAAGTTAATCTATGAGGAGCAACACCCTCAGCGCCATATTCCTTGTCATACAACATTTTTAAGACTGGAGCAACGTCTTTGAGATAGTGGCTAGTTCTAGGCAAAGAAAGTAAATTCAGGAGAGACTCGAACTGTGATGATGATGATGATTATTGCTTAAGGGCGCAAAACTGCTATGGTCATTAGCGCCCAATCGAACTGTGAGAACATTATACTTTGAAGATGAGGTTTTGAAGAGGTTTGAAAATAATCACGAACTAGCACTTGAGCTATTGTCCAGTCGATGAATACCAGTCACTTGTCTGTATGGAGAGTCTTAAGTGAGTATGAAAAGCGTCTATTTCATATCCAAAAAGCACAAACATTAATCCCAGATGATTATGAATGGTATTTACACACGATAACAACGAGCCAGATTTTGGCTAGACGCATATTACGGACAGTGAACCTATTTTTGAAGAGATTTTTTGAAATACGTACAAGTCACATTTGGAGTGACACTATTTCTAAAGCCGTGGAGAATCTCCGCAATCAATGGAATTTTTCTGTAAATATTTGGGTTGGATTTGTTGATAACTTTCTAATGGGGCCATATGTTATGTCTGCACAATTCAATGAACACGCTTCTGGTATTTTTCTTGTGGAAATGCTTTCGTGGCTACTTAAAGATGTTCCAATTAATATTCGGAGAAACACGATCTTTCAACACGACGCTGCATCCGCACATTTCGACTTAAATTATCGAAATTTAATTTTCCGAATCATTGGATAGGGAGAGCAGATTCAGTTGCTTGGCCGACACGTTTCGGAGATATGGCTCCAGTTAATTTTTGTGTTTGAAGTCATATTAAAGCATTTGTTTATGAATATCCATCTACACAGAAGGAGAATTAGTTGCTAGAATTATTCTTGCTTTTGACGATCTTCGTAACCGAACACAGATGTTTCGAAAGTTTTGCCCTTTACTCATATAGCGTTATACTTTGTTCTTCAACAATGGCGGTCGCAGATTTGAGCAGTTCATATGGTTTGTCAGTATCAATTTTATTAATATCTGGTAATAAATAAAAATAAAAGTTACTGTGTAACCATAGAAAGTAAATAAATTTACCTTATAAATTGAGATTCATTCACATTTTTACTTCATACCACTATAACTTGAAAACAAAGCATTTCTGACATTACTTTATTAAGAAATAATGTTTATTTCATGTCCTCTGTCACATCAGAAAATTATATATAGTTATTCTGATACAGCCTGTATATATGTGTGTGTGTGAGAGAGAGAGAGAGAGAGAGAGAGAGAGAGAGAGAGAGAGAGAGAGAGAGAGAGAGAGAGAGAGTCTGTGAACGCTCTGGCAGCCGCAAGTTTTGTTTTTTCTCAACGAAACGCGGTTAACGATCAATTAACAATTAACTAACAAACGATTCATCGAGTTCAAAAATGAACAAAGTTTTACCAGTTGGAGTGTATTTTTTTATATACAATATGTACGGAAAGTTGCTTTTTCTCAATAATATGAACCCTAAGAATATTGGGAAATTTGACTTTTCGCCCATTTTGTATATATGTGTCATTTCAGGCTGTAGTGGCCACAATTTTTCTTCCCCCCCCAAAAAAATCGATGTATTCATCTGCCCTCGCGTTTGGATCACCGACCAACTACGATACGTAAAACTTTTCGCAAAGTACTACTAACAGCTACGAGGTGTAGAATCGACTGAACATGGGAAATGCGTGAACAGTTTTTACGTATATCAAAAAGGTTTTGAAACAAGGCGAACTGCATCTTTATATACCTTCAAGAAAAATCACCTCCACATTTGTTTTCTGACACGGACGGGGTTCACGCGCATGGTACCCGTGACACTTTCATCAACTGCGATGATGCGGCTCAACACAGTACCCCCTTCTTCCTGAAATTTCGCCAGATTGACGCGACATGTTTCTTAGCCAATCCATTTCTGTATCTCACTTAAGTGATGTGACATCCACTATGCACACCTTTTCCAAGTGCTCAGACCCTCCCGTAATATGCAGTGTGCTGTTTTTGCCAGAATTCCTATTTGCTCCTCCAATTCCATAAATGTCAGCTCCTGTCATAGAGTAAGCAATGTTCTACCCGTACATCTTTGTCCGCAGGACGCAGCACATCGGCAGTCGACATTGTCCCGTTTGAAGGCCTCTGCCCACCTCGCCCACTATCGGTAGGGCAGGTCACGCGCACCCAGTGTTTCCCGTAGCTCAGTGCAGCATTTTCGTGCCGCATAGAAATGCTATTTTCACACATGACGTGTTCACTCATTTCGGAGCACTGTCGCTTACCAACTGAACTTCGGGGCGTGCTGAGACAAGCAGTTCTGCTCATTTACACCATATACTATCAATCATGTACCTTAGATTCTTCGTGTTGTCACTTGCTTGCGGGGAAAAAAAAAAAAAAAATCGTTGCCGTGATTTATGACTTGTCTCTCGTATGATAACATTTTGTTATTTTCATTGAATTGTACTTTTGAATTAGTATCGAAATATTAGCGCGTTATCTAAGTAATATAATCTGTCATAAAACATTTACCATATTTATATTACCTCTGAGACATGTAACAAATACTGCTTCAGGGAAAATGTATAAAATTATTAAAAATAAAAACATTTTTTTTTATGCTGTCAGCGCGGTTCATTAAATATGCTACATTCGTTTTCAATTTTCTCTTATAAGTTAGTTACAGTATAGTTTTAACTTTTTGTACCAGTTTTTCCTCTGCTAAGTTTATAAACAAACACAAATTTTCTAATCTTTGAGCGCTTGAAGATTTATACTGTTCATTTTTTAAGTCGGCCATTCCTCAGAAGAGAAATTGCCGTGGATTAGTTCGCGAGGGTTCTAGTTGGGCACGCATATACGTCATTCTTAATGCAGTGTTTCCATAGCAACGAAAGCTAAAAATAATTCGATACCTTTATCTCTCGAAACTACAAATTGCCAATGTATTCTCAATTTACGGTACAGAGGTGGCCATTCAGCTGTTTTAATGATGTTATTTTGTTTCAGAATAATGGCTTCGTCACAAGATGGCTTCCCGGCGTTACGGCTCCTCCCGCCCTCACGGTAAGCCTGTTGTTATTGTTATTAATAATAGAACTAGATATTAACGAACATTTAACTTTTATAAAAAGTTTATATCATTTCATCTAATATTTCTTTTGTAAGAATCAACATAGCTGCAATATATCTTCATAATCTCATACTATGTATTTAATTTAAAGACGCTTTATGTAAATCTGTATCATTAATTTGGCCGAACTATGGCCCTAATGCATCTTCTGCGCATTTAAAATAAAAATGTATATCCTAAAATTCTCTAATTTATTTCCATGGCAGTGCTGAAGATGGCGTAATGTAATACAAAAATAAAATTTAATATTCAGTAATAAATTTTTCAAACGTCAAGAAGAATGAAGTACCCGTATGAAACATCAATAGATTCTGTTTATCTATTTTGGCTCCGTCACAGATATGGTAATTCCACTTTCAGTGCTTTGTATGTTCGCCGTCGCGGCGCTGCTGTATGCGGCTACGAGAATTACTCCGTCTCAAACAAAGTCGCGCATAATTCACTTGCAGTTTATGAAGCAAACTTTGTACCAAAATGTCCCATAAATGTCTTATGGATCAAAATAAACTGTCGAGCAGAGTTCTTGCGCCGAGGGGGGGGGGGGGAGGGCCTCCAAGGAAACCTAGCAAATAAATTGTTGTAGCTTTGGTGTGTGCAACTCTTAGCAATGCATTCTTCGAGTTCCGGGAACATGTGCATTAATAATGTGTCGCATTTGACTGTAGTCAAAAGGGGTTTTATACATACCTAGCGACTTACATACTACTTCTAAATTTCAATTTATTGCTAAATCAGTATTTAAAGATAAATAGTTTCTTTTGATGTAAACAATCTTCAAGAGTGCGTACCCTCGCGTATTCCGGTTAAAGTGACAACGGAATTTTAGGGAGGGAGTGAATAAAGCAATTTATTTGAGCAATACTGAACGGTCTTAACAAATAATGAACAACATCAATAATTTTCTATTTAAAAAATGTACTTCAATATTTTTTTGTATATCTTTCTAAATTAAAATAGGGCTCGGAATTTTACGTTTTTAAATTTTTATATTTAGTTTTTTTAAACATATTAAAATTGTTTATTTTTTGTAATTTTCTTTTTTGTAACATAATTCTTTTTTCGTTTTTAAAACATAATAAATATTTTTAAACACTTTCAGATAATTATTTTTATATTCCTCTTTAGTAAAGTACAAAAAGTTATTGAAATTAATATATTTTTTTTACCTACTTTTTCCATCACAGCACTACATCAACAAATGAGTGCGAAGTAAACAATGACATTCTAGATCCGTAATTTCCCAAGTACTCTACTCATAAACTTTCATTAATCTCTGGCATACACACAACCATACTTTTATATCAGTAGTTGGTGTTCTTCGGCGTTCACACATTCCCGACATGAAATTTACATTCATACGACGCGCAAATTTTTACTTTTATAATCCTGCGTTGTATTTTATTTCAGTTTATCTACAGTGTGTAGGTTATTTCTATAGACTATTTTTAAAGTTCCCCACAAATAATAGCACGCGGTAAGATCTGGGGAACGTGCGGGTCATAACCCCTTGGAAATAATTCTGTCTTCAAAAACCTGCCTTACAGCCTCTAAAGAATCACGGCCAATTTGCGCTGTGGCAGAATCTTGTTGAAAATATGAATATTATCTCTCATGATCAGCTACTTGTTAAAAAAATGCGCCAGTATTTGCTTGCAATACCGTAAATTTTTGGTATCAAAAAATATTGTCCTGTTAATTCGATTTGTTACAGCATGCACACATCAATCTTTTCATCTTGCAGAAGAATTTTGCGAATTATTCGTGGATTTTCTGTGCTGCAGAGTCTATTGTTCTGTTTTATTAATAGTGTTTAACGCCCGTTTTTACCACTAAGGCACCACAGGCGGTGGCCACTAATGATACATGAAATGAAATGATGGAAAGGGTTTTTTTTAAGGAAGGAAGCGTTCCAGGCCTAAGTTTAGGGTACCTTCCCGGCATTTGCCAGTTATGAGGACTGAGGAAAACCTGGAAAAAAACCCAGTCGTGGAAGACGAACCTGTAGCGATTCGAAACCCAGACCTCCCGCTCGCAAGTCGCGCCTTAACGACCTCGACCACCCGTGGCGGTGTCTATTGCTCTGTGAACATACATAACCATGTAAATAAACCATGCTACAGTAGAGAACATCATTAAAAGTGGATTAACAATACAATCAAGAATGTTCTGTAAAACCAATTCAGAAATTCATGACTTTCGTTGTCATGCGACTGTAATTTTTGGGTTGGTCCTGGTGGTGTAGGGCAGCCATACTTGCCTCCTAAACCCAAAATCGCGGGTTCAATTCCAGGATTGATAGATTTTTTTCGGGCGTAAAAGTCCTAAATTTGGCTTCCTTCGGAATGGAAGTAAAGCCGTGGGTCCCGTGTCGTACATTTACGACACGAAAAAGAACCTCAAGCCTGAAGGAAGAGGCTTCTGAGAAACTTTTGTCGGCCGTTTCACGTCCTGAATTGAATGGCGTCGTTGATGACCTGAGATAAATAAACCAAATCAATCAAAAAACGCAATTCTTGGGCTATAGTAACCCCGTAAGGTTTTAATTTTACATTTTTTGTAAAAGTTATTATAACGCGTACTTCTTATGCTACCAGACGCAACGATTTATTAATGATGCCCCAGCTGTTCTTCTGTTACAACTCTACGTTTGAACCTAAGAGTTCAGCATTTCCGTTTCTTTATCTATTGACAAATTTTCTAACTGTCGAAAGTCAGGGAATTGCCTACACACTTGTCGGTATAAATCTGTTTTGTTATACATAAATAATCGTTTTTGTATAGTAACATTTTCAGCCTGCATTACGGTTATCTAAATAAACAATTTAATGCCCACACAACGCATGCACTTTAAAGTAAATCAGCAGAAATACCCCTAACACTTCAAACTGTACAAAGCAACGACCGGTAACATAGATCCTATTGCTGACACTTCAGCCTGTGCAAAGCATTTCCCGTGAACGTGTGGGCTCGCACAATACAGAAGGTAAATATCTGAGATGCCGCTGATCACCTGGCGATCTAACGGCTTCCTCCCACCCGGTTTCTCGGATCAAGCGTGACTTGAGCTCTCCGTAGATTGATGTTAAAGTTGAAAATTTGGTGAAATATTGTAAATTATTTTTTGAAAAATTAATAATATATATTTGGAGAATTAATTATTTATAAATTTAATAACATATGGGAACACTTTTTGGTAAATTAAATAAAATATTCTTAAAATAAGCACAAACGTTTTATTTAAATACTTACTTTAGAAACGGCGAAACAAAATGCGTAAAACACGTAAATGTTAAAATGTCAAAGTTGCTTGTACCCCCTTAAACTTAGAAGACACGTAATGCGAACGGAAGTCGGGCTGTTTTCGTTATAAATTTCCCTTTTTTGGGGGGGGGGTGAACTGCATCCAGTATACTTCCCAAAGTGAACTTCTTGTCCTTAAGGATTCAGGAGTGACCAAATACGGGCACAGAAGAAACGCGAGTAACATAAAGAAAGTAGAAGGAGAGCGAAATATGGTCTCTAGGGAAGATGGTTGATCGGAAAATATTGGAACTTGGGGCGAGGGAGAGGGGGTGATGCAATGCTGCAGGGCTTCCTCCACTTTTCGGCGAAGTCAATAGCTTTCTCGCTGATGAGCGATGGAATACCCCACAGACAACATCTGAAAAGCATGGATTTGAATCTTGTCAATACAGTGACGCAACATATGTCCGATAAAAATCACAACATCGGCATAGCAGGAACTTTTCATAAAACATCTGGTCACAATGAACACAACCCACTGTCAATAGATATACACAATATATTACCTACGGACGAATCCATATGAAATCGGACACCAAGGAAACTTAACAAATTGGTATTGCTAATCACAACGTATACAACATGATGCTCTTGTTATAAGGACCAAAATAATTTAGTGCCAAAAATTGTGATATTTAAATAATAACGTAAGTATTTACAGGGTAAGTCAATAAGTAAGTTATGATGTGAGGTATTTCATGTTTGAAGAGACAATAGTCACTAGATGACAGTATTTATCCGGCGGCGCCTGTGATTAACTGTAAAGCCCTCGAGCAGCGCTTTGTTCAGCAATTTTGTGACGAAAGGTGTAGAATAAAAAAAATATTCATAAGACTTTAGGAAGTGTCTGTCACGTCAAGCTGTTTACAATTTTCTGAAGGGCGGACACTGCGTTGGTCTGTCAACAGAGATTGTCACACAGGCGAATTTGCAACCTGTTGAAGTCAGAAGGGTAACTATAGACACTATGTCCGCTGCTATTGATTGTTCACAGAGCACGGCCTACTTCATAATGTATGCACGTTAGTGTTCACAAAGTCTATGCACAACCCTACAACAAAAAATGGAAAGAATAAGCCAGGCATTACAGCATCTCAATCGCTACCACGATATACCAGCCTGAATCGTCACAGTGATGAACCTTGGGTTCATTATTACCACCCGAGACAAAGCGTGCGTCACTGCAGTGGAAACATGTACATCACCTGCGGGAAAGAAGAAAACAATTGAAGTGACAACCTCCGCCGGGAAAGTAATGTTCATAGTCTTCTGGGATCAAGAAGACATGCGGCTTATGGCATACCAGCCTCGAGAACAAACCTAAAGTGCCGACTTCTACTGTAACATCCTCAGGAAACTTCGCAAAGTCTTTCATCGGAAGCGACCAGATGTGATAACGTGCGTCCTCATATTGGCATCAAAACAAATGAGACAGACGCTGCAAAATTTCAATTGCTCCACTAGTGTAGTCCTATCTTGCTTCAAGCGACTTTCATTTGTTCGACCATATTAAGCACTATATTTCGGATGAACGATGAGGCGATAGAAAGAGAACTCTCCGCCTGGTTCCTACAACAACCCCTAAGGTTTATGTGCTGCGTTGTTACTGATACCAATAGCCAACCACAATTAAAATTTTAATTCCTTTTACCCGAAAAGTTCTACTAATGAGAACACTTCATTATGATGTTATCCTGGGTGTGCAAGAAAATCCAAAAGTTTCTACTAAAAATTCGTCGTTAGAATGAAATATTAGCCAAAACGGGTGGCTGAGGTCGTTAAGGCACGGACTCATGAGCGGAAGGTCTTGGGTTCGAATCCCACCAGGACCATCCTCCCTGACTGAGGTTTTTTCCAGGTTTTCCTCAGTCCTCATAAATGGCAAATGCCGGGGAGGTACCCTAAATTTAGGCCTGGAACGTTTCCTTCCTTAAAAAAAAAAAAGCATTTCCCAATATGTCATTTCATTTCATATGGTCACCGCCTGTTGTGCCTCAGTAGTAAAAATGGACGTTAATCACTATTAAAAAATACCACAATAAAAATTCTTAAAAGTTCCAAGAAACATCCTTATAAAATTCAGCTTTTCTGGAAATTTAGAGGACGATCCCTGTAGAAGAATGCAGTTTTATGTATTAATGATGAAGAACATTAACAACAGTCCAGTTTTTCTAAATAATTGTATTCTCAGACACACTCTGTTTGAATGTATTTATCAATAGACACAACTGCCGATACTGGTCAGACGTAAGAGAACCACACTCAGTATCCATAAAAACTTAATGTACGGACTGGTATTGTTTACAATCATATCATTAGTTATTTCTTCATTAAAGAAATGCTAAGATATTTTTGGATTTGTTTCGAAATCACATAGTTTCGGCTATCGCAAATTTGTTTCCACACCCAGTTAACCATGTGCTACCCAGAGATGGCATCTATTTCCAACAAGGTGGAACTGCAGTTCACTATAAACAGAATGACGTCAGCAAGTAGACCTGGTTTTTGCATATCGATGGATTAGTAGGAGAGGTCACATACTGTGGCCAGCAAGATTCCCAAATCTATCGCTTTTGGATTTTTTATGGGGTCATTTGATTCTTTTTGATTCGTTTTATTTAAGGACGCTCTTTAACATCTCAGATCATCAGCGTCCCATTCAATTCAGAGCGTGAAACGGCCGATAAATTTTGCTCAGAGGCCTCTCTTTCAGACTTGAGGTTCTTTATCGTGCCGTAAATGTATGACGCGGAACTCACGGCTTTACTTTCCTTCCGAAGGAAGCCATACTTAGGATTTTTACGCCCTGGCAGGGTTTGAACTCGCGATCTTGGGTCTAAGAGGCAAACATGATTACCACTACACCACCAGGATTGACATGGGGTCATTTGAAGGCAATAATATCGAACAATGGAAGCGGTGCAAGGCATTCCTAGATCCTAGTTAAGTAATTCTTTAAATATTTTCTAAGATCGAGTGTCAAACATCTGAGGACTGCCAGTTTGAAATCAGAATTTAAACGTTCAGCTAGGTTAGTTCGGTTTTTGTTAAGGAAGGAGTGTTTTATATTCGCCACACATTTTTGCTTGCTTGATTTAGCAACAATAAATTTGCACAGAAGTATCTATTTTGGGTACGTTTTGAAAAGCACTTAATGAGCATTATTCTAAAATATGAAATTAAATATGGTATTAAAATTAATATAAAAGAGTTGGAGTTGTAGAAAAAAGTGGGTAATATAATTTTTTTAGTTTTCGGTATACAGTTATTCTCACATACCAAGTTTAATATCACTGAACAAAATGCTTCAAAAGATGAGGAGACCTTTCACTAACCCTATATATCAGATGATGGCCTATTTCAACAAATTACTTATATCGTCTCCTATAAGGATGATAATCGGTCGTTTCTGCCCTGCAAAAACACCTAAAAGATTAATTTCCCAGGTATAAGCAACTGCAATGTAAATTCTATGCATATTCATACTTAGCATAAACGAAACCTACAATTAAAACACTCTATAAATGTCAGGGTCTCTTTAAAGACCACAAACAGGACTCTAGTGCACATACCGTGTAAGTTCTTCAAAAGATGCCCGTTACTGATGCTATCGGTAGGGCATGTCGAAGTGGGGTGAGCTGGAAACGGACCATTGCCTTTTATAGTGTCGTTTCGCTAGAGGGCACTTTCCTATCTGGAGCCTTCGGTAGATTGAGTCATAATTTTCACTTTATCCAGCCATGCATTTTTGGACAAAAAAAAAGCGTTTCACAAATGCTTGTGGAACACATGGATCTGCTGTAAGGTATCCATACCGACTTTTATAACCTTCTATCAAAAATTCAAAACTTATTTTCTGTTGTGTCTTACAGTATTTATAAATTCAGTAATGGACTGGATATTCTTTTGTTTTTTTACTTCAAGATATGACGGGCGTGTCTGACCGAGAAGATACAAGATTTAAAAGAACTGTTTTTTTCTCCCCAACATACCTTGTAAATCAAATACATTTTTGTCCAATGACTTTGCAACTTTGTAGTACTTTCGGTACTACATGAAGTTTTGCAGCAATACTCTCAAAGGTGTGTGAAGACGCATTATTGTGATGAAAGAGAATTTTCTTTATCTCAAGATGTGGACTTTAGGCCTGGATTGCATGCTTTAGCTGGTCCAGTAGTGAAGCGTAATACTCCTCGGTGATGGTTCTGCCCTTCTGGAGCTAGTCTACGAGCACCACACTATAAAAATCCCAGAAAACTATAGTCATGACTTTTCCTGCAGATGGAACCGTTTTTGCTTTTTTGGTGCACTTTCACCTGTTGCCGCTCACTATTTGGACTGCTCTTTCGTCTCTGGCGTGCAGTGATGAATCCATGTTTCATCTACTGCTATAAAACTTCAGAGAAACTCTCTGAAATGGCGTTTAATGTCCTGAAAACTCTACAAATCATACATCACAAAATGCTGTAAGCTGAATTTTGCACCACGATAATGCACAAACGCACATGTCCTTACTGATTACCTCACAAAAATCAATGTTAGGTATGTCGCTCCCTAAGGTGTAAATTTAGCTACTTATGACCTTTTCCTTATCCCCAAATTGAATAAACATCTTCACACTTATGAGTATTTAAGTATGTTGTCAAAATAAATTATAATAATTCTTTATTGAACAGCCTTCATATGATATAACTGCGGTATATCATTATGTGAGCACACTAAAATGGTTCATGTGACGTGTGGGATTCACTGCTTGAATAAAATGTGGGAAACAATTCGATTCTTTTGTCCTGATATGTACAAGTTTAGTGTTGAACGTGATAAAATGTTTAAACTTTTTTTTTCTTCAGTAAAATAAATAAATGTTTATTTTTCCATGTCTCTTATATATTGTAGTATCTGCTTAATGCAGTAGTGTATTAGGCACATACTTTTGAAATCTTTACCTCTTTAGTTACTGAATTGGAGAAAACAGTTTTTAATGGAGATTGTTAAACCGCAGTAACATGAATTTAAAATGTGATTTGGCTTTCATTTCTGCCAATTTTGGTTTCTTGATTCACTCTATACAGAAACTAGAAAGCACAGTAGACACTTTGAGCTATTCATTTATTGAAATACAGTACATTTAAGAGTAACTGAACGCTTTCTCATATTCATAAGTAGAATTCTTAAAGTAAAAATGTAAGGGTATTTTTTTAAAAAATGTCAATATTTATTTTCGTTAAGGCATATAAAAAAATAAATTTAAAAAATGCATCTACCTTATACAAATTGATCATAATATACTTTATATTATAATCAATTATACAGTTTGTGTTTAAATACATTATCAAATCCATATTATTTAGATTTACTACGTCTTTGATAAGGTATATGTTATATAAAATGCAAGTTTCCTGTGTTATTATGAGTGTGAATTCCATTTCTAGTGTCATAACTAGTTATACGCTTTTTACAGCAGTGAACAATGAAAAATATACACATTTATTATAGTAAGAATTTTCTATTTAACAACAAAGATATACAATGTGTATTAAAGGGCGATTTAGATAATATTGATACGAATATAGTTTTCAGGCACAACACATCTTAAACTTTTAAGCAAATACAAATCTCTAAACATACATGATTTATATGTGAATTCTAAGATAATTTCCAGTCTATATATTAAGTACCTAATAAATTAACATCATGAATAAATTATATGATTTAATTTACCTATAACGTTTTGAGTTTTATCCTCATCAATTAGGAAACCAATGACTCTAAGCTAGTTAATGGCCTGTTCCATTGAACCTTCCATCATTCATTTAATATAACATAATTTATAATTTACACTCACCAGCAAACATTGTGGTATAAGAGTAGGTTGATATATAACAAGGTCCAATACCGATTCCTGAGGCACATCCACCTAACCACTTTATAATTCGATTTGCCCCCTCTAATTTCAACATAATGTTTACGATCCATAAGTAGGATTTAAAAAATTGTAAGGTAGTGCCCCGAAAACCACAATAAGAAAAGGTTTGTCAATAATATTTCATGTTCAACAGAGTCAAATGCCATACTCAGCTCATATGCATTAACTAGTGCAAACGTTTTATCTTCAAAAGAATGTTAACCTTAACATCACATGAAGATGGCATCGTTTATATATTTATCACTTCGAAATTCAAACTGGAATTCACATAATATACCATTATCATTAACAATCTGCAATTTTATAATTTTTTCCATTATTTTACCTAACTCGGATACAATAGACATTTATCTATAGTTGGTAATTCGTCATCACCGTAGCCCGTAAGTTAGTCTCAATGTCTTTTCTGTTTGCATGGATATATTTAAGAGTCAGATCGAAATGAACATGTTTCTGTACATTCGCGGTTGTTAAGGCTAGTTTTTATTTTGCCTACTTTGACTATTTTACGGTTTTTTTTTTTTTTGCCTGTTTTGGATCGTTATGGGTTTTTGTGAAAAATTTTAATATGAAAAAAGTTATAAAAATTAAATGGCATGTTCACCTCACAAAAATAATAATTGAGAAACTTGTTATACATTTATTTCTTTTCAAGCAATCAAAAACTTTCTCCTCGGCTCATTCACTGAAGCTCTTTAAATAGCAGAACTTTCACTAAGGAAAAGCACCCATAGTTACCTCAGACATATGAATACCAGAAAATAGAGAGGATGAGGGAAGTACTGTAGTTTTGAATAGTACTGGCGAATGACTTGTATCGATCTGCACGAGCCAATAACAGGAAATTTGAAGTCTAGGTAAATTCTCAGCTGCATAAATATAATAAGCATTTGCAATCGAGAAAGATGAGAGCGGTGCAGCTGTGCAATAAACCGTCCCTACAATGTGTTCAGTACAGAAGTAAGAGAGATACTAACCTGATTCTCCTATAAACGCATAAACAGAAAATGAACTCCATCAGAAACCACTGTGCATCTTTATTTCTTTCGCCAGGACTATTCAAAAGCAACTTTACTTTATCTTGATCAATATTTCCATGATGTCCTGAAAGATAAATGTTCTGCTGTAACTGGTATGTGTCTTACCGAAATAGTTTGTTTTAAATATGCCCCAGTCACTTCAGTGGAAGGAGAACTTTTTTTTTTTCCATGATGAAAAATGTTCTCTCTGACAAGCGGCTTGACTATAACAGTTGATACCTTGAAAAGCATCGTGTTGTTGCTTGTAACCAAGCTTAAGTAGTTTAATTATGTATAACGGAATGATGTGTCTTAAATATCTATTTTCGTTAATGAAAGATATTACTCTCTGTTTTCACTTTTAATAAATGCCTATTTTAATTATATTACTGCTTATTTTCGGTATTAAATGCATTGGGGAAAATGTTTTCATTTAAACATGTATTAATACAGTAGCTTAATGGTAAAGCAATTTCATAAATAAATACTTTTATAATAAAATTAGATATTAACATAAAACATCTCTACTCCTAAATGATCCTGTACATTACATTGAATACCTGATCACAAGTTGTGCTTGTCCATTGAAAAGGTATATCCACTTTAATGAGTCTTACTAGAAAACCTCTAACCTTGACACATGGTTCAGCGATTTTTTATAAAGTTTTTAAAGGCCAAAACATTAGTGAAGAAGCTGGTTGTGTGAATGTCTGTGATAAGCTCCTCTTCTAATTTGTGAAGTTAACATTATGTGATGTGATGTTTGTTTATCTTTCCTTTCATTTTGTGAAAGAGGCGTTTTCTATCTGAAATGCGGCACTCTCCGTACTCGGGAATTACTATCAAAACAACACATTGGATCACCTCGGCATCTACTTCCATTTTGCAAATAAATTTCCTTATTTAACAAAAGATCTACATTAAATACGAGTGTCGCCATTTAATTTTCAGGATTTGAAGAAACTGCGAGAGATATACGGGTACGAGGGTTGTTTTATAAGTCTGGTAAATTACTCTGAAATGGCAGGATATTTTGTTAAGCAGCACCATTTTTGGTAAGAGTGATTTTTGTAACGGTTTTACACAAAATGTCAGCCAGATGGGATATTTAGACATCTAAACTGAACGAGTGCACAATATCCTGCACGAAAAACTAGACCGCCAAGGGGGGGGGGGGGGCGGCATAGTTAAGGCGCGGACTCGTGAGCGGAAGGTCTGGGGCTCGAATCCCGCCAAGACCGTCCTCTATGACAGGTTTTTCCCGGGTTTCCCTCAGTCCTCTTAAATGTCAAATGCTGAGGAGGTACCTTAAACTTTGGCCTGGAACTCTTCCTTCCAGTAAAAAGAAGAACTTCTTTCCGAATTTACCATTTCATTTCAACTGCCATCAGTGTCCACCGCCTTTGGTGCCTCAATAATTGAAACGGGCGTAAACACTATGTGGGAATCCTGTGGCACTTTGAGTGCCGCAATTGCTGATTTTTAAATCGTTTTTAATGCCTGTTTTTACTTCTGAGCCACACAGCCGGTGGTCACTGGTGATTCATGAAATGATATACTGAGAAAGATTTTTATTTTTATTTTGAGAATGAAACGTTCCAGGCCTAGGTTTAGGGTATGTGATGTAGAACTATTGTTTATTGATCTGTGATGGGCAATATGGAAATGGCTATGTTATACCCTGCAATTCTAACCAACTTTGTACATTGGTAATTTTTTCTCGCTCTGTAGTTTTAAATCTGTATTACATTTTCTTCGTTATTATCACACAAATAAAAATTTTCAGTTATTTTAGCATATAAATATCCAAACGCTAGAAAAAGGAAAGGTTTTATGTTTTAAGGAATAAAGGTGTAAAAAAGCAGAGGAATACTTGGCTGTCATCGACAGTAGAGGATCAAAATATGCTGTCACAAGAACCGAATGCAGTAAGAGTTTTATCACTTGCAAACTCTGCTGTCGACAGTGTTGCTGAAATCGACACATTTTGTAGAGGAAGAACATCCTGCTAGAAAATGACCCCCTCAAGAGAAACTGGGAGGTTTCGGAAGTACCCTTGAGGTAGTATGTTTGTCATATTGATGGTCTGCCTCAGAGAAATTGTTCATTCTTTACCCTCCTCTCTAGGAGTCCGCCTTTTCACTGCAGAAACGCTGTAATGTCGACACTGTACCTTACGTCTAATGGTTGCTGTATTTCTGAACAAAACCGTTACAAGAATCACGCTTACCAGATTTGACAGAACTTACCATATTCCTTTTTGTGTACACTTTTAGATTTTTGAGGAATTAAAAAACACTCAACAACCTCATCTTGCTTTAAAATTTCTTCTGGAATGAAATACATTTTCACAGTCAAACATTGCGGAATTAACATTCATTTCCATTTTAATTCTTCAAAAGAAAACCTAAATAACATCGCCATAGAAACAAGTACTAAGAAACCATGCAACATAATACGTCATAACATCACCTTTTGCCGATTTTTAATACTTTTTAAAAATATTTCAATCTAAAATTGGATAAAATTAATCTGCATTCTGAACTGTCGTGAAAATGATCACGTAAGCGGTAGTGAACGTGCTAAACATTCACTCGTGTCACAATTAGGTTGTACACTAACATCAATATCAAAATCGAAGCTACAACACGTTTATTTTTCCTCTCAGTATAGTGTTCAGTCCAGGGATGTTTTTGACATGGCTAACGAACTGTCTCAAGGCCGCGTAGTTTTTATACAAGATGACGAAAGTATTGACGCAGAGAGACGAATATCTGAAAAGCTATTACCTGACTTCTTTTTCCAATCTCTTTCGCCCAGCCTTACTGTTCAAATCCGAGCTTTCCAGGACTTTCACATTTTCTCCTTACACCTTAAAGGCACTTTGTTCGTAGTGGTTATCCATTCCAGCAAAGGGAAAGCCCCCCCAGCATTCCAAACCCGCCTTGATTCTTCATTTGTATTCATTGATGCGCACCTGGGTGAACTCGAGGATCTGAAAGGTCGTGGGCACATAAATGGGTGGATTTGTGAGAATATCACATGTCATGTACCAGACGAGTTGGCTCAAGGTTGATTTCTGAAACTCGCTTTCGAGAATTTAGCGATAACAAATGTCGGACTGGATTCTTTATTTCCACCAACTTAAACTTGAAAGAAGGTACCATCATTTTGAATGGACACCCTCTTAGTGGCATAGTGTAAGCGTTATACTTCACAACCGTATCAAAAATTTTGTCCTCAGAAATTTAGAAGCATTTAAAATATTATAATGAATAAATTAACAATATTGCATTTATTTTGTTTAAATTGCAAGATGTTACTCAAACGCGTGTGTTTTGTTTTTCTAAGTCTGGTAAATGTCATTGAAATGGAGGAAATTTTTGTTAAGCAGCACTAATGTTGGTAAGAGTGCTTCGTGATTTTTAGACAAAATTCAGCTATTTGTTATGTTCAATTATTTACTAAAAACTAACTGAGGTAATCAGCATCAAACGTGACGTAGAAAATGAGGGGAAGGGTTAAAAAGATCAAAACAGGGTTAGATAAAGTTCACGCAGGCCTCTACACCGTTATTAAAGAATGTTTATCTGTGGGTGAATGAGATTAAACATGGTCGAAGGTAAAGCGCCAAGTCACCATAAAGGAAATTATTGAAAAAAAAAAAAAAATCCATGATATCGTAATGCAAGAACGCCGAGTGAAAGTGAGCGAGATATTAAAAATATTTTGCACTAGTAATCAATAAAGATATATTATGTTTCGCACACTTTTAGCTTTAATTATTTTTTCAATCTTTAATTTAATGTATTTACATATCCGCGCCTGCAGGTGGATTTTTCCCTGCGATTGTAGTCAAAAGTTTCAAAAAATTGCATCACGCAGAAGCAGGCGAATTCCTTATCGCGTTGAATAATTTTAATGTAAAATAAATATAACTCCAAATTACACATTATTATTAAATGCAATTGCATGGTATTAGGGAAACAAGATGAGAATTTTTGCAATCTATAAGTTTTCACAAAAAGAAAAATATATTTTTAGAATTATTATTATTATTATTATTATTATTGAGATTAAAACACAAAAATTAATGGTATACTATTAACTACATTAAACATATGATCACTGATATACAAAGCTACACTGTATGGGTATTTTTAAACATTTTTAAATATAACCATGTTTATAAACTGAGCCCTTGATATCATCTTTACATTCACTAAAATAGAGAAAAATAACAGAAAGTTTCGAGTTACATTGTGTATTTAAGATGTTCACATGTTTCAATAAAACGAAAACATGTTACTATTTAAAAGCAATTGCAATGTATTAAGCAAATTAAAACAATCGAAAGTTCTATCGATTTTCATTGGCTTTGAAATTTAATTTAAATGTTATTAACATGTAACGTAAACGTTTTCTGAAGGTTATTACAGAACGCTCTTACATACAAATATAATTCTCAAACACATTTTAAATTAAATTTCACATTTGCTATCTTCACTATGATGCTTTTGTTAAATATAAAACATTTAAAAGTGCCACTGCTAGAGCTATTTTTAAATTTCTCAGTAACTCCCACTAGTTTTTAAGGAATACCCGTACTGTTAATGACTCGATTGCCCACGTTTTCAGAAAGAAATGTATTAATTTATTTTAAACAAACCTACTTAGTTTCGTTGAGATAAAGGAAAAATTTCGGCCGCTAGAGCTAGTTTTTAAAACATTTTCGCTTTAGTTTAACCCCCCCCCCTCCCAATGGTTCAGTTTTGTTTGTTAAATACATAGACTATTAACACGTGTGTATACGTGTGGTTGTGTGTACACAACCAGTTTCATCCATTTGTTTATGTTTTAATCTACATGCAATCTTATATTGAATGTTAATATTCTCTGCACAGTATACATTAAATACGTGAACCATAATAGTTCATTCGTAATAAAATAAATCATTTTTGGTACTGTCTACATTATTTTGATTAAATACAAAGGTGAGAGAACAATCAAAATGGTGGTATTTTCTTTTAACATAAAAGGATACTCTTCTTTCCTTCCTTCCCATAAATAGTAAGTAAGTTCTTTGTGTACATCTTAATATTACGAAAAGGAATACAAGTATAGCCTGGTTAATATTAAATACGGTACTAAGAATACAAAGGCGGATTGATAAGCATATAGTAAATAACATTTTTTTCCAAAAAAGAAAAAACTATTTCTCAATATCATCTTACATTTGGTCCAGCAAGATTCCAATTCTTTTATTCCTTCAAGGGGAGGGGGGGATCTTTCGGACATTGCAATATACTCCAGCACAGCTATCCTCTTCATTCGACGAACATTTCTTATTCCCAAGCCAATTTTTGAAGTAACGAAAGAGAGAAAAGTCACACGGGGCCAATCTGCGGAATAGAATAGGTGGGGAATTAATTCGAAGCCCAGCTCGTGCACATTTGCCTTCGTAAAGGCTGACGGTAAGCAGGCCAATTGTCCCGATGAAGGGGAACTTTTTAAGCGCCAAATTTGCTATCTTTTGCTTCAATGCAAACGGTCCAGTAATATTGCGTAATAACAGATAATCCAAATAGTCGATCATGATGACACCCTGTGAGCCCCAAAAACGGTTGCCATCACTTTTTCCGCCGAAAAAACGATTTTTGCTGTTTTCAGTGCACATTTACCTTCCCCAACTGTTTTGTCTCCAGTGTGAAGTGGATACAAGTTTCGTCTACAGTCACAAATCGACGCCAGAAGTCATTCGGATTATACTGCAAATTTTCCAAACACGATTTTGAAACTTCCTTTTTTTGGCCTCGAGTCAACAAACGCGATATCCATCATACACTCAGCTTCTTTATGCAGAATATTAAGTACCCGTCCAAATGACATCTCACGAATCTTAATGCAACTGTCTTCTATCACGATAAAAGACTTTTATCAACCATTTCTTGATAAGAAAGGTCTGATACATTCATCATCTTCTGTGCTCGTACGACCACGATTAAATAAATTTATCTAATAATAAATGGTCTTAAGCGCTAGTGCAGAGTCCCCATGAACTTCCTTCAGCTCAGTTTGTGTCTGGGCCGCTGTTCAGTTTTTTAAATAAACATATTTTATTACTCCACGACATTCATCTTTATCTATTTCTACAAAACGGTTACACCGTCACTTAAGATATCTGCCAACAAAGAACTACCCGTTGCATCTTTGTTAAAATTTGAACAAAACGTTACAAGAATCACGTTTACCTGATTGCCGCTTGACCAGATTTGTCAGACCAAACTTGTCAATCAATGCTTGAAATTCTGACGAGTTCTGCAGGAACCATGTTACAGATTTGAAGAGTTTTGCATTTAACCGCTTTCTGGTCTTTCTGGAAGCACCGTCGATAAGTTTTGCTCAAACTAAGAATGTCAGTAAGTACAGGTTTAAATGACCAGATAATTCTTCCCTTCTTTTCCTGTTTCTTCCTGTAGAAACGTTTTGCACAACTGATCTCGTTTTTTTATAAATTTCAGAAGCATATATTGCATTATTTATAGGAATTTAATAGCAGTCATTTGCCTTTGCAAAGCATTTAAGCATCTGCTATGAAAGATTTTAAATACCTATGCCACATACACAAGCACCATGCTGGATGCTGTGTGAAACAGAGATCAACTTAGCCACATAGAAGTGTTGCAGTACGCAAAGAAAACGTACCGTGTAAAGTTTAATTAAATGTAATATCGTATAATTTGTTACTGCAAACGGAGAGCGGTATATTTGAAAGCAGAAACACCCCACCTCCCTTCTTTGGACCCATACTGCCGGAAGTCAAACCTGAGTGAAACACCTTCTTGTCTGAATGGTTTGCAGCTTAAGAGGGCTGGGGTGCAGGACGGAGATTGCTTGTGGGGTTGTTTATCTCGAAACACGTTAATTAACTGCTGCCCTTCTCGCTCCCAAAGGATGCCTCCCCCCTCCCGTCCTCTTCCGTTTCAGAGCGGCGTGAAAAATAACATTTCCACGTGAAAACATTGTTTTTCTCTAGAACGGGGCGGTAGCACCTGCGGCACACCGGAGTAATTCCCTGTTTTGGGAACAAATGTGCTAAAAGTTAGGGAATCTTTGTGTTAATATATTTTAAACGAAAGTTGTACATTCTGTATCACTGGGCCACATCGGCACTTTTTCTTTTTCATTAACGGTATTCGATGTATCTACGAGGGTAGGTTTATAAGTTTCCTGCCTCGCTGACAAGGATTTTCGCCTTCACAAAATCCTCACTAAAGAAGGACTTACTCCAAATGAAATTAAACAGCGATTGGACGGTGTATATGGGGAAGCATCTCCCTCATATTCTCTGTAAAAGAAACGACCAAACTTTTTCGAATGAGTCGAGAAAGCATTGAAGACGAAGAGCCTGCAGGTCAGCCCTTGGAAATGCTCATTCCTGAAAACATCGTCTTGTGGAAGGAGAAATTATGGAAGATCGACGGCTCAAAGTTACAGAAATAGCAGCAAGATTGGGCCTTTCTAAAATAACAGTATTTCGAATTATTCATGAACATTTAAACATGAATAAGGTTAGTGCAAGATGGGTGCCTAGACTTCTTTCCTCAGTGCAAAAGCAGCAACGAGTCATCTGTTGTCAGACATTTTTGGAGCTCTGCCGTGGCAACAAGAAAGAAGTTCTGCAAACCATTGTTATAGGAGATGAAACTATGGTCCTCTACTATGATCCCTTATCCAAAAGAGAATCAATGACGCGGCATAAACCTGGCAAATCACCGCCTGTAAAGGCCAAGGTCACTCAGTCAATCAAGGAGATCATGGCCACAATCTTTTGGGACTGTGAAGAAATACTCTTCATTGACTTCAAGGAGAGGAACACCACAGTAAATCCTACTGCACAGACTACGTGCTTCCATCAAAGAGAAAAGGCCAGGAAAATTCGAGTGGTGGTGTGCGTCTTCTTCACGACAACGCGCCTTTGCCCAAAGCTCTTATTGCAAAGGAAGCTGTGAAGAAATTTGACTTCAGGGAGATCGATCATCCACCCTACAGCTCAGATCTAGCTCCCAGTGACAGTTTTCTCTTATCAGAACCCAAGAAGGATCTTCGAGGAAGGAAATTTAAGTGTGACAAAGAAGAGATGTATTCTGTTTCTGCCCATTTTGCAGGTAAGACTTCTGATCACGTTGGGGGGGGGGGATTGAAATGTTAATTCAAAGATATGAGAAGTATATTGCAATAAGGGGTAACTATATTAAAAATTGAAATATAGTTTTTGTCTTTATCATACGTAGAAAATGGTTAGGCCGGAAACTTATGGACCTACTCTCTTTATCTATATCAATACTTCGTCTTTATAAAACGTTTAAATAAATACATTTGATTAATTTGTTGTGGCCTCTGTAAAAGTATGAGCCAGGAACATACCCAAATAGCGTTAAAAAAAAAAGCAGTTTTAATTTTGTGCCATCTTGCTGAGTAAACTCCTATAGCTTTCGGTTGATGAGGTCCGAATCGTTTCACTTCCCATTTCACAGTTAAACTTCGACTCGGAAATGGAGTCTTCATTTATTGTCATAAAACGATACGCTTTTTATTACTGAACAATTAACACTGGAAAGTAAACTTTTCAGTGATAAACAGGAGGAAGTCACCCATTTTCAAACAAAATGTGGTAATAACCCCTGGTCTATTATACGTGGTGTTAGTAGCCTTTCAACATTTTGTTCCTTAGAAAAGAGAGAATACCTAGCGCTGGCCGTTGGATGTCTTCCTGCGGGCAAAGATAACGCAGAAATAATCAGGAGAAAGGGTGATTCATCTTGGAGGTGGACAAATATAAATCTTTGCTGGTCTTTTTTTTTTTTAACAGTGTTTAACGCCCATTTTTTACTACTGAGGTAGTATCATCATAAATGTATCATCAGTGTCCACAGGCAGTGATGCCTCAGTAGTGAAAATGGGCGTTAAACATTATTAAAAATGATTGAATACATGACCATGTAATTTTGTAATACATATATTTAACGCCCTTATAGCAATTTATCCGATAGACATTGATGATACGAGGGTAGGTCCATAAGTTTCCGGCCTCGCCAATAAGGCTTATCCCCTTTGGCGTCATACCTTATCTGTTAAGTAAATAATTGCAGCTGTAACTTCCTCTCCGCTGTGTTAAGTGTGCATAAAGTATATATAGAATTTTATACCAATAAAGGTATACCTACTACTAGTACTACTATTACTACTACTTACTACTAATACTACTACTACTGCCTACTACTACTATTACTGCTGCTGCTAATACTAATACTTATAGCTTCAAGAAGTAATTGTATTGTATATACGACATTTTAGTTTTAAACTTTTCTAAGTACGACATATTTTATGAAAGACAGAAACACACGTGCAGAATAAATTGTGAAATATTCAAAATAACAGCCGAATTTACAGGCGTTTCTGTATGTCTGTAAATTCGGGAGCCAATACCAACAAAGGAGGGGCAAGAGGGAAAAAAACGGAGTAATAATAAATTACTATAAAGTTACGATGGACAGATTACAAAGGGTGTAATGAATTATCAAGAATCAGGGAAACAATTTAAACACCTTCTGTAATATTTCTTTAAAGTACCTGCAAAATAATTAATAATATCATGTCATAATTACTAAATGTTCACAACACCTGCATTTCCTTGATGTATGCCTTCTAAACGACGAGTCAGAGAAGGTATTTCATTATGAAACTTATTTCTTCCTGCAATTTGTCGCAGAGATCTTGACTTGCTTAGTGTTGTCATTAATATACAGTTTCATAATCATCAGTCAATATTCTTGTTTAATGCAACAGCAATCACTCTGATAAAACTGGGGACTAACGTTCTTGCAAAAGCACGTGACGTATCGGGTGGTGCACATACATAGTGACTTTTATGAGAAATAGGTTCTTCTGACCGTTTACTTATACCTTCCCGGTTCAAAGTGCTCCACAAACTTACGGGTATATTCGTTTTCACCGCGACTGCAAACGAAATCTCTTAGAGATAATAACCACAAATAAAACATCAAGCGTAGATCCCCATCAGCCTTTGTTTAATGTTTTTAAGCATAAAATGCTTTAAGCAAAGTTATAGGGCATTAATGTTGAAGTTTTGGGGTATCGAATTTCCTACGAGAGTATTCCCTGAAAGGGACCCTGCTCGTTATGTTTGACAGATTCCTGTCTTCCTATGAAGGTTCATTAATAAGCCTGGTAAATTTCCATGAAATGGCAGGAACTTTTATTAAGCGGCATCGTTGTTAGTAAGATTTGGTTTTTATGAGGTTTTAGACAAAATTTCAGCCAGATTTTATGTTCAGTTAGTTGTCGACAGATATTTGAAGTGACCGGTGTTAAACATGCCGTAGAAAATGGAAAAAGAATGAGTTTCTTGTTCTTATTAAACATTTCCATGAAAGAAGAGTTTGGTGAAGTTCATGGGGATTCTGCACCGATTGTTTCTGGATGAATAAGTTTAAACGTTGTGAAAGTGCGCCCTGGCCGCCCAGTTGAGGTCATTGAAAAAGGCCATAATATCCTTAATGGAAGTGCGCGAGACTGTAGACATCTCAACTGAACCAGTGCACAATATCTTGCATGAAAAATTAGAAATGACAAAGCTGTGTGCACTTGGGTACCGGAATCGATGACCAGACTAAAAACGCGAGCGGAAGATTTTTTCAACACAGTGTCTGCCACTGGTTATTACAATCCAAAAAAACTTCTTGCTCGTGACTATGAATGATACTTGGGGTCTACGATTAGACTCCGGAAACAAAGCAGCAATCGAAACACTGGTGAGAAGGCAAGGACTGTTTTATCGACTGAAAATTGATGGTCAGTATTTTTAGAATTCCAAGTAATGCTGATAGATTACTTGAAAAAGGTAACACCATACTTGGGCCCTGAAATGCTTCACTTTTGGATCATTTGAAATATGCATTGAAGGAAAACGACAAGATTGGCACACAACAAAGTGCTGTTTCACCAATACTCCAATCACAATGGCCAATGTACATGAATTAGGCTTCCAATTGCCCTAATGAATTTGACTTGATAGGAAGAAATGCTCATTAAATGTGGAAGCGATCGTCGCCCTAAATTAGTATTTTATAGAGTTTGACATACTATTTTTCTGATGAGATGAAAAAATTGCAAACTCGCCATGCTAAGTGTAGACGTCTATGTTCAGAAACAAAATGAGTGTATTAATATGAAAAAATAAGTTTTACTTCCATTTTTACTACACTCCAAACCGATGAGACCATAATAACGAGCTTTTTCTATACCTGAATATTTTCATTGGTGTTAGAATGCCAAATTTTTTATGTGAATGTTTCAGGATAAAGGAATTTTAAAAATGTAATTCTATTATGAATGAAAATAAACATTTGAGTCGGTAGAGTTTATTGGCGTGTGAACGCATATTTTGCGTTCCCGCCCCCTCCCCTTTTAAAAATTGTAATGGAATCGTACGACCCTCTATTTGCAGTTTTAAATATAAAGCTGCAACCATCTGAACACGACAGGGTGGAACAAAGTCCCTCAGGAGCTGGAATGACTGAGGCGGTAACACTTGGAAGTCGCATTCGGGAGGTACCAGGTTCAAAACCTTGGGGATGGCCGTGCTATCGTCGTTTTTTTTTTTAATATTTTTATTTATTGGTGGTTTCCCCTCTCATTTAAACGAATGTCGGATATATCTTTCCTTTCCGCGAATTTTCCACTCTTCCAATTGATATAGTTGAATTTCTTTGGTTCTGTTACAGGACCAAGGCAAGTGCCAGGCAAGGTGTGCTGGTCTGAGTGAGGTGTTTGACTTATTAGAGGTTCGAACTCCTTGGAGCGGAGTCTCTGCCGGGTTAGTTCCGTGTCTCACCGCCCCTCGGCCTGGACACAAACGACCAGCTCTAAACAAGGCTGAAGTATCGAAATATTCTCATCAATTCTTATCAATGCAATCTTTTGTGAAGAACTTAATAACAGCTCGATACTCCATTTTGAACATGTCACATAGCCTCCTTTATGCAACTATATCTGAACAACTGAACCCAGTTACAGCTGCAATTATTTAGTTAACAGATAAGGTATGGCACTATATAAGGATTTTATGAAAGCGATAATCCTTATCGGCGAAGCCGGAAACTTATGGACCTACCCTTGTATAATGCATTTGTAACAGAAAACGGCAATATTAGATACAAGCCGTACTTTAATTGCACTTAACCTAACTTATCATTGTACACAATCCTTATTTATTCTTTGTTTATATGTATTCCTACTCTTTATCATCACTTTCGCTAATAGTTAGCATATTTGGGTCAACTGACTTCCAAAATCATTAAAAAATAATAATATTTGTGCTGATGGTTGGAAGTTACCAATATTCCCACACTTGTAGGGAAATTTATACAAATCCCTACTGATATTAATACTTTTGTGGAACAGAACAACGAAAAATCTCTTGTACACTTGTAAGTACGCAGTTGTAAAGTACAAGCGTAACAGATACCCTTTAAAAACGAATTTTACTAATAACTTCAAGTAAGTCTATACGCTTGAAAAGTATTAAACTATAATTTTGTGGAGCAGTGTCTTGTTCTGATAGAGATATACCAGGTAACCGTAATATGGATTAGAGATGGGTTATATTCCGCTCCATTTTAAACGTTCTTCTTTGAATATATTTAAACTTGGTATTTGCTTATAACAGTTTCTCTATACCGGATACATTAATAGTTAAAGCTGTAAATGATACTCGGGTAACTGACTGCATTCATCGCATGTACCCTTTGTCAATCGGATGACCTCAATAAACACGAACAAATGTTATAGTTTGTTAAACTTAGTGATGTGTTGTGCTAAATATATACTGTAGTATGCATTGGGTATTTGATTAAAGCAAGCGGTAATGCATTAAAAATGGACACAAAATAAAATATAAAACGTGTAAAAACAGGAAAGGGTAAATATTCCATAGTATGTGTATTCAACCACTGTTTTAAAAATTCCTGGATTTTTTAATTTTTTTAAAAAATTAAAGCTTACCTTTAGGTTAGAATCCCTCGAAATAATCTCGTCCTCAAGTGATACACGGCGTTTGAGCTTCTGAAAGCAGTCCTCATACAGATAATTCGAGAATATGCGAATTTTTGTGTACATATTTTGCTTTTATCTCCTCAGCTGGGTCCAATCTTAGTCCTTTCATCTTGGATTTCCACTTTGGAAATACAAAAGGTGCTAAGTCAGGAGTGTATGGAGGATGGAGAGGAATTATAATCTCTTTCTTCGAGATAAAACTGCGAACAAACACTGGTGCGTAATGCCATGAATTGTCTCTCCACACCCAGACTCACACACACCGTCAGTCCTGGTGGTGTAGTGGTTACCATACTTGCCTTCTACACCCAAGAACGCGGGTTCGAACCCGGCGAGGATCGATGGATTTTTTCGGGCGTAAAAATCGTAGGTATGGCTTCCTTCGGAAGGGAAGTAAAGCTGTGGGTCCCGTGTCGTACATTTACGGCACGAAAAAGAACCTCAAGCCTGAAATAGAGGTCTCTGAGCAAAATTTGTCGGCCGTTTCACGCCCTAAATTGAATGGGACGCTGATGACCTGAGATGTTAAAGAGCGTTCGTAAATAAAATAATTCAACATTATAAAAAATCTTCTCTAAAGTCTTTGTTAAGCATTTTAGAGGTTTCACGCAGAGTTTATGTTAATGTAGTGCTGATTTTAATAATGGAAGAACGCTGTTGCATAGAAAGTAGCGTGGAACTCGACTGAAATAAGATAGCACTGTGTGGTAAATGGTAGGCGTTTTAACATACGTGGTATAAATGTAAAATAAACCCAAGCAATTTGCCGCCCATCATGATAAACAATAATGCTCATATATTATACCAGCACGGCAAAATGGGTGTTTGTATAGACTCTGATATTGATTTATTTATGGACGCTCTTTAACATTTCAAGTCATCAGCGTCCTATTCAATTCAGGGCGTGAAACGGCCGATAAATTTTGCTGAGAGGCTTCTTTTTTTCACGTGTGAGGTTTTTTATCATGTCGTAAATGTACAACACGCGACCCCTACTTTACTTCTCTTCCGAAGAAAGAGATACTTAGGCCCAAAAATCCATTGACCGTGACCGGGATCGAACCACGGCTTACAGCGAAAATATGGTGACCACTACACCACCAGGACTGATCCGATCTAGAATGACACAGCCATGTAACCCATACGTGCAATAAAATATTTTCTTTCATTCACACTTTAAAACACGAAGCAAAAGATCGACCCCATAATCTCAAAAATATCTCATTTAAGTGTTTGTTATGCCTCGCTTTGATTATTGTGATGTCTGATCTGAATACTGGACAGATCGACAGATTACAACGCGTTCATTCGTCTTCAACATTTGTAAAGTTGATCATGTGACACCCTAAGCAATCGACTGTCATGGCTGCCTCTAAAAGAACTTAAGACTTTCCATTCCCTCAAGCTCCTGCTCAAAACCCTCCGTATCTCCATCTATCAGTATACAGCCTCTCGCTTCGTATATCTGTCCCTACTCGAGCCCGGAATATGACTTTACTGTCACCGAACACACTTTTACTGAACCTCATTCAGCGTGTCAGTTCCCAGAATTTGGAACCCCCTTCCTCCTGAAGTTAGAGATTGTCGGACCACAAAGAAATTTAATCCAGATTAAAATGTCAATTCTTCCCCCCTTTTTGTACTCGTGGAAATTTAATGAAGAACAACTGGAATTCTAACACCGGCTTTATCACCTTTTTAACTGCATTTAAAATGAGTAGTAATTACATGCATTATATATATATATATATATACCTTTAATTTGGCCTTTTTCTCCTTTATTTTATATACAGAGGGTCCCAAAAATGTATGCAGACTTCAAGCAAAGAAAAACTGTGTTAACATAACAAAAGTGAATTCACACAAACCGAAAATGGTGAGCACTAATCATCTTAGACTATTCCAGTTACAATAGTTGCTAAAATGCCCACCATCGGCGACGATACACTTCTGAATACGTTGAACTACTGATTGAGCAACGTTTGCGAAAGTGCCCTCAGCGATTGCAGCACATGTCGTTTCAATTTCTTCCCGAAATGCTGCCAATGTAGCTGACTCTCTATAGTATACAACATCCTTAAGAGTTCCACATAGGTAGAAGTCCGGAGTTGGATCCGGAGAACGCGGTGGAAACTCACGTGCATATTGCTTTGTAGATTTCTGCGATGAGTGCTCAGAACGTCCCAAAACCATAGCCGAAGACGCGGGCTATGCGAGGTCTTCCAAAACTGCCCCTGTGAACATCGCATACGGTACCATGAGTCTCCAACTTGTCTGGAATGCGTGCTATTTTTACTCGCATTGGCGGTTCTGTTCTGTACACACGTTTCTATTACCTTTGAACGTCAACAATATTCTCAATTTTGCAATACCACTTCAAAATTCTTTTCCGCTGTTCAAACGATAATCTTATCTCCGTTTTGTTGTAGCAACGCTAGTATAACGTAAAGTGAGTCACCTCTCTTTACAGAACATCATACAATAATCTTGGCTTCATTTGATCATTGTTTATTTACCTATCACGTAGCAACGCTATCATAATGTATGTGGGTCACATCTATTTACAGAACATCATACTAGGCATTACTGTTGTTTTTCGGTTCAACTTTGAAATATGTTAAATAGATATTTACTGTGAAAGTGGATATACATTGTTTGGCACTATCGGTATATATACTCGTAAGTGTGTAAATTGAAGTTTTATATATATGCGCCATCGAATTTAATGCTCACCCCAAATTCGAAAGTTAAAATCATAAAATTAGTTTTTAACATATTGTTGAGATATGCACGATCGTTTCATAAAACAATCAGAACATAGAATTTATAAGTGGACTATTGTTACATCTTGGTGCACTAGGACAAAATCCATCACTTGTGCTGTTGCCAAGTCAGTTGGTGTAGGTCACAGAAGAAACATTTATTTCTTATGGTATCGCTAATCACACGTTGTCTTCTTTTCATGTTCGAATTCCAAAACGTTTTCTTCAATGTCAGGATGTCTGTGAGGACCAGTAAATTTCTTCCTACTAGCTTTAGTTATAAATAATGCCATTTTCTGTTGTCTTCATAAGCGAAAGTTGCTCTAAGCTACATCGAACTCTCTTTCTGCCTTTCTGTTATCATTTTTTTCAGTATAAAGAATTACTTTGCGCTTGAAAGAAGCATCATAAGATGATCTTCTCTGTTTGCCCTCCATTTCGTGACCACCTACTGTTCCAACGCTCTATGCCGATAAAAAATGTAAGGAAGTCAAGAATTTCAGCAGAGTATTATGGCGTAATAAACTATAAATTTGAATGAAGTTACCGGCGAATTACGGAACGGATTAGCATCCAAATCATTGCGCGCCACAATTTTGAATATTACAAAAAGGGGCGCATTATTCGCATAAATAAGGGATGTTCTATTTTTGCTGGTTTATTTTGCCTAGTAGAGTTGTATAGAAGACCCCCTGGAATAAACTCCTAACACGTTAATAAAATAAATATAACTTAGGAATATGCACGGTCTATGACATCACAGAGCATAGTCCGTGGTTTTTCCCTGGTCACTTGGACGAATGCTTGGGTGTATATTTACATTTCATGAATAGAAAGTCCCAGGGCGAGGTAGGTTGCCTTGTGCTTTGGAAAGGTTTCTGCCTCGACATTTGAGGGGTACTCTACCTGCGTGCGTTAGGGGTGTTCTATCTGGAAACGTGATAGAGATCTGCCAGGTCTCTCTTTCCCTCCTCCCAGAGGTGCCCCAATGTGGGCATAGGCACAAGGGGTCAGCTTTTAGCAAGATTCAATCTCAAGCCAATTACTGATATCAAAAGAAACCACAACAGTAATAAAGCCAACTCCACCTTTTGTATCTAAACTTGACTCTGTGGGTGGTTCGAGAAAGAAAAGAAATATCAGGGAAGCAAAAATGCATTTTAACGCCAACATTACCTTACGGAAACCTTTTAGCGTATTCCGAAAGAATGTGGTTATACCCTTTTTGAAAAAGTACTTCAAATTCCCGTCGAACCTGCCTGCTGAGTGCCTGAAATGACAAATACAGTGTCCGTTAACGCTCAAGCGCTCGCAAGTTTTTTCTCAACGAAATTGAGCGTATAATAATTATTTAACAAACGACTGGAGTTCGTTAACCAGCAAATTTGGGCCATTGGGGGAGAAGGGTTAACGTAAAGCGAAAATTTTAAAATAAATAAATAATCGTTCTAACGGCAGCAATTTTGATTTTTTTAAAAAGGAATGTGCCATTGAAATAAAATAAGAAAAATAGTTTCTGAAAAGCAGTAAAATCGAAGGGGGTGGAGTTATCTGAAAACGAAGTTTAAAAATTGCTCCAGCGCCACCAATATTTGTTTCCGCATAACAAATATTGGTATATAGCATTTGAATAGAATAAGAATAGTGGTCTGAAAAATTAGGGAATTTGGACCATTAGGAGTAGGTGTATACTTAAAAACCAAAATTTAAAAGCTCTTTTGCGTTTTAATTTTTTCTGTGTCGTTTTAAAATAAAAAAAAAAAAACAAATTTAATCGGAATGTCAGGTGTGTTTATAACGATGCGTATGTTTTATTTTTAACTAAAGCATCGTCGTGAAGATAGTAACTGTGAAATATTAATCAAATATATGTTTGAAAATTATATTTGTATGTAAGGGTGCTCTGTAATAACTTTCAGAAAACGTTTGCGTTACATGTTTTTACTACAATAACACTTAAAGTACAAACTTCAAAGCCAATGAAAATCGGTTAAACTTCGATTATTTTTTGTTGATTGTGTACGTTTGCTTAGTGCATTGTAATTTTTAAATAGTAACATGTTTTTGTTTTATTGAAAATATAAGCATCATCATCTTAAATATAGAACGTAACTCGAAACTTTCTGTTATTTCTCTCTATTTTAGTGAATGTAAAGATGATATCAAGAGGTATGTTCATAAACATGATTACACTTAAAAATACCAACACAGTACAGCTTTATGTGTCAGTGGTCATATATTGCATTTAATTAATAGTATACCATTGGTTTTTATGGTCCCTAATAGCACACAGTAATGTATAACTTATTTAATTTTATTAATTATTAAGACCGTAATTTTGAAATTTATTTTATAAAGTTACTCTATTAGATATGGAATTCGTTTAGTTTAGCAGTACTGCGGACTTTTTTTTTTTTTTTTTTTTTTATTGACAAAGGAATATTCGTTTATTATGTAACTGTAGCTTAATATTTGATAATTTTTATCGAGGTCAAACCCAAGACTCGCTTAGTGACATACAAAATTTATAGCAGGTCCATATATATGGAACAAAAAGCCTTTTGCATTTTGACCCTGCAATTCGACGTAATCAAAGAATCGCTGCGATGGACAGCAGGCATTATTTCTTCTGTCAAGGCAGGCAGGCGGTTTAAATAATTTATGCTGCTTTTTTATATACTGTTTCTTGTACTTCACGTTTGTCCTCTCATAGATTAATGTGGTCATAAAACTGTAAAAAAACAAAAGAGGACCTGAAGGGTAATTTTTTTTCAGTCCATCACATCGGAATTGCGAGCACTTTACCGTTGAGGTGAATTAACGGGCGAAACGGCGGGGGTTGGGTGGGGTAGCGCTGGCACGCATTACGACCTGAATAATTGAACTGAAGCTCGAGGTACCTCGGGAATAATGGGAACAGCTAAGTGGCAACAGCTAACCCTAATTATACCGGGCCCTATAGCGTTCACAAGAAAAAGTGCCGGGGCGCGTCGCCATCAGCAGAATGCAAGGGTACGGGTGAAACGGTTGCCTCTTGGCACAGACGTAACGTTCAGAAAATTCAGAGCTTTGATCTTTCAGACTCTACTAATTTTCCTGCAATTATTGCTGTACTAAACCGCATACTCTGAGGAATATCAAGGTCACGTACTGCGGTAGCAGCAGGGCGCCTTGTTCCCAGCATGTGTGCGTATTTCTCTTGTTAGGTAAATAGCTATTGCGGTTGTGCTCATGAAAAGATATTTAAAATTTTCTCCAAATCTCCTTGGATCATACTGACTAGGTACTATAGATATATGTGTCTTAACGCTCTAGCGGCCATAATTTTAGCGAATTCCGAAGTAATTACGCCATTGCAACCGTATCTGCAATATATATATTTTATCGCATTCTGAAGGAATGGAAGCTATTGCAATAGTCTAATAGAATTCGTTTTGAATAATCTTTTTTCAAATATCCATCGGTTGTAGCTACTAGGCACAATAAAGAGTGTGTGTGTTCCAATCCTCCCCTCAAAATAGTCAGAAATCTTGTCTGCAAAATAGGCATAAACAGCATCCATCATTTCTTCGTCACACTTAAATTTCCTTCCTTGAAGGTCCTTCTTGAGTTTTGGGAAGAGGAAATAGTCACTGGGAGCTAGATGTGGACTGTAGGGTGGATGGTCAATCTCCTTGAAGCCAGATTTCTTCACAGCTTCCTTTGCAACAAGAGCTGTGTGCACAGGCGCGTTGTCGTGAAGGCGCACACTACCACTAAGCTTTCCTCGTCTTTTATCTTTTATGGAAGCACGTAGTCTGTGCAGTAGGCCAGCATAGTACTCTCCATTTACTGTGGTGTTCCTTTCCTTGAAGTCAATGAAGAATATTCCTTCATAGTCCCAAAAGATTGTGATCATGATCTTCTTGGTTAACTGAGTGACCTTGGCCTTTAGAGGCGGTGCTTCGCCAGGTTTACGCAATCCATTGATTCTCTTTTGGACAAGGGATCATAGTAGTGGACCATAGTTTCATCTCCTGTAACAATGGTTTGCCGTTGCCACGGCAGAACTCAAAAAATGCATGATAACATATGACTCATTGCTGCTTTTGAGATGAGGAAAGAAGTCTAGGTACCCATCTTGCACTAACCTTATTCATGTTTAAATGATAATGAATAATTCGAAGGACTGTTGTTTTATAAAGGCCCAAACTTGCTGCTATTTCTGTAACTATGAGCCGCAGGTTTTTCATAATTTCTTCCTCCACAAGAGGGATGTTTTCGGGAGTGAGCACATCCAAGGGCGGACCTCAGGCTCTCCGTCTTCAATGATTTCTCGACCCATTGGAAACAAAAAGTTGGCCCATTCTTTTACGGTAGAATATGAGAGGGTTGCTTCCCCATATACACCGTCCAATCGCTGTTTAATTTCATTTGGAGTAAGTCCTTCTTTTGTGAAGAACTTAATAACAGCTCGATACTTCATTTTGGACATGTCACAATCTTCTACACATAGTCTTCTTTATGGAACTATATCTGAACAACTGATCACAGCGGAGTGAAGTTACGGCTGCACGTATTTACTTAACAAGTCAGGTATGACACCAGATAAGGCTTTGTGAAGGCGATAATCCTTATCGGCAAGGCCGGGAACTTATAGACCTACTTGCGTATGTCCATTGTGTAGGAACAATAAAAATGCCATTCGCAATCTATTTGAATGTCTAGAAACAAGAGAGTGAGGCGTCAGTTGATCAAAGCAAAACAGGTTCTTGACAGCAGTAAAGAAAAAGTTTGGGGACAAATATCAATTCAGGGATATAGGGGGAATATTAAAGAGTTAAAATAAATTGAGTATGGATAATTAATAAGTAAATTATCTTTGGTTTTAGTGATTTAGAATTAAGGTATACAGTGGTTTGAAGTGAGTAATAATCAGGCGTATATTATTGTATTGTGGTGTCTTCATTTTTTATTATGTCAGATTTTCATGCCCTAGGATACAGTCAGGGCAAAAACTAATCCGTGAAAATTGAAATATTTTGATTATTTAATATTTGAGTAAATATTTTCTTATTTAAATAAAATAAGAAAAAAAACAGGTCTCTAAAATTATGGAAATCGGACAATTAGGAGTGGATGTATGTATGAAAACCAAAATTTAAAGAGTGGGGGTAACCCAAAGCTAAAATTCAAAAATAATTCTGGTGGTCGTGCTTTTGGTTTTTTCTGAAAAGCTCGATATATGCCATTGAAATAAAATAATAGATATAGCTTCTGGAAATAAGTGAAATAGGATAATTAGGAATGGCGGGTTTACCTGAGGCCCAAAATTTATAAATCGTTCTAGCGCCAGGAATATTTATTTTTTCGCAACAATACTCGGTATATACCATTTTAATAAAACAAGGAAAATGTTTTGGAAAATTAGGGAAATCCGACCATTAGGAGTAGGGGTATACCCGATAATCGAAATGTAAAAAGCGCCCTAGCGTTTAGTTTTCTCCTAATCCTCCAAAATAGGAACAAATTAACTCATAATAAAGTATAACGATGCGTATATTTTATTTTTGACAAAAGGATTGTCGTCAAGATAGTAATTGTGCAACAATCTGTTGTTGTCAATTATTATTATTATTATTATTATTATTATTATTATTATTATTATTATTATTAACGCTTATTTAAACTGCTGAGGCACCACAGGGTCATGGATACTGGCGAAACATGAGATGATGTGATAAATTAGCAGGTAATATTTTTATTATTACGAAAGGAATCGTTCTAGGCCTAAGTATAGAGTAATTCCCTTACATTTACCATTTATAAGGACTGAGGAAAACCTGGAAAAAGCCTCAGTCAGGGAGGAAGGTCCTGGTGGGAATCGAATCCCAGACCACCGGCTTACGAATCGTGCCTTTACGACCTCGGCCACTGTGGCGGTTTATAGACTAGTGTAATTTTTGCAATGTTTCGCGCTGAGGAAAGAAATTGGTTGCGTGTGACTTACTGTGGAAGACTTTATCAGTTGCAGAGAGATGAGAAGATTATTGTAAATGAGATTTTAAAACGCTGGGCAGTAATGGGGCCTTTGTATCAGTGGTCACGTAAGCCCAGTTTAACTAGAAAGCTATTAAGCTGAAAGGGGGGGGGGAAGCTGGCAGGACATGTAAGAAAAAACATGAATATGAGGTTTGTTTAAAATGTTGGTAAAAAGCAAGTGAATTTTAACTTACTTCTGTTATAAAAATAAGCTTTAGTCAAAAGATACAAATTGATAACATTTGTCAACAAATTTCAATTGTTTTTTTTGTGTCTGAAATATGGTCCTCCCTAATTTTGGGGTGCTGGTTTCAGTGGAATAAATATTTTTTCTCCATCATGTCACATTTCCTAGACACACAATGCATTACACTTTTTTTTGTTATTTTTAAGCACCACAGACAGTGGACAACGTGTATGTTTCTGCCCTCTCCGATAAGGATTATCGCCTTCACAAAACCCTTATCTGGTGTCATACCTTATCTGTTAAGTAAATAATTACATCTGTAACTTCCGCTCCGCTATCTTCAGTTGTTCAGATATAGTTACATAAAGAAGGCTACGTGTAGAAGATTGTGACATATTCAAAATGAGGTATCGAGCTGTTATTAAGTTCTTCACAATACTTAATCCAAATGAAATTAAACAGCGATTTGACGGTGTATATGGGGAAGCAACCCCTCATATTCTACCGTAAAAGAATGGGCCAAACTTTTTCGAATGGGTTGAGAAAGCATTGAAGACAAAGAGCGTGCAGGACGGTTCTTGGAGTCCTGAAAACATCGCTCTTGTGGAAGGAGAAATTATGGAAGACCGGCAGCTCAAAGCTACACAAATAGCAGTAAGGTTGGGTCTTTCTAAATCAACAGTCCTTCGAATTATTCATGAACATTTAAATATGAATAAGGTTAGTGCAAGATGGGTGACTACACTTCTTTCCTCAGTCCAAAAGCAGCAGCGAGTCATCTGTTGTCAGGCATTTTTGGAGCTCTGCCGTGGAAACGAGAGAGTAGTTCTTCAAACCATTGTAACAGGAGATGAAACCATGGTCTTTTACTATAATCTCTTGTACAAAAGAGAATCAATGGAGTGGCGTAAACCTGGCGAAGCACCACATCTAAAGGCCAAGGTCACTCAGTCAACCAAGAAGATCATGGTCATAATCTTTCGGGACTGTGAAGGAATACTCTACATTGACTTCAAGAAGAGGAACACCACAGTAAATGGGGTGTACTATGCTGGTCTACTACACAGACTACGAGCTTCCATCAAAGAGAAACGGTGAGGAAAGATGCAGCTCTTGTTTCAAAGGAAGCTGTGAAGAAATGTGGCTTCAAGGAGATCGACCATTCACCCTACAGACCAGATCTAGCTCCCAGTGACTATTTCCTCTTCTCAAAACTCAAGAACGGCCTTCGAGGAAGGAAACTTAAGTATGACGAAGAAGTGATGCCCATTTTGCAGACAAGACTTCTGACTACTTTGTGGGGGTGGGGTGGAAATGTTAATTCAAATATGTGAGAAGTGTATTGCAATAAAGGATAGCTATATTGAAAAATAAAATATAGTGTTTGTCTTTATAATACCTAGAAAATGGTTACCCAGAAATTTATGCCTATCCTCTCTATATCACAAGTCAGATGCAAAATGGCTGTCGACTAGTGTTTTTGGAATTAAAATAAAAATACACATAATTTTCTGATATCGATACAACCTTACGTTTTACACGATATGACATTTGAATTTCTGATTATGAATGCTGATTATATTTGTGTTTCTATATCATATTAAATTATATATGATCTAGAATTTTTTCCGTTGTTTTCAATGCTTAAAAAATGGGCTGTTTATTTTATAAACCATCGTACCTGCCTCGAGGTGATCCACATAAAAGAAGTACAAACTTTGATACTGATAATTTATTAAACAAATACATGATATTAAATGACTGGCCAATAAAATTGCGTCAAATTTAGATCGTAAGTTACCCCTGGAAGGATTTGAGAGGTCCCGAGACCTAATCCATGGGAGCTGGTCATGTTGACCTTCGCTTTTTTGCGGTTTTCTCTGGTTGCTTACGTAAAAGCTGGGATAGACATTTATATTTCACGATTTTCCGCTGTCTTATGGTGTAAAGTGCCAGTGCGAGGTGTGATGAGTCCAGGGCGTAGATTTCATCTGAAATTATCTACATTATGTACTTTTAATGAAATTGTTACACTTTTCGTATTTACAAATTTTAGCTCTGCGTAAGGTTCGTCAGAGATTGTCGTTTTTTACATAACAATGCCATTTAAAGAAAATAAAACCTATTAATGGTAATTTAAATTACTTACAAATATTACAAGGGGAATTAATTCAATGGATAAAAATAGTTTTTTTTTTATTGTATGAAATCCTTCTTTGTATAGAAGGTGTGAGTGGTAAGGCATTTTAATACTAATCAGAACTTATTTTATTTTTTATTATTATGCAGTTTTTCTTATAAATGATGAAGAATTAAATTTAAGTGTTTATGTGAATTAATTTTGTAAATGTTAAAGCAGTTCTTTAGTGCACTGAAATTATTATTGAATAAATCTGAGAGGCGAATAATTTTGTGTTCTTTAATGAGATTATTAATATCAACTACAAAAAGAATTGGATAAGCATGTTTGTTTATTACTGAGAGGAATTGTTTAACATATAGAAAACATAATAATGAACCCAAAATAGAACGATAAGGAACACCGTGTTTTACGAGTATAGTTGTGGTTATCTCAAGAATTTATTTTTACTTATTTCTTTTTCTTTTTGATAAGTGTGATGCAATCCAATGATGACCTTTGTCCTTAATACCATAATATGATAATTCTGATAATAATATGTAATGATTTACACAGTGAAAAGTTTTTGATATATCACAGAATATTCCCAGTGTATTAAATGCATTATCTAGGAATTTGAGAACTTAATTAAGTTAACTTGAAAGTGTCAATATTGGTTGACATGTTTTCCCTAAATACAAACTGTTCCCTTACTAAAATACTATTTTTACCTAGATATATTCTTTCGAAATTAGCTTTTCAAATATAGTAATGATGCTGATCTATAGCTCAACATTAGTGATTTTGCCCATTCTTATACAATGGTTTAACAATAAAATATTTTTCCTTGCTCAGAAATGTCCCTGTTAAAAAGAAATTACATATATGCCTTAAGGGTTTAATACTTTTGTCGTCACATATTTATTTTTCATAGCAATCATTTTTAGCTTCATTTATAGCCATCTTTTAGAACTTAGCAGTAATTTTATGTTTCGCAGAGATGTTTTTTTCTAGTTTTCTTTTGTGTTGATAGCATACCAGAAATTTATGTAAATTTCCTTCCATACTACTTCTAGTGAGAAATATTTGAGCTATTTCTTTGAGTCAAGTAATGATTGCAATATTTTTTTCTTTTTAATTTGCACAGCTGTAAAGTAATTTTATGGCTTTACTTTTAGTGATTCTTGTTCATGAAATGTAAATGTAGTTATCGATAGCAAAATTACGTGGTAGGCGTAAAAGAAGCATAGAAAAATAAATAAATAAATACATTGCAAAAATCTGGTAAACCGTACTCGTTTCTTATTTGCTGTTGTGCGGGGTTTTCCACGAAAACACGAGATGTTATTTATAAAATTCCATATCGAATGTGTGCATGTGACAGGAATTCCTTTAGGGAACGCCCTGATCGACGTTGCGTTAAGATTTTGTTGACATGTGCCGGAAGTGTGTTCCTTAATATTTTTCTACTTGTCATGTTAGTGACAAACCCCTTGTACAGTGTGAGGGCTTGCATTATACATGAGGTAATGTTTCAGTCTCCCGATCAGCTCAATATCAATGGTACTCTGGTCAATACAGTAATTACATTTCTAGCCACATGTCAGCACCTGTTAAGCAGCTGAGATTGCACTGCTGATTATAATACGCCATGTTCAATTTCGTGCTATTTGAAGGCATTGTCACATAAAGTCACTTCATATTTCGAGTCCCATTTTTACTCGTAAAATTAATTACTAGCAGCGCAAGTTTGTGAGGTGCCTATTTGTGGCAAACAGATATACAGTTTAATGTCATTCTTCAAAATGAAGTTCAGTAATGCTCTTGTAATTATATCAGCGTGTTTGTAATTGGCTGAATGAGGCCAAGCATGACCATGAATAAGACAGGCGGTAACCCGCAACACATAATATTTTTTAATATCTTTAATTTTACGCATTATTATAATTCCTTTCCTGTTTTATCATTAAATACATTTTTAAACATTTTGCAACCACTATTTTGTATTTTGAGTCTATAATTTCCTTTATTGTATGAAAATGAACAATTTCGTTTTTACCTGTACAACCTGACAACAATGCACCTTTCAACACCCCAGAATCGCGGTTTCAAACCGGCCAAGATCGATGGATTTTTGGGCGTAAAAATCCTAAGTATGGCTTCCTTCGGAAGGGAAGTAAAGCCGTGGGTCCCGTGTCGTACATTTACAGTACGAAAAAGAACCTCAAACCTGAAAGAAGAGGCCTCTGAGCAAAATTTACCGGCCGTTTTACCCCCTGAATTGAATGGGACACTGACCTGAGATGTTGAAGAACGTCCGTAAATAAACACACACACACACACACACACACACACACACACAAAACTTTCAACACTCAGTGACTCTCTCAGACACAGGCGTTTCCTCTCTGGTTTGGAACCTTATAGGCCTGCTGCGGATCAAAGTCCTTAGATTTTCGGCGTGTCATTTCTCACGCAAAGCCTCAGTTCATTGAGGCTCTCAGGAACACGTTGACAAACATTTTCCCCATCATGTCCCAAACATTCTCAATGGGGTTGAGGCCAGTCTTCGTGCACATGAATCCCGGCCTGACGCAAATACTGTGTCACAATGTGGTCACATGTGGAAGGGCATTATCATGCATTAAGAGAAATCATTGGCAACATATGGAACGTGGGGATAGCATGCACCTGAGGATTTCCCTCAAATACTACCGGTTTGCATGAAGGGCCCAGTTTTCCACAAAAATCAATTCTGTAGTGGCTTCTACACTGATGACAGCCTTCATGTTGACGGAACATCCTCTGAAGGACATCGGCAATGAGAAGGTGCAAGTGACATACCTTTCTCCAGTCCTCCTCCATACTCTTTCTCTGCTATCAGGCGACTTCAGGCTGAACCTCGAAGCACAGGACAGCATTCCATTTCTCCTTTCCGTTCACTCCACAAGGCAAGGCGTGCTTGCCGATGTTGCTAGGAAGCAAGGTATCTCTGACTGATCTTCTTCAAATCTCCTTCTCACTGTTCTCATCGTGACATTGACTCCTGGTGCCCTTTGCAAGCGATTTTGAGCTTCTACGGCTGCTGTATTAGGATCATTCAAAAACTTGCTGCCGCAGAAATTGATCATCCTTGGAATATGTCATCGTTCTGCGACCTGGTCCTGGTCTTCTGCAATAGTTACCAACCTTCGGTATGTGCTTCATATATTAGAGACATTAAAGGATATTAATTTATATTTAACTTAGTCGTTTGTTAGTAGATAACAATAATTAAGTAACACCTGAGCAACATAACGCATACTCCGTCCATCTTCCAACAGGTTAGGCAACTGCTTTAGCAGCCTCCTCTCGACTTAACTGCATCTTTACCCCTTAAAATTAAAATAACTGATTAAATTACTCCAACAATAAAATAAAGCTGACGTAACAGTAATACCATTAGACATTTCAACTGTCCCAGATGTAAAAATGTGATTAAATTATGTTTAAATTTCATGCTCATACAAAATTATATCCGAATACATAAGAGTGGTTGCAAAATGTTCGGAAATATATTTAATGTTCAAATAGAATGAAATTATCATAATGCGTAAAATTAAAACTATAAATGCCATTCTCAGACAGACAAAATTCAGCTTTCCATCACAATAATATTACAAATAAATATATGGTTTGGTAACGTTTGCAGTTTTATACGTAAATGTTCATATTTTAAGCACAAAATAAATAAATAAGCACTAACATTTAAATGGGCGTTTATATACACTATATAAATACATATTTTAAGCATTAAATGTCACAATACATACATTTTCTTATGTTGTTCATGATGTCTTTTATGGATAAAATAGGCACTTGTCTAAACATTCGTTCTATTCAAAGAACAACACATTTATCTAAAGCTGGTCTTCCAGAATATCTTCACTCTCGCTCGGGGTTTTGCGGCCCTCCTTGCTCTCAGCTGCCTGTTCTTGATCTTCCCAGTAGTCTTCAGTCACCTTTCTATCGCGAAGATGGCAAGACTTTAGAGCAAAGTATTTTTGTGTGTTAAATACGAATCCGCTCGTGGGTTTCGTGGGGAGTTTAATTGAAAGCTCGCTGGGTAACTACCTCCTTCCAGAACAGCAATTCACGATCTTGAGAACAGTGCTTTGACGTAGACAAATTGGATGAAATTAGCACAAATCTTGAACGTTACTATCTAAATTAGCGCAACATGGTCGGTTTTCGATGTCTGCTTATACAACAACAAAATTGTTAACTAACAAGTGAGTACATTCCACTGTCTGCAACAAGGTGATCCCGTAGCATGTGTGCGTTATTGTGAGTGGTTTCTTTCATTAGTGACTAACGGATTAAGTTATTTTCAGACGAAACATGGTCGCTTTAACAAAACATTCACTTTTGGTGTTTAAAATATTCAAATTGTACAAGCATTCAAAAGTTTTGCAGCCAGCCTCTCCATTGTTTGACAACATTGTCTTACTCAAATAGCAACAAAAGATCTTCAGCTATCAAAATATACTTAAATGCAAGTTTAAACTTGCATAGTCACTGTCGTACAGTCTGTTGAGGTCAGTTTGTGTCAACATCATGAACATTTCTAAAGAAAACTTTACATTCTACATTTTCAGACGCTATAAGATAGGTGAAATAGCGAGGATTTGGTAGCTGTTAAAGGTGATCAAGTGTGTTCATTTGATACCGTTGCAAGATGGATTCGATTATTTGAAGAAGGACGAAAGACTTTAAAAGACAACCCTCGCTCTGCCCGGCCTAGGGAAGCTGTGAACGAGAGAACAATTCAAAGAGTAAGGAACCGGTGGAGGAAAATCGAATATTACTGTTGAAATACCAAATATGGAAGTGGGTATCAATGTTGACATTTGAACATTTAAAACTACGAAAATCTGTACAAAATGTGTTCAACATTCCCTAACCAATGAAAAGAAGAAGAGGAGAAAGAAATGTGCAAGGAAACTGCTGAGCATATTTCCATCAAATGATCCTAAACGTTTGACAGATATATGTACTGGTGATGAAAGCTGGTTTTATTACAATACCACCCTAAATAAAGCTCAGAACCGCGTGTGGGTAAATGAGAATGACCCAAGCCCAGTTGTTATTCGACAAGATTTTCGTTCTCGGAAGCGAAAGTTCACTGTTTTCTTCAACTATGAAGGACCATTAGTGGTTGACTGTACGCCAAAAAGAATGACAATGAATGGAGAATACTATGACATTTATAGTTTGGATCCTTTATTTGAAGAGATGAGGCGGCGGCGTCCAAATGCAGGAACTTCAAACTGTTGCTTTTACATGAAAATGTGTCTCCTCATAGAACAGCAGTAAATTTGAGGAAACTGGAAATCGTAAAGCCTAGTTGCTTGACCATCCACCGTACAGCCCTTACCTTGCAAAGTGCAACTTCTGGTTGTTTTCTCGAGTGAAATCTTTCATTTCTGGAAAATCTTTTAAACGATTGCAGGATGTTGCTCAAGCTATAAATTCACCTCTGTTGGTAATATCTCAGTCCGAGTACCGTAGTGCTTTTGACAAGTGATTGGTATCGTCTACAACTGTGCGTGGAGAGTACTTTGAAGGATTGTGAGAATAAGTTTTTGATTTCAGTCCTTAGCTTGAACTCTTAAGTGGTAATTGCAAAATTTTGAATGCCCCTCGTGAACAAGAAATCCAAATTTATGATAGGGAAATGTGACTTTTTTGTATGATTACTGCAAAACGCATAAGGCAATGTCGGCTGTCGATGTCGATGTTCAGCTGCCTAGACACAAATCCCCGTGCGAGCGGTGTGTCCTGTATATAATATATATATAAAGTTGAAACTTCACATACGATGTTTACATATTTCAAGCATTATTGTAGAATGAGATAAACGTTATCATTTTTCTAGAAATTGTTCAGGGTGAGAACTTTACGTGATCTTCTCAGACTGCCAAGTTGCCACAAAATGCAGCGAACAAGCTCAAGTGCTTTGTCATTCATACATTGTGTTAATTAATGTTCCAGGAGCACGGTATATCCCAAGGTAAACAATAACTACGGTGCAACTATTAACTGAAAGGAAAACAGTGCGAGATATTCCATAAGATATTACACCCCTCTGTTGATTAAATTAGCAGCAGGTCCGTGTAATCTAATTATTTCTTGTTACTACTGCGCGAAGGCTATGTTTATATAACAAGTCCACAGCGCAGCCCCATTATCTCTGTTGAAACGAGCTAATGAAATTGTGATATCTAAATGTCTGTTTCAACTTACAAGTTATGTCATATGCATTTCATTACGGAAACCGCAATTTTTGTGCAACATATACCTTCCCGTTTCTGCGTTAAGAAAGAATTCAGTTCAGTTAATCCTGAATTTATAGTATGAAAGTTCCTGTAACTTTTTAACTAATTCCTGAATACAACACACATTTAATCTAATTTGTCCCGAATTACTATCTGGCATTCTAAAAATAAACCTGCTTGCCATTTACGGACGCAAAATACTTGCTGTGGAGTTGTGTACGTTGTTACTTGCACGACAATCTAGTGACAACAGCCGATATGCGATGATGTGGAACATAAACAAATGACGGTTCATTATAGTGCGATGTTTTCATGTTTTTTACATCTTTGAAGATGTGTGTATACAAGCCGTGAGGGTTGCGTAAAAACATCAGCTGATTTAACAACCGCCAATACCTGACTATTGAAGACGTGCTCTAGATATTTCATATATATTCTTGTACGAGGGGTATTCTAAAAGTTCTCTGCCTGAGTCAGAAATGTTGTGAAGATGGCCAAATTAATAAATTAATAATGATAATTGAGAAGTATTATCCTTTAGATAGGTGCTGTGAAGTTTCAGACGCTTAAGTGTAGTCACTTGTTTTTGACGATCGTGTAAACAAACTAGTGTTACATTTTCTACAATATGAATAAAATTGAAATACGAACTGTGATAAAGCACTTCATTTTAAAGGGCTTAACTCCAACAGAAATACAAATGGAGTTAGATTTAAAATTAAAGGAGCCTCTCCCTTCTTTTCCACGGTTAAAAGTTTCTGTTGAATTTAAGCGTGGTCGTACATCCATTCAAGATGGTGAGCGCCGAGGGCGCCCCAAAACCGCTACGTCCGACGAGATTGTGACAAAAATTCACAACGCCGTCCTCAGCAATCGCCGATTAAATGTGAATTAACTGACATTGTAAAGATCTCGGTAAGCCGTGTCCATTACATTTTACACGAATTTTTGGGTATGAGAGAGCTTTCTGCTTGGTGGGTGCAGCGTTTATTAGCATGGATCAAAAACGTATTCGTTTAAACGGTTCTCTGGAGTTTTAGACTTTTTTAAACGCAGTTCCAGTGAGTTTCTCCACTTTTCATGAAGTAGATGAAACGTGTTTCATCACTACACGCCAGAGACGAAGGAGCAGCTGGGAGGTGGCAACTGGTGAAAGTGCCATGAGGTACCAAAAACGGTTTCATCTGCAGGAAAAGACAAGGCTACAGTTTTATGAGTTTATCAATGTGTGGTGCTCGTAGACTGTCTCTAGAAGGGCAGAACCATCACGGGGGGTATTACGCCTCACTACTAGCCCCAACTGAAAGGTGCTATTCAGGCTAAATGTTCATACTTTGCAAAAAAGAAAGCTCTTTTTAATGACGATAATGCTCCTTCACACGTCTGTGATTGTTGCTGCAAAACTGCGTGACCAAGTGCTTCCACATCCGCCATATTCGTCCGATTTGACTCCCCCCAAATCTGGGGAAATGAACGGGTGGACGAAGTTTCACATCAAATAATGAGATTGAAGCCGAGATAGAAGCCTTTTTCTCACAGTTTGACAAAACTTATTTTACTGGTATTAAAATTGTTGGAAAGTCGTTGGACTAAATATTATGATTTACAAAGCTACTATTAAAAAAAAAAGCGTTTCTCTTAAATCTTGTGCTTTTTTGTTCAGGCCGGGAACTTTTAGAACGTCACTTGTATATTAGTGTAAATACTTTATTCTCATGAACTAAAACTAAATTCAGCAGTGTTCAGATTCGCTAATGGATAAAAGTAATTATACCTAATATGAATGCATTAGTAAAGGAGAAAATAAACATATTAATAATTGTTTATCGATTGAATAGTGGTTTTAGAGTTTATTCCATAATGAAAATACTAAAGTGGTTAGAGCCTGTTTTATACCGTTAAATTTTTCTGTTTTTAATCATCATTTTAAAAATACACATAGAATTTCAATTTATCGAAATGAAAAATGTTATACAAATAAATGGTATGTTCACCTCACAAAAATATTTATTGAGAATCTTGTTATACATTTATTTCTTTTCAAGCAGTCAAAAACTTTCTCCTCAACTCATTCACTTAAGCTCTTTAAATAGCAGAACTTTCATTAGTGCATGGAACGCACGTTACCTCGAGTAGAGGAATACCAGGAAACAGAGAGGATGAGGGAAGTACTGTAGTTTTGATTAGTCGTGGAGAAGGAAATTTGGATAGGGATAACTTCTCAGCTGCATAAATGTAACAAACAATTGCAAGTGAGAAAGATGAGTGCGGTACAGCTGTACAATACACCGTCCCTACAATGTGTTCAGTACGGAAGTATGAGAGATACTAACCGATTCCCCTATAAACGCGTAAACAGAAAATGAACTCTACCAGAAACCACTGCGCACATTTTGCTCATTCGCCAGAACTATTCAAAACTACTTTACTTTGTCTTGATCAACATCTCCAATCTTGAAAGATGAATGTTCTGTTGTAGCTGGTATGAATTCTTCCGAAATAGCGTGTTTTAAATATGCTGCAATCACTTCAGTGCAAGTCGAACTTTCTTTTTCCATGAAGAAAAAGATTCTCTCTGACAAGCGGCTGACTATGACAGTTGATACCTTAAAGAAAACCTAGTTGTTGTTGGTAACCAAGAAAAGTTTGTAACCAAAAATAAATGCCGATTTTAATTATTTTACTACTTAGTTTCAGTATTGTAAGTGCCTTTTTGCCTGCCTATTTTTTACCGAAATGGTTTGTGGCCGCTTCACCAGTAAATGTTATGGAGCTCTAAGTCGATCTATTTAAATGCAATAAAGCAATCCGGTTACTTTTTGATCCGTTTATTCAATCTCTAAAGAGTAATATACCTGCTGCCCAGGCGCGCCAAGACATGGCGTATGTATGCAACGTCAAATGCACATAACAGCCGACAGTATGTTATCACCCTTACACTATAAGCATGAGTACACCTTACGTTTTATTATCTGTACTTCATAGCAACTTATCATATGTGACTTAATGCTTTCGGCCATTTCAGGCTTTATAAAATAATTTTAAACTTGTTCCTAAGCAAAGCCTGCACACTTAAAATTTTAAAGCCCCCCCCCCCCTTTTTACTGGAAGTTTAGGTGCTGCAAGTTTACTGCCTGAGTAAAACTATGGAGAGTGCACCGGGCCGTAAATTGTGTGCAGCGAGTGAACGTGCCGTATAAAATTCCAGCTTCCAGGCCGGGTTTCGATGTCGCGCTGGCCTTTGAAGTTTTAAACACTGCGTCCCTATATAAACGCACCCCATTCTGTGTGGTACATGAAATGAACACTGTAAGCCACAGAAGGGTGGGAGGGTTTTGTTTTCGTTTAATTTAAAAAAAAAAAAAGCAAGTACTCGGGATTAACGTTTCAAAATGAGCGTGTGCTTAACGAGATTAAAGCTACTTGACAAGTTGCAATAATAAACGACAAAATGTATTTGTTTCATGTAATGACAGCCAGGGGTTGTTAACTGACGGGAAATGCATCCGCATGTAGCACGGGAGCGGTTGGAAATCTTTGCATTGTGTAGCGAGAGGACAGGCGAGCTTGCAAATTTTTATATCTTTTCCCTTCGAGATTATTTTTTTAAACTTTTCTTTAATATTACAAGGGATTGTATTTTCAATTCTGCCAAGAATTTTCGGCTCTTAAGAGACCATTCCGTTCGTTTTTATACACTGAAAGATGGGGTATTATAAGGCCAGCTTTACTGTCATAAAATTTAAGGATTCGAACTTTGGACTCCGTCTTTGTGGGAACTTTTATTCATCTTGTATTTGGTCTAAATGCAAACGTTTTATCTCTTTTGTTATGTATACAGAGTCTTGCGTTCTACAGGTTGAACGATCCTTCACGCAACCGGTTTCGCGGCGTGCGGCCGGCCGGCGTTGCTGGCTGCTGTGTCGGCGGCGTGCTACTTGCGCAAGATTTCAACTCACACTAAAGCCTCGCGCAGCGGAGGGGAAATGTACTCCCCGCCGTCGCTTACATAGAGCTGCCGGCCGGTCCCGCGGTGGCGGCAATCATTGCTCACCCTCTATATGATCTAGATGCTTTTTCTTCTGTCGTTTTTAATAGGAATATAGTTTATAGTTTCGTTATTCTATTCTTTCTTTCTTTTTTCTTTGTTCCTTACTTTCCTTATCAATATGAATGAGACGCAGTTTAATAAAAGTTTACAGCATAATTCTTAAGGACTCGTTAATGTCCATCATAGGATAAATGGACACTTATTCGCGTTTGTTATATTCCCTTAATAATAATAATTATATGTCACATTAACATATATTACTTAATCTCGAAGCAAACAGTTCTTGCTAGGAGGTCTATTGTTTTGGATTTGGGGATAAGTCATAAGTCATGGCAACTTTTTTTTTTCTCGCGAACAAGGGACAACATAAAAAATCTAAGATATACGATTGAACGTGTATGGAATGTAGTTTCGAACTAAGCCACCAGTGGTCAGGAATGGAACTCACGAAGGGTGAAAACCGCCACGGATGGCCGAAATCGTTAAGGCGCGGACTCGTGAGCGGGAGGTCTGAGGTTTGAATCCTCCCTCCGGGACCGTCCTCCCTGACTGGGTTTTTTTCCAGGTTTTCCCCAGTCGTCATAAATGGCAAATTCCGGGGAGGTACTCTAAACTTGGGCCTGGAACGCTTCGTTCCTTAAAAAATGTCCTTCCCAATTTATCATTTCATTTAATGTATCATCAGTGTCCACCGTCTGTAGTGTCTCTGTAGTAAAAACGGGTGTTAAACACTATAAAAAAATCATGGCAGGAATTCGCGAGATTGCTAAGGGAACCTACGCTATCAAACAGTTGCAAGGCGTAAAGAGCTCTTCAAACAGGGGATAATGTCCATTGTCGATCTGCCGCGCAGTGGGCGTCCTGTGTCCGCGGACAAGGATGTACAAGTGATGGTGGTTGAACAGTGCTCACGCGATGATAGGCGCTGGATATTTGTGCAGTTAGAAGAGCATGCAGGTATTTTGCGAGAAACATTACCGCATTTTACGGGAGGACCTGAACATGCGGAAAATGTGTCCAACGTGGATGCCACACAGTTAAGTGAGGTACAGCAGTGGATTCGCTACGAAACATGTCTGGCGAGATTTCAAGATAAAGTGGATGACATGTTGAACCGCATCATTGCAATTGATGACGCGTGGGCAAGGGCGTATGAGCCAAAACTCAAGCGACGATACAGTGAATGGCATCACCCAAACACAAGTTTACCCGACTAAGGGTCAAGTGTCTTTAACAGCGCTTGGGATGGGAATTTCTTCCACATCCCCCATACTCACCCCATGTCAGTCCCCGTGTTTATGATCTCATCCCCAAAGTGGGAAAAGTTTTGCGAACAAAGCGGACATTTTGACAGCATTTCGACAACGAACCTTCGATGTACTTGGAGACTAGTTCGAAGTCTGCTAAACACCATGGATTACCTGGGAGGCCTGTCATGTGACAGATTTGCACCTTGTGCATGTAGTTATGTGTAACTTTTGCTCGTGCCATAATAAACCGATGTTGTTCGTCATAAATATCGCTATCACGGCCGGTGTTCATAAAGTTTAAGTTAAAATCTTTCGGGCTGTTGTCTGTTATTAATTTTAATTATGTTGTCCGGTTGTTTCTTTCCTAAGAGGCCCGCCTAGATGCAGCCTTCAGTTGGTCGCACCACTCGGCAGTAAATGCAATACTTTCAATCGTATATATTAGATTTTTCGTGTTCTTGTTTGCGAGAAAAAATAATATATAGTTGCCATGACATGATTTATCCGTCATTTCTCAGGAAATACCTTCGTCGCTTCGCAACGTAATCATTATTGGGGGCTCAAGATTGGTGTCATTGTTGGAATATTCTCTAATTTTTGTAATTTTTGCCAATGTTTAAATTTTGAGAAAAAATGACAGACAGACAGAGAACATTTTGTCAACTGTATTAGCTGAAGAAAAATGGGCGCATGCTTTATTTTGGAAGATTTGCTGATAAAAATATCAAATGACATACCGCTATATCACAAACCCCTTATTTATCATCGATGACACTTTGATGAACATTAAAAATCTTTTGTTTCGAAGGAAATAATTTTATTTTTTTTTTTTTTGTGATTTTTTTTTAAATTGTGTTTACCGCCCGTTTTTGCTGCTGAGGCACCACAGGCGGTGGACACTGATCATACATGAGATGAAATGATAAATTGTGGAAGAATTTTTTTTATTATAGAAACGTTCCAGCCCTAATTTTAGGATCCTCCTCGGCATTTACCATTTATGAGAACTGAGGAAAACCTGGAAAAAACCAGTCAGGGAAGATGGTCCTGGTGGGAATCGAACCCCAGACCTCCCGCTCATGAGTTTGCGCATTAACGACCTCGGCCACCCGTGGCGGTTTTTTGTGCCTTGATGCTGAGGACATCACTAAGGCAGTAAGTCATATTTACATCAACAGAGAAGGACTCTTTGTGTGGGGTTATACCTATAGCCGTAAGAGGGCCTTTACACTCCATTAAAGAGGCTCTGAATGAATTTCAACTTGTGCAGCAGTACGGCCGTGCTTGAAAACTCAATAATACACGTTCCACTTGCGGTCGCGCTGGGTCTCGGTTTAATGAGAGGGGAAGGGTAGTAAAAGTCATATGCCTCGAGCAACGGTATAGTAGGAGAACTGCTGCTGAAGGGCAAAATTTCGTAGTTTATGGAACACTTAAACGTTTTGCAGTTTAATATTAAAATAAATACAGAGGGATGAAAGTTTTATAAAATGGTGTACATAAGTGAATAGAGCTATTGAATAAAGAGGGAACTAAATAAATATGAAGGACAAAGTAAAGTACATGAATATTTATTTGTTAAAAAGGAGCAATTTTTTCCCCCTGAATAATTTAATGCGTCGAGGGCCATTTGAAAATTCTCGGAATGACCCATAGATTGCAGCAGTAGTTTGAAAGCAGTATGATTATCAAACCCGCCATCTTCTATAGAAACATTTGTGCTATATTACATGGATTAGTCAAGAACGCAGTAGCTACAGCTGTTTATTACAGTGTAGACGGGGAAAATGACAAATATCGAACATGGTGCGGTTATTAAGTACTTAGTAAAGAACGGTATGAGTATAACAGAAATTCATACAGATATGACCCACACATTGAGTGCTGTAACTTTGAGCAAACCTAACGTGTCATGCCGTGTAAACAACCAATAGCAGAGGATATAGTGTCTTCTGTCTGCTAGGATTAAGGCCAAACGTACGTATTAGCCAATCAAAAATAAGAGCAAGCGAAGCAACAAACAGCTGAATACAATTATTCTTTTGCCCATTGATCCCATTCTCTCTACAGAGTCACTGATCTTCAGCTCTCTGTGCCATAACTTGCCCTTACACGGAGCACGGAAATCAAGTGCAACGCCTGCTGCTAGTTGCTGTAAACAGCAAGAGTTGCATTTGATTTGTACTCCATGTATGGATAAATTCCACCATAGAGCTCTACAAACGGAGCAGCTGTGTTCTGAGGCTGATTTCTTAAGTTAGACGTAGACGCAAAACCTTGGGCCTTGCAAGCTTCTAAGTTTACGTCTAATTGTACGTTTATTTTTATGTTTACGTGCTTTATTTTGAATGTTCCATTATAATACATAGCATCTAGTTTTGCGTTTAAGTTTGCGCCACCTTTAATTTTCACTGTGAATGGACCCTAAGTCTTCAGCTCGTTGCAAATTTGCCTCTATAACAATCTCCGTTGACCAGCCGACGCCGCGTTCGTCTTTGATACGTGTCCGCCCTTCAGAGAACTTCTATACCCAATTGTAAACACCTTGACGTGATAGACATATCTCGCAGCAAATAGGAAACATTTCGTTGTGAATATTCTTTGATTCTATCACTTTTGCCGACAAAATTCGCACAGCGGAGCGCTGCTCGAAGAGTAGAGACGCCGCCATATTGTAACTGCTGTTTCGCCATTGTAAACATCGATTGTTTCGCAGCAATAGTCTTAGGTGTCTCATTCAAAGCCTTGTAATGCTCCAAATGAATTTTAACTTACTTACGCTCGTGTTTTACATTGCATTTCTCCGTCCCTCATTTATCAAAGTTAAAAGTGAGATAATTTTGTACAAATTGATTTTTAAAAATATAGCTGCACTGCAAAACTTTGTTTTCTCAGCATAATAATTTATATTTTTGGAATCCTGTACTTTTAATAAATGCTTACATCACAGGTAAATTGGGAAATGATCTAATTAACGAACACAACAACACACAGGTTTCAAGGAGACTGGCGAAGTGTTATTTCCTTCTTTTCATTTTTATTTCTTCTATTCCCGTTCTCTTTTTTATTGTGCGTCATTTTATATTTCTCTGTTGTATCTTCTCTTCTGTTGCATTCCTACTTTCAAATTTTATTCTGTTCGTGTTTCGTTCGTTTTTTAATTTGTTCCCTTTTTAACTTTCACGTTTCCTTTTCTTTATATCTTCCTTTTTTCTATTCAATCTGCTTCCTTTTCCCTTTCTCTTCGTTTTCTTATCTTAATTTTTTTATTTTCTTCTTCCTCTCCCTTTTCTCGTCTATTCCTCCCTCTTTTGTTCTTTTACTCTTTCGTTCAAAATTGTCTGATCTCGTTTCTTCCTCTGCTTTCTTTTATCTTTCTTTCCTCCACTTATTCTTTCAGTTTATTTTGTTCTCTTCTCTTTTCTTCGTGTTTTTCTCGCTTTCTTCTACCAACACATTTTCTTTTTTCTCTGTTTTTCCCCATGTGGTTTCTGTTCTGTTCTTTTCTTTCTCTTTACTATTTATTGCCTTCTGCTCATCTTTTTTATCATTCGCTAGTGTGTCTTATATAGCTGTTCTTTTTGCCTTATCCTATTATTATAATTCTCTTTTTTTTTTTTTCTAACTTTTCCTTGCAAGATCCCCACCCACTTTATTTTTTTCCTAATGTTATTTTTCTTTTCCTTTACTTTTCTTTCAGGGTCCCTGTTTCTCTTGTCTTTATTTAATGTTTTCTCCCGTCTTAATTTTTTTCATTTTCCGTTGTTCTTTCTCTTAGCCTTTATTGGGTTCTTTTCTTCAAAAAGGAGTTCGTCCTCCGCAGGTAATAATCGGTCCTAAGGATTCTCAACGAAAAAAGCAGGAGGGTTGTATTTTGCCATAGTAAAGAAAAACAAGCAGGCAATAAACATCACACCACATATGTACTTTAATCTTCCAAGCTTCCGTGTGGCTGTTATTCTCTCTTACCATTATACCTGACGTTTAATGATTGATTCCACTTACCTCGGCCGGATGTGAACTCGTGACATTCCCTTGCTAATCTGCCATCCATATTCGTCAGTGCTACCAACTGTAGTGCTCCTACAAGCCTTGTCAATTTGTCACGCGCGTTCAAAATGGGAAAGGTAGGCTGCTGTTTAATACCCGATAGATCGATGCGGCAGCCTCGCTGTTAACACCGGCTTACCGTTTTCCTTTCCAATCAACAGCCAATTCCTTGCGTAGTCTTGTTCAGAACGGAGAGATGTTGCCGTAAACGAAACTTCGGCACGTTCAAGTGAGATGGAAAAAATGCTTTATTTTTCTTTTATTCGTGGATTAAAATGTGAAATGCAACAGTAAAGTTCATGAGGTACCAGGGCTCTGGAGACCTGGATCAGATGGTTTCCTTCGTTATGACAGCATACAGAAAGATGATGGTTCCTACTGGGAAATCATTCGGGTTATAACAAAGAAATTCGCACCAAAACTCAATTATAGGACATTTAGAGGGTAGCTATTTAATGTTTGAAATTCTACCAAGTAAAAAAGCATACAAGGATCACTAGATAAGTAATGAGACAACAAATAATGAATAGTCATAGAAACGTTTTGTTTATCCAGTTACCCTGGCACTGCATGCAGCCTTTCCAATCCCGGAAGCATCCACGTCGCTAATGGAGGATGGATGATCCTCCTCGCATGCTGCAACCGCTTCTTCGGGGATAGAACATCGGTGACCTTCACAGTAAGGAACAGGAAGAAATCGCATGGAGCCAGGTCGGAACTATAGGATCGATGGGTTCTGCCTCAGTTCCTTTCAGAAATTCAACGTTACATCAACGGTGCGGCCTAATGCATTGTCACGGTGCAACCAAATGCCCCTTAGTGCCGTTCTTGGAGTTTCTAAAACACTTTCGGAAGGCAAGTTTCTGTGTAGCATTTTGCAGTAACAGTTCTTTGATTTTAGAGCACAGTGTTTGCCACGCAATCACTTATGGAGACAAAATAAACGACAATTTTCTTTCCCACACTCCTTGGCCTTTTGATTTGACGGGCCATCAGGAGGACTGGCGTTTTGTTTCTGGATCATACTGGTATATCCATGTTTCGTCACCCGTAACAATATCTGAAACACGGAGAGACTTTCCACATTTGCAGTATTTCTTGTATTCTCTGCTTCAGACAAATTATGAGAAAATTTGTTTCTATTTGAATATAAGATTTATTTAAATGAAAAATATGATTTGTAAGACCCACCGTGAATAAAATATTTTACATGAAAATTATTATTATTATTATTATTATTATTATTATTATTATTTACAAGGAAGGAAGCGTTCCAAGCCTAAGTTTAGGGTACCTCCCCGGCATTTGCCATTTATGAAAATTAAAGAAAGCCTGGAAGAAACGTCAGTAAGCGAGGACGGTCCTGGTGAGATTCAAACCCCAGACCTCCCGCTCACGAGTCCGCGCCTTAACGACCCCGGCCACCTGTGGTGGATTACACGAAGGTGCTCATGAAGGATGGTCGAAACAATCGGCGAACCAATCGCTAATGCCAGTTGAATGTCCTAGATTAGTCTTGGATCTTCCCTGATCATTGTTTCCACAGAAGTGATATTCTTCTCAGTCACTACTGTTGTTGGTCTGCCAATGTTCTCTTCATCTTGCTATTCCCTCTTAAATTCTCCAAACCAGAAGAACACAGTAGCAAGTGAAGGAGAACAGTTCCCGAAAACCCTCCCACATACAGGACATCGCATGAAAATGCTCTCTTGAGGTCTCCGCTGCACTTACAAGAACGTTCATACTTTCCAGACTTAAAACTTAAAATGCAGGAAAATGAATAGCACAGGACAACCTGCTACCAGCAATACTAATTAAAGACGTCCAAGTAATTTTAGGGGAACGTTCCAGAGCACATCCAATGTCATGTAAGGTTTCTTACAGGGACAGCCTATTTAAAAAAAAAAAGTCATAATTATGTACCATTTTCTTTTCGCGTCTAAGTTTAACCGTTAAGTTGAAAGTAGAACGATTTGGATCTCATACCGAAAGTTATAGGAGCTTATTCAACAAGATGGTACAAAATTAAGAAGTTTTTTTTTTTATGGTTTGAAAAACCATCTTAACTGACAGCATGTGAACTGAAAAATGTATATTGTTTATAGGAATGAGGTTAGAAAAGAAACAGAAGAGATAGATTTCGTATAGGCCGACATGAATGTAACAGTTTGTTGCGATATTGCTATACATCAGCGGAGATTAACCGGTTGAAAGATTTTGCTGTTTCTGAATTGACTGCAGAAGGCTGAATTAGGAGCGTTCCACATAAACCAGAAGGTTGTAGCACAAACATGCGATGACGCTGCAGTTACGGGAGAATTTCGGGTAGGAGTATAAGTTTTGATAAAAGAGACCTCCTTCCCCCACGCTATTTGGGTATGCCCCTGGCCCACCCTTGTACAGGGGCTACGAACCGCCACTGCTAGTCAACAATCATCGTCTGCGCCACAATTCTCCCAACACTTCTACCCCCTCTGAGTTTTAACTGTCGTGTACATCTCCAGACAGTTGCAGTCAACTGGTGATGCCGGTCGTTGCGTCAGTGAAAGCTTTGGTTTTTAAATTAATTGTAACCATGACACAGCAAAACAACCCGTTAATTATTTCAATAATAATAACGCCTGAAGAATATGAAACATGTTTTGAATTAAATGAGGTTGTGTTGAAAAGCGTCATTTCTAAGCATAGATCTAATTGTTTCAACACGCTTTAGTTTTACAAGTTTTAAAGAAGCGTCTGACATTTTCGCGACATTAGCATGCACCGGAACAGCAGGGCCGCCTACCATAGCGGTTGGTTTTTATCCATACGCAGGCGCACAGGTATAAATCCTGAGCACTATAAACTGGAAATGGCCATACTATAAACCTTTATGGGGCACGTCGCGTGTTTTTAGACACTATCACGTTTTGCGCGTTCATAAGAAAGGAACCAAGACGTAAAACTCTTCTCCAAAAGTCGTTTCTTTCCGTCGTTAGAGAGCAGAATCCATTTCAATTACTTTCCGAATGAAGACGACCTCGGTTCGGTAAAGTTGGAAGTTTCCATGCGAAGGGTGTACGGTTGCCGAACAAGAAATTGTTAAAAGTTGTCCATAAGTGACGGAAAAGGGAAGGTTTCCCTTTGTGAAGGACGGAGGGGGGGGGGGGGGCAGCTCCGCCAGCCTCGATGTTATAAGGACTGTTATCCCATTTCGGACAGATTGCAACCCTCCACTTTGCGGCCACCCTCGCACTCTTGCAACATCTTTGAGGATCTTGTCTCTGGGCCAGTTTTTTTTTTCAATCTCTTTGGAGTGTGTTGACAGGATATTCGTTTTCAAAGGCTTTGTAATTACGTCAGGATACTACGCCCTTTGGCAAGAACCTGAGTTCAACCCTTCATTATACCATTGTGCCATGTGATACTACTGTTTCACTTTATTAACTTTTCCTTCTTATCTACAGCTCTTTCAACTTTGGAATCGTTGATGAACATATGACTTTAAATTTGGCTAATCTGGGGAATAATATCCAGTAGATAAAATCGATAATTTGCAACATTATCAGGTATTTTGAAATAATTTATAATATAGGTTTATTCAAAAAAATCTCTGGATATTTAAAATTTGATTGCATACAAACTAATGTCGGTAACTTAACAAAGTAAACACCAGCAGACACAACTGTAGTACTTTTTATTTATTTCCATGACATCATATGTTGATATTTTTACTACGCCAATGCAAAGTGTCCGTTAATGCTATAAAGCCGTATCTACACACAAAAAAAGGCATTTGCTTTGTACATTTACGTAGTTATTTACTTTTTGTGAATTTAAATGCGGTAGTAATTTTCTATGTCATAGTCAGCGAGAGAGAGTAAGAATACAGATAATTTAATGTAATATATAGTAATAGTTTTGAACAGTGTTTAACGCCTGTTTTAAGTACTCAGGCATCTCAGGGAGATGAAATGATAAACGGGAAAACGATTCCCCTCCCCCCTTTTTTAAAGGAAGGAAGCTTTCAGGACTATGTTTAGGACACCTCCCCTGCATTTTCCATTATAAGGACTGGGGGAAAAAAAAAGGCAGGGGGGGACAGCCCTGGAGGAACTCGAATCCCAAGTTTCCAAGTGGTGGTCGTAGGTTCGATTCGAGCCCGAAGATGATGACATCGAATTTAACTGCTACGGCTGGCCGAGGTCATTAAGGTGCGGACTTGGGAGCGGGAGGTCTGGGGTTAGAATCCCCCCTGACTGAGGTTTTTTCCAGGTTTTCCTCAGTCCTCATAAATGGCAAATGCCGGGGAGGTACCCTAAAATTAGGCCTGGAATGTTTTCTTTCTTAAAAAAAAATATTTTCCAAATTTAACATTTTATCTCATGTATCACCAGTTTCCACCGCATGTGGAAAAACTGGCGTTAAACACCATTAAAAACCGCCGAATTTGGGACAGATTTAGGGGTAGTGGTGGAGAATTAATTATACCCATACATTGATAGGCCAAATGTTGGACAGTATTGGGTGTGAGACGTCGTGGCTAATGATAGGTCGGGGACGGTTCAGGTGCGGGGCCGACTTCAGGTGGGCCAGTAGTAAGTGATCTCCAGCTGCGTAGATTCTAGTCTTGGTGTGATGCCTCGGCTGCTATAGTTCACTCCCGTCCCATTAGAAGTAATAAATATCTCAGGAAAAGAATCCTGTGTCCGCTGACAAGAATGTATGGGGTATTGGTAGTGGAACATGCTTACGCGATGATAGGCGCTAGACTCTTGTGGAATTAGAAGAGCAACCGGATTTCTGCAAAAACAGAGAATAACATTTTACGCGAGGGCGTGAAGATGGTGAAAATGTGTGCAAAGTGGATGTCACATCAATTAAGTCAAAAGTGGACTCGCTACGAATCATGTTGCATCAACCTGGCGAGATTTCAGGAAGAAGGGGGGTGTCATGTTGAATCGCATCATTGCAATTGATGAGACTTGGGCAAGGTGGACCAGAACTCAGTGACAATGCACTGAATGGCTTCACCCTAGATCACCATACAAACAAAAGGTTCGCCAAACTCCTTCACTAACCAAAGTCATTCTGGCGTATATGACAGTCAAAGTTTGCTTGTGTGTCAGCCAGTGTGTGAATGTCCAAAATTACAGTTCTGTTTTGAAGTCACAATTGCGCCATGCACCAAACGGCCAGAACTTTTGAACAACGCCATCATTCTCCGCAGCTCATACAACCGACAGTGTCAAGTGGCTTTTACGGTGGTGGGGATGGGAAGTTCTTCCACATGCGCCTTATTCGCCCGATCTCAGTCCCAAAAGGAAGCAGCCATAGGGTGAGAACTGTTTTGCTAACAAAGCGGACATTTCGAAGCATTTCGGCGCAAGTTGTTCATTAGCGATTCACATGCAGCAAATGGTATTGCAACTCTGTGTGTAATTTTCGCTCGTGCCAAAATAAACCAATTGGCTGCCTGTGTTTTGCTTTTTCACTACAAGAGCCGACTACATCCAGCTTTCTGTTTGGTACCATTCGGCAGTTAATGCCATATACTTTCAATCTTATATCTTAGATTTTTGTGTTGTCTCTTGTTTTCCAGGGGGGAAAAAAAACAGTTGCCATGACTTCAGACTTAACTCTCATAGAAGAAGAGGAACTGGTTAGGCTTAGATTGCATTAACTTTGATATGTCGCATATTAACATTATGGCGATAATACAGTAGCATATTTATTCATAATTGGTTCATAGCAAATGTATGTAAAATAAATTATTATAAAGGCAGTAGAAACAAATAAATCATCTGTTGCTACAGAGTTATGTTTGCAAATAAATGTAAGCGCCTCTCAAAGGAAATCGCTATGTAATCACCACGTAAACTGTTTGAAACACCAAAGTGATATGGCTACAGTGGTTTCCTTTATCGTTCTGTAAACAGAGCGGCAAATGCTGCCAACTTTCCGAAAACACGGTCGGTAAACATTCATCTTATCGCAGTGCCCGCGGGTGGGTCATTCATCTTTCTTGACTACAGTGGACATCGCCGTTATCATGCTAGAGGAACAGGTGTACCGATTGTGTGCATTCCCACAGTTATGTGTCAATGTCACTTTGACACCCTCTGTAATGCCACCTAATTCCTGCAGACCGCTGCGTTCTTTACCGAGTGTGTCACAAACCATTACGAAATTATATCGATATATCTCAAATCGGGGTCAGAGAATGGAACCGTGCAATAGAGAACCTGCAATAAATATGCATTTAGGTGTTAATGTTGATTATTTGATTCTAAAATGAACAATAATTCGTTTTAATATCTAAAAATACATTATAAAATGTGTATTTGAGTTAAGCTGTCTTCAATTTTTATTTTTCTGTGGTAGGCGAATTAATCGCCGTGTTGAAAATACATTTAAAGGGACTCCGAAGTGAAAATTAGTACTTTTGGTTGGCTAAATCTACAAATTTTTAGTTTTTGAACACACATTCCCCAGAAATTAGTACTCTATCAACTTTACAAACTTTCGGCTTAATTGGACAAGGTTTACTATTGATTTAATTTTTTTTTTTTTTTTTTTTTTTTTTTTTTTTTTTTTTTTTTTTTGCGATTTGAGGCTGTTGCCATAAATATATCTCCCAAAAAGTTGAGATATTACACAAAAGTTAGCATGGATTTTTAATCATGACTGTTGGTAATTTTATATAAAAAGTTAGTAACTGACTGTACTAACAGTTAATATATGCTCAAAAATATTATGTTAACTTTTATGAAGCAGGGACTATAGAATATCTCAAAAGCTTTCAGTCTGCACCACTGCTGATGGTTGCATCTTCCTGTAATATCATCTTCAATTTCACTCAAATGTTATCAATATTAGAACCCGCCGTGCACAAACACGTCTCATGTGCAAAATTGCAGTTAGCAATGCGTGGGTGGCACCGAGCGAATTTTTTTACAATTTCTAAAAGTGTTCTTGATATTATTCGACGATGCTGTGTCACAAAGACAGCGGCGGTTTAAACGTTTTCTCCCTTTAAATCACAAACTGGAGCGCCGAGTCTACCTTTCTTTAAAAATTTTAGAACTCCGGACACATGCTTCTCTTACACACTCAATGGTCTCAACCGACACTATTGGCCGGTCTGTTCGTTGTTCACCACACAAACAACAAGCCACTTCAAGTTTTTTTGGTACCATGCACAAATTGTTTTGGCTGTATGTGATTCTTGTGGATGTTTCGTACGAAATCATCGTTGTAGTTTCACAACGGACACACTTTAGCGAATTGTAACATGCATGAAGCTTTAAATGCACCAGAATGACTGCCCTCCGGTGGCTAAATCTACAACTACACCATTGCGCCTATAACGTACATTTGGAGAGATTGGTATCAGCGTTTCTGCTAAGTCTGTCATAATTTCTGTTCTATATTCCCCCGAAACCAGGGAAATACTTTTTTAAAAATAGCGAGTGATCTAATAAAGTGGGCTGTGAAATATGCTATAACACCAAATATTCAATAAATCTGAAATGGTCAAATTTGTCTCTTGGGCGTGTTGGTTTTAATGGGAAGTTTCTATAGTGATCCTTAGCTAACACTCCCAAAAGTGTTGCAATGACTATGCTCTTCCCAAAGCACTGTGCAGCGTTTTCCGCCGCCGGATGAGCCAGTTGTGTAGCTAAGACATCAGCAACTGTCCTCTAGTGTTCCCGGATATCGATGAAATCATTTGGAGTGATATAACGTTAAGCCGTGTTCTGGTCACGTTCTATTTCTGCTGTGGATGACCTCCTTTCGACCGACTCTTTCATCTGCTCCTTTATTGCACAGTAAGGGACGTGTTGGGGCATAGAGAAAGGCATATTCGAAACGGAACTCATTTTTGTTTTCTATATGATTTCTCAGCTACATGTGAATTTACTATATCACATCGCACGTAGTTAATTCAATACACTTTTGCTCATTTGCATTAAATGTATTTAAATAATTTTCAATTCGTTATTATGCACATTATTATGTTTATTTACAAAGGCTAGTTAATAAAGACTGAAAATTACATCTCCCCCCTCCGCGCACAGAGGAGGTGGTGAAACGATTTTTCCTGGTACAGATCTCACGTGATTGATGAAAAAATTAAAAACATACCAACGCCAGTAAAGAGCCAGTGTTTTAATAGCCACTCGGCTGCGTAAAATGGTTTCGTTTGTTAATATCAGCACGTTGTGCTTCCGTCTGCAAAAATCCGGCATGAAAGCGTGCACGATATTACAGGAAGCATATGCCGATGATGTTCTACCATAATCAACTGCACTTCGGTAGTTCAAAGGGTTTAAGAAGGGCCAAGCAGGGAGGTCCAGGTGATCAACCACTGGAGTGCACGAGATCATGAGTAACACAGCTTCCGTCATTGTTCGGGAAGATGGGCAAATAACAGTGGATGTACTGACAGACATGTTACAGATTTGCCATGACAGTGCGTTCACCGTTCTGCATGATCGTTTACACTTGAGACGCAAGGTGCCAAGATTGTTTAGACCTGAACAGAAGATGGTGCCAGTGGACGTGTGTCAGGAACTTCAGCGTTTGGTAGTAGTGCATGGCGAGGCATATCTGAATTCCATCATTACAGGTGATGACTGGAAGCAAACAGGCGAACCAATCTCTTGGTTCTTCGATCAGCAGGAAAGTTCTGATAATTTCGTTCTTCGACTGTAGCGGAATGGTTTATCACCATAGAGTATTACAAGATTGTTTTCAGCGTCCTGGCAGAACACATCCGACAGCAAAACCCTGAGCTGCATCCATCGGGTTGGCACCTTCTCATGACAATGCATGCTCTGACTCCTGCAACCTTGTTGCTCAAAATTCGGCTAGAGAAAACAAAGAATGTTTTCCTCCCTCCATACAGTCCGGGTCTAGCTCCGCATGACTTTGTTCTTTTCCTTCGTCTAAAAACGAGCTTTGGTTCATCAACGGCTATCGTGAAGGCAGCTCTGAAGGCTATAGCAGAGTTCATGTTGAGATTTCTCCATCATTGCAGGAGATACGATATATATATATTCACTGTTTCTCGAAACGCTTCTGTTTAAATAACTGGCAAACAATGAATTAATAGCAGAATAACTTGTGCCCCTGCAGAGGGATTTTATAAAGAATTAATATATTTCTTTTTTATTTATTTAAAAATGAATGATGCTAGCCACAACTTATTATACCGCAAATGGAGAGTATCTTGGATTATTAACCTCTAGAAAATGTTGAAAATGTCCTCTTTCCTGCCTAAGGCACTACTCAATACGTCCGAGTTACTGACCGCTTGTTGGAGAACTGTGTTGTCTGCACCATTAATCTCCTGTGTATGTTGTGCTTGAGATTGTCCAATGTCTAAGGGCGTGAGGCGTAAACTCTTGTCTTTTAAGTAACTCCATAGGAAGAAGTACGGTATTGTCACACCAGGAGCTCTTGGTGGCCACAGGTTCATGAAGTTTATTGGGTCATGATATAAACTCTAATTATCACCATGGATTGGTTTGATTTATGGCATATACTGCCATATTGTTGAACATGTCCATGACCGAACTTTATATCGTCACTTGCTCAACAAACTGCATGAAAGTCCGGCGGTACTGTGCAGTGCTCACAGTCTGCTCATTATTCGCTGTGCGGATATTGCACACCAAACGCTCGACTTTAACTGGGTGCATCATGAATGACATGTAGATTTTGGATGGCCCAATAGCGTGAGATCTTGAGTTAGCATAGCCACATAAATGGAACCATGTGACGGAAATATGCCAGGATTTTGCACAGTGAACGACGTGTTGGTTTATGCCTTATGCAGGAAGGAGGATATTTTCAACTTTTTCTGTAGAGGTGAATAACCTCCCAAAGATGCTTTATATTTGAGATGTTGTGGCTCTACTAGGCGAGAAATTACCTTCTGGTTGAGAGGTTTCTCCTGTACGTGGTTTTTCCAGCAGGCTGTTGAAACATCTCACATCTGTCCGTCTCAACGGCTGCACTCCAAGAGCATCATTTTCCTGTTCCTCTTCGCTGTCGACTTTCATTTCCATTTCATTATTACTCTCACTGTCAATGAAATCACTGGAGCCACCCAAATTTATTATAAAACGATCCACTGCTTCTTTCCACACATTCTCTTGAAAACGCGTTGCTACTGCGTAAATTTTGCGATAACTGTTAACTGTTGCAACGCCGGTGATGTCATTCCTCTGATGATAATGTGTTTTTGTCACCTAATTGGTCAACGATAAGACGAACCTCTCGCCAGCATAAGTGTGAATCACAAAATAATTTCTCGCCTACTGTAGCATCATTCGTTTCGAAATAAATAAAGAAATGCATTAATTCTGTATAAACCACTCTAGAATATTGATACACAGAAAACACACTTTATATATACATACAGATGTTTCTGTTGCCTGAATTAGCATGCCAGTCAAATTATCCCAGCAGTATTTTCTGCTAATTGGTGGGCATAGTGAGGGGCTATTATGGTTTGGAACTTTTTTTTTTCTGTAAATGTTGTAAAAATTGAAAAAATACTTTTGGAGCACAATTACAATGTATGTATTGATATTTATTTAGACGTTGCAACGCCCTTAGTAACAAGTCGTTTGGCGATAATAGGGTGAACTATCGGCCAAGGGCGTACCCTCAGGCTCTTTAATAAGTACAGATGTGGCGTCATATTCCCACTGGGGTACGAAGTTGCTATGCCGATAATGAGCAACAAGATATTCTCTTTGTGCGGACTGAGGCTCAAGGAGCACGCTCCCCCATTGGTTCTGTGCCGAGGAAGTTAAAGTAGTTTGCTAATAGTTCATATCCCAAAGAGAGGCCAGTTGCAAGATGATGTGGTCATCCATAGAGAATAGAGAGTGCTTCCTCTTTAGTGGTTGTGTAATTATATCATATAATGCGTCGCTTTCCGTTAACTCCTTGGAAATATACAAACCATTCAGCATTAAAAAATATACACTTTCTCCACTTTTGATAAACCCGATGCAAAGGAGAGGAAAATGTTCCTCAACTAGTAGTTCACGACCCTAGGGCGGTTTCGTGGCAGGTGATTTGGGGGTTCACTATTTCGGGCTTTCTTATGTATAAATACAATCTACTAGTTTATTATTGGGAGCAGTTAAAAACCCTCACACTTACGCGGGCTGTTTAATAAAGAATTATCATACATTTCTTACAGGCATAATTTCATTATTATCACACAAACAATATGCTGCTCTGAAATTCTGCTGTCGTATTAACAAATCTTCAGCTGAGAACTATGAAGAGTTTGCAAGGGTCTTAAAAAGTTTACAATTGTCACCTGAAAGTCCAAGCTAAGGACTGAATTCTAAAACTTAGCCTCGTAATCCTTCAAAGTGCTCTCCATCTCTCTCCACACACACAGTTGTAGACGGTGCAACCACTTGTCAAAAGCACTGATTGAAATATTGTCAACAGAGCTGAATTTATTGCTTGAGCAAGGTCCTGCACTCATATAAAAGATTTTCCAACAATGAGATTTCACTCGAAGGAACAACCACAGGTCGCACGCTGCAAGATCAGGGCTGTAGAGTGGATGGTCAAGCAACTGGACTTCCAGTTTCCTCAAATTTGCAGCTGTTCTTTGAGTAGACATATGGTCGCGCAAAAGCAAAAGTATTAAAGTTCCTGTTTTTGGACGCCGCCGCCTCAGCTCTTCAAATAAAGAATCCAAAATATACGTGTCATAGTATTCTCCATTCATTGTCATTCCTTCTGGCATAATGGTGTTTCATAGTTGAACAAAAATAGGAAACATTCAGAGACGAACATCTTGTCGAAAATCTTTGGTCATTCTCATTTACCCACACGCAGTTCTAAGCTTTTTTGGATGGTATAGTAATAAAACCAGCCTTCATTACCAGTAATATATCTTTCAAACGTTTAGGACCATGTTCAGCAGTTTGCTTGCACATTCCTTTCTCCTCTTCTTCTTCTTTTCATTGGTTAGGGAATGTGGAAGTCATTTTGCACAAATGTTTCGCAGCTTTAAATACTCAATACTGCCAACACTGATACTCATTTCCATACCTAACAGTAATATGTCGAATTTCCTCTACCAAGTTTTTCACTCTTTGAATTGTTCTCTCGTTCACAGTTTCCCGAGAACCGGCCAGAGCGAGGGTTGTCTTTCAAAGTCTCTCGCCCTTCTCAAATGATCGAATCAATATTGCATTGTTATCAAATAAACACACTTGATCACTATAAACAGCTGTCAAGTCCTCGTGGATTTTTTTCGATCTTTCACCCAATTTATAGCATGTGAAAATGTAGAGTAACATTTTTTTTTTGGAATATTAATGATATTTCAACAGCTATTGACATAGGACTGAACTCAACAAACTGTACGACAGTGACTATGCAAGTTTAAACTTGCACTTATGCATATTTTGATAGCTTAAGGTCCATTGTTGAGAGCTGCATTAGTTACATTTTTGTATACATTATTGTTCAACAATGGATAAACTGACTGCAAAGTTGTTGAATGCCAATCATAGCACAGTTCGAAGATGGTTTAAAAAGTTTAAAGAGGGTAGGCAACCAATTACAAAGGAAGGTGGACCAAATGTTCCACTTTGTACTCTTAACGGAAGAAAATAGCATCGTTGCTGTAATTGAATAAAATTGAGAACAACTTCAGAAATAATGAAAATGACACTGGAAGACACCTACACGTTAGTAAGTAGAACATACTTTCCTTTATCTTTCTTTTTTCTTCCTCTTTTTTCTTTTTTCTTTTTCTTCCTATTTTCTTCCTTTTTTTTTTCCTTCCTTCCTTCCTTCCTTTTTTTTTTTTTTTTCCCCAGGAATAAAAGGATGTTCGTATTGCAGGTTTGTATATAGTTGAGATGTGGGGTATCTTTCATTCAACAGATTATCGCTGTTGATGAAACTTGGCTATATCATTTCTATTCTGAGATGAAACAGCATAGCTCTGTTGATTTGTTGATTTGTTTATTTACGGACGCTCTTTAACATTTCAAGTCATTAGCGTCCCATTCTATTCAGGGCGTGAAACGGCCGACAAATTTTGCTCAGAGGTCTCTTCTTTCAGGCTTGAGGTTCTTTTTCGTGCCGTAAATGTACGACACGGGTTTACTTCCTTTCCGAAGGAAGCCGTACTTTGAATTTAACGCCCGAAAAATCCATCGATGCTGGCCGGGTTTGAACCCGCGATCTTGGGTTTAGAAGGCAAGTATGGTTACCACTACACCACCAGGACCGACAGCATAGCTCTGCCTATCACAATGAGCAATATTACAGAGATGTCCTAAAAATTCTTTGCATGGGCACATCACACGCCAAATGAAAAATCACTCTAGAGATATCAATATTAATTTCTTCCCAACAAAATTCGATAAATACCATTAAATAAATCAAGAAAATTAGTCCCAGAAAATCAGCACATTTGTACCATTAGGAGTAGGGGTATACTGAAAACCAAAATTTAAAAAGTTTAGTTGCGTTTAATTTTCTCTCTATTGTTTTCAAATAAAACGATAAATTAATTCAATATATAAACTGTTTATAATGGTGCGAGGATAACCGAGTGGTGGTGTGCGCCTTCTTCACGACAACGCGCCTGTGCACACAGCTCTTGTTGCAAAGGAAGCTGTGAAGAAATATGGCTTCATGGCTTCATGGCTTCAAGGAGATCGACCATCCACCCTACAGCCTATATCTAGCTCCCAGTGACTATTTCCTGTTCTCAAAACTGAAGAAAGACCTTCGAGGAAGGAAATTTAAGTGTCACGATGAAGTGATGGACGCTGTTTATGCCCGTTTTGCAGACATGACTTCTGACTATTTGGGAGAAGGGGGGATTGAAATATTAATTCAAAGATATGAGAAGTGTATTGCAATAAAGGATATCGAAGAGAAGTTCTGCAAACCGTTGTTACAACAGATGAAACTGTGGTCCTCTACTATGATCCCTTGTCCAAAAGAGGATTAATGGAGAGGCGTAATGCTGGCGAAGCACCGCCTCTAATGGCCAAGGTCACTCAGTCAACCAAGAAGATTATGGCCACAGTCTTTTGGGACTGTGAAGGAATACTCTGCATTGACTTCAAGGAGAGGATCATCACAGTGAATGGGGAGTACTATGCTGGCCTACTGCACAAACTACATGCTTACATCAAAGAGAAAAGGCGAGGAAAGCCGAGTGGGGATGTGCGCCTTCTTCACGACAACGCGCTTGTGTACACGTCTCTTGTTGCAAAGGAAACTGTGAAGAAATGCGGCTTCAAAGAGATTGACCATCCACCATACAGCCCAGATCTAGCTCCCAGTGACTATTTTCTCCTCTCAAAACTCAAGAAGGACCTTCGAGAAAGGAAATTTAAGTGTGATGAAGTGATTGATGCTGTTATATGCCCGTTTTGCATACAAGACTTGTGACTTTGGGGGGGGGGGGTGGGGGCGGGTTGAAATGTTAATTCAAAGATGTAAGATGTTTATTGCGATAAAGAGTAACTATATTGAAAAGTAAAATATTGTTTTTGTCTTTATCAGACCTAGAAAATGGTTAAGTCGGAAACTTATGGGCCTACCCTCGTATATACATGATACTGAACAGACATCAAGTATGTATAAACTCACCCCGATAGCTAAATGCAAACTGGATTCAAACCTGGCTTGCAATTTAAAAGCATAATCGCTCTCTCAATACCATCACAGTAGGCTAGGAAAATTTACATAGTTTTCAGTGACAAAATGATTTAAAATGCATAAGAAACAGTAGCGATCGATTAACGGGCGTTTTAGGGGGTACTTGAAGTTGGGGCGTTCTAGTGCTAATAAAGCCACAATTTGGATTTTATATTCCTTTTTAAAGTTGCTCTACTAGGTGAGGAATTCGCTTAGTTTACGCAGCTCCTGCGTGACCGACTTTTGTTAAATGTATACGGCCCCATCAGTAACATATTTCTGGGTCACAATACAAGTTGTTCTCGCTAGCTGTAAGCTTCATCTCACTTTCGGTAGACCTAAACGTCTCCAGCTATTAGTTAAGTGTTATTATTGGCAGGTGTTCGCGTGCTTCAAACTCGATGAAGTATTTGAAAACCTTATTGACGTGCGCCATCAATCTTAGCTTGTGTTTGTGTGGTGGGCTCTGAAATTTGTGGTGGGAACGTGAAGCATGCAAGGGGGGAAGAACAGAAGACAGATCGTCTGGTGCCATCCGCAAGTTTCTTCCCGGGCTAACGATATAACGCAGTCTGAGCTAGATTTACGGTCTCAACTCGTGTAAGAAAAGACTTGCTTTTGTAAGGAAAACACGTGCATTCTTCTTAAGGCTCTTTTTGTTTGCAATCCCATACTAAGTTTATATACTTTATACAAATATTCCACAATATTTGCTTTTCTTTATGGTATCGAAAATATGTCTTTAGCTTCCTCGGACAGCCATTTATTGGCCACGCTTCTTCCTATGCCTTCTTGCCAATATTTCCTTCAGTTTTCTCCTTGTCCTTTTCTTCTCAATAACGCATTCCATCGTTTTCTTTTTGTTCTACACATCTTTGTTTGTTGCTTGTTTTAATAGTTAAATTAAAAAAAGTTTTTTTTGTTAAATGTACACAAAATATCGGGAATAAAGAGCGAGTAGTGAATTTTGACAATTGCATTTTCTAGTTTATTTTCTGAATCCAAAACTTACATAAGTTTCCGGCCTCGCCCGTAAGGATTGTCTCTGTCACAAAATCCTTATCTGGAGCTGTAACTTGTGCTCCACTTTGTTTGGTTGTTCAGATATGGTTCCATAAAGAAGTGTAGAAAATTGTGACATTTCAAAACGGAGCATCCAGCTGTTATTAAGTTCTTTATAAAAGAAGGACTTACTCCAAATGAAATTAAACAGAGATTGAACGGTGTATATGCGGAATCATCCCCCTCATATCTACCGAAAAAGAATGGACCAAACTATTTCTAATGGGTCGAGAAAGCGTTGAAAGCGAAGAGCGTGCAGGTCGGCCCTTGTAGCTGCTCACTCCTGAGAACATCACTCGCTCTTATGGAAGGAGAAATTATGGAAGACCGGCGGCTCAAAGTTACAGAAATAGCAGCAAGGTTGGACCTTTCTAAAACAACAGACCTTGGAATTATTCATGAGCCTTTAAGCATGAATAAGGTTAGTGCAAGATGGGTACCTAGACTTCTTTCCTCAGTTCAAAAGTAGCAACGAGTCATCTGTTCTGAGGCATTTTGGAGAGATCTGAGTGGCAGCGAGAGAGAAGTTCAGCAAACCATTGTTAAGGAGATGAAACTGTGATCGTCTACTATGATCCCTTGTGCAAAATAGAATCAATAGAATACAGGCGTAAACCTGCCGAAGCACCGCCTCTAAAGGCCAAGGTTGCTCAGCCACAATCTTTTGGGACTGTGAAGGAATACTCTTCATTGACTTCAAGGAGAGGAACACCACAGTAAGTGGGGAGTACTGTACTGGCCAAAAGCTGAGTGGTGATGTGCGCCTTCTTCACGACTACGCATCTGTGCACACAGCTCTTGTCGCAAAGGAAGCTGTGAAGAAATGTGGTTCAAGGAGATCGACCATCCACTCTACTGCCCAGATCTAGCTCCCAGTGACAATTACTATTGAAAGCGACAAACATCACATTTACTTTTGTGAGATATTCAGCAACAATATTTGCGATGTGCAACCGTGCATTATCATGATCTTTTCTTTGCCACAAACAGAAGAATGTAAAATAGCTAATTGGAATTGGAACATAGGAATAAAATGTTCAAAATGTAAAATGCACTTGTGCCTAACTGCAAGAAATAATTACTTGCTCTCTAAAATGGCCTGTCCTGGTGGTGTAGTGGTAACCATACTTGCCTCCTAAAGCCAAGATCGTGGATTCAAATACCATCCAATGGTCTATGGATTTTTTTCGGGATTAAAAGTCCTAAATATGGCTTCCTTTGGAAGGGAAGTAAAGCCGTGGGTCCCGTGTCGTACATTTACGGCACGAAAAAGAACCTAAAGCCTGAAAGAAAAGGCCTCTGTGCAAAATTTGTCGGTCATTTCACGCCGTGAATAGAATGGGGCGCTGATAACACGAAATGTTAAAAAGAGCGTCCGTAAATAAATCAAATCAAGGAAGGTCTCTGAAAGTCCATACAATGAATAATAGTTATTTGTGTAACTAATGTGTAATCGTGGTAACTGTTGTTGAGTAGTGTTTAACGCCCGTTTTTACTACTGAGGCACCACAGGCGGTGGATAATGATGATATATGAAAAGAGATGATAAATTTGGAAAGGATTTTTTTCATTTTATTTATCTATTTTTAAGGAGGGAAACGTTTCATGCCTATGTTTAGGGTACCTACCCGGCATTATCCATTTGTGCGTACCGAGGAAACCCTGAAAAAAAAAAGAAAAAAAAAACTCAGTCAGAAAGAACGGTCTTGGCGAGAATCGAATCCGAGGCCCCCCCCCCCCCCCTCAAGAGTCCGCGCCTTAATGACCTCGGCCACCGGTGACGGTTTTGGTAATTGTTACACTAGTGAATGGCCACTTCCGCTCAAGCAATAATTTTCACAAGTGTTCAGAATAAAAATTACACACGTGTTGCACACAACGTTTTATGCAATTTTTATATTGAAATATTTTTAAAACGTATTAAAATTTTGCAAAATGTGATGTTATGACATGTTAGATATGACGTATGGTTTCTTAGAACTCACTTATATGACGATGTTATTTGGTTTTAGTTTTGAAGAATTCAAATGGAAACGAATGCTAACTCCGCAATGTTTGATATTGAAAATACGGATATCATTACAGAAGAAATTATAGGAAACTGAGGGTTTGTTAATTCCTTAAAAATCAAAAAGTGTACACGTGCAGGAATATGACAAATTCTGTACATGGAGTAGAGAGATACATGTTTGGTCATGTAATGAACAATCTTGTTGCCATGTTTTTTTACAGATGGTAAATGTGTAATAATACTTTTTATTGATTATTAATATGATAAATAATTTAAAATTGAAATATTTAGATTTGTTAATTTTTACAGTTGAAGATTTCTATGCTTTCGAAGCTGTGTATATTTGAAAGTAAAATTAATGTATTAAGGTTAATTATTTTTTGTTAGCATAATAGAGATTACTAATTGTGCAACCTTAATATTTTGAAAAGAAATAAAATGTAATGTTATTAATTGATTAATTGCATTTTGAATATTTTCAAGAGAATGTACTTACATTTATGATTAATAATAACTTATATTGTAGTAGTTTCAAAAATTTTGTTGAATAAAATGATTCTCGTGTTTGAATGTTGGTATGCTTGCTAGGGCGACGATTTTAGTTTTTTCTTACCTTATGTTGTTTGAAATTGTGGAGGGGGTGATGACTTCGTGAAATACTACAAACACAATTCAACAAAGCGTAGAGTTATTTTGTTTTGTCGCGTACATCAAAGAAACATTGTACCATGATGAAAACGGATTAGCCCTGATTGGTAGACAAAAACAGAAGTACTGTCTGTTCGCCAGTCGCCTACATACAAAATGGAGTTGATTCGAGAAGAGCAAAATGCTGCGTTGAAGTTTTGCTTTCGTTTGCAGAAATCCAGTATGGAAGCTTAGAGATTGTTGCAGAAGCCTATGGTGATAAAATTCTGCCTCAATCCACAGCACCTTCGATGGTTCAAGACATTTCAGGAGGGTCGTGTTTCAACAACAGGTGCTCCAACGAAACCATTATTAACACAGCTGACGTCTTTGTTCATGAAGACCGATGAATAACAATGGACCCACTTGCTGACATGTTACACGTCTCCCATGACAGTACATTTTCGATTCTGCATGACCACTTGAACATGAGACGCCTTTGTGCGAGGTGGGTCGCAAGATTACTCACCCCTGAACAAAAGATGGTGCGAGTGGAGTGTGTAGGGTACTTCATTGCGTCCCCCATCCTCCATACTCCCCAGAATTAGTCCTCTGTGACTTTTATCTCTTTCCCTGTCTGAAAAAGGAGCTAAGGGGAAGCGTTTTGGTACTTCCGAGGCCGTCGTGAAAAAGGCTTTGGAAGTGTTGAAGAAGATGTCAAAACATGGCTTCCAACACGTGTTCCAGGACTGGCACACATATTGGACAATGTGCATTCAACTCAACAGAGAATACTTTGAAAAAGACCACACCAATCTGGACCAAGTTAAATCTCAATCGTTTTTGCCTAGCCCTCGTAGTTGTTAGTAACCAGTGCCAGAGTTAGGTTAGTTGTACACGATTTATAGCGTCATAAGAAGCGTGTTTTAATGCTAGGATTGCATAAAAACATTTATGTACTTTTCATTACTTAGCAGTGTGTAACTTTAATTTCTTTACAATATTTACTGATATAAATAAATTGTATAATATTCATGCTTAGTTTCGTTATACCATTCGTAAGTAATTGATTTTTATATTGTGAACTACTTTGTGAACAGTGTTGTCATGTGGCAACATAATTGAAAAGTAATTTATCTTCTATAATGTTTTGCAAGTGTTTATTTATGATATATATTTTTACAAAAAAATTGTATAAAATAGAGGCATGCAGTAGGGGGCCAATGGTTACTCCGCACTGCATAATTTTTACATTTATTATTTAAACCTTTGTGTGACGTGCCGCAAACATTGCCGAACAACTTCTGCACTTTACGTTTCTGCACCAGATGAACGCGAGCCTGGTGTGACGTACATAGAAAATACTTTTAAGTGCAAGGGAAGTCTACAAGGCTCCATGGAAACTAAACGTTTCGTTTCGGGGAGAGAAAAATACGATAATCGGATTTAGTTCCTTTAATGAGGAGACTCTGTACCACAAGAAATCATTACGGGCTTTTTCTACAAGGCAGTGAGACCACAAATACCCTTCTTTGTTACATAAAAGTTGCTTTCAGTCTTTGTTGTTGAAATCTGTTCCTTCTTATAGGTAAGAGTTTTTCCTTTCTTTGTTATACTTTCTGCTGTTACTGTGAGAAAAGAGATTTCTACAAATGTAAATGCTTTCTTCGAAAAACGGTACAGGCTAATTGTCGATCCATGAAGCATGGAGGGGCATTCAAAAAGTTTTACAACGAGCCTACGGCAGGCCGGAAACTTTTGAACCGTACATCATACGTTACGACTAATAAGCTACTGGCAACATCGTGTCGGTCTCATTTGCGATAATGGTTTGATAGTGGTTATTGTATATTATGTAACACTTATGTTATGACAGATATTAAGACAGGAGTGCGCAATCGGGCCACCATGATTCCGCCACTTGCAATTGCGCCAAATAGGTTTGCTTTAGATCCATAATGTGTTTCCGCCAATAACCATAACTCATTATGCAACGTTTTCGTTTTAGGTTGGTATAACGTTAAAATATTAGGGCACAATATTTCACCTCACTTTCATAGATTGCGGGCAGTCACGCGAATATCCGCGCCATCTGGTTAAAAATTTTGCCTTTATGATTTTAACTACAGGTTGACAAATGTTGTGCTGGTTAAAAACTGTTAAAAATTGTGTTGGTTGTCATATGATAGGTTTACTTAAATAAGAACTGAGTTGCCTCACTCCGTGTTAACCTAATTGATTCAGTTATAACAAACACGAAATCTGCAACTATTTTCAGTAATATCTTAAATATTTACACTTTTCCTTTATGAAACGAAATACATTTGTTCTTATTTGGTGGTAAACAAAAACAAAAAAAAAAAACTGCTGGAATATCCACTGTGAAGGAAATGCAATATACGAGGTAGGTCCATAAGTTTCCGGCCTCGCGGATTGACAAAAACCTTATCTGGTGTCATACTTTATTTGCTAAGTAAATAATTGCAGCTGTAACTTCCTTTCCGCTATTTTCAGTTGTTCCGATATATTTGCATAAAGAAGGCTATGTGTAGAAGATTGTGACATATTCAACATTGAGAATCGAGCTGTTATTAAGTTCTTCACAAAAGAAGGACTTGCTCCAAATGAAATTAAACAGCGATTGGACGGTGTATATGGGGAAGCATTCCCCTCATATACTACCGTAAAAGAATGGGCCAAACTGTTTAGAATGGGTCGAGAAAACATTGAAGACGAAGAGAGTGCAGGTCGGCCCTTGGAGGTGCTCACTCCTGAAAACATCGCTCTTGTGGAAGAAGAAATTATGGAAGACCCGCGACTCAAAGTTACAGAAATAGCAGCAAGGTTGGGTCTTTCTAAAACAACCGTCCTTCGAATTATTCATGAATATTTAAACATGAATAAGGTTAGTGCAAGATATGACTAGACTTCTTTCCTCAGTCCAAAAGCAGCAACGAGTCATTTTTGTCAGGTATTTTTGGAACTGTGTCATGGCAACGAGAGAGAAGTTCTGCAAATCATTGTTACAGGAGATAAAACTATGGTCCTCTACCATGATCCCTTGTCCAAAAAGGAATCAATGGAGTGGCGTAACTTGGTGAAGCACCGTCAAGATCACTCAGTTAACCAAGAAGGTCATGGTCACAATATTTTGGGACTGTGAAGGAATGCTCTTCATTGACTTCAAGGAGAGGAACACCACAGTAAATGGGGAGTACTGTGCTGGCCTACTGCACAGACTACGTGCTTCCATAAAAGCGAAAAGGCGAGGAAAGCTGAGTGGTGATGTGCGCCTTCTTCACCACAACGCGCCTGTACATACAGCACTTGTTACAAAGGAAGCTGCGAAGAAATGTGACTTCAAGGAGATCGACCATCCACTCTACAGCCCAGATCTAGGAATAGTTAGGCCGGAAACTTATAGACGTACTCTCGTAAATATGTGTAAAACATTTTGTGCTGTATCTGAAAGTACTAAAGAGTTCTGCTTCGCACAAATACTGCAAACTGCTTTCACCTCCGACAATAATCGCGTTGATTTCGCAATCATCCAGCAGCACAAACTTCGGTAGTAGGGGATATTGGTTGTTAGTTACTTACATCTTCATGAACTTCAAGTAGATTGTTGATAGTTTCGAAATATGGTGACGTCGTTCTCTGTACATTGCTTCTGTAATAGTTTAAGGTCAGTAACATACAATACACTAACACAATTCTCATTAAATGTTTTGGGTATTACAATGCTTGGCTTTGCACTTAGTTACTAGCCGCTTTCGTATTACATGACACACGAACTATTTGACGTACTAGAACTCTTTTATTGCTCGTATCCCTATCTAAGGTTTTTATTTTGGCAAGACAATTCCTAACTGTACAACGGCATCTATATACGAGGTCTCTTCAAAAAGTATTGCGAATTTTGAATTTCCGCGGCCTACGTATATTCGATTTTCGATATTTTTGTGGCTTTATGTTGGTACTCATGTCCCTCACATATGTTGACAAGCTCGCCCATTTTGAATTCAGTTAATTGTTGATGGCTATTTTGCTTGGACGTGTTTTGGCTGCCTATTCCAAAATATGGAACAAAGAATCTGTATCAAATTTTATTGTGAAAAACAGAATTAAGTGCGCGGATGCATTCCGAATGTTGACTATGGCATATGGTAAAGCTACCTTGGACCAAAGCAACGTTTATCGGTGGTACAAAATGTTCTCAGAGGGTCGAGAAGATGTGAACGACGACGAGCGTCCCGGACGCCCGAGCTCATCAACAGCAGACGAAAACATTGAAGAAACAAAGAAAATAGTATTGGCCAATCTTCGAATCACCGTTAGAGAAGTTGCTGAGGACCTAAACATATCGATTGACTCGTGCCATTTGATTTTTACCAATAATTTGGGCATGAGACGGGTGCCGCAAAATTCGTACCAAAGTTGCTCAATTTCGACCGAAAACACCATCGCATTAACGTTGCTAAGGAGCTGTTGAACTCTATCCGCGATTACCCAAATTTGCTCCAGAGGGTCATAACTGCTGACAAATTATGGGTTTATGGTTATGATGCGGAAACTAAAACTGAATCATTCCAGTGGATGCTGCCACACGAACCAAGACCTAAAAAAGCGCGCCAAGTTCGGTCGAATGTGAAGGTTTTGCTTGCAGTTTTCTTCGATTGCAGGGGCGTGGTGCATCATGAGTTCTTGCCACAGGGTAGAACGGTCAATAAGGAATATTATCTGCAAGTTATGCGCAATTTGCGTGAAGCAATCCGCCACAAACGCCCGAATTTTGGAAGAACAAAAAATTGGCTTTTGCACCATGATAACGCCCCTGCTCACACGTCGTTGCTTGTGCGCGAATTTTTGGGCAAAAACAACACACGTATGATTCCGCAGTCACCGTACTCCCCAGACCTGGCCCCCTGTGACCTTTTTTTGTTCCCAAAACTGAAGAGGCCCATGAAAGAACGACGCTACGCCACGATTGAGGAGATAAAGACGGTATAGAAGGAGGAACTGAACAAGATGACAAAAAAGTATTTTTTAAAGTGCTTCGAGGATTGGAAAAAACGTTGGCACAAGTGTATAATATCTGGTGGGGATTACTTTGAAGGGGACAAAATAGATATTCATGAATAAATAAATACGTTTTGAAAATACACACAATTCGCGATACTTTTTGAACAGACCTCGTATGTGTACACTTTGCAAAACTTGAAACAATCTCTTACAAGCAAGTTTTTTCCTCCATCTCCATGACAACTGTCACTTGTCTGTCTCACAATGTTTATGTCCCCCAACACAATGTGCCCGCTACTCAATGTAAACACGTCACCTGGGAATCGTACACAGTAGATAAATGCGTCTGTCACCAGATGTTGTGCCCTACCAACTTTACAAAAACAAAACGTACTTAGCCGAAATGTCATTGGCGAAACCCATTACCCTTTAATATAACCGTACTTGTCAATATGAAACAAAAGAATTCTGGGTCAAAACCAACCCACCCTACAAAATAAGTAAGGACGCTAGCCTTGACGGCTCTTTCCAAACTTGAAGAATCGCCTATAATTGATACCGAATTACCAACATAAAATAAATACATTTTTACTCATTATTTAATAAATTAAAATATGAACATAGGTAGTAAATTAAAGACAAACCTACGCAGTATCGAATTTTAGTTGTTTTACTGAGGATTTGTACAGAGAGATTGGAACAAACGAGGAAAATCCGATAACGAAGGTAAGATAACGAGAGAGTTTTCGGACCACAAATCCCTTAGGTAACGCTTTAAACATGATGTACCGAATCTCTTTGCAGTGCTGATATCTCTCTGAGGATTAGCGAGTGAAACAGTATTCGCTGTTTTGTTTTAGATTTGGTAACCCTGATTAATAGCTAAGAACGTTAGAGTTTGGAACGTTAGGCGGTTTTTATCCATTAAATCAGCAGCTCTCGGGGCTTTCAAAGGAATTTCTATGCCCCTTAGTGTTACTGAACTATGAAAGCATCGCTTTCGATTTGTACTCACAGATATCTTCTTCCCACATTCGGCCAAAACCGAACAAGTCACTTTGTGCAAAATAATTAAGACTGCTAGCTTTTGATTCTTAGTAGAAACATTTTTAAAATAACTCTTCAAAAGGCGCACAGCCTCAAGGAACCATACGTACTTTTATAATACGCCTAAAGGGAAAGAAACATTTTTGAACAATAAATACTTTCCCAAACATTTTGCAACCCCTCATATGTATTCGGATATCATTTTGATTCTATAATTTTCTTTCTGTATGAGCATGAACCTGGACACAAGTTAATCACATTTCATAATGATCTCGTTTTTACCTCTAGGGTAGCATAGGTAACACACCTGCATTGGTAACATAACACACCTTTCAACACTCAGTGACTCCAATAGCAGCAGCTCCTCTGACTGTATCACAGCTTGCAACCTTACGAGCATGCTGCGGATCTAGGCCCTTAGGCTTTATTGTCTATGACCTCCCATTGCTCACCCGAAGCCTCCCGAAGTTCCATTGAGGCTGTCAAGAACACATTGACGAACATTTTTCCACATGTCCCAAAAATGTTCGTGTCAGTACATCGTGTTGGTCAAACTAACGCCTGAATCCCCATCTCACGCTAGTGCTCTGTCACATTTTGGTCCATATGTGGACAAGCATTGTCATGCATGAAGCAGAATTCATTGCCAACATATGGACTGTTATTATTGAATGGTGTTTAACCCCCGTTTTTACTACTGAGGCACTACAGGCGATGGATACAGATGATACATGAGATGAAATGATACATTGGGAAAGGATTTTTTTAAGGAAGGAAGCGTTTCAGGCCTAATTTTAAGGCACTTCCCCGGCATTTGCCATTTATGAGGGCTGAGGAAAACCTGGCGTCAGCAATTGTTTTTCAGTCAAAACAGTATCACTGCCGCGTTGGTAAATAGATAATTGGGTCACCCTATATATAAAATAAGCTATGTTGGACAATTTAACAATATACTAAATTTATACATAGTTTTCTGTACATAAAGTGTTTACATTCTACAATGTAACAGGTAGGTTTGGTTGCTAGGTAAAAGTGAAGGATTATCTTTGATACCGAAGAAGATAGACATTTAATGCACAAGGAAATATACGTAAGTTTCACTATAAAAACGTCGATCTAAGAAATATATCTCTTTCACCACACCATAAGTGATCATTTAAATAAAGGCTGGTCTTGAATGCTGTTGTCTCAAAAGCAAAACACGGGCATGCATTTCAATGTGTAAATGTCAGTATTTGCTGCAGTTGGCAGCAAAAGTTAATGTTGACAATGCATTCCCTAAGTAATTTCATCATTGCAGTTGGCTGAACCGGAGTGTGCATTACGGCTTGTTGACGGTCACTCGCCGTCCCAAAACCAAACAAAGTTATTCCATGACATTTACAAATGTGATGTTTTCATGTTTTTTTGTGGTTAGTCAAATAAATGGTAAATGTCTAATGCAGGGAATAAAAAGAGAGTTGCAGCGAATTCCTTTGTTTACGTTCAGCTTGTAAATTGTGTGATACGAGGGCTGTTTAATAAAAAATGAATGGTTGCTAAACACTTGTCCCAGGCGTTTCTGCCACACTTCAAAGGTATGCAGGAAATCATTTGTTAACATGCCCTTCAGAATTGTCTCCGCAGCCTTCACCTCTATTTTTGATGGTGGAAAATGCCTAGTGTTTCTTCAAGTTGGAGAAAATAAAAATGACACATTGGGCTAAATCTGGACTATAGGGAGGGTGAGAGAGACACACTTCAAGTTAATTTTTGTGATATATTCAGTGATAATGCGTTATCGTAGTGCAGCATCCAGCTTGTTGCATGGAAATGTGGTCTTTCATGACATCTGTTTAATATTTCCCAGTTACAGTCATGTATATAAGTACGGTATGCTGGTATCTTATTCCTTGAATATCAAAAATAATGAGATGAGTGTAATGTTTTTCAGCAAAAGCACCACTTGTGCTTTGTTTTAGTGCTTGTCATGATAGAGATGTCCGTTCAGTGCTTTGTTGCTTGCTCTTAGGATAAAAAAAAAATGTAGCCAAGTTTCATGACAGCATCATCTTCAACCGCATGCAAACTTACATTCCAACGTCCTTAAGTTTGGGAATCAGCAAGTCTTGGAACCTACCGCGCACAAACATGTCTAATTTTTTGGAATTTCAGACAGAATATTATTGGTATAAATGTAAATACAAATATTCTTCTTAAACATACATTATTTCTCAACATATCCTCTGTCGAGGTCTATACACTTGTTCCAGAGAGTGTCTGATTGTTTCTTCCCATTGGGAAAATAGGATCTCTCAAACTCGTTGACCTCGATGATTAATTCCTAATTTGATCACTATTTCTTTGTATAAGGCCAAATTTTTGGGAATGGGAAAAAGTCATTTGAGGCTTCGGAATATAGGGTGGACGAGGAAAGAATTCGAAGCTTCATTCATGCACTTTGGCTATTGTAACTGCTGCTGTGTGGTCTGGGGCATTATCCTGGTGAAAGAACACTTTTATGTGCCAATTTTGGTCGTTTTTCTTTCAATGCATGTTTCAAACGATGCATAATAGGTCCCAGTTATGGTGCTGCGTTTTTCCAAGTAATCTATGAGCAGTTTACCCTGGAATTCCAAAAAAAACCTCCTGTCATCACCTTTCAAAGGACGAAACAGTCCTCTCCTTCTATTGTTTTGTCCCCGGAGTGCAGAGGTAAACCCACAGTCACGAAGTTCTGCGGATTGCGATAAACATTTGAAAAGTTCTTCCGCATGCGTTTCTCCTCAACAGTCAGCAATCACGGCTCCTAACGCGCACACAGCTTTCTCGTTTCTAATTGTTCGTGCAGGATACTGTGCACTCGTTCAGTTGAGATGCCTACAGTCTCAGCTATCTCGCACACGTTACTCGGCGGCTTTACATAAAGATGTCATCTTTAGTGCTTCTTCCACCACGTTTAAACTCATTCATCCAGAAATAAAAGTCTTCGATGACGGTGCAGAGTTCACTTGAAGTTCATCCAGCTCTGCTTTGATTTGTTTTGAAGTCCAACCTTTTAAATTGAAGTATTTAATAACAGCACGAAACTTTTTTATTCTTCCATTTTCTAGCACGTGTGACAGTGTTTACTTCAGATAGATGTCGACAACTAGCCGAACATCACACCTGGTTGAAAGTTTGTCTAAAACCGTTCCACGAACCACTCTTATCAACAATGATGCCGCTTAACAAACTTTGTCGCCATTTCATAGAAATTCACCAGACTTATCAGCGTATTAAATACATACGTAGGCTTTCACTGCTGGAGTCTTGAATTTTAGCAAACATTTTTGGCCTTTTTGGCCGTGATCATATTTTTGATGACCTGAACTTTCGTCCGACACTGGCGGACATCTTCAGAGGAATAAAATAAAATCTTAGAATTAGCTGCAGAGTGTACACATTTTATTTTATTTTATATCTCTGAAAATGTCTGCCATAGTGTGGGAAGAAACGTCAGGTCATCAAATGTATGAATCGAACATTGAACCACGGCCAAAAAGCCCGAAACTGTTTGTTTAAATTCAACCGTCATATTGTTCGTCGATGTAACCTTCATTTTTGTAGACGAAGTTGAATATGTTTCAACTTGCACACCTCTCATAAGCGGGAACTGGAAGTACAGCAGCGTAACTAATACCACGTGACACTACTCATTAGAGAAAATCATACAACTTTGGAATTTAAACTTTTTATTAAGGTATTATTATACGCGTTGAAAAAATCAAATAAAAAAGAACTGGTAAGGTAATTTGCTTATATCACATGAAACAGAATGAGCTCCATTCCCTTCAGTTTCTTTATCAGCGCTGCTACCAACATAAATTGAAACTGCAATCCTGTACTCCCAAGCTCGTTTTCATCTTGGATTAGACTCAATCTTGGTACATCAGCCGTTTTCAATATAGACAGTGTTCATGTAGAACACTTCTACAAGGAGTTGGAGGCGGTTAGAAGTACTGGGTTCATGCCAGACGCGGGGCAGGAACCTTTCGACGGCGCAAGCCACCATGAACCGCACCTAGCACTAGTTCAATTTCTTGGCACTTTCAACCCTGTAACCGAACCATTGTAATGACATGAGAAGAAATGGGACAGGGTAAAGTTGAAACTATGAATAAACCCAAGGTCAGTGAGTTCGGTTACAATGGATTTGAACCCGGAACATCCGAATGCGAGTCTCAAGCATTACCACTTGAGTCACCCCGCTTGGTCCTTTTTTCCCCCTTACTCTCCGACAAGCAACAAAGTTCTCCTCTGAAACAGCTGATCGAAACTTTGTCATATACCTTTACTTGTCAAAACTGCCAATTAAAAGTTTTTCTAACCATTTCATGGACATTCATCGACCCTCACAGCTATCAGTAATTGTGGAAGAAACATTGAAATATTTTCAAGTTTTTAAACAAACAATTTCACATTTTTATTTATAGCGTTAATACAAAAGCAGCAACGGTTTCGAAGCTACTGTGTAAAACTTAATCAGCGGCCTCTCAGGCTAAGTCATCAATGAACCGAGATCCCAGCTTTGCCCAGGACAAAGGGCTTGCAGAGGGCGAGTGAAACCTCTGTTTATCATTCGGCCACAGCGATAAATAACCGGTCTAATCGTATTGTGACAGTGTATACCTCTTGACCTGGCTGAACGGAAACAATAGGCGGATTTAAACATTGCCCGGTGTTATTAACGATGCCTGCAATGCATGGGTAAATATTGTGTTTTCTTTGTTCGAAGAGCTTTGCGGGGCACGGTAGAAATTGTCTTATGTCTTCGCATTATGGTAAACCCTTTTGATGGTGCATAACGCTATTGAACCAGCAGTACAATATACCTGCAAATATTGTGGTAGCTTCCCTCAATAATTGCAAATCAGGGTATAATTAACGTTTTTGACAGCGCCCTGTTAACCTTTTTAGATTTTCATCTTCTGTTTGGATATTGTCACAGCCCACTTTTGAACTCTCGCTTATCTTTCTTTACTACAATTACTTTGGGAGTCACCTTAGCTATGAACGGGAACTGGGCAAGACACATAGGCAACACATAACGCAAGTGCTTAAGTAAAAAAATAGAGGCATAAAAGAGTTTAGTAAAAATACCGAAAACTCCACTTAGAACAATGGAGTTGGTGTACAGGGCGGTTGTAAAATCAACTATGAGGTACGGGGCCGACATTTGGGGGTGGGAAAACACCCAGTAACTTAATCAGATACAACACAATTTCTAAAACGGTTGCTACAAGTAGGGAGAGGTACAGCAAATTGTGGTGTTCTTAGAGAGTTTGGTATTTCTAACGAAAGTGTCAATTTAAAAATAAGAACAATTAAGTACTGGTTAAGGATAACACGGGGGGGATCAAGCTCTTCTTCGAGCAGTCTAAGGGAGCAAGAAAGGCTTAGACAAAATTGGACTGGGGTATATTTGGTTAAGGGGAGAGGACATTACACGAAATAATTCGAAAATAGTTGACAGACGTTTGCGAGATATAGATAGACAAAATACTGAGTCTCAATGCGCAGAAAAAGTATCGCTTAACCTGCAGGCTCAAATACATCCGGTGTGGGGGAGGGGGGATTATCTAGATATCTGTGGCAGGGAAGAAAGAAGTATCCTCGCATGGTTCAGATTAGGGGCTTGGAAAGGAAACAAAACAGTTAATGCTCTCCAGGAAAGAAATTGCCCATTTTGCGGAGAAAGCGATGCCTGGAGGCATATTTTGGCAGAATGCAAGTAAACGGAGATTTCAAGAAATGAGCATTTAACACCGCAATTTTTAAATGTCAATAGAAGTTTGAACATTTGTCGGGAAGTGTTGGTGCATGCGAGATACTCACACAATTTGGGAATATTTCTAGCGAAGACCCGACAAAGAAGGTTAATGGCTATAATGAAAAGGGGGGATTTGGAGTGGGGTGTGAGTAAAGGGAAGGGGGCTCAAGAGAAGGCTCCATTCATGCTTATGTATTTGTATTTCATTTATTAATAGAAAACTTAAATATATATTTGTATGTATGTGTGTATGTATATATGTATGCACGTATGCGACTCTTTAGATTGCTATAAAGACGACATTAGCATGTACGGCCGTAAGGCCCATGCGACAGTTGTATTTATTTGAGTGTATCCTAAAACGCCCATTATTAAACTTTGCACCTTGCTGGACAATAGGGATGAAATCACATCCTTAATAATCCTTAAAAATATACAACATCCTAGAATTAATATCATAGTGAGATCGGGAAATCAAAACAATATATTTTATGCCCCAATAACATGTTAGTACATTTTTAAAAGTGATACCTTCGTAACGACGCCTGGAGCTGTGCGTCTTCACCGCTGCACTTTTCTCGACAGTCTGACGCTTTTCCTTCTTATTGTCCCACCCCCTCCCCTCCTCCTACATCATGTTTAAAGCGTTACCTAAGGGATTTGTGGTCCGAAAACCGCCTCATTATCTTATCTTCGTTACCGGATTTTCCTCGTTTGTTCCAATCTCTCTGTACTCATTCTGAGTAAATCAACTAAAATTCGATACTGTGTAGGTTTATCTCTAATTTACTATCTATGCTGTTATTTTGATGTATTAAATAATGAGTAAAATATGTATTTATTTTATGTTGATAATTCGGTATCAATATAGGCAATTCTTCATGTTAGGAAAGAGCCGCCGTCTTAACTTATTTCGTAGGGTGGGTTGGTTTTGAACCAGAATTCTTGTCTGTTTCATATTGACAAGTACAAGGGTAACGGGTTTACGCCAGCGATATTTCGGCTAAGTACTTTCCGTTTTTGTAAAGTTGGTAGCGCACAAATCCTGGGGACAAGTGCATTTATCTACTGTGTGCGATTCCCAGGTCTTTACATTGATTTGGGGGACATAAACATTGTGAGACAGACAAGTGACGGTTGTCATGGAGATGGTTCAAGGAGACAGTAATAGAGGAAAAAACTTGCTTGTAAGAGATGGTTTTCAAGTTTTGCAAAGTGTACACTTATATAGATGCCGTTGTACAGTTAGGAATTGTCTTGCCAAAATAATAACCTTAAATATGTATACGAGCAATGAGAGAGATCTTGTAAGTCAAATAGTTCGTGTGTCATGTAATACGAAAGCGACTAGTAACTAAGTGAAAAGTCAAGCATTGTAATATCTAAAACATTTCATGATAATCCCGTGGTTTGTGTTAGTGTATTGCATGTTACTGACCTTAAACTATTACACGAAACAATCTACAGAGAACGACGTCACCATATTTCGAAACTATCAACAGCCTTACTTGAAGTTCACGAAGCTGTAATTAACTTGAAACCAATGTCCTCTACCAATGAAGATTTTGTGCTACTGAATAATTTCACAACGTGATGGTTTTCGGAGGTGAAAGCGGCTTGCAATATTTATGTTTACCTAGAGGAAACTTTCAGATACTGCCCACAATATTTTACACATTGCATGGACCTAACATTCCAGCAGTTTTAGCAGTTTTACCAAATAAGAACACAGGTGCATTTCGTTTCATAATGGAAAAGTGCGAATGTTTAGGGTTGAAACTTCTATCGAAGAAAATAGTTGCAGATTTCGAGGTTGCTACACATGAATCAATTAAGTCAACGTGGAGTGAGACAACTCAGGTCTTGGGTTGTCGGTTTTACCTGGGCCATGCGTAAACTAAAAAGTTTTGACCTAGCAAATGTGTTCATTTGATGCTGTAAGCGACTTAAACATTGTTTAGTCCTCCAGAGGAAGTAGGTGATTGTTTGGTTTTTAATATGACTGAGAGTAAGCCGTTATGCCCAAACATTGAACAGTTCAGCGACTACCAGTTGATACTAAATATCTGGCGAGGCCATATTCAATCCTACAATATGCACCGAGCAGTCGTTTGAATTCTTTACGAACGCATGTGAGGCATTTAATAGAAAAGTCAACGGTTTATTTTACTGCCCATATCCTGACACTTTAAAAATAAGTTTAGTTCTAAAATATTCAAACGGAGACTTATTTCAAAATTAATGGCATGCACCTGCAGGCCCTTAAAAGAAGGAAAGTACGAGGGGTGATCAGAAACTAAGGTTACAAAGCCTGCAGTGAAACGTGTACATTTTATTTCATACAACGAATGCAACCAACTAATAGTACACATATTTGGTTATTTTTCGACATAGTTTCCATATCGGTTTAAGTACTTGTCGCTTCATGGGATGAACTTGAATGTGGTAAAACTCCTGTCCTTTCATGTTCAGCCACGTTGTTGCGAAGTGTTTCACCTCCTCATCTGAAGCGAATCGTCGGCCTCCTAGGTTCTCCTTCAAATGAGGAAAAAGGTGAAAGTCACTTGGAGCAAGGTCCGGTCTGCGGACAGGGTGGTCGATCACCTCCCAGCGAAAATACTTCAACAGCGTGGGGTTCTGGGCTGTATGAGGTCGCGCGTTGTTATGAAGGAAGATGACGCCCGCGGTAAGGCCGTTTATCTTGATTGCTTCGCGCAATCGTGTCAAGGTCTCGCAGTACTGACGCCCTCTTTCCAAATACTCCACGAGTATGACACCCACGCTGTCCCAAAACACTGTGGCCATCATCTTTCCGACAGATGGTGTCACCTTTGGAGAGGAGGGGTGTTTCCACTCCATTGACGACCGCCTACTGCTGGGGATGTAGAGTTTCGTCACCCGTGACAATGTCGTGAAGAAAACTGTTCCCTTCCGCGAAGAACCGTTGCAAAAGTCGCAGACTTGCCCCCATGCGCTTCTACTTGTGTTGGTTGGACATCGAGAACAAACTTTCCACACTGCAGAATATCGCGAACAATATGACCAACGCTTCCGAACGACATTCCCAATTCTACCGTCATATGCCGTAACGTTGTCCTCCTGTTGTCCTGAATCAACTCCTCCGCACGAGCTGTGTTCAAATCTGTTGATTGCCCACTGCGATCCTCGTCGGTGACGTTTTCTCTACGGGCCGCAAACTTTCGACACCGTTCCGACGAGACATCACAGTCTCTCCGTAAACCTCTACCAGCTGCCGGTTAATTTCAGCCGCAGTTACATGTTTTACAATTATCGCACACTACAAATTTCTCTATAACGAACGAAACTCTAGGAATATCGGCCTTGTAACCTTAGATTCTGATCACCTCTCGTAGTAAACAAAGAAAGTACATTAAAAACTACAGAGAAGGCCGAATTTCTTGTGATGCTTTTGTGAAGTACGTTTCGTATTTAAACAGACCGCTCACATGACAACCAGCACAATTTTTGACAACCTGTAGTTAAAATCATACAACCTCACCGCAGGCATATTCGCGTGCCTGTCCGCAGCCTGTGAAACTGTGGTACGAACCTAAAATGTAAATGCTGCATAATGAGTTTGGGTTAAACACATTATGGACCTAAAGCAAACACTTTTGTCATAACTGCAAGTGGCGCAATCATGGACGCCCGGCTCGCACAGATCATTAGGTGACTGACTTATGGCGTACCTGTACAAAATCCGCCCTTATCGTCAGTATAAACTCTTACCAGAACGCATGGAGAAAATACCTATAAAAGTAGTCAATTTAATTCTGTTAACTTGCTCATGATATAAAGGAAGTCTATTACATCTTATGTTATCTTTTACTATGGATAGTATTTTTTTAAAAAAACACACTTTTTTATATTTTAGAGATGTGTATTTCATATTTAGTGAAAAATGCTCATTTTTTTCGTCATATAATCACGTGGTAAGACAATACAAATAATAAACAGTGACATTTAAAAGACGTAAACACATATTCACACCACTCTAGGCACAGCCTGGTCCTGATATGAGAATTAAGAGTTTCTGAGGATTGAAAGTGAAAGCCTGTCACTGCTAACGCTGCCTAACGGAAAGAGTTGGAATCGGAAAGGCGAGTTGCTACTGTGAACTCAACAAAACTAACGTCATATTTGAATTCCGCCCCCCAAATATCACATTTCGTTGATATAAGAGGATATGAGATTTTCTACCCTTTCAGTGGATCCGCTTGCCTTAGGGAATTAAATCAGTGAAAAGCACGAGGATATGCCATAAAGCTAAAATTTCTCTGCTGGTTTGGCTACATTATGTAAACACTCAAAACGGAACTTTTAATTTTTCAAATATCAAAATGAATTAAATTAAGAGAGTGTGTACTTTGTCTAAATGTTATGTACTCAAACTACTGCTAAAAAAAATATCATTATTGCATACGTAAGCAAGAACACTTGATATGTGTGTGTGTGTGAATTAACAGTAATAATAAAAGTAGATAAGGATAAACACTTAGATAAATTCACACTTGAAATATAGCAATTTCAAGTGTGACTTTATCTAAGTGTTTATCCTTATCTACTTTTATTATTACTGTTAATTTGTTACATTGTTAATAGTGTTTATTTTTTTCCCTTTAATATATATATATATTTGATTTCATTATCGGCCCATAATTTTCCTTCAAGACATTGAAAAAACTCCCTCAGAAACTAAGCGAATTCCTCAGTAAATTGAATAACTTTAAAAATGAAAATAAAATCAAAATTGTGGCCTTGTTAATTAATGCAATAAAATAAGTTTTAGCATTATTGTGTGGTATTAGGGGAACAAAACTAGAATTCTTGCATTCTGTAAGTATTACAAACGTGAAATCACCATTTAAAATTATTATTATTATTGAGATTAAATCACAAAAATTAATGGTATACTACTATTAAATGAAATACATGACCACTGATAGGCAAAAGTATATTGTGTGGGTATTTTTTAACATTTTTGAATGTAGCCATGTTTATAAACTGGGCCCTTGGTATCATCTTCACATTCACTAAAATACAGAAATAACAAAGTTTCGAGTTACATTGTCTATTTAAAAGAAGATGAATTTTATACGTGTGAATAAAAGAAGAACGTGTTACTATTTAAAAACAATTACAATATACTACACAAATATGCACAATCAACAATATACAATCGAAAGTTCCATGGAATTTCATTGGCTTTGAAATTTAATTTAAATGTTATTGTATAAAAACATGTAAGGCAAACTTTTTATGAAGGTTATTACAGAGCGCACTTACATACAAATATAATTCTCACACACATATTAGATTAATATTTCACATTTGCTATCTTCACGACGATATTTTTGTTAAATATAAAACACATACAACGTTATAAATACAGTTTTTATGTTGAATTAACTTATTTGTAACAATTAAGGGAGAATTAAACGTTAGAACGCTTTTTAAATTTCGGTTTTTAGGTAGACCCCTACTCCTAATTGCCAGGCGCGTACTCGTGGGCGGAGGTTCTGGGGTTCGATTCCCACCAGGATTGTCCTCCCTTACTAAGGTTTCTCCCAGGTTTTCCTCAGTCCTCATAAATGACGAATGCCGGGGATGTATCCTAAACTTAGACTTGGAACATTTACTTCTTTTTTTTAATCCTTTTCCAGTTGATCATTTCATCTTATATATCACCATTTTCCATCACATTGCCTCAATAGTTGAACAGGCATTAAACACTATTTAAAAAAAAAAAACTTAGATGTGTTGCTATTGCATGACAACGCGCATGCTTATACTACCAAGCCAAATGAGACGCTGCGGAATTGACACTGGGATATTCTCAGGTATCCTCCATAGAGACCCCAACCTTACTCCAAACGAATTCCATTTTTGCTCTCTTGAACATCATTTTTCGATGAAAATGGAGCTGTAGAAAGGGAGGCCACCCCCTGGTTCCGACAACAGCCCCAAAGAAGTTTATGCTGTTGGATGTCAGGGGCTTGTAATAATACTATTGAATGGTGTTTAACGCCCGTTTTTGTTACAGAGGCACCACAGGCGATGGACACTGATGATACATGGGATGAAATATTGGTACAGGATTTTTTAAGGAATGAAACGTTCCAGGCCTAAGTTTAGAGTACCTCCCCGGAATTTACCATTTATTAGGACTGAGGAAAACCTGGAAAAAGCATCAGTCGGGGAGGACGGTCCTGGCGGGTGTTCGAACCCCCGCTCACGAGTCCGCTCCTTAACGACCTCGTGGTATCAGGGGCTTGTGAAACGATAGGACGTATAGCTCAGTGCACAGGGAAATTGCGTTTCGAAATAAAAGTATTTTAACCAACACCCCAATTTAAAAGAGTTTGTAACATACAGAATGGCTTACATTCATATTTCAGAGCAGAATCTCTTATCGTATTGTATCTGAAAGACACTAAAAAAGAAAAATGTGTTTTTGTTGCAGGTATAAAGCCGGCGTAATGAAGATAATGTTGGTATTCCTGCTCATCTGTGAAGGTAAGTGGTTGCTATGGTAACAAATACCGTGTACTAAGAGTAGATGAGATGCGGCGGAAATATGTACACAGTTAGTAAGACAGATTAACTTGGGCAAGGCAAGAAGAAGCTCCGGACTATTAAAACAAAATAGAGAGAAACCTTAGCAGCACTGTTCGCTGTCTGATGTTCTTCTTTTTACATCATCTCTGTATTTATAATAGCGGAATCTGCGGCCTCAGAATTAGATTCCTTATGTTTCGAAATGCAAACGTGTTTGTAGAGAAACAATAGAAAGTAGGTATTACATGTTAAGGATCATTTAGGGTTTTTAACTTTTTTCTAACAAGGGCACGCGGGGTGTTTAATTAACTTTAGAAATTTGTTATATTATTGTCAAAATGTTATTGTAATACGATAAAACTGAATCATAGACCTAAACTCAATTGTTTTTGTTAAGAATTATAGTTAAAGCAGAATTCAATTTTAATACTTACAGTTCCAACTTTAAGCTCTTGTTTATTTGGTTTATTTATGGACGCTCTTTAAACATTTCAGGTCATCAGTGTCCCATTCAATTCAGGGCGTGAAACGGCCGACAAATTTTGCTCAAAGGCCTCATCTTTCATGCTTGAGGTTTTTTATCGTGCCATAAATGTACGACACGGGACCCACGGCTTAACTTCCCTTCCGAACGAAGCCATACTTAGGATTTTTATGTCCGAAAAAATCCATCGATCCTGACCGGATTTGAATCCACGATATCAGTTTTGCACATATATAACTTTAAAGGTATTCACAAATAAATGTTTTGCTGCTGCTTATGTGTCAAACTTCACGACCAATTGTATTCATAACTTCTATAAACTCTCTGCTACTTTAGATTTTGCAGAAAAAGTTCTGAAGTGTCCAAACATTTGAATTTTTTGTGAATGCTTTGCAAGGTGATATCGTCTTTCTCCCTTTATTCTCACGATTTCATGCAAAATCTGAAATAAGATTAGAACAACTGACTTTAATTATTTTATTTTTACAACGTTTTTGTGAAATGAGGCATCGCTAAATCTAATCTTCACTTAACAATTTTCCGAATCGCCGTGTTCTTGAATTTTTTTTTTAAATAAAACAAAGCTATCAAACACTTTTTATGTAAGTCTGAACAATATATTGTGGAACTTGTGAACGATTTCCCCATAAATGGAATGAACATTTAAAATATGCTAAACTTATAAATTACAAGCGTCATTGAAATATTTCTCCAAATGCCCCACAGATTGCAGCAGCATCAGCTTGTCCGAGGCAGTTTAGTTATCAATATCCGCCATCTTCCATAGAAACATTTGTGCAATAATGTATAGATTGGTCAAGAATCATAGTAGCTATAGCTGTTTGTTGTAGTGTAGACGTGTGTACAGGAAATATGACAAATATCGAACATCGTGCCGTTATGAAGTACTTGTAAAGAAGGATATGACTGCAACAGAAATTCATACAGATATGACTAACACTCTAGGAGACTATGCACCATCATTCTCAACCGTTTACAAGTGGACCATGGATTATAAACGCGACCAAGATCCGTCACGATATTAGAAATGATCGATAAGGTCACTACTTGGTTCAGGATCGCCGATTAAACATGTCCGAAATTACTGAAGCTCTAGGCATTTCAGAGAAACGCGTATTTTACATTTTAAGGGAAGAATTGTCCTTGAAAAAAATTATCGACAAGATAGGTTACTCAAGATCAGACAGATACCGTCAACTTTATGCGTCGATTTGTGGCCAAAGATGAAACATGGCTGCACTACCACACATGAAACAAAACAGCAGGAAGTGTTTATCAAAGAAGAAAGTAATTTTGTATTAAGATAACGCTGGGCCTCATACATGTCTCGTTGCAATAGCGAAAAGCAATGATTTGGTTTATGATTTGCTGCCACATCCGCCTTATTCCCCTTATTTGGCACCTCGGACTTCCATATGTTCCCTAAACTGAGAAAATTTCTTGTTGGAAAGAAATTTTCGTCGGATCAACGGCATGTTTTGCGGGGTTGGTGGAATCTTACTTTCGTGATGGGATAAAGTCTTTGAAGCAGCGCTGAGCAAAGTGCTTTAGTTTCATGGGTGACTATTTTGCAAATAAGCATAATTTATAAAAGCTTTGCCGCAATTTTTTGCTAACTCAAATGAGTCGTATTAAGACAAATAAATAATTTTCAGTTTTGTGCTCCAAGGCAGACGAGTATAACGAAATGAATGATCTCATAACTAGAAATAAGTTCCGATTTTCCGTCTTGCACGCCGATAGAGTTGGCAAAGTCAGCACTTTCAAGTCAAAATAAAACTTTTTGCTTGATTCCGCACTGGCATACATTGACCTAACTGGGTACTCTGGTGGCTGCCAAATGCAGCGAGGTATTTTCACTTACAGACCAACCGCCACAGGTCGCCGAAGTCGTTAAAGCGTGGACTCGTGAGCGGGAAGTCTGGTGTTCGATTCCTACCAGTGGTCCCTGACTGAGGTTTTTTCCAGGTTTTCCTCATTCTTCATAAATGGAAAATGCCGAGTGGTACCAAGATTATGCCTGGAACGCTTCCTTCCTTAAAAATAAAAATCCTTTCCCGATTTATCATTTCATTTCGTGTATCAACAGTGTCCACCACCTATGGTACTCAGTAGTGAAAACGGGCGTTAAACAATATTTGGAAAGAAAAAAATTACGGACCGCCTGAGCGTGACTTCTTAGTGTGTGGCCGAAACCGGAAAAAGAGAGACAAGTATCGCCGCGCATAAAGTTATTATTTTTAGTTTTGTATTTAATTTTTACTGAAAGCATGAAATGATACTTTTATGGTTCCAGCACTTAGGTTCTTGTTGCACTCACTTATTTTGTTGATCATGGCTAGTTACTTATAATTTCTGCAGCTATATGACGCCTATGCACGTTTTGCTTGAGTTAAGGGAGATTTGTCACCACGACAACGATTTAACCCCTAAACACAACCCACTATCAATTTATATTTACGAAAAGAAGGCAAGCGTAGGCCGTGACAACGATTTACCCCTAAACACAATCCACCAACAATGTATATTTACGAAAAGAAGGCAAGCGTAGGCCGTCAGGCCGTAATTCGCCGCAGCCATCTGTTTCTAGCATTTACTCGAATTTAATTTTTTCCGAATTTCCGCTAAAATTGCTCTAGCATCCCAGTTTTGTTGTCCATTCTTCAATCCGTCCTGAAGGGGATGCAATCGACTAGTAGTAGGTGGCTGTATAAGTAATTCACCACCTCGGTGAGCTAGAGGAGACTGAGGGAGGAGGTTACTAGCAAGTAGAACTAAATGTCTCAGCAACATATTTATAATTATAAAGATTATGCAGTTTTTACCTTTCTGCCTGCAATTTTTTTGTTCTTTCTTTATTACAAAAGTTAGTTTTTTTTTAGATAGATACGTTTGAACTTCATTTTATCACTTTTTGCCACGTGTTGTGTTATTTTGCTCCTGAAATGAGGCGGAAGTATTACCGCGTGCGAAAGCGACATATGTACTGGATGAACTATTCGGTGCTGCTATACTTTTTGTTAAAACTCCCATTAAAATAAGTTGGTGTTAATATTTAGTCCTGCCATAAGTTTCTGAGGCTGCCAGCACAGCCTGCAGTTTGGCACGCAGCAGTGACATTCAACTCTGGAATGAAGGTCAGCTGACGCCTAATAAACCTGGAAAAGGTGGGGGGGGGGGGGGGGGAAGAGAAACGCATCACACCAGTAGAGAAGTCTTAACTCTTTTGAAACCGCTGCAAATAACAAGGAGATTTGTGTATCAATCTATTAAATGATACACAGGAAACTTCCTCTTTGGGTGATACAGCTAGACTTTGGTCAGCGACGTAATATCAGGACACCAGCAAAGTCAATGTCTAGAGAATTCGGAGAAATTCACTCCGCAAGCAAAGAAATGAAAATGAAAATTCCTCGATTTCACTCATCATAAAAAAAAAGACCTTGGCTTTGGAGCATATAGAAAAAGCATGGGCCAGCACATGACGGCAGCTTTAAGGCAAACGAGCCACAAGAGCCCAAGAGACCACTGAGAAGCATACAAAAATCAGTCACTGTCAAATTCTCTTCACGGATGAGAAAATGTTCAAAGTAGAAGAAAAACTCAACCCACAGAACGATCACGTCTCTAAGGACGCTGCTGTCACACTCCCAAAAGTTCTAAGATGTCACCATCCACCTTCCATGATGACTTTGTGGGTGGTGTCATTTCAGAGCGTGATGTCACTGCATTTCTGCGAACAGATGGTGAAAACGGTGCTGCCAACCACCAAACTGACATTCTGGAAAAGGTTGTAAAGCCCCTGAACACTACCTTGTTTGCAGGTAAGCACTGGATATTCCAACAGACTCAGCACCTGCTCATAAGGCAAAGCTCACCCAACATTGTGGCTGGAGATCAACATTCCAGAGTGTATCATTACTGCCGACTGGCCAGACATAAATCCACCGGGCAATCGCTTACGACCCATTTTAGAGAAGGTCTGCTCTAAACTTCACCACAATATCATGTCCTTAAAGGCAGTTTTGGTAAAGGTAGCATCCTCAATTCCCCTAGATGTGGTGCACGCGGTGATAGATGAGTGGTCGGAGTGTTTGAAGAGGTGTGTCAAGGTAAAAAGTGGACATTGTGAGTAAATTGTGTAATGTACCTACTCTGTGATGTCTCTACTGAATAAATTACAGATATATTCATTTGTTGTGATCATTTACGTACATACTAGCTGTCTCTGTATGAGGGACTAAGGACTAAGCAATTGCCTTTGTTATAAGAGATGTTGAAAAAGATTAAACTGAATATTTACGTTTAATTTCTCGTGCGCAACCCCAGTAGGTAATTGCATTTGACCTCTCCAATAGGCCACTTTGTACCTGCGCTGCTACAACGAGAGAAGGCTGTTCAAACCGGAAGGAGCAGCTGCTTAATTATTTCTCTAAAGACAAGGATTTCAACTGGCTGTTTACATCGACCCAGAGACAATTTTGCCTTCTTACTTGTAGCGCTTTTCTTCACGCCGCCCCAAGAAGTCCTTATTAACAGGATACGCAGTACATAATCCAGTCCTCTCTACACCATCTTTCATCGTCATCTTCTGCTCTCTTCTCCTTCGCGGACATGTCTTGCTGAGTCGCCAACTCAGCGGTTTCTTTCGCGGTTTTTCGTCCCTGTATTGCATTCTGATCTCTCATTCGGAAAGATCGCAAATGAATTACAATAGCGGTGTTTTATGAATTCCGCAAAATCTATGGGAAATTTCATTCGTAAGGCGATGAACTGATAATAGTACACCATATAAACGCTAGAGTGCGGTGGTAAGCGCGGTGTGTAGCGAAAGGAGAATGATTGTTGATAATCAGTGAAAGACGTGTGCAAGATGGAAGGCGACTATAATGGACAAAGATGGACTGCGTGGTTTTTGTGGAATGAAAGTATCAAATCTGCAGAAAATCACACATGTCAATTGTGATGTGTGGTCAAAAAGTTGTGCATAGACGACCGCTCACCAATAGCCCAATGGGTTCGCCAGATGCAGGAAATCTCTGACTGGCAGGCTCAAAACCTTTGATGAACTGGAATGCCAGACAGAACTCGGCCGCGCGACCTTGCGCATCGAATATATATATTAAAAAAAACTTGTGCACGATTGGGTTCCAAGGGACTTGACACAGAAGGACAAAAGGTGTGAAGTCCGTCGTCCGCCTAAGAAATTTCTTCCTTCTAATGAACTGTCCGCCTCAAAAAACGACTGTCAACAGCGAAACTCTTACGCGACATACGTGCAAAATTCAGCAACGGTTAAAGGATAAGCGGTCACTCATTAATTCTCCCAAAATGTTCACCGTATCTCGCTCAGCAAGTACGTTTTATTCGCCAATATGAAAGGTAACAACAAGAAATTCAAGTAGCTGTTCACTAGTGGTGGTGCAGTACTCCCAAACAATGGTTTCGCGACGCCATAATGAGGTTACCAGGATGATGGCAACGGTGAATTGTAGTTGTTGAGTGTGTGGGAATTTTATAAATGTTTGAAGCAGTTTCACAAATTTACTGTAGATGTATTCGACATACTAATCACAAAATTTTACTAGAAAAATCTTTTTTGAAATTTTACAAGTGCCCCATGTATTCTGCAGATATCAACTATATAATCAAAATATTCCCACACTCGAGGCAACATGTTTCTGTTCAAAGGCATTGTTGATACGAGCTCACACTGATAGTTTTCTGGAGAGGAGGCACAAATAATGAATCCTTGACATAGCCTCATACAAAAAATCTACATGGGGTTAAGCCGGGGGAGCGCGCAGGTCATGATAAAAGTACTGATCATCACCCTCACACTATTAACCCACCTGTTTCTCAATCTGCTATTTAAAAATTCATGATCATTGTGATGGAAGTGGGGTAGAGCACTATCCTATTGATAAATAAAATCACACTATCAGTCTCCAGCTGCGGCATTAGCCAGTTTTCACCATATTTGCTAACGGCTAACTGCTGCCCTCTTGTGGCAGAAATCCGAAACGGACTGAAACAAAACAAAGCCTGTTGCGTATTTTTTATTTCAGTAAAGTTTTGTGATAATATTCCCAATAATATAGCTAAATTTGTGAAAACGCTTCAGTCATTTGTAATAACCCTATATGTTGAGACCACAGTGCATTGTACTATGATAAACAGAGCCCGGAAGTTAGGCAAAGAGCTTTTTCTATCTGAATGGATGTATTTAAGATTTAGATAGAAATGAACATGTGTTTATACATTTGGGGTCTGTAAGGCCAGTTTTTATTTTGCATTTTTTCCTCCATATTTTGTCGGTCCTGGTGGTGTAGTGGTTACCATACTTGCCTCCTATGCCCAAAACGCGGGTTCGAACCCGGCCAGGATCGATGGATTTTTTCGGGCGTAAAAATCCTAAGTATGGCTTCCTTCGGAAGGGAAGTAAAGCCGTGGGTCCCGTGTCGTACATTTACGGCACGAAAAAGAACCTCAAGCCTGAAAGAGAGGCCTCTGAGCAAAATTTGTCGGCCGTTTCACGCCCTGAGTTGAATGGGACGCTGATGACCTGAGATGTTAAAGAGCGTCCATAAATAAATCATTCAAAAAAAAAATTCCTCCATATTTTAAGGTTTAAAACCTATTTACCTCTTTTGGATCGTTATAGATTTTTTCTACAAATATTTACGCATTTTAAAGTGATAACAAAGTGAAAAATGTTATAAAATTAAATGGCATGTTCACCTCACAAAAAGATGTGTTGAGAATCTTGTTACACATTTATTTCTTTTCGAGAGTCAAAAACTTTCTCCTCAACCCATTCACTTCAGCTCGCAGAACCTTCATTAGTGAAAGAAACGCACGGTTACTTTGGGCTTACAAATACCAGGAAATAGAGAAGATGAGGGAAGTATTTTAATTTTCAATAGTCCTGGCGAATGACCTTGTATCTATTTACACCGGACAATTCTAGGAAATTTGTAGTGGGAGTTACTTCTCAACTGCATAAATGTAACAAACAATTGCAAGTGAGAAAGATGAGAGCGGTACAGTTGTGCAATAAACCGCTCCTACAATGTGTTCAGTACAGAAGTAAGAGAGATACTGACCTGATTCCCCTATAAACAAATAAACAGAAAATTAAATCTACCAGAAACGCTGCATATTTTGCTCATTAGCCAGGACTATTCAAAACTACTTTACTTAATCAACATTTCCATGATATCCTGAAAAGTGAATGCTCTGTTATACTGGTATGAGTCCTTCCAAAATAGGGTTTTAATCACTTCAGTGGAAGTAGAACGTTCTTTTCCGTGATAAAAAATGTTCTCTCTTACAAGTGGCTATGACAGTTGATACCTTGAAAAAGCATCTTGTTGTTGCTTGTAACCAAGAAAAGTAAGCTTAAGTACTTTAATTATGTGATAAAGAAAACATTAAGTATCTTAAATATCCATTTTCATTGATAATGAGTAATATTATGGTCTGTTTTCACTTTTAATAAATATCTATTTTAATTATATTACTGCCTATTTTCAATACTTTAAATGCCTTTTTGCCTGCCTATTTTAACAAAAATAAATGCCTGAAATCTTGGGCTCTGATGATAAATAAGGTACTAAACTACTATTGTTAATCATTTCAGAACTGTCCTCGTATTTTAGCTCATCCGGTGACCTAAAATTGTTTATGGCTTTATAAAATAAAATTTATATTCAGCAGTAATTAAATTCAGATTTTTTTCCAAAAAAATGTCAGCAATTAAGAAGCCTTAAAAACGCTCTTTAAAAATGGTTATAGGTTGTACTAAAGAATTTCTGTGGAAACATATTTTAATCGTAAGCTGGGTAAAGGCACAAATGTTAGCAAATAAATTCACAAACGATTAAACATACTGAGAATATTACAGGTAATTCAGCATAGGTATATCCATCACTTCGTTTCGAATATTGTGCTTTGTTAATTGGGAATGTTTGTTCAAATTAATACTTTTAATGAATTTTATTTAAGGAAGGTATGGCGGGATTCGCGAAACTAGCGTTAGTAACGCTTGTTGCATATGAACGCGGCGCAATCCCAGCGGAGTAAATCAACAGTCAGTTTAGCTAACATTTCGCTCTGTATTTGTTTATACAACGTTTCTACAACCTTGTGTGTTAAATAATGTCACGGAGGTGTGTATCCTAACGTGGGCATAAATAAGCTGTTTAATTAGTTTATTTTGTTGTTGGTTTAAACCTTTAGAAGACAGGCGTTGGTAAAACATATTGTTTCAGCTAATGCCTATGACTCTGTTTATCTGTGCCCTATTTCAACTCTCTGGCTTCATGCAAGCTGTGCCTATTTTTCACTTTAGCTTCCACTCAGTAAGTTTGTTTGGAGCCATAATCTCTAATTAGAAGGAGGTAGGAGGGTAGGTCCATAAGTTTCCGGCCTAACCATTTTCTAGGAATGATAAAGACAAAAACTATATTTCACTTTTCATTATAGTGACCCTTTATTGCAATACACTACTCGCGTCTTTAAATTAACATTTTAAGCCCCTTCCCCCAAAACAGTAAGAATTCTTGTCTGCAAAATGGGCATAAACAGCATTCATCACTTCTTCGTCCCATAAATTTCCTTTCTCTAAGGTTCTTCTTGAGTATGAGAAGGGAAATAGTCACTGGGAGCTAGATCTGGGCTGTAGGGTAGATGGTCGATCTCTTTGAAGCCACATTTCTTCACAGCTTCCTTTGCAACAAGAGCTGTGTGCACAGGCGCGTAGTCGTGAACAAGGCGCACACCACCACTCAGTTTTCCTCGCCTTTTCTCTTTGATAGAAACATGTAGTCTGTGCAGTAGGCCAGCAATACTGTGGTATTCCTATCCTTGAAGTCAATGAAGAATATTCCTTCACAGTGCCAAAAGATTGTGACCATGATCTTTTTGGTTGACTGAGTGACCTTGACCTTTAGAGGTGGTGCAGGTTTCTGCCACTCCATGGACTATAGTTTCACCTCCTGTAACAACGAATGGTTTGCAGAACTTCTCTATCGTTGCCCGGCAGAACTCCAAAAATGCCTTATAACATATGACTCGTTTCTGCTTTTGGACTGAGGAAAAAAGTCTAGGCACCCATCTTGCACTAACCTTATTCATGTTTAAATGTTCATGAATAACGAAGGACTGTTGTTTTGGATAGGTCCAACCTTGCTGCTATTTCTGTAACTTTGTGCTGCCGGTCTTCCACAATTTCTCTTTCCACAAGAGCGATATTTACAAGAGTGAGCACCTCCAAGGGCCGACTTGCATGCTCTTCGTCTTCAATGCTTTCTCAACCCATTCGAAAAAGTTTGGCCCATTCTTTTACGGTAGAATATGAGGGGTTGCTTCCCCATATACACCGTCAAATCGCTGTTTTATTTCATTTAGATTAAGTATTGTGAAGAACTTAATAACAGCTCGATACCTCATTTTGAACATGTCACAATCTTCTACACTTAGTCTTATTTATGCAACAATATCTGAACAACTGAATACAGCGGAGCGGAAGTTACAACTTGCAATTATTTACTTAACAGATAAGGTATGACACCTGATAAGGTGTTTGTGAAAGTGATATTCCTTATCGGCGTGTCTGAAAACTTATGGACTACCCTCGTATAATCAAAAAGTAACATCGCACTGGATTTTCAGAGAAGGATATACTTCAATCTTGCTCAAGGGCTAGGCCGTTTGTGGTTATGCCCCCAGTAGCTGCAACTCCAGAAGAAAGGAATGAGGTATGGAAACAGCGGGTGGCCACAATCCATGGGCAATGAGGCACGGATGTAAACAGGTATCCTAACATTGTTTGCAGAGAAAACACGCTGACGCTGGCGGAACACCCCCCTCCCACTTCAAGTTTCGTGTTCTTTTCAATGATGGGAAAAATAGACATGTGCAAATAAGGGTTTGAATAAATTTATTTCTTTATTACATGTTAGTCAATGAATAATCCTTTATATTTCTTTTACAACATACTTTTACTGGTTCTCATAATTTTGATCATCTTTGTCGAAGTTGTCCCCGTTGGATGCAATACACCTGTTTAAACGTATGTGTCAGTCTTCAAACACATGCTTGAAACCATTTTATATTAAGGTAATTCAGAATCGCCTCCTAACCTTCATCACTACTTCTGATGGTGACAAATGCCTCCCACGAAGGTTTTTCTTTAATGGGCGATGAACATACTTGAATGTAATGTTTGTGAAGTATTCATTTGCGGCCGTGCATGATCATAATCCAACAACCAACTTGTACAGAAATATGATCTTTTGCTTTGCCAATTTTTGGGACTGCTCTGTAGTATTGTTCAGTTATAGTTGTGTGAACAGGTAAACCATTGCTTGAGTTTCAAAATGTGATATGCTCATAAATTTCCCAGCAGAAATAACCCTCCCCCGAAGATTTGCTGTTTTGGCTTTTGCATTTGATTTCATCTCCTCCCGTATAGTTCAATAAAGAATATATATACATTTTTGGGACGCCCTTAGCCTCATCATCTTGAGTTGATGTCGCGCATGTTAAAATTCTGCAACCCATTTTTTAAACTTCGAAAATGAAAGTGAAAGAATGCTTTAATGAGGAATCCAATGCCTTTTGTATTTATGGCGGGGTTAAACTTTTCAAAACGAAGTACTTTATCACAGCTCTTTGTAGAAAATGTTAACACTGGTTTGTTTACCCGATCGTCACAAACAAGTGACTACACTACCTGAAACTTTACAGCATGCCATCTAAAGGATGATACTTAACAACTATCATAGTAATTTGGCCATCTTCAGGACATCTCTGAGTCAGTCCGATAACGTTTAGAATACCTCTAGTACAAGTGTTTCTCTGTGCCACAAAATTACGCCAATACCTACATAAATTGTGAAAATTTTAAAAAAATTGTTTCCCTATTAATTAATTTATAAGACTTTATTAGTAAAATCCACGTGGTTCTTAACAAACGCAACAGAGAAATCACTGATCCAAAAATTCATTGGATGATTGATGTTTATTACTTAGATACTAAATGTATTTTAGCGAACATAAAGCTACAAAATGTAGCAGGAGATAAATTCGGTCTGTCATATCATGTGAAGTAGAGCGCAGCGTTTCACAGACAGACGCTACAACTTCTTGCCAAAAACACCGAGAAAGTGTTTGTACATTTCTGTCAAAACATTGTACATTATGGTTTTAGTTAATGTGTTTTAATATAAGAAGTCTAAATAAAAAATAATCTAATTTTTAATTTTTTTTTATTTGGTCTTTACACGCATATTACTGATCTCTGTTACCCTGAAAGTCATCTCTCCTCTCTATTGATCTTTCTCCCAATGACCTTTGAACTTATGAAAGCAGTCTCCTACCGGATTTTCGAGATTGAGCGAACTTATGTCTTTTGTCTGTTATTTTATCTCCCTAACTGAATCGAATCTTTGTCCTTTAATCATGAATATCAACTTGGAAACAAAAAAATTCTGCAGGTGCTTAATTAGAAGAGTGTGGTAATTTAGCATGTTGCAGGATCCATTAATTGTCTCTCTGCAGTCCAGTCCACTTCCTACTTGCTTTTTCTCAGAGATGTCTGAGGACATCTTAGTAAAACCAGTGATGAATATGGAAGAAAGTCGTCAACTGCACTTTTGACGTCTGAAGGGCTTATTTTGATTTTGGTGAAGATAATTGAAATTCGCATCCATAACCCCCCCCCCCCATGTTTCATCACTATACGAGGGTCACTATGAAAGTTTTGAGACCCGTCTAATTAGAGATAGATAATCTCACTCCGACTGTTGCATCTTTTCACTACACTCTATATACTTTCTTTTTTAAAAAATACACTTATTAAAGTACTTCTTCCGCCCATTTTTTATGGATGAATTTTTTTTTCTCTTTTTTTCTGGGAAGAGAAAATAATCGCATGGACTCTATGGAGGATGAATCACGAGTCTGATCTCTGTGGACTCCAGGGACTAGATGGTAATGTTAGCCGTGTGAGCGGAGGCGTTGTCATGGTGAAGCAGGACGCCCTCAGTTCTGTCCTTGGACGGCGTTCTCAGAGCTTGTGGAAAGCGTTCGGCAAACAGACTGTGGTGTACCACTCAGGAGTAACCGTTCTTGTGGCCACCATTTCCCTCCCAACACTTTGGCCCCTCTTCACTTTCGTTGGAGAATCGTCATCTGGAAAGATCCAAAAATTGCCGAATGTTTGGCCATAGAGTCAAACACATCTTGAGCTCCTTCAGTCGAATCCCAGCAGCATTTCTTCACGTCAATTGAAATGGGTGCACTTTTGTGCCTTTGTCAAATTGTGGGGTACCCAACGGGAGGAAATCTTCCTGACACGAATGAATGAATAGTGTTTAACTCCCGTTTTTACCACTGAGGCACCACAGGCGGTGGACACTAGTGATGCATGGAATGAAATTATATATTGGGAAAGGATTTTTTAAGGAAGGAAGCATTCCAGGTCTAAGTTTAGAGTACCTTCCTGGCATTTGTCATTTATGAAGACTGGGGGAAAATCTGGAAAAAACCTCAGTCAGGCAGGACGGTCCTGGTGAGATTCAAACTCCAGATCTCCCGCGCTTTAATGACCTCTGCCACCCATGGCAGTCTCTTCCTGATACGAAATGATCTTCAGAATTAATAAATAGTGCATCATCACTAAGAGCTACTCGCGGGAGAGACAAACTTTACTGTAATACGATACATTTGTCAGGATTTCGTTATACGATCCCAAAGAAATCTTTGACAGTATCTTAATATTTCATGGATGATTATTAATTTTGGCTGTATGATTGTCGTCAGTTGACGTCAGAGGGCGTTCGGCATCAACCACGAACCCCCGACGACTTTTAAACTGCAAGCACCGAGTACGGTTTATACATTTATATTCATTTCATGAATTTTGGTGAAGGATTTACGTAAACTTTAGTGTTAATGCGTTCCTCATAATGCCCCATCATCTAATTGGTCGCAGAACATTCACAACACTGTTGCAGAGAAACTCCACTGAAATAAGACAACACTTTCTATAAAACTGCAGGCGTCTCGTCAATGTTAGAGCTACTAAGTGCTACTAACCGCTGTTTTCTACAACAATGTGGCGCAGAATTGCAAACGTTCTGGTATTTTTTGATCACACCTCATAGGTAAATCTTATTGTTGTTTCTTCACTTTGGATATGTTAATATATTCAATTTTTTTTTCAAAAATTACTTTAAACTTTTTCGCTCTCTGTATATGACAGGAAACGTGATCAAACTTATCATATAGATTTTTTCATTAAATTATCTAATTTCTTTGTATTGTATTTCATTTCAGCTAATTCTAATTGTCTGACTATAGTATCAAACATTTATCTATATCTGTAAATATACAGGCAACGTTCTAGCGACAGTTGTGTTTTCTCCGTTGGCAACACCACAGCAGCCTTCCTCTGTGTCTAAGGATCGCGTCCTTGTGTCAGTTGTAATGAGCCCAATTTGTGGGGTGTAGGAAAAGATCAAAGTCATTGAGATACCTCAATTAGGCACCGCCTCAGAGACCATCCTTCCTTTCGTGCTTCCTTACTCCCCCCTGCCCCCGGTCGTTTACCAACCGTCTATCCTTTGGCCCTATTACTTCATTTTCTTCCCGTCAAGCAGCGCGAAATGTCTTGCAAGAAGGAATTAAGAGTGCTAGGTTTCTTATACTTACCAAAACAAAATTCAAATTTAATAATTCAAATTAAAAGAGAATATTAAAATTAAATGGGGGTTTTGTACCGAAAATGTAAGCTCTACATCCTCTCGACTTTTGTCATAACTTTAACCAACTACCTCCTCTTATATATGTCTTTATGGCGGCATATCTTTCTGTTTAGTTTCTTTGATTATTCACCATCATATAGGCCCGTTACGACAATGACAAACCCTGATTTTTGGCGGTTTTTTAATGTATTGTGCAATCTATAGACAAGTGTATTCGTAGGTTCATCATGCTGATTCCAGATGGTGGTTGTCACCAAAGCGCACATCGAAAGGACAGTGTTCTTTTGTTGTAAAGTAGAGAAAGACGTGGACACTACGGAAAGCGTCTGTCATGGACAAAGTGATGATTTATGGTCAAGAAATCCCTACATAGAAGACCGTTTACAACTGGGTCAATGGGTTCGCCGCGAGCTGCAGGGAATCTGCACACAAGAATCTGAGTACTGGTCGTCCGTTAACATCGCCGTCTCCCAGGGACATTGAAGTTGTGTTGATTTATAGGCGCATATTTTTTTGATGAACTGGAACATCTGAAAGGCCTCGGTCGCGCAACACAGCACACCATTATTCGCGACGATTTGGATATGATAAATCTGTGCACACTTTGGGTTTCATAGGCCTTGACACAAGAATAGAAAGACAAAAGAGTTAAAGTCTGTCAAAAGCACTGGAAACGTTTAATGAAGATGTGGATTTTTTGATAAGCCGGTGACTGGTGACAAGTCATAGTGCACCACCACAGCAATCCATGTAATGGAAACATCAAGGGAGTCCCCGGCCCAAAAAGTTCGCGTTGCTCCATCTACGGGCAAGGAGATGAACCCCATCTTTAAGGACACTTCAGACATGCTAATAATGATCTGGCTTCTTCAAGGGGCGAATGTATTTATACTACATTTTGCTTGAAAAACTTTGAAGTTCGGAGTTTCCAGTTGATGACGAGCATCCAGGACGCCCATCGGTTGACGTCGTTCATAGCTAAAATTAATGAGAAAAGCCTGACTATTCGCAAGACTTCCGTAGAGTGTAACATTTCTTTGAGACCAAGTCATTGATATGCATCGTTTTGCAGCCAAGTTTGAACCTCGGCTGTTGACACAGAAAAAGAAAGACAATGCGTCATGATCTGTCAGGAACTCTTGGATTGCGTTAATGAGAACATGTTTAGAGGGCTGTAAAGAATGTAATAGCAACATATAAGCATTAAATAATATATTCTAGAACATGGAGACTTTACTTCCTTCCATGTAATTCCTGCCACATTTATCAACCGCTGTCACACCTGAAAGACATTGGTTATCTGTAGCAACGTCACGTTTGTTGATATCCACCCACCTCCAGTAGTGATTGAATCAAATAAGCATAACGCGCTTCATGAACAAGATCTAAACGTGGTGCATCTTCCACTTTATTGCGCCCATGACGAAAGTCTGCCACCTCACGGGCCACCTGTCGATTTATCACAATCTTTCTGAAGACTTCCATGACATTCCCTCACGTTCCTAACACAAGCAATCTCAATTTTAATCCATGCATTAGAAAGCAGTTCACAGTCCCAAAAGATTGTGGCCGTGATCTTCTTGCTTGACTGAGTGAAATTGGTCTTTAGAGGCGGTGCTTCGCCAGGTTTACGCCTGGCACTCCATTGATTCTCTTTTGAAAAAGAGGTCATAGTAGCGGACCATATTTTCATCTCCTGTAACAATGATTTGCAGAACTTCTCTCTTGTTGCTACGGCAGAAAGAGCTCCAAAAATGCCTGACAACAGATGACTCGTTGCTGCTTTTGGACTGAGGAAAGAAGTCTAGGCACCCATCTTACACTAACCTTATTTATGTTTAAATATTCATCAATGATTCGAAGAACTGTTGTTTTAGAAAGGCCCAACCTTGCTGCTATTTCTTTAATTTTGAGCCACCAGTCTTTCATAATTTCTCCCTCCAAAAGAGCGATGTTTTGGGGAGTGAGCGCCTCAAAAGGCCGACCAGCATGCTCTTCGTCTTCAATGCTTTCTCGACCCATTCGAAAAAGCTTGGCCCATTCTTTTACGGTAGAATATGAGGAGGATGCTTCCCCATATACACCGTCCAATCGCTGTATAATTTCATTTGGAGTAAGTCCCCCTTTTGTGAAGAACTTAATAACAGGATACTGTCCCAATCGTTTATACATAGCCTTCTTTATGCAACTATATCTGAACAACTGAACACAGCGGATCTAAAGTTACAGCTGCAATTATTTACTTAACAGATAAGATATGACACCAAATAAGGATTTTGTGATGGGGATAATTCTTATCGGCGAGGTCGGAAACTTATGAACCTACCCTCGTATTTTAATTTCTTTATCTTCTAATTCACATGGGTCTATGGTTACGATGTTGAAAGCATAGTCCAAACATCACAAAGGGTTGGAATATCTTCAGAAAGCCTCAAATAGCTCGTCACTTATAATACCTAGATCACCTCAGACGTGTCCGAGAAAATGTGAAAAGGAAGTGGACTGAATTGTGGACACAACACAACACAATAATATACCAGCGCATACGCCATTGTTTCTTATCGATTTTTTGCGTGAAAGAGATGACTGTTGTTCTCTCTCTCTGTACTCTCCTGTACTCTCCTGACTTAGTACTTGCAGACATGTTTTTATTTCCCATACTGTTGCTCATTATTAAAGGACGAAGATTCGACGCTGTTGAAGATATAAAGCAAAGTGTTAGGTTATATTGGTTTCTATACCATATTTTTGAACGGAAGGAGCAGTTTAACTTGTGAGCAGTTATACAGATGAACTTAAATGATAATTACGAATTCTTGCTGTTTAATAGCAAATATCTTAAGTTTCTAAACAGCTTTCAGTGTAACGGTCAGGTTTCTCGAGAGTCCTCTTGGGCACCGAAGGTTGCAGATGTTTATGAAGGTCAAGTTATGAAGCTCGGCTTGGCCAACCACTAATATAGAAACGCAGATATCTTTAACCTACTGTTCTGCATACTTAATGCCCTCTGCCGGCCACCAAACCACATCACACAAGGCAGCAAATTCTCTCGACTTGTGGGAAAGTGGTAAGTCTTTGTTACAACTTAGATCGCTTTATTTGTACATCTTCATATGGGTTGCAATATCATTTAGTTTTTAAATAAGTCGTCCATTTGTTTAACAACAGTACCTTGTAATTCTCTTATACAATGTTTCAATCCTTAGGCAATCATTGCAGGAACCATAAATGCAGTTGACTATTTTTTTTTTCTAAATGTGTTGCATCTTAGATATGCACGTCATATTTTTTTTGAACCTTTTTTCACAGAAATTGTCAGAAGTTATTTTATGTGAAGGTTACTTTGTGGCACGATGAAAAATTTGCTTAAAACTACTGTCAAGGAAACATTCCCAACTCCAAACGTTTGTTTGTTCTAAAACTTGTACATTGTATGAAATAAAAGTGTGAACAATTCGTGTAAAACAAATACTCGTCCCATCATCCGCCTAAGTGACCAGGAGAAACCATGATAACCCAAATCCAGGATGATGGGCCTAAATGTTTTGAACCTGGGACCTATCAAATGCTAGTCCCAAACGTTATCGCTTGTATCACCCGAGTTATTCATATTAATTTATAGACAGTCAGGCGGCTGTCGATGAGGGCCAGATGGGACCCCCCCCCAAGAAAATGTATCAATTTTTATTTTCCTGCTCATCTGTTAAAACAATGAATAAGCGCATATCCTATCTACTGTAGTAGCGGTATCATGCGGTTCCTCCATTAGCGAGGGAAGCGCATCGGCCATTAAAGATTTACATGTACATTTATTTGTCTTGCTCCAGATGGGTTAGCTTTGCCGTGCTTATTCCTGCGTTCTCTTGGACAAGCAGTAAACGGTCCATGGCCAACACTCGGTATTCTCTCTTTTTTTAGGAACCAAAAGTTGAGGAGTTACTGACAGCAGGCATAACTGACCAGGGGTTGTTTTCGCACTTTGTTTCAAATTGGGTGACTTCCTTACTATTTGTCAGTGGAAGGTTGACTTCCATAGTGTTAACTGTTAAGTTACAAAAAGGCGTTTCTGTTTTGTTGCCATGAATAATGTCGACGTTTTGTTAAGGACCCCATTTTCGCGTCTAAGCTTAACCGTTAAGTTGGAAGTGAAACGATTTGGAAAGCTATACTAGCTTACGAGCCAAGGCGGCACAAAATTGAGAATAAAGTTATATATAGGAAAGAAAGGAAAGGATTAATTTTGTTTCTGTAGGCCGATGAAACGACATACAATGTCACAATTTGTTGTGATATTACGATACACCAATAGAATGAACAATTGAAAGATTCATAAAAGTCATTATGTTACACAAAGATATGCCATTTCAAATCAACACTAAAGTCATAAAAATGGATGTCCAATTTTCGCATAGAAATCGTGTAGGATTTAGTATTTGACTTGCTTGAACGTGTTATCAAAATCGCAACATTTTGTTTTAATTGGTGTTATTGCAGATACGGTCTCATAAGTATTGTCTGTTTTGAAGTAAAGCATTTCAAATGGATTCTGAAGAAGAAATCTAACGCATCTTCAAGGTGCCGCCAAGGATGGCCGAGGTCGTTAAGGCGCGAACTCTTGAGCGGGATGTCTGGGGTTAGGTTCCCACCAGAACCGTCCTCCCTGACTGAGGTTTTTTTCCAGGTTTTCCACAGTGCTCATAAATGGCAAATGCCGGGGAGGTACCCTAAACTTAGGCCTGGAACGTTTCCTTCCTTAAAAATAAATCCTTTCCCAATATATCCATATATCGCCTGTGGTGCCTTTGTAGCAAAAACGGGCGTTAAACACTATTAAAAAATCTTAAAGGTAAAGATGATTAGATAGCTTTGAGCCGCCTTTCAGGGAGGTTTGTTATACCACAACGTTACCTTTTTATATCCAGTACCACGGCTTCAGGTTTTCGTTGTCTTGCTAATAGAAATTTGACCATGGATCAAAACAGATGATAATCTGAAGGCGCAAGATGAGAAAAATCCTGATTTTTTTCTATGATATTTCGTATTCTCTTGTTGCAAGAGTGTATTACACCAGACATATAACATTACTTTGGAGCCGATCGGATTTGGTTTAGCGATGACTTTGCGTTCGCGCCACTGTCTCGAAATGTCAGAGTTGCGGTAATATACTTATTTTTATCACACATGACAACTCGCCTGATAAATTTATCATCCATGTAATTTTCCATAAGCTAATGACTGATATCCGCTATGGATTGTGTCTGTTCAAGTGTAAATTAATGAGGCACAGATCTACAGCTTTTGTACACTTTTTAAGTGTCTTAATTCACTGTTTTGCGAATTTTCTTCCAAAAACATATATTCCAGGTCTTCTAGAGTTCTCTTCTACATTATTGAAATACTGGAATTATTGTTGTGCTGAATGTTCACTAACGGCACCTTTCCCCTCCACTTCACATATTCTTCAAGCCGCGGTAGCAACTTTATAGTCTTGTCTCTAGTAGTGCTTTAGACGAATTCTAATCTCAAACTTCTTACTTGCATTTTATGATTGTGTATTAACAATTGACGGCTGACACGTGCTCAAAATATACACTATAATAACAATGGCATCCTGTAAATAACACTGCCAAACAAAAGAAAAACATCTTAAAGAGCACCAAATTTAAAGCCCGAAATTTCTTATAAGACAATCTAATAATCCCTGCATATAAAATATTTGGAAAATTGAAGCATATTTTTGCATTACCTGTCCATCACTTTTAATTTTAATTTTTACAAATCCTCAGTTAAGAAAAAGAAACAAAGGATGTGTACGTAGATATTTTGTACGTATGCAGTACCAGTTCATGCAAGATTGTGCTACGTCTCGTCGGTCGCAAAAACTAATCTGTGCGTTTCAGTACATTGTTGAGGTTGTACGGCGCTGTCGATGACACTGCCACCTGTGGCGCTCAGCGACGTGAGGTGAAAGTTTAAAAGATCGATACAGAACGGAAATGTCGGGGTAGAAAAGGGCGAGAGACAGTTTGTTGTTTTTAGGCATCCTCCATTAGAGAAATTTCTTCAAGTGCATAATTTCTCATCGTTTGACCATAGCGGATCAACAGCATATCAAAAATCACAGTGGTTCAACATAGGAGTTTAAAGCCATTCGTTTTAACGTAATAAAATTAACGATTTTTTTTAATGTCATAGTATCTGAGAATTCATAAGCTTTAGTTTTGTCTTATGCCTCGATTTAATTAGAGCTTTCTTGCTTTGCACAAATATATAAAGATTAAATGTATAATTATCTATTTTTGTTCAAAATGATAATATAAATACTCTTAACACGAAAAGTAAATATAATGTTTCAATAATTTTGGTACACTCTCAGCTTTACCTCTTTATAAAATACTAACTGATCCTGTTTCTTGATTATTTTAGCACAATAAAGAGGTAGAGTATTTTAACTAAACTAGAAATTTGTCGAAATCTATATTATTGCAAATAGGGAATCAAATCTGGACCTTGCAAGTAAAATGTACGTTTCTCTGTCACAGTATTCGGCATATAAATATATGCAAATTTTTTTTTGTTTACTCATTTGCGTAACAATTATGAATTCATGCCGTACTTTGTCTTGCAGGCATTGTTTTCCAAAGTCGCAAAACCATACCTTATATAGAGGACGCTTTCAGGAAAGTACAACCGCCGCAATAAGTATAAACAACACATAAAGTTAGCATTTATATTTTTACTGAAAGCTTAAAATAATAATCTACTTAAAATTAATAATAATAATAATAATAATAATAATAATAATAATAATAATAATAATAATAAAAATAACAAGTGTTGTAAGATAAATTGAAATTGATGAAAAGGAAAATAGCTTGTGGTAGCCCCATCCCTTACGAGTAAAACGGTACCAGGCAGCGAGTCTCCACTCCCGCATTCCAGAGTGTGAGGGTAAATAACCTCTCCAGGAAGTCATTATTATGATGAAGCTGGAAAGAGAGCATTTTCGTGCTAAGATTCTTGATACTTTCAATAGTGGTTTAAATGAGTCCCAAAACCTTGAGCTCTTGCAACAGGCTCTTGGGGATCTTTCTGGATCTAGGACAACAGCTTTCCGCTGTTTTGTGTAATTTAAAATTGTTGAACTTCACTGCAAGATGAGCAGAGAAGTGGGCGCACGGCAACAGCAGAGACTGAAGAAAATATTGTCGCTTGGAAAAAAACGCGAAAACGTTTAAGCACATCGAGGCATCCTTTCAGATTGGATCACCAGCAGTACGAAAAACCCTGCTCGATCATCTTTGACAGGAAAGTTTCCTCCCGTTAGATGCCCCGCAATTTGACAGAAGCACAAAAGCACACCCTCGTCGAATGCTGTGAAGAAATGCTCCAGATATTTGACGAAGTGAGCTCAAAGTGTGTTTCTAATGTCATGGGGTCCACCAACAAAAGTGAAGAGGGGCCGAAGTGTTGGAAAGAAAATGGTGGAGGAGCAAAGGACGGTGGACCAACACAGTCTGTCTGCCAAACATTTTCGACAAGCTCCAAGGACAGACTGAGAGGTTTCCTGCTCACTACGACAACGTCTGCGCTCATACTCTTGGAGACCACAGGGGTCAGACTCTTGATTCATCCTCCATACAGTCCTGACCTGGCTCCATAGATTATTTTCTCTTCCCATTGGTAAAAAATAACATTCGGGGAAATCGATTTTCCAGCCCTGAAGAGGTTGTGGCTTCATATGAAAATGAACGTTTCAATGAGTGGCAGGGGTGCTGTGATAAGTGGTTTTTGAGGATGAGAAAGTGTGTAGAGTGTGGTGAAGAGTATTTTGAAAAAATGCCACAGTCGGAGTAAGTCTACCTTATCCCAATTTGATGTATCTCAAAACTTTCTTAATGACCTTGTATTTCATCTAACTTTTCTTCCATAAGATCATGGCAGTTGTGAATACGTTGCTTGTATTGAGAGATCTGGTCTGTCGGCGAACACATTTCACAAAACACATATGTATCGTACATAAAAAGCATTTCTTCAACAAGTGGTATAACTAACACACAGTTTGCACACAAAGAAAGTGCCGAGTACGCACAAGCGCACTGGTAAAATCACTGATAAAGTCTCCCTCTAACTATAAGCTGCTACCTTCACATGCATTATTCGGTTTGACGACTGGCTTCTACCAGTATGCATCTGCTCTTTATCAGCCCGTAACTCAAGTAACCTCATTGTAGCAGTACTTATTGAGCGCATAATAATAGGCATAACCAGATAGGCGGAACACGCAAAGTGTCAAACTTATTTAATATACAGACTTTATTCTTAATTATATTTAGATTAATAAAGTGTACATTTGACTATCTCTGACTAGTATTTCTTAAGGAGTTAATATTTTTCTTTTATCCAGTTTTACATTTTCCACAGACGGTGAACAATGGTGATACATAAAATTAAATGATATATTGGAAAAAGATTTTTTTAAGGAAGGAAACGTTCCATGCCTAAGCCATTGTTCCGTGCTGATACTCTAACAAACTATGCTTCCGCATCCTCCAAACACACAATCTCTCTCATCTGAGTCTGTATATCCCTGAGACCTCTTTAAAGGTTTCCATTCTATGAGAGGTTTAGGTGTCAAAGCTCAAGGCTGAAGATCCCAGCCATAACTCCACTTGTTCAAGTCTGACTTTTGCTTTCCAACGTATGTCCTATGCATGGCTAGTGTGAAAGTACAAATTTAATTTATTAACAACGTACCTTTTTTCCCCCCTTTAGTCATTTTCCATAAAAGCGTATGGCATTTCTTTCCCACACTCCAGGTCAACTGAGAATTTGGGGTTGCAAAATTTTGATATCCAAAGTTCGGTTTGATTGACGTAAGTATTGAGTTACGCAGGCATGCGGTTTAGTAATCGAGTTTGCTTGTTGCAGATGTGGCTTTGAGGTTGCCAGCACTGGGATGCCCCTCGCTAACAACAGAATGACATGTAATATGACAGTTACACTTTGATGTAAACCTACCTGGGTTGCACGCATTTGTCACGTGAACAAATGCGGTTGGTAGGCCTGACGAAATGAGTTAACAGAGTGGGAGAAATGAATAATCAGTTTAATATTTTGCTTAAAACATTTCGTTACAGGGAATAATTTTGACATGCAAACCTCTTTACCATTTTTTCTTTATCACTTCAAGCTTGGAAACTACTTACCAAAGGCACGAAATGTAGCGCTCTACAGCTGGATTATTTGTGTAACGGTTAGGCAGAGGACGCTTTGCGTTCTTGGGGATCCAGCCATAAGGAGATAGAATGCATTAGCAGGTAGCAGCTTGTGTTATTTTGAAGAAATATTTGTCACCAAGTGGTCATACTTTGGTGTACAAGGGCAAATCATTAAGTACGACAGAAATTGATGTAGGGCATTACATCTTTGAATCAGGCGCCTGAGATTATTGCCACCATATGGCATCATTAAATCGGTGACATTAGATGCCAGTGAGTGTACAACTCTCAAGAGCCCTCTCTTGGGCAAAATATATGGAATCAAGGAATATTTATAAATATATGCTTCCCATCGACGGGGAGACGTGCCTGTAACGTCCAGTTATTTACAAATGGGTGCAGAGGTTCTCTGAAGGGCGGACACGTATCGAAGACGACACCGCGTCGGCTAATCAATGGAGAAAGCCTAAGTAGTGAATTTGTAACGAGTTTAAAGACTTAATCCTAGCAGACAGACACTACAGCCGCTGCTAATGGTTGTTCTTTATGACATGGTCTATCTCATAATGCATGTAAGGTTAGGTTTCTCTAAGTTGGTGCCGCGTATGCCACAACGCAAAATGAAAAGATTGGGTCTGGCGTTGCAGCATCTCAAACGCTACCACTACATGCTAGCCCAAATTGTCACAGACGACGGGTCTTAGGTTTACTATTACCAGCCCGAGACAAAGCGTGTGTCAACATCCTGCGTTATCTGCGAAAAAAAAGTTTAAAGTGTCATCATTCATAAGAGGACATTCAAGGGAAGCTACCAGGAAATGTGTTGCTCTTGCATGACAGCACGCGTCCTCATACTACCAACAAGACAAACCAAAAGCTGAGAAATTTAAAGTGGGAAAGTGCTAGAGCATCCTCCGTATAGCCCCTACCATGTTCCTAGCGATTTCTAGTTGTTCGGCCCTCTTAAACATAATTTTTCGAGTTAACGTTTTCCCGACTATGAAGCTGTAGAAATGGGCTTTACTTCCCTTCCAAATGAAGCCATACTTGCGATTTTTATGTCCGAAAAAGTCCTGGCCGGGTTTGAACCTGCGATCTTGGGTTTAGAAGGCAAGTATGGTTACCACTACACATAACGAGACGGAGCGATATAGGTGAATAGGTGAGTGAGGCACAACAATGAACTCCAGCAATGCCAACTTTGCGGCTGTGTTGCGCATTGTCGTGTTGGAGAAACATTCCTGTCAAACATTTCCCCTTTCGCCGTTGCTGACTCCGTCTAAGCCGTGTAAGGGCCTCATTGTTGAAGTCGTTCCTTGAGCAAGTCAATCGATTAGCGTAGGTCTGAAGTGCCCCAAAAGATGGAGCAGCACAAAACTTTTTGGGCCGGGGTCTCCCTGAATGTATTAGACTTTCTTCCCTGCCGTGGTGCCATGACTCGTTCCTATCTTCTTAAAAAAAGCCGAATTTCTATTATGCATTTCCAGCAGCCGACGAAAGACTGCAACTATTGTCCTTTATCTTCGGCAAGTCCCGTGGAATTCAACGTGCGCACATGTTCTTCGCATTCAAATCGTCGTGAATAATGTTGTGTAGGGTTGCGGGGCATTCGGACGTTCCTAGGAGACAGCTATGTTGACGGACGGCCAGTACTCACATTCTTGTGTGCAGATTTCCATGGACAGTTGTAAACGGTCTTCTGTGATGGAGCTTCTTGAGCACACATCTATGAATTTCTGCAGTTTTGGCGCTTTCCTTACACAAATTCCACTCGCTAAAAACTCCGCTTACGACCGCCACCTAGCTCTGCATTCCGTCCTACGCCATTGCATACATTGCCCATAAATTGCAAGTGTTTGTACAACTCCGCTAATTTAAATCATTTCCGAACGCCCCTCATATGTTTACTTTTTTCCTGGTGTCTTCTTTGTGCTGTTGCATATCCTCAACCTTCCTTCAAAATCTCATTGTGATATCTTAACTTCAGGTTCTCTTCAAAGGAGATGATACCGTTAAAACTCTCAAAACTGTTTCTTTTGTAAAATGATTTTTGTCGTCAAAAGTTACAGCTGCTTTTGTAGTACGTATTTCACAACCGATATATACGAAGGTAGGTCCATAAGTTTCCGGCCTAACCATTTTCTAGGTATAATAAAGACAAAAACTATATTTCACTTTTCAATATAGTTACCTTTTATCGCAATACACTTGCAAAATGGTCATAAACAGTATCCGTCATTTCTTCGTCACATTTAAATTTCCTTTCTCGAAGGTCCTTCTTGAGTTTTGAGAAGAGGAAATAGTCACTGGGAACTAGATCTGGGCTGTAGGGTGGATGGTCCATCTCCTTGAAGCCACTTTTCTTCACAGCTTCCTTTGCAACAAGAGCTGTGTGCACAGGCGCGTTGTCGTGAAGAAGGCGCACAGCACCACTCAGCTTTCCTCGCCTTTTCTCTTTGATGGAAGCACGTGGTCTGTGCAGTAGGCCAGCATAGTACTCCCCATTTACTGTGGTGTTCCTCTCCTTGAAGTCAATGAAGAGAATTCCTTCACAGTCCCAAAAGATTGTGACCATTATCTTCTCGGTTGACTGAGTGACCTTGGCCTTTAAAGGCGGTGCTTCGCCAGGTTTACGCCACTCCTTTGATTTTCTCTCTTTTGGATAAGGAATCATAGTAGAGGAACACAGTTTTATCTCCTGTAACAATGGTTTGCAGAACTTCTTTCTCGTTGCCACAACAGAGCTCCCAAAAATACCTGACAACAGATGACTTGTTGCTGCTTTTGGACTGAGGAAAGAACTCTAGGCAGCCATCTTGCTCCAACCTTATTCATGTTTAAATGTTCATTAATTATTCGTACTGTTGTTTTAGAAAGGCTCAATCTTGTTGCTATATCTGTAACTTTGAGCCACCGGTCTTCCATAATTTCTCCTTCCACAAGAGCGATGTTTTTAGGAGTAAGTACCTCCAAGGGCCGACCTGCACGATCTTCATCTCCAATGCTTTCTCCACCCATTCGAAAAATTTGGCCCATTCTTTTACGGCTGAATATAAGGGGGATGCTTTTGTGAAGAACTTAATAACAGGTCGATACTCCAAGTTGAACAGGTCACGATCTTCTACACATCTTTTTATGCAACTATATCTGAACAACTGAACACAATGGAGCGGAAGTTACAGCTGCAATTAGTTACTTAACAGATGCGGTATGACACCAGGTAAGGTTTTCGTGAACGCAATACTCCTTATCGGAGAGGCGGGATGTTTATGGATCTCTTCTCATATATTTAAAATCTTCTACTTGCTCCATATTCTGGTTTTTAATTTACAACTGTGCATTTAAAAGCATTTTTTCTTGGAACTGTAAACATTTTCGTTGTTTGTGTATAGATATTATTAAATTATATTCCTCGCAATTTCTGGAGACGTTCTTTTGATGTAGCAGTTAATATTATGAACAAACAGAAGCGTTGTTTAATTCATATTCCAGCCATTCTTTTATGATCTGTTATAAATGTAAATTAAAACGCTTCGTTATCGCATTTTCTTTTATTCTTCTTTCGCCACTTTCAATTATTACTTTTGTTTCTGGTAAAGGCTTTGAACGGAACTAATTAAACGTAAAAGTCTTTTTTTTTCTTTTATGTTTCCCATAATATATTTATTTTTCGCTTTATCAAAAGCTTTTATAATACAGAGAGCTAAACTCAAAGCTTGCTAGTCTGAATATCTATCTCGTCATCAACATAAATTTAATTTAATCGAAAACCACGTCGATTTAGATATCGAGGAATAAGTTTAAAAATTCTCACTTAGCCCTTTTTACCGAAATCCGAATGAATGTGGCAATGCTGTTTTGAAAATTTTCTCCAAAACTACATCTGGTCTACCTACAAGGCACCGAAAATATCATTGAAAAGTTTTGTACACATATATGCGCAATTTTGGTTTTTTCTCAACGAAACGGTATCACATTGAAATATAATTAGAAAATAATTTGCGAAAATCAGTGAAATCAGACTATTAGAGGGGGAGGGGTTACAGGAGACTTAAAATTTAAAAATTACTCTAGCGGTACCAATATTTGACTTTTCGCTACAAAACTCGTATATACAATTTAATAAAATATGTTTCTGAAAATCAGATAAATCGGGACAATAGGAGTGAGGGTTTACCTGAAGCCCGAAAAATCACTCTAAAGTCATCGATATTTGTTTATTACAGCAAAACTCCGTATATGCCATTTAAATAAAATAATAAAATTTGTTTCTGAAAATTAGGTAGCATTAGCACTAGGGGATATATTTGAAAAAATCGTAATTTAGAAAGCTCTAGCGATTAATTTCCTCTGTTGTTTCAAAATAAACGATATAATGATGCATATATTTAACAACAACATTAACGCCACGGTGGTCGAGGTCGTTAAGGCACGGAATGTGAGCGGGAAGCCTGGGGTTCTATTCCCGCTAGGTCCGTCATCCCTTGGAGTTTTTTTTTTTCAGGTTTTCCTCAGTACTCATAAATGGCAAATGCCGGAGTGGTACCCTAAACTTAGGCCTGGAACGTTTCCTTCCTTAAAAAAAAATCCTTTCCCAATATATCATTTCATCTTATGTATCATTACTGTCCACCGCCTGTGGTGTCTCAGTAGTAAAAACGGGCGTTAAACACCATTTAACAAAAACATCGTCGTGAAAATAGCAAAAATGAAATATTAATCTAATATGTGTTTGCGAAATATATTTGTATGTAAGAGAGATCTATAATAACCTTCAGAAAACTTTATCGTTACTTTTTTTTTTTACTACAGTAACATTTAAATTAAATTTCAAATTAGTTGATTGTGTATATTTGCTTAATACATTGTAATTGTTTTTAAATAGTAACATGTTTTTGTTTTATTGAAACATATGGACATCTTAAATACAGAATACAACTCGAAACTTTCTGTTATTTCCCTCTTTTAGTGAATGTAAAGATGATATAAAGAGCCCAGGTCATAAACATGGTTACATTTAAATATGTGTAAAAATACCCACACTGTATAGCTTTGTTTATCAGTGGTCATATATTTCGTTTAATTAATAGTATACCGTTAATTTTTGTGGCTTAATCTCAATAATAATAATAATAATAATTCTAAGAAGGTGATTTCTCTTTTGTGAAGTAAAGCCGTGGGTCCCATGTCGTACATTTACGACACGATAAGGATCCTCAAGCCTGAAAGAAGAGACCTCTGAGCAAAATTTACCGGCCGTTTCACGCCCTGAATTGGATGGGACATTGATGTCCTGATATGTTCAAGAGCGTCCGTAAATTCAACAATTCAACCCACAAAAATCGCACAACGGAGCGGTGTGCAATTGTTATACACTCACTCAGATATGCCGCCACCTCTCGACTGTTATTCCATTATTGTAAGCATCTATTGTCTATCTCAAATGTCACAAATTGCCTTGGAACTAATGCTGCCACCTAGTGACCATAGCCTCGGGGCTACATTGAAACATTTAGTTCCCCACATCATTTTGTAATTTAATGGCGTATTCTCGTTTATATATGTATATTATGGATAATTTCCGAACTCCTCTCTTAAATAATATAATGAAAGAGTAAGTGAATGTTGGGCTCAGTTAGAGATTGGAAATAACCCCATGAATCGGAAACAAAATGTTTAAATGTAAATAAACTGATATTATCTGAAAATTAATTTTCTCGGCAAAACAGTTCAAACGTCCCATTTTCCTATGAAAGCTGCGATATTCCTCTACTAGGAAAATCCTAACAGAAGCATCACAAAGTAACGACTGAGTGTTTAGACAGCTCTGACTGTAGAGAGGATTTTACTGCATGCATTCTCTTCCCTTTCGATGGTAATGAGCTTTCAAGGACTTTTAAAATTATGCAACACGCCTCAATTGAAACGGAATAAATCTCGATCCTCTGTAATGCCAGGTACACTGGCGAAGTTTAATGGTGTTGGATTAGTAGTGTACAGCAGATGTTTGCTGTTCATCACGCTCTTATTTGCGCAAAATATGAGTTTCAGTTGTACACTAGCAGTCAAAAGTTGAAACATTTCCTGTTTACGCTGACAGTTTAATAAAGAATAAGCATACTTTTTATTTTTGACAGTATATCTTTCTTTAATCGTCCTTATAATTAAGATGGTATATCTCAAAGTGGTCCACTTTTCTGCCAGTCTTGAAAGACATGTGGAAACAACTTGTTGATAGGTCCTTCAGAATCGCCTCCACAGCCTTCACCAACTGCATCTGATTATGTAAAATGCCTCCCTCTAAGGTATTTTTCAATTTGTGGAAAAAGAATATCTGAACTATTAGAGAGTATGGAATACACTTCTTATTTATTTTAGTGAGATATTCAGTAATAACATTTGCAATATGCGGCCGTGCATTGTTGTGATGCAGCATCCAAATGTGGCCTCTTGCACGTGATATATTTTCAGGATATTCTAGTAGCATTTATCACCTGCAGTTGTTTGTGCAGGTACGACATGCTGGTAAACCTTTGGAAAATAAGATGACCCAGCAGAAGTAACCACCTTTGTTTGCTCTCAGGATCGAAATGATGTAGCCAAGTTTCATCAGTGATTACCTTTAAAAGTAACATCATTTTCAAGTGCATGCAAACCTGCACGCAGCAATCTTGGAACCCACCGTACACAAACACCTCTCATATGCAACTATTCAGTTGGAAACGTGTGAATGATGTTCAGTGAATTTTCTGAATTTATGAAAGTGTTCTTAATGTTATTCGACAATCTTCTCTCACCTGACAACAGCGGTGTTAATTTACGCACAGAATATTTCTCATTCAGACAGGTGGGCAACACAAAACATGCTTCAGAGCTTTCTATGAGAGTTATGGAAGCATCTGGCGTATAGCTCAGATTTACGTTCGTTCAGCTGAAAAAAAAAAATCTTTTTGGATAAAGATTGTCCAACATAAATAGGTGCAAACAGTACAATAATTCCATGACCAACGGGCGGATTTCCATTGTCGGAGAATCGCAAAATTAGTGAAAGGTTCTGACGAACGTTTACAAAGATTGGGTGATTGTGGGGAAAAATTGTGTCCTACATCTTTATCATTGTATTGAAATGCCTTAAGTTGTTGTCCTGGAAAATCAACTGTAGAAGGATCATTTCTGAAAGAATGCGTCGTTGGCCGTTGAAGCCGTCTGCTTTGGTGAAGAGTTTTGTTTGATGTCAATGACTTGCCGCAAACGTCATCGCGACATCGTTGTAAGGCACCGTCTTTCTCCTTTCGTTCAACATTCACCGACTTCTTTACAATGTGATGGTGACATTGCAGGGGAAATGTTAAAAAGGTTTGATTACCATAGAGCTCCAACAATTAGCACACTAATGTTCTTTATTAAGTTCTAATTTTCATCAGCAAGCGAAGCGAACTGTGATCATGATGATTTACGGCCGGAAATCAAAAATTCTTATAATAGAGCATTAGAGTTAGTCCCCAAACACTTTTGCCAAAAAACACGATGTCCTAAATGCTTCAAAGAAATTACCGCCGATGAATTCCTAAAGTTGTTCACACCCGAGAACACATGAGAGTCAGTCAGTGAGAACATGATGGGCAAGATACTTTTTACGTGAAAACCCTGCGGATTGGATGGAACAACACTGGTGGAGAAACTACATCTGCTGCCGTTGAAGCCTTGAGAAAGAAATGCACACTCTGTTTATAGATATCAAAAGCTAGAAATGGAGCCCGCAAGTACGAGAGTAGGCTCATAAGTTTCCTTCCTAATCATTTTCTAGGTATGATAAAGACAAAAATTATATTTCACTTTTCAATATACTTACCTTTTATTGCAATATACTTCTCACATCTCTGAATCCCCCCCCCCAGAAGTCTTGTCTGCAAAATGGGCATAAACAGTATCCATCGCTTCTTCGTCACACTTAAATTTCCTTCCTCGAAGGTCCTTCCTGAGTTTTGAGAAGAGGAAATAGTCAATGGAAGCTAAATCTAGTTTGTAGGGTGGATGGTCAATCTCCTTGAAGTCAAATTTCTTCACAGCTTCCTTTGCAACAAGAGCTGTGTGCACAGACGCGTTGTTGTGAAGAAGGCGCATACCACCACTCAGTATTCCTAGTTTTTCTCGTTGACGGAAGCACGTAGTCTGTGCAGTAGGCCAGAATATTACTCCTCATTTAGTGTGGTGTTCCTCTCCTTGAAGTCAATGAAGAGGATTCCTTCACAGTCCCAAAAGATTGTGGCCATAATCTTCTTCGTTGACTGAGTTGGCCTTTATAGGCAGTGCTTCGCCAGGTTTAGGCCACTCCATTGATTCTCTTTTGGACAAGCGATTATAGTAGAGGACCATGGTTTTATCTCCTGTAACAATGGTTTGCAGAACTTCTCTCTCGCTAGCCACTGCAGAGCTGCAAAAATGTCTGACAACGAATAACTCGTAGCTGCTTTCGGACTGAAAGAGGAAGTCTAGGCACCCATCTTGCACTAACCTTACTCATGTTTAAATGTTCATGAATAATTCGAAGAACTGTTGCTTTAGAAAGACCCAGCCTTGCTGCTATTTGTGTAACTTTGAGCCGCAGGTCTTCCATAATTTCTCTTTACACAAGCGCGATGTTTTAGGAGTGCGCACCTCCAAAGGCTGACCTGCACGCTCTTCGTCTTCAATGCTTTCTCGACCCATTCGAAAAAGTTTGGACCATTCTTTTATACAGTCTTCGTTTTTGTCGTATCAGCATAAACGATGGATCCAGGAAGATTGAATAAGCCAACAGATGAACAAAGTGTGAAACTTGTGATGGATGTTCTGTAAAGAAGATTGTCGTGTGACATTTAGGGAACTTGCTATATTATCGTGATTTAATGCAAAAAGTATACAAAAACTGACCTCAGTTGTTCGAGGCTGAGTAACTCATGCTCCATGATAACGCTGGCGCACACTGGGAATGTTTTGGCCAATTAGTTACGCGAATATGGATGGCAAGTGTTATTTCATCCGCCCTACAGACTTCACCTTATTCCTAAAGTTTAAAAGCATGCATGGATCTCGTTTTGCTTCTTTGGTACAACATTCTGCTTTTACTTGAGCCATGCCCCAGATGAATGTTTTGAATAGAACAGCATAGCAGGGAGATTGTTTTGAAGCACTGTAGCTAAACACTTGTGTGTATTTATGAAATTAACTGTTAGATTTTTTCCCTCTCGTATAACTGTTATACATCAAAATGAGTTTTTGTAATATTTTCTTGCAATTCATTTGGAACGTACTATATCTGAAATGTTTTCGCATTTTCGCGATTGCTGATTAACTCAGCTGTCAGCTGTTTCACAAGCCAGCAGCCGAGGCGATGCATAGCAGAAACCGCACGTTGAAAAGTTCTGACATCTTTTTAACACTTTTCCTAGCAACATTTCTGGAAAGCTGCCATTTCCTAATTATTTTTATATTAAACACTTCTTCTTCTTCTCCCTCTCCCCTCCACCAGAATCGCATGTAAGGTAAATCTTGACAGCATGATGGATACAAGCTAAGGCATAGGGCAGCAAGGAATCTTGTTTTTTGTGGAAGGGTAGGAGGAGATTGTGCTGGGATTATAAGAAAAGTTGTACCCCTCACTCACTCTCTCTGTCTCTCTCTGTTGACGTCATAAATCTTGATCGTCTGAGCAGACTAGCGAAGATTCTCCTAAACATGATATATAAAGCAATTTTACAAGACGCTTTCTTGTACGTTCCTCTCAATCCTTTTTTTGTCGATTGTCAAACTTGTCTGCAATAAATGAAGATTTGTCATGATCCTGAAGTAAAGGATATCATATTTGATTTTTTTTTTTTTTGCATTATCTTTTGAAACTAATTATACCTCATATATGAACTATAAATGAACCGAGGGTGGGGTTTCTAGCTTGTAAAATCAATGCGACGCTGGAGATTGCGGGCATCAACAAACACGATATTCCTAATATTATTTTACGGTTACATACAGATCCTGAATTTTCTTTCTTCCTTCGGTTTCTTTCAGTTAAACTGACTTACTCTCATGTATTTCAGTAATTACAGAAAAATTGCTGGAAGATTTCAAGTGCGTCCCAGTCAGCTATCTGCCAGCTATATTTCAATGGCAAATAACCTATGTTATAGCAGGTATTCGCAAAGATGTTTGCATGCACACATGATCGCTCTGCCTCCAAAATTCTTTAAATTAAGGACATTTTTTGTTTCCTATTAAAGCCAAATTAAATACATTATACCGGGTGTAATAAACTTTCAGAACGCATTCCTCACACGTTAAACAAAAAAGTGTGCTATATGGACATGGGTCCGGAAATACTTTATTTCCATGTTTGAACTCATTTTCTACAATTCTTCATACGACAATAATCATGGGGAACACACAGGAACAGAACGTACCAGCGTACCACATGAAACTCTGAAATGTTCCAAGTGCCCTCCGCTAGCATTGATACATACATCAAGATTAATTGCGTTCATGGAACAGTAAACACTGGCAGTGAACCTAACATTTACACCTTAACCAGAGGTAACCAAGAGGACATTTTGAACTTTTCATGTTATAAAGAGTTTCATATGGTATGCTGGTATGTTCTGTTCCTGTGTGTTTCCCATTTGAAGAGTAATAGAAAATGAGTTCTAAATTGAAAATAAAGCGTTTCTGAATCCCTGGTCATGTAACATATTTGCACCCATATATGCTTTCCCTTGGTGGCATCAAGCCCAGAGTTGTGATGGATCAAAATACTATTTTGGTCAATTATCTGGAAATTTATTCTTGATCTGCCTTTCCTAGAATGACAACCATGATTAAATATTGCTAAAATAAATGTTTCTCTTACCTTAAAAGTTTTGAAATGATTTTGGTAAGGTGAAAGTATTTTTAATGGCCGTGGTTTTCTTATTGTAAAGATTTTTCTTTAGTGAGGCTCGAACCATAGGGCTTCACGATCCGTGCGTTCGTAGCCAATTTGTGTGAGCTCATTTTGATACCCTCCAGGTCGCTGGGTTCGCTCCAAGGTTTTAAATTGTCTCTTGAAACAAGTTGGCGAAGATCGGCCGCACAGTGCATCCAATTTACATGCTGATGAACTGCTCTGCCCAAACAAGAGTTTCCAATTCTGCTTTGTGGCTTCACTTCTCATCTCGGTCCGCTAGTTTGCTTGCCTTTACAGTTCATTCTGCAGTTACACTCAGAAATTGCGAAGTGGCTTTTACAGGCATTGCACATTCTAATAAAAAAATGAAAATATCTTCTTGAATAAAAAAAAAATATTTTCATATTGTATGCTACATAACTGAAATGCAGCTCAACGCTTACAAAATGAAAATTTATTTCTTTTAAGTATCAGGATTGAATGGCTTCCTAGAGCACTATGTGTTTTTGACATACAAATACCAGAAGTTGTTACTGAAAATACAGTTTTTAGTAACAAATTAAGACTACAATATTAATAAGGTTCTTCACGCAGGAGCTGCATAAACTAAGACAAATCCTCAACTAATAGAGTAACTTTAAAATAGAATATAAAATCCAAATTATTTCCTTATTAAATGATAAAATAGGCCATTACATTACTGTCTGTTAATTAACATAACAAACTCTAAAGTCAACAAATAAAAAAAAAATTAACTATAATACATACTAGATTTGTCTGTTTTTCGATCTTTCAAAATCACTTGAAAATAAATGTATGTAATGAAATTACTCTAATTTTCAAAAGTAATGGGAGCAAAATTTGAATGTTTACAATCTATTTGGATTACAAAAGAGATATTACATATTTAGAACTGTTGACAGAACCAGGCAGTGACTTACCTTATTACAGTTTCATGTCGGGAAAACGTTCAAAACGTTCACCCAATAGATGACGTTTAGAAGGGCCGAACAAATGGAAGACGCTTCTATACGAGGAATGCCCGAGTACTTTCCACTTGAAATTTCACGTCTCACTTGTCTTGGCAGTATGAGGACACACGCGGTGTCATGTAAGAGTAACAGACCTGGGTATAAAGCCCTTACGAAGATTCCGAAGGATGTCGGCATTTACGGTTTGTCCCTGAGGCTGGAATGCGGTGAGCAGGATGTTTTGATCCCAGAAGACTGTGAGCATTACTTTCCCGACGGATGCTGTCACTTTCCCAGGCGACGCAGGGTGTTCCCACAGCACTGTCTTGGGCTAGTAAAAAGCAATCACCTGTGACAATTCGGGTCAGCTTATCGTGGGAGCGATTTAGGTGTTGTAATGTCAGATCATTCTTTGCATTCTGTGTTAATGGGTCAGCTTGCTCGGCACCCATCGTGCACAGACTTTGTGTAACGCATCATGAGGTAAGTCATGCCGTTTGAACAACCAATAGCAGCGGCAATAGTGTCTATAGTTACCCTTCTGTCTGCTCGGATTAAGTACACACCTCGTTGCCAATTCACCTCTGTGGCAATGTCCGCCCTTCACAGAACCTGAGAACCCAATTGTAAACATCTTGACTGATAGGCACTTCTCGCCGTAGATAGGAACATTTGTACCTTTTGCCTACAAAAGAATTTTACAACTGAGCGCTGCTTGAGAGCTATACATTCACTCAGAGGTGCCGCCTTCTTGCAACTGCTGTTTCGCTATTGTAAACACCTAGTGTCAGGTGCCTCAATGTAGTATCTCACATCAATGTGCAATTAACTTAATGACTTACCCTCTCAAATCATTAAATTAAAAAAGATGCAGATAGTTTGTCTCAATTGGTGAATCAGTCTAAATCCACAATTTTTTTCCCAAAATTTTCCAAACTGCCCTGGAAGGAGTATTTTAAAATGTTTTATGGGTTTGTCTTAATTTGAACAACTTCTTTTTATTATAAACAGAAGATGCCAAAAAATGCATTCACCTTTCAAGCATAGAAAAAACTGTGTTAACAAAACTGAATTCACACAGACAGAAAATGATGAGAACTAATCATCTTAGACTTTTACAGTTACAACAGTTGCTCAAAATGCCCACCATCGGCGTCGATACACTTCTGAGTACGTTAAACTACTGATTGGAAAGTGTCCTTAGCGATTGCAGCACATGTCGTTTCAATTTCTTCCCGAAGTGCTGTCAGTGTAGCTGGTTTTCTACGGTATACAACATCCTTAAGAGTTCCCCATAGGTAGAAGTCCAACCGAGTTAGATCCGGAGAACGCAGTGGAAACTCAATCGTCCTCTCCAGTGTCTTGGAAGATTGTCATCAAGGTACGCACGTACATCCCGGTGATAATGTGATGGTGCAGTATCCTGTAGAAGTAAAATTCCTCATTTCCGTAGAGTGTATGAATGGCAGGTAAGACGGATGTGCGTATCATATTCAGGTACACTGGGCCAGTTACCGTTCCTTCAAAAAAGAATGGTTCAATTAAACCCCTAGATGACAACCCACACCAAACATTAATTCCAGGTAAATTAACAGCCTTTTCCAAAATAACATGCGAATTGTGTACACATCGGTAGACACAGTTATGGCGGTTAACAATTCCGTTCAACTTACATTGTGTATCATCGGACCAAACAACTTTTCCTTATGAAAACCTCATCCTCTTGCACCATGTTCCGAAACCACTCACAGAACTGCATTCTCCGATCTTCATTTAATGCATGCAAAAGTCTTGGGATGAAAACTTTCAACTTTGCTGTTTTAATAATACGACGTACGCTGGTTCTGCTAATCCCAGTCTCACGTACACATTGCTTTGTAGATTTCTGCAGTGAGTCCTCAAAACGTTCCAAAACCATAGCTGAGGACCCGGGGCTTGTTGCTGTGCGAGGTTTCCCAGATCTGCCCTTGTCAACATCGCATACGGTACCATGAGTCTCAAATTTGTCTCGAATGCGTGCAATTGTTACTCGCGTTGGCGGTTCTGTTCTGTACACACGTCTCCATTGTCTTTGAACTTCAACAACATTCCCGGTTTTCCAATATCACTTCAGAATTGCTTTCCGCTGTTCAAACGATAATTTTGGCTCCATTTTGTTGTAACAACTGTAACATAACGTAAAGTATGTGACATCTGTTTACAGAACACCTTACGATAATCTTGGCTTCATTTGTTCATTGTTGATTTACCTGTCACGTAGCAACGCTGTCATATTGTATGTGAGTCGCATCTGTTTACAGATCATCGTACTACACATTACTGTTGTTTTTCGGTCCGACTTTGAAGTATATTAAATAGATATCTACTGTGAAAGTGTGTATACATTTTAGGCACCCTCGGTATACATTAAATATGGAAAAATATATAATTGGTTAAAAAGTGTAATATTTTATGTTCTTAGGTCAGTCCTTTTAATGTGAAATTTGTACTTTCATAAATAATCTGTCCAATGAAGAGACAATAAAATTCAGGCGAATGCCAGGAAACAAGCTAATGAAGACGTTTCTTTTTATAGTCTGTCAACATTTAAACGCGCCAGGCTTTGCCAGCTGTTGAAAAAACTTTGCTCCTCCAAGCAGTTTGCTTAATTAAGATGTTCGTTCAACGGAAACACAAGCGGCATACCGAGGCAATTTCGAAACTGAGGAGAAAATAAAGAGCTGGAACTGTAGAAAGTAGCGCTGGTTGCGGAATTAATCTTCTGGATGACTACCTAATATGAAATATGAATGGGAATAAGGGACTAAAATATCCTTGCTCGGCCAAGTTGAATAAACAGCAATTTCTGTCTTCGCCCATTGCAGAAAAGAGACCGCGTGAATAGAAATAACAACCCGCATGCTTCCTCGGTTACATCGCGCCTTGGACACAAGCTCAGAGCCCAGAAATTCAGGCATTAAAATAGGCAGTCAAAAGGGCTTTTAAAACAGCCAGTAATATAATTAAAATATGCATTTATTTAAGTGAAAACATAGTAATATTGCTCATTTTCAATGAAAATAGACATTTAATATACTTAATAATTTTGATCACGTAATTAAAGTACTTAAGCTAACTTTTCTTGGTTAAAAGCAAAAACAAGATGTTTTTTCAAGGTATCAGAGAGAACATTTTTCACAATGTAAAAAGAACGTTCTACTTGCACTGAAGTGATTGAAGTATATTTAAAACAGGCTGTTTCGGAAGACTCATACCACTTACAACAGATCATTCATCTTTCAGGACATCATGAAAACGTTGATCATGACGAACTAAAGGAGTTTTGAATAGTCCTGGTGAATGAGCAAAAGTTGCGCAGTGATTTCTGGTCGAGTTCATTTTCAGTTTATGGGTTTATAGGGGAATCAGGTTAGTATCTCTCTTACTTCCGTGCTGAACATATTGTAGGGGCAGTTTATTGCACAACTGTACCGCTCCCATCTTCCTCGCCTTCAATTGTTTCTTATATTTATGCAGCTCAGAAGCTACCCCTACCAAAAATCTAGAATTGTCTCGCGCAGATGGATAGGAGGTCATTTGCTAACACTGCTCAAAACTGCAGTACTTCCCTCATCCTCTCTATGTCCTGGTATTCCCGCGGTAACCGTGCGTTCCTTTCACTAATGAAGGTTTGCTAAGAGCCTAAGTGAATGGGTTGAGGAGAATGTTTTTGACTGTTTGAAAAGAAATAAATATGTAACAAAATGATGAATAGATATTTTATAAGTTATACATGCCATTTAATTTTTATAACCGAGATTTTGAAATTCTTTATATGTTGTGTAAATGCCTAAATAATCGCAAAAAATCATAAACGGGAAACAGGGGGAAAAATAGTTTTACCCTGAAAATATGAATAAATAAATAAATAAATTAAAATAAAAACTGGCCCTACCGACGCCAAATATCAAAAAACACGTTCATTTCTATCTGACTTACATATAACCACCCAGATAGAAAAGGCTTTTTGCCTAACTCCTAGCTGTAGGTATTAATATAAGGGATTTTTGAGGAAGTCAATATGGCTGAATTAATTTCTCATTCTCTATAATGTGCTGGGTAGCACCTGATGCATTAATTCCATTAAAACTCTCTCATTCCGTTCTTATTTTATAATACGAGGGCCATTTCATATTCATAAATAATGCTTAGTTGGCAGTATTATGTATTAGATGATGCAACACTAGCGAAAACTACGCCAGTTGCAGTTGAAGGCTCCAAAAAGATATTCAGCTCGTCTATGTACGAGAGGCGTTTGGAACTATTTACAGTAGCATTCTATACAACCCTAGCTTTTTATGCCTCTAAAATCGTGCACAGTTCTGACACTGGTTACCTAGCAACTAGTATTCCATGAAGTTATCACCGCCTTCACAACACAATTTCAAACAACGTACCTGTAAGAAAAAGATAAAATCATCGCCCTAACAAGCATACCAACATTCAAACATGAGAATAATTTTATTAAACAAATGTTTTAAAACTACAATTTACGTTATTGATCATTATTAGCTTCCATAATGTTGGAAACATTGAAAATGAAATTATTTATTAATCACATTGCAATTTTTTTCAGTTCAAAACTTAGTAATCTTTATTATACTAACCCCTTAACTTACTTAACTTTACTACGTTGATTTCAATTTTACATCCATAACGGTTACTTTCTTGGTAAATACTAAAAGTACAATCAGGCACATTAAAAAATATTATTCCTGGGCTACTACTGATATCCACTGCATTAACATTTCACCTTCCATTTGTTATATTTTTATTTTATTTAATATTTTGCAATTTCTAGTTTACTTTTAATTGATTCCTCTATGTAAAATTCAGCAACTGATGTAAAGCAACACATTTCTCAAACAGCTTCATACAATTTACAGGTGCAAGAAGAAATGCACGTGGTTTATAATTTTCGTGTCTCGAATATGAACCACCAAAATACGGCCTTAAACCTCAACAGCATCAACATATGAATCGTGTAGTTCATGGCGCTTACAATCCCCAGAACTTCCAAAAGGCAAAATTCCGTTCATTAGTAAGCATCTATCATCAGGTGTTTCTATCATAAATCGAATAATTTCGGATCTAGAGAGCACATTTTAATTTTTCGCCTTATATCCCACTTCTTCAAGAAATCAAAAACCTTACCAAAAGTTGAAACGTCGACATTTTTTCGCATTACATTTAATTTTCAAATACACACACCCGAGTGTCGAAGGCATACAAATCTTCGTTTAGAAAAAATAAACAGATCTAAGAATCTAAATTTTAAATTATTTACCATATTAATAATTAATAAACGTTATATTATATATTTACCAGCTCTGAAAATTATGCCAACAAGATTTTTCATTGGTTGTACTAACATATTTCTCTTTTCTCCATGTACAGAACTTGTCATTTTCCTTTTCGTATACACTTATCGATTTTTGAGGAATTAACAAACCCCCAGCTTTATCAGTTCCCTTTATAATTCTTCTAGAATGATATCCATATTTTCGATAGTAAACATTAGCATCCGTTTCCATTGGAATTCTTCAAAACAAAAACAAAACAACATCGTCATAGAAACGAGTACTAAGAAATCGTGCAATATAATACGTCATATCTACTACGCCATAACATTACTTTTTGCACACGTTTAATATTTTTTAAAAATAGTTCAATGCCCAAATTGCATAAAATGTATACAACACGTGCATAATCTTCATTCTGAACACTCGTGAAAATTACCCGTTACACACTACGTAATAACTATTACGTATTTTAATATTATGCAAGACGATCTCATTATACTCCTGATCTGATAACTTTTTATGATGGCTGGGAAAGCATCATTTGTGGACAATTGCCTGAATTTCCCCTTTTTGCCTACCCCCTTCTCAGCAATTATTTCATTTTGCGAATAAACCATAATCATACAATGATCTGATGAACATTTTTGGGTATGGCACAACAATGAACTCCAGCGATGCTAACTTTCAAGGTCGTATTGTTGCTAGTGTTGAGCTGCGCATTGTCACATTGGAGCAAATGCCTGAAGTATCCCAAAAGATGAAGTGAAACAAGTGTTGCTTGTAAATCGTGATTTCATGCATGAACAACACCGACTTCAGTTACTCTAGGCGTGGGCTCTCATCCTCCATGGCAAAGCGAGAATGCACTGATCAATAATCTTGCAAATATAAATGAGATGTGTTACCGCATTCATCCTACAGTCCGGACCTGAGTCAACCAAACTTTGAATTATTTCCGAAGTTGAAATAACCATAAGTAGATGTTGTTTCTCCTCTCTGCAAGGGTTTTTACCACCATTTTCGGAGTCATTCGTCGGAAGAACAGATGAATAGAACAGCACAGCTTCTCAAAACGTTGGCACTTGGTCATTTAGAAGCAAGAAGATTACTGAATGTGAGAAAATGTGACGTGTAAGAAAAAAGTACATTTTTTTATGAAACAACACTCGTGCATTTGAACACACACACACACACACACACACACACACCACACACACACACACATCCAAAGCAGAACAAAAGACTCCGATTAGCAGATTATTTTTTACTCAGGCACAAAAATAATTGGTTACTGTCTTTTGCAAGGCCATAGAATCATCAATTAATACCATTAAATTAAAAAAGAAGTCCATTTTCAGAAAGTTTTAACAAAAATAATTACAAAACCGTAGTATCACCGCAGGGTCGTTGAGATTTATGAAGACATAAGTGACGATCTATATATACGAGTGTAGGTTCATAACTTTCCGGCCTAACAAATTTCTACGTTTGATAAAGACAAAAACTATATTTCACTTTTCAATATATTTACCCTTTATTGCAATATACTTCACACATCTTTCAATTAACATTTCCACCCCGCCCCAAAATAGTTAGAGGTCTGCAAAATGGGCATAAACAGCATTCATCACTTCTTCGTCAAATTTACATTTCCTTCCTCGAAGATTCTTCTTGAGTTTTGAGAAGAGGAAATAGTCACTGGGAGCTGAATCTGGGCTTTAGGGTGGATGGTTGATCTCCTTGAAGTCACATTTCTTCACAGTTTCCTTTGCAACAAGAACTGCGTGCATAGGCGCGTTGTCGTGAAGAAGGCGCACACCACCACTCAGCTTTCCTCGCCTGTTCCCTTTGATGGAAGCACGTAGCCTGTGCAGTAGGCCAGCACAATACTCCCCATTTACTGTAGCGTTCCTCCCCTTGAAGTCAATGAAGAATATTCCTTCACAGTCCCAAAAGATTGTAGCCATGGTCTTCTTGGTTGGCTGAGTGACCTTGGCCTTTAGAGGCAGTGCTTCGCCAGGTTTACGCTTCTCCATTAATTCTCTTTTGGACAATAGATCATAGTAGAAGAACATAGTTTCATCTCCTGTAACAATGGTTTCAGAACTTCTCTCTCGTTCCCACGGCAGAGTTCCAAAAATGCCTGACAACAGATGACTCTGCTGCTTTTGGATCAAGTTTAAATGCTCATAATTTATTCGAAGGACTTTTGTTTTAGAAAAGGCCCAACCTTGCTGCTATTTCTGTAACTTTGAGCCGCCGGTCTTCCATAATGGAGTATCGATCTGTTATTAAGTTCTTCACAAAAGAAGGACTTGCTCCAAATTAAATTAAATAGCGATTGGACGGTGTATATGGGAAAGCAACCCTCTCATATTCTACCGTTAAAGAAATGGCCAAAATTTGATGTTTCAGGCTAAAGATAATGATAGTTTTCTGTTTCATATGTCCGAAGACTTTGAAGGACCAATTATTGGATTAGGTTGGTAAGTATGGGGAAAAACATTTCGGTATTTCAGCTTTGCCTTGTGCCTACGCCCTGAATGGGAACACCGAGCGGCCAGTATGCATGAATTTGTTATTCTAGAAAGAACATTTTACCAGAAGATCACTTTTCATAAGTGCAAGCTTCTGTCGCACTGCACACAGCACCAGTCTACCTTTTTCTGGAACTTGCGAACCTGAAAAAGAACCAACAGAATGAAACGAGGGGAAATATGACAGCGGAATTTTCCCAGGTAAACCAGAGGAAAAAAGAAGGGGAAAAAAAACAAGGCAAGGAAGGTGGGTCCCAGAGGATTTGATCCTAGTACCTCCCTAATGCCAGTCCCTAGGGTTACCGCTTGAACAATGGGAGCTTATTAATAGGATTTTTTTTTTTAATATTTACCTGGTAGACAATTTGTTGACTAGACTACCTCGAACCCGGAATATGACTTTACTGTCTATCTCTCGTCACCGAACACATTTCTATTACACCTCATTCAGCGTGTCAGTTCTCAGAATTTGGAACTCCCTTCCTCCTGAAGTTAGAGATTGTCGGACGATAATGACATTTAAACTTACACTAAATTGTTTTTTCATTTCCAGGTATCGCAACAGTCTCTCGTTTATTTTTCTTCTTTTTCCTACTCCTTTTCTTCCCCTTTACCTCCCCTTCGAACTCCAGAAAAATATTGTAGTTCAAGTGCGACTCTAAAACCATCAATTTTCTATGTTAAAAAGGATGTAATATTTACACATGATATCTTTAATTGGGTTTTAATGTATTTTTTATATAATTAGGTATATTGTACTGTGTATATTTCGTCTGGTAGAGTGGGAGAGAATGCCGCATGGCCTTAACTCTTGCCAGAGTAAATAAGTAAATAAATAATTCATGCAAATAAATTATAAAACCATTTTTAAAAAATCCCATAAAATATTCACGCAAATAATTAATATTTTTTTAAGGCGAGAGGCCGATAAAATAGAAAACATTTCTTTTTCTTTGTCTGATCGTGCTGTGCATTCTAGGCACGAGTGAGAAGTTTCCGGGTTGAACCGTCCGACTGACACCTTATGCCGAACGAAATTGCGGAGGATGACTTGAAAGTTCGCGAGAGATTGGAAGTAATTCTCTGGCAGAACTGTTACAAATTGCACTTCCGCGGAGGCAATAACTTAAATTTCTGAATCTCGTAGGGAGCGTTTGACATCATTCCAGATTAGACGGGATGTAATATATTGCTATCATTCCGAACAAATGGGAGAAATTTTGTATAAAGTTGGAACACAAGCGGTAAAGACTCGCGGCTTGTTAAAATGAACCAAAATCTCTCTAGATTAACCTCGTTTTACTAATGACGGCACTCTATTCTACCCCCCTCTTTTTTAATGGAATGATAGATTTCTTTTAAGTAAACGTTTACAGGGTTTTATCTACAGCCGCCATGATTAAGTGTTTTACAATATTTTGTGGAAAGCTATGATCAATAATGCAATGAAAAATAACGATCATTTACATTTCTAAAATTATTGTAATGATTTGTTACTTAGTAAAAGTCACTATTATTTTCATTTCCTGTGTGTGTGTGTGTGTGTGTGTGTGTGTGTTTTTTTTTTTTTTTTTTAATGTAGGTATTATGTTTGGTGATTTAGAGAGCCCGCTCTTCTCTGTACCGAAGGTTCAAATTAGTGGCCGCTCGTGACATATAAGTTGGTGCACCTTTACCTCCTTAAGAATATCTACTGTATAGTTAAGTATAAAACTATACGGTGTATACAGTCACATCTGAGCACTGTTAGCGAACTCCGAAGGAATGTACCTATTTCTGTTGTACCCATGAAAATGTTCTTCATGTCCCCATCGATCCTACCCACTAGACACCGAAAATGATGGCAATATATATCTGTTAACGCTCTAGCTGTCACAGTTTTTATTTCCTCAGCAAAACTCGGCACATAAAAACTCGACAATTACCAAACGATTCGTCGAGTCCTTTTTCCAGCAAAATTGAACCTTTGGGGCTGGGGTTAATCTAAAATGAAGGGTTTAAAAATATAAAAATGCCTCTAGGGGCGGAATTTTTGTTTTATATAAACGAAAATCGGTATTTTCATTAAAATAATTTAATAAAATTAGTTTCTGAAAATCAGGACAATCGAGCCATTAGGAATGATTGTATACTTTAAAATCCAATGGGGGCTAAAACGAAATTTAAAAATCGATCTAGCTACCGGAATGTTTTTTTAAAGGAAACTCGGTATATGCCTTTGAAATAAAAAATAAGAGAAACTTCTTAAAAAATAAGTGAAATCAGATTATTAGGGTTGAAAGTTTACCTGAAAATCAACATTTAAAAATCGCTTAAGCGGCACCAAAATTTGTTTTTCACAACAAAAATCGGCATACACAGTTTAAATAAAATAAGAAAAATAGTCTTTTTGAAAATTACGGAAATCGGACCTTTAGGAGTAGGGGGTATACTTAAAACCGAAATTAAAAAAAGCACTCATGAGTTTAAATCTCTCTCTACGCCCCCCCCCCCCAAGTACAAATTAATTCAGCATATAAACTGTATTTATAACGATGCATAGATTTTATTATTAACCAAAGTATCGTCGTGAAGATAGTAAATATGAAATATTAATAAAAAATGTGTGTGAGAATTATATTTGTATGTAAGAGCGCTCTGAATTAACCTTCAGAAAAGTTTAGTTGCATGTTTTTACTACAATATCATTTAAATTAAATTTCAAAGACAATGAAAATGGACGGAACTTTCAATTGTAAATTGTTGATTGTGTATATTTTCTTAGTACATTGTAATTGTTTTTAAATAGTAACATGTTTTTGTTTTATGGACCATATAAATGAGAGAGCGATGATCTTGTACGATTTCAAATTGGGCTTAAATGAAACGCAGTCACTTGAGCGTTTAAGGGGAGCTTTTGGGGACTTTTCTCCTCCACGTGCTACTGTGTTCCATTAGTTTGGAGAATTAAAGAGGGGGCGGCAATCTCTTAAAGACGAAGAGAAGAGTGGCATACCAAAAACTGTAGTGACTGAGGGAAAACGTCACCTCTGTGTAAACTAAGATCAGGAAAGACGCAAGACTAACCTACAAGGACATTGAGCTGGCATTAGCGATTAGTTCGCCGAGTGTTTCAACCATCCTTCTTGAGCACCTTCGTGCGGAAAATTTTCTTCAAGATGAGTGCCCCATTATTTGTCTGAGGCAGAGACTCCACAGGGTGGAGTGGTGTCTAGAAATGCGGCCAAAATTCAACTGTGAAAATTCTCGGCGTCTATCAGATATTGTTATGGGTAACGAAACATGGATATATCAGTTTGATCCAAAAACAAAACGCCTGTTCTCCATTTGGGTTTTTCTTGGTGACCAGCTCCCCGTCAAAGTCAAAGAGGCCAAGGAGTGTGGTAAAGAAAATAGTGTGGCAACCATTGGGCTCGAAAATCAGAGAATGTTATTGCAAAATGATACACAGAAGTTTGCCTTTCGAAAGTGTTTCAGAAAATCCAAGAACGGCGTCCAAAGAGGGCATATTGTTGCACCAAGACAATGCATCAGCTCACACCGCTAATGTAACAATGAAGTTTCTATAGTTCTGACCTGGCACCTTCCGATTTCTTCCTGTCCCTACTGTGAAGAACCCACTTCAAGGTAGCTGATTTTCTAGCCCCGAAGAAGCGGTTGCAGAATACGAGGAGGAATTATCAACAATGCCGAAAACTGAGTGACGTGGATGCTTCCAGAGGATGAAACGCTATATACAGTGTCAGGGGGAATACTTTGAGAAACTGGGATAAACAAAAGCTTTCTATGAGCATTCATTATTTGTTGTCTCTATACTTATCAGGCGACCCTAGTATACAATCCGCTGTGATCTAGAGCCCCAACATAAACAGATACAACTTTTGGTGTGGTACTAAATGGTCAACTGGGACTAGAGAGCTGAAAGCGGAGATCAATAAACGGGAGAGAGAAAGAAAGAGAGAAACAAAGAAAGATTACTATAGCAAAAATAACGAAAGGAGAGAAGCGAAAAAGGCTAAAAAAGAAAAGCATGATAGAGATGGTAGGAGAGTTTTTCCCAACAGGTTTTATTTTCTCCCCACAGATAACTTTTCCTTGCATTCCTCCAGCGAAAACTGGCGCAGACGGTTGCTTCCAAACTGGAGACAATTTATAAGAAGAATTTATTGCTAGGGATGACCTCGTGGCGCGGGGAGTGGGAATAGCAAAAAAAAAGTCTTTTGAGTTTATCCGACTAATGAAAAATGCCTGGCCCCCCCTTTTTGCAATCTTAGCTTATAACTGGAACAAGCAGGGCGTATAAGTTTGAAATGTTAGGCAATTGTTATTTATTCGCCAAGTGTCGTTTGATCCCCTACATTTGAAAACATAAGCTCTTTGTATCATGTCGCTTTTCGTAGGAGAGATACCGAGTAGCCTACCTTCTGTCGTAACTCATGTGACAGCTAACGTCAATACTCTATTTGTTGTTAAGTGACAGGATACTGGGTGTGTAGGTATAAACGTATACTGAGAACCCAAATATTAGATTTCTACTTCCGCTTTAACCGGAAATAACTCAAACTCTCTTATTTTAAATACCTTTTTTGAATTTTCGAATAATGCTGATTAAGAGCTTTTCAAATAGTATCCACACTAGAGGATGTCCCATAATGAACGCAATTTCTAAATTGAACGTTCTTTCGGTTTGTTAGGTTACCGGATCTGAAATTTTAGTCACTATCTTTTGTTTGTATTGCGATTAACGATTGTCATTTGGGTGTATTGTTATCAACTAAAATGGAGCGATACACGAAGGATCGTCCAGATTCTGAAAGTGCATTTTAAGTACTGTGAATATTATATAGAGACCGTTCGAAGCCTTCGTGTAATTTCTGGTAGATGAAATGCGCCTAACGTGTCAACAGTGTAGAGACTGGTGAGGAAATCTGAAGATACAGGATCGACAGAGAACATCAAATCACCTGGACGTTCTCGTCGGTCGGTAGAGAATGTTGCTCTCGTCAGACAGAGCGTTGCTACAAGCCTAGTGAAGTCGATTCGCTGCCCTTCTCGACAGTTAACAATTTCGATTACAGCGAATTTTCATCTTGTGCTTATGCGGACAACCCACGAAGTATCCCTCAGCTCAAGGCATGCATGGTTGAAATTCAGCCGAAACTTTTCTCTAAAGTTGTTGAAATTTTGCCAATAGAGTGAATTTGTGCCAACGAAACCGTGGAGGACATTCGCCTGATGTTTTGTTTCATGTTTAATGACAGTGTTTGTGATTCACTTTGACTTAATAATATTAGCACTTTTCAAACAAATATTGTGTTGTATTATTAAAACAAAAATTGAATTCATTATGTGTCATCCTATAGTTCTGTACAAATTTCTTGTCACTAAATGAAGAAGTCGGTCCTATTGGTCTAGTTGTAACTGTATTTTCCTCCTATACCCCAGATAGCGGGTATAGCCAAAGCCCATGTTTTTTTTTCCAACTTAAAAATCCTAAGTATGGCTCCCTTCGAAGGGGAAGTAAAGCCGTGGGTCCCATGTCGTACATTTACGGCACGAAAAAGAACCTCAAGCCTGAAAGAGAGGTCTCTGAGCAAAATTTGTCGGCCGTTTCACGCCCTGAGTTGAATGGGACGCTGATGATCTGAGATGTTAAAGAGCGTCCATAAATAAATCAATCAAATATGTTTATTGATACAGAAACGTCTTATTTAAGGGATTAAACATGACATCAGTGTGTTAAATAATTCTATCTGATATTGAGCGTAAGAGAAAAAATTGAATTTTAATTATAGTTGGCTATGGAAACTTTCAATGAGCTCATTGAGAAGCGGTGAATTTATTTAATAACATGCCTTCGGATCACAATCCAATTCCACATACAACAATGATAAGGATCGTAAAGAAATTTACTGAAACTGGAAGCATAAAGGTTAGCCAAGATCAGATCGCCTGAAAAGTGCAACTGATGAGAATATTTCATTGGGTGTTCTCCGTGTACAAGAAAATCCAAAACGTTTCTACTACAAAGGTGTCGTTATAATCAAATATAAGCCAAATTCCCTGATAAAAATCCTTAAAAGTTCCAAGCAACATTCTTATAAAATTCAACCTTTGCAGCAATTTTCTGAGAACGATCCCGATAGAAGAAATCCGTTATGTGAATTTATGAAGGAGCGCATTAAGAACAGTCCAGTTTTTCTTAGACAAATTAGCCACATTCTGCCTGAATGGATTTGTCAGCAGACTCAGACGTAAATCCACAATGATGGTGGAGAAGCACACGCAGTATCCACAAAAACATAATATTTGGGCTGTTGATGATCATATCATTCTTCTTTTAATAAACGTTAAACGCCAGTGAAATAACAGAGTGCAGGGTTGTACGGCTGAAGCCTGTCTGACATTCCATTTCTTCAAAGGTTATGCGATTACCAGTCACAATCAATTCATACATAACGTCAATGTTCCTGGGAGACCGCGATGTTGACGCCCGTCTAGTGTTCACATACTTATTTACAGATTGCCTGCCGCTTGTGAAAGCATTAACCCTGTTCTAAATGATGATCTATGCAGGAACTCCTTGACCATATACCACAGTTAAACGTCTATATGAATTTCTGCAGCTTTGACGACTTCGTTTTTGTCCATGGTAGTTGCCTTCCATTTTGTTCCCATCTTTCTCTACTTGACAACAAACGAACACTGTCCTTTCTGTACACACTCCTACAAATAGATATTACTATAGATTGCAATCAATTCCCATTAAATGTATCTCTTAAATACTTCTTTATATATTTTTTTAAAGGAAATACTGATTTATAAGTTTCCTTGGAGTGAATTTTATATGGAGGGATCATGCCCAATGGAAAGTCACGAAACTTTGGTAACGATTTCCTTTGGTTTCTTGACGTTAATTTGCAAGGAAAATTTATGGAAGAGATACCAGCTGTTTCTTTTGTGTAGAATTGAAATAAAACAAAAGATTGTTTGAGGGAGGAAAGGCTTAAGTTTAAGAAAGTCCGTAAGAGTTTAGCTTTAGCTTTTCAAGTCTTGTTTCAATCAAAGCAACATCAGCACGACTGAGCATGCAGTATCAATTCATAAAGAAACACGGCACATTTGTTATTCCAAGGTTTCCACGCTTGACAGACTTTAATCTTGCCTTTAAACGCGCACGGTTTTACAAATATGTTGACATTCTCGCTTTCTACAACACGCCAATTGTATCCCGCAGCAAATCAACGCCACTGAAGTAAAAGGATTGGAGTAATGCGGGAAGGGCCGTACAGTAGCTGCCTTCTCAAGCCAAAATACACTTCGCCCTACACGAAAACTTCATTTCCCACCCCAGCTCCAGGATTGGATTCCGAGAAAGCCAAAGGGTAGCGTTGGAATTTTTGTTGTTTTTATACTGTTACCTTTCTTTAGCAGGTCACGATTAGCAGTGGCGTTTTGGTCTCGCTTCTTCCAAGAAAACTCGGTCGCTAAGGAATGACACATGTGTCGATTGTGCATTATTTTCCGTATGCGCATATGGTCCGGTTCAAACCCGGCCAGGGTTGATCGATTTTTGCGGGCGTAAAAATCCTAAGTATGGCTTCCTTCAAAAGGGAAGTAAAGCCGGTCCCGTTTCGTAGATTTAAGACACGATAAAGAACCTCCAGACTGAAAAAAAAAAGAGACCTCTGAGCAAAATTTATCGGCCGTTTCATGTCCTGAATTGAATGCAACGCTGATGGCCTGCGATGTTAAAGAGCATCCGTCAGTAAATAAAAAATGGTGCTTTCAAGTCTTTAATATCGTTACGAATATTATAGCTCTATCACATTAACTTGTTCTGACCGATGATGATATAGCATTTACTTCAATAGAAGATAGTAGCGTTACAGTGGAATTGAATTACAAAATGGACCCTTGAAGAAGACGGCGTAAATTGGCATTTTGAAAAGAGCCCACAAATTATTTCCAGCGGTCATATGTTCATTATACTGGGTGATTTTTCCTTCTCGGGACTATCGTCTTTCGGTTCAAGTTAATACTTGATACCGGTAAGTTATTATTAACATTTAAACACCTAAAAGGTGCATTTACTCATCATTATCAAGCAAGAAGATGCTGAAACCACCTCCCTTGGCTTATGAAATTAATCATTACCCTCTTTAGCACCCCACCGGTTTCTTCACAAATGTTCCGTTTCAATCCATCTATTGCGTGTGTTTTTGCTTTAATTCCCATCAGCGATAAAAACCGCAGGGCATTAAATCGAGGGACTGAGGGGGCCATATGTTGTTAGTAATGATTCTACCTTTGAATATTTCATGAATTGCATGCAAGAAGACATGGACTATATATGCGGTTGCAGAGTGCCGTTGGAAAGTGGCGTACCTGCTTTCCCTCACAGTTAATTCACGGAAAAGGGTTGCAAAATATCCTATACATACATACCACTATTAATTGATTCTTTGAAAAAAAAAAAACTTTTATTCTCTCGCCAGTAATGATACAACCCACTCCTATCTTTTGATCATGCAAGGGTTCCTCGTGAAGCAAGTTAGGCTTTTCTGAACTCCAGTATTGGTAACAATACTTGGTCGGAATCAAGATTTGTCCGTAATGAAAATTGGAAAAGAATAATTTCTCTGTCATGCACACTATATAAAATATACCCCTGGATGCAGGGTCACCCGGTTTATGTTCTAGAACCGCAGTTATTTTATAGGGTTGTGACCGTTCGAGCAGAGGAATAGGAAATTCACGTTTGCTGAGAAAAACGTAAAAGTGGTTTTTTAAGGGAACGTTCCAGAGCATGTTCAATGTAATCCAACGTTTCTTCTGTGAGTACTGTACGTGGCCATGTAGGTTTTTGAATACTTCTTGTTTAGCGAAATTTATTTTTCAATCTCAGAATCGAACTTCGTCTTGGAAATTGAATTTTAGGGAATCTGTCTTGAAACAATCACGAGCCGAATCTGTGCGCACGTACTAATCGTAATTGTATGACCAATGATAGACAAGCTACTGTGTGGGTATTTTTAAACATTTTTAAATGCAATCGTGTTTATGAACTGAGCCCATGATATCTTTATATCCACTGAAATAGAGAGAATTAATAGAAAGTTTCGAGTTACATTCTGTATTTAAGAAGAAGATGTTCATATGTTTCAATAAAACAAAAACATGTTACTGTTTAAAAACAATTTCAATATACAAAGAAAATAAAAACAATCGAAAATTTCATCGATTTTCATTGGCTTTGAAATTCAATTGAAATGTTATTGTATTAAAAACATAGAGTGAAAACTTTTTCTGAATGTTATTACACAACGCTTTTACATATAAATATAATTTCCACACACATATTAGATTAATATTTCACATTTGCTATCTTCACGACAAGCTTTTGTTAAATATAAAACATATGTATCGTTATAAATACAGTTTATATGCTGAATTAATTTGCCCTTTTATTTTAAAGAGCGCTTTTTAATATTCGGTTTTCAAGTACATATATCCCTACTACTAATGGTCAAATTTCCCTAATTTTCTGCAACTATTTTCTTATTTTGTTTAAATGGTGTTTACCGAATTGAAGAAAAAATAATTGGTGCCGTTAGAGCCATTTTTAAATTTTGAACTTCAGACAAACTCCCTGTCCTAATGGCCCGATTTCTCTGATTTTAAAAGTATTTTTATTTTATTTAAATGTTATATACGGAGTTTTCGTTGCGAAAATACAAACAGTAATGTCTCTAGAGCGCTTTTTAAATTTTGGGGTGCAAGGAAACTCCCCCTCCTAATAGTGCAATTGCACTGATTATCAGAAAATATTTTTAGTATTTTATTTTAATGGCATAAGCCAAATTTCCTTTTCAAAAATTTAAATTGCGGCCTCTATATGGATTTTAAAATTTCGCTTTAGTCCCCACTCGTTTTTCAGATATATTGCCATTCCTTGTGCTCCGATTGCATGATTTTCGAAAACTAATTTTATTAATCTATTTTAAAGAAATCTATCGAGTTTCGTTGAAGGAAAGCGAAAATTGCGGCTTCTAGTAGATTTTTAGAAAATTTAAAAGATATACATTTTAGGTTAACTCCCGCCCGAATCGTTTTTTAATTGTTGGTAAATGCCAAGTTTCCTTGATAAAAAACAAAAACAGAAAAATTGCAACCACTAGAGCGTTAACGGACACCACACACATGTATGTACACAGAGCATGCCAAAAAATGTATACACACTTTAAGCCAAGAAAAAATTGTGTCAACATAACAAAACAGAATTCACACAAACAGAAAATGATGAGCACTAATCATCTTAGACTTTTACAGTTACAACAGTTGCTCAAAATGCCCACCATCGACGTCGATACACTTCTGAGTACTTGAACTACTGATTGAGAAACGTTTGCGAAAGTGTCCTCAGCGATTGCAGCACATGCCGTTTCAATTTATTCCCGAAGTGCTGCCAGTGTAGCTGATTTTCTACGGTATATAACATCATTAAGAGTTTCCCATAGGTAGAAGTCCAACGGAGTTAGATCCAGAGAACGCGGTGGAAACTCAATCGGACCTTTTTGTCCTATCCAGTGCCTTAGAAGATTGTCCTCAAGGTATGCACCTACATCTCGGTGGTAATGTGGTGGTGCACCATCCTGTTGCATACAGTACCGTGAGTCTCAAATTTGTTTCGAATGCGTGCAGTTGTTACTTGCGTTGGCGGTTCTGTTCTCTACACACGCCTCCATTGCCTTTGACCTTCAACAACATTTTCGGTTTTCCGTACCACTTCGAAATTGCTATCCGCTGTTCAAACGATAATCTTGGCTCCATTTTGTTGTGTCAGCATAATGTAATGTAAGTCCATCTGTGTACAGAACATCATATTACACATTACAGTTATTTTTCGGTTCAACTTTGAAATATATTAAATAGATTTCTACTGTGAAAGTGTGTATACATTTTTTGGCACCCTTTGTGTGTGTGTTTGTATTTTACATGCATTTTTTATATTTTTTTATTGTAGGTGCCTAGTAGGCACGATCGATGCAGATTTGGATAGAATATTAAAAATTCTTTCCATGGATGCTACCACAGTAGCTTTCATTTCTTGGGATTCGCTAAAAATATAATAAATGAACAAAAAAATAATAAGTATATTTTTCAGGAGACAAGCCGCAATACCTTTCTTCCATCGGAATTAACTAAAAATAGATTGCAGCAAATGATTGTGTTATGATGCAACATTTTTGGCAAATTTTAATTACACATAGCCTCTTTTTCTGTAATGTGTCTTCTCATCAATTTTTTAAATGTGTTTTATAAAACTTTGACTCAATCAGAAATATTTAAAATTACTTGGATATTCCGGAAGTTTCGCTGGTTTTTCCTTAGACACAATGACTTTTTTAAATAACTATTTTCATTGCTTCCCGGGCATTGCAGCTTCTAATTTTTAAAGTTTTAGAGAAATCATATAAAAACTAGGAATGAAATATCTACTTATAAATTGACCTTTCATTTCATCATTGCTTCATACCGTAACCCCATTCTGAAATCCACCTGAAATTCTTACACTCGCTTTAGAAGATAGTCTCGTGTAGCCATAGCAACCCCTCCCCCCTCCACATTATAAAGCAACAAAACTGATAGACGAAAAAAAACGACATTACTTGTGACTTCGGCAGTTTCGAGCGACCTTTTACGATCTTGTGCCTCCATTAAGAAAAGCTTCTTTCGCCCTGAAAGCAATTTCAGGAGTTGTCTTCCCTTTTGGGAGGGGTGCGGGGTACAACCATAGAATACTCACGCAGCAAAACCCATTAACGGCATTTCTTCTTAATCCTCTTTGTAAAACACACTTCATGACCATTCAAACTTTCGTGCCACATTATCGGATTTTTTTTGCCTGCTTTGAAGAATTAGGATGAGGAAAATTCTAGACCTCATTAGGAAGCGATAGATATTGTAACGTTACTCCAATATAAAGATCTTCCTGGATCTCCAGCTGAAGAGGAGATGTTGAAAATGCCCGAGCCCATACAGCAAGACTTAGCATTTCAATTAGATAGAATGCTGCTATTTTTGTTTGTTAATTAATAATATGCATTTGTTGGTTTATTTGAAGATATTTATGTTTCGCAAAGAACGTTAACTACTATTCTTGACGAATTTCTTTGAAAATGTTGTTTTTGCATATCGAGGAATGAACGTATACTTGAATTAATATACCGCCATGAGTGGCCAAGGTCGTTAAGTCGCGTAGTCGTGAGCTGAAGGTCTGGGTTCGAATACCGCCAGGACCGTCCTCCCTGACAGGCTTTTTCCAGGTTTTCCTCAGTCCTCATAAATGGCAAATGCTGGGGAGGTACCCTAAACTTAGGCCTGGAACGATTCCTTCCTTAAAAATAAACCCTCTCCCAATATATCATTTCATCTCATGTATCACCACTGTCCATCGCCTGTGGTACCTCTGTAGCAAAAACGGGCGTTAAACAGTATTCATTCAGTGAATTAATATATATTTATTAATTCATTCATTTGCCCTGGGAAATGTTAAATCCGCGGGTTTTCCCTTTCACTCTACCAGTAAAATTCAGAGCACAATATATCTTTTGATATACAAGGGATTAAGTCATAAGTCATGACAACTGTTTATTTTTTTTTTCTGGCGATCAAGGGGCAACAAAAAACTTCCAAGATATACGATTGAAAGTATTTTGTGTTTACTGCCGAGTGGTGCGACCAACAGAGGCTGGAGTAGGCGGCTCTCGTTGTGAAGAAGCAAACACAGGCAACCAGACAACATTGGTTTATTATAGCATAACCAAAAGTTACACACAGGTTGCAAATCCTCACACGGCGGGTCTCCCAGCTAACCCACGGGGCTTAGCAGCCTTCCAAGCACAACGATGGCTCGTAGCCAGCGATGGGTAAGGCGCTGAATATCACCTGATGTATATGAGTTGCTAACGTGAGCCAGCTCGCGTCGGGATGCTGTCAAAATGTCCGCTTGCACTCAAAATTGCTGTTTCGCTTTAGGGATGAGGTCATAAGCACTAGGACTGAGATCGGGCGAATATGGCGGGTGTGGAAGAACTTCTTTCCCATTTCCACAGCTATAAAAGACGCTTGACACTGTCGGCTGTGTGACGGAGGAGAATAATGGCCTTTGTTCAAAAGTTCAGGCCGTTTGGTGCTTACGGCACGGCGCAATTGTGACACCAAAAAAGGTCTGTAATCAGGTCCACTCACGATCTGCATTTTTGACCACTGTCGCTCACCAACTGAACTTCGGGGCTTGCTGAGTCACGCAGCTGTGCCCACATACACGTCTGGTGGCTTCATTTGAAAGTACATTCCATACATATTCATGGCATGTCTTTGATTTTTCGCTTGTCCCTCGTTCATATATGCTACACTTTTAATAAAATCATAAAGTTGATAAATGTAGCTTTAGAATTCCATTTGTTCTTCAACAATTTTTCTCAAGCACAAGGAGATAAAGGGAGAGAAGAAAAGTATAAGTAAAAGACAAATTATGATTCTTGAGTTTTTTTTTTTTTTATGGCGTTTAACGTCCGTTTTTACTACTGCGGCACCACAGGCAGTGGACACTGATGACACATGAGATAAAATGATATATTGGGAAAGAATTTTTTTAAGAAATGAAACGTTCCAGGCCTAAGTATAGGGCACCTCCCGGCATTTGTAATTTATGAAGACTGAGAAAAACCTGGAAAACACCTCAGTCAGAGAGGACGGTCTAGCGGGATTCGAACCCTTGACGCCCTTTACAACTCCTCGCTTTTAGGCTTGAAATACATTAATGTCCGACAATCTCTGGCTTAGGAGGAAGATAGTTCCAAATTCTGGTAAGTGACACGCTGAACGAGGTTTAGTAGTGTTTGGTGACGAGGAATACCAAACAAGAATTTGTTATATATAAATATTTCTTTCGCTTTTGTTGGAAAAATTATGGTCACGGCCGGAGTTCAAACCACTTGTCTTCTTGCCATAGAAGAACTCAACGAGTCCGAAATATAGCGAAGTTAAGTGTGACTTTCTTTTAGTGTTTTATCTTTTTACTGTTATAATTACTGTTATTTTGTTACATTATTAATATTACTTTATATATAGTACCAAAAATGTACCCACACTTCAAGCAAAAAAATAAACTGTGTTAATATAACAAAACTGAATTTACACAAACAGAAAATGATGAGCACTAATCATTTTAGACTTATACAGTTATAACAGTCGCTCAAAATGCCCACCATCGGCGTCGATACACTTCTGAGTACGTTGAACTACTGATTGGAAAGTGTCCTCAGCGATTGCAGCACATGTCGTTTCAATTTCCTCCCGAAGTGCTGCCAGTGTAGCTGGTTTTCTACGGTATGCAACATCCTTAAGAGTTCCCCATAGATAGAAATCCAATCGCATATATATGGCCATTTCCATTGCCTTGTATGTAGCGTCGATGGAGGTCTGAAGACATTTTTTGAATATCTTTTCAAGGGTAGACCGCAATTGTTTCATTCGTTTGGAATTTACTAGAATTCAACACGATATAAGTTATGTGTTATGGAGCGTAGTTTGTCTTTGTACAAAAGTATTTCACTAATAGACAAATGAACAAATTAACATTTTAATATATAAAAATAGTAAATATATTACATCTTAATGTTATTATTTCAATTTATGTTAATATATTTTCTGAAGTTTGTAATATTTTTTCATGTTTTAGTGACGTATATTTCATATTTTCCACTCTCTACTTTTGATAGAGCAGTACAACAGTGACACTTGTTTTATGTGATACAATTTAGAGCGTTTTTGCGCCTCTTCGTGAAAATTTCCTTGTATAGCATCATTCCTAAAGGTAGGCCAAACACCAAACTTTGTTTCTGAAAGCACATGGTTCTATTTTCGGTAGATTTAACATGCAAAACTTTCGAAAGTTAGTTTTGTCATTTTGTTTCGTGCCGCTTTTGATTATAGAAAATGTTTGAAGACGCGCCACGTAGATTCAACTTCCTGGATTCAAAAGAAGGCATTCTTTTGACAACTGAATAAAATGCTGGAATTGATTAAAAAGAGAGAGCAAAAACTTGGCAGGAAAGTGTCACAACGAAATCAATGATGGAGCGAGTACAAAAGGGTATAAGGAAAGCTGAAGAGGCGGCAAAGAAGAAGTAATGAAAAGAGAACTCAAGAAATGATATTTGTTTACGTTCCTTTTCAGTTGAAGCTTCGATTGTCACCTTTTGACAAACAAGGCCAAATACTTTGACGAAATTCGTAGCTCTTTCAGTTAAGTATTCTGGCAATTTCAAACGAGAGTATGCTTGAGTGTGATTTTTCAGAACATGTTTTTCAAAAAGTGCCAACAGATTTTTTGAATTGTTCATGAGCAGAGCCTGGAAGTTAAACAATATGCCTTTTCTATCTGAGTGAATATATTTGAGAGTCAGGTAGAAATAAATATGTTTCCGTACATTTGGGATCACTAGGGCCGGTTTTTTTTTTATTATTATTATTATTATTATTATTATTATTATTATTATTAATTTTTTTAGATTTTTTTTTTTGTATCCTGAGTTTTTTTTCTGCGATTATTTACGCATTTTAAAAGACACATGAAGATTTTCAATATATTGAAACGAAGAATAAAATTATAAAAATGAAATTGTATGTTTACCTCACAAAAATATTTATGGGAACGTTGTTATACATTTATTTCTTTTCAAGCAGCCAAAAACTTTCTCCTCAACCCATTTACTTAAGCTCTTTAAATAGCAGAATCTTCATTGGTGAGAGGAACGCATGGTTACCTCGGGTATACGAATACCACGAAATAGAGAAAGTGAGGAAAGTACTGTAGTTTTGAATAGTTCACCTTGTTTCGATCAACGATTCTAGGAAATTTGTGGCGGGGGTAACTTCTCCGCTGCATTAATGTAACGAACAATTGCAAGCGAGAAGGATGAGAGCGGTACAGCTGTGCAATAAACCGTCCCTACAATGCGTTCAGTACGGAAGTAAGAGAGATACTAATCTGATTCCCCTAAACGCATAAACAGAAAATGAACTCGACCAGAAACCACTGCACATCTTTTGCTCACTTGCCAGGACTATTCAAAACTACTTTACTTTGTCTTGATCAACATTTCCATAATGTCGTGACAGGTGAATGTTCTGTACTAACTGATATGAGTCCTTCAGAAACAGTTTGTTTTAATATGCTCCAATCACTTCAGTGGACGTTGAACGTTTTCTTTTTTCCATGATGAAAAATGTTTTTTCTTACAAGTGGCTAACTATGACAGTTGATACCTTGAAAAAACCTCTTATTATTGCTTGTAACCAAGAAAAGTAAACTTAAGTACTTTATGCTATAAATAATTTATTAAATATCTATTTTCACTCTGTTTTCCCTTTTACTGAGTGCCTATTTTAATTATCTTACTGTCTATTTTCAGTATTTGAAATGCCTTTTCGTCTGCCCATTTTAACCAAAATAAATACCTGAATTTTTGAAAAACTGTTAAGAGTATTATTTGAAATTGTAAAATTATATTGAGTATTCCATTTAAAGGGAATTGGGACTACTTCCAGTGTAACAAACGACTGTAATATAATTTTTAAATGAATTATTTAATTTAGAAGAAATATTGAATGCCATTATTGGCTCCAAATTTTGTTACCATGCTAGGATATTAGACGAAAGAAGAATATTATTCTAAATTACCATTAGGTCATCGACCTTTTAAACTTGAATGCAAATTTTGGTTTTATATTGAAAGTCATCGCAAAATATTTGGACTTGTGTTTGTGTGGTAGGAAAGAAGGTATGTATTGAAATACTGATAAATAATTTATCAATGTCCATGGATTGATTGAATTATTTAGTACCTAAATATACCCTGAAATACTAAAAAAAAATTACTTACCTCTCCTTGAGCAGCTTCTATTCTTCCCTGGTGTGTTTCTATTAAATGTCATGCCTTCCTTTACCACGCCATGACCTACCTACATTACGTTTCATGGCAACTAAAAGCAAGTACGTCATCTAAATTTGCATTTTTATTCTTCCGCCCTGGTTGCACCTTCCCGTGACAGGCAGAATGTAAGACTAATGTCTAGGCTAGCGTGCAAGAGAATGGAAACATCGTTTTTAAAATTTCAGCATGCATTAATCTCAACCAGCGGAAAGCGAAAGAGGATCAAAAGAGAGAGGGAGTTGCCATAATGTGTACGTAATAATATGGGGTCGGCTATAAATTACACGCTGCGAGAAGGAGGAAATGCACTGGCGTATGTTGCCTTGGCAACCGCACCACTGTCTAACGTCCTTTCAAATGACAAGTGCAGAACTAAATATTTTCATGATAAATGGTTCATTCCTTTTCCCCTGTTTTACCTATCTTTTTAATTTTTTGCAAGCATTACATTAAGGATATTCAGTTTAATTAAAAGTTGAAACAAATATTTCTGTCACTCTCTTCTGTGAATACAGAAATATTATTTTAAAGGCATTAGCTTTGCCAGTGCAGTTTTTGAATGAATTACAGATTCCATATGAAGACGCCGTATCATTTCAAGGCGATAATCTTGTAATTTAAGGGTAGTAAATAGTGTTTAGTTGGGTACTTATACCTTTATAAATAATTTAACTAAGCCCACTTGTAATTTGAATTTACAGAAGTTAGTGTCGAAGATATTTACTCTGTTATTATAGTGCAGGATGGGTATGGAAATAACTCTAGAAATTTTAAATTACCTGTTCCATATACACAGGGTGCCAAAAAGTATATGCACACTTCAAGGGAAAAAAAATTTATTAACATAACAAAACTGAATTTCATCCTAATCAATTACATTTCCAAATAATGAAATAAATTTTAATCTAATAAAATATATGACAGTCCAATTAAGTACATTTCTACCTTATTGAATATATTTTAACCTAATTAAATATATGAAGATAATCTATGAACTTATCTAAAATGGTTTTTATAGTATAGATTTGAGTATTTTTGTTTTTATCACCTGTTATGATTTCAGAAACATTCGGAAATTATTATTTCATTCCACTTAAGTGATTTCTGCCTTAAATTGAAGCGTGGAAAACTAGCGAGATGATTTTTTTTTTTTTTTTTTTTTTGTTGTTTTACTTTGTAAATAATCATCCATTTGTAGCTTGTACTTCACAGCCCGATGTTTTCTGCAGCTACTCCCTTTGACGGTGTTCTCTTTTCGTCTTTAAAAGATATTCGACGCCTATTCAAGTTTCTGAACTAACTGAAGACTGTTGTACGCGATGGGGAAAATTCCTCTAAAGCCTTTATAAGTTTCTCAAATAGCTTTTAAAATCGTAATAAATTATTGCCCAGCTCCATTACCTTCCACAAGCTATTCGCTCTCCTGTTTCGTATAATTTCATTTCATTGGCAGGGCGAGGTATGTTGATGGCTCAGGCTTTGTAAAAGTTCCTGCTCCTCCGTCTGATATAAAAACGAATCTTTAGAAGGGATCCAACCCCTTGGCGAAGGGGGTTTTTCTCAAGCGTCATGTTTTAGTAATTTTTGAAGGAAAGAAGTTTTACTTATGAAAGGATTTTTGAAAAACTTCTTCAAAACTCCATCGATCCTACCTACTAGACACAAAAAATGGTGATAAAAACATATCTGTTTGTTTGAGTGTGTGCGCACGCGCGCGCATAGAGTTAAAAAACCACAATATTGGACCATTAGGAGTGAAGGTTAACTTAAACCCAAAATTTAAAAATCACTCTAGCGGCAGCGATATTTTATTTCTTTGCAACGAAAGGCGGTATATGCCATTCAAAAAATTTAAAAAATATAGTATGTGAAAATCAGGAAAATCGGATCATTAGGAGTGGAGTCATTCCTGAAAAACGATTTTTTTTTAATCGTAGAGAACGTCGAGTAACGTGGAAAATGTAATATATGGGGTTGTTATTAATAGCATTAACGATTGGGTTTTCGTATCAAGAGATATACTAGTTGGTGTAAAGCGAAAGAGTATAGAGGAAATAGTCTACGTATGAGCAAGGACAAATAACCGGACAACGGCCATCCTGCGGCTTCACTACCGAACAGTAGCGGAAAAAACCGAACATTTCAGAGAATGCTGGAGCGATACGGAGCGTGGTAGTGTAGTACTCACCAACAACCTTGATAGTGTAAAGTGTACCATAAATGCAGACGGGGAGACACAACGGAACACAGAAAAACAAGCTATCGTACACGTAAAAGTAAGTATCTATGTCAACTGCATTCCGTTTTAGTTGTTATACAGCTAAGTGCAATGGGAAACGTTAATAACACGCAAATAAAATAATAATGATGTGGGAAAAGCATTACTTTTATGCATAAAATTATGTTTTTATTATATATAGTTAGCGTTACTTGTTTGTTTACTACACTCTCTGCTCTAGCGCTCTGTAATAACTTTCACAAATCAACTTCGTGAAGCATTTGCTTAGTTTAGTTCATTGAATTTTTCTATTTGGGGGCATGTTAAGGTTCGCGCAATGACCGCCCATGGTGCCTGGCAGCCAGGCGTCTTTCCCACATCATTACTTTTTATTGGAGATGCTGCCATTTGGAGCCGTATGCACAAAGGGCCAGTCATGAGCAAGGCTTAAGGACGGTAATATCCTCTGCCAAAAACAACTCAATGCAATTCGTTGCTCAATACCGTATTACTGCATAAACATTCATTGTTGATGCTACACGGACAGCAGATGACAGAAGTGTGTCAATTTACAATAAGCACAGTAGAGACGACTTCAATATTTCGCGAATTCTGAGTGCGCGTGTCAGGAAATTGACTATATTACCTAATTTTCCTTCAGATGGCTCTGCAGAAATAAAAGAATGCCGCAATTTAATATAAATGAAACATTTTAACACTACTTATTTTAATGACCTGGAACAGTAATCAGTCATGTGTAGAACTTCAAAACAACAATAATAATAATAATAATAATAATAATAATAATAATAATATTTTTTGCCGAATGTAAGCATTCCGAAATTGACGCTAAGGTAAGTTACCGGATTAATACCTGTTGGTGTTTATGTTGCCACTACCTGCTTTTGTGAATTCTGCGATAATTTTCTTATTGGGACAAATATTTATGCTAAATGGAATTGCTGTGAATAAATCTGACCAAATGACCCCAGAAGTTTCGAGTTCAAACTTTTTCACCATTGGAAAATCCTACAACACCGAAAAGTATTCCAGCCAATAACGCATTTCATATTCAACATTTTTTCCCCAACTATTTCTGTTGATGGTTTGGCTATTTCTCTAATCTTAATTTTCCTCTCGTTATTTTAGTTTCTTCACATTCAACAATAGTAAGCTAGTAATTATCTTTCATTCCACACATTGAACGAACATTTATCAAGTCCCTTTCCTCTCTTAATCCTTTCACTATACGTCTTCCAGCCCATGAGTTCCTCCCCTCACCATTCTGTCCCCTAGTTCCACATACTTTTCCCTATCCCATTCTTTCTATAATTCCCTGTAAATCCTCAACGAATTTTTATTATTAAAACTACTAAATATTTTCTTTGTTTCAATGTATACAATTCTTTTATTAATTTCTTTCCAAAAACCTCTTTCTTTTAATTCCCTAACTCAACAGATGATCCTCAAGCCAACAACTTAATAACTTATAATATTAATTATAATTACTTAACTATATTAATCCAAGTATTACACAAATTAGCCTTCACTTGCAACCTTAAACATTCTCTCAAAAGGTTTTGTTCACCTAATTTATTTATTTGGATTTTTTTTTTTTCCTTTGCTTCCTACGTAATCATAATTGCCTCGTAGATCCAAGATCGCGGGTTCAATCCCGGCCATAGTCGGTGGGCTTTTCCGCCGTGAAAATCTTAATTATGGCTTCCTTCGAAAGGGAAGTAATGCAGTGGGCCCAAGCCTGAAAGAAGAGCCTCTGACCAAAATTTATCAACAAGTTCACGCCCGAATTGAATAGGACGCTGATGACCCGAGATGTTAAAGAGCGTCTATAAATAAACCAAATCAACAAACATTTGCTTCCAACTGTTCCTAATTCTGCTTGTGCAGCCCCAACAGATGAGTTTTTTTGGCATTAAATCCCTACTTAATAATGCTTAGCCGCCATTCAGAAACCACCAATAAAAATCAAAACTGAATTTATTTCAATGACAAATGCTGGAATTTCATGTCTATAGAACAAGTACATTTTTCGTTGCAGTTGACGTTTTAATTAATGAATGTGCAATTTCTACGTCCAAAGAACTAAGTCAACTGCAGCGATAAATGGAATAATTGAGAATTGCACCCTGTTTGATGCTGTAGTTAGGAGTGCCAACATGAAAGGCGCCGACATAAGCCGTCTCTACGATATATATATTGTAGTTTAAACTTCCATTGTTTGTTGTCATGGGCCTATCTACAACACTGGATGTCCGACACCACATAAAAGTTGTATTATTATTATTATTATTATTATTATTATTATTATTTGTGTAATAATAATACAAATTTTATGTACACCATAATTACGAAGCATTGTTGCAGGTGTTAACGTTTTATTGGTAAAGTTCATGTCGAAATAAAATGTACCACATGAAAGAATTCGTCGTAAATAAAACAATGTGTCGTTAAGAAGCTTTCTGAATGGCATAAATATATTTTTCCATTCCAAAATTTCACTACACACTCCATGGGGGGCTGTGCGACACACCGGTTGGAACCACTGGTTTAAAGTATGAGCATGTATTTTTAGTATTATTACACAAGTTCGGAAACTTTCTGCTTGTTGCGGATACTACATTATAATTTAATTCATAGTAATATATTTAAATTTAACTGTGTTCATTTTTAGAATTAGACGTTCTTTTGTGCAGATCTTAACAACAAAGCGCTGCTATGAAAATGTACTTTTGTACATGGCGTGGTTGAGAAACTCTGTTCTAAAAATCTGACACAAAGGAAATTACTTTCTACCTGATGTTAAATAATTTCTAGAAGAACATTCGTCGGTCGCGAGTGACAACTTCACATAATGAAATAAAATTACGCGAGTAAAGAGGAAAAAATGGAGCAAGGCATTTCATCAGTATTAAAAATAATACCACGGGCAAACTCTTTTCCGGCAGGCGAAAATTGAGCCCTTTTTAATTAAAATAAAAATGTAGGGCGAGCCCCAGTGGACTATATCTGCAAAAGAATTAAGCGTAGTACATGGTTTTAATATCAAAACATATATGGCGTGTGTACCTCGTAGAAAGAAATGCAGGTCAGCTGTGCACAATTTCCGGACCCAAGAATCCAGTGCACGTGCTCCGCTCTTGATCTGCTTTAATTCCACAGCGCGCGCTCTTCAGGAATTTAAGTACTAATCTGTACGTCGTTAACATAGGGCAGGATTTATTTAGAATTTAGTTTTTTCATAGTCCTGAAATATAACTCTGGCCAAGTACTGAATATATCTCCGTTTTTTAACTTTCCTGGATTAACGTTAACTTGTGCTGAGATTTATACGTACAATATGCGCTGTTGCATTTATATGCAAGGGCTTAAAAACACATTATGTAAATAAACATTTCTTTCTGTTAAGAATGTACATTTTAATAGTAAACACACAAACACACATATATTACATAACACAACTTGGTCTAATCGTCAGCATTGCTGACTGCTGACCGGAAGGTCCGGGTTCTTTCCCCCCCTCTTTTCCTTCTTTCTTTTTGAATGATGTTTAACGCCCATTTTACTACTGGCGGCGGACACTGATATATATGGGATGAAATGATGTATTGGGAAAGGATTTTTTAAGGAAGGAAAAGTGCCAGGCAAGTTTAGGGTACCTCCCTGGCATTTGCCATTTATGAGGACTGAGGAAAACCTGGACAAAACCTCAGTCAGGGAGGGCGGTTCTGGCGGGATTCGAATCCAAGACCTCCCGCTCACGAGTCCGCGCCTTATCGACCTCGGCTACCTGTGACAGTGGCCCGGGTTCGATTTCCGGCACCTGCTCAGGAATTTTTCTAAGTTAGGGAGGTCTGTAGGTGCTACCGCCAAGAGTGACCGAGGTCATTGAGGCGCGTAAGCGAGATGTCTAGGTTCCATTCGCACCAGGACCGTTCTCCTTGACTGAGGTTTTCCCCGGATTTTCCTCATTCCCCATAAATGGCAAATGCTGGGGAAGTACCCTAATTTTAGGTCTGGAACGCTTCCTTCCTTTAAAACAAAATATTTTCCCAGTTTATCATTTCATCTCATCAGTGTCCACCGCCTGGGGTGCCTCGGTAGTTAAAACAGGCGTTAAACACTATTTAAATGTATTTTTGTGGGGTACTTTCTAACTGCTATAAATTAACCATTTCAATTACGCAATTCAAACATGTGACAGAAATATACTGCACACACAATAAGAACAAACCGGCAACACAGCACCTTCAACGTCATCACTGACTCATCGATAATGCTACTTTGTAATTTGTTCAGAAGGTGCAAGGATAGCAGTCTTAATTTGTTTCTGTGTATGATTGCCAGCTGTTAAGTGCAAGTTTCAGCGGCCTGGGTGTAACTGGTGCTAATTAGTATTGTATTTTGTTCATTGATATTCTTCGCACTGGCCGAAATTCAATATACGGTGCACTTCATCTTCCGTACTTGTACGGCAACGTTTAAAGCGTTTACTCAAAAAGAAAAGTGGAAAGAAAAATTAAGCTATGGTTTTAATTTATTTGGTCTTTTTCTTTCTTCTTTTTTCTATCAGATGACGCTTCTCTCCTCTTTCCAGCATTTCCATTCTTTTCTTGTGCTTTCCACTTTTTTCCCCCCTCAAAGTGGCGAGATAAAATGTTTCCACTCCCTCAGAAAACAACCTTTCAATATGACAAACCAGAATATTTACTTTATTGCTTTGTAATTTCACTACTCTACTTTATTACAGTCCCGACTATACTTGTTCTCGCTTAGGAACTAGCTGAGCATCCCAGCTAGCGAATGGACTTTGAGAGGGGAGGAAACCGCGTATGATTAAATGTCCCTAAATGCAAGGGATGATAGATGCCGTTTTCCCTAGGTTTTTTTTTGTGCTCGGAGGTTTCAAATTTAAAATTATTTGTTTTAGGAAAGAGAGAAGTGTTTGCTTACACCACCAACCCCCAACCTTCCGCTGTTTGTTGAACGTAGATAGTTTTAGCGTTCTCCATTGTGAGTGGGTAAAAATACAGACGCTATCGTTGCGTGGATAGACTCACTTAAAGTTTGTGTTTGTGAACCAAAACTCGGAGAGTGAAACAGTAATGGTGTTTACTTTAGGTAGAAAAGCCTTGGACGGAGTGCAACACACGTGCTATTTAAGAAAACGTTTCCAAATACACGTATAGTTCAGAAATATGAGATTAAAAGGAATAAAAATCGACTGACACGTACTTTTTAACTACGCGGGCTAATTGCAAAATGTCAGCACTTGTTTTTTTTTTTTTTTTTTTTTTAAGCAAATTATGAAAAAATGTGGCTATTGTTGATTTTTAAAAATGTCTACAAATCTCAATCGAACCACCGCCACGGTTGACTGAGGCCGTTAAGGCACAGACTCATGAGCGGGATATGCGGGGTTCGATTCCCACCAAGACCGTCGTCCCTGTTTTCCTTAGTCCTCATAAATGGCAAATGCCGGGCAGGTACCCTAAACTTAAGCCCGGAACACTTCCTTTCTTTAAAGGAAAAGAAATGCTTTCCCAATATATCATTTCATCTCATTTATCATCAGTGTTCCCCGCCTAGTAGTTAAAACGGGCGTTAAACACTGTATAAAAAAAATCATCGATCTACTTACAAGGCACCAGAAATGACGAATAAATGTGTACCGGTCTCAATTTATATTTTTGCCCAAGACCTCTCTCTTGCCTTACTACATCAGTTACCTACACTACCATATTTAACACACATCTATTTTGTTCATATGAAGTTTGTTTTTATCATATAAACACTTAAGCATTGCTTATTTAATTTATAGCAAAGTATTTCTGTTACCACCCTACCATAGGCTTTTTCCACACATAATATGACTCCTTTCTTTAATAAATATTTATTTATAATGTTTTAATTATACATGTTATAAATTATAAAGGGTGAGCAATGTTTGACGCAACCGCGGGACTGACCGGCATGATATGTCGGCGGAGGTGGGCAGTACATTTCCTCTCCACTGCGCAAGACTTCAGTGTGAGTTGAAATCTTGCGCAAGTAGCACGTGTTTGTTATGAGACGCAATACAGTGTATTGAGTGAAGTGTATCAAGTGAAATGGATTAATACAAGTATTCTATTCCCGAAAGATTATTCATGTACAATCCATATGTGCGTACAGAATCAGCGCGTTCTCTAAGGATATTATTTCAAAAGGAATTTCCTGATGTACACGTTCCTAATCGAGGACGACTCATCGATTGGACAATAAATTTTATGAAATGGAAAGTGTTCTTTATCTCTGAGGGGGGGGCATTAAAAAGAAAGTATACAAAACAAATCCACACACTTTAGATGAACTTAAAACTAACATTCGTCAAGAAATTGCTGCCATTTCTCAGAGGGAACTGCAGAGCAATTTCCTAGGCAAGTGTCAGAAATGCTTGAACAACGAAGAGAGGCAGTTTCAGCATCTCCTTGCTGAATATGCATACCTTTCTTTTTAATTGTTTATGTTATGTATGTTAGAAATAACTTACACGACAAACCGTACTATATTTACTGCGGGTACTGTCACCCGCACGGCCGACACAGCAGCCAGCCTCGCCTGCTGGCCACACACCGCGACATAGGTTGCGTGAAAGATAACGCACCCCATATATCAGGTAAATGATTGCTTTTCGGCAATTTTCAGGAACCCTTCACTTTTCTGTAATAACATTCAAGAACTCTGTAGGTAAGCAAACAATTCCTACTGCTTTATTGCTCTTGACTTTTCGAATCAGATTATAGACTTATTCGCATGGTCTATCCAACTCTTTTACATATAAATGCAAATTTAAACTGTTTCTCCCCCCTTAATTTCATTAATAAAATCTCTCTGAATATATCTTAACCATTCTTTCGAACTTATAAATGCATTGTTTTCACACGCTGATTAATAGTTTAACCAAACCTGGTTTCCATGATCCTTTTTCCAAAGCCTCAACTCGCCTCACTCTTGTTTCTTAAACTCAAGTAACAGCCTCTCACTAATTGCATCACGAGGCCCCTATCAGATGCCTCATTATTCTCTCTCCATCCTTTACTAAAGCTCTCATATTTCTTCATTCCTCATCAAACCAGTTATCATTAACTTTCTTTTTCCAGCCATTTCTCATAATCATATTCTCTCCAGTCCACTTTAAAATAAATTCATATAAGTCAACAGTTGCATCACTTTCCCTTACAGAAAGCAATCCATATACACAATTCAGCTCTGACCGAATGGAACACCCTACAAAATTCCCCACTCTTCTCAGGAATCTACTTGCTAACTAACTATTTACCTTGGTGCCAGATTCATATGCACAAGTATAAAATCGCCGGAACACCTTCCTCCCTAACAGCCCACCCTGATGTCCTACCCTATCTATACATACATTGTTATAATCTTCTCTCCCTACTTCACCCCAAACATCTATTCTATAATTTCAAGTACCCTACTAACACAAACTCCATCATCAAAGGATATCCACTTTTCGAAATAGTTCTGGGTTGTAAAGCATGCAATTATAAATTATATCAATGCACAATTCCCACTCTCTAAATTAATAGTCACATTAACCCATTAATTTCACACTTCCTTTCCTTTACTTTTCTGGTCGAATCATTCCTGAAGAACAATCTTATACCTCCAGAGACTCTACCCTTAATATTCTTCCTCACGCCATGTTTGTCCATAAAATCAAAACCCTGAACCATAATACACTCATTAGTCCAGAGACCAGATATGCAGATATTTATTTCGCTTAAAATATGCAGCTAAAATGGTATTTAAATTACTGAACATAGGCATAATTAAAATAGACATTTATTAAAAGGGAAAACAGTGAGTAATATCACCCATTATTAATGAAAATAGATTGTATTTAATATACTTAAATTTCCTTATAAATAAATAATTAAAGCACCTAAACTTACTTTTCTTGATGGTTTTTCAAAGTATCAACTGTTCGCTTGCTAGAGGGAAATTTTTTCATCATGAGGGGGGGGGGGAGTCCTACTTGCACTGAAGTGATTAGAGCATATTTAAAAGCACGCTATTTCGGAAGGACTCGTTAAACAGAACATTCACCTTTCAGGGCATCTTGGAAATGTTGATCAAGAAAGTAAAGTAGTTTTGGATAGTCCTGGCGAATGGATAAAAGAGGCATAGTGGTTTCTGGTCTGGTTCATTTTCTGTTTATGCGTATCTGTCTTACTTTGGTACTGAGCACATTGTAGGGACGGTTTATTGCACAGCTGTGCCGCTCTCATCTTTCTCGCTTGCAATTGTTTGTTACATTTATGTAGCTGAGACGTTACCTCCACCACAAATTTCCTAGAATTGTCTCGTGCAGATCGATACGAGGTCATTCACCAGAACTACAGTACTTCCCTCATCCTCTCTTTTTCCTAGTATTCGTGTGCATGAGGTGACCATGCGTTCCTTTCACTAATGAAGGCTCTGCTCTTTAAAGGGATATGTGAACGAGTTGAGGGGAAAGTTTTCGACTGCTGAAAAAAAACAAACAAACAAACAAACAAATAAAGCTGTAATAAAATTCTCAATAGATATTTTTATGAGATTTTTTAAAAGTAGTGTTTTATCACCCGTTTTTACCACTGAGGCACCACAGGCGGTGGGCACTGATGATACATGAAATGAAATGATAAATTGGGGAAGGATATTTTTTTAAGGAAGGAAACGTTTCAGGCCTAAGTTTAGGGCACCTCCCCGGCATTTGCCGTTTATAAGGACTGAGAAAAATCTGGAAAAAACCTCAGTCAGTGAGGACAGTAGTGGGAGGAATCGAATCCAGGCCTCCCGCTCACGAATCCGTGCCTTAGTAACCTCTTTCACCCGTGGCGATTTTGGTAAGATGAACATAGCATTTAAAATTTATAACTTTCTTCACATTGATATATTGAAATGTTTATATGCTTTTACAATGCGTAAATAATCTCCCCCCCCCAAAGCGTATAGCGATCCATAAGAGGCAAAAAAAAAAAAAAAGTCAAAATAGAGGGGGGAAGGCAAAATAAAACTGGCTGTACTGAACTTAAATGTACGGAAACATGTTCATTTCTTATCGACCCAGATTGAAAATTGCGTCATTACCATCTAGCCATGTTTCAACTAAAGCTAACAAATGTACCTTAAAGAAATCCCCACTTAACCCTCTGCCAAGTTTCACATCTCTCTTTCTTCCTCCACCTATTACAAATCAGAACGGTGTCCAAAGTTATCTTGCTCCTAAGCATCTCTCACTGTTAACCGGCATATTATCTACTGCCCCCTGCACGCCTCTAACAATATCAGAATTACCACACTCCTTTACTTCTCCTATCTGCAGTAAACTCCCTCATGGTGTGGAGATAACACTGGACGAGTTTCATTCCACCATCACCACCCTGCGTCTGTCATCTGCACTTGACCTACATTCTCTAGGTACCCGAACTTCAAGACCATCACCTCAGTTTGTCCAGAGAAATTCTTTTCATTGCTGATGTCATCCTCTCCACTTCCTCTTGACCTTGGCGTCCCCATCATTCACAGGTGACGGCTTACTGCTATGTCTACATCCGTTTCGACCCTTAGAATTCTGTTGTTTCCGTTTCCACTGCATCCGTGGCAATTTGACAGCTTTTTCCCTTGTATTTCTGCGAGTTTGTTTTAAAGGCAGTCGTTTGCCTTCATAATTTCAGCAAAGCAGCTCTCTGTAGACATTTCTACCTTCTCACACACACAAGTACTTGCTTCTACTGGGAAAGTTATGGATATCGCATCTTTGATATTGAAAGAATGGTTTGCTAACATGTCGCATTTGTACTCACAACTGTAACAAGGAAAACTGTGCAAGGCCACATTTTCTTGCAACAAGTTGGATACAATACCACGATCGCCACGAGTGGCCAAGATCGTTAAGGCGCGGAGTCGTGAGCGTGAGGTCGGGAGTTCGAATCCCTCCAGGACCGTTCTCCCTGACTGAGGTTATTTCCAGGTTTTCCTCAGTCCTCATAAATGGCAAATGCCGAGGAGGTATCCTACTTAGGCCTGGAACGTTTCCTTCCTTTAAAAAAAATCCTTTCCCAAAATATCATTTCATCTCATGTACCATCAGTGTACACCCCCCGTGGTGCCCCAGTAGTAAAAACGGGCGTTAAACACTATTCAAAAAAAAAAAATCATGAAAACTCACGGCCGCACAACGCAAATATTTTTGCTGAATATCTTACAAAAATCAATTTGAAGTGCGTTCCTTTCTGTCCCTACATTCCAGAATTAGCCCCGCGTGACCCCCACCCCCAAATTGAAGAAACTCCTTTGTGGAAGCCATTTTCTATCACTAGGAGTGGTGAAGTCCGCGGATGCGACTCTAAAGTTCCTATCAGAAAATGGGTTAGGACAGATGCATTACATCTAATGGGGACTACTTTGAGAAATATAATAAAAACGTTAACGAGTAAAGGTATGTTGTTAAAACTAATTATGACTTTTTCACTTCTCTGACGTCATAAAATCGACCATTAAAATGAAACAAATTTCTGAATTTTAACCAATGACAGCCCGTAAAGTTTTACTAAAGTACTTTACCATGCGAAGTGCATGTCGGTCCTGGTGGTGTAGTGGTAACCATACTTGCCTTCACCGCCACGGGTGGCCGAGGTCGTTAAGGCACGGACTCGTGAGCGGGAGGTCCGCGGTTCGAATCCCGCCAGGACCGTCCTCCCTGACTGGGGTTTTTTCCAGGTTTTCCTCAGTCTTCATAACTGGCAAATGCCGGGGAGGTACCTAAAACTTAGGCCTGGAACGCTTCCTTCCTTAAAAAAAAAAAAAATCCTTTCCCAATTTATCATTTCATCTCATGTATCATCAGTGTCCACCGCCTGTGGTGCCTCAGTAGTGAAAACGGGCGTTAAACACTACTCAAAAAAAAAAAATACTTGCCTTCTAAATCCCAAGATCGCGGGTTTAAACCCGGTCAGAATCGATGGATTTTTTCGGGCATAAAAATTCTAAGTATAACTTCCTTCGGAAGGGAAGTAAAGCCGCGGGTCCCGTGTCGTACATTTACGGCACGATAAAGAACCTCAAGCCTGAAAGAAGAGGCCTCTGAGAAACATTTTTTGCACCGAATTAAATGGGACACTGATGACCTGAGATGTTAAAGAGCGTCCGTAAATAAACCAAATGAACAAAAGCGAAATGCATTTATCTTTTTGTGGGTGTAATTAACTCTACGTTCACTATAATTCCAGGGCACGCATCACTGATCACTTTTGTTAGCAGGCAATGGGAAGGCATTGCTATTTACGAAACTATTGACAGTTATTTTTGCGCATTCAGCCAAACAGTCTGAAATCATTTTGTAAAGTATGTAACTATACCTGTCTAATCAACCATAAATGTTAATAAACACGTTGTTCAGAATGGTAAAATGTAATCTCTGTTTTGTTTTTCTCAGTTGGTATTAGCAAATCTATCAGTAGCGATTGTAATAGTTGACTTTCGTCTATTTCAATGTCACAGTTTCTGAATAAGTAGCTAAGTATAACATTTGTTAATATCTGTGCGTTAATTTCAAATATTACTTTTAATCCTATTCTGTTCATAAAAATCCGTAGTTCGCTCTTCTCTATTGGTATTACTGATAATCGACATTCGTCTATAGCAAAATGACAAAAACGTTAATTATTCGCAATAAATATATACAACCATTGCAATTTTACAGAGAAATTATACTTAAATTCTTATTTTATTCTTGAAATAGTCCTATAAATATCACTCCGTAATCTGAGTGTTCCAGATAAATTCAATCATGAATTTATCGGCAATGTCAGATCCTCTTGTGATAGTCATTTTGACAATTCTGATTATCAACATATTGTAAAATTCTTAGCTCTAGTTAGTAAACGAAAGCAAGAATTTGTGCTTCATACAGAATATTACGTCGCTGGTTTAAACTTTCTACTGTAATTTAGCAAAACAAATAATTGTCTCCAGTATGTTATTTAATCAGATAATATAACACAAACAAATTAATTTGCATTTAAATGTTTCTATTCCATGCAGTTTCCTGTTTAAAACACTCTAATTTAGGGTAAAATAGCCTAAGTTGACAGTCGTGCCCCTAAGGGACACACTGAGTGTCCCCTAGGCTATTACAATTACCATCACCGCAATAGAAATTACTCTATGCGACGTGCACCGGTTTATGTTTAATGGAGCTTTGGTAAGCGAAACTCTGTTAATGAAACAAAAGCGGCAGTCATTAACAGAAATATGCGCAAGAGATTTCGCTGTCCACGAGTTGAGAGAAACGTTTCATCTTAAGTGTGGATTAACCCACTTCTCGAAACTTGATGTTCAGTTGTTCTTCCCTCGCCGCATCCATGCCAACGCAACGTCACCCATTTCGTTTATCAGCTATCCTGAGCTCATATTGCTCCTTTTTTTAGTAGTGTTTATCACCTCATCAAAGACGATGATACATGTGATGAAATGAAACGAATGGAAATTGAAAAGTAATGCCTGCATGGTCACAACACTCCCTATTTGGTTTTGATGTATCTGAAAGCTGCATGTTTCCTCCATGCAAAGTCACATCGACATACTGTCGGTCCTGGTGGTGTAGTGGTAACCATACTTGCTTTCTAACCCAAGGTCGCGGGTTCAAATCCGGCCAGGATCGATGGATTTTTTCAGGCGTAAAAATCCTAAGCATGGCTTCCTTCGGAAGGGAAGTAAAGCCGTGGGTCCCGTGTCGTACATTTACGGAAAAGAACCTCAAGCCTGAAAGAAGAGGCCTCTGAGCAAAATTTGTCGGCTGTTTCACGCCTGGAATTGAATGGGACGCTGATGACCTGAGATGTTAAAGAGCGTCCTTAAATAAAACGAAAAAAAAAAAAAACTTCGACATAGGGCGCCTCCCCCCCCCCCTCATTCCACGCACTTGGACCAACGCGTGACTAGTCGGCAAATTCGTTAAAGAATTATGGTGATTGTTGTTGATACCAGGTTCTATGGTAGCTTTCACTTCGTCGTCTGAAAGAAAGTGAAGCTGTATTCTTTAACAGTCACGGGTGGCCGAGGTCATTAAGGCGCGGACTCATAGGAGATCTGGGGTTTGATTCCGCCAAAACCGTTCTCCCTGATTGAGGGGTTTTGCAGGTTTTCCTCAGTTTTTGTAAATGGCAAATGCCGGGGAAGTCCCTAAACTTAGGCCTGGAACCCTTTTCCAGTTTATCATTTCATCTCATTTATCATCGTGACCACCGCCTGTGATGTCTTAGACAGTTTTATGTCGCATCAATCTGGCGAAATTTCAGGAAGAGTGGAATGCCATGTTGAATCGCATTTTTGCAATTGATGAAACTTGGACAAGGTCGTATGAACCAGAATTCAAGCGACAGTTCAATGAATGCGTCACCCTAGGTCACCACACAAAGAGAAATTTTGCCAAACTGCTTTGCCAACAAAAGTTATCGTCATTCTGGCGTGTGCCAGTCAAAGTGTGCTTTGTGTCATCCAGTGCGTAAAGGGACAAGTGTATTGCAGGTCTTTTTTGCTGTCACAACTGTGCTGTACAGTTAGCACCAAACGACCAGAACTTTTGAACAACGTCATTATTATTCTCCACAATAACGCGAAAGCTCACACAGCCGACAGTGTCAAGTGTCTTTTCAGCGGTGGGAGTGAGAATTTCATCCACACCCGATCCGATTTCAGTCCATTGATCTCATGCCCAAAGTGAGGAAAGTTTTGCTAACAAAGAGAACATTTTGACAGCATTTCGACGCGAGGTGGCTCACGTTAGCAACTTACAATGATATTCAGCGCCTTCGCCATCGCTGGCAACGAACCGTCAATGTACTTTAGACTATTTTGAAGGCTGCAAACACCTTGAATCACCTGAGAGACCTGCCCTGTGTCTGATTTGCAATCCTCTGTATTTGTGTGTAACTTTTGTTCATGACAGAATAAACCAATGTTGTCTGAGTGCCTGTGTTTTGCTTCTTGCCTACATCTAGTCTTCCGTTGGGGGTACCTCTCGGCAGTAATTGTCATATACTTTCAATCGTATATCTTAGATATTTCGTGCTGTCCCTTGTGTTCGCGACCTAAAAAAAATTAAATAATTGTCACGACTTATGACTTATCTCTGGTATATTATTGAATGTAGAAGGTGTTTTGAATTTAAATTAAAATACAGCTAGAACGTCCGCAAAACAACGCATGCGCGGTAGTGGCACATCATATAAAATGGGAATTAGAAGGTGCAAACTTTGGGCTGTAGGGGGAGTGAGGAAGGACAGTGTACTGTATTTAGAGGTATCTACCTTTGTTTGCGGCTTCGTGGTATTGTGCATAAGAATTTCGCGTCTTCAAGAGGACGGGTACCCGGAAACCGCTTTTCAACTTTGGAAAAGTTTTGACATATATTTTCAAGTTAACTGTTTCTCCATAGGTTAAAATAATTAAGGGGACGGAATGTGTATTTGAGTTGTGCTTTTTCTTCCGATGAAATGTTTTACTATGTCACTGCGTCGATTCCCATTGTTGTAACGAGTGACGGATAATTGTTGACACTGCTACAGATATATCAAGTTAAACAATGGGATATGTATTTGTTTATTAATCTGCGACTTTGACTTGTTTTTAATTGTTAAAGTGTGGAAATCGTTCAAATATTCACAACACTTTTTTTTCTAACCTTATAAATTAATGACTATGTTTTATATGCTCTATAGGATATGGGTTTTAAATGAACCACTGTTCAAATGTCTATTTTAAGGAAATCGGTAGCTATGTCTCTATAAATATCTTTTCTCAGTTTATGATTTCATCTCATGTATCATCAGTGTTCACCGCCTGGGTACCTCAGTAGTTAAAATGGGCGTTAAACACCATTTAAAAAAGTTTCTATAAGACAGAAAAATTTCTAAAATACGGTAAATTTAGGGAATTTTTTATAAAAATCCAATTATTATACTTCGGGACGCTATACCTCATGAAATCACTAATCTTTATGTGTTTTAATACAATGCAGAAATAATAATGCATTTTCTTCCAGTCCATATTGAAGAGTTATTCAATTTTTCGAAATATAGGGTCCCTGTATGTCACTAACCCCTTCATTTTATATACACAGGCAAGAAAATTGCACATGGCAAACTTGATAACTATCGCATGTTGCAAAAGGCCTTGGAAAGCACCTTCGTTTGCGGAAGAGGTTTATTTGTGCGGTTTTAACTGTATGGGAACTTGCAGATTGAAAAGGAATCTCGTGTAGCAAAGACTTGCAAAATAGGTACTTAAGGAATAAACATTCCACCTCTCCGCGAGGTGCCTTTGGTATGTTTATGCTAAAGGATTGACTGGGATTGAAGCCTCGAACATGTGACGAAATTGCGAGCAAAACAGTTGCATGTCGCATCGAAACTGCAGAAATATACCTAGTAATTTCTAAGAAGCGTTAAAGTTCGCTGCAACCGTTGCTATGGTAACATCTTTCATTTCACTGAAAGGAGTATTTTTAAAATTATTGCTTTCTTTTGCTACTATGTTATTTTGGTATTACATCTGTGCTAATGTGATATTTTGGTGCCAATGGATTATAAGTATGCAGTACTACATTTCAACACATTCATATAGGTGAAAAACCACATATAGTCTATAAAAATCAGCATAGAAAAGTAATGTCCAGGGGAAAAACAACCAGAGTCATCTGTAAAATATCTAAAAAGAGATCATAGCAAGATAGGGAGATGATGAAGTTGCATCAATGTTGTTTGACTTTGGTTGATATCACTTAGACCCATCGGTTCGACATTTGCAAAATTTTTGTGATTCAAAATAAAAACTATACCATTATTTGCCTCATTCATGCTATGGTTCATAAGTACAACATGTTTGAATCTGTAAAAGTGACTTTTACCATCAGAGATCACAGTTATATGGAACGAAAAAAGTTATGGGTTTAATAAATCAAAAAACCCACGGTAAAACACCCAGCGATTGGGATGAACACATCAGAAGATGCCGCTTCAAACCATTTCCCTTCATATCATTGAGAATTCCCAGGATATTTTTAAATCGTGGTCTTCATTTCTTAATAAAGAATACAGAGAGAAGTGCCCAATGTAGATAAGAGAAATATGGAAAAGTGTAGCTATCAAAACTTCTTGAACTATAACCAGTCGAACAACCTACAGTGGCCCCTGTAAGTCCCGTGTTATTGTTGACAAAATGTGCCGTACACAGTAGCCTACCCTTTCCTGTTCAAGTTTAATTCACTTTCCAAGGCCTAGAATGCCTCAAGAGATATTGTTCCGAAAAAGCTCGGCTCTGTTTTTCATGGTGACCTGTAATAAACTATGGATATGATTGAATAATTATTTTCAATAGTGTTTCACTAATTTAAATGGTTTATGTCACAAGACTTATTTACCGCCACGGGTGCCCGAGGCCATTAAGGCGTGGACTCGTGAGCGGGAGGCCTGGGGTCGAATCCCGCCAGGACCGTCCTCCTTGATAGAGGTTTTTTCCAGGTTTTCCTCAGTCCTCATAACTAGCAAATGCCGGGGAGGTACTCTAAACTTAGGCCTGAAACGTTTCCTTCCTTTAAAAAAAAAATAAATAAAAATCCTTTCCCAATATATCATTTCATTTCATGTTTCATCAGTGTTCACCGCCTGTGGTGCCTTCAGTTGTAAAAACCGGCGTTAAATACTACTCAAAAAAAAGGACTTATTCCTAATGAAATATTCTTCTACTCAAATATAATTATATTATCCATTATTAATTGGTAATTAATATGAACAAATAACACGTGACACTGATTTCAAAAGCAAGGACTGTTAGAAAACTCCTTAAGAATTATTCTAGGGAACAATAATAATAAAAAAAACCAAACAAACATTTCTATATATTTAAGGTGCTTAATTTTGTAGCGTTTTTAAACTTCAAATTACATTTCTGAAAAAAAGAACAAAGTGATCTTACATTGTTTTTCCCTTATACCCTTCAGGTTTTTTTTCCTTTCATATTCTCAAAACTATGTTTAAAGTTGGCCACCTGTGTAGGAAACTAAAAGTATTTGAATGGTTTAATAAATACGACGGGTTTTCGGAATCGATTTACTGTACTAGTGTTTTAACCTTATTTATTATGCAACATGGTTCTATGCCCATGGGATCTCTCAAAATACTCCCCACCAATGTCAGTGCACCGTTCCTAGTAACTTCATTATGGCGTCGCGAAACCATTGGGAGTACTACGTCACCACTCTTGCACAGCTGCCTGAATTTTCTCGTTGTGGCCGAGTTTTTTACCCCACTTTTCAAAGCGGTGTGCCTATAGGCAACATTCTCGCAACCCAGAACTTCGGTATTTCTGTTAATAAAAGTTCTGTGCCTGACTCACAGATGTCGTGAAGATATGTGTTAAGTATCATCCTTTAGATGGCGTGCTGTGAAGTTTCAGACTGCTAAGTGTAGTCACCTGTTTGTTACGATCGTGCAAACAAACTAGTGTTAACGTTTTCTCGAAATATATAAAACAAGATACGTTCTGTGATAAAGTACTTCGTTTTGAAGGGTTGAACTTGAATAGAAATGGGTCATTAGATTCCATAGTAAAGGATTCTTCTCTTTCGTTTTCGGCCTTTAAAATGTGAGCTGCTGAATTTAAGCGGGGTCGTACATCCATTAAAGATGTTTTATACCTCGCCGGCATTTCCATTTATGAGGACTGAAGTAAACCTGGGGAAAAAAACCTCAGTCAGGGAAAACCTCCTGGCTGCAATCTCCGCTCACTTGTCCCGCAGTTTTAAGAACCTCGATAACCCTTGTGGTACCGTTCAAGACTATGAGCCCTCAGGGCGTGCCAAAACTGCTGTTTCCTACGAGATTGTAACATAAATTCACAATGACGTACTCAATAATCTCCAATAGAAGTTGCGCGAGTTGGCTGACATTGTCAAGACCTGGACACAAAGTTTTGGGTATGAGAAAATTTCCGCTCGCTGGGTGTGGCTTTTGTTAACGATGGACCAAAACGCATATTAAAATGAACATTTAGGAAGAGTGTTTATACTTGTTTAGAGGCGAATTCTAGTAAGTATTTCCGACTTTTCACAACAATAATTGAAACATGAATTCATCACTACAGGCCAGTGACGCAGGAGCAGTTCAAACAGAGGGTAGCAACAGGTGAAAGTGCACCAAAGTAATCAAAAAACGGTTCCATCTGGAGGAAAAGCTATGGCTACTGCTTTCTACAATTCTCAAGGTGTGGTGCTCGTGCACTACCTGCAGAAGCGCAGAACCATCACCGGGGAGTATTACCGTTCACTAGTGGACCGACTCAAGGATGTTTTCAGGTTAAACGTCCACACCTTGCTAAAAAGAAAGTTCTCTTTCATCACGACAATGCGCCTGCACTCACTTCTGGGAATGTGCAGAAAAAATTGCAGGACGTTCGTTTTTAAGTCTGCCACAACCGCCATATTCACCGGATTTGGCTCCCAGCCATTATTTTTTGTTCTTAAATCTAAAAAAATTGACTAGGGGAATGAAGACTCACATCAAACAACGAGGTGTAAGCTGAGACAGATTTTTCCCCCAATTATTAATAAGTTGGAAAGTCTTTAAATAAATATAAATATTGATTTTTAGAGTGACTAAGTTGAAAAAACAAGCACTTCTCTTAAATTTTGTGCTTTCTTAGTCAGAAAGAGAACTTTTAGAGCGCTCGTCATTTTGTGAAGGAAGTGCACTATTATGCACCAGTTGATTGTGACTTCTTTATTCTTGGTGTGAAATGGTTGCAATAAGGCCAATTGCTGTAAAGAAACTGGTAATCATCTTGTGGGCTACATTTTGCCATATTTTATATTTGGTCCTATTACGATGTTCTGCGGTGGAGCAGAATTCTTTCGGCACTTGAGCCGTTTGTGCTTACGTCCGCAATGGGGGCACCTAGGGAAGAATGGATGAGCGAAGGGAGACACCAGGTAGTCACGATCTATGGGCGGTGACTGCGCGGACGCAGATAAAGCCGCTAGTTTCGAGTTAGAACAGTATCACCCTGCATTCGTCTAATTAACCAGAGGTAGCCAGGGGAGCCCTCCAAATATGACTTTCCGGTTTTACCTCCTAATCCACTCCGCTCTGTGTTGTATTAGTAAAGCCACCAGACGAAACATTTTGGCCTCATTTCCGTGTTTTCTTCTTCTTCTTTGAGGTTGTAGGAACGACAATAAAGCTTCCTAACATGAAGATATTTGTCCAGAATTTCTGAATCTGCAGCGATGAATGTTTAGACTTCTTTATCTCTCTTTAAGTCACTGACAGATTGTTCTTCACTATGGCTTCTACGGGAGCTATGTATTCATCTCTGTATGCTGTTACTCTTCTAAACTCTGCACATGAAGGAACACATTTTCGAAAAGCTCTTTTTCCAAAATGTTTTGCTGGCTCAGGCCGCACTTACAGTCGTAAAAATGCATGAAAATGTTGTTGAGTAACCCTCCATTGTAGCGAGCGCACGACCTCAATTAACGTTTTGCTGCAGCTGCAACACTGGTTGCTGCGCGCTAATTCCCGGTATGTTTAATAACCAAGACATGTTCTTTTGATTGTTGCCAACAGAAAACTTGTCTTTCGCATAATTTCTTCAAATCCGGAAAGTTAAATATCGACCTCAATAGGTTTACAGTACACAAACAACCTGATTCATGCTATGCTCGGAGTTGAATTGTGCTTTAATATTGTGTCTAAAATAAGATAGGACAATATAACACACCTTAATAAAGGTAATAAAGATGTTAATGAACAATGCACAGTAATTTGCGAGTTATAATTATTTCTCCCATTTGAGCTGTATCAATTTCTCAATTATTTGCGTAAATATTGATCGCAGAGTAGTAGAATACACTCCACCATGACCCTCTATCCTTGGGTGGCGTATATTTCAAAATGTTTTATATCTTTGAGGTATGTGACTTTTCATTTAAGTAATAAGTCTTGGTATTTATTTGTTTATTTACCCTGGCAAGAGTTAAGGCCACGGAAGCTTATTTTGCACTCTACCAGGCGAAAAAACCAGCAATAATACAGAGTGCAATAAACATAGTTATATAAAATACATAAAAAGCCAAATTAAAGATATAGACATGTAAATATTACATATTTTAATGCAATTAGAAATAGTGATAGTGTTAGAGCTTCACTTGCTATTCAATCATTTTTCTCGAGTGTAAAGGGAAGGATGGAGGAGGAGGGGGAAGAAGAAGAGGAGGAGGAGGAGGAGGAAGAAGAAGCGAGAGACTGACTAATTTTTGTGATTCCAAGATTTAAGATTACATTTAATCTACCTTTAAGTGGCTTTATTGTTCGACAATCTCTGACTTCAGGAGGAAGAGAGTTCCAGATTCAGAGAACTGACACGCTGAATGAGGTTGAGTAGAAATGTGTTCGGTGACGAGGGATAGACAGTAAAGTCATATTCCGGGTTCGAGGTAGGGACAGGCATGCGAAGTGAGAGGCGAGGTGGAGGTGCGGAGGATTTTGAACAGGAACGTAAAAGAATGGAAAGTGCTGCGTTCTTTTAGAGGTAACCATGACAGTTGATCGCGTAGGGGAGTCACATGATCAGATGTAAATAATATATAGTATTTGAACATTTTATTGCTTATTTCTTCAGACCCCCTATAGATTTTATCGGCCAAGAAGTGTTTTGTTGACTAATACTTCAGTAATGTTGAACATGAACCACTTTTGCTCTAAGATAAGTGCTCCCCAATGCCTTTCAGATGGTAATGCCTTTTGGCTAATCGAGATCTCGCATCTCTTCGACCAACTGCGCACACATACACACACATATAGCCGCTGTATAAATACTGCACAGGCGTACTTTGATCATAGCTTCCTTGTATGTTGGTTGGTTACCACTTCTGGGTTGTATACTGCGCATGCGTAGGCTGCAAACTTGAAGAGAGGCTAGTCCCGGTATTTTTGGCTCTAAAATTTTTACGTTGGCTTAATTTATTCCATAAAACAGCTGTACAGCGAAACAAATCTTACCAAGTCATGGAGACATTTTTAAATAAAAATAATAGTTCAGTTTAACTAGGTTTCTATAAAGGAAAGTATTTGTTTTCATAGCATGTACATAATTTAAAGGAAATGACATATATTACACATCAATGCTAAATTCAGGTTATTTACATATTTTGAAACAGTATACGGAATAAAAGCAAACTTTTGCACTTCACACCTCGAAAGTAATTTAGAACCACTCTGTTTATTTTAGGCGTGAGATTGTTTTCTTCAGTATGGAAAATAAGTATTTATGTTACATTTTGTAAAGAATTGAGAAAACAAAATAGATAAAGAAAACTCCACTCTTGCCGTACCATTTTGCTTAACGGCCCATTGCAAAGCTTAGAGATAGACTGAGCTGTAACAGAAGAAAACATTAACATGTACAACTACTACTGTCATTGTGAGAGAGGATCATCAAATAACGGTGAGAAGACTTTAATAAATTTTGAAAATTTCATAGGGTGACACCTACACGTTATTAGCTTAAATGTTGCATATGAGACGTGGTGGGTTCCAAGGCTGCTGAGAGCAGGTTTTCATGCAATTGAAGATGATGTTAGAGGAATATGCGGAGTTTCTTTCAAAGGTAATCACTTCTCATGAAACTTGGATAAATTATTTCGATCCTGAGAGTGAAAAGCAAGTCTCTGTCTGAAATTCTTCATCACCACCAACACAAAAGAAAACAGAGAATTTGGTTCCATTGGGAAAGCTGTGGTCATCTCATTTTTCGACATTCAAGTAATGGTTTACCAGCACGATAATGCACGGCCACACATTGCAAATGTTTTTGCTAAATATATCACAAAAATATACATGATATCTCTCTCTCTCCCTCATTCACTCTTTATATAGTCCAAATTAAGCCCAGGTGACTTTTCCCTTTTCCCCAAATTTGAGAAACATCTCTATGGGAGGTATTTGCCATTACCAGAAGCAGCGATGAAGGCTATGGAAGGCGATTCTGAAGGACCTTTCAAAAATGCTTTCCAGTATGTATTTTAGAAGACTGGCAGAAAATCTGGGATAAGTGCAGTGGCGGCTATTGATCTTTGTGGAAGGGTGGGCTATGGACATCCAAATGGCGTGGGTGAAGGTCACATAGTTCTTCCCGACATTCTGTCATTCCTGCAGCTCCTTCGTAAGTTTGTGCTATAAACTTCTGGTTTATATGGAGAACTTCTAATTCAGCTGTTAAAGTACGCGGTAAGCCTTCTGCAGTCAATTCAGAAATATCAATGAATTTTATAAATCTTTCAACCGGTTAACGGGAAATGATATGTCGCAATATCACAACAAATTGTGAAATGCATGTAATATATGTCGTTTCGTGGCCTATACAGAAACGAAATTTGAATTTTATATTTCTTTTCTAACCTCATTCCTACAGACAAGATAGGTTTCCCTCTCCACACGCTGTCAGAAAAGAGCTTTTTTCCCCTCCAAATCATAAAAAGTTTTCTTAATTTTGTACCCTCTTGCTGAGTAAGTTTCTATAGCTTTCAAACTGGAGTCTTCAATAAAACGTCCACTTTATTCATTGTCACAAAAATAGATACGCTTTTTAGTAACTACAATTAAAATTTTTCACAGACAAACTCCTGGATGTCTGGTTCCTTAGAAAAGAGACCATGTCCCGTCTTCCTGCTGGTCCTAGAGAACGGGAAAATAGGCACGAGAAAGTCTAACCCCTCTTGGAGGAAGACAATGTAAGTCCTTGTAAATCTTTGCTGACCCACTGAAGGCATAAGTTTAAAGCATAACATTTTCCGAGCTGGCACATGAGCCTCCCCCGCTAACGGAAGATCCGCAAGCTACCGCTACTACAGTAGAAAGGAAATGCGCTTGATGCATAAGATACAATCAAAAACTAATCGCCGTTTTCATGCATTTTTTGTTTTAAAGGTTGGAGAAGAGGAGAGAAAGATGATACATAATTATAGCTTTTTCTTTAGAGGGGGGAATACCTGACTCTTATTGACCTGGTGCCCCTGGACAAGTGCATGCATCCAACGGGAACTAATTTGAAAAAGGTCATCACATTTATGAGGATGGGTAAGGAAATGTTGTGAAAGAAAATTATAGTGATATATCTTTATTGACAGCCGTATAATTGGCCTTCGTCAAATGCAGCACTTATTCCTTTCGGTGGTGATATAGTGACGTCACTGAACACTTTACTCTGGTTATGAATAAATTTTAGTTTACAACTAAATTTTAAAAAATGATTTAAAAATTAGGTTTTTTTGCCTAGCGCCTACTAATAGCAAATAATCAGTTATTTGACTATTCTCTTTGGATGCGTGATTGGCTGTGAAATACGACTGCTACAAATCAACGCGGCCAGCTATATTAACTTGCTAAGTAGTGTGTAGCGAGTGCAAATGGGCTCTGTTATTACTTGCAGTTCTCTTTATTTTCAGCGCTAGGTTTCGCACCAGTGACCCACAATTCCATTTTGGATACGGAACAGTCCGCCTTTAGAGAAACACTACTCTGTCAATGATGATAATTTCTGCTTAGAGCCGCGTCGGATTTTACATAATGAATCTCTCTGTGTTAATGAACGCGCGCCGGGCTCTAACATTCCACTGAAAAGCTGGGATTATGGAAGACTCGCTTTCACATCAACAGACGAGTCACTTATAATGGCAATGTAAAACAGCACACAATCAGGCGCGTTCTGTAAGGATCGGAATCTCTGCATGGCTTCCGAGTATATCAAAAGATAAAGATAATGCCAAGGTAGTCGCTTCTGCTGGGGAAGTTAGGGTCATTTCATTTTTCCATATTCAAGAAATGCTTTATTTGCATACACAGATGTAACTTTATTTTTTATTATGTTTTTCATTTTTTATTTTATTCTGCAATGCCTTATCCTGATATCTCCATTCTCTATCAGGACATAATTCTCAATGTTAATTTCTTTATATTCTTCTTTACATTTATCAATACGACTTACCCTCAACACCTACAGATTTAAGAAAAATAGCTGATCAACCCATCGCTTCCAGTGCTATCTATGAGGGTCGGTCCATAAGTTTCCGGCCTAACCATTTTCTAGGTATGATAAGGACAAAAATTATATTTCACTTTTCAATATAGATACCCTTAATTGCAATACACTTCTAGCATGTTTGAATTAACATTTCAATCCCCCCCCAAAAAAAAATTGTCAGAAGCCTTGTCTGCAAAATGTACATAAACAGCATCCATCACTTCTTCGTCAAACTTAAATTTCCTTCCTCGAAGATCCTTCTTGAGTTTTGAGAAGAGGAAATATTCTCTGGGCTGTAGGGTGGATGGTCAATCTCCTTGAAGCCACAATTCTTCACAGCTTCCTTTGCAACAACAGCTGTGTACACAGGCGCGTTGTTCGTGAAAAGGGCGCACATCACCACTCAGCTTTCCTCGCCTTTTCTCTTTGATGGAAGCATGTAGTGTGTGTAGTGGACCACCATAGTACTCCCCATTTACTGTGGTGTTCCTCTCCTTGAAGTCAATGAAGAATATTCCTTCACAGTGCCAAAATATTGTGACCACAATCTTTTTTTGACTGAGTACCTTGGCCTTTAGTGGCAGCGCTTTGCCAGGTTTACGCCTGCCATTACATTGATTCTCTTTTGGACAAGGAATCATAGTAGAGGACCATAGTTTCATCTCCTGTAACGATGGTTTGCAGAACTTCTCTCTCTTGCCACGGCAGGGCTCCAAAAATGCCTGACAACAGCTGACTCGTTGCTGCGTTTGGACTGAGGAAAGAAATCTAGGCACCAATCTTGCACTAACCTTATTCATATTTAAATGTTCCTGAACAATTCGAAAGACTGTTGTTGCCTAATCTTGCTGCTATTTCTGCAACTTTGAGACGCCGGTCTTGCTTAATTTCTCCTTCCTCAAGACCATGTTTTAAGGAGTGGGCACCTCCATGGGCCGACCTTCGTCTTCATTGCTTTCTCGACCCATCCGAAAAAGTTTGGCTTGGTCCAGTAGTGAAGCGCAATACTACCTGGTAATGGTTTTTGCCCTTCTGGGGTTAGTCTACGATTAATACGTCGTTAGAATCTCAGAAAACCATAGCCACAACGTTTCCTGTTGCCACCCACTGTTTGCACTGCTCCTTCATCTCTGGCGTGTAGTGTAGAATCCATTTTTCATCTGCTGTTATGAACTGTCAAAGAAACTCACTGGAATTACGTTAAATTAAGTCTAAACACTTTTGCGAAATATTCGCGGGAACGCATTTTTGGTCCATTGTTAACAAACGCAGCACCCATCCAACGGAAAGCCTTCTGATACCCAAAACTTCGTGTAAAATATAGTTGACACCACCGTACCTTTCACCGACATTTATTGAGCAGGTGATTGTGAATTTATGTCACAATCTCGTCGGTAATAGTCAGTTTTGGGACGTCTTGACCGCTCATCATCTTGGTCACCCTTAAATTCAGCAGCTCACTTTTTAATAGTCGTAAACGAAGGAGAAGAATCCTTTAATGTGGCATCTAACTGCTTTTATGTTTCTGTTGGGGTTAAACCCTTCAAAACGAAGTACTTTATAACAGCTCGTATTCCAATTTCATGCATTTTGTAGAAAACGTTAACACTAGTTTGTTTACAAGATCGTCACAAACTATTGACTACACTTAGGCGTCTGAAACTTTACAGCGCGTCATCTAAACGTCTATACTTGTCAATAAATTAATTTGGCCATTTTCACGACATTGAGACAGGCTGAGAACCTTTAGAACATCCTTCATAGTTTTATTAAATTATTTAGCTCATTGGTATCTGTGTATCGATTACGTATGTTCCCTAAATGAGCGCCAGATAGTATAGGTCGTTTAACAAACGTGGGATCTTTCTTTTCTCCATATAAGTCGCCCAGAGTCTGAGTGCGCTCTATAAGCGTCAGAAAGTGTGGGACTGGCTTAAATGGAAAATTTCTGTAATTCAAAAGCACATGGCAGTGGAAATGGCTGCCTATTTCGCGTCAACTTAATTTTAAAACAAAGTAAAAAGTAACGGCCAAAGATTTAGAAATGGACAAGTTAATTCAACCTGTTACCTTAGGAGCGAGTGTAAGAAATAAAGAACAATTATACAGGCGGTTATCATATGAAAAACACTGCACTGCTTTGTCTCCTTGGTAACGAAGCTCAGCGCTATCGCTTGTGTTTGCCTGGTATGAAATTAGACGATACTAAAGCAAATGGGATATAAAAATGTTACGGAAGGTCGGCTGACACGTAGCACAAGGCTGTTTTTGTTTTATTCTGTTAATTTTGCGAAGTACCTTGTGCAGCAAATCTAATCTACTTGGTAATATCTTTAATGCACAGCAAATTACATCTTCTTGTTTTGTTTCTAAATGAAAATGCACCCTCTATTTTCTAAGTGCCAGCAAACAGCAATTTTGAAAATGCTATAAAATAAACATTGCAAAATGTGGAAATTACTCCCCATTTCCTCTTGTTCTACCTTTTCATGCCATTTCGCTTTTCCTTCGTTTTTCCTTTCTCGTAGTTAGGTATATCATACGGCTATCTCTTCTATGCTACTGCAACAGTAACCTGCCCATTCTTAGATGTTTGTCCCTCGGCCACTAGAGGTTAATGACGGTATTAAATAGTAAAAGTGGTAGTTTTTATTAATATATATTATTCTTGAAGTTATATTGTGTGCAAATGAATACGAAAATGAAAAAGTCCAATAATATTAAATTTACGAGAAAAAAAAGTATTATTAATTTTTTACACATTTCTCTCGCTAATTTTTGTTATCGAGCCGTATTGTCATCTCCGGTTCCTGTCTGCGAGAGGTGTGCAAGTTGAGAAATTTTCAGTGCAGTCCACAACAAAGGGGAGATGATACGTTCCAAACAGCACAGAAAATCCGCTTGCATCTCAACAAATCTTCAGCTGAGGCCTATGCAATGTTACAGAAGACGTATAGTAAATTTGTTCTTCCCTATAACACAACTCGAAGATGTTCTAAAATGTTTAAAGAGGGGAGGCAATCAATTTCAAAGAAAGGTGGGCTCTGAGCTTAATTGTGCTCTAACTGAAGAAAACTTAATCACCGCAGCTGTCATTGTGAGAGAGGATCGTGGAATAATAATAAGTACACTTTAAATAATTCTTAAATGATCACTGGGTGCCACCCATAGGTTGCATATGAGACGTGTCTGTGCACAGTGGGTTCGAAGACTGCTAATTACCGATCTTGTAGTTGAAGATGCTGTTACGGAAAGACGCAGAGTTTTTTCAAAGTTAATTACTGCTCATTAAGATTCGTTTACCAGCATATCATTTGAGGGATAAGTCATAAGTCATGGCAAATACTTTTTTTTCTCGCGATCAAGGGACAACATAAAAATCTAAGATACACGATGGAAAGTACATGGTATATACTGCTGAAGTGCTACCAACGGAAGGCTGGCTGTAGGCGACCCTCGTAGGGAAGAAGCAAACACAGACAACCGGACAACATTGGTTTATTATGCCAGAGCGAAAGTTAACACGGTTACTTACATGGGGCTGCAAATCAGACACAGGACGGGTCCCCCAGGGTGTTTAGCAGCCTTTGAAGTAGTCTCCAAGTAATGGACGGTTCTTTGCCAGCGATGGGGAAGGCGCTGAATACCATCTGCTGGATGTGAGCTACTAACTTGAGCCACATCGCGTCGAAATGCTGTCAAAATGTCCACTTTGTTAGCAAAACGCTTCCAATGCAAAGGCTGCTTCATTTTTGGGGATGAGATCATAATCGTAGGGACTGAGGTCAGACAATATGGCGGGTGTGGAAGAACTTCCCATCCCCACCTCCGTATAAGACACTTGACAGTGTCAGCTGGGTGAGCTGTCAAGTTATCGTGGAGAATAATGACGTTGTTCAAAAGTTCTGGCAGTTTGGTGTGACGACACGGCGAAATTGCGACAAAAAATAAAAAAAAAAAAAAAAAAAAAAAAAAAAATAGAAAAAAAACCTATAATACTGGGCATTCACAGAAGTCCCCTCACGTACTGGATGACACACAAGCACACCTTGACTGTCACACTTTTGTTAATGAAGGAGCTTGGCGAAACTTATGTTTGCATGGTGACGCATTTCATTGGATTGTCACTGAAGGTTCATACACCCTTGTCCACGTTTCATCAATTGCGATAATGTGATTCAACATGACACCGTCTTCTTCATGAAATCTCGTCAGACATGTTTCGTAGCGAGTCCGTTTCTGTACCTCACTTGACTGTGTGGCACCCACTTTGCACACATTTCCGCATGTTTAGTTCCTCCCGTAAAATGCGGTGCACTGGTTTGCCGGAATTCCTGTGTGCTCATTTAATTGCACAAATGTCCAGCTCCTATTATCGTATAAGTACTGTTCCACCACCATTGGCCGTACTTCCTGGTCCGCGTACACAGAACACCCACAGCGTAGCAGATCGTCTGCCAACATTCTGCCCCTTCGAAGACCCCTTTCCATCTTGCCACTGTTCGATAGTTCCTCCCGTAGCTCTGTGTGGCATTTTCATACGTACGTGGCACAGAGAAATATTATTTGCATATTGTTCCGTTCTTTGTGACCTTTATTTTTAACCTTGTCGCTCACCTATTGAGTTTCGTGGCGTGCTGAGACATGCAGCTCTGCTCACATGCACCATCTAGTGGCTTCATTTGAAGGCACATTCTGCAAAATTTCAATCGTATATCTGAGATTTAGATTTATCTTTCCCTTGAATTGCATTGAACAGAGTCCGAGGATGACTAAATGTTGTCAAAAACAGTGTTCATTCTTCATGGAACAGCCTGTATATATCAAGAATCTTTATAATCACAAATGCTTATAAGGGTTGTAATTTTTTTCCCCCTCCCTGCGGTATATTATATAATTTTCAATCATAGCTTAAACTGAAGAGAAACTGTGGAAGTTTCAATTATGTATGCGCAGATTTTGTTTTGATTTGTAATCATGGTAACGGAATAAACAAAACACGGTAACTCGCGGGCAGAAAGCTTTTTGTGTCTTGGAGTTCGCGAAACATAATTCAGTGGTTACAATTCAGCGCGTGTATAGGCCTAGCTTTGGTCTTAACGCCCCTTCTGGTAACAACATTTGTAGGTGATGCAATCAGATCCAAACGACGGGGTGTCTCTGTAAAGGACGACCGCGTGTGTCAGATGAGAATGTGGAGAGAGTCAGAACGGCTTTTGCGCGCAGTCCTAAAAATCTGTGCGGCGGGCGAGTCGAGAACTAGCAATGACAATATGGAAGGTGTTAAGAAAACGTCTCCAACAGAGACCGTGTCGTCTGCAATTGCTACAGGCCCTACATCCTGAATATTTTGTTGTCCGTAGAAACTTCTGCACTGAAATATTGGAACAGGAAGACGATGCATTCCTTAGTCATGTAATTTTCAGTGACGAGCACACATTTCATCTCATGGAAAAGCGAACAGGCACAATGTTCGTATCTGGGGGTCGGAGAATCCAGGAAATTATAGATCATGTGCGGGGTTCACCGAAATTGAACGTTTTCTATGCGATATCTCATCAACAAGGCTTGCCCCCTCCTTATTTTTCTTGGAAAAAATGTTACTGAATTTATCTACATAGACATGCTCCAGATTTGGCTGTCTCCTCGACTACAAGATTAATTTGGCAACAAGATGGCACTCCCCCTCACTTCCTAAACGATGAGCGGAAATGGTTGAATGCAAAATTTCTCAAACTTGAATTGGTCGTCATGGTCCCGATGATTTGGCTTTTCTCCGTTGGCCTCCGAGGTCCCCAGATCTGACCCTCCCCTGTTAATTTTTCTTATGGGGGTACATAAAGGTCGTCTTATACATGCCACCGGTACGTGCAGACCTATCTGAGTTGAGACAAAGGATTATTGCAACAGTTACACCAGACATGCTGACATCAGTGTGGCAAAAAATGAACTATCGGCTGGATGTATGGCGTGTTGCAAAAGGATCCCATTTGAACACTTGCAGTTTGCCACAGATTTTTCTTCGTTTTAAGTTGTGATTCAAAATTAAATTGTATACCACAGAGAATAGATATGTGTTTAAAATCGCTATAATCATTTGTGTACTTCCTGCATAATAAATACAGAAATTAAAGCTTTTATTTTAAGAAAAACTCAATAGTAAAGTTATAAAGAATATTTCATTCTTTTGGTACCCTCTGTTAATGTTTTGCAGATATGATTGGCGTTACTGGACAGCTTGAAACCTTGATAGTATTGTTTTATTTGTTTTCTACTACTTTTTGTCATGGAACGTCAACATAGTTATTATGACATTCTCCATTCCAGTACAAAAATGTAAATTTTGTTGCTAAATTAAAGTTGGGACGTTGATTACCGGCGATATAATGGCTTCGCTGAGGGCGGGATCGAAAACCATTGATCCACCAGGGTGGTTGTATCGTGTAATAAAGTTGGGAAAGTTGGTGAGACTGAACTACTCGCATATTGAATAGCTGCGGCAAATGGTGGCTTTAATCTTCCCAGTCATTATAATCCATCAATAGCCAAAGCGATTCCTCTAATTTAACCTTTCATTGCCTTGCCTATGATCCTGTTAATATTCATTACTGTAGTACACACAAATTCAATCCGTTGTGTGACAGATATGCGTGGAAAACGCCGCGTTACCGCTAAAACTTCCCATCAAATATTCAGCGTTATTTGACCTCTAAATAATTTCATATATAAACAGCGGATAGTTGATAGCTCGCAGGTATTGCTGCAGTGGCGGCTGTAGTCATTTACAATATAAACCGTTATGTAGATAGCAGCTTTATGGGAAACTGCCATCCCCCAAAGATATATCACTAGGTGCCGTAAGTGTGTAGCCTAACTTAATTTTATCTGTAACAAATGTAAAACAATCATGTCATTTTTAATACACCCTCCGTTATTATAAATGCATTTTTCGGAAACAGAAAAACAAGCAATCAAACACTAACAATTAACTATGTTGCTTAACTGTAAATTATATTCCATTTTGGTTGTTATACAACCGTTGTGCACTCTCCGCATTTATTGTACGCTTCACACTACCAAGGTTGATAGAGTGCATACACTATAGCTTAAGATTTGTACATTGGTTTATGTCCAGCATTCCATAGAATTCGACTTTTTCTCTTACCACTCGGTACTCAAGATTTTGAGATATTATTTTTCTTATTTTATTTCGTTGAGAAAAAAAAATGCCGGTTCTAGAGCCTTAACATAAACACACAAACATGGTTGTATATATTTTGGTCGCCTTTAGTTATAAGTAATTTTCCGAAAGTTAATATTGTGCTGCTTTCCCCCCTCTCTTTCTTGTTCTAATCAACAACAAATTTTCTCGAGTAATCACGAGAGAGGGTCTGGAAAGCTCAGAACCTCGAGCGATATTTATTAGGATTATTTCACGATTAAAATAAGAATTTAAATATAATTCCTCTAAACTTTGCTTACAAAATCGTAATATACTTAACCTTTTCAAGCCCTCTTGCGACAGAAGGATGCCGATTATAATTAATGTCAATAGAGAAGAGCAAAATACGGGTTTAGGACTATTTCGTGAATAGAATAAGAATAAAAGTAATATATATTTGATGTATACACACTTTCACAGTACATGTCTATTTAATATTATTTCAAAGTAGGACGTAAAAACAGACGGTAATGTGTAGTATGATGTTCTGTAAACAGATGTGACTCGCATTACGTTATGCTAGCGTTGCTACAACAAAATGGAGCCAAGATTATCGTTTGAACAGTGGAAAGCAATGTTGAAGTGGCATTGGAAAACCGAGGATATTGTTGAAGTTCAAAGGCAATGGAGATGTGTGTACAGAACAGAACTGCCAACACGAGTAACAATTGCACGCATTTGAGAAAAATATGAGACTCATGGTACGGTATGCGATGTTCACAGGGCAGATCTGGGAGACCTCGCACAACAAGTCCGCGTCCTCGGCTATGGTTTTCGAACATTTGAGCACTCAGCGCAGAAATCTACAAAGCAATGTGTACGTGAGACTGGGATTAGCAGAACCGGCGTACGTCGTGTTATTAAAACAGCAAAGTTGATAGTTTTCATCCCAAGAATGAACATGACCCTGAAACGCCATGTACAGCAATAGTCTAACATGATTAGTGCTCATTATTTTCTGTTTGTGTGAATTCAATTTGGCTATGATAACACTTTTTTTTTTCTTGAAGCGTGATTTTTCGGCAACCTCTGTACATATTTGAAATTCACGCAAAGAATGTTAACACTAGTACAAAATGTCATACTTATGAATATATATTTTATTCAGAAACCATGGGACTGAAATGGACGAAAGTCGAGTATTGCAGTCGCTACCGTTCGATTTTCTAATACCAACTGCGAAAAAAAAAAACATTTAATGTCTCTGTTTTTCTTTGCATCCTGTGGTTTAGAATTCCTATTGATAATAATGATAATTGCACATTTGACTCATGACCTAAACGCTTTGAAGAACCCTCCATTTTGCGTCATGATTGTCGATTACTCCTGCTATTTGTTACTTGTTGCTATTAATAGTTCCCCACCGCTTCTAGCAAAAGTGGTCCGTGATGCGTATTGAAGAATTATAAAGTGGAGATACAGAGTTGGCTACACTGACCACAAGACAAATGTACGTCGATTGATAAAACGGATTTGATACTTTTCCCTCGGTAATCCGGCTGTGATTGGTCAAAATTCAAATTTTTAATTTCATTAATCGATTTTAAATGACGTCACATGAGTGAAAAAGTCTGTGCAAAATTTAGCCTAAAACTAATTTTCTAATATTATAAGATAAACATATACTATTGTTATCATTATTATTATAATTGCTTCATTGTCTTATTTTGCAATCAAAGAAGATTATGTCTCTGAAGAATGATTTTCCAATTATTGTTTGAAAACTACTGTTTGTGTCGATGTAAATGTAAAATATGTTTGTCAATATAGGACTATTGTTTGTCCTATACTTGTAAAATGGCATCAACTTGTTCAGGTGGTTTGTCGCAAAAGTTAAGAATAGGTTTTTATATCTCTTTGCTAGCTACTTTTCCAATCAAACCGTCGGAGGCTAACTACCTTCGGACCAGCAAGTTTTAAGCATTTTTTCTACAATGTGAAAGTTGTAAATATCTCACATAGAAAAGGGCTGCATTGATGATTCAAGAGGTTTCCATTATATGAGAAAAAGCACGAATTCCTATTAGAAGAACTGATCACTTTGTTAATCAGTTATTCAAACTCTTGGATAAATGGAAAGGTGCACAGAAAAATTTGACTAGAACTGCAGACAAAGAAGGGGGAAGAAATATGGAAATTATGGGCGATCTCTTTGACACATCATTCAGATGCTTTCGGATAGATGAAAAATGAAAAAGATACAAACTTCTTAATGCTTTAGCGCCAAAAAGGATGGCCAGCCTACATGGTTGATACAGGTCATAAACTAAAACACAAGGAAGAAAGAACACTGAAGCACACTGCAATGGAGACTCCAGGAAAATTAGGACTAATGAAGAAATGGAACATTTTGCTTGCTACATCAAAAATTGATGATTCACCATCAAGCAGCCAAAGCAGGGATGACAGTCAAAATTCCTCTGTCATCTGTCCGAAAGCATCTGAATGAGATGTCAAAAAGATAGTCAACAATTTCCATAAAAATGTTTTTTTTTTTCCTTGTCTGAAGTTCTAGTCATAAATTATCAGGATATTGATTCAGAAATCAATAACGCTGCTGCAAAAAATTTGGCCAGTCATCTCTTGATACACAGTTCCCGAAACTGTGGGTCTATCCTTAATTGATGACAATATTCCAGCAGCGGTTAAGCAAGATATAGTTCAAGTTACATTGGGAGCAGATAAAGGTGAAGAAGAGGATGAAGAAAATCAACTGAGGATATATCCTACCCCAAAATAAGTTTCTTTCTTTACAAGCATCGAGTTTTCGTCTTTTATAACTCCTGGTACAAAAATGTTCTTCACGAGATTTTCCATCACCCCCGATTTCCTCCACAAAGACCGTTCCACTTGAAAAGATGATTCTGGTTACAAAAATGGAACTGGAAAACTTGAAAAGACTTGTTGTGAATGATGTTGCAGAAAGACGAGCCACACTCATTCAGCATCACAATATCATTCTCTCAAAAGATGAAACTGAGAAACAGTTTTTCAGATCGTAGCCCGATGCCGTTCAAAATGCCCAACTGCTATTAAATTATGTTTAATATTTTGATTCTGTAGAGATTATTGTTGTAAAAAAGTGTTTCACTTATAGAAGTTGTATGCATTACTTAAAAAAAAAACCTATTATTGCTTAAATTTCTAGTGTTATTTCTGGAACTTTTGGAATTAAGTTTTAGGAAATTTTAAACAGTTGCTGAGGTTGCCTACACCTGCCCATAAATTTCTCTAAGAAGAAGCAGAAGAAAGAAAATGATCGAGATAGAGGAAAGTATACCTTTTTGTACGGAATGAATCTTTGTGTACGCTGTATTTGAACTTAGTCGGTCAGGGTAATGTAGAAATACCATACTTGCCTCGTATACCCAAGATCGTGGGTTCAATCCCGGCCAGGATCAATAGATTTTTTTCGGGCGTAAAAATCGGAAATATGGCTTCCTTCGGAAGGGAAGTAGGGCCGTAGGTCCCATGTGGTAGATTTATGGCACGAAAAAGAAAATCATCAGATCGTTAATTCGCGGACTCGTGAGCGGGAGGTCTGGGGTTCGAATCCCGCCAGGAACGTCCTCCCTGGCTGAGGTGGTTTTTTTTTTTTCAAGTTTTCCTCAGTCCTCATAAACAGGTACCCTAAACTTAGGCCTGGAACGTTTCCTTCCTTAAAAAATCCTCTCCTAATTATCATCCCATCTCATGTATCATCAGTGTCCACCGCCTGTGGTGCCTTACTAGTAAAAACGGGCGTTAAACATCATTAAAAAAATCAAACCTGGAAGAAGAGGCCTCTGAGCAAAATTTATCGGTCGTTTGATGCCCTGAATTGAATGGGAAGTTGATGACCTGAGATGTTCGTTCTGAGATGAGCGTTCGTAAATAAATCAAAATAACAATAATTAATTTCAACCTCAAAGCATTTGAGGGTCACTAAGTAATTGTTCGTTTGAGCGAAACATTTGCATAGTTTTTTTTTTTTTTAAGCAAGATAGAGAGGTGGAAGCTAAACCTTTGGAAGGTTAAAAAATAAGGACCACCTTAATATATATATATATATATATATATATATATATATATATATTCGTGATACTTTTTGGTGCCTGTAAGCAGAATGGATGCAGATTTGAACACCATTTTCAAAAATCTATTCATGGATACAACCACAATCCAAACTACTTCAGAATTCGCTTTAAAAAAAAAAAAAAAAAAAACATAGCACTCAGTGGAAGAGCAGGAGAGACGCAGTAAGAGAAAATATAAAGATAATTAGGAATAGGACTAAAAGATAGTGATGAGTGAATATTAAAAGAGGAAAATGATAAAATTTGAGGGGAAAAAATGGAAACGAAGGGGTCATTAAAGTATGGAGGGAATAATTCAATAAGAACATGGTAGGAAATAGAGGATATAACAAAAATGAGACGATAGGAGATCATTTTAATAAAAAAGAATGAAGTAGAGGAGGAAAATGCTAAATGACAGGAAAGGAAATAAAATTCCAACACTGAGCTTTGTAACTCATAACAACAGAGTTCTGTTCGGAGTGTTTTGTTTCTGCAGACAGTCATTAGGCCGACTTGTTTATCCTGTTGATTCAACACATTCACAAATATCATAGATGGTAAGTAGGCTACAAATGAAGAGGATGGCTTGACCCAGTTTACGTCCTGGCATCTTCATCCCCCTCTTTCTCATTCTTTCTCCTTGGTTTGGCTTGAACTAGATGTTTAAACGGATTTTCTTTATACCTATCCGGAAATTTCCTTCCTTGTCACACTGTTAAACTCTCTTTTCTTCAACAGTTTCCTTCGTGTAATCCTCTGCCCGAGAGTAACGCGATTTCTATACCTTTAGGGTAGGGCGGAGCAAAACCGCACCCGCATTTGTTTGCACACAAAACGATTGAAAGTAAATCAGCCCTACTGGATTTGCTGTAAGTCAGGACCTAATCTTTATTCCAGTATTTACGTGATTATTAATTTCGTGTTTTCCCGTTTTTAAATAAAATGAAACTATTTTTGCATATTGCTTTTGAATGATTCTTACACCTGCATCCTCTGTTACAGCCCAAACCGTCAGAATGAATTTGACTCCGCTTGCGACCTGTTTCATAGCGGTTTCCATGGCAACGGTAGAAGCTTGCTTTTTGATCCGAGATAGCAAGTACAGCCCAAACTGAGAATCAGTCAGTGGTCAGCTCCTAGGGCTGGGAGAAATGTGTGTTGTTTATTGGCTGCCCCACTTCCATAGCAGCTCAGAAGGATGCTAAATATAATTTTTGAGAGTTCGTTTAGCTACAACAATGTTTAACTTTTACATTTATTATTATAGTGATTTAGCTATTTGTTACATAGTCTGTAGCTACAAAAATAAAAATGTTTGGATTGCTAACATGTATCTTTAATTGCTATTACATTGAAGCGATTTTGTCCTACTACTGTTTCTAGCTTCGGTTTTCAATGACTCCATCCCAGTGCATATGGTGCATTATTGTTTTTGCGTAACTGATGCACCAACAATTAACACTGTCAGTTTGTCAATATGCGTTTTTAAAAAATCGTTTTCTTATTATACGTCTGATGTGTTCTGTTTTGTGTTTAAATATATTAGTTTATGCTTTATCAGCCTTCTATTGTGTTACAAGCAGTCTAAAAGAGTGATTAGATATAGCTGTGTATAAGTATGTGTTTATATTCAAACTGTGTAGTAGACATACAAAATCATAATCAAATTTAACTGCTTCTGTACGAAGAGCATTCAGAAAGTTTTGCAAGTGTCTTTAAGTCCGAGCTAAGGACAGAATTCGAAAACTTATCCTCATAATCCTTCAAAGTACTCTCCTCTCTCCACACATACAGTTGTAGACGGTGCAACCACTTGTCAAAAGCATTATGTACTCGGACTGAGGTATTGTCAACAGAGCTGAATTTATAGCTTGAGAATCCTGCTCTCGTTTAAAAGGTTTTCCAGCAATGCAAGATTTCATTCGAGGAAATAACCAGAAATAGCACGGTGCAAGGCCAGGTGGATGGTCAAGCAACTGGACTTTGGCGACTTCCAGTTTCCTCAAATTTGCAGCTGTTCTGTGAGGAGACGCGTTGTCGTGCAAAAGCTTTAAAGTTCCTGTCTTTGGACGCCGCCGCCTCAGCTCTTCAAATAAAGGATCCAAAATATAGTGTCATAATATTCTCCATTCATTTTCATTCCTTCTGCCATACAGCCAATCGCTAATAGTCCTTCATAAATGAAGAAAACAGTGAACATTCGTTTCCTAAAACGAATATCTTGACAAAGAACATCTGGTCTTTAGTCATTCTCAATTACCCACATGCAGTTCTGAACTTTATTTGGTGTAGTATAGTAATAAAACCAACTTTCATCATTAGTACATATATCTGTTAGGACCATTTGGTGGAAACATGCTCAGCAGTTTTCTTGCACATTACTTTCTCCTCATTTGATTAGGGAATGTGAAAGCATTTTATACAGATTTTTTCGCAGCTTCAAATGTTCATGAAGTATACTGTCAATACTGCCAGCACTGATACCCACTTCCATACTTAGCATTTCAACAATAATATGTCGATTTTCCTCCACCAAGTTCCTACTCTTTCAACTTTTCTCTTCTTCACAGCTTTCCGAGAACGGCCAGAGCGAGAGTTGTCTTTCAAAGCCTCTCGTTCTTCTTCAAATGATCCAATCCATCTCACAATTGTATCAAATGAACACACTTGATCACCATGAACAGCTACCAAGTCGTCGCTTCCCCCCCCCCTCGCTCTTTCACCTAGTTTATAATTCTAGCTTATGATTCTCTTCAGGGTTGAGATTCGGTGAATTTCCAGGCCAGTCCAAACCCCGAAAAACCATTTTTCACTATGAAATCTTAAACTTATTCGTTGCATGATCCTGGGAAATGTCTTGCTGGAAAATCGCCTTTTAAATGCTCAGTTCCATCTCCAATCTCTTCAGGTTTGGGGCGGCTCTTTTCTCTAAAATTGGGATGTACTTGTCGCTGTTCATCATTCCGCTAATGGGAATCAAACATTCAGTGCGTGTAAATACAAGACAGCTCCAAAGCATCTTTTGTGGAAACTCTACCTTCTGTTTGATGTGCTTCGGAGAGATTTCCTCTGCGTCGCCGCTTTTTACATGTGAGACGTTCAACCCCTGCACTTCAAAATGACTTTCATCAGAAAATATGACCCTTCTCCACTGCTCTTGTGTCAAGTTCTGAATTTTCTAGCCCGTGCCAATCTCTCCTTCATTATATGACACGTCAATAGGTGATTTCTTACCAGTTTACTTATACAAGCTGACTACGCCCTGTTGAAGTATCAAATTTTGCCCCTGCAGTCTCCAAACCAAATTTGGTAAATCAAAACTGTTCTTTTCAGGATTAATTTTTCTAGTTCTTGTTAGAATCTTTTCTGGACTTTTTTTTTCCTTCCCGTTTTCGGCTACATCCTTTCCTGTGAGGTGAAATTGACTCCACCCAAACTTACATTACATTCAGCTGCTCTCTGTCTCTGAGTCATATTGTGGCAAATGGAGGTTTTGGGGAAGTGTGTTGTAGCATTAATTTCGTTAATAAGTAGAGGGACAGTTTGAAAGATTGCATAAAGAAAATTAGGGTCTACACACGCGCAATATATGAATTACATAGGGTTCTTTAATGGATTTCGAGAGTCGACCGTGTGAGCTTGAGAGAGTATGTGCCACCGACTGCTTCAGGGTAGCCATCTTGATTGACGCCCATCGTGAATGTAAGTAATAATTGTTGTTTATAAATACAGTGTGTCTATGGCTTAAATAATGCTTGTTTTCAGTGCTTACTTAGTTCTCACATTTCTAAATTTGTTCCCGTTATGAATTATGAAAGTTAGAATTTCTTTAGATTAGTGTTGCAGGTTACATTTTATGATATTGTAGGCAAGTGGCTAGACGGGAGTCGCAACAATATTATTACTAAATCCATTAAGGATGATGGCCTTACTTTTTATCTTAGGTGTGATATTCATTGTGAATGTAAAAAATGCTTGGTAAATAAAATATTGAAAAAGCTGAAAACACAAGTAAATAGCTTAACTTATGGTGTAGCAATAAAAGCAATAATTACAATTAACGCTGTCAATAGGGGTGTCAGTAATATGGTGTAGAATTGTGGCGAAAAAGTTATTAGCACTAAATATCTTATAAAGCTAAATTTATCTGCTTGTTCGCATTAATTCGTATTTTCTTTACTAAAGGCAATATATAAATACCAGAAGAGAAATCAAAACCTCTAAAATAATATTATAAAAGCTTTGATATATTTTATACTTTTAATTTCAGTAAAATGCTCACAAGTTATTCTTAAACCTGCGTCATTTGACGTTTGAATGGAGATATCAACTTACAAGGGCCTAACAATATAAAAAGTTTCATCCTATATTCTTTCCTACCGTGGAATAAAATTAGTTTCATGCTCCTGTTTTTCTCATTCTCCACGTCCCTTCCACAGAAATAGTGGGGGGGAGGAAAGTTAATCCAGTTTTCTGCACATTATAAAACTGCGAAATTGCAAGGTCGTGCCAAAGTCTGCCGGCGGTTATTGCAATAGATGGAGTTGGAGCGAGGAAGGTGAGATGAGATAATGAAAAAAGGAGGAGGAGGAGAGATATGCGGGGGTGCTAAAAGTGGCGAACTTAGGTATTTCTGCGGACAGGGTGCTTTATTGGCGGAATTCTAGATATATATGTCGCGTTGCTTCGAGGCTTGAAAATTCGTGCCCCTCAGCCTCACACCAAGAAAACGGTTTTTATTTGTATTTTACTTTAGGTCGCACATACCTAAGACTGTGTTTAAATACGATTTTTCAAATGCAATACTATTATTAAAAGAAATATTTATGGTAAAAGGCGGTTAATACAGGGGGTTAATTATTGAAATACTAATAATTAGATCCATCATTTTTGTAACTGTAAAGTGTTCTTGAAGTCAACAATCGCGAGCTAATTCCACACATTTGGCGTGTGTGAAACAAAAAGCCGCCCGCGCATGCGCGCCGGAGAATATGGCTTGGCTTGTTAACCGTGACTCTGGCGATAGACGTGAGCGGGACAAGATGTACAACTCTTCTCCCTGTCACCGTAACTGTGTCCTACAGTTAACATTTGAAATTGTAATAGAATAATATAGAGAACATACAAGGCTGCAGTTACAGCATCTCAACTCATTGTCAGTCTACGAATCAATGTGCTCGAATTAACAACGAAAACGTTCCTGGTAGAAATTTAAGTCATATCAGGTACGCGACTTATATGGGAAATTTAGACCAATAGGATCTGTTGCTTGTTTTAATGAAAGATACCCATAAAGTCACTACAGTTGAGGTCCTAGGACATGTTTCTGTTAATCCAACAACTTCACTTCGTAAAACATTTTCTTAATAGGAATTTCGATGAGGTTCAATGTGTAAATTTTTGAACATACAGAAGTTTCATCCTTATAAACTTGAAATACATAAAAAATTGACTGAAGATGATTTTGATCGAAGAATCGAATTTTGTGAGGTAATATCGGAGGAACTAAGAGAATCACCCGAATTATTTTGAAATTGTTGCTTTTTTGATGAGTGCAGATTTTACATTAACGGTGGACCTTTGATAAAATCATTGGTGTACTATCTTTTGAGGAAAGTCTTACTGGTGCTCTGTACCTAGAAGTTTTAGAAAATATTATTAATCCTCTCATTCATGAAGAAATTGAAAATGAGGAAGATGAGAGTGGCAGCTGTTTTAAACGAACACTTGCTTACATTCTAGCATGATGGAGCACCACCACATTGTACACAGAACGTTTGAACTTCCCAAATTGATGGATTGGTAGAAGAGGGAATATCGTATGGCCTACAAGATCACCTGATTTAAGTCCTTAAGGTTCGTTCTTTCTATGAGGGGCATCTAAAAATCGCTCGTTTTTAAAACACAACCCCCACAGTTGAAGAAGTCCGACAAAGGATAACCACAGCTTGAAGAAATATTTGAGAATGTTAAACAACTTTTTGAAAATTTACTGTATTTTTGTATGGAACGAAATGGAGAACATTTCGAGCACCTGTTGTAATTTTTATTATATTGATTATTTGTGAAACAGAATTTAGTTTTAAAATCAATTTCTATTATTATGTTTACAATTAAGGGGTATAAAATATATTATAAAACGTGTACAAAAATACCAATCTTCATATTTTCTCCTCACAACTGACAGGGAGAGATTAATTTTTCATTCTTACACAGGGGTTGAAATTGATGTCCCGTAAAACTCTGTGTGCTCTTCAGAAAGTAATGACAACATAAACGAGAGGCCTTTTTCTTCAACTGATAAAAGGGGTTTATTTTTAAGACGAAGCACAGGTTGCTGTATATCAACCACTAATTTTCCTGTCTTTAAAACTTCAAAAACCCTCCACCCTTCTAATGGCGAGTAAGTTCTTTCAATAACTATTTGAAATGGATGAGATCAAAATACTTTTGATCATTTTGCGCATTTTAAAATGTTGCCCTTATTTACTGTTAGCAGTGAATAATTCTTGAAGAAATCACGTGACTCCATTGGAACTACATTAAAAAGATTTATAGCTTTAGCTTAATCTACAATCCTATGTAAATATGGGGAAAGAAGGCCTTACTTCTCTTATCTATAATAGCGAAATCTCTATCGCAACTCAAAAAGCTATGACCATTTACTAAATATTTCTGTACTATAAAACATTTTCCTTTAAAAACTAATAGTATCATAAAACACCAGATGAAAACATAACATGACATTTAGAACTGACTACCTGTTAACGAGTGTTTGACCTACTTGATCCGTGTTTAGGAACTCTAGAACACGAGTAGGAATATGCATCTGGGTATAGAGAAGTACTATTTAAATAAAATTATTAAATTTAAAAATGATACTTAAGAGGTGGTGATTTGGTTTATTTACGGACCCTCTTCAACATCTAAGGTCATCATCGTCCCATTTAAATTAGGGCGTGAAACGGCCGACAAATTTTGCTCAGAGGCCCCTTTTTTCAGGCTTGGGGTTCTTTTTTGGGCCGTAAAATGTACGACAAGGGACCCACGGCTTTACTTCCCTTCCGAAGGAAGCCTTACTTAGGATTTTCCTGGGCGGGTTTGAACCCGCGATCTTGAGTTTAAGAGGTAATTATGGTTACCACTATACAATCAGGACCGATATGGCACTTTGAATGTTTGACATTCCTAGTCTTGATTTATGAAAAAGGTAAACGAAAGAAACCTAACGCCTGTATTTAAATCGCTTTGGTGTTTTGTTCAATTCGAAAAAAAAATAAATCTAAGTTAGTATTCTAATGTATTAACTTTAATAAATTTTGATACTTCTTAAATATTTTATAAAATAATGGTTCATTTAACAACGTTATGTTTCAGACAAAAGTTGTTGGCTTTTTGCGTAAAAATAAAATGGTAATTAGTAGCATAGTTATACCCCCTCCAAACGAAGAAACGTGCAAAATAAATTGGTTTTTTGAAAACGCGTTGCTTTCAATCTAATCAGCTAGAAAGTTATTTTTAAAAAAATATCCTATATCTTCCATTTAAAACGTCTTAAACTGGTCTGAAATAATAGCCCTAAATATTAAAAAAGTGACCTAAAACTTGAGAAGGCAACAGTAACCGAAATTTATTCTGGACTGGCCTAGGATAAAAGATGGAAAAAGTTGAGATAGTTAAAATAGAGTCTCTAGTGGTAAATACAATGCAATAACAGGTGACTTCCGCTTTTCTTTAATAAGAAAAAACTGTTTCCATGGTATACAAACCAACGAATTGCGATATTAGTCTCGTGTTTTTCTACTGAGTTAACGAAAGATATTTTAAAATCATTGGCACAACGACAGGTCTTGAAAAACGTGCTCTGGCAAAGCGACACTGATTACCCTTCTCAGTTGGGAAAGCCAAAAAGGTCTTTAGAATCGGCACAGCGGGACAGCGTTTCACGTGTGAAAGGGAAAAGCCGTAGAGAAAAGGGAACGCCAGCTTTTGTTCTGTTGAGAGGGAAATGAGAAAAAGCAATGTTGCCACAATGTGCTGTTGTAAACTCCTCGTCACTGAAGCTCCACGCATAAACAAGGCAAATTATGTTAAAACAATGGCGCGCTTTTCCAAAGATGTTAGTTAAACAATATCAAGCAACAAGTGGAAACCACTGTTGTCAAAAGCTTTTAAGTAAGTGTTTCAATTCTTCTTCTTCTATTTCTAGTGGACGAAGTTATCAAATAATGTTAAATTTTAACTTAGAACACTTAAGTGTAAAATTAAAAATCTATTAACGTGCCCGCGCGAGTTTCCAAAATGATTTAAAGTATTGTGGCATACACATTGTGTGGATTGTTGTGGTGTGTTCGTTTATTGTAGGGGGAAGATTGTTTTACAAGTAGAATGTCTATTGGTAGCGGCAGTTGATTGTCGGGAATTTACAGAAGCAAGTGTTGTGTTTTAATCTGATTGATGGTTGAGAGTTCCCGCCTATGTAGCAAGTCATGGAAAACGTGAAGGGGTATTGTAGTGGGGCGTTGTTTTCCTTGGCCGCATGTTGGTGAGTCAAATTATAAAGCGATTTGGTATAGCAGCCATGATGGGCGCCAAATTTTGAGTTGATTTGGTATGGCTCTGGCTATGTGCCGCAGGTTGGGCACCAATCTCAAAGCGGTCTGTTGTAGTCTTTGAGTGGCCTCACGTTGTGATGCCAGTTTTGAATGGGTTTCATAGGTTGTTTCGGCGTTGTTGCCTCAGCTTCAAAAGCAACAATTTCTCAGGGTGAAATCTGCTATTTTGTTGATTGTGATTCAACAGCACTGAGAGAGGAGTTCGATGGTGTAAATAAGCACGCGATGCGACATTGTGTGTATTGGTGTTTTATTATATCCGAATTCTTTGCGTCTTCTGGTGTTTTTGCGTATGATATACTTGGCTCCGAGGAATATAAACGTAGTTGCCGCGTGTGAAACTTATAGACGAGTACTGCGAGCTGCGTGTAAATCTTATAACTGCACACTGAGCAACTGCCCATGAACTACAAGTATCTTGCCGCTTAGAACTGCCTGCCTCGCCGAGCTAACTCTCACTTATATATTAAATTCGAATAAAAAAATTATTGGTCTTAACGATGCCAACGAAGTCACAAGGGCATGCGCAATCTTCGAGCCGTCTTTAAAAGTTCAAACATGCGTTTTACATTGACTGGTTTAATTTCACTTGCCTTGCCTTCCATTCCTATTTTTTGAAAGTTTTAAAACGTACGACAGGATTGGGTATTTAAAAGGCTAGCTGGATACAACCAGGAGGTATCAAAGCCCCAATGGTTTAAAGGCCCATCAGTTTATTTACCCTGCTGTAGCTGTCCTTCTAAAAAGAAGAAAGGGGGTCCGCACGTGAGCCTCTTCCATTGTATGGTTTTATAATCATGTTGAATTTTCAAGCTATTGCAACGGAGAAACACGGAAGTCTTTTTCTATTTACAATTCTTTCGCTGCACTTACAGCTTATGGCATATATATATATATATATATATATATATATATATATATATAAATCACTAATTACAATGTCAAGGTATTATGATTGGGTTTGCATAAATATACATGATAATTATATTTAGTGGAGTAGGCCGTAAGGACTGTTTCAAACGGTAGGATGATTCGTTCATCTTTCCCCCAGCCCAGAAACATGCACAGCTGAACTTGATATTGTAAAATCAGGTATGTGCAAATTATTAACACTCACTCTTTAATAAACTGACAGAATGTCTTTGAAATGATTGGCCATTGGTGCAGTTGGTCGTTAGGTATTTATAGAAGTAAGTCTTATGCTTTAATTTGATTGGTGGTTGGGAGTTCCCCATCTATTGAGCTTTCATTTGGACGCGTGGCCAGCTTAACGGTGATTTGCCTGTCCTCTTTTTAATCGGCTCTATTTCTCCCTACACTATCCAACCTCTCTAAGTGCTGACGCGAAGTCTTTGTGCCGTACAGGAGTTGAACGTTGTTAGAGCAAGTGTTGCAGTGTTAGTGCTGTTATAATGCTAAAAGTTCCGTATACTTTAGCACAAATAATCTTTATGCATTATTCAACAAACTCTTGTATAGAAGTGAGACGGCGATTTATAGACAGATTCCCTGCTGTTCATGCGCCTCACGATAAACTGTTCGTAATCTTGTGAATAGATTTAGGGAAACAGGATCTATTTTTGATAAGAAACCGAAAGTAAAATGCCGTGTTTTTGCACAGAAAAAAAAACTCAATGGCGTCGGAAAAAAGTTAGAACGAAGTCCAAAGAAAACTCTGAGTAAGCTTGTACAAGCACCAGAAATTTCGAAAATCTCGGCTTGGAATACCACTAAACTTTTAAAATGAAAATCCTATAAGATACTATAGTTCAAGAATTGCAACCGCGCGATAATATGAGTAGAGTTAATTTCTGCAATTGGGTATTGGATAATGTTAATGTTCGCTCTATTGACATGATTTTTAATGTTTTATACTTTTTTTTTTTAAGCGGTTGAATACTGGAGTGCAAAAAACCCTAATCTTGTACACGAAATGTCATTGTATCACACACACACACACACACACACACACACAAAAGGCGTTTGGTGTGTTGTGAATGCTAACAGAAATATATGAACTTAAATTTAAGGAGCTATGAATATCCGGTTCCGCCGGCAAATAGAGTGCTTCCGGATGCCAACCAAATCCAGTTGAGCCGGCCTCGCGTCCAAACGAGCGGTCTGTAAGTAGGAATTCATGGGGAATGAAACCAAACGGATAGACGTGTTGTGTGTCACATCTTTGTCCCAACTCAGCAAATAAGAGGTTACTATCGAAATTCTGGTATCAGTTATAAGATGAAATTAAACATTTGTCTGATATGGCTAAAACCACGTTTTTACCCTTTGCAAACACTTATTTATGTGATATGGCTTCTCTGCTTGTGCAGATACTAAAAGAAATATTATTTGTGTTTATAATTTTATTGTAAAAATGTACTGGTTTAAATGATTTAAAATGGAACAGTAATCTCATGAAAATATATTTTTTTTTTAAATATTGTTTAATGCCCGTTTTTACTACTGAGGCACCACAGGCGGTGGACACTGATGATACTTGAGATGAAATGATAAACTGTGTAATAATTTTTTATTTTAATTAATTTTTTATTTTATTTAAAGGAAGGAAACGTTCCCGGCTTAGATTTAAGGTACCTCTCTGTCTTCATTTATGACGAGTCCTGACGGGAATCAAACTCCAGACCTCCCATTGGCATAACGACTCTGGCCACCCACGTCCATATTAAGACCATAAAAAGATATCATTTATATTTTAAGGCAAAATCAGTTTTCGTGAAAAAAAAGTATGTTAGAAAAACACATTAAAATTATAAAGTACTTATCTCAATTAAGAATAAAATAATCAGTGGTTACCATGCTTGAACTGTAGGAGTGGTGGTTAAGCTGCAGGAAACAATAGCAGGCTTTGACTTGCAAGTGTTGTGGGAAAGCGCATTGTATGAAGCAGCCGCGTGTCATCTGTTGGTTCCCATGGCATTCCTGTCTGATGTCTTCAATGTGAGATCACTAAGAGACTAGATTTCTCCCTCTTTCGAAATGCAGGCACGATCTTTCTAGCCAACTTTTGGATATAAATATTCTTCCTTCGGTTTCTATGTATATGCATATAATGATGTTGAGCCCAATTTGTTAAAAAGGTTCGTGAATAGAAGTCAAATAAGGTACAGATTTAAAACATATTTTATCACGTATTAACATTGAAGATTTTCCTTGATTGATAGCAATGCAAAAATATATTAAATACATGCTGAGTTGACTACGTCTAGTTTTTTTTATTTATTTATTTTATTTACCGATGTTATTTAACCTCTCAGGTCATCAGCGCGTGAAAAGGCTCATAAATTTTCCTCAGAAGCCTCTTTTTTCATGCTTGAGGTTCTTTTCATTGTCATAAATACGGGACCCACGGCTTTACTTTCTTTCCTAAAGAAGTTCTACTTAGGATTTTTACGTCTGAAAAAATCCATCTACCCTGACAGGGATTGAATCCGCGATCTTGGGTCTACGAAGCAAGTGTAGTTATCACTAGACCACCAGGACCGACTTAGCTGTTGTTGGTGATGGACATTTCCAGTCGAGCTTTGTTGTTTACTCCCAAGATCTAAATGATGTATCCAAGTTTCATCGGCAGTGATAATCTTTGGCATTTTCCTGTAACATCGTTTTCAACTGCTGCAGTCTTTGAAGCCACAATGCACCAACACGTCTCACGCGCAACTTTTCAATTACCAACATTTGGGTGCATTCCAGTGAACTTTTCAGCATTTCTGAAAATTTCTAAATGTTATTAGGCGATCCACGCTCACAATGAAAGCAGCGGTGTTAATGTTTTCTACCGCTAGAACACAAACTGGAGTCCCTAGTCCACCTTCCTTTGAAATTGAAGCATTTTGAACTTCTTGGAGCTGTGCTATAAGGAAGAACAATTATTTCATAGGTCATCGGTAACATTTCATAGACCTCTGTTTGAAGCTTTTGTTGAAACAAAGGCAGAATTTTAGAGCAGCATATTGTTCGTTGCGTGTCACTTTCATTTTGTGTTGGCGGAACTGAACATGTCTCAACTTGCACATGTTTCATGGGTGGGAACATGAATTGACAACAGTGAAATAGTACTCCACGCATATTGCACACTATGATAAAAATTGAAAATTTAGATTTTTAACGCAGGAATTACGACTTTAAAAAACTTAAAGATCGTTCTTTTTTGAACAGCCCTCGTAGATACCACAAATTCACATAATTTGCAATTATCATTACAGCAGTTTGTTGCTTGCGTTATGTAGTAACTTCAATTTTAGCACCAGTTCAATGTTGTACATGAATGCCCTTTACTTCTCTCCTGCAATAGATTGCAACGTAACCATATTGCTTGCAAGAATATAGCAAAAGTTTTTTTAAAGTCTCATGCCGTTAGGTAATGCATTGCTTGCTTCTCCAAGGCGTAAAGTTGCAAATAGCTGGTGACGCTAAGCAATTTCTCATATCGAGGCGTTGTCAGGTGGCCTTGAGAGCGCCACCTGAGACCATACAGTGATAGCCCAATTACTTTCAAACCTCTCCATCTTTGTCTATCCCAATCCCGAAGGAGTGATTTATAGTAGTGGGGCTTGTTTACGTTGGTGTACCTGAGGAAACTTCTCCAACCCTTTCATCGACAGCAGAGCGGCATCCTAGCTCACTGTTTATCGCTGGCTCCGTTGACAGAAAGTTTTAATTGCTTATCTATCTAATTGCGCTACCATGCACACTGTTTTATTTTATGAGAATTAGCCCGAGTTAGAATTGTTAGAAGCGGTGTATACCTGCAGTCATACATTTGGAACAGTTGTAGCGAAAATAAAGGTCACATTTAATTAAATTAATAGGCGATGTGAATTATTAATGTAAATATGATCTGATGCATGAATGTAATTTTTATTAAGGGTATTGCACTCATTTACGTAGCACCTGTGCTAAATCTTTAGTAGGAGGTCATTATGTATTTGTATGAAACAACAGGTTATAACACCAGACTGCTTGTTAAACTATGGAATGTGTCGTATTGAAGTTTGCCTCAATGGACTTAAAAGGTTCGGCCAGGGAACAAGGCAGCCTTTGTTCTGGCACGAACTCGCTTCTTTTGAAAGGATTTAGGAAAGCAATTTGCCCACCCCAGACACAAAATGTGCCTTTTAACTAGTGCATAGAGAAGTATTATTTCAATAACGGCGCATTATAACAATAAGGGAAGAATTCTCTCGAGCTAGGCTTGTTCCGGTTTAATTCACGAGATACAGATCTACAGCTTGTGTATGATTTTTAAGTCTCTTAATGTGGTGATATATGTTATCTTTTGTTGCACCAAGTTCTCCCGCTATCTAATAAAATGTGGTAACATTTTATTATTGTGTATTAACAACAGAGGACTAACACATGCTCACAGTATGCACAATAATAACCATAGCATCCTGTAAATAAAATTTCCAAACAAAAGAGATCTGCCAAAACACCAAATTTAAAAACCAACTTTTCTTATACGACAAGGTAATATACGAGGTGCGCTCAAGTTATAACACCTTCGATTTTTTTTTTCCTCAGGACTGAAAACAGGTAGAACATGCGGTTTTTTTAAAATACGCGGGCACTCGTTGTCAATGCGTGACAGAGCTGGCAACACTATAAGACATGCAGAACTCTAGCGGCAGCAGCGTGAGTGAGGACTGTTTTTGATACTTCAAAATGGCGACGTTTTCATTACAAGAACAGCGTGTAATCATTCGTTTTCTCCATTTGAGTGTTTGACACCGATTAAAATGCATCGCCATTTGAGTGAGACATATGGTGATGGTGTCATGAATGTGTTTAATGTGCGTTTACAGGTGTGACAGTTCAAGTAAGGGAGATCGGCGTGTGACAACAAACCAAGGCAATCTCGGCCTCGCACAAGCCGGTCTGACGACATGATCGAGCGAGCGGAGAAAGTCGTTTTGGAGGATTGTCGCATCAATGTGGAACACATCACCTCCAAAGTTGGTATTTCCGTGCGATCTATGCACACATTGCTGCATGAAGACCTCAAAATGCTCAAAGTGTCCTCTTGGTTGGTGCTACGAATGCTGACGGACGACTACAAGGCTGCGCGCGTGGCATGTTGCCAGGCAATGTTGAAAACAACTTTGAAGTGATTCCTCATGCTTCCTACTCACCTGACCTGGCTCATAGCGACTTTTGGCTGTTTCCAACGATGAAAGACACTCTTCGTAGTCGCACATTTACTAGCCGTGTCGCTATTGCATCAACGATTTTCCAGCGGTAAAAAAAAAAAAAAGACTCCTACAAAAGCGTTCGCAGCGGCCATGGAATCATGGTGTCGATGTTGTGAAAAATGTGTACGGCTGCAGGGAGATTACGTCAAGAAGTGACGCACACCAAATACCTAAATTTTGGTCATACAAGGGCATTTCGTGTACAATATCCGGTTTTCTGTACTCCAGTATGAATTGTTTTGTGTCGCTACATGAGCATGTAAAGAAAAGCATGCTTCGTCCGTAAAAAAATTAAACGCGGATCAATAGATCAAACATTTACATTATCCAACACCCAATTATAGAAATTAACTTTATTCACATTATTGCATGGTTGCAGTTCTTGAACTACAGTCATCTTTTAGGGTTTTAATTTTAAAAGTTTAGTGGCATTCCAAGCCGAGGTTTGCGGAATTTCGGATTCCTGTGCAAGCTTTTTCAAAGATTTCGGTTTCTTATCAAGAACAGATCCCGTTTCCCTAAACTTATTCACACGATTACGAACAGCAGGGAATCTGTCTATAAAGCGCCGTCTCACTTTTCTGCAGGAGTTTGTTGTCGCACAGGAATCATAGAGGAAGATTCTGTGTGCTAAGGAATACGAACTTTTGGGCATTATAACAATGAAACACGTGCTCTCACAACGTTCAACTTCTATACGGCACAAAGACTTCGCGTCAGCACATAGAGAGGTGGAAAGTTGGGGGGAACAGAACCGGTTAGAAACAGGGTAGTCAAATCCTCGTTAAGCCGAGTACACGTCTTAACGAAGGTTTTATATTTACTCCTTGTTAAGTAGGCAGTTCACCCCTTCAGTAACTTACCAATATACCGCTATAGTTTTCTGATAATTTTATTTCAAGAAAAAATTAATGATTTAATTTTATGATTAACTAATACACTTTTTTTCTTTGTTTCAGGTAAGCTCATATATGATTCAGGAGAAAAATTTCCGGCTACTGGTAAGAACTGAGTTTTATATTTTCTTTTAATACTAAACGAATGAGATTGAATGCTTCTAGATGTATATGTGAAAAAATATTCATAAATATATAGATTTAATTTAAGTAATTCCAGGGTGCTGAAGACTGTATTGCTGAAAACTTTATAATAGTGAACATACAATTTATAACAATTTTCAGCGAACAATGCTCTAAAAGACAATGCTTGTAAATTATGAACTATCGATATTCACATAGTAACCAAAATTTTTTGTCCGTTTCAGACCAGACATTTCAAAGATTCGTGTGTTGAAAACAAACATAATTTTAGTATTAAATAATCACCAACGCCATCGGTACCTTCTGTAGAACCTCTAAGGAAGTAAACTTGGAGGTGATTATGCAAAGAAAGAAAAATATGATGATTTACAAAGCAATGTATGGAGAATACGATATTGTCTTCTAAGCGACTTTAACGGTATGCGTTTTTACTTTATTATGCAAAAAATAACATAATTGTGGTTTTTCAGTTATTTAAAGATGCGCTCCAGTTCTTTTATATAATATTGTTGATTGTTTGATCGGATTGCAACAATTCATCCCACAGAGTCCACCAAAATAGCCTCTCGTATGTTTGAGGAACCTACAGGATAATTATAAAGTCCTTTCCTGGTTTCGGGAGTGATAGAACAATAACCATGTCAAACATGAGAATAACTTTTCTGACTGTTCATCGCAAAATGAGAAAAAATATCTGAATTGGAGCAAGGTTGTCTTCTATTCTTCTGGTTTACCTAGTGTCTCTAGGCATTAGAGTCTTGAACCATTTAACATGCATTATTGGCAGAGTCCGCAAAACACCTTTACCAACTGGGTGGATATATTTAAGATTCAGATAGAAACGAGCATGCTTCCGTACATTTGGGGCCAGTAGTGGCATTTTCATCTCACAAAAATATCCATTGAGAATCTTGTTACACGTTTATTTCATTTCAAGCAGTCAAAAGGATTTTTTTTTCCTTAACCCATTCCCTTAGACTCTTTAAATATCTGAATCTTCATTAATGCAAGGAACGTACAATTACCTCGGGCTTATGGTATTTATTTTGGTTAAAGTAGGCAGAAAATGCTGAAAATAGGCAGTTATATAATTAAAATAGACATATATTGATAGTCAAAACAGAAAGTAATATCACCCATTATTAATGAAAATAGGTCATAGCCACCCGCATGTCAGAGAAAACATTTTTCATCATGGAAAAAGAACGTTCTACTTCCACTGAAGTGATTGGAGCATATTTAAAACAAGTTGTTTCGGAAGGACTCATACCAGTTACAACGGAACATTCGCCTTTCAGGACAAAATGGAAATTTTGATCAAGACAAAGTAAAGTAGTTTTGAATAGTCCTGACGAGTGAGCAAAAGATGTGCAGTGGTTTCTGGCCGAGTTCATTTTCTTTATGCGTTTATATGGGAATCAGGTTAATATCTCTCTTCCGTAATGAACACATTGTAGGGACGGTTTATTGACAGCTGTACCGCTCTCATCTTTCTCGCTTGCAATTGTTTGTTACATTTATGCAGCTAAGAAGTTACCCCCTATAAATTGTCTAGAATTGGCATATAGATACAAGGTCATTCGCCAGGACTATTAAAACACAGCACTTCCCTCATTCTCTCTGTTTCCTGGTATTCGTACGCCCTTGCATTTCTTTCACTGATGAAGGTTTTGCTATTTAAAGAGCTTAAGGAAATGGGTTGAGGAGAAAATTTTTTACTGGTTAAAAAATATAAATGTATAACAATATTGTCAATAGATATTTTTGTGAGGTGAACATGTCATTTAGTTTTTATAGCTTTTCACTTCGATACATTAGAATTATTATGTGCTTTTTAAAATACGTAAATTATTGTAGAAAAAATCCATAACATGCAAAACAAGCAAAATAATGTTTTATACTATGAAATAGGCAACAGAAGCCAAAATAGAGAAAAAAAGACAATATAAAAACTCACCCTATCGACTCCTAATGTATGGAAACGTGTTCATTTCTATCTGACTTTTAAATATATCCATCCAGATAGAAAAGGCATTTTGCCTAACTTCCGAGCTCCGGTTATCAGCTTTAGTCAAGTCGTGCACTGTCACAACCTTGACATTTTCAAGTATAAAACCTGAAACAATGCATACTTGTATCATGTTCGAACGCAGTTTCTCTTGACAAGATTAATGCTCTCAATCAAACTATTACTTTATGTAGGTAAAAGAGATACAGAATAATTGTACGTAGTGATGCATAAGCTGGCGGAATGTGCCTCACAGATCACTTTGACAACAGCAGCACTTGACGTACTGACGGATATGTGTTTTAATGTAACCGGAAACAGGAAGCTACTCTGATCTCTCTATTGACCAATACGAGATAACAAGTCAGAGGTGTTCCTGTCAGATTAAATGTTGCATACTTGAAAAATTTGGTAATTTTCAGAAATAAATTTTTTTCTTGCTGTATTAAAATCCCACCAGGCAAATTAAGCGGAGAGTTGGCAGCACTGATTAAACTTAGACGTCATACGACAGAAAGAAGCCACAAGCTGAGCTTTGACACAACGTGTAAAGAATTTAACCTCATTATCGGACCCCAGTAAGGCCCCCATGGGACTAATGGGAATTGCTGAACCAGACTTGATCGCAATCCTCCCTTCTCCCCCTCCACCTCATTAAGCCCCAGGGACAAACCCCTTCCTCCGTGCAATTAAGAGTCAAGCACACCTTACGCGATACCGTGTGCGCGCTTTGAGAGTTGAATTTCATTTCGCACCGGCCGCCCACCCGCAATTTGGAAATGGCCCCTCTAGTGCGGCAAGCAGGCTTCAGCGATACCATATTCTTTTGACTAAATTTCCCTCAGGACACGCTCAAATTTCGCATCTACGTACAAAAATTTCCCTTATCTGTCTGTCGTTCTTTCTGTCTACGAGGTGATTTGGAAAGTTCACAGTCCAACATTTTCGGCCGGTTGTGAATCGAGGTATGTCTCATAAACATCTACGGTTTGTCATATACATCATTACCCGTATAAACAGTTTTAAATGTGAGTAATGGAACATGAACTTTTTAGATAAATAAATAAGTTTATTGCCATACTATGTAGTGTAGCGTCGTCAATAAAAACAATTTAAGGATTGCACATTAAATACTATATCATAAAGTTCAAAAATCTTGTATACAGAGCGTGCCAAAAAAGAAAGTATATATACTTCAAGCACAGAAAATGTGGTAATATAACAAAACTGCTTTCACACAAACAGAAAATGATGAGCACTAATCATCTTAGACTTTTACAGTTAACAACAGTTGCTCAAAATGCCCACCATCGACTTTGATACACTTCTGAGTACGTTGAACTACTGATTGAGCAACGTTTGTGAAAGTGTCCTCAGCGGTTGCATGCCGTTTCAATTTCTTTCCGAAGTGCTGTCAGTGTAGCTGATTTTCTACGGTATACAACATCCTTAAGAGTTCCCCATAGGTAGAAGTCCAACGGCGGTTCTGTTCTGTACACGCATCTCCATTGTCTTTGAACTTCAACAACATTCTCGGTTTTCCAATACCACTTCAAAATTGCTTTCCGCTGTTCAAACGATAATCTTGGCCCCATTTTGTTGTAGCAACGCTAGTATAATGTAATGTGAATCACATCTGTTTACAGAACATCATACGATAATCTTGGCTTCAGTTGTTCGTTGTTGATTTACCTGTCACCTAGCAACGCTATCATAATGTATGTGATTCACATCTGTTTACAGAACAACATACTACACATTACTGTTGTTTTTTTCGGACCAACTTTGAAATATATTAAATAGATATCTACTGTGAAAGGGCGTATACATTTTTGACACCCTCGGTATATGTGGATTAGACGCAGAAAGGTCTAAAACTAGTTCACAATATAGTTGCAGGTTTTCTCTTTATTTTGTGTTGGAAAGTGTGACAATGATGCTGTTCTTCTTTATGGTGTTTCATCACACTACCTAAGAAGACACAATATTCGCCCATCATCGAAGGGTTCCAGTATCCTTGGTAACGATGTTCCATAGTAAGAATTGTTGGTGAAAGCGCCTACCCTGCCCAAAATTTCCGGGAATAAGTCAAGGTGTGAATACAAAAAGTGAATTTTAGGTGACGTGACATTCTGCATCCCATGTTCTTGTAGTTCTCCAACTGAGCATTCACTAAGGAAACACAGTTATTATTATTATTATTATTATTATTTTCAATTTTCTGGATTGTGTATATCCTTTCATTCTATGAGCCCCTTACAAGAGTACATGTCTGCGCAACTAGATATTTCACATCTTGTTTCATTTTGAAATTATTTGAAGTCGCAGAGATAGGTGAGACACCCGGTGTGTATATACCGAGGGTGCCAAAAAATGTGCATTCACTTTCACAGTAGATATCTATTTAATATATTTCAAGGTTGAACCGAAAAACAACAGTAATGTGTAGCATGATGTTCTGTAAACGGAAGTGACTCACATTATGATAGCGTTGCTACGTGACAGGTAAATCAACAATGAACAATTGAACCCAAGATTATCGTAAATCAACAATAAATAAATGAAGCCTTTATGTTCTTTAAACATATGTATATTACGTTATGCTAGCGTTGCTACAACAAAATGGAGCCAAGATTATCATTTGAACAGCGGAAAGCAAATTTGAAGTGGTGCTGGAAAACCGAGAATGTTGTTGAAGTTCAAAGGCAAAGGAGACGCGTGTGTAGAACAGAATCGCCAACGTGAGTAACAATTGCACGCATTAGAGATAAATTTGAGACTCATAGTACCGTATGCGATTTTCACAAGGACAGACCTGGAAGACCTCGCACAGCAACAAGCCCCGCGCACTGGATCCAAGGCACTGGATATGACGAAGAGGTCCGAATGAGTTTCCACCGCGTTCTCCGGATCTAACTCCGTTGAACTTCTACCTAAGGGGAACTCTTATGGATGTTGTATACTGTAGAAAACCAGCTACACTGGCAGCACTTCGGGAAGAAATTGAAAAGGCAGGTGCTGCAATCGCTGAGGCCACTTTCGCAAACGTTGCTCAATCAGTAGTTCAACGTACTCAGAAGTGTATCGACGCCGATGGTGGGCATTTTGAGCAACTGTTGTAACTGTAAAAGTCTAAGATGATTAGTGCTCATCATTTTCTGTATGTGTGAAAGCAGTTTTGTTATGTTAATATAGCTTTTTCTTTGCTTGAAGTGTGTATACATTTTTGACAGCCTCTGTATATTGAACCATAAAAAGGCTATTGAGTTCTGATTCTGCATTTCTTGTTTCTATTTAATTATGTAAATGTTCGCCAGTGATGTTCTTTAAAATTATGCTGTGTATGTAGGTACTGTTTCCTCTTAGGGAAAAGGCTGATATTTCCATTGAATTCCGCAACTAAAATCCACATATTTATTAGTTGTAAGTGTACTTGTTTTGATGTATTTAAAATCTATTAAGTGTACCTATGTTGTATTGCGTATCTAGGAAATGTGACGTGATAGAGAAAAACGGATTTAGGTTGGAACATATTTCAAACCAGATACAGGAAAAAACAATATTGGCGTATTATTTTTATAAGGGTTTTTACGTATAGATATTTAATTTCTTAGTTAAGTTGTAATAAATGTATTTAATTACACCAGCTCTTTACTTATACAGAGCCACCTGAAGGGGAATATAGTAAACCCAATTTTAAGACATGCACACCCTACTGTATATACTTCTGCTGTAAAAAGTGTTTAAGTAGGCACACGGTATAAGATACGTTTAAAATGTTAATCATCTGATTTAATTTGGGACCGGAAGTTTTGTTATGTTATGCAAAGTACATTATACTATGGATAAAAGCATATTTTAACCTTGCAACTCGCATTGCAGTAGAAAGTGGCTATCTAAGGCTTTATGGTCAACGCTCCAAGTATTTTATCACTTAATGCATTAATGGTGCACGCTTTAGCAACCTGCCTGCTAATGAATATATGACACGTACGTCTGGCCTGCCAACCGGCTCATTCGATACTTCGTTCTCTATTAACGTTTATGTCTCCCTCCGCCACTGTGTTTGCTTAAACCACCTCTTTATGGAGCTACGTCGGTTCTACAAAAATATGTAGTAGCAAATACATTGAACTGCAGACTTCAAATCTCGTATTGAATATGCTGGGTAAATACAGAAGGCATTGAAAATTAGAAACACAGCATTACACATGTTCATGCAAACATTCATAACATTAAAATGGAAATAAAATTAATATTTACTGTCTCCGTAATGTAGTGATAGGTTGCTACTATTAATTTAGAGGTCCTGGGTTCGTTCCTCGGCCAGGGCAAGCTCTCCGGGCATTTTTTCCCCCCAAGTTCTTCCTTACCCTGAAAAGACAAATGCCAGATAGCTTTGAGGCGCCGACACCTCCAAGCTCATTTGCACCATCATTATTTCCTTTCTTTCCATTCATAACAACCACGCCCAATTTACAGACGTTTCGAGAAATTATAGTCAGAAGTGACAGGAAATAACACATCAAAAAAGTTAATGTTTTTTATGAATAAGATGACTATGCCATATACGCTGGGAAAAGGAGGGGAGGTCAGTACGAGTATAGTTCTAGGATGTACAAATGTTTTCTTGTATTTTGTGATACAGTCGGTCTTGGTGGTGTAATGGTTACCATACTTGCCTCCTAAACCCAAGATCGCGGGTTCGAACCCGGCCAGGGCCGATGGATTTTTTCGGGCGTAAAAATCCTAAGTATGGCTTCCTTCGGAAGGGAAGTAAAGCCGTGGGTCCCGTGTCGTACATTTACGGCACGAAAAAGAACCTTAAGCCTGAAAGAGAGGCCTCTGAGCAAAATTTGTCGGCCGTTTCACGCCCTGAGTTGAATGCGACGCTGATGACCTCAGCTGTTAAAGAGCGTCCATAAACAAAGCAATCAAAAAAAATTGTGTGATAGTGTATTTGTAATTAGGTGATGTAATACGTTAATATGAGACCGCTAAGGTGGCCGAGATCGTTAAGGTGCGGAATCGTGAGCGGGAGATCTGGGATTCGATTCCCACCAGGACCGTCCTCCCTGACTGAGGGTTTTCCTCAGTCCTCATAAATGGTAAATGCCGGGGAGGTGCCCTAAACTTAGGCCCGAAACGTTTCCTTCCTTAAAAACCCTTTCTGAATATATCTTTTATCTCATGATCAGTGTCCACCGCCTATGGTACCTCAGTAGTAAAAACGGGTGTTAAACACTATAAAAAAACTTAATATGACGTCATGTGTTCTATGGCGTTAATTCTGTTTCCAAAAGAATGTTTATTTACGATTTGTACTTGAGCTCCTAATGTACGGTGATTGTTTCAAGAGAGATTTCTGATATTCAACATCGAAGTCAAATTCGATTCACATATTCTTGATAATAAACATACTCAGCCACGTAGAGTACTCACAGAGGAAATGTTGGCTAACATTGGACATTTTCTGGAACGTTCCCCTGTGAAATCACCTCGACTCTTCATTCTTAGTAAACTGAAATTTTCTATTCGTCTATTCGAACCGCTGCAGAGCTTATGACTGAAGTTAAAACCCTATAAAGTTATTGTAGTGTAAGAACTTAAACTGGGTGACCCTGCATCGAAAAATAGATTTTGTGAATGGATTTTAATAGTGTGCATGATAGATAGATTGCCCCTATTTTAATGTTGTTTACGTACAAATCTCGGTTCCGCTTAACCAATAGTGGAGTTCAGAAAAACCTAACCTGCTTCACGAGAAACCTTTGTGTGGTAAAATGATAGGAGTGTGTGTGTGTGAGTGAATTAACTGTGAGGGAAAGTAGGTTCGTGATTTCCCAACAGCCTTGCAACGGCCCACACATCCCATGTCACTTTGCATGTAATTCACGAAACATTGGACGATAGAATCATCACTAACAAAACATGGCCTCCTGATTCCGCACGATTTAACACCCTCGATTTTTATTTCTGAGGGACATTAAAGGAAAAAGTTTACAATACAAATCCATACACATTGGATGAAATGAAAAATAGCATCGTGAAGAAATGTCTTTCATTTCTTGGTAATGGTTATTTTATGAAGGGAGGCAGTTTCAGCATCTTCCTGCTTGATAATGGTGAGTAAATGTACCTTTTAAGTGTTAGTAATAAGTTACGTGACAATCATAGCTGCGTTCTGACCCTTGTACAATATGGTATCAGCTTGAACCAACCGACAGGCTGTTACGCTTGAGCGGTCCCGCAAAGATTAATCACGCATTATATTAACGCTAATGAAATAGTTCTTGAAAACTATCAAGATTGAGTAGTTAAATATACAGGAACCTGTACTCGCGCACCATTAAGTGATAAACAGACCTAACCTCATTAGATAATGACAACGGTACCATTTAAGTTTATCATATCTACTGTATATGTAAGACTTTCGTTACACTAACACCCAAGATAAGTGTGATAGGCTCATTTGGAAATGTTTTTGTAGACTACACTATTGCTATTGGGTTCTGTTGTTTGGAAAGATGCTAGTGTATGTTGTTTCTGTCTTATATATATATATATATATATATATATATATATATATATATATATAAGAGAGAAAGATGATTAAAGAAGAAATTGTTGCAGGAGAGTGATTCAGGTGAAAGTTATCATTTTAATGAATTCGATTCAGACTACAAGCCTGATGATGGTGAAGAGTACCATGTAACTAGTGAAGTAAATCATATACATGAACGTTAACGCTCATACAATATCAGGGAAGATGATACTGTAACATTACCAAGTTCAAGACACATGTCCTTGGGGAAAAATATTTTTGTATTAAATAAAAACTCTCCAAATCAATCCAAGATACAGAAGCACATCATCATAAAATCTCAAAAACAATTTATTCCCAAAGAGTTCTTACCAAGAAGAGACAGGAGAAAAAAGTTCAGGCTTTAGTTTGACTTGGGACCATACTCTAGTGTACTATGTATACAAGAGAGATATAAGGGCGTGGTGTTACTTTCTACAATGCGTACATCAGTTGTCAATGTTGAAAATGGAAATAACTGAGAGAATATTGAGTATCACAATAAAATCAAAGGGAATTCTTTGGACCAGACCTATTCCTGCAACAGGAAAAACAGAAGATGGCCACTAACAATTCATTGACGTATGTGCAATTGAATATTTTTGGTGAAACCCCAACCAGGAGCATAATTAACATAAAGTGTAGATATCACACATTATTGGCTGAATTGGCCGAAAATTTTATATAGCCTCACAAGGCTAAAATTAGAACTTTACAAGTTAACAGTTCAATAAATCTGTGATTTCATGTACTGCATTATCAATTTCTTCCATTTCTTTTATTTCTTATAATATAGGCATATTCTGTCTTATACCATAATTGCTTATAATAATTTTTTCACTCCTGTTCTAGAATATTATTAATATTAGCTCTATCTTTCTCATCTTTCTGTAATATTTTAATAACTATAAAGCAAATAGTTGCCCGCCAACTAAATCATGTTCGACATGACTAATAAAGTTTTCCCAGGATTCTTCCTGTACTCTGCACTGTATTTAAACTGGTAACAACAAGCACTCACGTGTATTATAAGAGATGTTGAAAACGATGCCCCTCAGAGGCAATATATTGCTGGCCTCTGCATAGGAAATACTTCAGTTTTTCTGCCTGGAATACGATTGTCAGTTTTTTTTTTTTTTTTTTTTTTTTTTTTGGTGCAATTTCCTTACTGTTACTCTGCAGGAATCCGTTTTCATATATGTATTGTACATAAAAATCCGTTTTTCCAGACTATATTTATGTAGTGTCATGGCTAACGGCATAAATTACCACTTTATTTACATACAATGAAAACACCGAACAATACCCAAAAGAAGCATAATAACAAAACCTTCGTCAAACTAACTACAAGGTGTTACCTGCGTGTGCATTATAGGTCTTTACTAATGATTTCTCAACGCATAATCGCTGTGCCCGGCCCATAAATCATATAACCTCACTGTAGTAATCCCCTCGTTGGAATGTGTCCGTTCAGCATTTATTAAATACGGCTGAAATCGTTTTTAATATTTTATTTCTCAAATGGTTTTGGCCCAGAAAGTGTGCTGAAATGTAATTTATTTTGAATTTGTTTCAATTTGACTAAAATCAATGCAGGTGTCAGCAGCACCATCCCGTAAAAGTATGTCGAAAACTTAATTGACCGCTTTAGTTCAAATTGTACACTTTTCTAATTTCGGTTGTAATTTCCACATTAAAACATGAATCCCAGTTAGTAATTTCTTATATTGAGGCACCCTATCGCTCTTTAATTGCTGCAGAAAGAAAATTGCAAATGAACTCTATTGTTCAACATAAATTGTTATTCAAATGGTACCCAATTATAAATGCAACTGAGGTTACCGATTCGAGAACAGAATTTCGATACAGTAAATTTGTTTTCGGAAATACACGAACTGATTCGTGAGTTGTGTGTCACCGTTAAAGCGCTGCACTTTTCTGTTTATTTCCCTATGGGAAATACCAGCAGTTAAGTGCACTGTGGAACATTTCAAATGGTAGCCACGTTTTTATTTTCCACTTGGTCCCCTCGGGGAGGGAATGCATTTGGAAAATGGAAATGGCGAAAGTGGATTTCTGCTGACTTGGGGTAGTTCGTGAACATGATCCCACTGCTATTCTGTGCGCTCAAAAATCAGGAGGTCAAAGGGGCCATCGCTTTGTAATAGGAACACACATTATTACATTTTTTTACTGTTTTCTGTGGATATCGTTTAGAGTCTGTCTTCTTTTATCTCGTTATTAATACGCAGTCTTTTGTTTTATATTTAAAAGGAGATTTTAATTTAATGACACCCCAAATTCTTTGCTAAACGTTAAAAGTGGACAATGAATTTCTGTTTAAGGTTAAATCTTTTTATAGTATGTTTTGAGGTTATCTTAAACGATTATGTCCTATAACTGAAACTTTGTCAAAACAAACACAATATGTACAAGGATAATTTGAAAAGTCCTCGGAATGAAGTACAAAATGACGATATAGTTTTATTAAATTTGTTGTTATTTATCAACATAGTCTCTCTTAGCACTAATGCACGTTGCCCAGCGATGCTCTAAAATTCTTTATCCCATCAAGCATGCTCCAGGCCTGCAAAATATGCCTCAGTAGTGATTTAAGCTTTTCATCGGACAAGATAGTCTTTTCACCAAGAAAAGTTGACGGAGCCAAATCAGGGGAATAAGGCGGATGTGGCAGCAAACCACACCCTATTTTATTGATTTGCTATTTCAATGACACATATGTGAGGGCTAGCATTGTGTTGTGTATTTTTTTCAGTAGGTTCAAGAGCCCAGAATAATACGCTTCAGTAGGAAACTAATAATTGGCACTACACTCTTGACAACCCAGAAAACGACACCATGACCTTCCCGGCCGATTTCACGCACTTTGCCTTCTTTGGCGGTGGAGAATCGTGATGCGTCCATTGTTTAGACTGCTTTTTTGTTTCGGGTGTTTAGTGTGCACCCTTGTTTCATTCATCGAAGCATGAAATCGATGGGCTCTCTCTGAAAACGGGCCAAATTTTCCTGAAAGATTTACACCCTGATTCGCTTTTGATCCTGAGTCAACAATTGCGGCACCCAATTTGTCGATAAATTTTTTCGTGCACAATTTTTACCTCAAAATGTGAAATACACGTCCCCTTAAATTCCCAGAGCTTCAGCAATTTCAGACACTTTCAATCGGCAATCCTCCAAAATCACGTCGTCCGTCTTATCGATTATTTCTGATATCATTACAGATTTTGGTTGTCTGCCGCGTGGGTCAACTTCAAAGCTATAAAGCCCTGGAAAATTTTGAAAACAACGACACAGTCTCCTAGAGTGTATAGATTTCTGTTACATTCATACATTTCCTTACCAAGTAGTTAATAACCTCATAATGTTTGACATTTTCCATTTTTCTCGTATACACACGTCTACACTGCAACAAACAGCTATAGCTAATAGGATTCTTAACCAATCCATGTATTATTGCACATACTATGTAAGATGGCGGGTTTTGATAACAAAACTGCTTCCGAACTGCTGCTGCGATCTGTGAGCCATTTTGAGAACTTTTCAACTGATTCTCGTATTTTTGAGCTTAGTACAGAAAGCAATGATGATATTCCGTATAGCTAATGTGAGGAAGCAAGTGCGAAACGCGAATAATTTTACACATTAAACTAACCTTCAATTAATTAAAGTTGTTGAAATGAATTTAATGCAAAGACAAATCATAGTAATACCTAATGTTGTGTTATCACAAATGTTTCATGTCTAAAGTTGTGAAATAATCACGATTATTGTAATAAGCAATATAGCAAATTCGAGAAACAATTTCTGATTTAGAAAATTCGTGGAAAGGGAATTTCTGCATGCTCTGTTTTTGAGTAGAATAAAATTTAATAAATACAGCGGTTGAAATGGTAGTCCCTGAAACATTATATAATATTAAATACGAATTATAAAAAAGATAAGTAAGATTGCAATTTTTTGAATAAACATTTATGTTGTTATGGGTTATTTATTTGCTGTGATATGATTTTACGTTACGCCGGCGGCAAAGTTCGCTTTTCCATATGCACGGAAAACTTAAAACTTCCCATTCAATAACCTGTTTTGTGTTTTCCATATATGTGTGACTGGGCTACGTGACTCGGGCGTTACCGCCTGTAATTTTTAAAGTCCCATGTTCGAGTCCCTTGGCCCCGGATATCCTTTTAGCGAATTCCGAAAGAATGCAGCTATTGAGGCTATAACCATAAACCGATTTCTGAAAAAAATTCTTTAATACCACATACATTCTACCTAATAGGCACCGAAAAATACAACGTCAATGTGTGTGTGAGTGTCAAAAACGTATTACACACTTCAAGCAAAGAAAAAACTGTGTTAACATAACAAAACAGAATTCGCACAAACAGAAAATGGTGAACACTAATCATCTTAGACTTTTACAGTTACAACATTTGCTCAAAATGTCCACCATCGGCATCGATATACTTCTGAGTACGTTGAACTACTGATTGAGCAACGTTTACGAAAGTGTCCGCAATGATTGCAGCACATGCCGTTTCAATTTCTTCCCGAAGTGCTGCCAGTGTAGCTGGTTTTCTAAGATATACAACATCCTTAAGAGTTCCTCATAGGTAGAAGTTCAATGGAACCTCTTCGTCCTATCCAATGCCTTGGATCCAATGCGCGGGGCTTGTTGCTGTGCGAGGTCTCCCAGATCTGCCCTTGTGAACATCGCATACGGTACCATGAGTCTCAAATTTGTCTCGAAAGCGTGCATTTGTTACTCGCGTTGGCGGTTCTGTTCTGTACACACGTCTCCATTGCCTTTGAACTTCAACAACATTCTCGGTTTTCCAATATCACTTCAAAATTGCTTCCTCCTGTTCAAACGAAAATCTTTGCTCCATTAAGCTGTATCAACGCTAGCATAACGTAATGTGGAGTCACATCTGTTTACAGTACATCATGCTACACATTACTGTTATTTTTAGGTTCAACTTTTGAATATATTAAATAGATATCTACTGTGAAAGTGTGTATACATTTTGGCACACGCGATATATACATATATATACGCTTAGGAGTGGGGATTAACGTAAAATGTAAATTTAAAAATACCTCTAGCGCAATTTTTTTGTTTTTTCTTAACAAAACTCTGTCTATTAATTTGCAATGGAGCAAAAATATTTTCCGCAAATCAGCAAAGCCAGATTATTAGAAGTGCAGATTTACCTGAAACCCAAAATTTATAAATCGCTCTAGGGGTACCAATATATTATTACAACGAAACTCAGTATATACCATTTGAATAAAAAATTAAAAATAACCTCTGAATATCAGTGAATTCCGAATATTAGGGATTTGCCTGAAATCAAAAATTTAAAAAGCGCTCATGTGTTAAATTTTTTTCTCTGTTGTTTCAAAATAAATGGACAAATTAACTCAGCATATAAACTATATTTATAGCGATGTGTATGTTTTATATTTAACAAAAGTATCGTCGTGAAGATATCAACTATAAAATATTAATGTAATATGCGTGTTAAAATTGTGTTTGTTTTTGTAACAGTGCTCTGTAATAACCTTCAGAAAACGTTTACTTTACACGTTTTTAGTACAGTAATATTTATATTAAATTTCAAAGTCACGGAAAATCGATGGAACTTTATATTTTATATTGTTTATTGTGTATATTTGCTTAGAACATTGTAATTCTTTTTAAATAGTGACGTGTTTTGTTTTATTGACACATATAAACTTCTTAAACATACAAAAGAAGTACAAACTTTGTTATTTCTCTCTATTTTACTTAAAAGTTATCTATGAGTTGTCATATATTTTATTTAATTGATAGTTTGCAATTAATTTTGTGGTTTAATAATAATAATAATAATAATAATAATAATAATAATAATAATGATAATCCTAAAATGTGTGTTTTTTTGTAATATTTATAGATTGCAAGAATTTAAATTTTGTTCCCCTTACTTTTGAAAATTAGAGTAATTTATTTTCAAGTGATTTGGGAGGAGGAAAAAAAAAACATTCAAACTTGTTTGAGTGATATATTATACTTCAGTTTTGCTTTTATTATTCAACTTTTGAGTTTGTAATGCTAATTAACACGCAGAAGTTATTTAATAGTTAATAAGGCTATAATTTGGATTTTATATTCTTTTTTTAAGTTATTCTACCTGCTGAGGAATTCACTTAATTTGCGCAGCGTGACAGACTCCCCTCCTCTCCTTCCTTGGTCGCTTAGGCGACGTTGGAACAGGAGTTTTGTTTCCACGAATTTTCCGTTGTCTCGTTTCATTTAATAAAGTGACAGATAAACTGACAAATAAAAAGGAACTTGACTGCGTTGAACGAGAATCTTTCTGGGGCATTAGCAAGAAAATTGCTATTTCCTCAGGTAAAAAGAAATATTTCAAACTGCCTAGTACTCGTTTACAGCACAGATGACATCTTCATTTGACAAAAATATCTTCTCCCAAGCTAATTTTTGAAGTTTGGAGAGGGAGAAAGTCACATGAGGTCAAATCTGGGGAAAAGAGTGGGTGGGAAACTATTTCGAAGCCCAGGTCGTTCACTTTTGCCTTCGCAATGACCGGTGTGCGCAAGCGCATTGTCCTGGTGGAGGAGCGCTTTTTTTGCGCGCCAATCTTGCTCGCTTCTGCTTTAACTCTCTATGCACACGGTACAACAATCAGTTACTGTAATTGGGCAAGTATTGTGATGATTAGATCATTCTAAAATTATTGGCGGACTTCCTAGTAAAGTTGATTGCGATCAAATCAGGAAAACTGTGTCGTTTTAGTAAAATATGTAATAATATGTGCTATAAACTATTGTTTCAAAGCCATGGAGTGTTGTAGTGACGTTTGATCCGAGACTTTCTGTACCACCTAATTCACATACACTCCTGTTACCAGAACAAAAGAAATGAATGGATATTATATGTTATCAGTTATTGCAGAAGTCATTCGTGTTCTATTTATAAAACATGTTTGTATTTTATGTTCCCAAAGAGTTAAGTTTTACAATCGTTTGCTCTGTATGCATTTCGTTTCAATTCTACTCTTTTATACCGCCACATGCACGAAGCAGCAAGAAACAAAAATAAAAAAAATTTCTTTCAGTACTTTTTGAATACCCCTCCCAGTGCTATCACCCTAGTCGCGAAGGTCTCTGAATTCTTGCAGACCAAATATTTACATGACAGTGCCATCTGTAATGACAAGCGTTTAAGTGCCATCAATTTTCCCAATCCGAAAGTAAGCAACAAATTATGCTAGAGATGTTTGTGAATCACAAAACATCAAAGATGCTTTTGTAACAGTTCCACGTTTTAAAAGCTTCAATTATAAAAGATAATGGATTCTCTCTCTTTATTGCACACAAGCACAAAAAAAATTTATAAATGCTGCGATGGAAAGCCGACTGAGCCAGCGATGCGTTCTCTCTCTAGTTGAGAGCATGAGTGCAACTCTGGCTGCTTTGGCCGACTCTTCTAACCAAAGGGTAAAAATAAACTGCACGGATTACATTTTAATCTTCCCTTTCCCACACTTAGGCTGGTTAAAGTACACAGTTTACCTCATTAAAAGCACAAACTAAATGGAAATTTACTAAAAGTAAAAGTACGTACATTCAATATTAATATTAAGAGCCGATTAAAGATATTTTAATCAAAAATAATATTTCAAAGATATTTGAAATTTAAAATAGCAAGCGAACCTGGAATTCCTAAGGTTTAATCCACAAGGTTCATTTGAAAAGTTCTCGGAATGAAGCACAAAATGACGGCAAGGATTTTGGAAATTGTGTTTGTCAGCATACTTTATATTACTACCAAGGTCCTGGCCTGAAAAATACACCTCGATGACGATTTAAGCTCTTCATCGGAGAAAAATGTATTTCCACTAAGGAGTTTTTAGTTTAGGGAACAGATAAAAGTGCGATGGAGCCAAATCAGGGGAATAAGGCGGATGTGGCATGAATCGTTTGTCAATTGATCGGTATGTGCCGAGTTTGGTTGACAAATAACAAAAATTACATTCGCAAATATCTGCGTGTATGTGTGCGTGTGTTAACGCTCTAGCAATGACGATAAATATAGGTGTCTAGTAACAGAGGAAAAAACAAAACTAAAATTGCTCAAATCTTGAGCATGTTCGCTAAAGTTATGCCGAAATTTAAATAAGCAAGGGTTTCGGAATGTAGAGGAACACTAGAGCATGGAATTCAGAAGTATTACTGTCTCCGAAGTTAATCGTGCCAACGCCTGTTTAGCGGAGGAAGGACATTTCAGTTTAAGTTCGTACATTAGTTTTAGGCAGCATATTGAAGTAGGATTCATGTTTAGGCAGAAATACATTTTATTTTTGCTGGAATCTGTAACTTATAAAACAAAATTTGTTAATTTTCATTTTTATACCGCGTTGAACGGAGCTATCCAGTAATTGCATGAGGTATAAGAAAGTCTTCAGATAGGCTTTGATGCTTTGAAAGGGAAGAATCTATCGTTACTTTTAATATACTCCCACGTATTGATTATAAGAAGCAATGAAACTTCTTACAGCTGGGCGAGATTGGATCTCAAGAAGAGGGCTCTGCAAGCGACAATAGCTTCATTAAGTAGACATGGCGGAAGTATTTAAAAGAACAAAGATGATGTTGCTAAGAGGAGCAAGAAAAGTCCTCCCCGGACGATAGAAAATTACATTCCTCTCCTCATTAACACTCACTTTCATCGTAAGTTTCACCTTCCTTTAATATCTTTCTTGTGCATGGTGCAGTTATGTTGGCAGCACTTGCACAAAAAAAAAAAAAAAACACGAAGAACGCCAGACGCTATGTTGTTTACATTGTCGTTAAAACTGCAGCGTTCTACAAAATGTTTGTAAGTATAATAAACTATCATAAATCTTGATTTCCTTAAACTGTTAACGGTAAGACATGTTTGCAGAATACTACGAAAGTTTAGTGTAATCAATTCTGTTTTACCTGTGTCCTATTAGGTTGTGAAAAAGCTTCTTCTCTATGCTGTTGGCAAAAGGAGTAATTTTTAACAGGAAACCTCTGTTGTATGCAATAAAAAGCGCGTTTAGCCAATATTATTTCTTTAGGTATTGTTTAATGTTTGTGTCATGCTTTGCTGTAATGTAAATTTCCAGAGGCCATAGCTACAGAGTGAACCAAAATACGTAACCGAATGGAAAAATTATGTTTGCATCGGGCCCGTTGCTCTAAAGTTAAACGTAGTACGTTATAACACAGCGAAGCAAATATTGCCATCTTAGTAATGAGATAAAAAAAAAAAGGATTAGGGAAATGGCGGTTAAAAGCACACAAAAGGAACAGACACTTGATGATTAAGAAGAATCGTACAGAAAATTGGGAGTAGAGGAATAAGCAAAATAATATAACCGTACATCAGAGTCAAACATGAAAAGACATACAGCTTAAAGCCTTCATATATTTCGTATTGTAATCTCAATCCCATTTATTTCTTTTATTAAGAATTGACAATAAATTCTATATTCGACATATAAAGCACATATTCCGCGTACCGTTTTGTTTTGTGTGGTCACAAAGTTGTTAATCATGGCAGATGACGATAACCTACGAAGCCAGGATTCTGCTGTTTCGCGCTCTCGGGAGTCATGGGATAGAAGGGGGGGGGGGAGAAGAGCAGTTCTCTGCCGCAGGACTTATCGACGTGTTTATTAGAACCATAACCATCTGAATGTCTCTTGGTGCGATGCTTTGACCGCCGACGTTAATTTAGTAAGCGAAATACGCGGCTGTTCATGTAATATTCTCGAAGCTCAAGATATGATGACATTACATAGCTGTACACCTCAAGTCATTAAAGATTTGATCTCAGGGCGATTCTCGAAGTACGATCTGCTGCTCCTATCTTCCAAAGACTGGGTGCTTTTGGAAGAAATCTCTCCATATTATCCACGAACTCCAATCGTTTAAAATCCAAGGCTCTGATTGGCGAGTCAAAACTCAAGTTCAGGCGCTCATACTCAATATTTTAAAATCCCCGTTCCTTATAGGTAGGCGTTCGAACACATGTCCACGCTATGCCAGCTATTTGACCACATCTTAAGAATGTTCAACAGTACCTAAAGGCTTTTCTCGCTTCTCTAGAATACAAAAGAGTATTCTTCTGACCCTTCTTTTCCAGGTGTACCTTTCTATTGTATTAGCTGGCGTCTTCCGCCGGAGGCTTCAAAGCATAAGCACCAAACGACATTATGTTGCTTGCTTTTACAAAGAATTTCCCTGCATATAATATAATAACTTATCCGATATTAATTATACAATTTACATCTGACCTCTAGTCATCCTGTCTTTCTTCTGATTTTATATCACGTATGCTAATATTAATAGCTTACTATTTGCAAGCCACCAGTTATTGCAAGATATTAGGAAATATAAGTTCGCTATAATTTTTGCAGTATGTTTCCTTTTGGGATCGGGAGTGGAAGATCTGTCACCTGCTCTGTAATTAAAGGGATTTTATTTTCTTCAATAGCTCTTCTTGTGCTGTTTCCCATTGTTCAGGGATTTGATAATTCAACCAATACATATAATTAGCAGAGGTGCTAGTCTTCCTTGTAAAAGAATGTCTCTGAAATAAACAATTTCACATAAATCTCCCAATTCAGGACCTTTTCCATTTTCGCAATATATAAGTACCTTTTGTAGGTCTTCCATACCAAAAGTGTACAGAAAATTTATATTCTTGCATTATACTCAAGTCGTGGTTCGAACTCATAGTTGCCAGGCTGCCTAGGAAAGTTAAAAGAGTCTTTAATATAAAAATCAAATTCAGACACTCGAAGGCGAAGCCCTCTACCGACGGAAAGAGAAGGGAATTCCTCTTCAGGTTTCACATCACTCACTACTAACCAATAGATGTGGTCATAATGGTAAAAGGGATCAGTTTTAATACGAGGGGCTTTCGGAAATTATTTACAATAGTAACTTTTGTACCCTGTTTATTATGCAAAATGGTTCAAATGTGCCCCGATCATCAACATCAATGAACAGTTGCCATCATCCTGGTAGCTTTACTATTGCGTCGCGAAATCATTGTTTGGGAGTTCTTCTGCTACGTTGCCGCTCTTGAACTGCTGTCTGAATTTCCTCGCAGCGAGCCCTCCATGTTGTCAAATAAGACAAACAGAGGGATATCCGACGAATCCCTGCATATTTCCATTGCATGGATTGACTTTTCTTCTCTGGTGTGTGATAGTGACACCCCATGATCGTCACCAGTCACCAGCTTCTCCTAAATATCCGGATCTTCATTGTGCATTTCCAATAGCCGACGAGACACTGCAACACTTTTGGTCTTGTATGTCTGTGTCAAGTTCCATGGAACCCAATATGCGTACACCTTTTTCATATTCAAATCGTCATTAAAATGAAGTGCAGGGTTGCGCGGCCGAGGCCTGTCTGACATTCCAGTTCATCAAAGGTCATGTACCTATGAGCCAAAATCACTTGAGACACAGCCTTAGTGCTGCTGACGACCAGTACTCACATTCTTGTGTGCAGGACCTTTTTTGATCACGTACCTCACTTAAGTGTCTATGCATTTCAGCGGTTTTGATGCCGACCTTCCAAAACACCATGCAGTTCATCTTGTCCATGTCTTTCTCTACTTGGCAACAAACGAACATTGTCCTTTCGCCACACACATATTACCTATAACCGTCTTCTTACGTCTGAATGGCGTACTGGTATCAGTTCATCGCCCTACATACAATGCGCGGTATTCGTAAAACATCGTTATAGTAAATCATTTCCGGACGCCCCATGTAAATCCAGTTTAATAATTAAGAAAGAAGAGGTGAAAAAAGAAGGAAGAAGGGAAGAAAATAAGAGGACTAAAGACAAAGAAGGAAAGAAATGGAAGTAAAGGAAAGTTAGAGAAGGACAAAAAAAGAAGAAAATAATAAGGAAAAAAAAAAACAAAGCAAGATGGAGGAAAAAATAAAGATAAAAAGACAGAGAAAGAAAGAAACATGGAAGAGCATAAAAAATTAATACGGCGAAAAAAATATTAAGGAAAAAGTAAGTATAAAAAATAAGAAAATAGATGGAAACGAAATATACAAAGAAATAAATGTAATACCAAGGGGGGGGGGGAATAATAGGGATAAGTACAGAAAAAAAAAACACCAAGAAAAATTAATGAACAAAAGGAAAGAAGGAAGAGAAAGTGAGAAAACAAGAACGAAGAAAGTAAAGAAAGAACGAAATAGAAATGCAAAGTGAGAAAAACGAAAAAGAAACAAACTAAGTAACAAAAAAGAAAGAAAGAAAAATGAAAATGAATACAAAAGAGAGAGAAAGAGGTAAAATAATAAAAAAGTAAAGTATAGACAAAAGTGAAATGAAGAAAAAGACACAATGATGAAAGCACGAATAAAAGAAAATAGAACGAGAATAAGAAAGAATGAGTGAAAATAAAAGAGTAGTGAAGGAGTTGGGAGGAAGAAATGATGTCTTTACTTTTGAAAGCAATTTACACATCAATGTACACCTCCCGTGATTTAAAAAATGTCTATAACTTGCAATTTACATAAGTCGCGTTTTGCATACTTTTTACTCTGTACCTTCAGCAACACAATGAAGTAGTTGCTTAAACTGCATTAATATTTAAATATTTTACTTGAATTGCCACTGGCAGTGAAGGAGTGTAGGATCCAACCTTTCAGCCCGGCTCTAGAGCACTGTACTCGGTAACTATTATCTCTTCTGTAGATTGTTTGAAGCAATTTCCTTACTGTGCCTTCATTATACAGCTGGTAGCGTACCTGTTGTATTCTAAATAATTAGGTTGACTGCAACGTGCTCAACATGCTGAACAGAAAACAAAGCAGAGGTGCCCATTGTTTGTCAAAAACAACGATACCTACCGCCTAGCCACACAGTGCATTTCTTTTTGTTAAATCATTTTGTCAACATTTTCTTATGTTTTACTAATGTATTTACATATTTTCATTAAAGATGTATAAGTGAAAACATTAAGAAATGTGCTGTTTTATATGAGGCCGAATTGGTAAGTCTGGTAAATTTCAACTAAATTGCAGGAAAGTTTGTTAGGAAGGTATGACTGTTAGTAAATGTGATTCTTGTAACGGTTTTGTTCAACTTTCCAAACAAATGCAACGTCCATTTCTTTGGTGGTAGATATCATAAGTGATCAGTGAAACACGATTCTTAGAAATGGATAAAGACGAGTATCGTGCCGTGATAAAAAAAAAAGTGGACTATGGCCCACATACAAACTGAGCTGAAGGAATTCATGGAGACTGTGCATCATTTATCATTGGATAAATGAACTTACACGTGGCCGTACGAGTACTGCAGATGCTGCACGTTCCGGACGCCCGATTGGGTTTTCTTTCTTTCTTTTATTTTTTCCTGAAGAACTTAATAAAATTCATGATATCGTGATAGAAGAACGTCGTATTAAAATTCGTGAGATTTCTGAGGGGGTAGACATCTCATATGAACGGTACATAATTTCCTGCATGAAGTTCTCTATATGAAGAAGCAGAATGCGCGGTGATATGCCGCATTTGTTGACTCCAGATCAAAAATTTCGAGGAAGGGCATTTCAAAATCGTGTTTGGAAAAGTGGCAACTTTTGACTTCTAACGTCGTTTTGTGACTTTATACGAAACTTGGATTCATCTGGACCCCGGAGAAAATATGGCAATCAAAACAGTGGGTTGGTAAAGATGAAAGTGCACCGAAAAAAAGCTAAACTGTTTTCTCGGTGGGAAAATTGATAAAAATATTTTTTGGCACTCACATGATATCATCATGATTGATTATTGACTGTCACATGCTTTTCGCGAGATTTGGCCCTATGTGACTTTTTCTCTTTCCTATCTCAAAAATTAGCATGAGGGGGAAGAAATTTTTGTAGAATAAAGAGGTTGCCTGTGCTGTAAACGAATATTATGCAATATTATTTCAGTAGCTTTAAAAAGGGGAGGAAGAAACGAAAGAAAGAAAGATATCAAGCTAATATATGCATGTAAGTTTTAGCAGTTCATTTGTTCAAATGTTGTTAATGATATTATCCCAGCGGCTGCTTTTATGTATGACGTGAATCAGGTATAGGCCGAAATTTTTATTTTATCGCTTATGAGTAATGCGCAGGGGACATGCCTTTGAGATGATTTCACGAGTAGGGTATAACATGTTCGCATCACACAGTCGTTTCGTTTGGCGCAAAGCCGATCAACGTTTGCAGATATTAAGGACACGGCATGAGATATTGAAGTCACCTACTCGACCTCGGACAAACGTGAGCATTTCGATGCCTTATCGAGTGTGAACGATGTTTGACGATTTCAGAAATCGCTTTTGAGGTTTGAATAATTTATAGAAGTGTCAGTGTCTAAGTTCAGATTACTTTAATAATTGATTTTTATGTACTGCTCCATTCTTCAATTAAACTTTAGCCGCCATTATACTTCAAAATAATATTATTTCTGCTGTTGGCTATTCATATCCCTTAACCGTTCCCTGACCTTCCTCCATTCGCCCTTTCTATTCTCCGACCCGGAGCCAACCCTACTGTTTCTAGTCCCTTTCTTAATTGGGATGTCATCTTATGCCCCCTTCTGTCCCTAACTTTTCACGGTAGCGCAACCCCATGAATAATTTTCAGCCTGTACTTCACTATTCTGGTTTTACTCTCTGTGGTCTTGATGTAGGTCAGGAATTTCCTCTTAATTCCGCAATTCTATGTGCCCCTTTCTAACTGAAAAATTATCAAACATATTCTCTCTGAATTTATTTTCGCAATTTTTTTTCCGTTCTCAATTTTCCGTCCCATTGCATACCTGCTAGTGGCACATGACAAACCGGCGAGTTTCACTCTGCTTCGTCCATTTTTCATTCATCGTAAAAACCTTGCCCAAGTGCGAGCGTTATTTGAAACGTTTTTGGAATGAAGCACAAAATGACTGTATAGCTTTTTGAAATTATTTTTATTTTTCAACATAGTATCCCTTGGCACTAATGCACTTTATCCAGCGATGTTCCAAAGATTTTATACCGTGACGAAAGTCAAATTCCTGTAGGCCTGCAAAATACGCCTTGACTGATGATTTAAGTCCATTATACACTTTTTTTCCACTACCGATTTTCTCAGTTTAGTAAACAGATGGAATGCATTGGAACTAAATCAGAGTAATAAGGCGGAGTTGGCAGTGAATCTTGAGGGCAAGCATTGTTTTGATGCAAGATGACTTTCTGCTTTGATAAATTCGGCCATTAATTGCGTATTTTTGTATTCAGTTGGTCCAGAAGTTTAGATAACACGTTACGGTGATAGATGTTCCAATGAGAAGATAATTAATTACACCTTTAATCGCCGATCTTCCAGACTCATGTGGCACACCTTATCTATAATTTCTGATCGTGAAGGATTTTGGTCGTCCGCTGCGTGGGTCATCTTCCAAGCTTTCTTTTTATCGTTTATACTCCGTGATCCAGTTATAAATGACTGAAAATGGTAGTGCAGAGTCCCCTACAGTGCCTATCCTATCTGTATGAAATTCTGTTACATTCTTTACCAAGTACTTGATAACTGCACGATGTTCGATATTTGTCATCTTTCCCGTATACACTACAACAAACAGCTGTAGCTACTACGATTCTTGACTTCATGTATTAATGCACAATTGTTCCTATAGAAGATGGCGAGTTTTGATAACAAACTGCTTTGGAACTGTTGCTGCAATCTGTGGATCATTCCGAGAACTTTTCAAATGACCCTCGTATGCGCAAGTCAGTTGTTGCCGATCCGTTTTTGAAAGTCATTGTGTATGTCTTATTCACATCAATGACGAGTACCCGCTCTCTGCAGTAGATCAAAAGTATGTCAAATAGTTCAATTCAGCGCTTGAAACTGCTTTACTTCCGAAGGAAGCCACATGTAGGATTTTTAAAAAATTCCGTCGATCCTGGCCGGGATCGAACCCGCGATATTGAGTTTAGGAGGCAAGTATGGTTACCACTACACCACCAGGCCCGACCCTGTCTAGTTCTCCCTATAGGCCATTCTCCAGTAAAATCCCCTCAGTATCATTTATAAAGAAATTAGACAGTAAGGGCAATAAAATTCATCCTTGACTCACTCCTTTTCCGCTTACGAAACTGTTTGAGACTATCCTTGTCCTTACTGCATAATTGTACGGTTCTATAGAGCTCGAATCATCCTCCCCCACATTCCCTTTTCCCGCAATGTAAATCACAATGCCTGGCGATCGAAGGAGTCAATGACCTTCTTAAAACATTAAAAGCGCAATGCAGTTTCCCTCGTCTGATTGACAATTGGTTTTCTACAATAAATGTGTCGTCTACTGTGTTTGACCTTCGCGGAGGCGTTGATATCTTACCAAATTCAGTCTCCTATGTTTTTATTCTGTTATAGTAGTTTACAGTATATTTTTTCCCCATGATTGGTAACAGAATTACCTCCCCCTCCTCTCGCTATAATTGTCCGGATCTACCGTCGTTCCCTTAAAATGGAATGAATGATTCCCTTAAAAACGAGTGGAATTTACTGACGCGAATCCTGCTGCAAGCAAGAGTTTAATTTTGACGAACTCTTTTGTTCATGCTGGTCTATTTACTAATGTGGCCTATACTCAAGCGTGCTTTGGACTGCCTTACATTCCTTGCGTTCATAAAGTGTTATACCGACAAGAGAGGGATGCTTGACGCGAGTTTCACTTTGCATCGCCATTTCTGCTTCGTATTACACAAAAGACAGGCATTCGTATTCGCTAGAACAACTTAACCACTAAATTTCTCACACCTGGGATCTAAGGAGCGCTTGCGTTCTGATCTCTAGCATGAGAGACAATCTAAAACGTATTTTCTCCTTGTCTACAGATATTATTCAAGAAAAAAGACCGCACAGTTTGGAATTAACTGATTAATCACAACCGAATAGTGTTGCTTAGATGTTTCAAAGCAACAACAAAAAGGCCCAGTTTACAGAAAAAAAAGTTACACTTTTCAGATACACAATGTAGTTGCTCACATTGTAGACTTGAAGCATCCGTTATACTCCCCAAAATTGACTCCCTCTACTTCTGTCTATTCCTAAAGCTTACTTTTTTTTTTTCTTTTTTCTTTATTCAGAGTTTCTTATCAGATCAAGACGCGATTTCACTTGTCAAGGAGTACGAGAAGCTTTTAGAATTACTGCAATACAATTTTTAAAAATTCGTTCTATCATTACATTTTTTTTCAAAACATTGTCCATTATATTCTATACAAGATTTCATCCTAACCGCCTCTGTGGTAAAGTGGTAGCGTTTGCGACCACCAATCCAGGGTTCCTCGGTCAGGTCAAGTTGTCTAAGTAAGGTTTTGTTCGGAGTTTTTCCTTACCCTGCTAGATAGGTGCCAAGAACTCCAAGTTCATTTGTGCCATCATTAATTCATTTCATTTCATTTCATTGATAACTACGGACTTAACACCTATTCATACGTCCCTAGAAGAACAATGAAGACAAAGCGACAATGAATAAAATATTTAAAAAGAAAAAGCTTTCGCCCGTTCAACCATTTTGTAAATACTAAATGTCATACTACTTTGAATAGGGTGCAAATTCATTCTTCTCACTGCGGCCTCAGCTGACTCAAATATTTATTTTCGGAAATTGAAGAAAGTTGCATTGGAGTCATTTCTGGGCCGTAGAAAGGACGAGGCAAATATTTTGCCCTCACTCCTACAGAATTTGAGTTGTTTCCAGTGCAGTGTGGGCAGACTCGTTATTGTGGTGCAACGATTCCACACAAACCAATCTTAATGTCCTCAATACATTGGGAAAACTTCGGGCAGACGTTTTGTGACGTACCATCTGGAAGTGACAGTTTCGTTTTAACTCTTAAGTGAACTGCCACAATGTGACCTCTAGCTAACAAAGAAGAAAGAATAGATCATTTGCCAACATTTCTCTCTCGCCTCGTTTTTGTTGAGTGTCTGTCACTGTAATTTGGTTTTATTTACGGACGCTCTTTAACACGTCAGGTCATTCATCTTATTCAAACCAGGGCGGAAATGGCCGATAAATTTTGCTCGTTTAGTTTCTGGATCATACTGTTATATCTAGTTTTCGTCATCTGTTATGATGTTTAATATGTTTCTTTTTATGTTCCCCCGTCAACACATGCTTTTTTCTGCTCGTCTGTAAGTTAATGGGTATTGCAATGTCTGCAGAACTTCCTGCCATTAAATTATTCTTTGAGGATTGTTTTTACTGCTTGCGATGCAATATTCAGGTCTTCTTGAATCTGACTATATGTACAACGATGATCTTCTCTGCTTTCATCACATTTTCATCTGTAGCAGGTCGTCCTGCGCGGTCGGTAGGCCCTTCCTCTCCAAAACTCTGTACACCATCGATTCATAATGACGGCAGTGCGAAGGGAAATCTTCCCAAATGCAGTAACACCATCTACCGTACACAGAACTGCTAACACCGTTTGTTGGAGAGCTGGGACTTTCTGCTCTCTAAAGCTAAGAAAACCTGCACTGGCTTGTCACAACCAAAGCCCTCTGTTATACAAGTATAGAGCCTAACCGTCTCTAACTACGTGTTAAGTATCTGTCGTTTTACTCGATTGTCATACAGTTAATTCCTAAAATATTTACGATGTACTGTTGAATGATATCTTCTGTGTCTGCTCATGTTTTTCTTTTTGAATTAGAAGACCTAGATCAGACAGAAAATGCAAACTTTTGAGACTATGTCAGTTATAGTTACGACACTTTCTCGTAGTACAGCATCCGAACTCAGCGGCCAATGACGGATCATTTGCCGGCAAAGGAAAAGGCTGTCATCGGTTAAAACAGAAATCGCAATAATAAACGTAAGCTTTATTAATTGCATCCTTTTAACACGTGAAGCTTAAAATAAGAATTTCTCATCTTATTTTGCTATTTACTGTTAAAATTATTTGTTGTAATGCATTTATTATATCAGTGATGACATAAACTGTAAAAGACCTACATTTAAGAATGAATTATAAGAATAATAGGGCTTAGAGCGCTTCCTACCAAATTCAATTTGGAACAAAAATTTTATAAAGTTTAACATTTCTCAGCTCTAAATTGATCTAATGAGAATGGCTATGACAATCAGAAACCTATATTTTTAATAGGTGTGTGAAAACAAGAGATAAATAAACTAAATTATATGCGTGAAAATTTAAACTATTCATAATCCATAGATCTGATTTTTCTATTTCTTTTCTTTCAATTATGAACGCACATTTAGTTATTTTACAGTAGCAGGTTGAAATTTTAAATTTTTTTTTCCAGCAATATTGGCATTGCAAATGAACTGCGTGACTGTGGCAAACTATTTTTATGTAAATAAAAGCAAAACACCTTCACAAATACTTACATGCACCTAATTTTTGAAAGCTATGGCAAATGTATTCGAGAATAAGCACAGAGTGTACAGTAATAATATTGTAAGTATAATACACTTAGTAATAGTCACTACTAAGTACAACAGAGCTATGTTGACAAATATTTGAAAACATTACATAAGTTATGTTGAAGGCAGTTTACACGTTAAATTAAACCTTGAATGCGATATGACGTAACGCCTTTCTTTCCTTGAGCTGTACAACCTAATGCATAACACCCAGGCATATTAACTAAATTAAAATAAAAATTTTAAAATGTTTTCAATTTAAGCATACGGCATAACACACGGACATCAGGCCCAAAATGGCAGCTGATGCTGGCGAACCAATCACGGAGCTCGGTTGTCGGCAGATTCCGCCGCAAAGCGTGTCCATACTTGTACAATAGAAGGCTTTAGTCACAACCTCTGGAGTGATGACCGTATTTCGCAATCCTTCTGGAAAATTACTTGAGAAAGTGTATAAGCAATGTAACAAATGTATTGACCTTAAGGGATACAATTTTAAATGTAAAAACAATGTCTAAGTTAAAAACTCGGTGTTTCATTGCAGTCCAAGAATTTTTTAGACTGCCCTCATAAGAGAGAGCAGTGCATAGCTGTAAGATAAGTAAATGCAATCTCATTTCTATTTTTTAGTTAATAAAACGCAGAATTAGATAGTGTATAGGTTTAAAAACACGCTGTATCACGGTGGTTTTGTTATTATTTAATTCCACTGATATTGCCCCCTCTCAAGCGCAGACAGTTGGCAACACAGCCTGCTCTAATTACCCATAATGAACTTCGTGTGACTCAGCGTTAACTTATAATGAGACCTGTTATCTACTTGCGAGGATGATAAATTTCCTGCTGTCACGATCCCTTGACAAGAAGCTGTTAACGAGCATTTAGTGTAATCCGCTTTTAATTCGCGGCCATTCACATTAGACATGGAAACAAAATTCGGCTTCACTTGCTGACAGCTCAAGTAATAAGTTTTAGCAAGCGGAGAAAAGTGTGTTCATTTAACTTGCTGCTCTGGAACATATGTCGCAACACCAGAGTTATGTTTTAAGTTGTTTCAAGCGATTGAGATATGTCATTACAGTTTTCCAAACAACTGACAATTGTTACTGTGAAAACAGATGCAGCTTAGAAATTGACCGAGTGGTTTGTACAAAGTACTTTTGCAGAAAATAAATGGAAATTTCACGTGAGCGTTTTTGTTTTAACGTTTGCATAAAATCGCTTCATTAAACTTTTGGCAATGAAGCACTATCAGAAAAGATTGTTTACAACTGCCTTGCAGAAATTCGTCGAGTTCATCCGTCCGACAGTGATGAATTCCGTGAAGGTCGATCAAAATCGATTGTCATTTCAAAAACATCGATGCTTGCGCAACATGATTGAAGAATATTGGCATGTGACTTACAGTGAGATAGAGGCATCCTTAAGCATATTGAAGACAGCAGGACATTCGATTTTGCAGGAACATTTAGCTGTGAAAAAGATGTTCCCCGATGGGTTTCGCATTAATTTGACCGAAGCTCATTTTTTTTTCGTATTAATTTGTATAATTGTGTAATTAATTCAACAAATTTCACTGAGTAACTGTAAAATCTGTGTATAAAATCGTAATAGGTGACGAAACTTGGATATATTCGTATAAACCGGAAACTAAGCAACAATCCACTATTTGGGTGTTCCAAGATGAACCGAATCCCACAAAAGTTGTTCGTTCACGAAGCAATTCCAAGAAAAAGTTCGTTTGTTTCTTCGGTTGTACTGGACAAGTCGCAAGCATTTCTTTAGAGGATCAAAGACCAGTAAATGCTGAATGGTATAAACAATTTGTTTGCCAGAAGTCATCGACGAAATCAGGAAAAACTACCGAAAACCTCGCATCATTCATCATGACAATGCCAGCTCTCTCACAGCACAAACAATTGATTATTTGATGGAGAAAAGCATCGAATTAATGTTTCATTGTCCGCATTCACCTGATTTATCGCTTAATGACATTGTTTTCCCCAAGTGTCAAACAAAAATGCGTGGACAGCGATTTCCATCACCTCAAGAAGCTGTTGAAGCATTTAAAGATCATGTTTCAAAAATATGATACCAAAGATACCAACTTCAGAGTGGGAAAAAATGTTCAAATATTTTACATGCATAACTTCTCGCACTAAAATTAGCTTTACAATATTTTGTTATCTTAACCTTGGAAAATCTAATACGAGTGTCGCAATGCACTTTTAGCTAATTCCGTAGGAATGAAGCTATTGCAGCCTTACCCGTTAAAGACTCATTTATTTATTTTTTTTTGCTAATTAATTTTTTTATTAGCGAATTCTGAAGGATGGAATTAGGCTATTATGATTGTATTAATCGAAAGATTTTTTACTAATCTATCCAAATCTGCATCGATCGTACCTACTAGGCACCGAAAAAGACAGTGTGTGTGTGTGTGTGTGTGTGTGTGTGTGTGTGGTGCTAACGCTCACCGAAACTCATTAAAAATATTTTAAAGTTTTTTTTTTTTAAATCACGGCAATCGGGCCAGTCGGAGAAGGGGTATACCTGAAGAACTTTTGGCACTTAAACCGAAATTTAAAATCACTCTAGCGGCTGCAAGTTTAAACTTTTTTTAAAGGAAACTCGGTATATGCCATTGAAATAAAATATAAAAAATATTTTTTCCCAAAATCGGACTATTAGGAGGGGGGTTAACTGAAACCAAAAATTTAAAAATCGCTCTAGTGTCATTAAGATGTGATTTTTCGCAATGAAACTCCGTATATACCATTTAAATAAAATAAGAAAAATAGTTTCAGAAAATCATGGAAATCGGGGTATTAGAAGAGTGGGGAGGGAATTTACCCAACATTTAAAAATCGCTCTAGCGGCACCATCATTAATTGTTTCTTCACACTAAATTCGGTATGTACTATTTAAGTAAATAAGAAAAGAGTTTCCGTCGGTCCTGGTGGTGTAGTGGTTACCATACTTGCCTCCTAAACCCAAGATCGCGGGTTCGAACCCGGCCAGGACCAATGGATTTTTTCGGGCGTAAAAATCCTAAGTATGGCTTCCTTCGGAAGGGAAGTAAAGCCGTGGGTCCCGTGTCGTACATTTATGGCACGAAAAAGAACCTCAAGCCTGAAAGAGAGGCTTCTGAACAAAATTTGTCGGCCGTTTCACGCCCTGAGTTGAATGGGACGCTGATGACCTGAGCTGTTAAAGAGCGTCCGTAAATAAATCAATCAAAAAAAAAAGTTTCCTAAAATTATGGGAATTGGAATATATGGAGTAAAGATATACTAGAAAATCGAAATTTAAAAAGCATTCTTGCGTTTAATTTTCTCTATGCTATTTTAAAATAAAAGGACAAATTAATAATTCAGCATATAAACTATATTTATAACTATGCATATGTTTTATATTTAACAAGTATCGTCGTGAAGATAGCAAATGTGAAATATTAATCTAATATGTATGTGAGAATTATATTTATATGTAAGAGCGCTCTGTAATAACATTCAGAAAACGTTTGCTTTGCATTTTTATTACAATAAAATAACGTTTAAATTAAAATTGAAATGCAATGAAAAATCGATTGTTTATTGTGTATATTTGCTTAATACATTGTAATTGCTTTTAAATAGTGACATGTTTTCGTTTTGTTGAAACATATGAACATCATCTTAAATACAGAATGTAGTTCGAAACTTTCTTTATTTCTCTCTATTTAGTGAATGTAAAGACACTATCAAGGGCTCGGTTCATAAACATGCATACATTTATAAATATTTAAAATACACAGTACAGCTCTATCAGCGGTCCTATGTGTCATTTAATTAACAGTACAACAATTTTTGTGGTTTAATCTTAATAAAATATGATTTTTCTTTTTTAATGCTTATAGATTGTAAGAATTCCAGTTTAATTTTCTCCTTACTTTTGAAAATTAAGACTAAATCACTATAGACAATCGTTTTCAAGTGATTATGAGGGGGGGAAGACAAATATATTATAGTTCAGTTTTTCTTTTATTGGTTAACTTTATAGTTTGTCATGCTAATTGACATGCAGTAATGCCATAACTTATTTCATTAATTAATATGGCCATAATTTGGGTGTTATATTCTTTTTTAAAGTTACCCAACTGCTGAGCAATTCGTTTGGTTTACGCAGCTCCTGCGTGATGAACTTTTTAATTGGATTAAGCCGTTTAGGAGAAATATGAAGTTCGAGAAGATTCCTAAAGTTTCCCTTGTTAATTCTCAAATACCAATATTCAGCAGGGACAGTTTAGCGACTGCAAAGGGAGAGTATGTGTGTGTGTGTGTGTGTCAAAGTTGCAGATGCAAATGACTTGCAACGTGATCTTGACGATGGAGACGTCCCTTAAGAGTCAACAGAGCGCTGGGAGACAAAAGCTCTCCTGATTCAGAACATATCCCGGCAAACAGACATAAGTTAAAAAGTTTCCGTCGTCAGGAGAGGCCGATATTCTTGTGCAAACTTCATCCCTTCTGAGTTTGGCTAGGCAGGCTAGCGCTTTGCACTGCTGAATCCAACATGGCTGGATGCCATTTGAATTTCAAATAAGTTGTTCTATCAGCGCCGCGGTTGTTGTTTCATTCGTCTCTTCCAGGCGACGATATCGAGTTTGTAATTATTTGTGTTGCTAGTCACGTAGCAACACCTGCGCCGCCCTTCAAGTGCTTTGGAAACTGGATGTACGTCCGCATAGTAACATTTGCATGGGCCAATGCTTCCACCCGATAGCTGTTTCTCCTTACGACTAATTCGTCAAGGTCTCTGAAGGCAGCTTCAAACAATAACCTACGAGATGAAATGTTTCATGAGCTCGGGAGTAAGTTTTCAATGAAAAGATTACTAAATGCTTATGACTTAACTACTGTTGGTTCATGACCACAACTTTTATCCAAAGAAGAAACACAATTGCTTTCAAAATTTTGTAGTTTTTAATTGACGGCCGGTAGTGCGTTATTATAAATTGTGTTATATTGTCACTGAAGCACCTAACAATGAGATACCTGCCGCAGAAAGTACGTCTTAACATAGCGGCGGATGAGGCAAACCCGGGCTACCCATTTTACTACTGCTAAATACACTTTGAATGCAATTTTCTAAAATCTTAAGGACCATTGTGAATAAATTTTCAAAGTTTTACACTTTTGTGCGAATTTTTCTAAACAATTTTTTTTGTTCTGATTGCAATTCCGTTAAGTTAATAAGTTTTCCAAAATTCGTTCAAATTGGATAAATACTTTGCGAGTTATAAATTATAGATTTTATTACAAAAACAGGCCATAAAAATGTCCCACAAGGCTCATGAGTTGAGAAAATTTGATGACATTTTTGCAATTAGAGCTTTGAGCCACATACAAAAAATTGTATAGACATACATTTTAAATAAATCTGGTGAATGAACTGTGATAATTTTTCAAATCTAAAAGAAATGTTAATCCTTAAAGTTAATCATTTTTTCATAAAACATTTTTTTTTAGTTGTTATTGGTATTAGCATGTGTTTTGTCCTAATGAATATTGCAATGAATACTTCTGCACATTCTGGGGAATTTTAATTTAGTTTAAATACAACTGTTATGCGTGGGACATTTTGAATGCGTGAAAATGAAGTTTTGAGAAAAACGATGTTTTATATATATTCTGATTTAAAGGAATATGCGGAGTTCTTTAAATGACTGTAGGGCCCGAAAGGACGGGGTAACATGCAAATGTTGACTCCCCATGGAAGCCCAAAGGTTCAAGGAACTATTTGAAGTATACTTTTTTTTTTAAAAAAATCCAACTTTTTCACCTGTTTTGGCCAAAACTTCACTCCCAGTGTCCCTTAATAACTAGAATGATAACTCATATATGCGTGAATGCACAAACAAAAGTTGTCACCCTTATTCACAGATGTTTGAAGATGACCAAGTTACTATAATAGTTGTTAAGTATCGTCATTTAGATGGCCCACTGTAAATTTACACGCGAAAGTGTAGTCACTTGTTTGTGACGATCGTGTAAACAAATTAGTGTTGTTTTCTACGAAGTGGATAATACTGTAATTCGAGCTTTGACAAAATACTTCATTTGTTTAAAAGCAGTTAGAACCCACATTAAACAAATTGATAAATCCATGTTTCATCATCCGTGATGACATCAGAAACATGTCTTGAAATCCCTTTAGTGGAAACGCAGGAGTGTTTCTGATGTCATCACAAGTGATGAAACATGGATTTACCAACTTGACCCGGAAACAAAACGAAAGTCGGCAGTTTGGATCTTTCCAGAGATGAGGATCCGCAGACGAAGGTAAACAGGAGTCGAAGTGTTGGGAAACAAATGGTGGCTACAGTTCCTCTGGGGTAGCAAAGACGGTTATTGCTCAGTGGTACACCGAAAGTTTTTGAAAGCTTCGAGTTCGCCGTCCAAGGCCAGGACTGAGAGGTTTCCTGTTTTATCAAGACAACACCTTCGCTCACAGGGCTAACATCACATCCACTTCCTGGAGTCCATAGACGGCAGATTCATCACACATCCTCTCTACAGTCCTGACCTGGCTCCATGCGATTATTTTCTCTTCCCAGTGGGCAAAAATCTCATGCGAAGAAAGTGATTTTCCAGCCCTGAAGAGCTGTGGCTGCATATGAAAATGAGCGTTTCATCCTTTGGGAAAATGAGTGGCAGGGGTGCTTTGATACGTGGTAGAGCGTGGTGGAGAGTACTTTGAAAAGATGCAACAGTCTGAGCGAGTCTACCCACTCTCAATTTGATGTATTTCAAAACTTTCGTAGTGACCCTTGCAAAACAACCTGCGAGCAGTTCTGAGAAGAAAAAAGCTACACTTTGTTCCTAATCCACCAATCATTCTGCATGACATTGGTAGGGTGCAAGCAGCAGAAGCTGCGACTGGATTGTTCACTAGCAGGAGCTGGGAAGTGCTGTTATACCACCCCCCCGCATACTCTCCCGGTTTGTGTCCCTGTGACTTCGACTTAATGCTTCAGATGAAGGAAACATTCAAGACATTCTTCAGGCAATAGATCGCTTTCTTCGCACCATCAGCAGATTAGGCAGTGCCACCGGAATCCAAAGGCTCCCGCATCGCTGGGAACACGCAATGCTAGTGATTACATCGAACTGGCATGTAAAACCTCCACTCTGGAATGTATAGAGTATATCTGGAAAATAAATATTTGTCGCTACTAAAACGCAACCTATGTGGGAACTACGCTGTTCCGACCAGTTTCTGAAAATTATCGCTAACAAAGTAAGTAAAAGAAAAAAAGATAAGGATTACTTTCACTTTTTCCGCTTACTCCTGAATAAAAAGTGCAACACTACCCGCTCCCGAAAAAACACAGAGGTGAATCGCAGAAGTGGCTCAGAAACTCCTATGGGACGTGAATTTATCGCCCAACTCTTCCCGGCAACTTGTCTTCAAGAGTGAGGAGGGGAGGAGGTTGCCCCACCCACTAGAGTGTCACCTGACCACCCCTAGACAAAGTTGGGAAACTTAACGTTTCATGTTGCCATAGAAACCTATCCTCGAAATATCACCCCAGACGGCGAATCCACACCGAGTTCTTCCACAGCAAATCCGCTAGGTTAAAAAAATGCTTTTGTAACACTTTTCCTAACAATGTGCGCTTCGGAATTACAATGTCCCATTTTGCTCGAGTTCAATTATTCATGCCCAAAGCAAGCCATACCAACATTTTGATTGTAATTTCCCATCAGTCCATTACGCAGCACAGAGAGACATAATAGACCATCAGCTATAGGTTATTAGCATTTACCATATTGTCCATATGCACTAACTTGTTTAGTTGGTTTCCTCCAAAGAAAAAAATGTCCCTTGCTATCCCTTGTTCATGAGAAATCGAATTAACGAGGCCGGGATCCGTCGTTTGTGTTCTGAAATCTAGAGTTCCTTTGATGCCAAAACGAAGTTTAAAGGGCCCCTAAAATTGAACGGCTGGAATAAATCTCTTATTCCTGCTCTGCATACATTTATGTTACAGTGGCGGGCAGCCCCTACAGGCGCTAGTTCCGCTCCAAAAGTGCGTCACGCGCGAAAACAAAAACTGACGCATTGGGTGTCAAATGAATGAATCGACTGATTTATGTCCTACTTCATTAAAATAATAATACAATATATAATAAGCAGAGATATGATTTATATGTAAATATATATTTCTTTACAGTGGTAAAAAGTGCGTGCAGCCATACCTGCATATAATTTAAAAATGTTCAATATCAAATACAAGGTTCAGTATAAATTTACTGATATACGCCATTATATGACCGTTAATCGTTGTTAATTTGGTTCATTTACGGACGCTCTTTAACATCTCAGGTCATCAGCGTCCCATTCGTTTTAGGGTGTGAAACAACCGATAAATTTTGCTCGGAGGCCTCTTTTTTCAGCCTTGAGTTTCTTTTACGTGCCGTAAAATTACTACACAATTCTCGCAGCTTTACTTCCCTTTCAAAGGAAGCCATACTTAAGATGTTTTAGGCCCGATAAAATCCATCGACCCTGACCGAGATTGAACCCGCGATCTTGGGTCTACGAGGCAATTATGGTTACCACTAGACCATCAGAACCTACACAGGTAATCGTAATGAGCATATTTGACTATCAAACAAAATTAATTTAATAGTACTAAATCCCGTGAATCTTAATGAAACAAAATGACAATGATATTATTTGTAATAAATCGACTTAAGAAATTTCCCATATTCAATATGGGGGAAGGAAAAAAAAAACATGTTTCTAACAACAATGATTGTGTCACATTTCAATTACTGTAACATTCTATTAACTGACATCACCATAAATGTTTGACAAAGACTACAACGTTTTCACAGCACCTGTGATCTCTACGTACGAGTAGGTCCATAAGTTTCCTGTCTTGCCGATAACGTTTTATTGCCTTCACAAAAATCCTGATCTGGTGTTATACTTTATCTGTTAAGTAAATAATTGCAGCTGTAGCTGTGTTCGGTTGTTTAGATATAGTTACATAAAGAAGGCTATGTGTAGAAGATTATGACATGTTCAAAATGGAGTTTCGAGCTGTTATTAAGTTCTTCACAAAAGAGAACTTCTCCAAATGAAATTAAACAGTAACTGGACAGTATATATGGGGAAGTATGCCCCCGTCATATTCTACCGTAAAAGAATGGGCAAAACTTTTTCGAATGCGTCGAGAAAGCATTGAAGACGAAGAGCGTGCAGGTCGGCCCTTGGAGGTGCTCACTCCTGAAAACATCGCTCTTGCGGACGGAGAAATTATGGAAGACCGGCGAATCAAAGTTACAGAAATAGCAGCAAGGTTGAGCCTTTCTGAAGCAACAGTCGTTCGAATTATTCATGAACATTTAAACATGAATAAGGTTAGTGCCTAGATTTCTTTTCTCAGTCCAAAAGCAGCAACGACTCATCTGTTGTCAGGCATTTTTACAGCTCTGCCATGGTAACAAGATAGAAGTTCTGCAAACCATTGTTACAGAAGATGAAACTATGGTCCTCTACTGTGATCCCTTGTCCAAAAGAGAATCAATGGAATGGCAGGCGTAATCCTGCAAAGCACCGCCACTAAAGACCAAGGTCACTCAGTCAACCAAGAAGATCATGGTCACAATCTTTTGGAACTGTGAAGGAATACTCTTCATTGACTTCAAGGAGAGAAACACCACAGTAAATGGGGAGTCTGTACAGATTACGTGCTTTCATCAAAGAGAAAAGACAAGGAAAGCTGAGTTGTGGTGTGCGCCTTCTTCACGACAACGCGCCTATGCACACAGCTCTTGTTGCAAAGGAAGCTGTGAAGAAATGTGGCTTCAAGGAGATCAACCATCCATCCTACAACCCAGATCTAGCTCCCAGTGACTATTTCCTTTTCTCAAAACTCAAGAAGGGCCTTCCAGGAAGGAAATTTAAGTGTGACGAAGAAGTGATGGATGCTGTTTATGCCCATTTTGCATACAAGACTTCTTACTATTTTAGGGGGCGGATTGAAAAGTTAATTCAAATATGAGAGAAGCATACAGCAATAAAGAGTAAGTATATTGAAACTTGAAATATAGTGTCTGTCTTTATCATACCTAGAAATTGGACAGGCCGGGAACTTATGGACCTACCCTCGTACATCGAAGAACCTCTTAGTTTTCCTCATTCTTCACAGGTGTGCTACTCGGCTCTGGAATATTGCTCTAAGGTTATTTATTCGGAGTATGCAACATTTAAATTGTTAATACTGTTAACTACCTGTATTGCATACATTGAAATTGTATTTGTCTCTGGGGAAATGGGAGAAAGTACCTTACGGTGTTAACCTGTGTTAATCAAATATATTATTGCCGTCATTACACATCATTCATATACGTAAAATAACAATCATTGAAATTTCTCGGTAACTTTTTATCGTATCGGCGTAGGAAGCTTTCTCGCTTGTTAGCACAGTTACTTTTAACATTGAGATGTTCATTTATTTCTGTAACAGGAGGCCGAGCGTTTTGTTCTCTTGAGGAAGTGCTCGGATGGCGTTTTAACGAGTCACAAGAACACTGTGATGAGAACATAACGCCGCCTGTATTTGTCTTCGTCCCCTTAACGTTCTTTGCCGCGACAGCTGGAGCTGGCCGCTAATGATATCGCAGCTGCCTCATTCCGGGCTCTCTGCATTATGCAAGGTCTTTGTTAGCGGCATCATTTCTCGGATAGGGGCGCCCTGAAGGTAGATCATGTGACATGCTGCCTAGCGTTGAAAAGAAACCCGATGTAAACAGAGGTATCTATGTCCTCCTGTGTCACTAATGATTACCAAGCGAAAAATATAGACTGTATTAAATTTTGTAAAGTTCCACCCGCTAATTAATTGCATCCTCTTTGATACAGGAAAGTTTTAAATTCTGTTTTAACTGTTAGCCAATCTGGGGGAAGTTGCACATCTGCACACGTTACCGCCTTTTAAAATGATCGGGAAGTGATAAAAAGGGTTGAAATCCGATTCTTTCGTATTTCATTAGAATTTTATACCTAGGAGTTTTTTTTTTATTTATTTATTTATTCCGAATTGATTCAACACCTGTAATTAACTCTTTTATCTCCTCGATTCAAAACCAACAAGTCTGTGGAGGAATCTACGAAAAATGGGCGTAGCAAGACTCAGGTAAACAGAACATTGTTTACTCTTGACGCTCTAAGAGTACACGTAACATGGTAGGGGATGAAAATTTTGATTTTTCAACTTTAGTGTCAAACATTCTCCTGTTATTTCCGAATTCATATAACAAACCTGTATACATTTGGTTATCAGTGATCCGTTTTTTAAATACCGTCTGGCCTCTATGACATCTGTCATGCCCCTTTTGAGGCCAAACTTTCCTTTTTTCATTTTAAAAATCAAAACTTATAGTTTTCAATGGGGTATATTTTTTATTTGTATGCTGCCCAACCTGTTTAGTATTGTTTGTCACTTTGAATGTTTTGTAGAAGCCCTAGTGGTTTAAATTACAATTATGAAAAAAGGTGCGTGTGCTTAGTTTTGGGTTATAAAATGTAACTTTTGGAATTGAAATGATTCTGTTCTGTTCGTCGTAAATGTTTTGGATATCGATATACAAAGGAGAAAGGAGAAGAAAAAGTTCTCCTTGTTGTTTAACTGCAGAGAAGAGTTCAGTTTCAAGCCTCAAAAAGGAAACTGTTCGATATTGAATATTAAAATGTAAATAAAGTTATGAACATAAACACTCTCTGTAATTGAAGTAATAAAACCAATTTACAGAGACCTATGCAGCTCCATTCTACTAGAGAAACGCATGCAGACTAGGAATACCAATGATGTTTCAACAGGTGTGTGTGTGTGTGTGTATGTAATCGCGATTCCCTTTGTTGCACTAAATACCCTAAAAATATGAGCTATGGATGCAATTATTTGTTTCAATTAGGGAGCAGCATCTAGAATTAAGATTTTTGAGTTGGTGGGCACAATTGCTGGGAAAAATTAATTGCCATTGACAGGAAACAAGTCACTGAATAGGAAAAAAATTTCACTTACAGCTCCAAGAAGCCAAGATGTCAAAATAATAATAATAATAATAATAATAATAATAATAATAATAATAATAATAGAATACAATATTTATTTTATTCTGTCATTACAAAAAGTGTGTGTGTGTATTATATTTAATAAATGTCGCATACAATTTAGCACATATGCATTAGTACACGGGCTCTGCAGTATTTTCCAAGAGTTCAATTAAAACCACTCAATGCAGATCACACGTGCAAATGTTAGGCCGTTATGGGTTGCCGAGAGTCACAAAGGGTACAATTTGGAGAGAGATGGGACCTCAGATAGTCATGTTTCGTCAACAATCGTCGAAAGCGAGCGACAGCAACTTTTTTTTTTTGGAGGGGGGGGGGTCCTCAGGTACACAAGCAGTGTCCTCATTACGAATCGCTCAGTTTTTGTCTTTAGATGCTTCTCATATGAAATTATGTCAAGAGCTTTAGGGTATGAAATAGTGTTGTCCTCGTATTAGATCCTACTTTCCTTTTCCTTCCATATCTCCATATATACTCACTCTTTTGCACAATTTCTCTCCTACTTTCCCTATATAATCACCAACCCCTTGTTACCAGTTCCAAAAAATGTTAGTATACAATTGCTACTTGTAAATAATCCCATTTCTTAATCCGTACCCGCTCATCTACATGTCCCCTTAATGACGCTTTTGTATGACTAAATAGCACGGCAAGAGAAGTGGCAATTGAGGGTCTAACAAATGTCGCTTTACCTGCAAGAAAGAAATTTCACTTCCCGTATATTTCAGCTCACGACTTAACGTAAGATCATAAAGAGAATGTCGATTAAAGCGGTAGGAGCAGACATAATATGACCAACCCTAACTCATATATTTAATAACTAGTACTTTCCCCACACTGTGGAAGTCAGCCTTTATCCTCCCTGCATTATCTAAAGTACTGGAACGCATTGTACACATACAGACTACCTTAATGTGTATTGCATTCTTGAACATGACTTCAGAAACACTTTTGACACTATGGACCTGAATTATAACTCTCTTTAATAGTGTCACTACCTGGTTTAAGTTCTGCCTTAGTGAGAGTCAGCAATGTGTGTTACCTATTGGTAGTTTTTCCTCCTGGCGCCTCATTAAGGGAGGAGTTCCCCAGGGTTCATAACTCGGACACTACTTTTTATGATGTACATCGAACATATTGCTAAAGAGATAAAACACTACAATTACCAGCTATATGGTTACGATATACAAATGTATTTTCATATCGACCGCCCCTCGTTCTGTCCATGACGCCATGACTGTTGTGAACGAAATCTCTCTCAAAAATTTGAACTAAAACAGAATCCATTTAAATCACAGACAGATGTGCCTACCATCTTGATAAACAATGTCATTAATTACACCAGCACGGTAGACTCCGAGCTAGGTAACCCATACATGCAATAAAATATTTTCTTTGATTCGCACATTGAAACACGTGACTAAAGATGTAGCTGTCAATCTCAAAAGGAATGACATCCGAGTGCTTGTTATGCCTCGTAAAAATCCGCCACTGGTAGCCGTGGTCTTTAAGGCGCGGACTCGTGAGCGGAAGGTCTGGTGTTCGATTCCCACCAGGACCGTCTTCCAGGTTTTCCTCAGTTCTCACAAATGGCAAATACCGGGAAGGTAGCCTGAACTAGACCTGGAATGCTTCCTTTCTTAAGAAAAATCCTTTCCTAGTTTATCATCTCATTCATGGCTACCTCTAAAAGAACGCAGAACGTTTCATTTCCTTAAGCTGCTGTTCAAAATAATTCTCCGTACCTGCACCTTTCAGTACATCACGTCTCGCTTCGTATACCTGTCCCGACCTCGAACCCGGAGCATGACTTTAATGTCTATCTCTCGTCACATTTCTATTCAACATCATTCAGCGTGTCAGTTCCCAGAATATGGAACTCCCTTCCTCCTTAAGTCAGAGATTGTCGAACAGTAAAGTAATTTAAACATAGATTAAATAGTCATCTTAACTCCAGGAATCACAACAGATAGTCTATCGCTTCTTCTTCTACCCCCCTTGTAATCGAGAAAAATAATTTTAATCCCCTATGTCCCACAATAAATGAATTTAACACTGAAATCGCCGGAACCTGTAATATACCTAACCGCCGATGCCATCATGTAGATCTCTAATGTTAAGTATGTACTAAACACAATTATTAGTAACTCTATACTAATTGAAACATAATGTATGGTACTTCAGTGGCGATTCCTGACATAAAAAGCTGGTGCAGCCTTTTCTCCTTTTAAGGAATTTTATTTGAAAATAATGTTGAGATCTACTACACAGTTTGAGCACAAAAATATACGCAATTATATCTACACCTGTTTTAGACTACTTTTTACAAAACAGAAGGCTGATAAAGCATTATATATAACACCACAGAGGTATCGCCACGGGTGGCCGAGATCGTTAAGTCTCGGACTCGTGAGCGGGAGGTCTGGGTTCGAATACCGCCAGGACCGTCCTTCCTGACTGAGGTTTTTTCCAGGTTTTCCTCAGTCCTCATACATGGCAAATGCCGGAGAGGTACCCTAAACTTAGGCCTGGAACGATTCCTTCCTTAAAAATAAATCCTTTCCCAATTTATCATTTCATCTCATGCATCATCAGTGTCCATCACCTGTGGTGCCTCTGTAGCAAAAACGGGCGTTAAACACCATTCATTCATTAACACAGAGGTATTACAATAGGCATATAATAAGAAAACGAAAATTTTAAAAGTATATTGACGTTTTTACACAAGATTTGTAAATCATTTTATGTAAATGCCATAATGCACCGGAATGGTACCATAGACAACCGAAGCTACAAACAGTAGTACCACACGTTATCTTCAAAATAGCCGGAATTAAATGAAATAGCAATTAAAATAATGTGTTAATTATTAGAAAAATATTTTTGTAGCTACAGGCTATAAAAAGTACCTAAATAACTTTCCCAGTAGGTGTAAAATTTAAAAATTGTTAAGAGGTCTCGTCTGCTCGCGTATCCTTCTGAATTACTATGGAAACGGGGCAATCAATTAATGACACACTTTATCCTACTCTAGATGCTGCCCATGTCCATTTCTCAGTTTTACTTGCTATCTCGGAGCATAAAACAAGCGATGCGCTAGGGTCGCAATTGCAGCCTTATTCGCTCTGACGGGATTGGTTTGTACCAGAGGATACAGATGCAAGAACCTAACGTACTATTTCTGCTGCACCTGAAAAGCCGGCCCTGGAACTAATAGGAATGTAGCGCATTAAAACACAATAATATGCCCATGGAAAGTTTTTATTTACATATGGTTCAAAGTTTATTTGCAACTTCCTAGATTCTTTTCCGTTATATTTAAATAATACTAGAACGAAATATAAGTTGTTTCTTTTGCGGATGGTTCGCAAATGTGCTTTCTGATTTCATTAGAATTTGTATTTAACTTCAACATTTTTCATTTGGCATTGCTGTCTGTGATTAAATATTTTACCCATTCATTCTTCTTTATCTTACTCTGTTTTCCTTGTTTCATTTTTAGTTTCTATGTGTTTTGAGTAGTTCTGTGACTTTTAGGGGGGGGAAGATTTGCATTTTATCTTTTTTCCTGTTATTTCCTTGAAAATAATTAATTACAGCTAAGTTAGGATGTCGTGAAAAACACTTGGTGTCCATCAACATGTTTCAGAAGGAATAGAATATTTTCTTCCCATCTGGTTCGTGACATCGTCTGTAAACTTTTGTTTTGTTCCAGGAGCTAAATTGTGTTCGGAAGTCGTTTTTTATTACTATGTGTCGCAACATTTTAACGCACTGAGAAGAATATTTTTGTTTCTTTTCCATTGATAAATAATGTTTAACTTTTTAATAAGCTGTTCTTTAGAGAGGAGTTTTCTTGCATTTTATATAGGATATTTTCGTACATTTCAGTACTACCAGAGCCCGGCAATTAGGCAAAATGTCTTTTTTTATTTGGGTGGATATATTTAAGAGTCTGATAGAAATGAACAAGTTTCCGTACATTGCTGTCTGTAGGGCTAATTTTTATTTTGCCTTTTCCTCTTCTTTATTATTATTATTTTTTTTTTGATCGTTATGGATTTTTTCTGCGATTATTTTAACTTTTAACAAACACATATAGAAGTCCAATACATTGAAGAAAAAAGTTATAAAAATTAAATGGCATGTTCGCCTCACAAAAACATTTATTGAAAATATTGTTATACATTTATTTCTTTTTAAACAGTCAAAAGCTTTCTCCTCCACCCATTTACTTAAGCTCTTTAAATAGCAGAAAATGTTATTAGTGAATGGAACGCACTGTTACCTCGGGCATAGAGTTCCAGGAATGGAAAGGATGAGGGAAGTACTGTAGTTTTGAATAGTTCTGACGAATGACTTTGTGTCGATCTGCGCGAGACAATTCTAGAAAAAATTTGATGAGGGCAATTTCTCCGCTGCATAAATGTAACAAACAATTACAAGCGAGAAAGATGAGAGCGGTACAGCTGTGCAATAAACCGTTCCTTCAACGTGTTCAATACGAAAGTAAGAGAGATACTAACCTGATTCTCCTTAAACGTATAAACAGAAAATAAAACTCGAACCATAAACCACTGCGCATCTTTTGTTCATTCGCCAGGACTATTCAAAACTACTTTACTTTGTCTTTATCAACATATCTATGATGTTTTGAAAGGCGAATGTTCTGTTGTGACTGGTATGAGTCCTTCCGAAATAGCTTGTTTTAAATATGCTCCAATCCTTCAATGGAAGTAGAACGTTCTTTTTCCATGATGAAAATTGTTCTGTCTGACAAGCGGCTGACTATGCCATTTGATACCTTGAAAGCATACCTCGTGTTGTTCGTAACGAAGAAAAGTTAGTTTAAGTACTTTAATTGTGTGGTAAAGAAATTATGAAGTATATTAAATGCCTATTTTCATTAATAAAAGTGATATTACTCTCAGTTTTCACGTTTAATAAATGTCTATTTTATGTTATGATGTCTTGTGTACCCTGTTTTATACATACACGAAGTTCTGTACTTTCTCTTGTATAACGCATTCAAAGGCTTTCTCAGAAAGTTAGATATTAAATATGCAGGGAGATGCAACGCTGTAATTATGTGGAATACCTCATTAAAGTGTCCAAGAAGTCTATTCCTCAGCGTTACAGTTAATACCAACCTTGTAGAGAAACTAATCCTTACATTTCTCTACTTGTCAAAGTTCGCTTGTCACAAGTGCATGAGGGTACGAAGATAAGGAACGACGTTCTCGGGTTTCTCATCTCAACAAAGGCGTCGGCACTGCAGTGATGTGACAGACACAAGGCGCATCGGAGCAAATAGGCCACCTTATAAGTATACCCGCTTCGCTAATGAAGTTACAGGACGAGACAGTATAAAATATCTGTGTCAGTCCGCCATGTGCCATAAAACTTACATGTGTGGTGAATAAAATACAAATACGTTCATTTAAGATTTGCCTGCCCTCTGTTATCAGGATTTATAATGAGTTCATTTACGTGAAAATCTGGGGATATGCTCAACTGGAAAGCTCAGATTAAGGTTGTATGCTACACCCATCCCGACAGGCGCGCTATGGTATTAAGTTGAATAATAACATTGAACGGAATAATGTACGTTTATCACTACAATTTTAAGCCAGTTATGCCATTATTTTATGACACAGTCTGTACTGTTTCTTATGAAGTTAGTCAAACGTAACTGTTAAACATAACTTTTTTCAAATATGTTAGAAAAATTCCTGTGGGTATGTAATTGTAAACCTTATTGCTTGTTCCCGTTTTAATCGATGGTTTGGCAACTTAAGGTAATCAGAAAATGTAAATCTAGCAAATCTAAGAAACTTATAACGCATCAATGTGAAAGTTGTATGAGTTGTTGTAGGTTTGGTTTATTTATGGACGCTCTTAAACATCTCAGGTCACCATTCAATTCAGGGCGTGAAACGACCGACAAATTTTGCTCAGAGGCCTTTTCTTTCAGGCTTGAGGTTCTTTATCGTGCCGCAAATGTACGACACGGGACCCATGACTTTACTTCCCTTCTGAAGGAAGCCATTCTTGTTATTTTTACGCCCGAAAAAAATCCATCGATACCTGGCAGGATTTGAAACCGCGATCTTGGGTTTAGAAGGCATGTGTGGTTTAAAAAAATGTATGAGAGAGTAAGATTACTTAACTAAAGATGTTCTGTAAATTTTAATTTTAATGCATTTTTCTCAGAATTGGCTTGTTGAAAATTTGCACACACATAATGTATGCAAATGTGAGGTGTGGTAACTAGAAGTATTTAAATATCCTATTAATTGACAGAAATAGAAAATTAAAAGTATTTTATCATTTTTTTTCAAAATTTTAAAATTAATTTCATTTCAAGCAACTAGCATAGATATATTATTCTAATTCCCAGAATAGCAAGTTGTCTGCAGTTTTAAGTTTAAAAAAATCCAATTCCACCTATAGTTTATAAGAAAAATACATAATTATATCACATTGTTTTCAGTTTTTCACAAGATTTTATTTTGGTTAAAAAGCTTTAAAAAACTTTTTATATGCATTAGAGTACTAAAATTTATAGAGCATCTTTATTTAATTTTTCTAAATATCTCTCAAAAGTTTAATCTTGATAGCTTTAAATCTTTCTGAAATACAGTGTAAAATGCACACTGGTGCATCATTTGCTAGATTTGCACTTCCTGGTTACCTTAGGCCTCTCTGCAGTTATGCCGGATATCAGTTATAACTGAATTACACACTTAATAGGACTTAATTCCTAAAACTGAACGAAAGTAAACAATTAAAGAAGAATAAATATTAATTTTTATTAAAAGCCAATTATATTTTATTGATGTCGAGTGAATCAATACAACCCACTTTTTAAATATTCTGTATAGGTGATTTTTCCCAAATTATATCCCGTATATTGAAGAGTTCTTCAATAAAAGGATTATCGTCATTTTGTACAGGCAAACTTTTTCTCGCTGAAAATTTACTTAATGCGTAATGTACACGTGGTACCAGTTTCATTGTTTTCAAATCCAGTTCCATCTATGAGAGGTGTGGAAGTTGTAACATGTTCAGTTCCACCTACAGCAAAAAGGAAAAGGTACCCGGCTAACAATATGCTGCTCTCGCCTATGAAATGTTACAGGAGGCCTCGGAGACAGTTTGTGCTTTAGCGGAAGAATACATCGTTGATTAACGTTAATAAATGTTTAAATTTTCACTTTAGGCCACCTGCATATTGGTAACTGAAAACTTGGATATGAGAGGTGTCTGTGATCGGTGGGTTCCAAGACTGCTAATTCTCGAGCAGAAGGATTTTTGCGTGTAAGTTTGCAAGTACTTGAAGATGATGTTACAGAAAGATGAGGCAGTTTTATTTGTTCATTTTTTATTTTATTTTATTTTATTTATTTATTTATTTATTTTTTGTAGGCTATCTATCACTGCTGATGAAACTTTTCTACCTCCTTTCGATCTTCAGAGAAACAACAAAGCTCTGTGTGTACATCTCAATCATCACCAACACCAACACCCAAGGAAGCAAACATGTCTACTTCTGCTCGGAAAGTTACGTTCATCACAAAAACTACAGCTACGGTGGTCGAGATCGTTAAGGCGCGAACTCATGTGCGGGAGGGCTGAGGTTCGATTCCCACCAGGATCTTCCTCTCTGACTTAGGTTTTTTTTTCCAAATTTTCCTCAGTCATAAATGGCAAATGCCGGGGAGGTAAACTTAAGCCTGGAACACTTAAAGAAAATCCTTCCCCAATACATCATCTCATCTCGTGTATCACCAGTGTTCACTGCCTGTGATGCCCGAGTAGTTAAAACGGGAGTTAAAACGCTATTTTTTTTTTTAAAAAAAATCCCAAAACTTGAAAAACCGATTTGCAGCAATAATTATAGTTGCTCCTGTAAATTAAGCTCCTGTATCTACATCTATTCTTACTTGAATATATGATTTTTTTTTTAATTGTGTTAAACGTCCGTTTTACTACTAAGGTACCACAGGCGATGGACACTGATGATACATGAAATGATATATTGGGAGAGGGTTTTTTTTAAGGAAGGAAACATTCCAGGTGTAAGTTTAGGGTACCTCACCGGCATTTGCCACCTGTGAGGACTGAGGAAAACCTGGAAAAAACGTAAGTAGGGAGGACGGTCCTGGTGGGATTCGAACCCCAGACCTCACGCTCAAGAGTCCGCGCCTTTATGACCTCGGCCACCCGTGGCGGTGATTATATGATGAGCTCCTACTGTGTTTTATGTGCATGTCGTACTTGCACATGAAAGCATTTCAAGCGCAATAGTTCACATTTAGGTGCAACAAGAAGTATGCTGAACCATGATAATACACGGCCGCATATCGCAAAAGTTGTCGCTGAATATCTCACAAAAAGTTTGTCTTTCATCTTCTCTATAGTCTAGATTTAGTTCCATGTGCCTTTTTTTTACTTTTCCCCGAATTGGGGGAAGAGGAAACCACCTTCGTGGGAGCTGCGGGCGATTCTGAAGGACCTGTCAAAAATGGTTTCCAGGATGACTTTGAAGACTGACAGAAACGCTGGGACAGGTGTATTGCATTCAATGGGGAATACTTGGAGAAATAGCATAAAAAACATGAGAACGAGTAAATGTAATGTCAAAAAATTTAATTCTTTATTGAAAAGCCCGTATATGTTTATAAAATCTTGATTTTTATATCGAGAAATAGAAACGAAAGTATTTGATTGATTTATTCATTTGTTTTATTTACGGACGCTCTTTAACATCTCAGGTCATCAGCGTTCCATTCAATTCAGGGCGTGAAACTGCCGACAAATTTTGCTCAGAGACCTCTCTTTCAGGCTTGAGGTTCTTTATCGTGCCGTAAATGGAGGACACGGGCTTTTCTTTTCTTCCGAAGGAAGCCATACTTGTTATTTTTACGCCCGAAAAAAAGTCATCGATCCTGGATGGGTTTGAACCCGCGATCTTGGGTTTAGAAGGCAAGTATGGTTACCACTACATCACCAGGACCGACGAAAGTATTTGAGATAATGGTGAACACTAAATAAGTAATGTACTGTTTATTGATTTTGCTATTATTCTGATATTTGTTTTCTTAATAATGCCCCTAATGTCACAGCAATGTGCAAGTCGTGATTGTTGGAAAATGCTGCCCTGAGACTTTGCATGATCTCCTTGAAAGAGAACCTAGTCAGAATGGGGAATTCCCTAAGTGGTGCTAACACTCTCCTCTTCATTTTGTCGTCCGGCTAATGTAGAAGGATTATGAACTATTACCCCAGTTGTGCTAAAGTTGCGAGTTTTCTCCATTATGTTCAGGCTTTATAAGCTGTTCTAATGTGATAATATACCGCACTTCGTGCTTGACGTATATTAATATCAGGCAGATTTTGGAAGGGAAGCGATTTTAAACTGCCCACGTGTTCATAATTTTACCAGCAAAGGATTTACTTTGGCACATCTGCCTATCTTCTTAGGGATATTTAGCTTTAGGAAACAATGCCCAGCTTAGCTTACATCTCCTGCCTCATAAATATCAAAATAATTTCCATAACAGATTTACGTAGGTTTTGTAATATTTATTCCTTGTTAATACAAAGATTACTCTGATAAATGTAGGAATGAAAGCATTAAGGTTGTAGAAGAGATTTTTGACCATTTCTTCTTTACAAAGTGTTGTATATCTCTAAACACTTGTCGGTCCTAGTGGTGTTGCTTCCTACGTATGCCAGGACCGATGGATTTTTTCGGGTGTAAAAACCCTTAAGTATGGCTTCCTTCGGGAGGGAAGTTAAGTGGGTCTCTTGTCGTATTTTTACGGCACGATAAAGAACCTCTAGCCCGATAAAAGAGGTCTGTGAGTGAAATTTGTCGGACATTTCATACCCTGATTTGAATGAGACGCTGATGACCTGGGATGTTAAAGAGCGTCCGTAAAATTTCCCATATCAAAAAGAAAAATAACTATAAACACTGAATGGTAAATACCTTGTTTCTTTCGAAATGCTACTTTTCATATATCTATGTTGCAAAGTTTCCAATAAATTTACACAAATGTTTGCTATAAGTGGGTCAGACTGGATTAAGATGAATTTGTCTCATTCTTTTTTGAGCGGAATCATGGACGCACATACTGACATATAAATTTAAATGTACTGAAGAATAAAATAAAAGTACCCACTTGAGGTCGAGGGAGATTCACGCTTAGCTTTGTTGACAGGCAAGGAAGGGAGGAGAGATTGAGTAAATTTCTGATGAAGGGGAGACAGATTAGCTCTGAAATGACTGATACAATCGGGGAGGTGCTCGTGGAAAGTAATTTGATTGAATTCAGCTGAGAAAGTATCATTCCGAACGTGAATTATTTCTATTTTTTATTTATTTAAAAGTATTTAATAGATTTATTATGCTGTTGAATTCATGTTTCCTTTAAGTTGAATGTGAAGTATATAATATCTTGTATTAAATAAAATAACCTACTGTATTATAAAAGCACGTACGGTTCTTAGATAAATATTTAATGATCTTGAGATAGCGAAAGACGAGTTTTGGATATAAATTTTTTCGTTGACACTACTTTGTACATAAACATATAAATATTTATATGTGTAGATTTTGGAAAAGAAACAAAAACAAGGCGATCGTTCTTCCGAATTTCATTAAAGATGGCAGAAGGGACTTCAAGAATACAGCAGGATGAATTTCCAAGACACAGGACACATTTATTATGTTAACACGAGGGTATAAATTTACTTTCTTTTCGTTCCATTTACAAAATATTATACTTCATTTTTCACAGCTACTACAGGCTAAACAAAAATTGAATTCCGCAGTTCGTTATTATGGATAAAATATCTGCATTAATATTTCATTCCCTCTCCAAACACCAGCAGCAGAAAATGTTATCCCCCCCCCCCCCAAATACTAATAACTTACAGTTTGAACACGTACCATTTAACTTCTTCGAATAACTATTTTAATATTTCTGCTTGCCTGCACCGTTGCAAACCTATGAACAAAGAGGTAGGAAGGAGAGGGAATTCGTGAAAAGGGAACCTAATGCGGAAATCATCATAATCGGCTTATTGGAGTTGAAAAAGCGATGCTTCCAAAGCAGTTAAAAAGCAATGTGCACACCGTGGGTGCAAGGCATTAGAATCAGTTTGTATGGAGAGGCGGAGAAGGTTTTGGAAAAGGGAGCAGTTTGCTATCCATGAACCCAAATGTGTCTAACAGACGATCTTTTAATTGCCTTTCAACCCATGCCGTTCTTCTTGACTGTCTACAGAAAGATGAAAATAAATTAAAATATCCTTATGTGTAGCTATAATTAAATCAATTTTCAGTTGCAGTAGAAGGAACACAGTACTAAGAATCAATTGTTAATTTCGTCGAAGACTACGGGACAAACATAAGCTTAGGGATTAACGTTGTCCAGAAATTCAGGCATTTATTTTGGTTAAATTAAGCAGACACAAAGGCACTTAAAATGCTGAAAACAGACATTTATTAAAAGTGAAAGCAGATAGTAATATCATCCATCATCAATAAAAATAGGTATTTAAGATACTTAATAATTTAATTAGAAATTATCAACTGTAATAGTCAGCCCCTTGTCAAAGAGAACATTTTTCATCGTGAAAAAAGAACGTTCTACTTCCACTGAAGTGACTGGGGCATATTTAAAACAAGCTATTTCGGAAGAACTGATACCAGTTACAACAGAACATCCACCTTTCAGGACCTCATGGAAATGTTGATCAAGAAAAAGCAAAATAGTTTTGAATAGTCCTGGTGAATGAACAAAAGATGCGCAGTGGTTTCTGATCCAGTTCATTATCTGTTTATGCGTTAATAGGGGAATCAGGTTTGTATCTCTCTTACTTCTGTACTGAACACATTGTAGGGACGGTTTATTGCACAGCTGTACTGCTCTCATCTTTCTCGCTTGCAATTGTTTGTTACATTTATGCAGCAGAGAAGTTACCTTAATCAAAATTTCCCTAGAATTGTCTCGCGTAAATCGATACAAGATCATTTGCCAAGACTATTCAAAACTACAATGCTTCCCTCATCCTCTCTGCTCCTGGTATTCGTATGTCCGAAGTAACCGTGCGTTCCTTTCACTAATGAAGGTTCTGCTATTTAAAGGGCTTAAGTGAATGGGTTGAGGAGGAAGTTATTTGACTGATTGAAAAGAAATAAATGTATAATAATATTTTCAGTCCATATTTTTGTGATGTGAACATGCCATTTAATTTTTATAACTTTTTGCTCTTCGATATATTAAAATTCTTTGTGTGCTTTTTAAATAATATCAGAAAAAATCTGTAACATTAAAATAGAGGAGGAAAGCAAAATAAAAACTGGTCCTAACGACCCCAGACATTTCTAAACATGTTTATTTCTATCTCACTCTTAAATATATCCAGTCAGAGAGAAGTCATTTTGCCTGATGGTGTAATGTTCAGATTGCAGTTTATTGCTTCAATTCTCAAAACTTTGTGTCTCGTATGAGTGTGTTAGAACATTTAGTTTTATTTTTGGGTGTTTTCCATAGTGTGAGCAGCGAAGTTTTTTCTACGAAGTATATGAAAGTAACATACAGTTAGTTATTCTTCCAAATGAACCCATCAGCATTGTAAAACTTCTCTCCTGTTATCTGCGACCGTAGGTCCATAAGTTTCCGGCCTCGCCGATAAGAATTATTGCTTTCACAAAATCTTTATCTGGTGTCGTACCTTATCTGTTAAGTAAATAATTGCAGCTGTAACTTCCGCTGCGCTGTTAACTTGTTCAGATAGAGTTCCATAAAGAAGGCTATGTGCAGAAGATTGTGACATGTTCAAAAGGCAATATCAAACTGTTATTAAGTTCTTCATAAAAGAAGGGCTTACTCCAAAAAAAAAAAAAAAAAATTAAACAGCAATTGGACGGTGTATATATAGAAGCATTCCCCTCATATTCTACCGTAAAAGAATGGGCCAAACTTTTTCGAATGGGTAGAGAAAACATTGAAGACGAAGAGCGTGCAGATCGGCCCTTGGAGATGCTCACTTCTGAAAACATCGCTCTTGTGGAAGTAGAAATTATGGAAGACTGGCAACTCAAAGTTACAGAAATAGCAGCAAGGTTTGACCTTTCTAAAACAACAATACTTCGCACTATTCAAGAACATTTAAACATGAATAAGGTTAGTGCAAGATGGGTGCATAGATTTCTTCCCTCAGTCCAAAAGCAGCAACGAGTTATCTGTTGTAAGGCATTTTGGAACTCTGCCGTGGCAACGAGAGAGAAGTTCGGCAAACCATTGTTACAGGAGATGAAACTATAGTCCTCTATTATGATTCCTTGTCCAAAAGAGAATCAGTGGAGTGGCGTAAACCTGGAAGCGAGGAAATCTGAGTGGTGGTATACGCTTTCTTCACGAAAATACGCCTGTGAACACAGCTCTTGTTGCTGTGAATATGTGAAGAAATGTGACTTTAAGAAGATCGACCATCCACCTTACAGCCCAGATCTAGCCCCAAGTGGCTATTTCCTCTTTCCAGAACTCAAGAAGGACCTTAGAGGAAGGAAACTGACGAAGAAGTGGTGGATGGTGTTTATGCTCATTTAGTAGACAAACTTTCTGACTATTTGGGGGGGGGGGGCTAACATATTAATTCAAAGATGAAGAAAGGGTAACTATATTGAAAAGTGAAACTTGCTTTTTGTCTTTATCATACCTAGAAATTGGTTAGGCCGGAAACTTAAGGACCCCTACGCTCGTAAGTCCTCGATCCGCCGATAATTTGTATTAGTTGGGTGAATTATCTTGGAGCACAGCCGCCACGTTCCACATATTAGCCCTTCATTCCCGTCAGCTGTGCGTATAATGTTTTGCCTCATCAATGCACTTTTTAATGCATCTGTTCATTTCCTTACTTAATATGTTTTATGATTTCATGTTACATTTCCCACGGGAAATGGGACGCTAGTGTTGTAAACATTTTATCAGCTGCAGTGCTAACTTTCTGCTTATATTTAGACATATATCCGATGGGAAGCATCATGTGTTACAATCGAAGATTAATAGATTTTATCGTTGCCAACACAGATGGTTTTAGCTTGTTGGTTTTTACAGTAATGCATATAAAGTTTAATTCATTCCTCTGTTTGTGATTTTGAATTATAAAATGAAATTTTAGAGCATAACAATAATTCTTAGCACTCCTGTTGAACACGGTGCCAGTTTTGAAGTTTTCTAGTTCTGTCCGAATATATATTAGATTTGACTTGATAGTATTAGATTAAACAATTTTACCCTCATTTTTTCCTCCTCAAATGGTTTATGTACCGTGAAAATGGTATAATAACATAAAACAATACTATGAGAGGTATTCAAAAATGATTTTGTACCTTAAGGAACTTGGTTCAAAGCACATGAAATCTCTCAATGTATTCCCCATCAACGTCAGTGCATCGTTTTCATCTTCCTGGTAGCTGCATTATTGCTCGTGAAATCACTTTTTGGAAGTACTGTGCCAATCTGCAGGCCTCTGTGTGAATTTCCTCGTCTCTGCCCATTTTTTTTTTTTTTTAAGAGGTTTTAGCCGAAACGAACTCGTATTTTGCAGAGCTATGAAATCGTTTTTATGGTTGGGATAAACAAAGTAGATAATTGCTGAAATAAGTGCATAGATTTTAAAGGAGATTATGTTAATAAATTAATTTTTTTTTTTTTTAAATTTGCACAAGCTTACCGAGCAGCCCGTGTATTTTTCACAGTTACTAAAATGGCGTTGTACTGAAGTTACAATGCTATTAGTCTTAGTGTATCTACGAGGGAAAATCAAAAAGTAATCCTGTAAAAATTTTACAGCCAAATGAAAATATAGTTACAAAAACTGAAATATCGATTTGGAAGGTTCCACATTACTCTACTTTTCTACATAGCATGCATACATTTGTCCCACCGCGGTACCAGTTTTTCGATACTCTTGCGTTAGAAATCGTTCAACTGGACACGCAACTAAGGACGCACGGATGTCACAGTTCTCGTTATCGCTGCTCTAGTGTGTGACGGCTTCAGTCAATCTTGGTCAATCAGGTGAAGGATTGTATGCTGGATACTTGAGAATTTCCCAATGTCAATAACTGACTTTTTGAGTCACGGATGCAGCCACATGGATTTATTGTTGATTCGTTTTATTTACGGACGCTCTGTAACATCTCAGGTCTTCAGCGTCCCATTCAACTCAGGGCGTAAAAAGGCCGACAAATTTTGCTCAGAGGCCTCTTCTTACAGGCTTGAGGTTCTTTATCGTGCCGTAAATGTACGACACGCGACCCACGGCTTTACTTCCCTTCCGAAGGAAATCATACTTACGATTTTTACACGCGAAAAATGCATCGATCCTCCTGCACAGTCACATGGAGACGAGCTTTGTCATGAGGAATGATGATGTTTAATGCCCCTTTTTACTACTGAGGCATCACAGGAGGTGGGATACATGATACGTACACTGGGAAAGGATTTTTTTAAGGTGGGAACCGTTTCAGGACTAAGTTTAAGGTATCTTTCCGGCATTTGCCAATTATATGGACTGGGGAAAACCTCAGTCAAAATGAATCGGGTGAGAATCGAACCCCAGACTTCCTGTTCACGAGTCCGGCCACCCTTACTGGTAGCGGGGAATGATTATGTCCTCCAGAGATCTTGTTGGAAGTTTACGGTTTAGACGATATAGTGCCAAAATATGCAGCAGCATTTTACCGCAAAACCAGTAAAAACGATACCTTGGATGCCCCCCCCCCAAAAAAAAATGGTAAGCAATACCTTTCTTAGCTGACGCGGTTGTGCTGAATTGTTGGCTGATGGCGAGTTTTGTGTGTTTCCATACCATCCTATGTCGATTTCGTACGAGTGTAATGAAACGCCCACGGCGAGGAATGCCCTATGGTAGCGAAGAGTCGGTCCTGGTGTGTAGGGGTAATCATACTTGGCCTCCTAAACCCAAGATTGCGGGTTAGACCCCGGCCAGGACCGGTAAATTTTTTTCGATTTTAAAAATCCTAAGTATGGCTTCCTTCGGAAGGGAAGTAAAGTCGTGGATTCCGTGTCGTACATTTACGGCCAGAACGGAGTTCATGGAAGACATTTACACACCCTGTGCTAAACTTTGCACAGCAGTTAACAGGCTTTCGTCATGCACATGTTGCCATAACCCACGATAGATTTCAGGTGGTTTCTCTCCCTTTGACCACAGAAACCGAATCACACTCCGCAGCTCAACTGTGACAAACGTCAGTCATTTTGAAACAACTGCCTCTCGGTTGCAATCCACCGCCACGGGTGGCCGAGGTCGTTAAGGCGCGGACTCGCAAGTGGCAGGTCTGGGGTTCGAATTCCGTCAGGACCGTCCTTCCTGACTGAGGTTTTTTCCAGGTTTTCCTTAGTCCTCATAAATGGCAAATGCCCGGGAGGTACCTAAACTTAATACTGGAGCGTTTCCTTCCTAAAATAAAAATATCTTTTCTCAATTACTTTTTGATTTTCGCTCGTAGTTAAAAAGTGACGATACCGAAAAAAATAGGGTTAACATTTTTGTGTTTTCTTTCTCAGACCAAGAACTTCCCAAACAACTGGCATAATTTTGTTTTCTTTTGAAATATCGCAAATATTCTGACGCACTGGTGTTTTTCCACATTGCAGGTACAACTGCATTTCACTTCAGGTAGGCTAACATTTCTGGGTCAGAGTAACATTTGAATAATACAACGGGACCGAGGAGCGCATTCCCTTACCTTTGCTGCTAACTTTCAAAATGCAGAGCTCAGGGGTCATTTCCGAGTGAGAGAGAAGACAGGTTGCCTTGTCCACAGCTCTGTGCTCAAGGAGACTATCTAATTACTGCACATTATTCACGACATTCCAGCTGACTTCAGTTTCTGAAGCGAGCGCTTCCTAATCGAACTTCATTTGTCATGCTTGGACCAGCATTTTTACTGAACGTCGATAATTTCCTGTCATAATGGGGTATTGGCAGCTTTTTCTTTCCTTAATGTCACTTCGTACTTTTACTGAATTTCTGCTCTGAACTTATTGCAATGTCGTTTGGGTATAGTACCGAAATTATGACAAATTTTCGACCCTGTAACAGAAATAACGAAAGTTAATGATGTGAAATAGGAGAGCAAAAAAAATCGTAGAAGGGAAAGACCACAGATGTGATGGGACCCAATAGAGAGTATACAAAAACGATAACGGACAACATTTGATAATTCTGCGCCTTTAATGACCAAAGAATTGCCAATACTTGCTACTCACATGTAGATATCCATAAGTTTACATGGTCTGAACGAGGAAGAAGATCAGTGATTGATCATATTGTGGCAAATAGGAAAATAAGGACATACTTTCAAGATAAAAGAGTATTTAAAGGAACTGAAGCTGATACGAATCATTTTTAGTTCCTTCAAAGGTTAATATACCGAAGAAATATTGAAAAAAGAAAACGCTGCGCTGCGCTGCGTAAACAAAGGAAACTCTTTAGTTAATTCATTAACTTTAAAAATGAATATAAAATCCAAATTAATAGCCTTAGGAAAAAAAATTGGAATTCTTGCAATCCATAAGTATTACAAAAGAGAAACCACATTTTAGAAGCATTATTACTATTGAGATTAAACCACAAAAAGTAATGGTAAATTATTAATTAAAGGAAATATATTACCTCTGATACACAAACCTATACTGTGTGGGCATTTTAAATATTTTTAAATGTGACCATGTTTATGGACCTTTATGAACCATTGGTATCATCTTTACATTCACTAAAGTAGAGAGAATTAACAGAAAGTTTCGAGTTACATTGTGTATTTAAGAAGAAGTTTGTGTGCCTCAATAAAACAAAAACATGTTACTATTTAAAAAAAATGCCATCATATTAAGCAAATATACACAATCACATAATATAACATCGAAAGCTCCACCGACTTTCAGTTGCTCTGAAAATTTAAATTTTAATGTTATTGTATTAAAAAACAGGTAATGCAAACGTTTTCTGTATGTTATTACAGATCGCTCTTATATATAAACATAATTCTAACATACATATTAGATTAATATTTCAAGTTGCTATCTTTATGACAACGGATTGTCAAATATAAAACATATGCATCGTTATAAATACAGTTTATATGCTGAGTTGATTTGTCTTTTATTTTGAAATAATTCAGAGAGAATTAAATGCTAAAACACTTTGAAAGTTCTGTTTTTAAGTATATTCTTACTGCTAATAGTTTCCTTAATTTTCATAAATTTTTCTTATTTTGTTTAAATGATATATACCGAGCAAAAAAAAATTATTGGTGTCACTGGAGCGATATTTAAATTTTGGGTTTCAGGTAAAGCAACATTTACAAAAAAAAATGATTTCACTGATTTTCAGAAAATATGTTTCTTGTTTTATTTCAATGGTATATTGTAAAACTATTGCCTGTTACCTGTCAAATTGTCATATTTTAAGAATTAGGCCCCAGAAGTTGAGATGTCAAATTCCTTCCTTTTTCTTTCTCATCTCCGTCAGTATTCCTTCATTATCTGGCTCGCCGTGGCCGGGCCGGGTTTAGTAAATCATACAGTTTCATCTTATACTTTTCACCATTTAAGCTACAACCATACCAGTATATCTTAGGAACTGAAATATTCTCATAAAATACTTGACACTTTATTTGTTAAAGACTAATGCTGTTTCTTCAAATGCAGCAAGTTAAGTTGGTCTTACTTCCCGACCTACTAACTCCAGTTAGAGTCGTACTCTGTGTTACCTTGTTTCATATAAATTAAAACATCAAACCAGCAAATTACGGTTAATTACTTTAAAGGCGAAGAGGCAAGCTCTTACCCAATAAAGTGACTGAGGTTTGGGGTGACGCTCTCCAGACGGTGTTAATTCCAACCGTCCGTTACACGTTCAATAATTTTATTTCTGGAGCTGGGGCAAAACGGAGAGAAGAAAATAAAACTCTCTTTGATGTTACTACCAACAAACTACCCCGTTTCACCAGTTTACCAGTTAGTATTACGAAAAGAACATGTTGATTATCTCTAAGAAATTTAATTAACATCGTTTAAGAATAATGTGCAAATTAATAAGATACATGTAAATCAGTTAAAGAAGTCAAAGATAAGTAATACTGCTATAAAGATCTTCTCAAAGCTTAATTACAAGCAATGCGATAAATACAGTTAGTTAAAAAAATTCTGGAGGCTTTTTTCAAGTGTTGGTAACAATTAAATGCGCAACGAATAAAGTTAAGGCGGGTACAAATTGTTACTGAGAGACTGTTAACCTGGTAGGCTCAATTTTTCCTGGTGTTACTAGTTTTGCCAATTAGCTGTTTTATAACAATATCTTATGTTTTTTAGTGAAAGTGTGTGTGTTTTAACGCTCTAGTGGTTCAATTTTTTTCCCAATGAAACTCAAAATACAGTTGAAATTAAATATTTTTTTTTGAAAATCAGCGAAAACAGGCTATTATGAGTGGGGGGGGGTTTACCTGAAATCCAAATTTAAAAAAAAATGGCAACGAAACTCAGAATACACCATTTAAATGAAATTAAAAAAAATAGTTTTTGAAAGTAAGGGACCATTAGGAGTGGGGCATATCTGAAATCCAAATTTTTGTAATCGTTGAGGACATCGATTAAAGTCACCCGGGGGGCAAAATGTGGCATATGGGGGGATTAACAATTCGGTATTTCCGCCAAGCGATAAACTCGTTGGTGACATGAGAAAGCGCATGCGCATGGATGACCTACCCTTACAGATATTGGCCGTCCTTAGCACCGAACGACAGCGGAAAAAGTCGAATTCCAGGGAGTGGCGACAAATCTTAAGCGGGAGTGTATGCACCCCAACAACCTTGATAGTGTAAAGTGTACAATAAAAACAGGCAATCGCACGTCTAAAATTAACTACTTTAAATGTTAATTACATTTCGTTTTAGTTGTTATACAGCTAATTGCAAATGGAAATGTTATAACAAGCAAATAAAATAATGCTACGGGGAAAGCATTTATATCGTACTTTTAAGCCTGAAAGTTATATTTTCTTTTTATTCAATTTGTTGAGGATTTCGCTTAGTTATATGGTTCCTGAGTGACAGATATATATACTGATCTAGTTGGCAAATTCATTACCTATTATACAAAACATGACTTTCTTCAATATCACAAGAATACTGAACGCTAACATAAATATTCTCAAATTGATATTAAACTTAAAACATTTAGCTCATCTACAATCTACAAGACCTCAGGATGGTCGCACTGATATGTGTACACTGCTTCCAGAATATGTCCTTACCGCACGTACGGATGTTTACGTCTCGGCAGTTGAACATGTCATATCCTGCCGAACCTGTACTCCGCCTTGATCATTTTGTTGGAACCACGCTTACCCGGAAAGAATACCCATTCATGTGTAGGATTTCGCCTAATTTGTATATGAAACAGGAAAGATCAATATCAGTCATAAGTCGTACTTGAAATTCGCTTAACCTAACTTTTTCATTAATCTGAAATACTGAATTATTTTGTATACAATTTTCACTTTCGTCATTATCACCACTTTCGCTAATACTTCGCATATCTAGGTCATCTAATTCCCGAAACAAATAAAAAGACATTAAAATTGGCGCTAGTATTTGAAGTTATTAATATTTCTACACTTGCAGAGAAATCTATACAAGTTACTTGTGCACGGTTAATACTAATACTTCCTTGGAACAAAAACCTGTAAACTTGTAAGAATGAAGTTGTAATGAAGTACAAGTGTAGCAGAAATTTTCTAGAACAGAATTTTACTAATAACTACAAGTTACAAGTCCGTACACTTGTAATGTATTAGACCGGTGGTTTCCAAACTTTTTAGGTCAATGAAAAAGTTTATCACGAAGCACTAATTTTCATCAACCAGTTTAACACCAAGTGGCCGAGATCGTTATGGAGCGGATCGTGAAGGGGAGGTCTGGGGTTCGATTCCCATCAAGACATCCTCCTGACAGGGTTTTTTAGGTTTTCCTCAGTCCTCATAAATGGCAAATGCCGGGAAGGTACCCTAAACTTAGGTCTGGAACGTTTCCTATCTTAAAAAATGATACTCCTTTCCCAGTTTATCATTTGATTTCATGTACCATCAATGTCCACCGTTTGTGGTGCCTTAGTATTAAAAACGAGCTTAGAACACTATTAAAAAAAACTACCACTTACATGACCAAACTATTTGAGTTGAGGATACAAGACAAACATTCAGAATTAAGAGCTCCAGGCATGTGAAATGCTGTATTAGTTTATTTCATTACAAAACATATTTTCAACTATAATTTCTCTAAATACATTACAAAACAAACAGGTACATTTTAAGGGAACATATTTTAAAACGAACTAAAAGCAACTACTATAAATCTTTAATATATATAAAGTAACACTATTAACTGTGTAACAAATTAACAGTAATTATAACATTAGAAAGGATAAAACACTAAGAGAAAGTCACAGTTGAAATCGCTATATCTCGAACTACTAAGTGTTCTTCTATGGCAAGAAGACAAGTTATAATTATAACTGTTATAATTACTATATAGAATACTGGATCTGGCACAAAAATAATTTTTAATGTTGCAAAACCAAAAATGTTATTTACGACCATAAAAGAACTACTCTAATGATAAGGGTGATGGGATTGAATTGATTAACATAACTTGGCTATATATGGTTGAATTTGGGACAGCTGGAGCCGAATATCTGACTCTGCATTGAGACGAGAGCTGTGATTTGTTTTGTTTTAGTACCTGCATAAGCAGAGAATCCTGATTCACATAAATAAGTGGTTGCAAAGGGCAAAGGGATGGTTTTAGATTTATCAGGCAAAACTTTAAATTCGTCTTTTAACTTACACCAAAATTCAGATAGTGGTTTCATATTTGAAAAAGTATCTTTTATCACAGAATCTGGTGTCAAAGCAATAAAGCATTCATATTGCTGCTTTTTCAGAGAGGCTGACATTTTTGACACTGCAGAGAAAGTTTTATTTCATTTTTTCATGGAAATCTTACTGAAAATAACTGTTGGAACTATCAAGCAAACTTAGTAAGCGAACTTGAAACGCATTTAAGATAATGTTTTAATCTAGTTCCTCTATAAATTCGCTTACCATTGAGAAGCTGTCACTGATTCAGCCCAATTTTGATTTTCTTTTTGAATCCTTGCACTTTATCGCTATCTTGAAACACTGTTGTTACTTTTCCTTGAAGTGAGCGGCTTAAATTATTACTTTTCTGAAAAATATCACGTAAATATATCAACTTTATTAACCAGCATTCATCACATGACCTCTCTCCCAAAGCGAAGTCATTGTCAGTCAGAATCCAAGATCGCGGCTTTGACCCTAGCCAGGACCGATGTTTTTTTTTTTTTGGGGCGCAAAAATCCTAAGTTTGGCTTCCTTCGGAGGGGAAGTAAAGCCATGGGACCCATGTCGTACATTTACGGTACGAAAAAGAACCTCAAGCCTGAAAGAATAGGTCTTTGAGCAAAATTTGTCAGTCGTTTCACGCCCTGATTTGAATGGGACGCTGATGATCTGTGATGTTAAAAGAGCGTCCGTAAATAAACCCCCCCCCCGAAAGTCAGTCAGGTAGGTTCTGACTTCATCAAAGAACCGACTGAAACTTTTGCCTCGAGAGAGCCACTTTATTTCTGTGTGAAGAAGTAAAGATGTATGTAAATTCCCTATCATCACTCAACACTTTGAATAGCCTGCCATTCTTATGTCGTGATTTAATAAAATTAATTAATTTCACATTTTCGTCCAGTACTCATTTTAGGGGAGGTGGCATCTTCTTCACAGTGAAACGGTAGATTTCTACACCACGTACATCCCCAGGTTGTCACCTTAACTAGGTGAATATAAAATTATATGAATATTAAAGTAATATTTAAAAATGGCTAGCATAATATTTTAAGTCAGAAGTTGAAAATTAGCCCCTTCTAGAATTATACAACGCCGTCAGTTTGACGAGAATCAAAATCTTTTATCTGCAGGAAGAGCGGAAGAACGGCCATAAATGCAGACACCCACTTTCCTGCAAGATCCCCTGTGGCCATGAAAATAACTAGGTACCGTTAGTTGTAACTTGCACAAAGGAACTTTGATTTTCACCCTCAAGGAATGCTGTTACGCAAACTTCTGATAAACAAGAAACGGAAAACCGTTGAGGTATATTTTTCGTGCAAATAGAAGCTACCACCCCACCTCTAGCCACAGGGACCGCGAAAAACATACCAACCAGAAGATTGCGTAACACAAATTCATACACTACAGCCAATAGCAACATAGCATAATATTTTAAATAGTTGAACTAAAGTTAGGAAGCGTCGTCACAAACCGACCGACTGCCAAGATATAAATCTTTCGGATTGCGGCAGTCTGGGGGCAGTTTAGTTGGAGGCAGTTTGAAGGCAGTTGAGTCGTGAGAGTTTTGAGGGCAGTGGAATCGTGTACAATTCTGTGTGCAGCTTGCGAGTTGAGAATTGTGGTGGTAATCAAAGTTCCTTATTGTAATAGAACAATATTTAAAATCAACTTTAACCCTGAGTGTAGAACGGATGTTTAATAAAACTTTTTCCTACAACGAACTGATTATTTTTTCAAACTTGTCTACGGGACATAGGCCTATTCAAATTTTCTTCTACTCGTGAATTGGTTTTTCTTACCTTCCAAAAATCCCCATTTTGATGTCTCATATAGCCGGAGCAAGAGGAACAATAAGAAGATTTCCACAGCCAGCCGACCATCCTAAACCGACAACTTCTCACCTACTTCATCTCTCCACCCATAAATTAAGCATATCACATTAGGGCACATAACAAAATATAATTACCACTCTTAATTCCCTCCGCATATGACGCCCAACGTGTCCACTCCTTAATTACCTCCGCAACAGCAAGGGCAAGGCGGTGCATTCCTTCGATTTTTTGTTTAATTTTTGAGATAACACCAGACGTCGTTCTAGTCATGGCCTTCGCGCCGTCTGTGCACACTTCGACACAGTTATACCTGGGATGATTTCCGTTGTTACCCGCGGAAAGTGAAATCCACCTCAATTATTTCTACTCGAGTTTTACCGACACATGGAGGCACAAAACTTTACAATTTTAAGACCTGGTCATTGCTATTTCTTCAAGAGCAATAGGAAACGTTTCGCGGAACACAGTTTGGGAACCGCTGTATTACATCATACTTTTGTGGAACAGGCTCAGGATGATGTTATGAATGAACGGTCGATACAAAGCTGGTTCACGAAGTTTCAAGCAAGTAATGAAACCCTAGAAGATAACCTACATATAGGAAGACACAATGGATAACGAGGCTCTGTTAGTGATTATAATCATTACGGTACTGACGTAATAAAAGCTATCCGTTACAAAAGTTGTGTACGTTTCGAGTATGGTGATCCGTTCAGTGAAGCAGAAGTAGGTAACTCATTTAATGCTTAGGCGAATGCTGGGGTAGATATCTGATTAAATGACGCCACTAAAATCCAGCGAACCATCATCTAAGTGGCCAGGCTAGTGAAATTGTATCTAACATTTAATAGATCAATAGATATTAAATAAATACTAGGATCATTTAAAAAGTTCCCTGAATAACCTACAGATTGCAGCAGCAGTTCCGAAACAGCTTTGTTATGAAAGCCCTCCATCTTCCCTTTTTGCATGTATCGGTCAAGAATTGTAATAGCTATATCTGTTTGTTACAGTGTAGGCGTGTATACGGGAAAGGTGGCAAATATCGAACACCATGCGTTTTTTAAATACTTCGTAAAGAAGGATACAGATATCAGAAGCATTCTAGGGGGCTCTACACAATCATTTTCATCCAATTCTAAATGAACGACCGGGCCGTGAAAGCATGGAAGATAACCCACGAAGCGGACAACCAAAATCCGTTATAACAGAAATTATCGATAAGGTTTATGACATGCATCGCCGATTAAAGGTGGCGGAAATAGCTGAAGTTCTAGGAATTTCAAGAGATCACGTATTTCACATGTTGGAGGAAGAACTGTGTTTGGAAAAATCATCGGCAAGATGGATGCCGCGACTACTGAGTGCAAAGCTCTCAGCAACCGTTTTCAGAGACATCCCGCCTACTTTATGTGTAAATTAGTGACCAGTGATGAAACATGATTGTATTACTACGCACCTGAAACGAAAAGTAATGTAAACTATGGAAGTATCACGATTAAAGAGACCGTCACGGGTGGCCGAGGTCGCTAAGGCGGGGACTCGTGAGCAGGAGGTCTGCGGGTCGATTCCTATCATAACCTTCCTCCCTGAATGAAAAATTTCCAGGTTTTCTTCAGTCCTCATAAATGGCAAATGCCGGGAAGGTACTCTAAATTTAGGCCTGAAACGTTTCCTTCCTTTAAAAAAAATATTTCCCATTTTATCATTTCATCTCATGCATCATCAGTGTCCATCGGAGTAGTTAAAAAAAATTGCCGCTTCATTTTTGGGGATGGTAGCCAACGATCACTGAGACAAATTCTGTCCTGATTTGGAGTAGATGCCCTTTTCCTGCCTCTTCCTTTCACCTGGTCAACAATTCCTTTTATCTCTACTCTTGAAATGGTACACTGATGAAAACGTGTTCGAGTCTATGTCTCTAGTGTGTGAACAAATGAAGCAATGAGCAAGAATAGCACGTTTCTCTCCCGGCGTTAATTTCACTCTTTTGTCCAGCTTGTCTTCACAATGTCTCAACTAGAAATGGGTCTATATTGTATTTTAGCAATGTAGACAGAAAATGACCCAAGCAGTGCATATTGTCAGAAAAATGCGCTTGGAAGTCCAATAATAAAGAAGATAGTATTACAGAAGCAATAAGTGAGCAACAATGGATACCTAAGCTGTAAGTGAATCATTGTCAAATCGTAATTGTAAATGCGAAGGGCGGTGATGCAATAAAAAGTTCCACCATTGCAAGTAAAAAGTATTTCCGTCTTATCTAGTGGCACAACGCAATCACTGGAGTGTTAATGTAAAATAAATATATTTTTTTTATTTAAAACGCTGTTGAAGAAGTGTTGGTCAGTACATAAAATGCAAAACAGGGTCTACATTAGCTTATATTTGCGTTACGTGTTTGCAGACGAGCGTTGTTGTCACTGGACTCTGTTATCTTAGTTAGGCACCAAAATTGAAACTATCGGGATAACAAGGTAACCACGGGAGACCGCGAAACGGGTGTCCAGGTTACGTAATTATGCAGATGTCAGCAACCGCCGTTAATTACGACCTGTCGCTTTGCTTAATCCTTCTGCAACGGGTGATTAGTTCAATACTTGTCTCGCGTACATGTGGCGTTACTAGTGGTTTTATTAATAGGTTGCAGCAGAATTAATTATTACTACGAATATTTCCATGCGAGGGATAAACTTTGATTTTGTACTCAGCCCGATGCTGTATACACGGATCTTTGGTGCTTTAAATATTATATCTTTTTTGTTGTTGTTGTAATTTGTTTTGCTGAATTCAGAGATGCTGAAAAACGCAAAGATTTACAAAAATAGATTTATGCGGCAGAAACAATGATCCATTTTAAATCTTGTGCTATTGTTGGGCAGGACTTCTTAGAGAGCTGATGTTTGTATCATTGAGTAGTGCAGTTCAAAGCATTTTCTGTACGTCACATTACAGTACCTTGGCCGCTCGCTCCGCTGCACATACTTGGCAGTCAGTATGGGGTGCAGATTGGATGAACATGGTGCGTTTGTAATTGAAATGTAGTGACAGTGTCGTAAGAATGCAGCGTTTGTTTCGACAACATTTCGACATCGATCAGAATGGAAAGCCATTACGAGATGGGTCAGGCAGTTCATGACAACATCTGCTTCAAACAAGAAGCCACTTGGTAGGTAGCACTCCATGAACTTGGCTACAGTAAGAGCTGCTTTAGAGCAAAGTCCAACGCAATCAGTTCTCCAGCATTCGCAAGCCCTTAACGTAACGGATAGTAGTGTGTGTCGTTTGAATGCCGACGAATGATCGCGTTGGACTTTGCTCTTACTCTTGCCATGTTTATGGAGTATGAACCGCAGGTGACCTACCAGGTGGCTTCTTGTTTGTTGCCGAAACAAACGCTGCATTCTTACGACTCAATCACTACATTTGAAAAATGTTTCAATTGCAAACACACCATGTTCATTCGACATGCACTCCATACTGACTGTCAAGTAGTAGAGTGGTCAAGTTCATGTAATATGACGTACAGAAAATGCTTTGAACTGCACAACGCAAAGGTTTTTTTTTTTTTAATTGTTTTATTTACAGACGCTCTTTAACATCTCAGGACATAAGCATCCCTTTAAATTCAGGGCATGAAATGTCCCTAAATAAAACAACACCCCACCAAAAGTTCGCTTCCGTTACATGTCATTGCAAAGACTACTGAGGATGGTATAGTAGTAGTTGGGTTTGTCCTTGAGGCTGGAATGCGGCAAGCAGTGGGTCTTCGCGATCCCAGAAGACTGTGAATATCACTTTCCCTGCGGATGGGATACTTAAAACTTTTTCTTTTCTATTTAAGAAGCTCCCAAAGAAAAAAATTATTGAGATGTACAGGGGCATTTTTCATTTCTCCAACAATGGGACTATTAGTAATATTGGGTATAAGGCCAATTGATTATTTAGTTCGATTAAGATTACCTCTTATTTGGTTAAAAAACAAAATAACTAAAAAATAATGGATATTGTTGGTAAAAAGTGTAGGAATAAAAAAGAAATCAAAGGTTCTTTATTACAAATATGGCAACGAGAATGGGATAAAATAAAAGAAGGTAGAAGAGTGCATGAAATCTTCCCATCTCTAAAGAAAAGATTCAATTTAAGCATATTCATCCAATAAGGGTTTAGTGCATTATGTAACAGGCCATGGTCCATATTGCTCATATTTGCAAAGATTTAAATTACAAGCAAATAATACATGCACGGACTGTAACGTGATCGATACACCGGAACATGTCTCATTTGAATGCCCTAAATACCAGTCATTTGTAGCAGAGGAAAGACGACTACTTGCAGGGAAACGCATCTGGAACATCATGAGAGACGAAGATGATTTTAGGGCATTGAACGAGCTAACAAATAAAATATCATACAAAATGGCAGAAGAGTATAAAAACGGCAAAAAACAAACAAGAGAAAAAATTCAAAGGTTAGAAATCGTATATTCCCCTAGAAGATCCCAGAGAATCAGGGAAAGGCAAGAAAGATATTTACAAGTTGAATTGGTTGAAGAAAAAGACGATAAAGAGGATGACACCCAATTTGAATCAGAGGAAAGGAATGATGACAGTTTTCAGGCGGGAAGGAAGCAGTTGAGAGAAGAAATAGACAGAGATCAAAAGAAAGAGAGAAGAGAAGGAAACAGCACTGCAACATACCATGGTCCATGCTGCTTGAGACCGGCAGTTACTCCATTGATGTCCAGGTCCTGATGCCAGGAATTCCAGTGGGGAGCAGCCCGGATACCGAGCGTTAGCAGAAATGAAGATGTATATATTAAATTGGATAATAATTGTAAATTAATAAAGTTTAAATGTAATCATTGCTACTGGGTACCAGTTGCAATTGTAGATGTAATTATAAGTCATAGTAATAGCCGTAGTGCTGGATTCCAGTACCGGTTTAGTTTATTGAAGTTTTAATTTTGCTTAGTTATAGTATTAATAGTGTAGATTTTAAAATCTGTAAAATTTAAATTGTATTGAAAGATATAAGAATAATAAATAAATGAAATCTGGAGTATTGCGTCCTGATGTAGAAAAAGATATAGGATGTAAGTATTGCAGAATAAAAATTAATAAGAAAAAAATCTTTTCTTTTCTTTTTCCTTCAGGGGACGCAGGATGTCTCCACTGCATTGACGCACGCTTTGTCTCGGACTGGCAACGGTGAATCCAAGACTTATCACGAGTTAGAATTCTGACTAGCATATCTCATCCTTCATGGTGGTAGGGATTGTTATGCATTGTGTGTTGTGGGACCAGCATGCGCGGAACAGACTTTGTGAAAACCTAACCGTACCGGGTAAACAACCAAAAGCAGTGGCTATAGTGTCTGTAGTTACCGTTCTGTCAGCTTGTTTTAAGTGTTCAACTCGTTGCAAATTCGCAATCTCCTTCTTCAAAGAACTTCTGCACCCAGTTGTAAACAGCTTGACGTGACAGGCGCTTCTCGCCGTAGACGGAGAGCATCTCTTTATGAATATTCTTTAATTCCATAACTTTTGCCCGCGCAATTCGCATAACGCAGTGCTGCTCCAGGATTGTACACTCTCTCAGCGGCATCACCATAATATAACTGCGGTTTCGCTATTGTAAACATCGATTGTGTCGTATCGAATGTCATCAATTTCCACCGAATTAATGCTGCTATCTAATGGTGTCTGACCACATCAGTTTAAAACGTACTTAAATACCTACTCTCGTATTTTAAGATATTTAATTCAATTTCGTAATGGAACATAATTATTAGTATAAGTCTGGAGACAGACTTCTATGGGAATGCACGTGACGATAATTGACGTTTCTGGTGGTGCATGCACATTATAGCTGCTACTACTGCGTCCTCTTGCCTCCCTGGGTCAAAATACGCTCAAAGATATTGGTTTGCACCACAGCCTCTTACACTAGTCCTTTACAGACGTTGATTTATTTATACATAAAAATGTATTTAGTAATAATAGGAAATTAAACGTTGACATTTTGGGCCGTTGCGTACCTTAAAGTAATCTTATACGAAGTTACCTGGTGAAGTAAAGTCAGGAGATGGGGGTCAAATTCTGGAAAGAAGCTGGTCGCCAAAGAAACCTGTGATTAAGGCGAGAGACTGGACTGATGTGTTACCATGGAAACAGTTCGGCTAGTCTGCCGCACATTTGGGTTGCACAGTGCGATGCTTCCAGGGGAACGCGTTCTCTGTAAAACTGATACGCCAATCTTCCAGCCAGAAAGAAACGCAACATTTCATTCATACATTTTAATGGCAGCCCTACAAAGAAAAGAGTCATACAAATGAAAGCCATGTGCGTTTTGTAGGACGGTAAGCTGTTTAAAGCCCGGGCGTATTCCTATCGCAGTGAAAGTTAACTACCCTCTCTAGCGGTACAAAAAGGAAATAATGACCGGTAAACAGAACACTGAATATAATGGCTTGAAATATTCAAAGGGTTTTATTAGGCGTGTTGTGTGCGCAAGGGTATCGGATAGGAATGGCAAGATAAGCACTGAAAAGGCTCTGTCTAGCCCCTTGCGAACAGTAAATTATATCCTGCCCGGGGTTATTAGCGAGCCCTGGTCACACAATATTGTACGGCACTGTGCGTTCTTTTCACGTTGCTTTTCTTATCAAGAAACACATTCCTATACGCTATTATTTCTTACGGCTAATTTATATTAGCTTACAACCACTGTATTGATAAAATGGAATTTCAAAAATACCCCATGAATGCAAAAATTTGTTGTTATGAAATGTAAACCATTTTGTACATAGGAATTGCTAAATTATGATATAACTGCGGAACGGAGGTGGTTCAAGCGAAAATACCCCAGATTCGCATCCGAAAATCCTGCAGCCGGTCATTCTGAATTTTTTCGCCATTTTCTCTTTTTCCTCTCTTCTAATTCTTAATATTTCAATTCCTGATTTTGTTATATAGCCCAAAAGTGTCAGGCGAGGCGGATTTTTTCGCTAGATATTTTAAATGATTGACCTCAATTTTTGGAGCGAGTTTCTAACTGTATAATCATTTGATCTGAGAGCTCGTTGTGGAGGGCGGTAATGTACAAAATGCCTTTTAACCATTCGCTAAATTGGAGAGTATCGCGCTCTCAGCGCCGATATCCATCAAGGGAAGGTGCGCTGACTATTACGTCATCTTTTCAAACTAATTTACAGTATATCGGAATTTGCCCACCCAAATATTAATAATGCATAGCTCAGTGCATCATTATATCGAGAAGATTCTTGCTGATCATGTAGTACCTTTTGCATTCATTATAGGCGACATTATCCTTATGCAAGATAACGCTCGCTCACACATTGCTCGTGTGTTTGCGAGTTCCTGGGTGTGGTTGGGACTGAACGCAGTTTAGACCTGAACTCCTACATAAGTAATAAATGAGGAAAGGATTCAAGGTTTGGTTAATTAAATGAGTTTGATTAATTAAATTGTGGCGGTTCGGTTCTCAGGGATTATGATTTTCTTCCTTTCCTATCCGATGATTTTCCGCTGACTTACAGTTGCTCCGGCTAGCTCCTTGTTTTCTTTTCTGAACTTTTTGTGACCCGAAGACCATATGGGAAGGAGTCAAGGGGATTACCAAGATTTATCGTATTATGAAATGAAACAGATTTATTCTCAAAATCTATTCTACTTCAAGGGGCCACCGTTATTCCTTGGAGAATATCTTGTGCTATTAAACACACTTTCGTACTACTACAAGAATCTCTTAATTAGTTCACCCACGATATTTCACATGCGATAATTTTTTATACTCAATACTAGTCTTCAGCGAGTATTAATGTTCACTCTTGACACTGAAATCTCCGTCACTGCCTACTGTTAATTCTGCTACGACTGACGCAACGCTACCCTGAATGAATGACGAAATCTTGCTGACTGTGGACTCTTCCTGAGAACTGAGCTGAACTGATGCTGGGCCGCAAAATTACAAGTTTAAATAAACATGACAATCCGTCAGTCTCCCGAAGCTATCTTTTCTTTCAACATATACATAGAAGAATCTGGAATATCATTTCACATTTAAGAATTTCTATTGGATACTGGACTCGCATAGTGTCGTTCTCATCTTTCTTATTGGCCATCATGACTACGTGAGTTTCTGCATATGGATATCAACTGACACCTTTAGCTCTTTTCTTTCGAGATATTGTCGGCCTGTCTCTTCTGTTTATTACTTCGCTCTTCCTAATATAACAAAAGGCGGCACGGTCTGACAATATACAAAGAAACATCTGGTTTACAAACCACAGAGCCATTAAAAGTGTCAATTTGCAACATTTTTTTAAATGTATGTTTATTGTGATGGTTGGCCAGTGTTTACAATGCTTTCATCCTGCAGATTCCAGACTTTAATCAATCATCGATAATCTTGATGCAATTAAAACAACAAAGGAATAAGATGCATACTACAATATTTTTATTAAATTCTCTCTCTCTCAACCTTTGTGTTCAGCCACCACACACAAGTCTAATTATTTTGGGAGTTAACATTCTAGAAATTTGCGATTCATTTCGGGTCAAAGCTGTCGCAAGCCGCCGCAGAGATACTGTGAACCTTTTCAAAATTGAGATTTTAAATATTTTTCTAATTTCTTCTACAATATTCAGGAAAGTCTTTAAATATTGATGATTTGCTACCAAATGTACAAATGATTTGTTTTATTTACGGACACTTTTTAATATCTCAGCAAATGTCAGCATTGCCACCTGACAAATGCTGTCATCTAGCGGCAATAACTTCAGGTACCTCGTTGAGGTGGCGCACGACATGTCATACATTGAAATTTGTTTATATAGCTTTTAATAAACCAAACATGTATTTTTTCTTTCTTTTTTACATTAATCATCAGAATTTGTATGCTCAGCGAGCGTGCAGTACTTGTTCAATATGTCCACCTTGTTGCCGTACCACCTCTTCGAGACAACTGTGACGTTTCCGACCACTCTACGACACAAGTCTTCTGTTACTCCCTGGAAAAGTTTGTGATAGCCGTTCGCACTTTCATTAGATTGCGTGGTTTGTTGCGATAGACTGTCTGCATCAAATGTCCCCATAAGAAATAATCACAGGGATTAATATCCAGGCTGTGTGGCAGTCATATTGAACCGCCCTGGATATCACACCATTGTGTCTCCATTGGTAACCTGTTGCATAAAGTTGCGGAAGAAAATTGTTCTGCAACATGTCCGTAGCGCGCACTGTTAACCGTGCCTTTGAAAAAGTTTGGCCCAATGATTCCATGGCTGGAAATGGCACCCCATACTTAAACTTTTTCTCCGTAATTTTCAATTTCGTGAACAACCCCAGGAGGTTCACGTGCCCAAAATCTGATATTCTGCCTATTGACGCTACCTTCAAGTGAACGTAGACCTCATCAGAAGACCATGCGTTTAGTATCATCATTTGCAATAACCGAAGTCGCAAACTGTAATCGCCGTACCTTGTCATTTTCCGTCTGTCGTTTTGTATAGAAATAAGTTCACGTCAGCATGAAGTATTCTTTGAAGAGAACGACGTGAGATGTCCAATTCGGCTGAAGCTCGTCTCGTGGATTTCCTGGGACTTCAAAGCCACTCTCACAGCGTCGATGTTCTCTGGAGTACGTATTGTGTTGACACGAGGTCGCTTTTGCTCTAAAATACTGTCGTCAGTTTCAAATCGTGTGATTACACTGTCTGTCTGCAGGGGGTCCACCTCGTACGAAAATGAACACGAAAACGTTGTTGCGTTTCTGCTACCCTCTTCGTTTACGCGTAAAACAACACAGTCTTCACTTTCTGTTCTGGCGTCAACCGGCATTTGTCCGCCATTTTACTAAACTAAAGCAATGGAGTCACGCATGCGTGATAATGACAACTGCTGTCTTCTATTGAACCATGCATAAACTACGGCTAATCGTCACAACATTCCAACGTTGCCAACTTGCAAATAACTTTATTTATTACACAATTCCAATGTATGACATTTCGTGCGCCACCCTGTAGATTCCCAATCTTACTTGATGAGTTTCTACTAAATTATTATTCTGTTACAGTGCACAGTGCACACTGTCCAACTTTCAATGGTTTTACCACAGTAGGAGCAAAGTTAATTTAACATTGATAAGATAAAGGCTTCAGGCTCTACTAGAGTAAATAAAAAACGTTCTTCACTTAAATGAAGAACGCATTGCCTTTTGATACTAAAAACATATTTCATTTAGCTTGTCCAGGTGTTGCGAAATTCCTTGTAATATTCACAAATTTTCGGTATAGGTGGAATATAAAAAATAGCCCATTCATGCAAGACGGGCGCAGCTATAAAAACAATAGACTGGAACGTTATGCTCGCTGCCAATGGCACTCCGCTTTCCAGGAGGCCGTGAGTCATTACTATAGTGCCATTGTGAGACGAAACATCATACAGTGCCGAGTGTGATGTCTTTCCAATACTGTTATCTCTCCTTTTGTGCTGGCCAGCGATATTTCTTTCTATGTTAGTCCCATTTCAATGATGGAGCGTATCAGTGGCGTGTGCAACATCTTACTGAAGGCTACATGTCGTTTATAGCAGTATGTATGATTCTACAGGAAACAGTCATAACGGATGTCAGTTGTTTTCGCCAAATGACAATTTGCCGTATGAAAAGTTATCGTACTGTTGGACACTTCAAGAACAAACGTTCCGATACACTTTGGTGCTTTGCTGCGCTATACGAGGGGCACAGTGCAGCAAACTTTACCTGAAAGTCCAAACTAAGGACTGAATTACAAACTCTATCCTCACAATCCTCAAACATTAGCTTAATATAAACATGCTGAATAATGTTTAAAATTACCTTCACCGTACAGCTTTGTCTGCAAGTTTTGTTTTTTTTTTGTTTTTTGAGTAGTGTTTAACGCCCGTTTTAATCACTGAGGCACCACAGGTGGTGGACACTGACGATACATGAGACGAAATGATAAATTGGGAAGGGACATTTTTTTAAAGAAGGAAGCGTTCCAGGCCTAAGTTTAGGGTACCTCCACGGTATTTACCAGTTATGAAGACTGAGGAAAACTTGGAAAAAAAACCCAGTCAGGGAGGACGGTCCTGGTGGGATTAGAACTCTAGACCTCCCGCTCACGATTACGCCTTAACAACCTCGGCCGATCGTGGTGGTTTGTCAGTCAGTGTTCATATATTTCATTTAATTAATAGTATACCATTAATTCTTGGGTTTAATATAAATAATAATAATAATAATAATAATTAAAAATGTGGTTTCCTTTTTGTTATACTTATAGATATGCAAGAATATAATTTTTTTTCCCCTGGTACCACACAGTAATGTCATAACTTGTTTCGTTTCATTAATTAATAAGGCCATACTTTGGATTTTATATTCCTTTTTAAAGTTACTCTACTAGGTGAGGAATTCGCTTAGTATTGGAGCTCCTGCGTGATGGACGTATTTTTATCTATACTTTAAACTCAATATTTTTGCTGTATTTTTTGCTGGTAGTGTAGAAGAGAAGGCTGTATTGCCTTAACTCTTGCCAGGGTAAATAAATGAATAAATAAATAAATATAAATGAGGCAGCTCAACCATTACTGAACAACAAAAATTGACAGAGGAAAGCATGTGTTGTACTATTTATTAAAGCAGTTCATTGAAATTCCGGTCATACTTTTTACTGAAATGAGATATGCGACAAAATTTCTCCTCTTATACCCCTCTCTTTCACAAGAGCCTTCTGCAGCGTCAGTAACGAAACATGCAAACAGTGGAAAATTGCTGGAGACTCGCAACACGTCCCCTAACCACCTATATCGATACCAATTATTGGAGATAATGGCTTTCAGATTACTTGGTAAACTTTCCTGCCTATTAAAACACTTTTATGCTATTAGAGTGAGGCAGGCTTAACCGGACGGAGATAGAGAAAGCAAATTAAAACTTGCAAATGAGGAAATAAGAAATTGTGAAAATATATTTTCTTTAACAATACGCTTTTGAAATACCTTCTTCGTTCTTTATAAGCATTAAAATATGCATTTATAAACACTACAAATAGATCAATACTAACAAGAGTACTTTTTTCAAAATTTTATGTGATAATTGTCACATTTGACTACGTCGAAAGCATTAAATTAGTTAGAATCTTTTGGAGAATGGGCAGGTATGTACAAGGTTAGATCCATAATTTTTCGGCCTAATCAAAAAGACAAAAACTATATTTCACTTTTCAATATAGTTACCCTTTATTGCAATACACTTTTTGCATCTTTAAATTAAAATTTCAACTCCCACACCAAAATAGTAATAAGTCTTGTCTGCAAAATGGGCATAAATAGCATCCACCGCTTCTTCATCACACTTAAATTTCCTTCCACGAAGATCCTTCTTGAGTTGTGAGAAGAGAAAATAGTCACTGGAGCTAGATCTGGGCTGTAGGGTGGATGGTTGATCTTAATGAAGCCACATCTCTTCACAGCTTACTTTCCAACAAGAGCTGTGTGCACACAGGCGGGTTATCGTGAAGAAGACGCACATCACCACCCAGCTTTCCTCGTCTTTTCTCTGTGATGGAAGCACGTAGTCTGTGCAGTATGCCAGCATAGTACTCCCCATTTACTGTGGTGTTCCTCTCCTTTAAGTCAATGAAGATTATTCCTTCACAGTCTCAAGAGATTGTGGTCATGATCTTCTTGGCTGACTGAGTGACCTTGGCCTTTAGCGGCGGTGATTCGCCAAGTTTACGCCACTCCAATGATTCTCTTTTGTGCAAGAGATCATAGTTTCATCTATTGTAACAATGGTTTGCAGAACTTCTCTCTCTATCTCTCGTTGCCACAGCAGAGCTCCAAAAATGCATGACAACAGATGATTCGTTGCTGCTTTTGGACTGAGGAAAGAAGTCTAGGCGCCCATCTTGCTCTAACCTTATTCATTTATAAATGTTCATGATTATTTCGAAGAACTGTTGTTTTATAAAGGCCCAACCTTGGTGCTATTTCTGTAAATTTGAGCCCCCGGTCTTCCATAATTTCTCCTTCCACAAGAGCGATGTTTTCAGGAGTGAGCACCTCCAAGGGCTCACCTGCACGCTCTTCGTCTTCAATGCTTTCTCGACCCATTCGAAAAAGTTTGGCCTATTCTTTTACTGTGGAATATGAGGGGATGCTTCCCCATATACAACTTCCTATCGCTGTTTAATTTCATTTGGAGTAAGTCCTGCTTTTGTGAAGAGCTTAATAACAGCTCGATACTGTCACAATCTTCTACATCTAGTCTTCTTTATGCAACTATATCTGAACAACGGAACATAGCGGAGCGGAAGTTACAGCTGAAATTATTTACTTAACAAATAAGATATGGCACCAGATGAGGGTTTTGTGAAGGCGAGGCCGGAAATTTGTGGATTTACCCTCGTATGTTTACATTTTGTTAGCTTAATGTACACGTAGTTCTAGTTTCATTATTATCAATTCCATTTCTCGCCTGTAAAGGTACGTAAGTTGAGACATGTTCAGTTCCGCATCAGTAGAGTGGAGCTCACACGTGACAAACCATATGCTGCTTTGAAATCCTGCCCTCGTCTCAACAAATCTTCAACTGAGGCTAATGCAATTGCAGGAGCTCTCTATAGCACTGCTCGAAGATGGTTTAAAATATCTAAAAAGGGTAGACCATCATTTTCAAAAGAAAGTGGACCTGGATTTTGGTCTAACAGAAGAAAGCATTAATACCGCGAATATGGTTGATAGTGGAGGATAGTTGAATAACATTCAGAACTCCTTCGGAAATTCTGGAAATATCACTGGGTGCCATCCACACGCTAGTAACTGAAAGGTTGAGCATGGGACTTGCATATGATGTCACAGAAAGATGCGGAGTTTCTTTCATAGGTAATCACTGCTGATGAAACTTCGCTACAGCATTTGTGATACTGACTGAGAGCAAACAGCAAAGGTCTTGTGTGGAAAGTTCCATTCTAAGAGAGAGCAAAAGTGGTTGCTTTAACTGGAAAATTGTGGTCATCTTAGTTTTCGATATTTAAAGAATGGTTTACCAGCCTGTCATGTCTACACCAACAACGGACACTGGGCGGCCCTCCTTATTGTCTAGATTTTTCCTTTTCCTCAAATTGACGGGGACAGGAGTATTGCATCCACTGGGACTACTTTGAGAAATAATATCAAATTTATAAGAATGAGGAAAGATACGTTGTAAAAAATTTATTTTTATCCTTTATTGAATGTCCCCCTTATATGATGTTACATAAATGTATGTAGGTATTGGAAAAACTATGAAACTCTCGTTATGTGAAACATTTTTAACTTGTAACGCATTTGTTCAACGAACTACCAGTTTCCATGATTATAGAAGACAATGCTGCACATTTGGTTGATATTATAACTAAGGAGAACGAAGAGTCCACATTCATACAACATTTTTCTATGCACAGTAACTTCTGCAATGGGATTTTCTTATTTAAATCGTGAGGTTTTAAAATTCTTTCATACACTAGCTCTGGACATCCAGTACTATTTCAGCGGCGCACTTAAAAATGTTTTTGCATGCAAAAACGATTTAAAACACTTAAATATCATTCCTTCATGTTGATACCATTTTACTTTCTTCCGACCACACAGAAAATAAACTTTGCTGCCTGTGTGGGAAGAACTTTTAACTTCATTACCATGCGCGCTAGTTGCTGTTGCTATGGTAGCAATATAGAGCGCTTTCCTCCGCAATATGAATGTAACCAGTATGCACGGTTTCCACGGCAACCAGTTCGAAAATTAACCCATTCCTTTGCCAAAGCCGTGTATGCATGTTTTTCTCCCAATTCGGCCATAAATCCACTTCCCAGTGCCTTCTGTATAACAGATGTTTCATTATGTTGCAATAAACTTCATACGCCTTCCCTAGTCGCCATTTCTCTCTCGTACATGTAATTAATTCAATCTTTACACACGAGGCGATGCTTCCAGATGGCGAAGTAATTTTGCTTCCTGTGCGTGGGGGCACTGAGGTTAAAGTTCATTCTCTTTATCATCTGCTTGCTATGTTTAGTAACAGCTCCCTGTACTGTGCTCAACCTTATCAAGGTATCATAAAGCATGATGGAATATGATCTCAGAAACGAAACAAATTTCTTAATCTCACAAATGTGAAAAAATGTCGTTTTAAAATGCAGTTTTCGTGTTAAATGGTCCGATGAAGCACATATGAATCTGCTACATTAGGCCACCCTACCAGTGGCACTGGTAGTTTTACCGTATGACGTTGACGCTTGCAAATAGTGCATCTAATTATATATTGCCTCCTTTTTGAAGCTCTGAACCCGTTTTTATTCATTTAACCAAGGAGTTGTTATTTCATTATAACACTTTTTGAAGAGTCCGTTGGGGGGGGGGGATGAGTTGTTGGTAGACGTTTATGTGCGGCCTTTCTTTTTGAGAAGTACATTCTGTAGCTGTAGCTACAAGGAGATTCAAAAATGTGTGCAAGTATCACCTTAAGGTTCAAGCTAAGGACTGAATTAGAAAACATATCCTCACAATCCTTCAAAGTGCTCTCCATCTCTCTCCACACACAGAGATGTAGACGAGGCCAGCCACTTGTCAAAAGCACGGGCTGAGATATTGCGAACAGGGCTGAATTTATAGCTTGAGCAAGGTCTTGCACTCGTTTAAAAGTTTTCAGCAATGCAAAATATCACTCAAGCAAACAACCAGAAGTCTCACGGTGCAAGGTTAGGGTTGTAGGGCGGATTAACAAGAAAATAGACTTTAGAGACACCCATTTTCCTCAAATATGTAGCTCTTCTGTGTTGTCGTTCCTGTCTTTAAACGCCGCCGCCTCAGCCCTTCTACTAAAGGATTCAAAATATAAGTGTCATAGTATTCTCCATTCATTGTCATTCCTTCTGGCATACAGTCAACCACTAATGGTGCTTCATAGTTGAAGAAAACAGTGAACATTCGCTCCCGAGAACGGAGATCTTGTCGGAGAACAAATGGTTTCAGAACACGCAGTTCTGAGTTGTGTTATATCAACTTTCACATATCTGTCAAACGTTTAGCTAGTCAGAACGTATAATTCGAACCTTTGCTATGGCTGGTAGTAGTAAGGTGTACTTATTGCTCAATATTTGTCCGCAAGGGTCTTTTGACCTTAATTCTGTTCATTACATAGATACTTATAGAAAAATAATTTGCACTTCAAATCAAATAATTATTTTATTACCTGAACATACGTCCACATATATTCCGTCTACTCAAACAAACCGCTCCTAATTCCACGCACTTTCTATAGAAAAGAGCCAAATTTAGTAAGTTGTCTTCCTGTGCAAACAGATCCCAATATGCTAACCTATCCCTTAACACGTACCTCTACTTCTCAGTACCCGTACAGTTCAATAGAATGTGCTGTCATTTTTTTTGTGTGTGTGTGCACAATGAAGACATATTCTCTGTCCAGCCTCGTGTGTTGAGTCCTTGCATCCCCTCAGTCTACTCCATGCTAGACCCGTTCTATTTTGAGAACTAATCTGCTCTATTAGAGTTTTGAGTTTGTTACCTAAAGTTAGTGATTTATTTTTCTCTCTGCTTTCTGGCTGTTTATTCTGTTAGTTAATTTCCTTCTGTCTCCAAATACAATTACGATTCCTTGCTTTCTTCTCCCGCCCCCATCCTATCCCAATATTCTTTAAATGTACTTGAAGAGTATAAGGAAACAATGATCAAAGTCCACTTTTTTACTTTTTTACAGTAATGTAATTTGAAATTTAAAAACGCTACAAAATTAAGCACATTAGATATATAGACTTTTTTTTTCAAGGATAATTATTAACAGAACCTGCTCTTGAAATTAGAGCCATGTGTTATTTGTTCATGTTATTTAACAATAAAAGGTTAAAATACGTGAACTTGCAGATAAAAATATTCAAAGTCCACTATAAGGAATGTACCAAATTATTCTAAATACTTTCTCAGGAAAATATAAACATTAATGAAGCACTATTGAAAATATTTATGCAATCAAAAATATTCATGGTCTATTACAAGTGACCTTGAAAAATAGAGCTGAGCATTTTCAGATCAGAATCTCTTCAGGCATTCTAGGCCTTGGAAAGTGGAATTAAACTTGAATAGGAAAGGGTAGGTTTCTCATCATTCTGTTTACGGCACAATAACGTGGAACTCCCAGAAGCCTTTGTAGGTTGTTCAGCTGGTTATAGTTCTAGAATAGGTTTTGTCAGCTACAATTTCTTGTACTTCTCTTATCTTCACTGGACATGCGAGGGTATGTCCATAAGTGTTCCGCATCGCCGATAAGCGTTAACGCCTTCACAAAATCCTTATATAGTGTCATATCTTATCCGTTAAGCAAATGATTGCAGCTGTAGCTTCCGCTCCGCTGTGTTCAGTTGTTCAGATATAGTTGCATAAAGAAGTCTATTTGTAGAAGATTGTGACATGTTCGAAATGGAGTATCGACCTGTTATTAAGTTCTTCACAAAAGAAGGACTTACTCCAAATGAAATTAAACAGTGATTGGACGGTGTATGTGTAGAAGCATCCCCCTCATATTCTACAGTAAAAGAATGGGACAGACTTTTCGAATGGATCGAGAAAGCATTGAAGACGAAGAGCGTACAGGTCGGTCCTTGGAGGTGCTCACTCCTGAAAACATCCATCGCTCTTGTGGAAGGAGAAATTGGAAGACCGGCGACTCAAAGTTACAGAAATGCTGCAAGGTTGGGCCGTGCAAGATGAGTGACTAGACTTCTTTCCTCAATTCAAAAGCAGCAACGAGTCATCCGTTGGCAGGCATTTTTGGGACTCTTTCTGCCGTGGCAATGAAAGAGAGAAAAGTTCTGCAAACTATCGCTATAGGAGATGAAACTATAGTCCTTACTATGATCCCTTGTCCAAAAGAGAATCAATGGAGTGGCGTAAACCTGGCGAAGCACCACCTCTAAAGGCCAAGATCACTCAGTCAACCAAGAAGATCATGGCCACAATCTTTTGGAACTGTGAAGGAATACTCTTCATTGACTTCAAGGAGAGGAACACCACAGTAAATGGGGAATACTATGCTGACTTACTGCACAGACTGCGTACTTTCATCAAAGAGAAAAGACGAGGGAAGCTGAGTTGTGGTGTGCGCCTTCTTCACGACAACGCACCTGTGCACACAACTCTTGTTGCAAAGGAACTGTGAAGAAATGTGACTTCAAGGAGATCGATCGTTCACTGTACAGCCCTGATCTAGCTCCCAGTGACTATTTCCTCTTCTTAAAACTCAAGAAGGAAATTTAAGTGTGATGAAGAAGTGATGGATGCTTTTATGCCCATTTTGCAGACAAGACTTCTGACTGTTTTTGTAAAAAAATCCTTTTCTAGTTAATCATTTCATGTCGTGCGTCATCAGTGTCCACTGACTGTAATGCCTCAGTATAAAAATTGGCGTTAAACACTATTTAAAAACGTTGTATACTCCCTTTATTATGTGTATCCATTATAATTTTACAATGAATACAGTTTTATAGCTACCAAATTCCGTAAAACTCTACAGTTGGCTGTATTCCTCCCTGCTCTTAAAACTCGGTTTAAAAACGTTTCGATCTTCTTTTCCCCCTGTTCCATATTTTATCAAGACACATACTTCCCAGTGCTTCTCTTACCAGTTTCTTCAAATTCCAAAAATTAAATAGTGACTTTCGCACTAGTGAACACCATGGGGCGGTGTAGCGTGACGTTGATATTTCTTAAACCGTGATAAAAGTTAAGCTGAAATAGAATGTTGCCAACCTCTACTTGAAAATGGAAATTCAAAAAAGGACGGGGAAAGGAAGAAACGAGGAACCTGCTACGAAACAGCATGTGAAACTGTTCTGCATGCACTGGGTGTAATTTCTTACTCTTAGCAGGTTCTCCGTGCAGTGTTGGCACGACGGTCCGTTGGCACCAGGAGATCTGCTAGGTACTGTCGATGGGACACGAGCCAGAATTGTTACATTGGAGGGGCGTGGATGACGTTTGTGTCCCCATAAATTTCGCATCACAGCTTAACTTCTCTCAATCGCTACGTCACAAATGCTGATTTCACAATCACACTTCCTCTGCCCCTGTCCAAATGATTAATGTACCAGGGTCATTCAAGTATAAACTTATTCTTATATATGAAAATATTAATTTCCTTCAGCAGAATACGCTTTCTCCACTGGATGAGCAGTTTCTTTATTCCCTCACCAAAGAAAGAAGATGGGCGCGTGGAGAGCTAATTGCGACATGCGGGCACTACAAAGGGATAAATCGGGACTGTACGGAGGATGTTATAGACATGTCCAGTGAAATTTCCTTAACTGATCCCGGCTTATGGCCGCTGTATGTGACTTTGCGTTGTCACACAGAAGCTGCCGTCCAACAGTTTGTGGTAATAGTTCTTGAAGCATGTCTTTAGTGTCCCAAAATTCCGACTGATAGACGAGTTTTCACCTTGGCCGGAGTACTCTCCCCATTCTTCCTCCACGCCACACTTGTTCTCTATTTTTTAGGGGAGGGGGGGTAATGATGTATCCATGTTTTATCACAGGGCCAAAATTCGTGTCAAAAACTGCTCACCTTCGTCAAATCGATCCAGAAGTCTGAATTGAATGGGACGCTGATGACCTGAAATATTAAAGAGCATACGTGAATAAACCAAATAAAAAAAAAACAGGAGATTAACACAACGTGCTATGATAAAATGCAGAAGGCAAATGTCGATTCGTATTATAAACAACTGAGAAACGTTTGAATCCTCTTGTTTCCAATTGATGAAAAGTGGGCGAATAAAAAAAAAAATAGGTGTTAATTTCTGACTCACTTTTTTTTTAATTGTCTGTGAAAATGTTAAAAGTGTAGAGTCAGCAGGCTTTGCTAGTTGAAAGCAGACATGTCTAATTGTACGAGTATATTTAGTTAATGGCTGTCCAGGTACTCATATGAATGGGAAAAGCACCTTCCCCGGAGTGAAACTACAGCCGCCGCGGCTGTTGGCAAGATTTACAACATGTGTATGCATGCAGGCGTTGAAATTGCGGTAACAAGGATTTGCTACGCCATAGTAAACTCTTGCTCCGTGCTACACCGCAACGTGCAAGACAAAGTTTACTCTCTCCTCGCGTGTATTTCATCTTTAAGGATTTAAAACGTAACTTGGTGGGTTGCAGGCAGACTCTATCGCGTTTGCTCAAGCATGAACTTTATTACTCTCGGAGTGTTGCAAGTCTAGGTTTTGTTCCCATGTACACAGCAAGTGCCGTGCGCGATTCGCGTTGCATGTTTCACTGCCAAGACCCTCTCTCTTGCTAGCATTAGTAGTATGGCAAAATGTAACTATTAGACAACAAGCTATCAATTGTCACATAGAATACATTTGGTGGCAATGTCTTCACGACTCGTCTGCTTCGATAACTTTGGAAATGAATGAATGTGTTTAACGCCCGTTTTTACTACTAAGGCATCACAAGCGAAGGACACTGGTGATACATGAGATGAAATTATATATTGGGAAAGGATTTGTTTTTAAGGGAGGAAACGTTCCAGGCCTGAATTCAGGGTACCTCCCCGGCATGTGCCATTTATGAGGACTGATGAAAACCTGGGAAAAAAAACCTTAGTCAGGGAGGACGGTCCTGGCGGGATTCGCACCCCACACCTTCCGCTCACGAGTCCGCGCCTTAACGACCTCGGCCACCCATGACGGTATATATATATATATATATATATATATATATATATATATATATATATATATAACTAAAACTTTGGAGAATTTATTATGAACTGCCTTGGGGTAAAAAACTTTTGGCTTCTGACTTGTCGTCCTGTTCTTCGTAATAGAATTAATACGCCGCAAGAGAATTCTGTGTGTTCGTTTCTCAAATTTTCTTTTTATTAGCGGCCAACTCCTTTGTAAATTTTGCCAGTGATCAAGGTATTTTGCTAATTTTAGTTAGAGGAATTTCCGTTAAAATATTATTTTTTAATTCTGGCATTATTTTGGGAAAGTTAATAAAGAAGTGTTTTATTGTGTATAAAATCATGCGATTCTTTTTATATTTTCTCCATTTTTTAAAAGAAAATATGGAATGATTTATTATTATTGGGCAAACCGCCACGGGTTCCTAAGGTCATAAAGGCACGGACTCGTGAGCGGGAGGTAACCCGCTGAGAACTTCCTCCCTGACTGACTTTTTTCCAGGTTTTCCTCAGTCTTCATAAATGCCGAATGCCGGAGAGGTACCCTAAACTTAGCCTGGAACGTTTCCTTTCTTAAAAATCCTTTCCCAATATATCATTTCATCTCATGTACCATTAGTGTCCACCGCCTGTGGTGCCTCTATGGCAAAAACGGACGTTAAATACTATTAGAAAAAACACATGAAACTCTTTCTTACACGAAATGTTCAAAATACCCTCGCTGGCATTGATACAAGCGTCAACCCGCCGTCGCATTGAATCCCGAATGCGCTGATGCATCCTGGAGCCTTCCTCAGTACGGGCACAAAGATTCTCTGCATTTTGTACTGGGATTGGAATTCCCCACAAATAAAAGTCTAGTGGGTTTAGTTTCGGCCGCATATCAACATTAACTTCGTTCAAATGGAAGACAAAACACCGGCGGTGAACTTAAGAATTAAAACTTAACCAGACGTAACCAAGAGGGCATCATAGACATTTCATGTAAGAAAAAGTTTCATTTAGTATGCTAAACCCCATATCGTGGGTCAAACCCAGCCAGGATTGGTGGATTTTTTCGGGCATAAAACTCTTAAGAATGGCTTCCTTCGGAAGGGAAGTAAAGCCGTGTCGTACATTTATGAGGACTGAGGAAAACGAGGAAAAAATCTCAGTCAGGGAGGACGGTCCTGCATTGGTCTGGGTGTTTGTTAAAGTAGGCTCACAGTGTTCTATGGCGGCAGTGGAATATAACGTATCGCGTTTCTTTTGCCTCTCTTGCTTTCAGAAATGAAACTGATCAGAAGAAGAGATGCCTTGCTTCACAGATGATTTAATATTTGTATAGCTGTAATTTACTTCTCTCTAATTTCCATCGTAGCTCGCTTTGATTAGGCTCGTTTATTATTTTTCATCTCTACCGAGACTTGTTTTGTGAAAGAAATTGCTGAAAGCAAGTTATTTCCAGACCGCTTGTATAACGATATAGCGATAGGTAAAGTGAGAGCTGCAAGGAACGGCGGTATTCTGGTAATGCAGTAGAAATAAAATCGCCAGACATAAGCGACGTGAGTTGGTTGTAGTGTTAAAAAAGACGGAAGAACTTTCGGTACTTCAGCTTTGCCGAAGGGCTGGCCGTTTGTGCCTACCTCCACGGTATTCGAGCTCTTCAGAAGGGCTGCTTCTACATAAGACAGCGGAAAGCGCCTAGCGCGAGTCACTGCTACACTGCACACATCACCCAGCACTTTCACCCTGTAATAGAACTAGCGGTATACGGAAATTTCGTGAAAATGAAACCTACATCTCAGTACAGGCCTAAGTGACCAGGGAAAGCAATGAAATAACCAATCACAAAGAATTGAACCCCCTAAATGCTATCGCCTCAGCCAGCTCGCTTGGTTTTTCTAAGGTTCCCATAACAACATTGCTTCATTTAATTTTAGCACTGGATTGGGTAACCATGGTTACATGTTAACATTGACTTAGATGCACTGGTTATTATAGATCAACAAATACCTACTCATATGCCGACGATATATCAACTCTCTCTAGAACGGTAAAAGAACTGCAAAATGGCCTAAACGCACTGCAAGATTATTGTAAACAGGAGGTATGCAAATAAATACATCTAAAACCAAAGCCCCCGCCTTTAAAAATGGCCATGTTTACGGCAAGCTGGAAAAGTGGACATTTGGGGAAAGTAATCCAGACAATTAAATAATTTGACTATCTTGGAATAGGATTTGACATGAACGGAAAATAGAATAAACACAAGGGGAGCGGTCAGCCCTCTGAGGTACTGAGGCTGCTAGCTCGGATACCGGACATGCCAGACACATTAAAAACTGTGTTTGAGGTAACGGTTAGGTCCTCATTGTTATATTTAAGTGAGGTTTGGAGGTGGGATAAAATGGTAAAATGTGGTTGGATGCTGGGAAGATGCGGTCTACAGCAAAATAAATGCAGTTAGATACTGGCTAAGAATAAATAAAGAACAACAAACAACCCTGGGGGCAATATGCTACCGGCACCAATTAAAAAAATGCAATATCCAAAAGGGTGGGCGGCAGATGTACAGCAGGAATCGTAAATAATCGATTTAAATGATATTTGATATGATGGAAACAGTATAGCATAAATAAAAAATCAAAAGGCGCATATCTGACACAAACCTGCAGGAAATAGACGCGCCGTGCATGCAGATGTCATCTCTGGACCTGCAGAGCGAAATAAAATTAGATGAGGTAAAGAGACTTATATCATGGAACTAGGCATGAAACAGAGGTCGGGAATAGCTTGGCTGAGACTGGGAGGCTGGAAAACACGTTGACGAGGAAGCCAGAAGGATTTACGCTTTATGCTCCGAACCGGAAGACTGGGTACACATTTTGGCTAAGTGTACACACGCAAAAGATGCTAGGGTGAAATTTCTCCCGGATTCATTTTTGACTTCCAGGAGAGGGAACGCATGTTAGAACTTAATTGTAAACAGTCAAAACTGACTGAACCTGAGCATTTTTCTTAAATTAAATACATAGTTTTAGGGACAAGAAATAATGCCAAAATTATATGAAAGTCAGAATTGTTATATGTATATTTGTTTCATGTGTGAGTACGTTCTTGTTAATGTTGTTTTCTTTTGTTGGTATTAATTTCAGAAATGAAGTATTTTACAAGAGCATGAACAATCTTGCGATCCATACGCCTGTGATGTGCAATATATGTATACTTAGTTTAATTGAAATAATTACTACTACTACTACTACTACTACTACTACTACTACTACTACTACTACTACTACTACTACTATTACTACTACTGTCATCTTTTCTTTTGCAGGTGAGTGCATTGTATTTGATCCAGTCAACACATCTTTTACGGTTGGTAAGTTAAAAATAATAATTAACAGTCAAAGCAATACATCTGAATAATTATTCTAGAAAAAAGGAAGTATGACCTCATAGTGTATTTTGAACTGGAAGTTACGGCTTCATATTTGCTGCACACTCAGAATAGTTTTTCTGAAAGATTGTGTGTGTGTGTGTGTGTGTGTGTGTGTGTGTGTGTGTGTGTGTGTGTGTGTGTGTAAAGGCATGCAGTCTCATGAAAATAACTTGGAGATTACTTATCTACTAAGTCACGAATCCGGTCTGGTTAGCCCAGCTTAGAATTAAGGAACCCTTGCTTTGAAAACGTTACCTTTGTACGGCGGCAACCGGGAACCCCTTTTTCAGTTGCTTGCACTGGTGCCTTCGGATTAATATTGTTATTGTTATAATTATTATTAGTTGCACTTTATTTTTTCTATACTATACCTGATCGGGTAAATTCAAAAGCGTTGTTTTCCATTGATTATCGATATATTTTTATGCTGAACAAGAAACTTAAAAACAAATTAGACAATATTCGCTTTTTATTGGGTCAGAAAACGGGATAAAATAACAAGTGTTACATAGAGTTTCTTAGCTTTGGAAAGAAGGGTTTTCATGGCCTGTTGGACAAAATTTATTTGTATGACGGAGTAGGCCACGCTTCGTGTATACTAAGCCTCCTGAAATACCTCTAAATTGTTTACGTAGAATAAGAATATTTAAATGTTAATACAGAGAGATAAATGATAATCCGGTAAATTGGTTCTAGCTATGCCGTAATGAACCAAACAGGGAACATCGCTGCACGTAATCAGCGCTAATCCGCTCCCACTAAACTAATTTTCCACTCTTTCCTTCCTCCATAATTTTCTTTCATGGCCAACGTAAAACTATAACTCATGCAATGTTAAATAATGTAGCATTTGCAAGCTTGATAATCCTCTACAGCCTCTACATAGGCAAAGTGAGCAGTATTTCTTTTTAGCCTACTTTCTGTACAAGACAAGGAATTTAACATATCAGATGATGTGCTCAATACACAAATGGTGTAACTCCATGTGGGACAGTTTACAGGTAAAGATGATGACTAGTGTGTTTAACGCCCTTTTTTGCTACAGAGGCACCACAGGCGGTGGACACTGATGATACACGAGATGAAATGATATATTGGGAAAGGATTTTTATTTTTAAGGAAGGAATCGTTCCAGGCCTAAGTTTAGGGTACCTCCCCGGCATTTGGCATTTTGAGGACTGAGGAAAACCTGGAAAAAAACCTCAGTCAGGGAGGACGGTCCTGGCGGGATTCGAACCCAGACCAAACAAAAAGACTCCTCTTTCTACTTGTTCTTAAAATATCTACCCCAAATATCAGCAGAGAGTATGTATAGTTTCTTACGACTAGCTAATTCAGTTAAACCGAAGTCTACATCGTTAGGTAGGAACCTGTGACCTTGAAATCATCAACTTGTGGTTTATTACTTCCAATTTTATGTCTGGGTCATGTAGGAATTTTAATATGGAAACACAAACGTTGCAATTTCTGTTCTGTCCAGTACACAGGTCAGAAAGTGCAGCTGTTGTGCATTTTATTTTAAGTGTTTCACAATAGACGATGCAACATCCTGGGAAACTTGGCCTCCCTCTATTTCACTTCACATGTACATATGTGTGTGGGGGTAGGTCCATAAGTTTCCGACCTAACCATTTTCTAGGTATGATAAAGACAAAAACTGTATTTCATTTTTCAATATAATTGCCCTTAATATAAATACCTTTCAATATAATTACTTCTCACATCTTTGGAATAACATTTCAATCCCCCCCCCCCCCAAATAGTCAAAGACTTGTCTGCAAAATGGGCATAAACAGCATCACTTCTTCGTCACACTAGTAGAAATAGTAATAGTGAGTTATCCAGTCAGGATTTCCTCTCTGACTGAGATTTCTTCCGGGTTTTCCTCAGCCATAAATGGCAAATGCCGGGGAGGTACTCTAAAAATTAGGCCTGGAACGCTTCCTTCCTTAAAAATAAAAGTTCTTTCCCAATTTATCATTTATCATTTCATCTCATGTATCATCAGTGTCCACCGCCTGTGGTGCGCAGTAGTAAATACAGGCATTAAACACCATTGAGGAAATCCTTCAAATATACATAACAAATTTTCTTTTAATCGTATAAATTAATTACTATGTTTTACAAAATTTTATGTTCAGTAAGATATATGGCCTTGTTTAATAATTTTTCTTTCGATTTCACATGCACATCAAGCTCTGAGATTTAATGGACCAATGCCATAAATGTACAGGTATTTACATACGTTGAAAAATAGCACTTTATATCCAAAGTTATAGCTGAATATAAATGATTAGAGATATATATTTACACCAAAAAAAGACCTGCTGTTACGTAGAGAAATTTTAACACGAAGGTTAAATAAAGGAAGCGTCTGTTTTAGTCATCCCAGTCAACACCATATTGTGTTTCACCATGGGAGAGTTTTTGCCAAGACACCTTCTGAAGGGACATCTTTCACTGGGCGGCGAGCCAACGTAAATGTATACAAGTGGAAATCGCTGGCACTACAAAAACTTTCTGGTTGAATTTGTAGCTATTTTCCACCAGAGACCCCCCCTCCCCCTTTCTCTCGCAGCACAAATCTGAATTCTTGTTGAATATTCTGCCACCCTTTGCCAAGAGGGTAATGGCACCCGTGACAAATACGCTGCCCGTTGAATTTTTCATAGAAACCTTCCACTGGTTCCTGCCGTCACTGTCACTCGTCCATATTTTTCATACCGTCATGCATATGAGAAACGTGGTCGCTCGTATGTTACCGTATTGGACAGTTGTTCACTCCCGAACCCTTGTACGGATTGTAATCACAAAAATAAATGACACGTCCGCAAGAATCCGCCATGACGTGTTGGAATGATAGATGCATCCTCAGGGGTGTAGATGCCAGAGCGAAATTTCAGTTGAAACTGCCTTAATAAGATTTAGCATTGCAAACATATGCAAAATGAATTTTGTACGGTAACTCAAATGTAAATGCCACAAAGGCAATAATGTTTTACATATACTTAAACCAGAAAGCAAAATATCAGTGAATAAGCTGATAAGAGAACGGCTCATTCATTCACGGATAGATAACCAACAGAAATGCGGATTACCTCAATCCTTTAAAATAGTTTGTAACCAGGGAATTATACTTAGTTCATAATGTTCCAATTTTATATCCCTTTGGGAATACAAGGGATGTTTATTTTTATTTATTTTATTTATCTATTTTTATGACAACTTACCTTTATCTATCATCAGAGCCCGGAAGTTCAGGCATTTATTTTGGTTAAATAGGCTGGCCAAAAGATATTTAAAATACTGAAAATAGGCTATAATATAATTAAAATAAGAATTTATTAAAAGTGAAAACAGAGAGTAATATCACTCGTTATTATTGAAAATTGGTATTTAAAATACTTAATAATTTATTTATCACACAATTAAAATTCTTAAGCTTACTTTTCTTGGTTACGAGCAACAACAAGATGTATCAACTGTCATAGTTAGCCGCTTGTCAGAGAGAACATTTTTATCAAGGAAAAAGAACGTTCTACTTCCACTGGGGCATGTTTAAAACAAGCTATATCTGAAGGACTCATACCAGTTACAACAGAACATTAACTTTTCAGGACATCATGGAAATGCTGATAAGACAAAGCAAAGTAGTTTTGAATAGTCCTGGCGAATGAGCAAAAGATGCGCACTGGTTTCTGGTAGAGTTCATTATCTGTTTATGCTTTTATGGGGTAATGAGGTTAGTGTCTCTCTAAACACATTATAGGGATGGTTTATTACACAGCTGTATCGCTCTCATCTTGTCTGTCCTGGTCGACGGATTTTTCGGGCGTAAAAATCTAAGTATGGCTTCCTTCGGAAGGGAAGTGAAGCCATGGGTCTCGTGTCGTACATTTACGGAACGAAAAAGAACCTCAAGCCTGAAAGAAGATGCCTCTGAGCAAAGTTTGTTGGCCGTTTTACGCCCTGGTTTGAATGGGACGTTGATGACCTGAAATGTTAAAGAGCGTCCATAAATTAACAAAATCAAATTCAAAGCTCTCATCTTTCTCACTTGCAATTGTCTGCTATATTTATACAGCTGAGAAGCTACCCTCAACACAAATTTCCTAGAATCGCAGATCGATACAAGATCATTCGCCAGGGCTATTCAAAACTACAGTATTTCCCTCGTCCTCTCTATTTCCTGATATTCACATGCCTGAGATAACCGCGCGTTTCCTTCATTAATGAAGATTCTGCTATCTGATTCAGCTTAAGTGAACGGCTTGAGAAGAAAGTTTTTGACTGCTTGAAAAGAAATAAATGCTTAACAAGATTTTCAATAAATATTTTTGTGAGTTGAACATGCCTTTTCATTTCATTTTTTTTTTTTTTTTAACTTTTTTCAGTTCGATATTTTAAAAATCTTTATTGCTTTTAACAATGCGCAAATAATCGTAGAAAATGTGCATAACGATCGAAAAAACGAGGGGAAAAGTTTTAAACATTAAATAGGTAACAGAAGTCAAAATAGGCAAAATAAAAACTGGCCCTATCTACCAATAATTTATCGAAACATGCTCATTTCTATTTGACTCTTATATATCCACCCAGATAGAAAATGCATTTTGCCTAATTTCTGGGCTCTGCTCAACATCATAATTTTGATTATATTTCTCAAAGTAAGCCCCGTTAGATGCAATGTACGCGTCCCAGGGTCGCTGCTAGTCTTCAAAGACATGCAGGTAATCATTTGTTGACAGGTACTTCAGAATCGCTCCCGCAGCCTTCATAACTGTTTCTGATGATGGAAAATGCCTCTCGAGAAGCTGTTTCTTCAATTTGGGGAAAAGGACAAACGTAACACGGGGCTAAATCTGGACAGTAGGGAGACACTTAACACTTGCTTTTTTGAGATATTCGGCATCCACATTTGCGATATCAAACGTGCATTATCGTGGTACAGCATCCATCTTGCTGCACAGAAAGTGGCTTTTTGCAAGTGTGTGATAGTTCACAGGACATCTCTGTAGTACTCCCCAATTACAGTTGTGTGTGCTGTACGACATGCTGGTAAACCATACCTTGAATATCGAAACATGAGATGACCATAACTTTCCCAGCAGAAGTTGGTGACCACACATTGATGTTTGCTCTCAGGATCGAAATGATTGCCTTTGAAAGAAAATCCGCATCTTGTAAACATCAACTTTAAATGTATCCAAACCTTTTGTTCGGCAATCAGCAGTCTTGAAACCCGCAGTGCACAAACATCTCAAGTATAACTTTTCAGTATAGTTGGCATCCAGTGAAATGTTCATCATTTCTGAAAGTTTTCTTAATGCTATTCGACAATCCTCTCTCACAGTCACAGAGCGGTGTTAAAGACTTCTTCGGTTAGAGCACAAACTGGAGCACCGGGTTCCCCTTACTTTGAAATTGATTACCTTTTTTTATTAACCTTCTTCGAGATGTGTTATAAAGAAGAACAAATTCTCCATAGGCCTCATCTGAAGACAAAAGCAAAATTTCAGAGCAGATATCGTTAGTAGTATGCCACCTCCATTTTGTTATAGGCGGAACTGAACATGTCTCATCTTGCACATTTATCGTAAGTGGTAATTAGTTGTTTTTAAACGTTTTGTGGGTAAAACTATCAATTAAACGTTTATTAGTATTGTCATTATCGTTATTTTATTTATATGGGCATGCGCTATAATGGAATCAGCTGTTATTAATTTTTTTTTCAGTCTATCAAGGTTCCAAGGTTGCCAACATATTTCCTTATGCAAATAAATCTTGGAAATGAATATAAAACAAGGTTTATTCATTAACAGAACAACGCAACATTTATTATATAACAGAAGCTAACTAAAAAGCCATTTCAAGGAATAATTTGCAGTAGTGGTATTTATTCTGAACATTTTGGCAATATTTTTATTTGTTTTCAGTTTTACCACACCGATTTTGGTACGCTAAGTCAATAAATTATTTGTTCACGTTTATATTCCTTAGTGATTAAGTTATTTCACTTAACAAAATGGAACATATAAATATAATAAATGTGGTTAAGTGACATTATTCAATAATTGCATTATTTTGCATTCGTATTTAGTGGTAACATTTTTTGTTATGTTTTATTTTTTGTTGTTTTTACTGCATTTGTCTTCTCTAAACGTCTGAGGATTGTGGACTGTATACTGTAGGTGTAAGTCTGTAGGAATGAATCAAATAAATTGAATAAATGAGCCCAGAGTCCTTAGCGTCCAAAATTTTTTGACATTCTCAGGGTAAGGAAAACTCCGAAAAAACTTACTCATAGCTTGACCTGACCGTTTTCGAACCCAGGACTTCGGAATTAGTGGTCACAAACGCTACTACTAGAATACATAAGCGGTCAGCAGTAACATTATATGTTATCTTGAGGAATAAATCTCTCACAGTAGAGAAACCTTAGGGAGGTCTTTGGGATATATCCAGTGCAATCAGTAATTCACCCGCAATGCCGGGTTTTTCCTAAGAGCGATTCTGGACTCATTTGCCTCGCCGTGGAAGGGGTGGCAAACCTGCTTGCTTACTTGCTGACTGTCCCAGTCTTAGCGCAGCTGTTCCTGGGTGTGTGTTGTGTTGCTCATTTCTTAATACGACAATATACCTACATAAAGTTTATTATGCCTCGTGTGTTTACAACGGCACAGCGTGTCGTTATGTACGATTCATGTGGTAATTCAGTAAGCTCGTGAAGTTCGAAGACAAGCAAGATTCTCGGGTGTAGAGGCTCAGATCTTAAAATAGTTCATAATGTATGAAAAATATTCATGAAACTGGAAGTGTCCAGCCTGAAACCGAAAAGGCGTAGGGTTTTCACGGAAGAAATATTTCATGGCATTGGTAATCGTTTAGAAAATTCCCCAAGAAAATCTCTTCGTCTTCAACAAGTGGGAATTTCATATGGACTTGTGCAAAAACCTACTCAATTATTGCACCCAAAGCCATATTAAATAACTTTGGCATATGCTCTTCAGGCAGGTGACCCCGTTCGTAGGATTCAGGAAACTGACCGAATTTCTCAAAATGAACTGCAGCGAGTGATCAATAATTTCTTAAAGAAATGTCAAAATTGTGTGGAGAATGAAGACGGGCATTTTCAACTCGCTTATTTGATAATTTGGTGAGTAAAGAGCCACTTAAATAGGTATATTGTTATATGGTTGATTGGTTATTGTTATCTTCCCACTAATCACCAAGACCCGGCAGATCGACTAACCTACTAACGTGCGGTGCGCTCGTCCTTAGGTAAAACTCTCCGGGGAAAAACAAAAAGGATCGCACAGTAGAATAGATGAGAAAGAATCATATATGCGTGCTTAGGAAGAACACGGTATCTAATTTGGTAGAGCATCAACCAATAAAGCTTAAGAACCTTGGTTCAAATCCTGGCCGTGTCCCGAACCTTTGCAACTAATGTTCTACGACTAGTGCGAAAGAAATATTTCTATATATAAATTAATTGCCATGTGTTCAATTTCAACCAATCGCAGAATGCTTTCATGAAATGATTGTGTCATCCTAGGAGGAGTGTGCTGTTATCATTGTTGAAGTGGTCAACAGCGGTTTTTTATAACACTCGCTGATTGGTTTCCTAGAAATAAAAATTAGTTTTTGATTGCGGTAACTTTTTCCACGCCAGGGCTTATCGTGCACTGTGGTTAGAGAGACGCGACATGTTGGGGGAAGGTCCGGCATTTGTTATTTCGTCGTTCGTGACCAGCGACCATTTAAACTTAAACAAAAGACGAGCTGTGGATATTGACAGGCCTCGTGTTTGTGATGATAAATTGCGGGCGTTGACAGTTTTGCAGCTTTTCCAGGCATTCAAGCTGTCACGCGGTGGTGTGAGGAATATGACAGGCATTATTTGTGTAACAGTAATAATATTATTGCGGCAGCACAGCCTGTCAGACTGTGTGCATTTTGTGGTTCTGTATATCGCGGAGCATTTCCAAGGAATGAATTTCGGCAGTTCATAACCCTGTTCCGGGCCGGTATGCAGTCTACCTCATAATTACACCGCCAGGGGGAAGAGCGTCAGGATCTGAAAAGGTTGAGAGCAGGGAAGGAGAGGACTAATAGAATAATAGTATTAGTGCATTGCAAACATTACGTCTCCCTGCTATGGTAAATACCTATCTTAATTTTGTGAATGTTCATAATGGGTTACATGGTAGAGAAATTTCTCATATCAAAGTCGCTCTCAACGGAATGAGGTATAGTCGGGGAAATTTCCCTCGCACCCACACTTGTTTTCAAGGGCCTGAATGCATACCGGGCGAATCATCGAAAACTTTCACCGCAAATATTTCTGAAATGGGAGGTGCTATTGTTGTGTCGCTTTCACAGAATTGAAGCTGAGAGAAGGGCACATAAATACCCATTCACAGAAGTTAATAATTATTAGAATATGTACTTAATGAATATGATAAGTTTTTCAAATGAAATAATATCTATTGACATGAAGAAAATAAAACTAGAGGAAATTAGAATGTCAGTGGTGTTTTTTTTTCCCGCTATTCCTGTGCAAGTAATTTAAGAGCTGTAGTAATAAAAGGTTTAAATATATGCTAACTCTTTATCTACACTCGATGTGGAAGTAGTAGACTCCCTGTTGCAGCGGCTGTTCTGATGGAGCGATCTAATGCCTGCAGAATTTCGGAAACGGTTCTGAATCGAATTCCACCAAGTGGTTCCTTCGTCTTCGGGATTAAATCACAGGGGCTTAGATGTGGTGAATACGGTGGATGGAAAAGCACTTCCCAATCCCAACAATGGTACAGATCAGCTACAGAGTATGGCACGTGCGCCCGAGCATCGTCCTGCAAAATGGTGGGAGAATTTTGCAAAACATGTCGCCTTTTCTTTCAGGTAATGCTCCAAAAAATGACTGAAATATTGTACAGTAACATTCTGTCCTTGCGTTACAATCGGTGTAAGGATTTTTTTTCCTTTAGTAGTGTTTAACGCCCGTTTTTTTACTACAGAGGCACCATAGGCGGTGTGGACATCCATGAACATGATATGAAATTATATATTAGGAAAGGATTTTTTTTTAAAGAAGGAAACGTTCCAGGCTACGTTTAGGGTACCTTCCCGGCATTTGCCATAAATAAGGACTGAGGAAAATCTTTAAAAACCTCAGCCAGTACGGTCCTGGCGGGAATCGAATACCACATCTCGCTTGCGAGTCCGCGCCTTAACGACCTCGGCCACCCATGACGGTGTGTGTTAGGATGACTCCATCACAAGAAGAATACAAATTTTTACATCAGTAGGGGTTTGGCGAACTTTTGTTTTGTATGGTGACCAGTAATGACGCCACTCGTTTGGCGCTTAAGTTGAGGTTCGTACGATCTGGCCCATGTCTCATCAAGCGCAAGAAAGCATTTCCATCAAGACCATAACGCTCCATTTCGTAAGGTACATAAATGTTTCTCACTCTTTGCTGCACAGTCGTATACAATAATTCTATCTCTAACTCACATCAATCTGTGTCTAGAAGCCCGGCAAACTTGCTCTTCACTGACGCTTGCTACACTTTCACGTCCCCCATTGAAAACTGTAATCCACCTCGCCACATGTATCTATACTTCCAGTGCCGTTTTGCGCAATAAGCCACGCCTCTTTCACGAACCGTCACGGGTGGCCGAGGTCTTCAAGGCGCGGGCTCGTGAACGGGAGGTCTGGGATTCGATTCCCACCAGGACCGTCCTCCTTGACTGTTTTTTTTTTTTTTCTGGTTTTCCTCAGTCCTCATAAATGGCAAATGCCGAGGAAGCATCCTAAACTTAGGCCTGGAACGTTTCCTTTCTTAAAAATAAAAATCTTTTTCCAATATAAATTTCATTTCATGTATCATCAGTGTCCACCGCCTGTGTTGCCTCAGTAGTAAAAACGGGCGTTAAACACTATTCAAAAACAAAAAGAATGGCTGCAGAGTGTAGCGAAGAAAACTGAGCTGTACTCCGGTCAACTAACGTAGGCAGATAATTACCGTATTGTCCATGTCGGCCTCCTGGCTCATTTGGTTTTAGGATGACGCTATCACATGAAAGATAGTGGGTTCGTCTGCAAGGGATGACTTTTTTTTTAATTTTTTAATCATAATTATTTGGTTACAGTGTTTGATTCTTATAATTGTTACTTTTTTGGGGAAGACAACGCGTAGAAAAAATTTGCAAAAGCTATACCGTTAACGCATAGGTTGCAAATTTTGTCGTAAAAATCCTAAGTATGGCTTCCTTTGGAAGGGAAGGAAAGCCGTGGATCCCGTGTCGTACATTTACGGCAGGAAGAAGAACCTCAAGCCTGAAAGAAGAGGCCTCTGAGCAAAATTTGTCGGCCGTTTCACGCCCTGAATTGAATGGGACGCTGATGACCTGAGGTGTTAAAGAGCGTCCATAAATAAACCTAAATAAAAAAACAGAAAAGGAAATCGTGCATGCAAGAAGTTTGTGAATCGCTGCCACAAACTGAACAATGTCCGCGGGCTGAGATTTATTGTGCACCATTGAACTTTTACACCTGGTAATCTTTATTCAAATCGTTTTTTAACTTGACGAGCGGACTGAGTTAATCTATGAATCATCAATAAATACACGAGAAAACATTTACTGAGTCATACATTATTCGCAATTATAGTACGGCTGCGGAGGCGATTTTGAAGGACCTAACAAAAGATGGTTTCCAGACGTCTTTGAAGAAACGCTGATATTAGTGCATTGTATCCAACTTAGAAATATCAAAAGTAAGAAGATGGATAAAAGTAGTTTGTTGACAAAAATTATGATCACTATTTACTGAACAGCCCTCGTACTGCGTTTCTTCTGCATTACACGGTACAGCAGGCGTTGCCTTGTGCTTCTGCTCGTCACATACCAAGCCGAAATGAATAGCTGGAACGCGTTATCAGAAATATCAAAAGAATTGTGAACACGCACTAGTAGTTCATCACGTGACCTGCCCTCGCGTGTCACTTTTTTCTATTAGCGTTTCCTCTCCCCCACCCTCCTCCTCTGCCCAAGCAAAGGGGTCTACGTGACCGACATTCTTTAGGTCCGATTTGTATAATTCCTGGTTTTCATACTTTACTGGGTCAGCAGACCTAGACCATTATCTTGGTAGGTTTTTAGTTGCAAGATTGCGAATACTGAAGCGGTAAGTTAGAAGTCGCTATTCAGTAACGGATGCCGTTTCTTTTAACACGGCGTGTACAAAAACATGATATATTTGATTTCGTTTATTAGATCACATTTTGTCCTTCCTAGAGATGATATTAGAGTGTCATGTTTTTGGACAATTTTAGGTCAATAGTTCGCGAGATATCGTCAAAGGACTTTCAGAATCTTTTCAAAGAATATCGATGACTATTTCACTCATGAAATGTCATCTTAAAATCGACCAATGAAATGAAACGAAACAAACATTTGAATTGTGACAAATCGCAACCGGATTATGGAGTGAAATTATCGAGAAAAAATTTTACAAACCCGTTTTATCACGCGATGTGTATTTGTCTTGTGGTCAGTTTAGAGGAATTATATAATCCTGAACAAGCATCACTGACCACTTTTTCTAGAGGCGATGGTGGGGTATTGATAGCAACAAAATCAGGACATCGATAATCAAAACGCAAGATGGAGTGTTCTTCAAAGCGTTTTCGTGAAGCGTCAATTGTGTAAATTGATCTTATTGTTAGGAATTTCAAACGACAGAATACAAAGAAAAATAGAAATACTGTATGTTATATATATATATATATATATATATATATATATATATATATATAGTCGGTCCTGGTGGTGCATTGGACCATACTTGCCTTCTAAACCCAAGATCGCGGGTTCAAACCCGGTCAGGATCGATGGATTTTTTCGGGCGTAAAAAATCCTAAGTATGATTCCTTCGGAAGGAAAGTAAAGCCGTGAGTCCCATGTCGTATATTTACGGCACGATAAAGAACCCCAAACCTGACAGAAGAGACCTCTGAGCAGAAGTTGTCAACCTTTCACGCCCTGAATAGAATGGGACGCTGATGACCTGAGATGTTAAAGAGCGTCCATAAATAAACGAAATCAACTGTATGTTATCTTTTTTGTTTTGTTTTCTCAGTTGGTATTACAAAATCGAACGTTAGTGATAGTAATGGGCGACTGTTATCCATTTCAGTCTCACGGTTTCTGAATAGAATAGATATTCATAAGTATAACATTTTATACAAGTGTTAATATTCTGTGTCCGGTTTCAAATATATATATATATATATATATATATATATATATATATATACTTTTATTTTTATTCCATTCATGAAATAGTCCTAAACACGTATTTTGCTCTTATCTATTGGTATCACTGACAATGGGCATTCTTCTGTCGCAAAATGGCTTGAAAAGGTTAAGTACAAATACAAAATTATTAGAATTTTGTAAGCCAAATTTAGAGGAATTATATTTAAATTTTTGTTTTATTTGTGAAATATTCTAATAAAATATTACTCGAGGGTCTGAGCTTTCCAGACCCTCAGACCCTCTCGTGATATTACTTGCGATTATTAGACAACAAGCAGTACATTCCCCCAGAAAAGAATTTAACGTACCATTTAGGAAAGTTATTTTTTTTTTTTTTGAGTAGTGTTTAACGCCCGTTTTTACTACTGAGGCACCACAGGCGGTGGACACTGGTGATACATGAGATGAAATGATAAATTGGGGAAGGATTTTTGTTTTTTTTTTTTTTAAGGAAGGAAGCGTTCCAGGCCTAAGTTTAGGTACCTCCCCGGCATTTGCCAGTTATGAAGACTGAGGAAAACCTGGAAAAAACCCCAGTCAGGGAGGACGGTCCTGGCGGGATTCGAACCGCAGACCTCCCGCTCACGAGTCCGTGCCTTAACGACCTCGGCCACTCGTGGCGGTATAGGAAAGTTATGAGCAGTATGATTCAGGGAGTTGAATGAAGGGTGGAAAATTTGGAGGACATTAAGAAATCACTCTCATTTTTATGAGGTGATAGCGGTTCCCGATCTAAGTTATGGCTGCGAGAATAGGCATTAAACAGAAATGACAAAATAAAGAAAGACTGTAGAGATGAGATTTTTGAGAACCGTGGCTGGTCAATCTATTAGGGTGACAATATTTAGGAGTATATATAAGCTAAATTATTTGTAAAAAAAATTAAACTATTTGTGTACAATCATATCCAAAGAATGGATGAAATTATACTTCCTAAGTAACTTTTTAAATATGTACAAACAATAAGGAATGAGAACGGAAGCGCCAGAACAAGATGGGAAAAATATGTTTTCCGGATGCCAGAACAAGCCATAAGGTCTAACCCGGTATGACGATGATGTATGCTGCAGTTTATCTTAGTTGTCTTCCCTATTGGACTTTTCTGGATAGTGTCATGACCATAAACTGGAAATTAAGCAAACGCCTTTTCTATTTGAGTGAATATATTTAAGTGTCAGATAGAAATGAACATGTTTCCGTACATTAGCGGTTGGTAGGGCCAGTTTTTGTTTTAGCTTCTATTACCTATTTTAAGATTTAAAACCTTTTTCGCTTGTTTTTGATCGTTGTGGATTTTTTCTGCGATTATTTACGCATTTTAAAAAGTTCACAAAGAATTTCAATATATTGAAGGGAATAAAACTATAAACATGAAATGACTTGTTCACCTCACAAAAATAACTATTGAGAATCTTGTTATGCATTTATTACTTTTCAAACTGTCGAAAAAAGTCTCCTCAATCCATTTATTTTAATTAGCAGAAACTTCATTAATGAACGCACGTTTACATTGGACGTACAAATACCAGGAGATAGAGGGAGGGGGAAATACTGTAGTTTTGAACAGTTCTGGCAAATGACCTTGTATCGATTTGCGAAACAATTGCAAGCGAGAAGGATGAGAATGGCACAGCTGTGCAATAAACCGTCCCTACAATGTGTTCAGTACGGAAGTAAGAGAGATACTAACCTGGTTCTCCTATAAACGTAAAAACAGAAAATGAACTCGACCAGAAACCTGCGCATCTTTTGCTTATTTGTCAGGACTATTCAAAATGACTTTATTTTGTCTTGAGCAATATTTCCATGATGTGCTGTAAGGTGAACGTTCTGTTGTAACTGGCATGAGTACTTCCGAAATAGCTCGTTGCTTGTAACCAAGAAAAAATATTGAAGAACAAGTGGAATTCTAGCACTATCTTTATCAACTTTCTAACTATAATAAAAATATGCATTATTTATATGCAGCATATATAATTAGTTTGGCTAGTTTTTCTATATGTTATTTAACTACATATATTTTACTCAACATTTTTTCTGGTTATTTCGCCTGATAGAATGGAAGAGAAGGCCTATCCTTGTAATGTTAAATTTACCAACTAGAATTCCCCTTTTCTCAAGAACTACTAAAGATAATAAAATGAAACTTCTACAGCATTCAGATGCATGAATTAATTGGAATTTTCTAATCTATTTTCATTTCTAAACTGAATCTGAGGCAAATTATAATTTATTTTCATTTGTTTGCTTTTTCTATTTTTCCCAACGTTTCATTTAATTATTTTTTTACAATGTCTTATTTTGTTCTAGCTCTACCGTAATAGACCCATATTATCACAATAGCATCATGAATAAGTGGTAAAAGCTGCAATGGGATAACTGTACAGATTCTTAAAAAAATGGGAAATTAATTTAAAAATGTAGTATTTTCAATAATTGCAGCCAAGAAATGTTTTAACAGCAAAACTAACTGGGGGGGGGGGGCACCAACTAAAACCCTTCAACATTTTCAAACAAAAAAGGATGATGTCATGGAAACAAAAGCTGCCAATTTATGAAATACAACTTTTTCTATCATTCAAGAAAAACCAGAGCCTTCTAGAGTTAATGGGTTCCTGAGATATAGAATTTTAACTCAATAAGTGCTCGCGAAATTAAAAAAAAAATAGTTTCTGCAGTGACATAATTAAAATTTTTATTAAAATTTTATAACCAAGGAACATATTATTTTCAACAGACCTTGTGTACAAATGATTTCACGGTTCGAAAGATATATACATTTTATGATAACGATTCAATGGCTTGCCAGTGTGATTATTCTTAGAAAAATAAAATATAGTTATTGAACTAATCAACTTTACTACTTTTGGGCCCAGTTGTATATAAACGAAATTGCATTTTAAATTGTTTGTTATTCAGTTCTAGGAACGGATTATTTCTCTCATGAAATATACGAGGAACTTGTTGAAATTCATCATAGGGTGAAATGTCGGAATAATTAGAAATCTGTACAATATACGGCTTATAACGTTAACCTAACATAACGTACAAATTAAGCCTAAGTGAAATGTGAAACAGAAGGCACTTTACCTATATGAAATTAAAATAAACAGGACTCGTCATTATATTCATAAATCAAGTTATGCGCTTCTGTACTCTGAGAAGTGTTTTATTTAACTGTTACTTGACTGTACTTAGTGCTTTAACTTGTGAAATTTCGCAATTTTTTTACGGACGCTTTTTAACACCTCAGGTCATTAGCGTCCCATTCAACAGGCTTGAGGTTCTTTTTCGTGCTGTAAATGTACGACACGGGATCCCATAGCTTTGCCTCCCTTCCAAAGGAAACTATACTTAGGATTTTACGCACGAAAAAAATCCATCGGTCCTAGCCGGGATCGAACCCGCGATCGTGGGTTTAGGAGGCAAGCATGTTTACCACTGCACCACCAGGACCGACAATTTTGAGGTAGTCTGAGAAGTGTTGTTTTATTTAACTATTAACTCTAGTTAGTGCTTTAACTTGCGAAATTTTGCCAGCTTTTTTTTTATAACGCTCTTTAACATCTCAGATTATAATCTGATAATTATCAGCGTCCTATTCAATTCAAGGCATGAAACGGTCGACAATTTTGCTCAGAGGCCTCTTCTTTCAGGCTTGAGGTTCTTTTTCGTGCCGTAAATGTACGACACGGGACCCACGGCTTTACTTCCCTTCCGAAGGAAGTCATATTTAGGATTATTACGGCCGAAAATATCCATCGATCCTGGCCGGGTTTGAACCCGCAATCTTGGGTTTAGGAGGCAAGTGTGGTTACCACTACGCCACCAGGACCGACAAATTTGAAGTTAGGACGAAATAATGTTAGAGTAATGTTTATACAACCAAAATTGTAGGTTATGTATTATTTATTAATTTTATTCCTGAAACCGAAGTTCTCTTTATACCTACAACAGGTTCTCAAAGTATGAATAATTAGGGACGTTAGGACAGTTCAATATAAAGGTTCGGTGTAGTATATGTACGTATTAAAATATTAATTTATTTTATACACATTGATACAAGAATGTTGTTTATTATAATAAACCGCCTATTCACCTTACCTGGGGTAACTTTTTTTTATCTTCGGGCTAACACTAAAGCGCGCCTCCTCGTCCCCTTACAGTTCTCAGAGGTAATAAAGTTCCACTAAGCATGAACTCCCTAGAGAGCAGGTCCTAAAGGATACCTTCAATATTTTACGCACGTAATGGCCTTTTCAGTGACGTCGGGGTGACGCATCCGTTACAACAGCGGATAAAGAATGGGTATGTGCCGCGTCTAAATTCCACCAAGTGATAAGTTAAATTGGATTAATTAACGTAAAAGGACTTTGTGGTGGATCGAGTCTTGAGACATGTTTATCACCCCTCCCCCTCAATGACGTAGTGGTGGTATTAGAGGAGATAAGAGAGAGGGGAGAAGTTGAAAAGAACGAAGGTAAAAAAGGATGCGAGGAGATTTAGGACAAGATGGGATTCTAGCTATCACCAGCCTCTAAATGTTTCCCTCAATGAACCTTTCTAAGAAATTAACTTTCTTTTAACAAATGACGTTTCTGAGAAATGTTTCGTCATTCTGTTCGAGAAAATCACTTCCTGTAATCCTGGCGTCTTCTAAATGGCGATAAAATCCCTAATTTGTGGAGAAAGTTAACTTTTCATTTGTCAGGAGTCTACCAATCTCTTCAACACTAAATACGAGCTAAACTGCCAAAGTTTCTGCCTTGATTAGCTTACAAGGTGGCAGAAGTAAGTGAACATTTTTATTTTTCATTTTTCAACCCACCGCTTTTCTCATCTATAAATTAATAACATTTATTCATAGATCTTCTTCATTAAAGAGAAGTTTGTCACTAAATCTGGGCTGTAAGGTGGATGTAAGCAGGTCAAAACAGCACTCTTTATCTCCTCTTAATGGCGTGGCTCAGTGAAGCAACCCATTTTATATTTTATTCATCATGAGAAAAGAGAAACTTAATTATAGGCCATAAGTACGAGGGAAGAGCCTTTCTTATATTGCCGGGCCGCGGATCGCATGCTCTGCGCACTGTCTATTACACTGGTGGTTTTCCGCTCTGAAACTCCCGCGTTACTCACTCATAGGTGATAGTAATATGCACTATAATGACTACTAACCTTGTTATAAGTGGTGTTGAAAGTGGTGTTCATCTGCATCCAGAAAGTCCTGGCATCTTCGGATGAAATTTCCATTCACACGCATAAGTTCTTCTTGCGTAATGTTCATAATTTCTGTTCTTATGTTGTCCTTAAGTTCGTCTATGGTGTGGGGATTGTTCCTATTTAAATGAAACCACGCCTAATCTGAGAAAATTATTAAATGTTCTTCGTGAATCTGGTTAGGTTTTTTTAAAAATATATTGAAACTGTCGATAGTTTTGTAAATTAACATACCCACCAAATTCTTCGCAAAGAAGATTAGACAGCGTCAATTTCTCCGTCATGCACACTTTTCAACGTCCATTCACAAAATCTACACCGCCACGTGTGGCCTAGTTCGTTAAGGCGCGGACTCCTGAGCGGGAAGTCTGGGGTTCGAAACTCACCAGGACCGTCATACCTGACTGAGGTTTTTTTCCAGGTTTTCCTCAGCCCTCATAAATGGCAAATGCCGGAGAGGTACCCTAAACTTAGACCTGGAACGTTTCCTTCTTAAAAAATTCTTTCCCAGTATATTATTTCATCTCGTGTATCATCAGTGTTCACCGCCTGTTGTGCTTCAGTCGTTAAACACTGATCAACAATGACAAAGTCTACTCCTGCAGGGTCACCCGGTTTAAGGTCTTGCACTACAGTACTTTTATAAAGTTTTAACTTCAGAAGCTTTGTTGCCGTTCGAACAGAAGGATGAGGAATTCTCGTTTGCTGAGAAAGAAGTTTGGATGTAACTTTTTAAGGGCGCCTTCCAGTGCATGTCCAATGTTGTGTAATATTTTTTCAGTGACTGTGTACGCTTTTTATCATATTCGCTCTCTACTTATCAAAATTGTCATTGTTATCCCGGAGGTAAAAGTCATGTTCACTAATGTGATTGAAGAACAAGTGAATTCTAACATTATAAAACGATGTAATATTTACATGCAGTATACATTATTCACTTATTTCTTTTTCTGTTATAATTATGTATACTGGTATGCTGCATTTCGCTGTGTTGTTTGCGTTGTAAAGTGGATGAGAATGCCCTTTGGCCTTAGCTTTCGTTAGGGTAAATAAACAAATAAATTGTTGACGAAAAGCGAACAGACATTTACTGTTTTTTCCCAACTGGGGGAAAGTTAAACTTTTTAACTATTTATGAGTCTGAAAAGGTTCTGAAACGTCGACTGCTACATATGACGATATGTCATGAATTTGTTGGTCTAGAATCGTGCAAAAACGTCATTGACATTCTTATGTTATTTAGTCTCGTTTTCTTGAATTCTATAGACGGTGCTCTATTTGGGAAAAAAAATGTACTTCCACAAAATGCAAATAAGATTTGAATGTATACATATAACCTTTCAAACAGTTATTGTAATCTTTGCGCTGTATTGATAATTTGATTCGGTGAAAACAGCGCATTAATATCACCTTTCGTTTCAGAAATATTAACGGTTATAGTTTCAAGTAACTGCTCTGTACATGCACTTTAACTATTAAGTGTGCATATAATTTTTTTTTCAATATTAATTAGAAAATAGAGGAAATCTGATTAATGAAATACCGAGAGTCGGAAAAGATGAAATAGATTCAGACATTTATATTATATTTTTCCAAAACATGCATCAAGAGAGGTGAATGTTTTGTATACCTCGACCTCGAAACAAGAGAACTCCAATGATGCACGCAAGTCAAAGCGTGACCGACACGGATAGCCGAGATCACTAAGACACGAGTTCGGCAGTGTTCGTATTCCGTAGAGACAAGTCTGACTGACTCACTAAGGATTTCTTCCTTAGTTTTATCAATGACAGATATTGGGGAGGTAACTTTAAACTTACTCCTGGAATTTTTTCTTGTCAAAATTCCTTTTCCGATTTTTCATTTCATTTCAGTATTCTTAGTGTTGGCTGCCTATGATGCTAGTAATGAAAATAAGCCATAAACACTATTTAAAAAAAAAGTACGTCCCGCAGGAGCTGCGTAAACTAAGCGAATTCCTCGGCAAGTTAAATAACTTAAAAAAAAAACAGTATAAAATCCAAATTATGGACTTATTAATTAATGAAATGCAATAAGTTATACATTACTGTGTGATATTATGGAAACAAAATTAGAACTCTTGCATCCTATAAGCATTGCAAAAGAGAAATCATATTTTTGAATTATTATTATTATTATTATTATTATTATTATTATTATTTATAGACATTAAACCACAAAAATTTATGGTATACTATTAATTAAATGAAATGTTTGACCACTAATAGACAAAGCTATACTGTGTATTTTTAAACAGTTTTAAATGTAATCATGTTTATGAACTAAGCTCTGATATCATCTTCACATTCACTAAAATAGAGAGAAATAACAGAAAGTTTCGAGTTACATTGTGTATTTAAGAAGATGATGTTCATGTTTCAACAAAACAAAAACATATTGCAATTTAAAAACAATTGCAATATACTAAGCAAATATACACAATCAACAATAGAATAGTTTATCAATTTTCATTGGCTTTGAAATGTAATTTCAATATTATTGTAGTAAAAACACGTATTGCAAACGTTTTCTGAAGGTTAATACAGAGCGCTCTTACATAAAAATATAATTCTCACAAACATATTAGATTAATATTTCACATTTGCCAAATTAACGACGATACTTTTGTTTAGTATAAAACATATGCATCTTTATAAATACAGTTCATATGATTGTCCGATTTCCGTAATTTTCAGAAACTATTTTTCTTGTTTTATTTAAATGGGATGTTCCCAGTTTTATATTAAAAAAAAACAAATATGGTGTGACTATAGCAATTTTTAAATTTTGGGTTTCAGGCAAACCCCACTCCTAATATTCTGAAATCACTGATTTTCAGAATTGTTTTGTTTTGTTTTATTTCAATCGCTTAATGAGTATCGTTCAGAAAAAAAGCAAACAAAAATTTTAGCCGCTAGAACGTTAAAAAACACACAAACATATTGTATTCATTGTCATTTTCATTTTTGATGCCTAGCAAGTAGGATGGATGGAGATTTGAAGACACTTTTCAAAACATTTTCATGGATACGACCGCAACAAGCACATTCCCTCGAGCTTTGCTAAAAGTTTTGTTCAAATGTTATATCCTTGACCTTTGTGAGATAAAGGAAACAAATTTCTCTCAACGATCGCACCCGAGCGCAGTTATTGACCTGGTCTCAGCCGGTGGACTTTCTGCAACAAAAAAGGATGTATACATTCTTAATAAAATTGCTTAAACGTGAACAAAATAGCTAAAAGCACCGTAACTGGAAATTCCTCTTCCAGTGAATCGAATACAAAATTTTGTTCTTGTTTCGCATTTCTGTGGTTTTCATAGGCCCCAGAGAATAATCATTTTATGACGCAAAATCAATTTAGCTACCAACTGTGATTGTATTTTAATTAAATATCCCTTCATTTTTCGTATATGTCTCATTAAACGCTAAATGGAGGGGAAAAATATTATTTGTGCCATTTGGATGATTTCTACCAATAACAATATTTATTTCATTTACTTCTCATTTATTTATTGGCTCTCTCCAATCACCGGAATGAAAAGGTTGTTTTATGTTGCGTGGATTGTTCAGAAATTAATTTCCGCTGTTTTTGATAATGCCATTCATTTGTAAACGTTAAACAACAAAATCGCGATAGCATGTTTATTGTGAATCAGTTCTGAGTTAATATATGAATGTCCGATGTATTTTATAAAGTATATTAATACTAATGAAATAACAGTTCTGAATCAGATGTAAAAATTAGAGACATATCATGGAGTTGTATTGACGTGATTCTAATTGAACATGAGGGCCTAGTTTTTGATGACCTAAAAATATCTGAAAAATGATCCATAAAATAATATAAAATTATGAGGGGATTTCGGAAATTATTTACTTTAGCGATGCTTTAGGAATACTACGCAATTTATGAGCGATGGACTGATGCTGGTATCCCATGCAGACGCTAGATGGCATTTGTAAATAAGTATGTAATGAAATGACATGCTCGTTTGTTGTCAAGTAGAGAAAGACGTGGTAAAGATGGAAGGCGACTATCATGGACAAAGAGGACTGCATGACTTTTGTGGAGGGTGTCAAAACTGTAGAAATTCTTGAATGTTTAATCGCTGTCTGTGGTCAAGAAGTTCCTGCACTGCGTCAATGGGTTTGCCAGTGGCAGGGAATCTGTACACAAGAATGTGAGTACTGGTCGTCCGTCAACATGGCGTTCTCCCAGGGACAGTGACGATGAGTCTGAATTAATTATGACTGATAAACGTTTAATTTTTGATGAACTGGAATGCCAGATAGGCCTCGGCCACGCATCGCTGCACATCATTATTCAGATATGAAAATGACGTGCTTACGTTTGATTACGCGGTACTTGACGCAGGCACAGACGAGAAAAAGGCGTTGGAGAATGTCGTCGGTTACTGGAAATGCATAATGAGACACGGATTTTTTGGAGAAGCTGGTGACTGGTGTCACTTTCACACAACAAAGAAAAAAGTCCAATGGAAACGTTCAGGGAGTCCCCGGCCCCCGAAAGTTCGCTCTGCTTCATCTGCAGACAAGCAGATAATCACAGTCTTTTGGGACACTTCAGGCATACTGCTAATGGACTGACTTCCTCAACAGCAAGGTGTACTGTGAGACCCTTACACGACTTAGACGCAGGATTCAGCAACGACGTAAAGGTGGACAGGAGTGTTTCTCCAACATGACAATGCGGGGCTCCACGCCAGGAACACTACGATCGTAAAGGTGGCATAGCTGGGGTTAAAGTCTTGCCGCACCCACCATATTCACCGGAGTTCGCTCCGCTGTTTATGTTTCATTCGACAACATGAAGGGACACACTGAGAGATAAAAAAAAATCATCAACAACTAGGAATTCGGCAATTTTCCTTAAGTGATGGCGTAGTACTCCCAAATAATGGTTTCACCTTAAGTGATGGCGTAGTAGTCGCAAATAATGGTTTCACGACTCTGTAATAAAGTTATCAGGAAGATGACAACGTGCATTGATGTTGGCCGGGAGTTTATTGAGATATCCCATGTGCATTAAGCCATGTTATATAGTTGGAACAAAAATTTAAAATAAGTTATTAATCCGCTTTTTTACTTAATGTTTTTTTTATTTAAGAAGCCTAGTTTTAGAAGATAAACACGAATTTTAAGAGTAAAAAAATCTTGCCTTATTTTGAAGTATTGCAGTAGGTGACAATTTGCGAACGTTCTCAAAAATAAGAAACAGCTCTTATTTTTACACTTGGAGGAACAGTATGACTTCCTTCGGAAGGGAAGTAAACCCGTGTCGTACATTTACGGCACGAAAAAGTATCTCAAGCTTGAAAAAGCTTGGCTGTTTCACGCCCTGAATAGAATGGGACGCTGATGACCCGAGATGTTAAAGAGCGCCCGTAAATAAATCAATTCAAAAACATTTCCGCATATGCTAACATAATAGGAGTACACTTGACATATATGGACCTGAAAAACGCTTTACGAGGTGGGAACCTTCCCTGACTATTCTTTGAGGAAGGGCTTGAGGAAAAATTGCAGTAACTCCATGGATTGTGCATTATCTTCGGATTAAAAAGTTTATATTGGCTCTCCTGGTTTAACAATGTATTGTGCTGCGTCGATTACCAAAATCAAAACGTCATTTTGTGTGGTACCCTCAAGGCATAATACTTTTCAGAGAATCTGAAAATTTTGGAGCTCTTAATATACTTCACTCATAAAAAGTGGTTGTCGCTCAAGTACTGTTCAGTAAATATTAAGCATAACATTTTGTTAGATTATTGCGTATTGTACACGTGGTACTATTTCGTTTTTGTCACTTCCGATTTCCGCCTGTGAGAGGTGTACAAGTTGAGACAATGGAGATGTCACAAGACGAACAATATACTGCTCTGAAAGTCGGCATTCGTCTCGGGAAGTCTGCAACAGAGTTATATGCAATGTTACAGGAGAGTTTGTTCTTCCCTGTAATAGAAATCGTAGATGGTTAAAATTTTTAAAATTGGGGAGGCATCTCTGTTGTTGGGAAAGAGGATCTTCGAATTACATTAAAAATCTTTCAGAAGTTCTTAAAATTTCACCGGGTGCCAACCACGTTTCGATAATTGAAATGTTGCACATGAGAGGTGTTTGTAAACGGTGACTTCCAAGACTGCTGCCGTTTGTATGAAAGTTTGCATGCACTTGAAGATGATGTTACAGGATGATGCGGAGTTTCTTTTAAAAGCGATCGCTGCTGATGAAAGTTGGTTACATCATTTCGTTCCTGAGAGCGAACAGTAATTGTTTCATGTTCAAGGAATGATCTATTAGCATGGTCACATTTACGTGCAATAAACAGGATGTTACAGCATGAAATATTGTTGAATATCTCAGCAAAATCAATATGATGTATATCCATCACCCCGTATAGTCGAGATTTAGCCCAGTGCGACCTTTTTCTTTTCCCTATATTAACGAAATACCTTCATATGTACCATTATTTTAACAAATCAGTATATTATAATTTATGCGTATACCTGATACATATGAAGTTAATGATATTTATACAGAGATTCAAGCATGACTAACAGTTAAAATCATGTGCACACTTTGCTTCATTTCAAATCTTAGTGCAAAGTCTTTTCACCATGGAAATGCCCCTATACAAAAAACCGCACTTTGTCTCTGGTAACGATCATAAATAAAGAAATATTCCTTTTTATCCCGACATACTCCACAATTTAGAATATTGCCTAGGATCCAAAAAATGTACACACTTTCACAGTAGATATCTATTTAATATATTTCAAAGTTGAACCGAAAAACAACAGTAATGTGTAGTATGATGTTCTGTAAACAGGTGTGACTCTCATACATTATGATAGCGTTGCTACATGACAGGTAAATCAGCAATGAACAAATGAAGCCAAGATTATTGTACGATGTTCTGTAAATAGATGTGACTCACATTACGTTATGCTAGCGTTGCTACAACAAAATGGAGCCAAGATTATCGTTTGAACAGCGGAAAGCAATTTTGAAATGGTAATGGAAAACCGAGAATGTTGCTGAAGTTTAAACGCAATGGAGACGTGTGTACAGAACAGAACCGCCAACGCGAATAACAATTAACAAATTTGAGACTCGGTACTGTATGCGATATTCACAAGGGTAGGTCTGGTAAACGTCGCACAGCAACAAGCCCCGGGTCCTCGGCTATGGTTTTGGAACGTTTTGAACACTTACTGCAGAAACCTACAAACCATGTGCACGGGAGACTGGGATTAGCAGAACTAGCGTACGTCGTATTATTAAAACAGCAAAGTTGAAAGTTTTCATCCCCAAGATTCTTTCATGTATTAAATGAAGATGACCCTGATCGGAAAATGCAGTACTGTGAGTGGTTTTGGAATATGGTGCAAGAACAATGTTGTTTGTTCCAATAAGGCACAATTCAAGTTGAGCGGAACTGTTATCTACTGGTGAGCAAACAATCCACATGTTATTTTGGAAAAGGCTGTTAATTTACCTGGAATTAATGTTTGGTGGGGTTGTCATCTAGGGGTCTAATTGAACCATTCTTTTTTTTTTTTTCAGGAACAGTAACTGACCCATTGTACCTGAACATGATACGCCCATCTGTCTTATCTGCCATTCTTACACTCTATGAAAATAAGGAATTTTACTTCAAACAGGATGGTGCACCACCACATTACCACCGAGATGTACTGCGTACCTTGATCTTCCAAGGCACTGGATAGGACGAACAGGTCCAATTGAGTTTCCACCGCGTTCTCCGGTTCTAACTCCCTTGGACTTCTACCTATGGGGAACTCTTAAGGATGTTGTATACCGTAGAAAATCAGCTACACTGGCAGCACTTCGGGAAGAAATTGAAACGGCATGGGCTGCAATCGTTGAGGACACTTTCGCAAACGTTGCTCAAACAGCAGTTCAACGTACTCAGAAGTGTATCGACGACGATGGTGGGAATTTTGAGCAACTGTTGTAACTGTAAAAGTCTAAGATGATTAGTGCTCATCATTTTCTGTTTGTGTGAATTCAGTTTTGTTATGTTAACACAGTTTTTTCTTTGTTTGAAGTGTGTATACATTTTTTAGCATCCTCTGTATTTATTGATCGTATTATTAAGTTTCGTTGAAATAGGAGACAGTACGTGTGTTAGATTCCGGTTTTATTATGGAGAGCGATGGTTTACTGTCTGTTTCCTAGAGGGATAAATAGGGATGTATAAATAAAGCGGAAATCCGTTCCACTTATTCACACAATGATTTGCGTGGGACTGTACATGATCTCGAAATGAAATGATACCACTAAAAGCAATGTTGCTATGGTTGCAAGTTCGAACCTTCATAAAACACATGCTTTTCTAAACACCTTAACTTTTCTTAAGAAATGGAAAGGATTATGCTCAGCAGTGAATTTTTATCTTCATTTGAAAGGGAAAAGAAATCATCAGATAAATTTGAGTTAAAAAATTGATTTTTTTACGACTGTGCACCTTGAAGGCGCATAATAAAGATGCCCAAATTACGTTCTAGCTAAGGAGATGCTATTTTTAAACTTATTAATGAATGTGTATAAAGTAATAATCTTTCTTATGCAAGATGACTTGCTTGGTTTTTAATCGTGACTCATAAACATGAAAATAAAACGTTTCCAAGCACTGTTTACATCTATTTTAAAACAATATTAAGCGTTTTTACGATCTTTTTATACCTATGGATTAAATGCGAACACTTTGACAAAACAATGTATATTCCTGGTAAAATTCCCCGAAAGAAAGTAAAAATTAATGCTTCGGCTGAAAGTTATAGCAGCTGTATTCTGGAATGCTTGATGTTCATTGACTATTTGGGAAAATGAAATAACTGAAAGTGTTGTATAGTATATTGAACCATTTAAATTGCTCAATTGAGAGTAAAGCTATAAAAAAAAGTTTTTTGCAAAAGGATGACAAACGATTTCACACGTCTGCGGTTAAAATTGCATGATATAAAATTCAATTGTTTCCATGCGTTCCATATTTATCAATTTGACACTTTCAAACTTTTGTCTGTTTTCAAACTTTAGAAAAAATATGGTTATAAAACAATTTTTCTGACAAAAAAACTAGAGATGTCAATTTTGACAAACGCTGTTATTCTAAAGGAATGAATAAAACTAAACGCCATTCAAATAAATGCATTGTGTAAAGGGAGGGTTGTTCAGAAAAATGTAAATAACCTTCCCGAATATTTTTTTAAGTCGGGTACTAAATGAGTAATTCTTGTTAATACAAACCCCAGTATTCATAATTTTGTGCTGTCATAACATTATTTTTAGTTTTAAATTTACGGATTTATGCTTCAAACATGGATAATAGTAAAGACCTATAACCAAAGAAACAATCATACAGCGGCCCTAGAGCACTCTTTACAGTTGACCCCCCCCCCAAAAAAAATTCTATACTTTTTTGCGATGTTCAAATTTCAAGCTTTGGCAACAATTAAATGCCCAACGAATAAAGTTAAGGCGGATACAAATTGTTGTCCAGAATAATAGTATAAACTGATAGGTTAAATTTTTCTTAAAGTTAGCCAATTTTCCAAGATGAGTGATCAAATATGAGCGCCTTGTAAATTATTATAGAAGTGTGTACAGAGCGATCAGTTTTGTTTTCCCCCGGAGTGTTTTGCTTATAGGCGAGCGCATCGATCGTTACCCGGTTAACTGACCAGCCTAGTCACGGTGATTAGCAGGGGGTAAAATAATAAAACTAATCAAACAACAATACACAAACCAATTTAAGATGTTCATTACTTATCAAATTATCAAATGACGTGTTGAAATTGCCCGCTTCCATTCCCCTCACATTTTTGACAATTGTCTTTAGGAAATTGTTCATCACTCATTGTAATTTATTTTGAGAAATCCTGACAATTTTCCTGACGAATGTTATCTTTGAGTTCTTGTCCGGTGTGCTGGTTCGTCTTGTACACGGCATTTTTTATTTACCCCAGAGATAATAATCGCAGGATGTTAAATTGGGGGACGGAAGGATTAACAGACTCCAGTTCTACAATAATGATCCGCGTTGATGATAGTAATTCAGTTACAACAAGACCCTACTCATAACTATCTCTTGAGGAAACATATTGTGAATTGCACTCATGGAATTAATCGCAGTGTGAGCCGTGCTAGACTCCTATTAAAAATGCATTAACACGCTCCCTATCGTTAATTCTCCTAAAAAGAGGTTAGTATGGTATTTACTTAAGTAACAGAATCAATTGTATGGTCTAAAAAAATGGTCCAATGATTCTGTCGCTGCTGATTTACACATGACCTGCTGTGCCGTTGTAAATACACGAGGCATAATACACTTTATGTATACTGTCGAATTAAGAAGTAAACAACACAACACACACCTGGGAACAACTGCACTACGACTGCAACAATCAACAAGTAAGCAAGCAGGCTTTTGCTACCCCCTCCACGGCGTGGTAAACGAGTGTGGGGCCTCGCCCATAGTAAAACCCAGTGCTGCGGGGGAAAAAGCATTGCATATTAAACAGATAAAAAGAACAACTGCAGCGGTGCAAAAAGATCCTAATTTAATTTAATGTTACCCAGTATTTGCGCGATGCACATTAATCTTTATAAGAGTACTGATTTGAAAAAGTTATTTATTTGTCTACATAATCTCCGTTTACGTTGAGGCACCTGTTCCATGTTTCACACAGCCCTGAAATCCAGCGGTATGAAATTCTTTAGTTTGTTGTCGGAACCAGGCGATAGCTTTTCTTTCTGCAGCTTCATCGTCAGGAAAATAGAATGATATTTAAGAAGGCCAAACAAATGGAAGTAGCTTGATGCAAGATCTGGACCATACGGAGGACGATTCTGCAGCGCTTTATTTGTCTTTTTGACAGTTTGAGGTTGAGCGTTGTCATGCAAGAGCAACACACCTTTGGTGAGTAATCCTGGTCGACTTCCGTTGTATGACCTTACTAAGTTTCCTTAAGATAGTCGCCATTTTCGGTTTGTCCTTGAAGCTGGAATGCGGTAAGCAGTATGCTTTCGTGGCCCCAGAAGACTGCGAGCGTTACTTTGCAGGTAGATGGTCTACTGCATTGACGAACGCTTTGTCTCGGGCTGGTTATACTCATCATTTGTGAGAACTGGAGCTAGCATATCGTTGTGCACATCTAACCTGTCACGCATTATGAGATCTGAACAAACAATAGCAGCGGCTATTGTTCCGTCTATCAACTCGGTTTAAGTTTTCAACTCCTTACTAATTCACCTCTCCGAAGGACCAACGACGTCTTCGATAGACTTCTGCACGCAGTTGTAAACAGAAAATGTTCGCCGTAGATGGGAGGCATTTCTTTATTATTTTATTCCATTGATTTTGCCCACAACGGAAATCTGCTCTAGGGTTGTATACTCATAGGCGCCGTCAGCTTGCAACTGCTGTAATGCTATTGTAAACATCTTTTGTCTCGTGTCGAATGTCACCAATTGCTACCGGACTATTAATTTGTTATTTAGGTACCCAATTTTTTCAGTTTCAACCACTCCGGCCCCACTCCCTCCCCAAGTTTTGAACAAGCAGAACCGCCACTGCGTTTAATTCTTTTGAACAACGCACCTTTCTGTTTTATATTTTATGACTTGTTTCTAAGACCGTTAACCTTTCGGAAAGGGGGGAAAAAAGTGTATTGAGGTATTTGAAGCGAATGAGCCACAAGAACCTTGTGCTGGCGTATTTCACATATTGGTAGGCAATGGCACGTATGTAGGTGATTTTCAAAGCCGTGCTTTGAATCACGGCAATGCCCGGAGTGTAAAAGCGAAGGAAGGGTACGTGGCGATGAAAATGGGATCAGGATAGCAGCAAAGGTTTGGCTCTGTGACTACGTAGCGAGCAAGAAATGGGTAGGAGATCGCTTTCATCTCAACAGGGCAAACGTTGAACCTTCACACGATATAGAGGGAAAGGTTTAGTGTAATTCTCAAAGCAAAGGTCAAACTTTAAAGAAAAATGTGAACCGCAAATAACTGAGGCCTAGAAAGTAACAAAAATCAAAATGATTTGTGTTTAAATCTTAACGGAATATAACTGGGGCTATGCAATAAATTCATTCTGACATAATAGAAATGACCCATTGTTTGATTAACTGTCTCACGTTATGCCTAAAGAAGGAATGTCAATCAATACTCCTTTTCCTGGACAAACTGCTTGACGGAAAAGTTTAATTCCATTGTAAAACCGTAATGGGCATCTTTTTATACAGGGTATTAATGAACTACACCGCAAAAATTTTAGAGTTTGTAGAGAAGTCTAAAATAATCAATTTCAGATGGGGAATATACGACTTTCATATTTAATTTCAGCATAATGATATTGAACTTCCAAAAAAGAACCAGTTCGCCACTGATTATTGAATCTTCCATTTGAAATTAATAGTACAATAGCGAATGGAAATGCAGATGTGTAAATCATAAAGTAGGCACGATGTTTGCAATAGCAAACAACAGTTACAGATGGCGGCGCTTCTGAGCTATTGTACAACCCTCGAGCAGAGCTCCGTTGTACGATTTTTATGGAGAAAAGTTATGGAACCAAAGAATATTCATGAAGAAATGGTTCCCATCCACGGTGAGAATTGTCTGTCACGTCAAGCTGTTTACAGCTGAGTGCAGAATTTATCTGAAGACGAACATAGCGCCTTCCTCCAAAGAAAATTGCTACAAAGGCGAATTTGCAACGATATGAAGACTTAATCCGAGCATATACAAGGGCGCTATAGCCGCTGCTATTGGTTGTTAACACATGTCTACCCCATAATGTATGACAGGTCAGGTTTTCACAATGATGGGTCCGCGCATGCTGATCCCCAGAACGCAAAATGCAAAAGAATGGGTCTGGGTCTAGTATTCCAGTAACCAGTGGTTTGCTGCGGCTCGCCACGGCCTCACGGCCTACGCTCACCTCATTTTCGTAAATATAAATTGATAGGGGCGGGTAAATCACTGTAATGGAGGCAAATCTCCTTTGATTCCAAAAGAAAAATAAACTCGTAAATATCACTTTAGGGCGCATTGTATGCGTGGTACTATGTTAGAAAGCAAATCATTGGAATGGTTGCGGAACAAAGAAAAGAGCATCAGGTCGTGAGGATTCGAAACCGCTACCTTCCTAAATATAGCATGACGCTCTAACCATCAGCGCTATCATCCCGCTGCTCTTGAGAGCTATATCTACACTACCTTCGTCTTTCTCTGCTGTCGCTCGGGACGGCAGTTCTACCACACCAGCAGTCCAGGAGGATTCTTGCTGTAAGGGTTAAGTTACAATGAGCGTAGCAATAATAATAGCGCTTATTTTGAATTTGTGGCTTTTGTAATAATGACTCCTATTTTTTCAAAGCCCCTAAACGTGTAACAGAACTGGATGATTTCGATAAACGTGTCATTCGACGTACGATACACAATTTCTATGCGGAAGGAAAGACTGTGTCATCCATAAGCAGATTGTTGATCAAGTTGAAAGACAGCATACACTTTCAAGGTAGTACCACAAGCCTCAGAGGAATTATGAACTATTTAGGGTTCAAGTGGGGGGGGGAAACGAAATTAAACAGGGGAGTTTTAATTGAAAAATATGACATACGATCTCAGAGGGAAACATACTCGTCTTCGTAAGTACAAATCAGCAGGTGGAAATGTAGTGTTTAAGAAGAACCAACCATTCATACACGGTAGTCACCAATATCCAAGAGTTGGAGAGCTGGTGGAAAGTTCAGCTTCTTTCCAAATTCCCTTCTAATTTATAATTCCTAACAAAAACGGGAGATTTTCGATAGGAAATGAATACAGAGCAATGAAACGGATCAAAGCCATGTTGATACGTATTATGCCTGCTAATTTCGTTCTGGTTATCGACAAATCTTTTCACCCATAACACTCAAATAGACAAATCACCTACCTCAAATTCCTTGAAAGAACAAACAAGAGTTTGGTTGCATGGACATAAAATAGGATAAATTACAGGTAGAAATTGTGATACTAAAATTTTTGGAACTGGTAACAAGTAGTTTTTGAGAAATTTTGGTGATTATATAGGGAAGGTAAGAGAAATGGCGGAAAAGAGTGGATAAAGTTAAGGAAAAATGTATATATGGAGATAAGGAAGGAACGAGAGGGTAGAATCTAACACGTGTATAACCAGGGTGTTGAGTGTATAGGACCCCTGAAATATGCACTCTGGGAACAATGATGGAAAATAAAAATATTTGTTAAATTTTTTGTAATGACTGAGTGAAATAAATATTCTATTCTACTTAGGCATAATATATATTTTGGTGGTACAAATAAAACTGCACGACCCAATTAAATCCAACAAACCGCTTCAGAAGTCATCCACACTTGACCAGATATTAACACAACGTGGCCATGATGTACTCAGGCTGTCACCGCATCACACAGATGTAAACCCAATCTGGATTGACGTAAAAAGAAATGGAAGACATGCAGAAATATTACTTCCGAACTAAAAGATGTGAAGCAATTGTGTCGTCAACGATTGGAAGAAATTAGCAGACCAGAATTGGAAAATGTATGTCGACATATTGAAGAAATTGAGATGCGTTGTTTCGATAAAGATGAAAATGTATAAAAGCATAAGGAACGGGTTCTCATCCAGGATAATGGTGCAGAAAGCAGCGACAACAATGAGGGCGATGTCGCAGAAGAAAAAGGGATGTCAGGTGTGAAAGAATTGAAAGTAGACGGTTGATAATTGTGTTTATGTTTGTACAGCGTGTGATTGAAGTTATGTGGAAAGTGACACGCTTAACATACTCTATAACTATAAATATATGCTAACGCACTGCTCCAGCATTCAGTCGGCAGGTTAAGTGACTCGCTTCCAAGCTGTCATTAATGATTTTCACATTACGCCAGTTATTATAATCGGTGAGGTGGCTGTAGAATTCATGATCAGTCATGGCTCAGCGCACAACATTATCTACGACATTCTGCAGTACAGCAAAGTCTCCGCCAGGCGGGTAACAAAACATACTGACCTCTAAACTGAAAGAACGTCGTGTGCATATTATTGAAACACTGCTATGACATCATGAAGCCAAATGGCTTCCAAAAGCTTATAGTCACTGTTTTTTATTAAATAACGGTGCAGCACAGGCGGTTCACTCTGATGGTACATGAGATGAAATGATATATTGGGAAAGGATGATTTTTTTAAGGAAGGAAGCATTCCAGGCCTAAGTTTAGGGTACCTACCCGGCATTTGACATTTATGAGTATGGAGGAAAAGCTGGAAAAAGGCCAGTCAGGGAGGACGGTCGAACTGCAGACCTCCCGCTGACGAGTCTACGCTTTAACGACCTCGTGGCGGTTTATCACTGGTAACAAATACTGGGGTCCACTACTTCTAGCCAGAGAGCGAGCCAGCAAAGAGTGGCGGCATGCATCGTCGCCAAAACCAAAAATGTTCCATACAGCTGTGTCAGCCGGTAAAACGACGTTCAAGCTCTTCTGCGACTCTAAAGATCCAATCACGGAACATTACATGCTTATAGGACGAAATGTTAACAGAGGGTCATATTGTGATATGCTTGAGAACCAGGTGAAACCTGTAATCAGATCCAAACGTCGAAATTTGCTCTCAACTGCTGTACTCTTACAGCATGATAATGCATGACCTCACACAGCTCACAAAAAATTGCAGATCTTCATTTTGAGCGTATACCACATCCTGCTTATTCGCCGATCTGGCACCTTCCGTTTATCATGTCAATGGACCACTCAAAGAGGCGTAAGTGACAAGAAGTTCTGCAATGACGACTAGGTGGAAGACGTGATGCTTGGGTAACGAAGTCAGTCACAAGATTTTTCTCTCTTGGAACCCGGCTTTAGTGGAGCTGTGGAGATTATGTTGAAAAATGAGGTGTTTTCAATCCCAACGTATGTATTTTATGAATAAATAAAATACTACGATTTTTTTTAATCAGCCTCATTATATATACTAGGAGGTTTTCAGAAAGTTTCTCTAAAGGAAAGTCGCTCTTCTGCTGTTTCTGGTCTCTACACCTAACGTTGTCTTAGCACATTTAGAGATGAGACATGGAGTCGGTGTTTCGGAACATGCCCCCAGTTCATGAGGGAGTTGGAGCAAATTAGAGAGTAGAGCTACAGGGGTCATTATACAACCTGGACTCTAAATGGAGAAGACGAAATACGGGGCACGGAGAGCTGAAATGTGCGGAGTGAGGTTAGGTTGGGCCAGATTACGTCCGTTTGACATGAGAACGTATAAAAGAAAGGGAAAGGGGGTTGAGGAAAGAGAACGGGAAAGGACAGGAAACGACCCGAATGAAAGAGAAACGAGGCAGGAGTGAGATAGCCGCCTTGCCGTAATTTACTGTACGTGTGGGCAACTTCACTATCTTACTTTGGATCACTGCCCAGGAGATGCTGTTCGACTCACAGCCTGGTCAGGTACGCCGGTAAAATAGAGCATAGGGGTGGCGAGATTGGAAATGAAATAGCATCAGAGTAAAAAGATAAGGGGTAAAGTGTAATTCCCCCCTTTTTAGAGTGATTTATGCCTTTCTGTTATAATGTGACTTCCTCTATTTCCTACTTATAATCACGGTATAGAGGGATGTATAATCGCTGGGGGGCGGGCGCTGCAAAACGTGATAGCTGTACTCTATTTAGACACGAATCTGATGACCAGAGCGCAGAAGCTAGGCAAAATGCATTTTCAATTTTATATATACTTTTTAACGCTCCTTTTAACTACTGAGACATCATAGGCAGTGGACACTGATGATACATGAAATGATAAACTGCGAAAGGATATTTTTAAGGAAGGGAGCGTTTCAGTCCTACAGTTTAGGGTACCTCCGACGGTGTCTATCTGGTAGATAGATGGGGCTGGTAGGGTCAGTTTTTATTTTATTTCTTTTTATTTGCCTGTTTTGGGTCGTTATAGATTTTTCCTACGATTATTTGCGCATTTAAGAAAGCCTATCAGTTGTTTCAATATATCGAAGTGAAAATAGTTATACAAATGAATGGAATGTTCATATCACAAAAATATTTATTGGGAAGCTTGTTTTACATTATTTCTTTTCAAGCAGAAAAAACGTTTCTCAGCCCATTCACTTCTTAAACTCTTTAAATAGCAGAGCCTTCAATAGTGAAAGGAACGCATGGTATACGAATACCAGGAGATAAGAGAGGATGAGGGAAGTACTGTAGTTTCGAATAGTCCTGGCGAATGAGCTTATATCAATCTGCGAGAGACAGTTCTAGGAAATTTGTTACAGCTGCATAAATGTAACAAACAATTGCAAGCGAGAAAGATGAGAGCGGTACAGAAGTGCAATAAACTGTGTACGGAAGTAAGAGAGATACTAACCTGATTCCACTATAAGCGCATAAACAGAAAATGAACTAGACCAGAAATGACTGCTCATCTTTTGCTCATTACCCAGGACTATTCAAAACTACTTTACTCAACATTTCCATGATGTCCTGAAAGGTGAATATTCTGCTGTAACTGGTATGAGTTCTCCCGAAATACTTTGTTTTAAATATGCTCCAATCACTCCAGTGGAAGTAGAACGTTCTTTTTCCATGATGAAAAATGTTCTCTCTGACATGCGGCCGACTATGTCAGTTGGTACCTTGGAAAAACATTTTGTTGCTCCTTGTAATCAAATGAAGTAAACTTAAGTAATTTAATTATATGATAAAGAAATTACTGAGTGTCTTAAATAGCTATTTTTAATTATATTACTGACTGTTTTAAGTAAGTGTCTTTTGCCCGCCTAATTTAACTAAAAACAAAATCCTGAACTTCGGGCTCTGCTGATGATACAAGCGTCATACTTTGTCATTAGGGGCAGCAGAATAAAGAATATAAACATGTTACATTTTGCTAGTAAATAATAAATTACTGAAAGCAGTTATATAGCACTTAGATTCCCTTCGTAGGCAGCCACAACTTCTTCCTAGTGGAAGAATATGTTAGAAGTTTATAGGGACCATTTTCGAAGATACCAAGGGCTCAGTTCATAAATATGGTTACATTTTGAAATGTTTAAAAATACCCACACAGTATAGTTTTATCAATTAGTGGTGATATATTTTATTTAATTAATTGTATACAATTGATTTAATCCCAATAATAGTAATAGTAGTAGCAGTAGTGATTATAATAATAATAATAATAATAATAATAATAAAATGTGATTTCTCTTTTGTAATACATATAGATTGTAAGAATTCTAATTTTGTTCCCCTAATACCATACAGTAATGTGATAACTTGTTTCATTTTATTAATTAATAAGGCCTAATTTTTTATGTTCATTTTTAAAGTTAATCATATCGGTAAGGAATTCATTTAGTTTACTCAGTTTGTGCTCGACGAACTGTTTTTTCTTATAAATACAGCAATTTTATTGGAACTAATTCATTACGCAGAATAAATTTTTTGTTTCGTTTCAATGTATTCATGGCATTTTACGGCAGAATATGCTCACACCTGAAATGACATGAAATACTTTCAGTTATTTTTCTGACGAAGAGAATTCCTACGTTTCTTTGTTATTTTAGTGATTAGTGTTTGAAGTTTTAATTATTAGCGTAATAATAGCAACCATGTATTAATATTTATTTTGAACAGCATGTGGCTATTCCCCCACAAATCATAAATAACTCGATTCATTTTCGTGTTTCATTTAGTAATACATGTTATTCGTAAGGGCGATGGTAAATGTTTATTTAGCTTTCAAAAACAAGAATAAAAATCTATTAATGTGTCACAAACATAACCTTCTAAATATTGTTTGCTGTTCAACTAGCTTGTAAACAGTAGCTAAATGCACGTTTTCATGATATTATTTCAGCAATAAATCTTTAATGATCAATTTCACTATCGCTGATTTGGCTTATTTACGGACGCTCTTAAACATCTTAGGTCATACAGAGTCCCATTCAATTTAGGGCGTGAAACGGTCGATAAATTTTGTTCAAAGGCCTCTTCTTTCAGGCGTAAAAGTACGACACGGGACCCACGGCTTTACTTCCCTTCCGAAGGATGCCATACTTAGGATTTTTGTGCTAGAAAAAAGCCATCGACACTGGTCGGGATTAAATCCAATTTCACTTTCGTGTAATAATATACTTACCTCAGCAACAAGTTGTTTTAAAGCGTTTACATTTTTAAATATCTTAATAACATAACACTGAAATAAATGCACGGAGACTAAGCGTGACAACCTCCTAAAAGAGAGATCGTTCATAAACAATGGGGTCGACATACCTGTATAACGAAGAGCTAATATAATAATCCAGGACGTGCGTATGTCTACTCGGTCATCAAGTTTCGTTACTATAGTGTTTCATTTGTTATTCAACACTAATATACCGCCATTAGTTCAGTTACATGCACATTAGCATATATTTCGAAAAAGCAACTAAATAAGGACTTCAGAATCTTCTAATTGAACACCAGCTACGCTGGCTCTGTAAATTCGACTGATTTCATTTTCATACTTTCCATTCACGGCGGTCTGAAGGTTACTGTTTCGCAAAATGTGCAAATTGTAATAATATTAATAAAATAAATAAAACTCAACATCCACCATTAGAAAAAGAAATACTAGTTCCTTGCAATGTTTCAGAAACCTCCGGAGTTTTCCAACCCCAGTCCCTGTCGTACAGTCTGTGCGAACAGCTGGTGAAAAGCCACGAATATTTCTAAAGAAAACTAAAAGAGCCAAAAAGATCCACGAAGATTTGGTAGCTGTTTATGGTAAGTGTGTTCATTTGATAGCGTTGCAAGATGGATTCGATCATTTGAAGAAAGGCGAGAGATTTTGAAAGACAACCCTCGCTCTGGTCGACCTCGGGAAGCTGTAAACGAGAGAATACTTAAAAGAGTAAGGAACTTGTGGAGGAAAATCGACATATTCTGTTGAAATGCTTTGAAATGTTGGCAGTATTGACAGTATACTGCGTGAACATTTAAAGCTGCGAAACATCTGTGCAAAATAGATTCCACATTTCCTAACCAATGAAGAGAAAAAGAGGAGAAAGAAATGTGCAAGGAAACTGCTGAGCATGTTTCCACCAAATGGTTCTAAACGTTTGACAGATATATGCACTGGTTTTATTACTGTAACATCCCAAATAAAGCTCATAAGTGCGTGTGGGGTAAATGAGAATGACCCAAGCCCAGTTGTTCTTGATAAGATGTTCGCTCTTGGAAGCGAATGTTCACTGTTTTTTCTACTATGAAGGACCATTAGCGGTTCACTGTATGTCAGAAGGAATGACAATGAATGGAGAATACTATGGCAATTATATTTTGGATCCTTTATTTGAAGAGCTGAGGCGGCGGCGTCCAAAGACAGGAACTTCAAGGCTGTTGTTTTTGTACGACAATGCATCTCCTCACAGAACATCCGAAATTTTGAGGAAACTGGAAGTCGCCAAAGGCTGACCATCCACCCTACAACCCTGACCTTGCACCGTGCGACTTCTGGTTGTTTTCTCTGAAACCTTGCATTGCTGGAAATTTTTTTAAACAAGTTCAGGACCTTGCTTAAGCTATAAATTCAGCTCTGTTGACAATAAGTCACTATGAGTACCGTAGTGCTTTTGACATGTGGTTGCATCGTCTACAACTGTGTGTGAAGAGACATAGAGAGTACTTTGAAGGATTGTGAGGGTAAATTTTTTAATTCAGTCCTTAGCTTGGACTTTAAGATGCACTAGCAAAACTTTTTGAATGCCTAGCGTAGTAGATAATACAAAACATGAGCGAGAAGAATTATGTTACAGTAGTAAAAAATAAACTGAACATTGTCTGGATCCCCGTGCTGTATAGGCAACTTCTCTGCTTGCTTTCGTGGAGTGCAGTATATCATCCCAGGCGTTTGTGACACAAATTGTAATTAATCGTTTGGGACAAACGTAGTACACAGCCTATATAAGTGGCCTATACTTTTAATAATAATAATAATAATAATAATAATAATAATAATAATAATTTGTTGCTGCTGTTGTTATTATGTTATGTTAAGATATCGGTTATAGTATAACATTTTTGGTCAACCTTATGCGAATAAAAAATACTTTGAATTATTTCCGCACAGTACAATTTTTTAAACGAGTGTTTTAGTGTTCGCTTTTTATATTAGAAGAGAGTTGAAGAGGAACCCCATCTATTTTGTGCACCAGCAGAGAAACGAACTGAAACCGTTGAAAGCAGGATGATTAAACATAGCTGCAGTGAATGACGTTGAATTTTTAAGACGCGTGTTGAGAGCGTGCCGTGCAAGAGATTAAAATATTTACATTGCACCAAAGCCGGCGTATGCATTGCTGAAACGCACGGAGCGTGTGTGTGTTTAAATTATTCTGGCTGTGCTTTCCTTTTGTCTTTATCCAGTGTTTCCAATTAGCGAAAACCAGCACGGATACGAGTAATTGGGAATTTGGAGGGCAACATAATGGACAGATCGGCTAAGTGCAAGCACGGCGATGAGGTGAAATACATGAAGTAATGCTAACTTTAGCGTGATGAAAAAGATCAGTTTCATTGAATGTTCTGGTTGAAGCGCTGGTCAGTAATTGGTGGCTACAGAAAATAGATTAACTAGAAAAAAGCTTGTGTTTACAAAATAATTCGATAGGCTTATTTGTTGTCGGTGTACTTCCAGTAATTGTCTCTGTAAATATTGAACATATACAGCAAAAACACTTTAAAAACATGTTTGATAGCTGCTGATTAAAATTAGTGTTTCAGTTGTTTCTATTTCTGGTGGAAACCATGTTTAACTTTCGAATTAAAGCGTCTGTAATACAATGACCATTATGTAAAGCATACGTTGTTCACTCAAACATTTTACAAGTCCGTCACTTAGAAACTGCATAAACTAAACGAATTACTTAGTAAGGCGAATTTGTGGAGGGTATTACAAAACGCTAGAGAAGAAAAATTGGTGCCCGTAGAGCGCTTTTTAAATTTCGTTTTTCAGGTTTCAGTTATTCTTGATGGTCCGATTTTCAGAAACAATGTTTTCTATTTTATTTAATGATTTATGTTGTGAAAAATAAATATTATGCCGATAGAGCGATTTTTAAACTTTCCTTTCACTCCCACTCTTTAAATTTCGGTTTTCAGCTGTACCCCCAAACCTAATGGCCCGATTGCCATAACTTTTAGAAAAAAAATTTCTTGTTTTATTTAAATGGTATATACGGAATTTTTTGTTAAAAAGGAATGTTGGTGCATTTGGAGCCATTTTTAAAAATTTGGTTTCAGGTAAACCCCCATTCCTAAGACCCAAATTCTTCGCTTTTCAGAAACGGATTTTCTTGTTTTATTTAAATGGTCTATACCGAGCTTCATTGCGAAAAAATATTGGTGGCGCTAAAGCAATTTTTAAATGTTGGATTTCAGGTGAATCCCCATTTGTAATAATTTTATTTCATTGATTTTCGGACACTTGTTCTTATTTTATAAAAATGGCATATACGGGCTTACATTTAAATGTTTTTAATTTAGCTATAATCCCTGCTCGTTTTCCAGTATGCACTCACTCCTAACGGCCCAAAGCCCTGGTTTTCAAAAAATGTTTTTATTAATTCATTTTAATGAAATATGCCCATTTTTGTTGAGAAAAAATTAGACCACTAGAGTGCTTTTTAAATGTTCATTTAAATTTTTGCTTTAGGTTAAACCCCATCCCCTATGGTCAAATTTTGCTGATTAACGAAATCGACGAATCGTTTGTTAATTGATGGCTATATACCGAGCTTTGATGAATAAAACAAAAATTGTAATCGCTACAGCGTTAACAGGTCCATAAGTTTCCAACCTCGTCGATAAGGATTGTCGCCTTCACAAACACTTATCTGTTAAGTATATAATTGCAGCTGTAACTTCCGCTCCGTTGTGTTCAGTAGTTCATATATAGTTGCATAAAGAAGGCTTTATTAAGAAGATTGTGACATGTCCAAAATGGAGCATCGACCGGTTATTAAGTTATTCAAGTTATTAAAGAAGGACTTACTCCAAATGAAATTAAACAGCGATTGGACGGTGTATATGGGGAAACATCCGCCTCATATTCTATCGTAAAAGAATGGGCCAACTTTTTTCAAATGGGTTCAGAAAGCATTGAAGACGAAGAGCGTGCAGGTCGGCCCTTGGAGATGCTCACTCTATCGTAAAAGAATGGGCCAACTTTTTTCAAATGGGTTCAGAAAGCATTGAAGACGAAGAGCGTGCAGGTCGGCCCTTGGAGATGCTCACTCCTGAAAATATCGCTCTTGTGGAAGGAGAAATTATGGAAGACCAGCGGCTCATAGTTGCAGAAATAGCTGCAAGTTTGGGCCTTTGTAAAACAACAGTCCTTTAAATTATTTTTGAACATTTAATTTGATTAAGGTTAGTGCAAATTGGGTGCCTAGGTTTTTCCTCAGTCCAAAAGCAGCAACGAGTCATCTGTTGTCAGGCATTTTTGGAACTGTGCCATGGCAACGAGAAGGAATTTCTGCAAACCATTGTTACAGGAGATGAAATTATGGTCCTCTACTATGATCCCTTATCCAAAAGAGAATTCGTGGAGAGGCGTAAACCTGGCGAAGCACCGTCTCTAAAGGCCAAGGTCATCAGTCAGCCAAGAAGATTATGACACAATCTTTTGGGACTGTGAAGGAATACTCTTCATTGACTTCAAGGAGAGGAACACCACAGAAAATGGGGAGTACTATGCTGGCCTACTGCACAGACTACGTGCTTCCACCAAAGAGAAAAGGCGAGGAAAGCTGAGTGCGGTGTGTGTCTTCTTCACGACGACGCGCATGTGCACACAGTTTTTGTTGCAAAGGAAGCTGTGAAAAAATGTGACTTCAAGGAGATCGACCATCCACCCACAGTTCAGATCTAGCGCTCAGTGACTATTTCCTCTTCTGAAAACTGAAGAAGGACCTTCGAGGAAGGAAATTTAAGTGTGACGTTGAAGTGATGGATGCTGTTTATTCCCATTTTGTAGAGGACTTCTGACTATTTGGGGGGGGGTGGAAATGTTAATTTAAACATGTGAGAAGTGTATTGCAATAAAGGGTATTTAAAAGTGGAATATAGTTTTTGTCTTTATCATGTCTAGCAAATGGTTAGGCCGGAAACGTATGGACCTATCCTCGTATATATAATTTTTTCTCATTATTATTTTCAGTGCCTAGTAGGTAGGGTCGATGTAGAATTGAAGAAATTTTTCAAAAATCTTTTCATGTGTACAACTGCAATATTCCTTTAGAATTCTCTGAAAATAGATTTACAATAATATTAACATAGGTGTAATATTGTATGAGTAAATGCTATCGACGTTTAAAACATACTAATACAGAAATCCTAGCGAGTAACAGGTACAGAGTACAGAAGATTATATTAGTTATCTGAGATGTACCTAACCTTTATACGCTGCTGACAAGAACCCTTACCAAAGATAGTGTTCTACCTGAAGACACAAACGCTCAAAAGCGAAAGCAAAACTTTGCACAAGGCAGCAGGCTTGCCAGGTCTGTCACCAGAAGCACTGTCGTACATACTAAGGTTTGCATATTATTTCCGTTTTCCGGAGAAGAGATTCTCATCTGGAGCGGAAAATTAGAGCGCAGAGTGTCACTCGTTACTCCAGGAAGCGACCTCTTGCTTGGTTGACGTTCCAAATGTCAACATCATACTGCCAATTATCTGAGGTCGCGAGAAGTGCACAAAGCCTTCTTATCGGTCTGGCTTCTTGCCTCAAGGAAGCGATGTTTCGGGGAAGAAATAGCCCATTAAATTGTAGATTGTAAAATGAGGTGCGAGCACCTCTGTAGTTGCCCATTCTTGCATATTATTGTCGTAACAGAAATATTTCCAATCATTATTGTCAGGAATAACCCCAGGACTGTAGAGGAAATGAAGAAAAGTTAGCCCAGAAATAGAAGGAATCGCGATCTGTTACGAGTAAAGGCAAATTTCATAAAAAGAATATTTGAAATGTTTGACTGTAGCGGAATCCAATCTAAGCTTCTTCTGTAACAGCTCTTACAGCAGAAACTTATATGCTAAAAATATTGCTGACAATAAATTATTCTAGTTAATATTCATTATGAAATAAAACTAATACCAAGGGCGTCCTTAAAGCTCTCTGCATGACCAAGAAAACACAAAATGTAAGAGAAACTGCTTTTTATCCCTACACAGTCACTTTGTAAATCAATACTTTTTCCAACAACTTTTCAACTAAAATGCTCTCAGTAAAATAAAGTTTGTCCAACTGTAAAAAATAAGCGTCTTTCTGAGTTTCATCCTCATCATTTGATGTGAATTTTCGTCCACCAGGCCATTCCTTCTGGTTTGGGGACAAAAATTAATCCCTGGGAGCCAAATTCGGTGAATATGGGGGATGTGGAAGTACTTGGAAGGAGGTCATGCAGTTTTACAGTAACAATCCCAGACGTGTGTTAAGACGCATTATCGTGATGAAAAAAACTTTCTTTTTCGCAAGGTGTGGACGTTTAGCCTGAATAGCATCCTTCAGTTGGTCCTGTAGTGAAGCATAATATTTCCCGGTGACGGTTCTGCCCTTCTGGAAATAGTCTACTAGCACAATATCGTAAGAATTTCAGAAAACCGTAGCCATGACAAATGGAACCGTTTTTGCTTTCTTTGGTGCACTTTCACCTGTTACCACCCACTGTTTGGACTGCTTCTTCGTCTCTGGCATGTAGTGATGAATCCGTGTTTTATCTACTGATGTGAAACGGCGGAAAAACTCACTGGAATTGCGTTTAAACAAGTTCAGGTCACTACTTTTTGTACACACGTCGTATTTCTGAGTGCTGAATACGAATCTATTGGTTACAGCGCTCTGCTTTTGGCAAGATTCTTACACCTGTATTCTCTGGTGCAGCCCATCAGGATGCACTTGCAACATGTTTCATATAGCAGTCGTCATGGCAACGGTAGACGCTTGCTTTATGCTTCGAGATAATACATACAACCTAAAGTGAGAATTGAACAGTTGATAGCATCTAGAGCGTGTCGCTGCCCTCCTTCCTGAGCAACTCAAAAAGAGTTGCGAGCCGGCGGGCATTGTCAGCTTGGTAAATATATATATATGTATATATATATATATATTTTTTTTTAATTTCGTTTAGTTATAACGCTTTTTAAATTTTACGTTTACTCGTACAGTGATTTAGCAACTTGTTTTATGGTCTGTAGCTAAAAAAAAAATAAAACTTTTGTATTGTTAACGTATTAGTTTATTTGCAGCTCACATCCTCGACAAGCTGTGGTAACAAATTATCACAGCATATCCAGGTCATTATTCCCTTAATTGCGTTTTCGGCTAAAAAAAAGGGGGGGTCGTAAACTTTGTCATTGGTTATTCCTATCCACACATTAACTGTGGGACAGTCTCGCTGGGATTCACTTGCGGCCTGTCAGACGATATGATGCAATTACCTTTGTTAATCTTTCTATAAATGTGCAAGGTTGCCTCATCATTAAAAAAGGCTTGCTCGAAGATGTTGCCATCTTAATTTGCTGCAAGTGCATGCTACACGCTCTGCTAAGTCCTCGTCATGTGTATGGTGCAGAACACGCAGATGGCACGGCTTTTTCTTCAGTTGTAACTCAACACTAGACACCATTGAGCTTGGAATGTTCAGTTCCCATGACAACTACACTCAATGAATGTCCTAATGGCTCGAATTCTGTCGTCAGAGGTTGGTGGAAGGCTTTGTCCAGGTTCATTCTCAGCCTTTCCAGTGAACTGGGCTTGTTCTTCAAGCGTTTGTTTTGTCTATAGGTCCAGGTTTATGAGATGGGAGATAAATTTGTCCGAATCTCACCATGTGACACCCTTGCAACCTCCATGTCACAATGGCTACCCTCTCTGACACACTTAACATCATGCACGTTCGGTTATCTGTAATAGCAGAACACTTGTTGAGCTGTAGTCACGAAGCCAATGCCTCGATACCAGCAGCAACTGCAACATTTATATCTACAATATATCGCCAATGCACTGCATTCCGTTTCTACAAAATCGATACTTTATTTATGGACATCCAATATCTCTCATTATTGTAAACGCTTACTCATGTCCGGAAACTTTCTGACGGTTCCTCATAATTATATAATATGTTCCATTATTGCACATCCGTGCACAGTTACCAGTAGGTACCCTGACTGGACATTCTAATTCATGGAGAGCGTCTAACTTGTTAACTACTGCCCCGCCCTCTACAAAGGACCCCCTAATGACTGATCCCTATGCAGATACTTGGTCACGTTGTTGTGAAAGCTGCATGGCTTTGTCTGCTGCGTCTAATTAATCAAAACACTCGGGGGATATTGTTGTACACGCTGCCACCTATTGTGAGTCACTCCTTAAAGGTTCAATCGATAAGCGCTTTGACCGTTACTAACGTTAGCAGCCGAAGTAAGGGATCATAATTAGCTACGTCTGTTAAAGAATTAACTAGAGTTAAATTAAATTAAGTACGGAGCATATTGTTCGCTTCCACATCGAATTTCTACAGACGAGAGCACAGAGTATTGCTTGAAGTATTCCCCATTGAGCTGCATGTGCTGGCCCAACATGTCTGCCAGTTCGGGTGGCGAAAACCCCGTTTTATGATATTATCTTCAGAACAGCATCCGCTATCTTCATAAGAGCCGCTAATAATTCAAACCCTGATTCCACTGCTTGTTTTTGGGACGAGAGAACAGATAAAAATTACTTGGAGCTAGATCTGGGCTATACAGAGGATGGGTCACACATTCGATAATTTTTCTGGCCAAATCTTGGACATCAGAGTTGCAAACTGAGGGCGTGCATTGTCATGGTGAAAACATCAACCAAAATGCAGCTCAGGGCATTTTTGTCAGGTGTGGTCGACCATTACGCAATATGGCCACTTGCTGAAAAGAAACTGGTACGAATCTTCCGGCCTTCATTTAAATCTCTGAACAATAAAGCAGCAAAAAAGGAAGTTTTTATAAGAAATTTGTTTAGAGTGTGATGGCAGCTCTAAAGCAGTTTCGTTAAATGACACCCGTTACTTTGGCAGTAGACATGGAGGTAACACTACAAAACATGTTTGATTGTACAAATTGGAAGCTGTTGTCAAAATGTATCATGGGTTAACCTCTGTGTTTATGAGCATTCAAAAAAGTACGCGCTTTGATACAAAAGGTGGAAAAACCGCAAAATTCTTCTAAGTTCTACTCGAGACAGCGCGCGGTTCACAAGGTAACCAGCAAGACTGTGTAGCCGCTGCAGCAGTTGTGTTATATGACATGCACTAAAGACACTGCCTAGTGTGAGTGTGTTAGCTCTGTGGCAGAGTGTACAGTGATGCCGTGGTTAAGAACACAGGTTCGTCTCCCGGCATAAAGCACGTTTTTTAATAAACCTTTGCACATATTATGACAAATTAGTTTCATAATATTATTTCCCATTTACGGCAAGTTTTAACGTTTATATATACTTCAGTATTTGTTCTATCTAAATGCAATATACTGCACACACATTCCCTGCACATGCAAGGACCAAAAACGGTTTATGAGCACATATTCAAGAAGTCTGGGATGTTGTAGCCTCTCGTTCACACTACTGTAGAAATCTGATATCATCTGTGCTCCGAAGATTGAGGGTAGTTATACATGCTCAGGGTTCATACGCCCGATATTAATTTGTGTTTATTTCTGTGTTTTCACTTTAGAAGATAAATGTTTCTGTTCATGTATTTATTTATTTGTAAAGAATATTTAGTTTAGGATTACGTTTTTGTGTGTGCATAGTAATGCCATAAAACTCAAATGATATGTTAAATATAATATGATATTAAAGCAACCTAATGTTCTGCATATACACTTATAAAAATCAATAATAAAAATATTGTATTGGATTTGAACCCAGGAGCTTATGCATTAGCGCAATGCCTTCTAAACCTCTCTGATACCGACACTCTGCACTAATGTTCTCTTTCCAGATGCTTATGGTTGTGATGATTACGTTTATAGGCAAAGCGCCCACTGCAGTGTGCACTCGCTGCATGCGCGTTGTTATTTCAGATTTTATGAGTTTCTTCACCTCCTTTTTTCCTTCCCCCCCAAAGGGTGTACAGTACATGCTTTATGGAAAGACGAGAAAGCGTGTCGTGACGATGTTTGGGACTGTTAGGATTTTTTATGCTGGTGTATTAATTGCTTCGCTGAGCCACTATAAATGCTGAAAGATTCTAACGCAACCTAGAGCTGTGATTAAATAGAAACATTTGACTAGCAAAGTTCTGCTACTGCATGAAAACCTGCCAACGCTCATCTGAAAGAACCCACGACTTGCTTTGGAAGTCCAAATGAAATTTTTATATCTATCTTTTTCTATTTGCAGAATAATTTTCATCTTTACACTAAACTCAATAAGCACCTCGAAATTGTTGAGAAAGTGTAAATTGGCTGCGGAAACAAAACTGAAAAGATATCAAAAGATTGATGCTACAGTGGTCAGTTTGAAAGTTCTGAGAGTTAAAACAATAAAATTTAAAAATTCAATTTGATTATTGTATCTTTTAAAAGAATTCCGTCTGTAAAACATTTCATCCTTTTGAACTTTTTTGTAAAGGTTAAGCTTCTTTGTATGTACAAATGCATTCTTCGTATGCAGCCACTGAGGCTCCTAGTCGGTCCTGGTGGTGTAGTGGTAGCCATACTCGCCTTCTAAACCCAAAATCGCGGGTTCGATCCCGGCCAGGACCGTTGGATTTTCTCCGGCGTAAAAATTCTTAATTGTGGCTTAATTCGGAAGATAAGTAAAGGATTTGGCCCCGTGTCGTACATTTACGGCACGATAAAGCACCTCAAGCCTGAAAGAAGAGACCTCTGAGCAAATTTGTCGGCCGTTTCACTCCCTGAATTGAATGGGACGCTGATGGCCTTAAGATGATAAAGAACTTCCATAAATAAAACAATCAACATAAAAGCAACTGTGGCTCCAGGTGAAATTTAACCAAGAATGTTTTCTTTTATTTTGGGGATTAGAAAAAGTCTCATAGTGCTAGATCTGTACTGTAGGAAGGTTGGGATAAATATTTTACTCCTGACAGCTGCAGAAATTCACTGTTTCCAGTTCACTGTGGGCAGAAGCGTTTTCGTTGTGCAACACGCAGACCAGTATTAGGTCGCTTCGGTCTTGGTATATTGAAGACGTGAGGCAGGCATTTTGTAGTGTACCATCTAGTAGTGACAAGTGGTACTGTCATAATGTGGCACTCGGTGAGAGGAAAGAACAGATCATCTTCTTGCCAAAATTTCTCGCACACCTCATTTTTATTGAGGGATCCTCTCCTGGTGTTAAACGTGATTTTGATCTTCATACATCAAAATGTTCCAAAATTTCTGGCCTCCATCTCTGGTCATCTGCAAGGGATTCAACAAATGCAGAGCTACCTGACATGAAGTCTTTCTTCGAGGATTGTTTTCACTGCTGCCGGTCCAATATTTAAAGCTTCTTTCTTTCTTTCATTTTTTAAAATAGTTTAACGTTCGTTTTTACTACTATATAAGCGTGGACACTGATGATATACGAGATGAAAAGATATATTGGGAAAGATTGTTTTTAAGGAAGGAAGCCTACCAGGCCTAAATTTACGGTACCTCCATTTGCTATTTTCGAGGACTGAAGAAAACCTGGAAAAAACCCTCAGACAGGGAGGACGGTCCCTGGTAGGATTCGAACCCCAGACCTTCCGCTCATGAGTCCGCGCCTTAAAGACCTCGGCCACCCGTGGCGGTCAGAGCTTCTTGAAGCTGATAATATGTACAGTGATGATCTTCCCTTAACATACAAGGGTAGGTTCGTAAGTTTCCGGCCTAACCATTTTCTAGGTATGATAAAGACAAAAACTGTATTTCATTTTTCAATATAGTTAGTCTTTATTGCAATACACTTCTCACGTCTTTGAATTACCATTTCAACCGCCCCCCCCCCAAATAGTCAGAAGTCTAGTCTGCCAAATTAGCATGAACAGCATCCATCCCTTTTTCGTCACACTTAAATTTCCTTCCTTGAAGGTGCTTCTTGAGTTTTGAGAAGAGGAAATAGTCACTGGGAGCTAGATCTGGGTTGTAGAGGGGATGGTCGATCTCCTTGAAGCCACATTTCTTCACAGTTTCCTTTGCAACAAGAGCTGTGTGCACAAACGCGTTGTCGTGAAGAAGGCGCACCACCACTCAGCTTTCCTCGGTTTTTCTATTTGATGAAAGCACGTAGTATGTGTAATAGGCCAGCGAATTACTCCCGATTTACTGTGGTGTTTCTCCCCTTGAAGTCAATGAAGAGTATTCCTTCACAGTCCCAAAAGATTGTGGCCATGATCTTCTTGGTTGACTGACTGAGTGACCTTGACCTTTAGGGGCGGTGCTTCGCCAGGTTTACGCCACTTTTGGACAAGTGATCATAGTAGAGGACCATAGTTTCATCTCCTGTAACAATGGTTTACAGAACTTCTCTCTCGTTGCCACGGCAGAGCTCCAAAAATGCCTGACAACAGATGACTCATTGCTGCTTATGGACTGAGGAAAGAAGTCTAGTCATATCTTGCACTAATCTTATTCATGTTTAAATGTTCATGAATAATTCGAAGGACTGTTGTTTTAGAAAAACCCAATCTTGCTGCATTTCTGTAACTTTGAGCCGCCGGTCTTCCATAATTTTTCCTTCCACAAGAGCGAATGATGTTTTCAGAAGTGAGCACCTCCAAGGGATAACCTGCAGGCTCTTCGTCTTCAATGCTTTCTGGACCCATTTGAAAAACGTTGACGCAATTTTTTACGGTAGAATATGAGGGGGATGCTTCCCCATATACACCGTCCAATGGCTGTTTAATTTCATTTGCAGTAAGTTCTTCTTTTATGAAGAACTTAATAACAGTTCAATACTTCATTTTGAACATGTCACAATCTTCTACACATAGCCTTCTTTATGCAGCTATATCTGAAGAACTGAACACAGCTTAGCGGAAGTCACAGCTGCAATTGTTTACTTAACAGACAAGGTATGACACCAGATAAGGGTTTTGTGTAGACGATAATCCTTATCGGCGAGACCGGAAACTTATGAACCTATCCTCGTAGCTCTGTTTTCATCACATTTTCATCCGCTGTTGTAGCGGATCGTCCTGCGTGCCTTCATCTTCAAGGGAGTCGCAAATCGTAAATAAATAGTGGGTTGCGAAGAGGAAAGATCTCTAAAATGCTCGATGCGATCTTTCAAGGCATTCTCTCTCTCTCCTCTAAACCGTGTTCTCGCTTGAGATCTAGCATAGCGTCTGGCACAGCAATATCCGCGTACACTGACACAACGCAGTTTGTGTTGGGGCACTCTCAGACTTGTTGCTGTGTAAACTCCATTCTAAAGCTTGGAAAACCAACTCGTCACAACTTATTTCTGTATATTCTCAAAACCTTCAGAGTATACAGATAATGCTTGTATAAAGGTGGTAATTATGTGGCTAAATAGCTTAGGAAATGGTAGAATATTATTGGGTTTGTTTGAAAATACAAAGTGAATTAATTCATTTTCCACAAAAGTAATCGTGGTTATTGAGTAACCTTGATATATAATTAGATCTCTTGTTTGTTTCATGTTCAGAATAACCAATATTTTCCTGTCGGTATTAATTTTCATATACATTACATCCGAGTACATCTCGGTGCTGGTTTACAAAACATTTCTGGAGGGGAAGTTTCCTTGTGATGTGAATATGACATTTCCCATTACTGCAGCATAGCAAAGCTCTTACCCAAAGCGAATTTCTATTTCCTTACAGCGTTCTGGTAGTGACAGACGTTGTTTGGTAGTCAAGGTGAAGTTCATGGCCTCCGCTACCCAATACTTCACATGTATGGTGTAAACATTTTTTCTGTACTCACTTTGAGACTCCTAAGCGGAATATTCCCTTCCCCTTCTCTGTAAAGTTAATTACATTTTTTGTTCAGAGTACCTTAATTGTGGAATGTGCCACAATTCCGTATAGAGAGAAATTATCTATATTCAATTTCTAGACGAATTCCTCAAATGAGCTATGATTTAGTTAATTGGAACATGGGAAGAGTAAAGCACCATGTTATAAAATATTTATTTTACCTTGCGAAGTTTAGACCGTAAAGTTTTCTCTTCCATTTCACCGGAGACAATACATACACATTGTTCTGATGGTCTAGTGATAACCATATCTGCCTCCCGAACCCAGTAACGCGAGTTCAACCCCAGCCAGGGCGATGGATTTTTTTTCGCGCGTAAAAGTCCTAAGTATGGATTCCTTCGGAAGGAAAGTAAAGGCGTGTATCCCGTGTCGTACATTTACGAAAAAGAACTCAATCCTGAAAGAAGAGGCCTCTGAGCAAAATTTATTGGCCGTTTCACGCCTTGAATTGAATGAGATACTGATGACCTGAGATGTTAAATAGTGTTCGTAAATAAAACAAATTAACAAAAGAAAATCAACATTCCTAATAGTATCAAAAAGTTGCCGTAATGGTGCTATAGCACGCTAATAGAGAGCAGTACAAAATTCCGCGCGCAGCGCTTCGGAAAGTGTAACCTTGAACTAGCAGTGTGTCAAGCGAAATGGCTATCTTTACATTGGGAATATGTGAAATCGGTATTTTTGTGTACTAGCATACGATTTTGTCATGAATAGCAAGTCTAAACAAAATATAAGGTGAAATTTGCGTTAAACTTGGAAAATCGGCCACAGGGACATTAACCATGCTTGGTGGTCAATGATGCAATGGGTGTACACAATGTCCGAGTATTATAGGCGCTTCAAAAGTGGAACAAAAAAAATGTCCCTGGAAATTGAAAAAGTCGGGGCAAATATTCGTGGGACTCTTTTGATATAAAAAATTCCGAAGTGGAAAACAGTTTTTTATGAGTGATGTTTGAATGATGCCTGAATAAAGATGAATCATGAATTATTTAAAAGAGAAAGCATTAAGCCTGTATAACTGTCGGTCTCTCTTTACAGTACATATAGTGTTTGTGAATATGATAATGCCTGGCGTCATACAGAGCTAGGATCCTGGTAAATTCCTTCCTATTAGACATGCTCAAAAGAAAAATGTATCGCAAACAACCATTAACTTTTCTGGAACATTTGCTATGAATAGCTTTCCTGCATACCAAGATATATGCTTTCCAAATAACACTGAATTGTGTCTATTAGTTTAAAAGTCCTATCCCCAACAATCGGCCCCCGCGGGGTGGTCATGGCCACCTTCAGGAAGGCCACAGGCCACGACTACCTACAAAGGCATTTGCACAGAATCGGCGTAGTCGACTCTCCGACCTGCCCCCTCTGCTCAAAAGAGGAAGGAACGGCTAATCATTTTCTATTCTGTACAGCACTTCAGAATGACTCAAGAGAAGACTCATTAGAAGAACGAGTACGGATGTATTGGGTGGCATGGCGTCAAATGGCTGACAGTCAAGAACGGGCGTTGACTGAAGAAGTAGAAGTTTAAAAATTAAAAGCCAAAAAGAGAAAATGGGGGGCCCGAGTGTGAGTGAAACACCCCATATCTGTCTAAGAGGTTAGAACCCTCAATCACAGCCCCGACCTATTCTAACAATAAACTTTATGCTGTTTTGAATGTTTGCGTAAAATTTTACAGATTGTTATGCACATGTAAGAATTTATAGTATGCATTTGGACAATACGTTAATGCTGAGTTGTAATGATATAAAAATATTATTCTTTTAAAAAACGTTCACCATTCTCTTTTTCAACACAGCTATCTTACTTGATTCTAACATTGCCTTGGAAGTGAAGTTAACCCTATACAGATATTCTGTTGGACAAAAAATTTATTTTATATAGTAGCTGAAACAAAAGCAAAGCCAAATCTCATTAACTAGAGTATTTGTGCTGATGTTTGCTCCCTAAACGTGTGGCAGATGCACGTATTTACTTTTCCGGGTTTTGTGTGAAAGTTGTTTTCCTTCCATCTGGCAAATTAACCACATAATGAAATCTATTTAATGGAAAGTAAAGCTCAAATGCAATGTATGTACTGTACGGGGTTCAGGTGCGGGCGTTCAAATCTTCACGCTGCGCTGATGAGAGCATAATGCTCGTTTTTAACCCAAGCTAATCACTTCCAACTGTTATTATTTTAAGAATTTTTAAAGATAACCTACTATGTATAGATACGAAGGCTATTCAATGAAAAATACCATACTTTTTGGGCAGTGTATTTATACTCATTCTCATAATTTTGATAATCTTTCTTAAAATAGTCCCTGTTGGGTCAATGCACCTCTCCCAGCGTTTCTTTCAGTCTACAAAGACATGCTGGAAACCGGTCCTTGAGAATCGCTTCTGCAATCTTCACCACTGCTTCTGTCGATGGAAAATGTCTGTTACGAAGATATTTCTGCAATTTTATGAAAAATAAAAAGTCATATGGGGTTAAAACTGACTATAAGGGGAAGGGGATTGATGATCACCCTTTACGTTGATCTTTGTGAGATATTCAGAAACAACACTTGGGATGTGCGGCCATGTATTATCGTGGTGAGGCTTACAGCTTGTTGCACGGAAATGAGGCAGCTCCATTTTGAACATGTCACAATCATCTACACATAGCCCTCTTTATGCAACTATATATGAACAACTGAACACGACGGAGCGCAAGTTAGAGCTGCAATTATTTACTTAACAGATAAGGTATGACACCATATAAAGATTTCGTAAAGGTGACAATCCATATCGGCGAGGCCAGAAACTTATGGACCTACCCTCGTATCAAAAATTTGTATCCCGGCGGAAATGTTTTTCCATGGAAACAAGCGATTGGAAAGTAAAATGGGAGTGCTGCATTACAGATTAAAATGTTTAAAAATCACGCCCTTTTCTAAAAATAGGGAAATCTACTTTTTGGATGATTCTCGTACAATTTAAATATCGACCACTCTCATCATAATTTCACTTAATGATTATATCAAATGCTGGTGAAGCGCGGGCTCGCGTGCAAAGAACGCTTGAATTAATCTATAAATGCTTCAGCTTTGCCATCTAACGTTCGGAAGGAGTATAAACTCCATGAAGCACTTTCATTTCATAACAGGAAATTACAGTTTATGGGCCGTAAAACGTGAAACTGCATCTAGAAGAGACACTTAGGTAGCCAAATTAACTGTTTTGTGTCACGTACAGCAATAATAACACGAATGCCCCGCCATAACGTGTTTAAACGTGTTATATCCCCATTTTACTTCTTAACTAGAGTGTTTTTTTTTTTCCGCACTAAGTGCTGAAAACATATTTTTTGTTCTTCATCGCTTGTTTCGTGTCACTGAGCAGATTAAATTAAATTTTGTACAATGGTTTATGAAGTTAATTTATATCCAGGTGTACGTAGATGCGCTAAAATTTACGTCACAAACGCGCGTGCGAGAAGAAAAGAAAGAGGAATGCAAAGATGAAACATTTCAATAAAAGGAATTAGATAGATTCAAACTGAAAATAAGATAGTGAGAAAAGATAAATGAGGAAAGGTAAAAAAAAAAAAAAAAAAAAAAAAAACCGGAAAAGATAAGCTTTTAGTATATAATATAAGGAATGAAAATAGCATAGAATAGGCGTAATGCATCTTTAAGATGTATTCATATGAGGGCGGTATGCAAAGTTCTCGGCTTCGACTATAGGTACTATCGTAGATAATTGTCTTTAAAGTTGATATATCAGTCACAATATATAGAGCAGGCACGGCTGGTTATTTAGCGAGATGGAATTCTGAATGCGCATGTCAGGAAACTGACGTATTATACTAGCAGAGAAATTACTTTGTGATTGACGTTTCTACTACCTCATGGCCGCGCCAGCACGCTGGTTACCACATTATCGTCATCGCTATCCGTCTTCAGCGGCTGCATTCCAAGATCTATGATTTAAAACACTGCACATTTATCCTTGATATAGGTAGTACGTATGACAAATCTCACATATCTGTACATAATTGAACATTTTTCTTAAACATTTTCCACGGTTATGGTTTTAAAATGATTAAAATGGTGGCAAATTTGCTTCAACTATAATAGAACGTACGTAGTGTCATCTAGCGGCAGAGATCATAAGTTGGATTTGGATGTATCGGCTCCAAGGAGTAGCGTATATGAAAACGACGTGTATCTGTAGGAAAATGTGCATTTTTTATCCAAAAATCCTACAGAATCACTTTTGTTTGATGAATGATACAAAGCACGACCACATTCTTAAAAAAATACTTGCTTACTGAAGTGTGCAATTGAAAACGCTTACTACTGGGTAATTTAATCTTTCTAACCCCGTAACTGTTGCAACGTCGATAATGCCGTGGTTCTTACGATAATGTGCTTTGGTTACCTGATTGTACGAGCCTCTCGCCAGTTGGGTCGCCGACATAAACACGGCCCAAGTGTCAATCACAAAGTAAATTTTTTCTTACTATAGTTTTCTGCTTCAGGTGACTTTGCATAAACAAAGGGATCTCTCTGTTGAAAACAAAAGGAGAACATTTATTGCAACTTTTTTAAAAAAAATTAAATCCTATCATTAAATTGATTATGTAAAACCTCATGAACTCCACTTTTTAGAAACATTTGTGAATAATGTAATAATATTTTGTAAATCTACACTACTGGAAAAATGGCAATCACCTATAGATTTTGTGTATTTTTACATTTACCTTACTTAATGTCAACAATGGGTTCACTATTTCAGTTTTATAAAATATATAAATGATTATGCATTGTTGTATTCAACAGAAGCTCTAAACATTTTCTATCGTTGTAATACTACTGCCTTTATTGTTGGTTCTAATGTACTAGTCAATGGTCTGTGTTTAATAACAGCTGCACAAAATGGGCCAGGTAGTTGAATTAACTCCTTGCAAAAAGAGTTTAATTGTCGCATTAGCTACTGAGGGTCTTTCTACTCGACTTGCATCAAAGATAGGATATAACCAGTCCACTGTGTCAAGATTATTGGCTAAATACAAGAAAACTGGGAATTTGGAAAGAATTAAAGCAAGAGGCAGAAAAATGTCTTCTACTGCTGCTAATGACCGCGTTTTGAAGCGGATCTGACTGAAAAACCGGCGTATGACTTCAGTGGAGTTGAAAAGAGAGGGGAAGAAGCTTCTGGTGTGGTGGATTGCAGCAAAACCATCAGATACAGACTTTCAGAAATGCATCTATCTCTTAGACGGCCAAGGAAGAAGCCCCCTATAAGAGTTAAAATGAAGAATGCTCGACTGCTATGGGCCAAGGTTTATGCCCATTGGATTGAAAAGATGCGAATAGAAGAAGCTGCAAATCAAATGAAATGGTAATAAACTAACTGCCTACACATTTCTTGACTAGAGATGTACTAGCTAATGCTGTATGCAAATTAGTTTGAAGGAAGGTCGGTCAATAAGTAATGACACCTTTTTACTACCCGACAAGTTTATTTGAAAATTAAAACAATATTTTTCTTTGGATCATTATATTATTAAGTTTCACTTCTGCTAGGGGCACATGAATCAAAATTTAATGTCAGAGGAAACGATGGAAAAATATTACGTAACGGTGAAGAATTTCTGCCAGAGTGTTTGGACTCAACATTGAAGTTGGCAGAGAGTGTGATGGTCTGGAGTTGTATTTCCAGCAAAGCATTACATTTTGTTGAGGGAACAGTAAATGCTGATGCATACATAATGATTTTAAGAGAAAGTTTAATATGAACAATTGTGGGGCAGTTTGTATCACCAGAAAATTGCACTTTCCAGGGTGATTCCACACCATGTCATAGGGTAGCAAAAGTGAGTACCTTGCTTAAACAATACTAATTTTACCAAACTAAGCTAGTCCTGTGCCAAATTCATGTTACATTCACATAATTCTAAAAAATAAAATAAAAAATACAATTATATGCTACATTTTAGAAGTTTTCTTGAAGAACAAGGGAATTTCACCCTCACAAGGCCAGCGAACATATCTGTATCAACCCCATTGAGAACTGTTGGAAGATAATTAGCAATGCTGTAGCAAAGAAAAAAGCAAGAAATAAAAAAGACCTGGTTGAAGCCATCCATAGGGCGTCGTTTATGAGATTTCACCTGACCAAGTCAAAAATTTAATACTTTCAAAGCCCTGACGATGTGATGTCGTAATAAAAGCTCGGAGAGGTAACTTGATTCAATCAATAGTTTTGCAATAAGAAGGACTTATTTTATATGTGTAAAAGATTATCTTATTATACTTATTAAACAACATCTTATCAGATTTATGCTATTTAATTTCAAGTTGTAGCTATATAGCAATAAAATTTCACATTTGTTCAGTTTTATCGTTTATATATAAAGATGATTAGCATCAAATTTACACGTTTTTAGACTAAAAAGGTTTGGTTTATACCTAGAAACACAATTATTGTAACATTTCAAAATACTGGTATTTGTAGGTGAATATAAAGGGAGAAGCAAATATTTTGTACATGATGCAATAAATATTTCCAGTACTGTAGGTCAATAGTTCTTCAAATGACCATCATAAAGTAGTTGGTTATCACAACATGGCTCTTTATTATTGAAAATGCTATCTTTGATAATCTGGCGGGAGTTGCGTGAGGCAAACAATGAATCTTTGTAACGCAACATGTTGCGGCCAGGCAGCGTGCTCCATTGTTGGCACCGGTGCATGTTCCCGCACGCGTTTTATTGGCCAGTTGTGTCGAATAGGCCTGACGCTGCGGTTTTTCATTTTCCTTTCGTGGTTATAAAAGATCATTGTCACTACAGCCGCTGTAAAATATCGTAACGCCATTCTTTTCAATGTATGCCATCGTGAATGCTAGGGCGGCAAGATGTGAACAGAGGTGCACTGGTAGTCACAAGTGTAACAAAACGGCTCTTTCACACAATTGTTGTGCATGTTATGTGAATATTCTTATTAACATTAGAGATATGCCTACTGATTTTCGCAGTAAAAAAAATCGCTTTTTCCCCCTTATACGCTGAGAGTATAAAAGACACCTAATATTTTTAATTTTATGTATTTTTATATTGAACTTTGGAACATTAAACATTTTTCTAAACATTTTGTAGCCACTCTTATGTATACGAATAGCATTTTTGAGGCTATAGTTTCCTTTATTTTGTGACAGTGAATATGTATGCAATTTAACCGCATTTTTACTCCTGGATCTTTGAAAAGTCTAATGGCATTGCTGTTACATCAGTTTTATTCTAATGTTGAGGTATTTCCATCAGCTTAACATATAATGTTATGAGGCTAAGTCGAGAGGAGGCTACTAAAACAGTTGTCCTATTGGAAGTTGAACGGGGCATGCGTTATGTGCCCATGTGTTTCAAGTCAATGTTTCTACTGTACAAAGGACATACCGAAGATTCAGGGAACTTGATATCTCTTGCAGAAGACCAGGATCAAGTCACAAAAGAGTGACATTTGCTAGAGATGATCAATTCTGCGGCTGCAAGTTTTGATTGATTGACACACAACAGCCGTAGAAGCTCAAAATCGCTTGCAAAGGGCATCAGTAGTCAATATCAGCGTGCGAACAGTGAGAAGGAGATTTGATGAAGACTGAAGCGGTATTAATGTGTGCGGGGGTTCACCGCTGATGTCCACTGCCGCTCCGTCTGATGGCTTCAGTTGGGGATGTTAAGGATCTCAGGGTTCGCTGTACTGGAGGTTTTTGGGACTAGGAGTCACCGGGTCGAGAAGGTTTTGACAACAGACCACAGAGGAAAACACAAGAGCCTCTCTAACTCATAGTTTATTAATAACACAATTTAACCATTTGATAAGACTGTCCGCGGAGACCCGGGTTCCAGCTTTCTGAATATCAAACACTTGAACCCACTTTACGTCCTACTAACTGACTCATTGACTCTTACTCACTGACTGACTTGTACCTGCTCTTCTACCGATCTTACTCTTTTACTCTCTTATTCATACTCCTCGACCGACTAACTTATTCACATTCCTCGACTGACTTTACTCTTCGACTTATTCCTACCCGAGTGACTTTACTGATCTCTGGCTGTGGCTTTTGGACCGATAAGCCACGCCCTTCGCGAAAAACACTTCTCTATTATAAATTTAACTTACTTCTCGCTTCCTGATTGGCGATTATTCAATATATATTTCTATGCCTATAGACTCCTATTCGTACACTTATGGCCGATGCCTAGTGGTTACCCATTTTTCTCCACGCCTACACTTTTTAGTTTTTATTGTCTCTTTCTGGCTTTTCCCAAGCAGCTTCCCTATCATAAATTCTGACTGTCACCTTTTATGCTACTTCATTCTCTTTATACCTGTGTGCTATTATTTACACAAAGCATGTTTCAACCTCTGGTACCTATCTTTACTTTCTGGGAAATTTTGGGCGATCTGTGTTATTGTCTTGAACTATTTTGTAATTTCCATTTCTGAAGCATTCTGGTAAATCTGCACTTCACTTTTATCCTTAGGTGCACAGTGTAGCATGAAATGAAATGACCCCTTTTAAAATACACTGTCAAGGTCCGCTCTAAAGCATTCGCAGGTTTTAACAATTCTCAATCTTTTATCTACCTGCTAGAACTTAGGGGTCTATCCCGAGACAGTCCGTCAGTCTGATACAATTCAACTCTTGTACAAAAGCAATAAATCCTTCTCCTGTAATGAGGCATGCAGACAATTAACATAAATGGGCAAAAAGAATGTCTCAACCAGGAATTCTGTTTTGCACAAAATACCTACATGAAATATTAATGTTAATGCTAATATTAATACACATAAAATTATTGAGGAGCTACAATTTTCGGCTGCAAGGCTAGCTCACCTCTAGGAGACCAGGAAGGCAAAATCGGCAAACACGCCTTGTCTTAGCTCGTCAACATCTGGAGTGGACTGAGGAATAATGGAAATCTGTGCTATTCACGGATGGTTCGAGGTTCAGCCTAAGATCGCTTGATGGCAGGGAAAGAGTATGGAGGACTGGAGAAAGGCATGCCCCGTGCACCTTCTCTTCGACGATGGCTCTCAGGGGAGATTCCGTCATGATGTGGACTGGTATCAGTGTGGAAGCCAAGACAGAGGTGGTTTTAGTGGAGAATGGGGCCCTGAATGCAAACTGGTACATTGAGAAAACTGTTCAACAGTATGATTTCCCCTATGCTCTATATGTTGGCATTTGTTTCCGCTTCATGCAAGACAATGCCCGTCCACACTTGCGTAAGGTGGGAATTCAGGCACAAGTATGGCCAACTCGAAGCCCTGACCTCAACACTACCGAGCCTGTTTCCAAGTCATGATGGGAAACTTGTTTCTGAAAGCTATAATGGTCTTGGGGAGACTTATTTATCAGCAATGGAAGGCCATACCACAAGAAAACCTAAGGACCTTGAACCTGAGCTTGCCAGTAAGGTTGCAAGCTGTGATATAAGCAACATCCCCTCTTGAGAGTGCCACTGAATATTGAAGGTATGTCGTGTTACTAATGCAGGTGTTTAACCTTGTGTTGCTCTACAGGTAAAAATGAGATCATTATGAAGTGTGATTAACTTGCATTCATTTTCATGCTCATAACAATAAAGGAAATTATAGACTTAAAATGATATCCGAATACATGAGTAGTTGAAAAATATTTGGAAAAATATTTAATGTTCAAAAAATGAATGGAATTATAATAATTTGCTTATTATTATTGTTATTGTTGTTGTTGTTATTATTATTATTATTATTATTATTATTATTATTATTATTATTATTATTATTACACGTAAAATTCAAATATTTTTAAAACGCTAGGTGTTGCGGTTTTCTCTCTCTCTGTCTCTGTGTGTCTCTCTCAACATTTACTTTTACTACTTTCACTTGTCTTTTGTCTTTGAAGAACACAAGCGGTTCGAAAACAGCTATGTCTATTTTAGTATTTAAGATCTATTTCTGTTTCTCTAGTTCTTGTTATTTTAGCTTTATCTGCGTAAAACTCAAACTTTGGATGGTAAAAAAGTATTCTAAGTAATAAAATGGAAAATAAAAGATCTATTTAGTGCGCGCACACACACATAGCGTCAAGTTGGAGATTTTTTCTTTTTCTTTCTTTCTTTTTTTTTTTTCCCTCCCTTTTTCCAATTTTTCCATCGGGTATGATCAAATTGTGATCGAACACTGTATCCAGTACGTTGCGAAAAGTTATTGTCTTAATACGTTTTAATTTTTCCTTCGTTCGTGCATTAAATTGTCCATTTCCTTTGCTATCGGCCCCTGATTTACTTTTGTAACTTTCAAACCAATGAACGTAGTTCTGTGATATTTAACACGAACTACCTTAGTGCACGCAAAGCACGAGCGGCGGCGCTACTGTTTCATGAATGCCGATTGTGTGTTCGCTATTCGCGGTAGTCGTTTGACGTATCTGATATTTTGTTACGAGATCGTCAGCAGTTACCGTTAATTCTAAAGTCTGCTACTTAGTGTAGGCAGAGCGTATAGAACAGAGAGCAGCTCTAGTGCCCAGCTGGGCTGTCTATTCTTGCCATGCTACTGGTTGTAATCATATTCTGCGTCTAAATGTGGGGGGGGGGAATAGTTTATGTTGTTAGGTTAATGATAGTCAAAATGCACATGTTTTGTCAATGTGTCGGTATACTTCATCATTGCAGGTGTGTGTGTATGTCGGTTCTGGTGGTAACCATACTTGCCTTCTAAACCCAAGGTCGCGGGTTCGAACCCGGCCAGGATCGATGAATTTTTTGTGCGTAAAAATGGTAAGTGTGGCATCCTTCGGAAGGAAAGTAAAGCCGTGGGTCCCGTGTCGTACATTTACGGCACAATAAAGAACCTCAAGCGTGAAAGAAGAGGCCTCTGAGCAAAATTTGTCGGCCATTTCACGCCCTAAATAGAAAGGGACGCTGATGACCTGAGAAGTTGAAGAGCGTCCGTAAATTAGCAAATCAAAAAAAATTGCAATTGTGACTGCAGGGTCCGGAATGATGAAACCTGCGTATCTCATGGTATTGATTGTCTCATTTCCCGCCTAAAGATATTCAGCTACTGCTCTTGTTGTTAACGTAACTGACTCCATTTTGAATTCTAACTTCATCACTGCTCTTAGCGGAAGTGAAACTAAATGATATAATGATCCAAAGATAAATATTGTTCTTGTTTTCAAATAAACTTGTCGAGTAGTAAAAGGGTGGCATTACTTATTGAACGACCTTTCTTCAAACTAATCTGCATACAGCATTAACTAATACATCTCTAGTCAAGAAATGCGTAAGCATTTGGTTTATTATCATTTCATTTGATTTGCAGCTTCTTCTGTTCACCTCTTTGCTTTCGCTATTGTTTTACTGATCTCCTTCAAGCTTTATTTCTTTCCGACTCATAGTTCTTGTTGTGAAGTTCACAAGAAAAAGAACAGAGTAAAGACAAAACACAGAACTTTTCGCCAACCCGAGAAGAGTGTCGGATTTAACTTCTTTGCAGCAAAGGAAGAATGAAATACAGTTAGAAAGACTGTCTTGAAGAATTACCAAAGTTAGTGTGTAACGGACCCACTATTTCCTTTCGCTGACATATATTTTAGAGGAAGACAGAGTTTTAACACATTTGCATATTGCATATATTAAAGCGATACATTTTCTTTTCGTACCATAAGCCAATTTTGTTTATAAGCTTGATGTTATGATATGTGAAACGCAAATATACAGCGATCCTAAGGAAAGCAAGGCCTCCTGCACGCAACAAGGCAATACCTACCGTGATCTACTCAGGCAGAGTCAACAGTTATGACTTATAAGCGATTCTATCAGATTATATACAGTAGGGGCAGCTTGTGTCGGTAACTCTGATGTTCATACTCCTAAAATCCAGCTCCGAGTTGGCTGCAGTTGTCAATGAAACCATTAGAATTATTGCTGCAGCTAAATTATGTTCATTGTGAAAGTTACGAATTTCTTAATTATAGCTTTAACCATAATGAAAATTAACTTTTTATTTTTAAAAATGTAAATGAACTTCCATATTGATTTTGAAATTAAAGCTAATTATTGAGAACAGTACATCAAGTAAGATGGACAAATCTTTTTTTTTTTTAACCTGGTTTTCGGTTTTGATTGTTTATTGGTGGTTTGGAAATTACTGTTATTTTTTCCTCCTAAATTCCTACATTATGTTTATCTGAGAAAGTATAACATGTTTTTTAATTATAACGCTTTTGATAATAAAAACTTAGGTTAAGGAGCTGCCCAGCATAGCTTAGTTTTATAACTACCGCAAATGACAGAATTCTGAAAAGCCTTTACAGCAGTTTCACATATGATACCCCATTACGAGAGGAGAATATCGTAAACAGATGTGAGTTGTGTTCTGCAAAATTACTTTGAGACAGATACTAAAATAATCCTCGTAATCCTATCTCATAACAATAATAATAATAATAATAATAATAATTATTATTATTATTATTATTATTATTATTATTATTTCAGGTTATATTAGGACGTTTATGTGTAGTAAAATGCTGCAAAAAATGCATAGAGAAAATAAAAAATCGAGGTGATATTTGTGCAGTGAAATTTGCTCTTGGCGGTGTACACAGTGTTGCCAACCTATGCAATTGCTTTTCGTGAGAGAAAAAAAGGTCAATATTTTTATATAGTTTTACTCATATTAATTTAACACACTCTATCTAGTGATTTCAATATAAAATCACAACATTTAAAGTATTTACATGATATAGAAACAGACGTCTGACTAGGAAATGGAATCAAAATGTTCCAACAATAATAAACATCGACTGTCAAAGTTTAAAATACAATATCTCATAATCGAGACTATATTTTTTTCATTCAAAATTAAATTAAAAAACGAAATAAATTTTAATTATATGAATTTAAAAATCAATAAATTTTTAGATTTAAAGGCATTAAAAATTGTTTTGTGCATTTTGTGAAAGCTGTTATCTTAAAATGTTCAAGCATACTAGCAAGAAATATACACACGTCTACTCTTCTGGGCTATAAATATATCTAATGATACAGTCCATATCATTATAACATATGTAGAAACTCAGCTTTCAACATCACGCCGGCGTCCTATAAATGAAATCCCTTTAACATTTTTTTCTCCAGCATTCTATTCTTGCCGTCGTGAACGGGATGCAAGTCCCTAACAAGACCATTAGGAATAAGAAAAAAAAAAAAAAAAAAACGTTATGAAAGACGCATCGCTAAAGGCAATTTCGAGTATTGAATGTTGCAGCAAAGTCTTCTATATTTGTTAAACAGGCATACATGGTGTATTTTTGTTCACGTTGTAGCATGAAAACGGAATTGAGGGTTCAGGAATACGAAATGTTTCGTTACTGTGTCAATACTTCGTCTGAGAATGAATATTAAGCGTTAAACACATGTTAATATTATTTTATATGTTTAATAAGAGAAGAGTGGTTGTTAGATTTAGCCTCATAAATAGACTGCAAGTTAGTAATAATATTTTGAAAATAAAACTCCGTCATTCAGGAGTTGCGTAAACTAACCAAATTCCTCAGCGAACAGAATTACTTTACAAATGAATATAAATCCGAAATTAGGCCTAATTTAATAATGAAATGAAATAAGTTATGGCTTTATTGTGTGGTATTAGGGGGGGGGGGAAGATAGAAGTCTTACAATCTATTATTATTACAAAAGAAAAACTACATTTTTAGAAATATTATTATTGTTAAACTACTAAAAGTAATGATATAGTAAAATATATTAAATGAAATATATAACTACTGATAGAGAAAGTTATACTATGGGTATTTTTAAACATTTTTAAATGTAGCCATGTTTATGAACTGAGCTCTTGATATCATCCTTACATTCACTAAAATAGAAATAACAGAAAGTTTCGAGTTACATTGTGCATTTAAGATGTTCATATGTTTCAATTAAAAAAGGTATGTCAATTACATCGTACTAAGCAAATATACATAATCAACAATATATAACATACACTCGAAAGTTCGAGGGATTTTCGGTGACTTTGAAATTTAATTTAATTTTTGTTGTAATAAAAACATGTGATGTGACTTTTTCTGAATGTTATTACAGAACGCTCTTCCATAGAAATATAATTCTTACACACATATTAGATTAATATTTCACATTTGCGATCTTCACGACGATACTTTTGTTAAATATAAATATGCATCGTTATAATTACAGTTTATATGCTGAATTAATTTGTCTTTTTATTTTAAAACAATAGAAAATTAATCATTAAGAGTACTTTTTAAATTTCTGCTTTCAGGTAAATCGCACTCCTAATGGTCCAATCACCTTAATTTTCAGAAACTATTTTTATTATTTAATTTAAATTTTATATACCGAGTTTTTCGTTAGAAAAATACATTGGTGCCCCCAGAGCGATTTTTAAATTTTGGGTTTCAGGTAAACTCCCCTCTTAATATTCTAATTTCACTATAGGTTAACCCCCCCCCCATTCTAGTGTGATCAAGTCTGCATCGTTTCTACATACTCAAAATGACAATGACAACAACAATATTGTCCTATCAAGTAGGATCGATGGAGAATGACCCTAAATAGATATATACATATACATTTTTTTCCACTTCTCATCTCATTAGGTGGGATCGATAGAGATTTAAAGAAGTGTTTCAAAAAAAAAAATTGGTACAAACGCAATCATTCGGAATTCGCAAAAATGGCACTATGGATACTCACCCTAATTTCAAAACTATTTCATAATTTTGTTAACTTTTAAGCGTAAATAAAAACAAAAAATATTCATAAAATTAAAAATAGGATGCAAAATATGCCACTCCTAAAGCTTGCGTCCTTAGACTTTTGCCTACTAGGTCTATAGGTAAAGCAGTCTCAGAGTATACAATCTCGTATCATCTCTCATGACGTAGTTTACGGCACGTAAAAGAAGCTAGAGCCGGAAAAATGATACCTGAGCAAAAGTTTTCGGCCTTTTTACATTCTGGAATTAATTGGACGCTAATATTAAGAACTTCCTAAAAAAATTAACATAATTATGTTATGTTTGATCACATTTATTAAATCGCCACGGGTGGCCGAGGTCATTAAGGAGCGGACTCGTGAGCTGTAAGTCTGGGGTTCGAATCCCGCCAGGACCGTCCTCCCTGACTGGGTTTTTTTCCAGGTTTCCCTCAGTCCTCAGAAATGGCAAATGCCAGGGAGGTACCCTAAACTCAGGCTTGGAACGCTTCCTTCCTTTAAAAAAATATCCTTTCTTAATTTATCATTACATCTCATGTATCATCAGTGTTCACCGTCTGTGGTGCCTCAGTAGTAAAAACGGGCGTTAAACACTATCAAAAAAACATTTATTAAAATATTGACTAATAGTACAAAATATTTAGCCTTTCAGCTTAACAATCTAACTCTCGCCAACAATTCCTTCCTGCCTTAACTTTGTTTGTTGTGGATTTAATCGTTGACATCGCTTGAAATTTTAACATCACGAAAAAGGATACAACTCTTTTGATCAGTTGTATATATTAGTAATATAAGAGCATTTGAAATAATGGAAACAAAGCCTGTGCATGTGACGGTTGGGTGTTTCGAGTGGGCTGGATTGTACAATCACAGGACATGAATTAAGTGCACTGCATGGTACCTCACGTCATTTCCCGTCTTCTGCAGCGATATTGTTACAATGGCTGCATCTGATGGATTTTCCCGCTACGGTGTTCGAATATAAACGATTTAACGTGCAGCGGTTAATGACCCTTTCATTGCAAATTTATAACGGCAGGTTGTATGCGCCCACAACAGAATCTACGGCGACCATGCTAATAGCGTACAGAATGTTGCGGTCAGCTTGAATAGATGGCGGTAGAATAGATTAAGCAAACTTAGAAACCCTGTGTCGTTTTAATAGTTTTGCGTAATGGAGTGTTTTAATTTTTGCTATCGATTTATAGGCAGATTATTCCCAATGAATTTGCGAGAGTTGTGTTACTGCATAATTTAAAGCAAGCTTCGTATTTAAGTGAATTTTATGGAACTGCACAAGCATGAACAGAACGTTTTATATAAATTTCCGAGTTCCATGACAATCAATTATAGAATTCTTGTAACGACGCTAAAAATTAACTGCGTAACTTCGAAGCCATTCATGCAAATTAACACGAAATGGAGTATTGTGTTATGCAAACATGTCGAACCATATATTATGTTACAGTTCACATTTCTCACAGCACGTTGGGCAATAATATCCGTTAGTTTACAGCTGATAATTGTCATTCAGTAGTACCAACGTTTATTTAGAATTGCTAGCGAAACAAAACACTGGTAATGGTAGTGTAATAGTGGCATTATTGTATATAATAATGTAAATAATTACATTCAAAGATTTGAACATATAGCGAAGTGTGAAACTAAAATTTGATGGTGAAAAATCTGCACTTTTTTTTTTTTTTTTTTTTTTTTTACATGTTTAAAAAAAAAATGCTGAAAGTATAAGCCTTCTAAAGTCAGTTTAGATTGTCGTTCTTAAATTTACGCTTGAAAGGCCTAATATTATTTAGCTTCGTTTAAATTGTTTCTACTTTTTCTTTATGTAACCAGCCACATTAATGTTCTATTGATAACATATGGCAGCCAGAAATATCTACGTAAATGGTTCCCGTAATTATGTTGCACACTTACGACACAAATTAAAATGCGTTGGAAAGAGGAAAGAAAATGTGTACAAAAGTGTTTTAAAAAGTGCTGAAAAATATCTATACTCGGGTCTAGACCAGATTCATTAACACCCTCTATTCGACGCTGATAAATATTAAATAAAATTAAATATTTATTTTCTCATTATTTATACAAATTACAAATGTAACTATAATTAATAGATTCATATGTAAGAAGTATTACAAGAATAAAATTATGTATATCAATATTTTACATTTTATCATTATAATTCACAAGTTAAACAATAATTGTACATTTTTTTTTTCAATTTGTCGCACCTTTCTGGGATCCTACATACTCAACATCCTGTGTTTTAAATCCTAATCTCCCCTCTTCTTTTGCTTTAAGCACTTTTTACCACCATTTCTCTGTTACCTTCCCTATATACCCACCAGAATTTTTCAAAAACTTGTTTCCTGATCCAAAAAAAAAAAATATTTTCACCAATTCTGTCAGTAAATTATTCCATTTCCTAATTCATACATCCTTTTTACAATCTTTAGTTTGTGAACATTCAACTATACAATGAAAATCCTTCTCTATTTCTCCACAAAGTGGACATTCTTCTTTTTTCCCTTTTAATCCACTTAATCCTAGTATGCATGCTCTACCCCAGGCAAATCCCTCCCTCCCCCTTTTATTACAAATATCTACATATGTTTCCCGCCCCTTTCTTTCTCAAATTTCCTATAATGTTTCAAGGTACTTACTCCAATTTCTTGCTTTCCAATGTCATTTATTCCAACCTCTTGAATTATTCCCTTTAGTTCAGCTAACCAACTTTTCTCCCCTTTCTTGCATCTGTTAAGTCTTTGACTATGTCCCCATCTTCTCTTACCAGTATTTCATAATACTGTGTCTTTTCTATCAACTCTTCCTAATTCCTCCAATGCCACCGCATTTGAAGTTGCCTTCAATAATCCCAACACCATTTTACAAAATGCTCTGTGAATATTTTCGATATACTCTGTACCCCATACAACATTGTAGTAAATAATGTAAAGTAAGCAATACTTAGAAATAAACGTGGTATTTACTGTGTTTCAACCGACTTGTTACGCTGATTACGTTTTCGAGCATGGATCACTGACGCTTTCAGCTCTGGAGATCCTTAAGTGCGAATAAACATCGCTAAACGTCTTCTGATACCAAGGAAACGCATTTTGTAAACAGATGTAAAGGGAATTCAAGGGCTTCCACGTACGGATTGTTCCTCAAAGTGAATTTAAGTTTGTACCTCGCAATAGTGAACTTCTTCCTCTGTTTCTCTATGTCATCTTATTTGTGAAAACTCTGAAAATCACCGAAGTCAAATGCCTGTAGTCATGTGCTGCAAAAAGTTCCAACTCTAGGTCCTTGTCGTTGAGCAATTGTTGAGCATGCTTGATGGCTGTTGGCTTTTGATTTTTGCGAAGATTTCGAACCAGAAAACTGCGCATCTTCTCATCCAAGTACCCCACTTAGTTATGACACTGGAGGCCAGAAACTTGACGATTTGCGACGTGTACAAGAATGTTCTATAGAGGAAGGCATTTGCCCTGTTGTGTTCCTTGCTGACTCTTTGACAAACACGCGGTACTCCATGTGCAATACACTTCGCATGGTGTAGATTAGGGTACTTGATCAGTCACCACAAGCCTGACTTCATAACGTATGCTCTGCAGTGTAACAATAAGAGTGTAGGTGGTGGGAGAAAATTAAATATAAATGAGGGAACGTGTGGAAGGAGAGTTAATTTGACTGGTTGATTATTTATTTGGATTTGTTAAATAATGGAGATTGGTGGGTTTATTAAATGGATCTTGATGAAGCAACAGCATTTCTAAGTGGTGGCCCGCTAATATTTGGTTCAGCTGCTGCGGTGTCTTCCCTTACAGACAATTCTTTTCTTGAAGATGCCTCAGCTATGGCTTCTAGTTACAAGTAAGAACCATTTCTTGTACATGTGCTGCAAGTTTTTGGTTTCTATACCAAGGGGAAGAAGGAAGCGGATAGCTGGGGTGGTCGAAGAAGTTGCATGAATTAAATTATAACCTCCGTTTATTCTTCCCTGATTCTTCACTGACTAAGTGCATCACCGTATGTTCAGACTGTTACCTCTTAGCACTTGAATTGTTCACTTCGATCTCTAAAGCCACTTTATCTTGTAAATTTGTTTGTCACTTGTAACCGCAGGATTGAATTTCACTTGGGCGCGTGCTTTCAGTTTTCTACTCTCGCGTAATTCCTGCCTACAACATATTCTCGTTGATACACGAAAGTGCACTCGAACACTGCAATGTATCATTAACGCTCACTGAACATTAGCAGTATCTATGCATTGCATTACACAGGCTCAGAATTTATGCTTGACAATAACGAATCCTGCCTTCTGTAACCACAAATTGCAAGTAAGGCCTGCCTTCTCTGAAGCTAGACTGCAAGTAAGGCCGAGGCCTCAAAATGGCCTCTATATACTACTTCAAATTTTATCAGTTCAGATGCTGCCGTTATCTTTCAAATTTTCGTAATAGAAGTTGCTTTTGACCACTGATCTTTACAAACAGTTTTTCTGATTTGCTCTTAAACTTATAGTTTAACGTTCATTCGCTGCTTTTTAAATGCCAAACTGTTTGTTTGTTTGTTTTTTTTTAAATGTTAGGAGCTTTTCCACACCCACGCTGGCTTGGCTTTCCCCACCCGACAGTTTCTTTATAATTTCGTCCTTTTAAACGACCGACTTCTGACTCGTGTACAAAGGAAGAACCTTGAAGCAACCCCCTTTATCTTTGTTAAAGGTTTCCCCAGAACAAAACGGGGTATAATCTAATCATTCTTTTCTATTATTTATAGCTAACATACTTAATGTGAGAATATATATATATATATATATATATATATATATATACATATTTTATTAAAATCATTTAAATGGCTATACAATAAAACAAATGTGATAATTAGAATTAACTAGACATGAAATTAATGATTCTTATGACGTAAATTATCAAGGGGATGAAGTCAGAAATTACAGCTTCAGTGGTTATAGTTTCATGCACGAATCTTTGAATGACTGACTGCATTATCATTCAGGTATTTGAGTTGTCGAGTTAGAGCATGGGTTCCGCCCTTTCACCATAATTGAACACCAACACATTCAATATATGTTTTTCCAGCACACAGTTGTTTTTATCCAACGCGAATCCCCTTTATTTTTGCCGACCACCTCTTTTGTTTTCTCGAAAACATTCTCATAAATATAATTTTTACTCTGAATGCTGTTTTCCGGTACGTACTTCTTCTCGAAGAATGATTTGAATGCAGAATTATTCAGAACAACGAGAGGTTTAAGCCTTCTTTACATAAAATGTGTATGGGCCGCACAGAGAACTGGTTTCATATTGGCGTGAATTTAATGCACCTTTTTGTCCACGGAGTACTCAAACGCATTACATTCGAGTGCAAATCTGCTCCGTAGTTCGTCGGAATCTTTATTAAAATTTATCGTTTATTACGTCATTCATTGCTGAAATTCTTGACTTCGTTACATCTTTATCGTCATCATCATCATTATTTTACTCATTTTAATACAGCGTTTGAATAGTAGGTAGTCACGAAATGGACAGCAAAAAGACAAGAACATTTTATCGTGCTATTTTCAAGCGAAAATAAAGTCTTTATGCTGAGAAAATGGTAACAGGAAGACAGGAAGAGAGTTCAGCGTAGCTGAGAGCAACGATCGCCTGTGGCGGTAACAGAAATTGTCATTATTTGCAACTAAAGCTAGTAGGAAGAAATTCACTGGTCTTCGCAAAGGAAGACACCCTGACATTGAAGAAAAAGTTTTGGAATTCGTACATGAAAGCAGTAAGAATGGGCAACTTGTGACTAGTGACACCATAAGAAATAACTTTTTCTTCTTTGACCTACGCCAGCTGTTCTGGCAACAACACGAGTGATGAGTTTTGTTCTATATGTTCCAAGATGTAACAATAGTCCAATTATAAAGTGTATGTTCTGGAGCGGGTGTGCTTATCTCTAAGACACTGTATAACAATATGCCAACCTATGATTTTAAGTTTAAAATTTGGGGTGCGCTTTACATTCGATTGCGCATTAGATTCGCGTAAATACGCTCTACGACGCGGTCACAATAATTCCATAATTGTTGCAATTCGCTACTATATTTATTAATGTTCATTGTTTGCTGTAACTTTATAAATAGTATGTTCTTAGACGTTTTATGAAACAAATGCTGAAGCTCTGAAGTGGGGTTGGTATTGGGCCGCACAGGGTAACGGAAGAGGGAGGCAGAAGCACTCATCGGCACAACCAAAGCTATTAAGCTTATTAGCCAAGCAAATCACGGGATTGGACGCTGCAGTTTACTCTACACCAATAAAATATCACACCTGACATTTTGCCCCCCCCCCCCTTTGGTTTATGATTTGAAAACGAGCTTAATGTGGAAATGTGATTTGGGGTCCAATATGGGACGCATCCACTCTCCTGCAACGCTGTCACAAAGGCGCCCTACTGGAATCAATACACTATCCAGCGTCCGATTCGTAAATAATTAATGTGGCAGTTGAATTTTTCATACTGTTATGCCCGTTATAATTCCCTGTACATACGCAACTCAGTTTGTTTGGAAAGTCCGTTTTCGTTCCGTCGCGTGAATCTAAAACTGTGACAACCAATTTAGTCAAGCGATTAATTTGTGCTCAGATTCCCCTTCTCTCTTGATATTAAGAGTACTTTTTAGCTTACTTGCCTATATTTTTTTTAAAAAAGGTTGCTAAAACAACAGAAAGTACTTTCATCCAATTCGGCTGATATACGGATTTGTTCGTGAAGAAATAGCACGTGATTTAAAAGACGTGCTATAGTTTAGATTTATTTTATTTAAGAGCGCTTTTTAAAATGTTTCGTCATTGGCGTCCCTTTCAATTTAGAGCATGAAACTACCGATAATTTTTACGCAGAGACCTCACACGTTTACGTGCCGTAAATTCACAACATAGGACCAGCAGCTTTATTTCTTTCCGAAGAAAGCCACATTTAGAATTTTCACGCTCTAAAATATCCATCGACTGTGGCCGAGTTTGGACCCGCGACCTTTGACTATATGAGGTAAGTATGGCTACCTCTAGACCACCAAGTTTGGCAAATGTACTGTGGCTGGTAACTTTTCTTTCGCAGGGGTTGCTACTTCAAGGCTACCTGGTTGCTAACTATACTGATAATTCCCCTAAATTCTAATTGTAGCTGCAAATACTACTAATAATTACAATCCCTTACTGAAGTATAAGCAAAGGGATTAATTCCTTGACAATCTTCTAATTTTTTGAGGAGAAAATGCATTTTCTTGTTTCAAAAGTAAAGAATAGCTTTAAGTTCTTCTTCCTCTTCTATGACCCTACAATTGGAGATCGGACCATGGCCTGCCGCAGCGACATCTGCTTCCTATATCTCCATTTTACTACTTCATTGATAGAGGGTAGCATTGCAGGGGGGCATATGATCAGCATGCCGATACCCCCCTGGTCGCCTATTAAGCGTCTTTTTAGATCGAAGAACGCCATCTGTTAATTATTCTCACAAGGCTGTGTGGACCCATTTCCAGACCTCCCTAACTTAGAAAAATTCCTAAACAAGTACCGGTAATCGAACCCGGGTACTGCAGGTCAGCAGTTAGTAACCTAAGCACTAGGCCAAGGAGGCGGCCAGGCATAAAGTAGATAATACCAACTTATTTTTAAATGTTTTGCCTCCTGTGTGTGCTGGCGTTCATTGGTATTGTCGGTAGGATATTATATCATTTTTGAGGAAACATAACAGCGTCTACGGCTTTTATTATGCAATTAATTATTTTAAAAATATGTAAACACTGTTTTGTTGTATTTTTATTATTTTACTTTAATTCAGTTTAAATTATTAAAATGCCTTTCATGAATACTACACTAAAATAGTAAAATTGCAGTTTATGTATTACATCACAGTCTTCTTTATTATTCATAAATTCAATTCTTATCATCAACATTGCTTTCCGCTGTTCAAACGATAATCTTGGCTCCGTTTTGTTGTAGCAACGCTAGCATAATGCAATGTGATTCACATCTGTTTAGAAAACACCATACGATAATCTTGGCTTCATTTGTTCATTGTTGATTTACCTATCACGTAGCAACGCTAGCATAATGTAATGTGAGTCACATCTGTTTACAGAACATCATACTACGCATTACTGTTGTTTTTCGGTCCAACTTTGAAATATATTAAATAGATATCTACTGTGAAAGCGTGTATACATTTTTGACACCCTCGGTATATATTCCCCGAGCTTTTTAAAATAGATGGGGGTTCTAGCGTGAATCAAATTGGGGACATGGAAAGTGACTAAAATAACAGATGAGGCTGGATAGAGAATATGAGCTTTTTGTGGAGACAGAATATTGGCAGCATATTCTAATGGATTCCCCGGTAGCGAATAGTGGAAGTTGAGCGTGTTAGGAGCTAAGTTTGCTAAGTCGAGTAGGAGTAGGTTAGCATATTGGGACCTGTATGCACAGGAAGACAGTTGACCAAAGCTTCGTTGTTTATTATGTAAAGTGCACAATAAATAGGCATACTACTGCTGCTCCTAACAGAAAAATACAAATTTTATTATAATACGTATACAAAACCTTAAATTGATTTTCATTGTAACATTAAAATACACAGACCAAACCGCTGCGGATGATGTGCTGACCAGCCGCCTTTCTGTGACGGATGCCACTGTTATGTAGACATCTTACGGTAATAACACTGCAATTAAGAGCCAGTCCATACGTCACTTCTGACGTATAAGATATGGTGTTTTGTAAACTTTCTAATTTATTGAAAGCATACACAAAAAAGCTGAATGATTATAACAGAACAATATTATGGTTTATATAAAATGCCTTCTATAGTATCGATATGAATTTTGTTTCCTAAGCTAAATCCCCTTAGGACGATAATATTTCAACTTGATAACGGCTTGGATATATGCATTTACATGTGTTTCTTCTCATTATTGAAAATCTATTTGGAAGGTTGACAATGTTGCTGCATGAAAACCCCCAATACATGCATTTATCACACATTTTGGGGAGCTACGAAACCCTGTAATATTTTAGGCCTACAAGTAACCGAGTGTGTTATTTAATGATCGATACTACTTTGCGAAATAATTTAGGAGTAAGGTCAAGCAATCAAAATTACTTCCGCTTTGTGCTTTTATTAACATCCACTATAAACTTATGACGTAGAGACCACAACAATATAAATGTCTATAAATTAAATTGGAGTAAGTAAAGAAATTATATTTAAGCAATTAAAATCACCTGTGAAGGTCAAATGGTTAAGGATTGTGACCTTTAACTCAGCTGTGTTACTATGGTAACAATACATGCAGCACTATGGAAATTGAAGAGTTCCGGATAATGTTATTTCTGTACTGAAACGTTTATAAATATTTTAATCATAAATGTTTGATAAAGTCAACTAGTTTCGGATTTAATATCAGTGCTCAGTATTTGATCAATACTTCCTGTAAATTTGAGCCAAATTTTGAAAAGTAGAAGCTAAAAAAGGTACACATTAAATATATTCTGTTGATTGATTAATGCAATTCTCATTGGAGAACACAAGTGTAGTGTGTAATACATTCGTCAAGCACCACAAATGCAGTATTTGCTCAGAATAAAGTAAAATTCTTAAAAGAAGAGTGGTTGAAAAACCAAATTCAGTAAGTGCGATTTCAGATCCATGAAGTGTTTTGTTTAAAAATAAATACACAAATTACAGTGTACACGCGTTAATGCAAATGAAATGGGACATTTAGGAACGTATAAATTAGCACTGCCGTGGGAAAAATTATATATAAAGAAGGTTAAAGGAGGTCAAAATGTTCATTTTTTTATTATTTTTCTTTTTCAATTTCATATTTTAATATCATTTGAATATTTCCACTTTCTTTGTAATTTGATATGTTTTATAGGGGTACGATAGGTATAGCTAGTTTTTAAAGTTATGTGCCAAAGTATTTTCTGACTTTTTTTTTTTTATTGCGTTTTTTTAATCTTTCTCTCGACTTTTGCAAATACAGGTCGGGCTAGTTCATCTAACATTCTGAAACCTGTTTTGCGTTTTTCAATGTACATGAACTTAATCTCGAATATTGCTAAATATCAGTAAACCAAAACTACCTCTTTCATCTCGATCAAGTCGGTCCTGGTGGTGTAGTGGTTACCATACTTGCCTCCTATACCCGAAACGCGGGTTCGAACCCGGCCAGGATCGATGGATTTTTTCGGGCGTAAAAATCCTAAGTATGGCTTCCTTCGGAAGGGAAGTAAAGCCGTGGGTCCCGTGTCGTACATTTACGGCACGATAAAGAACCTCAAGCCTGAAAGAGAGGCCTCTGAGCAAAATTTGCCGGCCGTTTCACGCCCTGAGTTGAATGGGACGCTGATGACCTGAGCTGTTAAAGAGCGTCCATAAATAAATCAATCAATCATCTCGATCAATGTACTCATGCAGCCATGAAACATATACGCTTGCTGCTTTGTTTTAATGTGTCCAGGGCATTAGGTCAAAGGGCAAAGACTTTGTGTTTCAAATATTCTAGGGAGGGGGGATCACAGACCAACAGATCTGACGATCAAAACGCTCAAGAAATGTCTGCATAGCGTGAAATTAACCTCTCTCCAAAGACTATCATTATAGTACCCATAATAGTAGGAGAGTAGGAATGTGTGCACCAATAATATAAGACTTCTATAGACGCGAGGGTTCAACGTTCTTTTATAATACACCAGGTTGTTTGATTTAATACAAGATATTAAATTAGATATTTCAAAATAAACTATAAAATAAACACGTATATTCAACAGTAAAATAAGATAAAATAAATGCAGAAGAAGAGTTTGTTTATTTTTTTTAAAAAGCGCGTGTATAAAAACACAGAAAAGTCACGTTGTGAATGGCACACACACGCGCGGCTGGATTGAATATATTTGTTTCCTCCCCTCTTACCATTTATCAAACTTTTCAGATCTGAGCTTTCTCTTTCATTAGAAATTTACCTACTCCCTTCTCCCCTTTCTTGTCTGCCAGCAGAGCCCAGCTGTTCGATTCCGTAAAGAAATGCGGTACATACTTTTCCCTTCCATTCTTTTGTACCTTTACATTCAGCTAGTATGTGTGTCCGTGACTCCCCCTCCTCACAGATGGGACAAATTTGCCAGTCATAGCCGTCGCCATGCTCCTAGTCTGAGTCAGGTGGACCTCTGTATAGTGAATTTGAAGTACTGCTCCATACCCCATTCAGATTTTAGCCCAGATCGTACTTCCAGCAAAATCACCTCTCTGCATTGAACAATTGTTTGCTGCCTATTCATATCCCTCAAGCGGTTCTTAACCTTCAAGTGCCCATAGAGCAGCGTGCAATATACGCTGTAGCTCCATCTTGTTGAAAGTAGACTGTGCTCGGTCAATATCGAGCTTTTGTAGCTGTGGAATATGAAATCATTCAATATGGCAACAAAGCTCTCCACCGGTACAGAAAGCATATTGTTATTCAAAACATAGGTATCAATAATCCCAGATGATAACAAATGCGCACCAATCCGTTAACTTTTGAGTCTGGAGAGGTTTCTGATGGCCTTCAGTTTTCTGTTTCTTAGCTTTACCACACAATCCATTTGCTTCGTCATTTGCGTTACAAACTCAAATTGCTCACAGAATGTCATCGCACCAAATCGCGGTCTAAAAGTTTATGTATATATATGTATATACATATATATGTACAGATTATATGGATGAAAATGCATGTCTTTTTGGTCAAAATCTGACCCAAAAGAATTTTTTTAATTGTTGGTAAATAAATAATTAAAAAGAAGAAGAAAAACTGGATTAACAGACAGAGATGGAGAGCTTTCCGCCTGGAGAGTTTGGAGGTTCGGTTCTTCTACAAAATGTGAGCTTGCTTTCAGTGGCGGCTGGTGACATCAAAAGGCGATGCCTCGCCTTCACATAAGGAGTTTTATAATTTGAAAATAGTTCATCTGTCCCCGGTTGTTGTGAACGTCCAGGCACGAAAGACGTGTCGCAGGAGACGGGTACACGTATTCAATGTGTCAGAGAACTGCGAAAAGTCTTACCTAAAATAATATAGGATTACAGTTGTCCATCAGTTGCAGGAACCAACAATATCCACACAGAGAATATGTAACCAACATTTTTTAACCAGACTATGGGCACTGTAGAGTACCGCCGGATTTTCATGGAGTTTGTCGAGCAACTGGGTGATGTACAGCCGGTTCATGGATATTTTCAACAAGATGGCGCTACATGCCATACATAAAACCAATTCATGGAGCTAATTGAAAGTTTCTTTACGACCGGATAATCTCCAAGAACCTGTGGCCACCGAGATCTCCTGGTTTGACAACACCGGACTTTTCCTATGGGGTTACTTAAAAGACAGAATTTACACCACACGCCTCACAGACATTGGACGATCTGAAGCACAACATTACACAGCAGATTAATGGTATTGACAACACAGTCCTGCGACGAGTTGTCAGCAACTTGGAGCGACGTGTTGAGGAACATTTTCAACATTATCTATAGAGGTTAATAGTCTCCCAAATATACCCACATTTTAGATATTACAATTTGTGGCTGGCATAATTTGTTTTGAAATAAATAAAGCATTGTTTTATTTCTATATAAATCACATTGTGCAATAAAGTGCTATTTTAAATCATTTCCGAATGTCCGTTTTTTCTCAATATATGTTTTATATAAAAAAGCACAAGGAATCAGCTTTGCTTCAATTCGTGCGTAGAATATCCGTGTGTTGCACTTCATTTTCAACGGAAGGGAAGTGTACTTAATTTGCTTTTGCGCTCACACATGTGCTTGCACTTAGGAATTAGGAGGTGGGATCGGTTTATGAAATGTGTCAGATGACTGTAGAAGAGATTGTAATGGCGGGTAGAGCAGATTTCAGCTGCGAACCCTGCACTGGTGATGGTGTTCGGCACGACAAATGACATTGGGAGGGCACGGGGGGCCGTTTGGCGGACTTAAGTGCTTTCAGTTAACAATGGTGTCTGTAATCTGCTTAAGTTGGTTTGCAGTGACGATTCCCTCGGAGAGAGTGGCTGGACAAACCTGCAATCCAGCAAGACAAGGCTAGTTACGGAGCGCTGATCCGATATGTTGCCACATCTGTAAGATTTACGCAGTTTGATGGATTAGAGTGGCAGAGTGATCCATTATACTAATAGTAAAGTGTGAGAGAATCGACAGAAGGGTGGCCAACTAATGAAAAACAAGCAAGTGATATGGACGCCAGCGAGGCGATATGGCACCAATCAATGAAATAACTCCACCAATCAGTGAGGCATTTTTTTTTTTTGTACTTGTGTACAAACAGGTCAGCAGTGGCTTGTGTATTACTCCAATGTTAAATGTAAAACATAAGCATGTTTTATATATGAAACTTGTTCTTTTACACTAGCCGTATCTTGGACATAAGATGGAAATACAGAATCAGACTTGAAAAATTCCCGTCACCTCAGCTCTATCCAACTGAGCTACCGTTCATTTCTCCAAGCACGGAACTGCGAATCTCTCTCATCTGTTTCTAAATATCCCCGAAACATCCCTAAGGCTTCTCTACTATGAGAGTAATTCCTTAAGGGGTTACTGTGGTAAAATGTATTTTTCGGACACTAATGCAATTATTACCACCAATTTTATTTATAATTATAAACATCTCCTATGAGTTTCAAACACATTGCTTGAAATATGCAGCTGTAAAAATATTTAAATTCAAATAATGTCGATTACTGTGGAAATCATATTACACATGAAATGTGGAATGACATTACTATGCTGAAAAGATGTGTTTTTGATCTCCAATATTATACTTTTATACAGTTCTTGTGTATAATTTAACGTATAGAAGATTAAAGTCCGAGAAAATTAAGTATTTAAAATTAAAAAAAAAAAATTGCATACTGGACACTAGGGACACGCTCCTGATTTTAACCCCTAAAATCCCTAAGTAAAGAGGAACACAAATAATACAATGAACTGACAGTTGTTACTGCGGGCTTTTTAATGGATTTACCTCCTGGTATGAAAATATTAACCTGGAGGACGCGTTAGGATGGCCAGGGAGAAGAATTGTCCATCGTGACCCACTCACGTCTCTCGATAGACTGACTCTTCTTTCTTATTGACGTTACACGTAGGGCTGAAAGTACTCAACTTCTGCTGCTGGTGCTAAGTCCCCTTGTACCCGAGCGGCTAGCCAGAAGCAAACGACAGCGGAGAGAGCGGAACTTATCCACACGCACTATACTTTGTAAATATTAATGTTAGGGACGGGCAACTCGCTGTAATGAAGGTAGGTGAAATATTGTAACCGTGGGAAATGTGCTCTTATTCCAATTCGCAACTAATTCATATATGCACCCACTAACCTAATCTGTTGGCTTACCTCGGGCAAATCCTAGAAACCGGTGGACCCAATGGTTTAGCGAGTAAAACATTGTAATTGTGGCAAACTGCTCTTATTCAAAATCGAATCTAATCCAGCGAGTAAATCATTGTAAATGTGGCAAATTTCTTTTAACTCCGGCAGAAAAAAATAAAGCATGCGGTGGTAGAATCGGAACCCACGATCCTATCTACACAAATAAAGCATGTCGCTCTTATCGCCTGAACTTCCTTTGGTCCTGAAGCGTTATTACCTAGAAATAACCTGTACCACACTACCTTTGGCTCTCTCCGCTATCGCTTACTTCTGGCTAGCCGCTTGGATACACTTAACACCAGCAGCAACTGTACGCATGCGCGGAGCTTGGCTTCTGCTATGTTCACACACGCCAGACCAATGTGCAATTAGTTCGCGACGGTTGACTTTGAGAATACTTTACTGTTACAATAATGATGTCACATTATTATTATTACTATAATTATTATCGCATAATTTCCTTTTTTAAGCTCCCCATATACCACAACATTTGGCTCATAGCAGACAAAAAAAAATTAACATTGAAATTCATGAAAAATATGTCACTGAATATCTGTGCCTGTTGACATATAAACTGAGCATTAAAATGTTCTCTGGTGCTGTAGAGCACTGAACGAAATATTTTAAAGAATAGCGGGCTTGGCTTTTAACGAAGTAGACATTTAAAAATGTACAAATTATTGTACAATAGAGCTGTCCAAGATCTGTAGATTTGTTGTTAAGGGTATTTTAATACAAAAAAGAAAATTTTTAGTTTTTACCGTAGTGTCCCATCAAGAGGCGGCTCATAATGCTAGAATATTTATGCCTCAGGCTTCTAGATCAACTCCTACTACTGTCCATGACGCCGTGATTGGAATAAACGAAGGTTTAACCTCCATCTTTGGACCAAAAAAAATTGAACTGAAATGAATTCACTTAAATCACAGGCTGCAGTCGTGGGACATAAATGTGCACTACTTAAAATAAACTCAAACGATATGCCGCCCATCATGACGAGCAACAATGTCATTAATTGTACTAGCACGGCAAAAACTTGGCGAATTTATTACGAGACTTACTACATTCACCAGACCTCAATATAGGTATGAATAACTGACAAAATGGTGGAAAATATTATCCATTCTTTTAATTACATGCATTTGTTAATTTCGTTCGTTGCAGCTTTCTGGTTTATTACGGTGGTTGAAGTTAAAGTAATAACAGCGTGTTACATTTGTTTTTTATTAAGTTAATATTATTTAGTGAAATCACACCAGAAACTTGTGTAACAGAAAGTGTTTGTACAACATGGGTTGCTCTTGAATGTCTTAATTATGGCAGTGCATCACATAATATATTTACACTTCCTAAATAGCAGTACTTAAACGAGGACTGGATTAATTACATACATCGTGCAAATTTTGCAGTTAATAATGAAACGTGTTTTTAAACTTTTCGTATAAAAATTGTGGTTTGGTAGGGCATTTTTCGTATGCAATTTCTTAATCTATCAATCGCGTGTGACTGTATGGGTTAGCCAAGAAAGGAAAGATTTAGAAGAATTATGAAGAGGGTTTTGGAGCGAGATGATGAGAGTTTTAGTGAATGTTGTGAGCGTGATAATTATAACATTTTTCGACTCGTTTGCAAGTGAGGTTATGTTGCTATTAGTACATGTGTGTTTATTTGGTTTGTTGCAGTTATGTTGTGTTTTACAATGGTTTACAGTTGGAAATAAATCAACAGTAACCAATTTTCTTAGTTTTATATATGTGATTTAGTGAAATCACACCATGAACTTATGTAATAAAGAATGCCTTGTATGACATGGGTTGCTCTTGTATGTCTTAATTATAGTAATGCACCACATAATACATACATTTACATATTCTAAATAGTAGTAATTAAAGGGTGGATAAAGAGAATACACCACGCAAATTTTGAAATTAATGATAAAACCGTAGTGTGCATTAAGCATATCGTACCAAAATTTGTGGTTAGGGAGGACATTTTCCCTGAGCAATTTTCCCTAATCTGTCATCATATGTGACAGTGAGGTTAGCAATGAAAGAAAAGGTCCGGAAGAATGCATGAAGCGAATTTTGGAGCGAGAGGATGAGAGCTTTAATAAATGGTGTTATGTGACCCTTTCCAAGTGAGGTTAAAAAATACAGATAACTATTACAACTATTGCCAAGGAAGACTGTGTTCTCTTCATTAAAATAGGCGATGATTAATACGAACCTATTCCGTCTATGTCGATTAATTTTAAGGTGCCCAGTAATTTGGAAGTTAGTGTATTTTGTAAAGGTTTGTGCTTACCTGTGGAGAAGTTTATAGTACATGTTATTTATATTTCGCTTATATATGAGAAATATTGTTTGTAAACAATTTCAGTCTCTTAAAAGTCATCGAAATACTTTCTAATGATAAATAATGTCATCTTGTAAATGTAATACTGTGTAAAAATGTGGGTGCTGGTGGTGTAGTGGTTACCATATTTGCCTTCTAAACACAAGATCGCGGGTTCGAACCCGGCCAGGATCCATGGATTTTTTTCAGGTGTAAAAATCCTAAGTATGGCTTCCTTCGAAAGGGAAGTAAAGTCGGGGGTACCGTGTCGTACATTTACGGCACGATAAAGAACCTCAAGCCTGAAAGAAGAGGCCTCTGAGCAAAATTTGTCGGCCGTTTCACTCCCTGAATTGAATGGGACGCTGATGACCTGAGATGTTAAAGAGCGTCCGTAAATAAACAAATGAAACGCGTGTAAAAGTTTCGTGTTTACTATTGACATTGTACGACAACTTCGGCAGCCATTTTTTCACTATTGGGGCTTGATAAATGTAGTCGGTCTTGCTTATAAGTATAGAACATGTTGCAACTGAACAAAGATGTTAAGAGTTTCTCTATCCATCCGTGCAACGATAATAGTCGTATGCCCAATTCATGACCCTTAAAAAATTCGCAAAAATCCCAGCAATCATTGCGAAAAGCTTTGTATATTTATCCCACCAGGCGAAAACTCTTAGTTGTTTTAGGAATGAATGAATGGTGTTTAGCGCCCGTTTTTGCTACAGAGGCACCACAGGCGATGGACATGATGATACATGAGATGAAACGATAATTTGAGAAAGGGTTTATTTTTAAGGAAGGAAACGTTCCAGGCCTAAGTTTAGGGCACCTCCCCGGCATTTGCCATTTATGAGGACTGAGGAAAACCTGGAAAAAAAACCTCAGTCAGGGAGGATGGTCCTGGCGGGATTCGAACCCCAGACCTTCCGCTCACGAGTCCGCGATTTAACGACCTCGGCCACCCTGGCGGTAGTTGTTTTAGGAATGAATGGTTCTATAGCGTATATATAAAATCTTTGTTTCTTTAACCTTTCGCAGATTTAAAGGAAACTCATATTAAAGGTAGAAAGTGCACATCATGATCAGGAATGTTTGATATTGTAGTTAGACCTTGTAGAGTTGCGGACGGCAGTAGATAATCCAACTTTACAGTGTGTTCCATGCTAGGCAACCAAACAAAAGCACAACAATTCGGTTTCTTGCTCACGAGGTGTAATGATGCCTTGAGAAATGTAAACATCTGTTGTAGAGCGCTAGCTGGGGAGGGGCGAAGAGGGCGGGCTTCAAGTGCGTGTAACACAAGTTTCTACTCCCAGAGCTGCTAGGGGAATAGACAAGTCCAAGTGGCGTTCTTCCGGAAACTGGAGCGGAGAAACCGGAGATTTGCCCAAAACAAGATGTTCAGCTTCCTGAACATCGAACCTCCACAGAGTTGCCAACTTCTGCTGCTAGAATGCTAATTCTAACAAGACAAACTTTAACATGCCACGTTCCGTTGCTCTCTTGACCTCTCTCAAGTGCGCTTGACACCGGTTACGTAACAGACAGGTTTGACGTGTTTAGTTACAGACTTTAGGAAGGAAGTCAGTACTGCGAGGCAGGCCTCGTTTTATCTGCGCTACATAAAGATGATATACAACATTTTGTACTGTATTGCTTATAATTGTGTAACACCATAGGCTTCCGCGGCCGGTATCAATAATAATATTCATGGTTTTCGGGTGCTGACCTGTCATTGCAGTTGGTCCCTTGATATTTCGCATAATTTTTATGTCCTTATCTTAATAGTTGTGATTACTTCAGCTGTGAGAATATTGTACGCATAACTGAGTGATTGCGCTGTGCCCACAGCATTAGAGTGTCTTTGCTTAATTTACAATTCAATATAAAAAAGAAAGTCCCACAGGAACTGTGTAAACTAAGCGAATTTCTCACCAAATTTAATAATAGGGGAACAAAATAAAATTCTTGCAATGTATAAATATTATAAAACGCGAAGAACATTTTATAAACCTTATTATTGTTGTTGTGAGATTAAATCAGAATATTGAATGGTATAATATTAATTAAATGAAATATATGACCACTGACAGACAAAGCTATACTAGGTAGGTATTTTTAAACAATTTTAAATGTAACCATGTTTATGAACTGAACCCTTGGTATCATATTTACAGTCACTAAAATAGAGGAAAATAACAGAAAGTTTCGATTTACATGGAATATTTAAGAATATGATGTTCATATGTTTCAATAAAACAAAAACATGTTACTATTTAAAAACAATTACAATGTATTAAGCAAATATATACAATCAACAATTAAAAGTTTCATTGATTTTATTGGCTTTTAAATTTAATTTAAAGGTTATTGTAGTAAAAACAAGTTACGTAAACGTTTTCTGAAGGTTATTACAAAGCGCGCTTACATACAGATATAATTCTCACATACATATGAAATTAAAATTTCATATTTGCTATCTTCACGACGATACTTTTGTTAAATATTAAACATATGCATCGTTGTAAATACAGTTTATGCAGTTAATTTATTTGTCATTTTATTTTGAAACAATAGAGAGAAAATTAAATGCAAGAATGCTTTTTAAATTCCGGTTTTAAAGTATATCCCTTACCCCTAATAGCCCGAATTCCCTAACTTTCAGGAACTATTTTTCTTATTTTATTTAAATGGTATATACCGAACTTTGTTGTGAAGAAACAAACATTGGTGCTACTAGTAGTTTTTAAATTTTGAGCTTCAGTTCAACTCCCAGACCCCCATTCCTAATTAGCTAGTTTTCAGAAACCATTTTTAAATGTATTTCTACAGCATATACCGAGTTGTTTTTTGTTTTTGTGTTTTTTTATGTTAAATTAAGCGCGCTAAAATGAGTTTTTAAGTCTCTCTTTAACCACCACTCTGTTTTCAAGTGTACCTCCACTCCTAATGTCGGATTGCCCTGATTTTCGGAAACTATTTTTATCACATTATTGTAAATAAATATTGCTGAGTTTCGTTTAGAAAAAAACAGAGCTAGAGCGCAAGAGCATTAACACACACACACACACACACATTTATTTATATATTTTTTCATTGTCATTGTCATTTTCGGTGCCTAGATCGATGGGGATTTGAAGATAATTATCAAAAATCGTTTCATGGGTACAATCTCAACAGTCGCTCAAAGTGTGTAAAAATTTGCATTTGAGACGTGTTTGTGCACGGTGGGTTGCAAGATTGCTGATTCCCAAACCAAAGAACATTCGCTTGCAGGTTTGCATGCAGTTAAAAATGATGTTACATGAAGATGCGGAGTTCCTTTGAAAAGGAAGCATTGATGATGAAACTTGGCTATATCATTTCGATCCTGAGAGCAAACAGCAAAGTTGTGTGGTCACTAACACCCACATGTGCAAAAAGAGAAGAAAAAATGGTTGCTTCTGCTAGGAAAGTTATGGCCATCTGATTTTACTATGTTCAAGGAATGGTTTACCAGCATGTCGTAACTGCACAAACAACTGTAACTGGGCAATGCTACAGAAATGTCCTGAAAACTCTGCAAGGTGGCACATCACAAGTGTTACTGCTGAGTACCTCACACAAATCAATGTGAAGTGTCCCTCACCCTCCCTATAGTCCAGATACAGCCTCTTGTTACTTTTTCCTTCCCCGAAATTGAAGAAACGCCTTCGTTGGAGGCTTTTCTATCGTCAGAAGCAGTAGTGAAGATTCTGAAGAACTTCGTGCTCTTTGAAGGCTGGCAGAAACGCTGGGACAGGTGACTACTTTGAGAAAGATCATCAAAATTATGAGGTTGAGAAAAGGTACGTTTTAATAAAGTATGACCAGTCTTTATTGAACAGTCCTGATAATGATACAAAGTGGCAACACAAGTCAGTGTAGACCCAGCCGAAATTCAAAGACACGGAGATATGACTATTAAAGAGGTATACAGCAGTATTTAAATGACGCTACGGGAAATTTTAAAATGCCGTACATTTCCCCCCAAAAGCATGGTGGGTTAACTTCCAGAGCAAAAATCTAAATTTCGTTGCTTTTTCTTTTCCTAAAAACTTTGCAGGATGCCACCTTATTTCCCATCTTTAACGTAGTAGACACTTATCACCAGCCGCCACTGACACTTGTAATAGCACCGTGTTTTGAAAGCAAGACCCAGCTGTTACAGAGCGAGTCTTTGTTGTGTGTTTGCTGCATCATTTTTGCTGTACGTGCATGCAACACGCGGATTTAAATTCTGCCCGTCCCCCTTTCCCTGTCTATGCCGCCACTTTTCTGTTGTAGGGGACTGAATTAGCTGTTCGCCTAGCCACGAGGCGGCATTAATCAGGTTTTTATCAGCCTGTTATTGGGGTGGTACATGTTTAATATCCTACGGCCGCATCAGCAAATAAAAAAGCGAGAACTCTCAACAATATTCGACACCACGTGCACTCCATGTCCCATCAATACTCTAATTATAATGCTAAACTCTTAATGTGCGTTCTTTTCACGTTGTCTCTTCGCGTGCAAATAGCTTGTCCTCTAGCCACGTGACAACATGCTTAAAGTTCTCTATTTACAATTAACGTTTCAATTACTTGAAGAAACGATGGTTTTATTTTTTTTATGCCAGAGATAATCGTCATTCTTAGAGCCCGGATTTATATACAATATATTTTTAATTGTGGACGCTAGAAAAGATCTAAGTTTACAAACGTTATATTGAAGAACTGTGAAACGTCATGGAAAAGTTATACAGGGCTTCCAGAACATGTCCTTACCGCTCTCACGTGGTTTTGCGTTTCGGCAGCTGGACATGTCCCAGCCGGCTGCGCTTGACCTCGCTTCTTAAAACCTCACATAAATGCTGGAAATGTCGTCTTCCCTCAGTTAAACAGGCACGTATCGGGTAAACACAATGCGATTTATACGATTACGTTCGACTATTATAATATTTCTGATTTTACTTCGCATGTTTTCCATGAGTTCTTCCAAAGTGTGTGGTTTTATTTTGTATACTTTGTCCTTCAGGCTACCCCACAAATAAAAATCACATATTGTTAGATTTGAGGAGCGAGAGGGCCACACCTGTCATCGTATGTTAAAATACTTTCGATAACAAAAGTCGCTTTTCATCCTACCTGTCATACCCAAAAGCACTGAAGCAGGTCGTTGGCAAGCAACAGCCAACTATCAACGGAACAGTCAATACCTCAGAAGAACTTTTCCTATTTCATGGATTTTTATGAAATTTTCGGTACATAATCCATTTGCATATGTGTGTATGTGTGTGTGTGTGTCTAAAATCTCATTAAATTTGGTTTAGTAGTTTTAGAGAAAATTTTTTTTTAATATTCTATTTTTAAAATAAACATTTTTTCTCAATTTACAATTTATTTCGTTTTTTTACGCCATTTGAAATTTTTTATAAGCACAAAATGGCGTGCATTTATTTTAATCTAGTAGTTTCCGATAAATTATTTTAATATGATGCGTTTTAATATATATATCCTGAAAAGTTGTAGAAAGTGTTTCATATTTACTGTTAGAAAGTACGCTTTGAATGTATGAAATTAAATATGAGAGAAAAACAGGCGCAAAGTTTTTACAAACATTCTACAGCCTACTTGCTATACTAAAATTCACCAGAACATGTTTCACCTTTCCTCTGCTTCTTTGTGTATTCTGGTTCGTCTTCTTCTTCTTCGCTTCTCCTCATGTTCTCTGTAATTCCAAACATTGGAGAAGCTTCAGATATCCTGACTTAATATGTACGACATTACTCTTCATTAACTAATGAAACAGTTTCTGTTACAGCCAAAATAATTTTTGGAGACTCCAGATGACGCTGTGGACATTTTCTTTGACGTTTTGTTTTGCCAGCAGGTACATTTTGATAAAATTGAATCTGAGGCCAGTCTCTGGTATACTGGAAATATTTTGGTTACTACAGCCATATTCCAAAATGTGCGAACTTCTGTCATGGGATTTTGGTGTCTCGCCCTTAACTTTGGCTGTATTATAGAAAACCAAGGTTGCTTCCCAATAGCGCATTGGAAGTATTTTGGTGCTTCATGCAGTGCTCATGCTTAATATTTTCACAGCAGGTAAAGTTCAACTATGGCTCCCGTATAAGAATTAGAAGGTTTGACTACAGTTGCCCCTTTCAACTTCAGGCAGTTTTTCCTCCGATTGTTACTTTCCTCCCTATCCATTCCTTTGCTATCTACCAGGGTAGGCCCATAAGTTTCCGGCCTAACCATTTGTTAGATATGATAAAGACAACAATTATATTTCACTTTTTAATATAGTAACCCATTTTTCGCAATACAATTCTAACATCTTCGAATTAACATTTCAATCCCCCCCCCCCCAAAAGTACCAGAAGTCTTGACTGCAAAATGAGCATAAACAGAATCCACCATTTCTTCGTCACACTTAAATTTCCTTCCTCTTGAGTTTTGAGAAGAGGAAGTAGTCACTGAGAGCTAGATCTGGGTTGTACGGTAAATGATCGATCTCCTTGAAGCCAGTTTTCTTCACAGCTTCCTTTGCAACAAGAGTTGCGTGCACAGGCGCGCTGTCGTGAAGAAGGCGCACACTACCACTCAGCTTTCCTCGTCTTTTCTCTTTGATGGAAGCACGTAATCTGTGCAGTAGGCCAGCATAGTACTCCCCATTTACTGTGGTGTTCCTCTCCGTGAAGTCAATGAAGACCATTCCTTCACAGTCCCAAAAGATTGTGGCCATGGTCTTCTTGATTGACTGATGACCTTGGCCTTTAGAGACGGTGCTTTGCCAGGTTTACGCCACTCTGTTGATTCTCTTTTGGACAAGGGATCATAGTTTCATCTATAACAACGGTTTGTAGAACTTCTTTCGATGTCGTTGCATGGCAGAGCTCCAAAAATGCCTGACAACAGATGACTCGTTGCTGCTTTTGGACCGAGGAAAACAAGTCTAGGCACCCATCTTGCACTAACCGTATTCATGCTTAAATGTTCATCAATAATTCGAAGGACTGTTGTTTTAGAAAGGCCCAACCTTGGTGCTATTTCTGTAACTTTGAGCCGCCGGTCTTCCATAATTTATCCTACTACAAGAGCGATATATTCAGGAGTTTTTTTCTTTTTGATTGATTTATTTATGGACGCTCTTTAACATCTCAGGTCTTCACCGTCCCAGTCAACTCAGGGCGTGAAACGGCCGACAAATTTTGCTCAGAGGCCTCTCTTTCAGGCTTGAGGTTCTTTTTCGTTCCGTAAATGTACGACACGGGGCCCACGGCTTTCCTTCCCTTCCAAAGGAAGCCATACTTAGGATTTTTACGCCCGAAAAAAATCATCGGTCCTGGTCCGGTTCGATCTTGGGTATAGGAGGCAAGTATGGTAACCACTACACCGCCAGGACCGACATTTTCAGGAGTGAGCACCTCCAAAGGTCGACCTGCACGCTCTTCGTCTTCATTGCTTTCTCGACCCATTCGAAAAAGTTTGACCCATTCTTTTACGGTAGAATATGAGGGGGATGCTTCCCCATATACACCGTTCAATCACTGTTTAATTTCATTTGGAGTAAGTCCTTCTTTTGTGAAGAACTTAATTACAGGTCGATACTCCATTTTGAACATGTCACAATCTTGTACACATAGCTTCTTTATGCGACTATATCTGAACAACTGAACACAGCAGAGCGGGAGTTATAGCTGCAATTATACACTTAACAGATAAGGTAAAGCACCAGATAACCATTATCGGTGAAGCCGGAAACTTATGGACCTACCCTCGCATTTCTGATACCAATGCCCAGTCTTTTGTATATATGATTCACTTTTTTTTTGTGCATATGACGTTTCTTTATCATAAATGTTGAGTTCCTGGAAACGTAAATTAATTTTAATTATTGTATTTGGCTTCTTATACAAATTTATCTCATTATAAAATGGCATTTTCTAAGGTGTCATACCCCTTTGCACTCAAAGGGAAAAAAATGTTTTAACCCATTTCCAGCTCGAACTTCTCAAATTACTTTGTATTCTAAAGATATACATTTTAAACTATCCATTTTCACAAAAAAATAAATTATCAGTGTGACCCCAAAGTTTGAATTTCAGGTGTTTGTGTCCCCTGAGCATAACCTACTAGACACTTACAGTCAGGATCCGGGCTGGCTACAGTACGGCAACTGGGAAAATCCGCGAGACTATGGATGTCAGTGCACTGAGTGCCCTGCCCTTTATTGATTTTTCTAGAGCGTTTGACTCAGTTAATGTAAACAAATACTCTCAAAGCTTAAGTCGTTGCATTCATATGAAAGCTCGATCTATTGGTTTCACTTCTATATCTGCCCGCCCGATTACTTCCCGTTATGTAGCGGATCGCTTTTCGCCTTGAAAGTCATCTTTTTTGGACGTTTAGCCTGAATAGCATCCTTCAGTTGGTTCATAGCGTAATACTCCCCAGTGATGGTTCTGCCCTTCTAGAGATAGCCTACTAGCACTATACGATAAGAATCCCAGAAAACCGTTGCCATTACTTTTCCTGCAGATGGAACCGTTTTTGCATTCTTTGGTGCACTTTCACCTGTTGTCACCCACTGTTTGGACTGCTCCTTCGTCTCTGGCGTGTAGTGATGAATCATGTTTCATCTACTGTATGAAACGTCGGAGCAATTCCTAAAATTGCGTTTAAATAAATCTAAACACTGTTGCGAAATGCTCACTCGAGACCACGCTTAAATTCAGCAGCCTAATTTTTAACTATCGAAAACGAAGGGTAAGAATCCTTTAATGTGGAATCTCACTCCTTATGTATTCCTACTGCGGTTAAACCCTTCAAAATGAAGTACTTTATCACAGTTCGTATTTAAGTTTTTATCCATTTTCTTGAAAATGTTAACACTAGTTTGTTTACACGATCGTAAAAAACAATTGACTACACTTACGCGTCTGAAACTTTACAGCGTGCCTCTAAAAACTGATGCTTACAACTATCATAGTAATTTGGCCATCTCCTCGACATCACCGAGCCAGGCCGAGAATATTTACAATATCCCTCTTACACTGTTAAAATAAAATTGAACAGTTTTCCCAACAGTAACTCCGAAAACCCATCGCGTACCCTTATGTGCATCGCATGAGGTGCTGGTAAAGGCAGGTTCTGGCCTAGTCGTGCGGTTGAATCATTACTATTCAACACACACGCATCCCGTTGGTCGACTGTTTGTGGTGGCGAGCGCATATTTCCCCGTTATGCGCGGGTATATGGACCGGCTTCGTTTTTTAACCCAAAACGTTAAATAAAAATGCAATACCAACCAGTTGTACATTATTAACTACGACAATTCATAGTCTCGTTGCGGTTGAATCGCGTTGTAACGCCAGGTTGGTAATACTGCGCCGTATGCCTTCCTGCACAGTACTTGTTGATTTACAGTTATCACAAAAATAGGAAAATAAAATGAACATGGCGAGCGTGCTTTGTTCGTTTCCAACTGGGAACCCCCCGATTGGCCAAACAAGTAAATTGAGCATGATAGCTGTCAGTTTTAACCATAATTAGTTGTAGTCAATGCATCGATTTCATCGGACTATGCATTAACATAATCAAATATTTACAGTGCCAACCGCACGAATTTGTCTCTGTGTTTATGAACTTTAGATAATTTCGGGCACAAACAGTGAGGTTAAAGTGAAATATAACCGATAATAAAAATTAACAACAGAGCTAAGATCATAATTTTTATTAACGTGCTTTGCTTCATGGTTGCAATGCATTATCCCTAGGTTTCTATCTTCAAACACGTGCTGTAAACAATTTTTGGTGATTTTTCAGAATCGATTCCCCAACTTTCTACGAAGACGAAAATCTTCTTAATTTTGAGAAAATAAAAAATAAACGTTTTAGATATGCAGTACATCGCCCAATCAAATTCGTGCAATGTTGCCAAGCCAGGCTGTAATCGGTAAGGTATTAAACTAAGAATTGAAAAAATGTACAGCAAAATCTCTCGGACAAAGCCAGTGCCGGATAACTGGGAAAAGTGTTTATTGGTTATGTAAAGACAACTGCATGAACATTTTTTCCTTACAGAAATTGAGCATTTTTCATGTGGACATATTAAAATCTGAATTTAAAATACAAACTATGTTTTCAGGATCGAACTATGAAAAATTTAAAAATTACCAAAAGAATAGATTCTTTGTTGTTTGCGTATTAATTATACTTTTTTTTTTCTTTTATTCATATTGTGAAACTGATTTTCCTACTTTCAATATAAAGATACATGTAACTGTTTTATTGACGTGCCTACGGGTGAATATTTCTTAAGTATTAGAAGTCGTTTTTACCAAAACTGCTTTACCTTACATATATGGAATTCAAATTACTTTTTGTGGTGCTAAATTTCAGCAACTCCAAATTTTTAACAGAGATTATTGAGACTTGGTTAAATTAAATAACTATATGAAAATTAAAATAGACAAAGAAAATATATTTTTTCATATAATATTGCACATATATTTAAAATTACAACAGTGTTTGGAACAAAAATGTATATTTGTTTTCCAAAAAATTTTAAATAAAGGCACAGCAATGCGCATTTTATTCTCATGAAATATTTCGTGTGTCTGAAAATTGCTCACTTATTTTTATTGCATGCCATTAATGTATGCACACACAACTGGCCGAGATCATTAAAGCACAGTGACCTGAGCTGGAGGTTTGGGTTCAATTCCTACCACGACCTGACAGGTTTTTTTCCAGGTTTTCTTCAGTCTTCAAATTGGCGATTACAGGGAATTAACCTAAACTTAGGCCTGAATCGCTTCCTTCAAACTTCATCATTTCACTGCCTGTGGTTTGTCAGTAGAGCCGTTCACTCATCCTCATAGTTTTGATGGTCTTTCTGAATTTGGTCCTCATTATATGCAATGTACCTATGCCGGCGTTCCTGTCAGTTTTCAAAGACATCTCGGAAACCATTTTTGACAGGTCCCTCCCAAACGCCTCTACCGCTGCTTCTGATGTTGGAAAATGCCTCCCAAGAAGCTGTTTCTTCAGTGTGGGGGAAAAGCGAAAAGTCACACGGGGCTATATCTAAACTATAGAGAGAGTGAGGGGCACCCTTGACATCGATCTTTCTGAGATGTCCAGACAAAACATTTTCGATGCGTGGCCGTGCATTACCGTGATGCAGTGTGCAATATGGGCCTTGTAGAGTTTCCAGGACATCTCTGTAGTATTGCTCGGTTACAGTTGTGTGTGTAGTTACGACATGCTGATAAACCATTAACTTTTTTGGTGTTAGTTTTTTATTTTTAACAGATTTTAATGCCTGGTTTACTACTGAGACAATACAGGTGGAGGACACTGATGATATGTGAGAAATGGTAATTTGGGAAATGATATTTTTGAAAGAAGGAAACGTTCCAGACCTAAGTTTAGGGTATCTCCCCGGCATTTTCCATTTATGAGGACTGAGGAAAACCTGAAGGAAAAAAAAAAAAAAAAGCATTCAGTGAGGACGGTTCTTTTGGGAGTCGAAACTCAGACTTTCCGCTCACGAGTCCGCACCTTAACGACCTCGGCCACCCGTGGCGGTTGTTGGTGTTAGTGACCACACAGCGTATTTGCTGTTTGCCAGGCTTCCTCAGCAGTGATTAACTTTGAAAGAAACTCCACATCTTCCTGTAACATCATCCTCAACTGAATACAGCAGTCTTGGAGCCCACTGTGTAAAGCACGTCTCACGTGCAAATTTTCAATACCCAACTGTTTATGGCGCTAAGTGAACATTTCAAAATTTCTGTAATTGTTCTTTAATATTCGACGATCCTGTCTCACAGTGACAACAGCTGTGTTAATGCCTTCTTCCGTTAAAGCACAAATTCTTCCTTTGAAATTGATTGCATTTTCTCTTTAAACATTTTAAATCGTCTTCCAGCTGTATTATAGGAAAAAACTAACTCTCCATAGACCTCCTGCAACATAGGTCTTAGCAAAGATCTGTTAAGAAGAGAGCAGAATTTCAGAGCAGCATATTTACGTCGCAAATCACCTTTGTTTTGCTATAGACAGGAATGAACATGTCTCATCTTGCACACATATCACTGGCGGGGACCGAAAATGACAGCAGTGAAATTAGTGCGTGTGCATTACTCGTTATCATTCTTTAACAACTGTCGTATGACAAACGCAGAAAGAATCAGACGCGCCCATAGATTTGAAATGAAGAAATGGAAGAGAGAAATCCTTGGCGGAGAAATACCAACCCGGGTTTTCCTTTGAAAATGAACGTGGAAACCCTCAGTTAAGTCAGCCGACTGCAGGATTACGCGCCTGAGCCAATCTGCTCCGTTTTAGGAATTCTTGTGCCATGAAATAATAATTCTGGATCAACTAGAAATGTGTCAAGTTCGGAGAAAGGGACCAACGCTCTTTGAAAAGAATGAGACTTAATCAAATTTCGAGCCCTACCTGTTGCGCTTCTTGTCTGAACTGTATGCTCCTTTATTAAAAATCAAGCATTATTACATTTTAGTTAACTTAATTTTGGTCAGTATGGAAATATTTCTGAATTTGTAAGTTGTCAGTCATATGAAGTCTATTCAATAAGTTTTTCAAAAATAGATTATGAATTTTTGGGAGAAAAAAGTTTTATTTCTCAACACAATTTATTTTTAAACATTCATTTATTTCAGCGATTTTATAAATTGTTTATCCCATCTATAAAATAAAATTAAATTTTCAGTTCTGTGAATCGTTTTTCTGTTAGCCATTTTCATGTTGAGAAACAGCAGGGAACTAAATATGGAGAATACTGGTGATGAGGAAAGATTTCTTACCTTAATCCAATAATTTTGAGACCGCAATTGCAGAAAATTGCGCTGGCGTGCTTTTTCTTTGTTCAATGCGGACGATTCTTCTCGGGCACGTCATTTATTTGTTTCAACAGCATAGAAGTGTGGGTTAGAACAGTGGGAACAGTGCTGTGGAAGCGAAATGAGATGGAATTAATTATTCCCACATTTACCATATGTTTATCTACGAGTGTTTTACACACCTCAAAGTAAATGGACTCTCCCTTCCGACTCAAAGCGCATGCGCTGTGGCGAGCGGAAGATAGTCTTGTGTCAGCTACCGATCTAAACTGCTGTGTGTTTTCGCCATGTTCATGTCGGTCCTGGTGGTGTAGTGGTAACCGTACTTGCTTCCTAAACCCAACATCGCGGGTTCAAACTCGGCTCGATGGATTTTTCGGGAACTAAAAAATCCTAAGTATGACTTCCTTCGGAAGGGAAGTAAAGCCGTGGCACGAAAAAGAACCTCAAGAGGTCATTGAGCAAAATTTGTCGGCCGTTTCACGCCCTGAATTGAATGGGACGTTGATAACCTCAGATGTAAAGAGCGTCCATAAATAAACCTAATCAACGACTCTGCCATGTTCACAAAACAGGAACAGCGAAGTTGGCTGAAGATTCTCGTTCAGCAAGATTATGTAACGCAGGTGTTGTTGAGACATGTGAAGAAACGGCACAGTGGCGTGGTGGGTTAGAACTTTCAATGGGGACATTAAAGCGTAGCAGGGTCAGTGAAGAGAAGACTGCAGGGCTGTTAGACAATTTGCCCTTACAGACAGAGCTGGAGTCACGCCTCCTTTCGCGAACGGCAACGGAAACATACTTACATACCAACAGTTAAAAGAACAATGGCATCATTTTTCAAATTATTTCCACTTATACATCGATAGATCACCGACTGAAAACGGCTGTGGATGTGCTGTAGTTCACACCGATCGCACGATACTGTACCATCTCCATACTCCGTATTTACATGTGAGCTGTGTGCTATTAATAAAGCATTCAATATATTTCAACAACTATAAAAATAAATCGTATCTAATTCACTCTTATTCTAAATCCAGCATACAAGGTATTCAAGACATCTTCTCTACACACGAAATAATCAAAGAAATTAAGAAACAGTGTGCAATTCTAATGGAGTATGACAGGAAATGGATACCGTCATATCAGGGCATTTCAGAAAACAAACATGCAACCAGAAGCATCTATAAATTCTGGCGAACAACTTGGACACAACCTGAGATGCAAACAACACTACATCGTATCCACTGCAAAAATTTAATCGTAAAGACCAAATCATCATTACTCGATTTCGGATTGAACACACTAAACTACAAGGGTAGGTCCATAAGTTTCGTTTCCGGCCTCGCCGATAAGAATTGTCGCCTTCACAAAATCCTCATCTGGTGTCATACTTTATCTTTTAAGTAAATAATTGCAGCTGTAACTTCCGCCCCGCCGTGATCAGTTCAAATATAGTTGCATAAAGAAGGCTATTTATAGAAGATGTGACATGTTCAAAAAGGAGTTTCGAGCTGTTATTAAGCTTTTTACAAAAGAAGGATTTACTGCAAATAAAAAATTAAACAATAATTGGACGGTATGTAGGGGAAGCATTCCCCTCATATTCTACCGCAACAGAATGTGTCGAGAAAGCATTGAAGACGAAGAGCGTGCAGGTCGGCCCTTGGAGGTGCTCACTCCTGAAAACATCGCTCTTGTGGAAGGAAAAATTATGGCGGTTCAAAGTTACAAAAATAGCAGAAAGGTTGGGCCTTTCTAAAACAACAATTCTTCGAATTAATTCATGAACATTTAAACATGAATAAGGTTGGTGCCTAGGCTTCTTTCCTCAGTCCAAAAGAAGCAACGAATCATCTGTTGTCAGGTATTTTTGGAGCTGTGCCGTCACAATGAGAGAGAAAGAAGTTCTACAAACCATTGTTACAGGAGATCGAACTATGATCCCTGCTCCAAAAGAGAATCAATGGAGTAGCGTAAACCTGGCGAAGCACCGCCAAGGTCACTCAGTCAACCAACAAGATCATGGTCACAATCTTTTGGGACTGTGAAGGAATACTCTTCATTGACTTCAAGGAGAGGAACACCACAGTAAATGGTGAGTACTATGCTGGCTACTGCACAGACTACGTGCTTCCATCAAAGAGAAAAGGCAAGGAAAGCTGAGTGGTGGTGTGCCTTCTTCACGACAACGCTTCTGTGCACACAGCTCTTGTTGCAAAGGAAGCTGTTAAGAAATGTGATTCAAAGAGATGCACCATCCACCTTACAGATCTAGCTTCCTTTGACTATTTCCTCTTCTCAAAACTCAAGAAGAACCTTCGAGGAAGAAATTTTAAGTGTGGCGAAGAAGTGATGGATGTTGTTTATGTCCATTTTGCACAGAAGACTTCTGACTATTTTTCGGGGGGGGGGTGAAATATTAATTCAAAGATGTGAGAATTGTATTGCAATAAAGAGTAAATATATAAAAAAGTGAAATATAGTTTTTGTTTTTATCATACCTAGAAAATGGTTAGGCCGGAAATTTATGGACATAACCTCGTAACACACTCGCATCTACTGTACAAAATGTTCATATTGAATGCAACATCGGTCAAACCCCATCTCTGTACGACACATATTTTCCAAATATCAACTATATAAACTTCAAAGAGCACAATATAATCTACCAGGTCTTCAACAACCCATCTTACAGTAAATCTGTGTTTAAAATCTTAAAATTAATTTATATAATTTAGCATTAGATGAAAGTCCTGTAATAATGTTATATTCATGTTAAGCATCTACCATATAAAATTGTAAATTCCATATTTAACATACTGTAGCGGTATGATTACCAAGGTAAGTTAAAGCGATATAAAATAAATAACGGCTGCCTATCTTTACCGTCTAAGGAGGCCATGCTTCTCTCTGGAATAAACATGACGGGTATATTCAGAAGCAAGCAAATAAACGAGATAAAGTTTCTGGAAAATTTTCTTCCTGTATGTGCTCATGGTGAATAGAAAATGTTCGCTCTCTCTCTCTCTCAACAAAAACTGTATTTTAACAAATAAAGCCTTGTACGCGTACAAGTTTGCAGTGTGTGGAAAACCCGAGACGGCATACTTTTAGACTTGTTAATGTAATTCAGCTAAAAGCCCTAGGCCCTTCATAATTCTCTTGGTTCTTTTTATTACGCCAGAGGTCGCATGCAAGGTCTGCATGGTGTACATAACAAGCCAAAGATAGTTACTCGTACATAAAAAAAAATTTACATATATATTATATATTTAAATATATTTGTTCCGTATACTGACATTAATTGCCTTACTGAAAACATCTTATACAGATCACAGGCATTACCGAGGATACCAAAAAATGTATATATATATATATATATATTCACAGATATCTATTTAATATATTTCAAAGTTGGCGAAAAACAACAGTAATGTGTAGTATGATGTTCTGTAAACACATGTGACTCACATTATGTTATGCTGGCGTTGCTACAACAAAATGGAGCCAAGGTTATCGTTTGAACAGCGGAAAGCAATTTTGAAGTGGAATTGGAAAACCGAGAATGTTGTTCAAGTTCAAAGGCAATGGAGACGTGTGTACAGAACAGAGCCGCCAACGCGAGTAACAATTGCACGCTTTTGAGACAAATTTGAGACTCATGATACCGTATGCGATGTTCACAAGGGCAGATCTGGGAGACCGCGCTCAGCAACAAGCCCCGCATCCTCGGCTATGGTTTTGGAACGTTTTGAGCACTCACTGTAGAAATCTACAAAGCAATGTGCACGTGAGTTTCCACCGCGTTCTCCGGATCTGACTCCGTTGGACTTCTACCTATGGGGAACTCTTAAGGATGTTGTATACCGTAGAAAACCAGCTACACTGACAGCACTTCGGGAAGAAATTGAAACGGCATGTGCTGCAATCGCTGAGGACACTTTCGCAAACGTTGCTCAATCAGTAGTTCAACGTACTCAGAAGTGTATCGACGGCGATGGTGGGCATTTTGAGCAGCTGTTATAACTGTAAAAGTCTAAGATGATTAGTGCTCATCATTTTCTATATGTGTGAATTCAGTTTTGTTATGTTAACAGTTTTTTCTTTGCTTGAAACGTGTATACATTATTGACACTCTCTGTATATGTTCATTTGCCGAAAGAAAGCATTTAAGCATTTTCATGCTAGAAATGCACAGTTAAGGGAAAATAAAATTGTGTTTTTCATTACTTTTTTTAAATTTTCAGATTTTGATATCAAAGTATCTTCATTTTTCCACTTATATTGATACATGCACATTTACCCATCATAATGTATTGTCTCCCAACAGTGCAAACGTGTCTATTTGATTGTAGCGTTCTTCAATGTATTTCACCCTAAGAAATAATGCATGTAAGCACACCGTGCCATCAATTGGACACTGCCAATTATTACTATTTATTAATAGACAGGTTAAACTTGATATATTGTGTTTGCCTTCTCCCTCTTGTCACATACACAGTATGTCAACAAATATAATACAATGTAGCAGGTGTCCAAATACTTTTACGATATCTCTTGTAATTAGTGATATATTGATCCATTCCAGGTAATACATGCCATACTACTGTTTTATTGTCAGCAGAGATTTACTACACGAGGCGTGTCCGAGTACGATTTCGTTCTACCGCCACCGCAACGCTAGTGTCGCAGTTCCACACATGCGCACTTAACTTACTGGTTCATTGTCTGTCCACTAACGCCATTACAGTAGGATCGTGTTGTGTTTACAGTTGCTTGTGATCGTTCGAAATATTTAAAACAATTTCTGTTGCTGCCGACTGTGAAGTACGTTCCGTAATACGGTTTTTGAACGCAAGGAATGTTAAGCCAGCTGAAATAGATCGTCAACTTGTAGAGATTTACGGTGAAAATGTAATGACAGATGGATTGGTGAGAAAGTCGGTTAGGCAATTCAGTGATAGACGATCCCAATGTTAATGACAAAGCACGGAGAGGGCGGCCTTCTATTGTCACTGATGGTTTTGTTAAACAAGTGAATGAGGCAATTCGTGAAAACAGACGGTTCACAATAAGAATGCTTTGTAATGTGATTCCACAAATTTCTAAAACAGTTGTGCATGAGATAGTCACAAAGCGCTTAAATTATCGCAAACTGTGTTCGCATTGTGTTCCGAAGATGCTTACGGATGTCCACAAAACGAAGCGACTTGACAGTGCTTTGACATTTCTTACCCGATACAGAGATGAGGGAGATGAATTCTTGAGCAGGATAGTGACCAGTGATGAAACTTGGGTTTGTCATGTCACTCCAGAATCAAAACAACAGTAGATGGAGTAGAGGCACATAGGATCCCCCAAACGTTGTCAGCACGAAAAATCATGTGCAGTGTATTCTGCGACAGACGGGGCATTCTGCTTGTTGAGTTCCTTCCCAGAGGTGCAACCATCAATGCGGTGCGATACTGTGAAACACTGAGAAATCTTCGGCGCGCAATTCAAAACAAAAGGCGTGGAACGCTCAGTCAAGGCATTGTGTTGCTTCATGGCAACGCAACTCCCCATTCTGCTGGTGTCGCACAAAACAATATTCAACAATTCGGTTGGGAGCAATTCAATCATCCGCCATACAGCCCTGGTCTCGCGCCTTCTGACTACCACTTGTTTTTTAACATGAAGCGTGAGCTCGGAGGAAGGTGCTTTAACAGCAATAACGACGCAAAAACAGTGTTCAGTAGTAGTTGGCTTCATTGGCGGCATTTTTCTTTGAAGAGGGCATACAAAAGTTGATTTCCCGCAATGACGAGTCCTGAACAATGGTGGCAACTATGTCGAAAAATAGTTTAAGGAATGCTCTTTCATGTACAAATAAATGTTGGTGTGAAAATAAATATTTTATGCCTTTTTTTTCCAAATCGGTACTTACTTTCCGGACACGCCTCGTATAACCCATTTCAACCCATCTTTACTGCCAGAAGGTACGCATTTCAGCAAATTTAGCGTTTCTTGTTTCTTTCGCTTGATGGGAAGTGCTCCTTTTCTATCGGAAAGTTTCTGCCCAATCAGAAAGAAAGGCGAATTTGATGACAAACTCACTGACGTTAGGATTGGCTCCATACCCACCTGGGAATGCTCAGATCGCATAAATTTTAAAAAAGGGCCTCGCTCCAACTCTGCTCATGCAAAATTTAGCACTTTATCTTGTTTTATCTGACTTTGTTTTTGTTTGCCGGCCAACAATCTGGGAATATTTTATTCAGGGCACTCCTCCCCCCCCCCCCACTACGTGGGATTAATCAAGTGCTCTAAATTCATTCCGCTCGACACTTTGCCAGATACCGAAAGGGTTTTCTTAAGAGTAATCCGTTAACTATAAATGAAGATACCTTCCTTCTCATTGATTTCTTATAATATGGCGACTTTGTTTTTAAAATGATAGCGAGATGTATAACACTCTTTGCTATTTAAAAAAATGTACTTTTTAACACTAGTCTACAAAAAATGACCAACAACTGGCCTTTATTTCGTCGTCAGCAGTTTAAGCAATGGGTTTATTCTGTCGGTGAATTAATACATTTTTTCTAATAAATCGAAAGTACACTATTTTGATTAAATATTGAAAAGTAGGAAGAATTGTCGCACATTACAAGGCCCACCATTCAGTCATTCAGTAAAGAATTAAAGGTGGCTATGAGACGAAGAATTATAAATTTGATTAGCATTTTTGTTTTTAAATGTATAGCTTATAACATTATGCATTATTTCGTAATTCGTACATAAGTATCGCGAAATGTTTCTTTGTTTAAAGAAGCTTGAATTACGTGACAGTACTGCAAGGAGAAAGATTGTGAATTTTACGGCGAACAAGATAGATGGAAATGTATAAAATTATTCTAAAGTCAGTTTCCAGTTTCGCGTAGCCATGGCTATTGCAAATTTTTAGATTCTTCAAAATAAAAATACCAGTTTGTTCGTAAAATAACGTCTTTTATTACAAGAATAATAAATAAGAAAAAAATTACTCTGTTATTCAAGAAAAAATATTTCTATTTTACTACAGGACTTTCAGAAAACATCCTTACCGCACCCACGGGGTTTTGCGTCTCGGCAGCTGACAGTGCTCCGACTTCGCTTCTTAAAACTGTATAAAATCTTACCATGTAGCAAAGGTTGGAAATTTCATTCTCCCTCAGGTAAACAGGCCTTATACCAGGTAAACACGTTCCGAATACAATATGAAGAGTTTAATTTTATTTCGTGTGCTTTCCTTGATTTCTTCCAATTTTGAAAACTTGTTTCGTACACTTTGTACTTCAGGTACCCCACAAATAAATATCACAGACTGTTACATCTGGGGAGCGAAAATGCCACTTCCCTAAATTTACCCAGGGACTCCCATGCTGTAAGATCAGTTGCAGAATCTTGTTGAAACCTCTTAAGTGGTTTCTCTACTTCTGTAAGCTAGTTAAAAAAATAGCGTCAGAATGTCATTTCGATACCTCTCTCTGTTTACTGTCTGCTCGTAAAAAAATCGCATCGATTATGGGTCTGATTTTCGGAAACTATTTTTATTAATTTATTTTATTGAAATATACCGAATTTCGTTGAGAAACTACAAACATTTGGGCCGCTATAGCGATTTTTAATCTTTTTTAAAAATATCCCCTTTAGGTAAACCCCCCTTCTCCAGTAATCCAATTTTGCTGGTTAACGAGCTCATCCAATTGTTGGGTAATTGATCGTTATATGCCGAATTTCGTTGAGGGAAGAAAAATTGCGACTCCTAGAACACGAGCGCGCGCGAGGGTAGGTCCATAAGTTTCCTGCCTAACCATTTTCTAGTCTTGTCTGCAAAACGGGCATAAACAGTATCCATCACTTCTTCTCGTCAATTTCTTTTCTCGAAGGTTCTTCTTGAGTTTTGAGAAGGGGAAATAGACACTGGGAGCTAGATCTGGGCCATAGGGAGGATGGTCAATCTCCTTGAAGCCACATTTCTTCAGTTTCCTTTGCAACAAGAGCTGTCTGCAAAGGCGCGTTGTCCTGAAGAAGGCTCACACCGCCAATCAGCTTCCCTCGCTTTTTCTCTTTGATGGAAGCACGTACTCTGTGCAGTAGGCTAGCACAGTACTCCTCATTTACTGTGATGTTCCTCTCCTTGCAGTCAAGTATTCCTTCACAGTCCCAAAAGATTGTGACCATGATCTTCTTGGTTGGCTTGAGTGATCTTGGCCTTTAGAGGCGGTGCTTCGTCAGGTTTACGCCTCTTCATTGATTCTCTTTTGGACAAGCGATCATAGTAGAGAACCATAGTTTCATCTCTTGTTAACAATAATTTGCAAAACGTCTCTCTCGTTACCACGGCAGAACTGCAAAAATGCCTGACAACAGATGACTCGTTGGTGCTTTTGGACCGAGGAAAGAAGTCTAGGCACCCATCTTGCACCAACCTTATTCATGTTTAAATGTTGATGAATAATTAGAAGGGCTGTTGTTTTAGAAAAACCCAACCTTGCTGCTATTTCTGTAACTTTGAGCCGCCGGCCTTTCACAATTTCTTATGGACCTACCCTCGTATACACTCGTGTATATGTGTGTATGTATATATATACACGTATATAAATTAACAGTAATTATAAAAGCAGAAAAGAACAAAACACTAAGAGAAAGTCACACTGTATACGCTGTATTTCGAACTACTAGAAGAGTTGTTCTATGTATATCTCTTAGTAGATTCCCATGTTTAATATTAATCTCTGTATCCTGTCGATAGCACGTCAATATTTTAGAGAACAGCATAGAAACCTTGTCTGTCAATAAACTGTTGAAATAGGTTCGATTTTTGTTGCATTTTGCACCAGCTACGGCGATGCAGGGGGAAAAAAATAAAAAAGAGAGAATCTGGCCTGTGGCCACGTCATTCTCTTGTGTTTCATCCCAACATGCATCTTCAAACAACAGCATGTGCCTACTTCATAAACACTTCATTTCTCACACACATCTGGCGGTCCCAAGTTGTGTGACAAAAACACATACCTCATGAAGTCCAAAGTTCCAGGCCTGCCCGCATCCCACAAACCCGGCCGCACTGTGACCCATAAGAACTTAACCCTCAAAAGGTCGGCAGAATGGTTTAACAGGCAAAGTTTCTACCAGCGAAAAGTAAACAGAATGTTAATTACATTTAACAAGTCATTAAGCATTTACACATTATAAAGCATTCAAAATTATTGAAGGAAAAAGACAAAATCTCTTCTCCCTCCATTTAACCTTCCAACGTGAGCTGCAGGCTTTCAGTTACAACATACAAAGGTCCTTGAGCTGCATCAAATAAACGAATTCCTCAGCAACTTGAATAACTTTGAAAATGGTTGTAAAATCCAAATTATGGCTTTATTAATTAATTAAATGAAATAAATTATGGCATTTCTGTGTGGCATTAGGAGAACACAATTTGAAATCTTGCAATGCATAAGCATTACAAAAGAGAAAACACAATTTTAGAACTACTATTCTTGTTATTATTAAAATTAAACCTCAAAAATCACTATTTATTTTTAATGTAACCATATTTAAGAACTGAGCCCTTGATGTCATATTTACATTAACTAAAATAGAGAGCAATAACAGAAACTTCGAATATCGTTCCCAGCAGAAACAATTCCATATTTTTACGCTCATGATGTAATGAAGCTTCATCAGCAGAAATTACGATCGAAGGAACACCATGCAAACCTTCGGTCGAGCGTCCTTATGTTCGGGAAACCCACCGTGCACAAACACGTTTCATGTGTAACTTTTCATATTCCAACGTGTGGCGTGGCATCCAGTGAAAGTTTTACGTTTTCCGAAAATGTTCTTAATGTTAGTGGACGATCTTCTCTAGCAGTGGTATTCATGCTCCCCCCCTCCCCCCCATTAGAGCACAACCTGGAGCGCTGGAAGTTCACACTAGCTGTGTTGTAGGGAAGAACAAATAGTCCATAGGATTTGTTGAGACAAAAGCAAAATTTCAGAGCAGTATATTGTTGGTCGCCTGTCACTTCCATTTTGTTGTCAGAGACAGAACTAAACTTACACACCTCTCTCAGGCGGGAATCGGAAATAACAACAATGAACCTAGTCCCACGCATAAAGTTAACAATATATTGCAAAGCTACATTTTTAACGTCAGAAAGTATTTCTGTAAAAAAAATATGTGGATTCTGTATTGAACAATCCTCGTATATAACATGTCTTATATTTTTTAGCTAAATTTAGTAACGCAGCCAATAGGCAAATAATTGCAAAACAAGTCAGTTTTACTTTTATCAAGTGTTTCTTTTTCGAACCTCAATAATAGCTATCGCTTCTCTTCTACTGGAATTAGTCAGTTGTACAACATTCCACGTACAAGAGAACACAAAATTCAATAAAGGGATCGCATTGTACAATGGATTATATCCCCCCTATCTCCCTTATATGGGTTTATGCGTGAACAGAGAATAAAACTGAAAACAATATTGTGGAAAATGCCACTTTTATGTATCTAGTATACAGAGTTTTCAAAAGTAACGCATAAATTTGTTTAATGTACATAGAAGATTTTTGGAAAAATATGCGAAGATAAGCAAAATCTTAAGTTCTTAAAAAGATTATTTTCATAAACGCGAAATCTTTGACATCATTCGAATAAATTTTTATATCAGAACCTGCGTTTTTTTTTTCTTTCCCCTCCACATTTTCTCCTACAAGTTTCAAAGAGCAACCGCAGGGATTTGCTAAGTTCATTTTGCAAAAGTGTCTGGTAAAGAAGGAAGAAAAAGATTCTTTACTACAGTAAATTGCTTTAGGGCATACATTCTTCCCCTTTCTGCCATTCCTACGTGCAATACAGAAGGAAGAAAAAATAGATGCCCATTGGTTATGGAGAAAGTACTGGAATGACAGTGTCGCATGGATTCCAAGATCTTATCGACTTTGAGAATGCGGAGATACTCTGAGAAATTCGCTTTCTGATTGAAGTTGAAACTTGCGATACCGTACTCAATTTATTTTGCAGTATTCTATGATTGGAACAATCTCGACTTTTTCTTGCCTCAGTATATTGCATAACTTGCCAGATCGTAGCACTTTCTACCTTTCTTGTCTTTATTGAGAAAGTGATAACGGATAGAACTCCTGAAGCCTACTTTCTGTCAGAGTGGAGTCCAGTTCTGCACAAAAGGTGCAAAGTTTACTCTATCGGAAGATAAAGAGATAAGAGCATATGAGACAGTGCAGAAAGGGTACGCAGTTTAAACATGAACAATATTTGATCGGTTTGTGTTGTTGATATTGTTGAAATTTGTCATGTAAACATCTTTTTTTTTTTTTTTTCGTGTCTGTATTGCTCAGTGTTGGTAATTGTTTTTAAGCAGTTTAATGGTCAATGTTTTTCCTCAAAAATATTACAGTGTCGTATTCCATAGTTCATTATAATAAAAGTTTATCTTGTTAATATTATCTGATGAATAAAATGCAACAAGGGATAGTAATCTGGTCCAGAGACATGGAAATGGAATCGTCTTTAACCAGAGTTAAAAGGTGCAAGTTTTGTTGCTATGAAAGAACAAGTGTTCCGGGCGAGAAGAATGTGCACAGATATGGTTCAGATATCTGCATGCAACCAGTTCAAATTTTCTTCTAAAATGAAATAAAAAGTACTTTGATGGACTGCACCTGGTTACAAGCAAAGAGTGGTAACGAACTTCTTACATCCAAAACTTGCATTACCAAGATACCAACAGAAAAGAAGGAAATGGACAATATAGTAGTGGTAGTGTGCTTTTAATGCCGCTAGTTTACAAGTACACAAGTAATTATAATTGTCGTATGGGTCTTGCCGTCCGTTTAACAATCAAAGATATTATACACAATAATGGCAGCACTTAATCATCTTCGTCTCTATACATCACACAGTTACTATGAATACTTTCATATACATGTCAAACATAGAACCCTTACCCCTGGTCGGTCCTGGTGGTCTAGTGGTAATCATACTTATCTCGTAGACCCAAAACCGCGGGGTAAATCCTGGCCAAGGTCGATGGATTTTTTCGCGCATAATCCTGACCGCCTTCGGAAGGGAAGTACGGCCGTGGGTCCCTTGTCGTACATTTACGGCACTTAAAATAACCTCAAGCTGAAAGAAGAGACATCTGAGCAAAGTTTTTACGCCCTGAATTGAACGATTTTTTTTTTTTTTTTTTTTTTTTTGCGTAGTGTTTAACGCCCGTTTTTACTACTGAGGCACCACAAGCGGTGGACACTGATGATACATGAGATAAAATGACATATTGAGAAAGGATATTCTTTTTTTTTTTTTTTTTTTAAAGGAAGGAAGCGTTCCAGGCCTAAGTTTAGGTACCTCCCCGGCATTTGCCAATTATAAAGACTGAGGAAAACCTGGAAAAAACCCCAGTCAGGGAGGACGGTCTTGGCGGGATTCGAACCGCAGACCTCCCGCTCACGAGTCCGTGCCTTAACGATCTCGGCCACCCGTGGCGGTAAACGGGAAATTGATGACCTGAGATGTTAAAGAGCGTGAGTAAATAAACCAAATCATCAATCTTACCCCCGAGCCCCCTTCCCGTTACTTACCCTCACTACTCAATTTTGCTGTATTCTCTGTAGGCATTAATTCTTTGTCGAGTCTTCGCTAGAAATATTTGCGATTTGAGTATGCGTCTCATATGCAGCAACACTTCCAGGCAGGCGTTCAACTTTTTGTTGGGATTCAGAAATTGTGGCGGTAAATGCTCATTTCTTAAAAGCCTTGTTTCCCTGCAACGTGTGTTTTCGGCTGCTTAGATATCTATCTTCAGTGAGAAGAAATCTGCGAGGAAACTCAAGATGCTTATGGAGAATGAAAATGATTAACATGTTGTATCCAGCAGAATTACAGACAGATCAGCGTGTCATCTTCATTTTGCTTTACACGAAACTGTGTGTGCACATCTCTCACATTGGTACACACTAGGCATCAAGCTACCAAAATATTGTAAATTTGAATTTTAAGTGCCGGAAATTATGCTTGCAGAAAATTTATGACAATTCTTTATTATGGTCCGAAACTTTCTTACTCTCGCCCCAATATTTTGAAATAACTAGTCAAAAATAAGAAATATGAATTTTATTGTTAAAGTGTCTTAAAGATACAACTTTTGATGGGTACTGTGATTTTCAGTGTTTGGTATGACATTAATTTTGCTTTGGCATTCCAAAATCCGTTTTCGGAAACTCTGCCACAGCCATGAGTATTTGTTGGTCGATAAATGCCCATTCTTCCTTCACCCTTTCAATGATTGCGTGGTCTAGCTTGTCTAAATACGCTCTCCTGCAGTCTAGCCCACAAATTCTCAATGATATTTAAGTCTGCACAGTTTCCTTGCCAATCAGTCCAGACATCGTTCAATTTCTTCCAAATGACAGCCATGGTTTGTTTAGCGGTATGTGCTGTTGCACTATCTGACGTCGAACGACGTGGAAATTGTCTAGGGTTATCTATTACTTTCTGGTACAAAAGCGGAATATTTTTGTCAATAGTACTCTCTCTCTCCCCACAGTTTGGTTTTGGGCGACGATATGCAATTTTGTCTTCCATAACGAGATATACCTCCAGTAACGATAATTTTCAGGGAGAGATAGACGAAATCTGATGAGGACAGTAGCTCCTGATGCGTCTGTTCTGACGGTTTGGCTTAGATTCTGTACCACTGGACTCTCGTCTGTGAATAAATGCGTGCACATTTTATGCGCCCCTCTGGAGTGTCTTCTGCAAATCCAGCATCAATCAATCTTCTGCAAAACTTTACTCCGTCTCCAACTTTCTTTGCAGTAAGAACAGGCTTTACTGGTTTTTTTGTAAGCAACCCTTCCCCAAGCCTTAGATTTAACGTATCCCCCGACTATTGTCAGGCCCACTTTCTTATTTCCGTTTTGAATGTCATCAGAAAAATTCAATTTCTTCACTTCTTATCCTGTCACTCGATTCATACACAAATGCCTAACTCGGCCCTCAGTTTTAGGAGTATTTTTTTTAGTTGATCACATTTTTGAGCGCCTATAACGTGCCATCGTCTTTCCCTGCCTATTTTCTCTATTCTGTGTTCTATGGTCTGTCTACTTTCAAAGTTCGACTGATTTCCTTTATTGAATGTCAGACTGATACAGACATTGACTATTAGACCTTACATGCACTCGTTGTGAGGATAATATCTGAAACAATAGATAGATAAGCCTCACAAGGAACATGTCACTACACTCATATCGAAACCTACCTCAACAATTTTCCTGTGTCATCTAGGTGACATAAAATGTCAAAGTTCCAAAAATGAGTTGCTGTTTTCAAATGGAAGTTGAAAAATTCTTGAAACATACAGGGAACATAACATGGTATTGTAGAGCAGGAAGTGAACAATCCTGAGGGGTGACATTCTTTCGTCCGCATGTGCATAACAAACAAGTATTATTGCCAAGCACATATACCCAGCTGGTATCTAAAGAGGTTGCAAACTTTTGATAATGGCAGCTACTCGATATCCCAACAATAACACTGGTAAACTCTCCCACAGCTGCACGTTTTGTTAATCCTAGACTGTTATTGGTTGATGCTAAAATAGTATTGGTGCGGTAAGACAGAGAAACTCTATCGTGAAACAATTTGTCTCAAAGGCTCTGAGGAAAACGTGGCGAATATAGGTTGTCATTCTACATTACTCTACGTGGAGCATGTATGTCTTTTAAATTCTAGACTACCATTGACTCAAGCTAAAATATTATAGATGTGGCACGAAAGAGAATGTCTATCACTTAATTATCAACGGCTCTGAAAAATTGCGGCGACGCAATTGTTACTTATTCGAAGTAAGCCGGTTGGGTACACGGTGAACGCGGCAATTATAAGAATGTGAAAATGACGGGCTTATTTGTTGTGCATAGTGCCGAAAGAATCACTGCATCAACGGCAGTCACTTTTGTATTGTTTTGGTTCCTGCAATACACTAATAGGGACGGTCGATCGTCTCCGAGCATCCGAAACGCCGAGCTGCAGTTAATGGATGTTCTTCCATTGAATCTACATGACATTCTCCAGTTTCAATCTCGGGGGCTTCAATTTGAAAGCAACAGCTTAATTTTAAAACATGGATTTCTTATATCACATAGATGACACAGGAAAATTATTGAGGAATGTTTCGGTATGAGTGTATTGACATGTTCCTTGTTAGTGATACTGAATGTTGCTCTAAATAACGATTAAACAATGTATTGTTGTGATCTGAAGTTTGGTTTAAGCTAATCCTGTGTCAAAGCATTTTAAATTCATAAAATTCTTTTTACATGTACCGAATTCGAAACACAATACCTTGGATATTAAGGAATTAACATATTTTAAAGTGTGACTTACCTTTTAATGGATTAAAAAGATTAATGGCGTAAATAGAGACAAATAACGATCCAGTTTCAATGTATCCTACTAATGCACTACAACAATGCCGCGAATGAGAACTGCTGCATTGACAAGTGTTACGAAACTTAATAACAACACATCAGCATGAAAGTAGGATTATTTTAAGTTAATAATAAATAATTTCTAATTACAAAAATGAAGTAGGGGTGAGAAATTTTCGAACCAGTCTGTATATGTCAGAATTAACAAATGTTGAAGAGTACTTTCCAAGGTTTTTAAACAATGACAAAAGTGCTTTACTAAGACGATTTTATCTGTTGTTTTGCAGGTGTGCGAGGAAATGGGGGCCCAATCCTGTTGGAAGATATGAACAATCTGATTCTACCAGAGAGCACACCTGTTGGGGAAATTATCTTCACTTTGAACGCGACTGACCCTGAAGGGTCGCCTGTCCACTACGGCATTGTAGGTACCGACCGCCTTGGCGTCGACAGAAACACAGGAGAAGTTCGTGTGTTACGACCTCTGGACCGCGAGGTAACGTGTGATTTTTCCAGTTTTTAGAAATAATAACAACAAAAACAGTAACTGCTTTTTGTATGACACAAAGTAGTTGGTCGTGTCATATAATGGTACCCTCAGTGTACCATTATATGACATATGACATGGTACACCGCAACAGCCTTTTTTTAATATTTCTAATTTTATGCATTATTATTATATGTTAATTATTATAATTATATTCATTTTTGAACATTAAATACTTTTTCAAACTTTTTACAACCACCCATATGCATTCGGATATCATTTTGAGATATAATATTATACATGTGTTGTATACAATGTTTTTTAGCATTGAAATATTTTTAAAAAGTATTAAAAATTGCAAAATATCATGTTGTAACATAGTAGATATGACGTATTTATGTTGCATGTTTTCTTAGTACTCATTTCTATGACGATGTTATTTTGTTTTTGTTTAAAAGAATTCAAATAGAAATGGATGTTAATTCCGCAATGTTTGATATTGAAAATACGGGTATCATTCCAGAAGAAATTATAAAAGAAGCTGAGATAGCTGGGGGTTTGTTAATTCTAAAAAAATCCAACAGTATATATACGAAAAAGAACATGACAAGTTCTTTACATGGAGAAAAGAGGAACATGTTAGTTCACTAATGAAAAAATCTTGTTGGGATATTTTTCAGGGGTAGTAAATATATAATATAACGTTTATTGATTATTAATATGCTAATAAATTTAAATTTTAGATTCTTAGATTATTTCATTTTTTCCTTTCGAAGATTTGTATGCCTTTGACAATCTGGAGTGTGTATATTCGAAAATTAAATGCATGAATCACATTACAGTTCCTTTCATTTCAAAACGTTAGACTTGAACCATTAGTAATCTCTATTAAACTGACAGAAAGCTTCCTTAATCTTGCTGCATTGTTTTACATCCATGACAGTTACTGTGCTAGGTAAATATTAAAATTTCAACCAGTTACATTAGAAATCAATTGAAAGTAAAATAGTTTTAAAACAATTTTAAAAAATTATTATCTTGTTTGAATGTTCGTAAGCTTGTTAGGGCGACGATTTTTCTTACAGGTACGTTGTTTGAAACTGTGTTGTGAAGGCGGTAATAACTTCATGAAATTCTAGTTGCTAGGTAACCAGTGCCAGAATCAGGTTAATTGTGCATAAGAAGTTTTTTTTTTTTTTCATAGCACACGTTAATTAAGGTGGGCAAATCGTGTGTGTATGCGTTTTTTTTTACTCTGATTTTTCGTATTTGCTTGTTTATTGGCAATTTCTGAGAGACAGTCAAGTACATTATTATTATTATTATTATTATTATTATTATTATTATTATTAATTGTTTTCTTCTAACCCCTAATGTTTAGCTCAGAAAGTGTAACGTTTCTGAATTTTACTGCTATACAAAACAAGTTAAGGAGCTGGCAAGCGTAGCTTAGTTGTATAATTACTGTAAATGGCTGGTCTCTGAAAACCGTATATCTATATTGTGTTTTTTGCCCTTTACAGCAGCTTTCCATATGTTACTTATTTTTTATTTATTTGGTTTATTTACCGACTCTCCTTAACAATCTCAGGTCATCAGCGTCCCATTCAATTCAGGGCGTGAAACGGTCTATAAATTTTGCTCAGAGGTCTCTTCTTTCAGGCTTGATATTCTTATATGTGCCGTAAATCTATGATCGTGACCCACGGCTTTACTTTCCTTCTGAAGGAAGCCATGCTTAGGATTTTTATGCTTTTAAAAAAATCATCGACCTTGGCAGGGATTGAACACCCTGTCTTGGGTCTACGAAGAGATTTGAAGAAATGTTGCAGTAATATTTTCATGGGTACATGTGCAATAACTGCATTCTTGCGGAATTCACGAACAGGCATGCGTCGCCACAGTTTCCATCACATCTTTACTGCTGTTAATGATATCGTGGCAGCTTCCTTCTCTCATAATTCTCCAAATTCTCGATAAGTGGTGACTTGCGAAGGATAAAGATTCACAATGCACAACGCATTCTTTCTTTCTCCCCCCTAAACCAACTCCAGTCGTAAAATATCTGGCACGAAAATGCTCTCGTGATCCAAAAATGATGTTTACATTGTCGAGGCACGCTCAGACTTGCACATGTTGTTATCTTAACTTCAGTCTAAAGATAAGAGCAGACACGTTAGTTTCTGATCACTCATTGTTGACCGTTCTCAAAACTTTCAAATAGGCTAAAATTGGAATCTGCACGAGAGACGCTTACAAAGTTCGAATTATCACATGAACGAAAATGCGTACGGTCAAGAGTTTCCGTCCCTCCACATTGCACCAAATGACACATTTCTCCCACTGGTGAATGAGGTAGTGCATACCCTGATGGTAGAACTTCTCACTTTGACTACTAAAGACTGCTCATCTCTCCTATCACCACGTTATCTTGCCACGCAGTGGGGTCTTCATGAGAGGAAAGGAAGAAGTCACTGGGTGCCAGGTCGGGTGTATATGGAGAATGGGGTAAAAATGCATACCTCAAAGCAGCCGCAAGCATCACTGTCTGATGTGAAGAATGTGCTGACGCGTTGTCGTGCAGCTTCTCGCGGCGGTTTTATTATTATTATTATTATTATTATTATTATTATTATTATTATTATTATTACTATTATTTCCCTTAATCTCGTCAGAAGATCCTGATATTGCTTTCCAGTTGATGTCTGTCCTTACAGCATACCATGGGAGTCCAAAAAATATTCAACATAATCTTCGCCGATGACATCTGTGTGTTCGTTTATTTTGGTGGTTGTTAATCTCATGTTTCCACTGTTACTTCGTCGCGGGATCATAATGATACAGCCACATTCATCGATGGTGATCAGACGCAAAATAGTCACCAGGATCAGCCTGACAAAGCTGCAACATGTCGACTGCCGCTTTCTTTCGGCGCTGTTTTTGCTCAGGTGTGAGCAAGCGCGCTATGCCGGACGGCGAGCTTTGTCATATGCAAAACGTTGTGAATGACGTTTATCATTGAACCACGTGACTACAGCTCAGCTTGCCTTGACAGAAGTGCGACGGACTTCAAGCGCTAGAACCTCCACTTGCCCACAATTCCCGGTTCCTCGCTGAGAGATGAGCGGACACTTCAAGGTCCATCTTCCAGGCTCATTTGCCCACCTTGAAAACGCCTGCGCCACTCAACAACAGCGTCATACTTTGGGACACTGTCTCCGTACACAGCAACCAGAATTTTCCCGACTTTTTTTTTTACCCTCTTTTTCTTTTCTTTTCAAAAACAGGAAACAAATAACCGCAGGGGTTTCCGTCTTCTCAAGAGAGTTTACCATCGTGGCGTTCTGCGTAATAATAGCACGATAAAATTTTAGTGGCAAACACTACACGGATTCGTGGTCACTCTACAATGCAAAGCGTGAAGTAATTCTTCATTGTTAAAATCGATAATACGAATTTTATGACGCCCCTTGTATTGTTTTTGTTCCGCTGTTTGTTTTAAATGTTATTAAAAGGCACATAAACTGCTATTCTAGCATGCTTGTAAACATTACGAGCTCAAGTTTTTTGCAGGGAAACCAGACAGCCAAGGACAGACAATGTGTAAAAGAAAATTACCCAGTACAATTATATAGGATGGTTATTTATCTAACTAGATCCATTATTATCAATATTTGAAAATAATAAAAACAACGTGAAATAATAAGAAAAGTGTTTTACATAAGAATTCTTTGAATTGAGTTTCTAGAGAAATTAAAATTCAACTTAGGTGAAGTGCAAAAGTGTCCAATGATCTAAGTGCCGTATTTACGCGAATCTAATGTAATGCTCACCTCAAATTTGCAACTTAAAATCATAAAAAAAAAAATTGGCATATTGTTGCACGGTGTCTTACAGATAAGGGTGTCAACTTCATAAAACGATCAGAAAATAGAATTTATAAGTGGACTATTGAAGCACGTAGGACAAAATTCATCATTCATGCTGTTGTCAGAGCAGTTGGCGTAGGTCAAAGAAGGTGTCAGTAGTCACAGGTTGCCTGTTCTTCCTCCTTTCATGTCCGAATTCCAAAACTTTCTCTTCCTTTGCGAGGATCAGTGAATTTCTTCCTGCTAGTTTTAGTTGCAAATAATTCCAACTTCTGTTGTCCCTAAAAGCGAACGCTGCTCTCAGCTACATATTCAACTCTCTTCCTGTCTAGGCGCGGATTCGGGGGGGGGGGGGGGGGCTAAGAGATCATGCGACAATTATAAAGTTTAGTGGTCCCGTGTTTACGTACTTCTTGCACGCAATTATGTTGTTTTTATGTGTATATATATATATATATATATATTACTTTTTCCATTATCGCGTCAGTTTTATTGTCATTTAACCAGATGCAAGGTTTACTCCGTGAGAGGCAACGATGTTATTTTATTATTATAATATCTTAATATGCTATGTTTATGTATTATAATACAATGAAATATAAATGAACATAATTATATTATAACTATATTCTTTTAGATCTGGCAGAGTAATAATCGAAAATTAAATATCGGTCTATGAAAACGATTTGTAGATTACACAGCTGTTTTCAATAATGGAAAAGCGTCAAAAAAGCTTCCTACTTATGTTATTTAAGTATCCATTTGAAACGGGGCGTTTCATTAATTTGAATCTCAAGACTCAAACTGCGATCTGTTAATTGTTGATTCAAAAGCATATTCCAGTTACAAGAACTTTCTCTTAGTAGTGCTCAATGGAGTGAAGTGTGCAGTTCGAAATTCGATCCTTAGTGGTCCGTTGTTATTGTATGATGTCGAAACGCTGTATTCAGATAATTTATTACAGCTCGGTCGTGTGCTAAAGCTGAAGGTAAGGAAAAGTAGTGCCGAATAGTGGATTGTGTTATAAAGTTCAATGTAGTGGCAATAAGTGTGAATCGGAAACATCATTAGGAAGAGTAACTGTATCTAATGATCGCAATAATCTTGACATAGGACATTTTGTGAACCAACATTTTCGCAATGACGATACTAATTATAGAGCCCTGACTAGTCCGTGGGTTCCACCAAAAAATGACGACTTTCCGGTAACTTTAGAAGCCAGACATTGCGTGCGTTTCCAGAATTCCTGGCTAGACAGCTTTCCTTGGTTTATTTATAGTAAAAAGGATGAAGGTGCTTACTGTCGGGCGTAAGTTCTATTTGGTCCTAAGGAGGGTAGTACAATCTTTAGGGAACAGCTGTAAAACAGCCGTCATTAAAAGCGAGAATTTTAGGAGAGTGTATGAAGGGGAAAAACAGAATGTTGAAGTTCAGTTGAACAATGAAATGAAAAAAAGAGTAAATGAAAATCGTATGAAATTATACCCCATTATGAAGACCATTATTCTGTGCGGTCTCCAGAACTTTCCTCTTCGAGAGCACAGGGATGACGGGGTCATTGATTTAGAGCACGGATTTGAAGGTGAAAATGGGGGGAATTTTAAAGAATTTCTTAAATTAGAGTTGATTTTTTTTTTTTTTTGAGTAGTGTTTAACGCCCGTTTTTACTACTGAGGCACCACAGGCGGTGGACACTGATGATACATGAAATGAAATGATAAATTGGGAAAGGATATTTTTTTTTTAAGGAAGGAAGCGTTCCAGGCCTAAGTTTAGGTACCTCCCCGGCATTTGCCAGTTATGAAGACTGAGGAAAACCTGGAAAAAACCCCAGTCAGGGAGGACGGTCCTGGCGGGATTCGAACCGCAGACCTCCCGCTCACGAGTCCGTGCCTTAACGACCTCGGCCACCCGTGGCGGTAATTAGAGTTGATGCAATGGATGAAATTCTCAGAGGCGATCTTGTAAAGTCACCTAAAAAGTCTGCTCTAAGAAATAAAGCAATACAAAATGATTTGATAAACTGTTGTGCTGTCATAACTGAAAACAAAATTATAGTTGACGTTAAGAGAAGGAAATATTTTTCTGTTCTATTTGACAAAACTACGGATATCGGTACAAATGAACAATTAACATTTTGCTTGCGTTTTGTTGACCTAGAAAAGTGTTTTGTGAGGGGGGAATTTTTAAGATTTGTTGTAACGCACGATTTAAATGGTGGAGAGTTGTGCAAGTTAATACTGCAGGAACTGACAGACTGATATTAGACGTTTCGAACCTGCGCAGACAAGGATACGATGGTGGTGCAAATTATTCAGGACAGTTTCTTGGCGTACAAGTCCGCATTTTAGCAGTTCAATTTCTTGCGTTCTATATGATTGTGCCCCGCATTGCCTGAATTTATCGGTTTCCAAAGCGTGTTCTATCACTCCATTAGACAGGCTCTTGACACAGTTGGCGATATTGTGAATTTCGCTAGGGAGTCGAATAAGCGGTCATCGGTCATGACCCAAGATCGCGGGTTCGATCCCGGCCAGGACCGATGAATTTTTTCGGGCGTAAAAATCCTAAGTATGACTTCCTTTGGAAGGGAAGTAAAGCCGTGGGTCCCGTGTCATACATTTACGGCACGATAAAGAACCTCAAGACTGAAAAAAGAGGCCTCTGAGCAAAATTTGTCGGCCGTTTCACGCCCTGAACTGAATGGGACGCTGATGACCTGAGATGTTAAAGAGCGTCCGTAAATAAAACTAATCAAAAAAAATCGCTCATGAAAGACAAAATCAGTCAGTTATGCTCTCAGCAAAAAAAAAAAAAAAAAAAAAAAAAAAAAAAAAAAAAAAACACACACACCAACTAAATTGATATCATTGTGTGAAACTCGGTGAATTGAGCGGCAGGATGCTATTTTACAATTTAAGGAGGTTTTCGTGTTATTTCTGGAATAAGCAGAGTCTTTGAGTAGTAAAAATGCACATATTTTACTCAACTCTATCCTAAAAGTTCGAGTTCATAATTGCTCTAGTTAGCGTAGCTGTAAGCCTTTCCAGACTACTACAAAATCCGAGCATTGATCTAGTTGAATGATTGAAATAGTTAAAGATTCTTTAAAAGAATGTCAAGAAAATGAAACTTTTCGTTCTGTTTTTGAAAATACTATCACTTTAGCAAAATTTGTTGATGTAGAAGGTTAAGTATAACACCCAGACAAACATATCGAGGAATATTGTTACTACAACTTCTCCAGAAGATCATTATCGCATTAATCTTTCATTCTTGGATTACGTTTCCAATGAATTGTCCACGTGATAAACACATCCACATCCTTAAACTTCAGTCTTTGATTCGAGCTCTTAGGAATGACCTGATGACAATTTAGTAAAAGGTGCAAGCATTTACGAACAAGACTTGCCAGGAATTATTACAGAGCTTCGAAATGAATTAAAAAGCTGGTTTAACTTTTGGGAAACTCAACAAATTAAACTGAAAACGGCTATTGAAGTTCTTCTCCTTCTCCGCACCAAAAGCAACTTCTATGCAAACACCACGTGCGTCATACCAGTACAACATGTACGGGCAGAAGGTCATTTTCAACATTAAGGTGCGTGAAAACCTATCTAAGATCCAATATACAAAAATTAGATTGAATGGTTTAGTGCTACTTAATATACCCCGCATCACTGAGGCGGTTCCAGAGGAGGCAGTTAATCTTTTCACAAGAAAACATCCCAGGAGATTGCAGCTTCAATGACATAATATTATTATTACCGTTCAATTTTTTTCTGGGTGAAATTAATTTATTTTTATTTACATATTTGTGGAACTAATACAACACAGCCACATTTTTGGAAACTGAATGTGTGTCTTTTAAAAAGATGGAACATTTTCTTTGGGCCTGTGGGTCATTATTTACAAATAGAATCTGCTTCACAGCTGGTAATTTAAATATTATATATTTAGTTAGCAACTGTTTCAGTATGACTTTAATTATGGGACAGCCGATCGGGCCACCCCTGTTCGTATATTTCTAGTTCGCATCTGTTCCTGCCAGTCTGTTATCATTTTTTTAGCATAAAGAATTACTTTACGCTTGAAAGCAGCATAATAAGATGTTCTCTGTTTGCCCTCCATTTCGTAACTACCAAACATTCAAACGCTGTAGTCAATAATAGACCAACAATAAATGTAACGAAGTCGACAATTACAGCAATGCATTATGACGTAATAAATGATACAGTTGAATGAAGTCACCGGCGAACTAGGAATCTATTTGCACTGGAATCTGATGCGCACTACTATTTTGGATGCATTTGAAAAAGGTGCGCATCAGATTCGGGTAAATACGGTATATAAAATGACTATAACAGGATACATTACAGTAGTTGAAAATAATAAGAAAAGTATTTTGCGTAAGAAACAGATAGCATCTTTTGAATTAAATTTCCAGAGAACTTAAAATTCACCTGAGGTGAAGTATAAAATTGTCCAATGAACGAAAGTGTATAAACTTTGTGAGTGTTTTCTGTTACTGGTTTCAGTTTGACTTTCAACTGTCAGTAAGTAGACAGGGACATAAAAAAGAAACGTTTCAACCCAGGAATGCACCTAAGGTAGAAAGAGAAATTCGAAAATCCGTTTAGCAAACTCCAGATATAAGTTCCTTAGCTTTTCTAGAGCATAGCAACCTTTGATCTCGGCAGTTTTACTTCCAAAAAAATACAGAACAGTAATGAGCAGTTTTATTTTTGGGCTCAGAGGTCCACGTAGTCAACCTTCTGCACGGGGGCCGTAAAAAAGAAACAAATAAAAAAAATTCACAGCAAAAAGAGAGGAACTGCAAGAGAAAATGGAATTGATGGTAAATTCAATTTATCGTAGAGATAAACGAAAAGTTTTCGAAGCTATGGGAGGGAAAAAAAGATCCCTTCCCTTCGTCGCTTTGTGTCGAAAGCCCGACATAACCGCAGGCTATACATTAATGGATTAAAGTTTACAACCTCAGGAAAGTGGACTGGTTTCAAGAGAGTGCCAGAGAGACGTTTGAGATGCTTTTTGCTAAACTGAATGGAAACCCTACAGGTAATTTTCTGTATTTAGCTACATTGTAGACAGAATAGCGGAAAGTTACTTTCTTATCTTCACTATTTCTTATTGATCAAATTACAGCATATTACAATGTCCTTAAGTTTCCGTCAAGGATGTATTCCTGGGCAAAGTTCCCCTAAATTGAAATCAACTTATAACGGTAGTTAATTAATATACTCCAAAAAACTAGCGATCACAAATAACATCGTGGGACTGTACTGGCAGGTGCCAATCAACGTACATTTAATTTTCAAAATCCTATGCACGAATATCTAAATACTATGCATAACCTGAGTCCATCGAAGCTGGTAAGATATTTAACCTTTGGTTGGTGTAGGAAAGACTTACAATGGTGGAAATTTTCAATTGTGACTGATAATGGTTCATCTATTAGGTATACATTGTTGCTTGTGTATTCTTGTCTCCATTCTTGAACTTCCGTGTGAATTTTTACTAACAATAAAACACTGTTTGTTGTCATTTTCTCTAAAACCAAGCGTAGACTGATTTCTAGTTCAGACATTGTGGTGACAAGATAGACAAAGGAATGAAATTAATGCCGAGGTAGAAAGGTGTTATCCTTGCATTATTTTGTGTCAACGCTCTAGCGGCCGCAATTTTTGTTTATTCTCTCAAAGATACTCGGTATATACCACTTAAATAAAAAAATAAAAATGGTTTGTGAAAATCAAGAAAATCGGACCATTGGTAGTGGGGGGAGGGGAGTGGGCTGCATGAAGACTACATTTAAAAATCGCTCTGGTGCCACCAATGTTTGCTTCTCGGTTTTTTTTTTTTGCAATAAAACTCGGCTAATGTCATTTAAATAAAGTAACAAAAATAGTTTCTGAAAATTAGGGTATTCAGACCATTAGGAGTAGGGATATGCCTGAAAACCGAAATTTATAAAGCGCTCTAGTGGTAGTTATATCGAAAAAAGTAAATAGAATTATTACTACATCTGTAAAAGTGTTTTACGGTTTTGAAAATGAAGTTCAAACTTTTAATTTAATTGCTTCATTCTTCAACTTGCTGAGAAATTAATTAACTAACGACACGCATTCTGAAAGTTGTGTTGTGCACAGTGCTTATCTGAATTGTGAGTTCTATAGGAGAGGGCTTGAATACTGCTTCTATTAAGCGTTCGCTGTTACTTCTATCCTAATGTAAAGCAACTCTTTTCTCATTGGCTCCAGAACGACTTACATCCCTGGTGTTCCCTGAAGAAGATTGCAGTTTAAACTTTAATAAGGGCTGTTGCCCTTTGAAAAAAAAAAAAACATATTGGTGAATACTGCAACAGTCCTGAGATTACCAGTGCCGTTAAGAATATCTTATATGAATTGTAATTATTAGTAATTTACGCACATGTTGATCTCTGTACAATGCAATCAGTTTCATTGCAAAGCGGTGCTGTTGATATAGTAATGTTAAATACTGTCAAGGAAATTCATTGAAAAGTGGCGACAAGGTTAAGTGCACCATTTTTAATAAATGAAGTTTTTGAACAGTAATCAGAGCTAACAATTAAATATATCGCAATGCCTATTTGTAGCGCTAATAGTGCTACTTAGCCAATCGGAATCATGCACCGCCGAGTGATACGAGGGTCACTGATAACATTGGCCACTAGGGAAAGTATTGTTGAGTTATTGTGTTGCTACATGGTAGCAGGCAGAGTCTGTTGTGTTATTCATTTTCCTGCGTTTTATATTTTAAGTGTGGAAAATGTGAACGTTCTTGTAAGTGAAATGGAAATTCAGAGAGAGCATTTTCGTGCGATGATCTTGTACGATTTCAAATGCGCCTTAAATGAAACGCAGTCACTTGAACGTTTGAGGGTATTTTTCTCCTTTACGTTCTACCGTGTTCCGCGGATTCGTATAGTTAAAGAGGCAGTAGTCACTAAAAGATGAACAGAAAAATGACAGACCAACAACAGTAGTGACTGAGAAGAACATCAGCTCTATGGTAATAATGATCAGGGAAGATCCAAGACTAACCTACAAGTACATTCAGCTGACATTAGCGATTAGTTTGCCGAGTGTTTCAACCACCCTTTATGAGCATCTTCGTGTAAAAAAAGATATTTTCAAGACGGGTGTCCCATAATTTGTCTGAAGCAGAGAAGCTCCACAGAGTGAAACGATGCCAAGAAACACTGCAGAGATTTAACTGTGAAAAGTCTCGCCGTGTTTCAGATATTGTTACGGGTGAAGAAACATGGATATATCAGTTTGATTAGAAACAAAACGCCAGTCCTTCTTTTGGGTTTTCCCTGATGACCAACCCCGTCAAGGTCAAGAGGCCAAGGAGTGTGAGAAAGAAAATGGCTGTCTCTTTCTTCTCCATAAATGGCACGTACAAGCATTGGGGTCGAAAATCAGGGAACTGTTACTGCAAAATGGTACACAGAATTTGCCTTTCGAATGTGTTTCAGAAAATCCAAGAACGGCGTCCAAAGGGACTTTTGTTGCACCATGACAATGCATCAGCTCACACCGCTAATGTAACAATGAAGTTTCTGCAAGATACTAAGGCAAAACTAATGACTCACCCATCCTATAGTCCCGACCTAGCATCATGCGATTTCTTCTTGTTGTTCCCTACTGTGAAGAACCGACTTCAAGGTAACCGATTTTCTAGCTCCGAAGAAGCGGTTGCAGCATACGAGAATAATCTGCTTGGCCGGAAACTGAGTGACGTGGATACTTCTAGAAGTGGTTTCAGAGGATGAAACGCTGCATACAGTGACAGAGGTAGAAACTGGGATAAACAAAACGTTTCTATGATTATTTGTGTCATCACTTATTGCTATTTGTTTACGTCGGGATAAAAGTTACAGAAAACGCAGTATGTGTACCCTGGGCTTGAATATTGGTTTTGAACCTCTCTGTAAGTTTCGTCTTTTATCTACAAGTTAAGAAGTGGTGAAAAATTTGAACTTTCTCATACAGTTCATACTCTTCAGTAATATTTTTCTTTTTTATTTAAGTGAGTTTTATTTAAATATTTAATTATGAAACATTTAGGAAAAAATATTAATACCTTTTAAAGGTTTTATGCATTAGCTTTTACTATCTTAAATGTTTTACCACAAAAATTGGAAGTTATAAGGATTTAAATCAAAATACCATTACAAATGTTTTGAATGGAGAACAAACGTTCTATTTCAGAGAATAATTCTTTCTTGTTAATTTACCGTTGACTAAGAGATATTTAAATGAGAAGTTCTGAGATGGAGATTATGGGAGAGTTATTTGTGCTGAATATAATGACGTGGTCGGCAATTTTTTTGTGCATTAGACTCTCACCATAAAACCGGCGCTACATGCACACAGCAATTACTGGTGGCGAGACTTTGAGAGTAAAATAAAGAATTAGTCCGCCATTTTTATGACAGGAAAGGCAACAGAGTACATAGCCGTAAAAGACTCCCAAGAAAAACGACTGAGGACTCCAGTTTTTCACCACCCAGTAAGGGGAAGACTTTTGTTTAGAAAATGCGTACACCTATAGCTAGAACTCTTAAACATCCACCAAGAGGCGTGTGCTTATTCCGTGTCGACTAAAGTTATAAATAAACCAGGAGTCCGTTAATTACACTAGACAACGGCCGCTTTGCTCTGACATGTTATATATCAATCAATAGCTTTGTGTATACAATCAGAACCTTTGTTTTAAAATGTGCTAGCACATACGGTTTTTGCGTAATTTAATTTTATTTAATTAAAGTATTTTGCCATTAGCTGTTCCTTTGCTTACATGTTTTATTCTTTTATTTGCTATTCTTTTTATAATATAAAGAGGTGTTATAGTGGTAGAAGCTGTAAAACTAATCATTAGGTGGAAGAAGTGGTGGGATTTTTAAATTTTAGTCAATAGATGGCAAGATGTTCTCCACAAGAGACTTTGTGGTCTAGCACATGATGCATCATTGTTGCCTCAGCCTAACTTGTGTATTGTGAGCTTTTGCTAGAACTTACTGTCTTTAGACGTCGCTCTTTAGTTCCTCAAATAACAATTTTTGAGAACAAGTGTCAAAATATTTTAGTGGAAATTTGTGGTATTCAGAAGTTAGTAGAAATGGCAAGTGGTAAACTTAGTTGTTGTGTAAACATCCGGGCAATTTTTGTTACGTTTGGGGAAATTCACCTCAATAACTCAAAGAAAGCCCATCATTGATTTAGTTAAGAAAGCATATAAAGTATATTTTGATTGTCTATTTGGTGGTGAAAATAAATATTTTGTACCTCATGTTGCCTGCATAGTCTATACAAGGGGCATTCAAAAAAGTTTTGCATCAGTCTATCCATTGTTGGACAATAATGTCTACAAAAATGTAACTAACGCTGCTGACAACAATGAACCTTCGTCTATCAACATATGCATAAGTGCAAGTTTAAACTTGCAGAGTCGCTGTCGTACAGTCTGTTCAGTTCAGTCCTGTGTCAATGACTGGTGCAAATCATGAATATTTGTAAAAAAAAACTTTACATTTTATATTTGCATAAGCTAGGAGAAAGAGAAAAAAAATTACGGAACTAGGTAGCTGTTCATGGTGATCAAGTGGCTGGTACCATTACAAGATGGATTCAATCACTTGTAAAAGGGCGAGACTTTGAAAGAATCCTCTCTCTGGCCCACCTCGGGAAACTGTGAATCAGAAAATAGTTCAAAGAGTGAGGAACTTGGTGGAGGAAAATCGACATATTACTGTTGAAATGTTAAGCATGGAAGTGGGTATCAGTGTTGGCAGCATTGAGAGTATACTTCATGAACATTTAAAACTGCAAAAAATCTGAGCGCAATGGGTTCCATATTTCCTAACAAATGAAGAGAACAAAGGAATGTGCAAGGAAACTACAGAACATGTTTCCACCAAATGATGCTAAACTTTTGACAGATATATACACTGGTGATGAAAGTTGGTTTTATTTCTATACATCCCCAAATAAAGTTCACAACTGCGTGTGGGTAAATGAGAATGACCCAATAGCAGTTGTTCTTCGACCAGATTTTCATTCTTGGAAGCGAATGTTTATATTTGCTTTAACTATGAAGGATCATTAGCGGTTGACTGTATGTCAGAAGAAATGACAATGAATGAGAATGCTATGTCACTTATATTTTTGCTGCTTTATTTGAAGAACTGAGACGGGGGCGTCCAAAGACAGGAACTTCAACACTGATCCTTTGTACAACAATGCGTTTCCTCACAGAACAGCTGCAAATTAAGGAAACTGGAAGTTATCATAGTCCAGTTGCTTGACCATCCACCCTACATCTGTGACTGTGCACTGTGCGACTTCTGATTGTTTCCTCGAGTGAAATCTTGCATTGCTGCAATACTTTTTAAACGAGTGCAGGACCTTGCTTAAGATATAAATTTAACTCTGTTAACAGTATCTCAGTCCGAATACCGTAGTGCTTTTGACAAGCGGTTGCATCGTCTACAACTGTGTGTGGAGAGATGGAGAGTACTTTGAAGCATTGTGAGGATAAGTTTTCGAATTCAATCCTTAGCTTGGACCTTTAAGGTGGCACTTGCAAAGCTTTTTGAATGCCCCTCGTACCATTAATCTAACAGAATGGTTGAAAGGAAAGCGCCCGGACATAACATTCCCTGTTTCAATGTTGTGGTGAGAGAGAGAGAGAGAGAGAGAGAGAGAGAGAGAGAGAGAGAGATCATTTACTTCTGAAGTTATTCAAGAAAAACTAAACATAAAATAAATTACTCAAATGTGTCTTTAGATCAATGTTATCTGCCTATGTCCCATAGTGAATGCTTGGCTGTAACTTTAAAAACATTATGATTATTAGCAATATAAACTTTAAATTTACCTATTAATTTAAAAGAAATGTATAGCTTTTGATAGTAAAGTACTATTACAAAACACATTCGAATAAGTACCTTGAAATTCAAAGCAAGAGAATACTTAAGACAAGCTGAAAGGAAACCATACCAACATAACTCATCTACGGGTTTTCACATAAAGCGTTCTTAGTCGCGTTACAAGACGCCATTACTTGAACATGGAACTATTTTAATTGGAATCTCGAATAATACGCTACTCTATTGTTTTATGTACATTTAACTCTCGCTTTCGCAATTCGTCTTTCTTTTGTTCATTCCCTTTTGGTTTTTCATCTGGGGAAGCAAATTAAATTCAGTTTAATCCTGAATTGATTACCTTCCACGGCAAGTGGGCACTGAAGACGCCATTGTCCCCAGGAGATCAAGGAAGGCGAGAGCTCGAGATGAGAAAGTTATTAATGCAGCTGATGAGGGTATAATTGTAGAAGACTTGACTCAGCGACGCCGCGCATACTCGAGTAGTTCTAGTGCGCTTTTGTCGTACACTTGAGAATATTGCTCTTGAAAAAAAGGGGGGGCTGTTTTCTATTGTCATGCACAAACACATTCAACAAATTGACGAAAAGATATTGGCATTCATGACCGAAGGTTATTTATTGATTTGACGATTCCAGATGCCAGTATTTTGGCAAGTTTGTCTATTTGAATAATATTGTACTATGACCCCCCCCCTTCTGTGTCTGAATAAAGCTACTATTGTTTATTTTTTTCATACACATGCTTATTTATTTATTTGTGAGTTGTTTCAAACAGATGATCATGTTATGCAGTTTCAATCATCGGCGGCTGATCCTAACGAGCTAAATAGGTAATTACATAGGACAACAATGGAAATAATTAATTATTTTAATATATTCAACTACAGAAATGATAATTTATATAACCTTGGTGAATATTTAGCGCGTGAGCGTTAAGCAAACTCACTAATTTTCACGATTGTTCACAGCGAAAATTATACACGTATTGCATACAACCTTTTATGCAATTTTAGCATATTAAATATTTTTAAAAAACATTAAAATCTGCAAAATGTGATGTTACGACGTAGTAGATATGACGTATTATATTGTATGGTTTCTTAGTACTCCTTTCTATGACGATGCTTTTTTTTTTTTTTTTTTTTTTAAAGTATTCAATTGGAAATGGATGATAATTCCGCAATGTTTTATATTGAAAATATGAATATATAATTCCAGAAGAAATTATAAAGGAAACTGAAGTAGCTAGGGGTTTGTTAATTTCTCAAAAATCGAAAAGTGAATTCATAAAGGAATATGACAAGTTCTGTACATGGAGAAAAGAGAAACGTGTTAATTGAAATAATGAAAACATCTTGTTTGCATATTTTTCAGAACTGGTATATATATATATATATAATATAACGTTTATTGATTATAATATGTGAAGTATTTTAAAATTTAGATTCTTAGATCTGTTTATTTTTTCCAGTCGAAGATTTTTATGCTTTCAATGCACTGGTGTGTGTATTCGGAAATAAAATCAATATAGTAAGGTTAAGGAAGTTTTTTGTTATTATAATAGAAATTACTAATAGTTCATGATTGACACTTTGAAATGAAACAAATTGTAATGTGATTGCTTAATTATTTGCATTTTTAAAGTTTCCAAGATAATGAAAATTAATTTATGATTAATAACGTACATTGTTGTAGTTTAATGAAATGATTTCGTGTTTGAATGTTGGTATGCGTGTTACGGCGACTAATTTAGCTTTTTATTACAGGTACGTTATTTGAAATTGTGTTGTGAAGGCGGTGATAAGTTCATGGAATACTAGTTGCTATAGTCAGATTTATGCACGATTTATAGCGTGTTTTAATATTAGGATTACATAAAAAATAATTATAATACTTTGTCCCAGTTTTTCTGTTTAAATGTTCATCATTTTTAACACAAGTATGACTATCACATAACGTTACCAGAATGTCAAAGAAAGAAAGGAGTGGACTTAGGGTGAGAAAGAAAAAAGTAAATTAAAAAAAAATGCCTTTTATCATTAGGAAAAGACGTAAAATAATACAAATCGGAATCAGATTAAAATTAAACACGTTTTATTAGTTTTTTTCACTACGAAATGTTAAAAGAACACTTTGTATTAGGTCCATTTGCCTTTGTTCTGAAAAAACATCGACGAAAATTCGTTGTATGACAGCTATAGAGTGCCGTTAAAAATGGAAATACGAAAAGTAGCAGAGTAATGTTTAAAAAGAATAAAAATATAATGGAAGGGAAGAATCGTACAGAAAATAGAGATCTATCGTAATAATGAAAGGAATATAATTATATTAAAAGCGAACATTAATAGCAATGCGTGAAATAACAATGGCATGATACCTAACGATATTATTGGTAAAGAAGAAAACAAAATGAATATTAACACGATAAAAATGAAACGAAATAAAGCACAACGTTTAACAGCATAATAATAGCACACATTTCATCTGAAGATTGAAAATACTATTATAGCGGTATACTCCAGTCAATAAAACATAACATTGAGGTAAAATACCTAACCTCACTCCTTTACTTACGTGACCTTTGCTTTACTCGACGCAAGAAATTCTCGTGTTTGTCTACTTCACTCTTTTTCGTTAACAGCCACTAATTATCGAATTTAAATCTGTTTTCTTTCACGTGAGGTTCTAAGCAGTGCGCGTTGTATATCTCTTTAAACTGCTGTACATAAAGGAACGAATCTGTCCATCGCAACATTGTAAAAGCATATTATTCGGCGTTTCCCGCTTTACCCCTCCCCTTTGTTGCTATCGGCTGGATAATTTACCGCCACACTGAAACGCCTGTAAACTCGGCTGTTATTTTTTACGATTTCATCGTCTGTTGTATTATATTCTTTCATAAAATATTAGTTCTTGCAGAAATGCAAACCAAAATAAGTTATATAATAATGAAATGCTTCCCTCAAGCTGTAAGTAACAAAGGGAAATAGAAAGGTGTACAAATAGCAGCATATATTTATTTAATAAGCGGTGGTACTAATTTGAGAATAAAGAGGCTGGTGAAACAATCAAAATAATTTTCGCCGTATTATTTTGTTGACATCTACTGTAACAGGCTATAGTCGCTTTTAAGTTAAATATGCTAACAATGAGCTTGAAGCCAACAAAGTCGGAACATATGATTCGCGCTTTTTGTTTTATTTTTAATTGTATATATTTGTGGCGTTTCAGTTCAAATCTCTCGCTAAGTTACACGAAAAAAATACAAATTTGTGCACGAGTAATAAAAATGAGAGTGTTCAAACGTGTGTGCCCTGAAACAGATTACATTCACTTCACCACCTGTACTTTTCATATCTTAGGTTAAACAGTAGCTTACTGAAGAAAGACCACAAGCACCGATTTAAAAAAAAAAATCTTTGGTCATGCACCTCTAAAATTTAAATCATCGTGCAACACACATACTAGACAGCCCCTTTAGTGCATGCCATATAACACAGTGACCTTGCTGATTACATTGTGAACCTAACGAGTAGGATTTAGAATTTCCAGTTCAAGAGTTTTTTTTTTTTTTTTGTGCCAAAGGGTGTACTTTGAACAAAACGACGTCATTCATCGTGTCTTGTGTTTTTAGGAGCAAATAATGGCCGCTACGAGGTTGAAATTGTGAAAATAATTGCGCAAACTTAACAAATACGACTTCATATTCGATTCTGTTGACAGATTTAAATAATGCATTCGTTGGCGTATTTTCACTTCATATTTGCTCAGAATTTCCAGTATAAATTAATCAACCATACTTTAATTAATGTTTAGTATATCAATATGTATTTATATATTAAAAATCAAAGAACCGTACCTCGTCTTTCTAATACTTTAAACAACTTAAATCAAATGTACTGTCTAATTGCTCAGAAGCCCGAACATTGCGAGGAATGCCAAAGATGCGATGTAAGCCTTGTGTAGGACAAGGAATTTGCTACATTCCAGTTTCCACAGGAACCTTTTGATGCGGTCGCCCGTGCATTTCTCCCCATTAGTTGCATCGGCAGAAGCACGTACCGATTTCTGTTGCAATGCAGAGCGAATGTTTGCAACTGTCTCTTCGACAGATTGGAGATACCCCAAGCTGGCTATGTCACTCGTTAATATGCCACATCAAGCTGTTTTACACCAAACCTAATAAAGTTTTAGTTAAATAAAAAGTGTGCATTTCCATTTGCTTCACTGCATTTACCTAAAGATATCACACGAGTGAATGTTTTAGCGCATTCAATTCCGCTCAAGCGCCAATTTCCACGAGTTTTCAGACTGAAGATTATTCACGTATTGCATATAATGTGATGTTATGACTGGCATATTATATTTAACGGTTTCTTAGTTCTCCATTCTTCAATGTTTTATGCAGTTTTGGCATTGAAATTTTTTTAAAATATATTACAAATTTGAAATTGGACGCTAACTCCGCAAGGTTTGATATTGAAAAGTTGAGGTTTGTTAAAGGCCGTATGTTGGTGGTTCATATTCGAGATACGAAAATTATAAGTCACGCACTGTATATGATGTTGATCCTCTGAATTACATGTAGTTGTTTGAGAAATGCATTTCTTTATGTCCAAAAATTTCTTTTTCTATTATAGAGTTGGTAGGTGTAGTTGTCAATCTGTTGGTTTTAATAGTTAGGGAAAGTTTCCTATAGAGGTTGCTAAGATTTTGGAACTGCCACATGCGTCAAATTACACAGGGCACTGCCTTAGGCGGAGTTCGACAAACACTGGGGCCAGTATTACTGATTATACAGTATTAAGAGACTGGGGGGGGGGTGGAAGTCGGCATCAGTTGCTGAATCTTACATAGAGGAATCAGTTGAAAGTAAAATAGGAATTGCAAGAAAATTAATGAAAAATAAAAAATTAGTAACAGTAGGACTGCGAAATGTTAATGCAGTAGTGGCCCAGGAATAATATTTTCTAATGTAATTGGTTGTACTTTTAATATTTACCAGGCAAAGTAACTGTCATGGATGTAAATTCAATGCAGTAAAAGTTAAGGGAGTTTTCTGTTGCTATATTAGACATTACCAATGGTTCAAGCTTAACGCTTTGAGATGAAAGAAATTGTAATGTGTTTAATAAATTAATTACATTTTCAATGTTTCCAAGGTAATGGAAGTTAATTTTTGGTGATTAGTAACCTACATTTTTGTTATGCTTTTAAAATATTTGTTTAATAAATTATTCTCGTGTTTGGACGTTGGTATGCTTGTTAGGACGACGATTTTAGCTTTTTCTTACAGGTACGTTGTTGGAAATTGTGTAATGAGGGCGGTGATAACTTCATGTAATACTAGTTGCTAGGTAACCTTATCTGGCACCAGAGTCAGAATTAGGCTATTTGTGCATGATTTATAGCGTCATAAAAAGCGTGTTTTAATATTAGGATTGCATAAAGGATAATTTTATATGTTTCGATGAAAGTAAAAAAATAGTTGTAAATGATTGCTATTAAGTGTGAACTTTTTCCAAAGAGACGTGTACATTATTGAAAATATTTTTAGTTTTTCATCTTTTGAGAACATTGCTAACAACTGTCACTTAACCTTTGTTAAAATTGAAAATGTACCATTGCTGATGTTAGTTTACATATACATGTATCTGCACAAGAAAATGCTTTATGTGCTTGTGTTTACCAGAGCTGTTCAATAAAGAATGATCGTAATTTGTTTACAAGCACAATTTCTCGCACTAAAATTTAACTTTACAATATTTTGTTAGCTTAATTCATAATGTACACGTGTTATTAGTTTCATTGTTGTTACTTCCGATTCCCACCTGTGAGAGAGATGTTCAGTTTCACTACAGCATAATGGAGGTGACACGCGACAGACAGTATGCTACTCTGAAATTCTACCGTCTTCTCAACAAATCTTCAGCTGAGGCCTATGTGATGTTACAGGAGGCCTGTGGAGAGTTTGTTGTTCCCTATAGCACGACTCGAAAAATGTTTGATGAGGAAAGGCAATCAATTTCAAGGAAAGTGGACCTGAAATCCAATTTGTGGTCTAACAGAAGAAAACGATAACACTGTGCTGTCATTGCGAGAGAGGATCATCGAATAGCACGTTGGGTTCTAAGGCTGATTCCCTGAACAAAAGAATGTTAGCATGCAGTTGAAGATGCGCAGTTTGTTTCAGCTGATGAAACTTGGCTACATTATTTCGATCCTGAAAGCAGACAACAAAGCCTCTGCTGGGAAAGTTCTGGTAATCTCATTTTTCGATATTCGAGGAATGGTTTATCATCATGTTGTTCCTGCACACACAACCGTAACTTGGCAATACTACAAAGGTGTTCTGAAAACTCTCTAGGGTCATATCACACGCAAAGAGCCACATTTCCATGCTCCAAGCTAGACACTGCACCACGATAATGCATGGCCGTACATCATAAATGTTATTGCTGAATATCTCACAAAAAGCAATGTGAATTGTGTCCTTCAGCCTCCCTATAGTCCAGATTTAGACTCTTGTGACGTTTTACTTTTACCCAAAAGTGAAGCAACACCTTCATGACATGCATTTTGCGGTGGTGAAGGAATTGTCAAGAAATTGTTTTTGTATATCTTTGAAAACTGGCAGAAAACTTGGAACAGGGGACTACTTTGAGAAATATCATCAAAATTATGAGGACAAGTAAAGGTATATTGTAAAAAGAGAGAGAGAATTATTTATTGGATATCTCTCGTATATGTGACTATGTACAATCGTATGCTATGTTTATCTTGTCAATGAGGAGGGTGTCTAAGAACTTGGTGCCTTAATTATCAATTCACGGTGGGGTTGTTTTCTTTAAGTTATTGTTCGGTAAATAAATAAATAAAAAGAAAAAAGACATTTGAATCAAGAGGAAAAGATGGATAAATATAAACTTGGATGATTTTGAGGTTCTATTTCTTCTACAAATTTAACCTTTCTTTTTATTTTTATTAAATTTCTTTCCAATGTCGCATTATATCAGAAGCTTATAAGCATAAAAACATGAAAACTTTATCAACTATTTGAATAGAGTAACAACTAATTTAATGAAAAGTTTTTAAAAATATTAATCAACTATTTTTTTAAATTAAAATGCATAATTTTAAAGTTAAAATACATCATCTTATTTAACAAATTGTAACTTTATTATTATTTATTGCAACTTTCATTTCATCAGTCACATAAAATAATTTAACTATCTTTAAAGTTTCTGAGAAAATTGGTAATGAATTTGCTAAATTAATATTTGCAGGGATAGTGCATTTTGACTCCCCTGAATGACAAAAGAAATTTTCTCGGTTAGAACTATAAACTTCGTTGTACATCTATTAGTGAACTTCTGGTTAATTGTTATTTTTATTTTCTAAATATTTAACCAACCGTGGCCCTTATTTGAACAAAATAACTTTGTAGTATGCAACAATACTACCATAACACAAAAGGTGTAATAAGCATATGCTCCTTTATTATGCTAACCCCTGTTAAGAAAATGTGTCTGATTATGTATTGGTTATTCGTTAATACTAAAACACCTTTTCACAAACACAAAAGTAATGAAACGATCAACATTTGGAGGCTAAACTGGTATATTTAGGCTTACTAGCATTTAACACATTGCCTTGATAAATGTGCACATTTGCCAGTAAATGCGAACAATTTATGGCAAAAGTGCGAAGTGAGGCTTTCTTGGCGAATGTTTTATACGTTCTCAGGCCAGCAGCCGAGTTACGTTATAGATACCTCCAAGCTGTCGATGACATCATCTTCAGTTACCTAAACCAATTCTGTGGTTCGAATCCATGTAAAATTAATCTGTATATAGCTGGTGATTAAACTATAAATAGTTCTCGTAGCATTATGAGTCATCTCTTAAGGAAAAAAGTAGAGAAGCCTCGGGATGTCTCCGAATCAGATGAGAAAGATTCGTTATTCGTGTTTGAAGTAGGACGCGGTAGCTCTATTGGTAGTGTGTCGAATTCCGGCCGTAACCCGAATTTTTCAAATCGGATTCTTTAATTTAATATTAGAGCGTTTAGCAAGAGCATAGAATAACTCATATGGTGCAGTAGTTGTCAATATAAACATTTTAATCTTAAAATATAGGCACGTATTGGCTATTTAGGCGAGAGTGCGCATGTATCGCAATGAAATTCTCTAATTTGCGCAAACATTTAAATATAATTTAACTTTGTATCACTTAACTACTCCAGTTGTATCAGCAACTGCGGGTGCATGTTCTACCTGGTGCGTGTATTTGTCATGTCTTTTAAAGCTACCCACATGAGGTTAGTTGGCGTTCCGGTAGGGGGAATTTCATTGTTACAATAACCCTGTCATGAATTGCTGCTAATGAAACACGAGCTCTGTTCTGTTGCTACATATTGTTCAGGGAAAAAAGACAAAATTACGTTCTCGGTCCCCTAGCTCAACGAAAAAGAGACACAAAATCATTCACATGACTCTCTGCATTAAAAAAAAATGGAACATCCATTCTCTCGACACTGTATGCTGATAAACTAACTTTCACTTCATGAATAAGATTGGATTTCTAAGCCCAGTGTCATCCATTTTGTGAATTTACATAGAAAATCAAACCAAACCTCGTCCGAGGGTGTTCATTATCGTGCGTATTGTACTTTGTAGCGGTGTGGCCAACTATGGAAACATGGAAACCGCTGCCAAAACACGCTAAATTCAGCTGCAAGACTTTACGAGTGGTTTGGTAAATACGAGGGGCGTTCTAAAAGGGCTCGGTCTGACCCAAAAACAGAACATTTAAGAGAAATGTTTTTTCCCCAACATAGTCACCGTTTAAATCAATATATTTAGTCCAACGGCTTTACAACATTTAAATATCCGCAGTAAAAAAAGATTGCAGCCAAATTCTGCGAATATGGCGGATGTGGAAACACTTGACGGTGAAGATCATATTGCAGCAACAATCCCAGACGTGTGTGAAGACGCATTATCGTGTTGACAGAAAACTTTCTTTTACGCAAGGTGTGTACGTTTAGCCTGGACAGCATCCTTCAGTTGGTCCAGTAGTGAAGCGTAATACCCCCCGATGATGGTTCTGTTCTTCTGGAGGTAGTGTACGAGCACCACACCATGAGAATAACAGAAAACCGTCTTGACTTTTCCTGCAGATGAACTGTTTTTGCTTTCTTTGGTGCACTTTCCCCTGTTGCCACCCTCTGTTTGAACTACCCCTTCGTCTCTGGTGGTAATGATGACCATGTTTCATCTACAGTTATGAAACATCGGAGAAACTCACTGGAATTAATTTAAATAAATCTAATCACTCTTGCGAAATGTTCATTCGAATGCTTTTTGGTCTATTGTTAACAAACATGGCACACATCGAACGGAAAGCTTCCTCTACACAAAACTTCATGTAGTGGAAACGGCCTATGGAAGTCTTTGCACTACCAACTAGCTGGTACCTTCAATCGGCGATCATTGAGTGACCATGCTGAAATTCGCCAGTCTACTTTTAACCGTCGAAAACGAAGGTGAAGAATCCTTTAATGTGGAATCTAATTCCTTTTGTGCTTCCGTTGGGTTTAATCCCTTCAAAACGAAGTATTTTACCACTGCTCGTATTTCAGTTTTACCCATTTTATAGACATTGTTAACATTAGTTTGTTTACCGATAGTCACAAACAATTGACTACACTTAGGCTGAAACTTTACAGCAAGCTATCTAAAGGGTGATATATAACAACTGTCATAGTAATTTGGCCCTCTTCACCACATCTCTGAGTCAGACCGCAAACTTTTAGAACAGTCCTCGTAACTTGTTTCGCATGCTAATAGAGGGCAATCATTATTGCTGAAGCTTATTAACACGAAAAAGAGATTCCAACGTGCTAAATAACATCGACATGCGCCCTTGCTGATTATTCAAAGTATTTTTCGCAGATTAATCCAAATATTAGAACTTTGGTAGCAAGGGAAAAATATTTGTCCTCTGATAGGCTAGCAACTCCATAGAATTGTTATGGAACATAGTGGATAGAGATATCAGTAAGTGATTTTAAAAGTATAATCAACATGTGTGGGAGGGCATAAAATCAAAATACCTACAAGCAATATGAGGAATATTTGACAACGTATTTACTCATCCTTATAATTTTGATGATCTTTCTCAAAGTAATCCTCATTGTACTTCGCCCCGCAGCCTTCACCTCTGTTTCTGATGTTGGAAGAGCCCCCCATGGAGGTTTTTCTTCAATTGGGGGAAAAAGGAAAAGATAACAGGTACAACATCTCAACATATGATCTCACGATTTTTGTGGGATATTCAGTAGCAACATTTACGACATGCTGCCATGTATTATCAAAATGCAGCATCCAACTTGTTACACGGAAATGTGGTGTGTGATAGGGCCTTGCACAGTTTTCAGGACAACTGTAATATTTCCCAGAACATTGCTCTTTTCCCTTAGGTTTGCCAAGTTTCATGAGCAGTGATTATCTTTGAAAGAAACTCTGCATCTTTCTGTAACATCATCTTCAACTGCATGAAAACCGACACGTGAAAGTTCTTTTGTTCGCGAACCAGCAGTCTTGTAACCTAACGTGCGCAAACACGTCTCACATGCAACCTTTTAGTTACCAACGTGTGGACGTCACAATTTGTCAGAATTTCTGAAAGTGTTCTGAATGTTATTCGACGATCCTCTGTCACAATGCCAGTAGGTGTTAATGTTTTCCTCTGTTAAAACACAAACTGGATTGCCGGGCCTACCTTACTTTGAGATTGATTGCTTTCCTCTGAACGTTTTCAATCGTTTTCGAGCTGTGCTATAGGAAAGAACAAACTCTCCATATGCCTCAGCTGAAGATTTGTGGAGACAAAGCAGCGTATTGTTCGTCGCTTCTCGCCCCATTTTGCTGTAGGCGAAACTGAATATGTCGCAGCTTGCACACCTCTCTCAGACTGGAACCGGAAGTGACAATAATGAAACTTATATATTATATATTAAGCCAACAAAATATTGTAAAGCTAAATATTATTGTGTGAAATTATGTCTGTAAAGAATAATATTCGTCGTTTATTGACCAGCCCTCATAAATCTTCATCTCCCATTTAAGGTTTACAGGATCCCCTCATTGGGGTCACATGCATATTTTAACAGCAAGATTTAAGACCGCTGCATGTTTTGAAATATTTAGAAAATTTTAGGCAGTTTTTCGGTAAGGCATTTAAATTATGTACTAGTTAAATTTTTAAAAATACTCCAGAATTAAAGCAGAACTGGATGTATGAATACTAAAGCCACGATGTTTGCATGCTTTTAACCCAAAGAGTTTCTGAGAAAATTTAGTTTAACAAATCAGTATTTGCGAGAGTCAGTAGATAAGTATTCAGATAACAAAGAATGAATGCTCATAGAAACGTTTTGTTTATCCCAGTTTCTCAAAGTAAACCCCCTGGTATTGTATGCAGCGTTCCATACTCTAGAACCACTTCTAGAAGCATCCACGCCACTCAGTTTCCGGCATTGTAGATAACTCCTCGTATACTGCAACCGCTTCTTCGGGGCTAGAAAATCGGCTACCTTGAAATCGGTTCTTCACACTAGGAACAGGAAAGAATCGCATGATGCCAGGTCGGGACTACAGGATCGATGAGTTTTGCCTCAGTTCCTTGCAGAAACTTCATTGTTAGCGGTGTGAGCTGATGCATTGGCATGGTGGGGAAAAAAAAAAAAAAAAAAAAAAAAGCCCCTAAGCCCTGTCTTTGAACGTCGTTCATGAAAACACCGTCGGAAGGCAAACTTCTGTGTACCAATTTGCAGTAACAGTTCTCTGATTTTTAAGCACAATGGTTGCCATGTAACTACTTGTGGAAAAGAAAGAGGCAATCATTTTCTTTCCCACACTCCTTGATCTCTTGACTCTGACGGGTGGTTCAGCCGTCAGAGAAAACCCAAGTGGAGGACTGGCGTTTTGTTTCTGGGTCAAACTGATATATTCATGTTTTCGTCACCCGTAAAAATATCGAAATTACAGCGAAAAGTTCTAAAGTTAAAGTTAAATCTCATATTCATTGAACTAAATATGGAATTGCTGATAAGAGATTAGTAATTACAGTTGTTCCTCAAAAAGATACTCCTTAGCACCACTCCACTCTGTGCAGCTTCTCTGTTTCACACAAATTATGCTGCATCCATCTTGAAGACTTTTTTTTTTCTTCTCAGTCACTACTGTTGTTAGTGTGCCACTCTTCTCTTCGTCTTTAAGAGATTGCCGCTCCGTCTTTAATTCTCCAAACCAGCTGAGCACATTAGCACATGGAGAAAAGTCTCCTCACACGTTCAAGCAACTGCGTTTCATTTAAGTCACATTTGAAACCGCACAAGTTCATCGCACGAAAATGCTCTCTCTGAATTTCCATTGCACTTACAAGAACGTTCACACTTTCCAGGCTTAAAACATAAAATGCATGAAAATGAATAACACGGCAGAACTCTGCCTGCTACCATGGCAACCTAATGACTCAACAATTCCGACCTAGCAACAATGCTTTATATAGGGGTGGCCAATGTTCCGTGTCTCAATACTTATCTTGTGACCCTCGTAAAGCATTTTTAAGTGTTGATTTGAATTAATGTGCTGTTATTTTTAATATTTTGTTTAGCAGTTTGGAAAATAAATGTAAAAGTGTTTAATGATATTGGCATTAAACATATTCAAAAGAAATTGAAAGCAATTTGTACGCTAGAGAGCATAAGAAATGGCTTAGTGCAGAACCGAACCCAGCTTCTATATTGAAAGTGTAGTAATGTTGCCTCTACTGGCTGAACTTTTAACCTTTTCTCTTCAACTTCGTGAATCCTTTGCCATAGAGCAAATGTCCCGTTTTATGTGTCGTCATAAACTCCCCCAATGACCTCTCCCACCATTACGTCAAAAGACTGAACGTTTATCGGATTGTATTTTTTTTTTAAACTCTTTTGTCTAGACTGGTTTCTCAGGGATACTGAGGCAAATATGTACTGTTTATTCTGAATATGCAATATTAAACAATAAATATTACAATTTTAAGGAATATTTATACAAATTGAATTGTGTATTTTTTTATATTTACAGATCAACGACACGCTGAAATTTCTAGTAACGCTGGAAGACGAAGTGAATGATGGATTGAACAACAATCTTGTAGAAATACCCGTGACTGTTATTATATTGGACGAAAATGACAACGCTCCTGTTTTCAAAGGCGTAAGTTGAATATTTAAACACACGAGTAATACACAATGTTTTTATGTCAAAACTCCCCAATCAGAATAACCATTTAGTTAAAATAAATTTCATTTAAACAAAAAATGTGTCAATTTACATATCAATAGGGGGATGTATAACCAATGTTGATTGTATTTTAGATATTACCCCCTCCCCCAGCCCTTGACACCTACAATTTATCCCCTTACTTTATGATACTTAAATGTTAATAGGATTTGCGAACTGAACAACGACGATAACATTCATTAATTCGTGTGCAAGTGGTTTGTTGATTATCTGAATATTAAAATATAAACCAAACGTTTGCATAAAATCACACATAAATACTGTCACATTTCATAACGTCGGTCCTGGTGTTCTAAGGCAATCATACTTGCTTCGTAAACCCAAGATCGCGGGTTCAATCCCGGCCAGGGTAGATGGATTTTTTTTTTTTGGCGTAAAAATCTTAAATATGGCTTTGGAAGGGAGCTAAAGCCATGGGTCCTGTGTCGTAGATTTACGGCATGTAAAAGAAGCTCAAGCCTAAAAGAAGAGGCCTCTGAGCAAAATTTTTCGCCCGCTTCACGCCCTGAATAGAATGAGACACTAATGACCTGAGATATTAAAGAGCGTCCGTAAATAAACCAAATCAACATATGATAACAATAAAGCGATGGGCTGGGTCTTGATATTGACCGTTATATACGGAGCTAGTAAATAAAGATTGAGAATTTTTTTTGTTATTATTTTCCTCATCACACAGTGAAGATGTGGTGGCGAAGCAAATTTTCTTGGGAAGAACAGATCTTACATGATTGGAGGTGAAGTTTGGAAGCGCATACGTGCATGCGTCTTACCACAATAGTGCTTGCCAGTCGACTGCGTATAATAGAGTGCGCTGTGCTTCCGTCTGCAGAAATCCGATATGGAAGCGTACATGATATTACAGAAAGCATATCGCGAAAATGTTCTGCCACAATTAGCAGTTCAATGGTTCAGAGAGTTTAAGGAGGTCCTTGTTTCAATGAACAAAAGGGCGGTCCAAGTGCTTCAATCACTGCAATGAACGAGACCATGATTAACACACTGCCTTCATTGTTCCGGAAGATCGCTTAATAACAGTGGATAGACTTGGCAGGCATGTTATAGATTCCACGTAGTTTGCGTTCTCTGCAAAATTGTTTACACGTGAGGCACTTCTGTGCGAGATAGGCGCCGAGATTGTTGACGTCTGAACAGAAGACGGTGCGAGTGGACTTGTGTCGGGAGCTTCAGCGTCTGATAGCGGAGCTGACCAGGTATACCTGAATTCCATCATTACATGTGATGAGACTTGACTTCATCATACAATCCCGAAACCAAACAGGGGAACTGAGTTTGGAAATTATCTGATTTTGCAGCATCAAAGAAGGTCAAGACAGGAAAGGTTGTGGTGATTTTTTCCTTCGACTGTTGTAGAGTTTATCAACATGAAGTCTCCCGCAAATAACGGGGAGTATTACAAGACTGTTTTGAGCGTTCCGGTCGAGCACATCCGACGAAAACACCCTGAGCTACATCCATCTGGTTGACGCCTTCACCATACCCACGTGCTCAACATTTGATTAGAAAATAAAAACATAGAATTGTGTCCTGCCCTCCATACAGCCCGGACCCAGCTCCATGTGACTTTTTTCTGTTCCCTCATCTTAAAAAAACGAACTGTAGGACTGAAGAAGACGAGGGTGGTTCTGAAGACTATGTCAAATAACTGTTCCAGCATGTCCTCCAGGACTGATAGACACGTTGAACCAAGTGCATACAACTCAATGAGGACTACTTCGAAAAAGATCATACGACCCTGCCTAGTGTACTTTGTTAGAAAAAAAAAACACATTCTCATTCTTTATTGTCTAGTTCTCGTATATTTAAAAGTTTATTGTGAACCAAAATAATATCGAGTCATATCAGCCCAAACAGAACAGAAGAGTTAAATAATCGACACAGATACAAACACACCAGACTGTGGACATGTCAGGAAACCGCTTAATTAAAGAAACAGCTGGTGTCCAAGCGGAAATCGAACCAGAACCCTAAGCACATCAGGAAGTTGCTCTGCCGACTGAGTTGCGAGGCCAGTCCATTGGGTTTGATGTGTTTTATTTTCTGTCCAGGAAATAGAAAGTTTAATAAGAACACTGATGTTTCAGATACCATACGAAATTGAAGTTCCAGAGGATACCTTTGTTGGAACGACAATATTTCAGAAAATACACATAGAAGACCCAGATACACTTGGTGACAACATAGAGGTTTCTTGTGTCGACAGACCACAGGTAAGAGAATTCCTTAAAAATGCTTTACTGAATATTGTGATTCCAAGAAAATCGTAGAGATTCAGCTTTTCTGTGTATACACCACTTGAACAGCATTTTTGTGAGGCTTGTTTGACAAGTCACTGGACTAACAGGCGTTTTTTTTTTCGGGGTGAGGCAAATACAAAGTATCAAAAAGGGGGCTAAAGAAGTGTTTTGAACATGAATAAATCATTGGAATAGCTGTATTTCAGCGGAGAGAAATGATTTGAAAGGTTGTAAGGAAATTTAAATTAAATGCAGTCATTTTGCATTAGCTATAAAATTAATTCGGTTATTTTTTGATACACGCTCGTATAGGGAACAATATCTTTAAGAATCAGAACTACAACTTGGATACTGCGAAAAAGAAATTATTATTATTATTATTATTATTATTATTATTAATGGTTTATTATCGCCCAGTTTCCAGATGCCTGCTCGAAGTTTGATGTTGTTACGTTCAACTCCAGTGTGCGGTCTTATTATGGGGCATTGGTTCTACGAGAATCACTTGATTATGCAGTGAGACCATTCTACCAACTTCTTCTGAATGCAAGTGTAAGTTAATAATGATAATTCTCTCTTTTAAAGAGTTTTAGCAATGCTCGGCTTATTTTGTACGCCTGTGAAGTCAGTTGTAGAAGTTGCCTGGTTGAGATTTTGAACTGCAGAATAACAGAATGTTTTGTGATTCTTGTTTCTTCATTTCATGTAGCTTCATAATCACCAAAATCTCCATCGAGATGTGTAGAAAATGAGATAATTGAATTGGTATAGAATGACAGCTAGTAAGTTCATGGATCAAACATTTACAATGGGTGATTTTTCCTTCGCGGGGACGTTCAACGTGCAATGGTCGGTCAGTCGGTTCAAGCTGCTACCGCGGAGAACGGGAGTCAAGAGTCCGCAGCTATGATTGTCGTGTTAAGTTGTTACTAATACTTTAACACTTAAAAGATTTATTCACTCATCATTATCAAGCAAGAAGAAACCGAACTTTTCCATACCTTTGTGGCATAGGCTTGTGAAATTAACCTAACCATTACCCTCTGCGTTTCCTCTGAGAAATGGAAGAAATGTTTTCATATATATTTTAATAGTTTCTTTTATCACACAATTAAAGTACTTAAGCTTACCTTTCTTGGTTACAAGCAACAACACGATGTTTTTTCAAGGTATCAACTGTCATAGTCAGCTGCTTTTCAGAGAGACAATTTTTCATCGTGAAAAAGGAACATTCTACTTCCACTGACGTGATTGGAGCATATTTAAAACAAACTATTTCGGAAGGACTCATATCAGTAACAGCTGAGCATTCATTTTTAGGACATGTGGAAATGTTGATGAAGACAAAGTAAAGTAGTTTTGAATAGTGCTGGCGAATGAGCAAAAGATAACCGGTAGTTTATGGTCGAGTTCATTTCCTGTTTATGCATTTATAGGGGAATCAGATTAGTATCTCCCTTACTTCCGTACTGAACACATTGTAGGAACGGTTTATTGCACAGCTGTACCGCTCTCATCTTTCTCGCTTCCAATTGTTTGTTACATTTATGCAGCGGAGAAGTTACCCCCACCACAAATTTCCTAGAATTGTCTAGTGAAGATCGACACAAGGTCATTCGCCAGGACTATTCAAAACTACAGTACTTCCTCCATCCTATTTCCTGGTATTCATATTGGTAACCATGCGTTCCTTTCAGTAATGAAGATTCTGATATTTAAAGAAACTTAAGTGAATGGGTTAAGGAGAAAGTTTTTGACTGCTTGAAAAGGAATAAATGTATAACAAAATTCTCAATAAATATTTTTGTGAGTTGAACATGCAATTCAATTGTTATAACGTTTTCCACTTCGATATATTGAAATTCTTTAATTCTTTGTGTGCTTTTTAAAAGGCGCAACTAATTACAGAAAATATCCATAATGATCCATAGGAGGCAAAAAAAAAAGTTTTTTTTAACCTTAACAGAAGCCAAAATAGGTAAAATAAAAACTGCCTTTACCGACCCCAAATGTACAGAAACATTTTCTTTTCATTCTGACTCCTGTGTCTGCCTATTTTAACCAAAATAAATATCTGAACTTCCGTGCTCTGGTAATCGCTGTTAATCAAACTTGGCTACATTATTTCTATCCTGAGAGCAAACGGAAAGCTCTGTGTTGAAATATTCGTCTGCTTCTGCTGGGAGTTGTGGTTATTTCATTTTTTGATATTCAAGAAATGTTTTACCAGCATGTCGTACCTGCACATGCAACTCAAAACTACAGATATGTCCTGAAAAATATGCAGACCATTTCATACGCAAAAGGGTACATTTCCATAGAACAAGATGGATGCTTCACCACGACAATGCAAGACCGCACATCGCAAACATTATTGCTGTATATCTGTGTACCTCACTTCTTTAATTTTCTTTGCCCAGTATGCTTTGAAGTGGTTTTTTTAATGTGGATGTTGATGTTGTTGTTGGATGTACCCGAGTGTCCCACTTCATACCCCGAGTCGTTCAGGGGCCCGAAGTCGCCTTTCGTGTCTTAGTGGTCACAGGAGAAAGGAGATGAAGGAGGTTGTTCAAATCACGCAACCTTACTTCATTGAACGCATTAAGATGTTTAATCAAACTACACTTTTTAATCGACCACCTAGGTCGTAATCTCTATGACTTTAATGACGCAAGCTACATATGCTGCTTGAATTTGCATCTGTGTGCGTATTGTCTACTGTCTCTGGTAAAACGATGTTGGTAATTACAGCGTCTACTTCTTCTGTGACTCCCATCTGGTAAAAAGATGTTGGTAATCAATACGTGCTGTTGCAAAGTTGTTTCCCCTTATATACGAAATTCAAAACGTCGCCATGTGGTCATATGAGCTCACAGAGGTCGCAGCATAATGCCCATGGATTCCTGAGCCTTTAAAATATTTAAATACTATTGACGAGCTCATGAGCTCCCAAACGCGCTTACTTTAAATCCATCGCCTTTTTGATTCCTTATTGGGGGAGCTCATGACCATATGATGTAATGACATCATCGCCGACACCTGTACTCCTTCTACCTTATAACGAATTTGAAGCATCTCCAGCAACTAAGATACAAAGAACCTATGCATACAATTATCTTTTGTCACAACAGAGAGACCCATTGCTCTAGCTATCATTAGTAGAACAGGGCACAAAATATTACAACAGGCAACCTTTTTCCTATTGTCATAGAGTTATACTTCCAGGTAGCCATGCATATATTTGATACATGAAACGTTCCTGTTTGTTACTACAGGCTATATAATATTTAATAATTATTACTATTTAAATTATATAAATGCATTCACTCTTGTGCACGCGTAGGTGTGAGGACCTGTCACAGCTTGATACCACTTATTTATCAGATGTTGGTAGCATAACGCTACAAATGCATTTTAACGCTATGCATTTTTGTTAATAGTGTAACAATGCCTGTAATATTATTATTATTATTATTATTATTATTATTATTATTATTATTATTATTATTATCATCATCATCATCATCATCATCTTTGTGGGTGCGGGTAAATCTCGGGGTTTTACTTACTTTAACCTATTATTTGAAATTAGGAAGATATTGTCTTTAGTGTTTAAATGTTTTAATTATTTTTATTTTATTGGCTTTGAGTTATTATTATTATTATTATTATTATTATAGTATATAGAACGCTGTTTATTCGTACGTTAATTGAAATCATAATTTTTGTGTCGTTTGCAGAAATTAAGTTATAGTTCTCTAAAATTGTTACGGCCAAAATGTAGCAGCTGTAACCTCGCTTACCCTCCAATGTAAAAGTTACTCAACGTTAAATTTGAATCGCAATGAAATGACTAACCACATAAATAACTTTAGAGAATTACTACCGTTCAAGTGCAAAAATATATTTATTTGTTGCAGGATGGGGAACACGAGAGCAGTAGTGGAGTAGAAATTAAAGTACAGGATGTGCAGAATTCACCGCCAGTGTTTGAGGGATCGTTAACAGGTGTGGTTAAAGAAGATGCGGAAATTGGTACACCTGTGATGACAGTTAGAGCCCACGATGGGGACAAGGAACATCCCAGAAAAATTGTTTATGAGCTTGTGGCAAGTAAGTATAGGTGAAAAATAATGTTATTGTGGTGAGAGAGGGTTGAGAGAGAGAGAGAGCATTCACGCGATAAGGTGAAACGAAAAGAATTCTGAAGGATCTTCTGTAGTGCCTTCGTGTGCGAGGTTGAATGAACCGTTTTGCACCCCAAGTGCTTTCTGTCAGCACTTGGCAGACAAACCACGTTCATCTTTAGTGCATTCAAATCGTATCTCGCAGACGGACAAGGGTACAAGTTTGCAACTTAGGTGACGAAGCATCATCAGATCAGTTTTTCGAAGGTAGGGTGACCGACGGTGATGGTTTTACAGCATCCTCTAATTTGATTATTTACGCTTTTGTGAATAACTGAATACAAGTTGTACGTCACAAAACAGAGGCACCCAGAGCGTGTCATGTCTTCGTGCATCTGGAACTGTTATACTTTGAGAACATTCATAGAAAGAAACGGGCGTTATAAAGAAAAGTGAGTGATGGTTGGAGCACATGTACAAAATTGTTTAATAGAGCTAAAACAGCAAGATAGTGCTTAAAATTAGAAAATAAATATGATAGTACATTGTATAAAGGAAAGGGTACTTTAAATAATCCAAGAGAGGAATTAGTTTGTAATCAATTTTATGTATAATTTACACAGGCATGTTGGCTCTTAGATTACGTATTTGGATAGGATTCTGAAAAGGTAGAAAGGCTGTTTATAACACAATGATAATTCGAACTATAGTAAACAAGTACCTATGAAGCAAAAGAGTAGAGTGTATATGTTCTTAGGGGATTTTTTTTGGGGGGGGGGAATTTGATACAATGAGAACATATGTACCAGGGTAGATCCATAAGTTTCCGGCCTCGCCGATAAGGATTATCGCCTTCACAACTATCTGGTGTCATACCTTATCTGTTAAGTAGATAATTGCAGCTGTAAATTTCACTGCACTATGTACAGTTATTCGATATAGTTGCATAAAGAAGGCTATGTGTATAAGATTGTGACATGTTCAAAATGGAGTATCAAGCTGTTGTTAAGTTCTTCACAAAAGAAGTTACTCGAAATGAAATTAAACAGCGATTGGACGGTGTATATGGGGAAGCATCCCCTCTCATATTCTACAATAAAAGAATGGGCCAAACTTTTTCGAATGGGTCGAGAAAGCATTGAAGACGAAGAGCCTGCAGGTCGGCCCTTGGAGTGCTCACTCCTGAAAACACCACTTTTGTAGAAGGAGAAATTATGGAAGATCAACGGCTCAAAGTTATAAAAATAGCAGCAAGGTTGGACCTTTCTAAAACAACAGTCCTTTGAATTATTCATGAACAGTTAAACATGAATAAGGTTAGTGCAAGATGGGTGCCTAGACTTCTTTCCTCAGTCCAAAAGCAGCAACCCGTCATCTGTTGTTAGGCATTTTTGGAGCTCTGTCGTGGCTGCAAGAAAGAAGTTCTGCAAACCATTGTTACAGGAGATGAAATTATCTCCTCTACTATGATCCCTTGTCCAAAAGAGATTCAATGGAGTGCGTAAACCTGGCGAAGCACCGCCTCTAAAGGCCAAGGTCACTCAGTCAACCAAGAAGATCATAGTCACAATCTTTTGGCACTGTGAAGGAATACTCTTCATTGACTTCAAGGGGAGAAGCACCACAGTAAATGGAGAGTACTGTGCTGACCTACTGCACAGACTACATGCTTACATCAAAGAGAAAAGGCGAGGAAAGCTGAGCGGTGGTGTGCGCCTTCTTCACGACAACGCGTCTGTACACACAGCTCTTGTTACAAAGGAAACTGTGAAGAAATGTGACTTCAAGGAGATCGACCATCCACCCTACGTCTCAGATCTAGCTCCCAGTGGCTATTTCTTCTATAAAAATGATGGGGAACTATTTAAGTAAAGTTAGAGAAAAATGGATAAGAATGACAAAGAGGATGATGAAATAAATTCAATTCATTACAAACAATATATAATAGTTACATCAAACCTTTACTATCATTCACACAATGTTATAGGCTGAGTTTAAAAAACTATTTTCTTATTATTTTTGACACACGTTTTGACGGTTATCTTAAACCTTATTAATGAAATGTTTTAACTATCTGCCATCATTTTCTGAAAGATGTTTATGTTGCAGATCATCTGGACTACTTTCTTTTGGATCCTAAGACCGGCGAACTTCGAACTGCAAAACCTTTGGACAAAGAAGCTCTGGATGATTCAACTGGAGTCATTAACATTACTGTCAGGGTGAGTGAGAAAATTATTTTGAGCTTTGTTTCTAAATTCCGCAAAATCCTTCACTTAACCGACAATTATTTGTTCCAGGCACGTGAAGTTGTGCATGGGGTCCCAGGAAATGACCCCCTAACTGTAACCACAAAGAAGGGAACAGTTACAATCAAAGATGTGAATGATGAACCCCCACAGTTCAACAACAGAGAGTACAGCATAGCCATACCAGAAAATGTCCCTGATGGAACTCCATTACCTCATCTGGATATGACAGTTCATGACCCAGATATAGTAAGTCCGATCAGATATAAAATTATGCACATTCAGAGCTAAAGTAACTAATAAGAGGGTAAGTCATTAAGTAAATTACAAATGATATATAACTTAAGCAAATAAGAGTCTGATTTCAAAAATTCTCTAATTTCCCAACATAATTTCTCTGTACATTGAGGCATTTATGCCATTGTTTCAAAAACCCCTGAAATCCAGCACATAAAATTCTTTGGGCTGCTGTCGAAACCATAAGTACCACTCATATTATTTTTGCAATTTCTGCATGCAGGTTGCAAATTTACTAAAACAAGTGTGAATCCTGAATAGAGAGCGTTGCTGTGCCGGTCTCTTTTAGCTACCATCCCTAATCACTTAAGTTACGACCCTAATTTTCCCTCACGGTCCGCAGACTTGTCTTTGCCGGGCTGTAGTGACTATTCCCGGATATGCTGGTGCAGTTTCTTCCAACTGGGGCCACAGTGAACGTCCAAACCTACGCAACAACACTGGCAAAGTTGGAGACAAACGCCGTATAGTGGAATTAAAATATCAACCGACTTTGGACAATTCGTGGCGTGGAGAGTTTCCATGGAAACATCCCCTTCCTCTTCCCTTTTCTTTCGTTTAGAAAGAACAAGACTGCATTGAATATATCAAGGTGCACTGTAATAGAAAAAGATAAGAAAAGAAATTAAAGGAGCTTGGTGAGCGAGAAGAGGAGATGGGAGGAGAAGGAGAAGAATAGGGCCATCTTTTCAAAGACTGTAAACCCCGTGAAAAACTCGATTTTATAAAAATAGGGTTATCAACCTGGATTTCTCCCAATATGATGCAATTCGGCCGCATATTTACGCCTACTATGAAAGAAAGTGGTACCCTACACTGAAGAAACTCGGCAGTAATCTTAAAGAAGCCAGTCTCTTAAATGATAGCGAGTACTCCCTTCAAACCGTCTTATTGAACTTGATTTGGGGATAAAAGGAAATGCAATGGTAATCCTTTTTTTTTAATAGTGTTTAACGCCCGTTTAGATGAAATGAAATATTGGGGAAGGGTTTATTTTCATCTTTAAAGGAAGGAAGCGTTCCAAGCTTAAGTTTTAGGATATCTCCCCGGCATTTACCATTTATAAGGATTGAGGAAAACCGGGAAAAAACCTCAATCAGGGAGGACAGTCATGGTGAGAATCGAACTGCAGACCTCCCGCTCACGAGTCCGCCTCGGCCACCCGTGGAGGTATCGTGGAGTTTGAAGACTACGTAAATAAGGCCAAGAACGTACTTGAACCCCAAACACTTAATCGAGATCCCCCCTCGCGGATTCTGCGGCAAACTAACCTACAGTAAACAACCTTCCACACCTCCAAAGAACCAGCCCAACATCAAGAGAACAGAAGCGGAGTTGTTGGTTCTTAAGACGACGTTAGAAACTGTTTTCACGGGACAGACAAACAAGTTGGGGCAATGGGAATTACTTCGAAAAACATCATGTCAGTCTTCCCTACTTAGTGTAGTTCTTAAATAAAAAAAATCCAACAGAACAGAAAATGTTAGAAATAACTCGAGAAAACACGTTCAAAGAATTAAAACAGACCATACACTACACATTGTATTGGATTATCACTCGAAAGGTGAAAGGAATGTGGGTAGACAAAAAAGCGATTGATTCGTGAGTGTTGATGATGATGGTGTTATACTATGTGTCCGATAGAATTACTACCAATAAAAATATCTCCTCGCTTAGTTAAGTTAGAAACATGATTTCCTTCTTATCTTGTGTAGAAACTCTCTAAGTTTTGTAACAATGAAAATTATGACTCTGGTGATCCTGCACCTGTCATGATAACATGATAACGTAGAGTTTTGTGAAATGGCATAATCAGCTGTTAGAAACAGGTTTGATTTTAAGAAAAAAGGGAAGCGGGAGAGAAAAAAAACCGTGCCTGTCAATAAGAAATGTGAATATCCTTTACATTTTATGTTAGAAAAAATTGCCATATTTCAATATACCATCTCATCACAAGTCAAAGCACATCACACGTTAACTTTATGGCTATCACGTTCCTTTTTTCCATTACATCTGGGCTTTCTTTTCCCCACGTTCTACAGTTATGTCGGTGCAGCACCTTACACAGTATCATCTGGAAATGCGACCTGATTGAGGAATTCATTGTCGTCATCAGTATGAGATAACATTGAATTGGCCAATTGGGCCCTTCTGGGTTATCATTTGATTGCAACTTCTGCACAATTTGGATTTTGTATGTTCTAAGTCGCCATCTTTTTATGGACTATATCGTGATTTGGATTACTCAGATCTGAACTGATTTCTGCGGGCTGGTTTCCAACTTTGACACGATTTTTTGTCGCTTTCTTTCCTTCTTAACACAGAACCCGCTTCTAGCAGCTGATTATGTCATCTCACAATGGCATAGTGCTCTGGAGCATTTACACCACATTCCTGCCAAAATCATCTTTGTATTACAATTGGGAACTTCAATTCCGCAACCAAAAGCATTTTACTTTCTGGTGAACTGTGAATTCCGCCATTTTAATTCTAGGTGTTGTCATACCACGCGCAGGCTCACAGCGTCATTATTTTCAACGTTACAAAACTTGGAGAGTTTCTACACAGATAAGACGAAAATCATATTTCTAACTTAACTTAGCGAGGAGATGTACTACCGGACACACTATATTTGTGTATCTTGAAAAGTTTGTGTTCAATGTATATTGTTTTCAGCACTAAATAATAACCTATTATGATTTTCAAAGCTTGATGTTCGACACAAAGAGGATTTTAATTTATATATTTATGTACAGTGTTTCCAAACCTACTATGATTGATATACGTTATTCTGAAACACAAACAATGGAGTAAATATCACGAGCATCTGAATGAGCCGTCACATTGCCAACCCCTTTCCTGTGAAAATCCGTGGATGAGTTCTGAAAAGTCTGTATATCGAGTGTAAAAATCGGTAGATTTTATGTAACATATCGTAAAAATTCTTAACTGTGGTTTAAGGGAGTGGAGATAGGGACAGAAGATGTTCATTGATTGGTTTATTTACGGACGCTCTTTAACATCTCAGGTCATCAGCGTCCCATTCAATTCAGAGCCTGAAACGGCCGACAAATTTTACTCAGAGGCCTCTTCTTTCAGGCTTGAGGTTCTTTTTCGTGCTGTAAACGTACGACACGGGACCTACGGCTTTACTTCCCTTCCGAAGGATGCCATACTTAGGATTTTTACGCCCGAAAAAATCCATCGATCTCGGCCAGGTTTGAATCCGCGTTCTTGGATTCAGAAGGCAAGTATGGTTACCACTACACCATCAGGACAGAAAATGAGGCATATAAAAATATAGTTAACATTATATATATATATATATATATATATATATATATATATATATATATATATATATACTGTTGGTAGGTAGGTATTACTTGCCCACAAGAGCAACATGTAATACAAGTAAATTAATTGCAGTAATTCCAAACTGGTGGTCTTCAGTTGTATTTCATGTACTTATGGTATGTTCTTGATAGAAAGATATTAAGTGCACAATTTTAATAACGAAAATATAAAAACCCAAGAAAGCAAAAACACATCCAACAAACACAAGTCACAATTTCACAACTGAAATTGAGAATGATGACGATAACTGAAAACCCGCCAGTACACGTAATAATCAATTTTAAATTTCTCCAAGTTGAATGCAACAATGCATGTGGCTCCGCATTAATCCAATCAGAGGCAGGCTGAAACAATTTCTAATTTATTTAAATATGCAATTTTATGTCAATTGTTGTTATACCTGACTAATATGAAACAGACTATATTATTTATGCGTGATAGTCCGCTAAATATACTAAATGAAATTGTAAAAGAGCCTTAATCATTTAAGGCTTACATATTAAAATAACACTCACAAAAAATCCGTAGATTCAATTTTAAAATCCGTATATCCATACATGACGACAAAACCCCGTAAAGATGGCAACGTTGGCCACAATACACCATAGCAGCTCTTTATTTCTACAACTGCTGTGATTGGCTACAACTGCCTTCCTTTCCTGTCGAGGTTATTGGCATATCGTGTGTATCCATAACAGTGCGGGAAGATGGGTGGCATGCATGCTAAGGTATGTGCATAACCTGTTGTCATAACACATGGATAAGCGTCAATTCAAATGGAAGCGTTGGTGACGTGTAATTAACGTTTGGTTACCGCGCGCACGGTGTGGGTGCACAAAAGACCATTCATTCATGACGACGGACTTTATGAATCGCTTCCAAGAGCGGTTTGGAATTATGCAACCCACTAGAGTTACATTATTACGATGGGAAGAGCGTGCATCTATAGGGGATGTAAATGATGCAGCGCGAAGCGAAAGACCTGTACGAGAATGGAAACTAAGTAAGCATCTGTGGAGCAATTGCCGGTGAAATGAAAAGAAACGCTCGTCTGAACATGTCATACCCCTAACAACAATGCTACTCATATGAAAAAAGAATTAGAACTAAAACCGTTTCAAGCATTGAGTAATGTGATATGGACGCTCGGAGCAAGGCTTGCACTGACCTTCAAAGATTCCGTTCGAAACGTGATGCAGTAATGTTATTTTTACAGATGAATATGAAATTACAACATTTCTGTTCCTTGTTCTAATGACATACTTCTACACACAGCCTTGAACATAACACAATTTCTGCAGAGGCAGCCCAGGGCCGATGGAATAATTTTGAAAGTCCCCCTAATTATTAATCTTCTCACCGGAGTCGGATGTTTAAAACCCTCTTTATGGTTTCACTTAAATGAGATTTAGTCAGAACATATGTTTCGTGGAACCATCATCGACATCATCAGCTGTTAAACGACAGTTCCCTGATTATTGTTTAATCAATTGCTAATTTATTTTACACAAAACAAGCTACTGGTTAATCGAGTAATTATTTCAATTATTTCATCTAGCACTTAGGTTCTTGGTTTGTTTACCATAGGATAAGAGAAAAATGGTTGGCTTGCTTTCCTACATTTTAAAAGTATAAGAAATGGAGATAAATGAACTTTGGAATCCATAGAAAAGAGAGACACACAGAAAATAACATAAATAACAGTTCTAACCCCGCCTGACAAAAATATGCAGTGTTTTATAGCTTGGCATGCAGAATAATTAATATCCCACTCACAGAAACAGAGTACAAAATGGAATACCAACAGATAATTAATACAGCAATAATCAATGTTTCAACAAAGACACAATAATAAAAATTATTAATAAATTTAAAAGACAAAGATCCATAAGATAGGTTTCCACTCCAAAGAACATAAAGAAAACATAAATTCAAAAGTTTCGTTTATCATCCAACTTGCCACAACAAATTGAAGAGGATATTCAAAAACATGGTATAATGTTAGCCCCAAAGAACAAATAAAATATAATAAATTAATTAGCTTGCACAGTAAAAGATGCCAAACCAACAGAACAGAAATCAGGAATTTATGAAATCAAATGTGCAGCTTGTGATCAGAGATACAATGGAAAAGAGAACACTTTAGGAATGTTCGTTTTAAGCACAATGATAAATCACGGTGGCAGCTCACTTTTGGACCACAAATCATGAAATTAAACTAGAGGCTAAGCTGTTAAAAGAATTTCACCACCCCAATGAAGCTATCCACTTCACAAGAATTTTGATCTGATGCTCCACATATGGATGAACTTGGCAAGTTACTATTAGAACCATCAGAAACCACCACAGAAGCACCTTGGGATTCAGCCATCAAATCAAGAGTCGATCAATGCTGAGGATGGGAGTGATTGCATCCAAAACATTTGTAAGTGGAGTTAGTGTGAAATCATTGTAGAATATACCATTTTTGGTTTGAAAATCATGAATTCCAGATGAACCAAAACTTCTTAAAGCTATCTAGAAACCTGTAGAATTAACTGAATGGGATGATTTATTCATACAAAATGTAAAGAAAATGTAGTTACTTTTGATATTGTAGTAACAAGGATCTTTTCTTTAAATTTGTCAAATTCAGAGAGACACTGCACACTACACAGCAAAATGGATAGTAAATCCATGCTGGTGAAATTTCAGTGATTCCTTATCAAAATTGTTTAATAAATAAGGAGTATAGATGTTAATTTGTAGTAATACAGAGAATATTTGAGTTTAATAGAAAAAGACATTTTCAGGAATAAATATAAAAATTTCAATTTTAGTTAAACTGTACTAACTATTGTGTTTAGGAAAAAAATAATTATTATAATAATGTTTCAAGACTGCACTGAAAGAACTTTTGCATAAGTATGCTTCTCACCCCTGGGAAGTATTTCAAGACTTTAAAACATGAGCATAAATAATTAAGTAATAACTTATAACACATGTATTATGTTACAGGGTATCAATTCTGAATTTACACTGAGACTGGAAGATGTATCAGGAGCATTTGCTGTAGAACCTACAAGTGCTACAGGCTCTACTTCAGTCAGCATTCGTGTTGCTAACGGTTCCTTGGATTACGAGAATCCGAATCAGCGCAAGTTCATTATTCTTGTAAGTATAGCTTCTAACATGTGTAAACCCTTTGACAAAAAAATGGGTCATCTCTTGAACACAAAATTCTAAGTTCTACTCGTAACAGTGCATGGTTAACAAGGTTACCAGCAAAGCTATGTAGCCATTGCAGCAATTGTGCTATATGACTTGCACTAAAGACATTGTCTAGTATGTGTATCCTGTTAGCTCTGTGGCAGATTGTACAGTGATACTGCAGGCTCATTTTCCAGCATGAAGCACTTTTTTTTTTTATCTTTGTAACACTATGACAAACAGTTTCATATTATTGTTTCACATACTCGGCAAACTTTAACGTTAATATATATTTCCTTCAGTATTTGTTCTATCTAAATGCAATATGCTACTCTACCCTGACATTCTCTTTCCAGATGCTTTTGAATGTGACCATCATGTTTACAGGCAAATGGCCCACTATAGTGTACACTTGGTGCATGCACCTGTGAATATAGCATGTACAAGCTTTGCTGAAGTTCTCCCCAATCAACACATAGAATCTGATGATGACTCATTTTTTTTGTCAAAGGGTTTACAATGTTCTACAGCAAAAATATTGCTTTAACAATTAGAAATCACCAGCAAAGTTTTGAGACTCAAGTGTCTGGCAATATAAATTAAAAGCTTCTTCCTTTCATGACATAACAATAGCCATTAGAGTAGATTTGGTTCAGTCAGTTGTTAGCAGTAGTTAGTTATCAATAAATATAAAGTGGAGTTTGAAAGGAATTATGTGTGCATAATAGATTTTGTATGAATTTTAAATTTAAATCAGAAAAACCATAGTGTCTTGAGAATTTGACAAAGACCTCTGGAAACATTTTTTTTCCCATGTCACATTTTTTACTGATTTGCCAAATTTAAAAAGAGGAGTCATCAATAGTAGTGAATGGGAGAATTTCCTTGATGGAGATAAAGGAAAATACAAGCAAGTCCTTTCAGATTGTACATCAAGATTAAAATTTTACATGGCAAAATTAACATAAAATTAACCAATCAGAAGGAACTCCTTACTGGCTGTCAGCAATTGACAGTAGTCAATTCTAAGCAGGATACACTAAGTAAGTAATGAAATATGTGCGGCTTCCTCAAATGTTCCACTTCAGTTTATTAGTATGTTCTGTTACTATTTTACTAAAGTAATATTTTTCTGTACTATTTCTCTGATGTTCTGCATATATTTGTCTCCCATCAGGATGTTGAACATAGTTCTTATGCACATGACAATATATACCAAATTTCCAGAATCCCCCTGCTTACATATTTTTATTTATAATAAAATGATCCAGTCAGAAGGAGCTGTAGGCAGAGTACAGTATAAATTTTATTCCAACTTACTGGTTGTTCAAAATACCAAAAGAACAAACAAGTTTCAAAAAACAGTTCTATTGATAAATTCAAAATCTGCTATTGCAATACTATCAAACGAAATAGGTACCAACAAATAAAAAAAGATTGAAAACATGCAAAATCTAGTACCTAAATTAAGTTGTAAAAAAAATGTCATTTTGTTCTTACTAGAATATCTGTTATTGTTTTTTATGGCTTGCATCTGGCAATTCTTGCTCTCCAATATGTATTATAGTATTCTCAGTAGATTATTCACCACAGGTCTTCCAATGATTTTCATTCACCTCTTCTTAAGTACTGCAAAGGGGGGTGGGGGGAAGGCCACGATTGTGAGGATAGAATTCCTAGTTCATGGTAGATTGGAGAATGTCAGTGAACTTATTTATGTAGTCCTCCCAGCTAAGTTTGATGGACATACTAATCAAAAACTATCAGATGTGTCCTTCACACACATGAAGGTTGTAAGTGAATGAAGCAACTGCCACATCTTAAAAATGTAATGTCCACACGAAAGAAAACAATTATACCATTGCCATATACCATAGAATGTATCCTAAAATATATAATTCCAGGTATCTCCATAACTAAACAGTAGTAACTAATCTCTTTTCAGGTACATATCACATATATTATAAGAATACTAAATAATGTTTGAACTATGAAATGCAGAAGAAAGTTGTTTTTATTTTAAATGGTGCCATGTGGGTTAAATCCTTAGCAGCAAACCAAATTATATATCACTTGAATATGTAACATACAAAATATGTCTAACTTTTAGGTGATAGCAGAAGAGAAGAGCACAAATCCTCGACTTTCCTCCACAGCAACAGTGACTGTAAGCATAGAAGATGCCAATGACAATGTGCCAGTTTTCATGCAGCCACAGTATGTTGCAGCAGTTTCAGAATTAGCTTCGCCTGGTACCATGGTAATCACCATCACAGCAAGGGATCTTGACAGTGGTCGCTTTGGTGAAAATGGGATTGTGTATGAGCTATCGGGAACTGACTCAGACAAGTATGTTGTTTACGTACTCTGCCATTCTCTACTATGTTATGTCAATTACAAAATTTAGTGCATTCTGAACAGTGTACATGGTAAAAGCAAAGTACTTAGCTTTTTAAAAAAAAAGTGAGTTTATCTGATATAAATATGATTTTAATAGCAGTATGTTGAAACATAATTTCAATTAATACTTATTGCTATTATTAAAAGAGAGAGAGAAAGAGATAATTTTGGCATGCATTTTAAATTAAAAAAAAATAGAAATTGAATACAGTTTAGAGCAAATTTTAATGTCTGAATGATTTTAATTATACACCAAATTTTTATACTAAACTGGCACTAAACCAGCCAACACATCTTTGCACGTTCAATAGCAGGTATTACTGTCCCTCACTTGAACACTACTCACACCCTAGCCAGCACACTTGGAATTCAGTTGCAAAAGCCAATGTGCTGAATTGAATCCCATTCTTGATTAAGAACCGCCTGTGGTTCACTGGGGAAGAGGTAAAAATCAATGAGTATGACATCCAAGCTTATCCCATATATGGTTGTTGCAGTTCGGAACTTTATGCAGGCCACTTGAAAGTGATGAAACTGTGACATTCACCGAGCAATATGGAGTCAAACATTATTATCTAGAAGCTTACAGTTATTGTCAATCAGTGGAGATAGGGAGTGACATATGGAGGAGAAAACTTTCTCAATATATTGATGTGCGTTAGACCTCCACCTTGAAGTATAAGCTCAGTTCATGTATCAAAGTCAATGCACATTATAACATCCTCAACAAAAATGTACAGACAGCATAATGCTTTCCTGATCTTCTCCACACTTCTTCCCTTCCATCCTCCCTTATTGAACTGCTTGAAATCATGCTATAGATTTAATTAATTTCCAATGCAAGAAACATTACTAAATTACTTAAAGAAGTGAAACATTTTGAAACCTGTGTGGAAAAATTCAATTTATAGGCATCTGAAATCTGAAACATTTTTAGCATTACCACTGACCTCAAGCAGAAAAGCTGTTGATTTAAACAGTTTATTTAGCATTCCCAAGATCAGAAGGATCTTCTTAGTTGCTTCTACTATGGTATCACACCAGAATGCCCCACATCATTGTATATACAGAAGGTAAAATTGTAGGCTAAGTAATTTGCTTTAAAACCAAACTATCTATGTAGGTGAACTATAAATTGTAATGTATTAGCAGATTATTTATATATGTAATTTCTAATTTGTAAATAATTTTTCCTTGTGAATATCTTTGGCAATGTCAAGACACTTGTAATTAGTCTAATTATTATTATTGTTATCACCAGCTTACTCTCAATACCATGGCATCAATAATAAAATGGCATGTGTGCAGGCCAGGTGCAACAACAGCTGATAGAGTTATTCCTTTTCTGTAAAGATTAAACTTTGTTTAATGTATTCTTAATTAAGTGGTAGGTAATTATAATGCTCTTATGCTTCACTAACCAATAAATTATACAGAACATGTTTCACAGGTCATTGCCTGCATCATCATCTGTAAGTTGACTGCCAGATTTGTTGATGATCAGCCCAAATAACCTGCTCAATTGTGGTGATAATGACAGAATTCCTAATGAGAAGAAGCCAGGAATCTATAAAATCAACTGCTCTGATTCAACAAAGTGTATATTGGCAAAACTAAAAGAAGCAATAGAATTAGGCTCAAAGTACAATCAGATAGATAAATTAACACAATGTAGCTCATTACTTTTGGAGAGATAAATATGATATAGAAATGGAAATCAAATTACTGAAATTCATAGATAGACCTTTAGAATTTAGAATACAGAAAAACATTTTTATAATAAATATGAAAATAAGGATATTGATTTCTAGATCCCAATAGAAGACAAATTAATCCAAAATTTCATAAAATGTATGGAGAACTACACCAAACCCATCCATCAGCAAATCTGGCAGTCAACTCACAGCTGATGATGGGGTAATGGCCTGTGAAACATGATCTCTATAATTTATTGATAAATGGAGCATAAATCCCACTCACCAGCTAATTAAGAATATATAAATTGCTTCACTGTATTAGTTCTAACACATGTTATCTTAAATTAAATTTGCTTAATGTATTTATATCATAATACTAATATTTATTTCTTTACCATCAGTAGACTTGGTACAAGTTTCCCACATTGTCAATTTATATTTATATTAAATTTAAAATTCATTCAACTTATAAAGGCATTTATCAATTATATAGTTTTTCAGATTAAGCTTAAAACTAGTACCTTTACAATCTTAACAGATATAACAACTGTTAAATATAAATAAAATGTTGGACAAAAGTTGCCTTAAGAATTCTGTGTTGAAACTTACATCTTACTCCTACAACACTTCATTATTATGTTTATGCAAATATTTTGAAATATATAAACACTTTTTCTTACAGCATTTTAAATTAATGATGCTCAACCAGTATTTATCCATTTTCTTATCTTGTTTATATTAATATCTATATTTTTTATAATGCAGATTTGCAGTAAACAACAGAACTGGAGTTATTACTGTCGCTGATTGCCCACATCCTGGCTCAAAAGACTGTTTGGATTATGAAACAAAACAATCGTACTATCTTACATATAAGGTATTGTTTTCTAATGATACTTCACTTAGGTTTATTATAATGTGAGAATTGACAGTAGAGACAGGTCTAATTCTCTGTCAACTATGTAATAGAAAGTTAATTATACAAGGTAATTTGGGATCTTAATTTGGATAACCAAACCTAGAAATATAAGGTGTAAAATGTAAAGGTTATTGTAATTGAAATACACATGTTTCCCTGATAAATTTATTTTTTGTTTAATCACCCTTGGAGTCAAGTTTGGATGCAAATTGTACAACATTTTTTATATAGTTTGATATTGGAGGTATTTTCTGTGCTATAATTGCTGTATTATTCTTAATATTTTCTTTTGCCATTTAAAAAAAAAAAAAATAAATGATGGACTTGCTGATCTCCAAAAGGGTATATCATAAGTTAATATAGAATATGCATAACCAAAATATACTATTTTCAAAATATCTTTAGCATAACTCCCACTTAATATGTGCATTGCATAAGATGTTTGAGCTAATTTATTCCATAAGGTAATTCCAAGATGAGTCGTGAGTCAATTACTATTTCTAAAAATGTTGTACTATTAAGGTTCTTTATATGTGTATTTTCAATTTCTATGCTATATGAATTATTAAGAAGAATATATTTATTCAAATTTATGTTGTTAGCGTTGCTGATATTTAATATAACTTATTATAATTTAAATTTTGCATTGCATCACTGATACAGGATTGCAAAGTAGCTTTACTTGGGTTCCTAAATATAAGATTAGCATAATCAGCAAAAATAATCATATTTGTAGGTGAAGGTAATGCTGGAAGATCATTAATATACATTACAAATAAAACTGATCCAATATTGAGCCTTGTGATACACCAAACTTTGGCAAGAGGGGAGAAAATTGCATTCCATCTAATTCTTAAAGTTGGGTTCTAAATTAAAATACTTAGCAAACCAGTCATTTATAGTAACTCTTATACCCTTAAGTTTCCATAGTTGATGATAGATATGGAAGCTCTTATGTCATTCACGGCCATTAGGGCATATGTGGTTCTTTCTTTCAGATGTGTCTAGAAGTTTTCTCATAGAGTTGCAGTGTTATACCTAGGTTATTGCAAGCTGGTTTTACTTCTAAGATATAAACTTTTTTTTTCGCTTTAATCATAACCCATGTTACTTTATTAATAGGAATGAACTTATGGGGTCACCTTGAAGGATTACGTTCTATTGGGCTATTTCTTCTGAAACTGTGATGATGGATTTATGGTGACATAATTGGCATAATGAAACTTAAGGGGTTAGGAAAAGATGATAATATGGCTACATATAAATTCTTTGTATAAATAGGAAATTACTTACTCTGTGCATTAGAATGTAAATAAATGGAAAAAATGGAAGTAAAATTAGGATAAATTATGCAAATAAATGGTATTTAATTGTATCAAACAAAAGAGTGGGTACAGATAGTAAGAGACTATGAAGATTCTTTGGAAAAATGACAGAAAAAATTTTAAGGGATATTAGTAATGGAGGAGAGTAATTAAGAACTTTTCCAAGAATAAACCAATTTTATTATTTTAAAGAGGTCCTAATTCATCTATGTTCTTGAGGTAAAGTCTAATGGAATGTAGATATAAATTAAATCAACTCTCAAGAATAATAGAGTTTTAGGTAAATGTTCTTATGGGGAAAATTGATTTTGTATTTGTCTGAATTAAAGTATTACATTTTTTTGTAATTATAAATGAGTTTATTAATGTAATTTTATTATATTCTTTTCATTTTGTAGCATTCTAGACAAAATCTATTTCAGATTTGCAACAAAATATAGTAAATTAGTATCTATTAAGTTAAAATTAATTAACTGTTGGTCGCAAATCTGTGTAAAACCTAATTTTTTTAAATTTGTTTAGGCTACAGATGATGATGGAAAGGGAAGAGATGCTGTAGCTGCTCTTATGATATCTATACTGGATGCCAATGATAATCCACCACAGTTTACCAATCAGAACTATGAAGTTGCCATTGATGAAGGCTCTGCAAAGTTTGAACCACCTTTGATGGTGCAGGTCTGTAAGAGAGAAAGCAACAAAACTATTTAGTTATTTTATACTCTACAGCAGAGGTTCTCAGCTGAAGTAGAAAATTTGAGAAGTTTCAGAAGGGAATGGGGAGCTATGAATCAGTCCTGAAACTTTATCTGTTTTGATTAGTCATTTGTAGCATTTATTATGCATATTGTCTCTTTTTTTTACTTTTTATTTAGTAAAAGTTTTTATGCTTTTTATCATTTTTTTGTTTCCTTTTCATTATGCTTGTTGCTCTAAAATGTTTCTCCAAGACATCATTTCAGGGCAGCCTTTGCACAAGCAATAGGAATCATAGCATTGGACTGAAACATACTCCTTTCCAAGAGTAATCTGTGAGCAGTGTGCACACGTTGTTTGGTTTAAGCATATGAGTACAGAGCCTTCATTTGGATGGGTGGCCAGCTTAACAGAGATTTGTCTGCCCTGTTTCTAACTGGTCCTGTTCCCCACTCCACTTGTGCTGAGGTGAAGTCTTTGTGCTGTATAGGAGTTGAACATTGTGAGATCACGTGTTTCAGTGTTACAGTGTGTTAGTGCTGTTAAAATGTCAAAAACTCTGTATACTTCAGCACACGGAATCTTCATGTAAGATTCCTATGTGACAACAAAGTCATATAGAGAAGTGAGATGGCAATATATATACAGATTCCCTGCTGTTCGTGCGCCTCACAGAGAAACAGTTCCTAATCTTGTGAATGGATTTAGGGAAATGAGATCTGTTCTTCATAAGAAACCAAAAGTAGAAGGCTGTTCTTAGAGAAAAAACTGGATGACATCTGAGAAAAGTTAGAATGATATCCAAAAAAATCTCTGAGAAAACTTGCATAGGAATTCAGGAATTTCATTCCCCTCAGCTTCCAATGCCTTTAAACTTTTAAAATTAAAACCCTGTAAGGTAACTGTATTTCATGAATTGCAATCATGTGATAAAGTAATTAGAGTTAATTTCTGCAATTGGGTGTTGCAATGTTAATGTTTGCTTTATTGAGCTGTATTTAATTTTTTTACATATAAAGCATGGTTTTATTTACATGGTCTAGTAGCGACACTGGTGTGATGTGCAGTAAAAATCTATGCGCTTGAATTTAAGGGACAATGAATATACAACTCTGCCGGCAAACAGCGTGCTTCCCAGTGTCAAGCAAATCCCACCCATAAGCTGGTCACTTGTCCAAATGAGAGCTCTGTATTTTTCCAATTGTTCTAGGATTATCTCAAAACTGCCAATATAGCTGTATTATATATTTAAGTGGATAATGAATAATCTTCCTTGTCTATTTGTTTAACATTTTTAAACAACTGAATAAATTAAATCTTCAGATGCAAGGAAGGAATACAAACATTAATTCATCGATTCCGTGATAAACTACCTATGCAAGGAAGGAGTACAAGCTTTATTAATTCACCAATTTCTTAAACAGCTTAGGTATATGCAAGCTGTAATATAAAATTTTACAAGGGCTGTTCACTCTTCATAATAGTACAGATGATTTGCAGCTTTAAATAAATAATGAACTAACTATAAGAGAGAGAACACCTAAATATTTTGGAATCACACTTGACAAAAACCTTTCCTTCTATAATCAGATAAACAATATTACTAAGTAAGTGAATAAGCAGCAGAACATATTCAGAAGACTAGTAGGCATCAAATGAGGAGGATCCATATGTGTCCTTAATGACACACATAAAAAAGATTCATAAAGTCCAATTTGCTCTATGGAAGTGAGATAACATCCACAATAAACAATCAACTTAAAACTAAATTCGATGCAATACAATGTAGATCATTAAAAATTATAACAGGAGTCATGAAAATAACACCAATTGCTGCAATGCAGAGCATAACTCTCAACCTACCAATTAAAACAGAGCTAGATGCTAAAACAGCAATATTGGGACAGAAATTAAAAAGTAATCTACATAGAAATAAATAATTTTATAGCACAGAATGACAATAGATTTTCAAAAATTACATTCAGAAAGCACATTTAGACAAAATTTTAAAAATGAACATTAAATCTGCCATTATACCAACTGACCTTTTACAATATACAGATATTGGTGAGACACTAAATCTGGATACAATGGTATCCAAGAAGAATGACTTACCTAAATATTAAAATTGACAGCACTTAGTATACACTAAACAACTATTATTCGACTGATACATGACTATATACAGATGAAGATGAAAATAGTGAAATAGGATTTTGAATATACTGAAAAAATTCTTTCAATATATGAGAGTAGGTCCATAAGTTTCCAGCCTTGCCGACAAGGATTATCACCTTCACAAAACCCTTATCTGGTGTCATACCATACCTGTTAAGTAAATAATTGCAGCTGTAACTTCAGCTCCACTGTGTTCAGTTGTTCAGATATAGTTGCGTGAAGAAGGCTATGTATAATACATTGTGACATGTTCAAAATAGAGTATTGAGCTGTTATTAAGTACTTCACAAAAGAAGGAATTACTCCAAATGAAATTAAACAGCGATTGGATGGTGTATATATTCTGTCTCAATCGGCCAACAGCTGATGATGGAAACAAGAGCTTCTGAAACATGTCCTAGTTATATAGGTAAGTGGAGTTATTGTGAACATGTTTGAATATATTACCACTCCATTGTCTACAGCTTTGTAAGTACAATTTATTTACTCAACCATATTTTTTTGGTGCATACTATGCATGTATAATTTTTAATAATGTGGATTTCTAAACCCATATTTTCCCTATAATTTTTATTTTCTTTATTTAAGCTATGATAACATGACAATATCCTTTTCACTGTGAGTGACCTTGGACAGATTATTATGAATATGTATTTAACTCCTGTTAGAGTGTAAACTTGTTAAATGCTTTGTCTGATTTTCAGGCTCGAGATGCAGATAAGACTTCAGTAATAGCATATACTATTGTTGAGGGGAATGGGAACAATTTGTTCTCAATTGATGCAAACACAGGAGAAATTAGAGTGGCCAATCAGCATGGTCTGGATATGACAAATGTTTCGCAGGATACTGTAACTCTGACAGTCCAGGTAAGTAATTTTTAATGACAGCCTCCTTGCTTGATATCACATGGTCAAAATCCCTAGCTCTCATCTTGATTTGTACAGGTTAACAAACTGTTTCAGAGTGTATGATTATATTTATTTTTATGGTAAGACTTTTTTTTTCCCCCTTAATTTTATAACCAGAAAACGTTAGGGAATGCTTCAGTATGCAAGAATCTTCCTATATATTTTGGTAAACAGATAATAGGAAAATATAATTCACTATTGCATGTATTATGTCATAATGCCTTACACAAAATGACAGTCATTTGAAAAGTCTTGGCAATGAAGCAGATAACAAAGGATAATTCTTTTGAAATTATTTTAATTTCTCTACATACTCTTGCTTGATGCTAATGCACTGTTCAACAGTATAATTTTATTTTTCTCTCATTCTCTCTCTATAGTCTGTCTACTGAGAGAAACCAATTGTTTACCTCTTATTTTATAATTTTGTCTTGGAGAGATGCTTGATAAAATTTTCACTTTCCTTACATTAAAATTTATTAATTTTTTTCTATTTTGAATGTTTTGATTTCAAAATACATTGCAAAGAAATATGAAATGAAGAAATTCCCTATAAGCTGACAGCAATTAGCAGCAAGAAGTACTTTTATCTTTTTAATATTAATTCAATTTAGAATCGAACACAGTGAAACACCCATTAATAATCTCTTCTGAATTTGATCTTTAGAATATTCTTTATGGTTCCACTTACATGAGATTTACTCAGGAATACGTAAGTGAAATCATAAAGAGTGTTCTAAAGATCCAACTCAGAAGAGGTTATCTTTATCTTTGTTTCTTTTTCCTTAGGCAAGTGATGGAAAATTCAGCAATCAAGCCACAGTAACAATCTTAGTTCATGATGTAAACAACAACCATCCAGTCTTTGGAGAAGAAAGTTATGTGGCGTATGTGGAAGAAGATACTCCAATTGGTAATTTATAACAGTTCTTTTTGCTTAAATGTGTCTTCCCTGTGATTAACTACAAGTATAACACATGGATTTTGAAGTGGGATTTCCACTGAAGAGATGCCAATTGCAAATTGTATGTTGTTGCAAGTAGATAGGTAAATGTTTTTACATAAATCTTGCATTCATCAATATGTGTAAGTAAATTTTATATGCTTAGCCATGGATGCACTCTCTCATACGTGCATGCGCGTGCGCTAGCACATACACTCACGCACAATCATTAGTTTTGATTGTTATAATGAATGAAACATATTAATTATTTTAATTATTTATTGATATGCTAAGACAAAAAGACTCAAGATCACTGTTTCACACCCAGACATGGTCATTAGATTTTTTTAGCATGTAAAAAGGACGTATGGCATCCTTTTGAAGGGATATAAAGTGTTGGTGGTCTCATGTTGTAGATGTATAACATATAAAAGAACCTCAAGTCTGAAAGAAGAGACCTCTGAGCATAATTTATTGGCCATTGAAACTCTGAATTTGAATGGGTCATTAATAACCAAGCATGTTACATAGCATCCTTAAATAAAAAAAATTGTAAGTGTCTTTAAATAGTACATATGTACTTTATAAATATATGCAGAATGTTTTAAGAGTTTTTTTATTGCTTCAGGTACCAGTGTAGAGCAAGTTATTGCCACTGATGCAGATTCTGGCATGAATGCCCAGGTCAGATATCGTATACAGAAAGGTGCCTTTGAAGACTTTAACATAAATGAGGAAACGGGAGTGGTTGCAATTGCTAGCAAGTTGGATTTTGACCATAGAAGTACCTACAACATTGAAATTATTGCTATTGATGGAGGTAAGAGCACTAACAGATTCTGTTATCTAGTTTTAAAATTACTAAATTAATAAGAGTAAGTCATTAAGTGGCTACAAATAGATTTAGAACTGAAACAAGCAAGAGTACTGATATGAAAAATACTTTTATTTTTTAACATAATCTCCCTTTACATTATAGAACTTGTTTCATCATTTCACAAACCCCTGAAATGCAGCAGCATAAAATTCTTTGGGCTGCTGCAGGAACCAGATGGTGACTTTCCTTTCTACCTCTTCATCTCAGGAAAATGTGCACCTGAAAGATGTTTAAGAGGGCTGAACAAATGGAAGTACTTGGAACAAGATCAGGGCTCTATGGAGGATGCTCAAGAACTTTCCACTTGATATTTTGTAGCGTCTCATTTGTCTTGTTGGCAGTATGAGGATGTGCATTATCATGCAAAAGCAACGTGTCTTTGGGGAGGAATCATGATCAGTTCTGTTCAATAGCCTTACGAAGTTTCCTGAAAATGTTACAGTAGGAGTTATCACTTACAGTTTTTCCTCGAGACTGGAATGCAGTGAGCAGTATACCTTCATGATTCCAGAAGACTATGAGCATCATTTTTCAACATATGGTGTCACTTTAATTCACTTTGAACTTTTTTTTTTTTGAATACCCTGTAGTAGTGTTTAAGATGAGCCCAATTCTTTTTATTTTGTGTTGTGGGATCAGCACTTTGCACAGACATTGTGAAAGCCTAACTTTAACCTGTCATGCATTATGAGGTAGCCCTTATCATGTGAACAACCAATATCAGTGGATATAGTTGCCCTTCTGTTTGCTTGGATCTCATTGCAAAGTTTCCTATATGGCAATCTCCTTTGATGGTGTTCATCTTCATTTTTATGCTTTCAGGACATAACTGCTACTTGCCTGTCTGAATGTGTTGTTACTAGTAATTGTAGCCTTGATTCTGCCATAAAACACAGTTTGAGTAGTTGTAATACCAGCAAATCTTTATATTCAAGTATGATTTATATGCGCTTTGTTGTAGTTTGTTAAGATGATAAGTGATAAACCTATAAGTTAATAGTATTGTTATAATGCCATAACTTAAATACATTTAGAACAAAGCATTTTTATGCATAATTATGTGAAAACCAGCTGTACAGTAAATGAGGTGATTTTTAAGAAATTTCTCAATTTTCTGCTCTACACACTGTACATCATTTTGTAATGCATGTATTTTCTCAATAAGAAGCTTTACATGCTCTAAACTTTTACATTTTTATTTCAGGAAGTCCCATTCTCACAGGAACAACCACACTGACAGTTATGGTCCTAAACAGCAATGATAAAGATCCTTATTTTGTTCCTTCAACACAAAGAGCTGAGGTATAAACTCCTTTTATTAATTTAGAGCTTGTCTCCCTGTAGCATTTATACATATTCAAAAATTTCTCCATTAAAGTTGCAACTATCAGATTTTACTGTGACGAAAATATGGCAAAATGCCATTTTCAGAAAATCAAGAAATGTTTCTAAAAGTTGATAACTTCAAAAGTTTTCTGTTTATAACAATTTGACTGAAAGTGCACAGATACATACTACGGAATTTAAATCTGTCTGGGATGAACTGCATGCTATTTAAATAACTTATCTTCGACAACCTGTAAAATGTGCAATAAATTCCATACAATAAAGATTAAACAATGATTGGATATGCACATTCCCTTCATATTCCACTGTGAAGGAATTGTCAAAATTGTTTGAACAGAGAGAACCTTGTAGATCACTCATATGAGACTAGGCTGGTAGATGCATAAGAAAGAAACATCTTCCTATTATTCCTTCAAAAAAGTTGTTTCAGGTGTGTGTGGGGGGGGGGGGGGGTAGACAGACATGAGAGCATCATATAGAAATATATATATATGGTAGACATGAGAGCATCATATAGAATTGTTTTTAAGAAATCTAATAAAATGTTAACTATAATATTATATGTGTATAAGGTAGTCCTATTTGTTATTAATAATGAACAAGGCAAAACCCTAAACAAGGACTATCACAACTGAGACTCAGAACATTATCATCTAAATCTAAACAAAAAAGCTACTGAAAGAGATCCCAAGAGGTAGCATTATTGTATAATAAACTGCTGCTAACAATTAAAAGTCAAAGAGGGAAAAAGTTTCAAACAGAATTGAGAAAGTCCATTTGCAGGAGATGGGTAAACTAAGTAAATTCCTGAGCAAGTTAAAAAAAGAATTAAAAAAATCCAAATTATGGCCGTATTAGTTAATGAAATAAGTTATGACATTACTGTATGGTATTAGCATGACAAACTCTAAAGCTAAATAATAAAAGAAAAACTGTAATATAATACATTACTTAATTAGGCTTGCCTGTTTTTTTTACTTTCAAAATCACTTAAAGAAAAATGTCTCTAATAATATTACTCTAATTTTGAAAAGTAAGAGGACAAAATTTAAATTATTGCAATCTGTAAATATTATAAAGAGAAACCACATTTTTACAATTATTCTGATTATTATTATTAATATTATTATTATTATTATTATTATTATTGTTGTTGTTGTTGTTGTTGTTGTTGTTGTTGTTGAACCACAAAAATTAATAATTAAATGAAACATATGATCGCTAATAGATAAAGCTACACTGTATGGATATTTTTTCAAACATTTTTAAATGTAAACATATTATTGAACTGATCACTTGATATCATCTTTACATTTACCAAAATAGAGAGAAATAATAGAAGTTTCCAGTTACATTGTGTATTTAAAATGTTCATACAATAATATCAGTTATAAATTGGCTTCACTGTACAAGTTCCAACTAACATTTTAATTAGATGTTCATGTCTCAATAAAACAGAAACATGTAATTATTTAAAAACAATTACAATATACTAAGCAAATATACATACAATTAACAATATATAATCGAAAGCTCCATTGATTTTCATTCCCAATTTGATGTAATAGATAAAGGTTTCATGGCTTTGAAATTTAATTGAAATTTTATTGTAGTAAAAATAAGTAATGCAAACATTTTCTGAAAGTTATTACAGAGCACTCTTAATACAAATATAATTCTCAAACACATATTTGATAAATATCTCACAGCTGCTATCTTCATGACAATACATTTTTTAAATATAAAACATTGTAACATTATAAATACAGTTTATATGCTGAGTTAATTTTCCCTTTTATTTTAAAACAATTGAGAGAAAATTAAATTCTAGAGCACTATTTAAGTTTAAGTTTTCAAATATACCCCTCCTCCTAATGATTTGATTTCCCAAATTTTCAGAGACTATTTTTCTTACTTTATTTAAATGGTATATACTGACCGAGTTTTGTAGGTTAAAAAAAAAACATCTTGTTGCTGATAGAGTGGTTAGAGAAACATTTTTCTTATTTCGTGTAAATGGTATATACCAAGTTTCATTGCAAAAAAAAAAAAAAACAAATATTGGTGCCGCTAGAGCGATTTTTAAATTTTGGGTTTCACGTAAACCCCCACTCTTAATAATCTGATTTCACTGATTTTCAGAAACTATTTTTATTATTTTATTTCAGTGATATATACCAAGTTTCATTGAGAGAAAATGTGGCTAGTAGAGCAATTTTTAAATTTTGCTTTACCCCCTCTTTAATTTTGGTTTTCAGGTAAACCCCTACTTCTAATGGCATGATTTCCCTGATTTTCAGAAACTATTTTTCTTATTTTATTTAAATTGTATATATCAAGTTTTGTTGCAAAAAAAAAAAAAAATATTGTGGCCTTTGGAGCAATTTTTAAATTTTTATTTTAGGTTAACCCTTAATTTTAGGTTAAATGGTCCAATTTTGCTGGTTAATGAACTCAACAAATTGTTTGTTAATAATTGTTGTATGCAAGTTTCATTTAAAAAAACGAAATTATGGCCATTAGAGCATTAACTGACATATATATATATAAACATTTTTTTTTCATTGACGTTTTTGGTGCCTGGTAGTAGGATCTATGGAAATTTGAAGACAATTTTCAATTAGCTACATTTCTTCAGAATTTGCTAAAATCTCTTGATAGATAAATGTATGTATAGGATAAAATAATTGTAAATAATAAATAATAATATGAATGGAACTACACTATTATTATATGAGATAATTTGCCTCTTGTTTTAAATTATTTGGTATGTATTTTGTAATTAAGTATTTTCTGTCAATGATTGAAACTTAAGTGTCGAGTGTATGGTCTGCAATAAAATTATTATTATAGTCAAAAAGGAAGTTCTGAGTGACAAGCATCTGAAGACAAAAATATCTATCTAAAATAGACTAGAAACTTATAAACCATATTTCACAACACTTTGTCTCCTTCAGAAACTCAAAAAATTACTCGGAACTTGAGAAGTTATAATTTTGCACAAGTACATACATTTTCTTGCCATACAGGTGACTGAAGATGCAACCCCTGGAACTGTGTTCTACACATTAATAGCCCACGATCCAGATGTTAACACTAGTGATGCCTTGCATTTTGCTGCAGTAGAGCCAATTACAGCAATTGATAAAAATGGAAAGCAGATAACAGATGATGATTCATATAAGGTAAGTAAGTCCAAAAAATTCTCACACAACTTAAAATTAAATATCCCAATAATTTCTGAAAGTGTTTGCCAGATTATCGAATTAAACTGAAAAATTCAATGTTTGTGTACAATTTGATACTCCAAACAAAGAAATAGTGTTTTTTAACAGGAAGTGGGAGGGATGTGATATCAGTAAAAATAAAAAAAATTATTACAAGGACTGTTCAACAAAGAATAATTATAATTTTACAGGCCTAATTTCTTGCATTGAATTTAACTTGACAATATTTTGTTAGCTTAATGCTTAATGTACAGATGGTACTAGTTTCATTGCTGTTACTTCAGTACTGCTGTGAGAGGTCTGCAAGTTCAAACTTGTTCAGTTCCCCCTACAACAAAATGGAAGTAACATCGACAAATAATATGCTGCTCTGAAATTTTGCTTTTGTCCGAACAAATCTTCAACTAAGACCCATTCAGTGTTACAGGAGGTCTATGAAGAATTTGTTCTTCCCTATAGCACAGGATGTTTAAAATGTTGAAAGAGGGGAGGCAATCAATTTCAAAGGAAGGTGGACTCAGCACTCCAGTTTATGCTCTATTGAAAGAAAACATTAACACCATTGCTGTCATTGTGAGAGAGAATCATCGTATATAACTAAGAATACTTTAAGAACTTCTGAAAAATTTACTGCATGCCACCCACATGTTGGTAACTGAAAAATTTCACATGAAAGTGTTTGTGCATGATGGTGGGTTCTAAGATTGCTCGTTTCTGAACAAAGGACATTATATAATAGAGCAAACAGCAAACCTCTGTGTGGAAATCTTCATCATCACCAACACTAAATAAAACAAAAGTAGTTACTTCTTCTGGGAAAGCTTTGGTCATCTCATTTTTCAATATTGAAGGAATGGTTTATCTGTCATACCCACATACACAACTGTAACTGGCCAGTATTACAGAGATGTCCTGAAAACTCTGAAAGGCCACGTTTCTGTCCAACAAGTTGGAGACTGCACTGCAATAATGTTTGGCCACACATCGCAAATGTTGCTGAATATCTCACAAAAATCAATTTGACGTATGTCTCCCTCACCCTCTCTATAATCTATATTTAGCCCCATGTGATTTTTTTTTCTTTTCCCCATATTGAAGAAATACCTCTTGGAAGATATTTTCCACCAACATAAGCAGTGGTGAAGGCTGCGGAGGTGATTCTGAAGGACCTGTCAAAAAAATATTTGTAGTATGTCTTTGAAGACTAGAAGAAATGCTGGGCCAAGTGCACTGTATCCAACATGGAATACTTTGAGAAAGATCATCAAAATCATGAGGATGAGTTAAGATATGCTGTCAAAATAATTATGATCATTCTTTATTGAACAGTCCTCGCATTAATTTATATTTGGATGTTTCATACACTTAGCACATATAAAGGTAAGAAATTAAAATAAATATTGTACTTACAAAGCTGTTGGCAATGGAATGGCCATATATAAAATAAATTCACTCGTTCTCTTGAGGTTAATAATAAGCCAGAGCCAAGTATACATGAGTACCTATTTAAGTCATCTGTTAGGATCAAATATTTTTCACAGAGATATTTTCAGAGGATTTTTAAACTCACATAGGCTTTGTTAAGATCAAGTAGAAAAGTTCCTAAAAATCCAATGACTTGTCATAACACAACACAGGTATGAAGTCACATTGCTAAATCATCCCTAATGTATTACCACCAAAAAGCAGCTGATTCAGGTGTCTTGTGTGGTAGAGAGTGCAATACCTGCCAAATCACTAGATACCTGACCAGACTTTGTTCTGTTGCTATGCTATAAGATATCTTTAAAAAATTGCAAGATTTTTTGGCCAATATTTTCCTTCCATACTGCATCACAGCTTTCTCAAGGTGCAGCAATAGTCTGTACCTATGACCGCATCAAACACAACATGTGATAACATTAAGTAGGTATATGAAATTATCTGGGCTTAACTAGGGCAACTTTCTGTATTTAGAGTGCCCTATCTGAAACAATTTTTAAACACTATATTTATATTGACATCTTATTACTAGTTACAGAGTACTTTTTAAATTAAAATTGAAATTTATTGATATGCTAAGAACAAATGCAAAGAAATACAAATACAAATACAAACTACAGGGGGACTCCAGGCTATCTGGCTCAGACCATGTTAAGGAATGGCCCCTCACAATTACAAAAAAAAATGTAAATACAAAAATTGGTCTTATTCTGTCACCTTTGTCGAAGTTCTAATGTAATTAAACAAATATAATATTTTCACCTTGATTGCATCAGTCCCCTCTCCCCAGTTCATCAGCAGCAGCCTACTGGAATTCTAAGAGACCAGGCTCTGACCCAATCCAAGGTCTTAAATAAATTTTTTTTCCATTACTGTACCAATACCATTATTTTGTTGATCAGCTATAACCTCTACAAACTAATAATGACTTTATTTCTCACAAGCATGCTAAATGCTACATTTCAAATTTAATTAAAATTTTACCCACTTCCTACTATAATCATCTTTATCTACATCCTAATATAATTAATCAAAAACAACCCTTTAAGTTATTTGATTTACTTCCCTTCTTAGTACCCAATTCCATTTATTTTAACTTTGCTCAGGAACTTCCCTGCATTCCTGCTGTCTTTACTGAGTATTTTCATTAAGCCTATTTTTCTATCTAATTTAAACCATTTCTCATTTATAAACTTTTCCTCCAGAGTCCTATCCCTTTGCACTCAATAATTATATGTTCCATATCTTCCTTTCCGTCACATATTGGATACTAATTCTGAAGAAAACCTTTCCTTATTCCTTTTAATCCCTACATGCCCTCTCCTAACCATGCAATCCCCTCTCTTTTACTTTTTAACATATTTTTGTTTTTACAGGATTTCTTTGCAGTTGATCAGACCAATGGGGAGGTGCTAGTTCAAAAACCTCTGGACAGAGACATTGCTGCTGTGGTTCGAATTACTGTTCTCGTCACTGATACCACTGCACCTAATGTTCAGCAAGGAAAAGGTATTGTAAATAATTCATTATCTGCAGATCCTACTTATATTTCTTGGCATAAATGAGGGTTTTGATATGTTGGGTTCATCCAAAGATTAGATTGCATATTTTTTTAATCTCTGAAAAACAATATATAACAGTTAAGTGAGTGAACTATCATATTTTGTTGGGGTATATTGTCAACATTCAAGTAGTTCCATGCAATTGAACACACTGCCTAACTGATGATCAGGGCCCAGAAGTTCAGGTATTTATTTTAGTTAAAATAGGCAGGCAAAAAGGCTCTTAAAATACTGAAAAGGGGAGTGTTATAATTGAAATGGGTAATTTATTAAAAGTGAATACAGAGAGTAATATCACTCATTATTAATGAAAATAGGTGTTTAAGATACATCACATAATTAAAATGGTATTATATGCAATGTTCACAAGGGCAGATCTGGGAGACCTTGCAGAGCAACCAGCTACACTGGCAATATTTCGGGAAGAAATTAAAACAGCATGTGCTGCAATCGCTGAGAACACTTCCACAAATATTGTTCAATAATGTACTTAGTGTATTGATGCCAATGGTGTGCATTTTGAGCAACTATTGTAACTGTAAAAGTCTAAGATGATTAGTACTCATCATTTTCTGTTTGTGTGAATTAAGCTTTAGTTATGTTATCACAGTTTTTTCTTTGCTTGAAGTGTGTATACATTTTTTAGCACTCTCTGTATTTGCTATATATCTTATTTTCTGGTATAATGTAAATTACGTTGACCTGTTTATCAGCTTATGGTCATCATTGTAAATGCAATATAATAATAAAGGTATTGTATTGTAAACTTGTTACAGGTATTCTGGTCGTTACAATAATTGACGTTAATGATTACCCACCAACCTTTGCACCACCATGGACAACGCAGAATCCTCATTATCTCTTAGAAATTTTGGAGGAACAACCAATTGGCTCAATTGTGCATACTTTTGTTGCTAATGACATTGATTCCAACATCCTTGCATACACTATTGAGCCAGAAAGTGATTATTTTGAAATAAATAATGCAACTGGTAAGTATTTACATTTATTTTAAATACAAACTGGTCCTTTTTAATCATATACTATATAAATAAATTAGTTTAAATGATTTATTTAATACTCCTATGGTTAAGAGAGTGAAACATGGTACAAAAACACAATACATCAAAAACTAATTTTAATTATCCTCATTACTGTCCCATTGCATGATATAATGTTTAATTATGTGTTATTAACAAATCTCCATAATAATCTATACAGTGCATCTATTGGTATTGAGAGTTGCTATTTAATTTTCCATTTTCTGTTAAGTGGAAGACTGTGACCTCAATTCTAAGTTTATTTTATAAGTGGTCTCTTGACATACTCCACATTAATATGGGGCAGAAAGAATTATATAGATGAGGATGACAGGTGGACGAGGGAGGGAATTGCATGGGCCTGGACAGGGATAATGATCTGAAAGGAATAAGAGCAGGTTTAAATATTGAGGAATGTCCGATGTGTGGAATGCAAGATAGTTATTGGCATGCAATTTTGGAATGTGGAGAAACCAAAGAAATAAGAGCAAAACTTAGGAATGAGAGGTGGGCTAATCTACCGATAGAGATAAGGGGAAATAAGTTGGTGCATATGAAAACAAGGCAAAAAATCTTGGAGTTTGGGAATTATTTAGGTAAAGTTAAAAGAAAATGGTAAAAATAAAGAAAATAGTTAAAGAAAATTGGTAAAAATAAGGAACCAATTCATTTGTGGATGAATATCCTGTGTGCTTCTCCTATTTCATGGTTGTTTCTTTTATCTAAACTCTGTAAACCAGTCATAAAAGGCAATGACTGGATGAGCTTTGGATAATTTTTCTAGGCATTTTCATTGTTTGAGATCATACTAAAAATTATAAAATATCACAGCAAGAAATGCTTTTGTATTACTTCTATCTTAGAACAACAAATACCAAGTATATGTTAGTATCAATAGAAAATGTGTACCTTTCATGTTCATTGGAACCCAGAAAATTAAATGGCTCGGATAATATGAAAATTGCACAAACAAATTTTGCATATTTCTGTACACCTTGGAATTCAACTATTAATGCTGTTATATAATTTCAGTTCCAAATTAAATTTTTCAAATGTTGACAAGAACTTCACTTATAGGATTTTAAAGAACATGTTTTGGGAGCCTTTGTTCCCACACTTCAGCTTTTTATCCACTGCTTGATGTATTAGCTGGAATAGGAATTTACTGGATTCATCCACAAGTGGAATGTAAAAATTCATTAATTTTTAACAATTTTATAAAATAAAAACTTTTTGCCATATGGATAGTTATATTGCAGTATGTATGTGCTTATTTTAACAAAATGACTTCTTAAATTAAATCTGTCGTCTAACACTCTTCATTTTAATTCATGTGAGCTTCACTGTGTTAGTTTCATATGAAATTTTTTTTTAAAGTTTTTACAATTTTTAAAAAATTTTAATTAAAATGACTTCATGCTTAATTTCATGATTGTGTTCACTAATTGCCAATTTTTCTAATTGTTTTAGCTGAATATTTCTAAAATGTTCTTTCTTCCTAGTTTCCAGATTTCTCTTAGTTTTTCTTATGTATTTTAAATTGTAATCTAAGCATTCTATTGCATATATGTCTGATTTTTTTTCTCTGGTGATATGCTGTCTTTTAGTGCTTGAACCTAATAAATTTTTATATTATATTTATTATTTTGTGGTTCTAATACAAATACAATATAAAAAAATTATTAGTTTCTTCTCTAAAAGCTAGCATAATGCCAGAGGGACAAATTACAATTTAAAATACCATTATTTTGATTTAAAGTAAAACACTAAAAATCATGTCGTCACATTAAAACTCTCTTTAAGTTTCACAAACACACTTATAAAAGTAATTTTGGTACATGTTTCGTGAGGTACATTCCTCACATTGTCAACCAAAACGACGACTGTTGTCATGTCATGTGACGACATGATTTTTAGTGTTTTACTTTAAATCAAAATAAGATTAACAAAAGTTTCACTGTGTGGATTCCCAAATTCCGTAAACATATTAAAATACCATATTTATGCAAATTTAATGTGTCATTGAATGTAATAACCATCTCAAATTTGAAACTTAAAATCTTAAAAAAAAAAAATATATTTTGGCATATGGCATCTTAGAAATAAGCCCATCTACTTCACAAAACAATGAGGACTTAGAATTTATAAGAGCATTTTTATTACATCTTGGAACATGTAGGGCAAAATCTTTCACCCGTACTGTTGCCAAGACATTTGGTGTAGGTCAAAGAAAAAAAGTTACTTCTTATGGTGTCACTAGTTACAGGTTACCCATTTTTCCTCCTTTCACGTATGAATTCCAAAACTTTTTCCTCAATGTCAGGATGCCTTCCTTTGCCAGGACCAGTGAATTTCTTCCTACTAGCTTTAGTTGCAAATACAGCCAATTCCTGTTGCCGTCACAAACGAACATTGCTCCCAGTTACATTGAAGTTGAACTCTCTTCCTGCCTTTCTGTTACCATTTGTTTAAGCATAAAGAATTACTTTATGCTTGAAAGGACATCATAAGATGTTCTTCTCTGTTGTCCTGAATTTTTGTGACTACGTACTATTGAAACACTCTATGTAATAATAGGCCAACAATAACAAAGTGGAGAATTGCATTATAATGTAACGAATAAATAAATTTGAATGAAGTTACTATGGAACAGATTTGCACTCAAATTTAATATGCCATCAATACAATTTTGAATACTACATTTAAACAAAATGGTGCACATTAGATTCATCTAAATATGATACATAGAAAAAACTTTGGGCACACAACCATGAAATAAAGCAAGGAGCCATTTTATTACAAGAAATACATCCTTCAATACAATATCCTTTAGGAAAAAGTGTTTACTATAAAAAAAATTGAGATAAAGTAATAAGTTTCCACATTCCACTTCTGAATGAGTTCAATAAATTCCTATTCCAGCCAACAGATGTTGACAGAGAACCAATTCAGTTTCAGTCATAACCACACCAATCAGCCGAAAACATACTAAGCAACTAGTCAAATGTTTCAGAAACATGTTGCAATTTAAAAACCAAGATTTGAAAATATTCAGTTTGGAATAGTTCATTGCTCACAGTCTGTAACTTCTAAACACACATAAATATTAAGCATTTAAGATACTTATTGGATAATTAACAATGATTTTATAATATCTAAAAATGTGATTATGAACACTTTTTTTGCAGGTGCTGTGAGAACCAAAAAGAGAGTTGATTATGAAACAGATAAATCTTTAAATTTCACTGTGGTAGCATATGATTCTGGAATTCCTCAAAAATCAGCTTCTGCTCAAGTTACTGTAAATATAATAAATATTAATGACATGGATCCAGTATTCTCACAGGTATGCTTGTAAACTATTTAGTTTAATTTGTAGAGTTCAAAAAAGCCTTTGATTCAAGAGGCATTAAGAGATAAATTGAATGCAAAAGATGCAAGTTCTAATTTTATAAAGGTTCTACAAATATGGATAGTGATAGAGTGACAATGTTTTGAACAATAAAATGTAAAGCTAGGAAGGATGTAGAATAGAAAGTTATCAATAGTTATAGTATTAGTATACATAAGGAATGAACTGATAATAGGGTTGTGTTTCTTCCATTCACCTTTACATTTAACTCTGTGCTTGTATACATAATGGGAATATATTTAAAAAGTAAATAACAAAAATTCAAGTATTTATTAATGTATGTAATTTTTATTTTGTGTAATTTTAAGTTTCATTTTCGCTATCATGAAGCCTAACTACATTACTGGCAAATTTTGTAAATTTTCGTAAATGCACCCTACCTTTTTATATTTATATCTGATCTTAAATTTAAAGTTCTTCTACCACTTGTATCCATCAGTAACTAATTTCACATTGGTAAAAGAAACTTTTCTCTCCATAATTTGATCTGTTCACATTCCAAAATATAATGCCAAGTATTATCCAATTCATCATTCATTTATGCACCACTTATCTCATGTAAATATATCACTCCAGATCTGAGCCATCATGTTCCTTTTCTCTCTTTATTACAGATTTCAGTCTATGAGAGTGTTCAATAAAAAATTATTGTAATTTTTACAGGCATAATTTTTCACGCTAAAATTTCACTTCATAATATTTTGTTAACTTAATGTGTAATATGCACATGTACTAGTTTCATTGCTGTCTCTTCATATTCTGCCTGTGAGAAGTCTGCAAGTTCAGACTTGTTCAGTTCTGCCTATAGCAAAAGGAAGTAACATGCGATTATACTGCTCTGAAAGTTTGCTTTGTCTCAACAAATCTTCAGTCCAGGCTTATGTAACATTACAAGAAGTCTATGAAGAGTGTGTTCTTTCCTAAAGTACAACTCAAAGATGGTTTAGAATGTTTAAACATGAGAGGGAAGCAATTTCCAAAGAAAGGTGAACCGGGTACTTCAGTTTTTGCTCTAACAGAAAACATTAAAATCACTCTGCCATTATGAGTGAGTATCATGGAACAAAATTAGGAATACTTCAGAAATTCTGAAAATTTTATTGAGTGCCACCCATATGTTGGTAACTAAAAAGTTTCACATTAGAGTGTTTTTGTGCAGTGGGTTCCAAGATTCTCAAACAAAAGGATGTTAGCCTGCACCTGAAGATAATATTTCTGAAAGCTGTGCAATGTTTTTCAAAGTAATCACTACTGGTGAAACTTGACTAAATTGTTTTGATTCTGAGAGCAAACAGCAAAGCTCTGTATGGAAATCTCCATCATCACCAAAACAAAAGAAGCAAAAATGGTTGCTTCTACTGGGAAAGTTATGGTCATCTCATTTTACGATATTCAAGGAATGATTTACTAGCATGTCATACCTGCATTCGCAACTATGGTGAATGGTTGAGGTCATTTAGGTGCAGACTCGTGAGCAGGAGGTCTAGTGTTCGACTCCCACCAGAATCATCCTCTCTAATTGAGGTGTTTTACAGGCTTTACTTGATCCTGATAAATGGCAAATCCCAGAGAGGTACCCTAATCTTAGGTCGGGAATGCTTGCTTTAAAAAAAGTTTCCCAATTTATCAATTCATCTCTTTTATCATTGTCCATCACTTGTGATGCCTAAGTAGTTAAAATGGGTGTTAAATACTATTAAAAAAACTGTAACTGGGCAATACTACAGAAATGTTCTAAAATCTCTGCAAGGCCATATCATATGTAAAAAGACACATTTCCATGCAACGAGCTGGATGCTGTATACTATGATAATGCATGACTGCATGTTGCAAAGGTTGTTGCTGAATATCTCACAAAATCAATTTGAAGTGTGTCTCTCACCCTCCCTGTAATTTAGATTTGGCCCAATGTGAATTTTTCATATCAGAATTAGTGAAGGCTGTGGAGGTCATTCTGAAGGACATATCAAAAAATATTTTCCAGCATGTCTTTGAAGACTGGCAGAGGGACAGGTGCATTGCATTCAATGGGAACTGTTATCAAAAATATATCCAAATTATGAAGATGCATAATATGATGTCAAAAAAGAATTATGATCATTCTTTGTTGAACAGCCCTCATGTTTTGCTCTTCCTTGGTCTTTTTTAATTATATGTATGGTTTTAAGGATTTATTTATTATCTAGACTGGCCCATAATTCCTGTTTTTTAGCTTAATATCTTCCCAAAATAATAACCTTATCCTATCTCTCTTCAGTCATAATGTTTCCAAATAAAGTTCTTGAAGGATTTTCTGAATTTATTCATCCAAGATTTTTTTTTTTATTAAACTTTCTCGTAAATTATGAAACACTGTTTATAATATCCTCTTCATCAAAATTCAAATGGGATAGCAGAAACTAAACTAGTCAATATAAGTATTAAAGGTAAAATAATGGAGTGGGTAATATAATTTTGCTTTACAATAAAGATAGAGGAACAAGTTTGAACTAGAAGAAAATGTCATAGATAGATATAAAGCAATAAGAATAAAATAATAAAGGGTTTTTGGTAGACTATAGAAAAAAAAATAAGAGAATATAGAAAGACAGAATGTATATGTTAGTTTTAGACATAAAATGTCATTAGAATGAAAGAACCTGGAAAGAAAGTGCAATAAGAAATGTAAAAATATGCGATAAACTGGGAGGAATGATTTGCATGAGCAAGAACGGGAGTCATGAATTTGACTAGATTTAAGATAGGGAAATCAGATATATGCCTTGCATTTAATGATACTACTGAGCTGGAAAAACTAAAAATTGGTAAGAAAATGTGATAGGATACATTAGAAATTGTGGTTAGAAGAGTGTTGAATGTTAGAGATGATAAAGTGTACAGTTAGTATAGAGAGAGAAAGGAAAAGTGACAGCATTAGGTGTAGGATTCAAGTGGGTGATCAATTTAATGTCTTTTATAATGAATGAAAGTATAATGACTGTATTTCTTGGACTGACAGAGCAATATAAATTTCATTTGAGTGTATTTCTACTTATTTCAGTCATCATATGAAGCAACAGTAATGGAGAATTCCCCAGAAGGAACTCCAGTGATAACTGTAAGAGCAACCGATGGTGACGAAGGAGTCATTGGATCTGTGTCATACAGTTTAGTAGGAGAACACAGTTCAGATTTTAGTGTAAATCCCAACACTGGAGAGGTGACAGTGGCTAACCCAAAGTTGCTAGATAGAGAACAAACACCTGATATCATCATTCAAGTTATGGCAAGTGATGGTGCTCCTCCAGAAACAAGAAGAACAGTGGCAGTTCCAGTAAGTTGAGGAAGGAAAACTATTGACACATTCAAAAAATGCTAAACTGAAGTAACATTGCAGGATTAAGTTGAACTGTATGCTTCTACCAGTTGGTCTTTTGCTGATGACGGGGTAAATTTTCCTGAAATATATCACATTAAAAATCAAGTAATTAAAGTATAAGTGTCACCAAACCAACTCTATATCAATATTATACTTTTATTAATATGAAGTCTGCCTGTCAAATACTTGGTTCGTCCAATTTTTGCAACATTTTTACATGCCAACCCCAAGAATAATTGCCCTTTTTTTAAAACTTTACTCCTTGTTATATTCCCATCACTGAAACCTTATTAACAGTGTTTCTACTTGACTTTGATGCAAATCTTAACTTGAGGTAACTCAAGGAATTCAACTAGAGATATTAATTAGAACTTGTACAGTGAAGCCAATCATATAATTGAAATCATAGTATGATTGAGTGGAACTCAACACATCTATTGCTCCACTTGCTTGTCTATAAATGTAGAACCATTTTCACAAACTTTCGTTTGCATCGTCAGCCAGAAAGTCAACTACTGGATAATTTGTTATGCTGTGGGAATTTGCATTCTACTCTGATGGAGGTGTGAAGAAACTGAAAGTTTATGTTTTCATCCTCAAAAGTCGAAGTTCATTAGACTGTCTTCGTATTTGTATACGTACATTTTTTCCCCAAGTTGCTAATTCTGTAGGTCCTTGTACTGATTTCAATAATTTTGCTTTATTCAGTATGTCTCAGCTTTATGCCCAGAAATTAAATGCTACTACTGCTTTCTCCATTTGCATGTATTTTAAGTTCCTGAAATGTTCTTTTAACCTTGTGCACATGTTTCTCTTTGTTTTTGTAATGTAGATTTTTTCACATTCTGCACAACTTATTTTGTAAATACCTACTTTTTTCTCCTGTGGAATGCTGTCATTAACTAACATTGTCTATCAGGAGATTTTTGAAATTAAATCTGTTTACCAGGGCTAACCTGATATTAAAATCTTTAAGAATATTCTGAAACTTTTTGTAGCCCATGGTTGATATATGAATTTTTTTTAAAATTAGCAGATCTTTTCTTGCTGAAAGTGTAGTGGTTTCTTTGATATTTTTTTGTCTCTTGAATTTCTGTATCTTTTTGTGTACTAGTTCTTTTTTAAAATCATTTTTAACCTCTGTTTTTTCTATTTGTTTGTATTCTTTGAGGTATTCTTCTTTGCTAATTTGTAGGTTAACTAGCCAGTGTGTTTCACTGTTAATTACTGCATGTTTGTGCATTGTGGGGTTAAAACAGTCAGCTTTGATGTGATTGTCTGCATGTGTATTCTTTCTATATAATCCAAATTCTAGATTTCCTTGATGCTTCATAATTTTGATGTCCATGAATGGTAACATGTTATCTGTTTCAGTTTTGTATGTGAACGATATGTTTCTATCTTGTATATTCAGAAGTTTTAAGGAATCAGCAATGAGTTTTTTGTTAACATTGGCAAATATATCTTAACATATCTGTACCAAATTTAAAATATGTGTGAGAATGCCGAGTTGATTTGTGTTTCAAATCTGCGAATGAAGAGGTTAGCTAGAAATGGAGATAAGGGGCTGCCCATGGTAAGTCCTGATTGTCATTTATAAAATTTGCCCTCGAAAGAAAAATAGGATCAGTTTATGCAAATATTTGTGAGTTTAATATATTCTTTTATGTGTGCATCATTAATTCCACTTGTTCTTAACCAATCATTTAGATAAATTAGGAGTTTTTCTTTAGGTATGCTTGGAAACAGCAATTCTGAAAGATATTAATGTGTCAGATGATTGTAATTTTATGTTCTTAATTTTTTCAATTAATTGAAATGTATTTTTTTAACTGTTGCTTTGAAATTTAGGAAATGTCTTGAATTTATCAGCTAGCCATTTTGCCAGTATGATGGTATATTGTTATTGTTGATTATGCGTCACATACCATTTCCAACCTTGTGAATTTTTGATAAACCATACATTTTCACTATGATAGGGTTGTTATGTTTTATTTTATATTTTGTTTCCTTTGGGATAACTACAAGTTCTTCATTTATAGACAAGTAAATGGAGCAATAAGAGTGTTTAGTTCTACTCATTCATACTGTGATTTCAATTTAAGGAATTCAGTTTACATTTTCCCACATAAACACTTTTTCTAAAGTCATGATTTGCAGAGATCTATATAAACGGGTCAGTAATTTCAAGGAAGGAACTACAGAAATATCCAATTTCCACAAGATGGCACCATTTCTACTTCACTGTTAATAGCTTCAAGAGTATAAGTTCATATAATAACATATTCTTTTTTATTTTAACAAATTAGATTTTAGTAATTATTTGCTTCAGAAGAGTTGTGTTTCTGTTCAGATCCATATTCGTGTTCAAGATGCCAATGACAATGCTCCTGTATTTGCTCTTAAAAACCACCAAGTGTCAGTTATGGAAAATCTTCAACTGCATCCTCCAGCACCAATCATACAAGTTCATGCAGATGATGCTGATGAAGGCAAGAACGGAGCTGTTAGATACTCCATAATATCAGGAAATGATGGAGGTAAGTGTCAGAAATGGAATTTATATTTGCTTGAATTTTATAGCTATGAAAGTTTTTGTTATAGAATTAAAATTGTATCTGATGTAATATCGAGAATAAATTTCAAATATGTGTAAACAGCTCTTCATTTCTACTGACCTGTACATACAAGGTAGCTCAAATACAGTGAAGTTGAGTTATGGGCTATGTACTGGAAGAAGCCACTCATCATAGCCATATAATACATGTGTATGTAACAGCTTGTAGTTAGTTTAAAGCACTAAGCACCGTAACATAAACCTTAGATTCTAGGATCAATTATTAAAAAGAAGTGAAAACACTACCTTTTTGGGCTTGGACTTGGATTCAGAACTAAAATGAATTGGTCAAATTAAAAGGGCTGTTGGCCATGAAGAAAACAGGCTAAACTTCTAAAATAATTGGCCTGTACAAATTGGGGTTCTACACAGGATGTCCTTTGCACCACCTATGGCTCCTATGTAAGACCAGCAGTAGAGTATGGTTGTGAGGCACTTACAACAATTTCTGAGACAAATTAGAAAAGATTAGATGCCTTCCAAAATCATATCTTGAGATTTATTACTCGTGGTACAAGATCTACACTAATAACCATTATGGAGCTCCAATTTGGTTTGGAATCCTTGTGTGACTCTAGATGGAAAATGACTTTGAATTTTACTGAAACAATCTTGAAAAGAGGGGATAATTTTCTGAGTCACCAATCAGGAGAAGTTGAAAATGCATTTTTTTCTTTTCTTGTAGAAAAGAATTACATGATACCCTTGATCTTCCTTCTTCAACTCGTTTTCCCTTTCTAGATTCCTGGTGTCCGTTGGAAAATTTTAAACTTGCCAAAGGTTATTTAGACCTTGTCTCTGATGTTAGCAAGAAATTTTCTTAAAGAGAAATCAGCAGTAGCATATCATTTTTGGACACAAAATCATAACATAATAAATAAAGCAAAATTATTAAAATCAGTACAAGGACCTACGGAATTAGCAATCTGGGAGAAAATTTACATCTACAAATACAAAGACAGCATAATGAACTTCGACATTGTCGGGGATGAAAACATAAACTACAAGTTTATCACACCACCACCAGAGCAGAATATACATTCCCACAGCTCAACAAATGATCTGACAGTTGAACTTTAGCCTGGCTGAAGATGGGAACTAAATGTTCTCGAAACCAGTTCCATACATCTATGAAAAGTAAGTGAAGCTTTAAGAGTGTGTAGTTCAACTGAATCATACAATGATGTCAATTAATAAGAAATTTTCTCTTAACTTTGAATTGAAATGTACGGCCCTAGCTACTATTCATGAATATTTCCAGGTTGATTCTTGACTCCATATCTATACTGATCTCGACTGAATGAGGCCATTAAAATTGCTGGAACTGGAGTTTACTCTATGGACTTTACATTGCCATATACTGTTTGGAAATACTTCCACAATTTTGATGGTGAATCAGCTGCTATTTCTTTAGCCTTAGACAAAATAGTGCAGTGTGATGAGAAAAATATTGTCTTTGTTGTTGATTCCAGGGTTACAATTGTGACCTTAACAACTTATAATCACAATGAATGTGATATTTCCAAGAACTGCATAGAAAAAATTAATAAGCTGCTGAAAGTCAAGAACCGCATTGAGCTGCAGTGGATTGCTAGCCACTGTGGAATTTATGGAAATGAGCTGGCAGATGAGTTGGCAAAAAGGGGATTCCAAATGAAACAACTAGACCCACCTTTGCCCCTGTGGCATATAAAGTGTCATATCCTCCTCTAATAAATTTAAACGCTTCAGCCTGTATAGAGAGAAAGCTTCTGCGAAAAAGTGAAGCTTCTTTTTGAATAAGTTGGAAAGAATTCCTAGTTCTCTACCTTGACCAGTTTGTGTGGCCTGCTTTAGACTTGCTATGGGTCATGACTACTTGCAGAGTCACCTATATAAAATTGGACTGACTGAAACAGATGCATGCCCTCTTTGGAACCAAGGCTTATCCATAACTGAAGAACACTTCAGCATTTGTTCTGCTGTTCTCAACTGTTTTTCTTTACATGTTATTGACATTGCATTTGGTGGTGATTATTTTTATGACTGAGAGGTCAGAGACGGGCATAGGATAAAAAAAAATTAAAGGAGGCTTTGTCACCAAGTGGTTTGTGTTTTTATGTTACTCAGTGCTTTGTGCTAATTGTTCTATGTCAGTTATATTACTATCTAAATATAGTCTTGAAGAAAGGGTTTCTATGTATGATACATACATAAGAATGGATTGCAGAAAAGTAGTACCTGCAAGAAAATATCCAGGTAATCATGTTCCAAGAAGAGAAACAGTTCATGAACTTGTTAAAAATTTGTAAGAGACAGGATTTCTCAATGACAAGAAACTACCATGTTCTTATGGAAGAAAAGTTAGATGAAATACAGGAATTTCCTATGCAGTTGCTAGTAATATGTTGCCATTGAGGGGCATAATTTTAATAATGTCTTATAATAAAGGTTAGTGCTTATTATGATCATAAGTTTCAAATACAGCATCATTTTATGCTTTCAATAAAAATATCCTGATCTTCTACTTTATTGGTTCTACAGCCCATGTAGTGCCTGGACCTCTTCCTTCTTTTGATATATACGAGACATTAAGGTTATTAAAAATGACCTCTCAAACAGTTTAAAAACAAATGATGAAATATTGAATCATAACATAAGACAGAAAACAGATATCCCCAGAAGCAATACAACAGCTTTCCAAAACAGTTCAATACATTTGGGCATCAAATTACACAATAAATTACCAAATTACCTAAAAGCAATAGACAAGAAAACAAAATTTGAAACAGTACCATGGCTTTACTGCTTCATCACTGCTTCTACAATGTAGATGAATACTTGAAATGGAACAAATTGAATGAGGGTATGAGTATGTAGATATACATATATACAGAACACTCATTTGGGCACATGGCCAGCTTAATTGGGATTTGCTTGGCACTGGGAAACTGTTTGCTGGCAGAGTCTGACATTCATAGACCCTTAAATTCAAGCATATAAATTTCTACAACACACCAAACACCCCTTTTTGGTCATGCAAGGCATTTTGCGTACAAGTTCAGTTTTTCTCCATTCTAGTATCTATTGTTTTATGTTGCTACATGCCCATGTAATTAAAACCATGCTTCGTCCATAAAAAAAATAAATAATATAGATCAATAAAGCAAACATTAACATTATCCAGCATACAATTGCAGAAATTAACAACTCATATTATTCACATGGTTGAAATTCCTGAACTACAATTATCTTATAGGGTTTTATTTTTAAAAGTTTAGTGGCATTCCAAGCTGAGATTTGCAAAATTCCAGATTCCTGTGCAAGCTTTCTCAGAGATTTATTTGAACTTTGTTCTAACTTTTCTCTGATGTCATTGAGTTTTTCCTCTGTAAATACTCAGTGCTTTACTTTTGGTATCTTATCAAGAACAAATCTGTTTCCCAAAATCTGTTCACAAGATATGAACATTTCTGTACAAGACATATGAACAGAAGGGAATCTGTCTTACTTCTCTACATGAATTTGTGATATAGGAATCATACATGAAGATTCTGTATGCTAATGTACATGGACTTTAGCACTACTTTAGCACTAACACACTATAACGCTGAAACACATGGTATCACAATGTTCAACTCCTGTACAGCATAAAGACTTCGCATCCGCACACTGAAAGGCAGGAAAGTGGAGGGGGGAACAGAACTGGTTAGAAACAAGGCAAGTAAATCCCTGTTAAGCTGACCTCGCATTCAAATGAAGGCTATGTAGAACTATGTATGTATGTATGTATAACTGTAAATAGCTTTTAGTTCATTTTTGCCATTAAAATGTCTTACATCATGTAACCAATGATTTACAGGATCAATAAAGTATCTCTCTATCTACTAGTTTCAGCCACTGATGTCTATTCTGCACCTGGTATCTCCATCTTCTAATCCAACATTTCTTTATATTATCTCCACATCTTGAAACCAACCCAGCTATAGTTTGCATCTTTTTGTTGCTCTTTCAAGTTGTTCAACAGTTCATTTAAGAACTTTTGAAAAATTATAAGAAATTTTTAAAAAATTCTGTTGGAACTCACACAGTGAAACTTGTTAGATGTAAGTTCTATCTAATCTGTCGTCTAACACACTCTTATGCTTCACTTACTTTGAAATAAAAGTGTGGTAGATGACAGATGAGATAGAATTTACATTGTTCAACAATGCTCATTTTGGACATCTTGCTTGTATGCGTTCCATATGACTCAACCATTTCAGACTACCTTTTTTAATCACTAGTATGATATTTGGTTCCTTATACATTTCCAACAGCTCTTAATTACTCTTGCTTCTAAATACTGAGGTCTCACTTGCATACATTACTACCAGTCCTATCATCATTTTATATATAATTTTCTTATTGGGTCTGGGTAAGATTTTAAACTTCATAACTTTTCCAAGTGCATTGAGGCATCTGTTACCAGCTATAATATGAGCTGTTATTTCAGGTATTATATTATTATTATTTTCTGTTTTCAGGATGCCAAGCATTTAAGCTTGCACACTTACCAAATTCATGTTGAAAAAGCTGCATTGAATTCTCATTGGACCTACTTATCATAGTTGTTTTCATGTCTTTCTCATTTATCTCTAATCCTAATTCCTTTGCTTGCTTCTCAAACTCTTACAAGGATCCTGACAGTAGATGAGGAAAGTGGATACTTAGAAAAATCCCCAAATAGGTACTGGGAATGGAACTCAGGCCTTCCAACCAGCAGTCAGCAAGTTTTAGACCATTACAAACTTTATATTTTTTTCATTATTCCTCGCCTATTTTAAGTTGGCGTATGGTTTGTTTCCAAATCATATTCATTGATCTTATTAATTTATTGGGTATTTCAAGCCAATGCATTGTATCAGCACTTCATCACTTTTAATGTATCATAAGCTTATTTAAAATATTGTATAAGTGTGATATAAATCTATATAATTATACAATTCCTCTAATATTATCCTTAGATAGAAGATATCATTTGTTGATCTAGTTTGGTAAAAATAAAAATACAAAAATAAAATATTAACTTTATGTGCAGTGACTTTATCTCCCTTTTTCTGGTTTTGGCTGCTGCAGTTCCCAGCAAGCATCCGCACTCATGCAGCTCATAACTCAAATAACAATACTGTGTAAATTTAATTTGTTTTTTTTCAAACTAACAAATCTACCTTACTAGTCCTTCTTAATAATAAGATATTTACATTTTATCTATTCTTTTTTACTACCAAAGTCTAGCATTTTCATTTCCTACATGACAGGTATGGATTCGATTCCTGGTTGGGTTAGTTTTTTAACTGTAGTTTTTCAGAAGTTTTCCTGCACTTCTTTAGATGAATGCCAGGAAAACTTAATGCCACAAAGTCCCCTGAACTCATCCAGCCAAATAATAATTTATAATCCATCCTCTGGCATAATAAATCTCAGGTCATGGTATCATGATCATTATTTAATATATATTATTTTAATTAAATAGCTCTTTAGAAGTTTTTTGAATTCATAAATGCAGAAATGGATTATCAAGAATTGAATTATTATATTTTTAGATATAAAACAAAGTAATCACAGTATTTGTTGGATTTTTTACTCTGGAAGTTCTTATTTTTATTTTTGGATATCTTTATAATACAATTTCCCTTGCAATTTACTTAAAAAATAAAAATTTAATGAAGTTTCAGCATTGAAAATCCAACCAAATTTTATAATTTCAAACAACTCCATTGTTAAAAATCTTCTGAAATAACAAACAGACACAAAATGATATTCAGAAAACGCAACATAATAGAGACTTGTTGCTTTCATCATCCGCATGGTTCCAATATCAACTTCCCAGCATGGTATTAAGATGTTGCTTCTTGGCAGAATGTATGTGAATTTCTTAAGAGACAAAAGAGTTGATTCTTTTCCACATATATACAAATGCTGGTACCGTTATGCAAATTATGTGTTTCCTATAGTAAAAGAAAAATAAAAAGAGGATGCAATAAAATTACTTAATCAATTTTAGCATATTTTAACAAAAAATTTGGGTAAACAATCATACACAAGATTAATTGTATTTTCTGTTTTGAAAGTGAGAGGAACTGAAGATTCACTGTGTTGAAAACATTTATTACTGCATGCTTATACAAATTAACTCTTCTTTCTTTTAGGTGTGTTTGTATTGGATACCATAACAGGCATTCTCTACCCATCTGTATCTCTAGAAGGAAAACCACGACATTTTAGCCTCACAGTGGAAGGCAGAGATGAAGAAGGAAATGGACCCCATGCAGACACTGTAACTATTGATGTTGAGATAAGGGATGTTAACCAACATAAGCCAGTGTTCCTAATGCCAACATTTCGAAATGCTACAGTTGAAGTTCCTGAGGTAGAGAACTTATTTGTTTTTCTTTGAATCCATGTCAGAATTTCTTTAAAAATAATAGCATTATGAATGACAAATAAAGGAATTAAAAGAATGAGTGTTTACTAGCTTTGTTGTGATGAATATTCATCACATAACACATTACTATTCAAAAGATCCTGTTATTAGTTTTATAACAATTAATCTGTACAGAATTCTAGTACAATTTAAATTCTAGATTTAACACAAGTAAATGTTAAAAGAAGTGCTAGAGAGTTGAAGAAATACATTTTATGTTTATTAAGTTAATGCACTATGAAAATAGCTAAAACTATAGTTTTTATCCAAATGATTTAAAAATTTGGGTTTATCTGTGACATTTAGATTCTAGTGTATTCATTATTTATAATAGTTTTAGCAAAAATAATTTTTTATGTTTTAATTTTTGTGTGTTAAAGGAAATACCCCTTGCATTGCAATTTTTGTTATAAATGGGGCAATTTTGGATCTTTATTCCATTAGTATGTAGCTATGAAACTACAATTACTGCAGTTATAAAACACATTTAATTTGTCTGTGACAAACCATTTTGGAGAAACAAATTTTTATGCAAAAATTTATAATTTCTTTCAAATTATTTATAATTGGAAGATTTAAAATAATATACAAATTAATGTATTTCATCTACAAGATGAAATTATGCCATCTTTTATTAAGCATTTATCTAAGAATCTGCATGAAAAACTTCAAAGAAATCTTCTTAAAATTATATTACTTGGAGCATTTTGAACATTCAGAAATGTGGAAAAAATAAAATAGTTAGCTATAGGAAACACATTTTCCTTTTCTTTATAATCCCCCTCCCCCATGTCAGCTACCTTTGTGTCTTCTTGTTATTTAAGTCTTTAACTTCCCCTTTATTATTTTAAGTGTACTTTTAGAATTCAATGCAATTTGATTCAGCTGTTGCCTATCCCTGATGTTAATAATATTTGTACTTATATGTATAATTTTTGAAGCTGTTTACAGTGAAACTACTATATTTAAAATGATACACTATGGGTAACTTATTTACACACTTCACTTACTATATTTTCCTAAGTTGGAACAATGTTTCCGGAACCAGCATTCCCATCCTCAGCCGTTGACTGGGTAAGTGAAGTGTGTAAATAAGTTACCCATGTATCATTTTAAATATTTGTACTTAATTGGGCATATTTTGTCAGCAGTGACTTTCTCCCTAGCTTTTAATGAGGCCTGACATCCCATGTTAAACTCACCAACAGTTGCAGTTACTGCAATTTTTTTCATACAAACTTCTTAATAAGTGCACATCCCAATCAAAAGTAATGAAAACTTAATATAAATTGATGTATACATTATTATACAATCTTTAATTACAGTAGAATAAGTAAAGTTATTATTATTATTATTATTATTATTATTATTATTATTTAAATTTTTCATTACAAAAAGTATAACAGGTAATTTATACATTTCTTACAATTAGAACTAAACCAACTTTTTTTGAGGCCCCCTGGTCACTGACATGCATTAGAGCCCTGTTTCACCTAATTTTCTTCATTTTCCCCCTTCACTTGCCTAAACCATTTGCCTCTTACTTTTCATAAATATTCACCCATACACCCATACTCTCTCCAATTGCTTGTTTCCATGCACTGCGTTAAACCATGAAATGTATCCATTGTTTCCTCACATATAACACATATTTCCATATTGCCGTTTCTAAATCTTTTAAGATACAACGAGGGTTCGTACCGATGCATATCCCTCCCTCCCCTACTTATCACACCTGTCAACATGCTTCTCCCTCTCTTTCTTTAATATCTTGTACATTCTCAAAGAGATTTTATTCTCAAAACTTGACCATTGCCTCTCAATATCTTCTATCCTCCTCCTTACTTGCCTCCAGAAACCTATTGAATTATTTTCTCCCTTCTACCATGTCATCCATACCATTACAATGTTTCTTTCCATCTCTTCCACCAGTTTTTGTACAAAACTATTCTTTCATGTTTCATAGATGTTTTAATTATAGTATCATCCTCTAGTTTCAAGTTCCTATACCAGTATTTCAGAACTCTTTCAACCACTATTCCTTTTCTACCTGCTCACCTAATTCTGTCAATGCTACTTCTCTTGGCACATTTTCAATAGCCTCAATAACTCTTTACAAAAATCCTATATATTACATCAATTATGCACTTTCTCTTTGTCCACAGTGAATCTTTCCTTTGTTCTTTTAATCTGCTTAGTTCATTACTAGATTTTTTCATCTTATTTACTTCTTCTGTCCCACTTACTCTTCATTGAGGTATAGAATATTAGTTATCTCTTTTTTCTGCAAGGCGAAACTTTTTATTTTTGTAAGAGTATTTGATGAACAGAAATTGTAAAAATTAAATATATTAAATTAAAATTGTGCAACATTGTGTTTTCAGAATGCAGGACTACCAAATTATTTGGTGATGACTGTGAAAGCAACAGACAAAGATCCAGGTGAAAATGGTAGGATAAGTTATCACCTGAAGGTTGACAATGAAAACCTCCAAGAAACTGATGAATTTGCTATTAACTCTGAAACAGGAGAGCTTAAAACAAAAATAATACTTGATAGAGAAGTACAGGATAAATATGAGGTAAAATCATATGGGAAATATTCCATAAACTAGGGTTTGCGTTATCTCTAGTACAAAGGACTATTTTTAATTCAAACATGTATAGTTCAATTCATTTTATATTTCCAACACAAGCTTCTTGAAATTACTATTGAAAATAATGTTACAAATTCCTATTTAATTTGAATTTTTAACCTTTTAGTTGAATAATTAGAATGAATGAACGAACTTATTTCTTCAAATTTCCAATTTATGTGCACTTATGATATTTTTGACATATAAATAGAATCAATTTTATAGAGTTTTAACAACAGTAAACATGTTAAAATCAAAGTAAACAATTTACATTTCCATATTCTAAATATACACCTTTGGGATAGTATGCTAATAATTTTGATGGTGAAATAATGGACATTAGAACAGCTTTAGAAAATCTTACTGTATAGACCTAACATAAATAAAAGAATTGTAATCTTAAGTGACTCTAAAGCAGCATGACAAAATATAATGAATTTCACTTACCAACATATGTACACTAAAAATGAAATTAGAAAACTATATCATAGAATCCAGATCAGAAATACAGAAACAGTTTTATAATGGATCCTGAGACATGTGGGATTAAAGGTGAGTGAGATTGCTGATATTTTAGCAGAAAAAGGAGCCATCATAAAATTATAACCACCTTTTGAAATAGAACTCCCCTCAAAATTGAAACTCAAAAAAAAAAAAAAAAAAAAAAAATAATAATAATAATAATAACTGAACAAGAAACATAAAATATGCAACAAAAACTTAAAGGAAAACCATATGAAAACCTAAAGACTTTCCAACATTTTTTATTGAAACCAAGAAAAATTGGAGTTGCCCATTCCACTTAATTGTTAGGCATGATTGCATATCAGAACATCTCTTCAGGATTAAATTAGTCAAGGATAGCCACTGCCCATTGTGTAAGGACATGAATACTATCCTAAACGAAGAACATCCACTGAAATGCAACCAACTTGATAGCAACAAACAAATTAAAAATAGATTTAAATAGTGGGAATTTTCACAGTGAAATATAGTGTAATATAACAAATTATTTATGAGGAATTTACTCAAATTTCACTAGTTTTATTTCACTTACTTGGACATGTTTCAGAGGCTTTTGCCTTCATCATCAGCATGATTCCACTGTTAGTTTTCCAGAGTGGTATTAAGATGCCGCTCTGTGGATTGTATGAACTTTGTGATGAGATTACTGTTGTTTGGAAGATCAAAATAAACTAAATTTTCCTTAATTAAGAGCATTAACTTCACTGTTCAAGTTCCAATTAACATTTTTAGTTAAATTTTCCGTTTTCAGGGGTTTTTTTGGGGGGGGGAAGGTCATTGTGGGAAAATATGTTCATAAATGAAAATAAGGAAAATTCAATTAATTTTGATCTTCAAAACAACAGCAACCTCATCACAAAGTTCATAAAATCCACAGAGAGACATCTTAATACCATGTTGGGAAGCTGACATTGGGACCTGCTGATGATGAAGGCAACAGCCTTGGAAGCATGTCCAAGTAAGTGGAAAAAAACTAATGAAGTTTGAGTGGTTTCCTCATAAATAAGTAGTTATATTATAAATGAAAAATAATTTGGAAACTCTTTATTCGGAAGCTAGGGAAAAAGTAGCTGTGAGCATCCCCAATGGCCACTAGCAGCCAACCAATATTCTCAATACAAGTAAACTTACACTTACACTATTACACTTAATAAGCCTCAATTTATTGAGTTGATTCCTCCATACTCCATTACAATTAACACCAGGTTGAATATGTAATTAGGATATATATTTATTCCTAAATAATGCCAATATCAACATTGCTATTCCCATTTGGCTTGTCCACCTTCCATAACCATTTTTGTCTCATCTTTCTGATGTATTTTCCAATTTTTTTTATATTTTCATCTGATTTAAATTTAAAATTCTTTTGCCTCTTATTTCATTTGAAGTTTTCCCACTTACCTAACAGGAACTGTTCACTCCAAAACTTGATTTGTTTACATTCTAAAATACAATACCAAATATTCACTGCTTCTTCACATTTTGGACATATCCCTTTAAAATATCCATTTCTTGATATTATTGTATGATTTAGTTCAACTACATACTCTTAAAGCATCATTTATTTGTAAGCATTAACAAGTAAGTGAAGCATTAAAATTGTGTAGTTCAAATAAATCATACAATAATATCAATTTTATGATTTGCTTCACTTTTTTTTTTTTTTTTTTTTTTTCAATTTGTTTATTTAAGGTCGCTCTTTAACATCACAGGTCATCAGCATCCCAATCCATTCAGGGCGTGAAACGGCCAACAAATTTTGCTCAGAGGCCTCTTCTTTCAGATTTGCTTCACTGTGCAAGTTCCATTTTACATTTTAATTATCCATTTCTTACCCCACTTAAACATGTTAGTCCTATTCTAAACCACGCCAGCCCTTCCCTCCTTACCTTATTGCAGGTTTCAATGTTATCTTTCTTTCCCCAATCATTTTTTTAGCATGCTATATAATTTCAGGGATTTCTTGACATTAAGACTAGCCCATATTTCCTGTTTTTCAATACTAAAATCCTTTACCCATTCTTTCTCCCTCTAGTAGAATATTTCAGATTTTATGTATCTAGATTTCTTTCCTCTTAATTCTTTCTTGTGTTACCAGACACTATTTGATGATATTCTTTTCTTCTAGTCCCTATATTCTATACCATTATATTAGTACTCTTTCTATTATCATGCTTTTATAGCCCACTTAGAGCAACCTAGCTAAGTGGATAATTAGAAGGCAGGATTTAATTAAAAATGTGATACTTATTCCATATTTAATGCTGACACAAAATCCAATTAAAGGATTTTTAATTAAAACGTTTTTGAAACCTTAATTCCCATCTGCAGCCATTGTCTGACTGCTTGGTAAGTTTTGGGTAGTTTGGTGCATATGGCTAGGTCTGAGTTGCTACATTATTCACATCTGTTGGCTGAAATTTAAATTTGTTGAATTGGTCCAAAGATGGCATATTGAAATTCAAGAATTTATCTTGATTTTAAGAATGAACTTCTTTTCCCATGTGGATAGTCCTATTGGAGTATGTATCTCTTTTGACAAAATTGCTGCTTGCTTAATTTCATGATTGTGTTCCCAAAAGTGAGTTGCTATTGCCAATTATACAAGTTGTTTTAGCTGAACATTTCTAAAATGTTCTTTCTTCCTGATTTCCAAATTTCTTTTCATTTTTCCTATATATTTTAAATTGCAATCTATACATTCTGTTGCATATATGCCTAATTTTTTCTCTGATGGTACACTATCTCTCAACAAAGAGCCTAATAAAATTTTAATACAGTAATCACTGTAATAAAATCACTTAAAATATTCAAACAAAGATGCAAACAATAATGTTTGTAATTGTATTTACAGAACTAATAACAAGATTATAAATTCAGAGCTTATTGTAGTAATCTTCTTTATATTGATATATTTTACATTATATTCACTGTTAATTGTGTTATATTCAATACATATATTTGGGTATATTATGTAACAAGTGCAATTTTTAATCACTTTCCATATTCTTATTTTATGTAATGTTTACTTCTTTTGTTATCCAGCTACTTTGTTAAGGATATATAGTTTATAAGAGCACACAAATGATAATATTTTAGTATATGTTTCTTAGCATACTATTTCTACTAATAATATTACAAAATTCTTCACTTCCATGTCATTGTATAATCATATAATTTGTACTGTCCCTAGTTGTGAGTTATATTACTCTTTGGGACATTTATAAAAGAAATAAATGGAATAAATACAATTTATTGTTGGATTTTTTGGTGGGGAGGAGATTCTTTTGGAGTCTGAATTAAAAAGAGTCCACTGTATGTGAAATTATTGCTCTGTTTCTTTAAATTTAATTAATTACTTTGGACCAAGCATATAAACACTACACATCTTTTCCCTGCAGCTGGTACTTGTTGCAAAGGATCATGGATCACCAGTTTCACAAGAAACTCTACGTTTCCTTACTGTCTTGTTGGTTGACACCAATGATAACAAACCAGAGTTTCCACAAGATGATATAAGTCCTTATAATTTCCGTATATTGGAAAATGGAAATCATAGCACATTTATAGGTGAGCTCATTATTTAGAAATACAAGTTAAGTTTTCCACATTTTCAGCCTCTTTAACTTTTTGAGATAACAGAAATACATTTGCCGTGTTATTTCAGTATAACCTCTATTCAGTTATTAAATTTATGATTATTATTTTGAATTTATTAATTATTGTCTTCACTACGTTGCCTTGCTGGGAATTATTAGGTATTTAATTTATTTTTAAAATCAATCTGTAATTGCAGGAAAGGTCACTGCAATAGACCGAGATGAAGGAAGACATGCAAGAACTTACTACTATGTTTTAGCTGGAAATGAGGATGGCAGTTTCTATTTGGACAGAACAGATGGCAGCATATATGCAAATACTTCTTTTGATCGTGAGAAAAAAGATGAATATAATTTATATGTGAAAGCAACTAATGATCCTGATTTCTATGTTACAAAGGTATTTATATATGTATATATATCCGTAGAGACTTATTTGTGTGTTATTCATTTTGTTGTAATGGGTGATTTTTCCTTCGCTGGATTTCTACATGCTTAATGGTTGGTGGTTGATTCAAGCTGGTTCTGTGGTGAACAGGAAACAGAAACCTAAACTTAGGTATTCTTTTTTTTTTACACTAAACTCCATTCACTTACACAAAAGTAAGACGCGTTTCGGGAGAATCTCTCCCATCTTCAGTTGCTCACCAAGTACAATATTTATAGGAAACAGAAAGTTTGCAGTTTGATTGTCATTTAACACTTAAACACTTTAAGGTACATTTACTCATCATTATCAAGCAAGAAGGTACTGTAACTGCTCCTTTTCCATACATTTATGGCATCGGCTTATGAAATTAACCATTACCCTTTGTAGTTCCTCTGAGATGTGATGAAATGTATTCACTTATTTTTCAGTTCATTAAATGTGTATGGATTTGTCTTACATCCTTTTTCTCATAATACCCCCCAGAGATAAAAATCACAGGATGTTAAACTGGGGACCTAGGAGGCCATATGTTGTTGGTAATGACACTTTCATAGAATATTTCATGAATTTTATGCAAGGAGACATTACATATAAGTAGGGCCTATTATTTTCTCATCAGGAATGATACACCACACTCTTATCTTTTGACCGTGTAAAGGCTCCTTGTGAAGCAGTTTAAGTTTTTCTGAGCTCCAGTATCGGTTGTTGTCAAGTAACATACCCACTTGGGTAGAACTAAGATTTCATAAAAAAAATTGATTAGGATCAATTTCTCTGTCATGCACACTGTTCAAAATCTATTCACCAAATTTACTCCTTTATGCAGGGTCACCCATTTAAGTTCTTGTACTACAGTAATTTTATAGGGTTTTAACTTCAGTAATTTTGTAGCCACTCAAATAGATGAATAAGAAATTCCCATTTGCTGAGGCAAAGTGATTTTTAGGGAAATGTTCAGAGCATTTCCAATGTTATGTAACATGGTTTCGGAGTATTGTACCTGCTATGTATGCTTTTTATCAAAAATACTTTCCATTTCATAAAATTTATTTACCAATCTGTGAATTGAACTTCCACTTTAAAGGTGAATATTAGGGAATCTCAATTGAAACAATCTCCATATATCACAAACCGATTCACAAATTATAAATAAATATTCCTTGAGGAATAGAATATCTGAATTGAGCATATTAATGTAATTAATACACTGTATTATGGCACCTAATGAATGTTTAATACATTTCCATACAACGTATAAGAACAGATCCATACATTTGTAGAGTTAAATTTGTACTGAATCTTCCAGCTCCTCGTTCAACTTTCAAATGTGGGAATGAGATGAAAACTGCAGGGCTGTGGCCAACTACATGTGGAGCGGTCTCATGAAGGAAAAATCACCCAGTAAATGGCATTGGCATTTATATCGTTCCCTTAGGAACTGTCTTCAAAACTTATATCAAGTCTCATCTAACAAACTATAGGATATATTACCACTCCATTGTCTATAGCTTCCTATGTACAATTTAAAATAAGGGATATTAAATTTAAGAGCAAAATGCGATGGAAAGATTAAAATTCATATGGTACTTTAATTTCAAATATAAAATGAGCTTAGCTATAAAGTATATTAAATGTTTTATCAAATCTTTAAAGACATCAAAAACAATTATTCCAATGTTTCTTTATTCAAAACAGGATGAAGTGGAGAAAATCCATAGCTTGGAGAGAGATTTAAGTATAGTTCAGGTTCAAATAACCATATTAGATGAAAATGACAATCAACCAAGATTTGTGCGAGCCAATTACTATACTGGTGAGTAATGCCTACATTCTTACCTATTTGAGAGGACTGTCAGTGCTTGAGTTCAAAGAGTGCCAATGACCAAATAGGAAACTTAGTTAATTGAAAATGTATTGGGGTGTTTGAAAGTGTACATCTATGAAGCAGAAAGCTTGTTAAAAAACATTTTTTTTTATCATAGCAGTCAGAAAAGCAACACTATTATACTTCACGTGTTTAAAATCCAGAGCATAAGAGCATTCACTCTGATACTGAAAGAGTTTTATTATTCAGGAGTGAGATTAAGTAGTAATGAAGGCTGGGAGGCACGGTAAGAAGGCGATTGCCAAGGGAAAATTAACTATGAAAGGGATTAGAACACTTTTATATTAATTAAAATGAAAATTGAAACTTGCACAGTGAAGCCAATCATATAATTGATATTATCGTATCATTTAGCTGAACTACACACTCTTAATGCTTCGCTTACTTGTCATAATATGTGGAACCGGTTTTGAGAGCATTTTATTCTCATCATCAACTAGGCTAAAATTCAGCTGTTGGATAATTTGTTAAACTGTGGAAATGTGTATTGTGCTCTGGTGGCAGTGTGGTTAACTTATAGTTTATGTTTTCATCCCCGGCAGTGTCAAAGCTCATTAGACTGTCTTTGTATTTTTAGATGTAGATTTTCTCCCAAGTTGCTAATTCTGCAGGTTCTTTTAGTACTGATTTTAATAATTTTGCTTTATTTACAATGTCATGATTTTCTGTCCAAAAATGATATGCACTGCTGATTTCTCTATTTGCTTGTACTTAATGTTCCTTTAACCGTGTGCCCATGTTTCTCTTTGTTTTTCCAATATAGAATTTTTCACATTCTGCACAATTTATTTTGTAAATACCTGCTTTTTTCTCTTGTGGAATACTGTCATTAACATGTCTATCAGTAGGTTTTTAACATTAAATCTGTTAACCGGTGCCAACCTGATATTAAAATCTTTTAGAATATTCTGAAATTTTTTTATAGCCCATGAATGATATGTGAATTTTTTAATAATTAGCTTATCTTTTCTTGCTGAAACTATTGTGGTTTCTTTGATATGTTTTTGTCTCTTAAATTTCTGCACATTTTTGTGTAAAATCATTTTTAACTTCTGTTTCTTCTATTTGTTTAATAAAAGAAAATATTATTTTTTGCTAATTTGCAGGTTAACTAGCCAGTGTGTTAAACTGTTGAAAACTGTATGTTTGTGCACTGTGGGGTTAAAACTATCAGATTTGATGCAATTATCTGCATGTGTTTTCTTCCTGTATATTCCAAATTCCAGATTTCCTTAATGTTTCATTATTTTAATACCTAAGAATGGCAACATGTTAGCTGTTTCTATTTCGTATGTAAATGAAGTGTTTCTATGTTGTATATTCAAAAGTTTTAAGGCATCATCAATGAGTTTTTTGTTAACTATGGCAAATATATCGTCAATATATCTGTACCATACCTAAAATATGTATGGGAAAGCTGAGTTGATGTGTGTTTCAAATCTGCTCATGAAGAGGTTAAAAATGGTTTTAAAAAAGAAGTAGTACACAAAGGTGCAGAAATTCAAGAGACAAAAACGTATCAAAGAAACCGCAACACTTTCAGCAAGAAAAGATAAGCTAATTATTAAAAAATTCACATATCATTCATGGGCTATAAAAAAATTTCAGAATATTCTAAAAGATTTTAATATCAGGTTGGCACCGGTTAACGATTTAATGTTAAAAACCTACTGATAGACAATGTTAATGACAGTATTCCACAAGAGAAAAAAGCAGGTATTTACAAAATAAATTGTGCAGAATGTGAAAAATTCTATATTGGAAAAACAAAGAGAAACATAGGCACACGGTTAAAGGAACATTAAGTACAAGCAAATAGAGAAATCAGCAGTGCATATCATTTTTGGACAGAAAATCATGACATAGTAAATAAAGCAAAATTATTAAAATCAGTACTAAAAGAACCTGCAGAATTAGCAACTTGGTAGAAAATCTACATCTAAAAATACAAAGACAGTCTAATGACTTGACACTGCCGGGGATGAAAACATAAACTACAAGTTTATCACACTGCCACAAGAGCAGAATACACATTCCCACAGTTTAACAAGTTATCCAACAGCTGAATTATAGCCTAGTTGATGATGAGAATGAAATGTTCTGGGAACCGGTTCCATACATTATGACAAGTAAGTAAAGCATTAAGAGTGTGTAGCTCAACTGAATCATACAATAACATCAATTATATGTTTGTATTATGTAACAGGAAAGTCAGTAAATTGATTGGAGAGGTTGCATAATGCAGTGTAGAATCAAAGATGTTATGATGGAGTGGAAATTTGGGGATTATCGGAAATTGTGAACAAAATTGATGTAATATGTAGGATGTTGATGCTACTGAACTGGGGGGTGGGAACTGATGCAATCAATATGGAAGTTTTGTACTTTGTTTAACTATCTAGAATTTAGGTAAAGATGTAGTTATTGTTTCAACAGTTGTAATTGTGAAGGGTCACACATTAAGATAGATGAAGTCCCCATTGTAATTTGTGGTTGAATCTTTCTTAACACTTTATAAATTTTAAATTTTATTATAGTATATGTTTGAGAAATAAAAGAATTTGTAGTTTGTATAGACTGTAGCTAGCTGATAAAATAATGGTATAGGTACAGTAATTGAAATATTTTATTTTAGTCCCCTGGGTTGGTTCTGAGCCTAGTCCCCTGGAATTTTACTGGCTATTGCTGATGATCCGGGGACCAGGGTCTGATGCAATCAAGGTGGCAATTTTATACTTTTTTTAATTATTTAAAATTTAGATAAAGCATTAGTATAAAATCATCATTGTATTAAAATTTCTGTAATTGCGAGGAGGTATGCCTAAACTGTCCTGGGCCAAATAGGTGGAGACTCTGTGTAGTTTGTATTTTTCTTAGCACTTTCAATAAGTTTAAAAAATAAAAAATAAGAAAGTTTTGTAAAGAGTTATTGAGCCGACTGAAAAGAAGTAGCATTGACAGAATTAGGTAGAGTAGGTAGAAAAGAATAGGAATCTGAAACTAGAGGGTAGTAATATAATTAAAACTTTATGAAATACAAGAGAACACTTTTGCACAAAAATTGGTGAATGAGACTGAAAGAAACATTGTAATGGCATGGATTTATGGCAGAAAGAAGAAAATAATTCAATAGGTTTCTATAGGAAAGTAAGAAGGAGGATAGAAGATATTGAGAGGCGAGAGATGTGGTCAAGTTTTGAGAATAAAATCTCTTTGAGATTGTACAAGATATTAAAGAAAGACTGGGGGTACAGAGAAGTATGTTGGCAGTTGTGATAAGCAAGGAAGGTGCCTTTATCACCTCAGCCACCCACAGTGATGCACTATTTATATACATACACTCTACCTATTTTATTACTTATATCTTTATACACAATTTATTTTACCAAGGAAATATTTTCAGTGTTTTCCTCCCTTTTTTAAATCCTGTCTAGAATATTATTTTCCTTAATCCATTATCTTATATCTAAAACCTCAAAAATGTTCCTTAGCTAAATGAGTAAAATTGTTTCATTTATTTGAAAAGATAAATTCTATCAGCTGTTTTACTCATTATTGTTTTTTTTTATTTCTTGATATTCTCTTCAACAGGTGTCAATGTAATGGCAACCTTAAATGAATTTGTGGCCAAACTCTCTGCTGTGGATCCTGATGAGGGAGAAAATGGAACTGTTTTCTATTACATAGCAGCATCAAATTTGTTCAAGTATGGGTCAAACTGTTCATCAGGATCTGTCGGACTGTCACCTTTCAATATCACACAAGATGGAAAGTTAGTAACTGCTAACTACATGGCTGAGTATAATCAGAACAGGTTCATCTTGGATGTTGTTGCAAAAGAGAGAGCACCGCCTGAAAGAGAAGCTCGGACAAAGGTTCATGTAAGTATAAAACAAGGAAATTTATTAGTTACTATTTTAACAAGGTTCCTGTAATGGAGCTAGGAAGATTGAGCTATAAAATCAAAGGTCATAGAAAGGGTACTGAAATATTGGTATAGAATAGAGAAATTAGAAGAGGAGAATATTACCAAACAGTGTTTGATAGCACAAGGAAAAATTAAGGGGGGAGAAACTTTGATATTTAAAATTCAAACTATTTTACAAGAAATGGGCATGGAATCAATATGGTATGAGGGAGAAAGATTTGGAAAAAGATTTTGGAAAGAATCAAAATGAGAATTGAGGATATTGAAAAATGGGAAATATGGACAAATCTCACTGCCAAAAAATCTCTGAAATGATATAGCACACTAAAAAATGTATGGTAAAGAGAAAGATATATTGAAATCTATGATAAGGCAGGAAGGGAAAGACTGACATGGCTTAGAACAGTAATAATATATTTAAATGGAATAAAAAAATGGATATATTAAGGGTATATTTCCTATGTGTGAAAGTTCTTGGCATTGTATATTAGAATGTATGCCGACCAAGTTTTGGAGGGAACAGTTCCTATCACAAAGATGGGAAAATTTACTAAATGAAATAACAGACAGAAGAATTTTAAATCTAAAATTGGATGAAAATATTAAGAAACTTGGAAAATACATAGGCAAAGTTAGACAAAAGTGATTATGAAAATGGATACAATAAATAGAAACAACAATTATTTTATTTTAACAGTACATACAATTTACTATCACTAATTAAATGTCATTCTTAAACTTTTTTAATTGTATTTTAGTTTATGTAAGACTGCTATCCATATGTAAATTGGTAATTCTTTATTTATTACTTTTTTCCCTCATAATTGTCAACCGCAGTGCAACAGCATAGTATGTTACTAAAATTACACAAAAAGGGATGGTAAAATGTTTAGTGAAACATCAAAAATTCATTTCAAGAGTATTTATGTACTTAGTCCTGCCATAGGTTCTGTCCATACGTTTCTGAGGTTTCTAGCACATGTTTGGTTGGCATGTCTGCAATTTGATGCACAGCAGTGACATTGTAGTAGTTTCAGTATGCATGCTGAGTAGGTCAGTTGAAGGTCAGTTGCCATAGTAAACATAGTTTGGGGGGTTAAAGCGAATTATATCACAGTGATTGCATTACAGAAGCATAACAAGGCACTAGTAGAGGTTTTCAACTTGTTGCAACTGCTGTAGATAACAAGGAAATTTGTGTATAGACCTATTAAACAATATAAAGGGAATATAACTATTATTATTGAGGAAATCACTCAAATTTTACTGAGTGAAACCATGCTGAAGATGAAGGCAACAGCCTTTGAAACATGTTCAAGTAAGTGGAACAAAATTAGTGACATTTGAGTGATTTTCTTAATAATAATTTGTTATATTATACTATATTTCACTGAGAAAATCCTGCTGTTCAAAACTAAATATGAAGAGACTTCCTCTTTCAATGATACAGTTAGACATGGTCAGCCATGCATGACCAGGACCAGAAGCCATCAAAGCAATCATCAAGAGAATTTGGAGAAATCCACTTCGCAAGCAAAGAATCATGGCAATGGAAATGAAAATCCCTCTGCAAACGATGTCATGCATCATAAAGTAATACCTTAAGCTTGGATCATACTGGAGAAGCAAGGGATAGTGACTGACAGCAGCTTTAAGGCAAACAAGGCTCAAAAGACCACGGAGAAACATGCAAAAGGCAGTCACTGCCAAATTATCTTCACGGATGAGAAAATTTTCACCATAGAGGAAAAACTGAACCACCTGAATGATTGCGTATATTCTCACAACTCTAAGGAAGCTCTGCCAAATTCCCAAAAGTGCAAAGAGGTCACCATTCAACATCCATGATGGTTTGTTGAGGGATGTCATTTGAGGGCATGACATCATTGTATTCTCCCAAACAGAGAGTGAAAACACATGCTGCCAAATACTAAACCGACATCCTGGAAAAGCCCCTGAACACCACCTTGTTTGCAGGTAAATGTTGGATATTCTAGCAGGACTCAGTACCGCTTACAAGGCTCAGTCCACATAACATTGACTGGAGAGCAACATTATGGAGTTAATCACCAATGCGAATTGGTTCTCAGGAAGCCCAGACCTAAGTCCACTGGACTATTGCTTTAGAGGAAAAGGCCTGCTCTAAACCTCACATAACATCAAGTCCTTAAGGGCCAATTTAGTGAAGGCAGCATCCTCAATATGCTTTGATGTGGTGCATGCAGTGATAGATGAGTAACTGGAGCATTTGAAGGTGTGTGTCATGTAAAAAGGGGGACATTTTGATATTGAATAAATTGCAGGTATATACATTTATTGTCACCACTTACGTATATACTAGCTGCCTCTGTATGAGGGACAGAACTTATGGCAGAACTAAGACATGCATAGAAAATTGATCAGAAGATTGATCTCACATGCAAATAGATTTAAGAATGAATTATGGAACATAAACTTTTTAATATTGTATGCACTTTAATTAAATAACCATAATACTATAATTTGGAACATGTAAAAATGGTATAAGATTACAAAGCCATTTTCATGTTGTTATTAACATACATTCTATTAAATTTCAACATCCCATGTATCAACCACCTGTATGAAAAACACACTTTGCCACTGTGTTTGGTAATCCTTGGAGTAAAATGTTCTTTGTTGAACTTTATTACTTTGTAAATTTTTCATGCAGAGCATTAGCTCAAAAGATTGTCCATTTGTTTTCTTTTAGGTATGGATATTTGAACCAGCACAGCTAATTCGTGTGATCTTGTCTCGTCCACCTGAGGAAGTTCATCAGGAGAGAGATGAAATTATTGCAGAGTTGTCAAATGTCACAAGAAGTCTCGTAGTTGTGGATGACATAAGATATCATGTTGACCATTCAGGTCATATTCACCATGATTGGTAAGTTTATTTCTTGGCTTTTCACAGTTGGTTTATTTAAATATAATATAGCTCCAATTTAGTATGACCTTGATTTAATGTAATTCTGCATTCAATGTTCTGAAAATTACCATATTTATGCAAATATAATTTGCAACTTTTTTCCAAATGTAGTATTCAAAATTCTGGTGTGCATTAGATTCAATAGCCTATTAGATTTGAGAGCAATTCAATTCTGTATATGATGTATATTCCTTCTTCTTTAATGTTAAATAAGAGAATTCTCTAAATCTTTGTGGAGATTATTAAACAGTTTGACAGAAAAATCTAAAAAAAACTATTCTGGATTTTAGAATACTTGAATTTATTAGTTTAAAATTTTAACTATTATGTGTTCAGTAATTATGAATATTTGAGCAAACTGTAAAACTGTTTACATTGTCCTTGGTGTGTAATAAACAATTAAGCACATACATCATTGGCAAAGTCAAAATACCTAGGTCAATAAAAGGTGTCTTACAATAATATTTGGAATGAAATCTGCAAATCTGTCTAATGGCCTTAAAATAAAAAGCAGGATGATTATCCCATAAGAGTACATCATAATTAAAATGCAAATAAATATGAACAAAATGAACCTTCATTAATATGTCCTTTTCAACATTGTAACTTAAAATTCTTAACCTAAAAAGTTCAATGATTTTTGTTTAAATATAATTAATATGAATTGACCAAACAAGGTCAGAATCAATAAAAATTCTAAAAAATTTCATGAAATCTCCAGTATTTTATATTAAATTTAAATTGAATATCCGTGGTTTTGCCATTGTTTATACTCAATATGTTGGCATTACACCAATCATTAACAATAAAGGACTTCTTATATAATTTGATTTTACTGCATTTTCAACTTTATCATTTAAGATAATAGCTAAATTGTCTGTATACAAATAGGAGTTCAGATTTGACTCACAAAGATATAAAGGAAGATAATTAATATAAATAATAAAAAACACAGACCCTAATATGGAACCCTGAGGAACTTTGGATAAATTTCCTTTCAAATAGGTTGTTTGGTATCTGTTATTGAAATAGGGCAAAAAAAAAAAAAAATCAATTTTACTGTGAAAGCCATGAAAGTTAAATTTCTGTAAAATAATATGGTGAGAAACAGTGTCAAAAGCCTTAGAAAGATCAAAGAGCCTACTTAAGACAATGTTACCATCGTTGACATTAACTTAGGAAGATGGGAAGATATTTTAAGTTATAATATTTGGTTGGGATTTTGGCATTGGAACCTCACTAAACTTTTTATTTTCTAAATATATTTTGAATTGTTGAAAACAGTTTCAGAAAATAAAATGGCTAATAAGGTTCTAGTATCAAAAGTGCTATCAAATATCATTAATTTAAGTTAGCATTATTTTGATCAGAAGAACATAAGAGCATGGCTTCTCACCTTTGGGATTGAAGTAGATATGACAACTTTGATAAATTTAACAATTTACAAAACTCTGTAATTTAAATTTCCATTTGTGATTGATTAAGCTATTAAAGGTAAGCCTAGATTAGACTTAATTAAAAATCTAATAAATGAAATGTCTAGTCTTTCAATAAGTGCTATTACAAAATTTTGGTTAAGTGCAGACATAAATACATTTTTTTTAAATTTGATTCTGAATGCTGTTCTCTCATCTATTCCCAACATATAGGATGAATCAGTTCTCAAAATGATCCAATTTTTGCCCCCACAAAGCCTAGGGCCATTTATTTGTAGCAGCACACACTACCTTTACCACTCCTCACACTCCAAGGATTGCATGAGGCTATCAATTTTTAAAAGTACCTACCCTTCCTTACAAACCAAATCTCAAACATTAATGATAAAAACTGGATCATTTCTCTCAAGCCAAATCTGGGTGGATCTTGTCTTGCGAGCTGGCTCTGAATCTTGCCAGAAGCTCCAATGCCAGTTCTTGAACAAAGTTGTGTTCAGGTTCTTCATCACAGGTTCCAGCAGAGTGGCTTTGTACATTTTGTAATGATCTTCAATCCCTTGTATGTACCCTTTGTGCAGCAGCTAAAGTGAATAATGAGATTTATAGTGTATGGCAGCAACAATGTTATTTTATCACCAAAACATCTGGTACAGTGCCTTTCAAAAGTTTGTAACAGTATTTATGGCAAGACTAAGGTATATAGAAAAAGTGATATTGATTATGTTAATTTTTTATTTCAAAGGTGTGACATGTATATTCATGTTGTTGATGGGCCTGCACAAACCATAGCACCTATACCTGAAGTGCTGAAGGTTATAGATGCCAAGTATGACTTCCTGAAAGATTATTATTCAGGATTTGCAATTGAAAATATTGTGGTAAGGCTTTCCATATCATTTCATTTGATATGAGATTTTGCTGTGATGATGATTAAACTTTTTTTGCATAATGATATTAATTGTGCTGCCTTACTAACTGGGCTAGGTTACCCTGCATGTCTTACAAAATAATTATAAAAAATCATAATAATTATCTAAATACGTTAATCTAACTGTTACAATAAAAATTGTTGAAAACATATTTCACTTGTGCAGCTTTTTATTATATTTACAGAATTCTATCCTTGGATAATAAAACATATATATGTATATATAAAACTGGAAATGCTAGAAACTTGTACAATAAAGCTAATCATATATTTAAGATTGAGTTGAACTACACACTCTTATTGGCTCCACTTACTTGTTTAATTATAAAATATGTTTTGCAGATGATGATCTGCAAAACATGTTCTATATCAAGTAAGTGCAGCCAATAAAAATGTGTAGTTAAACTCAATCATATAACAATCTTAATTATATCTTATATATAGTTGATTAAAAACGTTCTGCCAGTTTTTTTCATTATGGTCTAATTTCAAGTTTTGGCAACAATTGAGAAAATTGATCATGTAAATTCTTGGGCATTTGGGTGCAAAACAATGCACTTTGGAATGTACATAATAATAATAATAATAATAATAATAATAATAATAATGTAATAAAGGAACTAGGTACAATATGCTATTTATTGAGAAAGTTCTCAAAAAATGTAAACAAAGAGATATTGAGACACTATACTTTGCATTTGTACAATGCGATCATTGATGTTTTCCCATGAGTGAGCCTTGAAGGGGATAGCAAACCTGCTTGTTTACTTTTTGACTTGTTGACTGTCTCAGTTATAGCACAGCATTCCCACGTATGTGTTGTTCATTTCTTAATTCAACAGTATACATAAGTATATTGTCCCTCATGTGTTAACAATGGCACAGCGTATCTTTATGTATGATTCATATTGTTAACTCATTGATGAAAGAATCATAGGACCAATTTTTTTTAGCGTACAGTTAATTCTGTTACTTATGTGAATACCATACTAACCGCTTTTTTCAGAGAATTAACCATCAGAGAGCTTGATCATGCTTTTTTTAACAGGACACTGCCACTGCTCACACTGCAAATTATTCTATGAGAGCAATTCATAATGTGTTTCCATAAGACAGAGTTATTAGTAGGGATTTGTGGTCCCTTCAGTCCTGCAATTTAACAACCAGCCAGCAATTATTATCCTGGTGTAAATTAAAAAATTCTATGTACAAGATGAACCCATACACCGTACAAGAATTCAAAGATAATATTTATCAGGAAATTATCCACATTTCTCAAAATGAACTACATCAATTATGACCATAGTCTGTAAGGATGAATGATTTGAATTAATGATGGTGCATATGAGCTTGAAGCCCTTGGCACTTTAAAGCTATCTGGTATTCACTTTCTCAGGATAAGGAAAAATTAAAAAATAAATAATTAAAAATAAACTTAAACAGAGATCTGACTGGGCAGTACTCAAGAGTCTTCAAATTAGTAGTAGTTGCAAATGCTACCAATAGACCAAAAAGATGGTGTTACGTTATTCTTGATTTAATAAAACACATTTTTACAATAATGTTATCTCCAGCCCGTGTGTTCTATATCAATATTTTAATGTTCTTCCTCTTGATGCTTATGAAATTGTTATTGGCCACGCCTGAAAAATTGCTAGACTAAGACCAGACAGATACTTTTGCTTAGTACTCAAATGATTCATACGAATGAATTCAATTCAACTAAAATATGTGCACAGTTCTATAGAGAAATTATATCATTTTGGACCATACTGCTTGAAAACTCTGGCAGAACTTTGACTTTCTATGTATCAAAGAGGATTAAATTAATGCAGGAAGTTTGCCCAAATTTTAAGGATTTTATATAATTTTTGCCATGTTCAAAAATGTATTTATACAAAATTTCAATATAAGAAACAAATATACATACGTGTTCTGCTTTATGAGTATGTACTCTGTTTTTCTTTTGCAGCCTGCCTTTGTAGGTATACATGAGGAGCCATTTGATCCTGCTCTGGCAGCGCTGATTGCTCTATTGATTGTGCTTTTTGTGGGTTGCATTACATTTATAGTTGTTTGTTGCTGTCTCAGGCATTGGTAAGATATCTTTCATATCATAATATATTTTATATAATTTTTTTTTAATTTTCGTATTTATTTATAAGTAGTAACAAGAAAAATAAACATATTTCCTCCAAATTTGCATACGTTACAAAATTGGCTGGGGAATATTTTCATTGCTTACTCACTTAAACTGTTATCTATATGAACAAAATAAGTATATAAATAAGCTGAGTTTAAATGTGATATGTAGAACATTTTGTAATAATGGTCCTTGAAAAATTGTTACAATTGAAGAAAATATAAAATGTATGATTTAGTGTAACAAGATTGACTACTATTTTGGACACAGGCATCTCATACTATATTTTAGTTAAAGATTAGAAAAAGAAAGAATGAACTGCAAGATGGATGGATACCTTTAATATTGACATCTACTCAAAACAATTTCTGAGTCAATATTTCAGATTTTAATCAAGCAGACAAACAGAAATTTCTAAACAGATTTGTGACTATTGGTCCATTAACAACAACGAATAATAATAATAATAATAATTTATTTATTTATTTATTTACTATCAATAGTGTCTGACATTGTCAAAATGATTCACAAGATACAAATGGTTTACAAAATACAGATGAAAAATAATCCTTTATTATATTACTGTAGTTCATCTAACCTATATAAATTCTTGGGGTGAATGTAATAAGTCAAATGGACATCATCTCAAAACAAATTCTAAAATACTTTAAAATCAATAATCTTGTATGCAAATTGGTAAAACAAAATGTATGAAATTTGCTGTAGTTAAAAGTAATGCTCTAGAGGATTTATGTATGATCATAAAATTTATGAGCAGATAGATACTTATAAATTTTTGGGATATGGATACATAATCAATTAACATGGACAAAATATATAGATGCCATACTTAGTAAAAAGAGTAAATCAACCTATCTGTTCATATTTTTTAAAGATGTGTTGACTCCAAAGAGTTAAAAATGATTTATTATGGTATGATTTATCCTCATTTACCTTATGTATTGAGTCTGGGGTGCTGCAGCAAAGGTGCACATGGATCAATTATTTGTATTACAGTAAAACATATTAGGTCAATTTCTAAATTAGAATATAGACAGTCTTGTAAGGATGCATTTATTAAACATGAAATGTTAACTGTCTACTCTCTCTATGTGATTAAGGCTATATTATGTAATGAAGCAAAGAGTTTTATAAAAAATAATGATATCCATAGTTATAATATGAAAAACAGCAAAGATTATCATAGGTATCCTATAATAAACAAATAGTGTATAAGGAGTAAATATAATGGGTACCCTTTTGTACAATAAATTACCAGCAGATATCAAATCTGTAGAAAAGTCAAAATTTAAGTATCAGTTGAAGAGATATCTCATAAAGAGATAATTATATTCATTGAACGAATTGTAGGTTATAATTTTAATTTTAATTCAATTTGGAAATCTTATAACAGTGATACAAAAAACATGAGTAAATCTCCAGTAAGCAAAGCCAAAAAGAATGTTCTAAATAGATCGACTCAGAAAAGATTATTGTAAGTTATATTTTGTATATAGTATTGTAACTTAACACTTGACAATGTCAGAAACTTGTCTTAAATATATTATTATTATTATTATTATTATGGTGATCATCTTTAAGGTATGTTTTAACTCCTGCTTAAATTTATTTCCGATATGCACTAATTAGTATTCATAATTTATTATTCAAAACTTTTATTAATGAAACTTTATAAGTTGATTTAAAATTTACATTATTCTATGGAAGTTTTCCTTACCTCTAGTATTATAATTATACATGTCATTATTTATGTTATCAATTCCCTTCTTCAAGGCCATTAAAATTACCCTATATCCAGTCACTGTAAGGATATCCTTTTTTGCTAAAAACATGTTACACAACTCTAATTTATATTTACAAATAAATATACACAAACACACACACACACACACATTGAGACATTTCTTTTGTAAAACTAAGATTCTATTCATATTGGTAATATCAGTACTTTCCTAATCTTCTGTACCTTATGATAAAAATGGATAAACTATACCAAAATATACAGTTAATAGACATTATCATGTAAAAGCAAGGATACATATCTCAACATATATAAGCTTAAGCTAATTTTTTTACACCATAGTCAACATGGGAATCCCAACTTAGTCAATCATCTAAGCATAATCCTAAGAAATTGTAGCTATGTTCAAACAGAATTAATTTAATTAATTAAAATGTAAATTGGAACTTGCACAGCAAAGCCAATCATATAATTGATATCATTGTATGATTTAGTTGAACAACATACTTTTAATGCTTCACTTACTTGTCATAATATATTGAACTGGTTTTGAGAACAACATGTTCTCGAAACCAGTTCTATGTATTATGACAAGTAAGTGAAGCATTAAGAGGTGTGTAGTTCAACTAAATCATACAGTAATATCAATTATATAATTAATTTACTTTTTTGAGGGTTAGCCTTTAAGTTGATATTAGTTCAAGTGACTGAGTTATTTAATCCACATTTGATATGTACAAGATCATAACACAAAAATACTCTCTCTGAATCTCCATTGTACTTACAAGATCATTCACACTTTCCATACTTAAAACATAAAATGCAGGAAATGGAATAACACAACAGAGCTCTGCCTGCTACCATGGCAGCACCAACAACTCAACAATTTCAACCCAGTAACAATGCTTTCCCTAGGGATGACCAATGTTCTGAATGACCCTCGTACATATCTACCATGGCAGCACCAACAACTCAACAATTTCGACCCAGTAACAATGCTTTCCCTAGGGATGACCAATGTTCTGTGTGACCCTCGTACATATCTCCTAAGTTATTAAATAGATAAAAGTTGAAAAATATTGTATTTTAAGTATCATGACGTTTTGGAGAAATGGAGTAATCTTCAACAGAAGTACAGCGAGGTTATTTGAGTTAACAGGCCACCCAAGCATGGCTGCTTATGGGAGAAGTACAGCCAAAAGCAGAAAAAGGGAAATAAGCTATAAGCTATTGTACATAAAATTAGTATTTTTATTTTTACAGAAATCATAAAATGACAATAGTTAGCACTAATCTGTGTTATAATGTGTTATTAAAGATGTTGAAAATGATGTCCCCCAGCAGCAATACATTGCCAGCATCTGTGTAAGATGATGATGATGATGATGATGATGATGATGATGATGATGATGATGATGATGATGATTGTTGTTGTTGTTGTTGTTGTTGTTGTTATTTTTTTTTGTAAGAACATGGCAGTTCAGATTTCTTGTTATTGAGAAATCTGTTGTAACATTTTAATAAATTGGAAAACACTTGGAAAACAGTTTCTCTCTCTTAAATAGGATTAGCAGGATATTTACTTACTTTACCATTTCTCTGCAAGAATCTGTTTTCACATAAGTATTGCATTTAAAAAAAATGTTTTTCAATACTATATTAGTGACATAATAACAAAGCACAAATAGCACACAATTTATATACTGTGAAAGCACCAAGTAACATGTAAATGTACAACCACTTGTTGACAAAACCTCCTTCAAACTAGCTGCTAGCTTACTTGCACTTACATTATATCACCTTGATGACTGGCTTCTCCCAGTGCTCAGCCATGCTGATAATTCAAGTAACCTCACTGTAGTTCAGAATAAGCTGGTGATTTTAAATTTGGAGAAAAAGGAATAGAAAGTTTTATTTTTTTTAGGGAAAGTAAGAAGGAAATGGCTGTGGAGTCAATTAACATGTCAAAGAAAAAAAAATGTGTAGAAAATTATTAGAGTTGATAGCTTTAATTTTCTGTGTCCTGATAACCAAAATGTTATGGATATTGGGTCAAAAAGAAAATCAGCAACTAAATTGAGAAAAAATATTAATAGAAAGATTTATGATTAATAAATTCAAAATAGGGTACGGTTAGATATTGGGAGGCGTCATCTCTTCTGGGAATTCTGTGTCAATAGTTAGGAATGAAGTCAGTGACCTCAGGAGACTAAAGATCCTGACTCAACTTGCAATAGAAGAGAGAGATATCAATTTAATATATATATATATATTTAAACAAAGTAAATTGTATAATTCTGTAGACTGTATATTGCTTAATATTTATTATGTTGAGTATTAAATAAATAAATTCACTTGTCATGAAATTTAATTACTTAGATTTGCATAAATGAAAAGCTTATCCTGTAAAAGGTGCAAAGATTTCTTATCCAAGTTCTACTGCAGCAGAAACTATGTTGGAAATGTGAGGCTGATGTATTGTCTGTAATGTTTCAGGGTGATGACTCCACCATTAGATTTAAAGAAAAAGGAGGCATTAATAAAGAAAGAAATAATTGATGAACTAAATACGACAGAAAATCCTTTATGGATTGAGCAGTAAGTTATAAATTAGTATCTTTTTAAATCATATATTGATATTGTTAAGAATCTTCAGGCACAAGTTTTAGATTTTATAAACAAAACTATATAGCTGTTCTTTTTTTAAGTGTATATAAATGCTTTAATACAGTAATGGTGTCTTATTTATCTAACAATGAAAATCTGTTTGTTGGCCTAACAGGGAAGAATTCATTGATGTCCTATGTTATGTTGAAATGTTCATGAATAGGGAAAATTATACTGATAAGTAAACAAGGAGGAAAGAGAGGGTGTAGCATGGGTAAAAACTAAAGTGTGGAAGTTAAACAATCAGAGAAAGGGAGTTTGGCAGGGTGAGTGTCCTTTAAGTGGAGGGGATGAAGATTTAAGAGTATATAATATTTGATTGTAAAAGAACTGAACACTGAAGGGATGAACTTATTAATCATAAGTGGTTAGAAAAGGATAGAATATTAAGAGAAGCCAGTAACAGTGTGGGTCAATATTTATATAAAATAAAAAATAAGTAAAAATGGTCAGTAATAGAGGAAAGGAAAATTCAACTGGGGGTAATGCCAGTTATTAAATTGGAATGGGTGGTAGTAGAGGTTTAATGAATGAGTAGATAGGGTCAATATTCAGTGGAAAATCAAATTCTGTTTGAAGAATTGCAATAAAGAAGGAGTTCAAATAAGGAGATGAATAGGAAGGGGTGATAGAACCTCTGCCTTATGGAATTTCACTAGAAGACTACTGATGAACTGAAATCATTGGGTAGTGAGGAATTAAAATATTAGATAGGGGTTATTATTAATTTATTTATACATAAGAAGTGGAACAAGAACATTGTTTAATATTTGGTTAAAAGGAAACTATGTAAAACTATTCTTCACATCTAAGAATAGCCAAGGTGAAATTGGTATAAAACTTGTGTATTTTTGTCTTAGTATTTAAAAAAAAAATCAAGTTTCATTTATCTAACAGGAAGTTAAAACTCTATGAGGAGCAAGAACTGACAATGCAAGTATTCTGTGAACCAGAGAATTCAGGACTTACTGCTAACTCACCACAACAAACAATGGAAAGGAGAGAGAGTGCAGACTTCTCACAGGTAGTATATTATGTGTATTTCGAAAAAGAAATTTAGAAAACGTTAGCCTTTTGATAAAGCCAATCATGTTTGAACATGCAGTTTTGCCTAAAACAGCAAATATTAGTTAATGGTGTACCTAACTGTCGAGTACATTTTGTTCTACATTCAGTAAGGGCTAGAAGATAAGCTTGCAATAGAATTCATGTTTAAATAACAGTAAAAACTGATGAAAATTAATTGAATAATAGAAGCTTTATGATTTTACTGACTTTGGTCTGGGAATGCTATTTCAAAAAGCTGTGCAACTTTGCATTCATTACCATTTGCCCAGCTGTACATAAAAATCATATCTGTCTGCTCATGACATCAGTATTCTGTCATATTAGCTGCATAGATATAACTGAACTGCAGCACATGTATGTAAAAAGTGACTAACCAGGAAAATGTACAAATAATAAATATAAACAAGTCTCCATGGCAAAACATTGTACATCAACATTGATAACATCATTGATTGTCTGAAAAAGTTAAATTATTATTTTAACAATCTTAGATTGCACCTTGAAATGGATTAAATGTTATCTAACTCTCAAACCAGATATTTCTGACATACATTTATATGCCCCCCCCCTCTCTTTTTCTTTACTTTCTTTTATTGGTTTTGGTAGGATGAGGTTGTCCTCAAAGTTTGTTCCAATATTTTTGTTACATCACAATTTACCTAACTATACAATGCAAAATTTGACATGTTCTATGTTTAAAGTACTTCTTTTTAGGTAACATTATAGATGGTCTAATAATAACCATATTTACTTCACAAGGCCCAAAGGCAGGGGCTCAAACTCGATCAATTTCCATGGACTTTTTGGAGAATAAAAATCCAGTATGGCTTTCTTCAGAAGGAAAATAAACCTGTTGGTTCTTTGTCATAAAAGAACCTCAGGACTAAAAGAAGAGACCTCTGAGCAACATTTATCAGCTGTTTCATGCTATGAATAGAATGGAATGCTATGATTGGAGAGTTAAAGTGCATCCTTAAATAAGATAAACCTAACTAACTAAAAGTAGTATACCATGAACATTTCTTATGTGGAGCTTTGTATGAGTCTAATAGTAGTAGAGGTAAACTGTAGGGTATTGCAGATTGGCTCTTTCTCCACGAGGCACGAAGCTAATCAGCAGTATGCTCATTTGACATTGCTGCTTGCATTATAGGCACTTTTGGCACTTAACACATTGTACCTGTAAAATAAACACCTAAATAAATGGAAAATGATAGTTAAATATGTAAATATATTTTTAAAACACATTATTTAAATTGCTGCTAAAATGCATTATCATCTGTGCCCTTTTTGTCGAAATATATTAAAAATTGTGGTGCACATTAGATTCGTTCTGTTCCCTAGTGCACCAGTAATTTCATTCAAATTTATCATTTATTATGTCATAATGCATTGCTGCAATTCTCGACTTTGTTATATTTATTGTTGACCTATTATTTGCATAAGACGTTTGAATAGTAGGTAGTCACAAAATGGAGAGCAAACAGAGAAGAACATCTTATGATGTTACTTTCAAGCATAATGTAATTCTTTATGTTGAAAAAAATGTTAACAGAAAGGCAGGAAGAAGTTCAATGTAGCTGAGAGCAATGTTTATTTGTGGTGGCAACAGAAATTGGCATTATTTGCAACTAAAGCTAGTAGGAAGAAATTCAGTGGTCCTTGCAAAGGAACACATCCTGACATTGAAGAAAAAGTTTTAGAATTTGTACATGAAAGGAGGAAGAATGGGCAACCCATGACTAGTAACGCCATAAGAAATAAAGCAAAAGAGGAAGGTGAAGTTCTTGGTATATACTGAAACAAAAGTTTAAGGCTAGCCATGGGTGGGTGGATTGTTTTATGAAGTGGACATACTTTTCTCTAAGATGCCGTACAAAACAATGTGCCAAAAGCTCCCTGCAGATTTTTACAATTTTAAGTTTCAAATTTGGGATGTGCATTACATTCAGTGGTACCATTATATTTGCATATATGTAGGTATGTCCAAGCATTTACAATATGTGCAGACAGATCTTGGCACATGTGTAATTCTTTCCTGGCAGTTGAAAGGCTCATTGACTAGCCTAATATGAAAACCCAAAGATTTTATAGAATTGTGCTGCTTAACGTTTGGAATGCAATTTATTTATTTAAGTACATACTGTATATAAAACAAAAGATTACAAAAAATGAGTTACAACTCTGAAATAGCAAAAGCTTGTTCTTGGGTACAAAATTCAGTTATTTATGTGCATTGAAATTTTGTACGTGTAATTAATAATATAGATACAAAATTGTTGCAGTATGAAACATAAGGCATAAGTGGAATTTTGATTCCAATTATTAGTGTAGGATAAAAAGACATATCATACTGGTGTGATATAAAGATGGGCTTAAAACTAACATAAATGTTATATTTAATTAACATTAAAGCAAGCAGAGCAATTTGTTACAAAACAAGCGCTTACCACCGTCTTATATCATTTTAGGTGGATAACACATATGCCACAATACAACACCCTGCACGACGAGGATCTCTCACAGCTGTCATGTCATTGGGGGGTGAAGATCTTGGAGATTATGCAACCCTTTCAGGTGCAGCTGTACATAACAATGGAAGTGCTCACAGTTCAATTCGTGGTACTTCAAGAGATGTAAGTATTTTTTTTTTTTGTAATGGAGACAATTTTGTAAAGTTAGGTCTTTCTTCCAGTATCTGCCCTGTTCCTTTGGACTTGGACAACCCATGGCACGGCAGTATGCAGCTTGTCTTCTGAGGTGGTGAGCTGTCATTCAGCATGCATTGTACAGCATCTTACTAGTCAAATAAAGGAAAGGTATCATTGGGTACTATTAAAAATCTTAGTTGCCACTATAGCACTTGTCAAATTGTAAGAGTTATAGGCACCAGTTAATGGGAAGTGAGTATTATTGTATATTGCTACATATATAGTATATAATTACAATACATTATTAATTTATTACAATGCAAGATGGTCCATTTAAATTGTCACAACAAATATTTCTTAATTGAATCATAAAACCAAATGCTGAGTTTTTCTAAACTTATTGCAGGAAAAGATTTTCATAATAGTATCATGGGTAAAATTTAAGTGGGCCTCCTTATAAGGCTCTGGAGGGGGTAACTTCAGAACTTTAAATGGAATGATATATTAGGGAGAGTTAAATGAAAAACTTAAACATTTTTTTAATTTAATTTATTGAACAATAATGGAACACCAGCACATCATTTTTCAACCTAGTCTCCACATGTCCTCCAGCTCTTGAAGTGCACAGATTCCTCTGGAAAATATTGTGGTCATCTGTGCAGCTACTTGTGCACAGCCTGGTGCACCTCTTCATCGGAACAAGATTTTTTTCAGCCCATTGGTTCTTTAAGTAGTCCAAACATATGGTAATCACTTGGGGTGAGGTCTGGTGAGTATGGCTGATGTGGAAGAGTAACAAAGTGATGGTTGTAACTGTTGCACAAGCAGTATTTAGCCAAGTACTATCATGTTGCAAAATGACACCTGTAGTCAGACGTGCACATTGCTTTGATCTGATTGCAGACCAAAGATGATTTTTCTGAAATCTGAATATGACAGGCTGGTGTTGGTCAGGCTTGTAGTGTTCCAATACCAAGTTCATCCCCAAAAAACAGTCAGCATAACCTTCTCTGCAGATGACTGCATCAAATTTCTTGGGTCTTGGTGATGAAGAATGGCACCATTCCGTGCTTGTTCTCTTTGTTTCAAGTTGGTGGTAGTGTACCCAGGTTTTGTCTCCTGTTAACAGTTCTATCACATGATTAGGGTGTCTGGTTTATCCCCAGTGTTCATAGAATAATGTCTCAGCCTCACCTGGCATCAATGTCCAGTATTTGATATTGCAGTGCATGTTAGCATTTCTCTGTAGTGCTTGCATTGTGGGTTTGTAGCTATGGCTTATCAAACAAAGAAGTTTCTTACAGAAGAAGAAAATTGGACTTTTTTGCAATGCCAATTCAGGTGATATATTAATTCCTGAAATGGATTCTGATGGCAGAGATGTGAAATTCCAATTCTGGAACCCAACAGACCAGAAGAACAAACTGATTACAGATACATAGCTTGCTAGTTATTGTCTGAATATCCCACCATTTACCTATTTCAGGCTTAAATATTCAATTAGAAAATGAAAGTGAAATCATGGGCTACGCAAATATTCTCTTGAATGATGATGTTTTTTAATATGTGTGCTAACAGACAAATCTGTATGAATCAAGTAATAAATGTGCACTGCTGCCTTTCACATAAAATTCACTAATGCAGACCTGGAAACCAGTAGATGTTCTTGAACTAAAGATATTTATGGGACTGATTTCATCAAAGGAATTATTCAAACTTAGAATTGTACTGGACTGCAGACCCTGTTTTTGAAACTCCAATTTTTTTGAAAACATACTTTCTCCATTTCAGTGACAGCAGTGTCTATACTAATGCTAAAAGTACTGCAGACAGGCTATATAAAATTAAACCTATTTTAGAGAGATAGTGACAAATTTTATGAAGTGGTGTGTAGAGTGTGGGAATGGCATTAAAATAGCTGGTCTAGACATTAAATGCCCTGCTGAATATTTTGGAATACTACATACCATATACTTTCAGGGTTGTTCTGATTGTTACATACCTGCATGCTAGATATAATTGACTGCCTTAAGCAATGTACATCATGAGTACATTTACAATTTAACCTATCCCATGGAATTGGCATATTTTTATGACAGGACCATATAATTGACAAAGGAAAATCAATAAAATAGTTTACATGCAGTATAGATTATAATATTTATTTCAAGTTTATATATATAGAAAGTGTACACAATTTATCACAATAAGCAACTGCTAATCATTACATTAGAACAGCACTCTTCTTGCTTTCTTATTTAAAAATTCACCAGTAAAACTAGACTTGTAAACTTAATAGAAATTATAAACAGGAAATTCATTAATTATACATGTAAGAGGTCAGTGACACAATACTTCACTAACTGATAAATTAATAGTTAGTGAAGTATAGTGTCACCTAATACTGAGCTCTTAATGGGTATAATATAAAACTAGACTTATTTTTCACACACAACTCATTTCTAGCAAACAATCTTAAATCATTAAACAGTTCTTGAGTCATTGTTGTTCTTAAACATGTATCATAGTTTGAATTTAGAAAAACTCCTTTCACTTTCATCTGGTGTTTTAATGGTGGTAATGTGAAAAAAGTTCTCGAAGCTGTAAACAAATTAGAAAATGTTATAACTTTGCTGGAAACTTTGAAAGCGATCAACAAGAGAATTAATTTTTTTGTGAATATTCAAAATGTCACATTTCACATCATTCTATTTTTAAAGTACTCTTCAAACGTTAATCTGATCTGCTATAAACATTTATTATATTTTTCGTCAAAAATTAAATCAGAAGTAATTGATATCAAATTTATCCACCTTTTTCCTTTGTAAAATTCATGTAGCACTTAAACTAAATTATTAAAATGTTATTTTAAAATTATATTTTAAATTTATTCTATTGGCTGCCCTAGGAAAGTGATGCACTGCATACCTAATAAAAGCCAGCCCTGCATATTTTTACCATTGATAAATCAATCGTATTTCTATTTGTACTCCTATAGGTTGCATAGTAAAATCTAAAAAAATTGAAAATATTAATAGTTTATCATCATCATCACCATCATCGTCATCATCATCATCATCATCATATGAGTTTGTTGATATAGCTCTTTGGATTTTATAAACTTTTTGATGAGGTTACTGTTGTTTGGAAGGTCAAAATTAACTAAATTTTCTTTGTAAATAATATCTAATCTGTCATGCTTCACTTACTTTTAAATACGGTGTAACAGGTTTCGAAGAGACATCCTCTCCATCTTCAACCAACTTGCCGACTAAGAGTGTGTTAGACGACAGATTAGATATAATTTACATTTAACAAGCTTCACTGTGTGAGTTCCAACAGAATTTTTTAAAAAATATCTTATTTTTAGAAAGTTCTGAAATAAATTTTCTTTGTTTTCGTTCAATAATATATTATATATAAATCGGTGTGGGAAAATATATTCTTGAACAAAAACAAAGAAAATTTACTTAAATGTAAAATTGGAACTTAAACACAGTGAAGCCAATCATATTAATGGATATCATTGTATGATTAGTTGAACTACACACTCTTAAAGCTTCACTTACTTTTTAAAAATGTATGGAACCGGTTTCGAGAACATTTTTTTCTCGAACATTTTGAACATTTTGTTTATTAAAATCAGTACAAGGACCTACGGAATTAGCAACCTGGGAGAAAATCTACATCTACAAATACAAAAACAGCATAATGAACTTCGACATTGTCGGGGATGAAAACATAAACTACAAGTTTATCACACCGCCACCAGAGCAGAATTTACATTCCCACAGCTCAACGAATGATCCAACAGTTGAACCTTAGCATGGCTGAAGATGGGAACAAAATGTTCTCGAAACCGGTTCCATACATTTTTAAAAAGTAAGTGAAGCTTTAAGAGTGTGTAGTTCAACTAATCATACAATGATATCCATTAATAAAGAAAATTTAGTTAATTTTGTTAATTTCATTTTATTACAGTTGTTATTTATACTGATATGTCCCATATCATCTTATAATCAGTTGGACAAATGAAATGAAGTAGAAAATGAGCTTGCCATTTTGAATATTTTACATATTCTGAGCACATTATATATAAGTGCGATCTGCACTTACCTTAAGCTTTATACTTTAAAGTTTCTGACATGTATTTTAACATTGAAAGGTCCTTTGCGTAGATTGCTCACTGATGGTATTTAATTTTTGTACAGATGTTTGAAGCAGCATTAGGATTCCAGGGTTCAACATTTCAAGTTCCGGAACAACCACTTGGCACCACAAACAATAATATTAGCCCTGCAGACCCCTTCAGATCAAGAACTGCTCTCACAATCAACAAGGATGGCCAACCAGAATTTGTGGCAGAACTGATCTAAGTGTGCTGTGAACTTGTAATATAGATATGCCATTTTTTGTCAGAGGAACGCATATCAGTACTGTAAGTAAGAAAGCAGAACTCTACTTGTGATAATGATAAAATGGAGGGAGATTAACAATCTTGGTGACAATACAGGGAAGATTCTACAGAGAGGTTTTTATGTGTGTTGAAGATTGTTTATTGAATTGTGTTATAAATGCAGTAGGAATTTATATATAGAGATTTTTGGAAACATATTGGTTGACCTGGTAGAGTTTTTGAATGGACTGTTTAGATTTAAAGGAGGAGTTTGTTTCCATCTGAAGTAGGACTCATTGTGGCAAACATTGACTGTTTATGAAGAGAGTGAACAGTCTCTGATGTGACCAAGAGATTAATTAAAAACCTGTAATAACTAGGTCCTGAATTGAAAGTTTTGCACAAGAAAAACATTTACTGTATAATGGTAGACACTGAAAGATATTTTTACCAATGTTGAAAAGTTTTTACTCAAGATACAAATTTGGTATTTGTAACAAGTGTTATCATGAGAAAAAGGAGAAAGGTTTGAGCCAACATATACCTAATTTTATCTATATCTTGCAGTTCTAAACGCACAAATTTGCAAAGGATTGTTATTTTTATTTTAACTTGAGGTTATCTTTTAAATGTTTGCAATGTAATTATTATTTATTTCACATGATGCAGAGACTAGTTCACAACAACACAAAGGGAAGTAGATAATTTTGGTGTGCATTGAATTCCATCTACCCCTTTACTATTGGGATAGATAACAGATTATTTAAATTGTACTTACGAACTGTAGGTGATAGAGTGGTAATATATCCTATAAAAATGTATTAAATATGTTCACACTAACTCCACTTAACTTACATAACACTAGGACACGTTTCAGGGCTCCCATCATCAACTGTTGACCCACTCATCAACAGCTGATGATAGGAGTGATTGCCCCCAAAACATGTCATAATTTTTGCCAGGGTGTAAAAAAAAATGATAATTTTTATTAAAAAATAAAATTCAACCTTTTTTAATGTAAATCACATTTATGAATAATGAATACTCTGCTCTAACAATATTTTGAATTTGAGTATGATACATTACAACATATTTTTAAACAAGTTTTTCTGTCTCATAACTTATTCTTTAAGTTCTAAGACAAACACTCAAAATAGAAACTTTGTTTTCACCAAGTCCGTTTCTAAACTAGAGTTTCATCTTTAATCACATCTCACATTTATAGTTTTCTTATTTAAGTTCTGATATAAAAATACAAGCTTGGAAGCTTTATCTTACACAAGACTGTTTCTTAACTTTGAATAAACAACACCAAACATAATACTCTTGTTCTACACCAGCAGATGATGCTGTAGCTAAGAGTTGCATAATTTGTCTATTGCTACCTTACCAAGAACATTTTCTTGAGAGTTCCACTACAGATACATCTTGCACCACTCCATCAATGAACATTGAGTGAATGAAGGGTTGAGATTTTGCTTGTTGTTTCACAAGTATTGGTAGAAACGAAGTTACTGTGTATTTTTCCTGGGCAAACTGAAATGCATGTTTCACTGTGTTCAGTTCCAAATTGAACTAATATTGAAATATTCTGAGTTGTTGTTTAATGCTGGATTAACAATGAAAGCCAGAAAATGTGGTGCACCCAATGCTTGACTATAACATTTTTTAAACATCTTGCGTCATTGATTCCACATTTGTTTGACACTTGTTGTATTACCTGCTAGTCATTATTTAGTTTTTTCCACACTTTCACTGTTTATCCATTGGTAGGTACAGTCATTTTACTGGGCTAGATTAAGAGCCAGTGCTATTGATTTTAATACATTTAAAAGATCTTCAGCATTGCGCTTTATATGAAGGTCACTAACCTTCATTGTAATCAAATCTTGAATATTGCTTCTTATTTTCTTTGCAAATCTTCAGGAGTAGCAGCATTGTTAATGTAAGATTCAAGGCAGTCAGATAACATATTCCATCAAACTTCTTGAGGCTGGATTAACGATTCTCTTTCACTCCTAAATTTTGCATAGGGAAAATGATTACTGTGAAAAGTATTTCATAATTTCACTACATTTTCCTTTATGTTTGAGGAGTCCTGGGGGAGAAGATTCAAAAATTCAAAAGATTCAAAATCTGAACAGAGCAGCCATATTAAATTACATCAATATCTTCACTTTCTTTCAGAGCACTCCTCATTTTTGCCATATTGCTTGTATTATCTGTAACAATGCTTCTCACATTACACTTTACTTCATTCTTACAACTTTTCACTGAATTTAAGCAAGTTGAATTAGGTAAGTCATGTGTGTGGGGATGCCCAGATATATCAACTGTGCTGAATGGATGTGCATCCCCATTTTTATGGTCTTTGTAACATGCATATTGACTCATGCACATTTGACCATCTATCTAAGCTCATACAAACTATATTCTCAAATAAATCCTTGAAACACTTATTTCTCTCTCTCTCTTTGATACATTTCTTCCAGGTGTCCAGCTACTGCAGCAAACGATGGAGGGGTATAGAGGTGGTAATCCTTACAAATTTTTTGAATTCTGGATGAATAATGCAGCTGAAGGAACTGTTTGTAGCAAACAAAATTTTGCAACCTGTTTATCCAAGTCCTCTTTCTGATTTTCACTAGTTCGGACAATAAAGGGACTAAGCTGACTTTTCTTAATTTTCAGAGATGGTTGCACAGTGGACAGCTGATTCATAAGCTACAATCTCTTTTGTTTTGAAACTAAAGGTGAAACTACCAGCTCTGTCTCTGAATTTTTATTTTCATTGTCAAATGTTGCAGTATCATTTTCTTCTTGATTATTCTTTCTGCTGTTACATTTTTGAAAATGTAATTTCATTCTAGCAACTAATTCCAGGCATTTGAATGAACATTTTATGTATAAAATACAGTAAAATTTCTTGTATCCAGAAACTATCAAACAAAGTCAATGTTGATAACCGATTTTTCCAAATAACTGGAAAATATTTTTATAGATTATGTAAGGACATAACTGCACAAAAATATTTTTCATATAGAAATTGAGCCTTTTTTTTAGATGATTTTAATAAAAATGTTTAAAGTTTATCTGCTTTTGGGTGGTAAGTTAATTGTTTGCACTTTTCATTGTCATTAATTCTTGTAAGCATGCATGTCTTTTTTGTGGCTTTAATTATCTTAAATTTAGCAATTTTTTTTTCTATCTCACCAATGTAATTGTTAAGAAGACCCATTACACAGATTTAAATATTGAACATTTTTGAGAACTGTTTTGCTTTTGAAATGTGACTCTAAATTTTTAAAAAATTACTTTGTTTTTTCTGAATTTTTTACAAATCTACCATGAAGTTTTCATATTTTTTTTTCTTATAAAAATGACATAGCTCAGGAACTACATAATAGTTATAATTAAGTTTTTTTAATTTCCTGATTCACAATTCACATATTGGTACATTCAATGCTTCAATAAAATCTTGTTTGTTAGTCAGAATATTCTTCTTATGGATTTTCTCTTGTGTGTTTTTCCATAACTCTTTGGAGCATCCAATGTAATCAGCAAACATGTATTTCATGTTTAAGAGTGTGTAGTTCAACTAATCATACAATGATATTCATTAAACATGTATGTGTTCCACCGCCCTTGATATCTCTTTCTGATTCTTGAATCTCTTGCTGGAATCTCTTATTTTGCTTTTCACTGACTGCTCCCAAGTGTTCAGGATATTGATATCTCCAAATATGAGAAGAGAAAATGTAATTTGAAACTCATGTTACATCCCTAAACAATTTTTGTAGCATGTGGTTCACAATTTTGCATAACTATGGAGTTTTGCTGTTTCCTAGAAAATTTTCAGTAACTTATTTAAATGCATTCCAAATTCCTATAGGAGTCATAGTATTCTCAAATTCTGATATTAACTATGGCTGTATTTTGCCAGCCTACTATAATGCCTTTAATTTTTGCATCTGAAAGAACAGGAAATTTTTCCATAACATATCTGAAATGGTCTGCATCTTTGCCAGGAGCTTTCACACATTGTCTCATCACATCAAGTTTAATATAAAGAGAGGATAAAAGAAATTTCTTAGAATCTGATAATCAACCCATATAATTTTGCTACTTGGTGTTTAACTGGTTTTTATGTTTTGCCTTTGTTTTATTGCAACAATTCTGTTACAAACATAAAAAGAATTCATTGTAGAACTTAGACTTTCATAGCCAAAGTTAATCATGCAAACAGTCTTCTGGGCTGTAAGGCTGTGGTCCAATGGGATTCCTCTCCTTCATGTTCCCAAACATCTCATCAATGACTGCAGTAGACATCATCATTAGTGTGCTTGATGTAATCTTCATAAAGATGAGACGGTGACTGACCTATTAATGGAAATTGTGGCAATATAAATATATAGTGGGATTGCCTGTGGAACTGAGCTCAGATGGGTTCTTTTGGCCAAGGGGGTTGGACCTAAGCCAGAGCTTGTGAGTGTTTGTAGCAGGGTGTTGGTTATTGGTTTGCGCATTTTCTTTATCTTGGTATTTTGTAAAACTGGATTCCATGCGTTTCTGAGCTGCTTCTTTCCTGTTAAAGTTTTTACTATGCTTGTAAATTTCATTCATACCATACAGTGCAGCATTAATGTGCATCTTTCAGAGTATTAACACTGCTGCCTAGGTCAGAAGGATAAATCAACCATTGCTGAGCATTCCCACCTTGCAAAGAAGAGCATGAAATTCAAGATACTGACATACTAGCCTCAACATCCTGTTATCGTTATCACTTATATTGGGAGGCAATTGAAATTTAAATTATAGTAACAACTTTAACAGGAAAGAAGAAGCTCAGAAAGTGCACCCAGCATGGTATAAGGATTTACAAAAAAAAAAAAAATAAATAAATAAATAAAAAAAAAATAAAGATGTTATGCATACCAGTTAATAACCAACACCCCGCTAGAAACACCCACAAGCTTTAACTTAGATCCAACCCCCTTAGCCAAACAAACCAATCAGAGCTCAGTTCCACAGGCAACCCCCCTATATATGTATATTGTCATAATTTCCATTAACAAGTCAATCACTCCTATGTTAATGTGTCAAATTGTTAACACTAACTCCACTTACTTTTTTAAAAATTTGGACTAGTTTCGGGAGAGTGCAGTCAACAGCAGCAGATGATGGGAGGAACCTCTCTCGAAATTAGTCCAAAGTTTTAAAAAAGTAAGTGGAGTTAGTATTAACAATTTGACACATTAATGTAGGATATATTACCATTCCATTGTCTACAGCTTCATAAGTACATTTTTTACTTCAGTCTTCAAAAAGATTACTTCAAACACACCACTAATGATGTCCAATGCTGTCTTGGATGAAACGTTTGGGAAGATGATGAAAATGAATCCCCTTGGACCATGGCTGTACATCCTAGAAGATTCAGTTTGCATGAAAAGAATAAGGATTATTTAAGCAATGCCTCCTTTCCATTATTCTCAACCTTGTTACATATGATAAGGATAGCAAAATGAAAGTATTTATAAACAAGCTCTTCCTTTCAGCAACAACTTTTTAACCACTCTTAACATGTGTATCACAATACAATATAATAAGTAGCATGGGATGTGTTGCCAAATCTGAAAACAGTAACTTAAGTACAATCATTCCACTAGATAGCATTGGTATAAGGAATAATTGTTCATATTCATATAAGATAAACTCATAATTATAATCTATTCGGAGTCGGATGTTTAAAACACTCTTTACTGTTTCACTTAAATGAGATTTACTTAAAACATATACTTCCTGGAACGATCATCCACATCATCAGCTGTTAAATGACTGTTGGATCATTCATAGGAGTTGGGTAGGTAGGTATCTGGGTTGACTCTAGTGTATCATAAATAAAAAGCTGTCTGCTTCTGGGATGTCAACATTCATAAGGTTATACTCATGTTTTTTTTATATAAATCCTTTCCCATATTTTAGTTCTTTTGGTTGTTGAAAAGTTTTTAATAACTTGATGCCATTTTGTATTTCATGATTTTCATTCCAACACCACAGCTGATTTATCTATTTGTTTGTAATGGATGCTTATAATAATAATAATGTTTCTCTAATGTTCCTTTAACCTAATGTCTATATTTCTTTTTGTCTTCCCTCTTTGGGCCTGGAATCTGTTTTGTTTAATTTCAATAAATTTTAGGCATTAGATTGAAGGAACATTGGAGAAACATCCGTTACTAACAAATAGATAGATCAGCTGTGGCAGCACATTTTTGGAATGAAAACCATGAAATACAAGAAGGCATCAGGTTATTAAAAACTGTTCAACAACCAAAAGAACTGAACATATGGGAAAGAATTTATATGAAAAACTTGAGCATAACCTTATGAATTTTGACATCCCGAAAGCAGACAGTACTTTATTTAAGTTTACCACTAGAGTCAACCTGGATACCTACCTATCCAGCTCCTACAAATGATCCAACAGTCATTTAACACTGATGATGTGGACGATAGTTCCATGAAACATATGTCCTGAGTAAATCTCATGTAAGTGAAACCATAAAGAGGTTTTAAACATCCGACTCAAAGAGAGATTATTAATGGGCGTTTCACTGTGTTTCATTCCAAATTGTATTAATAACATCATTACAAATTGAGGATATAAATTTCAAAGAAATGTTATATGTTACAGATAAATTGGCTCCATTTTTCGTATTAGCAGATGCATGTTACTATAAAAAGGCTTCAAAATCACTATAGACCTGTGATATTACTTAAATTATATCCTTGTATTTCTACACTGTCATTAACTTATGTTTAATATTTATATGTGTTTAGAAGCTATTCACAGTACAGCAATGAAATATTCCAAATTGAATGCTTTTGAATGTTGATATGAACTTTACTTATAAGGCTTTTAAATTAGAACATGTTTCAGGAACCTTTGTTCCCATCTTGAAATGTTGACTGACTGCTGGTAAGCTTTGAGTTGTTTGGTGTGTTTCTGACTGGATCTGAGTTGCTTCTCTGTCAGCATCTGTTGGCTGGAATATAAATTTACTAAATTTGTCCAGAGAGATAAATAAATGAATTTTGACATTCTACCTGTAGGCACATTGAAAAACATTCAAATTGGAACTTCAGTTTAATTCATCATTAAAATGATTATTGCTTGAAAAACCTGTTACAGCTGCTTATTGACCATTTTATTAATAAATAACAGGCTACACAGTTAATATTTTATGAACCATTTGAGAAGAAATATACATTTATGCTATGGCCAACAATACATACTTTTTACGTCACAATTAACTTTTGTAAGACAGAATAGGAGTTTATATCACTTTGCCTATGACTGTTTTAGAATTAATAACTCATCATGTAAAATTCCATTCACAACGCTGAATGCAGTTGGGAGTGAAAGCTTCGGTTTAGAAGCAATCCTAAGACCATGGCACAATATCTTGGAAATTTAAATATTTTATAATATGAATGATGGCAATAAAAGCCTTAGAAATGATGAATGTCTAGTATTTGCTTTATGGGGATGTATTAAAACAACTAAAAATTTTCACCCAAAATACAATTTCCTAACTGACATTTTTTTTCCTTTCATATAAATGATACTTGACAGTGTTTGTTGTAATAACTGCTTGTACATTAAAATATTTGAGGGCAACATTGTATATCTGTGTTAGTGAACATCATTATACTAAATGTAGCTGGATGATGAAATAAAACAGCATACAACTTGATTACCTCTTTTAATCGTGTTAAGGATGGTTTCTATAGGTCCACAATTATATCATCTAAAAAGTATGGTTAATTTTGCAAAGCCTTAGCATAATGATATACAGTCAGAGACCCTATATTGTGTGTTGTGAACAAGTCTTGTGTTTTTAATTTTCCTGCTTGCTCTAAACACTTTTCTAAATTTCAATTAATTGAGATAATTTTACAGTATCAGGATGTAAATATATAATATCAATATCAAATGTTGTAAATGTGATGCATTTCCCAAGCAAAATGTGTTTGCTAAATATAATTATTTATAAAACCTGCTTATGTAACAAGGCACTAAGTTTGAGGCATTATACATACAAGCAGATAAAACTAAAATTATATAGTTCTAAGAGAATTGGCTTGGAAACATGAATTTTTCCAGATAAAAGAAGTTCATATGCAGCAAATTTTGTTTTTATTTCAAAGCTATACATTATCGGATTATATACCTTCCTTAAACTAGCAACTCCTTTTGTCCTGTGCATTTACTGTTCTGTGAGGTTGCCTCTCTAATATCAATGCATTTTCTAATAACTAAGGCTCAGAGGTTGTGTGTGTAATACTTTATTATACACAAAGTAATCTTACAGGTGCTGAAGCACAGCCTATTTTGAATCAGTACCTCTAATCCTTAGTGATGACTTAGAAAATCATGTCCCAGTGTTTATGTACAGTGTGTGCAAATAGTTTTAAGGACACAGCAAATAGCAAAAATACTTTTTATTGAATGCCATCTTTTAAATTTTGTACACAATCCATATTGTGTATGAGTTAAAAAATATAAGAAAGGGATTTTTTTCTTTTCTTTTTCTTTCTTTTTTCCAAAAATCAGAGTTACATATCTTCAGGTTAAAAATATGTTCTTTTTTGTATTTTAATATGCATTATAAATCAGTACATTTTTCTGAAGAAAAAATGTCTTTCTGAATATAGTCATACTTCAGGGTTTGAAATATTGTAAAGATTGTAACCTACCAGAGGCAGTATCTAAGAAAAGAACTGCAAAAAATATTTATCCAATGTATAGTGTTAAGTTTAAAAATTTCAAAATTATGAAAATTATGACTATGAATAAAAAATCCCACTATATGATAATTTATTCTACTGCAGACTTGTAATTGTCTTTTTATATCGTTGTCTTCATTACCTATTCTTTCAACACAATTGAATGGAACTTTGAAGTTCTTATGTGTTAACACATTTCTATAAAAAATAAACCTATATCAGCTATCAAATAGCAAGTTGTGAACATCATAACTTCAGGTAGGAGATCTAACACAGTGAAGCATGCATTAATTATTTCTTATGAGTTGAACCATTTAAACACACTGTTTATGGCTTCACTTATTGCAGATTTACTCAGGATATGTTTCTTGGAGTTTTATCCACATTCTCAGCTGTTAAACAACTGGTGATTGCTTATTGAAGTTGAATTAATAGATGTCTGAGTTGATTGGTGGCCTAGCAATAAACGAGCTGTTTGCTTCTGGGATATCAAATTTCATTAAGTGTTGCATGTGTTTTGTTATGTAAATCCTTTCCAACATGTTTCATTCCTTTCATTGTTGAATTGTTTTTAATAACTTGGTTTTTTTTATCTAATGGTTTTCATTCCAAAAATGTGATGCCACTGATTTTGCTTTATGCTTGTAATGGATGCTTCTCCAAAGTTTAAACATGATGCCTATATTTATCTTTTTTCTTCTTGAGTCTGCAATCTGTTTTGTTTAGTTTTAATACATTTTCCCTATTGTATCAGTTTTTGGGTGCTAAGATGATATTGTAATTTTTGTTGGCTACTGGGTGATACATGGTATTATAAAAAAAATTGTCTCTGTTATAGCACACAGAATTGTGATTTGTTTAATTCTTTTTTATTTTTGGAATTTTTATTTATTTATTTATTTATTTTTTATTAAATTTTTTTTGCTAAAAACCATTTGACTTAGCAGCTTCCATTAGTATGAGGTATTCATTTTTGTATTCTATTGTATTATATTCATTCTTGCATTGTACTGTATTTGTTCTTGAATAGTACACATAATAGAAGCTTTTAAGCCAAATGGGTTTGGCAAAAAGATGATCACAAAAAATTTTTAATTCCAAAAACAAAAAAGTATTACAAATCACAACTCCATGTGATATAACAGAGGCAACAAATGTGTAATTATTCTGATATTACACAGTAACAATCATAAATTTCAAAGAATTTTAAAAAATTAGCACCCTAAAACAGATAGTGAAAAATATATTAAAATTAAAAGCATTTCTAGACCCAAGATGAAAAAATATGCAATTTACCAGATTAATTTTAGGGAAGGTGAAAAAATTGACTTAGGAACACAATATTGTTGAAGGAACATTGGAGAAACATGCATTTAAAGGAAATAGAAAAATCAGCAGAGGCATCAAATTTTTGGAATGAAAACCATGAGATGGAAAAAAGCATCCAATTATTAAAAACAGTTCAATACCTAATGAATTTTGACATCTTGATTACAGATAGGTTTTTATTCAAGTTTATCACTAGGCCATCAGAGTCAACTGTTATAACTACCACCTCAGTTTCAACAACAGTTATTTAACAGCTGAGGATGTGGACAAACGTTTATGAAACATGTTCTAAATAAATGTTTAGTGAGTGAAGTCAGAAAGAGTGTTTTGCAGATCTTGTTCACATCATTAGCTATAGCTACTTGTTGACTTCCAGACCATTGCTATATGTTCTTTTAAAATAGTAAATTAGTGAAGATGCACGAGTGTTTGGTTCATTCAATGCATTATCATAAGCATGCCAAATAATGTAGTATAAAATTTTGATATTGTTTTAAATACAATACTTAAAACCCAAGGCACTTACACAACTTTCTAGAAATTCATTAGTGAATGAAATGCCTTTTTTGTAATCCATTGCAGTAATACAATAGGTAATGTATTTATTTTAGTTTCTTGAATTTTACAGTTAAAATAGCATGATAATAACACACAACATGTCTTAAAGTTTCATCTCAATTTAATACATTTAATACAGAGTTTATGAAATAAGATCACTTTAGAAAATTTACCTTTTTATGAGAAGAAATATATATAACTAAGATTGAATTTTTTTAGAAAATTCATATCTTAACTAATTTCATGAAATAATTAGTGCCAAAAATCAAAGAATGTAATGGAATAGGTGTATAAAAGAGATATGAATTAATGAAAAAATTAGGGACAACACTGATTTGACAGTTTTGCTGCATTTTCCTTGTTCACTAGGGAAATGAAGGCAATGTTAAGCAACTAAATAGAAGAATGTATGGTGGCTGACACATTGAAGAGTAAGTAAAACAGATTAAAAAAGGAAAAGATGAAATGAACAACTCAAAAAAAAATAATAAGACTGAATTAAAAATAAACAAATGGTCAACAGTGGATTTAAAACAATTTTTCTTTCTTTAAAAATTAAAAATGGGAAGTGATAGGGAAATTGCATAAAACATTCATACAAATTAAATTGCTCTTCTGCATCAGTAAGTCTTTCTTTCTTTGCATAAAATATTTTGTTACCTAATGACTTTGTCTGGGATAGGAACTGAAAGCAGAATAACAACAATCATGGAAAATATTCTGTCAATAGTTGTAAAATTATGAATTCAGTGATTTGTCCTCATATGCTTTTACTTTTCTGGACCAGCATGCTTTTCTTTTAACACAAACATTTTATATTCGTGTTATCTTTTGTTATGATTGCACAGAAATGGCATGTATAAATTAATCCAGCTGTACTGCAGGGGTATTGGTCATCAGATTAGGAAAATATGCACTACACATTAATTAAAATTATTTATTTGTTTGGTATTACTTGCAGACTTTTTCTGTGCAAGTATACAAGTAAAAGCATTCACATAATACAAATGTTAAAGAATACAATAAGAACTCGAGAAATACAATATTAACAGAACAAGTGAAAAGTACAATATCAAGTAATGAAACAAATCTGAGAGAATACCTTTACATGATAAGTTATTAATTCATATACACTTGCTATGTTCAAATAGTGATGTATTGTGTTGAATACGGCACAGCCTAGCAACTGGTGTTGGAGACATTTTGCTGTTATAGTGTGATGGTCAACTACATGGTAACCGTTTTCCAGACGGACAACATATTCCCTTGGCTATATTGACCGTGCTGCTAGTTCCAGGAATGTTAAATTATTATTAAAGTTCATATATGCCGCTCTAAGCTATACCACCAAGCGGCATCTCTTTGCTTTGCAGTTAGCTTGCGGGAGTAATTGCGCGCTTACGGCGCAGTGGTTCAATGACTAGTTATAGACCACAGGCCACCTGAGTGAAGCACTGTTTGACGTTAATATTGTTACAAAATGTTGCTGTTTTACATAAAATCGTCGAATTTACTTTGAGGAAAAGTTGGAGAAACAGCTGTTCTCGCAGACACCATTCCATTCCCTAAATAGCAATGCCTACTAACCTATGCAGGTAACTTTCAGGCGCCATGCTTGTATTATGTAAACAACAACGTTCGCATTGATTTCAATGCTTTATGCGTTCATTATTGAGGCAATGTTTTCGCAGTGTTTCATTCCGAAAGATTTTTATTATTTAACCGCCATTACCAGCCTACTGAAATACTTCTCTGTAAACGTTCAGTTCTGTATGCCGCTCTACTGCAAACTCTGCCAAAATTTAATGGAAAAGGATTCACTCAATCAATTGAGAGGAGAAGGGGAGGGGGGCCTTTAATTTTCCTAAATCAGTACTTTAAACAGAGCAAGTATAACAACGTTTCCTAATTACAATATGTCAAATATGAAAAAAGGTAGGTTAAGGAACTGGCGAGACTAGCCTAATTTTATAACCACCAAAATGACAGATCTCTGAAAAGCGTATTTTACGTTTTCCGCGTTTCAAGCAGTGATATTAAATAATAAAATTGCTCGATAATCAGTGGTATTCTGCAAAATTACTATATAAAATAAGCCATTACCCAACAGAAAATTTCATTGCACAAATACCACCTCGATTTGTTAATTTTTTTATATCCATTATCTTGGCAGCATTTTACCACAAAGTAACAGTCTAACATAACCTGAAATAAAAATAAGAATAACGAAGAAAGGATCACGCAATTTGTTTTAGTATTACTTTAAGTGGGTTTTATAAGGTTTTATAGAGGTAAAAAGTATTTACCAACCGTTTTCTTCAAATGGGGAGGAAGTATTTTCATCATGGTTTTTTTTTTTTTTTTTTTTTTATTTTTTTCCCGTACAAATGCTGGTAAATAGAGCCCGGACTTTTATGGTATGTCGAAGTGCAAACGATGTAATAGTGAAAAGAGGACGTTTTGGATTAGTTATTATCACGTGCTAGACACCATAAAAATATTTTCTTCTGAATGAAACTTTTTTTTTTATCAGCACCGTTTCTTCTGAAATTTATATTTCCGAAATCCGATATAGTGAAACTAATGCACACTATTATTTTAAAAGTATTGTCATACGGGATGTTTATAGATACTTTTCATTTCCACCAACTTCTGCTTTACTCTATCTCTTATAAAATATAAATAAGCAATATCCTAAATATTATTAGTAATTATTGAATAGCGATAATTGCAAATATTTCTTTTCCCGTGGTCTGAAATATGTTTATTGAAATATGGCAGATACGTGAATTTTGTGAAGTAGATAAAAAAATCTTACTTTAAACATTAAAGGTTATTCTACCTTCCAATCTAACGTGTCGGTCCTGGTGGCGTAGTGGTAAACATTCTTGTCTTCTAAATCCAAGGTCGCGGGTTTAAACCCGGCCAGGATCGATGAATTTTTTCGGGCGTAAAAATCCTAAGTACGGCTTCTTCGGAAGGGAAGTAAAGCCGTGGGTCCCGTGTCGTACATTTACGGTCCGATAAAAAACCTCAAACCTGAAAGAAGAGGCCTCTGAGCAAAATGTACCAGCTGTTTCACCCCCTGAATTGAATAGAACGCTGATGACCTGTTACAGAGCGTGCGTAAATAAACCAACCCCTCCCCCCCGCCCAAAATTGTAACGTTCGTTTGAAGAAGTAGTTTTCTCGCCGGCGATACTAACTCCGGTGCCTTTGTACTGAAACAAATGACTTTAAATGACGGTAGAAAGAGGAAGAAGGATAAATTATGCGACTACTGCGCTCAAATCTCCTAGAAACCGAGTTTAGCTCCCCAAATCAAGATTATTCGTTATGCTTATAATGAATAATCTAAAGAGGATAAGCAAAACTAACTTTTCAAGTGTACGAATATCGCGTTGGTATTGAATAATTATTAATTAAATAGTATCTCAATCCATTTAGATAAAAGTTTACTATGGTTGATATTCGTCGTATAAACTTCTATATTACAGCCAGCTTTATATCTAGTATTATGCTTATAATTTCATTTTAAAATATAGATGTTCATTGTTTCGCTTTACTAAATGTCTTTATATATAATTCTAAACTGTTCCTTTACTATTTAAAATGTATATTAAAATAAATATATAATATTTCTAACTGCATTTTACTCAACATATTTGTGCGTACTTAAGACAGCTAAATATGGTTACATTGTAGGTTTCCTGTACATGCCCATATCAGTATATTACTATGTTGCATTTGACTCATTTAGACTATCGCTATATTTTACTTTTAGTTTATGTACACAGAACCTTTCTATCGGATATATGACTTAATTGCATATTCTTTTTAAAACATATTTACCGTTCTTTGCGAAGATTATCGTGCTTAATGCAGTGAAAGATGAAATTACACCGTAATAATTTTCTAGATTTTTAAAAAATAAAACATGTAAGCAGACAACAAAAAATTTTTTTAAATATACAAAACATTGCTTCCTGAAAATACATGGAATTGTATGCCGGTTTACAGAAGGCGACAGATTACAGATTTCTTGGGTTTGTAGATAAAAGATACATTATTCTGTCATTTTCCCTCTGTTGTTTATATTATATTGTTTTTGGAAGGTGTGTTCCAATGACGTGCAAGGTAATAATAAGGAACATTTAAGGATGTGACGCTGAAAGACGATCCTAAAAATGCCTTATTTAACAATGAAGCATGTACGACATAAGTGAGTTATGAGGTTTCCATTCAAATATTGCTACTTGTACTTATTTATGTACATCACCTTTCGCGAATTTTTTTTTTTGAAAAATGCAGTAGTGAATTACATTTAGTCTCCAATGACTGCAAAAACGATGCTGTGGTGAACGTTAGTTTTTAATTTTTGTTATGTATTGTGTTTTATAGAATTTGAAGCCATTTCTGGACAGTATTTTCCACCAAGATTTCTTATTTTAAGTGGAGCCAGAAATTCAAGGAACAAACTGCACAAACGATCAATTTACCAGCAATATACATGCACGCTAGGAACATGACAAAGCATTCCTTTATTATTACAATTATTTATGCATTTAAATATTGTAGCAATAATGTATGTTACGGATTGCTATATCGTCATTGTGCCTTTTTTGTAAATTGTTAGGTTTGATTTCAGCTTCGAGTTTTAGTTAACAACAGTGCAAATTATATCTTGATATAATATTTGACAAAATAATAATGAAAACTTAGAAACGCCCTGGAATAAAAAATACAGCACGGAAATAAAGAAAATAGATTTACAACAACAACAACAACAACAACAACAACAACAACAACAATAATAATAATAATAATAATAATAATAATAATAATAATAATAATAATAATAATAATAAGAGGAGGAATTCATTTGAACTAGGTGAAGCAGTTGTTTCTTCTTTCTTTATACTCAAAAAAAAAATTTATTTGTATTTTTTAAACCTTTGTCATTGGGCAGCAATTTTTTTCTTTTCTTTTCCCCATTTGTATTAAGAAACGGAACCAAAAAAATTTTTGGTCCCTGTCTTTTAATTGGCCAAAGCCAAAGCAACAAGTATTAAGAAACGGAACCAAACAATTTTTTGGTCCCTGTCTTTTAATTGGCCAAAGCCAAAGCAACGGGCTAGGTAAAGTGTTGTATATTGTGATAAGTAACGAACTACAACCAAATGTGGTTGGCGAATTTTGAATTTGGGACCTCCTACCTTCACTCCGGGAAGCTTATATAAACCAGTGACGAAGTAGTTTTGGGTTTTAATGTAAAGACGGGCGCGTGTGCGGAAGGTGGTGTTTCGGACAGTGAACGTTCTAGACAGCTCGTGCTGATTAAGAACAATTAAAATTAACGTAGTTACGAACAAATAGTTGAACGTTTAAAACTAAAATAATTGTCAAGTGTCGTATGCTCTAGTATCCGCGAATTGAAGTTCTAATTGAGCTTTAAACAGCTGGGAGGAGGAAAAAAAAAAAAAAGTGAAAATATGTTAAAAGTGCATAAGAAAACCAGTGAAAAATGTTCAAAGTGAGTTGGAAAACGTGAAACAAACTGTGATCTGAAAAAGTGCACGAACAGGAACAAATGAAAGTTTTGTTAAAACAATTGACATAGAAAGTTAAATCTGTGGATTATTTAGCGTCCGCCGTTGGAGGAAACAAAGTACAATCTACATTTGTAGGAGGTGAGTTTGCGTTTCTTTTACATAAAGTTTAAACATTTGAGGGAATGAGTAACAACAGCAAATGTACTAGAGGAAATTGACATTAATAGTGGTGCAATAGTTTACTGTTGGCCGTATGTAATAAAAAAAATTATTTTCGAGGGGTTATTTGACAAATAAAAGAATGGAAACGTTAGATGCAATAGAATAGTAATTATTTGGAGATGCTTTTACTGTGTGAATTGGAAAGCTTAAAATTGAACATTTTAATTTCAGAGGAGCCGGGATATGGCATGTTGAGCTGGAGTACAGAGGGGCGTGCAATGATCGACTTACGTCTCCTCCACCGCCCCCTGTGAGATGCTGTACCTATCTGATGGGTGCAGGCTACGAGATACTGCTGAATGCTCTTAGGAATGACTGGCATTCCGCCCGTCCCCCCTACTAGAATACATCATTACTGCTTGCTGTGCTGCTGCTGTTCCGGGCCCGTGGGCCTGGAAGGACACGGCAACTTGTACAACCACCGCGGGACAGATCGACCTTCGTGGGATAGCGCCGTGGGAAAGGAACGTGGAGAACTGGATAATGGCGAGTTGACATTTAATTAGGTGATGGGTTTATTATTTTGTTCTTTTTTGTTAGAAATAGAAGAAGAGGTGGCCTATAAATGAAATTACATTTCTACAGTTTTACGTGCTTTAGGCGCAGTTTTTGTTCAAAGCGATAAAAGGCAGTAACAAATGTTTTGTAGGTTAAATTAACGGCACGTGTATGTAAAATTCACAGGGGCGTATGTTAAATTCTGAAAAAACGCGATTAAAAATTGTAATTATTTCTGACAACTGTAAATGTAGTGGAAAACTGCGGTTTAATCGTAAAATGAAATACATTAATAACTTCATTGTTTTAATGTAAAACAATAAATGTTTGCTATAATTAGGATATTAGGGCACAGCTGCTGGCATACTTTCAAAATGAAAAAATAAAGTATATAATAATTTGTATTTTATTTAAGCTCTTCTAGTAGTATTGTCCATTGCCGCGAGCAATCGGTAAACTGAAGATTGCGGGTTGAGCCCCGATCAGTGGCTAGTATAAATTTTAATGGTAATAATGCTTAACATGCTAGAGAAATGGAGAATGTGTCTTTTATTAAATTTATTCAAAATTTTGTAACATTTTATTTCTGAAATGTTTATCACGAGTACTGCTTATCTGAAATTTGGCATGTCCTCTTTGTTTAATGTGGTTGCATACATTGTTTCGATGAGCGGCAATTGTTTAAAACAGTTGTGAAACATACTTTCTGGGACACACATTTATAAAGCTGTAAAAACTTGCCATAAAGTGAACACATACATTATCAAAGCAAGTTTAATTAATGGGGAATGGGTATAATTGTTATAGTTGAAGAGTTAATGTTTGAAAGTACCCAGTTGGGATGTTACGTTATAAATATAGCAAATTTGTGCCTTATGTTCGCGCGCTTCTCTTTAGTTCTCCCCCCTTCCCCCTGCACACTATCTTCACTGGTTTCTCGTTTATTTTTCTTAGTTATTTCAGCTGTATGTCTTATATTTTTCACTATCAAGCGAAATCTGTGCCCCAACTTCGGATTTTTCATCTGCTCGAGTAATTGCATATTTATTTTTCGGAGTTGCCAACCCAACTGTTACATAATTTTACGATGTACGCTTGTTTTTCGGAGTTGCCATCCCAACTGTTATATAATTTTACAATGCATGTTCGCTTGTTTTTCGGAGTTGCCAACCCAACTGTTATATAATTTTACAATGTAACATGTCCGCTTGTTTTTCCGGTTATATACTTTTACAATGTAGCAACTTGTCCGCTTTTTTCGGTGTTGCCAACCCAACTGGTATATAATTTTATGATGTAGCAACATGTTCGTTTGTTTTTCGAACCAACTGTTGTATAATTTTACAATGTAGCAACTGGTTCCCTTGTTTTTCGGAGTTGCCAACCCGACTATTATATAATTTTACAATGTAGCAACCTGTCCGTTTTTTTTATCTGTGTTGCCAACCTAACTGGTATATAATTTTACGATGTAGCAAGATGTTCGCTTGTTTTTCGAATCAACTGTTGTATAATTTTACAATGTTGAAACTGGTTCCCTTGTTTTTCGGAGTTGCCAACCCGACTGTTATATAATTTTACAATGTAGCAACATGTCCGCTTTTTTTTCGATGTTGCCAACCCAACTGGTATATAATTTTACGATGTAGCAACATGTTCGCTTGTTTTTCGAACCAACTGTTGTATAATTTTACAATGTAGCAACTGGTTCCCTTGTTTTTCGGAGTTGCCAACCTGACTGTTATATAATTTTACAATGTAGCAACCCGTCCGCTTTTTTATCTGTGTTGCCAATCCAACTGGTATATAATTTTACGATGTAGCAACATGTTCGCATGTTTTTCGAACCAACTGTTATATAATTTTGCAATGTAGTCTTATGCGCTTTTTTCGGTGTTGCCAACCCAACTGATGTATAAATTTACAATGTAGCAACATGTTAGCTTGTTTTTCTGAGTTGCCAACCCAAATGTTATACAATTTTAAATGTAGCAATCTGTCCGCTTTTTTTTCGGTATTGCCAACCCAACTGTTATATAATTTTACAATGTAGCACCTGGTTCCCTTGTTTTTCTGAGTTACCAACCCAACTGGTATATAATTTTACGATGTAGCAAGATGTTCGCTTGTTTTTCGAATCAACTGTTGTATAATTTTACAATGTTGCAACTGGTTCCCTTGTTTTTCGGAGTTGCCAACCCGACTGTTATATAATTTTACAATGTAGCAACAGGTTCCCTTGTTTTTCTGAGTTGCCAAACCAACTGTTATATGTTTTTACAATGTAGCAACATGTTCGCTTTTTTTTCGGTGTTGCCAACCCAACTGGTATATAATTTTACGATGTAGCAACATGTTCGCATGTTTTTCGAACCAACTGTTATATAATTTTGCAATGTAATCTTATGCGTTTTTTTTTCGGTGTTGCCAACCCAACTGGTGTATAATTTTACAATGTAGCAACATGTTAGCTTGTTTTTCTGAATTGCCAACCCAAATGTTATATAATTTTACAATGTAGCAATCTGTCCGCTTTTTTTCGGTATTGCCAACCCAACTGTTATATAATTTTACAATGTAGCAACTGGTTCCCTTGTTTGTCGGAGTTGCCAACCCGACTGTTATATAATTTTACAATGTAGCAACCTGTCCGTTTTTTTTATCTGTGTTGCCAACCGAACTGGTATATAATTTTACAATGTAGCAACTGGTTCCCTTGTTTTTCGGAGTTGCCAACCCGACTGTTATATAATTTTACAATGTAGCAACCTGTCCGTTTTTTTTATCTGTGTTGCCAACCGAACTGGTATATAATTTTACGATGTAGCAAAATGTTCGCTTGTTTTACGGTGTTGCCAACCCAACTGTTATATAATTTTACAATGTAGCAACTTATGGGCTTTTTTTTCGGTGTTGCCAACCCAACTGGTATATAATTTTACAATATAGCAACATGTTCACTTGTTTTTCGAACCAACTGTTATATAATTTTACAATGTAGCAACTTGTCGGCTTTTTTTTTTCGGTGTTGCCAACCCAACTGGTATATAATTTTACGATGTAGCAAGATTTTCGCTTGTTTTTCGGTGTTGCCAACCCAACTGTTATATAATTTTACAATGTAGCAACTTATGGGCTTTTTTTTCGGTGTTGCCAACCCAACTGGTATATAATTTTACAATATAGCAACATGTTCGCTTGTTTTTCGAACCAACTGTTATATTATTTTACAATGTAGCAACTTATGCGCTTTTTTTCGGTGTTGCCAACCCAACTGGTATATAATTTTACGATGTAGCAACATGTTAGCTTGTTTTTCGGTGTGTGCCAACCCAACTGTTATATAAATTTATGATGTAGCAACATGTTCGCTTGTTTTTCGGAGTTTCTAAACCAACTGTTATATAATTTTACGATGTACGAGGATAGGTCCATGAGTTTCCGGCCTCGCCGATAAGGATTGTCGGCTTCACAAAATCCTTATCCAGTGTCATACCTTATCTGTTAAATAATTGCAACTGTAACTTCGCCCCGCTGTGTTCAGGTATAGTTGCATAAAGAAGCTATGTGTAAAAGATTGTCTTTCAAAATGGAATATCAAGCTGTTAAGTTCTTCATAAAAGGAAGACTTTCTCCAAATGAAATTTTGAAAGACCAGCGGCTCAAAGTTACAGAAATAGCAGCAAGGTTGGGTCTTTCTAACACAACAGTACTTCGAAGATCACATGAAATACTAATAGATATACGGTGAGCTATGGTGTAGAAGAAATCTTAAAAATTAAAACTAAAGCTAACTTTAAAATACGAAATTAATGACTTTTAGACATTGCATGATTACACTTCAGTGCACTAATATTTTAATTGAAAGGATATCACATGTAACAGATGCTGCAAAAAGAAAATCAAAAACAATTACAGAGAAAATAATAAAAACAGGAATATTGGTATCATAATTGTACATTTTTATGATCTTAATTGTGAAAATATTGATTTGTTATAGAAGCTATATTGATTTTATTTTCCTGCCCATATATGTCTCCCTCCAAACTCATTTCTCTCTCTCGTATAGTCTCTCTCTGCTTGCCTCATATACTTCATTCCACAGGACATCGACTCGATTATCCGTCCTTTTGTCTCGTCTCCCACTCTCTCTCTCGCTTATCTCGTCTCTCTCTCTCGCCTATCTCATCTCGTCTCTCTCTCTCTCGCCTGTCTCATCTCTCTCTCTCTCGCCTGTCTCATCTCTCTCTCTCGCCTGTCTCATCTCTCTCTCTCGCGCCTGTCTCATCTCTCTCTCGCTGGTCTCGTCTCTCTCCCGCTGGTCTCGTCTCTCTCTCGCTGGTCTCGTCTCTCTCCCGCTTGACTCGTCCGTCTCTCTCTCTCTCTCTCAGGCTTGACTCGTCCGTCTCTCTCAGGCTTGACTCGTCCGTCTCTCTCTCTCTCAGGCTCGACTCGTCCGTCTCTCTCTCTCTCAGGCTTGACTCGTCCGTCTCTCTCTCTCAGGCTTGACTCGTCCGTCTCTCTCTCTCTCAGGCTTGATTCGTCCGTCTCTTTCTCTCAGGCTTGACTCGTCCGTCTCTCTCTCTCTCAGGCTTGATTCGTCAGTCTCTTTCTCTCAGGCTTGATTCGTCCGTCTCTCTCTCTCAGGCTTGTCTCGTCTCTCTCTCTCAGGCTTGTCTCGTCTCTCTCTCAGGCTTGTCTCGTCTGTCAGGCTTGTCTCGTCTGTCTCTCAGGCTTGTCTCGTCAGTCTCTCTCTCTGGCTTGTCTCGTCTGTCTCTCTCTCTCTGGGTTGTCTCGTCTGTCTCTCTCTCTGGCTTGTCTCGTCTATCTTACTCTCTCTCTCCCTCTCTCAGGCTTGTCTCGTCTCTCTCTCTCTCTCTCTCTCAGGCTTGTCTCGTCTGTCTCTCTCTCTCAGGCTTGTCTCGTCTGTCTCTCTCTCTCAGGCTTGTCTCGTCTCTCTCTCTCTCAGGCTTGTCTCGTCTGTCTCTCTCTCTCTCGCTTGTCTCGTCTATCTTACTCTCTCTCTCCCTCTCTCAGGCTTGTCTCGTCTCTCTCTCAGGCTTGTCTCGTCTCTCTCTCTCTCAGGCTTGTCTCCTCTGTCTCTCTCTCTCAGGCTTGTCTCGTCTGTCTCTCTCTCTCTCAGGCTTGTCTCGTCTGTCTGTCTGTGTCTCTCTCTCTCTCAGGCTTGTCTCGTCTCTCTCTCTCAGGCTTGTTTCTTCTGTCTCTCTTTCCCTCAGGCTTGTCTCGTCTGTCTGTCTCTCTCTCTCTCAGGCTTGTCTCGTCTGTCTGTCTCTCTCTCTCTGGCTTGTCTCGTCTGTCTCTCTTTCTCCCAGGCTTGTCTCGTCTGTCTCTTTCTCTCAGGCTTGTCTCGTCTGTCTCTCTTTCTCTCAGGCTTGTCTCGTCTGTCTCTCAGGCTTGTCTCGTCTGTCTCTCAGGCTTGTCTCGTCTGTTTCTCAGGCTTGTCTCGTCAGTCTCTCTCTCTCAGGCTTGTCTCGTCTGTCTCTCTCTCTCAGGCTTGTCTCGTCTGTCTCCCTCTCTCTCTCTCTCTCAGGCTTGTCTCGTGTCACTCCCTCTCCGTCTCTCAAGCTTGTCTCGTCTGTCTCTCTCTCTCTCTCTCTCTCTCTCAGGATTGTCTCGTCTGTCTGTCTCTCTCTCTCAGGCTTGTCTCGTGTCACTCCCTCTCCCTCTCTCTGACTTGTCTCGTCTGTCTCTCTCTCTCTCTCAGGCTTGTCTCGTCTGTCTCTCTCTCTCAGGCTTGTCTCGTCTGTCTCTCTCTCTCAGGCTTGTCTCGTCTGTCTCTCTCTCTCTGGCTTGCCTCGTCTATCTGTCTCTCCCTTTCTCAGGCTTGTCTCGTCTCTCCCTCTCAGGCTTGTCTCGTCTGTTTGTCTCTCTCTCTCTCAGGCTAGTCTCGTCTGTTTGTCTCTCTCTCTCTCTCTCAGGCTTGTCTCGTATTTTGTCTCTCTCTCTCAGGCTTGTTTCGTCTGTCTCTCTTTCTCTCAGGCTTGTCTCGTCTCGTCTCGCTTTTCTCTCTTTCTCTCAGGCTTGTCTCGTCTGTCTGTCTGTCTGTCTCTCTCTCTCTCAGGCTTGTCTCGTCTTTCTCTCTCTCTCTCTGGCTTGTCTCGTCTGTCTCTCTTTCTCTCAGGCTTGTCTCGTCTGTCTCTCTCTCTCAGGCTTGACTGGTCCGTCTCTCTCTCTCAGGCTTGACTCGTCTGTCTCTCTCTCTCTCAGGCTTGACTCGTTCGTCTCTCTCTCAGGCTTGACTCGTTCGTCTCTCTCTCTCAGGCTTGTCCCGTCTCTCTCTCTCTCAGGCTTGTCTCGTCTCTCTCTCAGGCTTGACTCGTCCGTCTCTCTCTCTCTCTCTGGCTTGACTCGTTCGTCTCTCTCTCAGGCTTGTCTCGTCTCTCTCTCAGGCTTGACTCGTCCGTCTCTCTCTCTCTCTCTCTCTCTCTCAGGCTTGACTCGTTCGTCTCTCTCTCAGGCTTGACTCGTTCGTCTCTCTCTCAGGCTTGACTCGTCCGTCTCTCTCTCTCAGGCTTGACTCGTCCGTCTCTCTCTCTCTCTCTCAGGCTTGACTCGTCCGTCTCTCTCTCTCTCAGGCTTGACTCGTCCGTCTCTCTCTCTCAGGCTTGACTCGTCCGTCTCTCTCTCTCTCTCTCAGGCTTGACTCGTCCGTCTCTCTTTCTCTCAGGCTTGTCTCGTCCGTCTCTCTTTCTTTCAGGCTTGTCTCGTCTTTCTCTCAGGCTTATCTCGTCTGTCTCTCAGGCTTGTCTCGTCTGTCTCTCTCTCTCTCTCTCTGGCTTGTCTCGTCTATCTCTCTCCCTCTCTCTGGCTTGTCTCGTCTATCTGTCTCTCCCTCTCTCTCTCAGGCTTGTCTCGTCTCTCTCTCTCAGGCTTGTCTCGTCTCTCTCTCAGGCTTGTCTCGTCAGTCTCTCTCTCAGGCTTGTCTCGTCAGTCTCTCTCTCTCTGGGTTGTCTCGTCTGTCTCTCTCTCTCTGGGTTGTCTCGTCTGTCTCTCTCTCTGGCTTGTCTCGTCTATCTTACTCTCTCTCTCCCTCTCTCAGGCTTGTCTCGTCTCTCTCTCTCAGGCTTGTCTCGTCTCTCTCTCTCTGGCTTGTCTCGTCTGTCTCTCTCTCTCAGGCTTGTCTCGTCTGACTCTCTCTCTCAGGCTTGTCTCGTCTGTCTGTCTGTGTCTCTCTCTCTCTCTCTCTCTCAGGCTTGTCTCTCTCTCTCAGGCTTGACTCGTCCGTCTCTCTCTCTCTCTCAGGCTTGACTCGTCCGTCTCTCTCTCTCTCTCAGGCTTGACTCGTTCGTCTCTCTCTCAGGCTTGACTCGTCCGTCTCTCTCTCTCTCAGGCTTGACTCGTCCGTCTCTCTCTCTCTCAGGCTTGACTCGTCCGTCTCTTTCTCTCAGGCTTGTCTCGTCTCTCTCTCTCAGGCTTGACTCGTCCGTCTCTCTCTCTCAGGCTTGTCTCGTCTCTCTCTCTCAGGCTTGACTCGTCCGTCTCTCTCTCTCAGGCTTGACTCGTCCGTCTCTCTCTCTCAGGCTTGACTCGTCCGTCTCTCTCTCTCTCAGGCTTGACTCGTCCGTCTCTCTCTCTCTCAGGCTTGACTCGTCCGTCTCTCTCTCTCTCTCTCAGGCTTGACTCGTCCGTCTCTCTTTCTCTCAGGCTTGTCTCGTCCGTCTCTCTTTCTTTCAGGCTTGTCTCGTCTTTCTCTCAGGCTTATCTCGTCTGTCTCTCAGGCTTGTCTCGTCTGTCTCTCTCTCTCTCTCTCTGGCTTGTCTCGTCTATCTCTCTCCCTCTATCTGGCTTGTCTCGTCTATCTGTCTCTCCCTCTCTCTCTCAGGCTTGTCTCGTCTCTCTCTCTCAGGCTTGTCTCGTCTCTCTCTCAGGCTTGTCTCGTCAGTCTCTCTCTCTGGCTTGTCTCGTCTGTCTCTCTCTCTCTGGGTTGTCTCGTCTGTCTCTCTCTCTCTGGGTTGTCTCGTCTGTCTCTCTCTCTGGCTTGTCTCGTCTATCTTACTCTCTCTCTCCCTCTCTCAGGCTTGTCTCGTCTCTCTCTCTCAGGCTTGTCTCGTCTCTCTCTCTCTGGCTTGTCTCGTCTGTCTCTCTCTCTCGCTTGTCTCGTCTGACTCTCTCTCTCAGGCTTGTCTCGTCTGACTCTCTCTCTCAGGCTTGTCTCGTCTGTCTGTCTGTGTCTCTCTCTCTCTCTCAGGCTTGTCTCTCTCTCTCAGGCTTGTTTCGTCTGTCTCTCTTTCTCTCAGGCTTGTCTTGTCTGTCTGTCTCTCTCTCTCTCTCTCTGGCTTGTCTCGTCTGTCTCTCTTTCTCTCAGGCTTGTCTCGTCTGTCTCTTTCTCTCAGGCTTGTCTCGTCTGTCTCTCTTTCTCTCAGGCTTGTCTCGTCTGTCTCTCAGGCTTGTCTCGTCTGTCTCTCTCTCTCTCTCAGGCTTGTCTCGTCTGTCTCTCAGGCTTGTCTCGTCTGTCTCTCTCTCTCTCTCTCTCTCAGGCTTGTCTCGTCTGTCTCTCTCAGGCTTGTCTCGTCTGTCTCTCTCTCTCTCTCTCTCTCAGGCTTGTCTCGTCTGTCTCTCTCTCTCAGGCTTGTCTCGTCTGTCTCTCTCTCTCTCTCTCTCTCAGGATTGTCTCGTCTGTCTGTCTCTCTCTCTCAGGCTTGTCTCGTGTCACTCCCTCTCCCTCTCTCTGACTTGTCTCGTCTGTCTCTCTCTCTCAGGCATGTCTCGTCTGTCTCTCTCTCTCTCAGGCTTGTCTCGTCTGTCTCTCTCTCTCTCTCTGGCTTGCCTCGTCTATCTGTCTCTCCCTTTCTCAGGCTTTTCTCGTCTCTCTCTCTCAGGCTTGTCTCGTCTGTCTGTCTGTCTCTCTCTCAGGCTTGTCTCGTGTCACTCCCTCTCCCTCTCTCTGACTTGTCTCGTCTGTCTCTCTCTCTCTCTCTCAGGCTTGTCTCGTCTGTCTCTCTCTCTCTCTCTCTCTCTCTCAGGCTTGTCTCGTCTGTCTCTCTCTCTCTCTCAGGCTTGTCTCGTCTGTCTCTCTCTCTCTCTGGCTTGTCCCGTCTATCTGTCTCTCTCCCTCCCTCAGGCTTGTCTCGTCTCTCTGTCTCTCTCTTTCTCTCAGGCTTGTCTCGTCTGTCTCTCTCTGGCTTGTCTCGTCTATCTGTCTCTCTCTCTCCCTCCCTCAGGCTTGTCTCGTCTCTCTCTCTTTCTCTCAGGCTTGTCTCGTCTGTCTCTCTCTCTCTCTCTCTGGCTTGTCTCGTCTGTCTCTCTCTCTCCCTCCCTCAGGCTTGTCTGGTCTGTCTCTCTCTCTCCCTCCCTCAGGCTTGTCTCGTCTCTCTGTCTCTCTCTTTCTCTCAGGCTTGTCTCGTCTGTCTCTCTCTCTCTGGCTTGTCTCGTCTGTCTCTCTCTCTCCCTCAGGCTTGTCTCGTCTCTCTGTCTCTCTCAGGCTTGTCTGGTCTGTCTGTCTGTCTGTCTCTCTCTCTCTCTCTCTCTCTCTCTCTCTCAGGCTTGTCTCGTGTCACTCCCTCTCCCTCTCTCTGACTTGTCTCTGTCTGTTTGGCTCTCTCTCTCTCTCAGGCTTGTTTCGTCTGTCTCTTTCTCTCAGGCTTGTTTCGTCTGTCTCTCTCTCTCTCTGACTTGTGTCGTCTGTCTCTCTCTCTCTGACTTGTCTCGTCTGTCTCTCTCTCTCTGACTTGTATCGTCTATCTCCCTCTCTCTCATCTCATCTCTTAATGGCTGCGACTCTTATTCTGTCTCTTTTTGGTCTTGTCTCTCGGTGTCGCCTCTTTCAGTTGTCTCGTCTCTATTTCTCTTGATCTCTTCTCCTTCCCGTATAGTTTCTTTATTTTTCGTTTCCTCTTTTCGTTCCTTCCCTTCGTCCCTATCGTCTCTTATCTGACTCGCCTGTATCTTTCTCTGTCCCTGTCTAGTCTGTGTCGTTTCTCGTTATTGTATCTTCTCTATCTCTGCCTCGTCTCTCACGCTTGTCTCGCGTTCTTTTCTATCGTATATCTTGTTTGTCTTGACTCTTTTTTTCTCTTGTTTTTCTCATCACTCTCGTTTCACTTGTTTCTGTTTCTTCTAGTCTCTGCTCTTTGCCTCGTTCCTCCATCTCTTCTCTCTCTGTGTATCTGTTTTCATCTTTCCTGTTTCTCTTTCGTTTCTGCCGTCTTATTTCCCGTTTCGCTCTTTTCCTTTTTTTCTCATTTCCCGTTTCTCACTTTTGTTTTTCTTTCTTGTCTCGTTTTTCTCTTCCCTGCATATATTTCTCTCTCTTCAATTTTCTTGTCTCCTATTTCTCATCCATTTTCTCTTAGCTCTTTCGTTTCTCTTATCGTATTTTCTCTTCTTTCTCTATTGTTTTTCTTGTTTCTCTAGTCTTTCTCTATTGTTTCTTTCTTCTTGTTTCTCCAGTCTTTCTCTCGTCACTCTTGTTTCTATTCTCTTTTTGCCCTTTTCTTTAGGCCTAGATAGCAAGCCATCTAGGCCTAAGTTTAGAGTGCCTCCATGGCATTTGGCAATTGGGGACGAGGAATACCTGAAAAGGAAATTAAAAATTTCTCAGGCAGAATGGTTTTGTTGGCAAATGTACAGCACACTGCACGCTAGAGTTTAGCCTTATTGACTTCAGCCACCCATGTTGGTCTCGTTCTAGGTGGCTGAAGTTAAGGCATGGACTAATTAAGGTCTGGGCTATTCCTGCGAGGATTATCCTGAGTAATTTTCCTTGTTTTTCTCAGTCAAATGGCAAATGCTGGGGAGGTATCGTAAATTTAGGCCTGGAATGTTTCTTTCCTGATAATGTTTTTTTTTTCCCCCCAATTTATCATTGATTTCATGTATCCAGAATATTGAGAAGTGTTAAAACACCACAAAAAAGAAAGAAAAAAAAATTACAGGCCAGATAATTATTGGAATACTTTGGCAATGAATGAGTTAGTGGAATGTTTTCCCATAAATGCTATTTTGATATTTAAAGATGATTTTTGTTTTGCTCAGATAAATAAAATGTGTTGGTTTTATATGCATACCATGTTGCTGACGAAGTGTAACTTGTAGTTATAAGCCACCTTTTCTGTAGTGTAGTAGATAAGGATGTGCATGTAGATGTTTTCAGCACTGCAAGTGGATCATCAGCCTCTACAGAGATAGTTTTATAGGGCAGGCATAAACAGCTGTTAGATTTCACAAGTGCAATCATTTGTGAGGAATAGAAATGAGGTGTACAACATTAGATTAGGAATTGAAAATGGTTTATTTCAAAGAGAATATTTTTGAATGGTAGAACTTTGAAGATATTGATTAGGTGAAGAAATAATTTATTTAAGATGTACAGTTCCAGGAAACAAATAATGATATGAATCTTGGAGGTTGATTTATGCACCTGTGCATAATGGAGATGGGAATGAGTTTGAGCCATATGCATTCTTTAATAAAGTTGAAATGAATGTTTAAGAAGTTGTGGAAGCATTCACTAGTCTTAAGGAGAGAGAAAAAGGACTTTATGGGGCAGAAGCAGCCCAAGTAACAGCAAATAAAGTTTGTAAAGAATTATACAGATTAAGTAAAAAATGTATGGACCAATGAAAGATAGGAAAGTGTTGGGAAATGTTAGCAATGAAACGTATGGAGAGAGTATTTTAAATAATGATTGTGCGGAAATTGTAAATTGTAGATATAGAAGTGAAATGACACAAATCAGGATGTAAGAGGGAAGTATTGAAAAGGGGATGCTGCATACAACAGGAAATATTGTGCTCCCCCCCCCCCCAAAAAAAAAACTTTGAAAAAATACATTTTGCAGGAATGGGAAAAGGGAAGACAAAGTGGTAAAAATATGTAACAAGATATTTGTATATCAAGTACAGTAAAACTGGTATAAATTAAAGCTGGGGGAAACAAATTTCCATTATAAGTTAAGTCTAAAATGGGTATTTGATCAATATTCATCTGGAATATGCCCCCCCCCTCTCTCTCTCTCTCTCACACGCACACATACATACCAAAGAGATGTCATTCGTTTCTTTAAAAATCATGTAACTAGCTTTGACTTTTATTTCAACTTGCAACTTAATTCTTCAGGTATAAATATTAAATTTTCTAGTTTGAGTTTCTTTTTAGACTGTTCTCATTTCTTGTTATAGAGATTAGTTCATCATTTAGTAGTAACGCGTACTCTCTTGCCATTAAAGATTTTTTTTTTTTTTTTCAAATCCTTTTTTACCTCTTGAATGACGGCGACTTTTCTTGAAAAAGTTAGTCTGAATACAGAGTTTACGAACAGTTTTGCAACCCACTAAACAGTAGGAAGCTAAAGTGATAAAAGTGTAGGTGTTAATAGCAGATGTAGGTTTGGGAAGGGAAAGTGCACATTTTAGCCCCAAGAACTGCATTCTGACAAAAACAACCTTGGAGTGATTTCTTAATGCAGAAAAACATGCAAAAGTTTTAACATCTGACATTTTCGCATTTGGACAATTTTTTACTTCACATTTGTGAACCAAAACTTTGAATTTAAGAGGATGACATTAGATTTTGTACATTGCTTTAATAGAAGATTCAAGGGACTGAGAGAATTGCACTGTATTAGTTGATGTACTTGAAGTTTAAACAGCGTGTCCCACAGGTATGCCTCGTTATTCAGTAAAAGGTCATACTCCTTTTCATTTTTTGATAATTGTGAAGAGAACGATCTGCAGATATTTTGTGCTGTTGATCATCTTGTTGCACAAAATGGGGCTGATAATGCGCATTCCTCACACTGCACACCACACTCCTATTTTCTCTGAGTGAAGAGGTTCTATAAGTGGGTACAATGTATATCTGCAATTCTGTGAGTTAACATAATTAGATGAGCAAAATGAGGCTTCTGTCATAAAGAAGAGCATGGGATCAAAGCAGTTGTCAATGATTGAAGATAAGAGCCAAATGAATAAGTAGCTTGTTTACCTCTGTCTTTTAAATTTATATACTACTCACACGAAATGCTTGGAATTTGAGTTCTTATAGCATGTGTGCAATTCAGCAATTTGCTGAGATAATCTCCTTATGGCTTTTTGTTCCGTTATGCGAATTCTGTTGAATTGCTTCACTGATCTTCACTGTTGGACACTTATTCCTCTTCACATTTGCAACTGATTTTTTAGTCCTCCATTGCTTATGTAGGTCTTGAATTGTGCTGGTTGTATGAGAGGTCGATACCAGGATATTTCACCTTAAACATATCTTTAGTCTTCTAAATTGAGCCTGTCTTTATGTAAAATTGCATATTATCGTATTTATGTTCAACTAAAAACTACACCAGTTATCTAACAACACTTCCAAGATGTTCATGGCAATACCTGTTAAACTGACATGTTGAACTGTAACCATGATGTAAACATAGTGCAGTATAGGCAAATTCTAAATAGAATGGCAGCAAGACAAAATGTTATGTGGGACGTAAAGCATATTGAAGAAAATGCAATATGGCTTTAAGAGTTCAAAAACTTTGTCCTGATGTGAAAAACATGGTGGGCACGGTCAATTATATGATATTTATTGATTTTGTTAAAGCCTTGTCCCGATGTCATTTCCTGATTTTTGAGAGTATGACACTTTTTATCATAGGTGTAGAAATAGATGAGTAGGTTGAAAAGTCTTTAATTTGGAAGTTGTCAAGCAAGGAATTTTGAGGTTACATTTCACTCTTAACTGTACGGTTTCATAAATACTCTTCAAGCTGCAAGGGGATAGGAAAATTAATGTTAGGGCAATGAAATGAGATAATGTTGGTTCCTATTTCATAGTCTTTAGCAATGTCATTATTTTCCTTGCACCTTTGTCCCTTGTTTATTTTACAAGTATTTTTTCTGTAATGTTGAGTTATAATTGCAAGTTGCATGCAATTATTATAAATGTGTATCACGGCAGTAACCAAAGTCCTTTAGTCACAAAGTGCATTATAGTTAGGATTTTCACAAACAATTTGTGCTTACAAATGTTAATGTATAAAGAGGGGTTGAAGGACAACTTGATGAACAAAAAGCAGTTGAAAATGTTTGCTCGAGATGGTGAAAGTTGTAGATTCAGTACAAACAAACAAGCTGCCTTTTTAAAAAAAGGGAATTTTTACAGTGAATAGTTGCAATTTTTATGAGGAAATTGCTCAAATGTCACTAATTTTGTTTCACTTGCTTGGACATGTTTTGAAGGCTGTTGCCTTCATTATCAACATGCTTGCACTATCAGCTTCGTATTAAGATGTTAATGTATTTATAAACCAAAACAAGGAAAACTTGGTTCATTAATACATTTGTAAAATGTAGAGTGACCCAGTGAATGCCATGCTAGGAAGCTAAGAGTGGAACTATGTTGATGATGAAAGCAATGTCATTTGAAACATATTCAAGTAAGTGGAATAAAAATAGTGAAATTTGTGTGATTTCCTGGAAAAAATGTAATATTAAAGGCTTTGTTCCCTAAATGTGTAAATGAATTGAAATTGCATGACATTCTATTCTGTTCACTGTCTGAGCACAGTTTAAACTGAAATGTAGAAATAAGTGGAAGCTTTAAATTATGCAAATGAAATGTTGAAAATTTGAATGAGAGTTCACATAGTATGAAGGAAACAACATTCATGTTTAGTTTGGATCTGAGGGTACGTTGCTGCAGCAGCAGCAGTTTGATTTTTGGATTTTGTATTGGGAATTTCAATATTCAAATGGATCATTATTTTTTTTCTGGAACTGTACAAATGAGGAAGTAAAAGTGGCAAAGCAGTTGAATGGGTTTTAGATATTTATTTAAAATGTAAACAAAGTTTTCAATGGTAAGGATAGAGGTAGCAAATGGAATAATGTTTCCAATTGTAATGCATTGAGCAATCAACACAGTGAAAATGAGTATAAAATCTCCAGCAGATAAAATGCTTGAAAATGTCTTTTGTGGTTTCACCCTTAATGAACAAGGAAACAGACAAGATCAAAATCATGTCAAAACTTAACTTTGACGTAGTCAATTTCTCAAAAGAAAGATTTAACACAAATGAAATAGAATTGCTGAATAAAGGGATCCAGCTTTTCATGCAATTTGGAAGAAAATATAGTAGATATTGAACTAGCCATTGAAAACCTCAATTGAATACATTACAATTTTGTCAGGAAAGCATCTTTCAATATATTACAAGAAATTGAAAAAAGAAACCCAAATGCTAGTTTTCATTCAATATTTATTAAATCTCTCAACAATTTATACAAGACTGATAAAGGAAACAAAATTGTGATCTCGGACAAAGAATACAAGAGCTATTAAACAGTAACAAATTCACTGAAGTTAAGACAGGCCCTTGCAAAAATATCAATAGAAGAAATCCTAAAAAGAAGCATCTTTCAAAGCACATAATCCATCTTTAGCCAGGATTTGCTGCCTACCAAAAATTCACAAACCTGGGAAAAGCACGAGACCAATTATTAACAACATGAATGCTCCTTGTTATCACTTAGCTAACTGGTCGTCCTCAAAGTTTATAACAAAATGAAAGATTACAAATTGTCTTGCAATGACACTTTGGTTTCATTTGATGTCGAAAGTTTTGTTTCCCAGCATATTACAAAATAAAACATTTAACTCTTCTAAGAAAATGGTTATAATCTTCCCATCTAACCAAGGAATACACTAAACTCGCTGAACTATGCTTAAATGAAGGAAAATTTTTCAAACAAAAATGATTAATAATGGGCAGTTCTTTCACCCTTCCTAGATGACTTTAAACACGTATCACCAAAGTCTTCTGCTACATCTTGAAGATGTGGTATAGATGATATATTAGTCTTTGTGCAAAAGAGATTTATAGAAGATGCGCTGAAATTATTAAACCTACAGGAGCCCACAATTAAATTTATTGAAATAAATCACATATTACCATTTTTGGATTTGGAGGTGATAAAAAGTAAGAACAAACTAGAATTTAGCATTTACAGAAAGAATACAGACACTGAACATTATATTAAGGCGCATGGTTTTAACTCCAGACCTTAAGCAAGCAGCTTTCAACAGCATCATATTCAGATCAGTTAATGTACCACTTAACAAAGATGAATATAAAAAAGAATACCTGCATATAATGGAAACAACCATTTCTAATGGGTTTAAAAAACAGATGACAAAATTAAAAGATTCCTTAAACAAAAGAAAACTAAACTGACTGCTTTAAAAATGTACAAAAAGTTCATTTATCACCCATAAGGTAATAATAAATTTGAAAACATTTTCCAAAAATATATATTACATTAGCATCCTCAAACAGATGCTGTATTGGCAAATTATTGAAGTTAAGTAAAGCAGACTCCAGACTCAAAGAGGAAAAATTAGGTATATATCGCAATTGTAAAGACTGAAAAAATATACATAGGTAAGACCAAGAGAATTATAGACATCAATCAGATTGAAGTAACACTTGGGAAATATCCATTACAAACAGATAGAAAAATGAGCTGTACCAGCATATTTCTGGAATGAACATCATGAAAGCATCTCTTTATTAAAAAGCTGTTAAAGCATCCCAAGGAACTTGACACATGGGAAGAGATTTTCATAAAGAAATATAACATAAACTCCTGAATTTTGAAATTCTGGATAGACAATATTCTGTACAAGTTCATCGAGTCCTCACAGTTGCCTACCTTTCCAACCTAGCACGATCTGCCAGTCGACAATCTGAGGAAACTTCTTGTGAAACACATCCTGAATGTTTAAATTCTGAGAGTGAAATGTTTTTAACTCAGTCAGTTTCCTTGTCCATTAAGAATGAGGCCATAAAGATATTGTTAAAACATTTTATCTACTGGAGATTTAATAAAGTTTATCGGTGTTTTAAATAAATAATTAGGAACTATATGCATAAAGGAGAATAGTGTAGGGTTACATTATTAGAAGAATTATTACGAGGTGCATTTCAGGATGTACCTGGAAGAAGTCTACAGTGGTTTGGTAATATAGACTTGTGTAGAATTTGCTTGTAGTTGATAGAAGTAAGGTGCACATCCTTTTTGTAAGTAGTTGTTTGAGGCAGACCACAAAACTGACAATGATGGATCATTTGAAATGCTGTATATGTGAAAGAAATTACTTTGCAAGTGTGAGTGAAGTTTTGCTTTATGTATTTGTGTTTGGTGTTTCATTTTAAGCAAGGTTGTTTGATAATTCTTGTTTTTATGGAATTTGAAGTTCATTTGTTGAGTGGCTATTACAAAGAGAAGTGTTGAAATGAATGCAACACAAATTTTTGTCATGTTGCACGTGTTGCATAAAAATAGTTTTGTTCTCGACAGAAGTTGAAATGTAAAATGTCTTCTGGTTTCTTCATAATAGAATATTCCATTTGTAAATAAAGAGTTGGGAACTGTTTTTGCCATGTGCTTGAGTGACTGGGCTTTTGAAATGTCAAATGATCTTCTGATATGCACTTGTCTTCCTATGATGAGGTGGAATACACGTTTCAATTAATTAGAAATATCATGTTTTGGAAACTTTCATCAGTTGTAGAAGAATGCTCAAAGATGGTGCTGTATTTTGAAGTGATTTAAGTTTTCTAAAGGTTTAAAAAATTAGGTTTGTAATACCTGGTTTGAAAGGATATGTGCAAATTTGTTGACATGAAAGGTATTTGTTTTAACTTCCTGCTACGAGAGTGTATCATTTGGCTGTCCTGACCTGGTCAGTGGTCCCCTAACTTTGACTTAAAAATCTTCTATTAATATATAAAATGCCAAATCACCCTGCAAGCATTTTTATGATATGGAGCACTTTGAGACATATTCTGGAAACAAAAGCTATTTTCTCCCAAACTAGATGACTGCTGTTGTTCTTTTTCTTATACATATATGCTTTTCATCATTTGAAGCAAGTACTTCATGATAAAGCTGTTGATGTAAAAGAAATGGCTGAAACCAAAATATGTTGCCTTTATTGTCGAGAAAATGTGAATTCATTTTCCATATAGTATGGAGAAAATATTTTGAAGACTGCAAGAGGTTGGATGTGCTGTGTAGGTGACATGAGGTGGTTTGTTATATCTACAGCTGCAAGTGCTAAAATGTTGTCCTATTAAGGAATTTGGTACTCATTCATTCATTGTTTCTATACAGGAAAAGTTTTTCATTTTGTTTTCCAAACACTAAAATATGTTGCCTTTATTGTTGAGAAAATGCGAGAATTCATTTGCCATATAGTATGGAGAAAATATTTTGAAGACTGCAAGAGGTTGGATGAGCTGTGTAGGTGACATGAGGTGGTTTGTTATATCTACAGCTGCAAGGACTAAAATGTTGTCCTTTTAAGGAATTTGGTACTCATTCATTCATTCATTGTTTCTATCCTGGAAAAGTTTTTCATTTTGTTTTCCAAACACCAAAATATGTTGCCTTTATTGTCGAGAAAATGCGAGAATTCATTTTCCATATAGTATGGAGAAAATATTTTGAAGACTGCAAGAGGTTGGATGTGCTGTGTAGGTGACATGAGGTGGTTTGTTATATCTGCAGCTGCAAGTGCTAAAATGTTGTCCTTTTAAGGAATTTGGTACTCTTGACATTTCATTCATTCTGTCTATACAGGAAATGTTTTTCACGTTGTTTTCCTAGGGCTGATTTGTCCTTGGGCACAGATTTTCCTGTAGTTTCTGGTATATTTTTTGTTGACTACATTGTTGCTTTTTGAGCCCAATGAGTGAATGTTACTGAAGTTACTTCAAAGGTGAAACAGTAATTTTGAGTGATCCAAGTTGTCTATCATATATTTGATAATTTAAGAGGTACATAGCACAGATTCCAGAGTTTTTTTTGCAATGACTATGAAACTTTGAAGTATAGAAATTGTTTTAATTGCTCTGGAAATGTACCTTAGGTTAAAGAAATGTGTGCCACTTTAAAATGATTAAGTTGTAAGATTTGCAGAAATATTTAAATGAATTGCTATTTAAATATAAAATCATTTTCTTTTTGATAATTGATATATTTTGAAAGAAGAAATGATCAATTACAGCGAGACAAGAAAAGTGATGTTTTTTTTTTTTAAGTGGTGTGATATTTAAAATGTGAGGCAAGATGAACAATGCAGTCAGAAGTGATACATGCATAAAACAAGTTTTTAAATAATGAAATTTTCCATTTTCAAATTTGTGAAGCAAGATGAACAATGCAATAAAAACTGATATTTGCATAAAATTAGTTTGTAAATAATTGTTGAAATTTTTTATTCTCAATTTTGTGAACAATGGAATGATAACGCATAAAATATATGTTTATAAACAAATAAGTTCATTTGTGAAGCAAGATGAACAATGCAACAAGAACTGAAATTACAGTGAAACAAATGTTTAATGTGAAGCAAGAAAAAATAAAAAAACAAATAAATAAAACAATTTGTGAAGCAAGATTAACAAGAACTGAAATTGCAGCCAAGCAAATATTTAATGTAAAGCAAGAAAATGAAGAGAAGCTGAATGTAAAGATTTTCAATAAAATGTGTTTAAAGTAACTTTTATAATGTTGTTATTTGACAAATAACCTAGTCACTGAAAGCACATGTAACAGAAATGTTTTTAGAATTAAGAGTACATAGTGGCACACATACAGAATATTTGAAATAATTAGTTTGTAAGTAGTGGTCTGCCTATTAGTTTAGCGCCAGCCAAATGTATTGTTTTGTAGAATGTTGGATCCTTTGACACCTAAATGGCCTTACCTTAACCTATACATGGCACCTGTTCTGGTTGTCGGTCTTGCTAAGTTTGAAGTAGTATGCACAGCCCGTCGGCATATTGTGCGAAAATACGAAAAGAACTTATTAAAGCGAGATTTGGCGACCGTCTTGTGCCATGTCCATGAACCCTCGGTGTACCATCTGTGCTAGCTTGCAGTTGGCAGACATGGTTCGTTTGTCGAACTGGTCTGCGTCAGGAGCTATTTGCTTTTCATATCGCCATGTCTATCGCTGCTTGCAACTGCACAGAACCTATTTTCCTCTATCCTCGATGGTAGACGCATTTGGCTGGCAAGTCCAAAATGAGGGAAACTGGAGGAAGGAAAGGAAGGAGGTATTATTGTAGCATTGGGAATGGAGAGTGGCATTAGCAGAGGAGGAGGCAATAGTAGTGGTAGTAGCAGTAGCAGAAAATGTTGCTAAAAGTTTGTCAAATGTGTAGAAGCAGATGTACCGAGCAAAGTGTGCCATTAGAAATAGTACATACAAGGATGCTTACTCGTAACATTTCAAAATGCTTTGTGCGGCGGATGCCGAACACGACTCAATTTTCACTGTTGAATCTGGTATTTACCACATGCTTATTGGTAAATGAGGATTTATTAGAGAAAACCCATTAAATCTGGTATTTACTATTTTGGTAAATGACTAGGATTTTGTGGGGAAAAATCTATTAAATCTAGAATTTACCAGTTTGGTGGAAGACTATGATTTATTGGGGAAAATGCTATTAAATCTGGTGTTTACCTGTTTGGTACATGACTGATTTAGTATGGAAAGCGTGCTAAATGTTAGCTCTTTATTGGTTTGGTAACTGACTATATTTTAGTAGGTTTTTCCTACTAAGTTGTAGTCATGTATCAAAGTGGTAAAGTGCTGAGATTTAGTAGGATTTTCCTACTAAATGATAGATGTTGACCATTGTGGTAAAGTGCTAAGATTTGGTATGTTTTTCCTCTGTTAAATCTAGTATTTACCATACATAATGTGGCAGATTGTAACAGAAGAAGCGTAGTCATTTACCAGGCATAGTAATATAGTAATATGCCTGGTAAATGACTAGGTTTTCTTTATTACATGTCATAATTTATGTTGGTAAACGATTTAACAGCGTACAAGTCGTGTTGGCATTGCATTCACAAATTATTTGGAATTGTTACGAGTAATCTCCTTGCATGTACAAATTTTCTATGGGTTCAAATGTTTTGTCTATTTGGAAATGGTTCAAAGACTTTTTTATTACAAAAGTTTTGTCCATTTTCAAATGGTTGAAACAAATTTTGCTCGGTTCATTTTGCTTTCTGCACATTTGGCATTCTTTTGGCAATATTTTTTGCTGCTGCTATTACCACTACTATTGCCTTCTTCTCTGCTAATGCCATTCTCCATTTCCAATGCTGCAATAATCCTTCTTCCTTTCTTTTCTCCAGTTTTCCTCATTTTGGACTTATATATATATTAAAATTTTTTTTTCCGCCCTGCGGGCAGAACCTATCTCCTGAGATGAAATTTGCAAACGCTGGCTGGCAGCCTCTGATTGGTAAAATAAATAAGTCCTTTATGTCTATACAAGTTCTTTATTATACCTTTTATCTTCCTTTACATTCCTGCCCTACATACATATATACATTCATTAAGTAGTAAGGGGGGGGGTACATGTATAAACTCCTGTAATAAAGGAGTAGGGGGACTAACATACAAGGCTCTTGTAATAAAAGAGCATAGGTAACTTACACACAAAGGCTCCTGAGATAAAAGAGCATGGGCCTCGACAGCGCTGTCGAAGATGCCTGTTCTGAAACAAAGAAGCACGATAGTTATGCACAAGTACTCCTATACATAAAGGAGTGTCGACCTATTTGTCGAGCACTAGACTACCGATGTCGCTCCACTATGCTATGCACCATGCTATTTGTCATGCAACTACATGGTACACTCGACTACCACCAGTTGGTGTTTCACTTTAACACTAGAATAGCAAAGATACTTCTAAAGACAAAGAACTCAAAGCATATACAACCCAAGGCAAAGCATATACAACCAAAGACAAGGCAAGGAATGCAAAGCACATACAACCAAAGAGAAAGAACTCAAAGCAAAGGCAAAGCACATACAACCAAAGAGAAAGAACTCAAAGCAAAGGCAAGGAAGGCAAAGCACATACAACCAAAGACAAGGCAAGGAAGGCAAAGCATATACAACCAAAGACAACAAAGGCAAAGCATATAAAGACAAAGAACTCAAAGCATATACAACCAAAGAGAACACAAAGCATAGCACATACAACCAAAGACAAGACAACAAAGGCAATGCATATATATAACCAAAGAGAACACAAGGCAAGGAAGGCAAAGCATATATAACCAAAGAGAACACAAGGCAAGGAAGGCAAAGCATATACAACCAAAGAGAACACAAAGCATAGCACATACAACCAAAGACAAGACAACAAAGGCAATGCATATATATAACCAAAGAGAACACAAGGCAAGGAAGGCAAAGCATATATAACCAAAGAGAACACAAGGCAAGGAAGGCAAAGCATATATAACCAAAGAGAACACAAGGCATAGCACATACAACCAAAGACAAGACAACGAAGGCAAAGCATATACAACCAAAGACAACACAAGGCAAAGCATATACAACCAAAGACAAGACAACGAAGGCAAAGCATATACAACCAAAGACAACACAAGGCAAAGCATATATAACCAAAGACAACACAAGGAGAGGAAGGCAAAGCACATATGAGCAAAGACAAAGAACTCAAAGCATAGAACACACAAGGCAAAGCACACACAACCAAAGACAAGGAACAAAGGCAAAGCATACACAACCAAAGACAACACAAGGCAAGGAAGGCAAAGCATATATAACCAAAGAGAACACAAAGCATAGCACATACAACCAAAGACAAGACAACAAAGGCAATGCATATATATAACCAAAGAGAACACAAGGCAAGGAAGGCAAAGCATATATAACCAAAGAGAACACAAGGCAAGGAAGGCAAAGCATATACAACCAAAGAGAACACAAAGCATAGCACATACAACCAAAGACAAGGCAACAAAGGCAAAGCACATACAACCCAAGGCAACGAAGGCAAAGCACATACAACCAAAGACAACAAAGGCAAAGCATATAAAGACAACGAAGGCAAAGCATATACAACCAAAGACAACACAGGGAGAGGAAGGCAAAGCATAGACAACACAAGGCAAAGAACATACAACCAAAGACAACACAAGGAGAGGAAGGCAAAGCGCATATGACCAAAGACAAAGAACTCAAGGCAAAGCACATATGACCAAAGAACTCAAAGCATAGACAACACAAGGCAAAGCACATACACATACAAAGAACTCAAAACATATACAACCAAAGGCAAGGAAGGCAAAGGATATACAACCAAAGACAAGGCAACGAAGGCAAAGCACATACAACCAAGGCAAAGAATATACAACTCAAGACAAGGCAAACCATGCATCAGCAGTTCTCTCAATTGTCAACAAAACGGAATGCAATAAGCAAACAAAAGACAATCGTCATTGACATATACATACTAGACTTAGATCTATTTGAAGACCCTTTCTGAATTGAAAATAGTAACACTATTATACCTCACATACCTATTTATAATACAGACATTTGCTGTCATGATCAGCTCTCGAGTACTTAAAACAAATAAATGGGGCATAATAGTGTTACTGCTTCACTATTAGTAACCTCTATTCAAAGAACTTCAACACAATGAAACCAAAAATCATGATATAAACAGCAAACAACCGAATCCAATTCAGAAACTATAGTCAAATCAATTTCAGCCTTAGCATGTAAACCATAGAACACAGCGCCTACAATCTACCACTGATTCATAACATGTAGCACACAAGACCAGCACTTGCCTTGAAAATAGGCCTATACAGCATCATGTATGAAAATCCACAAGTTTCCTTTACTAAATGTTCAACAAAAACTCCTCCTCCTTCAAATCTGATGCCAGAAGACAAAAACCCTACAACAGAATATCCTGCAATTTCCAAATTTCTCCCAAATGTAACACATCAGCAAAAGACTGCAACACATGAACAACAAACTCTGTAAACGGCTACAAGACTATTCAGAAAAAAAAAAACACATACACATTTCCTTGACACTGCTGTACAATATTATAACAACTGTTCAGAACACACCATTAAACATATTGCTTAATCTCACAGTTGCTAATGACCTTAGCAGCATTGCACCCTTAAACAATAATCATCATATAATTGAAAACATGAATGTTCCAATTAACATTTTTAGTTAATAATCATGCTTCATCTGAAAACATACCAACAATTCTACCAATACTGTTACGTAATAAAACACATTCAACCTATGGTAACAACTCTACCATACACCAAACTATATTGCTAACCATATACAAATAGTGCACAATATGGAGCAGAGCAGAGACTACGATGCCAGGCAATCCCTTCATTTATCGAAACAAAGCAATTGCAGCTATACTGTCTCACACACACACACTTCCTTTAACTCACAAAACAGAAAGTCTGCAATTCAAATTCCACTCTGGCTGGGTGTTTTACATATTTTTCTACATCCACATTCATGGCAAGTACTCCAAGCCCATAAATAAAAAGCAATATATATATAGTTAGGAAAGAATGTTTCACAAAATTTATCGTTATGCATCACTCATCCAAGACCTGTAGTAACACTTCAATTCTAAGAAAAAGCTAAATAAAACTTTTTCCACATATTTATTTCCTATGAACCTCAGCAACAGTTCCATATTGAACTATGCATGGACTCTACAAAATTTTGCCAATATCCAACAATCCATGAAAAAAATGTTTGTTGAATAACCTCACACTTTCCCAAACAATCTTCATCATGTCATTGTTTTATTCTTTTCAAATGCAGCATGTAGCTAAAAATAAGCACATTATTCACTTATTTTTAATATCAAATCATCCAAGGGAACATGTTCAGTGAAAACAGAACATTTAAGTATTGGCAACATGAAATATTGTGTGCTACTCCAAATGAAATCTCTCTCTCTCTCTCTCTCTCTCTCTCTCTCTTTCCCTCTCTCTCTCACACACACACACACACACATATATATATGACAATATTAGTTATAAAAATAGGCAGGGGTAGAAAAACACCTATTAAACAATGTGATAATACAATCAGAAAGTGTTTACTGGAGTTAGGTTCACATACCATTTAGAGGTAAAAAAAAAAAAAAAAGTCCAATGTGTGAAGAAACCAAAAATGAGTTTCATTGTTTATTATACTGTACACAAACAAATTTATGGAAAGATCAGGTTTAGCAATAAAAATGGAAAAAAAATTTACATTGGGAAATATGCACCAAGACTTTAAATGTAAAAGAAGAGAAGAATGTAAAAATAATAGGCAACTATTTGGCCAAAGTTACAGAGAAATGGATAAGAATCATTAAGAGAAAAATGGAGGGAAATGCAACCTTAGAAGTTCAATAGGCCAGAAAAGAATAAACAATAATGCAGCAATATGGTCATCCATACACTAATAATCTAGAGCAGTGTGCATTCCTATCAAAATGGAAACAAACAACGCTATAAATAAAATATCTAATATATAGTTTCAAACTTTACAAGCTCATTTCTCTTTACATTCACTTATTCAGACCCTTCATTATTTAAATTTCCCCAAATCATATTAATTACCCCATGAATAACTCCAAACTATCTATGCCTACATGGCAGGGGGCGGGGAAAGAAAGAAAATGGGCAAAATGCTATTAATATTATATTCTCTCAAAGCATGGCCCTCCACTACCAACAGTAACTCATGAAATTATTCATCCACTAGAAGAACTCATAGACATAAACAATCCAACATGCACTATGAAAAGAACCAATATCACAAACCATGGAGGAAGCTATATCCCAACATTCAAAAACTGCAAATGCATTTCAAACACACAGACAACACTAAATTCTAAAGGAACAAGTTCAAAGAAACTCACAATTTATTGATGTCAATAAAGAAAACATTCATCAGTGGCTAAACAAACACATTCCCAAATTAAGAATGATAAAAGTGGCAAAATAACTACATTGCAAAATGAAATTCCAACTACTATAACTCTCATCATTTGCTCGGCAAAACTTCCTCAAAATATCATCTTCTACATGCATACACCCCCCTCCCCCTCCTTTGTATGCTTTTCTGCTAATTTTAATCATTCTTCTTTTCCAAATTTGTAACCAAAAATGCAACATTTTTACACAATATTCTCTCTCTCTCTCTCCCTCCCTCCCAATATTATAATGTCTTGTGCTTTTGTATTCATTTATTTCCATTTCCCCATCACTTACTGTACTTTGCCCTAACAGATTCCAAACAGCTCAGATGAACCACAAAGACCAGTATAACCAATACATGACAATATCATAATGTCAAATGTCATAATCTCCACTGTCATGAACATACATGAGAGCAAGCATTTTCTGGATGCAACAGAACTGTCTTTTTGTACAAACTCAGACCATTCTACCACATTTTTCTCTTCAACAGGTCCAAAAGGATGCCATAATACACTCCAGTGAGAAGATAATTCATTAGCAGTGCACCTTCCCATTTCACATCATCTAATCGGTCAATGTTGCACACATGACATTCTTTAACAGTGGAGAATCCTGATGCTTCCATTGTTAACAATCCCTCACCGTTTTCTTTCAGTAACAGACCAATGTTTTATCACTGGTCACAAAGTCAACACAAAAAGTTGGCACCATCTCTCTGAAATAGGCCAAACACTTTGCTAACATGCATTTATGCTCTGATTTGCTTTTAATCCCAAGTTAGCAGTCATAGCAACCAAATGGCTAATGATTTCTTTTCAAGCAAAAGTCTTCCCTCAAAATGCCAAATATACAATCTCTTCAAATGTCCAGACACCCTTAATCCACAATCCTCCAAACAACATCCATCATTTCTCATGCCGTGATCAATTTTGCCCATCCACTCCATGGGTCATCTTCCAAGATTTCACAGCCTTGTTAAACTCCAGATCCACTTAGAGATGGTTGCAAATGATGGCGTAGAGTTCCCTATAGTGTATATATTTCTGTTGCATAGATGCCCTTCTTTACCAAGCACTGAATAACCACACCATATTCAATATTTGCCTTCCCCACCTCCATATACGCACTTCTGCTCTGCAACAAGCACCTACTATCATGGATATAAATACCAAACCAGTAATTCACATCAACAGAACCTATTGGACAAAAAATAATGGTAGAACCAAGGAAAACCTGCAGAATTATACATAGCCCCTATCATATTATATACATGGTTGGAATGTAAGAACAAAAGAAAAGGTTCAACAAAGAACTTCTATTGTAATAAAAGACTCATTTATTTCAACAATTACAGGTTCCTTGCCAGTGTTTGCAACATGAAAAGGTATTATTGCAGCATTAGAAAAACAGAATGGTATTAGCAACAGCAACAAATAGTTTTAAAAGATTGCACAATATGCACAAAGCAAAATCAACCAAGAAAACAAAGTTTCCTTAAACCATTTTAAAATGGACAAAACTGTTTGTGTCATTACAGCAAAAATAATTTTACCATTAAAATTGATAAAACATTTCAGCCAATTAGGAACATTATACGTACAAGGAGATTACTCACAACAATTCCAGTAGGGAATACTCAACACAACCTACTCATTACTACATTTAGTAAAGTTTCTCCCTACTAAATCTTTGTCACTTACCAATTTGAACATTTGCCTAGTAAATTATCAAATGCACAGAGAAAACCAATAAACCTATTAATTCACCAGCATAATTATAAATACTACATTAAGTTTTTTTTCCCCCCTATTAAATCTAGTCATTTATCTAGGCATAATGGTACATTACAAAGTTCTTATAAAGAAAACATAGCATATTTTACTTAATAAATATAATACATTTTCTTTATTACAACTAAGTAATTTAACCAACCTGCACATTATACCTCATAAATGACTAGATACAACAGGCAGAGGAAAAAAACTCCAACATCATAGTACTTTATCAATTTGGTAAATACCTACATTCAATTGATCTCCCCCCCCCTCCAAACTATTCACAATTCACTAAAATGGTAAACTTTTACTAGAATTTTTCCCAAACAAAGCTTCTTAATTCATCAAACTGGTAATTACAAGGGGGGGGGGGAATAAAAAATCAGCAGCACTTAGGAAAACATACACAATCTTTCTTTCTTTTTTCTTCCCTCCCATATATATATATAAACCATTTGGCAAAACTTAGAACACATGAAAAATATATTTCCTTCCTTCTTCCCAAATATAACTATCTCACCAGCATTTTACATCTGCAGAACCAGAAAACCCTATAGAAATTTTATTTTATTTTTGCACTTTTATATATAAATACCACAACAGCATTTCACATATAAAAAAGACTTTACAAAAAAAAGGAGCTCGTGAACAATGCACTTGGGCAGGACTTAAAAAAAAAAAAAAAACCTTAGGAACACTTCATACATATATTAATATTTTTCCCCCTTCCCATATATAAGTACCTTGCCAGCATTTGACATCTGCAGAAATAGGAAAGCCTACAAAAGTGTTTTCCCCCTCCAGATATAGACACCTCACAAGCAATTCACATCTGCAAAACGTAAAAGCACTTGTTAAAATTTATGTAATGACCAAGTAAAATAAACATTCCATTCTATAAAAAAATTATTTTTCTCACCAATATAAATAACTGGAGAGAATTTCACATATGCAGGGAAAAAAAAGGACATTTACTCATATCATCAGGACCAAGAAAAAAGAAGAAGAAAAAAAAACCCCACACCTTCTGAAAACCCAGAGAGTATATTTCTCCTTCTTATTTTTTTTCTTTCCCCTGTCCCATATATAAATGCCTCCTCATTTGACATCTACAAATCCATGAAAGCCTGAAATTTTTCCCCCCACTCCCACACCTCACCTGAATTTTCACATCTGCAAACCCTCAAGACTTAAGTAATCCCCTCCCCCCAAATATAAACTCCTCACAAGCAATTCACACCTATGCATAAGAGGAAACCTAGAGGGGGAGAAAAAAAAAGTAAAACAAGGAAAACCCAAAAAAATACCCCCCCCAAAATAAATACATTACCAACAATACCCATCAGCACAAACAAAGGAGGAGGAGGAGGAGGAGGAGAAGAAGAAGAAGAAGAAGAAGAAGAAGAAGAAGAAGAAGAAGAAGAAGAAGAAGAAGAAGAAGAAGAAGAGGGGGGGGGGAAGCACAACTTAATAAACACTAGTGTAGAGGCATTTATACTATCACAGCCATTTTACTCTCATAGAAGAAAATCAAAAAATGCTTCAGACAAAATTTGAAGTGCTCTTAAAAAGCAACATAACACAGCAACCTTAACTTGTCCTTGAAATGCAATTCTCAACGTCTAATTAGTTGTTTCAAATAGAATAGTGTATTTCCCCCCCCCCCCCCCCCCCAGGAATGGAAAGAGGATTCATTTTTTGATATAAAAGTTCCAGTACATACATCAGCTACACGCTATAAATGATGAGATATTCCACAAATAAGATAGCAAATGTTTTTCGTTTACTGGCATCAATTTACGTACAGTACAGTTCAGTTATAACCATAATTGAAACAATAACATACTCACATTAAAAACAATTTCAATTTGGTAAATACTTCAAAGTATAACCATTAACTTGAAAGCATTCCTGAAAACCTGCTTCAAAAGATCCTCGAACACATCACAACATTTCTTTACTGATTCTTGCACAGACACTCCTAATTTTATTTACCAGGTATAATTCATACTTATTCATAAACATCAGTAGAACTTCCCATTCAAAAGTGGTTTTTTTTATGTCATTTTTTCATTCCATTTCAGAGAATAACCTCATAAATGGTTGCAAATTTCAATCAGATGGCTGCCTTCTTTTGGAATACCCAAGTTGCAAGCCACTCTAGCATTCTTATGAGCTTTGCCATAAATGTAAATCATATTGATCATGCATCGAACATCCATAATTGAAAATGAAGTGGAACTGACTGAGAATAATCTCCCTTTGGCTATGAATTGACAATGATAAGCACTCACTTGTGTACCGGTGTCAACAAATGAGCATCTGCATATAAACAAATAGGTTTCCTTCACAGCAACAACAAAACAGAAGAGAAAGTAAGTCAAAAACATTTCCTGTCCTATTTATCCAATGTCTCATCATCTATCACCCCTATCTGACAGATTTACTGAAACTTTTATACTGAAAATACAATGCTCTTTCCATTCTCGGGGGAAAAAATACACCATTCCATTTGAAAAAAACAATTTCACCTTGAAATGACACTGAGAATGACATTACAAGGATCAGTTAATGTCACTATCTTATGTCCCCCTAACAGCACTTAAAATTTTGTCTCCAGCATATTTTCATTTTCCCCTTAATTTCAGATTTAATGGCTGCAATACTACAGATATATACATATTCCCTCCCCCCCTCCCACATTCATACCCCCCCCCTTCCCACATGCATACCTCGTAGCAGTTAACATCTGCAAAGCCAGGAAAGACTATAATCTCTCTTCCTCCCCTTCCAGATATGAATACCACAATAGTATTTTCACCTCTGCAGAACCAGGTAAGCCTAGAGAAATCCCCCCCCCCCCCCCAAGTATAAATACCCTACAAGCAATTCACATTTGCACAACCAGAAAAGCCTCAATTTCAAGATACAACTATGTGACCAACAAAACACATCAGAAAAAAAAACACACACACAACCTGCAGAATATACTTCTCTATAAATTTGTACTTTCAAAGCTGCTGACAGTGGAATGGCAAAATACCCTAAACTTAGGTATTCATTTTTTACTAGACACTGACAATTTCACAGCTTATAATGTAAACCTTAGTAATGCAAACCGGGAGATTAAAACATATCCAAAATTACAAATCAGAAAAAGACACATTGCAACCAACATGAACTTCCTAGTGGAGTTTAGTGTAAAAATTAAATACCAAAGTTTAGAATATATTTTCCTTTTTTCTTTTCCTTTCTTTTTTCCCCCTCCCCACATATAACTACCTCACCAGCATTTGACATCTGTAGAGCCAGAAAAGAGTACAACTATCCCCTCCCCTCCCACATATAAATACCTCATTTATATTTTCACACCTAAATGAGCAATTCACATAAAAAAAAAAACACCAGAACAAGAAAAGCCTACAAATATATACATATTTTCCCTTTCCCAGATATAAATACATAAAGCCAATAATGCACATCAGCAGAACTAATTAAAAAAAAAAAAAAAAAAAAAGCAGCACTTATGAGGACAAACTAGAAAGGTAGGGGGGGAACAAGTAGAAACCAAGAAAACCTGAAAATATGTTTTTATTTTATTTATTTCTTTATTTTTGTCTTCTCCCACAAATAGATGTTTCAATTGTAATTCACTTTAGCACTGCAGAGGAAAAAAATAAATCAGCAAGACCAAGGAAAAATGTCCATTTCCACCCCCTCCCAGATATAAATACCTCACCAGAAATTCCCATTAGCAGGACCAACAAGAGAGAGAGAGAGAGAAATGGCACAACCTATGAAAACTTAAATAATTTGTTTTCTTACCCCCCCCAAATATAACTAAATACCACATCTGCAAAACCAGGTAAGCCCAGAGAACTTGTTTTTATCCCCCTCCCGTCCTCAGATATAATTAACTCACCTGCATTTTCACATCTGCAGAATCAGGTAAGCCTAGAGAAATGCTCCCACCTTTCCCCCAAATATAAGCACCTCATGCAACTCAAATGTGCATAACCCGAAAAGCCTGAATACCCAGATACAAACATATGATCAACAATACACATTCGCAAAAATATTGAGAGAGCACAGGGGGAAAAAAAAATAAATAAAATAAAGAAATAAAAGGAAAAGAAAGAAAGACACAACTTAGGAAACCTGCTATGTATATATCCCACATATAACTATCTCACCAGCATTTCACTTCTGTAGAGTCAAGAAATACTACAATTTCCCCATTCTCCAAAGATATAAATACACATTTACATTTTCATAGCTGCAGAACCAGTTAAGCCTATAGAAATCCTCCTCCCACAAGATATAAATCACAAAATGAGATATTCACATTTATACAATTAAAATAAAAAAAGCTTAACAGGAAAAACTGCATTGCCCCCCTCCCCCCAGATATAAATACCTGACAAACAATGCACGGGAGGAAACCAAAAAACTTCAAGAATCTCTTTTTCTTTTCCCCCTTCCCTCCCTATTATAACTACCTCATGCAAATAGACTAGAAGGAAAATAATAAAAATAGCACCACCATCCAAGAAAAAAACCTTTTTTTTTTTTTAACTTCTCACACAAATACATATTCCAATAGCAATTCACTCTAGGATAACCAATTGGAGGGGAAAAAAATAAATCAGGAAATCCTACAAAAATGTTCATTCCCTCCACTCCCAGATACCTCACCTCACTACCTCACTAGAAATTCCCATTAATAGGACCAATGAGAGAGAGAGAGAGAGAAATGGCAGAATCTATAAAAACTTAAGAGAAGTTTTTAATTCTTTCCACCCAATTATAACTACCAAATCTGCAGGTAGTTACCAAGACCAGGAAAGCCTAGAGATTCTCCCCCCACCCCAAATATAATTAACTCACCTGCATTTTCACATCTCTTGAACCAGGTAAGCCTAGAGATCCCCTCTCCCTTTCCCAGTTAAAATTAACTCACATTCATTTTCATCTGCTGAACTAGGTAAGCATAGAGAAATGTTTCCCCCAGATATAAATACCTCACAAGCAATTCAAATGCGCACAACTAGAAAAGGCTGGCAACATAAAAAATAAATAAATAAAATAAAATAAGAAACAGAGAGAGATGAGCAAACACAAGGAAAATGTACAAAAATGATTTTCTTTTTGCTCCCCCTCCCAGATATAAATACATGACTAACAATGCACATCAGCAGGACCAACTAAAGGAAGGGGAAAAAAATAGCACAACTTTGGAATATCTGAAGACTACTTTTTTCTTCTTTTTTTTCTCCCACATATAGCTACCTCACCAGTTATTTCACTTCTGGAGAATTGGGAGAGCCTATTAATTTCCCCCCAATCCCAAACATAAATAAGTCACAAGCACATCACATCACCAGGACAGACTAGAAGGAAATGAAAAACACAGCAGAACTCAAATTATTATTATTATTATTTTGGGGGGAGGTATTCTTCCAAAAATAGATAATTGAAATGGAATTACACACTTGAGGGGAAAAAATAATGAAACAGCAAATCAAAGGAAATCCTAGAAAAATGTGCATTTACACCCCCTCCTAGATATCAATACCTCACTATAAATTCCCATTAGCAGAACCAACAAGCAAGAGAGAAATGGCACAATCTATGAAAACTTTTGAATATTTTTTTTCTTACCTCCCAAATATAACTAAATACATCTGCAGAATCAGAATACACTACACAAATGCCCTTCCCCCCAGATATAATTAACTAACTTGCATTTTCAGATCTGCAGCACAAGGTAAGCATAAAGAAACAGAAGTAAAAGAACAAGAAATGAAAAGGGACAAAGATAAAAAAAAAAAAAGAAAAGAAAAGAAAAAGAGAAAAGAAAAAACAAAAACATGACAAAACAAAGAAAACCTAGAAAAATAATTGTTTGTTTCCCCCATCCAGATACAAAAACATTATCAACAATGCACAACAAAATTAAAAATAGCACAATTTCAGAAAATCTGAATATATTTTCCTTTTTTTCTCCTTTCCTCCCCTACCCCTCCCTCTAAAAGATAACTGCCTCACTAATTTCACATTTGCAGGACCAACTAGGGAGGATAGGAGGAAGAAAATAGTAGAACCCACAATTACTTGGAAAATTATATTCTTTTTCATTCCTCCTAATTATAACTACCTCATCAGCATTTCACATCTGCAGAACCAGAAAATCCTAGAATCCCCCCCCCCTTTCTAAATATAAATACCTCACCAGCATTTCACATCAACAGGAGCAATTAAAGGGAATGAAAAAAAAATCTGCACAACCTAGGATAACCTGGATTAATTATGTTCTTTTTTTCTTTCCTCATAAATATAACTACCACTAGCAATTCATATCTGTAGAAACAGAAAACCATATGGAAATATAATATTTCCCCCTACTAGATATAAATACCTTCAACAGAATTTCATAAATGCGGAACAGACTACCAAACTATATGAGGGGAAAAAGAAAGAAAAAAGGAAAAGAAAAAAGGGAAGGAAAAAAAAAAAAGGAAAGAAAAGAAAACCTAGAGAATATATTTTTCTTTCTTCTATATTTTCCTCTCCCACATATAAATACCTTACCAGCATTTGACATCTACAGAACCTGATAGGGCTCCAGAAATTCTCCCCACCCAACTCCCATATATAAACACCTCACAAGCAATTCATGCACAACCAGAAAAGCTTCAAAAAATAAAAAAATCTAGGTTTTACTTCTTTTGCCAGTTTTTTTCTCCCCTTCCCTCTCCTACATATAAATACATGACCAATAATGTACATCAGCAGGACCAACTAAAGGGAGATCACAAAAAAAAAAAAAAAGAAAAAAAAAAAGAAAAAAAGAAAAAAAAAAGAAAGAAAGAAAGAAAGAAAAAGAAAGAAAGAAAAAAGAAAAAAAGAAAAAGAAAAAGAAAGAAAGAAAAGAAAGAAAGAAAGAAAAAAAAGGTAAAAGTAAGAAAAAGAAAAAAAAAGAATGAATAAATAAATAGCAGAACTTAGGAAGAACTGAAAAACATATTCCTCTTTTTTTATCCTCCCAAACATAACAACCCCATTAGCATTTCACATCTGCTGAATCAAGAAAGCCAAAATATTTTTTGCCCCTCTCTCAAATATGAATACTTCACAGGATTTCACACCCCCAGCATAAAAAATAAATATATATCGACAGAACTTAGGATAACATGGAAAATTATGTTCTTTTTACTTTCCTTCTAAATACAACTATCTCACCAGCACTTCACATCTGCAGGAGCAGATAAAAATTTTACTCCCTTTCCCCCCAGATTATATACACCTCGACAGCATTTTAGACCGCCATCAGTGGCCGAATCTGTTAAGGTGCAGACTTGTGAGCAAGAGGTATGGGGTTCGAATCCCACCAAGAACATCTTCCCTGAATGAGGTTTTTTTTCCCCCAGGTTTTCCTCATTCCTCATAAATAAAATGCCGGAGAGGTAACCTAAACTCAGGCCTGGAACGTTTCAGTGTCCAACACCTGTGCAACGAAAAAGTCACATCAATGAAGAAAGAAAGAAAAAATGGATCTTAAGAAAACTTGGAGAATATATTTTTTTGTTTTAAAACATTTTCTCTCCTAAATATAAATACCTCCTCATACATCTGCAAAACCATGAAAGCCTACCATTTTTTTTCTCTACTCCCAGGTATAAATACCTTATCTGCATTTTCCCATCTGCAAACAATGTAAAACTAAAGTAATCCCTCCAGATATAAACTCCTCACAAGCAATTCACACTATGCACAAAAGGAAAACCTAGAGCGGGAAAAAAAAAGAATACAAGAATACCTTCCCTCCCAAGAAATAAATACATTACAAACAATACGCATCAGCAAGAACAATCAAAGGAGGAAGAATAAGAAATAAGCAGAGGGGGAAAAAAACTGGAGAATACATATTGAGGCATTTATAGTGTTGCAACCATTTTACTCTGAAACAAAGAAGAAAATAAAAAAATGCTTCGCACATAATTTGATGTGCTCTTAGGGGGACATAAGACAGCAACTTCAACTTCAATTTCAATGTGAAATTGGTATTTTCAAATGGAAGAGTATATTTTTTCCCCCAGGAATGGAAAGAGCATTCAATTTTTGGTATAAAAGTTCTAGTATATATATCAGCTACACGTGATAAATGATGAGATATTGCACAAATAAGACATAAAATGTTTTTCGCTTTACTGGCATCAATTTTCATACAGTACAGTACCATTTGGTTATAACCATAATTGAAACAATGTCATGCTCACATTACAAAAAATTTCAATTTGGTAAATGCTCAAAAGTATGACCATTAACTTCAAAGCATTTCTGAAAAAAATGCTTCAAGATCTTTGCCGATTCTTGCACAGATATTCCTAATTTGTTGATGTACTTTACAGGGTGTAGTGTGTACTTTTTCAAAACATTTATCTTTAATGTATCCCCATAAGAAAAAGTCTGAAGAAGTATAAGATTAGAGAAACACGTAGGTCACAGGACAGTTCCCCTGCATCCTATCCATCGACCAGGATACTCTCTGTTAATATTTCTCTAACAACAGCCGAGTAATGAGATGGATAATCATTGTGTTGATACCACATTGCAGCCCATTCCACAAGGGGCACGTCTTGAATCAACACTGGAAATTCTTCGTCCCAAAATTTATATATTTCTGCCCATTAAGTTTACCTTCAATGAAATATGGTCCAATCGCATGCAATCCCAAAATACCACAACAAATGCTCATGCCCCATTGCCACATGCTCTACTTCTCTTACCCATCTTGTATTTTCCACTGCCAAATAATGCATGTTATGTCCATTCACTTGAGCATGATTGCTAAATGTCGCCTGATCACAAAATATAATGTTGGAAAAGTTACTTTATACATTTGTAATAGAGCCCATTGGCAAAATTCAACATGCTTCTGAAAATCATTTCCATTAAGGGCTTCATGTAGGCTAATGTGATATGGATGGTATTTATGATGCTCAAGGTATTAGAAAGATTCCCAAATCATGTTCCAGGACAGGAACTTGCACGAGGATAAGCGGCAACCGCAGCTAATACAGTGACTTATAGAATTTCCCCAGTAGCACTTCTCATTCCATGATGTTTTCTTGATGCAACACATTCCATTTCAAAGAATAAGTTCCCAAGTTGTTGAAAATTTCTAACATAGGCTGCCTCCTTTGAGGATATCCATCTCTGTATAAGTTGCATGCAGCTCTAGTCTTCTTATGACCTTTGCCATAAATGTACACCATATCGATCCTGTCATTGATCATGTATCCAACATCCATTACTAAAAACAAAGTGCAACTGACTAAGTTTAGCTTTGAATTGGCAATGATAAGCACCCTTTTGTGTGCCGATGGCAACAAATGAGCATCTATATTGAAACATTTCCTTCATAGCAACAACAAAACAGAAGTGAAAGTAATTGAATAACATTTGTCCAATATCTCATCTATCGCCCCTAGCTGATATGTGTACTAGAACTTTTATACTGAAAATTCAATGCTCTTTCCATTTCCAGGGGGGAAAAAATTACACCATTTCATTTGGGGGAAGGGAAAAAAAAAAAAAAAAAAAAAAAAAAAAACAACTAAATTGACCTTGAAATTCAGAATGGCATTTCAAGAACAAGTTAAGGTTACTATCTGATGTCTCCCTAAGAGCACTTCAAAAATTGTGTCAAGCATTTTTTTATTTTCCCCTTGGTTTTGCACTAAAATGCCTAGCCCTATATACACATAACATACAACTACCTCATTAGCAGTTGACATCTGCAGAGCCAGTAAAGACTAGAATTTCCCATCCCAAATATAAATACTGCACTAACATTTTCACATCTGCAGAACCAGGTAAACCTAGAGAAAAATCCTCCCCCAAATATAAACACCTCATGAGCAATTAACATTTGCACAACCAAAAAAGCCTGAAATCTCAGATACAAATATGAGACCAACAATACACATCAACAACCCCTGTAACATATAACTACCTCACCAGCATTTAACATCTGTACAGCCAGCAAAGACTACAACTTCCCCCCTCCACTTCCCATATATAAATACATACTTACATTTTCACATCTGCAGAATCAGATCTTCCCCCCAAGATAAACCAAAAGTAGAAATTCACAAGAAAGACAGAAAGAAACAAATGACAGAAAACTTGGAATGTTCACTTTTTTTTTCTTTTTCTTTCTTCCCAGATATAATTAAATCACCTACATTGTCACATCTAAACAACCAGGCAAGCCTAGAGAAATGTTCCCCCCTCAACCCAGATATAAATATCTTGCAAGCAATTCAAATATGCACAACCTGGCAAAATAAATAAAAAAAAAAAAAAAAAAAAAAACGAAAGAGGGAGAAGCAAGCACAAGGAAAATATACAAAAATACATTTTTTTTGTTCCCCTTCCCAGATATAAATACATCACCAACAATGTACATCAGTAGGAAGGACCAACTAAAGGGAGGGGAAAAAAGGAAAAAGAAAAAGAAAAAAAAAATTAACAGAACTTTGGAAAATCTGAAGAATATATTTTTATTTCTTCTTTTTTCCCCTCCCAAACATAACTACCTCACCAGTATTTATACTCTTCTGGAGAATTGGGAAAACCTATTAATTTCCTCCCCATTCTAAACATAAATACCTTACCAGTAAGTCACATCACCATGACATACTAGAAGGCAAATAATAAAAAAAAAAAAAAAATAAATAAATAAAAAAATAACCAGTACAACTCAGGAAAACCTGAAAATATGTCTTTTTATTTCATTTACTTATTATTATTATTATTTATTAATTTCTTTTTGTCTTCTCCCACAAATAGACATTTCAATTGGAATTCACTTTAGCATAACTGATTGGAAGGGAAAAAATGAATCAGCAAAACCAAGGAAAACCTAGAAAAATGTGCATTTCCCCCCCTCCCAGATATTAATACCTCACCAAAAATTTCCATTAGCAGAACCAACAAGAGAGAGAGATGATTGAATCTGGGAAAATTGATAACTTTTTTTCTTTTGTCACAAATTTGCAGAACCAGGAAAGCCTATAGAAATGTTTTTTTTTTGTTTTTTATCTCTCCTCAGACATAATTAACTCACCTGCATTTTCACATCTGCAGAACCAGGTAAACCTAGAGAAATGTTCCTCCCAAAAGTAAACACCTCACAAGCAATACAATGCAATTCAAATGTCCACAACCAGAAAAGCCTGGCAAGGGGGAAAAAAAAAAAAGACAACCAAGGAAAATATCCCTCCACTTTACATAAATATGCGAACACAATGCACATTAGCAGGGCCAACTAAAGGGGGAAAAAAAAATAGCACAACTTAGCAAAACCATAAGAATACATTTTCCTTTTTCTTTATTTTACCCTACCAAATATAACTACCTCACCAGCATGTCACATTACCAGGACAGAATAGAAGGAAAATAAAAAAACATAGAACTCAAGAAAATATGTTTTTTATTTCATGTACTATTATTATTATTATTTTATATTTTTGTTTTCTCAAATAAATCAGTAAACCAAGGCAATCCTAGAAAAATGTGCAATCCCCTTTACCAGATATTAATACCTCACTACAAATTCCCATTAGCAGGACCAATAAGAGAGAAAGAAAGAAATGGCACAATCTAGGAGAATTTGGATAATTTTTTTTCTTCTCCTTCCCTCACAAATATAATTATCACATCTGCAGAACCAGGTAAGCCTACAGAAATGTCCCCCCCCAGATATAAACACCTCACAAGCAATTCAAATGTTCACAACCAGAAAAACCTGGCAGGGAAGGAAAAAACAAAAACAAAAAAAACAAAAAAACAAAACAAAGACCACCAGCAATCTAAGGAAAACCTAGAAAAATAATTTTCTTTGTTCTCCTCTAACATATAAATACATGACCAACAATGCACACCAACATAACTGACTACAGGGAGGAGGATAAAAATAATACCACAACTTAGGAAAATGTGAATATTTTTTCCCTCCCTCCCTTCCCCCCTCCCTCCCCCAAATATAACTTACCTCACCACAATTTTCACATCTGCAGGACCAACTGGATAGGAGAGGAAGAAGGAAATGGTAGAACCTATGATTACTTGGAAAATTATATTCATTTTCTTTCCTCCCAATTATAACTATCTCATCAGCATTTCACATCTGCAGAACCAAAAAATCCTAGAATCCCCCTTCACACTTTACAAATATAAATACCTCACCAACGTCAACAGCACCAACTAAAGCGAATGAAAAAAAATCCACACAACCTAGGATAGCCTGGAAAATTATGTTCTTTTATTCTTTCCTCACAAATATAACTACTTCACTAGCATTTCATATCTGCAGAAACAGAAAACCATATAGAAATTTTATTTACCCCCTTCTAAATATAAACACCTCAACAGAATTTCACATATGCAGAAAAGACTATGGGGAGAGAGAGAGAAACCAGCAGGACCAAACTATATGGGGGGAGGGGGAAACCTGGAGAATATATTTTTCTTTCTCTTAAATTTTCCTCTCCCACATATAACTATCTCACCAGCATTTGACATCTACAGAAGCAGATAAGGTTACAGAAATTCCCTATACCCCCATATATAAACACCTCACAAGCAATTCATGCACAGTCAAGAAAGTCTGGAGGGAAAAGAAAAAAAACTTTTCCTTATTTGGCTAGTTCCCCCCTCCCTCTCCTAGATATAAATATGTGACCAATAATGTACATCAGCAGGACCAACTAAAGGGAGATTACCAAAACAAAGAAATAAATAAAAAGCAGAACTTAGGAAAAAACGGAAGAACATATTCCTCTTTTTTACTCTCCCAAATATAACTATCCCATCAGCATTTCACATCTGCTAAATTACATTTTCCCCCCCTCCCAAATATCAATATTTGACAAGGATTTCACATCACCATAAAAAGGGGGGGAGGGAAAAAGTCTTAAGAAAACCTGGAGAATATATTCTTCTTTTTTTCTCAATATTTTCCTCTCCCATACATAATTACCTTCTTATGTAACATCTGTAGAGCCATAAAAGCCTACATTCCCCCCCCCCACTCCCAAATATAAATATCTTACATGCATTTTCACATCTGCAACTCTGGTAAGCCTTAAGAAATGTTTCTCCACAATGAAAACCTAGCAAAATAAGTTGTTTTCCCCCTCCCAGATATAAACACATAACTAACACTGCATATCAGCAGGACCAACAAAAGGGAGTGGAAAAAGAAAAAAATGGAACTTAGAAAGAACTGAAGAATATATTTCACTATGTTTTTTGCCTCCCAAATATAACTACCTCACCAGCATTTATTAGCAATTCACTCTTACAAGACCAAATGTAGGGGGAGGGAAGAAAAAAAATGTAAAAGTTAGAAAATGTGCATTCTCCCACCCTTCCTGATATAAATACCTTACTAGCAATCCCTATCAGCAGAACCAACTGGGGAAAAAGGAGAATAATAATAATAATAATAATAATAATAATAATAATAATAATAATAATGAAAATAAATGACAGAATCTGGGAAACCATGGAAGAAAGAAATATTTTTCTTCTTCTCCTTTCACCTCAAATATAATTATCCCATGCCTAGTTTTTTTCCCCTCCCAAAAGACATAAATGCCTCACTACAATACACATCTAAAAAGGTAGGGGGGGAAAAAAAAAAGCAACTCAGGAAAACCTAGAAAAATGTTTTCCCCCTCTTGCATTCAACCAACCTCCTCCCCCTTTCCCTTACATAAATACCTCAACAGCAATTCACATCAGCAGGACTCACTACAGGAACAAAAATAGCTGGTTGATTCAGTTCTAATAAGAATATATATATAAAGCTGGTTAGCATGGTAACCTGATTTTAAGGAGAATTTACTGATTAATTGTTATATATTTGAAGTAAAAATAATATGGTTAGCATTGTAGCAAATTAACTGATTGCATTTAGTTGTATACAGTTCCAGTTGTAGCCTGGTTATTGGATATTACAGAAAGTTCATAACAAAGTGATAGAGAATAGGGTTTAAAATTAATAATTGTATTACACTGTTAGAGAAAATGGAAATATGTATATTTTACTGTGTTTATAATTGTTGGAAATAAATTCAGATTCATATTTAAAAAAAAAACCTACTAGAAAGAAGTCTACAGAAATATTTTCATCAGCAGAACAACTAGAGGGAAAGAGGGAGAGAGAGAAGAACAAAAAGACAAAGAAAACAAAGGGAGCATAGAAACAAGTAGAAAAACATTTTCCTTTTTTTTTCCCCTCCTCCCACATATAAATACTTCACCAACAATTCACTTAAGGAAAACCAATTAGAAGGGAGGGGAAAAAAAATTAGCAGAACCGAGGAAAACCTGGAGAATCTGCCTCTCTTTTTTCTCCCCCTCCTCCCATCCCAAAAAAAGATACAATTTAGAACAAGTGAAAAATATGTTTGCACTTTCTTTTTCTTTCCTCCCAAATACAACTACCTCACCAGCATTTCACATCTCCAGAAGTGGAAAGTCTACAGAATGTTTTTCCCTCCCAAATATAAATACTTCACCAGCATATCACTTCACCAGGAAAGACTAGGAGAAAAAAAAACAACTACTAAACAAAGAATCTAGGAAAATCTGGAAAAAGGTTTCTCCTCTTCCTCATATATATATATTTCTCTAGCAGTTCACTTCAGTAGGACCAACTAGATAAAAAGAGAAGTGGAAAAAAAAATCTGCAGAACTGAGGAAAACTTATATTTTTTCCCCCCTCCCAGATATAAATACCTCACCAACAATTCACTTCAGCAGGATTAACTGCTAGGGGAAGAAAAAAAGCAGAACCTAGGAAAATTATAATTTGCTTTTTGTTGCTCCCAAATATGAACTACCTCATGAGCATTTCATATCGGTAGAACTAGGAAAGGCAGGCTGGAGAACCCCCCCCCCCCCTCTCCCAGATCAAATACTTCACCAGCATTTCACTTCAACATGACCAAGAGAATAATCGCACAACAAGATAATTTTGTTCCACTTACTTGGACATGTTTCAAAGGCAATTGCTTCCATCTTCAGCTTGGTCCCAGTGGCCACTTCCCAGTGTTGTATTAAGATGTCGCTCTGTGACTTTAACAAACTTATTGATGAGGTAGCTGTTGTTTGGGAGATCAAAGTTAACCAAAAATTCTTTGTTTTTGTTTATAAATACATTTTCCCATACTGTTAATTCTATGGGTTTTTGAAGAGCTTTTAGTAGTTTTGGTTCCTTTTGGAAGTCGTGTTTTTCTTTTTTGTTGCCAAAAATGGTCTGCCACTGCTGATTTTTCTGTGTGTATATATTTAACATTTCTCATGTGTTCCTTAAAACGTATGGAAATATTTCTTTTTGTTTTGCCTATGTATTTCATGTCACAGTCTTTGCAACCAATTTCATAAATGTCTGATTGCTTTCCAGGTGGAATTTTGTCTTTAGTGTTGGTGTTTAAGTGGTTTTTAAAACAATTTATTTACTGGGGGCCAAAATGTTTACCTCTCTAAAAATCTTCTGGAAACAAAAACAAAGAATTTTTGGTTAATTTTGATCTCCCGAACAACAGCTACCTCATCAATAAGTTCGTTAAAGTCCGAGAGCAACATCTTAATACAACACTGGGAAGCAGCCATTGGGACCAAGCTGAATCGCCTTTGAAACATGTCCAAGTAAGTGGATCAAAATTAGTGAAATATGAGTGATTTCGTTACAATAATTTGTCATATTATAATATATTTCACTGTGAAAATTCCTGATACAAAAAAATCTCACCAACAATTTACATAGCAACACCAACTACAGGGAGGGGAAGAAAAACAATATCAGAAGAACCTAGGAATCTGAAGAATTATTTTACCTCCCAAATATATTATTATGAATACATTAAATGTGTAGAGATAACAATACAACAATATGGCCTGGTCCAACCCAAATTTTACACTAGGCCAATACTGAAACTTATGCCAACACAATAATTTTAACAAACATACTGATAAATAATTACAATATTTCTAACATACAAACCCAATCCAAATCAAAAGTTTTCCCACCTCACACATATTCCCCCAGTTTCCTAAGATAACTTTGAACATCAACCATTTTCTTTGCTGCAATTAACTTCAACCATTTGCCAGTTGTCTCCATTCCCTTGTTGCTGAGCATTCAAACAGAATATGTTCTACATTTTCCACATATTGGACAAAATCCAAGCATCACCACTAGTTCTAAAGCTCCAATCTAAACCTTGTTACTCCAGATGAGAATAATGCAGAGAATGATGGAAGGAAATGTGACCTTAGAAGTATAACATTTAGTGTATTTAAAGAAGGTGAGGCAGAAATATTAAAGAACGGTCAGAAAGGGGAGAGTATGAGAGTAAATTAGCATTAGAAACAGAATTATTATACACAAACCTGGGTGTGTGTATATAGTCCTAAGGTATTAAGTTACTCACAAGGATAGGGTTGAAGTGTTTACAATTAAAATATTGTAATAAAGTCATAATGATATGCATTCATTTTATATTGTCAGTTAGTATTATGGAATTGACAAAGTCACAGATCATACTGTATTTAAAATTGTCTGTTGATATAAAGAGAAATAAATTCAATTCAATACCCTGAAACCTACCTTTAATCTGTTTCTAGAAACCTCTCTCCAAATCACCTCTTCTTAGCCATAGATCCCCAGTTCCATTCCTTCTCAACTCTTTCCCAACTTTTGTGCACCCAATAACAATTACTATTCCAGACTGGAATATTAAACATTCTTTCAATAAGGAGGTCTGCAACATGTATCCTGAACCAAAACTTCAACGCTCTCTCAATCACACACCCTCTCACACCAACCATCCCCATTTCCAAGAGTGCTCCAGCATCTGCAGCATTTTTTGAGGTTTCCCAACGTAATCTTAAAAAACTACAAAGTGCCCTATCTGTCCATCAGCTTTCCTCTATCCCCCCATTTCAATACCATATGCCCACCTAGACTCCACCATTATCCTATATAATCTTTCCAACTGATTTACTGACACCTCAGATGCAACAAACATGCATTTCTTCAGAGATAGTAAACCCTTGGTTAGCGCAGATTTCTTCTGTTTCTTCTATTAACCCAAAGCGCTCAAACCATTTCTCACCCCTTCTCAACTTATTTTCCTTTTTGAATACCGTAATTTTAACTAAAAATGTTCATTAGAACATTGCACAGTGGAGCTAATCATATATTCAGATCATCGTGCAATTGAGTCAAACTAACACTCTTTTGCTCCAATTACAATGATCTAAATACCATAATTTTACTTAAATGTAAAATTGGAACTTAAACACAGTGAAGCCAATCATATTAATGAATATCATTGTATGATTAGTTGAACTACACACTCTTAAAGCTTCACTTACTTTTTATAAATGTATGGAACCGGTTTCGAGAACATTTTGTTCCCATCTTCAGCCATGCTAAGGTTCAACTAAGGTTGAGTTGAACCTTAGCATGGCTGAAGATGGGAACAAAATGTTCTCGAAACCGGTTCCATACATTTATAAAAAGTAAGTGAAGCTTTAAGAGTGTGTAGTTCAACTAATCATACAATGATATTCATTAACCATAATTTTAGTCTTCTCCTAATTAACTTTAAAGTCCATTTTTTTGCAGTATCTCATAATTTTTGATAATACTTTTCTTAAACCTATTAATGAGATGAGATGAATGTAACCATTAAATCATCACCTGGGATCTCCAGCCTATTTAATATTGATTTATGAATATTTACTTGCTGTAACCTATCATTGTTGTCTATAAATAAATTGAAAAGAATTGAACTCAACTTACACCCTTGCCTAAGCCCCGTCTTGAGTAACTTCCTCAGTCACACAACCTTCACCATACCTAAAATATTCCGTGATAAAGCTCCTTCAGCAAAACAATCATCTCCTTACACATCCCTTTATCCATAATGCCTCTCTATTAAGTCAATTGTATGCTCTCTCTAGGTCGACAAATACTGCATATAATCTTCCTCATTTGTTAGCTAAGCATTTATTTATCACTGTTTTAATAACACATACATTATCAGTTCTTTGGCCTTTCCTAAAATCTTATTGAAATGGGGAGATTACAGTATTCTCTTCCATCCAATCATTTATTCTTTCATTAAAATACCAGTAAAAAACTTGACAAAATTCCAGAGAAGAGTAATTCCTCTATAATTTCCCATTTCATCAATAAAACCCTTTACCCTTTTATATACTGTATGCCAACTCTTACGTATCCTCTTGGTCCAATTGAATTCAATAATTCAGCCAAACCCTCTAATAGGTTTTGCTTCTGACTCCATACCTAAAATATTCTGCAGCAATCCATCCTTCCCTACTGCCTTATTCTTCTTTCCTTTCTGAACCTAATTCACACTTTTTCACAAGAAAACTCTCCATCCAGCACCTCATTGTACCTTAATTCTAATTGCAGGTTCCAATCCCTCATCTTACCATCCCTAAATTTAAATAAACCTTTAAAATAATCCACCCATGCTCCTGCACAATTCATGGTCTCCGTGCTCTAGCTTTTGTACAGTTTATGCTAATTTCCCATATTTGTTGTGCCTATCCCATTTCTACCGCATTTTTTTCTTTTTCCAATCTAATAGGCCATTATACAAAACCCTTAGTTTCATCAATCTTCCTCTATTCTCGTATTGAGTAGGTTTGTTCAAGGCAATTTGTATGTTAGAAATATTAAAACTATTTATCAATGTGTTAAAATTACTGTGTTGGCATGTGTTCAACATTACCAGGCCATATTGTTATATGTACACACCTAATACAGAGGTAAATAAGTATTGTAATTAAAAAAAAAATTGAGAGATAGAGAAAAGGGAAAAAGAAAGAAGAAAAGAAAAGAAGGAAAAAAGAAAAGAGGGGGAGAAAAAAAAATTGGGAAAAACATGTCTGAAGTCACTCTCATATAGTTGCATAACAATAAACCAGACTTTTTTTTTTGTTTTGATTGTACATTGGGTTCTAGTGCTTCTTATAAAATGCTCCATAATATTATGTAATTTAAATATATATGTTCTTTACACTTAAATGCATTTGTTATTCAGATTTTTTACAATTTTTGTTTCATTAATTTTAGCTACATATACTGTTTTTACTATAATTAATTTTCATTTGTGCTCTTTTTCTTAACTTTTGATTTTTTTTCTTTGCTGTTTGATTGTTTGCTGCCATGTTTATTTCTTAATTTTTAATAGGGACATCAACCAGAGCAGTTGCTGCATTCTGAATTTTATTTACCTATTTACAAACAATGCATCTTTTTTAAAAGAAATGCTATACAACTACATGTTGTTTGCTATATTTAAGAAATATTTCAAGGCATTTAGTTATGCTTTTTTTTACATATATTTCAAGGCAGTTAAATATGCTTTTTATTTTCATTACATTACTTGTTTCTGAAATAAAATATGTGTATGGGAATCATTATAGGATTAGTTAAAATACCAATATATTTGGGCATTTGTGATTACCTAAGGATCAGGCCAAAAATGCAGTTGGATTGCTACAATGAGGTGGATGCTTTTGAATATGTAGTAAGTATTGGTCACATTTATAATTGCTTTTAATTATTATCAATTCATTTAGTAACATGTTGTATTGATATAAAACCTCTAATAACTCCATTCTTCTGTATAAACAGATATTCACGTAACAAGATTGTAGCCTAGATTTAGCTATGTATATAGGGAGAAATAAAGGAGCCATTATAAAATAATTTGGACATGATTACAGTAAAAATGTATTGTAATTATTCATACATCCCAAAATCTCAAAAGTGGTTATTATTTTATGTATGCTATTAGTTTAATGTCTGGTAGAAAAATGAAGAAATTGAATTTGAATTATTATTTCTCATGCATTAACATAAAAACATTTTATAACAAAATGACAGCAAATAAAAAAAAGAAACTATCTCCAAACTCCAATCAAATAACATTGAAGTAAGACATACAATATATTTCAGCCCAAAGAACAAAACAAATCTGGATTCTTATGCCACTGTAGACAATAAACATTAAACAAAATTCAGTTTTATAATAAAGTTAAGGGTTAGGGCAAAACAATATCTAAAGTTGGCCTGTGAAACTATGGTGTAATATGGACATTTCTTAACAGCTTCATAGTTTTCTACATCACGAGTGTTTATGCGAGAGGAGGATTTTTATAAAGGAATCATGATGCAATATTCCAAATATCCATGCTCAATACATCTGCACACTTTTTTCCTAGTAAGATAATTTACTTTGATATGAATTACGTCACTTTCATTCCTAAACCATACATGCTGACCATCATACCCAAAAAAGGCTAAAGGCAAGGAAAAGATTATTTCCATTTATCCAGCAAAAAAAACAATATATATATATATATATATAATTTTATCTCATATATAACCAGTGTTCACTGCCTGTTGTGCCTCAGAATTAAAAACGGGCATTAAACACCATTCAAGAGAGAGAGAGAGGGGGGGGGGAGAAATTGCTATTTTTTTTTTTACTAGTATTTAATGTCCATTTTTTAGACTGAGGCATCACAGACAATGGACAATACATTATCTTATGTATCTTATGATAAATAAGGTAAAAAGATTTGTTAGGAAAAGAATTTTGGGAAGAAAATATTCCAGGGCTAGGTTTAATGTACCTTTCTGGCATTTACCACTGATGAGGATAGAAAAAAAACTTCATCAGAGAACATGGTCCTGGCAAGATTTAAACTGCAACCATGCTCACTTAGCCTTAATTGGTTAACTTTTCATAAAAGACTTTGCAATGTGTGTATAACACTATTAAAGTTGTTTTATCATTAAAAATAAATATTCACTTGCTATAAGATCGTAACTAATAGAAGAGAAGAGAAGAAAAGATTTAAAAAAAAAAAGGGCTCTTTGCCTAAATGTTACATGTAGCCAGAGTTGGATTCGAAAGACCTAAGGTTTAGATGGGGTATGTATATATACATAATAAAATGTCAACTTTTGCTTATATAGTAACATATCCTTCCATACAGTCCAGAGTTTTACTTCTGCCTGTTGCTGTGTAACACACAATTTTTGTTCCCTGCCAATGAAGCAAATATCTTTCAAAAGTGTTAGGAACTTTTATCCTTTCATCATCTCCATATCAGCACCAAACCTCTAGCACATCTTTCCCAAATGATATATCTCTCTCCATTATAGTCTTGACGGTGTACATAAATAATCTAGATAGTGTAGTACATGACCATCAAGTTCTTCAGCTTCCTTTACCTAGGTTAACTGTGATATTCTTCCAGGCTGTTTTGCCGTGGTCTGCTGCAGATGAAGATTCCAGATGTTTTGTCTACAACTACAACAGACATTTTCGATGGCATGGACAGGTTCTCCTCTCTGGTAACACCTTGTCTAAAGCATCACGCTGATTTAGATCGAACCCCAGGATCAGGGAATACGGTAGACACAATGCACATTAACACCAGACTCAAAGAACACAAAAGGAACTGTCCTATAGGTCAGATAGATAAGTCAGCAGTAGCAGAACATGCCATCGAAGCAGAGGGGGAACACATCATACAGTTTCAGGACACCACCTTTCTTTCATCTATAACACATTACCATGCAAGACCACAGCAAGAAGCAATCGAAACATCCTAACAATTTCAACAGGAAAGAACAAGCTCAAAAACTAAATAGCAACTGGTTTCCAGCAATCGACAACAAAGTGCTACACACAACACATGAAAACATAGCAAGCCTAACACAAAAGAGCAGCAGCACAGGAGAGACCAGGCTCCTCCCACTGGCAGTATAAATAAAGCGACTTTGACAGCCAACACTCTTCAGACACGGTGTTACCAGAGGAGAACACATCCACGCCATCAAAGATGTCTGCAGTAGTTGCAGACGAAACGTCTGGAATTTTCATCTCCAGCACACCAAGGCAAAACAGCCCGGAAAGAATATCAGTTACACATTTGACTTCAGCCATCAAAGCCTGTTCTCTCACTATTTTACCTGTCAACCTGTATGTTCAATCATTTCATTTAAGTTCAAAGCATTCTATGCAAAGCAATGTATATCAAGTTTTAAATTTATACGTAAATCCTGAGCATTGTACTCCCTTTTTAAATGTACCAGAATTTTGTTTTGGAAAATGAAAGCAAAATTCAAGGAGGGATATTGCACATATAAAAGTGCAATACCTTATTCTTAAATCTCTTCCAACAGTTCTGTCTCTGCTCCTAATGATACACCTACAGAAACCCATCACCTGGTATTATCACTCACATAACTCTCCAACAATCTGCAACCAATCACAGCCCGATGCTGTAGCTCCCCTTTCATGTACTGTCCATCAGTACCCAAACTGTCCAAGTCCATGCTGGTGTTCCACTCTTCTACTGCTACATCACTCCAACATTCCAACAGCTTCATTGATGCTATATACAAAACAAAACACATTTATTACAGGCTTCATGGCCAAATATTAGCCTGCAATACAAATGAACCTGAAACATATTACACCATTAAAAACTATTAACTTGAAGCATGAATTGAGACTTGTACAGTCAAGCAAATCATATATTTAAATTATTATATGACAGAGTATAAATGACCTACTCCTGCCGTTCCATTTATTTGTGTATATTTACAACATGTTTTGCAGGTCAGCACCTGCATCCTCGGCAATTAGCTGAGGATGCAGACAATAGCCTACAAAACATGTTCTACATATAAACAAGCAAGCAAACAACAAGTTTCTTCTCACAAGATGTATGGCTGGAGCATCTTGTTGCAGAACAAATTTACAAATATAAAAAACAGGAAATGATACTACAATTTTGTCTGTGGTTCTGTAAATAAGTTTTTATAGTTTCAAACTGTTTAGTAGTTTTATTTTTCTGCTGGGGTCAATAACAAAACACAAATGACAAAAGTTTTTAGGCTTTTATGGCCAGTGTCGTTATTGGGTACAGCATTAAGATCTCCATTAGAACACTATAACCTCTCTACTGCCACTGATGATGTCTACCTTAGATATAGACAAAATGTATGGGAAGAAGGAGCCCAATAGACCACAGCCCACAAGCCCAAAAATTACTGTATCCAGTAACAATCCACAAAGCTTCCCACTGCTAAAGAACTTTATTAATGGCTTCAACAAGAGAAATCCAATATACTTCAAAATTTGGTGACATTCTGTGCCACGCATAGGTGAATATATTTTAATGAATTCCACTGTATTACGTTTTTGCTTCTTTTCATGTTTGCATCCTTTGTGTTATTGGTGACGAAGCAGTTCTTATCTCTATACATGTACTGATGTTATTGTTTAATACATACTCTTTGGAGACTTTGAAGTTGCTGTACTATTGATTATCTTTGTATTACCCAAATATTGAAATTTGAAAAAACATCTCAGAATATGATTTACAGTGATATAAATATTTCTTTCCCTAATTTTTTTCCTTGTATAAAATTTGTACCCTCAGTTTTTATTTATAAAAATGGGGGTTAAGAAAGCATCTTTTAAATCAAGAAAATATAACAATAGATTCTATTTGCACCACCTAGATTACTGTAAAAGCAGGCATATGATTCAAAGGAATGCACTGATGATGTTTCCCTGGCAGCACCCATGATGCAACCAGAGTGCTGACTGAGGATTAATGCTATAACTAAGTCTATTAAATGTTCCTAGTACAGTAAAACTTCTTTTTTAATCATTTAAGAACTTTCCAAAAATAAGACATTTGTAAAAAATTCTGTTAGAACTCACACAGTGAAGCTTGTTAAATGTAAATTATAATTAATCTGTCGTCTAACACACTCTTATGTTTCACTTACTTTTAAATACGGTGGGACCGGTTTTGAAGAGACATCCTCTATGAGTCGTCAAGTTGGTTGAAGATGGAGAGAATGTCCCTTCAAAACTGGTCCCACCGAATTTAAAAGTAAGCAAAGCTTAAGAGTGTGATAGATGACAGATTAATTATAATTTACTTCTTTTTTATGTTATACATTTGTATGTTTTTTAATTTTTTTTAAATATCCTGACAAAACTCCTATTCTTTCAATGTTAACATATTTTGAACACACATTTTTTGTTTGTTTGTTTATCTATCTACCATGGCAAGAGTTGAGGCCATTCGGTCTTCTCTTCTACTGTACCAGGCAAAACAAACCCAACAAAAATACAGAGAACAATGTACATAATTATATAAAATACTCAAAAACAGAAATTAATTATGTGCATAGCATTACATATTTTAAAATAATTAGAAAGTTGGTAGAGAGAGTGCTCACAATTCCATGCCACACTGCCTGGAAAATGAAAATTAAGGATGAAACAATTGATTTTTCTCTTGTTACAGCTTTTCAATCATTCTCTATAGGCTATGCATTACATGACAGCATCATGGAATATGATATTGCAGTCAGCAATAAGGCCCCTGTTTCTAAAAGGAGGATGTGGCAATTGCAGTGCTGATGACGATAGCAGCATTCCTATATGGGAAAATTGGGAGCAACTGGAAGGTCAAGCTGTATTTGATGAGTGTGTGAAAGTCAACACAAATATCATTACCACCCAAAGCATGGGAATATCGGAAATAGTTGAAGATATTAAACAGGAACTATGCAAAGATGATCATCACCATCATGAGTTGATCTCCATTATTTTAATGATAATGATAGTGCTTTGGAAACTGTTAAACATTTTCTTTTAACTCATAATGTAACTAACAAAATTATGGAACAACTATCTGAATTTGATGGTATGGTTTATTCATTAGGAGGGAAAAATAATTTAAAGAAAAAAAAATTGTAAAGCAATCACACTACTCATTTAGTTATAATAGCAATACCTTTTTTATTTTGTAACATTTACTGTCATTATTTCAATGCTATATATTGTTCTTTATTTGCGTATGCTACTAAATCCTATTTCAATTATATATTTTTTTTTCTCTTGAGAACTCTTAATAACATATAAATGAAGTTTTACAGTATTCAGTTTGTTAGTGATGTTAAAAGAGTTCTACTACTGCAGTTACTATTATGAGTTAATTTATATGTGGTGAATTAGTTAGTTGTTGCACTATACCTTTCATCTCCCAAGTGTGAGTCATGAGTGCGCTCTGTTCCCTGAGGCTAAGTACTGGCCATACCCCTGTGGCAGCTTTATGGATCCATAAAAAATGTCTGCAATAGATACACACATTAATTTAGCACGATGTAATTGTAATTAAAGTAGTCATTGTCAGCCAGTCCATTTAGATATAGTTGTAGTTTTTCTTTTGTGTTGTCATAGTACAGAGATAAAGATAATGGATAGTGGTCTGATGTGCACCAAAGGTTTGTAACAATGGGTTTTAGTTGGAGTTAACTTTATGATACAGGTCAAATCTAATTTCTTGATGAAGTATTCCAGTATGTGAATATTAAGTTTATGCAGTTGCTTGTTCATTAATAGTTTACAAACTTTGATAATTATTTTGCATGCTCTTAATGTGAATTAAGTGCTGCATAACTATAAACTGAAGCAACATATGTTAGCATTTTATATACAATGAGACTCATGTTCGGCTTGATGTTGAAATTTATTAAGGACTTAGCCTTGCCCAATTGGGCATATGCAAGATGAGAGGCTTTGATCCATGATGAAATCTAAATATGTTGGCAGTGGGTACAGGAAATTTTAATGCAAAAGAGCTCAGGAGGTTGATAGATGGCTGTGTTTAATATGATTCCTAATTATGCTAGAGTGACACTTGCAGGCTTTAACCTTTATGTACTATTTGGCGACCCAGCACTGTATTACATGGAGTGCATCCTTAAGTTTTTGCAGATGTGCTGTTCTGCCGAATTGGGTCAGAACTGCAGCATATCTGTAGATGTAATGATTTTTGAGATGTTATTCACATAAGAATATCCTTACCCTCTTCAATTCCTACTATTATTTTTTTAAATTTTGCGACGTTAACTACAAACTGGAATCTCCATACTTTATATAAATCTATTAAGTCAAAAATGATGTGTGAGAATTTAGTGCCAAACCAGGCTGAAAGCACTTAATATTAAGCAGAACTAGATTGGTGGATTCAAGTATGTTCAATCCATAAGTGCAGTGTTCTGTTGCATGATGAAGCCAGAGGAGTTATGGAATCCTGGGTTCATAAGCCAAACTGTTTGTGTATGACTAAGCTTGATGATAATATAATTAATGTATTTTAATATTATTTTTTTTAAGGGATATAAGAACACTGATTGGCCTGTACTTATTTGGATTACTGTAGTCTTTATTCTTTTTGGGCAAGTGTATAGAATATTTGCAATTAAAAGAAGGGGTGGGAGCTGAAACAGGGCAAGGAGCGGAAGAGGAATGTGAGAGAAGGCATGTTACAGAGGTAGAGGAAGAGGTGTTCAGACGCTTCAGTCTATGTCATGTCACGTCATCTTAAACATCTTTGTTAATAGATCTATTGGTGACAAACTTGTCCCTATCTTTAGGTTACACCAAGTCAGATAAAAATGTACTCTAATGGTAAAGATATAAGAGCAAGTTAGCTCCAGGCATTCCTAATGGGTCCAATTTGCTCTTAATGCGACTAACTTTGTTAAAGCTGAAGCTTAAAAATAACTATCTAACCCTTAACCTAAGACAGAAAAGAGGAAGGAAGTAGAAGTAAGAAAGAGGCAGACAGTAGGTGCCAAAAGACACGAGCAGCAGAGGGCCAACACCAGAGGTGAGCCATTAACCAGTCTGAGGACGGTAGCTACGACCTTGCTGCTCTACCTATCTGTCTGCAGGTGCTAAACACTAATTGTGCTGATGCTCGGCAGAAGTCAGTCCTTTACCTGGAGGCAGAAGTGCTTCTTTGATTCTCATCAATCCTTGGTTGCCCTCAGCACCGAGACCTCTCTCTTCTCATCCACACATTGATGATACTCCCAAGAAGGTTTATCCATCTAGTTGCCTACAAACATAATTGAATGCAACATGAGTAACTGCATGTTTTCACGCTGATGACCTGAAATGTTAAAGAGCATCCATAAATATGTATGATTTCACTACTGGTTTCTGTAGTTATGCAATGTTTTTTTGTTTCCTTTCTTTGTTTTAAAGCTAACTTCCCATACAAGTTGCCACTAACACTTTTAGGGATGTAAATTGGCATCTCAAGTTCTGGTATTCACCTTCACAAACTTAAGAAAAATTGCCCCAACCAGGAATTTATATGAAGCAAGGTAAAAGAAGCTATTTAATATCTGATTTTTTTTTTCAATACTGTTTAACACCTGCTTTTACTACTGAGGCACCACCGGCGGGGGACACTATTGATATGTGACATGAAATGATAAACTGGGAAAAAATATTTTTTAAGGAAGGAAGCGTTCCAGGCCAAAGTATAGGTTACCTCTCTGGCATTTGCCAGTTATTAGGATTGAGGAAAACCTGGAAAAAACCTTAATTCGGGAGGATGGTCCTGGTGGGATTCGAACCCCAGACCTTCCGATTACGTGTCTGCATCTTAACTACCTCGGCCATCCGTGGTGGTTCAATGTGGCAATTGCAGTGCTGATGATAGCAGCATTCCTATATGCGAAAATTGGGAGCAACTGGAGGTCAATCCGCCTTTAATGATTGTCTGAAAGTCAACACAAATATCATTACCACTCAAAGCATGGGAATATCTGAAATAGTTGAAGATATTAAACAGAATCTATGCAAAAATAATGATGATGATGATGACTCGATCTCCATTATTTTAATGATAATGTTAGTGCTTTGGAAACTGTTAAACATTTTCCCTTAACTCTTAATGTAACTAACAAAATTATGGAACAACTATCTCAATTTGATGGTATGATTTATTCATTAGGAGGGAAAAATAATTTAAAAAAAAATTTGTAAAGAGATCACACTACTCATTTAGTTATAATAGCAATACCTTTTTTATTTTGTAACATTTACTACCATTATTTCAATGCTGCATATTGTTCTTTATTTGCATATGCTAATAAATGCTATTTCAATTATTATTTTTTTTTTCCTCTTGAGAACTCTTAAAAACATATAAATGAAGTTTTACAGTATTCAGTTTGTTAGTGATGCTAAAAGAGTTCTACTACTGCAGTTAGTATTATGAGTTAATTTATATGTGGTGTATTAGTTAGTTGTTGCACTATACCTTCCCTCTCCCAAGTGTGAGTCATGAGTGCGCTCTGTTCCCTGAGGCTAAGTACTGGCCATACCCCTGTGGCAGCTTTAGGGATCCATAAAGAATGTCTGCAATAGATACACACATTAATTTAGCACGATGTAATTGTAATTAAAGTAGTCATTGTCAGCCTGTCCATTTAGATATAGTTGTAGTTTTTCTTTTGTGTTGTCAGAGTACAGAGATAAAGATAATGGATAGTGGTCTGATGTGCACCAAAGGTTTGTAACAATGGGTTTTAGTTGGAGTTAACTTTATGATACAGGTCAAATCTAATTTCTTGATGAATTATTCCAGTATGTGAATATTAAGTTTATGCAGTTGCTTGTTCATTGATAGTTTACAAACTATGACAGTTATTTTGCATGCTCTTAATGTGAATTAAGTGCTGTGTAACTATAAAATGAAGCAACATATGTTACCATTTTATATACAATGAGTATATACAAAAGAGCTCAGGAGGTTGATAGAGGCTGTGTTTAATATGATTCCTAATTATGCTAGAGTGACACTTGCAGGCTTTAACCTTTATGCATTATTTGCCAACCCAGCACTCTATTACATGGAGTGCATCCATAAGTTTTTGCAGATGTGCTGTTCTGCCGAATTGGGTCAGAACTGCAGCATATCTGTAAATGAGATGATTTTTGAGATGTTATTCACATAAGAATATCCTTACCCTCTTCAATTCCTACTATTATTGGAATTTGTTTAAATTTTGTGATGTTAACTACAAACTGGAATCTCCATGCTTTATATAATTTATTAGATCAAACATGATGTGTGAGAATTTAGTGCCAAACCTGGCTGAAGGCACTTAATATTAAGCAGAACTAGATTAGCGGATTCAAGTATGTTCAATCCATAAGTGCAGTGTTCTGTTGCATGATGAAGCTAGAGTGTTATAGAATCCTGGGTTCGTATATGACTTAACCTGATAACATGATTAATGTATTTCAATATTATTTTTTTAAGGGATATAAGAACACCAATTATCTGGATTGCTGTAGTGTTTATTTTTTGGGGGGAAGTGTATAGAATATTTGCAATGAAAAGAAGGGGCAGGAGCTGAAACAGGGGAAGGAGAGGAAGAGGTGTTCAGACTCTTCAGTCTACGTCATGTCATGTCACGTCATCTTAAACATCTTTGTTAATAGGTCTATTGGTGACATTAACTTGTCCCTATCTTTAGGTTACACCAAGTCAGATAAAAATGTACTCTAATGGTAAAGATATAAGAGCAAGTTAGCTCCAGGCATTCCTAATGGGTCCAATTTGCTCTTAATGCGACTAACCTTGTTAAAGCTGAAGCTTAAAAATAACTATCTAACCCTTAACCTAAGACAGAAAAGAGGAAGGAAGTAGAAGTAAGAAAGAGGCAGACAGTAGGCGCCAAAAGACACGAGCAGCAGAGGGCCAACACCAGAGGTGAGCCATTAACCAGTCTGAGGACGGTAGCTACGACCTTGCTGCTCTACCTATCTGTCTGCAAGTGCTAAACACTAATTGTGCTGATGCTCGGCAGAAGTCAGTCCTTTACCTGGAGGCAGAAGTGCTTCTTTGGTTCTCATCAATCCCTGGTTGCCCTCAGCACCGAGACTTCTTTCTTCTCTCATCCACACATTGATGATACTCCCAAGAAGGTTTATCCATCTAGTTGCCTACAAACATAATTGAATGCAACATGAGTAACTGCATGTTTTCACGCTGATGACCTGAAATGTTAAAGAGCATCCATAAATATGTATGATTTCACTACTGGTTTCTGTAGTTATGCAATGTTTTTTTGTTTCCTTTCTTTGTTTTAAAGCTAACTTCCCATACAAGTTGCCACTAACACTTTTAGGGATGTAAATTAGCATCTCAGTTCTGGTATTCACCTTCACAAACTTAAGAAAAATTGCCCCAACCAGGAATTTAAATGAAGCACGGCAAAAAAAGCTATTTAATGACTGAAGCAGTGAATTTTTGTTTTTTGAACAGTGTTTATTACTGAGGCACCACAGGCGGTGGACACTGATACATGAAATAAAATGATATTTTGGGAAAGGATTATTGAGGTAGGAAACATTCCATGCCTAAGTTTAGAGTACCTTCCCAGCATTTGCCATTTATGAAGACTGAGGAAAACCTGGAAAAAACCTCATGTCTAGGTGGACGGTCCTGACAGGATTTGAACCCCAGACCTCCCGCTGACATGTCTGCATCTTAACTACCTTGGCCACCTGTGGCAGTGAACCACTGAATGGTTTACATAATATTTTCCTTATACTGATACATAAGTAGGAACTTGCCGAATTCATCAATGGGTGGAACATAAAAATTCATTATGTTTTTTTCTAGGTTTCAGCCTTCGCTGAACTCGGCAAGTTCCTGTTCAAACCATTAGAGATGCTACAAAAGCACTTGGGATCCAGCCACCAAATCCAGCAGTCAGTTAACAGCTGATGATGGGAGTGATTGCCCCAAAACATGTCTAAATGTTGCGTAAGTAAGTGGAGTTAGTGCAAACATGTTTCATACAAACGTGTAGGATATATTACCACTCCACTGTCTACAGCACCCAAAGTACAATTAAGGGATTAATATGTTTTTGGTTTTTCCTATTTCATCTTGCTTTTAACTAACAAAACTTCATTACATCAAAGGTTAATATTTCTTGTATATGTGCTCTAAATTTCATAATGTAGCCGGATTATTTAATACTTTTTGCAGGCCTAAAGTAAATATGCTGTAGAAAATGAAGTTTTTACAGAAAACTAATTTCATTTCATCATAAACTGAAACAGCAACTGGGCTCTGTTTATACATTACAAATGTACAGACTAGTAACTTGTAGTCCTTACTAAAATTCTATTTCACAACGATTTCTGCTGCACTTGTACTTTACTACTCCATACTTACAAATGCACAAGTAATTTTTTGCAGTTCTGTTCCACAAAGGTATTAGTATTTGTCATAATCGGGCACTACAAGTTTGTGTAAATTTCTCTACAAGTGTTAGGAACATTGGTAACTTCAAATACTAACACAAAATTTATTATTTTTTTGATGATTTTGAGAGCAAATGCACCCAAATGTGCCAAGTATTAGCAAAAGAGAGGATAATGATGAGTAGGAATATGTATAGAGAAAGAATAAGTAAGTATTTGTATATAATGATAAAGTTAGGTTAAATGCAAACAAAGTACAGCTTAGGATTGATATTCATGTTGATGTTTCCTGTTCCAAATGCATATTTCAGACCTGCATCTTAGTTACTGTATTTTTTGCTAATTGCCACCAGAATAATTTCTTTTCATCCTTCATTTGTATTTTGCCACATGCCACGAAAATAATTTCTTTTCATTCTCTTTTAGAGTCATTTCTTTTGGCACAATTTTTCCAGTATTTTTGCTTATGAGAACATGTTTGTTAAGCAATATAAATAAATATAAAGGATCAAATGGACTAATAAAATGACCAGAGAGCAATTGGGAAGTGCAATTCTTCTGCCATCTCTCGACGGTTAAATTAATGTCCCTAAATGTAGCCTTATGGGACCATTGTCTCAAAGTGGATTATAATGCTTGATTATTGAAAAATACAAAATATATTTAAATTATGATTATGTCTGAGAAAAAAACAAGACCCCTTTTGCAGAAATGATAATGATCGGCTCCATGAATTAAACATCCCAAAAGAATGGACATAATCTAATTCAAGGTAGCGCGATATATGGCAAACAGCTGTTCCTCCATAGCAGTAATACTTTACCAGCGTAGCATTTCTTTTGTGGAACAGAATTACAAGACCATACGTTAAAAGAACCTGCACTAATGCACTTGTATGTATTAGACTGTACTTTTATTAAACAGAGTCATGGTCTCCAAATGTCAAAGAAAGCTTTCAAAAGCAATATTGTTTCTATAGGAAAATGTTAATCCTTGTAAGAGTACCCATTTCACAGATAATTGTCAAATTTTCACTTAAAGTTCTAAAACAAAGACTGCTCATCTGGTGTAGCCCCTTCAGACCATCCTCTACCCTAATCTCAATAAATATCTCAAGGAATGGCAATTTTCAAGCTATGAGAGTGCCCAGCTTAACCAAAAGAATTATTCTTGCACAGTTATAGAAATTACGACAAAATGTCACAAACTTATACAGGTAGAGTAAATACATTTTTTCTTTACAAAGCAAAAAAACTTATTAGCCTCTCTTTATTTATGTAGCTTCTGAACAAATTTTATGTTAGGTTTGAAATATATTATATTCATTTTAGCTGGTTAAACAAGTTACCTCATTCTGTCCTATCAAGTTAACGTGTAAATCCTTCCGTATTGCCAGAGAGCTCACATTCACGACCATCTAGACCCTTGGCATGATGTCACCTCTGATTTCATCTCCTAAAACAAATAAAATATACATTTTTATCATCAAGGAGAAGAAGGAAATAAAACTCTACAACAACTCTTTAGACAAACATGTCATGAAATACCAGAGAATAATTATGGACAGTAAATTAAAATTTAGATACCATGTCATTTTCACACTCAGAATGTAGTGTTAAACTAATAAATACATTAACCAAATTAATGTATTGAATCAAAACACCATATATAAATCAATAATCCTTCCATTTCTATTGTATGGAGCACTACATGTATAGATGCCACAAGCAGCTCAGGCAGAAACTCAGCTAGGAATATTTCTTATTGTTTTTTCTTGTGCTTCTTCCCACTCATTAAAAATTAAGTTCCACATCAAGCCTTCAGCCTGAAGTTACTGAGCAGATGGCACAACAAGGGCATACAGTTCCTCATATATCTATATAATTTTCTTAATGCAGAAATGTTCTTTAATTAAAATGCTCAAAACATGGCAAACCTTTATGAAAATATCTGTACTACAATATTTCAAATTTGTAAGAGCACATCAATTGGGGTGATAATTAAGGGAATCTACAAGGGTACAGTAAGAAAAAATAACATAAGTGTGGTAGATTGGATAAGATATTTCCAAACTCTTTTAAGAGTAGAACAGCTCAATAGTCAGAAGTTATGGGTAATGGAAAATGTAAATTTTATTTAGCAATCAGATAGGCGGATAGGAGTAGATGAAGTACGAGAACAAATTTGAAGACTAAAAAAGAATAAAGTAGGTGAAGTAGATGGAATACCATGGGAGTTTTGAAAAGCATGGAGCTTAGATGAGAAAAGATTGTGTTTATAGTTAGGATATTAAATTGCATTTTTAAAGGAAGCAGTGTCCCAAGAAGTTGGAGAATAGTAATAGTGCTGCCAATATGTAAGAATATTGGAAGTGTGAACATCCCTTCTAATTACAGGGCAGTTAGCTTGTTATCCTTATTAGGTAAGATATACAGGGGTCTTAGCAGAAAGAGTGCAAATGTGGGCAGAAGAGAACGATTGATAATATCTTTGTTATAGATACATTGGTAAATAAGTATTTAGCAATAAGGGAATGAGTAATAGGTTCATAAAAATATTACAAAGAACATATACTGATAATGGATTTTGTATAAAAATGTCAAGTAACAAAGTAACCCCAATGATTCCAAACAAACACTGTAAATTAAGTCCCATACTATTAAATTTATTCATTTGTGATCCTAGAGGAAATTAATGCTGTAAATAGTCATGTTTCAATAATTAACAATAATAGAATACCTGGTTTGTACTTGGCAGATGATCTTGTTGCAGGGTCTTATCTAATGATCCTGCTATTAATTAAGTCAATTGAAGCTAGAGAGAGATTTTTTGCAAGAAGTGGAGTTTACGTATTAATCTAAACAAATCATAAATTGTGGTTTTTAAAAAGAACTACAAATTAAGGAAAGGTGAGAAATGGTGTTGGCAAGGAAGAGAAATTTGATTATATAAGAGTAAGATTAAGTGGTAAGGGTGGATGAAGTGATCAAAAGAAGACAATACTAGCTAAAGGAAAGCTTTCTCTGAAAGCTATAAGGGCTTGCTTAGATAAAATATCAAGGATGCACGTAAATTGGTTACAGAAAGTATAAGGGGAAGTGGTGGAGTAAAATTCTCTATGGAGTAAAGATTTGGGGTCTGGAGGAAGGGTGGGCTAATGTGAATTTGATACACAGAAACGTCTGCAAACAAATATTGGGCTTACCAAGAGCCTTGCCAAACAGCATTGCTCAAGTAGAACTAAGAAGAATAGGTAGTAAAGGTAAACTTAAGGAAAGAGTATTGAAATACTGGTTTAGAATTAAAAATTCAAATGAACATAGTGTTTGGTAGGTCAGCAAAGGCTTATAATAAGGTGCTACTTGGCTTAACAAGATAAGGGAAATTCCAGAAAAAAGATTTTTTTGGATATGTGGAGAGCTACAGGAGCTTTAGGAAGTGGTTTCCTCAAAAGAAATCAGGTTAAGAATCAAAGGCATTGAAAGACAAGAAATATTTGCTAGTTTTCATTTCAAAACATCATTGAGTATATGCAGAGAAATTAACACAGTTTGGAACAGGGAAAATTATTAAAACATACCTTTTAAAAAAGAAATTATTTTAAAAAATATATATGGAATTAACACAGTAAAGCCAAAACACAAGTAAGTGAAGCAATAAGAGTGTTTAGTACGAACATATATCACATGAATTTATTCAGGGAAAATTATGTTGAAATATGTGATAGAGCAGCAAGAGAAGGATTTGCATGGGCAAGAACAGGGGTTCTGAAACTGAAGGGTTTAAGAGTAAGGAGAAAGCTGGATAAATGTCCATTGTGTAGCCAGAAAGATTATAATTGGCATATATTATTTGAATGCAAGGAAACCAAGTTTCTTAGGGAGAAGCTGGGAATACAGAGATGGTCTAATCTACCAAAAGAAATTATAGAGAAAAAGACATTGAATGTTAAATCAAGAAAAGTCATAGTGAAAATTGGCCTTTATTTAGGTAAAGTGAGAGCAAAATGCTTAAAAAAAATTAGGAAACAAGCCAACAAAGAAAGTGTAGAGTGTGAGACATTAGACTGAAATAGTAGGAAGGGCTCTATAACTCGGTAACCTCAGAGTTTGGGTATATCGAGCCCCAGGAAATACAGCAATAAATGGTATTGTGAAGAAGTAAGAGCATATGAAGATCCATCAGTTGCATTTGTAGCTTTAGAGCTGAAATTCTCAGCTTAGCAGCAGCTTTTAAAGTTAAAAAAGGTGCAATCAAACTTGATGAGTAAAATTAGATTCTTTACTCTTCTTGGTCCTCCTCCTAGTTATGACCATGATATCAGGAACATAAACTTGCAAAAGCTTAGCAAAAAATGAGATAAACATATAAGAGCAAAGATCAGAGAAATGGTCGCATGATATCATATACGAGGAAAAATTTAATCTATTCAAAACATAACAAAATAAATCCATCTTGCATATATACTGAGCATTTAAAAGAGGAGAAAAAACCTCTGATACAAATACTCTGTTCCAACAAAACAAAAACTAAGTTGGATTTGGAGTGCATATCATTGCATTTATCCTAAACATCATCAATTAAAATGCAGATGCTAAAACAACTACTGTATCTAACCTAATTTTCATAACTGCAACCTGATTATAAACTTAAGAGAAGTCAAAAACAAAAAACAGTGAAGTTATTGATTATATACATAAAGAAATTGGTATTAGATAACACTACATTTCACTAACTGATTAATTTATCAGAACATAATATGACAAATTATTGTTACGAAATCACTCAAATTTCACTAATTTTGGACTTTGAAACATGTCCAAGTAAGTGGAGCAAAATTAGTGAAATTTAAGTGATTTCGTAACAATAATTACTAAGAAAATCCCCGATACAAAAAACTACTTATCAGAACATGTTTCAAGAGCATTCCCTCTCATCTTCAGCTGGGCCCTGTTCCATAAAAGTATGGTATGCCATTATCTCATCGGTCAATGTTGCACACATGCCCTTCTTTGGCAGTGAAGAATCCTGATGCTGCCATTGTTAACAATCCCTCGCTGTTTTCTTTTAGGAACATACCCATGTTATATCATTGGTCACAAAGTCAACAATAAAGTTGGCAGCATCTCTCCGAAATAGTCCAAACTTTGCTAACATGTATTTACGCTCTGATTCGCTTTTAATCCCAAGTCAGCAGTCACAGCAAACAAATGGCCAATTCTTTTTTTTCAAGCAAAAGTCTTTCCTCAAAATGGCAAATATACATTCTCCTCAAATGCCCAGACATCCTTAATCCACAACCCTCCAAACATTATCAATCATTTCTCATGCCGTGATCCATTTTGCCCATCCATTCCATGGGTCATCTTCCAAGATTTCACAGCCATGTTGAAACTCCAAGATTCACCTCAAGATGGTTGCAAATGGTGGTGCAGAGTTCCCTAAAGTATATATATTTCTTTTGCATAGGTACGCTTCTTTGCCAAGTACTGAATAACCACACCATATTCAATATTTGCCTTCCCCACCTCCATATATATACCTGTGCTCTGCAACAAGCACCTACTGGGGAAAAAAAAAGGCAGAACCAAGGAAAACCTGAAGAATTATATGTATATATGGCTGGAATGTAAGGGAAAATGAAAAGGTTTAATAAAGAACTTGTATTGGTATATAGGACTTGAGATAGGTTCTGCCCTGTGGGTGGAAGAAAAAAATGTTTATAATATATATAAGCCCAAAATGAGGAAAACTGGAGAAAAGAAAGGAAGAAGGTATTATTGCAGCATTTGAAATGAAGAATGACATTAGCAAAGAAGAAGGCAACAGTAGTGATAATAGCAGCAGCAAAAAATATTGCTAAAAGAATGCCAAATATGTAAAGCAAAATGAACTGAGCAAAATTTGTTTGAACCATTTAAAAATGTACAAAACATTTGAACCTACAGAAAATTTGTACATACAAGGATATTACTCACAACAATTCATTATACTTTGTGTAGGGAATGCTCAACACAACTTAATCATCGCACATTTTCACTATTATATCTCAGTCATACTATGTTTAATAGGGAAAAATATTAAATGTTAATAATTTTCCAATCTGGCAAATTACTAGTTTTAATACATTTTTTCACCTCTAAATCTTTGCAATTAAACAAACCCATAAACAACTGTTGTAATTGAATTTTTCAATTCTAAATCTTCATAATTCGCCAAACTGGCAAATATCAGATTTAATAAATTACCTCACCTGCTTCACATCAGCAGGACTAGAGAGAGAGAGAGAGAGATGGGGGGGAAGTGGAATGCAATAAAACCTGGAAAACTTTTTTGCTCCCCCCCCCTCCCCACATAGAAATATCTCACCAGCAATTCACATACAATTAGAAAGGAAGGGGGAAATAGATAAAAATCAGCACAACTTAGAAAAACCCACAGAATACATCCACCTTCTCTCTTTCCTTCAAAATATAACTACCTCATCAGCATTTCTCATATCTGCAGATCCAGAAAGCCTAGAGAAATATTTCCCCCCCTCCAAAATATAACTGTTCACCATCAGCAGGGCAAACTACAGTAGAAAAAAAAAAAAAAAAAGCAGAACCTAGGAATTTTCTCCCCTCCCAAATATAGCTATCTAGTCACCATTTCACATCTGCAAGACAGACTAGAGGTTAAAAAAAATCATGGAACCCAAGAAATGCTGGATAAATCTTTTTCTTCCCTCCCCCCAACCCTAATGTACATATCTCAGCAACAATTCACTTCAGGACTGACAAACTTGATCAAAAGGAAGGCATTATTATGTGACATTAACAAACACTACAAAAATGTTAATCATTTAGATGTAAAATTATATGATTTGTACTTAAAATTAACTACAATATTAGGAATCTAATTTGGAAAAATCTAGAATATAATCCCCACATGAAAGTAAATGTATTAATGAGAAATAAAACACTAAAACTAAAGAAAAAGTCTGCATATCGTGCAGTAAACAAAAAGGAAACCATTACCAACCTCAAGAAATCTGCACAGACAATGTAATTAATTTATGTAAACACTCTTTCAATAATTTAGATCTACAGTTTCTAAATAAGGGTTTGGCTTCTCCAGCAAAATGGAAGATTTTGTTGCAGATACAGAGATTACTACTCAAGATTTGGAAGAAATCAAAGAAAATCACCCAACAAAACCAATGTGGGCAGATATAAATAAAATAAAGCAGCATAGTAATAACTCCCATTATCAGCAACACAATAAATGCATACTTAGACCACTTAACAATAAACAGTGGTGTAAATAAATGCAGATAAAGAGTACAAATTAGTGATTCTAGACCACAATGACTATATTAAACAAATAGACAGCCTACTAGGTAATATGGAACATACAGTGATAATGCATGTTCCCTTTATGAGTGTGTCAGTCAAAGTTTATAACTCTTCCCTCAGGCAGGTCAAAACCTTGTCAGTGGTAAATGGAAGCTAAAAACTAACAACCAAATGCTTCCTAGGATTTATGGCCTTCCCAAAACATATAACCCAGGCAAAAGCATGTGTCTAATAATTATTACCACAAATGTACCAACCTAAAATTTGGCTAAATGGCTGGTAAAGAGTTTTGGAACTTTGGAACAATTTCAAAGCAGAAGCAACCAGCAGTTCCTATAAACTGGTAGAAAAAAATTAACAATGCAATGATTTCACTAGATAATTCTTCTGATGTTGCATTTTTGTTCACTATCTTCCAAAACAAAGACTGCTCCTTAAACTGCACAAATGGCTTAAAAGTATGGATGTATCATTAGATAAAATTGAGGATCACACCAGTGTTACAAAATTTCACAAAGGACAAAAGTTCTTCACCTTTGACAGAAAAATTTAGGCTTTAATCTCCTTTATCAATTTCTGGCAAATTTATTCATGAGTACTGTAGAAACACATGGTTTTGCTATGTGAATACCCCCCCCCCCCAAAAAAAAAGATGCCTTAAAGTTACTAAATCTGCAAGACCATAGCAGTAAGTTCACTACAGAAAATGAAGATGAAGGATGTTTGGACCTTAAAATCTAAAGAGGAAACAACACACTTTCATTTGGTATATATAGGAAACCCAAATGTACAGATAATCACAAAGAATAATAGCTTCAATCCTAAACAGCACGTACATGCCATTATAAACAGCCTTGCTCATAGATAAGTGAACATTCCACTCAACAAGAGACAATACACAGTGGAATACCACTACATCATCAATAGTGCCCTCAACAATGGATTCAACCATTCATTAGTAGATAAGATCATGTATTTCAAAAAACTTAAATATATTAAAAGCACTCCACTATCCTCACAATAAAAGACAAAAGTTTTAAAAAATTCACTCACAATCCATGGGCAAACACAGTATTTGTGAATATTTTTTTTAAATTTGATATTGCTTGGTGACATAAAATAAATTTAACATTAAGAACCTTTTGAACATAACCATAAAGGATGTTATTCTGTGTGTATCAAATAGGTTGTTTGGACTGTGATCAGGTATATATAGACAGAACAATTAGAAATTTGGGAGACAAGATTAAAGAACACCTTAGAAATGTAAGATATAAAGAGGTGGATAAATTGGCATTTGCAGATCATTTTTGAACACACAATCATATCATTGCAAAAGAAACTAAACTGCTGAAAGCTACCAACAATCCCAGGCAAATAGCGATATGGGATAAGAGTTCCATTTTAAAGAATAAGCATCATGTTATGAATAGCATTCATACTCCTTAACTAAAACTTTGTATATTTTATTTAAACATTAGCATTGCCCTTATCTGATACCAATAAGTACACGAAAGACAGTTTTCTCTAAAAACAGCAAGTGCAAATAGACATATACCGGCTGGACTCAAATCCATTTGAAGACTCTTTCTGCATTGAAAACAGGCATGTAAATCGGGATTCAAGAGCCAGCCATTCAATGCAATCCTACCAAAAACTAGGCAATGAAACCAGGCTGGGTATGTTAATGTTGAATCTTTTTATCCACCAAATACACCTGCATATTGTTTTATTCCATTTAACTTTCTGTATTCAAATCAACAAACAACAGCAGTTGGCATAGTAACACTATTATACCTTAGTTACTTGCTTATAATACAGGCATTCACTCTCATCATCAGCTTTTGAGTATTTTAAAGAAATAAGTAAGGTATAACAGTGTTACTACAATCAAATGACATATTGCTTCATTGTTAATAACATCTGTTTAAATAGGGTATTGTTTGAGAGAAGGAGGGAAGGGAAGAAAGGAGCTCATTAAAGAAAAATAGCTTAGAATAAAAAAGCAGTTGCATGCATGGAACTTTTGAGGATGAACCAGATTAGGAAATTAGGTGAATGTTCAAAGTTTTAAGTTAAAGTAAAAGGGGTGTGGACAGCAGAAAAAAAAAAAAATAAATAAATAAATAAAACAAAGAAAGGAAGGAAGAGCTGAGACAAATGAAAGAATTGTAGTATTAGCATATTATAATTACAAAACATAATTCTTTTGTTATATTAATAATAAGTTTTTGTATCTGTTCTTTTTCTTATCTGTTAATTAATTTGTTGGGATGTGCTACAACAAATGACCAGGGTCACAATCTGTAATATCCATAACTTTGTAAATTACTTAGCTTTCAACAAAACATTTATCATTTACATTATTACTTACCAAAGTATAACAGCACAGGCAGAACCACTGCAAGAGAATGAATCCATTTTTCTTTATACTCTTCACTTTAGGTAGTCTGTAGATATCCTCCTTGGTGGTAGTCCTAATCTGGTTAGAAAGTGACTCCTGGTACAAGCTTCACATTTCCTCTGCCCCTGAGATTAGTCACCTGAAAGGGTGAGATAAGCAAGACTCCTTAGTCCTGGTTGATATCTGTCTAGAAGGAATGTATGAAATAAAACCCCCTAGCCCTTCAAGTTTAAGGGAATTTTTAGAGGGTTGGTAATCCTCTAATGTAAAAAATACTTATGTATTGTTATCAGAGGGAAAATAAGCACATGGATATTTTAGGTAATATAATGAGGAAATAAACAAAACTTAAGGAATACAAAGTTTTGGTCATTCCAACATTGCACCATGAACAAAGTAGATAAAGCAATAATTAAAAGTGCAGAGATGAAATTTCTGAGATGTGCTGCTGGATGTACCCTCAGAATTCAAATTGATAATCATATTAAAAGGCAGGGTGTAAAATCTATTAGCTAAAACTACTGTTTCTGATTCAACATTTCTTAACTTCATTTACTGAAGTTTACAAGAATAATTTTTTCTTTATTCTATTATATCTAAATTTATATTCTGATTACCACATGGACTGTAAATGAAATACATAATATCTTTGCCTATTTTTCCATATAAATGTTTGTGTAATTTCTAATTTATTGTTACCATTAACCTCCTAAATTCTGTTAACTTTGGAGCTTGTTTCTGATTTAACTCCAAAAATTACACCATTTTAAAGTTGTCAAGATTATTAATTTGGAAAATTGCGCTATTACATGTTTCATCTACAAATTCACTTCTAATAGGGCGAGAACCTATGCCATATTTTCTTATCCCTTCATTAATGAACTGTTAATTTTTTCATTGAATCCACAAGCATTCTAAGTGAAAGATACTAGTTTGAAATCTCCCTAATACACATTCCCTTTCTTGTTTACATCCTGTTCTTTGCATTTTGGCTGGCTTGCACACAATGCTTTAGCCTATTTAGCATACCATGAGGAGGCAAGCTACGTTATCCCTCCAATGCTCCTGTTAAAGCTAATACTTTGTCATATTCATTGCTAACTGTGTAGTAAAATGATAAAACCACTCAAATTTCTTGGATTAAATCTGAGTTATTCTGACTTGGTTTAATCATGACTATAGAACAATATTCTTCTAAATATCTATTCAAAATACAGAGATTATACCTAAATCAAGAAAATTAACATCAAACATTAACACTATTATAGAGAGATTTTAGAAATAAATGTAATATAAATGGAATTAAAAATAAAACTTAAGGAAATTGTGTAAAACTCACTTTAGGCTAATCGTTTAATTCTATTGCGCTACAAAAACATTTCAAAATGTGGAAACAAGCAGTTTTACTTGGATTTGCAAGGTTATGTAAATTGTTTTCTCTGATTATGTCATGTCATATTATAGCTTGTATCAGAGAGCATTTTCTTTTAGATACTTTATATTATTAATGTTTTAAAAAATAAAATACCCCATGATCATTATATAAAAGGTAATTGAAATGAGAAGCCTTGGCAATAGCATGTAACCCAAGTTCTGTATTTATTCATAAACTATTTTTCACCAGCCTAAATCCAAATAGTAAAGTATATTTTTAACATAAGAATTTAGACTTTGCTAAAGCGGCCAAATATGCTAAAATACTCATCTCTCTCTTCTACATTTCATCCAAGAAATGTTCATTATTCTGAAGCATCAGTACATACCCTCTGTTCCAAAATGAAGGATCACTTCTACTGCAGCATCTTAATTCATTATTCTTCAGCAGCAAGCTCAGCATTCCCAAGCACTACAAAACAAACAATACCTTCTGTCATTCTATCATTCTAAATGGCATATATAGGCATGTTATATTTGAATATTAATTGAAATGCTAAGAAAAGTACAAGTAGTCCTCCATCTTTCTGACTAAGGCCATTCTTATGCACGATCCCTATGAAAACTATTACTGTGTTACAATAAATTTCTTTAATAAATTAATCATAATTATTCTTATTCCAAATCTTAGAAAAAACAAAATAAAATTGAGTGCACACCTATCGACCTAGTGCTGGGAGCTGGAGAGATGGCTAGCGACACATGCAGGCAGAGAGGTTTATCTGCCAAATAAAACATTACGCACCGCATGTGTATCATGATTTATTCAAATACTTAAAAGAGTCAGTCTATCTCTTTGCATTAACAAAAGCAGAATATTAATAGTGAACAGTTGGACATTATCACATTCCTCTGACTAGCCATTTCTTTAGCCCCTCAGTAGTCTCCTAATGGAATTGCAGAAGACAGAGATTCAGCCACCGCTTTAGATAGCTATTTCATTTCTCTGTTACCTATCACAGGCATGTTTTTATCAAGTTAGTACAATAATCATAATTATAAAAAACCCTATGGTAAAAAAGAGAAAGAAATAATGAATCCAGAATTATTTCGCTCTTGGAATACTTTAGAAACAAGTCGGAGAAATATAAATTGCAAGATAAGCTTATCAAACAGACAAGAAGTTGGTGAGAGTGCTTTTTCTAAGGATGGAGTAGTGCAATTGTGCAAACCTGTGGTAAAGAGGTAAGTTAATTTTAATGTGTGATTCTTACTACATTTAATTTTAATATCATTCACTTTCAGTATATTATGTGCATATTTCTTCCAATGTAAAGCCACAAATGATTGGAGTAAAGTTTAACTAGTAAGATGTGGTTCATGAGGAATAAAGGAATTGTATTGAGAGAGATCTTTGAAGATCATGAGCAGATACCCAAATTTGGGGAGTTTTTATGGAAGGTAAAAATGAAATGGAAATGGTCAGTTGAAAGATGTGCAATTTAGATGATAAAGAATATCTATAGGATTATGAAAAACGTCATTGGTTTGGGAACGGTTGGGAGTGAAATTATATTAAATTTATTGAACTATTAAGCTCGGGATATTGGAAATTGCTCTAGAAGGTGAACAAAAGTAGCATTATACTGATATTTGAGAAATAAAGAAATTAGTAGTTTGTAGGGATTGTAGTTACCTGATAAAATAATGGTACAGGTACGGTAAGTGAAATGTTTATTTTAGTACCTTGGTTGGGTGGGAGTCTAATTCCCTGGAATTCCAATAGGTTGCTGCTGATGAACCAGGGATTGGGAACAGACCCAATCATGGTGGAAATTTTGCACTTTGGTAAACTATTTAGAATTTAGGTAAAGATGTTAGTATAAAATGTATTATTGCATCAACAACTGTTGTGATTGTGAGAGATCACATCTAAAAATGACCTGGACAAGGCCCAGTTGCAGTTTGTTATTTACATTGTTCTTAACACTTCAATAAATTTCAAATATTATTTGCAAGTGAGCTGAATTACTAAAGCATTTTACAATTCTTATGTTTTCAGTTCCATTTATTAAACTAATAAAGAATAGAAATGTTAACATTTATTAACCTTTTGAAATGTATGGTTATGATTTTATTATCCCCACATAGAGGTGAACGGTGTAAAAATTATCAATAAACTTGAGTGCAGCAGAGCATTGAAGAAGGAAAAATTAAAATAAAACTTACATGAATAATAGTATCCATATTTCATGGTGGAAAAAATAAGTTTTGAGGGCTTGTGCAAGGCCATGACTGTCGTTCATTTACCATGGAATTGCATACAAAATGAGACATTTAAAGAATTCCTCAATATCAATGCCTCTTTCTATTATGGGGGGGGGGGGGCTACCTACCAGATTGCTACTAGCTACCATCTCTCTTACCCTTTGTTTTCAAAAGTAAACACTTTGTTAATCAAATATAATATTCTGTACTACATTTAACTGACTAATTCAAATATTGTACTTACGAAGCTGTTGACAGTGGAGTGGTAATATATCCTAAACTTAGGTATTCATTTTTTTTACACTAAACTCCATTTACTTACATAAAAGTAAGACGCGTTTCGGGAGAATATCTCCCATCTTTAGTTGCTCACCGAACTGCTGTTACTCAAAATGAGGGCTGGACACCCGGATATTTCTGTGGTGGCCTCTGTTGGTTGAAGTCGAAAATTGCTGAGTTCATCCATAGGAGGAAACTCGAAATTCATTAGGTTTTTTTCTATTTTTTCCCAAGTGGATAACTCCAATGTGAAGATGTTTCAGCAGTTTAATTTCTGGTTTTATTTCATGGTTTTTGGTCCAAAAGTGAGCTGCTACTGCTGATTTATCCACCTGCTTAAACCAAATATTCCTAAAATGTTCTTTCCTCCAAATTTCTAAACTTCTCTTTGTTTTGCCTTTGTAGCTCTGCTCACAATCTGCACATTTTATTCCGTAAATTCCTGATTTCTGTTCTGTTGATATGGAGTCTTTTACTGTACAATCTAATAAATTCTTGATGTATCTGTTCTTTGGGGCTAACATTATCCCATGTTCTTTGAAAATTTTCTTGAATTTGTGGTAAATTGGATGGTAGGTGAAACTTTTGAATTTGTATTCTTCTTTTGTGTTTTTCAGTGTGGAAACTTCCCTTATCCCTTTTTGTCTTTTAGATTCATTGGTAATTTTTATCACTATCATTAACATTAAATTTTGCATGAAACTTTGTAAATCCAAGTCTCATGAAATGATAAGCTACACCTATGCTATAAGTAGTATATGCATAGTAGTATATGAAGTTTATAAGTGGTCAGGAGTGCATAGTTTTTGAAGTGCCATCCCAAATGCCCATTGACATCAACTAACAATACTCATGAAGTCAGAATTTCTGCAAGAAAGACAAACTGCGAATCGCTGGTATTACCAAGATGTCTTTAGAGCATGTGAGAAGGAAGAAGAGGGCTGGTTTGAGGAGAGACAATTCATGGATCTTGCTAAATGGTAATACAGGTGGAATGAAAAAAAGGAACTGGGATGCCAACCCACCACATGCTGCTCCAACTCAAGACCGGTAATATACTGTCTGGCACACTCATCCATGTTTGTTTCAGACTTTTATGCATCTCTTTTTCTCCAACTTACACATTCTACTGACTGTAAGACTGTGAACATTTTTTATTTGAAAAGCAGGAGTCCATAAGGAAAGGATGAAAATTTAACTCAGTTGAGATAAAACAAAATTCACAGTCAAACTTTGCAGTCGCAAGAGGGGTATCAATACAGGAAGACAATGCTTAGTACAAGGGTAGGTTCATAAGTTTCTGGCCTCGCCAATAAGGATTATCACTTCACAAAAACCTTATCTGGTGTCATACTTTATCTGTTAAGTAAATATTTGCAGCTGTAACTTCTGCTCCACTGTGCTCAGTTGTTCAGATATAATTGCATAAAGAAGGCTATGTGTAGAAGATTGTGACATGTTCAAAATGGAGTATCCAGCTGCTAAGTTTTTCACAAAATAAGGACTTACTCCAAATGAGATTAAACAGTGATTGGACGATGCATATGGGGAAGCATCCCCCTCATATGCTATCATAAAAGAATGTGCCAAACTTATTTGAATGGGTCGAGAAAGCATTGAAGACGAAGAGGTAGGCCCCTGGAGGTGCTCACTGCTGAAAACATTGCTCTTGTGCAAGGAGAAATTATGGAAGACTGGTCGCTCAAAGTTACAGAAATAGCAGCAAGGTTGGACCTTTCTAAAACAACAGTCCTTCGAATCATTCATTAACATTTAAACATGAAAAAGGTTTGTGCAAAATGGGTGCGTAGACTTCTTTCCTCAGTCCAAAAGCAGCAATGAGTCATCTGTTGTCAGGCATTTTTGGAGCTCTGCTATGGCAACAAGACAGAAATTCTGCAAACCAATATTACAGGAGATGAAACTATGGTCCTCTAATATGATCCCTTGTCCAAAAGAGAATCAATGAAGTGGCGTAAACCTGGCAAAGCACCACCTCTAAAGGCCAAGTCACTCAGTCAATCAAGACCATGGCCACAATCTTTTGGGACTGTGAAGGAAGGACTTCCAGGAGAGGAACACCACATTAAATTTGGAGTACTATGCTGGCCTACTGCACAGACTACAAAGGAAGCTATAAAGAAATGTGACTTCAAGGAGATTGACCATCCACTCTACAGCACAGATCTAGCTCCCAAAGACCATTTCCTCTTCTCAAAACTCAAGAATGATCTTTGATGTAGTTTTTGCCTTTATCCTAGACAAATGGTTAGGCCGGAAAATTACGGACTTACCATCGTAAATGCAATATAATAAGTATGGGTATTTTCAACAGAACTTGTAGATTGAAGATTTTAAAATGGTGAAGGAACATCCAGCACAAATACCCATTGATGGAAACAAAACAAAAAATGCATAAAACAAACAAATAAAAAAACAGGTTGGAGTGCGCATCACTGTATTGTTTTAAGCAAACACACACAATGGAAAATATAGATAATAAAGCAGCCCATGTATTTGACCTAAGTTTCACAACTGTAGCCTGATTATTTACATAATTATTTGTATCATACACTATTCAATGAATTGTTTTCTTATGTGGTATTCACTGAACACTACAAGTTAACAATATAAATACTATTTAAAAAAGAAAGATTCGAGTTCATTGTGTCAACTCAGGACTTGTATTGGAATGTCATCAGGCTCTCATTAATCTTTCCACAAAGAATAATTTGAACTTTATGGGAAGTCTGAACATCAGGGCATAGAAGGAAATGAAGTAGCAAATATATTGGCAAAAGAAGGAACTAAGGTTGAGTTCATGGGAACAGAACATTTTTACAACATTGGCACAAATATTGCTAGAACCACAGTATACTAATGGACTAAGAGAGAACTTAGATAAGATGGAAGAGCTTTTACAGTCAAGAACTGGATAAAATTCCAATAGCATCCTGACTAAGGACACGCTGAATAGAGACAGAAAGTAAACCAGGAAATCTGTTGTAATGATTATTGGACATTGGCCTTTTCAGAAACATCTACAAACAATGGGAATCTACCAAGGGAATCCCACATGAGAACATCCTGATGAGACTGCAAAACACAAGTTACTAGATTGTGAAACTGCAGAAAGACAAAGTAGTTCTACATTAGGATACAGTCTTTTAGAAGATTAATTTCTAAGTTTGTAGAAAAAATTCTACAGCTAACTAAAGCTCTACAAGTTGGAATAAAGGTCAGTGTGGGGTATGTTGATTTGGTTTATTTACAGATGCTCTTTAACATCCCAGGCCATCAGCATCCCATTCAATTCAATTTTGCTCAAGAGGCCTCTTCTTTTAGGCTTGAGCTTATTTTGTGCGTCATAAATCTACAACAGGGGACCCACAGCTTTACTTCCCTTCAGAAGGAAGCATACTTTGGATTAAAAATCTGCCAATCCTGGGATTGAACCTGCAATCTTGGGTCTACAAGGTAGTGGCTGAAGGGGCCACAATGTATTATCACACACTCCAATGTTAATCAAATCAAGATTTAAGGTCTAAAACAGCTGAACTTCATATGTGGCTAGGAAAAAAGTTACAGGTATACTAATTCTAGAACTTTATTCACTCAAAAGAGTTTTGGGAGTAGGTGGGACCTGAGTGCAAGACCAAAAGTGCAGATATCAGGTCCTAGCACTGCTTCCAGCTTGGTGTTTTAATACTTCCAGACAAAACGTTTGCTTTACTGCAACTGCTACAGGTACACCACTTTTAAACCTCACTGCTACAACACCTCCTCCCTTTTTTAAATTTGTCTTCTTTTTGCACTTATATATAAAATAAACTTTTTTTTTTTTTTACAAAAATTTTCCATCAGGGTGGAGGCTATCTTGAGAGGTGCCATTTTCAAATGCATGTTAAGTATACTGTTATTATAATAAAGAGACAGGTTTGTTGATACATAAAGTGTTCTTTATTAAAACCTTATTCAAATAGCTCTACTTTGTTCCCTAACAGGGCTGAGAAACAACAAAATAACTACACCTAACCACATCACTCTCACTCCTGATGAACACGATAAAATATTCTGCATTTTTACACAGTGTAACTCCTATTATAGATCTAAAGACATTTTATGCAAGTAACCAGGATAGCTATGTCCTTAATATTTTAGACTGTTAATGTTGCATCACATCCCAAGCAGAGGCCACCTTATTCCAAGTTGCTATTACAAAGGATGATGGTGATGGTGATAAATCAGTAGAAACACCTGAAGTTGCCCAATAGTATAAAAAAGTGAGTGGAACATGGTGAAACTTATTAAGAAGAGGCGAGCTAGTAGCAAGCTATTAGCTCACTCACCAAACTTCAGAAGAGCAATTTAATTTATAGCAGATTTTGACAGTAGGAGGGAAAAATGGCAAGTGAGTGTTGGGTATGGTGGTGAAGTAACTGTTGTTACTAAAAACAAGTGATGCAGTGAAAAGGTGGGTGAAAATGAAAGTGGAGTAAGATAACTTGGATAACTCTCAAGTACTGATTTAATATTTTGTTGTAGCGAACACCTAAGCACATAAACATAATTACAGGGATTCTCATAAAATTTGAACCCAACCTAGGGGTTGAATTTAAGATTGTTTAAAGCACATTTGCAGACCAACCGCTAGTCAGGTTTAAGTTAACTAATTTCATTTACATTATTGCTTGAAAAGGTTGAGGCAAAGGCATCCCCTTGTTCCTCACTATAGTAAAATTATAGTAATGCCTGTAAATTCTGCATGAACAAAAAATTATATACAGAGCACCCTAATGGCGGATAAGTGAATATATAAGACACGATGGAGTATATGGCAGAAAAAGCAATGAATGGAAATTAGCAGAGAAGAAGAAACATTTGCAAGGTATAAAGAAAAGTGAAGAAAATTAACACAGCAGTACAGATGAGTATAGCGACAGTAAATTAGGAAAGAGTAGCACGGATTTAAGGGAAATCGATAATAAAATTAGGGGGATTAAGAAAGTAGTAAACTTAAGAACTAGTGGCACTACAAAATCGGACTGCATTATACGTACATTTACTTATTTGACTATACTCTTATCAGTTCATTCCAAAGTTATAGAATGATTCCTTCCTAACCTTATCAATGAGGGCATAAGTTACACAGCTGTCATAACATTGTTTGGGTAACGCAAGCATAAAGCATGAAAGTTGTATAATAAAGTTAGTATCAATTGCTGTCTATAAGCACAATACAAGATGAACTTCCTGCAAGTGTGGTAGTACTAGTAGCTCACTTTGGGAAAGAAGGAATGCACGTGGAAATTTCTTTTCCTGTAGTAAACTTGTAAGAACCCACAACAACCATTCCACGCAAAGCAGCACTTGCTAATATATCCACAGTGAAGCTGCGCATCATCCAACCTATTTGGACTATAAAAAGGCCATTTATTATAAAATATTTCCATAACACCCACGCACTTTCACTCGTCAACATTGTACGGCTAAATGCCAATATCAGTGTGGTCAAATTCCAATCATAAACTTCCCCTCGAATTGTCGGGAGAAAATTTCCCCAAACTTTAATATAACGTTTTATAAAAATATATTGCACGGTAAAATGTTTTAAACTTATAAAAGTATGCCCATGTCAACAATTTGGATCTTTTTCTAAGTGGTTTGCAGTATATGCTATTGCAAATACTACAGATAATTATGTTGTATGTTCAGCATTTCGAAATTGAGAGTAGATTTTTAATAAAATTACGAAATAAAGTTATTCTTCGGCGAGAACCCACCACCATGCTTAATTCTTATAAGCCTTTAAAATGCAAGGTCGATTGACAATGTGATGAAAATAAAACCGCTTAGGAACTTGTGTATTATTTTCTTGTGTAACATCTGCCAGTTACAGCCTGGATCAAATGCCTACATAAAATATGAATTTGGCGTTCCCTTGTGAACTTACGCGTAGCACGGTGTACTTCTAATGTGACTAATCCCCTTTTATTTTAATGCTTCAGTGTTCGCCCCCCTCCTCCTGCCCCCTTCCTTCATAGTCTTTTTGGTATTGTTTTATGCAAGCACAGAGTGTAAAGTACCGAGCAAGTATTTTGTCAACGGTCAGTTTCCTGTTTTTTAATTGAAAAAAAAAAAGACAGTACGATGATTAGTTGGCGACACTGAATCTATGTTTTGAATAACAAGGATAATTAGAAGGGAAACAGCTGATGCTCCTGCCCGATAACCCTAAAAAAGTCCAACGTGTAAATAAACAAGAAGAAAGAGGAACTGAAAGCTTTAAAGTGCTAAATCTCTTAAGAGAAAATAGTGTGTCAAACTCTTCAGTATGCTGCCAAACTACATTCGCAATGCGGGAAACAGAACGCAGTACTGTCAAGTTAGTTGAACTGCAATTTTATTACATAGACTAGTGTAACATAAATACTTAAAGGAAAATATGCCTGGTCGCCCCATACGTGTCATAGTGCTTTTGAATACTACCAATATAAATATTTGCAGATTTAGGTCAGCTATTATTGCTACTCATACCATATTTCATATCAAAAAACCTGTTCATAAAAAAAAAAAAAAAAAAAAAAAATTAAATATTGGAGTTATTCGTCTGCCCTTTACTTTCTAATCAGCGGTTATGTCACTTTTACAAACAACAGGTACCTTATTTCTTTACCTGAGAGGTGTCAATCCATAAGCTTGCCTAACTTAGACCGTAGCTAAAATATAAACAATATTAATAACTCCAAGATAGTTGAATGGGTATAGCTATGCAAGTAGTTTTGTTTGCCTAAACCATGAGCATGTGTGGACAATAGAATGTTAGAGGTTTTGTATTTAGTGTTATTTTTATTTTTGTTAATGCGGCCAGTTTGGAACATGGTATCAGATGAGTAAGGACATAGCTGCTAGGATGGCTCCTGATTTTATGGAGATGTCAATGGTAATGCCACATATAGAGTATGTGTTTTTTCACCTGTTGCAATGGTGTGGTAACTATGTGACTTATTTTCTTTTATTTTGTTCCTATAGAAAGCAATTTCATCATTTTTCACATCTGCAAAAAAGAATTATGCTACAGAAGCAACATTTGAAACAAAGGTGAGTTTACATTGAGGGGCAATAAATTACAAATCAAGAACTTAATGATGATAGAAGAAGAAAACATAATTGCTTTCTTTTTCAGCCATTCCGCCTGCATCGACTTGAAACCTCACCATCCAATACAGTAACTTTAAACAGAGAAGATGCACTCACATACTACAAACAGATGCACACAATCCGAAGACTGGAGACAGCTGCTGGAAATATGTATAAAGAGAAGATCATACGTGGCTTTTGTCATCTGTATTCTGGACAAGTAAAGCCTACCTTGTGTTTGAAATTAATGATGATTTTGTCCTTTAATTCTCATCCCTAATTATAAGCATTGCAATTAGTGATATGCACATTCTTTATTTGAATGAATTTATTTCAACAAACAACATTTTAATTAAATTTCCATAAACAAACAAAATATCTAGCAGTACCAAAACCAAGGTTCTTCCACACCCTAACCACCAGGTTATGTGCATGGTACAGAACCCCTAAAATAAATTACTATTTTCACAACTGTTGTAATGGTGCTATACTTCGTTATACTTCTGCTGCACTTATCCATTACTTTTCCTAAGAATTCTCCAATCTTGTTTATTTTCTCTAACTTCATGTCTGGTAACATTTTACTTGCCACTCTCTATTGTTGTAGTTTTTTCCATTTTACATGCCAGATACTATCCCTCCTCCTTTTCCATTTCACATTCTAAAAGACAATGAAATACACTATCCACTTTCCCACACTAATACATCCTTCTTTAAAATATATTCTTAATCCCTTTATAAATAATGCCCCTGTAAACATCCATGCAAGACTTAGTCTTCTGAATTGATCACAATTATGTATATATTTATCCTGTCCCCAAATTTTAATTACTTTATATAAGTGTAAAAAACTTTTATCCTCTAAGTTAGCCCAAAACTCTTGCTTCTCTATATTTCCTACTCTCCATCTCACTTCTTTCTAAAAATCCACTGATATTACTTTCATCCATTCCAATTTTTTCTAATAGTTTCCCCACCTTTACAAACCAACTCTTATCTTCCCCACATATCTCTTTTTGTATTGAAGACGTTCTTTTAGTACATTGATATTATCTAATTTCAAAATTCTCTCTACTATTATACATTTCCTTCTTACTCTTTCTGGTTCTGCCAAACTTAACTCTCCGGCTCCAGAAAACTTTTTGGTAATTCCAGAACTTCTCTACAAAACATTCTATGTACCACATCAACCTTTGACACTCCCCAAATTTCTACTGCATACATCATCTTCAACTCAATCACAGCCTCATATAATCTTTCTAGCCATTTCATTGGCAATGTGGGAACTTCATACAAAACTCATTCTGGCGGCTTTCATAGCTAATTTATGTTTTGCTTGCACACATTTAGACTGAACTTTAAATCTTTCATTACTCATAAATCTCGCCTCCAAGTCAAATTCTTTCACTACTTCTATTGTGTTTCTGTTTATAAACCATCCCTAATCTTTTCTTTATTTTGTTCCTTTTTTAAATGCTCTTACCTCTGATTTTTTTTTTTTATTTATCCTTAGACCTCATTCGGCACTTTATTATTTGTTATTTATTTATTTATTTATTTATTTAAGGACGCTCTTTAACATCTCAGGTCATCAGCGTCCCATTCAACTCAGGGCGTGAAACGGCCGACAAATTTTGCTTAGAGGCCTCTCTTTCAGGCTTGAGGTTCTTTTTCGTGCCGTAAATGTACGACACGGGACCCACGGCTTTACTTCCCTTCCGAAGGAAGCCATACTTAGAATTTTTACGCCCGAAAAAATCCATCGGTCCTGGCCGGGTTCGAACCCGCGATCTTGGGTTATTCGGCACAGAATGTAATAATTTCATCAATGGCATGTTGTAATCCTATTTGAGATCATTAACAAAAAGCAATCCTAGCTCTTCGTTCTTTCAAATAACTGGACAGTGCCTATTGTTTTTCATGATCCTATCTAGGATATCATCTATAAACACGTAAAATAATATCAGGCTCAATTCACATCCCTATCTCAAACCTAAATTTTGAATCATATAATCTGTGATTATATTACCTTCACATCTGACGTAAAACCTGCTTCCTTCATATAATATTTTTTTTGAAGTCCTAGAATAAATTCAATACTGACTCCCTTGCATCTCAATTTGTATGTCACTGCATCCCTATTTGTACCATCGAATGCTTTCTCAAAACTTGCAAATAAAATATGTACCTTACTCTTTTTATTTCTTAAATGTTTATCCACTATGGTATGAATTTATCATTATATCATTTATTATTCTTCTTCCTTTTCTGAAACCTGTCTAAAATTCTGATAATCGCATTATTTAATAATTTTGTCTTATTAAAAAATACACAAGTACTTTGATGGGCTTCCATTACCCTTGCTTGTGGCAGATTTGTAAGTACATCTTTTTGTTTGGCACATTAACAGAGAAGTATTTGCAGAATGGTATGAATCACTACGGGTGGCCGAGGTCGTTAAGGTGTGAACTTGTGAGCAGGTGGTCTAGGGTTCGAATCCCTTCAGAACCGTCCTCCCAGACTGAGGTTTTTCCCAGGTTTTCCTCAGTCCTCATAAATGGCAAATGCCAGGGAAGTACCCTAAACTTGGCCTGGAACGTTTCCTTCCTTAAAAAAAAATCCTTTCCCAATATATAATTTCATCTCATGTATCATCAGTGTCGCCGCCTGTGGTGCCTCAGTAGTAAAAATGGGTGTTAAACACTAATTTAAAAAAAAAATAATGGTATGCCCTCTTCAAGCAATACTTTTATATCACTCAACTAAAAGGAAGCTATTGCTTATGAATAAATCTGCACAATTTCTGTAACATCTGATACTGCATATTCATATTTCCTGTAATCAACAATACCTGAACATATTTCACATTGCATCTAATAACAAAATAGACTACTCCTACATGAATAAGTGTAATAATGCTGGATCTGAATGAAATTAACCTGAGTTGACCTTTACAATTATGAATAAAACCACCTAATTGCAATGAATTTCATTGTACTAATGTTTTGCTATTCAGCTCCAATAAATTTATCTGGGTATTACTCTTGATGAGATTTTTGGGGTTAAGATTATTTTATAATGCATTATGATGTTTGTTCTTAGGAAGCTTGTGCAGTTGGAATAAGGGCAGCCCTAAGAAAACAAGATTCTGTCATTACAGCATACCGTGCACATGGCTGGGCATATATGATGGGAGTTTCACCATTAGGTGTGCTTGCTGAGCTCACTGGTCGCCAGTCTGGCTGTGCTCGAGGCAAAGGTGGATCCATGCATATGTATTGCAAGAATTTCTATGGTGGGAATGGCATTGTGGGTGCTCAGGTACAGAAAAAAGATGATTCAGCTATTATGCATACTAGAAGGGGTCTCAGTTTCCAAACATTAACAATGTTAGTTGAATATGGTGGACGTTTGTAACAGTGATGTTTAGTATAAGTTTAGAATAACTGAGTCAACTTTGTAACACTTACATCACTAATAGTTTTTAAAAAAGGAAAACTTTTAGTGATGTAAGTCTTACAAAGTCGACTCAGTTAAATTAACAATGTTCCTTCTCACTTATAATCCACTTGTAACAATGAATGTCAGCCTGAGTGGTCAGGGTAATGTGCTGTCTTGAGACCTAGTGTCACAAGACATCCTTATGTCTAAATAAGTTCTTTTTACATCTTTGCGCTGGTGGATATTTTAAATTCTCCATTTTGAGGTGGCAACATCAATAGAATATACTCTCTGCTCACAGATAGCTAGTAAATAAAGAGATCAAAGTGCCTTGAAGTCTGAATGTAGTTTCTGTACCACATTCTCATAGTCTGCCCATTCTGCTTTACATAGAAGCATTTTTTGTATCTTTTTTCCTGGTCACATGCTTCTAAAGTTAGTTAGATGTTACCATGCATCAGGAATCCTAAGCACTAAAAGCAGAATTATTTAAATTGTGTTTAGAAAAAATCTATAGACAATGAAGTGGTTGTATATCCTATTAGAATTAATTAAATAGTTAAGATAAGTTGGTCATTATCAAGGCCAAAAGTGGCATAATTTTTCATTGTCTTATGTGCATGAGCATTCTTTTCTGAACAATTTGATATTTAATACTCATTATGTATAAATTCAAATATATAAATCTTAAACTTTTTGACAAAATCTTTTGTAATTTTGCTGAAATGAAAGGCATTGCACACAATTCCTATAAAGAGGATGAGCAAATACTAAAAAAAATAATATTAACAATGCAGAAATGCAGGCAAAGAACAAAGGCAAATTATACTAATTAAACATTAATAGTGCCTCTTTAACTATGAGTTTACAATGGTTCATATACACTAATGTTAACAGCTGCAAATATCCTGGAACATTGCCTCAGATGATGGTGCAGTACCACCAACTTCACACAGGCTATCAAGTGACACCTCGAACATGGAATATGACTTTACTATCTATTCCTCGCCACCAAACACATTTTTACTCAACCTCATTCAGTGTTTCAGTTTCCAGAATCTGTAAATGTAGATTAAATAGTCATCTAACTCTAGGAATCACAACAGTTAGTTTCTCGCCTCTTCTTCTTCTTCTTCTTCTTCTTCCTCCTCCTCCTCCTCCCCCCCTTCCATTTGAGAAAAACTGTACTAAAAATATGTGATATTTACATGCAATATATATCTTTAATTAGGCTTTTTTTTATGTATTTTATGTAACTTATGTATAATGCACTCTATATGTTTGCTGGATTTTTTGCTTGGTAGAGTGGAAGAGAAGGCCCCACAGCCAGGGTAAAATAAATGTAATAGTTTGAATGTAAACTATGCAAAAGAAGCCCAAGATTGTAATTTCTGGCTTTACTATACAGGTTCCTCTTGGAGTGGGTATTGCATTTGCTTCAAAATACCTTGGAACAGATGGGGTGTGTGTGACATTGTATGGAGATGGAGCAGCCAATCAGGGGCAAGTGTTTGAAGTGTACAACATGGCAAAACTTTGGGATGTACCTTGTATCTTTGTTTGTGAGAACAATGGATATGGCATGGGTACCAGTGTTGATAGAGCATCTGCAAGTACCACATATTATACTAGAGGGGACTATGTTCCTGGCATATGGGTATGTACTTTGCAGTCTTATTCCATTTTCATCATATTATCATATTTAAATATTGTTTTTATCATAGAAATCAGAAATAAAAACCTCTCATGTTTTAGATATATTCATAAAAATAAATTAATGTATATTTTGGCTCAAAAGTTTTGTGTTAGGCCACTTTATTTCTATTGTGTTGCAACTCTTGCATACTTTAAAATGTCACCATCACTTGTGCCACTTTTATGTTCTGAAAAGTCACTATCTTTTCCAAAACACTTTCAGTTTGATCTCTCTAACTTTTTTTATCATTTCACCAAAACTTCAAAATGCTGTGTTGAAAATAAAGGGCTTACATCACTAAAAGTTCTTTTCCTCCAAACATGTGATAGATAATTATGAACAATAAAGATTCTATAAATTTTATGAGTACTATTCATCAAAAGTTAATTTCAGTAACCTTTTTGATTAAACAATAATATTAAATATAAGGAGCAATGAAATGATGAAAGCCTAGCCCATCTTAAAAATATTCTGCAAACTTTGTTGCCATGTGAATTTGAATGGTTTAAGGTTAGAGGCTCACAGCTAGAGCTTTCAGAATATGTCCTTACTACTCGCACAGCATTTGCATCTTGGCAGCTGGACATGCCACAGCCAGCTGCACCTTTACTCTGATTTTGCCTTTTAAAATTGTGTGTAAAATCTTATAGCAAATTCTGGAAATGTCATTCTCCCTCAGCTAAATAGGTATTGTACTTGGTAAACACATTCCGATTGACATGATTTAGTTCAACCACCTCACTGTTTCTGATTTCATTTCCTATGTTTTCCTGGAGTTCTTCTGTTGTGTGAGGATTTGTTTTGTATACTTTGTCATTCAGATTACTCCACAAATAAAAATTACAGATTGTTAGATCTGGGAAGTCAGTCCTGGTGGTCTAGTGCTAACCATACTTGCCTCATAGACCCAAGATAACGGGTTCCATTCTGGCCAGGGTTGTGGATTTTTTCAGGTGTAAAAATCCTAAATAAGGCCTACTTTGAAAGGGAAGTAAAGCCATGGGTCCCATATTGTAGATTTACGGCACATAAAAGAATCTGAAGCCTGAAAAAAGAGACCTATGAGCAAAATTTATCGGCCATTTCATCTCCTGAATTGAATGGGACACTGATGACCTGAGATGTGAAAGAATATACATAAATAAATCAACAATCAACAAAACCTGGGAAACAAGGGGCTGTACACCAGCACTAATCACTGTATCTTCAAACACTTCCCTAATTTTACCCATGGACTCTTCTGCTGTATGAGCAGCGGTAGAAAACCACCATATGATTTCTCTTCGTCTATCAGCATTACCTCTTTATGGGTTTCTTGTACACAATTTAGATTTTCAGAACGCTAATAGTGAGTGTTTTGAGTGTTCACATGACCATTTTGATGGAATCATGCCTTATCTGAAAAGAACACAAGCTCTGGATCAATTAACCCTTCAGTCACTGATGAAAGAAACCACTCACAATAATGTACACATGCATTATATGGACCATCTTATTGTAGATAATGGACAAGTGTACATTTGTAAGGTTTGAGTTTTAACACTTTTGTTGCCGAATGTGCAGAAAACACTGAAACCAACTTGTTATACTAATTTTAGTAATACTTTTGTCGGTAAACATTCCAGATTATACCAATTTCATCTAATCTTATCTTCTGTTAAAACTGTACATCTTTACATTTTTCTTGTTTTGCATTAAACCAGTAGTATCAAATTTATTTACAACATTGTGAATTTGAAGGAGACAATTGCCCCAGGAACTTTTGAATAAATTCCTCACAAATTTGACTAGGTGATTGGTATTTATAACAACACTTACACACAAAAATGCTTTGCTCTGAAGTCAGCTCTCTTGCCATCTTTGCAAATGAATAGAGACTGATGACTGCTCTGAAGTTTAAGGACAGACAGGCCAGCAGCTATAAATGGGGAGGGAGGCCAGCCTTGGCCTAGATGCAAAACCACATGCAAGTGAGGACATGTGCCGGAAGCCCGATATTTGTAGCTTTAAATAACCAAAGTGTATATATGTTCACAGGTTGATGGCATGGATGTGCTGGCAGTTAGAGAAGCAACAAGATACTCCATAGACTACTGTACCAGTGGTAAGGGACCAATTGTGCTTGAAATGGCTACATACCGCTACAGTGGTCACTCAATGTCCGATCCAGGTACGAGTTACAGAACACGCGAGGAAATTCAAGAAGTACGACAGACAAGAGATCCTGTTACGTCATTTAAAGATAAAATTATTGCTGCAGAATTAGTCACTGCTGATGAGATAAAGGTAATACACCTGATTTTGTACACAGTAGTTTGTATCACTTACTTCATGCAATTCGCTGAAACAATTCATGACTCAAGATGAAGCATTGGCTGATACTATTAAGTGTTATGCATGAAATTGAAGAAAACTTATTTCACAAATAAAAAATACATAAAATAAAGAATTATTATAAATGATTAATAAAACATGAATTTTTTATTTCTGATTCTTATACCAGAATCAGAAATATGTCATATGTCATACCAGAAATGTAACTGACATAATGGAATCACTGTTTCCTATAATGTATAACATAAAATGAGAAGTTTATAGAGTTGGTTTGCTTACGTTATACTTTACTTACTTGGTTTTAAATGGACTGTTTTGGAAACATTTGGTTCCACCATCAGCAGAAGACCAACTGGGGAAGCGGACTCTACATGCATTCAAGGGAACTTATTGAGAATATCCAAAGTTGGTGTCTTGAAATTCATGATGTTTTTTATTTATGATGATGAATATTTTAAATTATAATTATAATTTACATTAACACGCTTCACTGTGTGAGTTCCAACAGAATTTTTTAAAAAAATGTCTTTATTTTTCAAAAGTTCTTAAATGATTTACAATAGTTGTTCAAAATGCCATTTCCCAGCTTCGATGCAGGCATGACAGATTCACAGTAGGTTCTGTGTTATCTGGTCATACAACCCTGAAATCATTCTACCAATGTTACAAGCAGCTAGGATTCTTCCCAAGAGATCCTCTTTAGTCTCTACATGTATCTCATAGGCAAAACATTTCATGTGGCTCCACAAAAAAAAGTGAGGTCAAGTGAGGTGAACAAGCGAGACACAACATGGCTTCCTCTTCCTGTCCACATTTCAGAGAATGTCTGATTACATTATTCAAAGCATCGTGTGAGAAGTGGTCTCATGCTGAATTCTTATGTCTTCTTGATGAACAAGTGGTATATGTTCTAATAAATTTTAAAACTCAAGTCATCTGCATTAATGGAATTTCTTTCCCAACTCCATGATGTCAATTACATATTTTCCTGGCTACCCACCCTTATACTATTTTTATACCTCCTACAATCTACGAAAAATGTCTTTAGGTTATAACTGGCAACTGAGGCATTTTTGGATTTAAGTTTTTTTGTATCAAATAGACACATTTACCCTTCTCCATCATCCCTGAAAGTTTGTATCAACACAGAAACACCCGAATATCCATTTGTAACTTACATTTGCCCTTGTAGCAAACTTGTGTCTTTGACACCTTTAATTCTTGTAAATATTTTAAATCATTTTATCCACTATTTTTTTAAGTGTAAAAACTTGTACCAAAGAATACTCAGAAATATCCATTACAAACAAATAGAAATTGGCATTGGCAGCCCACTTTTGGTTAAAAAAAAAAAAAGTTACCGAAATAAATTATTAAAACCACATGCAACTCTTTGAAATTAACAACATGGGAGAAATATTCATAAAGTATCATTACTTTCCAGACACCGACTTTAGATATTTTCAGTAAGTCCTTTGATGTCATAGTCTGTGCTACTTTCAGTTGGTCTTCTGCTGATGATGGGAGTGAATATTTCCAAAACAGTCCATTTAGAACCAAGTAAGTGAAGTATTTACCATACCAACTATGTACATATATATCAACTTGATTTTACTAAATCTATCATCTAATTTTAATTCATGTGAGCTTCACTGTGTTAGTTCCATATGAAAAAAAATTTTTTTTTTAAAGTTTTTACAATTTTTAAAAAAATTTAATTGATTTTACTACTTTACTGTTAATAGCTTCAAGACAAGCTCATATAATATGAGAAATCCTTACATATTAGAGGCTTTATGTGAGTAAATAAGGTTGTGATTGCTCTGATAAATAAATATTAAGAGTTATAGCATATTATTTCTTTATTTGCAGAAATTAGAAAGTGAAATACGTGCAACAGTGGATGATGCTGTGAAGAAAGCGAAATCTGACAAAGAAGTGGGCATGGATGACTTGACAGCAGATATCTATGCTGAGAATAAGGAACCTTCAATAAGGGGAACAGTTCCATGGAGTAAATATGAACACAAACGAATAGGAGCAGCAGCAAATTTGTAAAACAAAGTGCATGATGAACAACATTCCTATGTTGCGCCTTCTGTAGTGATATATTAAATGTATTAAAGCACTGTCATCGAAGTGAATTGGCACCAAGAAAATGGCAAAGCCTTGCTAAACTTGCAGAATCTACAGGTGTAAGGCCTTTTAGGTAATTTCAGGCTCTTTATATTTTTGAATCTCCAACCAGTTTTTCATTTTTTTTTTTTTTGTAATTGGATATATGCTTTATATTATAATGGATGGAAAAATCATTCAATATTCTAATTGCTCTCTTTTCCTTATTAAATAATGGTCTCCATTTTGTGTGCTAAGAATTTGAGCATTGCATTTATAGTGACTGTCAATGTTCCTAAAAACAGAATTGTGAAATATTTTATCATGTACAAACTTAAACTGGACTCCATGGAATCTGCATTTATGGCTCTATCTGCATGGATTAGAGGGGAAATCAAAAAGTGACCAAACTGATTTTTACTGTTACATAATTACCGTATTTATGCAAATCTAATGTGTACCATTTTGTCCAAATGTAGTATTAAAATTGTGGTGTGCATTAGATTTGAGTGCAAATCCATTCTGTAGTTCGCTGGTAATTTCATTCAAATTTATCGTTTTATTACATAGAGCATGGTAGGTAGTCATAAAATGGAGAATAAACAGAGATCTTATGATGTTACTTTTAAGAGTAAAGTAATTCTTTATGCTGAAAAAAATGATAACAGAAAGGCAGGAAGAGAGTGTAATGAACTGACAGCAACATTTGCTTGTGGCAGCAGCAGAAATTGACATTATTTGCAACTAAAGCTAGTAGGAAAAAATTCACTGATCCTTGCAAAGGAAGACATCTTGACATTGAAGAAAAGGTTTTAGAATTCGTACATGAAAGGAGGAAGAACAGGCAATCTGTTGACACCATGAGAATAGAGAAATAAAGCAAAAGAGGAGAAGTTCTGGATATACCAAAACAAAAGTTTAAGGCTAGCCATGGATGGATGGATGGATGGATGGATTTTATATCTTCTTTTTCTCATTTTTTCTTTCTCCAAACCTTTTCATCCCTTTCTACTACCTTGCACCTCTTTCTCCCTTTTTTAATTTGTGCATATACTTACTTTTCTTCTGTCATTTTTTATGCTCGCTCTTTCCGAATTCAGTTCCATGAAATTTTTTATCCATTCTGTACAAGGCTAGTGTCTTAACCTTTACACCACAGGAAAACTAGAAAAGTCTTCTATTTATGTGTATTATTCAAAACAAGGTCCTGAAAATATAAAAAAAAAAACTCTAGAATTGATCCCAAATAGTTTCCTCTTGATTGTATCTACACATTATTCTTGTTTAAAGGGTTTAAAATTAAATAAAGAATATAAAGAAAACTGCACAGGCAATGCCCAGAAGAAACTCTCAATATAAAGAACATAACCTTAGCTACAAAACAAAATTATTAATATAATATAGTGGTACAGAAATACCAAAAGAAAATAGAAGAAAAGTATAATGTGTGATGAAATAAGTACAGCAGGATAACAATCAGCAAAAATGGAAATGCTAAGCAATTTACACATACACACACCCCAATTTGAACCTAACCTTGGGTGAACACAAGAATTTGCTTTATGTAATTTCCACGTTGTCACTGATTGCTACATTTTTGTTACAAATGTGCATCATGCAGTTCTGTTCTGATTAACATTTTAATAAATTGAGTCGAGATTGTAACATACACACCACTATAATTCAATAAAATGGAAGACTAATTTCAGGAGCCATCGCTCCTATCGTCAGTTCCTGGTTGACTGCCGGCCTCACTGTTTGTTGCAGATCAATTCATCTCTGGTGGAGGTTTGATGAACTTTTATATTAGCACAATACTTGGCGGGATTTCGAAATTATAAACTTTCTCCTTATTCTTCCAAATATAGATGTTTTCCCAGACTGTAAGTTCAGTTTTCCCTTTAATATTTTTAAGTAATTTGGGGTTTTTATTAATGCTATGTGTTCTTTCCAAAAATGCCAAGCTACTGCTGATTTTTCTTCTTGTTTTTGCTTTATATTCCTAATGTGTTCTTTAGCTCTTGTTTTTATGTTTCTTTTTGTTTTTCCAATATAAAGTTTTTCACAATCATTGCAGTTCATCTGATATATTCCTGATTTATCTTCTTTTTGTTTTGAGTTAAGGATATTTTTAATGGAATAGTTATTTTTTGGAGCCAAAACTGTTGTAATAATCTGTTCTGATTATTGAAATGCAACCAACATTAGTAATAAGTCCAGAGCATAGCATAGATTGACTGACCGATCCCGCTTAAAACATTTACATATTTTATGACAACCAGGCACCCACGTCATTTGGCTATTTTTGTGTATGAGTTCCCTTCTAACTGTGTTACTCACACTGCTCAATTTCTATTTTTGATAAATTTTACCTTGAGTTATCCGATCTAGCATAAAACTAGACCTTATAAAACGAATGTAATAAATACATAAGTGCTGATGAATCAATTGGAACAATTACTAAATGCACAACCACAAACTCCTTTTTTTCTGTATAAAATAAGCAAAAATATGGAGGTGAGTGATACATGCTCAATGCTAATTCTTTTGTAGTATTTTGAGTTGTATAGGCATGATCAGGGGAGTATTGTTTTGTTTAATATCTGACCCCTTTGAGGAAGATTTGGTCTCTTTTGGTTGATTTCCTTCTTCAGTTGCCCCTTCATTACATCACAATCCACACATACATTGTTCCCTCACCACATGATTGTACAGGATGGCTTCTTTGTCAAAAAATATGAAACACGTGATCCTTTCCTCTACTTGGCTGAACTTTAGCTTTCTTGGGCCTTGAGATCAATGGAAGTTTCCATTGTGAACTCTGTTTAGTTTGTTGGTCATAATGATAGAATGAGATCTTTAATCATAAGTGATGACACTGTTTAGAAAATCTGGTCTCCTGCCAAAACTTTCAACCTATTATTGATATGTCATGACATGGTGAGCCTTTTTTTCATTCTTCAGTATGTGTAGCTCCCAATTTGCTGTAACTTTTTAACAGCCCAGAGTGTTATATACTATGTCATTAATGCATCAAAATTGTTCATGGTGGTCTAGTGGTAGGCCCAAGGTTGCAGTCTTAAGCCTTGCTAGGGCTAATGGATATTTTTAGAGCATAAAAATTCTTAGTATGGTTTCCTTTGGAAGGAACGTAAAACCATTGGTTCTGTGTCCTAGATTTACAGCACATAAAAGAACCTCTAGCCTGAAAGAAGAGGCCTCTAAGCAAAATATATCAGCTGTTTTATGCTCTGAATTGAAGGAAATGCTAATGACCACAGACTCGTAAATAATAATAATAATGTATCAGTAAGGCACATGGGTAGGCTTACCTCTTAACCAAGTTTTCCTGACATGTCCTAGATTTTTATGCATCCAAGAGGATTTTACTAAATTGCCTAAGTACCATGTTAAATAGTGTTCTGCAAACTCGTATGCTCCCAAGAATCATTTTAATATTAAATTCTTACATGAACAAACATTGTAATTGTTTTTACAAATGGAGAAGTTTATGTTACAGAAATTTTTAAACAATCTCTGGTATCTTACAAGCATAAACTAGCAAAATCAAATGACTGTATCTCATTGAATGACACACTCCCTTGCAGGTTCTTGTTTTGTAGGTGATGTGGAGAGAATGCTGAATTACAGTTGTCAGTGCTTAAATATCTGCATAGCAATACAAATTCAATTGAAATTATAGGGAGTCAGATAAATGTTCAAATTACTGTTTAATTCTTATTGTTATTCCAGAATGGTAATACTAAAATGTTTGTATTATTGCACGTGAACAATGTTTAAGTGAATATTTTTATACCACATTTTACAATTGTTTTATTTAATCTAGTTTCCAGTTTGAAATGTTGTCAGTTGCAGGAATTATATCTGGTAACCCTGGTCATATTGGCAATTAGTACAATAACATCAATTTCATCCATTTCAAATTGACTTCAATTTTTGCAATTAGAGATCTTCGAGGACATGCAGAATCTCTAGGAGTCTCTATTATACATAAGCTTGCTGCATCCTTTCCAAAATTTGTGTAGGAATTTTATTCAGTGGAATACAAATCATAATTATTGCTTACTGCTTAAACTTCAGATACATGTTGCTCCACATACATAAGATTATCAAATTGACTCACTGGATAATTAAGAACTTAAAATTACTTTGTTGGAACTAATACAGTGAAGCAATTAATTATTCTTTATAAGCATTTGAATCAATTTTAATACTCTTATGCACAACTTACCATTGAATTATATAGTACATGTTTCACAGGCTTTTGCTCACATTATTAGCTCTGAGCTGTGATGCAGGCAAAAGCCTGTGAAACATGTTGTGTATAATTCAATGGTAAGTGGAGCATAAGAGTATTAAATGACTCAAGTGCTAATAAAGAATGTTCTCATATATTGGTTTCTAACTCCAAACTGAATTGTTTCATATGAATGGCGCTCACAGCCTCACTATAGAAGGCTAGACTTCTAGACAACAGTCATTGAGTTCAAGAGTGTGGTTTATTCAAATGCAGTTCAAACAATCTGGTTATTTTTTGATTGCCCCACATATAAATTGCATTTAACAGTTGCATTTTGTTTATAGTTGATATAATTTTGCTAAATTATTTAACATAAGTCCTTCCAACATAGCGTATATGCACCAGTTCCAAGTTTAGATTTTAATTAATTCAAACTAATTAATTGTGTAGACTGAAAGAGCAAAGTTCATGTCATAGAAAACAATTTGTTGCTTATTGCAACTTTTTTATAAACAATGTTTTTTTAAAAAAGTTTTCTGTGATCAAAGAAATATTAATACAAGTAAAATGTGGAAAATGTCTCAGGTGTTAGAAATGCTTTTGTTTCGGCAACAATCTGCCAAAATTGTTTCATCTCTGAGCAGTCAATTTAGCAGATTATACATGAAGTGCTAAGGGGAAGTTGACAGTATTTAGCAGCCAAGTAATCTGTTCCCTTCAAAACTGCTATAAAGCTCTCAGAGAGAAGAAATAACTGCCATGTAGTACATTCCAAAATATGGAAATTGTAAATAGATTTTTATAATTTAGCTGATGTGTGTATATATATTTATGTATGTATGTGATTGTGGCTCATAAATAGCAATAAAAGGAAAGAGAAGCATTTATGTCTTTATTTATTACTTGTGAAACATGTACTTCACACCACTTATTCCATCTCAAAGTAAGTTATTGCTTAGTTGGTTAGAGCATCAGCATGGAACTATTTAATGAAATTTTAATAGCCCTGCCATTCAATAACAGCTTACTACTAATAATCAAACAACCATATAAAGAAATAGTCTTATATGAGGCCACTAGATAAGTATTGAGACACAGAATATTGGCCATCCTTAGGGAAAGCATTGTTGCTGGATCAAAATTGTTGAGTCATTAGTGTTGCCATGACAGCAGACAGAGCTCTGTTGTGTTATTCATTTCCTGCATTTTATGTTTTAAGTTTAGAAAGTGTGAACATTCTTGTAATTGCAATGGAGATTTAGAGAGCATTTTCTCCTTCACATGCTATGTTCTACTGGCTTGGAGAATTTAGACGGGGTGGCAATCTCTTAAAGAATAAGTGAAGAGTGGCAAACCAACAACAATAGTGACTGATAAGAACATCAACTCTGTGAAAACAATGATCAGGGAAGATCCAAAAATAATCTACAAGGACATTTAGCTGGCATTAGCGATTAGTTTGCCTTGTTTCAACCTTCAGAAGCACCTTTGTGTAAAAAAAATTTCTTCAAGATGGGTGCTCCATATTTTGTCTGAAACAGAGAAACTCCACAGGGTAGAATGGTGCAAAGATATGCTTCCAAGATTTTACTGTGGAAAATCTTGTTATGCTTCAGATATTGTTATAGGTGATGAAACATGGATATATCAGTTTGATCCAGAAAAAAAAATGCCAGTCCTCCATTTGGGTTTTCCCTGATGACCAATTGCATGGTCGCTTCTTTCTTCTCCACAAGTGGTTGGTTACATAGCAACCATTGTTCTTGAAAATCTGAGAACTACTGCAAAATGGTATACTGAAATATTGTACTTACGAAGCTGTTGACAATAGAGTGGCAATATAACCCCAACTTAGGTATTCATTTTTTACACTAAACTCCATTCACTTACACAAAAGTAAGACGTGTTTTGGGAGAATCTCTCCCATCTTCAGTTGCTCACTGAACCGCCGTTCCTCGAAACTATGGCTGGACAAACGGATGTTCCTGTGGTGGCCTCTGTTGGTTGAAGTAGGAAGTTGCTGAGCTCATCCATAGGAGGAAACTCGAAATTCATTAGGTTTTCTCTATTTTTTAATATGAACATTTTTTCCCAAAGTGGATAACTCCAATGGGCTGTGAAGATGTTTCAGCAGTTTTATTCCCAGTTTTATTTCATGGTTTTTGGTCCAAAAGTGAGCTGCTACTGCTGATTTATCCACCTGTTTAAACCGAATATTCCTAAAATGTTCTTTCTTCCAAATTTCCAAATTCTTTTTGTTTTGCCTATGTAGCTCTGTTCACAATCTGCACATTTTATTTTGTAAATTCCTGATTTCTGTTCTGGTGGTATGGAGTCTTTTACTGTGCAACCTAATAAATTCTTGATGTTGCATCTGTTCTTTGGGGCTAACATTAGATGGGAGAGATTCTTCCGAAACGCATCTTACTTTTGTGTAAATGAATGGAGTTTAGTAAAAAATGAATACCTAAGTTGAGGCGGTATACTGAAGTTTGAAATCCAAGGTGGAATGCTGCATACAGTGCTGGGGGAAATACTTTGAGAAACTGGAATAAACAAAATGTTTTTATGAGTATTCATTATTTGTCATCTCAATACTTATTCTTATTTAGTGACCTTTGTACGCTGACCAAATTACTGAATTATAACTGTTGGACAGTATCTGCATGAGAGCATTGCTACTTCAAATGTAATATTTTTTATATATTTTATTTATTGTTGCTTGACTACATTGATTTTTGCACAATGTCTGTAAATTGTAGACTGAATACTAAAGTGTAAGTTTGTAGGGATAAATTGAATGAATTAATAACGGCATAAATGAGCTCTGAATCCTTGGTGCCTTAAACCTATCAGGCATTCACCTTCTCAGGGTAAGAAAAAACTCTGATAAAAACTTACCCAGACAACTTGACGTGACCAGGATTTGAACCAGGATCTCCAGATTAGTAGTCACAAATGCTACCACTACACTACGGAGGCGGTCAAATGTTTGAAATAACTAATATTTCATTACTACCAAAAGGAGAAGAGATGGAAATTTGCTATCATTTTAAATGAGGCACATCTGTTTTAATGACTGTAAATCCCATGCATTTACTACTGCTAAGGTGTAAATATATTTTTTAGAAATATACTGTCAATTCAGGCAACTTTTTCCAAGAAATTCATAATTATTTTAAGTTTAAATTTAAATATGAATTTAGTAATTCACAGTGCTGTTAAAATGACAAAATCAGTTCTTACTATAAAACTGAAATTTTTATTTCAATTTACAACATGAACTTCCTGACTCTATGTGCCACAGACTTATACAAGGTCTGGGGTATATTAGTATAAGGTATTAATATCGTACACTAATATATTAAACATGTTCACACTATCTCCGCTTATGTAACATTAGGACATGCATCAGGGGCACTAGCTCCCTTCTTCAGCTGTTGACTGACTACTCGATTTGGCTGAATTTCAAGGTGCTTCTGTGGCAGTCTCTGATGGTTCTAATAGGAACTTGCCGAGTTCTTCCATCAATATTCATTAAGTTTTTCTTATTTTTTAGGATGAAAAAATTTCCCAAGTGGATAGCTCCATTGGGTTGTAAAGTGCTTTCAGCAGCTTAGCCTCTGGTTTAATTTCAGGAATTTTGACCCAAAATGAGCTCCCATTGCTGATTTCAATTTACAAACAGAAAAAAATAGAAGACTTATACTAACATACACATTCAACAAAATTTCTTCAGCTTTAACCAAAAATACTATCAACAAATTTTGGGCCTACAAATGGGAAACCCCTAGTCTTTATTTTTATTGGATTTATTCATGAGCTACTTTGAAATACATATCACCAAAGCCTTCCCTGTAATTTTCAAGACATGGTATAAGGATGTGGATGACATATTTGCAATAATACCAAAAAAAAAAAAAAAAACAAAACAAAAAAAAAACCATTAAATAGATGCCCTGAAATTTCTTAATTTATAAATAAATCTAGTCAATTTTCCATGGAAGAGGAGAAAAATGGTTGGCTCCCATTCCTAGATAAAAAAAATTATAAGAAATCGAGACAGACTGAATTTTGGAATCCATAGGAGAGACATGCAGAAAATTACATTAAAAATAACAGTTTAACTCCACTCCACATAAATATGCACCATTTTACAGCTTGCCACACATAATAATTAATATCCCACTCACAGAGTACTCAGAGTACTCACAGAGTACAAAATGGAATACCAACAGATAATTAATAAAGTAATAATCAATGGTTTCAACAAAGACAAGTAATAAAATTTAAAAGACAAAAATCTATAAGAGGTTTGCACACTGAAGAAAACTGCCAAAGGTGGCAGAGTTTGTTAAGATGCAAACTCGTAAGTGGGAGGTCTGGGGTTCAATTTTCATCAGGACCACCCTTCCTGACTGAGGTTTTTCCAGGTTTTCCTCAGTCCTCATAAATGGCAAATCAGCAGTGGCAGCTCACATTTAGACCAAAAATCATGAAATTAAACCAGAGGCTAAGCTGCTGAAACTTCACTACCCAATGGAGTTAATCCACTTGGGAAAAAATTTTCATCCTAAAAAATAAGAAATGCATAATGAATTTTGATATCTCACCCATGGATGAACTAAGCAAGTTACTATAAAACCATCAGAAACAACCACAGAAGCACCTTGGGATCCAACCACCAAATTGCGTAGTCAGTCAACAGGTGATGATGGGAGAGAATGCCGCCAAAACATGTCCTAGTGTTATATAAGTAGAGTTAGTGCGAACATGTTTAATACATTAGTGTATGGTATATTACCACTTCATTGTCTACAGCTTCATAAGTACAGTTTATTTAATAAGGTTATTGAGTTCTACTTCTGGTTTTTACTATCAAAAAACAGTAATTCATGTCATACCTTTTAGCAAAATGTTTGTAAAATCACCTGACACTTCTCTGATGGATTTTTGCACCTTTGAAGCATTGGGAAACAAGTATTCTTGTATTATAGACGATCTATGGAAAACCTGCAAGGTGTGGAAAAATATGATCATAGCTGCACTTTGTAGAAGTTTTGTCAAAGAGGATAAAGTGCAGAGTTATAACCCACATGAAAGGACATTAAATAGAGCACAATAGCTGGTGGATACATGGCTTTCGTTATGATAAAACAATGAAATTCACTCCCAGAGACCATGAACAATCCTTTGTATTACAAAGAAAGTGAAAAGATAAACCAAGTCCTAAAAGATATAGATACATTCTCTTTTTAATATCACATGTATCATATCTTAGGCAGAACATGGTGGAGCCCACAAAACCTTTTTTATAATAACTGTCACATGCAGGTGAGGCAATTTTGTTAAACAAAAATAATGATTTTTTAATACTCATAAATATTCATTTTTCTGAACTTTATAAATGATCAAGTCAAATGAAAATGGAACTTTCTTATAATGTGAAAGAAATACGGACATAATAGAGTGAACTCTCTGTGATTTACTGTTCAACTTGCACGATAAAGTGCAGATGAGTATCACTCTTGAAATTTAAGACATAATTCTGTTTTCATTTGACTCTAGAAACACAAAATATCTACACTTACAGCATATAATAATTTTTTTGCCTTAAATCACACACAAGATTTAATAAACTAAAACATACTATCAGTCAGTCATAAATGCTGTATGAATATAAATTATCATAATGATAACAAGGAAATATATGTTTAACAATTATGTTTAATTTAGCACAATTATGGTATCTTCTGACAATGAAATTAACTTATGGCACAGAGACCAGTTCTTATGTCTTCAATTTTTTGTGTACTTTCAATACTCAGCAGCAAGATTTTTTAACTTAATCAAATTTGCTTTTTTCAAATGCAGTTACAACAAAGACCTTCCTGGTGCATTTCAAATACTTTGGAATTAACAGAAAAGTGTTTCCCAGAAAAATGTGACCAACCTGCTTTCATTAAATGTGCATACTGTGAGAAATGTGTATGCATGGATCATACTTTTATTCTTGACTTGCATATTTTTTGCCTCTGAAATTCTAGTTAAGTAAGCAAATTTGTACTATAGAGTATTTATAGAATATGGAGGGTTACCCCAGTTAAGGTCTGATAATTTTGAATCGCTCTCCCACTTCTTCCAGTGGGACATGCTTACATGTACTATTGCATCAATTTATTGTATGTGCCTGCAGTCTGCTGATACAGTCTGATGAAAATATTACTCCATAATGGCTTCAAAACTTGCCGATTTGTGGTATGGTATACTGATAAGCTTTCTGATGCCAGTTAGAGCCTTTCCATGGTAGTAGAAAGGTCTTACCACAAGTATGTCATGTGTGGGCTGTATAACACAGCTGCACAAAAATGGATTCCCATCTGAGGAGCAATCTGCGAAAAAATAACAAGAGAGGGGCATAACTAGCAAGACCTAAAGGGCTAGTAGTAAAGGTGGGAGCAGCAGTGACACAAGAAAACCCTCCAACACAAAGTAGCACTATCAACCACATTGGAATAATCCAGTGACATTTGGGCCTAGAACGGTGTCATAAAGCACGGGATCCTTGAAAGAACAGCACATCAGAGAACGCTTCACCAATGCAAGAAAACTGCATGAACACCACCTGGAGGTGAAAGGTGGCTGTTGGATGTTTTTTTTTTTTTTTTTTTTTTTTTTTGGATGAAGCATGGATAAGTTGTGCAGAATGTGAAGAAATCTACATTGGAAAAACAAAGAGAAACATAGGCACATGATTAAAAGAATATTTCAGAAACATAAAATACAAGCAGTTGGAGAAATCAGCAGTGGCATCTCATTTCCGGACAGAAAACCATGATATATTGAATAAAACAAAATTATTAAAATCAGTGCAAGGACCTACAGAATTAGCAACATAGGAGAAAATCTACATTTATAAGTACAAAGACAGTTTAACGAACTTCCGACACTTTGGGTGATGAAAACATAAACTTCCAGTTCACCAACCTCCACCATAGAAGATTACACATTCCCACAGCATAACAGTTTGTCCTCCAGTCAACAATGGACTGATAATGCAAACGAATGGTTCATTAAACAGGTCCTACATATTTAAACTAGTAAGTGAAGCTAAAGATTGTTAGTTAAACTCAATCACACAATATCTTAATAAACCCTATGCTATTTACTACCATCAAGTGGGCCAAAAAGGTGCTCCTACTTCATCCGAGAAAACTGGGAAAACTTTTCTAAGGGGCTCATGTGGTTGCAGGTCACTGCACTCAAGGGAAACTTAACATTCAAAGGTGCCAAAATATAAAAATTAAAGTAGTCTACTACCAAAGTAACGTCATAGATCCAATTTTTTGTGAAGATATTCCCTGATTATATGGTGAGGATGCCTCAAATGTTTGGATCTGCATGGATAAAGTATCCAGCCACACTCTCAAATCATCTCAGGACTATTACGACCAGAAAGCTGTGGAAAAGGGTGTCACATGATACTGTTTAAAAGGAACCTTGTGTCACCAGATGCATCACCAATGGATTTTTGCGGATTTGGTCTGCTGAATATAGTGCTTGCTTCTTGATGTCCCATCACAATTGAGGGTCTCTGGAAAGTCTGCCGGGAGGAGTGGGCTAATATTCCACTTGCTGTTCTATGACACAATCTTCCACAATGGAAATTGCATTGCAGAGCCTTAGTTCAAAATTGTGGACATCAAAATGAACACAACTGCTAATGGAGAAAGAGAATCTTGCCAAGACAAAATGTAAGTAAAAACGTTCGAGATTAACGGGGCAACCCTCTGTATTATTGACTATTTATTCAAGTAATCCAAATGTTTTATAATAATCCATGATTTCTCAATAGTCACAGTATTCCCATCATGACTTTGAGGATCAATTTCTGTTGTAATAGACTATAGCAACTAAATTTATATGATGGATATATATTGTGTTTCTATAAAATTTGCACAACATATTATGATCTTCCCTTGTTAGTCCAAAAGCAACACACATCAATAGGTGTGTTGCACCTTGAAATCACAGCAAGTAAAGGTCTTTGTATTTACAAGTACTAGAAATCTTTTTCCATGATGATCCTAGTGGTGGAACTTATTCCATAAGTGGAAAATACAAAGGATGTTGATGATGATGTAGCTACCACATGCTGATGTGCCCAGGATTGTAACATGACACATAATAAAGTGTTTTCTACATGACACATAAACTATGCATAAAAATGTAGAAAACAAAAAAAAAAAAAATCAAAGAAATAAAACACTTTTTCACATAATTCCATAATAATTACAGTATGTGGGTATCGCAGTTTGGGTTCTTGCACATTATATTCTAAGTTGTAATTCTAGCCTTCATATCCACACAGGAAAATACTTCTTTTTGATAAGGTATTTGATGGCTGTGGATGGGGGTTGTCAGGACTTAGAACCCAGCTATCAGTATCCCACAGTGTTGAAAGGAGGCAATAAGAACAATCAAAATTTGACATCCATAGCATCAGTACATCACATGGGAAGAAACTTAAAGCAGGTGCAGTTGGTGCAGATGTGCTTCAATCCTTTGTGAACATTTAGCGACAAAACAGTGATAGTAAATATGCATACTGCATATTATTGCATCAGTATCTGAGATGACAGAAAATCAAAATGCTTTTGTTCCACTTTTGTATGTCGGTTTTGTTTAATCTACAAAGGAACAATTTTTACTACAGAACAAACACGATGATGTAATATTCATATAAAGTAGAAAGTACACTCTAGAAATTTAAACTTTTACTAAAATTTTGAAATCAAATGCAAATAAACTGTTATTAATTAAAATGTAAATTGGAACTTGCACAGTGAAGTTAATCATATTGATATCATTGTATGATTCAGTTGAACTACACACTCTTAATGCTTCACTTTAGCATTGCATTAAGCATTAAGAGTGTGTAGTTCAACTGAATCATACAATGATGTCAGACTTATTATTTAAGTCTTCTGATACTATGAGACGTATTGCCATGTGGCCGAAGTTGTTAAGTCACAGACTTTTGAGAGAGATGTCTGGGATTTGATTCCCATTAGGAATCCCCAAAGTCATTAGAAAAAAATTGTTCAAATTTCTGTAACAAGAGAGAACTGCCATGGTAACCCATATGATAATCATATCAAAAAGTGTTTAATTAAGCATTTTATTTCTTTGTTATCATTCTGTATAAAGAAACTAATGTTGCACTCAATCACTTTTCCCTCAATATTATTAATAAAGCTTTATACTTTTTTTTATCACTTGAATGAATAAATACGAGGTCTATCATGTTTTTGTTGCCAATTTCATGACAGCTGGCAAATTGGCAATAAGGGTCTTGGCAAGGCAGAAGTAATATCTGCACAACTGATTCAAATTCTCTGAATTACAACTATAATTGCAATGAAAATAAGGAAGTACTCATACCTTATGACAGGAGATGTTAGAAATGTTATCCCAGCTACATCCACACATTTCTAGTACCTTTTTAGGAAATTGTATTCACACCCACATCAGCTTATTTTTTGAAACTGAATAGGTTTTTCACCTGATATTTTCTTTCAGCTCTTCTAATGCATGGGATTTTGAGAGAGGTTGTTCACGCAGTAATGCTTAGGACTCACATTTAGGAGGTTGTGGGTTCAGATCCATTGGGACTGGCCATCTTGATCTAGGACCTTTCATGGTTTTGCCTGGTTGCTTAAGCAAATTCTGGGCTGGATATACGAATTTTCCATTCCCCTATTTCATATCATTTTATTCTGTTGGTTCTGTTATAACTTTGAAAGTGCAACAGTTAAGGTAGGTTGGTGCAGTTTGACAATGGCTTGTGCTCTGGAAAGGTTTCTGTCCTATAGTCCAGTATGGAAACGACCCATTTGAGGGGCTTGAACTTCTTGGAGGGGGGGGGGGGCACCACTGCCCTTAGAGTGTTTTATCTGGGAACAATGTTACAGAACCCATCTTTGGCTGTGCTGCCTGTGCATTCTGGTCACCTGGTAGTCTAATGGTAACCATACCTGCCTCGTAGACCCAAGGTTGCAGGTTCAAACTCAGCCAAGGTTGATGGATCTTTTTTTGGGTAATGTTTGAATATACATACAACACTTTATTCCAGAGGTTAACCATGATGCACTGGGAGAATGAAGGATTTTGAAATTGAAACTAGTGGGAAATTCCCGGAAGGGAATATAGGCTAATCTGTGCTTGCATCATAGGAATATGTTCGTTATGTGTGCAACTGTGCATTATTCTGCCCAATAATGTCTGAATAAGTGGATGCGAAGCATCTCATGGTGTGTGTGAAAATATGTTACAGGCAAGGTACATACACACTTATATAGGTGCACACATTTATAGCACATTGTGTCCTTTATACTTTTAATGCACATAATTCTGTAATTTTGTCTATTATGGGAAATACTTGCTTTCAGCCATGGAAATTGCATGAGGTCGCCCAGCAGGGAGAGGGAGAATTGTTTTGCAAGTTATCGGAAGACTTGAAATTCAGGCATTTTGTAGAAGCTGACAGCAAGGACGTTAATTAATGATACTTGCTATGTTGCAATGTTAGTTATTCATCGCTCTGCATAGATTAAGAATACATGTGGCATTGCAAAATGTACAACCTATGAAGCAAAAAAGCATATTCCACAAGGTCACCTTTACCTTTTCACTGCAATCATGACATAAATGGCTCCTTTAGGAGCCACTAAATATATCACTAAGGAGCATTAGTCCATTGACCCTGACCCACAGTGTATGCACCTTCAATGCTTGTGTTTTATGATTTTGGTTACCACTCTGTGATAAAATGTAAGAAAACATATGCTTCCATTATGCCACTTCTGCTAAAAACGATAGAAATCACATCTTTTGACTCCAGCAGTTTCACTCCCACAATCCCTCATTTAATTTAACCTCTGGAATAAAGTGTCGTATATTCAAACATTATCTTTTTTTTAGAGTGTAAAAATCCTAAATATGGCTTCCTTTGGAAGGGAAATAAAGTCACTGGTGCTGAATCGTAGATTTACAAACATAAAAGAACTTCAAGTCTGAAAGATAGGAGTCTTTGAGCAAAATTTATCAGCCATTTCACACCGTGAATCCATGTTAAACAGCACTTTTAAATAAAATAAACCTAACCTTAGGTATCTTCCTTACTCATCCCTTCCTCCCAGAGGTGTAGCCACATGGGGTGTAGGCACAAATGGCCAATTACTGTGCAAACGTGAAGAGTGCAAGTCATCAAACATGAAAAAAAAAGGGGGGGGGCTCTAATATGCAGTATGCATACATTGATTTTTTTTTTTTTTGTCAGTCCTGGTGGTGCTGTGGTGACCATACTTGCCTCCTAAACCCAAGATCGTGGGTTTTATCCCGGCCAGGACCAATGGAAGGGAAGTAAAACCGTGGGTTCTATGTCGTACATTTATGGCAAGATAAAGAACCTCAAGCCTAAAAAAAGAGGTGCCTGAACAAAATTTGTCGGCTGTTTCATGCCCTGATTTGAATGGGACGTTGAAGACCTGAGATGTTAAAGAGTGTCTGCAAATAAATCAAATTGAATAATTAAAAATACATTGAATTTATCATGCAAGGGGGTTTTGAGTATAAAATAGGATGTTTCTGTACCCCAATATCCATTATTTTGCATGAAAACATGGCCACATAAATTATACTATGCTTCATCAGTAAAGAATATTAAGCATCCATTCCATAACATCAAATTACAGAAATTTCCCCAAATATCAGGATCTCTGGCCTGCAATTCATGGACAACAGTAATTTTATATACTTTAAAGTTTAGATTGACTTAATTCTGGAAGATGAACTGATGTATGTGAATGACAGTTTTTTAAAAACATGCCAAAATTGTGAGGATGTAGGAAGACATTTCTAACTTCTCCTATCGTGAGGTACATGGATTGTTTGCTTTGTAATTGTAGTTGTAATTGCAAGAACTTGAATCACTTTGCAAGGTGATTACATCTACTTTGCCAAGGGTTACAGCTTTGACTGCCAATTTGCCAGCTGCTATGAAATGGGCAACAAAACCATGAAATACCTGATATATTATATATAGCACAATAATATGGAAACATGGGTATTAATTCTTTTTCCAATTTTGTAACACCTAACTATAATTATGTAACAAACTAGAACAAATTCTTGAATATATACACAGAAACACCAATGAAAAGTTTCCTGCACTTCATTACCACTAGTAACAGAAACTTTCAACATTGGACCCAAAATATATATAAGTTATTATAAAAGTTATCATCATAATAATCATCACCATTTTAAAGGAAGCTATTTAATGTTGATCCAAAATTATAATTATGAAATACGTCATAAAATGCTACTTCAAGAAGAGTTCTTACATTTTCTCTCTGTCACGTATATCTTAGTTTAAGTTCATTTACCAGATCTATCACAGATTTTTCTTAAAAAATAAACAGCAAAACAAATGTATGCACCATGTATATGATCTTGCAAACATCTGTTTGTTGATGTGTGTATATGTTAATAGTATGCTCCTGTATATTTGCAAAATAAAACTGCAAGTACCTTTTTTATTATCTACTTGGTAACTTTTCAAGGAAGTCATGTTCTATAACAGTTTCTATTTCACTCAGGCATCGAGATTTGCATAGTGCTGCTGAAGGAGAAAATGTGCTGAGTGCTGTGAAGAAACTATGCAATTCTTGAAGTGATCTGATACTTGGCATTGTTAAGAGTAGCTGCCCTGATGTAGATGGCACTGAAGGCAAGTCATCAAACTGTAACAAAAAAATAAATAAAAATAATTATAAAAAAATTGCAAATGTAGTAAATTTCTCAACAGTGTTGAATAAACAGAATTAGTATGAGAGTTGCTATTTAATTTTTGAAGAAACTATTTTCTGTTGGAAGCACTGGAAAGAATGTGTCTTTGGTATTTTTTATCAGTTTATCTATTAGCACTTTTTTGAAACCATTATTTACAGCAATGTCTGATATTCTAAGGTGGAGGTTACTTATGAGAAGAAATGAGAAATTTCACCTTCTGCAAAAAGGAAAGCACATTTTTAGTAGTAGTAATTATTTCTCATGCATCAACATACAAAAAGTTTTTACAAAATAAACACAAATAAAAAAACACATTAATTTTATACATAATTAGGAACAGTGCCTTCGGCAATTCCATTGAGCACTAACTCAAATCAAAATTTATTTCAATTTGATTGGCTCAGTCCTCCAGTTCCTGATTCATCAACAGCTACCTACTGGAATATCCAGGGGACCGGGCTGCGATCCAACCAAAAACAAAACACTACATTAAATAGTTTATACACCCAATACAATATTAAGTTATGTTTCCTACAATACTAAACCTTCCTTCTTTTAACTAATTCAGCCAAATTTCTATCCTTGAGAGTTGCTCATTCCTTAGGACCTTACGCACACTAACACCCTGGTTATTGGTGTATAAGGATCCTGTTTAACTAATGCTAGATAACTAGTCTCATTCCTTCCCTACTCATTTCATCCTCCTTTCACTATCTGACAATGATATCAATTAATATGATTTGCTTCACTGTGCAAGTTCCAATTTACATTTAAATACTATACCATTTCTCAAGCACCTTTCCTAAGTATTTAACACCCATAACCATTTTTCCTATGTATTTTCCCAGTTCCTTAATGTTTACATCTGACTTTAAATTTAAAATTCTTCTACCTCTTATTTCATCTGGTAAGTTTTCCCACTTTTGTGATGGAAACTGTTTCCTCCAAAGTTTGGTTGGCTTACATTCTAATTAATATACAATACCAAGTACTATCTGGTTCTTCATACATAGGGCATATCCACTTTTTAATTCACTTAAATATTTTACTCCTGTTCTACATCATGCCAATCCTTCCCTTCATACCTTATAACAAATATGAATATGTCTTGCTCTTCCCTACACATTTTTTGTGTACTATATAATTTCATGGATTTTTTGATGTTAAGATTTGTCCATATTTTCTGTTTTTCAATATCCTCAATTCTTATTGTTTCTATTTTCAAAAACCTTTATCCAGTCTTTCTCCCTGGTACCATTCTAATCCCATGATTTTAAATAACCAAGTTTCTCTCCCCTTAATTTTTCCTTGTGCTACCAAACACTGATTAATGATATTCTCCTCTTCTAGTCTTCCTATTCTATACCAATATTTCAATACTCTTTCTATGACCTTGCTTTCATAGCCCAATCTTCTTAGTTCCATTAGGACAACCTCATTAGCACATTTTTAGTATATTCTAATTAGCTGGTGATCCATTTAATACTCTTATGCTCCACTTACCATTGAGTCATACAGAACATGTTTCACAGTCATTACCCACATCATCAGCTGTGAGTAGACTGCCGGATTCATTGATTGTTGGATGGATTTGGTGTAGCTCTCTTAGATATTTTATGAACTTTTGGATTAATTTGTCCACTGTTGGGATATCAAAGTTAATAACCTTATCTTCATATTTTTTTATAATTTTTTTATGATATGGACAGTGGTCTGTGAAACATGTTCTATATAATGCAACGATAAGTGAAGTGTAAGAGTATTAAATCAACTCACCAGCTAATTAGAATATATTAGTTGCTTCAGTGCATTAGTTCCAATGCAAAATTAGTTTTATATTTAACATTTTCAGAATGTTGGCAAATTATGCAGTTGGCTGGGTATGTGCAGCTATGAGGCCCAATCCATGTGCAGAGAAAAACAAAACAAGCACATGATCATCCAGCAACAGTAGTCACAATGTAATCACAACGATCCACAAGAGATTAAAGATCTACTTCTAATATGTGGAAATGTGTCAAGGAAACATTTTCTTTGACATGTGTTAAAATGTAAAATATAGAAAACAATCACCAAGAGTGTTGTGATGAAACAAAACAAAAAGAATCTTCCACCAAGAATACTTTTTCCACTTCCACAGTGGAACTGAAGTGAAAAATGTTCCTGTGAATCTTTGCTAAAAATCAGACACCTTGAAGTATATGTTTTGATTTGGATATTATCTGGTAGAAATTTCATTTCTTTGTAAATTCATATTGTGAGTTTTCCAGGAAAACAAAACATTTGATATAACAATGAAAAGATTTGCCTTTTGGAGATTAGATTGCAATACTACACACTAAAATATAAAGATTAAAGAATGAGCAAAGGTAAATTAATAGATCAATTTGCTTTAGAACTACATATAGCTATGTATTAATATTTGGGGCAAATTAAAAAAAAATTAAAAAGCATACAAAGCTCCCCATGCAAGTACCTTATTAAATAAAATAATGTAATGAATTCAGTATTTTGTTTTCAACTTTAGGATGCTCATTTGAAAATACTGCATAAATTCTACTTCATCCTGCAGCGAGAAGTTAAAAAGCTTGTGAAATTCACCATGTAAATCTCTTGTTAAAAATATCATGAACCAGATGTTGTTTGTTTCTTCTTTCTAAGCCCGTTCACATAAATGAGCTCTACAGTTATTATACAATCCATTTTCTGATGTAACAAGTTTGCTCAGTTCCATCATTCCATTCATTCTATTAGATATGAATGGCGGAAGGTGCTTTGCTTTGATCTGTTTCTGCAAAGTGGGGACAGGCCCTTATATGAAGATACAGGAACCTCTAAACCTTCATTTGCCGCAGACAAAATCCTGCATAAAGAAAATTGAAATCTGCAGTGAAATTTAGTGATTTTTCTGTATATTCAATAAGCCGGCTGCATTTTCTATATTATCTTTATTTATTATGCAAAAAGTGTAATCCAAGTATTAACAGCATAATATGAGCATCCAAGGGAAAGATGTTACCATGTGCACATCAATACAACTCAGGAGCAAATTTGCCAGTAAAGGAGAAAGTGGATTATTATCAATAGCTAGGCTTGCATTTTATTGGAAATATTTTCCATTCAAACTAAAGGAAGTTTGTTCAATACACAATTTTGTTAATTTTTTGTAAGCTTCTATTTCTTCAACTTTTAATCCTATTGTTTGTATCCACTCCTATAAAAACTGTTTTTCATTGGAGATACTAGAAAATAAGGCTATTATGTTATGTCGTCTGTGAATAATTTGCAGTTGTTCATTTTGCTGTTTAAATCCATTAAGTTTTTTGAGTGCCAAATTTCCAAATTTTTGGAAATTTTCTGTTTTTCTAATAACCATTGGGCTAATTTGTATGTTGAGGAGTTAGTATTATCAATAATTGGTTCCATTTTCTTGCAGTGTCTGCTGTATTTTTATGATACCCTATATTCTTAATCTAAAAGTACTATCTTGCTTCCTTTGTCTGATTTGTATAAATAACTGGTTTTTTATTTGATAAGTTACTATCTACTTAAATGTAAATTGGAACTTGCACAGTGAAGCCAATCATATTAATTGATATTATTGTATGATTTAGTTGAACTACATACTCTTAAAGCTTCACTTATTTTTCATAAATGTATTCAGCCAGCCTAAAGTTCAACTTACATTTATGAAAAGTAAGTGAAGCTTTAAGAGTGTGTAGTTCAACTGAATCATACAATGATATCAAGTTACTATCTGTTTGTATGGGTTATTTCTTTTCTGATGCTTGACTTTTATATTACCTAAAATCTTCTCAAAATTTTTCTTGACTTTTTTTTTGAAAAATTTATACAAATGTTTAGTTGTTTAATAGACTAATTTATTTGTCTGTCAATTAGGAGAAGGAGTGCTGATTTCCAAGTTTGGGGAATTTTGGTATAATTTTTTTGCTTTTGAGTAAAATTTCTTTTTTATTTTGAAATTAAGGTGATTGAACAAATTATTTTTCAGGTTTGCCCAATTGACATTGCAAAGTTGTGATGCAATCCATATACAGGAGTTACAAAAATATTGGGACAAACTTTGGGGACAAGTTCCTCACACCAAATCAAGAAAAAAATCATGTTAACATATTTCTGGAAAAACTGGTTTATCAGTTTAAAGATAAATTTAATGCATTATGAGTAACTTAACTTAAGTTTGTTAAAAAAAAACTACTTTTTCAGACAATCCAGTGATTCTATTCATGCTGATTTACTTTGTAATGTGTTTGACATGGAAACCTGGCAGAATATTCATATTGTGAGCAGACAGATATGATTTTTATGTACAGTAGTTTGATGGTAATGCACATAAGACTGCATGGCCATATGAGATGGCATTCCCAGCTTGAAGACAGCCAAACCATAAAACTTATCCTGCCATATAATATTGAATTACTGCTGGTGTCTAACTGAAATGTACTGCAAGGATTTATGTCAGTCTGCATATGTTGGTTGCAAAAATTTGTGATACAACTTCTTCCAAAAGACAGCCTTATCTGCAAACAAGAATGAAGAGATAATCAATGGATTGACAGTTTACACAAAAAAGCTGTTTAAGTAGTACTCTCCATGTAGCATAAGGGATGAAAATGCTACAGCAAATGGACCTTCTTCAAGAATGAAGAATGAGCTCTTTCTGGTTGGTCATATTAGCAGCTCTTGGTCTTCCTCAATCCGCAGTTTGTGGTTTTGTGGTTTCCTACCCCAGCAACTCAAAATAAACTGCAAGAAAAGTTTTGACTCAGCTCCTTTGTCTACAAATGCCTTTCACGCCACACCAAGTTGTATCATGTTACGACAATCATTCTTCCCCCCAAATAAATAAAACAAATGTTTTGCTCTGTGAGAGACGATCTTCAGAGCTCCGTATACTGGCTGCATACCAGATACTGTGTCAATGCCAAATGGTATACATAGACCGGACGTATCATTGAAGAAAGATGCAAGGACACAAACAACACCTGAGGCTATTCTATCCTAACAAACCTGCAATTTCCCATTGTATCGATTCTGGCTGCAAGAGTTTATTTGGACAGACCAAATTCTTAAACAAGACCACAAGTACTGGGATCATTTGATCCAGGAAGCTTTAGAAATACAACTGTAGGGAAATGCATACAACAAAAACCAGGCCTCCATCTAAGCAAAGCTCAGAAACTGGGCTATCTGCTTACTGAAGCAGAGAGGAGAGGGACTGGCGAACATCACAGGTTCAACAATTGAAGATGCAGCAACCACAAAATCCCAGTTCAATGACATGGCTGTACAAGCAGCACTGAGCAGCTACAGACTGCACAAGAAACAGTTACAGACTCTATACCAGCTTGGCCCAATCATGGACCAATGACAACAGGAATTTATGTTTAAATAAAGTTTCACTTAGCAAGTTAAGTTCAATACCTTGAGGGAGGCCATAGAGTTGAAATGGCCAAAAGTTTGATGTACAATTCCGAAAATGCTCAGTTGAAGCCATGACGCCCTTATCCCCATCTCAATAGCTGTGCAGCCTAGCAACAGTACATTAGCCTGATACATAAAAGTCATATCTGCTTGCTCACGATATAAATATCTTGCTATTGTTAGCAGCTCAAATGTCTCTGAACTGCAGCACAAGTCAAACCTAAGAAACTGACTAACCTTATATAGATATAAAGTCTCCATTGCAACACACCATATGATTGTATGAAAAAGTTAATTTTGATGTGAGGAACTTGCCCCCAAAGTTTGTCCCCGTATTTCCGTTACATCCTGTATATTAGGGTCCAACTGACTCTACTTTATGTTTTTTACTACTTTCCATTTTTATGAATACCTTTTCTGCTGCTTTTTATTGTAGTTTGTTATTCATGTATTTTATTGTTTTACCGGACATAAATTTAGAAGTTTGATGTCTGCCAAAATTCATCTCTATTTTCACATCGTTTAAAGAATGTTTTAATTTCTTTTTTTGGTTTCACTGAAGCTAATGCTGAACATGTTTTGGTTAGATTCAACAAATGTCAGGTCTTAAAATAACTTCACTGTTAAAAGTCTTTCTAAATGAACTGATTCTAATTATGTTTGGTAAACATACTACATGCTACTCTCCTTTTTCCACTACCTCTTAACCCTACATTCTTCCTCTTATTTATAACTCTCATGATCAAAATTTTTTTAAACATAACTACTTTTCTAATCTTTTGCCACTTCTCTCTTGTCAATTTTTACCTTCACTTCTTAGTTTCTCGACAATCAAGAATGTAAGTACATTTTCCTCATCAATGGAGCTCATGCCTTGCTCAATATTCCCCATCAACATTTTGTTTTTCACCTCCCGTAACCATTGCTTCTGATAGTTTTGGATGTTTTCCTTTGTGGACATCCAACTCTTGTTTCCAGTTTGTTTACCAGATTCTACTAGTTGCTTTCAAACCCGAACTGTACAATAAGCATGTGCTGTTCTACTGTATATGATTCATACTGCTCGTACAATGACTGTTGAGGATTCCATTAAACAGCAGTCAGATGTGTTGTATTACTAATGAAGAAAGGGAAAATGCAATCTACCTTCAACTTCAAAGGCATGAGCTTAATAGATGGACTAGGTTATAGCACCACACCTTGTGTACTCCAGAGCCATAATTCTCATGCTCCAAGGTATGTTCATGTAATTTCATTGAACTGTGTCATTAGTTTGAAAATTATAACGAACAACCTGGAGCAAAACACCTCAATTTGGATTAATTTATAGTCTACATCTTACTTTTACCCTTACTCTTCAGCTAATCCCTTGAATGCTCAGGCTAAAGGATAACTTTTTTAGTAAAATGTGAGTTAGGTTTCATTCTGCTGCAACAATATACCCTAGAATTAACCAACAAAGTGAAAACATTACCTTGCGATCCATTAGGCGAGCTATCCTCATGACATGTGGCACAAAGTCAGGTGATCTAGGTGTCTCATCCTCTGGAGGATTCTTTAACCCACAGCCTTCTGCCTGCCCTACAAATGCCCAGCGATACCTGAAAAAAATGGAAGCACATAATATATTTTAAAACTGATTCTATAATGCAAAGTTACAGACAGTTTATTTAAATACTGTTTAATGCCTGCTTTCACTTATGACACCAAAAGCTGTGGATACATAATACACAAGATGAAATGACAAGATGGAAAAGAAAACAATATGATGGGAGAGGTATTGTTCCAAGCCTAAGTTCAGGGTACTTTTCTAGGCCCTATTCCACAAAAGTATTAGTGTGCAGTGCAAGTCCTTGTAAAGTATGGTCTTGTAATTTTCTGTTCCATGAAAGAAATGCTACACTGGTAAAATATTAGTAAAAAGTTACAAGTGCCGTCATATAAGAGCAAGATGGAGGAACAGTAGTTTGCCAAATGTTGCCATACCATGAATAAGGTTACGTCCACTTTTTAGGGATATTTAATGCACAGAGGGGATCATTGTCACTCCTGCAAAATGGGTCTTGATTTTTTTCTCAGATATAGTGATAATTTAAAATACTTTATAAATATTGATAAATGCTTTATTTATTGATATTCAAGCATAACAATCCAGCTTGAGATGACAGTCCCATAAGGCCACATTTAGGAGCATCAATTTCAGCTTTCAAGAGATGGCAGATGAATCAGACTTCCTGATTGCTCTTGATTATTTATTTGTTTATATTGTTTGAGAATCACATTCTCATTATAAGCAAAAGAAACTGGGAAAATTGTGTCAATATGGATTATTTTAAAAGAGAATGCAGAATGAAAATAAATTATTTTCGTGGCATGTAGCAAAAATCTTAAAAATACATTAACTACAATGCTGGTATGAAATATGCATTTGAACAGGAAATGCCAATATCAATCATACTTTAATTGCACTTAACCTAACTTTATCATTGTACACAAATATTTATTCTTTCTTTATACATATCATTATCATCACTTTCACTAATACTTGGCACGTTCTGGTCAACTGACTTCCAAAATCATTAAAAAGATAACACATTTTGTTCCTATGATGTTAGGTCTTGTTGCCTTGTTTCTTGCCCAACAAAATATGCTTATTAAATATTTATTGCACTAAAAGTTCATTTCTTCTCATTGCTATTAGTTTATTACATCTACATTCATAGGTTCGAAATGTTTTTGTGAATATTCACCCTGTATATTGCACCCAGATGTTATTTATAAATTATGCAAGACAGTATTCTAGTTTCTAGCTTTGTAACAATGATCACTTATGTTGCGCTAACTAGAAGTTTTCCAGCATGTTTCAAAAACAAATTGGCATGTACTTACATATTAGAGATAGTCTTATTTGCAAAAACGAATAGATTTACTTTCCAAGAAAACAGAAATATTTGTACACATTATACTAGAAATAATGACATTCACATAACCTCTACCAAAACTACAATGTGTAAAAATAGAGTACTTCAAGCTAATATAATGATATATAATTCCCTTCCCAAAGTCATTAAAAATAAAGAAAACTATAAGGTATTTAAGTCTAGAACAAAGGCTTTCTTGCAGGAGCACTGCTTTTATACAGTAAAGGAATATCTGCAATTTAATAAATATACATAAGTCATTGTGCTAACTAGCTTATATCAAATTATCCTTCTTTCTTGTAGTCATATTCAATCTATTATGCATTGTAAATAAACTTAGGTTAATATATCTAAATTGTATAAATTGAACTATTGATGTATCCTGTATCAAAGTACTATGTACAGTATTAATTTTAGAGGATTAATAGATTGAACTGAATTGAAATGAACAGAAAGTGTTCCATGAAACAAATATCTCAGACATTTCAAAATCCTACATAGGGAAGATACATTATTAGATATTAATGCTGCCAAATACATGACATGGCATGCTTAATCAAAAAAAGGTGACTATTATTGCACAGAGTGTTTGAATAGTAGGTAGCCATAAAATGGAGGGCAGAGAAGAACATAATCTGTTCTGAGTCGAAATATTTAGAACATGCTTTATGAGATTTACTCAGGACATGTTTCATGAAACACTTGTCCACATCCTCAGCTGTTAAATGACCTCAGTAAATCTCATATAAGTGAAACCATAAAGAGTGTTAATATTTCAACTCAGAAGAGATTATTAATGCGTGTTTCACTGTGTTAGATTCCAAATTGAATTAATATTGACAGAAGAACATCTTATGATGCAAGTAATTCTTATGCTGAAAAAAATGGTAACAGACAGGAAGGAAGAGAGTTTAATGAAGTGAGAGCAATGTTTGCTTGTGACAGAAACAGAAATTGGCATTATTTACAACTAAAGCTAGTAGAATGAAATCCACTGTCCTTGCAAAGGAAAACATCCTGACATTAAAGAAACAGTTTTAGAATTTGTACAAGAAAGAAGGAAGAAAGGTAATCTGTGACTAGTGACACCAAAGAAATAAACTAAAAGAGGAAGCTGAAACTCTTGGTATACCAAAACAAGAGTTTAAGACTATCCGTGGGTGGGTGGATTGTTTTATGAAGTGAACCTGCTTATCTCTAAGATGCTATACACAATATGCCAAAGTCTTCCTGCAGATTTTTATGATTTTCAGTTTCAAATATGGGGTGCACATTACATTCAATGATGCATTAGATTCACATAAATACAGTATTATATTTTATTTTGTATTTATTATATTAAGTATTGAATAAATATTGAAATATTCAAACATACTAACATCTGAAATTGTGGTAATTTATAAGCTGGAAGAACTACTGCCATGTCCAAAAGTTTTGCTGCTGCTAACTGAAGTTGTAGCCAGTGTGGGTGACCATGAGCATGAAGTCCATTGTTGCTATTTACAACCCATGAGGAGTCTAGTGCTGACAACAGACGTATGTGGGAACTGTAAAATGACAATACAAAACTTCAGAAATTCTATATTCACTGTATAATACATACGTGTAACAGTTTTTAATACATATTTTGCAAAAATTATCAAACATTCTAACTAATTCTAAAAATAATGCTGTGCAATTTTGCTAGTCTTTTTATTCAATTTGCTTAGCACACCAACTACATGCAACATGCATAAAATGTGCAAAATAAACAAATTTACATTACAGTCACATGCAAAACATGCCACACAAATTCTTATCATTCTATGCACCTAGATAATACAAGCTCGGTTGAATTTTTTTTTTTAAAAAAAATTGATCAAATAGCAAACATTTAAAGGCTTTGGAAAGAAAAAAAAATTAGACTTGAAAAATGTGCATCACAGTTGGGATTTGAACCACAGATCTTCAGCCTTTCATGTTGAAGGCTCAGGGAGGTTCATGATTCCCTGCTTGGAGGAGAGCATGGAGCTAGTTGGTTAGAGCTTCAGCATAGAAGGACAGAAGCAGTTTGAAATATAGTATGTTTGTGCTACTATTTCTGCTTCTCTAGATCTTGTTATTTTAGCTATATTATTGCAAGAGTTATTTTTTTTTCATTAGTGGCTTTATTTTTTTTATTTATTAATAATCAACCAATACATACAATAAAAACTACACTTTTTCACCATTTGGAAAAGGTTTAATTTGCAGAAAGTAAAGACTGTGATAGCTGCTCTACAGTAATCATGATTGATTTTTTTTGATTAGTTTTATTTACGGACGCTCTTTAACATCTCAGGTCATCAGCGCCCCATTCAATTTCGGGCGTGAAACGACTGACAAATTTTGCTCAGAAGCCTCTTCTTTCAGGCTTGAGGTTCTTTTTTGTGCTGTAAATGTACGACACAGGATCCACTACTTTACTTCCCTTCGGAAGGAAGCCATACTTAGGATTTTTACACCCGAAAAAAATCCATCGATCCTAGCCGGGTTCGAACCCTGACCTTGCATTTAGACGATAAGTATGGTTACCACTACACCACCAGGACCGACAGTAATCATGATGGGATTACAATAAGCTACTGATGACATTATTACATTTTGTGCAGAGTGGGTATAAGGATAAATAGTAAAAAATCAAAGATAAGAGCATTTAAGAAGAATCAAAGTTAAGGAAGATGAGAGATGGTTTATAAATAGAGAACTTAATAGAGGCAGTGAAAAATTTTGATTATTTGGGGGTAAGTACAAGTAGTAGTAGCAATATAAGTTATGGAAGATGGGAGGTACAATCTAAATGTACATAAGCAAAAGGTAAATTAGCTATGAAAGCTGTCAGAATAAGTTTGTAAAAAGTCCCCACAATGCCAATAAAATGAATAGAAAGATTTTATGAAGCTGTTGTTAAGTCAAAGATGATGTATGCAGTAGAAATTTGGGGTGGACAAAGGTTGATGTGGTACATAGAATGTTTTGTAGAGAAGTTCTGGATTTACCCAAATGTTTGCCAAGGGTGGTAAATTTGGCAGAACTAGGAAGTGCGAAGGAAAGGTATAACAGAGGAAAGAATCTTGAAATATTGGAACAGATGTTTAAAATTAGATAATAACAATGTACTTAAAGAATGCCTTATGTACCAAAGAGATGTACTGGGAAGTGAGAGTTGGTTTGGGGAGGTGGGAAAACTTTTAGAAGAAATTGGAATTGGAGATGTATGGTGATTGGTTGAAAGTAATATCAGTGGATTTTGGAAAGAAGTGAGACAGAGAGTAGAAGACACAGAGAAGCAAAAGATTTGGGTTAGCTTGCAGGGAAAAGTTCTTTAGGCTTATATAGAATAGTTAAAACAAATTGGGGACAGGAGAAACATATAGATAATTTTGATCAATTTGGAAGACTAGGTCTTGCATGGATGTGTACATTTATTTTTTTGAATAGTTTTAACACCTGTTTTTACTATTAAGGCACCACAGGCGGTGGACACTGATGATACATGAGGAGAAATGATATATTGGGAAAGGATATTTTTTTTTTTAAGGAAGGAAGCGTTCCAGGCCTAAGCTTAGGGTATCTCCCTGGCATTTGCCAGTTATGAGGACTGAGGAAAACCTGGAAAAAATCTCAATCAGGAAGGATGGTCCTGGAGGGATTCGAACCCCAGACCTCCTGCTCACGAGTCCATACCTTAACAGCCTCGGCCACCTGTGGCGGTCACAGGCAATCATGCCCAACAATTACGCAGAATTGGGAAACTCCAATTTTTCTTGGTTTCAATAAAAGATGTTTGAAAGTATTTACCTCTTCACATGGTTTTCCTTTAAGTTTTTGTTTGGTATGTTGTTCTTGTTGAAATATTAATCTTTTTATGAGTTTCAATTTAGAGGGAAGTTCTAGTTCAAAGTTGGTTTTAATTTTATGGTGGCTCCATTTTTTGCTAAATTATCAGCAATCTCATTTCCCTTCAATCCCGCATGGCCCGGAACCCATTGTAAACTGTATTTCTGATCTGGATTGTGTAATACAGTTTTCTTATTTCACTTATAGTGTATGTTGGTGGCTAACTGTAATTCATTATACTTTGTAGTGTTGCTTTAGAGTCACTTAAAATAACAATACTTTTATTTATGTTAGGTCTATACAGTAGAGTTACTAAAGCTTCTCTAACGGCATATATTGAGAGAACTCTTTACAGTATATTTCAAAGCCTGCTTCTCCATTTTTAAGAGATCCATTTGTATACACTCTACACCATGTGTCTGTCAGATAATAGTTGTTTAGTGTACTAAGTGCTATCAATCTTAATACCTCAAGTGGGTCATCTTCTTGGAGATCACTGTATTCAGATTTAGTTTCACGTCAATATTTATATATTGTAAAGGATCAGTTGGTGTAATGACAAGGTTTAGAGCTTATTTTAAAAATTTTCCCTAAATCTTCTTTCTGTATGCAATGTTTGAAAGTCTGTTGTGTTTTTAATTGTTGTGTGCTGTATGAATATCAAACCATTTATTCCTGTGTTGATTATGTTTTAATTTCTGTACCATTATAGCCATTTTAATATTTAACTCCATTTTAATTGGCAAGTTATTAGTTATGCTCTGCATTGTAACAATTGGTGTTGTTATAACAACTCTTGTTATTATTCATAAGTACCTTGATTGTATTGTATCGTATCCAATTCATTTTTAAGTTGGTTATTTATTGTGAACATTATCTCACTTCCATAGAGCAGATTGGGCTTTATATATCTTTTGTATGTGTCATTTAGGAGACCTATGGATCCTCCCCATTTGACTCCTGCTAGTCTTCTTAATGTGTTCTTTTTATTTATTTTCTTAGTTATGTTGTCCATCTGTTCAGAGAATGAAAGTTTTTTGTCAAGTGTTATACCTAGATATTTATTATGTTCTTTCTCTTGTAGTAGTTTATCCTTGATTTTACGCTCTAAATCATCTGTGGTGTGTTGAAGACTGAAAAGGTGGAAAACCGTCTTTTTAGTATTTATTTCCATATCTGTGATGAATGTCCATGTTTCCATACTATTCATAATTTTCTGCATTTCATTTCCAGTTTTTTGCAGTGTTGTCAGTAAATATATGTATATATAAAACTGAGTATAGATTTGCTTCTTTCATTCCTCTTTACATTCAACATGGAGACTGTATTTTTAATGCAAATACATTTAAATAACCAATTACACATTTTCAAGTATTCATTACTACATACAAGTCTTATTTTGCATAATTCTAAGTTTCATTAGCACTATCATGAAGTCTGTCTATATTTCTTAAACTAAATAGCTCCCTAGCTTTTTTATAATTATATCTGATCTTAAATTTGCAATTCCACAATAATTATTTTTATGAGGAAATCAATCAAATTTCACTAATTTTGTTCCACTTACTTGTCATGGTTTTCTGTCCAGAAATGAGATGCTACTGCTGATTTCTCCATTTGTTTGTATTTTATGTTCCTGAAATGTTCTTTTAACTATGTGCCAATGTTCCTCTTTGTTTTTTCAATACAGACTTTTTCTCATTCAGCACAACTTATTTGGTAAATATCTACTTTTTTATGCGGAGGAATACTGTCATTAATATTGTCATTTAAGAGATTTTTAATATCAAATCTGTTTATAGGTGCCTAAAAACTTTTAGAACATTTTGAAATTTTTATGTAGCCCATGGATGATATGTGAATTTTTTAAAAATTATCTTATCTTTTTCTGCTGAAACTGTTGTGGTTTCTTTAATAAGTTTCTGCCTCTTGAATTTCTGTACTTTTTTGTGAACTAGTTCTTTGCTAAATCCATTTTTAATCACTGTCCTTTCTATTTGCCTGTATTCTTTAGAGTATTTTTCTTTGTTAATGGGTACATTAACTAGCCATTGATCTATGAATGTTTACGTGTTTTGGGGTTAAATCCATCAGCTTTGATGTGATGCAGTATCATCTCATTTCTGAACAGAAAACCATGACATAGTGAAATAAGCAAAATTATTAACATCAGACAAAGACCTATCGAGTTTGCAACATGGGAGAAAATCTACATTTATAAACAAAGAGAGAGATTAATGAACTTTGACATTTCTGGGGATGAAAACATAAACTTTAAATTCATCACACTTCCACCAGAGCACAATATATATCCCCAAAGCAAAACAAATTATTCATTAGTCGACAGTTAGATGGTGATGTGAATGACTGTCTGCAAAACTTGTACTAAATTTAAACAAGTAAGTGAAGCCAATAAGAATGTGTAATCATATGATGATATTAATTATATGAATAGTCTTACTGTGCAAGTTCTAATTAGCATTTCAAGTTTTGAATAATTATTTAACAGATAAAGCTTACTATAGCATTGACAAATATTTATTTAATTTAGATCTTAATTTTATTCCACATTTCCTATAAACGAATACTCATTCCCAGAGGTTATCCTACTATATATATTGTACTGTTTTTATCCCTTTTTTATACATCTACTGCCATGGGTGGCTAAGGTCGTTAAGGCGCGGACTTGTGAACAGGAGGTCTGGGTTTCGAATCCTGCCAGGACTGCTCTCCTTGATTAAGGTTTTTTCCAGATTTTCCTCAGTCCTCATAAATGGCAAATGCCTGGAAGGTACTCCATTTGGGCGTTAAACACTACTCAATCAATCAATTTTATGCATCTGATTTACTGCAATCTGTATTTGTATTTTTTATCCTGCATCCCTAATGTAATGCATATTTATTAATTATTATTACATATTTACTGGTGAACATCTATTAGGATCATTTTATTGTATGTAATTATCTTTAGCTGTAGCTTCATACTGAACTGCAATAAAAAAATTTAAAAAAAATAAGAATATGATTCCAGTTCAAATATTCCATATTTAGGACTCCAGGGTTTTAGGGCACTTGCAGCCATTACCAACCGGTTGACTTTTGCTATTCTTGGTAGTTAAACCTATATGATGAGGCAATAATGTCAAGGGAGAACTGAGCAATTGTAGAGGGGCACATAACAGCTCTAAGAAACATGTATTACTGCCACTTGATTTGATATAGATGGAATTCTGGGATCAGAATTTTGCTGTTTAACCACATCTAAAGAAAACCAGTTCTAATTCATAATAATTAGAAATGAACTTCATTTAATTTTTTTACAACTGCCATGTGCTGCTACAACCAAATATAGTGTGTATATTAGAAACTGTTTACAGCAACATAGACCTATAAACCTGAATTAATTGTATAATGAAACAATAACTTAATACACAGTTTAATAAAATCATTCAAGGCAAAAAAAGAACTTTATATCTATTGTACTAGAATCTATTGTGCTATGTATTTACCTGTTATTTCTTCTGTACTTCCCAACACCAAGGAATAATTTCACCCACAGCAAAAGTGAAAAAACAAACAAACAAACAAACTCCATTAATATCACAATCCCACAGGACAAAAGAGCAATGCAATACACAGAAACACAAATGCAAATCTCCCATATTAGTGTGTTAGTAACAGTGCAAAATATTCAAGCACAGAAATGCAAACAAATTATAACATATCATTTACATTATCATTAAAATATACAGAATATAGGGAGATCCAAAGCTTGTTCAATATAATATGGTGAAACCTCCATCTACCATTTCCAGAAGCATCATTTGATTTATGTAATCACAGACATAATTTCACTATAAATAATAGGAATAAAAGCTGCATTAATCTTCCTCGAAACATAATTTCCCTCATCGATCATATATATTTTTTTGCTTTATGTAACTTGTAACCTCAAAGCACGCAAAGACAGTAAATGTCAAAGCAGCATTGTTTGCGGTGGAGGGGAAGTGCGAATATTCATAGATGACAGACAAAGCTGCGAATGAACTTACACAAAAAGGAATCTCGTTTTCATCACTTATCGTAAGCTGTTGCAGTTCCTAAGCATTGCAAAAGGAAATTGAAAGTTTTATTGTTACCAAAGTCATGGCACACCTGTGAAGCATATGAGGTCATTTGATGGAAGACTTTATTTTAGACCACGGATATCTCTGATGGGGCAGGGAATGCACACCCTGTATATTTTGATATTTTAAAATTAATATGTGACATAATTTTGCATTCTACAGGCTTTCTTTCATTTTAGACAATACCCATGCCAGGGATGCCTATTTTTAGACCCCTTTCCCAAACGATCACTTTCCTGCATTTATCATTTTCTTCTGCATACCTCATGGGAAACAATGGATGAAGGTTTCACTGTACCACAATGTTCATAAAGTTCCAAAACTGACTTGCATGCCCAATTTGCTTGGAATTTATCAACTAGTTCACTAAGATTTTTTGCAGCAGTACAAGTTTATTTAGGGAGCATGATTTATTACAATGCCTGAAATCCATAGTACATGTTATTTATTTAATTAGAATGCAGTTTAGATTAACATAAGCATATTTGTGTCAGTTGGATGGCAATTCTACACTAGTGCCAATGTAGTGAAGAATACCTATAAGAATTCACATAATCTCCTTCAAGATTGGTACACAAGAAGGTATGTGCAGCCAATTGAATATCCAAAGTATTTAATATGGGAGAGTAGAAGCTATGTAATATGGGTTAGTAGAAACATACATCTTAAGAACAAGCAGGTATCCTCTTGAACAAATGCTGAATGTCTCTTTGGGGTATGCCATCTCATGTACTGGGCAACTTTGTCCCCCTTACCATAATTCCAGGTGTGGGTTCTGAAGGCAAATGCGAACACATGATGGATTTTCCTTTTCTTCCATACATCCATGGATATGAACATGGCTGTCATTTTGTCCAAGGCAGTAATGACCTCTTGATGCTGAATGCCACCACTCTTCAATTATTTCTTCCTAGCTCCACCAGAGACATTCTCTGTAATGAGCTGATGTCAAGGGTACATGTGCCAGAGGAATGTGGGAATGTAGATCACCTCCAACAATCAATTGCTTACTGATAATACAGACATAAAGAGAGCTATGGTGGCTCTGTTTGCTCTGGTAGTCACCGTCCTGTCATTCAGGACAGCCTAATGATTCTTTTGTAAAGGCAGTTATCAGTGCTTCTAGGAGGTACTTGTGGTGCATGTCTGTTTTAGGCACACTCCATCATCTCCATTACCACCTAAAGACACTAATACTTCACAATTCAAATGAGTTGCAATCCTGAGATACTACTAATTGGCCTCACCTACCCCCAAAATATGTCCATGATCAAAACCATTTATCTGCACAACAGGTGTTTTCAGTTATACTGGCATTGTGGACACACACTGTGATCCCCACACAATATAATCTCATGCCCAACTACATTCTTTGAATTATCAGATGATCTTTGATAAGGATACAAGTAATGTAGCTAAGGATGCTGTGATCTTCAAACTACAGTCATGATGCCTTCTATACTTACATATTCTGTGCAGCAAAATCTGTTCAGAACGCACGATGTACACTGTGTTCTTCAATGCATTTCCACTAGTGAATTAATAGTAGCAATATTTTCTGAATTTCAGTTAATTTTATTTCTTCAATTGCATGGAGGAGGCAGAACAAATCATTAAATTTTGGATTCTACCCCTAAATTGGGCCAGGGTTAAGCCCCATGTGACACAGAGTGGCTATTGTACAACCAAGAGGAGAGACAACCTTAAGAATATCTCTAATTAACAACTACAGTCCCCAATTAATGCCAAGCTCTGCCTACATATCATACAGCAGAGAAAGATAAATTAAAAGCAATTTTAGCTGTGTTGCAGTAAAGTTCTGGGGTCAGCAGACACAACTTAATCAGCCTTAAAAGTACTGAAAGCAGTTATTGTTGAAACATCAGTTGTTTCAATCTCAAATACTGGAATATGGTCTCCAAGCCCTAATATTACGAATTTTATAGAATATCATGCATTTTGTATTCGTTAGTGTGAGGATATGGCCTTAGTTGAAATGTGATTTTTTTTTTTCCAAGCAAGCCAATTGTTAGGCTAAGGTTTGGCATTAGAGTCAGACACGAAAAATTTGAGGTCATGGCTGGAACTTAAACCACACATCTCTACGACTTACTATGCTGACACTCTTGCCATCTGAGCATAGTCACTGATAGGGTTAATTTATATGAAATGTATTTTATCATAAAGAAGTGTGTTAGACTAACATCAGATAGGAAAACATAGGTCGTAGCCCAGAACTCAAATCATGGATCTTTAGCTTACCATGCCTTTGCTCTTACCATTTGAACTACTGTACCCTGTCTGACCATAGCTACAAATCTACCCCATCTGAGTCTATACACCCTGGAGATGTGTTGTAGTGAGAATAATAGTACAAGCCTGTAGATATGACATCAAGCATAACCAGTGCTGGCAAAAAGGGAATATCTTACCATGGATAAAGGTACCAAAATATATCCTACCTACATCTTGAAAGTATGCCAAAGCTATAATCCTCTTAGCTTTACCCAGGTAGACCACAAGAAGGTGGGATTGACAATAAACAATCAATTAAAACTAAATTGGATACAACAATGAATCTAGGACATTAAGAATAATAACAGAAACCATTGCACCTATTGCTGCAATAGAGCATAACTAACAACCTGCCAATTAAAACCAAGCTAGATATTAAAACAGCAATACTGGGACAGAAATTAAAAAGTAATCAACATAGGAATAGATAGTTTCATATTCCTGACAGTACATAACAATTAAAAACAAAATTAAAAACACAACAGACTTTCAAAAATTATATATAGAAAAAGATTTAGACAAAATTTAAAAAATAAGCACTAAACCTGCCATTATACCAATTGATCTTTACAATGCATATATATCAGTGTGAAACTAAATCTGAATACAATGGTCTCCATGAAGAATGACCTACCGGAAGTATTAAGATTGACAGCACTTAGTACACTTAACAACTATTATCGGACTGATACATGGTGTAGAGTATATACAGATGGATCATTTAAAATTAGAGAAGTAGGCTTTGGAATATACTGAAAGGAATTCTCTAAATATACACCTTTGCGACAGTATGCTAATAATTTCGATTGTGAAATTATTTCACAATCGAAGCATTAGAGCAGCTTTAAAAAATCTACTGTATAGACCTAACATAAATAAAAGAATTGTTATGTTAAGTGACTCTAAAGCAGCACTACAAAGTATAATGAATTATAGTTACCCACCAACATAGACTATAAATGATATAAGAAAACTATATCATACAATCCAGATCAGAAATACAGAAATAATTTTACAATGGATCCCAAGTCATATGGGATTGCAGATGATGATGATTGTTGTTTTAGGGGCGCACAACAGCTAAGGTCATTAGCGCCCAAACATGCTAAAAACTGCGTCAGAACTAAAAAATAAATAGTTAACACAAATCAAGTCTCAGTAGCACATTGTGCAACAAAATAAAAACCCATAACAAGTAACAAGTGGGTGTAATGGTCAACAAAGGACTGGTATTAAAAAAGCCGCAATAGCGAAAAAACAACAGTCCTATAATGGTCTAAAAAGGGTCAATAAAACCCCATAACCATCAACACTAAAACATATAAAAACTGGTAGTAAAACACATCAGCAAAAGCTGAAAATAACCCAGAATTGTAAAAGTCTAAACTGGTAACAATAAAACCCCAAAACAATAACAAGGGTTATATATAACAACTCAATAAAAGACTGGTCTAAAAACGATGCATCAAATGCTGAAACAACAACAGTCTTAAAAGCGTCTAAAAATGCCGTCATGGATAAAAAGAGAACACCTCACACCTTGCTCCAAAACCCACAAACACGGATAAAACGGAGCACTCGCTCAACAGCAACCACATCATCTGCAAGTAATTCCTCAATAGAGGAGGACAAACCTAGTCTATATCTAAAAGCTGCCAGATGATGGCATTCAATTAAAATGTGACGCACTGTAAAGGGGTGGTCACAGTGGGGGCAAGCTGGAGCGGGTTGACCATTAAAAAGGTGAGAATGACTAAAACGGCAATGCCCAATTATAAGATGAGCTAAAATTACTTCTTCGCGACGAACAGCGCGAGAAGAAGTCGACCAGTTAAAAGGGGCGGATTTACATTCACGGAGCTTATTAGTTGGGAGTAATTCCCACTCCTCGCGCCAGCGCGAAAAAATGGCTCTACGTAAAGAATGTATAAAATCCCCGAAATAAAAACGCTGCTCGTACTCAGCAGGGTCTAAAAGAGCGGATTTTGCTGCAACATCTGCGGCCTCATTTCCTGGGATTCCGACGTGCCCAGGCACCCATAGCAGTGTTACCCTGACGCCAGCGTCGAAAAGGGTTAAAATTACATTCTGGACCATCTGTACCAGAGGGTGGAGGTTGTACAGATTTCGAAAACTTAAAATGGCACTCAAAGAGTCGGAACATATAACACTGTTCCCTAACCCCTGTTCAGAAATAAATAAAACCGCCCGATAGATAGCATAAAGTTCCGCCATAAAAATAGATGTTGCAACGTTAAGACCATACGTAAAACTTGCCCCATTTAAAACAAAAGCACATCCTACACCTGTGTCACATTTAGAGCCGTCCGTATAGATAAAATTCCAGCCATTAAAAGAGGATTTGATCTCGCTAAAAGAACAACGAATAATATGTGCTGCGGTCGAAGATTTCGGACATGACGTAAGCCCAAGATGAACGGGGGCCTCTGCTAAAATCCAGGGGGGAGAAGAAGTATCCCCGGCTAAGAAAAAAGCAGGTAACTCAATGTCCAACGTTCGTAAAATCTCCCGAAAGCGAAAACCAGCAGGCTTAGGATTAAAAGACCGAGCAGCATAAAAACGATCATAAGACACATTAAAAAACGGCCCATTCGTGGGATGACGAGGTTGCGTAGCTAAGCGACAACCGTACGCAGCTAGTAAAACATCCCTACGATAAAACAACGGAGGTTCTCCAGACTCCGCACATAAACTCAACACAGGACTGGTGGGGAATGCCCCAATGGTAACACGGATACCCCGGTGATGAATCGGGTTCAGGCGGCGCAGAGCCATAAACGACACTGCCATAATCCAATTTGGACCGGATAAGAGAGCGATAAAAACGTAAAAGAACAGTCCGGTCAGCTCCCCAAGATGTACCACTTAAAACACGTAAAATACAAAGAGAACGTTCACACTTGCCTCTGAGTTGCGCTATATGCGATGACCAGCATAATTTCCTATCAAACACCAAGCCAAGGAACCGAACTTCGTCTGCGAAGGAGAGTGCGTCTGGGCCAAGATGGAGCGAAGGTGGAAGATACTCCTTGTGGCGCCAGAAGTTCATGCAGACGGTCTTCTCTGCGGAGAAACGGAACCCGTGAGAGACACTCCAAGCGTGAAGGCGGTCGAGACAGCATTGGAGGCGGCGTTCCAAGAGACAGGTTCTCCGAGAGGAAAGATAAATGGCAAAATCGTCTACAAATAACGACGATTGTATTCCTGGCGGTAAACACTGGGTGATAGAGTTAACAGCAATGGCAAACAGTGTGCAACTTAGTACCGAGCCCTGAGGTACACCGTTTTCTTGAATAAAATTAGATGATAAAACTGATCCCACGCGAACATTAAAAACCCGGTCTTTCATAAATTCCTGAATAAAAACAGACATACGCCCACGTATGTTCCAATCGTGAAGCGTTTGGAGGATACCGCCTCTCCAGCAAGTATCGTATGCTTTCTCTAAATCGAAAAACACAGCAACCGTTTGGCACTTGCGCACAAAACCGTCCATTACATGGGTAGTTAAAGACACCAGGTGGTCGACTGAGGAACGATGACGCCAGAAACCACACTGAGCGTTCGTTAATAATTGCCTCGACTCCAACCACCACATGAGCCGTCCGTTAATCATTCGTTCCAACACCTTGCAAACGCAGCTGGTGAGGGAAATCGGACGGTAACTGGAAGGAAGATGTGGGTCCTTTCCAGGCTTAGGTATGGGAATGACGGTGGCCAATCGCCAAGCGCAGGGAAATGTGCCGTTACACCAAATAAAATTAAAAGTTCGTAATAAAAAAGCTTTGCCTTCTGCTGGTAAATGCTGCAACATGGCAACATGAATGTCATCTGGCCCCGGTGCGCAATGTCGAGAGGTAGAAAGGGCATGCTCCAGTTCCCTGGCGGTAAAAGGAACGTTGTAGCTCTCCTGATGGTCGGAGGCAAATGAGAAACCTTTCCTCTCAACCTGCTCCCTTAATGCGCGAAATGTAGCCGGGTAATTGGCGGAACTAGAAACATCAGCGAAGGTTCGCCCTAAAACATTGGCGACGTTAATTGGAGTAGTGAGCACTCGATTTAAAACCCTAAGACCGGGTATAGGTGAAAACCTTGGTTTGCCAGCAACGCGGCGTAGCCGTTCCCAAACTACGGATGAAGGCGTTGTTCGGTTAAAAGAAGAGGTAAAAGAAATCCAAGAAGCCTTTTTGCTATCCTTAATGACTCGGCGGCATTTGGCGCGAAGTTGTTTGTAGCAAATCATATTTGCTGATGTAGGGTGGCGACGAAAAGCTCGGAGAGCACCTCGGCGTGCACGCAATGCATCTCGGCATTCATCAGTCCACCAGGGAACCGGCAAGCGTCTGGGGTGACAAGACGACCGGGGAATAGCCTTATCTGCGGCTGTTATGATGACCGTACGGAGGTGCTCGATGGCGATAGATGGAAATTCACACCCTGAAAATTCGGCCAAAGATCGGTAGAGAGGCCAATTCGCCTTTTCAATGAGCCATTTTGGCGCGCGCTGTGAATGTGCGTTCGAAGAGAGTACATGGATCTGACACGGAAAGTGGTCACTGGAATATAAATCGGAGATGACGTTCCAGGTGGAATGTACAGCAAGTGAGGCAGAACACAGAGATAAGTCCAAGTGTGAAAAACTGTGAGTGCTGTCTGAAAGAAATGTAGGTTGACCAGTATTGAGCAGTACTAGATGGTGACGATCCAGAAAGTCGGCTATAATGCTACCCCTCGCACACTCCGTGGCGGAACCCCATAGAGGATGGTGCGCATTAAAATCCCCCAAAAGAAGTACAGGGGGCGGTAGCTGAGAAAACAAATGATCTAGATCAGCTGTAGTGACTGTAACAGACAGAGGAAGGTAAATACTACAGATTGAAAAACCAAGGCCAGAGAAATTAACAGTAGCAGCAGCTGCTTGCAAAGGAGTCTGGAGCTGTAATGAAGTACTGTACACGTCCTGTCGTATTAAAAGTAAAACTCCGCCGTGAGCGGGAGTGCCATCTTCGGGAAGGAGATCAAATCGCACCGAAGAGTAACCGCGGATAATAAAAGAATCTTGTGGTCGAAGTTTTGTCTCTTGGAGACACACAACCGGAGAGTCAGTCGATCGTAAAATTAACTCCAAGTCAGTTCTTCGACTGCGGAGTCCACGCACATTCCAAGAAAGGATAGCCATTGTTAAAATTAGATAAAAAAAGTTAAAGATACCACCTTACTTTTTACTAGGCCCAGGACGAATCAAACGTCCTTTCTTAAGTCGCGTGGGACTTGGTGGTTTTTCAGGAGCAGGCACATCCTGCTCCATGACCCCCTCAGAGGGAGGGCTCTCCCGCTGAGAAGCATCCACCGACTCCAGCACCTGGAACCGGTTGGATGTAGAGAGGGGCGGTGATGGCAACCGCCTAGCGGGTTTGCTCCCTTCATGGGAGCGGGACCTCCGAGGAGAAGGGCTCTTCTGCTTTTCAGCAGGAGTGGATGTTTTTAAAAAGTCGGTCTTTGTGTAACTGGTCTTAAACTTGATTTCTGATGCATTAAAAACTATGGGCTTGGGCTTCTCAGTAGAGCGCTTTGGAGGACTGGGCACATTTGGGACCCGGGTAAAAACAAGGTCGCAAGTCTGCGTACTGCTATCGCACTTCTTGATCGATGATGAAGCCGCTGCGCTGTATGTGCCGGTCTTAGGCACGACGGGCTGGCGAGATTGAAAACGCTTCCGGGCCTCAGTAAAGGAGAGCTTTTCCTTTACCCGGATCTCCTGAATACAGCGCTCCTCCTTAAAACGAGGACATTCGCGGGATGAGGCTGGATGATCTCCGCGGCAGTTAACGCAAACGGGAGCGGATGTACATGCTCCTTCATGAGACACTTGGCCGCAGGTAGCACAGATAGAATTGGCTCTCTTACAAGAGACGCGTGTATGGCCAAAGCGCTGGCATTGAAAACAACGCAAGGGGCTCGGTACGTACGGGCGCACCTCAATGACCTCGTAGCCCGCTCTTATTCTCTGCGGCAATTCGACCCTGTTAAAAGTGAGGAAAAGTGTTCGGGTAGGCTGCAATTCACCCTCTCTCCTCGCCTGCACGCGATACACGGACGTGACCCCTTGGTCTTCCAAGCAACTTTGGATATCCGGGTCAGACATTCCGTCCAGTACGTTAGTAAAAATAACTCCTCGCGACGAATTTAATGTGCGATGTGGCTCAACACGGATGGGATAACCGTGGAAAATCGTCGCCTTGAGCAGCGAGTTACTCTGAGACATTCCAGTGGTCTCAACCAAAAGTGATCCATTACGAAGTCGGGTGCAGGTTTTCACAGGTCCAGCTATGGTGTCAATGCCCTTCTGAATGATAAACGGGTTCACCCGGGTAAAAGATTGTCCGTCTTCCGTTCGACTAATCACCAAGTAACGAGGAAAAGGCTTCTCGATTACTTCTTGAACATCCACTCGTTTTCTTTTAACTTGTGTGAGGTTATGTTCGTTCACCATAGCGATATCATCCTCCACCATTGCAACTGTCTCCGATGGCAGGCTGCTTCCTGGGCGCCACCCCGGCTTAGGTTACTGGCTCTGGCCTGAACAAAGTAACCTCAGGGTCACACCTTCCTGTGGGCTGACGAAGGGACCCAATCGCCTGCAGGAAGTCTACAGCTCATGCAATGGCCCTTCCCCGGGCCTGGCCTTTACCAGGGGATACGCTCCCGTCCTACATGATAACCCAGTGCTGGGAGTTATGCTGTTACCCAGTCACTTTTTACCGTGTCAAACACGGGGGCACCCATCAGACAAAGAACAGGGAAGTAGGACAAATAAAACAATAAAAGAGGCGAAATAAAAAGGAGTCAAACGCGCTAAGCGCGGACCTGAGGGAGCAACTCGGGTGCCTCGGGGTCGCTACGCCCCGTACCCAATAAATTGGGCCCCTGAGGGGTGGGATTGCAGGGGATGAAATAACTGATAATTTAGAAAAATAAGGAGCCATCATAAAATTAAAATCATCTTTTGAACTAGACTTTCTTCTAAATTAATCTTATAAAAAGATTAATAACTGAACAAGAACAACTAAATATCCAACAAAAACTTAAAGGAAAACCATATGAAGATCTAAATACTTTCAAACATCTTTATTGAAACCAAGAAAAATTGGAGTTGCCAATTCCACTAAATTATTGGACATGATTTCCTTTCAGAACATCTCTTCAGGATGAAATTAGTCAAGGACAGCCACTACCCATTATGTAAGGAAATGAATACTACCCTAAACAAAGAACATATACTGAAAGGTAGTCAACTTGATAGCAATAAAGAAATGAAAAGTAATTTGGAAGCTCTTCATGGGGAAGCTAGGGAAAACAATGATAAATAGCAGCACAAATGAGTAAATGAAGGAATTAATTGATATCATTGTGTGATTCAGTTGAAGTACACACTCTTAAAGTTTCACTTACTTTTCATAAATATATGGAACCGGTTTCAAGAACATTTAGTTCCCATCTTCAGCCAGGCTAAAGTTCAACTAGATGAACTAAATGTTCTCAAAATCGGTTCCATATATTTATGAAAAGTAAGTGAAGCTTTAAGAGTGTGTAGTTCAACTGAATCATACAATGATATCAATTAATATGATTAGCTCCACTGTGCAAGTTCCAATTTACATTTTAATTAAATGAAGGAATGCCAGTCAGCTGGCCGACTGACTGATAAACTGTATAACTAACCACATCAGAGTGTAGGAGGAGGTGACTCTGTAGGAGCTTTTTGGGGAAAAGTGCATTTTATATTATGGGAAATACAGTAACTATCATACATTATAAATTACCAAGCACAGAGCTTGTATATTTATAAACTGAATTCAAGAAGTCCATCTAGTAGGGATAAAGCATTGGATTTCCCTGTGCTCTGAAAAGCAATGGAACCAAAATATTACAAATATATTACATTTAAACATGAAAAAACTTAATATTATCAGAGTCCTTAAAAAGTTAATAGCTACTGTTTCATCAATGCTTTTATTCTTGTACAGGTTTCTCCAAAATAAACACCAATGAAAAATGTTGATTATTGCCCTAACAGTCCCTTTTAATCCAAATTACTGGGCAAATACAGGACCAAGAATAAATGGTTGCTTGTTGTAATCAAATCTATTGACTGAAAGACACTCCATACAGTAATATTAGTATAGAGGTATACAATGGCTCTTTCAGATTAAATAAATAAATAAATAAAAACATTTGTTGCGATTTATTATTATTATGACAGTCTTTGAAACAAATAATAGAATTGACACACCATGTATATCATCAGAACGACGTTTCAATTAATTTGTGGGAAACCTTTGGAGGTTGGATATAGAAGTCAACTATGTCTAAATGTCTGAAGCAAGACATTTGTATGCTCAACTATATTCCATGTTTGAGTAAGATTTCATGGTTTGATTCAGCTTTCTAATTTTAAGTGCCTGAGGCATAGATAAAAATGCTATTCACTAACTTATTTTCAAAAACCATGTATAACAAGATAAGTATAACAATAATTTGAAACATCTTACTACCATGCGATCTGTTTTGTTTTCCCCTGGAGTGTTTTGCCTATAGGCAGGCTTGTTGGCAGGCAGGCAGTTGGTTAGCCAGGTCTCCATGTTTGGGGAGGGGGTAAAACAATAAAACAAGCCAACCATACAATACACCAACAATTTAAGAGGCTCATTATTTATCAAATTACCATTCTCCACACATTTTTGGCATCTCTTTAGGAAATTATTGATTACTTGCTTTAGTTAATTTTGAGAAATCCACACAATTTCCGCATGAATATTAACTTTCACTTCTGTATGGTGTGCAGGTTCGTCTTGTACATAGCGTTTTTAATTTACCTCAGAGATGAAGAGATTTTCTAGGGGAAATATCCTAATGATTACCACTGTCATGTAATCTTTCCTTAGTGAGAACCCTATGCTGCTTTTTTGGTGTCTTAGGCTGGACACTTCTAGTTTAATGAAATTTATTATACAGATTGTGGACTGGTTTATGATATTGAGCATCTACACCTGAGAACCTTACTTAAAACAGTCTTCAAACTTCACAAGTTGACTGTGTTAATACAATAGATATGCATATGTAAACACATGAGGCATGGTACACTTTTGGAATATTACCGAATTAAGAAATGAAAACACAATACAACCCCTGGGAACAGCTGCATTAGGATGCTGCAGTCAGCAAGTAAGCAAGCTTGCTATCTCTCTCTCTCTCACTCACTCACACACACACCTGATGAAATAGGCTAAATTAGAAACTTCTCCTTCAAAGTCTTCAACACAATTAATCCAGCAATTTGAAGTATCTACTGGCAGAGCATATAAAGCACTCAGCTTCTGCTTCTTCATTCATAGAAAATTACAGCACTACCTCAAAATATCTGGGACAGGCAGCAGTTTACAATATTCAGGAGAATGAATTATTGTGGCAAGTGTCTCAAAATCTTTTTAAAAGAATTCAGGGATGTCTCACAGCAAAGGACAGGCACTTCAACCATCCACTACAATGGGAGTACAATATTAATTACTATTTTCTACTAATAAATAATGAAAGAAACAAAATTGAGTTCCAACCATGTGATATGATTTCTCTTGCAGGTAATGAGGCCATTATGCTATAACTTCTAATTAGCAAAATCAATTTTTCACCATAGCAAATGAGCACTCTGTAAGTGTGTAGGACTTTGCAATCTTTTGAGGTGTCAAATCACATTATTTGCCCATTATTCTTGCAATGAGTTTATAGTTTTCACACAGAGTGACTGTTGATGAACAATGAATACTAATTTTCAAGTTCCAAAGCATAACCAAACTGAAAAATTAAACTTCAATAGAAGTGGCTATTAGATCTGTTCTAGTTCTTAGCTACAATGTGTCACCTATTTGTTCAGCGAAGGATAAGAATGATAGACGAGCAATATGATAAACATAATAAATGAATTTAAAAATATTAGGGTATGTCTAATAATATGGCCAGGGACTGTGTGTTAATGACCCTGTTTTAGAAAAAAACTATGCATTTTTCTCAGAAATTATTGACAGTGAACTAAAATAGTAAAGTTAAAAATTTATTTTATCTGTTATTATTATTATTTTCTTAGAAGAACTACAATACAAATTAGAAAGAACTGTGATGTAGCCCCCAAAACAGTTAAATGTCTTTAGTCATTGTTGCATCTAGAAACCTACATTAAGCAAAAACATTTAACTTTAACTGGCTTGTCACTCATACTGGTGTGTGCACAGCTGTGCCACTATCATTGCTGCAAATAATTCCCAGAGATTGTGAATGGTCTTACAAATATGAAGCTATATAATTAAATGCTAAGCTAAATTGATTTCATTATTTTCATTTTGATAGATGATTTCAGGTGCACACTGTGCTATGGTCTATTTGCCCAGTAATCAGTCCTTAGTAATGAAATATAAATGATTTAATTTCTGAAGACAGCATTAATAGCCTTAATTCAGTCTGTTATCAAGCCCTGAAGCCCATGACATCCTGTAAAGTGAGTGAATACATGAATACACACCTGAACTCTTCTGTATCTGTACTGAGTTCCTGTTCTATGTGTAGGAACACTTGCACCATTTCGCTGATAATTGTTGGCCAGAGGGAAGTCACATGTTGTGGCGACATTCTGAGAAGCAACACTCGAAAACACAGGAACACTTGGGCCTGGACGGATGGCACTACTTGAGGCAGTCTTAAGCTATCTGCCAATCGTTCTGTAATTATAAACAATATACCACAATCCATTGTAAAAACTTGCAAGCATAAAACCAAATTCACTAAGTTGCCAACAGAAAGAGAAAAACGACACATAATTTTTAAGGTATTTGAATTTGAAATTATTCATTTCTCAATGTATTAAAAACAAAATAAAATACACAGCCAATGTATCAAACTATACTATTTTGTATTTATTAATTACAAATGTTTCTACTAATATGATGGGTGTTCAATAAAGAATTATAATTTTTTTTAGAGCATACATTTATTCATCCTCATAATTAGTTTAGTAGTTTATTGATCCAGTCACCGCCACTGGTGGCCAAGGTCTTTAAAGGCGCAGATTCGTGAGTGGGAGGTCTGGGGTTCAAATCCTGCAAGGACTGTCCTCCATGACTAAGGTTTTTTCCAGGTTTTCCTCAGTCCTCATAAATGGCAAATACCAGGGAGTTACCCTAAACTTAATCCTGGAACAATTCCTTTCTTAAAAATAAATTCTTCCCCAATATATCATTTCATCTCATGTATCATCAGTGTCCATTGCCTGTGGTGCCTCTGTAGCAAAAACAGGCGTTAAACGTCATTCATTAATTTTTTTCATTTTGATCCAGTTGATTGCTTTAGTACATAGTTGTACAATTAATGTTGAACACGTCTTAATAAAATAGCAAATTATATACAAGAATATCAAAAGTAAAAGTAAAAAACACAATACAATTAGGTGCATACAATAATATCATGGTAGCTACATAGATGAAGTAGTGGTCATCTCATACTACTAGGACATATTAGTTATTTATCATTATTTACAAGGAAATCTTGAATGGAGTAGAAGCAATAGTAAATTAGGAATTTTGTTTAGGGATGGTTTGAAAAGTTTATCTTGTTGTATTTTCTTTAAGTAGTTCTGAAGGTTATTGTATATCTTTATGCCAGGGTGCAATATGCTCCTTTGGTATAAGGAAGTATTATGCTTATATACATGGAGATTTGAGTTTTTTCTTGTATTGTACTGATGGGTTGCTTCATTCTTAATGAAGGGCGAACTTGTATTATTGATGGTTTTACAGATTAACATTATTATTTCAAATATATACATACAAGAGGAAGGATACCTAATTTTTTAAAAAGTGGTTTACATGTTGTTCTTGGACTTGCTTCTATCATGGTTCAAATTAATTTCTTTTGCATTATTAAGCATGCCTTACTTGCTCTTGATTTTGATGATCTTTCTCAAAGTATTCCCTGTTGGATGCAATGCACCTGTCCTAGGGTTTATGCCAGTCTTCAAAGACATGCTGGAAACACTTTTTTAACAAGTTCTTCAGAATCACTCTTGCACCCTTCACCTTTGCATCTGATTATGGAAAATGCCTCCTACAAAGGCATTTTTTTTAATAGTGCTTAACTATCGTTTTTACGACTGAGGCACCACAGGCAGTAAACTACAAAGGTGTTTCTTCAATTTGGGGAAAAGGAAAAGTTACACAAGGCTAAATCTGGACTAAAAGGAGGGTGAGGGACACACTTCACATTGATTTTTTTCAGATATTCAGCAACAACATTTGCAATGTGTGACCCTGCACTATCATGGCATAGCATCCAGTTTGTTGTATGGAAATGTGGTCTTTTGCATATGATAAGGTTCTGCACAGTTTTCAGGACTTCTCTGCAGTATTGTTTATACAGTTGTGTGTGCAAGTATGACATGCTGTTAAACCATCCCTTATATTGAAAAATTAGATGACTATAACTTTCCCAGCAGAAGCAACCACTTTTGCTTTTGATGGAGATTTCCAAACAGAACTTTGCTGTTTGCTCTCAGGACTGAAATGATGTAGGGAAATTTCATCAGCAGCGATTACCTTTGAAAGAAACTTCGCATCTTCCTGTAATATCATCTTCAATTACATGCAAACATCCTTTTGTTCGGAAATCAGTGGTCTTGGAACTCACTGTGCACAAACCCATTATCATGTGCAACTTTTCAGTCACCAACACTTGGAGTAGAATTCAGTAAAATTTTCAGAAATTCTGAAAGTGTTCTTTATGTTATTCAATGATCCTTTCTTACAATTACAAATGCAATATGTTGTTGTTGTTGATCTAATGTGCAGGATTTTGATCCATCAATTTTTCCCTGGCCAGCCAATATATTTTGTGTATTTTCCCGTCAGGTGCAGCTTTTCTCAGTTCTGTGCATTCCAATAGATGCTCTCCATTTAGAATCTTGTCAGTATTGCAGATCTTACATGTGTTATCATTTATAAAACCAATCTGTGTAGATGTTCTGCCAGACAATCATGTCCAGTTGCCAGTCTAAAATGAGCAACTGCTTCCTTCCTTGATAGATTTTTTATTTTATGTACTGTTTCTTTAATATTAGAATAATTTTTATTAGATATTCCCACTTGAATATTATGTTAATATTTTTGTTCTATGGTCATTTTGATACCTTTTAATTTTACATTTAATTCACAGGGCTTTGTTGGTTTTGAATATAGCACTGCCCCTTTTTGCCCAGAAAGTCTGCATTCTCGTTACCTATCATCCCACATGTGCTGGTATCCACAGTAGTATTATTTGTTGAAATTTTGTTTGGAGTAATCTATAATAAGATCTCATGTCCCTTACATTGTCAGATTCACATGAACTATCATATCATTCTATAGCTTGTATAGTTGAAGCTGAATCTATAAGAATCACTACTTTATTTTCTTTTATATCAGTCCTATGGTATATCTGTCCCAATGCTCTTGTATTGCCACCATTTCACCCTCATAACTTGTGGATTGTCTAGGCAGTGTGAAATAACGCAAGAAACATTTACAATATATAGCCACCTCCAACATTATTTCTCTGTTTGTCTGCAGATCCATCTGTGTAAATTCTAAGCCACTCTGCTTTGGGGAATTGGTTGTGTAAATGTTCAAGTGCTATAGTTCTGCACACTTCTGTTGAGTCTTCTTATTTATTTAATTGTTCTGTCAGTTTTTTATCTGTTAGTATCTTAATATAATCCATTAGATTAATTCTTGAGGGATATGGGATGCTCTTCTCTGCCAAGTTTAAATAATTGTAATTCTTCTCTAAGTAAGCTTTTTTTGTGATCTGTGTTTTTTAGTTTGTGTTCTCTGGGTAGTTGATGAAATCATTGATGTTTACTTGGGTTTGTTTTTAATTTTATGTAAAATTGTGCCGGTTGTGTTTCAATGCTGGTTTTCATTGGATTATTATTCATTTCGGCCAGAAGTGCATTTATTGGTGTTGTTTTTATGGCATCTGTTATCAGTCTTAAACATTGATTTTGGCATTTCTCAATCTTATTAATTTTTTCTTTTGTTGCTGTTAATAGTGGCTCACATCCATGTTTTAGTACTGGCTTTATATATCTATTATATGTTTTATTTAAAACTTCCATTGAGCTGCCCCATTTAGATCCAGCTAATCTTTTCAATATGTTACTTCGTTTTATGGTTTTTTGTGTGATATTTTGTACATGGTCTTTCATTTTCAATTTCCTGTCCAGTGCTATTGGACAAATGCAATATTAGTGTGCTTTCTTTTTCGTTTGAGACCAAACTGGAATGACAGACTCTATCTTCCATTGAAATTTGTTATCTACTCTGTTTTAACATTTTAAAGCTGTGGTAGAGGACAGAACAAACTTTCCATATGCCTCAGCTGAGAATTCGTTGTGATGAAAGTAGAATTTCAGAGCAGCATACTGTTCGTCAATGTTGCCTCTATTTTGTTGTACACAGAAATGAACATGTCTCAATTTGCACAACTCTCACAAGTGGGAACCGGAAGTTAAAACAATGAAACTAGTACCATATGTACATTGTGCATTAAGATAACAAAATATTGTAAAATTACATTTTAGCATGAGAAATTATGTGTGAAAATATTGTAACAATTCCTTATTCAACATCTTTGTATATCATCTTCCAATCTTATGTTTCTATACCAATATTTCAGAATCCTTTCAATTACTATTCCTTTTCTTCTTGTTCTACCCAATTCAACCAAGCAACCTCTCTCAATGATGCTATCTGTAACCCTAACCACATTTAACATTCTAAATAGTATGTTAATTTTATCAGAAAACTACAATAATCCCCTTCATATGAATTCTTGATCAATCAGTCAGTAATAATTTTGAAGGTTGGCTTTAAGCTAATACATTACCTTGGATTTCAGGCATGTATTTGTGATATTGGTCTGTCTCACTGCACAAGATGACAAATGCCAGCCTCTTTAGCAACTGAGCTCGCTGTTCATATTCTTGATCCCTACTTGAGAAGATGCTAAGTGAGCCACTTTGAGCCAATGAAACACGACCTAAAAATGTTTAAAAGATTACATTTTAGTTTCATGTTACGTTTTAAGCTTTTAAGATTTTACTTATATAGATTGTTGCAAAACTATCTGTACAAATTGATATAGGAGATAGAGACATCAACACAAACTTTTTTTGAATAGGAATGTATGTTCATTGAAGTCAGCTGTTGATGCTTGGTGATGTTTATAAAGCTGTTAGTGGAGGTGATATAAAAAATAAAAACAGATACATAATTTATTTATTTATTTATTAACTTTCTATCACAAAAGGTCTGAAAGGTGCAATCATTAGTACTAATGCATGCATTACACAGCAATGGCACTGCCTGTGGTACCTCAGTAATAAAAACAGGTGTTAAAACATCATAGAAGAAGAAGAAGAAGAAGAAGAAGAAGAAGAAGAAGAAGAAGAAGAAGAAGAAGAAGAAGGAGGAGGAGGAGGAGGAGGAGGAGGAGGGGGAGGAGGAGGGGGAGGAGGAGGGGGAGGAGGGGGAGGGGGAGGGGAGGGGGAGGGGAGGAGGAGGGGAGGAGGAGGGGAGGAGGAGGAGGGGAGGAGGAGGAGGGGGAGGAGGAGGAGGAGGAGGAGAAGAAGAAGAAGAAGAAGAAGAAGAAGAAGAAGAAGAAGAAGAAGAAGAAGAAGAAGAAGAAGAAGAAGAAGAAGAAGAAATGTCATGAAATCTACAACCCATAAGGACTGTTTACGTTTCTCATACCAAAGACAATGCTGAGACAAGTGCAGTGAGCAACGGTTAAACAGAGTAGTGGTGCATCATGCACTTCAGTGCTTGTATCATAAAAAATCTGCATAAATAAACTGTTTCCTGAATATTTTCAGTATCTTAATAATGGAAATAAATCATAATTCTTAGGTATGCAATTAACTTTCTTTTTAAATATTAGTATTTTTAAATATACACAATACCTACAGCTTGCAGTATTAAATCAGTTATTTTTAAGGAATCAAACCAAATTAATGAATTGATCAATTATGTGGTCTAGTGGTATCATTTACAACTACTAATCCAGAGATCCTAGGTTCAAATCCCAGTCAGAGTCAAGCTGTCTGGATAACATTTTTTTTCAGATACCCTTAGAAGGTGATTACCAGATAGCATTAAGGTGCCAAGGACTCTGACTCATTTGTGCCATCATTAATTCATTTCATTATATTCTTCCCTACAAACTTACATTATAGTATTATATGATAGTTGAACTACACACTCTTAAAGCTTCACTTACTTTTCATAAATGTATGGAACCGGTTTCGAGAACATTTAGTTCCCATCTTCAGCCATGCTAAAGTTCAACTCTACATTACATTATAGTATTCAGTCCACAATCTACACATATCATGAGAAGACTAATACAGGAAGAAGAAAGAAAAAATGCTTTGATAAATCATTGATTTTACCAACAAAATATAACAAAAACTCTTATTTCTTACTGGATCATAATGAGTAGATATGATCGTGTCTGTACTTCCACTGTCAGATATGCCTGAATCCTTATGAACAGATGTTGAGATACTTGTGATATTTATCCTCTAGAATTTTATAAACTGTCTCCCAGATATTTTATTTCAGCATCTTCACAGGTTTTATTTCAGATACAGCAGTAGTTTTACAGTAGATGCATAAGGCTGGAGATAGTTCCATTAATGGAGGCATTTGAGCTTGCTCGCTCATTCTTAACATATTCAGTTGCATTTCCGTAGGAGGTTTACGTTAAGATTTTCTATTGTATATTTCTGTATTTGTCAAGAGTAAGAAGTTTGATAGAACAAAGAATATTTATTTAGGATTCTTATATGCAAAATAAATTATATAAATACTGTAGAGAGAATTTTGTGCTAAATTTCCAGGAATAATTGGGAAGTGCAATTGCTGGGCTAATTATGTTAAAGAATTTTGAGAAGTTTCTATCTGATACGCTATTGTATCAAGCTTCTCCTTTCTTAAAACTCAAGTTTTTTGGCCACAGCTCCTTGTCAGTGAAAACACCTTGGGTTTGAACTTAGTTTAGGAATCTGAAAATTGCACTTCCCAATTACTCCAGGAAATTTAGCACAAAATTTTCTCCTACAGTATTTATACAATTTCTTGTGCACACCTTATCTTTTTGAATAGTGTTTTAATGCCCATTTTACTGCTGAGGCATCACAGGTGGTGGACACTAAAGGATACATGAGATGAGCTAATAAATTGGGAAAGGACATATATTTTTTTTGGGGAAGGAAATGTTAAGGTTTAAGTTTAAGATAGTTCCTCAGCACTTGCCATTTATGAGAATTGAGGAAAATCTAGAAAAAGCCTGGCTCATTCAATCCTGGTAGGAACTGAAACCCAGGTCTCCCACGCACCTGTCTGAAACTTAACAACCTTGGCCACCCATGACATTCTTGTGCACAGAACAATTCATAAATAAATTTTCTTTAATCTAGCAAACATCTCACTCTTGGCAAATGCAGAAATATACAGTAGAAAATCTAACATGCACTTCCTATCAAAATGCAACTGAACATAATAAAAACAGTAAGCTTAAATGCCTCCATGAATGGAACTATCTTCAGCCTTATGCATCCACTGAAGATCAACCAGTTTCCACCAGTATATGCAAAACATCAATTGCATAGCGAATGATGGAATAAATAGAAATATTTATCTTCCTGTTTAGATGAATTTTATCTTTAATTTGTTAAAAGAATGTTTCCGGGCTTTGAGGCCATGTTCTAGTGGTCATAAAACGTTTATCTTGACCTAATATTTGGTCGCCTGGTTGGCTGTTGCTGAACGTGTTGTTATATCACATAATCACCACATGCTTTACAAAGACACCACGGTCCTTGCCACTACCAACAGTTACTACAGCAGAATTCACAGGGAAGCAACAGAAATGCAAACATCCATAGAACATTGAACATTCCAGCTAATGACCATTATTAAATTTTTATTCCTCTGAAGATGTCTGCCACAGTGCACGATGAAATGCTATGTCACAGTGAACATGGGGCCTCAAAGCCTAGAAACACATTATTTTAACATTCAAAACTCCGGCCATGAAAGCCTATGTACACCCTTTGACAAAAAAGAGAGAGAGAGTCTTCTAAATTCTACTAGTTATAGAGCGCAGTTCATAAGGTATCCAACAAAATTGTGTCATCACTGCAACATTATTTGTGTTATATAGTATGCACCAAAGATGCTGATTAGTGTACATTTGCTCCATTACATTTGCTGTGGCAGAGTGTGCAGTGGTGTCATGGTTAAGAGTGCAGGTTTGCCTCCTAGCATGAAGCACAATTTTTTTAAATAAACCTTTGTAACATATTATGACAAATTAGTTTCTAATATTGTTTTCCATATACAGCAAGATTAATGTTAACATATATATATATATATTTCCTTCAGTATTTGTTCTATCTAAATGTAATATACTGCACACACTTTCCCTGCATATGCAAAAAGGGCAAAAAATGGTGGCTTAAGGGCACAAATTCAAGAAGCCTGGGATGTTGTAGCCTCTCGTTCACACTAGTGTAGAAATCGGACATCATCTATGACCCAAAGATTTAGGGTAGTTATACATACTAAGGGATCATACTCCCGATATTAATTTGTTTATGTCCATGTGTTTTTACTTTAGAAGATAAATGTTTCTGTTTATGCATTTATTTATTTGTCAAGAATACATTAATGTGTCATTATGTTTTGTGCGACGTAATATCATAAATATTGTACTTATGAAGCTGTTGATAATGCAGTGGTAATATCTCCTAAACTTAGGTATTCATTTTTTACACTAACCTCCACTTACTTACATAAAAGTAAGACGCATTTCTGGAGCATCTCTCCTATCTTCAGTTGCTCACTGAAGATAATATCATATCATAAAACTCAAATTGTTACGTTAAAATATATGGTATTTAGGCAACATGATATCCTTTATATAACATCAATAGTAAAAACATAAACATCATGTGGGATTTGACAGGAGGAAAACCCCCAGAAGAGCAATGCTTTCTAAACCACTTGGCCATGATTACTCTATCCTAATGTTATCTTTACAGATGCTTATAATTGTGACCATTAAGTTTACAGACAAAGTATACTTACTCATAAGATCCCTGAATGTTGTGTTATCATGTGTCATTAAGTTGTCAACTACAGTTCTCCAATAGCATAGACAATTTGCCTCCATTTGGAATAGTGCTGGATCTAGTAGGAGTTCAAACACATCTCTTCTCCATGCTTTGCGAGTGTACTGATAACCACTAAGACTTGCCAATAGCTGAGAGCAAGCACGGAAACTAGGCACATTGCGGTTACTGCAATTAGAAACACAAGCAGATTACTTACTGTTTCAATTAAATATACTTATGAAGCTGTTGACAATGGAGTGCTATATATATGTATACACACAATATAATACAGTTTTTTTCACACTAACTCCATTCACTTACATAAAAATCTGGACATATGTTTTGGGAGTGATCCCTCCCATCTTCCGCCAGTATATAAACTGTTGTTATACGTGGTGGTTGGGTCTCTTGATGTTCTTGTGACGGCAACTGTTGGTTCTATTACGAATTTGCTGAGTTCATCCATTGGAGGGAAATCGAAATTCATCAAATTATCCTTATTTTTTGTAATGAAAATGTTTTCCCAAGTGGAAAGTTCTATTGCGTTATCAAGTTGTTTCAGTAGTTTTATCTCTGGTTTAATTTCATGATTTTTATTCCAAAAGTGTACTGCTATTGCTGATTTATCAATTTGTTTTAAGCGAACATTTCTAAAGTGTTCTTTTTTCCGGATTCCCAAATTCCTCTTCGTTTTTCCAATGTAATTTTTATCGCACTCTGTACATTTTATTTCGTAAATACCTGACTTTTGTTCTGTTTGCATGTAGTCCTTTACTCTGCAACCTAATAAGTTCTTTATATTAAAATTGTTCTTTGGGGCTAACATAATTCCTTGTTCTTTGAATATCTTTTTGAACTTATTGTGACAAATTGGGTAGTATGTGAAACTTTTCAATGTGTACCTTTCTTTTGCACTTTTAAGTGTGGAAACATCTCTTATTGTTTTTTGGTTTTATTGATGATCTGTACTACTGCATATCAAAAGATACACTTATGCTAATGTTAAAGAATTGGTTAAAATCCTTAGATCTACAAGCACAAGAAATTGAAGACTTGATAAAACTTACGACCATTTGCATCGAACAAAATTACTTCATTTTCAATAAAAAATATTACCAATAAGTCTCGGGACTAGCTATGGGAAACCCATTATCTCTATTTCTAGCAGATTTTTTTATGAGTTCGTTTGAAATGCTTATCACCAAAGCCTTCCCTCTAATCTTCAAAACATGGTATAGGTATGTGGATGACATATTTGCAATAATTCCGAAAAAACATACAGCTGATGCACTAAAACTTCTGAATTTGCAGCACAAATCTATAAATTTCACCACAGAGGAAGAAAGAAGTGGATATCTCCCCTTCCTAGATGTAAAAATCATAAGAAATGAAAACTATCTTACATTTGGAATTCATAGAAAGGATACTCACACAGAAAACTACATAAAAAATAACAGTTTTAACCCCACTCTACATAAATATACAGTGTTTTATAGTTTAGCACACAGATTAGTTAACATCCCACTCACAGAAACAGAGTACAAATTGGAATACCAACAAATTATAAAGATAGCAGAAACTAATGGATACAACAAAGACATAGTAATACAGATCATCAATAAACCAAAAAACAATACGAGATGTTTCCACACTTAAAAGTGCAAAAGAAAGGTACAAATTCAAAAGTTTCACATACCACCCAATTTGTCACAATAAGTTCAAAAAGATATTCAAAGAACAAGGAATTATGTTAGCCCCAAAGAACAATTTTAATATAAAGAACTTATTAGGTTGCAGAGTAAAGGACTACATGCCAACAGAACAAAAGTCAGGTATTTACGAAATAAAATGTACAGAGTGCGATAAAAAATACATTGGAAAAACGAAGAGGAATTTGGGAATCCGGAAAAAAGAACACTTTAGAAATGTTCGCTTAAAACAAACTGATAAATCAGCAATAGCAGTACACTTTTGGAATAAAAATCATGAAATTAAACCAGAGATAAAACTACTGAAACAACTTGATAACGCAATAGAACTTTCCACTTGGGAAAACATTTTCATTACAAAAAATAAGGATAATTTGATAAATTTCGATTTCCCTCCAATGGATAAACTCAGCAAATTCCTAATAGAACCAACAGTTGCTGCCACAAGAACATCAAGATACCTAACTGCCACATATAACAACAGTTTATCTACAGGCTGAAGATGGGAGGGATCACTCCGGAAATATATGTCCAGATTTTTATGTAAGTGAATGGAGTTAGTGTGAAAAAAACTGTATTACATTGTTTACATACTTACTGTTTGTTACTAGTCTTGAAAATTTAGACACAATTACCAAATTCAAATTAAGAAGGTGTTAGTTGATGTTCTTTCTATAACAATTGGTATAAATCTGTGGTTTGCCCTGAAAATTTCATAGCATTGTCCATAGAAAACCCCTGGTTGATTAAATCAAAAAGTGGCTTGATTTAATTGACAATTACCAGATCCATAAGAAAAGCATCAGTATGCTCCTAGTATCTCAATCAAGTAATTTTAAACCTACTCTAAATTATCTTGACTTGCAATTATTCAAATTATTTAGCTACCTCTTGAACCAAACCATTTTATAGAAAAATCTCTACAAAGATGAAAGGGAGGTGCTCATGGTCTTTTTTTTTAATAGTGTTGATAGCCCATTTTTACTACTAGGCATCACAGCTGGTGGGCACTGATGATACACAAGATGAAATGATAAAAGTAGGAAAAGATTTTTTTTAAGGAAGGAAACATTCCAGGTCTAAGTTTAGGGTACCTCACAGGCATATGCCATTTATGAGGGCTCAGGAAAATCTGAAAAAAAACTTCAGTTAGGGCAGTTCTGGCAAGAATTGAACCCTAGACCTTTTGCACATGAAGACATGCCTTAATAACCGTGGCCATTTGTGTCAATAAGCTCATGTTTTTGGCCAGGAAGCCATAGTAAGCTGTGAAGTCATATTTTAAATCCTTACCATAACTTTGAATTTTTTTGTCTGATTTGCCATTTCAACCTTTGCCTAGACACTACTATGAAACATAACACAGTGTAACCCTGATTTTGCATGACCTTGATTTAGTGTAAACCTGCATTTAAGGCATGAATATTTGATTCCTGAAAATTATTTCATAAGAACAAGGTACATCTGACCTTTGCCAAGTTGTCCTTACAGTTACAAATGTTCTCAAATACAGAAGGTTGTGAACCAAGTAAAGTCAAAGACTAACAATATTATACTGCTAAAACCAATGCCACTTCGCTTCCATATATACTGGCATTGTTAGTTAGTATTGGTGTATGGTAGTTTTTTGTAGTGTGAATTATCAGCTTAGCTTCAGTTTATTCATGTATGTTTCAGTTAAGTCAGAGCCTGCTTCAATAAAGTTTATTACTATAGCAAAAAGAAAAATTCTTTCTCTTAAATGAAACAGATTGATTAAGATAACTATAACAATGATGGTGATGAAGAAATAAAAACACCAACGTTCAATGAAGTTGTTGCAAATTTAGACATTTTGGGGTTTATCACACCATTTTAAGTGAACAGTTTGTTAAACAGAATTAAATCACTTAAATGTAAATTGGAACTTGCACAGTGAAGCCAATCATATTAATTGATATCACTGTATCATTGTATGTTTGAGTTGAACTTTAGCATGGCTGAAGATGGGAACAAAATGTTCTCGAAACCGGTTCCATACATTTATGAAAAGTAAGTGAAGCTTTAAGAGTGTGTAGTTCAACTGAATCATACAATGATATCAATTAATAGAATTAAATCAGTTAAAGATGAGCATTTTGAAGTTAAAATACAACAGTGCTAAAAAGGAAACTATCACCTTTAATTATTTAGAAAAATAAGGCATTTTGTAAATAAGCATATAGGTCAAATAATTTTTCGAGTTCCTGTCAATAAGTAAATATTTATTTTGTGGATGTTTTTATTTTGTAGTATAATCCTAGGAAATGGTATCTTGGACTATTGTATTTATGGCATAGAAAAGCTATCTAGCTGCAATTTATTATTTTTTTTTTTAATTAGGTTTATTTTCCTCTTTAACATCTCAGATCATCATTAAAGACAATAGTTTCAATCCTAGTTCTTACCAGCATGCAATAATCAATAGCTTGATGGATAAATGCTCCTTAAACAAAACAGAATACTATAAAGAACATAAATTTATAATTGAAACTGTAAAATACAATGACTTTAGTAAAGAATTAACAGATAAAAAGATACAGAGATTCAGAATGCAAGAATGGAAAAAATAAAATTACTATGCTATCATTAGAGAAAGGAAACTGATGTTTAAGAAATTCACATATCACTACTGCACTTTTCATAAATTCAAAAACATTTTCAAAGAACATTGGTTTGACAAAACAAATACAGTGTAAAAATCCCATTACATTAAATCATATAGATTAATTCCCCCAGAAAAGAAACCAGGCTTCTACCAAATCTTATCTCGATAAAAGGAAACAAAAAATACAGATACATTGTCTCCTTTGAGATGTAAATAATGCATTATATGGGAATAAATAAACATGAATTTCCTCAAGAATCAATTCTAGGCCCTCTACTTTTTCCAATTTATATAAATAATCTCTATTAAGATCATTGTGTGAATGAGTAAAACTAACACTCTTTTGCTCCACTTACTTGTTTAAATATGTAGGACAGGTTTCACGAACCCTGTCATAATGGTTTATCCTCCAGCTGACTAGGGGCTGACGATGTGAATGAAGGGTTTGTGAAACTGGTCCTACATATTTAAACAAATGGAGCAAAAGAGTGTTAGTTTCACTCAATCACACAATGATCTCAATATATGATTAGTTTCACTGTGCAATGTTCGAATTAACAATTTTAGTAAATAATCTCTGTTTGTCCATCAAAAGTATAGCTAACTCTGTACTATTTTGAGACAATAAAAGTATGCTGGTAAATGATTAAGCTTAAATGATTGTGCATTTAAGTTAAATGAAGTTTCAAGTTCCTTGTGTTCATAGTTTAAAGTTACAGTAAAGACAGCAATAATCAATGGTTTTAACAAAGACACAGTGATAAAAATTATCAATAAATCTAAAAGACAAAAAGGGATAAGGAAAGTTTCCACACTGAAAAACACAAAAGAAGAATACAAATTCAAAAGTTTCACCTACCATCCAATTTACCACAACAAGTTCAAGAAAATTTTCAAAGAACATGGGATAATGTTACCCCCAAAGAGCAGACACAACATCAAGAATTTATTAGGTTGCACAGTAAAAGACTCCATATCAACAGAACAGAAATCAGGAGTTTATGAAATAAAATGTGCACATTGTGAGCAGAGCTACATAGGCAAAACAAAGAGAAATTTGGAAATTTGGAGGAAAGAACATTTTAAGAATATTCAGTTTAAGCAGGTGGATAAATCAGCAGTAGCAGCTCACTTTTGGACCAAAAATCATGAAATAAAATGGGAAATTAAACTGCTGAAACATTTCCACAACCCATTGGAGTTATCCACTTTGGAAAAAATTTTTATATTAAAAAATAAAGAAAACCTAATGAATTTCTAGTTTCCTCCTATGGATGAACTCAGCAATTTCCTACTTAAACCAACAGAGGCCACCACAGAAACATTTGGGTGCCCAGCCATCGTTTCGAGTAACAGCGGTTTGGTGAGCATCTGAAGATGGGAGAGATTCTCCCGAAACCCGTCTTACTTTTATGTAAGTGGAGTTTAGTATAAAAAAATGAATACCTTAGTTTAGGATACATTACCACTCCATTGTCAGCAGTTTCGTAAGTACAATATTTAATAAGCTGTTATTAAATTAAATATGTAGATTAAGTATTTGAAATAATACCAAAAATAATATTCATCAGATGCTCTAAAACTCTTCACTTTACAAGAGAAAACCATAAAATTCATAAAAAAAACCGAAAAAAATGGAAAACTCCTATTATTAGAAATTTAGACAAAATGAACTTTGGTATTTATCAAAAAGATACGCATGCAGATGACTACATAAAAACAGTAGCTGTAACCCAATTCCAAATAAATATGCAGACTAAGTTAATCCTTAACTTATAAAAACAGAATACAAATAAGAATTACAATATATATTCAATACAGCATTAATACAATAGTTAAAAAAATTAACAAGTTTAAAAGACATTTGTACATTTAAAAATATCAAAAGACAATTATAAACACAGCAAACTCACATATCATCCACAATACCATCACAACTTTGGGAAGATCATCAAAAACATGGCTTAAAATTAACATTACAAAATAAATCGATATAAAAATACTTATTATCGCTAAAAGATAGCATAATGCCAGAGAAAAACAACAGGCATTAAAATACATAAGAAAAAGTAAGAGAAATTTGGAAAACAGGAGGAAAGAACATTTTAGAAATATTCAGCTAAAACAATTGAAAAAATTAACGAATACAACTCATTTTTGGGAACAAAACCATCAAATTAAGCAAGAAGCCATTTTGTTGAAAGAAATCAAACTATACCCTCTAGAAGACTCTGCACTATCACTTTCAACTGTTTCCAAGAGGACTATGGAGTATAAATGTGGCCATGAAAGCTTGACCCACCCAGCAGATGAACAAAATCTATCAGGACATTAGAAATTTAGCAATAAGATGTGCAATGTGGTTCTGGAGGATCACTGATTAAAGGTATCTTGAGGTTGCTGAAGCAATGAGCATTCCACATTTTGAGGGAAGAATTGTGCTTTAAAAAATGATCGGCAATATGGGTGCCGATACACCTGATTCTGCATCAAAAGCGAAGAAGAGTGCAAATCTTTCAGCAAAGTTTGGCCTATTTTCAGAGAGATCCTGATGAATTTGCATCATTTGTGACCAATGATGAAACATGGGTGCACTACTGCATACTTAAACAAATAGCAATCTAAACAATGGAATCATTAAGATTCTCCACCACCAAAAAAGGACAAGTTTATAAAATCGCCCGGGAAGATCATGGCATCAGTTTTCTGGGATGGCAAGGGTTTACTGCTAATTGATTATCTTCCCACTACAGCATATTATGCTAACATTGGACCTACTAAAGAAAAACATATGGGAGAAAAAGCCGAGTTTATCGAAGAAGAAAGTCACCTTGTATTCAGAAAATCACCCCACACATGCATCATTGCAATGGCAAAAATGAACTGGGGTGCAATTTTCTGCCACTTATGCTTTATTCCCCTGACTTGGCTCCATTGGACTTCTCTGTTCCCTAAATTTAGAAAATTCTTTGGTGGAAAGAAATATTCATCCAATTACGATCTTAAATCATCAATTGAAGAGTATTTTGCAGGTCTGTAGGAATCTGACTTTCATGATGATATAAAGGATTTAAAGAATTGCTGGACAAAGTACATTAGTGTCAAGGTGACTATGCAGATTTCAAAAAGTTAAGTCATCATTGTTGTTTCATTCAGAGAACTTTTCAAATGACCCTCATATCTCATTAACATCTTTGCACATTAATATGTTGCATTAAAATGTGTGATTATATAAAATCTTGGCTCTACAATTGACATAGAGATACTCACGTATGATTCTTGAGGTATGGTGTAATATTGTACATGAGAGTTGTGAGCAGAGCAACAACTCTGTCTTTCTCCTGACTGCCATAGCTAACATCCAACAGTGGTGCCAATAGTTCTGCTAGAACTGCCTGGGCCTGGACACTAAACTGTGCTGAAGAAATACCTGAAACACCTAAAATAATAAAAACTAAAGTATAGTTACATATATTAGTTATACAGGCTGTTTCAGAAATTAGACTGTACAATTCAAAGGATGCAGAGGGATGATAAACAATAATTTTCAGATAGGGAACCAATGGTCTGCAAGCCCAGATTTCCTTGTAATTGAATTCTGCAATTCTGGTTTAGTACTTTTATGAAATATGGCGCCACACTGATGCTATTGTTTATCTGTTAATCAGTGTGTAGTGCGCTTGCAAATGTTTGAAAGGAAAATTTAAACAAAATGGAAACTTACAATTATTGAAAACAATTTTCCATTTCTGAATGGGTAAAAGATGGAAATACTACGGTATGACGATGACATAAGATGACAAATTTTGCAGAATTGCTGGCCAAAGTGCATTAGTGTCAAGGGGGACTATGATGAAAAATAAGAGTAGAAGGTAATGAAACAGCTGATATTTTGGTCAAGAAAGGTAGCAAAATTACAATAAATTCATCTGGTCCTCTATTCAATCACTTTATCAAAAGAAGAAGTAATTTTTTAAAATGAAAATATTTTTATATCATGTTATTAAGTTTACATTCTACCAATGGATTTTATTTTTCACTTTATATTAGAACTAGAATAGGTCACATTATCATGTATCAGCGTTGGTCACTCCAGTTACGGTTGAGAGCAAAAGCTCTTGAAATGTATCCTAAACTTAGGTATTCATTTCTTACACTAAACTCCACTTTACATAAAAGTAAGATGCGTATGGGGAGAATCTCTCCCATCTTCAGTTGCTCACTGAACTGCCGTTAAATGTGTTCTGACAAATTAATCAGTTAGTGAATAAAGTGTCACATAATGCTGAATTCTTTATGCGTATAATCAATATACTTCACTTAAATTGCACTTAGGAAGCTATAGATAATCGAGTAGTAATATATTCTATTATAATTTATTAAATATTTTTACACACATTCCACTTATACACATTTGGACATGTTTCTGGGGCAAGAGTCTGTCAACAGCTAATGATGCAAGCGATTGCCTCTGATACGTGTCCTAATTAATTGATATCATTGTATGATTCAGTTGAACTACACACTCTTAAAGCTTTACTTACTTTTCATACATTTATGAAAAGTAAGTGAAGCTTTAAGAGTGTGTAGTTCAACTGAATCATACAATGATATCAATTAATATGATTGGCTTCACTGTGCAAGTTCCAATTTACATTTAAGTAAAAAATATGTCCTAATGTATAAGTGGAGTTTTCACCAAGAGGAGTACATTGGCAAAATTAGGTAGAACAGGTAGTAAAGGAACAGTGGTTGAAAGAGTCCTGAAATACTGTATAGAAACTAGAAATGTTAATTGAAACTTGTACATTCAAGCTAATCATATAATTGAGATCATTATATGATTGAGTCAAACTACATTCTCTTATTGCTCCACTTACTTGTTTATAAGTAGAACTGGTTTCACGAACCCTTTGTCTGCATCACCAGTTAACCATCAATCAGTAATAAAGATACAATGATCTGAATTACTGGTATAGGAATATGAAAACAGAGGATGATAATATAATTAAAATTTGTATGAAATACCAAATGACAGTAATTAAGATCATACAATGATCTTAATCAGATGATTAGGTTCACTGTATACCTTCCAATATGCATTTCCAGTTACCAAAGAACAGTTTTGCAATTAACTGGTGGAACAGAATGAAAGAAACATTGGGAGAGATCAGTATGGGTGATGTATGGCAGAAGGGAGAAAATAATTTAATAGGTTTCTAGAGGAAAGTAAAGAGGATAGAAGATATTGAGAAGCAAGAGATATGGTGAAGTTTTGAGAATAAAAGTTCTTTAATATTTTACACGATATTAAGAAAGACTGGGGTATGGAAAAGTAGGTGGACAGTTGTGATAAGCAAGGGAGGGATATGCATGGATGTGAAAGGGGGCATTGCATCATAAAGGATTTAGAAACAGCAATGTGGAAATATGTATTATGTGTGTGGGGAAACAGAGGGTGTGTTTCAATGTTTGATGCAGTATATGGAAACAGGCAATTGGAGAGAAGGATTCAAAATGGAATAAAATGGAAAACAATATAGTAGCAATAAAAAAATTGACAGCTAGAGGGTGGGAAAGAAGTAGGAATATTGGTGAATATTCAGGAAGAGTTTAGGAAAGTGAAGAGAGGAAAAGTAGGTGAAACAGGGCTCTAAAGCATGTCAAAGAAAAGATAGTCATGACATTTTAGGGCCTCGCAACAGAGCAGAAATCAGGAATTTATGAAATAAAATGCGCAGATTGTGAACAGAGCTTCATAGGCAAAACAAAGAGAAATTTAGAAATTTGGAAGAAAGAACACTTTAGGAATATTCGGCTTAAGCAGGTGGATAAATCAGCAGTAGCAGCTCACTTTTGGATCAAAAATCATGAAATAAAACCAGAAATTAAACTGCTGAAACATCTTCACAACACAATGGAGTTATCCACTTGGGAAAAAATTTTCATATTAAAAAATAAAGAAAATTAATGAATTTCGAGTTTCCTCCTATGGATGAACTCAGCCAACAGATGCCAACACAGCAACTTCCAGGTGTCTAGCCATAATTTCGAGTAACGGCGGTTCATTGAGTAACTGAAGATGGGAGGGATTCTCCTGAAATGCATCTTATTTTATGCAAGTAAATGGAGTTCAGCGTAAAAAAAATGAATACCTAAGTTTAGGATATATTACCACTCCAATGTCAACAGCTTTGTAAGTACAATATTAATAAATCATTTGTTACACTTTTTGTAATGAAAGATTGAAAAAAATATTCCATTCTATTCTAAGTAAGTGCAATAGTGTAAACTATTTAATAAATTCTAATAGGATACAAACTACTTCACTGTTTCAAAGTTTCCAATCAAGAAGTTACTTATCCTGTCCTATTCCAATAACTTTCCTATGAACATGCCTTTATTAGAGACCGTGATATTTGATTCTGAATGTTTCTTCCAAATATTAACCATTTTGGTTGTCATTCCCTTAAAAAAAATAATATATCATACAGTCCCATGAATTGATCAGACTAAGAATGTTTGGTAACAGTGCTGCACATTGTTCATTCTTACTCTATGCATTCTATGCATTATTATTCATTGTTAATTAAACTGTGTGATGATTGTTTCAGGATAGAAGTGTACTTATTTAAATATGTGTCACTTTTAAGAAATTTTGAGGTTTCCATGTGCGATTAGTAATACCTATGTCTTCAATGGATACGACTCCCAGGAAGAGTATTGAGATTGTAGCATTATATTAGAATACTTCCATGACACAAAGAGAGTTAGCTGTTGGTGTAGGCACTATAAATAGGATTATTCAGCAGCATAAACAGACTGCTCATTTTTACTGAAGAAAGAGGGAAACTGTTGCAGAAAAAAGAAAACGATGCCAACTGATGAACGTTTTCTCCTCAGAAGAAGCAAATCAAACTCCAGGCTCACTGATGTGGACTTGGTTCAGGAATTGGGGGAAAGGGGAGTGAATTTGCACAATTTTAATTTTCATCACAGACTTTTGGCACTTGGAAGGAAAGCCTGCAAACCTGTAAAAAAACACCTTTTAGCAGAAGAAATGCACAGGAAACATCTCTTTTGGGCACATAGTCTTCAGGATTAGACAATGGAACACCAAGTGATGGTTCTTTTCTCTGATGGGAATCATTTGAAGTACTGGGCAAAAGAGTTCAATATATGTGCACAGAGTTAATGAAGCAACAACTTCAGCACATTTGTAATAGACAATAAAACACCCCTTGAAGATGTTTTCGGGGTGTTTCACATATGAAGAACTGGGACCCCTCAGTACCAGTTGACAGGATGATGAAATCTGGCCAGTATATCCAAAAACTGAAAAGAAGAGTTTTTAGGGAGCTGCAGATGGTGACAGAATTTTACAGCAAGATTTGACTCCTTGCCATACTTCAAACAAAGTGAAGAAACTTTTCAGTGAGAATAATATTTGTATAATCTTATTTTGATTTAAAGTAAAACACTAAAAATCATGTCGTCACATTAAAATTCTCTTTAAGTTTCACAAACACACTTATAAAAGTAATTTTGGTACATGTTTCTTGAGGTGCATTCAATGACGACTGAGGAGTCAATTTCAGCAAGGTATGTATGTTGCTATGTTTGCTCTGGTGGTCTGTTAATGAACTTAAACAATATGTTGTCTGCTTCCGGTATATCAAAATTCATAAGTTTGTATTCATATTTTTTTATGTAAATTGTTTCCCATATATTAAGTTCTTTCAGATGTTGAATTGTTTTTAGTAATGTTATGTCCTTCTCTATTTCATGATTTTCATTCCAAAAATGTGCAGTTACTATATCTGTTTATTGGTGCCAGAGTAATGTTATACTTTTTGAAATTTTTTTGGAATTTATGGTTAACATAAGGGTGATATGTGAATTTTTGATAAGTATTTTCTTTAAGTGAAGAACTGAGTGTAGTGATTAGTTTAATTTCCTTTTTATTTTTTTATCTACCATTTGTTTGTTAAATCCATTCATTTTTGCTGTGTGTATTATGTATGTGTATTCTTTCCTGTATTCTTCTTTACTGAGTGGTGTATTAACTAGGCTATATGTCATACTATTGAATGCTGCTTCCTTGTGAGGTCTGGGGTTAAAACCTTTTGCTTTTATGTAACTGTCGGTATGTGTGTCCTTTCTGTATATACCAAATTCTATATTTTTATTCCTTTTTATTATCCTTAGGTCCAGAAAAGGTAAAGTATTATTAACCTCGGTTTCCAAAGTCAATAATAACAAATAATAATATTTGTATGTTAGAGGTTAGAGTGGCCAGGGAACCCCTCTGACATTAATCCAATAGAAAAATTGTGCAGCATTTGCATAAGGAGACACACAAAACTGACTGTTTCACAAAAATATGCAAGATGGAGTCTCTAGTTAAGGTGTGTTTTCATAATGATGAACTTAAAAATAAATGATCAAAGCTTGTGGAATCTATACCAAATCATGTAAAGAAACTTATAAAATAAAAATGATGACATATTTGCTATTAGCAAAGACTAAAGATATGTATATGTATATGAATAATTGCAAAAAGTATATGTTGTTGTCATGTACGGATTAATTTGCATGGGACTGTAGTTTCACAATAATTCTTCCCTAAAATCCAATCCATTACACTTTATATTAAATTTTATAATTCTATGAAATGATTAATTTCCAAATTAAAAATCAAATATATTTTGATTACCTCTACAACATATTTTATTTACCTGCACCATTCTTTTCCTTACTGGCTCCTGCAAGGGGTTCTTCTTCTCTTACAGCCAAGTTTCGTCTTAACCATGTGGTCTGTTCTAAACAGGCTCCTGCTATCTGTGCACAAGATTCCACAAGCTGTGACAGAAAACATATCACATATGAGGGCATTTATAAATGCATCAAACCTACATTGAACATTAATTGCACAGAATTACTATGAAGTTGATTTTATGTAATAAAGTTTTTAAATATATATTTTTATCTAATACAAACACAAAAATATATGTAAAAAATCATCCATCTATGCATCCAAGAGACTGACAAGCAGCCCAGGAGGTGAACAAGGCTTCACAAAACATGTTTTGTAAATAAACTTTGGAAATGGAGAAATAATGGGTTATTTTTTCCTCTGCAGGACCACTCCAAATGTAACGGCTGGTTGGTTGATTCAAGCTGGTACAACAGTGAACGGGTCAAAATGTGTGCAGCTATGATTGCTCCATAAGTTATTAGTAGCAATTAAAAGGTACATTTACTCACCATTATCAAGTAAGAAGATGCTGGAACTGCCTCCCTTCATTTGCCATACATTTGTGGCATTGGTTTATGAAATTAACTATTACCCTCTACAGTTACCATTGAGAAATGGAAGAAATTTCTTAACAATTGTTACTTTTCAGTTCATGTAATGTATGTGAATTTGCCTTGTATACTTTTTCCTTTAATGCTCCCAGAGAAAAAAAAAGGCAGGGCATTAAATTGGGGGACTAAGGGGGCAATGTGATGTTAGTGATAACTCTTTATCATCAAACATTTCATGAAATGCAAGCAAGGAGATATGGGCTTGTCTAAAGTTGAAACGAATGACATTTAATTTTTAAAATTAATTTCATGCTGGATCTAATAGTAAATGACATTTATCTTTTTAATCAAGCACTATATATGTGCATCTCATTTTAGATTATTTTAAATCAAATTGCTTATGAATTTTATATTGTTAGTGCTTTGAATATTTTTATTTTTAAAAGTAATTAATGGTTCTTCAGAATTATTTTGTTTGAGATGAAAGTGGGAGAATATTTGTTTTAGCTGTATTAACTATTAGTATATTCCCATTAAACCCCTTTGATGCTTCGTGCATGATTTTATCTAGGAGAATTTTTGAATTTCTTTTCCTGAACTTTCTGTTAAAATGGGTTTATCATCAACATACTTAATTGTTATTATTTGAGATAGTTTAAATGTCAGGTTGTTTACAAATAAGAGAAAGAGAACTGATTTTAATATTGACCCTATGGTACTCCATTAATGATACTCCCTTTTGTTGAATGACGTATTTTATTTCAGTATGCTTTTTTCCTGTTATTTGTGCTTCTCTGGTTTAGGTAAGATATGATCCAGTTATTCTTGAGTTTTTTAGTTTTGTAAAGAGTAATTCCTGGTTCAATATGTCAAATGTTTTAGATAGGTAAAAAAAAAATATACCTAATATATTCTGTTTATTGTCTAGTGCATTTGGAGTATGATTGACAAATTGGAACAATGCATTTCCTGTTGATTTTTTTTTCGAAGCCACGTTGGTTATCAGTGATAAGCTTTTTACATTCTATAAATTTTAATAATCTATTATAGAAGATATTTTCGATTACTTTGCTGACTCCAGATATCAATGAGACTGGTCTGCAATTGTTCAAGTCCGTTTTTCCATCTTAGTTAAACATGAATTAAACTTTTGTTAATTATAAAAAACTCACATTTTTCACTGAATTGCAACAAGAGTATAATATTATTGAAAGAACTTCCTTAGTTTTAGAGTTGTATTACACGTTTTGCAGTTCTCTAGATTAGTAAATAACATTATTAAATTATGTAATACACAAGCCTGTTTTCAAAATGTGGCACACCCTTTAGAGAACTCCTATTCTAGAGTAACAAACATTGAAAGTGCAGCTATATATAACAACTTACTTTGGCAGTTATATCCTGCAGGTCTCTTAAATCCTTTTTCTCTGCAAACGGTGGACATTTCTGGACAAACTCATTGAGTATGGCAAGCATGAGGAATTGTGCTGGAGGTGTCAACATTAGTCCATCTCGCAAGAGTCCTATTAGTGAGCCCCAGCATTCTGCAAGCTGTGGTCCTGAACAAGTCTGCATGTAGCAGTAAAACAGTTCTAGAATGCTTACTTCCAGCGACAGATCCTGAAATAAGTTACATAATGTTATACTGCTACCATTTTGAATGAAAAGATAATTAGAGAATATACAAATACTTTTCACAATATCTTCCCATTTCTGCTTTAAAGTTCTTATGTGGAATGCTACTGGTTGGAATTATCTTGTAATACCATCTAAATGAAATAACACCTTGCTAAATACTTTACTTCTTATGAACTTATACTCATGAAGTTATTTGATGTATCTACATTATCCCCAGCATTCCTACAATAAGAATATATAAATTGTTAAAATAATGGCTTATATCCATACATACACCTGCTGAAGCAATTGATAATTTTATAATTTGACAGAACTATGCATAAACATTATTTTAGTTTTAATGGTAAATGTTACGAACAGTTCTGGATTGGGTGTGAATAACCCTAATTGGCAGATATATTTATGAGTGATTTTGCAATTCGCCCGACACTTTTCCTTTAATTTTTAAGACTTGGCTCAGATACATGGACGACATATTTGCCATTATATTTAAACATCTAGTTAAAGATGCTTTAAAGTTATTATTAAATTTACAAGAAAGATCAATGCAGTTTATGTTAGGAATTTAAAAGAATGTTAGGATCCCCTTTTTGGACTTGAAGATTATAAGAGACAATAACAGCTTGACCTTTGGAATATATAGGAAAGCTATCTACAGTGATAATTACATTAAAAATAATAGATTTAATCAAAACACACCAGCATGCCATCCTAAATGGCCTTGCATACAGATTAGTGAATGTCCCAATCAGTGGAAAAGAATACAAAGAAGAGTACCAATACATAATCCACATAACACTACATAATGGTTTCAATAAAAAATTAGTAGACAAAATCTCAAAGACATGAGTTTGCTATCACAAATAAAAGAAGAGATACGATTCAAAAAATTTACAAACTACCTTAACATGTTCAATAAATTTTAAAAAAAAAATTTTAAAAATCAAAAAGTATTTTCTTCTGAAAATATGCATAATATTAAACTTTTATTTCAATCTTCCTAATAAAGATCATATATATATATATATATATATATATATATATATATATTGGAAAAATGAAAAGAAATATGAAAATATGTACCAAAGAACATTTTAGAAATATCCATTATAAACAGATAAAGAAGTCAGCTGTGGCAGCTCCTTTTGGTCAGAAAACCACAATATTGATAAAAAGTAAAATTATTAAAACACACTTGCAAATCTTTGGAACTAATGATATGGGAAAAAATTTAAATCGTCAAAAATAATAAACACTGCATCTGAACTTGAAGACAACATTGTTGGATATATTTAATTAATTTCTCTGACTGCCTACAGAATGTGCTTCTATCAGTTGATCTTCTGCTGATGATGGTAGCTAATGTTCCCAAAACATGTCCAATTAAAAACCCAAGTAAGTGAAGTATAAGTGTCACCAAACCAATTTTATATCAATATTATTTTATTTCATATTTTTCTCATTTGCAAATGTTCAGTATCTTTGAGATGGAAGGCTTCATAGGCAAGCTTACAAAACTATAAAAGTCTGTCAAGCAGGAGCTGTGTAAATAAAGCAAATTCCTCACCTAGTACAGAACTTTTAAAAACATACAAAATCCAAATTATGGCCTTATTAATTAATGAAATGAAATACGTAAGTTATGGCATTACTATGTCATATTAGGGGAACAAAATTAGAATGCTTGCAATCTATAAGAAGCACAAAAGAGAGTTATTGTTGCTGCTGCTGCTGCTGCTGTTGTTGTTGTCATGTGTTCTCTGAGGGGGGATTAGTTTGCTTGAATTAGGAAGGATGGAGAGGAAAGGATTGATTATAGAGAGAGCAATGAAGTATTGGTATCGTATCTTCAAATTAGACAGCTCAAATATATTTAAGGAATATTTGAAATATGAAAGAGAGGTTTTGGGAAGGAAGAGTTGGTATGGGGAGATAGGGAAGGTACTAGAAGAAATAGGTTTGGGGAATATATGAAGAGCAAGTAAAGTAATGTTAATGGATTTTGGATGATAGTGATACAGAGGATAAAAGATATTGAAAGGCATTTGCACTAGTTTAAATGATAAAAGTTCCTTGATCATATATAAAAGAATCACACAGAATTGGGAACAAGAGAAATATATTGAAATCTGATAAAATATATAGGATATAGGATATAGGAGATGATAATGGTAGATGTAGTAATGTGTGGGGGGAGTATTCAGCATGTCTCAATTTATTGAAATGCTGGAAAGTCAAATGGTGGTAGGAAAAAGTTTAGGACAATAAATGGGACAATTTACAGAAGGATTTAGTGTTAAATAAAATGTTAAGTAACATGAGTGTAAAAAACATACCAAAAAATTTGAGAGTTTTTGGGTAAAGTTAAGGAGAAGTGGGAATGACATAGGGAGAAAGTAAAAGGAGGAAGTTTCTGCTAGGATCTGGAGTAAAAAGAGTATGTTAATAATGTATGTAAAGATATAGTTATTATTGTAAATTGAGGGTATATTGTAACAAATTGTAAAGTTATTATTATTATTATTATTATTATTATTATTATTGATATAAAATTACAAAAATTAATTGTATACTATTAATTAAATGAAATTATGACCATTGATAGACAAAGCTATACTGTGTGGGTATTTTAAACATTTTTAAATATAGCCATGTCTATGAAATGAACCGTTGGTATTATCTTTACGTTCATTAAAATAGAGAAATTACAGAAAGTTTCCAGTTACATTATTATTTAAAATGTTCATATGTTTTAATAAAACAAAAACATGTTATTATTTAAAAACAATTACAATGTATTAAGCAAATATGCACAATCAACAATAAACAAGAATGTTCCATCGATTTTCATTGGTTTTGAAATTTAATTTAAATCTTATTGTAATAAAAATATGTAATGCTAACATTTTCCGAAGGCTATTACAGAGCTCTCTTATACAGAAATATAATTCTCAAACACATATTACATTTATATTTCACATTTGCATCTTCATAATGATGCTTTTGTTAAATATAAAATGTATGCAATATTATAAATACAGTTTATATGCTGAATAAATCTGCTCTTTTATTTTAAAACAATAAAAAGTTAAATGCAAGAGCCCCTTTTCAATTTCAGTTTCCATGCATACCCCTTCTTCTAAAGGTTCAATTTCCAAAATTTTCAGAAACTATTTACTTATTTTATTTAAATGATATTATCAAATTTAGTTGTGAAGAAACAAATGTTCATGCCACTAGAGCAATTTTTAATTATAAGTTTCAGGTAAACCCCCACTCTTAATGACTGGATTTTCCTGATTTTCAGGAACTATTTTTCTTATTTTATTTAAATGCTATTTACCTAATTCTGTTGAGAAAATAAGCTGAGAATTTTTCAGACTATCATTCTATTTGATATAATCAGCACATACCTCCTTTGCTCCTTGTATTGGTGGAGGTTGTTTCACAACCTGATGCACCGTTTGAACAAGTGTGTCAATTGGCATCACACGAATGGCTCCTACAAGATACACTAGCACTTGCTGGTCAGGATTGGCTACAGGAACTATCTGTAATTAATATGTACATCATTTTTTAAATATATATTTTTCATTGCACCAAATAACACTTAAAACAATGAAAAAGTATTTCCCTAGATTTCATTATTTGCTTGTTTGTTCTATATATGCAAGTAGATTTTCTTCCAGTTCAATATTTTGTTCTATAACAGCCAAGAAAACAGAACACTGAAAAGGGCCTTAAGCTGGAATTTTCTATAAACAATGAACCACATTGAATTAAATTTTCTGGCTACAATGTTCTAAAAAAGTGTATGAAATATCAAAGGGAAGCAATGAGAAGTAACATCTGAATGGGAGAAGTTTGGGAAATATTGCAAGATATTGGGATGGGGGAACTTTGGGAATTTGGAGATAAAAATAGACCAGAGTTTTGAAAGGAAGTAAGGCAAAGAAATGAAGATATAGACAGGCAAGAGATTTGGGTTTAGTTTTAGACTATACTTTTTTAAAATTGTAACAGAATAATTAAAAAAGAGTGGAAAAAATATGTGGATTGTTGAGATAAATTTGGGAGAGAAGGACTGGCTCGAATGCAAGCAGGAACATTGTTTTTAAAGGGTTTCAGAGGAAACAATATAGAAGGGTGTGTTATGTGTAAAAAGCCTGAAGGAATATTTCATTGTTTATTAGAGTGTGAAGGGATAAAGAGATGGAAGGAGGGTGTATGGGAAACAAAATGGAATAAATTACAGAAAGAAAGTAATGCATGTAGAATGCTGACTGATATGGAGACAAGAGAAAATAAAATGATAAGGGAGAAACGGATTAGAATAGTTAAGAAGGATGAGAGAATTTGGGTATGATGATAAAATAGTGCTAACAAGGGCAATATAAGAAGTGGGGGATTTCATAATGCAGATAATCTGGGGGTGGTGTGTAATGAAGCCTCACATAGATGGATGTTAGATTTATTATTATAATGTAGGTTAAGTATGTTAATTTGTTAAATGTTCATAAATGTTGTCTATAAAATTGGTAAATAATAGTTGTTTGTTTAGTTTGTATTTGTATATATTTATGAATTTTGTTTGTAGCCAATCCTGAATCTTCCGGAAATTCTAGTAAATAATTACTGATGAGCCAAAAACCAAGATGGTGGATAGTTATTTAAAAATTAACTGTTTACGTAAATATATTGGTAAATGAATTCAAAATTCAATGAACCACATAAGGATATCTGAATAGTCTTCTACTTGGTTAACAAGTAAGTAGGTAATATAATATTTAATTTCATGTCGGAACCAATACAGTGAAACGACTATTATGTTCTTAATTATCTAGTGAGTCGATATGATAATCTTTATATAATTCAACAGTAAGTGGAGCATAAGATTATCAAATTGACTCACTAGATAATTAAGAACATAAGTAAGTAGGTGCTCTCAGTAATGGCCGTGGAGAAGCCCAGATTATTTACATACTGGTCACAGCTATTTAATTCAGTGTGTTCTTTCTTGAGATCAAAATCTGACTGTTTAAAATAGTGGGCAAATCAGCATTTCTTGTACCTAGCTACTGGTTTCAATGTGCTGTAATATAGAACTATAGTTGCCAAAATTGGATGGCATGTTGTACTCATGCTAGATAAACGGTGTTTGGAGTCACAGTGTTAGATACCAGAGTGGGCATATGCAGCAATTAAAGGAATAGTTTTTTTTTTGTATCGGGGATTTTCACAGTGAAATGTGATAAGATTACAACATGTCAGTGTTATGTCAGTCTCCTGTTATGAGATCAGCTAAAAGCTATGCTGTACCTCCTTCTTTCCAATAATTGGAGAGTGTCTATAGGTTTTTCATGATCCTATCTAGGATATTATTTATAAACAAAAAATAAATAATATCAGGCTTAATTTACATCCCTGTCTCAAATTCTGCATTGTATAATCTGCGGTTCTATCACTTTCACATTTGACACAAAACCTGCTTCCTTCATATAATTATTGAAATCCTAGAATAAATTCAGTACTGGCTCCCTTGTGCCTCAATTTGTATGCCAATGCATCCCTATTTATTGTATCAAATGTTTTCTCAAAATTTGCAAAGTGAATAAATATTTATTTCTAAATATTAATCCACTATGATATGCATTATTATTATATTATCTATTGTTCTTCTTCCTTTTCTAAAACCTGCTTGAAATTCTGATAATGTACCTTCCATCTCTGTTCATTCATGCAACCTTTCAGCTATATTTTATCTAAAATGGATAACAAACTAAATCCTCTGTAGTTGCTCAGGTTATTTATATCACCTTTCTCTTTATATAGTGGTACATCATGCTCACTTTCCAGCTCTCAGATATTACCTTCCTCTCCTTAATTCTATTTAATAATCTGTTAGCAGCCTAATACTTCCTTCCATTTCTCCAAATATTTTTTAAAATTCCCCTAGAATTCCATCTATTCCTGAAGCCTTTTTTCTTTTCAAAATTTTGATCTGATACTCTACTTCATTTGCAGTAAGCTCTAACTCTAAACATACTATACTGTTTACATGCCTTCTAGATTTAATTCATAATGCTGAACCTTTCCACCACCTATTAGATTTCTAAAGTGATTTTTCCATCCCATTGGGGTTATGTTATTTCTTACCCTTTTCTTTCTCGAGATATCCTTCACAACAGACTATATATATAATGCTTTCACTCATTCTCTGCTGCCACTCTTTCTGTTTATCCTGCACTGGACACTTATATCCACTTTTTTTGAACAAAAAAATTTGCATATCATCTTCTTCTTTTGACCTTCCCCACCTTATTAATTCCTTAAACACTTCTTTCTTTCCCTAACACACTCTCCATTATATCATCTATAATCTTTTGCATTTCGTCTTTGATTCACTTCCATCTTACTTCCTGCTCACCTTACCATTAACTCCACCTTTTCCAATGCTCCCTCTAGTTTCCTACCTTCAGTGCCTCAAGAATTTTATACCTTCTTATCCCCCTATTTTGGATATCAAATTCTCCTAGAAATACTGTGCATATTCCTCTTTCCATTTTACACATGTTATATATTTCATTTGTATTGCTTCCTCTTCCCTATGGCATTCCCTTAAGCTCAACCTCATTTTTAGTAAGAAGTGCCCACCACTTGTTATCACATCCAGGACTTTATAATCTACCAGCAGCCGATCAATTCCTTAACTCCATAGCGTGTAGTAATCATATCTGTCCGTTTATATTCATATATGTGAATTTTCCCCCTTGGTCCTCTACTCTTAAACCAGTGCACATAATTATATAATTCAACTCAAAGAACTCAATCAATTTCGTGCCTTCCTTATTGAGCACTATATTGAGCACTTTTCCTTATGCACTCATCACTTTTTATCCATACACATTCATTTTCCAAGTCCATAAATCTTATGTCATATTCAACTATACCTGGTGTTGAAATCACCAACTACAATAAACTCCATACTACTAAGCTCCATGCTTAGTTTCTCCATATTTTCATTTAGTTTTAAATACAAGTTTTCATTGTTAATCTCCAATGGCTCAGGTGGTTTATATACCATACCCAATCCTAGACACACTTTGATTCCCTTCATCTTATATCTTTAACCACATTACTTACCCTTTTTCTCTAAATAACACTTCATTCACATTTACTCTACTACCCTTATTTATGAATATCCCCTTATACCACCAAACCCTCTCTCTATTACTATTCCTTATACCATGTTCACCTATATAATCATAACCTTCCATTTCTATACTTTCATCTTTGCCCAACAAAGTCTCAACCAATACTACCATGTCTCCTATCTTTCGCACTTCAAATATTTTGCCACTTATCATTGTCGACCTTAAACTCTCCACATTCCATAACACCACCTTCCAGTTCAATTTCTATCTTGAACCACTACGTCCTCCTCTGAATTTCTCCAACTTCATTTTATACCTCGTTCTTCTTTTGCCTGCAGCCACATTCTCATTATCAGCTATCTCCATTATGCTGTCCTTGGGAGTTGACACCACTTCAAGCTCAGTGACCAGTGACACTGTATTACTGTGTACTCCCCTCTCAGCTGATGAAAAGGCCTTTGTTTCTGCTCTTTCTCTCTTGTTTTATGTAACATGCCTCGTGTAGGTTTCCTCTTCTTCCCCCTTCTCTCCTCCCGCCACATATGTCCTGCTGCTGTATCTCATGTTCAGACACCACAGCTGGTTCCATTGCTAAATATTTTGCTGAATTGCCAATTTTTGTGTTTTGCTGCTGACTTATATCCTGTTTCTTCCTATTAATCCATAGTTCCATACCTTTTACATATGCTTTTTTTCCCTCTTCTCTGGCCTGTTCCATTTTTTTTAGTAATGAATTCCTAATATCCCCTTTTTCTTTTCCATAATCTTGTTCTTTAAAAATTCCTGTTCCTTTCAATTTCCGTGCATTTCTCAAAATAGAACATTTAAAATTATTTGTTGCTGATCTAACCGCTGTTGGTCTGAGTTTGTTTCCTCTTCTTCGGATTCTAAAGCAAATCACCATTTCCCACACAACCAATTTAATCTCTAAACCTTTCTGAAATATTTCCTCAACTATTTGCAGCAATTGCTTCTCTTTGTTCTCCTCCACCCCAAACATTATCAAACTGTGTCTTCTTAACTCCTTTTACATTTTTCTATCCAACTTCTCCATTCTTTCTTTATTACGCGAAGTTCTTCATGCATTTTTTTCCCATAGTAGCCATGTAGCATGGCTTTAACTTCTTCTATCTTATTATCCAACTTCATCTCAACTATATCTTCTCAGATAATTTTCAACATTGCCATTATCTGCCTTATGTCTTCAATTCAATGCACTCAATACATTATGGCTAGTACGGCCAACTACCACACATGCTCATTAGTGTACCTTTCCCTTCATTTTTCCAGATTATCCCCCATCTTTGTGAGTCTATACCATATGGAGCTTCAAGCATACATGTCCTTTTGTTACTGCTACTCATGCTAAACTCTGATATATTAGTAGCTACATGTTCCTCTGACTTATTCGAATATGATTTATATTTTTGGTAGAAGTTCAAACACCATCCATTAGGAACTATAACTGTACAATCATTATCATAACATAATGTGAACTAACCTTTTTTATAGGTGCTGGGGTGTTTAACTTCCTTTCCTGCCATGCAACGGCTATTGCTGCTAGGAAATTTGTACCATGGTGTAGTGATATGGGACTCAGGAATTCTAACAGATAATGCTTTACCACACGAGGACTTCCCAAAACACAGCTTGTCTGCTCCCTGTAACATGGTATTAACTTATATATCTTAAACACTCACACTGAAAATAAATATTTCATATAGAGTAAAAATAAAACAGAACCAAGATTATGTTTTTAGTGCAGTAATAGAAAATTCCCTTTATTTTCATTTGCTTAAAAGCATTTTCAATAGGTATTTGAATATGTTAGACATCAACATTTTTAATTTAATTCTAAACATGTTCTCTCTATCTAACATAACCATATTTACCCATGAATAGGACCACATAATTTACTAGAAACTCCCTAGGTTTTTAAGAACATTTTTTTCATTGGATATTACTCCTTCCATATTTCATTTTTAAAGTCTTATTTCAAGAACATATTTTTCTTGGTAATTGTATATAACATTTTGATATCCATGCATGAGCACTGTTATATAGTATTGCATACTTCTATAATTCTCCCATCACCATCAGCAGACATGCATTATAAACCAGTAACAGCACTTTGAAGCAGAATTGTGCAGCAACAGTGAATATCAGTAGATAATTTAAAATGGGCAATAATGAATTTCTTTGGTAACTGAGCTTAAATTTAAAGTGTTTGCAGGTACTGAATATACTGATCCACGTGTGGCAACTGGCAAGCATTTTAATGCCTGATACTGAAAAATCGTACTTCTTCACAAAAACTGATCTTTAAATGATCTTGTCAGAATTTCACATTTCAGATAACTGAAGTGTATTAATATCTTATTTACACAGAATTATATGTAGACTTTAAAATTTAATTACTGTGTAGTAAATAAAAAAAAATTAGTGCTGATAAAATTATCTATCTGATAATCTTTTTGTATGTCCTTAATCTTAATCCTTAATTCCCTGCATTTTGATGGGAATTACTAGAGAAATTTAAACTATTAAAGGGAACTTCTGGGTATGCAAGTGAATATAGTACCTTTTTCTACAGCTTTTTCAACATCCCTCCCCCCTCCCTCATGTCATGCAAGCAAATCCATGAAAATTAATGATATGAATAAGCCAAGAGACCTAGGTTCCTGGACTGTTGATTATGACTATTATAACCATTATAAAATGACAAATAATACAGCAGACAAAGATACATATAAATTTTATGATGGAATACAAATTATTGATCTTAAAAATATAACCTCACTTTATAACTATTACACTTATAAATTCTTGGTGCATTTTAAAAAGAGCACAAAATATTATTAATAAACAATGTGATAAAGTTAATGTCCTGAAAATATACAAATATCAAATGCAGGTGCAATAATTCAAGAACCACAACACATAACACCAGTTTTATAAAATGTATTATACATTTACTAGAAAACAATGATAAAAAGATGAAACCTATTTGCAATCAAAATACATTAGTAACTCCATATACAGCATGAGTAAGAATAACACCGAACAACTCTAAGGAATGATTCAAGGGACCTATTTGAGTATTTTCTTAAAGGGAATGTATGCCCGCAAACATCTTGCTATCAAGCTAGAGGGGATTTTTCAAAAGATATATCAGGTTAGATGAAATTCGGTCGAACGCGTTACTCAGCATCTTTTGTTACAAGGCACTAGGAAAGTTTTATAATAAGAGTAATCGCATATCTTTAATTTTAAATTGACTTAGTATTGTGAATCTTTAACTAAAAATGTTAATTGGAACTTGTACAGTGAAGCTAATCACATTATTAAGATCACTGCACTACACACTCTTATTGCTCCGCTTACTTTTTACAATATGTAGTACTAGTTTTAAGAACCATTGTTTGCATCTTCTGCTAACTGTCAACTGCTGGATAATTCGTTATGCTGTGGCAAGAGATGTATTCTGCTTGGTGGAGCTTTGATGAACTTAAAGTTTATGTTTTCATACCAGGAAGTGGCAAAGCTCATTAAACTGTCTCTGTATTTGTAAATGCACATTTTTTCTCACATTGCAAATTCTGTAGGTCCTTGTACTGATTTTGATAATTTTGCTTTATTCACTATGTCATGGTTTTCTGTCCAGAAATGAGATGCCACTGCTGAGTTCTCCATTTGCTTGTATTTTATGTTCCTGAAATGTTCTCTTAACCATGTGTCTATGTTTCTCTTTCCTTTTCCAATTTATATTTTTTCACATTCTGCACAACTTATTTTGTAAATACATGTTTTTTTTTCTCCAGTGGAATACTGCCATTAACATTGTCTATCAAGAGATTTTTAACATTAAATCTGTTTACAGGTGCCAACCTAATATTAAAATATTTTAGAATATTTTTAAATTTTTGCATAGCCCATGGATGATTTTTGATTTTTTAAAAAAATAAGCTTATCCTTTCCTGCTGAAAGTGTTGTGGTTTCTTTAATAAGTTTTTGCCTCTTGAATTTCTGTACTTTTTGTGTACTAGTTCTTTTTTAAAACCATTTTAATTGCTGTTCTCTCTATTTGTTTGTATTCATTAAAATATTTTTCTTTGCTAATTTGTAGGTTAACTAGCCTGTGTGTTTAGCTGTTGATCACTGAAATTGTGTGTTTTAGGATTAACACCATCAGCTTTGATGTAGTTGCCTGCTTGTGTACTCTTTCTGTATATTCCAAATTCCAGGTTTCCTTGACGCTTCATTATCTTCATGTTCAAGAATGGTAACACGTTGTCTGTTTCTGTTTTGTATGTGAACAATATGTTTTTATTTTGTATATTCAGAAGTTGTATGCATTATCAATGGTTTTTTGTTAACTATGGCAAAAATATCATCAACATATCTGTACCAAATTTTAAATATGTATGAGAATACTGAGTTGATGTGTGTTTCAAATTTGCTCAAGAAGAGGTTAGCTGGAAATGGGGATACCTGCATGATTGGTTAAGAAAAAGTGGAATTAATGATGCACACATAAAAGAATACCAAACCTATCAAAATTTGCATAATCAACTCTACTTTTCTTTCAAGGGCAAATTCTACAAACAACAATCAGGACTTACTATGGACAGTCTCTTATCTCCATTTCTAGCTAGCCTCTTCATGAGCAGATGAAACACACATCAACTCAGCATTCCCATACATATTTAAAATTTGGTACAGATATGTTGATGATATTTTTGCCATAGTTAACAAAAAACTCATTAATGATGCCATAAAACTTCTGAATATACAAGATAAAAACATATCATTCACGTGCAAAGTAGAAACAGATAACATGTTACCATTCTTGAACATTAAAATAATGAAACGCTGAGGAAATCTGGAATTTGGAATATACAACAAGAATGTGCATGCAGACAATCACATCAAAACTGACAGTTTTAATCCCAAAACACACAAGCAGCAATGATCAACAGCTTAACACACAGGCTAGTTAAGCTACAAATTAGCAAAGAAGATTATTTTAAAGAATATAAACAAATAGAAAGAACAGTGATTAAAATGATTTTAAAAAAGAACTAGTATACACAAAAAAAAACAAACAGAAATTCAACAGGCACAACCTTAAGGCAAAAACTTATTAAAGAAACTATAACACTTTCTGCTGAAAAAGATTAGCTTATCTTTTTAAAAAATGCATATATCATCCATGGGCTATGCAAAAATTTCAAAATATTCTAAAAGATTTTAATATCAGGTTGCTAACTTTAAACAAATTTAATGTTAAAAATCTCCTGATACACTTGTTAATGACAGTATTCCACTGGAGAAAAAAAACAGCTATTTACAAAATAAGTTGTGCATTTTTTGAAAAAATCTACATTGGAAAAAGAAAGAGAAACATAGACACATGGTTAAGAGAACATTTCAGGAACATAAAATACAAGCAAATGGAGAAATAAGCAGTAGCATCTCATTTCTGGAGAGAAAACCATGACATAGTGAATAAAGCAAAATTATTAAAATCAGTACAAGGATAATTGATATTATTGTATGATTTACTTGAACCACACACTCTTAATGCTTCACTTACTTGTCATAATGTATAGAATTGGTTTTCACATTCCCACAGCTTAACGAATTATCCAACAGTTGAATTTTAGCCTGGTTGATGATGAGAACAAAATGTTCTCAAAACCAGTTCTATATATTATGACCAGTAAGTGAAGCATTAAGAGTGTTAGTTAAACTAAATCATACATTAATATTAATTATATGATAGGGCTTTACTGTGCAAGTGTCAATTTACATTTTAATCAGTACAAGGATCTACAGAATTAGCAACATTGCATTTACAAATACATACAGTTTAATGAATGTCAACACTTCCAGGGATGAAAACATAAACTTAAGTTCATCACACCTCCACAAGAGCAGAATATACATTCACATGGCATAATGAATTATCATCAAGCAGTTGACTTTTAGCTGAGAATGCAAACAATGGTTTGTGAAACTAGTGCTACATATTATAAACAAGTGAGTGGAGTAATAAGAGAGTGTACCTGTGAGTTAAGGAGGTAGGAAACAGTGTTTAGATTGATGCTGCAGTAATCTTCAAAAAAGTGCAATGTTAATAAGGTATATACTTATATTTTAGTTTTGATTTCTTTTAGGGTACTGTTTGTGTATACATGTTAAATTGTAACATTAATTATGGAAAATAAATTCATAAAAAATTTGATAGGAGTGTGTAGCTCAATTGAATTACACAATGATCTTAATTTGTGAATTTTTATTTAATCATATGACACTACAAGAACAAAACAAGAATTGAACAGGAGCATAAGTGATTTTAAAAGTACTTCAAAATGCCAACTCTTGACTTCGGAGCATAGTTGATAGTTTCATTGTAATGACTGCTGAGTTCTTTCAAAAATACCTAGCATATTACAAATAGCATCAAATGCTACAAAGATCCTAGTCATCATTTCCTCTTCACTATTAACCGGTGTTGCATACACAAGAGTCTGAACACGTCCCCAAAGGAAAAAATAAAAAAAAATTGTTAATATTAATGCTAAAATGAGAATTATCTCATATAACCTCTGGAAAGACTCAATATAAAAATGTTTTATAAATGATGTAACCAACATTAGAAAAGAGTTAAGTGTGCTTACATTATTTACTTAAGAAAAACAATTGAAACTTTAAGAAACCTAAATTGCCTGCATAATAACAAACTGAGTTTCTCACCATTCATTTCCAGTCAGAACAGCTTGCCAGAGGGCAGCAATGCTGGATATGATGCGAGGCATATTGCTCAGCACAGTCCTCCTTGCTATGATATGGTGATCCACCTGACCTATCTTCTCCTTTGTCACAATATCCTTAAATTAGAACACTATAATCAGATTATATTCCTCCATTAAGACCAATTTAAATTCATAGAGTATACACACTCGTATAATCATCTATGAGGTGAACATGTTTGACCACATTTCTCGGAATACTGGCTAACACTAGGAACAATTTAACCTGCCAGTTTAATAGTCTAACTCACAGAAAAAGTTCCCTCACACAATACTGCACAATTAATTGTTGCCAACACTTGACATTTGAACATTGTGAAAAAAGTGATAGAACTATTTCGGTCAAATGTGTTATAAAGAATATAGAGGGTACCTGTTGCAATGGAGCTGGCATAAAGACATGAATGAGATTGTTGAATATCTGACCAGGATTTGCACCTGGAATTCCCATGTGAATAGCACCAGAACCTGCTAGAAGCTGTTGACTGAATGCATGGGACTGCTGCTGTGTGCTGTCCAGTAGACAGTAATGACATAATACAGTTAAGGCCTCAAGCTGTGTCACTGTGTAGTCTGCAGGCAAACAACATGAGGTTTCAGCTTCATATTGCCTATGAACAGAAAAAGTACTACACAGTTATATATAACAATTAATGTTATTGGTAGCACCAACATTCATTCCCTTTAAAACAGATTTCAAAGACAAGATTTAAAATAAAAATTCTTAATTGATGATTTGTGTGTAACCCCCCCCCCCTCCTTTGCTATTTAGTTTGTGAAAAGCAATAAATACCTTATAAATACTACTTTTTCATTTCTACAAAAGTTCTTCCATGATTCCATCTAAACAAATTAGTTGTAAAACATTGAATAAATTATTAACTCAAATCAGAACTTTAAATACAATGCTTCGCCTGCAAAATAATATAACAACTTATGCAGTGATTTATATTTCAGCTACTAAATGTGCTGTAGACAGCAGCATTCATGCTTTAACTACATATGCTAAAGCCTCTGTAGACTGTTATCGGAGAAAGCTGAAACTGTCATTCTCCTTTAGCAAAACAGGCACTATGAAACATGTTCAGTATAACTGAATGGTAAGTAGAGCATAAGGGTATTAAATTGACTTTCTAGCTAATTAAGAATATATTAATTGCTTCAATGTATTAGTTCGGACACAAAATTAATTTCAAAATTAAATACATTTAGATTTGCATCATTAAGTTTGGTCACTATGGCATTTCTAACTTCATTGCTAACAATTTTCTTTATTTTCTGAAACCCCATTTGTTTTATTAATTTCAGGAGTGTTTTTGTTGCTGAATAAATTAAAAAATTCACCAATTTCATCTCATATTTCTCTGTTAAAACTGTATAAAGTGAAACCTCTCTAACCTGGACAGGTTAAATAAAAAATTGTCCCAATTTAACACAGTGCTCATGATAGAGGGAAGTAAGTTTTCATAGTATGTACATAATTTAAATGAAATGATATATGTATTACACATTAATGACCAATAAATGAAAATAAAAGTTACTAACTTACACTTACTCATATAGAAACTGCACATAGAATAAAAGTAAACTTCGCACTTCATACTTCAACAGTGCCTGAGGACCACTGTGTTTATTTTAGGCATACAACGGTTTGTTTTATTAAGTTAACAGTTAATGTTCAGTGTACTTTCTGGGAAATATGTAATGATTTTATATTTTGTAAAGAACTGAGGAAGCACAACAGAGAATAAAAGTTACAGAAAAACCCACCCTTTTTATGACCCATTGCAAAGCAAAGAGATAAATAACAATCAAGGTCAAACAGTTAACAGAAAGCCAGTTAGGAAAAAAATCCATCTTTTTGATATTACAGTATTGTGTAGTTATAATGACCCATTTAAAGCTTTAGAAATAAATGCTAATCAAGCTTAAATAAGTTAGCTGAAATACATAACATAAAGAGATATTGTCCTAGTTATGACCATAAGGGATGTCCAGTTTCCAGGATTCAGGGTGTCCAGCATACAGGATATACTGAATGTTAAAGCACAGAAATTTGTTCAGTTTCATGAAAAGATGTTCAATATAATGAGGTATCTAACATATATGGGTATTCAAATACAGAAGTTTTACTATATTTTGTTTCATGCTCCTTGTTTTGCACTGAAGCAAACTGTACACATTTCAAATTTGTGCACTTCAGGAACATCAATTATGGAAGGAGACAAAAGATTAGGGTATTTATGAATAATGAAGTGATTTATGTTTAAAATAATATTTACATAAAAATGTGTTGCTATTATTCAAGTGCACAACATGTTCATGAATGAATGTACACAACATTAAGACGGGTAAGGAGCAGATTTAGGAGCAGACATTCAAGGACATGACAAACAAGGAGGAAGTAGAGTGAACTATCAGGTATTGTCTGATGCTGCATTTTTTTTAATAGTGTTTAATGACTGTTTTCACTACTAAGGCATCAACGGTGGACATTCATGATTCATGAGATGAAATAATGAAGTGGGAAAGGAATTTGTTTGGGAAGGAAACATTCCAGATCTAAGTTTAGTATATTTCTCCACTGGTAAGAACTGAGGAAAACCTGGAAAGAATCTCAGTCAGGGAGAAAAGTTCTGGCTGGTATCAATTAGGGGTAGACTTCCCATTCATGTGACCATGCCTTAACCTCTGCCACCTGGGTCTATGTCTAAGCCTGTAACATGATGCATGAACAGAATGTTCCTAACTAAACCTCTATACTTAAATGTACTGCTGTGAGGGTTACAAAAAAAGTTACAATCAAATAGCAAAAGTGAATTGTTTATAACCTCTTTTGAGTTGAAATATTTTTAACAATCTTTATGGTTTCACTTACATGAGATTTACTCAGTGTTCAACAGCATGACATATAGACTAATAAATATATCATTGAACAAAGAAGAATACAAGAATGAATATCTATACATAACAGAAGCAGCTAAATCCAATGGGTCCAAATGATTAACAAAAAAATTAAAAAGATTCCAGAAACAAAAAAAGAATTAAACAAATCATAACTTTGAGCAATTTATCCGGGGAAAAAACATTTAAAAAGTTCACTTATTACCACCTGTCAGTCAATAACAAATTTCAAAAAATTTTCAAGCAGTACAATATCATTGTAGTACCTCAAAATCAACCAAATTTGGTATTTACCAGATCAATTGTAAGGATTATGAAAATATTTATGTAGGAAAGACAGAAATATAGGCATTAGATTGAAGGAACATTGGAGAAACACCTGTTACAAACAAATAGATAAATCAGCTGTGGCAGCACATTTATGGAATGAAAACCATGAAACAGAAAAAGACATCAAGTTATTAAAAACTTTTTAAAAAATTGAGTCGAAATTGTTTAAAATGTTAATATTTACACCACTGTTACAAAAGTTCACTATATTTTATACAATTATTAAAAACTGTTAACAACCAAAAGATTTAAACATATGGGAAGTGATTTATATAAAAAAAATATGAGCAAAACCTTATGTGACATCCCTGAAGCAGACAGCTCTTTATTCAAGACCACCAGAGCCAACCCAGATACCCACCTACCCAACTTCTACAAATGATCCAACAGTCATTTAACAGCTGAGAATGTGGACAATTGCTTCATGAAACATGTCCTGAGTAAATTTAATGTAAGTGAAACCATAAAGAGTGGTCTAAATATTTAGACTCAGAAGAGATTATTAATGTGTGTTGCAATGGTTTGATTCCAAATTGAATTAATATTGAAAGTAAATTAATTGTTAAAAAGATGACTGCAAATTAATAATTACTGCTGAATGTATAGTTCACATATTTTCATAAACTCTTGATATGTGGGTTGCTAATTAATCTTCAGGATTTGAAGAAACTATGACAGATATATGATTTCTGGTGGCTGTACTGGAAAGTGTGTCTCTTAATCAGTAACCCAGTGGAAGTTAGTGTGCGACACCCATTGCTGCAACTGCAGCAAAATATTAATTGTGGTTTTGCACTTGCTGTCTGATGTTCTAAGATAAGAGATGACTCATGAAAATAATTAGCTTGTAGGATTTAGACAAGGAGCACTTAGAAAGCCTAGCAACAATAGTCACAGATTAAAACATTGCTTGTATACAAGTCATAATGAAGAATGATCTGCAAGTGACTTACAGAGAGAGATCATTCATTTGCCTTAGGTGTCAGAAATCCTGCACAAATATCATTGTGTGTGTGTGTGTGTGTGTGCGCGCATGCGTGCATGCATGTGGGACCTTTGTTATAATTGGGTACTCCATATCGTCACACAAGAGCCAAAAGCTCCAAAAGTGGAATGGTGCCAAGAAATGGTTTGCCATTTTGACAGTGGCAGCTCCAGATATGTCCATGATATCTTCACATGTGACGAAAATTGGATTTACTAATACGACAGAGTAGGAAGAAATGGATATGTCTGGGCAAGAATGGCAGCAGCAGAATTAAGGGAGTTAAGAGGAGATTTCAATATGAATGTTTGCCCACTATATGGTAAATCAGATGTAATACTGCACTGTGTTCTAAAATGCAAGAAAACACAGGCATGGAGGGGATATAGATTGATTTGAGAAATGGCAAAGTCTGGTGAACGATGAAGTGGCAAAAAGAAATTTCAATAAAAAAAGAAACATTTAGAATAGTAAGGAAGATAGTCAAAGTCATCTGATAATTAGATTCAATTACACCAATAATCATGATTATAGTATGTATAGAATCCAAAGGCAAACAATCTTAAAGGTACAGGGTTAGATGGATTGGTTAAGTTTTAATTTGAAATAAGTGTAGAAATATAAAATGGGCCAAGAATTTTCTGCATATTCCAATAGAACACTATTAATGATCAGAGGTCAGAGGTTTTGACAGTATTGTTAAAATTTAGTTAGTTAGTTCATTCTCCATTAGCTGGCAAGTCGATGATATTCTTTGCTCCATTTACCATTGAATTATACACATCTTTCACACTGGAAATAGAACAAGAGAACATGATTCATTTCCTTAACTTAAAGATCATAAGAACAGGCAACAGTTTGAAATTTGGAATATACAGAAAGAATATGCAGACAGAAAATTAATAAAGGCAAGTGGCTTCAATACCACAGTATATAAACATGCAATTCTCCACAGCTTAGCACATAGACCCATTAACATATCCATGAATGAGTTTGAATACAACAAAGAGTACTCACAGAAAATACAAATTGCAAAACCAATAGGTATAACCAGAAACTGTAGACAAGAAAAACAAGAAATTCAAACAAGAGAAGAGATTACAACACTGAAAGCAAGAAAAGAAACTACATTCCCAGGAAATCATCCTTGGGAAACCAAAAATTCCAGAAAATACTCAGAGAATTCGGCATTACTTTGTCCCCATTGAACAAATTCAGTCTAAACAATCTGCTCAAATCCTGTGATAATCAGAGAATCCTCGATCAGAAGAAACCAGGCTCTATAAAATCAACTGCTCGTAGTGCAAAAAGGTATATATTTGGCAAAACAAAAAGAAGCATTGAAATTAGGCTCAAAGAACATTGGAGAAACATCAGGTACAATCAGATTAATAAATCAGCTGTTGCACATCACTTTTGGTGAGATAAACTTGATATAGAAATGGAAATCAAATTAATGAAATTCACTGGAGCTGGGAATATGGGAAAAAAATTGTACAAAAAATATGAAGATGAAGCTATCAACTTTTGGGATCATAACAGAAGACAAATTAATCCAAAAGTTCACAAAATGTCCACAAGAGCTACATCAAGTCCATTGAACCATCAATGAATCTGGCATTATAGGGTATCAGCTTTGATGTGATTGTTTGCATGTATATTCTTTCTGTATATTCCAAATTCCAGATTTTCTTGACATTTCATTAATTTTATGCCCAAGAAAGGTAACTTTTCAGTTTCGTATGTTTTCATCTTGTAAATTCAGAAGTTTTAAGTGTCATTAATGAGTTTTAACCCCACAAGGCACAAACAAGCAGTTACAACTTAACACATCAGCTAGTCAACCTTAAAATTAGTAAAGAAGAATACCTTAAAGAACACAAACAAATAGAAAGAACAACAGTTAAAAATGGTTATAACAATGAAATAGTACACAAAAAAAGTACAGGAATTCGAGAGGCAAAAACTTATTAAAGAAACCATAACATTTTCAACAAAAAAAGATAAATTAATTTTTAAAAAATTCAAATATCATTCATAGGCTACAAAAAAATTTCAGAATGTTCTTAAAGATTTTAATATCAGATCAGCACCTGCAAACAGATTTAATGTTAAAAATCTACTGATTGATGTTAATAACAGCATTCCACAAGAGAAAAAAAGCAGGTATTTATAAAGTAAGATGTGCAGAATGTGAAAAAATCTACATTGGAAACCAAAGAGAAATATAGGAACATGGTTAAAAGAATATTTCAGGAATATAAAATACAAGCAGTTGGAGAAATCAGCAGTGGCATCGCATTTCTGGACAGAAAATCATGACATGATGAAAAAAACAAAGTTATTAAAATCATACAAGGACCTACAGAACTAGCAACATGGGATAAATGTACAAAGACGGTTTAATAAACTTTGGCACTTCCGGTGATGAAAACATAAACTTCAAGTTCATCACACCTCCACTGGAGCAGATTACACATTCCCACAGCATAATGGTTTATCCTCCAGTTGACAATGAGGCTGATGATGAGAATGAAGTGTTTGTAAAACTGATTCTACATATTCAAACAAGTGGAGCAAAAGAGTGTTAGTTCGACTTAATCACACAATGATCTTAGTATATGATTGGCTTCACTGTGCAGAGTTCCAAATGTAAATTTAGTTAAATGACAATCTAACACTAATCTTAATCAGGTACAGTGATTAGTGACAGAACTATCCATGGAGAGAGGATTGGACTCTGTTTTCATGATTGTGCTGCTGTCCTCAAGCCACTGATCACAAGAAGTGCAACTTTGCTTAATGTGGTGCAAACAGTGCAGTCATGTGAAGCAGTGGTAGAAGGTTTCAATGAGTAATGAGTCACAATATATGCTTTGACACTCAAATGGATGTGCATGGACCTGGCGGATGCCTGGCAAAGAGTATTTACTTGAGTGTGTAGTGTGGACAATGAAATTAAGGAAGGTGGTATAATGATCTGGGGCTGTTAGACCTGGTTTGGGCTTGGACCATTCATTTTGATTGATGGCACAATGAATGCAGGTATTTAGGAAAACATTTTAGACAATAGCATACTTTCCATATTGCGGCTGCAGTTTGGAATAAAATTTTTTCTGTATCAGCATTGTAATGCTTGTGTCCACAAAGCAAGGACCACTGCATTATGGTTCAAAGAAAATAAGGTGGATCTGCTTAAATGGCCTGCTCTAAGCCCAAACCTGGACCCAATCGAATATCTTTGTGACGCACTAGAGCATTGAATGGTAGCCAGACCAATTATCCAAAAACCCGGCAACAACTATTCACCATGCTTTAGAAAGAATGACAAAAATTCTGCCTTCAGTGTATAAGAACTTACTGGAAAGCCTTCCATGAAGATTAAATGCTGTATATGTGGGCCGCTGAAATTTTGCACTTGACAGCTACCTTTCAGTTGGTAATCATATAGATTAACAAATGAGGAATGCTATCCATTACATCTTCTGAACCAATTACAAAGTAGCATTATCAGTCATGATGCAGAAGTAGCTGTGTTGCCAGTTTTTTATTACTGTGTTTGCAGCTGATTTCTATTACATGTTTAAATTGAGTTATAATTGAAATGGTTAATTTGTAGTAGTTAAAATTGTCTTAAAGAGGTCATTTGCAGATGATTCATGGAGTAATACCTAATCTTTTGCATCTAGGTGTTACACAGACACAAAATGCTGTTAAAGATCCCACATACTGTAACGGCTCGAAGCTTTTTCCTATTTAAAATCATGAGCAAATGTCTACACAGTAGATCTCTCACTGTTGAAAATTTGTTCTTTATTAAGCTTACATTACTATCAGCAACATAAGTGTTATATATAATTCTGGAGCAAAATAATTCATTACTACGTACACTTAATATACTTTTACGAGGCAACAAATTCCACAATACCAGTTATTAAACAATGGTGATTGTTGCAATTTCGTAACCACAGTATACCAACATTGCATGAACTGACACTAACACTCAGGTGCAAAGTTTCAGCAGCTCCTATAATAATAGCAAAAGAAGGTGCTAGACACTATTAGTTACATGGCTGGTATATCTCTGAAATTACAGTAATGAGTGCCTGGAGACTTTTGACCACATACTGTATCTCAAACTAATTAACATTATTTGAGTTATAATGTGCTAGAAAGCTGATCCTCTACTTGATATAAGAAGTTTTACCTTGCTCTCTTCTTGGCTCCATAAAATATTGCTAATTTCTCTATATTACAACACAGCTGGTTCACCACATTCATCACTATGTGAGTGAGGGATTGCCCCATGAAGGGCAGAGCTGATGTGACAAGAGTCGTCCAGTGCTGATGCAAGTGTCTCATGTGGTCCTGCATGAAAATATAAAAAATGAAAATATATTTTTAATGAACACTTCAAAATCCATTTATTTTAATTATATTACCTTCTATGTATACAGGAGGCCAAAATATTCTAGAAACAGCAAAGGATATATTTTAATGCATTGAGGGAATGTAGGCTTTCACAGCCGGAGTTACAGATACAACAAGAGGTATCTTCCGAGCTGTTATGCTGTGATCTGCTGGAGATAAGAGTTCCAAACATTCCATCACAACTGCGGCAGACATCTTCAATTGTGTGGACGAAGTCTCCTTGGAGAAGGTATTACTGTGTCTGATGCATTGACCATCAGTATCATATTTGTACTGTGAGCACCCTCTGCTGATTGTCCGGGGTGGGCAGAGATTTGGTGGTTGATGGAAGGAGCTTGGCCTCTCCTAAGTTGTTGTTCTCTTTTGATTGGTTCACTATGTTTTCTTCTGTTACATACCTTATTTTTCTTTTGATTACTGGATGCCAGTTGCTATTTAGTTCCAGAGCTTCTTCTTTCTCAATGAAATTATTGCTGTGCTTGTAAATTTCAATAGCTTCCCATTGCAGTCAGGTATGGTAGTGTGTTATGGATGAAAGGTTGCTCATATCCTGGAACTTGAAGACGTGTTTGCCCTCTGCTTTATTGGGGTGTTGGCAATGGCGGAATTTTTATTTAACCCAGATGCAGTTTCTTTCCTGCTCTGTAAGTCTTGTGTTAATGCTGTGCTGTATGGTTCCAATGTAAACCAAGAACAAGGTACACAGTAAACACTGGCCAAGGACAGAGGCTCCTGAAGATCTTTAGCTGAACTTAGTAAATTGCTTAATTGTCTGGCTTTAAACCATCTTGACACTATGGTGATGCAGTATGTGTTCAATTCAATCGGTGACACTTCTGAAGTATGGTACTAAAACTGTTCCCTTGTTTCTGGGTTGCTCTAGCTTCTGACTGGTAGGTTGAGGCTTAGAATGACGGCAAACACTTCTTGGATTGAATAACCATTAGTACGTAAAGCTTGTTCTAGGAGTTGAAGTTCTTATTGCAGTAAATGTGGCTCATATATACATGAAGCGCTATTTACATGCTAATGTTATTCAATCCAGGAAGTGAGAAGAGCTTGCCTTCTAAGCCTCAACCTACCAGTCACAAGCTAGACCAACCCAGAAACAAGGGAACAGTTTTTCTACTGTAACTAGAAATGTCACCGATCGAATTGAACACATACTGCAGTGCCACAGTGTCAAAATGGTTTTCAAGCCTACCAGACAATAAGCAATTTACTAAGTTCAGCCAAAGATCCTCAAAAGCCTCTGTCATCGGCAGATATTTACTGTATACCTTGCTTTTTGCGGTTCGGTTTATATTGGAACTACACAGTGCAGTGTTAACATAAGCACAGTGTTAACACACTACCATGCCATACTACAACTGGAAGCTATTGAAATTTACAAACACTGTAATAACTTCAATAAGAAAGAAGAAACTCTAAACCTAAATAGCAACTGCCATCCAGTAATTGAAAGCAATATAAGGCATATAATAAAAGAAAACATAGCAAATCAATCAGAAGAGAACAACATATATGAGAGACCAGGACCCTGCCACCAGCTATTCGACCTCTGCTCACCCCAGACCAATCAGCTGAGCATGCTGACAGTACAACTATAGTGATACTGATGGCCAACACATCAGACACAATGATACCTTCTCCAAGGAGACTATGTCCATGCCATTGAAGATGTCCACCTCAGTTGTGGATGAAACATCTGGAACTCTTATCTTCAGCAGACCATTGCATAACAGCCCGGAAGATACCTCTAGTTATATCTTTTAATGCATTGTCGTGGAACCCTAACTGCAAGGGCTGGAAAGAAAGAAGTGGCAGCTCTGTTTATTAACATTCAAAAAATTTAGAATATAGAACAATATTTTTCTGTGAATACCCTTTATAATGAAGTATAAGAGATACTGTCCAAAAATTTTTAAATCTCATGGCCTATTGTCTTAAGTTCTTTTACATTATTCAATGACATATGAATGTAATTCAAATAAGGACAAGAAACAAAGTGGGAGGGCTCATGTCACAACTAAAGAGTTGATAAATAACTTGGATTTAAGTATGTCAACATAAACTTTTGGTCTGCTATGTGTATGCTTTTGATGTTATCTAAAGATGAGAAAAAATATCAAGTACGTTTCATTTTTCATTTAATAGAGACAGCAAAGCCTTTACTCTAAAAGTGTTTTCTTTCACTATCATGGGTTAACTTTGTAGTTAACAAAAGGAGTATACTACGAGGACCCTATTCCACAAAAGTATGGTCTTATATATACACGTGTATTAGTACAAGTCCTTGTAAAGTATGGTCTTGTAGCTTTCTGTTCCATGAAAGAAGAGCAAGACTTGTAAAGTATTAGTAAAAATTACAAGTGACATCATATATGAACAAGATGGAAAAACAGTGTTTGATATATGTCGCCATTCCTTAAGGATTTTTAATGTACAGAGTGGATTATTATCAATCCTGCTATAAGGGTCTTGTATTTTTCCTCAGATATAATGATAATTTAAATACTTTAATATACATATATTGGCATTCAAGCATAAATAATCCACTTTGAGATGGTGGTTTCATGCAGCTACATTTAGGAGCATCAGTTTCAGTCGTCAAGAGATGGCAGAAGAATGGAGTTTTCCAATTGCTTGGTCCTTTATTTTATTACTATTTGACCATTTATACTTATGTATCTGTTTATATTGCCTGACAATCACATTCCCATTAAAAGCAATAAATTGGGAAAATTATGTCAAAAGAGATTATTTTACAGGAGAAAAAAAGAAATTATTTTTGTGGCACTTAGCATGAGCCTTAAAAGCACATTAACTAAGATGCTGGTCTGAAAAATGCATTTGAAACAGGAAATGCCAATATGAGTCACAAATTGTGCTTTAATTGCACTTAACCTAACTTTATCATTGTTGACAAATACTTAGCACATTTAGGTCAGCTAACTCCGGAAATCATTAAAAAGATAATGAATTTTGTGCTAGTATTTCAAGTTACCAATATTCCTATACTTGTAGAGAAGTTTATAAAAATTTCCAGTGTCTGACTAACACTAATATTTCTGTGGAACAGAACAACAAAAAATTCCTTGTAAGCGTGGAATTATAAAGTACAAGCATATTAGAATTTTACTAACAACTACAAGTTACAAGTCCATACACTTGTAATGTATTAGACCATACTTTTGTGGAATAGGGCCAAGGAAACCTGTATCAGTTATTTTTACCTGTTTCAGAGCACTAAGGATGGCTGCGAGAAACATAGACTGTTGTGGGATGGACTGACCAGCAATGTACTTCAGTTGATGTACTGTTGAGCCATTATTACTACTATCCTTTGATGATGGTGGTGTATCACAGTCACCCTTCTGAAAGTTTACTTGATGTTCTAGCATGATGATGGCCAGAAGAAGCCTGTTACATATGAAGCATTCATTATCTGTACTGATTATTTACTTTACTAGTGGTCTACCACTACAGCACAACAACAACAACAATAAAAATAATAATAATAATAATAATAATAATAATAATAATAATAATAATAATAATACTAATGAAATAGAGAAGGACATAACATTACTAAAAACAATTCAACATCCGAAAGAACTTAATATATGGGAAAAAATTTACATAAAAAATATGAATACAAACTTATGAATTTTGATATATCGGAAGCAGATAACATATTACTTAAATGTACAATTGGAACTTAAACACAGTGAAGCCAATCATATTAATGGATATCATTGTATGATTAGTTGAACTACACACTCTTAAAGCTTCACTTACTTTTTATAAATGTATGGAACCGGTTTCGAGAACATTTGTTCCCATCTTCAGCCATGCTAAGGTTCAACTGTCGGATCATTCGTTGAGCTGTGGGAATGTAAATTCTGCTCTGGTGGCGGTGTGATAAACTTGTAGTTTATGTTTTTATCCCCGACAATGTCGAAGTTCATTATGCTGTTTTTGTATTTGTAGATGTAGATTTTCTCCCAGGTTGCTAATTCCGTAGGTTACTGATTTATTAAAATCAGTACAAGGACCTACGGAATTAGCAACCTGGGAGAAAATCTACATCTACAAATACAAAAACAGCATAATGAACTTCGACATTGTCGGGGATGAAAACATAAACTACAAGTTTATCACACCGCCACCAGAGCAGAATTTACATTCCCACAGCTCAACGAATGATCCGACAGTTGAACCTTAGCATGGCTGAAGATGGGAACAAATGTTCTCGAAACCGGTTCCATACATTTATAAAAAGTAAGTGAAGCTTTAAGAGTGTGTAGTTCAACTAATCATACAATGATATCCATTAAGATAACATATTGTTTAAGTTCATTAACAGACCACCAGAGCAAGCATAGTAACATACATACTTTGCTGAAATTGACTCCTCAGTCGTCGTTTTGGTTGACAATGTGAGGAATGTACCTCACGAAACATGTACCAAAATTACTTTTATAAGTGTGTTTGTGAAACTTAAAGAGAGTTTTAATGTGACGACATGATTTTTAGTGTTTTACTTTAAATCAAAATAAGATTAATAATACTTTTATTGCAGAACATAGACATTAAACTAAAGTTTCAGTCAGGGTCAAAGCTTAGTGCCAAAATACATTAATAATGGTTATACACCATACAAGTTAAAATCAAGTACAGTAAGTGTTGAGAATAATTTGCAACTTCAATAGTAAAAATTATTTACAATACAGATTACGATAATGTTAATTGCATATTTATAGTTCATCTAACCTGTACTTATATTTATCAAACAAAACGTTTTTTAATTCAGTATGGAACTTCATCCTTTTTTGAGTTTTAACTGAGGCAGCTTATTATAAATTTTACTAATAACTTTACAGTTTCTTTCGGTAGCTCCTTTGTTTACATTTAGGCAATGATAACTGCTATAATTGTGGTAATCCTTATTTAAGAGCTTGTTATATTTATATTTATAACAAATAGGATTATTTTTTATACACATAATAAAAATGTTAAAAATTTTAGATTCGATTAAAAATACTTCTATAAAACAGCAACAACAACAAAAATCTGAATGGAAGAGAGAAGAAAAACACGCAGTGACAGAGTGAAGAAATGAAAATAGCTGAGGCTGGTCAGCCTACCAGCTGCTTTGGCATGCTGCCATCACAGTTTTCTAAACATTAATGGAACATATCTTTTCCAATCACTTGCATATGCTTGGAACCATTTCATTCCCTTCTGCAATTCTCAATCATGGATGCCAGACACCTAGACCTTTAAACCAGTCTGGCTGCTAAGAAGCAGCAAACTATGGGACGACTGGCACCTTATATTCTCACCATCCTGTACTAGTCAGATTGGCACCAAGTGGCAGAGTGGGCATAAGTTTGTAAAGTACAAAGCTGTTTGATAAGTCTACACCAAAATAAAGAACATAGCTTTTTAGGGGAGGGAAAAATAAAATCATTTTATTTCTCTATATAATTCTGTTTCAAATTTGTACTCATATTACAGTGATTTACTAATTTCTTAATTTCTTCCATAAAATGAGATTTCTTCAGCTCTGCTAAATATGAATCTTAATACTTCTTAATATGAAGTATTAAGATTGCTAAATTTGCTTCAAATGGAGAACATTCATAAATATGAGAGTATTTGAAGCAAATTTCTTTCTTGCTAGCCATTTCTTCAAGCTAGGCAACAGGAAGTAGTATGAGGGAGCCAAATCTGGACAGTAGGGAGGGATTTTATATTTGAAATTCAACAAATTTGAGGTCTCAAGTGCTGACATGTGTGCTGGCCAACAGGACCTATTTTCTTCACCAAATGAGGATGACTGTTCTTGATTGCATTGTTTAATTACTCCAGTAGCATAGCATTATATTCACCAGTTATGAATTTGCCCTTTTCCAAAAATTCAACTGAAACTAAGCCATATAAATCTCAAAACACAGTTGCCATCATCTTTCCTGCTGAAAGGGATTGTTTTTGCCTTCTTAAAAGCACTTTCTTTGCTGCATAGTTTCATCGAATGTCACATACAGTCTCCAAAATTCACTTGAATTCTGTATAAACAGCTCCAAATGCTCCGTAGAAGTCATGCATGTTCTCTTAATTTTGGTCAGTTGCTAGCAAACATGACACTCACTGATAGCTTTTCCAGTTGCAAATGATTGCGCAAAATATTATGCATACAATTTCTAGCAATGCCCACAGATTCAGCAATCTCTTACATTTTCAATTCCCAATCACTCAGCACCATGTTATGGATTTTTTCAATCATTTTGGAAGTTTTAGTTTGACATAGTGTGTAGAACATTGCTTGTACCTGTTCAGCCACATCTAAAATCATCAATCATTTACACATTGTTCTAAAAGTAAAAATGCAGTTTTGCCATATTGTTTGTCCAGCTTCAGTGGGCATTTTCCCTTTCAAAAAAGTTATGCTTTATTAATATAAGAAATTTTATTTTGAACAGTTGTATACAAATTTAAGCACAAAAATAGCTCTCAAACGCAGTGTAATGTTGTAATCATTTATAACCTTGTACATCATCCCTCAACGGTCACCACATTGCTAATGTAACATTAAAAACACTCCAGTGCCACCAACTTTTGCATTTACACAAATTTATCAAACAGCCCTTGAAAAGTAACTTTGTACCTTTACAGAACAGAAATTAAAAAGTAATCATATAGGAATAAATAGGAATAGGAATAAATTCCTGACAGCACATAACAATTAAAAATACAACAGACTTCAAAAATTATATACAGAAAGAAGATTTAGACAAAATTTTAAAAATAAACACTAAACCTGCCATTATATCAACTGATTCTTTACAATATATAGATATCAGCTTGAAACCAAATCTAGATACAATGGTCTCCAAGAATAACAACCTACCTGAAGTATTAAGATTGACAGCACTTAGTACACTAAATAACTACAGGGCTTTCACATAAAAACTATTCCACAAGCACAGTGTTTCCAGCAGTTGGGCATGTCATGCAACTCACTACCAATGGGATTGATTCAAACCAGTGCATTAGCAGGATAGTTTTTATGTGAACACCCTGTATTATCTGCTGATACATGGTGTAGAGTATATACTGATGGAACTTTTAAAAATGCAGAATTTTGATGGTGAAATAATGGCCATTAAAGCAGCTTTAAAAATAGATTATGCTTAAACATACAAAAGACTAGGGTTATTATTTTTGTTATATCTAATAGGAACATCATGAATGAAATTATATCTCCAACCTTAAAGTTAAATGATGATAAAACACACTCATTTTTGCTCAATGTAATAGGTAGTGGCCTGTCTTGGGCTGATCATATAAATCTTCTATGTAATAAAATAAATAAAATTATATAGTTAGAATGTTGACTGCCTAACACATATCAACAGACTATTGGTTCTACAAAAGAAATGCATTCGAACCATGTTTAATCTTAAACAACTGCAATCTTAGGGGCATATTTATTAAAGGAAAAATTCTTACAGTTATTTTGTTGTATATGTACAAAATAATACTAATAGCTGTTGATGAAAATACATTTAATAAAAGGAATGATGAAATCCATTTTTACAATACAAGACAAAATACTGATATACCTAGAGTATATAAACACATAAAAAAAGTATGCATGACCCTTATGTAATGGGTGGTGTGTAATATAACAAATTATCCAGTAAATTAAAGGTACTTTCCAGCAACAGACGTGAAATAGTACTCAAGTAGTATCAGTAAGGACTTGAATATTATCCTAAACAAAGAACAGCTACTGAAAAGCAGTCAACTTGATAGCAACAAACAAATGAAAAATAATTTGGAAGTTCTTTATTGGGAAGCTAGGGAAAAAATTATAAATATCGGTATCTTCAATGGCCACAATAGATATTGCCATACAATAGCAGTCCCACAAATATTATAATCTCTTATTTACCTTTAAAAGCTTTATAAAATTGATGCACTTACCTTAATAATTGTATCTGAAAACCTTCTGAATGATCTGAGCCTCTATATTTACACCTGCCTGAATTTTCTTTCTCTTCATTGCAAGGATCATTGAAAAACACAATTTCCTCTGTGAATGTTTTCTGGCGCAATGGCAGTGACAAAGACTGCAACATATCCACATTATTTTCCATTAGAAAATTATGTTCTTAAAATAAGGTAATGTTTTATATTAGTAAAGATTTATGGTGCAAAATTATGTCAGAAGTATAACTCTTGAAAATTTTCAAACAGTTCTAACTGTAAATTGACATGGTGTTTTACACCTCAGTTACTAGGCTTTCTGCAGCTGGTGATGCCTACCCTTTAACTACATTTCTCATTAATCATGTCCTGATGTCATTTCTAAACTTGTTCCCTGCCAGCCTAAAGGCAGCACACATTTACTTGGGAGCAGTTAGACAGTTGATTCTAGAGCAATTCATTTTTCTACAGCAAGGTAGAGTTAAAGGTCCCTAAGTGCAGCTCCTTATTGAAAATGTACAGCTGCAAAAAATAAAGGGGGGGGAGATAGAATTACTGTGCATAAATTTTGTATTTTTATTTATACTGAAAGCATAGTGTGACACATAATTTAAAACTGATAAATACTAATCGGTGTTATAACAGTTGTTGAAAATTATGCCCCTCAGTGGAAATATATTGCCAACATCTGCAAAGGAAATTCCTATATTTCATTTACATTTTCTTCCATTAAAACATGACAGTTGGAAACACATTCATTGAGCGCTCCTGTATCTTGTAAGATTTTATCAATTTTTTTTTAATAGTGTTTAACACTCATTTTTACTACTGAGGCACCACAGGCGGTGTACATTGATGATACATAAGATGAAATAATATATTGGGAAAGGATATATATTTTTAAGGAAGGAAACGTTCCAGGCCTAAGTTTAGGGTACCTCCCTGGCATTTGCCATTTATGAGGACTTAGGGAACCTGGAAAAAACCTCAGTCAGGGAGGATGGTCCTGGTAGGATCAGAACCCCAGACCTCCCGCTCACGAGTCTGCACCTTAACGACCTCTGCCACCTGTGGAGGTTCACATTTTATCAAGCTGGCAAACAGTTTCTCTTCCTGAAACATAGTTGTCATGATATTTTCTTGCATATTGCCTTACCATTTCTCTGCAAGAATCTGTTTTCACATACATATTGTATATAAAAACTCATTCAAGACTATACAAAGTGTGGCTATTAATAAACAGAGCTGCGCCTCTGCTTTAGTCTAGTGTATTTGATGGGAAATTGAGGGGAAGTTGTTGACTTGACAGGAATGCAGTGCAGTTGGTTTCATGTCACTATTTTTGTTAATTTGCTTCTGAGCTCATTTTGAAGGGAATGCTGTCTCATTTGGTTGCCGAAAATCATGCCCAGTTTGAAGAAAGAGCAGAATGTGAATTTGAAATTTCTTATGAAATTGAAAAAAATCGCCTGACAGAGTGCTTTAATTTAATGAAGGACGTTTACCAAGATTGTTCTGTCGTGTACATGAGTTTTTGTGTTGCATAAAAGATTCAGTGGGGGTCGGGAGGAGATGGAAGATGATGAGCATCCAGGTCGTCCAGTCACAAAAAACACAGACAAAATGTTAATAAAATTGATATAATTGTGAGTGAAGATCAAAGATTCAGCACCAGAATGATAGCAGATATGGTGAACATTGATAAATAGACTGTAAGACATAGAACAAAAGGACAGCAATTTGCTCTGACATCTTGCAGCAAGTCCGAGAGCAACCAGACTTTTTGGAAAATGTAATATGTGAGGAAACATGGATCTCTGAAACAAAGAGGCAATCAATGCACTGGAAGAGTCCAGGTTCTCCAAGAATGATAAAAGGCAAGAATAGGCAAGATATAAGGTGATGCTGATTGTTTTATCAACATTCAGGTTTTGTTATGATTGAATGGGTGCCTGAGGGTCAAACAGTTAATAATACTAATTCATTCAGATCTTGAAAAGAATCAGAGAATCAGCAAGGAAGAAATGGCCAGATCTCTGAAAAAACAACTCCTTAGGTTTAGGTTTCAATTTTAATATATTAGGTCGTTTAACAGTTGACAGTGTGAGCAAATGTCTCATGAAACATGTCCTGAATTTTTAATTTTTAAGAGTGAAATGTTAAGAGTTTTTATTATTGTATCAATATTTTAAATGCTTTTTAACTCAAACTGCTTCCTTGTTCATTGGAAGTGAGGCCAAAGAAGTGTTTTTAAGCATTTTAAAATATTTTATCTACTGGAGATTTTAATTCCTAGGTTCTTTACCAGCTCACAATGCCATTGCTGTGAGAACATTTTTGACTGATAAGCACATTCCAGTTCTTGAACATCCCCCATACTTATCATATCTGTCCCCATGTGACTTCTTTCTCTTCCCCAAAATGAAAAGTGTCTTGAAGGACCTAATTTTCAATCTTTGGCAATGGTTATGACATTAGATTTCGAGTAAGAGGTGGTCATTTGTTTTCAAGTTTGAGTCTCATTCATAATTTTTTTTTCTGACTAGGGCCTAATAATACAACTTTTACCCTAAATTTTAAGTTGATGTTTCAATTATATACTTAAATCTTAATAAAGCAATTCATATAATCACAACCTTTGTAGTTATTATTGTAGTTACCAATCAGAATCATGTCCCAAGTATGTGTTAAGGTAAATTAAGTTTTAGGCATCCTGTTAGTGGTAAGCTTATTGGCTACTTATACAACTTCACTGTTCCTAACTTCTTTTAAGATTACAATTATTGGCTATTGTTTGTTGACAATGCATTCATTGTTCAGAAAGACTGGAAAACAGGGATTTGCTAGTTTCTTATGATGTGCTTTCTCCATTTCCTAGCATCCCCAAAGAAACTCTAATAAATATTGTAAAGAAACGGCTAACTTCAATAAACCTACCTGGAAAAGTAATAGAACAATATCTAAACCTCACCAAAATTTGTATCAATCAAACCTACTTCACATTCGAGGCAAAAGTCATACACAAAAGAAGGATCTAGCAATGGAAAACCCACTCTTACCATTCTTGGCAGATATGTATATGAGTTTCTTAGAAATAAAATTAGTTGAGGCTTTTCCACATATATACAAATGTTGGTATCATTATGTTGATGATGTAATAGTACATGAAAAATGGAAAGGGATGCAATAAAACTACTCAATCTAACAGCACTGTTAAATTCACAATGGAAATAGAAAACAACAAGGTTCTTCCCTTTTTAGATATAAAAATTATAAAAAATGGCAATAATCTGGAATTTGGCATATTCAGAAAAGGTACACACATAGATACTTATATGAAAAAACAAAACAATATAAACTTGCCATAATCAATAGTATCACATTCAAATTAACAAACCTACCAATAAGTAAGACAATACAATTTGGAGTACTTTAAATTAATAGATATAATACAGAAAAATGGCTACACAATAGATCTGGTCAACAAGATAATAGAAAAATTCAACAAACAAAAACAAATAAAAGATATCACCACACTAAAAGGCTAAAGGAGATCATATATGTATTTTTTAAACAGGCAAACATTATTTTGGCTCCAGTAAACAAAAGTAATTTTAAAAAACCTCCTAAAAACCAACACAAAAGACAAAATTCTGGCAGGAAAACAATCAAGCATTTACAAAATCGATTACAAAGACTGCAATATGAAATATACACGCAAACCAAAAAGAAATATTACCATACAGTTTAAGGAACACATGATAAATGTAAAACATAAACAAATGGAAAAATCAGTAATAGCAGACCATTTCTGGCAAAAGAACCACAAATTCCAAAAGGAATCCAAACTTTTAAAAGCTCTTCAAAAACCCATAGAATTAAAAGCGTGGGAAAATATATTCATAAGTAAAAACAAGGAAAATTTGTAAATTTATTGGGCGAGTTCCAACAGAATTTTTTAAAAATTTATTTTTCGAAACATTAAATGAAGGAAAATTTGTTAATTTTGATCTCCCAAACAATAGTAACCTCATCATAAGTTCGTAAAATCCACAGAGCAACATCTTAATAGGAAGCAGACAATGAAACCATGCTGAAGATGAAGGCAACAGCCTTTGAAACACGTTGTACATTGTATTTGGAATTATGTTTGTCCCAAAGAACAAATATAATATAAAAAATTTAGTACATTGCACAATGAAAGATACTATCCCTACAGAGCAAAAATCAGGAATATATGAGATTAAATGTGCAGATTGTGAGCAGAGCTACATTGGGAAAATGAAAAGAAATTTATAAATTCGAAGAAAAGAACACTTTAGAAACATTAGATTGAAACAGATCAACAAATCAGCAATAGCAGCTCATTTTTGGAACAAAAATCATGAAATAAAACCAGAAATTAAATTACTGAAACAACTTCACAACCCAATAGAACTATCCACATGGGGGAGAATTTTCATTTTAAAAAATAAGAAGAACTTAATGAATTTTGATTTTCCGCCGCTGAATGAACTGAGCAAGTTTCTACTAGAACCACAAGATACCACCACAGGAGCGAACGGGCATCCATCCCCCGTTTCGAACAATGGCATTCAGTCAACAGCAGCCGATGATGGGAGGAACCTCTCCCAAAACTAGTCCAAAGTTTTAAAAAAGTAAGTGGAGTTAGTGTTAACAACTTGAACACATTAATGTCGGATAACTTCTAAAATATCAGAACATGTTCCAAGAGCATTTATTCTCATCTTCAGCTGGGGAAGATCAGAGCAAATGCTCTTGAAACATGTTCTGATAAATTAATCATTTAGTGAAGTATATTGTCCCCTAATACCAGCCTCTTTATTATACAATCAATCAAATTCACAGTTTCTAACTTCTATTAAGTTTACAACTTCTAACAATTCTAAAGCTTTATCTTCATTGCTTCAATTTTACTGTGTTGGTAATATCTGGAGAGATGATAGTATTTACCTTGTCTGCTATGCTTTTCATATTGTACACACTTGACAGTACGCAGTGAAGCACCACTTTCTGTACTTTACAGCGGGACAGGAGATCTGCAATATAGCAGGCAAATCCTTTACCACTGTCTCTCACAATCAGTATCAGCTCCGAACAGATCAGCATCAGAAGTTCAGCACTTGCAAGCTGGACCTTTCAAACAGCAGAACGTTTTATTTAAAATGAAGCATGTAACATAATTATAATAATTCACTTAAAGGAAATAAAATTAGATTTAAAGTAAAATGATTGACTTTCCTGAACATTTGAATAATTTCAAGAAATCACAATTTTTTAGTACAATTATAAAAACACTATCAATGTATTTGTGCCATATTTTAAAAAATGAAGAAAATATTTTCGAGGTGTGTATTTCAAAAAAGCTCTTTAAACATCACAAGTAAAAGTAGATGGTAACTTACCTGTCTGTTACCAGCAATTTCATCCTGTGTAAGTCTCATTTGGCCCAAATTGGGGTAGTAGCTTCTAGCAAAATAAAGACACACAGAAATCAACACTTCCAGATACATGCTGCTCCTATACGTGTTCCCAAAGTCACTGCTTGATGTACCAATATCTCCATGGAAACTCCTACCAAAGACAGATTTCCGATGCCTTGTGAGAAGAATAAGAAGACCAGCACTGCGAGGTACATTAGCTAGTCCTGTTGTTGCTGCAGCACAAAGAAACATGCGTGCATTTGTCAACAGGATGCTTCGCAGTGAGCTTAGGGCATACAAAGTCTGATTGGAGTCATACACCCCACAGTAAAGCAACATGTGGGAGTGCAGCTGATGGACACCCACTCCCATTGGTGGTTTCCCTGCATCTCGACCATTTTTGCCCTTTTGCTTCACCTGAAATAGAAAAATGACATGTTTGAACAAGAGTAATTAACAAAAAGATATTGTTACATGGTTGTCGCAGATTCAATAGGAAATTTTTATGATGAAGGTATGTTAAAAATGAAAGTTACTTTCTCTTCCACAAGTCCTGGATCACCAACATTGGTGACTGATGCTGTTAAGGCATTAACTCGCGAAAGGGAGGTTTGGGTTTTGATTTCCACCAGATTTGTTCTCTTTGACTGGAAATAAATAAATAATAAAAAAAAAGTCCTGAATCAAATGGAAACAATTGTTTTATAATTTTGGGTAATTTGCCTAGAGTAGCATATTTCTTCATTCTAGCTTTTTCAAATATTTTAGGATGAAAGAATGTGTAAAATAGCACAGATTTTCTCTTTGGATTTTTCCTCTAGATGCATTTAGTACCAGAAAAAAATATCCCTAAATGGATGAATTTTGCTGTATTTGATCTTGCCTCATCAGAATTATTTAGAACATTCTTACAAGCAGACTGTACTAAATGGCACTCACTTCATGTTGTTCAATTACTGTGCAGCTACGGATATACAAGGGTAAGTCATTACATAAGTTACAAATGGATATAAACAACTTAAATAAATAGGAATATTGATTTGAAAAATACTTTTATTTCTCAACATTATGTATATGCATATCAGCATTTCTATTTATTTCATCTGCTTTAAGTACTTAATACACTAATATACAGAGTTAGCTAAAAGTCCTGCACCTCCTAAATAGCTTTTGAAGCAAGTAGTTCAATCACATGAAACTTGGTATGTGGGGATAGTTATATAATGAGAACTCAAAAATTATATTACCAATTTTTTTCTACCTCTGGTTTAACTGGAAGCTATTCTCTCTAATTTATGCTGAATATATTTTTACATTTTTGAATATGCTTATCAAGAGTTTTTCAAAAAGTATCCACACTATAGATACCTCTGTACAAATTTATTGTTGCTAAATCAAGAAAACTAAAAACAGTGTAGCGAATAATAAATCACTTATTTTGCTTACATTCATGGAGCCATGCTTATTGATACAAAAATATCTTATTTAAGGGATTAACCCTGACATCTAGTGTGTTAAATAATTATATCTGATGTTGAGCAAAAAGGAAAGAATTCTAATTTTAATTTATTGTTGACTATTACTGTTGACAGCTAATAATCTCATCAAAAGGTGGCAAATTTATTTGATGATATGTATCTGAATCATGATCCAATTCCACATATAACAGTGACAAAAATGGTAAAGAAATTTACTCAAACTGGAAGGACTTATCAAGATCAGGTCGCAAGAAAAATGCAACTGATGAGAATTCATCATTGAATGTTCTCCTTGAGCAAGAAAACCCAACAATTTCTACTACAAATTTGTCATCAGAATAAAAAATAAGCCAAAGTTTCATGATGAAAATGCTTAAAAGTGCCAAATAACATCCTTATATAATTCAACTTTTGCAGGAAATTTCAGAGGATGATTCAACAGAAGAATGCCGTTTTGTGAATTAATGATGGAGTGCATTAACAACAACAAATCTGGAGATCTTGCTCGCCACTTTATGTAATTTCTACCAATCCATTGTTGTGATCATGAATTATAAACCAATTCCAGTTCAGGCTCAGATTCTGTTATTGTAGCAGCACTGGTAGTTTTATGGTGTCTCCTTTACTTTTTGAAGTTACTCTATGGAAAACAAACATTGCTGTATACTAATTGATATCATTGTATGATTCAGTTGAACTACACACTCTTAAAGCTTCACTTACTTTTCATAAATGTATGGAACCGGTTTCGAGAACATTTAGTTCCCATCTTCAGCCAGGCTAAAGTTCAACTATCGAGCTGTGGGAATGTATATTCTGCTCTGGTGGCGGTGTGATAAACTTGTAGTCATTGCCGGGGATGAAAACATAAACTACAAGTTTATCACACCGCCACCAGAGCATAATATACATTCCCACAGCTCAACGAATGACCTGACAGTTGAACTTTAGCCAGCCTGAAGATGAGAACTAAATGTTCTCGAAACCGGTTCCATACATTTATGAAAAGTACATGAAGATTTAAGAGTGTGTAGTTCAACTGAATCATACAATGATATCAATTAATATGATTAGCTTCTCTGTTTAAGTTCCAATTTACATTTTAAGTAAAAATTGCTGTCTACTGTTCTCTCTGAGGAAAATTCTGGTCAAAGTACATTCTGTCCATAGTGAGCAGGAACTCTTGTAAGAAATAGATATCATCTCTGGGTAGCCCATAGTTTACTGAATGTGGAAAACATGCGGTACTATGTGATTTTGAAGCAAATCCTAATATCTATTAGCATTAAAATATATTTTATTACAATATTTCTCTTTACATGAGGTATTTCAGTTGGTCTTATCGTTTTGCAATGCACCTTAATTTTTAATTTTAAGAAAAATCCTAATTAAGGGGTAACATTATTTCATTATTTTCCAGCTGACCCAAGGCCTATGAAAAAGTGCACCAGTACACAAGTATTTTAACTTTCAACACATCTACAACACTAATCACAGCAATAAGAGCATTTAGTATAACATATATCACACGAATTTATTCATATGACTTGGCTTCACTGTGTTAGTTCCATCTATATTTTTTTAAAATAATTTTTAAAAAGATATTGTTTTAACACTAATCTTACTTATTTTCTCTAGATATTTTCTTTTTAGAGTTGCTTGCTTATGTTCTGATCCCAATACACACAACTCCGGGTTATTAGTGTATTGGTGACCATCATATTTATTGCTGTATTATCCTATCCTTGTTTACACTTATCTATTATATTTCCCTATTTGAAAATTATATTTCCCTCTATCTTTCCCTTAATCATTCTTAACCATTTCTCTTTAACTTTTCCCAAATAGTTCCGTATCATTTTTATATTCTTCCCTCCTTTTAGAGTTAAAATCTTTCTAATTAATATTTCCCCATTTAAATCCTTCCATTTTAGTTGCCATGTCCGTTCTCTCCATAACTTTGCTTGCAGTATAACAAACAATATACATTGGACCTTTTTTTCCCATCTTTATCATATCTTAACCCTTTTAAATTCATAACTCTTGTTCTAGCCCATGCAAACCCTTTTCAACATGCTCTATCACATTGTTCTATATATTTTTTCCTAATCCATACTATTTTTTATTTCCCTATAAAGTCTCAATGAACTCTTTTCTGTTATACTATCAAATATTTCTTGTCTTTCAATATCTTCCAATCTTAGGCTTATTTCTTCCCAAAATCCTATGTAGTGATATTTCCTATTTATCCATAATTTTTCCATACCCTATCTGTTGCAAAATTTCCCGCACTGGGTCCTTTCCACTTACATTTATGCTGGATACTGAAATATTTTTTAATAATATCACTCCCTTTCAGTCTGTTAATTCTATGTAAGTATTTCATAATTCTTGTAATAACTTTTATCTTTATTTTAGCTGTGCTACACCATTTGGGATGCTATTTGTAAACCTATGATCAGTTCACAAAATTTTCTATTTATTTTATCAACATCTTTCCATGCTTCCTCTACATGCCATATAACATTTTGGTTTTTTAATTCTTTCAAGCCAATTTCTTATGTCTAAAATTTTTCTTAAACATGCTCTTATAACATTCATAGCTAGTTTTCCTTTTCACCCACAACACAAAAATTCCCCATACAATCTATGAACATGGTCTGACATGTCTCCATGAAACTAAATTTTAAAACTGTATGGTGACATATTAGTACTTACTTGTTGATTCCCTGAGCACTGAGAAACAACTGTCTGCAGAACATCTTGCAGTATTCCCTCCACAACGCTGACACTTGAGCACTCACCAAAATAATCTTCAGCTGTGGTTGACTCTTCCAATTCTCCCACTACTACTCCTTCCTCTTCATCTTCATCTCCATCTCCATAAGACCACCTCTGAGAAGGACTGTTTGTATCCTCCAACACATTGCTATCTGACATATCTGCACCTTCATTATTATCGCCTTGCTTTTTACTTGGGTGCAGTCTCACAGCATTACGAATATAATCATGAGCACTGCTTATGGAGTCATCTTCGGTTGCTGAATCATTTGACGTATTGCTATTGTTAGCATTAGCAGATGCAAATGGATTTACAAACACTGAGATATTCTGCAGATTGTTTTGCGTTAATGATGGCTGGTCAATATCTCTAATGAGAGAGTTCTTTTCTGTGATGTAGTGGTTGTTCTTTCTTCCTTCCCCTACTAAAGTTGTAACAGCAAATATTCGCTTTGCCCTCACAGGATTACTAGCAAAATTCTTTTTCTTTTCCTCAAGCTGACTCCTTGCTTTATTATGTTCTGAAGAATCTGATACATGATATATTACATTACCATCCACAGAACTTATTGCATAAATCTTGGCAGTTGCTGCACTATCATCCAAACTGTCGTCATTTGTTGTGTGTGTCAATACTGTATTTGAATGTTTAATGCTCACATGAAGAACACTCATTCGAGCTGTTACAGGATCCAGAAGCATATATAAAAGTGGGTCCAGCAATCTTGATATATCACCTCGTAAAAGTGAATGCACCAACCATGATTGTGCATGCAACTTTAAAGGACAACTTTCAGAAATCTGAAGGTTATCCACCAACTTCAGCAAAGATTTGTCGAAGGTTCTAAGGCTTCTGTTGATACCTGTCTTTGTTTCAACTTCTCGTCCAACATGCCAGAGAAGAGAGAATCTCTGGAAAGCTTCTAACCTTCGCTGAATGTTTTCATCTGTTACTGACTCCCCAATGATGTTTTCAACAGCATCATTGTGGGGCAGCACATTATGCAATTGATGTAACAGTTCCACACAAATAATATGGTGTTCTGCTCCCAGGTTACCTAAGTGGTGCCAAAGTGAATATGCCAGCACTTGCACTACGTTGGTATGATGTTCTATATACTGTACATGCCATGGTTTTAACAGAGGAACCATAACAACAGACACAACACCTTGGTGATCTGACTCCGTACTGTCACACTGTGATCTAAGAAGTGAAATAAGATCTAGAAGAGTGGAAATGGCCACCAGCTGAAGTGCTGGTGTGGTGGTCAACCAACATGCACATACAACCAGCACCTGTAGCCATTCTGGAAATGATTCAAGGCTCATAGGTTCATCATTACTTAACACTGATCCCCCAGGAAGGCAGTACGTAGGAAATGTTGACAGTTCAACCAGGAGGCTAGAAGCAACTTTAAGAGGTTCTTCCCAAGTTTGTCCCTCACTGACAATGATTGACTTCAAGTGGGCTAATGGTTCACTGTCTTGCGCCTTAGCAGCAATCCATTTAGATGTATCCTTTGCAGAATCTGTAAGCGAACTATTTAAACATTTGTTCAACAGAATTTCCAGCTTTTCTGAGCGATCTTTTTCTACATCAAGAGGCAGTGTTATCAATAGTTCTTTAAAAAGGTCACATATTTGTCTACCATTCACTACATGTCTTCCTCCAACAAACTTCACGTAAAAACATTCATACTGTCTTAAACACTGTTCCAATATTGTTTGCTGTTTATTGGGAACTACTGCTAAACTCAATGAATTATCAGCAGATGATGTATTGTTGGAACTTTCGGGACTACCACCAATACTGTTTAAACCATTGGACAGCGAAGGCCCTGAGCTATGGCTATCTAGTTCTAGACAATCCTTCTCCATACTTGATAAGGACCGAGATAAATGTGAACTAATGCCATCCACACTTTGACTTATGTCATCTGTTACACTGTCAACCGACACCAAAACAGGGCTGCTAATAGAATGAGCACTAATGTCACTTTTTGCATGCTTTGAGCGGAACTTTGAGCTAGATGATTTTTTCATTTTGCCTGACTTTTTCTCTGAAGTCTCTTTGCTGGATCTACTGCTTTCTGATATATCGCTGTTGGTTCTACTGCGTTCTGACTGTCCTCCAGAAACATCAGATTGTGATGTTGATCGAGTTTTATCTTCTGGAAGGTCTGTAGTGGCAGAAATTTTTGCACTCTCAGATTGGGTGGTTAATGCTGAAGGTTGTACACGTGAAAGAATCTTGGCACAAAGCTGAAGACTGCGAGCTACCTCTTGTGGTGAAAGTTGATCACAATATTGTGTTAGTTCAGTGATTATGTGTAGAAACAAGCCTGGCAGATGCTCACTTGGTGTATCCATGTAGGTTTCAAGTGACACAGTATCCAGAAGAAACTCTGTGAGCAGACACACCTGTTAAGAAACAAGTAACATCTTAAAATTTATTTTTGCTAATAAAATTATTGCTATTACTTATTTAGTTAGCAGTCTGGTAATCAAAATTTAACAGCTGACTTTTTTTTTAGTAAATTGAGTTATGTACCCTAGAAACTTCTGCACTTACAAAATATAAGGGGATGGATGCATAGGCCTTGTCAATGGTGTACCAAGTTCCAGAAAAGACTGGGTATTTTTGTAATTTGAAACTGTTGTTTTGCCCAACGGAGGGTCATTTGGAAATGATTTGCAATAGCAGCATTTTAAAAATACCTGGCAATCTATGGGCATGTTCATTCATAGGGCATTGGACTGATACTACACTCAATAGACAAAAAAACACGGACATTTTTATATTTGTTTGTCATTAAATATTATGCTCGGCATTTGTTGCCATGGAGACAAGTAGGCTATGTTTAATGTTTTTTGTTTTATAAACAAGACATTGTTAATTGAATATTCCAATTATGTGTACAAAGTCTCAGATACAGCAAATTTGTCTTAGCCATTTTGTGCTTTATTATCATTATTTCTTTATTTTTACATGTTGTAAATGTAAGTAGGGATGTCACATTTCACCTTAAAAAAAAAAGCACCTGAAGATGTGGCTCAAGCTGTAGCCCTAAACGATGATGGATGCAGTGTACATTACATTGCAAATGTAATGAATATGACTAGAAGCACAGTCTTGATACTATAAATCGGTTTAGAGAGACCTTAGAATACACCAGAAGATCAAGTTTGGGTCATCCGAGAGCTGAAGACAGGTACATGGTGTTGACAGTTCTTAGGGAGTACAACCTGCCGGCTATGACTGTAACCCAGCAATATGTTAACATGCTTGTGCATCAGATTTTGGCCAAAAAGGTTAGAGGGTTGAAAGTAAATGAACTGATATCATGTACACCTGCAATTGGTCCTGTTGCTACAATGTACCAAGTCGAACAATTCTTCTTTGCAAATGACCATAGGAGTTGGAGCAATGAAAAAAGAGCTGTGTTCTGTTTTCAGGCAATTCCTGTTTCAATATGTGTTTACCTGATGGAAGTGAAAGAGTTTGGAGAAGGAGGGGAGAACAATTTGCACAGTGCTGCATTTCCAAAAATTTAGTTACCATTTGGAGGCGGTGGAATAATCGTTTGGGCAGGAGTATCTATGGATGCTTGTTCTCATATTAGAAAATGGAAATCAACAGCTGATAGGAACATAATGAATGTTTGGTTAATCTAATTGTACCATTTGGCCCATTTACTGTGATAATTTTCTTTTAATGCATGACTGAATATTGCTCACATGGTCAGAGATTATACCAACAATTGGGAATCCATATTTTAGCATGGCCGGCATGGAGTCCCAACATGAATCAGCTTGAATATGTGTGGAACATACTGGAATGGCATGTTAAGACAAAACTGCAGCTGCCAGGAATTTTACATGAGTTGAGGCCAGCAGCTCTTGAAGAATAGGAGCATATTGCTCAAGAAGCCATTATTAATCTGATCAAAAGCTGCCAAGATGTATAGATTCAGTTATTCAAGCCCGAGGAAGTGATGTCCGTTATTAAAATGCATTTTTAATGTTTCAAGCACCAAAAAATGTACTCACAGTTAAAACAAAACTTGTCATTGTTTTATGTCCTTTGTAAATTTTCTCATCAATGTTAAGTTTTTGTTTCTATTGTTGTAATTAAAGGTGCTTATTAAAACAATCATTTGTTTAAATGGATATTCTTTCATTTTAAAATAATGAAGAACAAATATAAGAATTAAGAAGAAAATATAATCAAATATTAAAGTGTCCAGTTTTTTGTTTTGTCCCTGAGTGTAATTAAATTATACTTATCAAAAGCTATAGACACAGTGGTAATAAATCCTACAAGAATGTATCAAGTATGTTCATACTAACTCCACTTACTTATATAATATTAGATAATGTTTCGGGAGCAATTGTTCCTATCATCAGCTGTTGACTGAGTACTAATTTGGTGGCTGAATTCCAAAGTGCTTCTGTGGCAGTCTGCTACCCACAACAATTTCAATAGGATATTAAAAGAACAGGGGATAAAGTTAGCCCCAAAGAACAAATATAACATACAAAGTTATTAGATTCCACAGTAAAAGACACCACCATAACAAAAGAACAGAAATCAGGAATTTATGAAATTAAATGAGCATGATTGTAATTAAAGATACATCAGAGAAATTTAGAAATTTGAAGAAAGGAACACTTTAGGAATATTCGTTTTAAACAAATTCATAAATCAGCAGTGGCAGCTCACTTTTGGACCCAAAATCATGAAATTAAACCAGAGACTAAGCTGCTGAAAGAACTTCACAACCCAATAGAGCTGTCTAGTTGGGAAAAAATTTTCTTCATAAAAAAATAGGATTCTGACTACTTTTTATGTACTACTGCTTTTTATTCAGCGATTTCAGGATTTGCTTGTGAGCTCTAAACCTAACCCTACTTTTAGCGATGCAATCCAAAACTTCCTTCCTCTTTTTTCCTAATGATGTTCTTATAACTGCTATTTCCACTGATTGCCATCTCCACATTATCTATACATCCCTCCATGCTTTTTGAAAAGTCCATCCCAACCATTAATGAATCCAGCTGATGATGGGGCAATGGCCTGTGAAACATGTTCTGTATAATTTAATGGTAAGTGGAGCATAAGAGTATTGAATCAACTTAACAGTTAATTAGAACAAATTAGTAATAAAACAAATTTTCCTATGAAACAGTTAGTACATCTTTATGCCAAAAAAGAAAAGTTAATTTAGGTATAAAACTTTATAACTACTTGCCACAGCATATTAAAAACATCAAACTACACAATTCATTAGTTATCACTTAAGATATACTTAAGACATACTTGATCATACCAGATCAATTGGAGCACTGCTTTTATGCTATATCAGAGTATCTAGAAACTAGAATATAGATACATGATAAAGATATCATTGTATAGTTAAGACAGCCTTTAGCGAGTGTTATATTTGTAATATCTTTGTATATTTGTTTGCTCTCTTTATAACCCCTTTGGTTGGTTATTTAAAAATATTCAGCTCACATTTGATTTGTTGTATGAGCAGAAATTGGTTTTAATTATATATTTAAGGTGAGTAAACTGTACAATTCTGTATACTGTATTTTAGTTGTATTTATTATATTGAGTACTTAATAAATTCATACATTGAAGCACTGAATTAAACAGCATGTAACAGTAAATTGCCTAAGAATTTCTGGAAGTTAGATGCCATATGATTGCTTTTGAAACTCACTTTATAGTTGTATAGATATTTTTTTAATATTTTTATTTAAATACTTAACATTATATATCTCCTGTAAATCACTAAAGTGAAGTTATGTTCCTGTACTAAAATATATTGGACAACCTATATACAAGTAGATTATTTAAATTATATTAAGTAGCTGCAAGGACAACGAAGGAGGGAAAACATACATCTCCATCATTCTTGGAAGGTAAACTATTTGTTCCTTTAAAAAAACTCTTTCACAATTCCGCTCTCAGGTAAGCTAAAAAAAGCTATACAGAATAAGCCCTCAGGATAACACAGAAATTATAACACAGATGGCAGATAGAGATTATACCTACCTCTAGCAGATTTGGTGGTCCATTCCCCACAGGTTTCACCTCACCTCGGCATGAAGATTTGCCTATATGCTGCCTGCAGGCTCCATCAAAGAGTGAACCTGCATATATCCATATATAACATGGCTCTAAAGTGCTGAACAAAATGTTAGCACTCTTGAGCAGTTCATGACTTCCTTTCACACCTTTAGCAATAGTATCTTCGTTTTCTTCACATGCTAGATACAAAGTTCTGGAAAAGAAAATCAAAGAACTTAAATCAAAAATCTCAAATGTCCAGATTTGTTTCTTATGCAATAATAAAAGTTTAAATTGAAAATATATATATTGTTTCTTTACACATTTATGAGGGTAAGTATTTCATTTTCAGATTTTACTAAGAAGAAGACCTTAACTCATCAAGTATGCCTATTTCTTTTTGAAATAGTCTCCTGCATATTCAATACACAATTATGAAGGTTGCTTGATAAATATGGTAATTTTCCATAAAAAGGCAGGAAATTTTGTTAAATAGCACCATTGTTGGGTATGTGTTGATTCGTGTAACAGATTTAGACAAATTTTCAGTCAGATGTGATGTTCAGTTAATTGTTGACAGCTATCTGAAGTGATCAGAGCATATGTGCAGTAGAAGGTGGAAAATAACAAGTGTGTCACTCACTCTCCCTATAGCCCAGATTTAGTCTCTGTGACTTTTTCCTTTTTACTAAGTTGAAGAAACACATTCATGGGAGGTATTTTTCATCATTGGAAGCAGTGGTGAAGGCGATTCTGAAGGACCTGTCATAAAATGATTTTTAACATGCCCTTGAAGACTGGCAGAAATGCTGGGAGAGATGCATTGCATCCAACGGGGATTACTTTGAGAAAGATAATCAAAATTATGAGGATGAGTAAAGATACATTGTCAAAAAAAATAATGATCATTGTTTAATGAACAGCCCTTGTAGTAAATTTGCCCAGTTGGTTTTATGCTGTGTTAATAGCAAAGAATAAATATAAGAATGATTTATTAATTGATGATTCATCATGACAGGGGAAAAAAAAAAAGATTTTTTTGTTGTACTATATGTTTAATGTGATAGGAAAGTTTGATACAACATGTGATGTACACTTGTGCTCATGTGCTATAAAATGCTGTCCCCTTTTCCTTCCACCAAGACAAGAGAATGTTTATATTCATAACTCTACTTGCCAATCACTATAAAATGTGATTCAGTCACTCTACTAGGTGTATTCAAAAAGTTTTGTGTCACCTTAAAGTCCAAGCTGAGGATTGAATTCAATAACTTATCCTCACAATCCTTCAAAGTACTCTCCACCTCTCTCCTCACACAGTTGTAGATGGTGCAACCACTTGTCAAAAGCACTATGCTACTCGGTCTGAGATATTGTCAACAGAGCTGAATGTATAGCTTGAGCAAGGTCCTGTATTCATTTAAAAGATTTTCCAGCAATGCAAGATTTTACTGGAGGAAACAACCAAAAATTGCATGGTGCAAGGCCAGAGCTGTAGGATGGATGGTCAAGCAACTGGACTTTGGTGACTTCCAGTTTCATCTAAGTTGCAGCTGTTCTGTCAGGAATGCTTGTTGTGCAAAAACAACAGCCTTGAAGTTCCTGTCTTTGGATGCCAACGCCTCAGCTCTTCAAATAAAGTATTCAAAATAAAGGGAGTCATAGTATCCTCCATTCTTTGTCATTTCTTCTGGCATGCAGTCAACCACTAATGATCCTTCATAGAAGAAGGAAACACGAACATTCACTTTCAAGAATGAAAATTTTGTTGAATAACAACTGGTCTTGGGTCATTCTCATTTACCCAAAAGCAGTTTTTAGCTTTATTTGGAGTGGTATAGTAATAAAACCAACTTTCATCAGCATATAGCTGTCTAACATTTAGGACCATTTGGTGGAAACATGCTTAGTAATTTCCTTGTACATTCTTTATTCTCTTCATTGATTATGGAATGTGGAACCTACAAATTTTTTTACAGCCTTAAGTGTTCATGGAATATATTGTCAATACTGCCAACACTGATACCCACTTCCATACTTAGCATTTCAACAGTAATATGTTGATTTTCCTCCACCAAGCTCCTCACTCTTTGGTTTGTTCTCTCATTCACATCTTCCAAATGCTGACTAGAGGGAGCTCTCACCCTTCTTCAAATGATCAAATCCATCTTGCAATGACATCAAATGAATACAGCTGATCATCATGAATAGATGCCAAGTCCTTGTGGATTTTATAGCTCTTTCACCTAATTTATATCATGTGACAATGTAGAATCTAAAGTTTTCTTTATAAATATTCATGATTTCTCACCAGCTATTGACATTGGACTGTATGACAGTGACTATGGTAGTTAAACTTGCACTTATGCATATTTTGATAGCTTAAGGTCCATTGTTGCCAGCTGTATTAGTTACATTTTTGTAGACATTATTGTCCAAAAATGGATAGGCTGGGTGCAAAACATTTTGAATGCCCCTTGTACCAGTGGTACTGATAGCTATGGTGGTAGATATAATTTATGTAAGACACAGAACAAATACCCTTATCCAGGGTAGCAATCCCTTAATATCATTGCATTTTTATGAGACATGCTCTCCTGCAAGGGGTAAGAAAATTAGGTTGAAAAATCAAGAGTCTTATTTACAACTAAATTTGGTAGTTGGTCCTAATTTAATTGTGTTTCATCATGTAATCACGTAAACTATGATACAAGCAATATTAGTCTGTAATGAGTTTAACACTACCATATTACTTCATTTAAGATCTTTCGAAAAATAAGACATTTTTAAAAATTTCTGTTAGAACTCACACAGTGAAGCTTGTTAAATGTAAATTATATCTAATATGTCGTCTAACACACTCTTATGCTTCACTTACTTTTAAATATGGTGGTATTTAATACTTTTAAATAAAGTACCATATTTAAAATTAAGTGAAGCACAAGAGTGTGTTAGATGACAGATTAGATATAATTTACTACCATAATAATTTGCTTATTTTCAACAAAATTTGGAAATGTTTCCACAATCAACATGATAAGCTTAATAATGGAAAACTTTAAATGATTGACTGAGGTAGGCAAAAGATATGCCATAATTTTTTATTTTTTCCTTTGTTCTCACTTTTACTTTTAATTTCTTCCAACTCCAGATCTATCTTTGAGCAGTTTAAATTGCAAAAAATTATACAAAACTCAATTCATGAATTACAATACTGAAATAGTCAGTTGTGAAAAGATAAACGGTGCTGATTATCGGTAATAAATACACAAAAATTATGGAGAGGATGTCTCTTCGAAACCGGTCCCACCGCATTTAAAAGTAAGTGAAGCATAAGTGTGTTAGACGACAGATTAATTATAATTTACAAAGAAAAGATTATTTGTGCTGTGATAAAAGTGTGGTTTCATGTCCCAGAAATAAGTGAAATATAATAAACTCATCGATTCTATGACCAAACAAGTGAAAATGATTATTAAGGCCAGGATTTTTTTTTTTTTTTTTTTGGGTAGGTTAGTTTGGTTTGGTTTGGTTTGATTTGGTTTAGTTTTAGTTATGGACACTCTTTAACATTCCAGGTCATCAGTGTCCCATTCAATTCAGGGCACGAAACAGCTCAGAAGCCTCTTTTTTCAGGCTTAAGGTTCTTTATCGTGCCATAAACGTATGACATGGGACTCACGCTTTACTTCCCTTCTGAAGGAAGCCATACTTACGATTTTTACCCTCGATCTTGAGTTTATGAGGCAAGTATGGTTACCACTACATCACCAGGACCCACACGCCCAAGGTTGTACATAAAATACTAAAAACACTGTTTAGTGAAAAGTGGCATTGAAATTTTGTGAATTAAAATAATAGAACAATATCTTTGTTCACACTAATTTAAACTTTATACACAAGGGTATAAAGTTTAAGGATGATTGGGGAAACATCTCTCTTCTGGAAATCCAAAGAGAAGGCCCTTGTATTTTGCAATATAGTATGTATAAGAATGAGGCTAAGACCTTCAGGATTTAGCTGATGACATAGGCATATCTCGTTGATATGGTTAATTTTTATATGTTAATTTGAAAATAATTTAATAACATTTATCACTGTAAAAATGTATTAGTTAATGTAGTAGCTAACAATAAAATTAAATTCAGTTCACCAGTTACAAATTAATTTGCTTTATACAATTGCATGTGGCAATGTTACCTGAAGACTTCATAAAGGATTTCATCCAGTATAATTGGACCAATGTCAGGTTTGTCCAGAAGAGAAACCAGGAGTCTGAATGGCTTCAGGTCAAGTGGCATCTCTCCTACAGTTTGACTTAAGGTGATTTTGATAGCCTGGTAAAAAAAAGTATACTAATTAATATTGATAATAAACATTACCCAAATTTAATTTTTCCTTCTTCAATATTACATATATACAGTTGACCAAAACAGTTCCATAACCTATCTCAACTCAGAAGTGATTTCAGAAATTGTCAAGCCTCGGTCACACTTGATAAAGTCATGAATGTTTGTTTCCATTATACTTGTCCAAGTTCAACATTGGTGAATTTAATTTTCCACAGTTTCTTGTCTTTCTGTGAAACTTTTGTCCCACTCATATATCTTTATCTTTGACAGCATATTATCCCCATTTATATCTTCCACTATTGACTTGAACATAACCTTCACGTCCTCCATTATAGATCCTAGGTTCTGTTCTACTCCTCCAATTACTAATACAACTGCCAATACTAGCACCTTCCAGAAACTTATCGTCTGTATACTCATTTCTTTACCTGGACTTCTAAATTTTCGACTGCTGAACAGTCCCATACTTTCGCTATATAACTGCAACTGGACATTTTTACTGTACTCATGAGTGTTCACTGTATACACCCATCCTCTTTGCACTCAAGCAAGCAACTCAACCACTATATGAAAATCCAGTTGACAAAACAAATATAAAATCATTTTAAAAACAAAAAGCACACCTAATTATCATAATAATTCTGAGTTTTGATAAACCATAACTAAAAGCATTTTAATTGACAATTCCATTGTATTAATTTTTTACTTTCCATAAGAGCAAAATAAAAATGTTGTTTAAAACACAGTTTTGAAACATTTTACAGCTTATGGAGTTACTCATTAAATTTTAAAATTGAGTGTCACTGCAGCAATAAAAATGAAGTATGTGCATTATGTTTATAATACTTCTCTTTCTAGAATAAGAGAGAGATGCAGAACAACAACAGTTATTTCTTACATACCTGTATGAGCATTTCTCTTGAATAGATGTCAAAATACACATTTCCACCAGTTGCTTCACCATTCTTGCTTTTCTTCACAAGAGGATGCTCTGAGTTGAGCAATGAGAGATTCACTTCTGATCCCAGGAGCCATGCAAATAGACGTCTGCAGAAAAAAAAAATAGATTAACACTAAATAGCCATTACCATCAAATGTTTACACACTTGTTACATCAAAGATTATAGTTGTTCTTAGCAAGAAATGTTGCCAAATTAGCTTTTGTTTTTCAGAATGAAAGAAATATATTTTCTAATGCTATCTTAAAATTAAGCATTAATTTAAAACACTTTTCTTTCATTATTTTTTTTTCCTACTTCTTTAAAATTTTGCTTAAATTCTACTGCATATTAGTTGCATATGCTTAATAAAAAACCCTGATAAAATGTATATCAGCCTATATTCCTTGCATCAATTAGATTTTCTCTATGGAGAAATTTAAGTTTCCCTGAAAAATGCTGTTAAAATTGAAGTGTTTTGCTATAATATCCAGAAATGAGTATCTATCACATGAATTGCAACACAATTGAGTAGTTACCTGAAATTTTAATTTTTATATGCAGCTGAATGAATAAATTATGCTCTCTCTCTCTCACTCATACACAAAGGGTGGTGTAAAAGCAGCTACATACAGTGAATTTCAGCCAATATATAGTTTCACTTCTTTGTATGTAATGTTCAAAATGTTTTCCATCTTCATTTGTTTTTAACTGTACATATGTTTCTATGTTGATAATAATGTCAGTGGAAAGAACAGGAAACAGGAAATGAATTGTGAGTAACAGTTGAAAATTTTAACAAATGGGGAAAAGAATTTTTTGCTGTAAAGATAGGATACCAATGAGGTTTAAGTGCTGTACTGAGGGAATGGAGAGAACATTTCAAATAAGATCCACTATCATGTAAGCTGTTTACAATGTACTTCACAAATTTGAAATTGAAGGTTCTGTTTTGAATGCACATAGATAGGTATCCTAGGACAGCACAGACCGAGGACAATGAACTCAATATCTGTCTGGCTGTCACGATTAGTCCAAGAAAGTCCACAAGATGATTAGCAGTAGAATTTCTAGTAATATCATATCAGTCAATCCAAAGAATATTGCATAAGCAAAAGTTCAAAGTGTATATTGTATGTCTGACATATGGTTTGTTGGAAGATGATCCAGACAAGCGGTTATGATTTTGTGAGATTAAGCTCGATCAGTACCCCAATTTCTTTCAAAACAATGTGTGGTCAGTTGAGATCACCTTTAAGTTATCCGGACATGTAAACCAACATAACTGTACTTATTGGTACACGAAAAACTATCATGTTAAACTGATACACTATGGGTAACTTATTTACACAATTCACTTACTATATTTTCTTAAGTTGGAACAATGTTTCAGGAACCAGCATTCTGGGTCAACGGCTGAGCATGGGAATGCTGGTTCCAGAAACATTGTTCCATTGTGTGTAAATAAGTTACCCATAGTGTATCATTTTAATATAATGGCTTCACTGTAAACAGTTTAAAAAATTATGCATATAAACATCACGTTGCTTTGGAGTAAGCACTAAATCAACCCATCTTAAATGTGTAGGAAACAATATCGGCACTAGGTGTAATTGGGCTGCACCTAGTTGATGGAAATCTTGATGGTAACGAGTACTTTGCTCTACTTCAAGAGGTTACATCAGGAATCATCAAGCATTTGGACAATTTTGATCAACTCTGCTTCCAGCACGATAGAGCTGCTGTGCATTACGCCACAGTTGTTTGAATGTACATTCATGACGTTTTCAATAGGAGAGTCTTGGATGTCGTGCAGCTATTGAATTCCTACCACAACCCTGGTCTTACCACAATGGATTTCTTCCTTTGGAGTATTAAAGATGCAGTATGTGGAAGGAAACCACAAACTGTTGAAGACTGACTGTTTACATTAAGGATGCCTTTCACAATCTGGACAACAGCATTCAGCTGTGTTTGCATATGCATCAAAGTGTTCCAGGTAGACCCCAACAGTTTGAAAATAAAAAGAACTGGAATCTTTAGCTAACTGAAATTAATAAGTGTGTAGTTACTTTTGCACCACCATATATATAACTTGAAGCAGTTATTCAAGTGTATCACAAAACCCCCAGAGTCAACCCATATACCTATCTACCTACTGAAATTCTACAATTTCTACAAATGATCTAACAGTTGTTTAACAGCTGAGTATATGGACAATTGTTCCACGAAACATGTCCTGAGTTAATCTCCTTAAGTGAAACCTAAAGAGTATTTTAAATATTTCATCTCAGAAGGGATTAGCAATAAAACCTAGTTATACATTATTTATTTATTTATTTCTTAAGTTTTTCACATTTTTATACTAAACTTTTAAGATCTGACTATTCTCAGATAAAAGTTAGCTTTATTTTATATTTTTCTAGTAGTTCTGTGGTATTTTTGGAATATCAGACATTTAACCATACCATTATGTAAAATGGTTTCTGGGAAACTGACCACAATTTATTTGCCATAATTAAAATTCATCACAATACAGTTATATTTATCTTTTATAATATATGTTCTAGTTTTTCCTATCCAAAAACGATGTTTCTGTAGTTCCTTAAGTTCCCCCAAATAAAGTAGAGAAATCTGCAGAGTAAGAGGATTTTTTTAATACTAGTTCTTTGAGCAATACAAATATAAAAATTTGTAGTATTTTTACTTCTTTTAATCTAAAGTTCACAGTATTTTGTAATGAAATTAGACAAACAAATCAAAAGAAATCACTGAGACTTATATAAATGGTTTCATGTTTGTCGAGCATAGAATGTTAAAATTGGGATAGTGTGGCATTGCATTTACATGGTCATCACTCTTTGCTAACAGTACCACCTAATGGGAGCAGAATAAAAAAAAACACCCTCGGATCTTGTACCATTTAACCATTAAGATTGTAGGAGTGTATGAAGGAAACAGCAAGACTTCTGAGAAGAAATTTCCTTCATTCTTTAAAATAAACTGCAGACAATATCAAGTAAAGAAAATGTAAAACTATAAAAAAATCAACCATTAAAAAAACATTACACATCATCAGGAGAGAACGTCTGCCTCCTGAACCAAAAAAGATCAAATTGAACATCATAGGCGAAAGATATACTAAATCTAAAAAAGACAGGGAAGAAAAATATTTAATTTTTCAACTGACAGACATTTAATGCAGATATCAAGAAGTAATTATTGGATAATGCTTGTAATACTGGAGGAAAGAAAGAAAGAACAGGAATTATCACTTTTTTGAGTAATCAGGGAATAAATATAACTAAGGAGGGTTGTTCAATAAATGATCTAAATATTTTTTGACAACATATCTTTACTATCCTCATAATTTTGATAATTTTTCTCAAAGTAGTCCCCATTGGAGGCAAGGCATCCATCCCAGCATTTCTGCCAGTCTTCAAAGACTTGCTGTAAACCAATTTTTGACAAGTTTTGCAGAACTGTCTCTGTAGCCTTTATCACAATTTCTGATGATGGGAAATGCCCACCACAGGGAGATTTTTTTTTTTTTTTGATTGATTTATTTAAGGACGCTCTTTAACAGCTCAGGTCATCAGCGTCCCATTCAACTCAGGGCGTGAAACGGCCGACAAATTTTGCTCAGAGGCCTCTCTTTCAGGCTTGAGGTTCTTTTTCGTGCCGTAAATGTACCACACGGGACCCACGGCTTTACTTCCCTTCCGAAGGAAGCCATACTTAGGATTTTTACGCCCGAAAAAATCCATCGGTCCTGGCCGGGTTCGAACCCGCGTTTTTTTGGGTATAGGAGGACCACAGGGAGGGTGAGGGACACACTTTACATTGGTTTTTGTGAAGATATTTAGAAACATAATTTTCAATGTGCAGCAGTACATTATTATGGTGAAGCATCCAACTTGTTGCATAGAATGTGGCCTTCTGCAAGTAGTATTGCCTTACAGAATTTTCAGGATACATCTGTAGTATTGCCCATTACACTTGTGTGTGCATGTATGACATACTGGATAAAACCATTCCTTGCATATAAAAAAATGTGATTACCATAACTTTCTTAGCACAATAACACTTATGCTTATTTTGGTGTTGATGTTACACACAGAGTTACACTCTTTGCACTCAAGATTAAAATTTTGAAGCCAAATTTTATCAGCAGTTGAAAAAAACTCCACAACTTCCAGCAACATCACCTTCAACTGCATGCAAACTTGCAATGAATGTCCTCTTGTTTCCGAATCATTTACTCTGGAACCCACCGTGAACAGGCAGGTCTCATGTACAACTTTAAGTTACCAAAGTATGCATGGTACCAGAGAGATTTTTATAATTTTTGAATATGTTCTTAACTTTATTCAATGATCCTCTCTCACAATGACAACAGCAGTGTTATATACAAAAAAGATACACATACAGAAAATCACAGAAAGGCAGATGGTTTTAACCCCACAACACATAAACATGCAGTTTTTAACAGCTTGACACATCGATTGGTGAACTTACCAATTAGCAAAGAAGAATTTCTTAAAGAATATAAAAAGATAGAAGAAATTGCGATTCAAAATGGTTTTAATAAGAAATTGGTACACAAAAAAGTACAAAAGTTTCAAAGGAAGAAATTGATAAAAGATACCACCACACTTTCAGTAGATAAAAATAAGTTGGTTTTTAAAAAATTTACATTTCATCCAAGGGCAATGAAGAAGTTTCAAAATATTTTTTAAGATTACAATATAAGAGTGGCACCTATCAATAGATATAGTTTGAAAAATATTCTAAGGGCAATGTTGATGAAAGTACCCCACATGAAGAAAAAGCAGGTATTTATAAGATAACTTGTGCAGAATGTGATAAGATTTATATTGGAAAAACAAAAAGGAATATAGGCACATGTTTAAAAGAACATTTTAGGAACATAAAATACAAACAGATAGAAAAGTCAGCTGTAGCATATCATTTCTGGACAGAAAATCATGACATAATTAAAAAAGTAGCATTGTTAAAAGCAGTACAGGGATCTACAGAATTGGCTACATGGGAAAAAATTCACATTTACAAACACCGAGATCATGTAATGAACTTTGATGTTCCGGAAGAAGGAAACACAAACATAAGGTTCATCAAGGTGCCACCAGGGCAAAACCGTACATCTACAGGTCCAATCGAGTCTCCAATCCATCCTATGGCCGAGGATGAAGACGAACGTCTTCGAAACATGTACCACATTTTATGACAAGTAAGTGAAGCATTAAGAGTGTTTAGATGACATAAAATTTAATCAAATGATTAGCTTCACTGTGTTTAGTTCCATATATAATTTTTTAAATAAGCAGTGTTAATGTTTTCTTCAATTATAGCACAAAAATGAAGTGTTGGGTCCATTTCCTTTGAAATTGATTTCCTCCTTGCTTTAAACATTTTAAATCTCTTTCAAGCTGTGCTATAAGGAAGAACAAACTCTCCATAAACCTCCTGTAACAATGCATAAGCCTCAGCTAAAGATTTGTTCAGGAGAAAACAGAATTTCATAACAGCATATTGTTCTAAATTTAAAATTAATTTCATGTTGAAACAATTATAGTGAAGCAATTAATTTATTCCCAATTAGCTAATGAGTCGATTTAATACTCTTATGCTTCACTTACCATTCAAGTATACAGAACATGTTTCACAGGCCTTTGCCTGCATCATCAGCTGTGAGTAGACTGCTAATTGAGAAAAAAAGCATATTGTTCATTGCCTGTCACCTCCATTTTACTGCAGGCAGAATTGAACATATCTGAACTTGTACACCTTTCACAGTTGGGAACCGGAAGTTCAACAATGAAACTAATACCAGATGTACATTTCACATTAACTAACTGAATATTACAAAGTTAAATTTTGGTGCAAAAAATTATGCCTGTTAAAAATTATGATGACTATTTCAGTGTGGCATCATCATAAAATTGACCAATGAAATGAAACAAAATTCTAAATTTTGACGAATCATAGCCCAATATTGCAATGAAATTATTGTATAAAGTTTTATCAAGTTCCTTTACTCACAAAGTGCATTTGTCTTATGGTCAGTGTAGCCAACTTTATACCCCACTAAAATTCCTGAGCACCATAAAGATTAATCAAGAACATCATTTGGCACTACTAAATAAAGTGCAGAATTCTGCTTCCACATCTTCATCTACTTAATCCTAAATGCTAAGTATCTAATAAAATTACTATCCCTTATTTCAAATTTGATAGCTGTGTTTTCAATTTTTATATATTTAACTAACTTAATGTGTATTCACTCAAACAATTGCTTTTGCATATTCAGCCAGTCAGAAAGAATTTTGTAAATATGCAACAATACTTGCCTAAGCAACCATAAATTTTAATAAATATGTTGTTCAGAATGGTATCCCTGTTTTGTTTTTCTCAGTATTAGTGAATCAAATGGTAGCGATTGTAACAGTCGACTTACACCTATTTCAGTCTCATGGTTTCTGAATAGACAGCTATTTATAAATAAGTATAACAATTTATACAATTGTTAATATTATGTGTGCCAATTTCAACTGTATATTACTTTTATCCTTACCCTATTCATGAAATAGTCCTAAAACTGTACTGGCTCTTCTCTGTTCTCATTACTGAAAATTGACTTTCATCTGTTGCCAGATGGCTTAAAAAGTTAAGCATTCCTAATACTAATATACAATTATTACAATTTTGTAAGTCAAGTTTAGGCAAATTATGTCTGAGCTTTCCAAATAAATTCACGAGCAAATTGACTCACTACATTCATGAATTTATCAGCAATCTCAGACTCTTATGATAATTGTGATAATTTTTCATTTGAATGTCCCTCATAGATTTCAGAGTCAACTGATTCATATCAGTATGAATGAAATTCATATCAGTATGAATCAGTACTTATTAATGTGATAAATGATTAAGGATGATAAAGGATATGGTGTTTTCTGGAAATTCTAGAGAGTCAAAATAGCAGGCTGTCTGTTTCACCATAGTCAACCATTCTGGAGACATTTACAGTTAGAAGGTTTAGAAAAGCCAATCAGTTGGTTGGGCAGGAGGGTATGCAGGTACGTTGGTAGCAGTACAATAAATCCACAAAAAAGGAAAGAACCTAATTTATCATACATCTAATGGAAAGCTTGCTAATAGAATTAAAAAAAACTTTTTAATTAATGTAATATCTTTGTAGCAGTATGGTAGAGAACGATGGGTCAAAGATGTACCAACTTTTGTTACCCATCACAGCACAGTAAAAAGATAAAGAAACACTACTACTGACTTAACAAATGGCATATTACAGTATTAACTAATTATATAGCACAATAATTTACCTATTTAGTGACATGTCCCTTCTCAGAATAGTTACCAATGCAGCAGTAACAAGACGCACCATATCTGAACGAACCAACTGACTATTGTGCATTGGAAAACCAACCAAGAGCAGATCCAAGGCACTTCGTTGAACCAGTACACTGGAGTCTTGCACTGCAGCACATAGTGCATTTACCTACATACAAAACATACATACTTCATGCAGTTTTTGAGTTTAAACAAAATATACAGATTTAAAAACACTTGCACCGTCAAGCATTGTAAAATAGTCATTTACCATAACATCTATGTTGGTACCCATTACATACAACTGATCTTCCATCGACAGCTTTTTATTGAAATGTGATAACACAAATGATATTGCTGGTAAACGTATTGCACTATTAGATGCCAAACACTCCCACAAGCATCCATAGAAATGGCTTCGTCCAACTTCATTACATACTTTCTCCAAAAGAGAATTAGTCCTAAAACAAAAAAAATATTCATAGCAAATTACTTGAAAAACAGTTCTCCATTCCACTTCTAACAAAATATTTTAATCATCGATAACCAACCTTTCGAAGTGATCAGATCCTTCCTCAAGACCTGGCAGTACTCCACTTAAAAAGCCACTGAGCCCAGGTCGCAGTCGTTCTCCCAAAGGCACAAAATGTGTCTCATACACAGTAAGAAGTGATGGTCTCACATTCATTGCAGCATGTCCCAAAAGGGGAAACAGCCCTGGAAAATTAACACATACACATGTAAACAACAAATAGAAGAGAAATTGCAATTGCAATTGCTTTCCAATTGAAAGCAAGAAATGTTAGTGAAATTATTAACTGTCATTAAGTTTAATCAGTTTGTGTGAAATGTTACATACTGTCAGCATGAATAAATCTTGAGTTAGCAAGTGTATGCAAATGTTCAGAGTGTTCTGTTAAAATGAAGTTCATTTAGTGAATATAAATTTTTTGTGCAATGTGAGAGACAGAAACAGAAGGAAATGCCTTAGCTACGTTCCAGTTTGCTAGTCTGGTCCTAAACATGTATAAATAAACACTTCTTTCAGCCACCTAAAACAAATTAGAGTAAGCAAAATGGGCAAAAGCTATTCCTAAGAGAGATAAGAACTTTGATTCAAGTATTAAGTGTGTGATCTGAATTTTTAAGTGATCTGATTGCTAAAAGATACAGAACAAGGAACTAAAGCATTCTGGGGAGAAGCAGAGAAGAAATAAATTTCTCAGAATGCAAATGACTAGGAAAACAGCTCACTTGACTGAGTGCAGCAATATTTCTACAGTTTGACTGTATATTACGAGGGCTGTTCAATGGTCATAATTAACTTTAAAACATTTTGTTAACTTAGTGCATAATGTTCATGTGGTACTAGTTGTCAATTCTGGTTCCTGCCTGTAAGAGGTGACAAGATGCACCACCTGGAAATCAATACATCTTTTCAAAAATATTAAAATAATACATTTATTGTAGTATATAAATGTTCCCTAAAGCAAGTAATGCAAACTGTAGGAGGACGATTTGATCGTTGGCCAAACTAGTATTAAAATTATTCTACACAATCACTGTTTTAACTAGGTTTGCTTAAACATAAAAGAGATGAGAAATGGTGACTTTATGGTAACAAAGTTGAAGTAGTAAACAGATGACCTATTTAGAGGTAAGGTTAAATAATAATGGAAGATGGACAGAACCGGGGAAGAATGATCAAAGAAAGGGCAAGCTAACTATTAATATTTTAAGAACCTGTTTGAAGAAGATACCAAGCATGAGTATAGCAGGGTTCGAGAGAATTTATTCAGCTATGGTTGAAGTGAAAATTATGTATTAGGTTGAAATTTGGGACACAGAAAGGAGGAGGGGGAGTATATTGACTATATTCATAGAGCATTTATAAAATGGTATAGGGATTACTCAGGGCAGCTCCAAATGGGATAAAATTATTTCAAATGGGAACAGTTGGCAGGAAAGGTACAGTAGTTAAAGTATATTGAAATAATGGTATATGATAGAATCCACGGAAGGAAGAGATATAGTTAAAAATTGTTTATGGACAGATAAGAATGTAGAAGGAGAAAGAAGCTGGTTATTTCAAATAAAGAGAATAGTCCAAGAAATTGAAATAGGCAATTTGGATAGAAGATAATCAATAGGCAAGGATTATGGAATAAAGTGAAACAAAAGACAGATGATTCTTAAAAGCAAGAAATACGAAGCAGTCTACAAGACAAGAGAACTTGAAATATTACAGGAAATTTAAGAAAGAATGTGGAAAAATATGTAGATTAATTGATATCATTGTATGATTCAGTTGAACTACACACTCTTAAAGCTTCACTTACTTTTCACAAATGTATGGAACCGGTTTCGAGAACATTTAGTTCCCATCTTCAGCCAGGCTGAAGTTCAACTGTCGGATCATTCATTGAGCTGTGGGAATATATATTATGCTCTGGTGGCAGTGTGATAAACTTGTAGTTTATGTTTTCATCCCCGGCAATAACTACAAGTTTATCATACTGCCACCAGAACAGAATATACATTCCCACAGCTCGACAGTTGAACTTTAGCCTGGGTGAAGATGGGAACTAAATGTTCTCGAAACCGGTTCCATACATTTATGAAAAGTAAGTGAAGCTTTAAGAGTGTGTAGTTCAACTGAATCATACAATGATATCAATTAATATGATTAGCTTCACTGTGCAAGTTCCAATTTACAGTTAAGTAGTAAATATGTAGATGTTTGTAACAAAAGAGGAATGGAGGGATTTGCTTGGGGTAGAGCAGGTATAATAGGGTTAAGTAGGTTAAAAGTAAAAAAGGAAGAGTGTCCAGTAAGTAGAAAAATAGAAAAGGATTTATATTGTACAGTTGAATGTTCAGAAACTAAGGTGTGTAGAGATGAAGTATGAATTAAGAAATGGGACAATTTGCAGATAGGAATTTTGATATTAAAATTTTTTGGAATTGTCAATAAGGAGTTTTTGTGAAAATTTGGCAATTATGTAGGAAGGTAAGATTGAAGTGGTGAAGGAAAGTGATTAAATTAAAGTAAAGGAAGAATGAAGAAAAATAAAAAAGCAAGTAGTTAGAGGAAAATAGATATATTACATACATAACCAGGATGTTACCTGTATAAGATCCTAAAACAAGCACTCTAAAAATGGTTGTACTAAAGCTGATGTAAAGGAAATAAGTATAAATAAAACATTCATTCAATTATGTTTGCAAACTCTATTAAGAACATATTATCTATAATTCTGCAGCATGCCTGCAAAGTGTTTCTACTCTGCATGTTGCTTGATAATAGAGTAGAATGTTTTATTGACACAACTGTAACAATTAAGCTGACTAACAACACAGATACTTCTGTTTACATAACATTATGTGAGAGCTAAAGGCTTAAGAGGAGGTATCCAGGACAATATGACAGAAAATAGAATCCTAGAGTTTTATTAATGTAAGGAGTGCTCTTCAATATAAAGGTTATGTTACCTGCACTGTAAATGAATAACTCATGGCTTAGTCGATTTGTGCCCATACATTTGAATATTATATCATATGTCTCCAAGGCTTTCAAATGGACACCAGATGGCAGTGCTGGGTGCATGCACTGGGCCAACCTTTTACTGATCTTAATTCTTCTTGGGATGACAGGAAATTTCATGTGGCTCAACAATACCTGAAACAGAAAAATACAATTATTTTAATTTCAGAGCCATCGTCTAAGCACAATCCATCAAGTTGGAAGTAACTTTTCTCTCACTGTAGCCATTAACATGAAAGGAAATTGATGGAGTGAAATGAGAGCAGGAAGTGGAGTTGTTGGAATGAAAATAGTATATTGGAATAACCAATTGAAAAATCTCAATTCTGTTCACCACACAACAGCTGGGTCTTCAGTTGCAGCAAATGCTTCTGCATGTTATCTGATTATTCGAGTGTTAGAAATAAAAGTATATTCATCTTTGTCTCTTAATTTTCAACTTTAAATTTGTTTTCAAAACTTTCTTTTCTGAATGAACTTTAGAATTCATTCTTTCCAGTTTTCTAGAAGACAGATGATTAATCAGGTTCTACTCTTTTATGTGGATCTATTGTGATGCATTGAGGTAAGTGGTCCTTGTTCATAATTGAGGTTCGATCCTTGCAAATGGTGAATGGAGGTAAATTTTTTATGAGGGCTGTTCAATAAAAAATGATCATAATCTTTTATAGCATAATTACTTTGCTAAATATTAACTTTACAATATTTTGTCATAATATGTGATGTATACATGATACTACTTTCATTGTTGTCACAATTCCTGCCTGTTAGAGGTGTGCAAGAACTGTAAAATGCTCAGTTCTTCTACAGACAATTGGAGATGACACATGATGAATAACATGCTACTTCAAAATTCTGCTTACATCTCAAAAATCTTCAGATGAGACCTGTGCAATGTTAGAGGAGGCGTAGAGAGAGTTTGTTCTCCCCTATAGCACAGATTTAAGTTGGTTTAAAATGTTTAAAAATGGGAGACAATCAATTTCAAAGGAAGGTAAGCACAGCTCTCCAATTCGTACTGTAATAGAAGAAACATTTAACACCAATGCTATCATTGTGAGAGGGGATCATCAAATAACATTAAGAAGGTGGACTCTGGGATTCAATTTATACTCAAACAGAAGGAAACATTCACACCATTGCTGCCATTGAGAGAGAGGATCATCGAATAACTTCAAGAACACTTTCAGAAATTCTGAAAATTTCACTAAGTGCCACCCACACAATGGTAACTGAGTTCCAAGATGCTGACTCCTGAACAAAGGATGTTTGCATGCAGTTGAAGATGTTACACAAAAATGTGAGGTTCTTTCAAAGGAAATCCCTGCTGATGACACTTGGCTGCATAATTTCAATCCTGAGCAAACAGCAAAGCAATTGCCACTGGTGGCCGAGGTTGTTAACGTGCAGACTCATGAGCGGGAGGTCTGGGGTTTGAACACTGCCAGGACTGCCCTCCCTGACTGAATTTTTTTCCAGATTTTCCTCAGTCTTCATAGAAGGTAGGTATCCTAAACTTAGGCCTGGAACGTTTCCTTCCTAAAAAAAAATCCTTTCCCAATGTACTATTTCAACTTATGTTATCAGCGTTCACTGCCTGTGGTGCCTCAGTATTAAAATGGATGTTACACACTATTAAAAAAAAACAGCAAACTCTGGAAATCTTTATCACCACTAATGACAAGAAAAGCAAATGTGGTTGCCTCTGTTGGGAAAGCTATGGTCATCTCATTTTTCAGTGTTCAAGAAATGGTTTACCAGCATATCATACCTGCACACATGACTTTAACTTGGCAATACTACATAGAAGTCCTGAAAACTCTGCAAGACCATGTAATACACAAAGGCCATATTTCTGTGCAATAAGCTGGATGCTGTTTGTGGTCACACACTACAAATGTTATTGCTGAACATCTCATAAAATCATAGTGAAATGTGTTCCATACTGTTTCTATAGTTCAGATTTAACCCTGTGTGACATTTTTCTTTTCCCCAAATTTAAAATATGCGTCGTGAGAGACATTTTCTACCAGAAAGCAGCGGAGAAGGCAATTCTGAAAGGCCTGTCAAAAATGGTTTCCAGCATGTTTTTGAAGATTTGGCAGAAAAGCTGGGACAGATACATTGCATCCAATTAACTATTATGAGAAAGCCCATAAAAATTAGTAGGATCAGAAAAGGTATGTAAAAAAAATATTATGATTTTTACTCGGTAGTTCTCATATTAATGTTTAGTAGAAGGCCAGCCAAACAGTCATTGAACATTGCTACTGCATCTTTCCTGTTGCTTACAGCTGTTTATTACTGGTGATCTTTATCTTTTCTCATGATTTATCTTTTAATTTTTTCCTTTTGTTCTATACTGTGTAGTCAATGAAAAACTATAATTTTACTGCTTTCATGAACTGTATTGTACCAATTGTATCGGTATTTCCAAATATATATATTTTTGTTTGTTTGTTTGATGCTATTGCTGCAATACTGAATCTATATGCCACCACGGGTGACCGAGGTCGTTAAGGCACGGACTCGTGAGCAGGAGATCTGGGTTCGAATACCGCCAGGACCGTCCTCCCTGACTGAGGTTTTTTCTAGGTTTTCCTCAGTCCTCATAAATGGCAGGTACCCTAAACTTGGGCCTCGAATGATTCCTTCCTTAAAAATAAATCCTTTCCCAATATATCATTTCATCTCATGTATCATCAGTGTCCATCACCTGTGGTGCCTCTGTAGCAAAAATGGGCGTTAAACACTATTCATTCATGAATCTATATGAACTGTTTTTGACACAAAAAAGTAGATTGCCTCCTTGTGCTACACCCTAAATAATGCAAACTGATCTACAAAATATAGTGAAAACATTAAATTGTTCCATGTCCCAAAAGCCAGGTGTTCAACATACCTTGTTCAGCTTCCCTAGAGCTGATATAAGGTCTGCCCACTCACTGGTATAGTCAAAGCTTTTCAGGGCCTTGTCCACTGCCGAGACATAGCTGTCAACAAAAGCATTCATGTAAATACAATATAAAAATCTCCAAACGTGCATTACAAAACAACAATAGAAAGAAACTTACACCCTGTACTTTGAATCCTTCATCAACTCATATTCCTCTAGTGCCACAGATCCCATTTTCTGGAGTGTCACTTCTTCTAAAACAATTATCAAGTCTGCTGCATTATACTCTTTTATTTTGAAATCTGCAAAGAGAAGTCAAAATGAATCATAAAAAGAATAACAAACTTAAATTTGATAAAGAGCTGATTATTGAAGATAATGTACTTAATTTATTTTGTTTATTTATTTGGACATGTTTCGGGAGCACTCACTCCCACTCTCAGCAGAAGACAAACTGTGGAAAGCTTGCTCTAGGCAGCTGGAGGAACTTGTTGCAAAGATTCAGGGTAGGTATCTCAAAGTTCATTAAGAAGTTTTTCATTTTCATTTTTAATGACGAAATGTTAGTTCTGAAGGGTTCCTGATATGTTTTAATAATTTACATTATCTGTCATTTTTGTGGTCTTTTGACCATAAAAATTCAGTCACTGCCAATTTATATGTATTTTTTATAATGTTCTGAAATGTTCTATGGATTTCTAAATTTATTTTTGTTTTTTCTATATATATCTGATCATAGTCATTGCAGTTCATTAGATGGATCCTGATTTCTTGTCTGAGGGTGTCAAGTCTTTGCAGTAATATTTTAATGAATTTCTAATGCTGTGGACTTTTTGAGGAGCCAAAGTAATATTATGTATTTTTTAAAAAATTTACAATGCACTGAATGCGCATGAGTGGTATGTGAATTTTATTAAATACACATCTTCTTTTATCTGCAATAGAAAACTTGTATCCATAACAGCTTTTATTCTTTTGAATTTTCCAATTTTTTTATCCACTAGGTTTTTGTGGAAACAATTAAGAACTGTTGTATTGATGATATACTAATATTCTTTGTTACATTATTTTTTGCTGAGTGGAGCATTCACAAATCTGTATGTTAAGCTATTTATGATAGTATATTACTGTGGGGTTAAAACTATTATTTGTTATATAATTGTCATTGTGGGTAGGTTTTCTGTAAATTCCAAATGTTAGTCTGTTGTTATTTATGATAAAATTTTCAAATTTAGAAAGGGGATGAATTCATCTTTTCAATTTCTAATGTGAATTTCTTGGCTCTATCTTGTAAATTTAATAATTTCAAAGTATCCTCCACCAAATGTTTGGTATCATAGCGAAAACATTGTCCATGTATCTATACCAAATTTTAATAACAAATGAAAAAGCATCAGTTACAGTTTCGAAATCATTCATAAATAGAACTGCTAAGACAGGAGAGAGCGCATTGTAACCATACCTAATCCAGAATTTTGTTGATAAAATTATCCTTTAAAACTAAAATCATTTTGTTTGACGTAGTGTGGTCAACATGATACAATCTCCTATTTCTTCAGTGGGAATGCATGTAGATTGCAGCCAATTCTTAATATTTTAGGTATTTTTTCTAAAGGGAAGCTAGGGAATAATGCTAAAACATTAATTGAAAAAGTATGTCTATAATGGAAATATGTATGTTTCTGACATTTTCTGTAAACTCAAATGAATGTTTTAATCCCTAAACTTTCATATTTTTGCAATGAGCTGAATTTCTGATACAGCCATTTTGCTAAGCTGTATGTTAAAAGAAGGTATGCATTTCCAAAAATGCACATACCATCCCAGGACATTCAAAAAAAAGTTTCAAAAAACATAATGTTATTTTGTTTCTTGAAAACATCTACAGCATTAGAAATTTATTAAAATCTTCCTGCCAAGATCTGAAACCCTCAGACAAGAAATCAGATGTTCACCAAATCAACTGCAATGACTATGATCAGATATATGTAGGAAAAACAAAAAGAAAATTAGAAACCTGTAATAAAGACTATTTCAGAAATATTTTATATTGAAACTTATTGAAATTTGTTGAAATTTATTGAAATATATTCAAAGTACTAAGAAATATACAAACTACATGGGGTCTCCACCTATCTGGCCCCAGCCACTTTAGATGTACCTCGCGATTACAGAAATTTTAATACAATAATGATTTTATACTAACCCTTTATCTAAATTCTAAATAACTAAAAAAAGTACAAAATTTCCTCTTTGATTACATCAGATCCCTCATCAGCAGCAGCCTACTGGAATTCCAGGGGACTAGGCTCTGACCCAACCCAAGGGACTAAAATAAAATATTTCAATTATTGTACCTATACCATTATTTTATCAGCTAGCTACAGTCTCTACAAACTACTAATTCTTTTATTTCTCAAGCATCTACTATAATGGAATTTGAAATTTATAAAGTGCTAAGAAAAATTTAAATGCAAACTACAAAGGGGCCTCCGTCTATCTTTAGGTGTAACCCATCACAATTACAATTGTTGATACAATAATACATTTATACTAACACCTTTACCTAAATTCTAGAAGTTAAAGTACAAAATTTTCACATGATTGCGTCAGTTCCCAGTTTCTGTTCATCAGCAGCAACCTACTGGAATTCCAGGGGACCAAGCTCCAATCCAACCAAGGCACTAAAATAAATATTACATTTACTCTACCTTTATACCAATTATTTTATCAGCTAATTACAATCCGGACAAACTACTAATTCCTTTATTTCTCAAATACCAACTATAATGCTACATTTATTCACTTTCTAGAGAAATTTCCAATATCCCAAGCTCAATAATTCAATCAATTTAATATAATTTTACTCCCAAGCATTCCCAGACCAATGAAATTATTCTTAATCATGCAGGAATTCTTTATCATTTAAAATGTATCTATATGACATATCTTTCAAATGATCATTTCCATTTCATTTTTACCTTTCATAAAAACTCTCATAATTTGGATATGTGCTCTCGTGATCTTCAAAGATCTTTTTTAATATAATTCCTTTATTTCTCATTAATCATTTCTTACAAATTAAACTGTCCCTCCAAACATTTGTGGTTCTACATTGGAAGATAATATGAGAATATTTTATATAAACAAACAAAACTCAGTAGTGGCAGACAAAGTTTGCTTAAAAGACCATGAAATTGACAGAGAAAGTAAATTATTAAAACATATCATGAACCCTTCAAAACTAATAACATAGGAAAAAATTTTCATACTTAAAAATGTAAACTGCATAACGAACTTTGAGGTACCAAATCTGAATCTTTTCAACAAGTTCCTCCAGCTGCTTATAGAGTATGCTTCCCACAATTTGTTTTCTGCTGAGGATGGTAGTGAGTGCTCCCGAAATATGTTCAAATAAATAAACCAAGTAAATGAAGCATATGTCATCAAAAACCAAATAAAATTTATTATTTCACTGTTAATAGCTTCAGAATCATAATTTCAAATAAGAATTATGTTCTTCTAGGTGGGAAAAAAAATGGGGAGGAGGCACAACTGGTCATTTATCATGCCTTTATTATCTATAAATTAAAACATTCAAACATTACATTATGTTGAAATTTTCAATTTGATTGAGTGTACTGTATGTATGATAAATAATTTATAACTTTTCATATCACAAGAGTTGTCTATAAAGATAACCATATTTTATTTTCATAGGCACTTTAATCTATACATTGCTGCATGCAATGTATAGATTTACATTTACATCAACTGTATGTCAGGACATGTATTGACAGATGGCATTGTCAATACAAAGTATAAAGTTTGACATACACATTTTAAATAGAAAGAAAATTTTCAAGTGAAAATATATAATAGTTTGGTTTAAGGATATAAAATACATTCTGAACAAACATTAAACCATTAATTTCATGCACCCATGCATGCACACATATATAAGGGCTGATCAATAAAGAATGATCACAATTTTTTAAAGACATAATTTCTGGCCTTAAACTTTAACTTTACAACATTTTGTTAGGTTATGCATAATGCACATGTGGTACTAGTTCAATTGTTGTCATTTCCCATTTTCACCTATAAGAGGTGTACAGACATGTTCAATTCTACCTACTGCTAAATGGAGGTGCCATGCTGCAAATATGTTGCTCTGAAATTCTGCTTTTGTCTCAACAAATCTTCAGCTTAAGTCTATGCAATGTTACAGGAGGCTTATGGAGAGTTTGTTCTTCCCTATACCAAAGCTTGAATTAGTTTAAAATGTTAAAATAGGGAAGGCAATCAATTTCAAAGTAAGGTGTACTTGGCCATTCAGCTGTAGTCCAATGAAAGAAAACCATTGCTATCATTGTGTGAAAGGATTGTTGAATAACTTTAAGTACACTGTCAGAAATTCTGAAAATTCCATTGGATGCCACTCACATGTTGGTATCTGAAAAGTTAAGGTGTGTTGAGATGTGTTTGTGCACAGAGGTTCCAAGACTGCTGATTCCTGAATAACAGGACATTCACTTGAAGATACACACGCAATTAAAGATGAAGTTACAGGAAGATACATAGTTTCTTTTAAAGGTGCTGCTGCTGATGAAACTTCATTTCGATCCTGAGAGTAAACAGCAAATTTCCTTATAAAAATCTTCATCATCACCAACATCTAAAAAGCAAAAGTGGTTGCTTCTCCTGGAAAAGCTATTCATCTCATTTTTTGATATTCATGGAATGGTACTAGCACATCATGGCTGCTCACAAAACTGTAACTGGGCAATATTACAGAGATGTCCTGAAAACTCTGCAAGGCCTATCACATGCAAAAGGCTCCATTTTCATGCAACAAGGTGGATGCTGCACCACAATAATGCAGTCATCACAAATATTGTTGCTGGCTATCTCACAAAAATCAATGTGAAGTGTCTTTCATCCTCCCTACCATCCAGATTTTAGCCCCATTTGACTTTTTCCTTTTCTCCAAATTGAGGAAACACTTATGGGACATATTTTCCATCATCAGAAGCAGTGGTAAAGATTTCAGAGGCAATTTCAAAGAACTTGTCAAAAAAAAGTTTCAAGCAAGTCCTAAGATTGGCATAAATGCTGAGGTGAGTGGCATTTAATGGGCCTTTGAGAAAGATCACAAAATTATAAGGATGAGTAATGGAATGGTGTCAAAAAAAATTATGATCATTCTTTAATGTATAGCCCTTGCAGCTTCCAACTAACACACAGCTAGAGTGAAAGAACTATTTTCATACATAAATTAAACCCTATGTAGTTGGTGGTTAAGCTAGAAGACTGGGTCAAAAGTACTCGTAGCATTACAAGTTGCTTCTTAAGGAATAGAGAAAGTCTTACTGAGATCTCTGGGATATATAGAATCAGATGAAAGAAGTTTATGATTCCACTTGGAGATGAATATGGTAGTTCAGTTGATTACAATGTCAGCAAGAAAGGCTAAAGATCTCTGTTTCGAATGCTAGTCTGATCCAAATTTTCTAATTCTGTTCTTCCTTTCCTAGTTAGTCAATTACTGATAATAAAATGAACCTAGAATTCACAAAGTAACCTGGCCTTCACCTTTGCATTTTATGGAAAACTCTGAATAAATAGCCCATTCAGTATACAAGCTTGTGCTCTTTAAAATACACATGTTGCAAGCTTTGGCAGCAGAGAGCAGTAATAAAGTCTAACTTTTTACAATGTGAAATTTGATCATTTCTGTAATGTGGGCATTTTATTAACATTTTTATCCTTTCATTTATCAAAGCCTTCTCAATACCCATAAATTCACATTTGTTTAATTGCTAAATTTCTTAAAAAGTGAGTTGAATTTCTTTAATTTTATGATGAGTGCTTGATGCTACAGTTTGTAATGAGCACTGTTTATGCTACAAAAATTTGCAGTTATTTAAACACTTTAGTCTCTGTTGTTGCATATTTTACCAAATTTTAAGTGTTCCATAAACAATTAGATTATTATGATTCCCCAGGCAGCAAATACAGGGAACTGTAAGACAGTTCATTGTCTAGTTTGTATATTTTCAGTTCATTTGTTTATAAGATCTGATATATCACCAATTTTTTCTAACGCATGTCCAGTAACTGACCTTCCCTGCTTCTGAGATTAGAGGTCAAAACAAAATACATTTGTACTTTGTTCTTACTATGAGGAGCAATTCGTAAACAATGATCACAAAGCAAGTACCTGTAACATAATGACCTTTGTCTGACCCAATCAAATCTATTTCCTATATATGATCATTCTGGATAGTTAGAATTAACTGTTATAGTTTTGTTAGGTTTGTACCATTTAAAAAGCGTTTTTCTCCTTTATATTTAACATTTGAAATTTGTAAATGTTCTTTTACATATACACTCACATATATTCATTTATTAATAGACATATTTAGTGCATTTTATCACTTATAGAACTGAGACACTTTTATAAGTGATTGAAATTTAAAATTTGCTGTAAGAGTAGATAGTTGCAGCAGACATAAAACCATGCAGCTGTATTTATTTGAAACAAATAAAATAATTTATTACTATAACTGATAAGCTCAGTTTTAAAAAAGCTTATAGAAAATAATGCTAATATTAAAAAATGGTTTATTTCACTAGTTGGTTATTTATTGTCACTTTAACATCCTGGTCTCTTACACATCTTTTACTTATAGGTCTCATACAAAGTGAAGTCATATTTCTTCAGGAAGAAACAAAACAAATTTTGCTTGATAATTCTGCCCTGTCTGACTAAGAATTTTGATGATGCATTTAATTTAATACTTATTGATGTGTTACCACTCATGTGCCTGAAAGTTACTTCAAAGATAGAGAGATAGCAGCAATATTTTTGCATAAAGCACATATCACCTCATGTGCCTGAAAGTTATTTCAGAGATAGAGATAGCAGCTATATTTTTGCATAAAGCAAACACCAATGAATTTAAATCTTATGTGTTAATATTCCCCTTTCTACTATATTATTGCTATTTAAATTTATTTATTTTATTTTTGAAACTATTAAGATAAATATATTTTTTTTTCCTTTCCCCCTTTTACGTTTGTTGCTTTTTTTTCCCCCTCCATGCATTATGTTACCTTTGAGATTCAATACTTATTTTTACCACTTTCACTTGTCTTCTGTCTTTGAAGAACACAAGCTGTTCAGATATAGTGAAATTTGTATGACCATTTAAGCATTTTATCTTTTTCTCTTCTTTAGTTCTTTTTATTTTAGTTACATTGTTTCTAAAGTTGCTTTATTTTTCATTTTTATGGTATATATATTAAATGTATGTAGGCAATATCACCCTAGCTGCAAAATCCTGGAAAGCTCAAAAGAAAGAGGAAGAATGACCACTAAAATGGTACGGATAAAAAGTAAAAAGTGAAAACATGCTATCATAATATGCAAACACCACATTTACAAAACACATAAAAAGACAAAAATCTACTGCAGTGATAGCTATGAAAAATATTAAAATTATGAAGTAACCCTTAAGAGAAATAGCAATGAAACTATTTGCAGAAAAAAAAAAATAATTCCAATAATATATGGCTTGAAAACATGCAAACCTCCAAAATCTAGAAAATATTAAAGCCATATACCCGAATAAAATTCTCCCTATTAAAATACATATTATCAAGACTGATGTGCTAACTAGTAAGACAAACTTTTAAATAGAGAGCTCCCAATATCATTCCTACCATTTAATATGACTTTCCATCAACTGCAATGAACTACAAGAAGCGAGTAGGGCTATATTAAGTGATCTGCACAATACAGAGGCTATGGCCAGAGATTTTATCTAAAGCTGTAGAATCCTTTTCTTTCATTAATGTGAGAGTAGTGAGTAAGGAAGAACAATTGAATGAGGGAGAAGCAGGTGATTGAGGGAAGGGGAAAGAGATGATGTTGAGTGTGAAGTTAAAGCATCGTTCTTACATTCAGCTGGACAAACTACATCCTTCTCTTATCATAAGAAACTGAATGCTCTCACCATATTGATAAACTTAATTCTTCTACAAACTTGAACCAACTAAGAGATGACAAAAGCATCCAGTATGCTTGTTAAGAAAAAAGACATTCTTTACAATTGGGTATGGGAACATTTTCATTTTTGGGTTTATAGGTCTGAAAGATTTATTATTACTAAGTTTTGTAATTATCATTAAAGAACTATCTTGAAATTTTACTTGAGCATCTAGAACACATGTACCTTTATATACATAAAACATAATTTCTCTGAAAAGTCAAAAGAGAAAAGATTTGAGAAACAGTGAATTTAAGAAAAAAATTCCACAGTGATATGTACATTAAATTCATAAGCTTTAAAATGACACAGCTGTCATAGTTCTGTAGTAAGTAAATATAATTAGGTTCATGGGGTGAGTAAATTTCGGGAATTTTAGGCCAGTTTGAAAATATAATACATCAATAAAACAGTGATCCATTTTTTTTAAATAAACATTTTAAAAATTGTTTTATAAAGGTACAAGTGAACAGAAAATGAACTGAATTCTGACATTGTAATTTTATACTTTGGTTGATTTGACATAAATTTACCTATGCTCCTTCTCCAAAGATACATAAATTGCTCTTACACCAACTACTAAATCATACAGAGTCAGTGACAGATCTGTAGTATATGTTATTCTGTAAATAAGTTTAAGCAGTCAACATTAATGATGTGACAACTTAAGCAACACAGAGAACCACTAGCATAACCATTAAAGTATAAAATATTACAAAATATTCGGTTGAAGTAGATTTGCAAAATCCCTGACTAATATCCATTATTCACGATTGGGAATGTTTTTCATTTGTTACAAAACTGCATAACGTGTTTAATAGCATACATACAAAAACAATCATTCATAGCTCGGGTCTTTTATTACAATTTGCAATGACATCTATCTAGCAACGATTATCTATGAACAAATAATGTTTCTTTCGCGATTTTATGTGGTACTTACCGTTCAAGTTTCAAGGATTCCTGTACGTTGGATTGCTATGAAACCTACTTGTTAAAGCCACAGTCAATAAATGCAATTATACTGTCGTAACGTAATTAAATAAACAACGTTAAGGGCGCAAGGGAGATTGGCATAACTTACATATTAAAATAAAACAAATGAAATACACACTCTGAAACAGCAAAATTGACAGTTTGTAAACACCGTTGTGCTATCGTAAATAAACAAAGTATTATATTTTCAGCACATTTTCGATTTTTTAATTTCACGCTAAATCACAATATTCGTTTTAGCTTTTACTGCTTAATAATTCAAGGCTATCGCGTACGACACTGTTAAACCCCATTTATCCGTTAGTTATTCGTGTATTAAATTACTACCAACAGCTTTCCTGTGTACAAAACTATAAACAGGAATATTTTAGAAGGCGTTCACTTGTCACAAGAAACAAATGACGAGCATGAAGCGCCAAGGCTAAAATGAAAGTGCAATAACTGTGGGCTATGTTGAGGTTATGTTTAAAAGAAAAACAAGCCGATGGGAATCACTAAAGCAAGCCATCTGCTAATAATTAATAAAAAATAAACAAAGCGAATGGCACATTTATCGGAAGCAACAGGCACTTAGGCCTAAATGTTTGCTAAAATCGACTTCCATCGAATGGAAAACGAAGGTTGACATAACCAATGTTCAGGAATCGAAGGTTATTTTAATTGTTATTATATACTTGCTTTCTTATATTTTTGAAGGCTTATGAGAGCGAGAAATACTGGCGCTATGAATATATTACTTAGTTTAGAATGTAGGGAAGAACAAACTACAAAAAGAAATAACAGCAGTTGAAAAGTTCAGTTGCACAACCCCTTTGGATATATGCTGTAGCGTATTGAACCCCTTTTTTGCTCTCGCACCACAAATGGTAACGCGAGGTAACTTAACGTTAAAAGAAACATGCTATATGGATTGCTATTGAAAATCTGCTCTGGGACTAGGATCGGGGAGCACACATGCTGGCTGAAGGAGAAGTGTTCTTAAAAATAAAAATACAGATAAAAATTTTCATGTTTTGGGGCAAAATTTATATAGTATTTTTTACATTAATTTTCCTAACAATGAAAAATAAATTATTCTCCTATAATTAAAACTGTTTATATTTTTATGTGTACAAGGAAGAGGTGCACATGCACTATTCCATTATTGGTGATTTCATAATATTTAAATAGTGTTAATTACGATTGTTGCAATATGTTTCAGAAGCAAACCAAAGATTCTATTAATAATTTTGGCAGCAGTGATTGTCTACAATGAACACATAAGCTACTCTATAAAGAGATGGCTCTCATGGCCAACTTTGCACTGCAATAATCCATCCAAGTGCCTGAAGCTCTTGCTGGTTGCAGATCCACAAATTCTTGGCGAGCAATATGAAATCCATTTTCCTCGTGGATTCTTGAGTCGTTGGGACAGTGACAGGTATTTTATTTCATGATTCCTTGGCCTTTGTCATGGTTAAGAATCCAATAATCTAACTTCTAATCCATGTTTACAGTTCTTTTTGTTGTCTCTCTCTTCATTTTCCTTATCCATTTTTCCTTAACTCTTAACCATAGTTTTGCTTCTCTCTTATCCTCCAACTGCTGTAACATTCTTTCATTACACACCATTTTGCATCCCTGAACTCTGAAATGGCTAGATTAAGCACATTTTCCTTGAGCTGCCACCTCAAGTAAATATATCTTTAACAGACTTGTCACTTACCCCTGCCTTCCAAATTTTGATTCAGTGCCTCCCAGTTTGGTCAAATGCCTTTTCAAAATCAGAAAAAATTAAACATTGCTTTCTTCCTCTTTTGACTCAAATACTTATTTACTATAGTATGTATTACAAACATGTTATCTGCTGCCCTCCATCCCTTTCTAAATCTCACCTATACTCTGGTATTTTTTTTTTTCCATTTCGGTCCATTCTGTAATCTCTTAGCCATAATCCCTGTATAAATATTACCTTAAATAGAAGTCTAATTTCATGTAGTTAACTGATTTATTCATGTCTTTTAACTTTGTATATTGGTACAACCAGACAGTGAAAGGATATTGCATTTCATTTATAATAAACTATTAATCATTTTAATGTGTAACTTCTTACACAAATTCAGTGTGGTTGCCTATGCATGATTTGATTGTATGCATTATATTTTGACTGTGATCAAAATTAAAAGAGCTTTGACAATTTTGCTTAGATAAATAACAAAAGTTTTTCTTGTGATTAAGAAGTTTTGTTGTTAAGAACTTGCCACAATTATTATAAATGTTTGTAATTTTTTTTAGAATGAAGTTTCATTTGTAAAATAGCTCATATAAAGTTTTTGGATTAACAATAATTTTATTTAAGCAGCAACTCTCATTGTTGCCATTACCAGAATAATTAAACATTAATTAAGCAATAGATACAAATAAATCTTAAAAGGAATTTCATAATAAAGGTCTGTTCTCTTTAAAGTGTTCTTTCCCTTCTTCAGTCTAATGGTGAGCATCTCTCATTTATGTATAACAAGAAATGTGCAAAAATTGTATAAGAGAGTTAGTTCATTTCATTTACAAAATTCAGTTATTGATTTTTCTTGCTTTTGTACTTAGTTAAGTGGTAGCTGTTACAAATGTGGTCACACAACAGCTCTCTTTTAGAAATATGAATAATGATTAAAAAATATTAACTTTTTCAGACAATAAATCTTCTTTGGCAGTATATATCTATTTTATGATTTGTAAACGAATGAATAAGCCAAAATATCATGTTCAAACCAAATAATCAGATGCCTTTTTTGAACTTAACATTGCAGGTATCTGTATAAAACATTTCACAGAGCCTTGTTGCATGCCGACCCAGATGTAATTGTGTTTCTTGGTGATATTATGGATGAAGGAAATATTGCGACAAATGAAGAATTTCAAAGGTATTTGGAAAGATTTAATGGCATCTTCTACACAAACCGTAAGATTAAGGTAAGCCCTCTTAGAGAATTTTGACTTGTACAGGGCCTCTATAATGATATGGCCCGAGTCCAGAAGTTAGGAAAAATGACTTTTCTATCTAGGGCTGATATATTTGTCAGATAGAAATGAACATGTCTCCATACATTTGGGGTTGCTATAGCCAGTTTTTATTTTGCCTATTTTAAGATTTAAAACTCTCCCCCCCCCCCATATTTTGGATCATTATGGATTTTTCTGCGATTATTTACACATTTTAAAAAGCACACCAAAGTGAAAATGGTTATAAAAATTAAATGGCATGTTCACCTTACAAAAATATCTATTAAGAATCTTGTTATACATTTATTTCTTTTCAAGCAGTCAAAAACTCTTCCTAAACCCATTCACTTAAGCTCTTTAAATAGCAGAACCTTCTTTAGTGAAAGGAATGTATGGTTACCTTAGGCATACAATAACAAGAAATAGAGAGGATGAGGGAAGTACTGTAGTTTTAAATGGTCCTGGCAAATGACCTTTTGTTGATCTGTGTGAGACAATTCTAGTAAATTTGTGGTAGGAGTAACTTCTCAGCTGCATAAATGTAACAAACAATTGTAAGCAAGAAAGATGAGAACAGTACAAATAATCAGCCCCTACAATGTGTTCAGTATGGAAGTAAGACATGTACTAACCTGATTTTCCTATAAATTCATAAACAGAAAATTAACTTGACCAGAAACCACTGTACATCTTCTGCTCATTTGCAGACTATTCAAAATTACTGTACTTTGTCTTGATCAACATTTCCATGATGTCCTGAAAGGCGAATGTTCTGTTGTTAGCTGGTATGAGTCCTTCCAAAATAGCTTCTTTTAAATACACTCCAATCACTTCAGGGGAAGTAGAACTCCATGATGAAAAATGCTCTCTCTGCCAAGCGGCTGACTATGTCAGTTGATGCCTTGAAAAAACATCTTGTTGCACGTAACCAAGAACAGTAAGCTTAAGTATTTTAATTATGTGATCAAGAAATTAAGTATCTTAAATCCTATTTTCATTAACAATGAGTGATATTACTCTCTGTTTTCACTTTTAATTATATTTAATTAAATTAATCACATTACTGCCTATTTTCAGTATTTTAAATGCCTTTTTGCCTGCCTATTTTAACCAAAATAAATGCCTGAACTTCTGGGCTCTGATTATGGCATAAACAAAGTGCAGTTCATAAGTTTCCACTTTGACCATGCTAAATGATAAAATAAAAATACATGTGTAATTTTTCAATGTATTTCTCATTAAATATAATTAAGGGACAAAAAGACCCTATAGATTTTAATAAAATTTTATTTTGTCTCTGGATTAACATTTCAGTCTCCCTAAAAATATGGTCGGTCCTGGTGGTGTAGTGGTTACCATACTTGCCTCCTACACCCAAGATCGCGGGTTCGAACCCGGCCAGGACCGATGGATTTTTTCGGGCGTAAAAATCCTAAGTATGGCTTCCTTTGGAAGGGAAGTGAAGCCGTGGGTCCTGTGTCGTACATTTGCGGCATGAAAAAGAACCTCAAGCCTGAAAGAGAGGCCTCTGAGCAAAATTTGTCGGCCATTTCGCGCCCTGAGTTGAATGGAACGCTGATGACCTGAGCTGTTAAAGAGCGTCCATAAATAAATCAATCAATCAAAAAAAAAAAAAAAAAAAACCCTAAAAATATAGTTCAAATGTCTACAAAATATGTAAAGCAACATTCCTCAACTCATTATCTTTAGTGAATCTTCAGCTATGGACTACATGGGGATGATCCAGCTCCTGAAAGCCACATGTATTTGCATTAGCTTTGGCAACAGCAGCTGTGTGGACTGGTTCATTGCATGTAGCAGGCAAACTCCTAAACTCAACATTCCATGCCTCTTTTCCTTGATGATACTTCACAATTGATTCAGTAGCTCAGCACAGAATTTCCCAGTCACTGTTATGTTTCTTTCTTTGAAGTCTATCATCAGAATTCCTTTGATATCCCAAAAAACTTTGAAGATAGTATGATTTTGGCAGTTTTAGGGGGTGCTTCATCCTTCTTTGATAACATTCCACTAGTACTTGAATTTGAACTGCTGAAAATATTTGGGGAACCCTGTTGTACTGGCCTTATGCATATGCAAATGTTATTGAAGGATGTGAAGCAAGTTGTTTTAGAAAATCTATTGCAGCTGTTTCTGATGCCTTCCTTCAGAACTTCTTCCTAAATAAAAGATGTTTTCTTTCGTTAATACAACCCCTGGCCTACCCTCACATGGGTCATCTTCCAATCTCTGAATGGCAAGGCTGTTTCTGCCCAGACAATAAAAAAGTGATCATTGTTTCATGCAGAATGAAAAGGAAAAGAAATGAGCTTCTGCAAGCAAATAAATGGCGACGCCAGAAAGGAAATGCAGTGTTTACACTCCTGAAACATGTATCAGATAGCACAAACATTACAACAGCTAATCATGGTTTTTATGTCAGGCTGGAAACTTATAGACCACACCTTATATACAAGGGCAAGGTGAAAAGTTCTCAGACTTGCAGAGAGATAGCATTGATATGAGTTTTTTTTTTGGGGGGGGAGGCTACATGTTTTGCAGTAACTTTAGTCAATTGTTATTGAGTAACTTTGTACGCTTGTTAAAAATAGATGTGTTGTGTACATTTCATTCAATAGAACTGGAACACTATGTCATGATAAAATTCTTTGTTTTTGGATGGTTTATCACCAATGGAAATTCATCCAAAGTTGGTGAAGGTTTAGGAGTGTGCTCCTTCATTTTCAACTGTTAAGAAATGGGCGGCAGAATTTAAATGCAGCCATACTTCTCTTGAAGATGATTCACACAAAGGACATCCCAAAAGTGCAACTACAGAGGAAAACATACAGAAAGTGCACAATATGATATTGGACAATCAGCAATTAAAGGTGCATGGAATAGCTGGGACCACAGACACATCAGAAGAATGTGTAAGTTAAATTTTACTTGAAAAACTAAAAGATGAAAAAGCTTTGTGCAAGATGGATGCCATATTTGTTGGATCAAAAGCAAAAGTGAAAACAAATTTCACAGCAATGTTTGGACCATTTTAAAAAGAATTCAAATGATTTTGTGCGAAGATTTGTTACTGTGGATGAGACGTGGATCCACCACTACTCCAGAACTGAAAAGCAGTGGGTGGAAGCTAGTGGCCCTACACCAAAAAAGGTGAAGTTAATGTCATGTGCCATAAAAATTATGGCAAGTGTTTTCTGGGATGAAAAAAGGATTCTCATTATTGATTAACTTGCAAAAGATAAAACAATAACTGGCAAATACTACACAGGTCTTCTGGAAACTGGATGAAAATTTACGTGAGAAGAGGCCTGGACTGCAAAAGAAAAAAAATTATCTTTTACCATGACAATGCATGTGTCCACAAAGGAGTCTTGGCAATGGAAAAATTGAGGGATCTGAAGTACAAATTGTTGAAACATCCACCTATTCATCAGATTTGGCACCCTCTGGCTTCCACCTTTTCCTACATCTAAAGAAATGTTTGGCTGAAAAGCTTTTGCATCCAATGAAGAGGTTATTGCAGCCACATGATGATATTTTGCAGACCTTCCAGCATCACACTTCAGGAATGGAATCTACATTGGAAAAATGTTGGACAAAATGCATTGATCTGAAAGGGGGCTACAAAGAAAAATAAGTACATTTTTGATCTAGAAAATACAGTCTTTCACTGCCAGGCCCAGAACTTTTCACCACACTCTCATATGTAGTTCATATTCATAGAGTCAATTATGAAAATGTAATTTTTTTTTTTAATTTATCATTGACATGTATTTCATTTAAGAATTTTTGAAAAATTATAAGAAATTTTTAAAAAATTCTGTTGGAACTCACACAGTGAAGCTTGTTAAATTTAAATTCTATCTAATCTGTCGTCAAGCACACTCTTATGCTTCACTTACTTTTAAATACGGTGGGACCAGTTTCGAAGAGACATCCCACCGTATTTAAAAGTAAGTGAAGCTTGAGTGTGTTAGATGACAGATTATAGAATTTACATTTACATGTATGTTGTATACATTTCTTAATTCTGCTCAGTTTATATTTGTTCCTGGAGATAATGATATTGGAGGAGAACATGAGCCTCTTAATATAAAGAAGTTGGAAAGATTCCATGAAACTTTCAACCAACCAGAAGTATTACATTTGCCACAAGCCGATATTTATAAGGTAAGCATTATTGGACCAATTTTGAAAGAAAATTGTGCTTCAAATAATATACATAAATTTCTCCTTAACACTGTTTTGCTTTGTCTTTCTTAACAGTAATCTGAATCTTTTGCAATATTTATTTCATAATCTTAATGCCTTCCTTTTTGTTATGGTGCAAAATGGGATTTGTATTTACCCAAATCCACCACTGTTTATGGCACCGTTATCATTAAATTACTATGACGTAGGAAATGTGGAAGAAACATCCTTCTACAAGCAAATAAACAGATCCAATTAAATGTACTTATGAAGCTGTTGACAATGGAATCATATATATATATATATAAGCACTAATGTAATAACATTTGTTCACACTAACTCCATTCACTTACATAAAAATTGGACCTATGTTTCGGAAGTGATCCCTCCCATCTTTAGCCTGTAGGCCAACAGTTTATTTTTCTCATTATTTCTCTTGTTTTAAGCTCCTCCTCTGTTTCCATGTGCTAATTCGTCTTGAAATCTTAATCTATCTATTATGAACTGAGCTTGTCTATTTATTCTTTACTTTAAATAAATGTTCTCCCACAGCATTCATTTTTAATCCTTTTTAAAAATGTTTCTACAAGCTATTTCTGTATTAATTTCAAAAGATTTCTGTTTCAATGAACTCAAACTCATTGTTCTATTCCTATACATTCAAATAATATTTGCTTAACTTTCTCTCCATTTCCATAAATTAGATATTGCCTCTGTTCTAGATTCCTTTTTATCCCTTCAATCTCCAAACCCCTAATTTCAACCATGCAATCCCTTCTCTTTTTCTTATTTTACAATTATTCACATATCAGTATCTATTAGGATTCAACTTTATTTTCATTTAAGTATTTTTTTTCTTTCACCAAAGCCTATGTAATCTGGCTATTCACATCCTCTAGTAATTGTCTTATATATGCTAATATCCACTTTGTAAATTACTTCTTTCTGCCCAAATATCACCCACCATTTATCTGTAGTAGCCCTCTAATCATTTTATCCAACAATTATTATTCTTACTGTTCTCCTGATATATCAAACAATATTTTAAATCCCTCTGAGAGTTGTTGTTCCCTGTAGCAATATTTTAGAGCCCTCACACACCAGATTTACCCTCTCTATCATAGCACCAAAGTTAGCAGAATATTGTAGTAATTTTAATACCATTTTATACTACATGGCCACAATTTTATTCATATCCTCTGACTCTTCCTCTACAACCCAAACTTCTACTCCATATGCCCATCTTGATTCAGTTAAATTCATGCCTAACCTCACTTTCACTAGTACCGACTTTTCCCAGTTGTCAGGTCAATTTAAAAACTATTCTACTTAATATCTGTCATATTCATTTTGTTCATGATAATGGTATCACAAGCAGTGGCAGATTTGGATATTTTTTAATCTTAATAAATGTATAGGTATCCATAATTTATTTAAAAGTGTTGTTTCAGGTAAACAGATTGTCATATACAATTCCACGAATAGAAAAATCATCAGGGCAGAAAAGTGGGAATAAAACTCGATTGATTTTCAGCCACCTACCATTGCTCTTTATGCCATCAGGATTTGTGCAACAGGTATCTGAGTATTGTACTGCTTGCCTTGTAAGCATGCCTGTGGAACTGATAATCCATAAAAATGGTTTAGCATACATAAAATAATTACAAAGTAATTTTAAATATGTATAAGTATTTTTTGCAGACTATAATGACAGGATGCATTCTGCCATAATAAAGAACAAATATGTTTAGAAAATTACTGTAAAGACTATAGAAGATAACTGATGTTCATGATACTTTTATGTAAACTCCAAGAAAACAATGTAGACAGTATGCATAAAAGTAATTGCACTCTTTACCAAACTTAAATAATGTACAGAATGCTTCAAGTGATCAATAACTTATATGGTAACTGTACAATTACAGTATGCACCAAACAAATAAATAAATATAATGTGTCCTTAAGCTACATGTTTTCCAAGAATCTGCACATTTCTAGTGGGGATTCATTATTGACTAGTTTCTTTAAAGATATGCATTCTCTTTCTAAATATGGGAGTCATTTGAAAAGCTCTCAAGATGACCCACAGATTCCACCAGCAGTTCCAATCAAAACCCACTATCTTCTGTAAAAACATTTGTGCAATAATACATGGATTGGTCAAGAATTTTACTAGCTATAGCTGTTTATTGCAATGCAAACATGTGTATAAGGGAAAAATGGCAAATATCAAACATCAAACAGTAATTAATACTTGTAAGGAAGGGTATAAATGGTACAAAAATTCACAAAGATATGCCAAACACTCTAGGTAGCTCTGCACCATTATTTTCAACCATTTCCAACCACAAAGTTTAAAATGGAGTCGTGAAAACATGGAAGATAACCCATGCGCGAACAACCAAAATCTGTCACATCATTAGAAATTGTCAATAAGGTGCATATGTGGTTCTGGAGCAGTGCCTGAAATTGCTGAAGCAATGGGCATTTTAGGGGAATGTGTATTTCACATTTTAAGGGAAGAATTGTGTTTGAAAAAACTACTAGCAAGATGGGTATACTTGACTGCTGACTCAGGATCAAAAGAATGAGAGTGCAAACCTCTCAGCAAAGTTTCACCCATTTTTAGAGAGATCCTGTCGACTTTATGTATTGATTTGTGACCAGTGATGAAAAATGGATGTACTACCACACACCTGAAACAAAACAGCAGTCTAAACAATGGAAGCATCATCATTCTCTACCATCAAAGAGGGCCAAGTGTGTGGAATCGGCCAGGAAGATCAAAGATCATGGCATATGTTTTCTGGGATGTGCTGCTAATTTATTATCTCCCTGCTGGAAAATTTATCACTGAAGCACATCATGCCAATCTTTTGAATTTAATGAAGACAAAAATATGCAAGAAAAGGCTGGATTTATCAAAGAAGAAAGCCATCTTGCATCAAAAAAATGCTCACTCTCACACATATGTCATTGCAATGGCAAAAATCAATGAATTGGGGTACAATTTGCAACTACATTTACGTTATTCTCGTGACTTGGCTCCTTTGGACTTCCATTTGTTACTAAAACAACAAAGGTAGCAAAATATAAAATTAAACACCTCACAAATAAACACTGATTCTTTACAAAGAAATAATTGGAAATGAATAAATTTATAATTTGATATGCAACATACTGTAACAGACCATATGGTTTCATTGTCAAACTAACCTTTAATCTTAAGATATATATTATCTTTAAACTTGATTTATGTGCATCCCAATGTTCATTCATACTTTTTAAATCATATTTTTCACTTTTAAATTATAAAGCATCAGTCGAAAATCCATATTACACAATTATTTTAAAAACTAGATGTGACACTTATAATCTTGCTATATCAAATGATCTTACCTCTATAGGTTGTGACCCAGCTCCGTCCCCATGCAATATTTACTGCTCATGATCACAAATCGCTGCATGTTTCTGCTGAGACAGAGACTGGAGAAGACAGATCAGCAGAGATGCTACCTCCTGGTGCAGGCCCAGTATGGCAGTTCCCCTTAAATGCTGGTTTAACACATGAAATCATGGTACCTACATGCTCATACCGTATGGGAGTGCTGGATATGGGTTATGGTGTAGCAATTTTTGGTATGTATCTTTATCTTTCAACTTAGATAAGGTTAAGCTCTCTTAACAACATTTTCACTTTTAATGTGACAACTGCTTATATGATTTGCAGTCGCATGTTACAAGATATATGCTTTACATTTAATTAACCTAGTAATGATTTTTATAATTTACTTACTGACTCAAACTAAGCAAGACCATACTTTCTGAATTTTTTTTTTTTTTAAAAACTCCTGCTTTAATTACTGAGGCATCACAGGCAGTGGATCTTCTATTTCAGATCATTTTTTCTTATTCTTATTATACATCTAAATGCTTATAGTAATAACTTTAACTTTACTAATTCTGCAATGATCTCCCAGCATAATGTCACCTACAAATGTGGTTCTGTTTTTCTGATATTTGGGAATCCAAGTAAAGATACTTTGCAAACCTGTATCAGTGATGGAATGCAACATTTATCGGTTAAAAATCTGAAAAGTTAATATTAAATATTGAAAGGCTAATTATATGAATTTCAATAAACATATTCTTCTTAATGATTCGTTCAGCATAGGAATTGAAAATACACTTATAAAGAACCTTAACAGTACAAAATGTTTAGTATTGTAATTGACTTAGATTTATCTTAGAATCCACACATTTTTATATTATGTAATAAATTAAGTCAAATATCTTATGCAATGTGCTTATTAAGTAGGAGCTGTACTAAAAGTATTCAGATAATTTGGTTATGTATGTTCTATATTAGCTTATGGTACCCTTTTGGGTAGCTGCAAGTTTAGCCTCTCAATATCGCCCCTTTATATACATCTCCCAAAATTCAACTCCATGTTGAAGTGTGCAAAGTATTGTGGAGACCTTACATTTATATATACATAATGGCATATTATATGTAAGTATTCAAATATGGTTTAATAAGTTTTATTACATTTTTTTATGTTAAATGGAAGAAAATATTAAGTTCCCAAGATGTGAATAAAGAGGGCAAGGCTTTATGTGGTTTCTAGATGCTAAATGAGCTTTACAAACATATGAGCAGAGCAACTGCTCTGAAAAATTGACTGAACCACATCTAGTTCATATATGTTATACAGTGCAGAATATAAGCATCCTTATAAAGCCTTGCATCAATACTGTCAAACAAACAGCTTAAAATAAATAGATAAAATAATTACAGTTAGGTTTAATAAAATAATATGTTTACGGAATGTCGGAATCCACACAGTGAAACTTTTGTTAATCTTATTTTGATTTAAAGTAAAACACTAAAAATCATGTCGTCACAATAAAACTCTCTTTAAGTTTCACAAACACACTTATAAAAGTAATTTTGGAACATGTTTCGTGAGGTACATTCCTCACATTGTCAACCAAAAACGACGACTGAGGAGTCAATTTCAGCAAAGTATGTATGTTACTATGCTTGCTCTGGTGGTCTGTTAATAAACTTAAACAATATGTTGTCTGCTTCCGGTATATCAAAATTCATAAGTTTGGATTCATATTTTTTTATGTACATTTTTACCCATATATTAAGTTCTTTCGGATGTTGAATTGTTTTTAGTAATGTTATGTCCTTCTCTGTTTCATGATTCTCATTCCAAAAATGTGCAGCCACTGCTGATTTTTCTACTTGTTTGTGTCTAATATTTCTCCAGTGTTCCTTTCTAATATTTCTCCTTTTGGAGAAATACACAATTATGTTGAAGAGCTAAACCATGAAAAAATATTAGAGAATGAGTTAATGAAACAGATTGCAAAATTAAAAAGTAAAAAAGCAAATGAGATCGATAGAATACCAGAAGAATTCTGAAAAGTGTGGTATGAGGATAACAAAAGAAAAGCGCTGCTGATAAAAATGCTCAATGCACTGTTTGAGGGTGGAAAGATCCCACAGAATGGGAAACTGGGAGTGATCATACCAATTTTTAAAGGGAAGGAAGAAATAAATAACCCAAGCAATTATAGAGGCATCAGCCTCTTATCAGTGACAAGTAAAGTGTTTACAGGAATGTTAGCAAAATGATTACAGTCATGAGTGGAGGGAGAAAGGAAGCTATCAGATTTCCAAGGAGAGTTCAGTAAAGGAACAATAGACAACATTTTTATAATAAGAACATTGATAGGTGAATGTCTGAGTATAAAAAGAGAGAAGGTGTATTTGTTCTTTGCAGATCTTGAAAATACCTTTGATACTATCAAAAGAGATGTGCTTTAGATTAAGTTGGGAGAAAAAGGAGGGAGTGGAAAGTTTATAGGACTATTCAGATAATTCATTTTTGCATTAGGCTTAAAAGCAACAAAGTAACACACTGGGTTCCAAATAGAATTGGCTTAAGACAGAGTTGTAAATTAAGTCCAGTACTATTCAATCTGTTTTAGATGATAGTCAAAGAAATAGGGAGGGAGAATAGGCACTGTCCATCAACTAATAAAAAAGACATTCCATTTTGTGATGATTTAGTAGCAGCTGCAATTAAAAGTGGAGGTTTATAGAAAGCAATAGAAGCAACAGAGAAATATTGTAACAAATGGGACTTAAAGATAAATAAAAGTAAATAAAAAATATTATAAATATATAAAAAAGAGAACAAACTCAGCAGAGATGAGAAATAGTGGCTAGAATGGAGTAAAATTGAAGTGGTAAAGAAATTTGATTATTTGGGAGTAAGGTTTAACAGTAATGCAAAAATGCACTAGGAAAGGGAAAATTAGCTACCAATAGTATTAAGAATATGCTTGAAGAAAATACCAAATATGAGGTAAGCTGGATAGAAAGAGTATATTCAGCTACAGTTGAATTGAAAATGATGCATGGGATAGAAATATGGGAGACAGAAAAAGGGGGAATGTATAGATCACATTCATACAGCAGTCTGTAAAATGATATTGGGATTTCCTAGAGCAGCACCCAGTGGAGTAGTCCTGATGGAAGTAGGAAGAGTGGGCCAAAAAGGTCTAGTAATAAAACACACGATGAAATACTGGCAGAAGATACAATCACTGGAGGAAGGAAATATTCTCAAAGACTGCTTGGAGGCAAAGAAAAAGATAAATAAGTAGGAAGTTGGGTAGATAGATTAAAGGAAATTGCAAGAGAAATTGGTTTGGGAGAACTAGTTTGTTTACAGTCCCCAAATGGGCAAGGTGTGTGCAATAAAATGAAAGCAAGGATTGATGATAAATAGAAACAGAAATTATTTGGTAGTCTAAGAAATAAGAATACTCTATATATTATAGAAGTTTTAAGAAAGAGAGGGGCAGAGGAAAATATATCGAGGTTTGTGGCAAAATGGGTAGGGAGGGTATGGCATGGGCAAGAGCAGGAACAATGATGTTAGGTGGGGTAAAATTTGACAAAGAATTATGCCCTCTGTACGGTAAGGTAGACAAGAACTTGCACTGTATATTAGAACGTACAGAAGCCAAAGGATGGAGAGAGTAAATGTGGAACAAGAATGTGGGATAATCTGCAGGCTGAAATTCTGGCATCAAAAAATTTTAGGATCAGCAGAAAAAAATGTTTGAATCAATTTGGAAATTATGTAAGGAAAGTAAGACAAAAATAGTGGAGGAAAGTGATCAAGGCAAAGGAAGAAGGTAATTAAGTAACAGTGAGGGAAGATGTTCACCTTTAAGGAAGTATTTGTAAAGTTCACTTGATAATGTGTATATATAGAGTGATGGAGGATCCATGTATGCAACAACCAGGGTGTTAGTTGTATAGAATCCTGAATTAACAATCACTCAAGGATCAAGGAAATATTATAAAACTTAATTGTAATGTTTAGAAATAATAATAATAATAATAATAATAATAATAATAATAATAATAATAATAAATAAAAAATTAGATTGGATAAAAAGATAAATAAAAAAATATAAAACAATTACAACTTTTTAAGAGCAAGATGGTTATTAAATACTCCTACATCCACCATTATGAGCAATCTGGCATGTATCCTCATCAAATTTATGAATTAACATTATGGTGTTTTCTGGTATGTATCAGATCTTTTCAGAGAGTCAAAGGCCTTTAACATATCTATGTAATGAAACTGCTAGTTCCAGACACTTCATTTTGATGGTAGTGTGTTTATTGATTGACACTAGAACCTTTTTAGCAGAATGCAACAGAAAAGAACAATGACTATTGCTTGATGGAATGGAATGTACGAGGTCTATTTATAGTAACTTTAGAATTAAAAAAATATGAAATGGACATTTATAGTTTTATCTGAAACTAAGAAAAAAGGAATGGACAATACTCTTGAAAACTACCAAAAGCAAAAGCAGTATTAACTTTAATTTCAAAAGCATTAAAATTTCAAGTTATAAATTGGAAATTAATAAATAAGAGTACACTACTAATAAGAGTTCAGTATTTATGGAGAACAAATAATGTTGGGAATTTATGTATCAACAAATAACTACATATTTCGATGGTTTAATGGTTGACAATGTGAGCAAAGGTTCACAAAGCATGTCCTGAATTTTTAAATTTTGAGAGTGAAATGTCAAGAGTGTTTTATTATTGTATCAATATTTTAAATGTTTTTAACTCACATTGCCTCCTTGTTGGTTGGAAATGAGGCCATGGAAGTATTTTTAAGCATTTTAGAATATTTTATCTACTGGAGATTTTATACTCGTTTTCACTGTGTTGATTCCTGAATATATTAAAATTGGAACTACATTTTTTTTCTGAATTGAATGAGCTTCTCTAAACAAATGAATAGAAAGGAAGTGCAATGTTATGTCAGGCCGGAAACTTATGGCCTCACTTCATACTAGGGCAATAAACATACTGAAATAGATTTTTCGGAACATTCTATTGCATTAATTTTTAGCACATTTTCCAATTTTTGCAGATGCAAAAAAATTGTATTCTATCTATAAAATAACCTCAGTTCTGAGTCTGCCCAATAATAAAAGAGACTTTTAGTAAACATATCATAGGAGAAAACCATAAAATTCGTCAATAAATGGAGAACTTCCATTTTTAGACTTAAAAATCATTAGAAACTCAGACAAACTCAAGTTTGGTATTTATAGAAAAGTAACACATACAGTTAACTACATAAAAGCATAACTATAACCCAATTCCACATAAATATGCCATTTTCGACAGTTTGTTACACAGACTAATTAATCTGCCACTCATAAAAACAATTACAATACATATTCAATGCAGAAATAATCAATGGCTACAGTACTATTAGAATAATTAAAAAAATTAACAAATTCAATAGACACAAATGCATTTTAAAGACATTTCTACACTTAAAAATATCAAAGAAAATTAAAGATGCAGCAGATTCACAAATCATCCAGAATATCATTACACATTTGGAAATATCTTCAAAGAACTTGGCATAAACTTGCATCACAAAATAAATACAATTTAAAAAGCTTATTAGGTTCTTCCTAGTAGAACTAGGAAGAATAAGTAGTAAAGGGAAAAGTATGAAGTAAAGGGAAAGTTGAAATATTGGTTTAGAATTAGAAATTCAGATGAACATATCAGTGTTTGGTAGGTCAGCAAAGGCTTAATCAAGATGCTACTTGGCTTAACAAGGTAAAGGAGAGTCTAGAAAAAATTGGTTTTGGGGACATCTGAAGAGCAAGAGGAGCATTAGTAAGGGGTTCCTGGAAAGAAATTAGACATTGAAAGGCAAGAAATATTTACTAGTTTTAATTTCAAAACGTCATTGAATGTATAAGAGAAATGAAAGGAGTTTGGAACATGGAAAATTATATTGAAATATATGATAAAGCAGCAAGGGAAGGCTTTGCATGGACAAGAACAGGGGTTGTGAAATCCAAGGGTTTAAGAGTAAGGGGGAAGCTGGATAAATGTCCATTGTGTAGCCAGAAAGACAATAAGTGGCACACATTATTAGAATATCAAGAAACTTAAGTTTCTTGGGAAAAAGCTGGGAATGCAGAGATGGTCCAATTTACAAAAAGAAAGTATAGGAAAAAGGATGTTGAATGTTAAATCAAGAAAAGTTATGGTGGAAATTGACATTTATTTAGGTAAAGTGAGAGCAAAATGGTTGACAAAATTAGTAAGCAAGGCAACAAAGAAAGTGTAGAGTGTGAGGGGTTAGATTGAAGTAGTGGTAACCACAGTGTTTGGGTATATCAGGCCTCAGAAAATACAGCAATGAAGGGTAGTAAAGGATAGTGAGTTATAATTTGCTAAATTATTTAATAATATTCAAGCTAATTATATAATAGTATATAGTTAAATTTATATACAAACAAATGTGACTGAAATGTGATTGATTTAAAAATTGTTTATGGATTTGTATTAGGTTCTGCCCTAAAAGACAGCATATGACCAGAGAAAAAAATAGCATATATGTAATGGAATGCCCATATTGCAATTTAAAATATTGAAATTTATTGAAATGCTAAGAAAAATATGAACTGCTAGGGGTCTCCACCTATCTGGCCCAGACCACCCCCTCACAATTACAAAAATTTTAATATAATAATGATTTTATATTAACCCTTTATCTAAATCCTAAATAATTAAACAAAGTACAAAATTTTCACCTTGACTGCATCAGAACCCAATCCCCGGTTCATCAGTAATGAATTTAAAATATATAGGAAACTAATTTGAATTGCAATTTGGAAATTAGAAAGAAACAACATTTTAGAAATATCCAGCTAAAACAGTTGGAAAAAATTTTGGGAACACAACCATGATATTAAGCAAGAAGCCATTTTGTTAAAAGAAATACATACTCCAATAGAATTATCTACACACGAAAAAATTTCATTTTAAAAAATCAAGATAAGTAAAGAATTATGGCATTTCATCACTGAACAAATTCATTAATTTCCTTTTGCAGCAAATTGATGTTAAAAGAGAAGAATTCAATTCCAGCCACAACCATACCAAACAGTCTAAAACTTACCAAGCCATCAGTCAACACGATTTGTAATTTAATTAATACATAATAATTACTGTATTTACTTCAATTCCCATCAAAGTTGTTAAATATCTAAAAATAAAAAATGCACCCAGTAAGGAGATTATAGGTATCAAACTTTTTAAAATAGATACCAGCATATTGTGGAGTCTGTGGTAAACAGGTTGCAGATTTCCTTGCCAAGAAAGGTTACCCAACTATTGCAAAACAGAACCAACAGTCTATCCTTTGAATCTCTAAAATAAACAAACACACACATAATAATTAATTTAATGAAGAATTACAGAGTAATGATGAAGAAAAAATGGAACACCATTATCAGTAAACTAGAAATTATTCCTCAAGCACCCAAAAAATTGTATTACCAATATCTATGCTCATCCAGAACACAATTATTGGCTAAATATCCGAAGAAATTAGGAATCTTTCTCAATGCAAATTGCTCTCTATGTAATTCAGAAAAGAAGAAAGAGAAAAGAGCATATTTAAGTGTGCATATCTGTTAATCTATTATTGAAAAATACAGGAGAGCAAGAACACTAATGCTTTCATTGCCAAATGCTACAACCAAGGCAACAAAATCAGTTTGTGAATAAAATAAATTGGATACAGTTTTCTGAGCCTTTTATTTCCAAACAGCCCTTCTTAAACAAGAGACAGACTTATATCAAGATTGGGTATTCAGCTGTATTTCAACAATACCTGAAGTTTAAATTTATTTATGTGGTTACATTTTTAACCTTTGTGGGTTGTAATGCTTAAAAGTCATATCATATTTGAAAATGTCATACCATATTTAGCATGACCTCCCAAATGTTTTACAAAGTAATTATCTTTCATATACTAAGTTTTTGTAGTATTTAATATCAGATTTTAGAAAGCCTTATATTTATGTAGTGAACATGTAAAGTCTATAAAAGAGATAATATGCCAGCAGTCTTGTTAATATTATTATTCATTTTTATGTGTTACTGATAAAAAAATATAACCAGTAGATTAAAAGGACACTATGTTTTTTCAGATGGTAGTACTGACACCATGCTGTATGCCGTCCTGTGGTTACCCTCACGCTTCGCTCAGCTTTATTTGTATGCCGGCTCATTAATCTTGGTAGTTATGCTTGTGCTTATAACACTTTGTCAACAAGCTTGCTCTAAAATAAGACACAAAATCAGACGATTGTCACATGCTGCAAAGCATATAGTTTGAAATGTTCCCTACCAATGTCTCTCTGAACATTTCCTTCCAATTCACTAAAGCTCTCCTGTACTTTAGTTGTTTCCTTTGCCCACCACAGCTTTTTGAAGTGCAAAATTGTAATATAACAAAAAATATATTTTACAAATGATTATAATGTTTTTAAAGCAATTTTTATATGTTTTTAATAAGAAAAATAAGCCAGAAATAAATCATGGCGGCCATAAACATGCAGGGTATTTTTCAGATTATTTTGTTATAAATATTTTATTACTTTGTTGCACTTTTTCTCCAAGTGTGGTTTCTTTATATTTTATAGATCTTTGATATGCGTGTAATTAATTTTTGTGGTAAAACACTGTATTAGAAGCTGGACTTGCCATCATTTTGAAAACTAGCTCTATATTTTCTTTACTTAAGCCATGAAAAGAGACTACTAGGTTAATATAAGATTTAAAGCTTTCTTGGTGGTGTTCTTGTTCTATGACTTAAATATTACTTGGCTGCAGACTCATGAAGTCATCATGAACTACTAGGTTAAGTTAGGTTTATGTTAGGTAGGGTTAAGTTAAGTTATGTATACTTAAATTTAATTTACAGGTCTTGTTGTAATACATAGCAATAAAAACATTAATATTTTTTTTTAAAAATAGTGTTTAACATTGATTTTAACTACTGAGGCATCATAGGTGGTGAACACTGACGATACATGAGATGACAAACTGGGAAAGGATATTTTTTTAAAGTAAGTAAGTGTTTCAGGCATAAGTTTAGGATATCTCACCAGCATTTGCCATTTATGGGGACTGAGGAAAATGTGATAAAACCATCAGTCAGGGAGGATGGTCCTGGTGGAAATGAAACCCCAGATCTCCCATTCACGAGCCCATACCTTAATGACCTTGGCCGCTTGTTGCAATAGCATTAAAGATGATTTAATACTATTTAAAATAAGAGAAAAAAACAAGAACATTGATCAGTGACCAGCTGTAAAAGTAGAGGGCACAAGTTTAAATCCTGCTGGGTTGTTTCCTGAAATTTTCCTCATTCTGAAAAGATTATTGCCAATGGTACACATGGCAGAGTTCTTGATTCGGTACATTTTGAACACATGCAGCTCAGTAAGTCATAACTGTGCAACCTTCACTTTACTACTGCACTTAATTGTATTGAATGAAGCTACACACTGTTTAAACAGGGTGTTACTATGGCGATTACTGAACCCACTGTATGAAAATGTAGTAACTTTATGAATAGCCCTCATTATAAAGATTTTGATTTGTTTATTTAAGGACGCTCTTTAACATCTCAGGTTATCAGCATCCCATTCTATTCAGGGCATGAAATGGCTGGCAAATTTTGCTCAGAGGCCTCTTCTTTCAGGCTTGAGGTTCTTTATTGTGCCGTAAATGTACGACATGGGACCCACGGCTTTACTTCCCTTCCGAAGGAAGCCATACTTACAATTTTTACGCCTGAAAAAATCCATCAATCCTGGCCGGGTTCGAACCTGCGACCTAGGATTTAGAAGGCAAGTATGGTTACCACTACACCACCAGGACTGACTCTCATTAAAAAGAATCATCTTATAACTCCATAACTTTTCTTCATGGCCCATAGTTCAAATTGCTTGTCTAAGACCCCTCTATAATCTCTGAAATTGTTGTGGCTATTCATTAACATCTGGTGTAAATTCAGCAAGATTGTAATTTTAAGTTACAGAAAGTCTGTAGCATTTACAAGTTATAAAATTCATAACTAGATATGGCATCCCATTTGAAATTTATTAAAATTAACTTCATAAATTATATCAGTTAAGATAATTTTTATAATACAGTAAGTGCCATTTAATTTTGTTTACTTAACTAATTAATGAACCCTATCTTCAGATCATCAGCAGTTTCCTACTGAAATATCTGGAAGACTTGGGTTCAGCTCCTCTAAATAAACATTCCTTTAATTCAACTAAATATACATTTCTTACAATCGAATCTGACACAGTTATTCTCCCAAGCCCCACCTTGTCATGGCTCCCTGGTGTTTGATGAGATTTAGAGCCCTAACAAATTAAAATAATATGCTTTCTATTTTTTTTTCCTTCTCAGGTATTTCTCTCTTTTTTCACCTTCATTATCTATTTTGTTCTTACTGTTTTCAAATATTCACCATACTCCTACCTTTTTCCCATCCTCTGCTAGCATCTTAATTGTTACATTATTATGTTCCACTTTATTTCATTTTGGATCCCAAATAACTTTCCTCCAATTGTTTCCTTGCAATCTATCAAACAATGAAACATTCCTTCTGCTTCCCCCAACCACACATTTCCTTTAAGAATATTTTGATCTGTTCACACTAATTCAACTTACTTATATAACATTAGGACATGTTTCAGGGGCAATTGCTCTCATCTTAACTGTTTGATTACATGATTTGGTGGCTGGATCCCAAAGTGCTTCTGTCGCAGTCTCTGATGATTTGAGTAGGAACTTGCCGAGTTCAACCATGGGTGAAATATCAAAACTCATTACGTTTTTTCTTCCCCCCCCCCCCTATGATAAATTTTTCTCCCAAGTAGATAGCTCTACTGAGTTGTGAAGTTCTTTCAGCAGCTTAGCCTCTGGTTTATTTAATGATTTTGGGCCCAAAAGAAATGGAGACAGACTGAACTTTGGAACCCATTGAAAAGAGACACTGACAGAAAATGACATAAAAATAACAGTTATAATCTCACTCCACATAAATATGCAATATTCTACATCTTGGCACACAGAATAACATCCCATTCACAGAAACAGAGTACAAAATGGAATACTAACAGATAACTTATACAGCAATCAATGGTTTCAATAAAGACACAGCAATAAAAATTATCAATAAATTTAAAAGACAAATATCTGTAAAAGAGTTTTCCCCAATGAAGAACATAAAGGAAAGATACAAATTCAAAAGTTTCACATACCATCCAACTTTCCACAACAAATTCAAGGAACATGGCATAAAGTTAAGCCTTAAAGAACAAATATATCAAAAAGTCATTAGGTTCCATGTAAAAGACACCATAACAACAGAAATCAGGAATTTACAAAATTGAATGTGTAGATTGTTAACATACATAAAAAAATGAAGAGAAATATAAAAATTTGGAGAAAGGAATACTTTAGGAATATTTGTTTTAAACAAATTGATAAATCAGCAGTGGCCGCTCACTTTTGGATCCAAAATCATGAAATTAAACCAGAGGCTAAGCTGCTGAAAGAACTTCATAACCCAGTTGAACTATCTACTTGGGAGAAAATTTTAATCATAAAAAATAGGTAAAACTTAATCAATTTTGTGATGTTTCACCCATGGATAAACTCAGCAAGTTCCTACTCGAACCATCAGAAACTGCCACCAAATTGAATACTGTGTCAACAGCTGGTGATGGGAGCAATTGTCCCAGAAAAATGTCTTAATGTGTATAAGTGGAATTAGTGTGAACAGATTTAATACATTATTACACCCTATTGTCTACAGCTTCGTTAAGTACAATTTAATTAAATATATATTTACTTGCTACTCTGCCTAAATCCTTTAAGGTACAATGATCCTGTTTGCATCCATGCATATACTTTTGTACATGTTTATCACAATTTTCAACATAATGTTCCCTTACCCAATCTTTTGTTATTACCTCATATAACCTCAAGGAGCTTTTATTTTCAAAAATTTGATCATATCTATATCTTCTATCCTCCTCTTTACTTCCTTCCAAAATTCTTTGAATTATTTTCCCCTCACTGCCATACATCCTCCATATCATTTCTTTCAATCTCTTCCATCAACTATTATTGTGCAAAATTGCTCTTTGGTAATACATACAAATTTAAATATATTATCTTCTAGTTTCAGGTTCCTATTACAATGTGTCAAAACCCTTTCAACCGCCATTCCTTTTCTTCCTGTTCTGCCTAATTCAGGTGATGCATATACATCTTATTTAGTGGACAAGGCATCATTTTGCCATCTTATGATGCAAATGATAGCTGTGAAAATATATGCAAGATATTACAGATGAAATGGAACCTATAAGTTTTGAAACAGTGTATTTTAATTTGTTTAATACTTTTCTGTTGCTGATGTAGTTATTGTTAACCAATTCTCATTATGTATATTCTGTAGGCAAGTAACCTTTGAAAGTTACAATTAACCATATTGATTTTTATTTCATCTTGGACAATATTAGAGCGTAATTTTCAAAATGTCGGTAAACCAGTCATAAAGACATACTAGAGTTCCTTTTTTACCCTCAAATGCTGTGAACATGACATTCCTAATTATATCATGGCTGACTTAATTTTTATACTTTCTGTCTAACCCACCAAAGAAATATAACATAATTGTCTTCCATATTGGTTGTCCTTTCTGGAAATCATTAGTTTTGAGCCTTTTGCTCAATTTTTTATAATATCTGCAACTTACATATCTACTAGTAGAAGAATGCATTAAAAGTTACTGCTGAAAGCTAACTCTTCTGCTAGATCCAAGGTGCAAATTGTGTTTTTACATTACTCTGTATTTTTATATTTTATATAAATTATTAGGCAGTACCTTAAGATATACAAGCATATAGCAAAATTTTATTTTATATCTTTATTTTTTGAAATGCTAAGACAAAAAGATGAATACAAGTCATCTTTACTTATTTCACCCTGGCCACACTTAGGTGTGATTCCCAACAAACACAATTTGTGCATTACAATAAGTTTCTATACTACATTATAAATTAAACAATCTTCTGAGTCAAACTATATAGATAGAATATTTTTGGTTTCATTTAATGGAGATATACTCGGGACATGTTTCATGAACCCTTGTTCACATTCTCATCTGTATATCTTCAGTAAGATAAACCAAAAAGAGTGTGTCTAAATAATTCGACTTAGAAGAGATTATTCACGTGTATTTCACTGTATTAGATTCCAAATTTAATTAATATTGTGATGATTAGTTTTATTCCAATTATGAAACAATACAAATCAAAATAATGACAACATAATTAGAGTACTCCCTGTCTAACATCTACGATCCTTGCTAACCTCTCTATTTGGTCATAACTAGTCTCCTACTAGAATTCCAGAAGGCAGAAAATCAACTGCCACTTCAGATAGTTCTATATTGTGGAATTTGATAAGTGGTGTCAATAAACTTTGCATATGTAATCTCCTCTGAGTTAAACTATTTAAAATCTTTCTGGCTTCACTTCCTGGAGATTTACTCAGGACATGTTTTGAGAAACTTTGTCCACATCCTCAGCTGTTAAACTATGTTGGATCATTAGTTGAAGTTGAATTGGTATGTCTGAATTGACTATGGTAGTCTTATGATAAACTTGAAAAAAGAGCTGTCTGCTTCCAGCATGTCAAAATTCATTTGGTTTGCTTGTGTTTTTTTTTATGCAAATCCTTTCCCATATGTTTTATTCCTTTAGTTGTTGAAATGTTTTTAATAACTTGATGCTTTACTATAACTCATGGTTTTCATTTCAAAATTGTAATTTACTGATTTTTCTGTTTGCTTATAATGGATGTTTCTCCAATTCCTTCAACCTTATGCCTTTATTTCTCTTTGTTCTTATATAGATTGTTTTCATATTTACAATTTTTTCTCCATGAACCTGGAATAGGTTTTGTTTAATTTTAATAACTGGTTTGGGCTGCTAATATGATATTGTAATCTTTTAAAATTTTATTATTGGCTACTGAGTGATGTGTGAATTTTAAACACTTTTTTTCCTGGTATATCTCAATGTTGCGATTTATTTATTTTTTTATTTTGAAATTTTTAATTTTTTTTGTTGATCAACACTTTCTAAACCCATTTGACTTAATGGTTTGTATTATGCATAGGTATTTATTCTTGTATTCTTTTTTGTTCAGTGGTATATTTACTTGTCTGTGTGTCATGTTATATGCTGCTGTTTTATGTGAAACTATGGGTTTTAATATGATTCTGTGTGTGCATGCTTTTTCTGCAGATTCCAAATTCAATTTTATTACCATATTTTATCTTCAGATTTAAAAGGCAATATATTTGAATAATTAATGTTTAATTTAAATTTCACTTCATCTGCAAACCATCGTTTTAAAATTCTGTTTTTGTTTAAAGCACCTATTATGTGGTTCTGACGGGTTCATCTATTTTTTTAACAATGTGTGTGCATGTATGTGAGAGAGAGAGAGAGAACAAGGGTTTGTTGCACTTGTTTTCATAAAAAAAATACAGGAACAGATTGTATTTGGAGGCCAACATGAGTAAAATTAAACCTGATATGACAGAGCTACCTAGTCTCATCATAAATACTGTCACAAAGTTTTCAATAAATTTACTCCAGATGCTGAGGTTTTAATATTCTAATAATACAGTTACATGGATAAATATAAATTACATCATTATTCAAAATGACACCTTTAGCATCCATTTAGTCCTAAATTCTTTGATGCCCTTTATCAATTGCTTTACACAACACATCAACAGAAAATTCTGCTGCTGCCTTTTCAAACGAGCACTTCAAACTTTCTATAAGTACGACATATGTTTTATGGAACTTTTGTACACATCATCAGCTGTTAAACAAATTTTTGTCCTGAGTAAATCTCATGTAAGTGAAATCACATAGAGCGTTTTAAATATCCGATTCTGAAGAGATTATTAATGGGTGTTTCATTGTGTTTGATTCCAAATTGAATTAATATTTAAATTAAGTACCATTGTTTATATTGTTCTTTATTCTCTAAGTTCTAGCAATATTGGTTCAAACCCTGGTTTCCTACCTCTTAACCACCTGGTTGTATGAATATAAGAAACATCCAATTCTTTCCTTCATTATATTTATCTTCTTACTCTTTCTTGCTATTTCTCTCCCACTTCTCCTCAGCTTTTCCTAAAAACTCCATTTTATGGATTTTTTCCACTCTCTTATTCCTTAACATTTTTAATATTGCATCTTTCAAAAGCTTTTTAATATAGCAAATTCCCTATTTGTTAAGAAAATTATTCCAACATCAAAATCATGCTAATGCAATTATTAATTATCAGTCAATTTTGTTTATTAAATAAATAGAGTTATGTTATTTTCAGCACAATTTCCACCTGGTTTTAGCTTATAAAATGAGGGATATTTAGTAGATTTTTACATTTATAGAGATTAATGAAATGCCTATTAGTACTCTAGTATATTAATCTTGGTTGGAGAATATATAAAATGGTTATGCACTGCTAAATGGTAGCAAATCAAGCAGAGCTGTAGTGTGTCTTATGAAATATTAACGATAATCTTGAGTGTAAGAATTGTTAATTACTAAAAACATTGCTGTTTGCATGATGCCAAAGAAATGTCTACCTATATTCAATATCGCTTTATAACTTGTATAATCAAAGTTTATTGTTATTTGATATATATGTATAACATATTGTTTTCTTTCTTTCTTGGAATTAAAGTTTTTATTTCTTAACACAAAAGCTGTGACATTTTATTGCAAAAACTTGCATTCCTGAATTAAGGCAATGAAGCCCGAAGATTGACATTGACAAGCTCCTCTGCACTCGGGTAAAGTGCACCGCACAGGAGAAAGTTGGTACTCTTACATTTCTGACATTCCTACCTTCCTTCCTTCAAAACAGTTTTTAGCAGGTAATCCATTGGAACCAGCATACTGCAATTGGTGCAAGGAACAGATTTTGGGTAACAATTATGGTGCCTTTCCCAATGGGGTAGTACAATAAGTCTTATGTGCTGACATCCTGGAGGCTGTTTTAAACTCCATATCCCCACCCCCAACACCCAATCTAATCTAATCTAAAAGGCAATCCATCCACCAATGCTAAGATTTGGATTTTGGAGTGTGTGCTTGCCTTGGTACTACCTCTCTGCTCTAGTGGTTAGCATTGCTGATTGCTGGCCAAGAGGCTTGGGTTCAATTCCCGGTACCTACTTAGAAATTTTTCTGATTTAATTAAAGATGTATGAAATGGGGCCTGCCCAGCCTTGTGAAGACAGTCAGGAAGCTGCCTGATGGAAGGTCTTCAATCTAGATGGCCATTTAACTTCCACCTGCGGGGTAGTGGCATGTGATCACATGCCCTCTGCAATACTGCCCTCTACCAATGAAATAATGAGATGGAGGTAGAGGAAGCAGAGTTTGCTGCGGCAGGCCAAGGCTCACTTAAGGCTGTAAAATGCCAAGAAGAAGAAGCTTGTCTTGGTGGTTAAGTGAACATAATAACTATATGTTTAGCACATGATCAATGTTGCCATTAGAATTAGCTTCTCTAGTGAAAACTTGGCTAATAATGGCTGCAGAGCAACTTCTTGATGACACTATATTTTAAATATGCAGCTGTAGTAAGGACTTGTCTCCATTACCAGAGCCTAGATTTTGATGACATGTAATATTTTTAATTAGGAAAGGGGACACATTGCTCTTAAGCACTAATCATGAATACAAAAATCTGGTTATAAAAATGTGAATTTTATTTTGCATTTTTTGTCATGTTTTTTTTATTTTTCTAGTTTTACAAGGACAAAAAAGTAATAGATGTTGAAAAATTATGTATCATTGGACAAAATTTTAGAATAGCTTTCCAGTTATATGCCGTCACATTTGAATTACTTGGTAATGAAAATATTGATCATCCCACTAAGAAGAGAGGTAATATTGGACAGCCCGGGTGACATTTTTTATTCTTCACAGTTACAAGATTAACCAACTCTAAATACCATTATATATAATTTTGGGTAATTTTCATGAAATTTCAAAAAATGCAAGATGGGAGTGTCTCATTGAACAAAAAATCCTTAATTGGTGAGTATCCCCAAAAGAACACAATTGCATTCTTTCGATTAATCACAGACTTGCTTTTCTAAACATTTAAACAAGAATGGATTATTCTTTCACCAGTTTGTCCTTTATGTAATCCAAGAGAAGAAATGGAACAGCATCATCTTCAGCAGTGTCAAGGCTCTTTCTTATGTATGAAAAATATTGGGGAATAAGAGAGTTAATGACTTTATTGCCAAATATCAAGCATTAATTAACAATATCTGGAAATATGATTTTTATAAATTTTCCTTTTTTCACTTTGCTCATTTATTTTACAGCACTTGTCATTTTAGAGCACATGTTCTGCAATGAATGCATCAGAAAAGTAATGGAAAAATAATATAGCAAAGGATGATCCTATTAAAGGAAAGTGCAATCTTTACATAAAAGTTGTTTATTTACCACAATTGTTAAAATTTTTTAAAATATAAAGGAAATAAATATATAAAAGATCAAAGAGACCTCTACAATATTTTCTTAACAAGATAAAACTCATTTTTAAATAACTTATGTTACATCCACTGGCAGAAAATTGTTTTGCATATATTGTTAATTTCTCTCTTCAGGTTCTTTATAAGGGTAATTAATGTAATCAAAAATGTCTTGTTCAGAACTAACTGGAACTGGTTCTCCTGGAACACCTAAATAGTTTCATAAGCATTAAAACATTTAACTCACATCTGTGTGCAGAAACAGTAAACTTAGGGTGCAAACATATGCTAGCATGCCTAAAACAAGACAGAGACATCAAAGGGGTTTTGAAATTAATTATTAAATTTGATTAATTATCAAATAAAAAAAATTCATCAAAGCTGGGTTTGATGAAATGTTATATATTTTTTAAGATCCTCATTAAGGCATAGACAGTAGATAAAGAATGATTATACATAGTTTGTTGCACTAAAATTTAATTTTAAAATATTTAGTTAGCTTAATGTGTAATGTGTAATATACACATGGTATTACTTTCACTGTCAATTTCTGCCTGTCAGAGGTATACAAGTTCAGACATCTTCAGTTTTACTGGCGAAATGGAGGCGACACATGAACAATATGCTGCTCTAAAATTCTGCTTTACTCTCAACAAATCTTCAGCTGAGACATATGGAGAATTTGTTTGTTCTTCCCTATAGCATAGCTTGAAGATGGCTTAAAATGATTTAAAAGGGGATTCAATAAATTTCAAAGAAAGGTGGCCTCTGTGCTCCTGGTTCGGCTCTAATGGAAGAAAACATTAGCAATGTTGTTGTCATTGCGAGAGAGCCATTAAATAATATTAAAAATAATTTCAGAAATTCGGAAAATTTCATTGAGTGCCACCTATATATTGGCAATTGAAAAGTTGCACATAAGACATGTTATTCATGACTGCTGATTCCTGAACAAAAGGAAGTACTTGTGCAGATTTGCATGCAGTTAAAACAATATAATCTGAAGATGTGGGATAATTCACGGTAATCACTGCTGAGGATAGGTAGGTGAGTTTGTGGTAGGTAGATAGGTGGGTATGTGAATAAGTTTGTAGGTAGCTGGATTAGTGAGTAGATAGGTGAGTATATGGGTAGGTAAGTGGATAGTATGTATGTAGGCTTGTAGGCAGAGGAAAGTGGGTGAGAAATAGGTGGTAGGAGGAAGGTGTGTGGTAGGTAAATAGATAGGTGAATGATTATGTAGGCCAGTTTTTAGTACTGAGGCATCACAGGCAATGGACACTAATGATACATGAGATGAAATGATGTATTAGGAAAGGATTTTTTTTAAGGAAGGAAACATTCCAGGCCTAAGTTTCCGGTACCTTCCCAGCATTTGTCATTTATGAGGACTGAGGAAAACCTGGAAGAAACCTCAGTCAGGGAGGACAGTCCTGGCAGGATTAGAACCCCAGACCTTCCGCTCATGAGTCTGCGCCTTAACGACCTCGGCCACCCGTGGTGGTATGTAGATAGCTGGGTAGATAAATAGATGGAATGGTGATAGATGGGTTCTTAATGGTTCTGTTTTACTCATTATTTCTTAGCATCATTAATGCCATTTCGAAATGTTTTCTTTATATAGATGTATAAGCGTACAGATGTGTTCATTTCAAATTATTTTCTTAATTTCATACAGCTCAAATGAAAAATAATCAGGTCATCTATTATGATTATCACTTTTCTGATGACCTTTGGCTACTTATGTACAAGCTTCATTTTCATATTCTTAAGGCCTGTAATAATTTTACAATGTTGAAAATGGTTTGTCCTCTTATCTTACATGCCATCTCATCCCATTCCAATGTGGCGCAATGGTAGCCTATCTCCAACAGACCAGTTGTTTACTTTTATTGTTTTTTTTTTTGAATGATTTATTTATGGATGCTGTTTAACAGCTTAAGTCATCAGCATCCCATTCAACTCAGGGCATGAAACGGCCAACAAATTTTGCTCAGAGGCCTCTGTTTCAGGCTTGAGGTTCTTTTTCGTGCCGTAAATGTACGACACGGGACCCACGGCTTTACTTCCCCTCCGAAGGAAGCCATACTTAGGATTTTTACGCCCCGAAAAAATCCATCGGTCCTGACCGGGTTCGAACCCGCACTTTTATTGTTGATGACATGTCTGGGTTAGTAGTTATTGATAATGAATTTGGTGTTGAAATAACATAGTTAGCAAACTACAAATACAGTTTATGATACGTACAGGTGTATTCTCACATCTAGAAATGCTTGTAGATAATGTGAGATCCCATCCCATTTAAGGGATGGGTTAGATGTTTACAGTACATAAACACAAAAATTGTTATTATTGATGACAGGTCCCAGCAGATAGATCAGTCAATACAGAATGCAACGAAAAATTCTAAAAAAATATTCTAAAGGTATGATCAATGCATGTGTGATTTTATTTTAAAGCATGCTATTTTTCAACTACTGACAGTCCCAGTTCTTTTTTCATTCCACATAAAGTACTGGCCATAGCCCTAAACAATATAAAATAAAACTCCAGAAAATCAACAGCCTCACATTCAGATTTACAAACCTACCAATAAACAAGACAGAGTACCAAAAAATCATAAATATAGTGAATAAAAATGGCTACACAATACATCTGGTCAATAAGAAAATAGAAAAATTCAAAAAACAAATAAAATGCATCACTGCACTAAAAGATTACAAACGGGATCTTATGTACATGAAATTCACATTCTGTCCTTAGACACCCAAAAATTTTCCAAAAGATATTTAAAAATGTGAACAATATTTTGGCTCCAGTAAACAAACACAATTCAAAAAATCTTCTACAATCCAGCACAAAAGACAAAATTATAATCAGGCATTTACATCAGTTGCAAAGATTGCAATATGAAATATATATAGGCAAAACAAAAATAAATGTTAACCTAAGGTTTAAGGATCACACGAGAAATGTAAAATATAAATATATGGAGAAATCTACAATAGCATACCATTTCTGGCAAAAGAACACCAAAAATTCCAAATTGAACCAAAACTCTTAAAAGCTCTTTAAAAACCCATAGAATTAAGAGTATGGGAGATATTCATAAACAAAAACAAAGACAATTTTATAATTAAGATCACTGTATGATTGAGTCCAACTACATACTCTCATTTGCTCCACTTACTTGTTTAAATATAGAATATGTTTTGCAGACCATGATCCAATTCCTCAGTTAATTGTCATGTTCTACATTTACATAAATTGAGGAATCGGACCATGGTCTGCAAAACATGTTCTACATTTTCTACATTTAAACAAGTAAGTGGAGCCAATAAGAGTGTGCAGTTCAACTAAATCATACAATGATTGTAATTATATGATTAGCTTCATTGTACAAGTTCCAATTAGCACTTCAAGTTAAGAAAATTTTGTTAATTTCGATCTGCCAAACAACAATAACCTCACTATCAAATTTATAAAATCTACTGACAACATCTGAATACCATGCTGGGAAGCCAATACCAGTGAAACCAGGCTTATGATGAAATTCATGTAAGTGGAACAAAATTTATGATTTCCTCATAAAAAAATTGCATAGTTACAAGATCTATTCAAAAATATCCAAACTTTAAAAATTCTGCATCAAAGAAGTACCATAGCAAAAGTGGTGGCTAGCATTTATTAGCTCTGCTTCCTGTTTGCCACACAGTGCTACTTTATTATTACAATTGAGTTTCATGCAACTTTCTTTAAAACAGTATTGTGAGCATTCTGCAGATGATGGGCTATAATGAGCAGCATATTAACATGAAAGTTTGTATGAAATTGTAAATCATTTACTGAGACTCATGAGATGATGAAAGAAACTTATGGAGACAACTGTTTAAGCAATGAAATGGCATATGTGGTTTAAAAGTGGTCAGAAGTCTTTAGTACCAGATACTGGTAGCTTACTTATGTAGCCAGAATTAATGAATAATTGCCAATAATTAATGCCTGATTGTTCAAGAAATGTGAAGAGTGACATGTCTTGAGATTGTATCATGAAATTCTGACATAAAAACTTGGTATACATTGTGTTGCAGCAAAGTTTGTCCCTTGACTGTTTACACAAAAACAGAAAGACAACTACTTTGCGATCTGTCAGGAGCTCTTGGATCGCATTAATGAAGATGCAGATTTTATGAATAGAATAATCATTAGTGATGAAACATGGGGTCTTGGTTACAATGTTGAGACGAAAGCCTAATCATCAGAATGGGATGGAAAATCTTCATCAAGAGCCAAAAAAGCTCATTTGGTCAGGTCAAATGTCAAAGTGCTACTAATGCTTTCTTAGATATTTAGGGTCATATGAATTTCTGTTGGAGGGTCAAACTGTGAATCATTGTACTATTACCAAGATATCCTCAGACATCTCTAAGAAAATGTAAGAAGGAAGAGGATTGTGGACAGATAATTCATAGATCCCACAAGATGATAATGCACCAGCATATTCATCATTGCTTGCTTGCGATTTTTGCATGAAAAAAAGTTTACTGGATCTTAATAAGATTTTCAGACTTTTTGGCCATGGTCTAATGGTCAATTAATATTTATCTGACATCTGACATTTTGTCTGACACTATGGCAGACATCTTCAGAGGAATAAAATGTCTACTTGACACTAGTAGCTGATTCTAAGAATGAGGCTTTGTTGTCAATAACTGAGGTGAGAATGGACTGTAACATGGAAAGTAGATGGGGGAGTGGCATGGTCATGGTCAATGTGGTGTTGATCAACAGCAGGAGTTCTAACATACTTAATAAAAGCAGGAGTCCAAATTCTTTTAAGTTTCATACCTTCTTCTTCTTTATGCACCAGCGACAATGCTGCAATTATTCTACATTCTGCCAAGGATGCATGCGACCCACTGTCAATAGCAGGTATTTAAAATTCCATGCAACTGTGGTATGGTTTACACTGAAACTACCAAAGGCAGCATAAAAGCTTGTATCTCAGAACATAAAAGAAATTGCCATTTAGGACAATGGACTAACTGAACATGTAATTAGCCTAGAAGACTACCACATGATTTATGGGAACAACAGGGCCCTTGCTTTTGACAGAAATTATCACAGCAGATTACATAGGAAAGCTATTGAAATGTTTAAACACCTAATAATATAAACAGGAAAGAAGAAAGTGTGAAACTAAATAGAATTTATATTCCTACTCTTAAGATGCATGTTAGAATTCCTGCTGTTGATCAACTCAAAAATAACCATGACCATGCCACTCCCCCTTCATCTTCCCCCGTCACAGTCCCACTCTCACCTGTGTTATTGACAGTGAAGCCTCATTCTTAGAATTTGCTGCTGAGTGTCAAGTAGAAAGTTTATTCCTCTGAAGATGTTAACTATAGTGTCTGACCAAACGTCAGGTCATCGTGAATAAAGATTGATCATTAGACCATAACCAAAAAGCCTGGAAAAATTTGTTAAGATCCAAGACTCCAGTTGTGAAAGCCTACATATGTATTTAAAAAGATTAATATTCTTCCCCAACTTCCATACACTCCTGAATGAGCACCTGCTAATATTTTAATTTCCAAAGGTGAAATTCACAATTAAAGGCTGAAGATTTCACTTTGTTGAAGAGATAAACAAAATTCACAGATAGAACTTTGCACAATCTCGAATGTGCTATTAGGAATGCTTTAGAAGCTCAAATGTCATTAGAAGAGGTGTATCAATACAAGGGGAGACAAAGCTACCTTAGATACAGCCCAAATTTTAAGAAATAAAAAACTTTGGTAATTTTTTTAACAGACCTCATACATTAGTTAAATATGGAGGACGTTTGTAACAGTGATGTTTAGTATAAGTTTAGAATAACTGAGTCGACTTTGTAACACTTACATCACTAATAGTTTTCCTCTTTTAAAAACTATTAGTGATGTAAGTGTTACAAAGTCGACTCAGTTATTCTAAAAAGATCTCATACATGTTTAAATATTTCCCTACCTTCAGACTGAATAATATAGTACAGCTGTACATAAATATTGAGATATTTTGCCTAAATTTCCACAAATGAGGTAATTTGAAGTAGGCTAAAACTATCTGGCATGAACCTTACAAAGAGGGGTGGCAGTTCTTTTCTTCTCAGGACATGCTCCACAAATTTTATGAGGAAATTCAAAAACTATTAAGGAATGTAAAATGAAACAACACTTACCAGTGCATCCCAATGGCCTCAAACAATACTCGTTTAAGGTAAAACCATTTTCAAGAGCATGAGCTCGCATTTTCTGATTGAATAAATCAGAGCCTGTAAAATGAAGAATGCTACAATGGTACTGGTCATGTGGAGTTAAGCGAATGTCCAGTCGACGAGCAATTCCTGCTTCTTCTTCTCCTTTTGCTTTATTCAAACTGCACACTCCCTGTAATGTCAAAAATGTGACAAACACATATTGGTACTGTGCTATCCATTTGTTTGGGCCTTACATTATACAGCAGACTTATCCAAGAAATAAGCAGATGAAGGTGTATCGTTTCAGCTAGTGCAAGACCAGTCGTCACATTATGATATAAAAAACTCAAGTTTTGCACAAAGGAGGCTGCCTTCTAAATTATGCTTATTTTTTTCTAAGTTTCTGGTTTCTGGCAGTCTTTTGTGTACCTCAGCAACATACTTCTTTAAATACTTTGGTACAAGTTCAATTGTTTTTTTCATGACTTTCATATTCCAAACAAAATTTGAGAAGAAACTTGAAAAACCTGGTTATGTTTGAGTAGGTTCTTCTTTTTCTCCAAGAAAAACAAGATGATCCTAAGAAACTCAATAATAATTCAATCATTTTTATTGTGAGTTGTTTTTAAAGTTCCATGTACCACTGAAGTGAACAACTGTCATAAGTAAATATCTCACTACCTTTTTTGGAATGTTGATGTCAGTCAGATAATTAAGTTAGACATTAGACCACAACCACAAATTCAGTTTTAAGTCCCTTCAATCAAAATATTGCAGAAAATTATATTCTGGCAGCACTATCAATAAATCAACATTTACCATGCAAAGCTAGCAAATAAAATAATGTTAAATTCTCTGGATAAATTGGGACTATATGACATAATTAATGCACAGGTTTTGCATTCAGGGTATTAGAAAGGGTACGAGACTGCAACTGGATGGAGATAAGTTGCGGCAAAATATATGATTCAGATCAGGGAGTGTTTTAAAAATAAGGCAAGGTATACAAATTAAATCCTATAAAGATGAATTCATTAAAAAAACTATCGTTACATTTTTTTCAAAATAGGTTTGATGCTCTGAATTCCAGGGATGTAAGTGGTACCAAGGTTAATGAATTCTTATTATAAATTTTTGGTTTGCATTAGAATTGTTTGTGCACGGGATAATATGGGATTATAAAAAGTTGACTGGTTGTTTGCTAGTGGCCATTGGGAATGCTGATGTTTATTATTTTTTCCCTAGCTTCCCAATAAAGAGCTTTCAAATTGTTTTTCATTTGTTTGTTGCTATCAAGCTGGCTGCTTGATAGTATATATTCTTTGTTTAGGATAGTATTCATGTGCTTACACAATGGGCAGTAACTGTCCTTGACTAATTTCATCCTGGAGAGATATTTGACAGGCAATCATGCCCAAAGGATTATAAAAGGCAGGAAGTATATTTTTGATCTTGGAATTTTAGAGCTAGGTTTTTAATATAGGTGTCAAGAAATGAAAAGTTATCCTACATTAATGCATTCAACCTGTTCACACTAACTCCATTTACTTATATAACACTAGGACATGTAAGTAAATGGAGTTAATATGAACATGTTGAATACAATAATGTAGTACACAATGCCACTCCATTGTCTACAGCTTTATAAGTGCATTTCATCCACTTAATTAGATTAAAAGTTGTTACAAAGATTAAGGCTGAGGATTGAAGGAGAAAAAGAAATAGATATTTTGGTATGCAGGGGATGACAGCTATCAAAATGAAGATACTGGATCTTTAGATCTCCAGGTAGATATAATGTTTTAAAAAGCTAAAAAAAACATTTCTGTGGCTTCATTTGCAATGAACATGGAAACTGAGTCAAAAACATTTAAAATATTGATACAATGATAAAACACTCTTTTAATGTTTCACTCTCAAAATTAAAAAATTCAGGACACATTTCTTAAGACCTTTGGTCACATTGTCAACTGTTAAACAACTGGGAACAATATTGTAAATTGGTGGATATTATGTGCATGAACGTAAGAAAATAACCAATGCATAAAGATATATTAATATCCAGGAACATAGCAGCATTGGGAGAAATAATACATTCAATTTAACATTTATTGATGCATTATTCACTCATGTCTCTGAAACTTACCTCAGAGATAGAGAGATAGCAGCTATGTTTCTACATAAAGCATATTCACCACCAGGTTTAAATCTTACTTTATCTTTCCACTTTATTTGTGTTTTCAATTTTTTTTATTGTTAATATATTTCTCTTTCTCATTTTTCCTCCCTGCTCCTTTTCTTTTGTTGCTCATATTATCTTTTTTCATACAATATGCAAGCTTTGAGATTCAATATTATCTTTTAACACCTTCACTTGTCTTCTGCCTTAGAAGAAGAACAAGGGCGTTTCAAAATATTCCAATGTTTGTGTTACTATTTAAATGTTTTCTTTATTTTTGCTTCTCTACTTCTTGTTATTTTACCCACATTATTCCAAGGGTATTTTATATATATAAAAAAGATTTTTTAATTTTATTTTAAAATAACAAACAAAAAATAACTTTAAACTGCAATGTAATATATGAAGTAAACATATGTCAACAATTTTTTTTTTTGAGTAGTGTTTAACGCCCGTTTTCACTACTAAGGCACCACAGGCAGTGGACACTGATGATACATGAGATGAAATGATAAATTGGGAAAGGATTTTTTTTTTTTTTTTTTAAGGAAGCGTTCCAGGCCTAAGTTTAGGTACCTCCCCGGCATTTGCCAGTTATGAAGACTGAGGAAAACCTGGAAAAAACCCCAGTCAGGGAGGACGGTCCTGGCGGGATTCGAACCGCAGACCTCCCGCTCACGAGTCCGTGCCTTAACGACCTCGGCCACCCGTGGCCGTATAAGTCAACAGTAAATCATCAAAACCATTATGAAACAATTAAACATTAAACTGAAAGATGTGAATGTTTAAATTTTAAGCTATAAATCTTCAAATGTCAAAAGATGCAAGCATATCATAAAATTTCCTAATTTAATAAGCCATAAAATACTTTAATGCTTTGAATTACCATGACTTTGAATCTTGACTTACAAATGTATGTTCCTTTTCATGAAAATTTATAAAATGGAATCATAAGCCAATATAATAATACATCAAAATTTTGCAGTAAATTAGTTTAAAAATAAATTCTATCTGGGTCACTGTATGTAGATTATGAAGAAAGTTCTGAACCTAACAATTTAGAATTAAAGATCTGAAATTGTCTGCATATATTTTGGCTTGTGTCTCCTTGCAATGTATCTGAAGGAAAGCAGTAAAGTGAATGCCACCCCAGAATTGGTATAATCCCTGATTTCATGATCATACAATTTGTTTGAGTCAATAGCCAAACAGCTGCTCATTAGACCATGCTTATATAAGGAAAGAGGAAGAAAAAAGACTGGTATATTGATTGTAAAGGAAGGAATATGTACAAGAATGACACATTTTTCATTATTTTAATTACACTAACTTAATTTCATTACTTTTTCTTGATTTCCATGGCAAGCAGTCATCTTGGTATGTTAGTAGATTGATTCCTTGTATAAACTCTATATGTATGCATTGTTTTCAATCATTTAAGTACAAAGTAATTAGATTTTTTTATCTAATCTGAAAATACTCTAGCTTATGAATCAGCAGGTGTAGCTGATACAAACAAATGATGTAGAAAGCTAAAAGAAAATTGCTTAGCATAATTTACAATTAAGCAGAAAAAATACTGAAAAATCCCATTAACTTTGTTAAAAACAACCAATCTTGTGCTGTTCTACAGCCAAGTGAATGCCAGTGCTAACTTAAATGATTTAAAGAGTGCATTTTCAGTTGACATAATTTTGATTAAAGGCAGCTGAAAATTTGAAAACAACATCCAAAATCAATGAGGAAGGGATATACGGATATACAATACAAAAATTCACTAATGGAAATACATTAAAGAACACCAAGTATACATTGTATGACCTGAACTAGTTTTGCAGCATTTAATCTGTGTGTGTGTGTGTGTGTGCGCGCGCGTGCGTGTGAATGTGTATAGAGGACAGGATGATTGTTAATCTCTTCTGAGTTGAAATATTTAGAACACTCTTTACGGTTTCACTTACATGAGATTTACTAAGGGCATGTTTCGTGGAACATTTGTACATCATCAGCTGTTAAATGCCTGTCGGATCATTTGTAGAAGTTGGGTAAGTAGGTATCCGGCTTGACTCTGGTAGTCTTATGATAAACTTGAATAAAGTGCTGTCTGCTTTCAGGATGTTGAAATTCATAAGATTTTTCTCATGCCTTTTTATATAAATCCTTTCCCATATGTTTAGTTCCTTTGGTTGTTGAACAGTTTTTAATAACTTGATGCATTTTTCTATTCATGGTTTTCATTCCAAAAATGTGCTACCACATTTATCTATTTGTTTGTGACGAATGTTTCTCCAATGTTCTTTCAATCTAATGCTTATATTTCTCTTTGTCTTTCCTACATAGATTTTTTCACAATTCTTGCAATTAATTGTAACCTGGGAGAATTATGAGGCCAATTATTAATAATGTAAATACTCTGATCTACTATTTAGCTAACTGGTTACCATTACAGTTCCATTCACTTCCTAAATTTGGTAGCTTAAGTGTAAAAAACTCCATGGACCTCATCAACAAAACTAAAGATAAAAAATTATCACCGAACAACATGCCAGTTTCTTTTAATTTCAAGGCCCTGTTTCCTAGCATACTATAGAATAAATTATTATTTTTTTTTTAAGAAAATGGTTATAATCAACCTAACAGAATAACACATCAAAGAATACATCGAATTCACTAAGTTGTGCATAAATCAAGCCTTTTTAATATTTGAGAACAATTTTCCTTAAACAGAAAGTAAGACTAGTAATGGGCAGTTCATTATCACCTTTCCTAGCTGACTTATTCATGAGCTATTTTGAGATGCACATCACTAAGGCTTTCCCTCACATTTTCAAGGTGTGGCACAGATATGTAGACTATGTATTCACCATTATAAACAAAAAGCTCAAACTTTTAAATCTGCAAGAGCCTACAATTAAGTTCATTGTCGACTTGGAAACAGATAATGTGTTACCATTTTTGAATCTGATGATAATAAAATGTAATAATAAACTTGAAATTGGCATCTACAGAAAGCACACTCATACAGACAATTATATCACAGCCAATGGTTTCAATCCAAGATTGCACAAGGAAGCAGCATTCATCAGAATGACATACAGACTAATAAATATACCAATGAACAGAGAAGAATACAAGAATGAATATCTACACATAATAGAAGCAGCTAAATCCAATGGGTCCAGCAAACAAATGATTAAATAAAAAATTAAAAAATTTCAGAAACAAAAAAGAATTAAACAAATCCCAACTTTGACTAATTTATCATGGGAAAAAACATTTAAAAAGTTCACTTACCACCTTTCAGCCAATAAGATATTTAAAAAAACTTTCAAGCAGTACAATATCATCTTAGCATCTCAAAATCAAATTTAAAAAATTTATGTAATTTATTGAAATTAAACAAAACAGATTCCGGGCCCAAATAGAAAAAATCTGCTATTTACTAGATTAATTGCAAGAATTGTGAAAAAATCTATGTAGGAAAGACAAAGAGAAATATAGGCATTAGATTGAAAGAACAATGGAGAAATGTCCATTACAAACAAACAGATAAATCAGTTGTGGCAGCACATTTTTGGAATGAAAATCATGAAATAGAAAAATGCATCAAGTTATTAACAACTAGTTAAATATGGTGGACTTCTTAACTGTGATGTTTAATACTAAGAATTTAAAATCATTGAGTCAAATTTGTAACACTTACATCACTAATATTTAATACAGGAAGACTTAAGTTTCTGGAGCTAATTGCTCCCATCATCAGTTCCAGATCCACTGCCGGCCTTGTTCTTCATGGTGGTTTGATTTGTCTCTAGTGGTTGTTGGATGAACTTCTGTATTAAGATATCACTTGGTGGGATTTCAAAGTTGAAAACATGATTTTTGTTCTTTCAGATATAAATGTTTTCCCAGACTGTAGTTTTTGTTTTTGTTTTTCCTGTAATATTTTTAAGTAGTTTGGGATTCCTTTCTAATGCTACGTTAGGAACAAAAAGAGAATCAAAAACATCAGTACACTTATTCCTCACAAGCAAATAGAATGTACAAAAAATTCACATACCATCCATCAGCCTTCTATAAATCCAAGAGATTTTCAAAAAACATAACATTATTTTAGCTCCAAAAAACAGTTACTCCATAAAAAATATGCTAAATTCTAAGCTAAAAGAGGATATTCCACAAGAGAACAAAACAGGAATATATCAGATGAATTGTAACGATTGTGAAAAAATTTATATTGAAAAGACTAAAACACAAGCAAAGGAACACATCAGGAATATATATCTAAGACAGGAAGAAAAATCAGCTATAGCTTGGCATTTTTGGAAGGAACAACATAGTATTAGAAAGGAATCCCAAACTACTTAAAAATATTACAGGAAAAACAAAACCTACAGTCTGGGAAAGCATTTATATCTGGAAGAACAAAAATCACGTTTTCAACTTTGAAATCCCACCAAGTGATATCTTAATACAGAAGTTCATCCAACCACCACCAGAGACAAACCAAACCACCACAAAGAACAAAACTGGCAGTCTATTTGGAACTGATGATGGGAGTGATAGCTGCAGAAACTTAATCTTCCTTAAATATAACATATGAGGATAAGGTTATGAACTTTGAGATCCCAACAGAAGACAAATTAATCCAGAAGTTCATAAAATGTCCACAAGAGCTACACCAAGTCCTCCAGTCAACCAACAACAAAGCCGACAGTGACTCGCAACTGAGGATGCAGGCAAAATCCTGCAAAACTAGTTTTGCATAATTCAACAGTAAGTGGAGCATAAGATTATCAAATCGACTCACTAGATAATGAAGAACTTAATCTTCCTTAATCTTATTTTGATTTAAAGTAAAACACTAAAAATCATGTCGTCACATTAAAACTCTCTTTAAGTTTCACAAACACACTTATAAAAGTAATTTTGGTACATGTTTCGTGAGGTACATTCCTCACATTGTCAACCAAAACGACTCAGTGAGGAATGTACCTCACGAAACATGTACCAAAATTACTTTTATAAGTGTGTTTGTGAAACTTAAAGAGAGTTTTAATGTGACGACATGATTTTTAGTGTTTTACTTTAAATCAAAATAAGATTAACAAAAGTTTCACTGTGTGGATTCCGAAATTCCGTAAACATATTAATCTTCCTTATTTAAATATTAGTGATGTAAGTGTTATAAATTTCACTCAATCATTTTAAATTCTTAGTTATTAAAAACTGTTCTACAAACAAAGGAACTAAACATATAGGAAAGGATTTATATAAAAAAAAACATGAGAAAACCCTTATAAATTTCAACATCCTGGAAGCAGACAGCACTTTATTCAAGGCTACCGGAATCAACCCAGATACCTACCTACCCACCCAACTTCTATGAATGATTGAACAGTACAAAACATGTCCTGAGTCAATCTCAAGTAAGTGAAACCATAAAGAGTGTTCTAAATATTTTGATTCAGAAGAGATAATTAATGATTGTTTCGCTGTGTTCTATTCCAAATTGAATTAATATTGAAACGATGATTGTTGCTTAAAGATCACGGCACCCTTAGCTACATTATCAATATCCATATTCAAGGTCATCTGACAACCAAGAGAGTTGGGCATGAGATTGCATTGTGTGGGGATTGCAGTGTGTGCCTTTAAGGTTAAGACAACAACAGAGAATGCCTGCTGTGCAATTAAATTTTTTTTTATTGTGGATGTACGGTGAAGCTACCAAAGCCAGTTGGTCATATTGCCAAATTGCAACTTATTTGGGTCACAAAGAATTTGTAGGCCATAGGTAGTGAGGATGATGGGAGACGGAGCATATCTACAACAAATGTGCCTCTTCAGTACTTATAACTGCCTGGACAGAATCATTAGGGCCACCTTGAGAGACAGAACAGCATCCACCAGTGCAATCAGAGCCACCATAGTTCTGCAATGTTCGCACAAACAAAAAAACAATAGATTACTGGAGGTAAGTCTACATTTGAATATTCCTTTGGCATATTTACCCTTGACATCAGCTTATTGCTGATAATGTTTCTTATCATGCTGGAAAAGAAGATTGTGGAGAGATGAATAGAGAGCACTAGTATTCAATAATAAGAATAATTTCTGTCTTAAACAAAGTACAGTCATATTCATGTTTATGTCTGTAGATGTGTAGGAAAACAGGAAAATTCATTCCATATTCATACCAGCATTCAAGACCCATTCTTGGAATTATTGGGGGAAATAAGCTACACATTCCAAATGCCTTAGGTATTCATTCAGGAGACAATGGTGTAACAATCCTATCCTCTAACCAAATCTGGACACTTTTGGGGTAACCAACCTTCCAACAGGATAACGTGCATCCCCATTCCTCAAGGACAAAATATGATGCTTGCCTATAACTACATTTGTTTCCCAAATGCTTTTAGTACAATTTCTGTTACTATTAAATGAATACTTACCATAAATTTAGAGTCACCTAAAGAAATTGTTTCTGTGATAAGTTTTCTGTCCTCCAATGCCGTCACAATACGTTTCACAAGATGTCCCTTCTTTTCACTACCTTTCTTGGATGTGTATGATGGATGTGTTACTAAAATGTCAATATCTCCACTCTGTGCCTTTCCCCTTCTGCAAATGAAAACCATTCAAATTTTTCACCACAAAAATTTGCAGTAAACTTAGTTTCTTTAATTATAACATTTCTAATATATAAGTTTTAAAATCTTTTCTTTGATGTGAACTGTAAATGATAAACTTTGTACACCCAAAACAAATAAAAATATAAACCATGCCATGCATAAAAACCGAATGCATTTAGAACCACCTGAGAGGCTGCCAACCTTCTACCTAGAAAATATATTTCCGAGTGGATACTAGGGGTATATCACCACCACCATAACTATCACTTCCACCTAGGACTGGTGTAGTGGTAACCATACTTGCCTCCTAAACCCAAGATCGTGGGTTCAATGCCAGCCAGGATCGATGGATTTTTAGGATATAAAAATCTTAAATATGGCTTCCTTCGGAAGGGAAGTAAAGCCATGGGTTCCATGTCATACATTTATGGCACAAAAAAGAACCTCAAACCTGAAAGAAAAGGTCTCTGAGCAAAATTTGTTAGCCATTTAATCCCCTGAATTGAATGGGATGTTGATGACCCGAGAGGTTAAAGAGCATCCATAAATAAAACCAAATTAAACCAAGCCTAGGATCTACAATTCCCAGTGGTTTTGGATGTTTTAATATGCTTACATTTATTTAATTAATTCTAATTTCTAAAATTCTCCATGAGTATAATGCAATTTTTTAATGCAATCCAGTGATGCAAATTATGCATTCATTTAAGAACTTTCGAAAAATAAGAAATTTTTAAAAAATTCTGTTGAACTCACATAGAGAAGCTTGTTAAATTATAATTAATCTGTCATCTAGCACACTCTTATGCTTCACTTACTTTTAAATACGGTGGGACTGGTTTTGAAGAGACATCCTCTCCATCTTCAACCAACTTGACAACTGGTACGAGAAACTAACATATATGAGGACTTGTGGCTCTGTCCTGTTGGTGTTTTTTTTCCTTTATAAACTGGAAATTGGTATTACATTCTCCTATAATGTTGAAATTCATAAGATGATCCCTATGTTTATGAATGTTAAGTACAAACAGATTGATAGGTCAGCAGTGGCACAACATTTTTGGAAAGATAATCACGACATAAAAAGAGAAATACAGTTACTTAAAGAAGCACACAGACATACAGAATTGGACACATGAGAGAAGATTTACATTCATAAACATAGGGATCATCTTATGAATTTCACATCATAGGAGAATATACCAATTTCCAGTTTATAAAGAAAAAAAAACATCATCAGGACGGAGCCACAGGTCCTCATAGCTATTAGTTTCTCGTACCGGTCATCAAGTTGGTTGAAGATGGAGAGAATGTCTCTTCAAAACTGGTCCCACTGTATTTAAAACTAAGTGAAGCATATGAGTGTGTTAGATGACAGAGTAATTATAATTTACATAAATTATGCATTGTTTGCTTTTTTGATATTCAAGTTTTCCTTTCTCTGTCCTTCTATTCCTTCCTTTGCCCTTTCCTTTCTAAATTTCTGAAAATTTACTTATTAATTATTAGTATAGTTTTAGTTTTATCAATTATGCTAGGCTGTCAATAAGTCTGTGCAAACCCAAAAGGTGACAGAACTAGACTGTTTACAACACTTTCCTACCTTGATGACTGTTGAAGGACGATGCAGGTACACCCTTTGACATAAAAAATTCATCCCCAGATTCTACATATTGATCAGAGAACTTCAGGGATGCTTGTAAACACTGTATTCACAACATGCATGCAACTAGCACACTGTAGTGGGTGCTTTGCCTCTAAATGTAAAGGCATCTAAAAGAGAACATTAGAGCAGCGTAGCAGTGGACTTGGTTTAGAAGGCATTTCTCTTCTGTGTAAGCTACTGGGCCCTGACTGTTTTATAAAAATGTCAATAGAAATTTGGTTTTAAGTAAAAAAAAAATATATATATACATAATTAAATTTTAAAAGACCCTATAGAGTTTGATAAAATTTTATGTGTTTGTTATATTGGCCCAATAAGTTATTGTTGTTGTTGTTATTATTATTATTATTATTATTAGATTCATTTTTTATTGTTTTTATAAGTGTATAATGTGTAGAACATATAATATATTATATTTTAATATACCATTGGAGTTTTATGGCATTACGTATGCACACACAAACACATAATAACTAACATATCATTTTAGTTTTAAGGTATTAACAATGCACACGCTAAAACACTATCACAAACTAATATATTCTTTACAAATATCTAAATAAATACATTAACAGAAACATTTATCTTCTAAAGTGAAAACACGCAGAAATAAACACAAATTAATATTGGGTGTATGAACTCTCAATACATATAAACTGCTCTCAATCTTCTGAGCATATAAGATAATCAGATTTCCACAATAGTGTGAGGTGGAGGCTACAACATCCCAGACTTCTTGAATTTGTGCCCATAAGCCATCATTTGTCTTTCATGCATGTGCAGCATATTGCATTTAGATAGAACAAATACTGATGGAAATATTATAATTGATGAAGTGGACAATTGTTTGTGAAACATTTACTAATTTAAACAAGTTGAGTCAATAAGGTGTATAGTTCCACTCAATAACACAACGATCTTAATTACAAAACTAATTTTTCATAATATATTATTTAAAAAATACAGTGCTTCATGCCGGGAGGTAAGCCTATGCTCTTAGTTACAGTATCACTGCATACTCTGCCACAGAGCTAAAGGAATATACTCACTAGTGCATGCCGTATACCAACTGCTGCAATCAGCTTGGCTGGATACTTATGAACTGTGTACTGTAATGAATAGGATTTAAAAGAATTTTGCATTGAAGAGATGACTAATTTTTTTTTGTCAAAGGGTGTACATGGTTTTAACAGTTGTGAAACTTAGTTTCAATTTGAGAGCCATTTTTCTGCTTAAATTTGTAAACAAGCATTCGAAATGGAAATGCAAATTTCATGTATTAATAAAATATTACTTTTTTGAAAGGGATAATGCTAAGGCAAAGTTGGAAAAACATTATGGAGAACCTGCACCTTCACTTAGAATAGTATGCTTTTCTGCTAACAGACTTAAAATCTAACCTAATGCAAAAAACTATAGCAGTTCATAACATATGTACGTTACATTTGTTTAACCATATAGCACCTTCCTTAGATATTCCATCTTGTTCCACCTGAAAGACTGATGAAATATCTATTGTCTTGCACTACTTTTCACAATTATCTATACATCTTTTCCATATTCTCTATCTTCTTGTTTTATTTAAATGGAAAGGATTTATATAAAAAGAACACGAGCAAAACTTAATAAATTTCAACATATCAAAGTCAATCCAGACACATACCAGCCCAACTTCTATGAGTGATCTAACAGTCATTGAGCAACAGATGTGGATGAGGGTCCATGAAACATGTCCTGAATAAATATCCAGTAGGTGAAGCCAAAAAGATATGTTTAAATAGTTTGACTCAAAAGCAAACATTAATGCATATTTCACTGTTAGATTCCAAATTTAATTATATTAGGAAAGCAATAATATTTGTACAAATCACTACTGGGCTTCCAGAATATGTTCTCACCACTCACACAGGGTTATAGATCTTGGCCAATGCCAACTCCCCTCCCTACTAAGTCACTGCCTATTGTTAAACTTCTGAGCAGTCACCAGTTTACATTTGTTTGCGAAGACATTACATATATGTTATTTTGTGTGTGATTGTTATAGACACAAACCAGTTCATCCCATTCATGAGGAATTTATTTGGAAGTTCCTTGGGCAATTGCCTCCATCAAGAACTGCAATTCAAGATATTGTGAATATGTTTTATACTATTGGTTCAGTACAAAACAAAAAACACATCCAAAGATGTGCAGTTTTAACAGAAGAAAGAACTGGTGCAAATCTTGAATGTTCACCAACAAAATCACTAACGAAATTAGCATAACAATTTGCGGTTTCAATTACCTTCTGCACATACATGAAATTGTTAAAACTCAAATCTCATAAGTGTACACATGTCTACTGTCTACAACATGTGTGTTGTTATGAAAGGTTTCTTTCATCTCTGACTGAAGGCTCAATCGACCCACATTTTTGTTCCTTTTAGATAAGGCATTTTTCCAACAAAATGATCTTGTGAACACTCACGTTACTTGTTATTGGTGTTGTGAAAATACAAACTGTATACAAGATATCCTACATTAATGTACTCAACCTGTTCACACCAAGTCCATTTACTTACATAACACTAGGACATGTTTAAGAGCTATTTGCTTCCATTATCAGCAGTGACTGAATGCTTGAATGGCTGCTATATTCCAAGATGCTTTTGTGGTGGTCTCTGATGGTTGTAGTAGGAATTTCTGAGTTCATCCATGGGTGGGAAATCAAAATTCATAAAGTTTTTCTTATTTTTTAAGATAAAAAGCTTTTCCCAAAAGGATAGTTCTATTGGTTTGTGAAGTTCTTATGGCGTCCTAGTCTTTGGTTTAATTTCATGATTATTAATCCAAAAGTGAGCTGCTACTGCTGATTTATCAACCTATCTAAAATGAATATTTCAAGAGTGTTCATTCCTCAGACTTTCAAATTTCTCTTAGTTTTTCTGATATATCTCTTATCAAAATTCGCATATTTGAGTTCATAAATTCCTGATTTCTGTTCTGTTGGTATAGTGTCTTTTACTGTGCAACCTAACAAATTTTTTATATTATACTTGTTCTTTAAATATCCTCTTAAATTTGTTGTAGTAAGTAGGATGGTATGTGAAGCTGATGATGGAAGCAATTAGCTTTGAAACATTCCTAGTATTATGTAAGTAAACTGAGTTAGTGTGAACAGGTTAAATACATTAATGTAGGATATATTACCACTCCATTGTGTAATTGTGTACAGCTTCCTAAGTATAACTTATTCATTTAATGTATACAAGACACTCCTCTTTATGGTAGGAAAAATTAGAGATTGGTGTGCAATTAGTGCAAGTCACATAATTGGTTTGATTTTTTATATGCAGACAGTAAATGGATAGAGGTACCAAAACGACATTCTGATCCCAATTTTTAATCAACTGACAGAAGAAGAGAAATCATATGGATGATTTTAACAAGATTCCATCACTACTCATATAGCAGAGGAATCCATGGGTAAAATTAGGGAAGTGTTTGAAAATAACAGTGATTAGTGCTGGTGTATGGCCCTTTCACTCCCCAGATCTAACAGTCTATGATTTTTATTTGTGGGTTATAGCCTGCAGGACAAAGTGTACAAAACAAATCTTGACACATAGGAAGAACCCAAGGAAAAATATACAAAATGAAATTAGGAACAATACAATGACTGAACTAAATCGTATTAATTAGAATGTGTTTACTCCGCAACAATACCTGTTTAGTTGAAGGAGGACAACATTTCTAGCATTTAATATAAGGTAACATTAATACACAGTTTTAAGAAGCAAAGTCAGAGTATAAGCATGGACAGCTATGGCATGTCCAACTGTTGAGATGTCAAACTCTGTCCAAGCTGTAAGGACATATTCTGGAAGTCCTGTATTTAACCCATAAAATGGGTGTTCTATTACATACCTGTAGCTGCCACAAAATGTGACTAGATATTCTGGGTCAAGACTATAGATTTCTTTTTTTGCCATTTCTTCAATTTCCTTTATTTCTTCTCTAGGGATTTTCTTTTCAAAGTCTTCAAAATATCTGTAAGATAAATAACATAAACTGAATACATTGACAGTTTTCTTTTTCCACCAACTATTTCTGATAAATTAAATTATGTAGTTCGCATATTAAATAGTTTGTATCTTAAAAATGTTCTAACTTTTAAAAGAATATACAGGTTGTAATAAAGCATGTAGGAAAGCTCTGCACATTTGATAGAGAATGGTGGGGAAAAATAGAAGGGACATACGTGAACAATGACAAATATAAGTTATGATAAATATTGCAGATCATAAAGGAATTAAATTAGTCGAGAACAAATAAAGTACTTTTAGCATATGCACAATATCTAATACCAATGTAACATAATGTAATTAAATTAAGAAACGAAGAGTATTGTTAATGCTCAGAAATTTCCAAAAAAGGACATTGGGTATTTATGAACACATAATAAATTATCTAGCAAAATGGCTCAGAAGTAATGTCTAAGATTGACAATCAGAAGTTTCTGGGTTTATTTTCTGGTTTTGTCCCAGCTGACACAGAGTGTTTTATATCATTTTCCTTAGTCATGAGAGCAAATGTTAAGTGAAATTTCCTTACCACACATTCCTGAGGAAGCTTAATCAATGCTGTGAAAGTGACAAATTATAATAAAATAACAAAGCCACCAAAACAAAACAAAATTAACCAAGTAGGTTTTGCTTCACTACTAGTACAGATGCAAATAGCAACATACTTAAGGCCAATGAGTTGGTGATGGTTCAACTTGTGTTGATATTTATGAAGGTCATCAATGGTATTCACTCCAGAATCAACAAGTTCTCTAGCTTTGGCTGGTCCAATTCCTGAGACACGAGTTAGAAGATTAATTGCTGTGCCAGTATCATCTTCTCTAATCTGCAAAAACATGTGTCCAATAAATATAATTCCTATCCATCAATGCTCATTAACATTTTAAACTTATATCTGTATTTAATTTTAGAAAGTTTTACATAAGTAAGATTCAAGGCAATGCTTCACATTTTAGCCAAATTAAGAAACATAACATGAGGGTGGCCGTGCAGAGCCAAATCCAAGTTATAATTAACAAAATACAGCATCAAAGAATCACATTAAGTTACTGATCAATGTTATATTATGACAACTCTAAATATCTGTCCATCACTTAAAAATGTGGTGATGCAGGCTCTTAACCTCAAAATTTTTCTCAGCATTGGTCTCCCCATTATAATAATTTAGTGCTTAATGAGAAGATAGTGTATTCCAATAATGCAGAAACCCAATGCAATAATGTTAACAACAAGAGTGATTAACACTAAATTATGTACTTTTTTAAGCTCTTACGCCTAAAATATGCTTCATATCATAATCATGACACTACAGTTATACCTTTTCTAATTTCTGTAACTTTCCTGTCTGTAAGAACTCATCTATTTTCTTTGCAATCTTTTCACCAACACCATTTAGTTTACGAGCTTCATCTCCTGATTTAATTCTTGCTGGATGTGTAGCCAATGTACTTGCAGCTTTGCGATATGCATTGTATTTATAAATGTTCCGGTTCACATTTCGTTCATAGTTTGCCAACTCTGTAACAAATAAGGCAAAAAGCAGCAGTGCTGAAACAAACAATACTATGGGACAAACGTAGACTATTTCTAAAATTTGCAAAAAATCGAATATAAATTAAGTCAAACTTCAGCGCATACATTTTGAGGGACACTGTTAGCCTTTAAGTAAGATCTATTTAGTATCACAAATAGATACATTGTATTGTCACATAAGGTGGCTTTATTCATGTAGCACAACTTACCTGTTAAGAATTCACAAAAGTCATGATTCGGATTATTTGCGCTATCAGGAGCTTTTCTCTTACTCATTTCCCTTTCAATATTTCAATAATATTCATTATTCATAGTTGCACATAACCTAACTCCCTGACATTAATAAACCTGATAGGCACAATCATCAATTTTCCTCATTCATCCCGTGTATCTGCTTATTAGTATGGGAACTGCAATTTCACGCCTTAATTATTTAAAATCTTATAGTTTACTGGGCTTTCCCAATCGAGCAATCTCTAGCAATTTATTGTTTCCCTGTTTTATACAGTTACTGTAGTTTAAATATATGTTTGCTGTAGTTTAATGACCCGCTTTTGTTTCCCGTGTTGCAAAAATAAAAGTTCCTACTCTTTATTCTTTTATCCTGTGCTTGAAAATTATAAGCAACAAAGTATTATATCTATAAAAACTGAAAATGTACTGAAAAGTTTCCTTATTTTGTTAAAATGAATTAATCAGATGATGAATTAACAATGTTGTGAACGATATGCTTGGTTTTATTCTTTCATGTTGGTAGCAGAGCTGAACCGCAGATAGCTAGGTGATTTAGGTAATGGCTAGGTAATCTGTGAACTCAGAGGAAGGAAATATTTGGTGTTGGTGGGCAATGATTGGAACAATAATATAATATATAATTCAAATATTAGCAAGGTTAATTGTTCTAAATAGCATTTATTTATTGCAATTGCTAAATATCCTAGCGACCTATATTCTGAGAGCAATCCAATTACTTGGGAGTAAAGACATCAAGCATTTAAATAAGCACCGACTCCTAATATCCAGAAAAATTAGCCTTTATCATCATAAATAATGGCTAAAACAGTTGATTTGGAATTGAAAAAGGTATGCATATATAAGTAGCCTCATTTCTAAATGGATGTATGTTTATTTGTTTAACTAAATGGTTAAAACAGTTGATTTGTAATTGAAAAAGGTATGCATATATAAGTAGCCTCATTTCTAAATGGATGTATATATGTTTATTTGTTTAACTAATATTCCAATTTTCTGTGTCAGGCATTTGCTGAACTGCAGCAAAAGATGCTGGAAACAACTCAGAAACTAAAACTAGCTGATGTCCAAATAGAAGGATTAAAGCGTTCAATTCAACATGCACAGCTAACTGAAAAGGAAATTTCTGTAAGCTCCTATTTTGGACATCATAACTAAGTTTGGCATACAGTTTCTTGACTATTGATCAATTTACTTACTGAAATTGTTCCATTTAATTTTTTTTTTTTTAAACAGAAAGCTTGAGAATTTATTTTAAATATTTGGCATAGAGTGACATAATTAATATATTCCTAAGTATGTAAAATTGTGAATTACAGAGTCTGGACCCCAATACCAAAACATATGAAAGTGTTGGAAGAATGTTTTTACTAACACCAATCCCTGAAATTTGCAATCATTTGCAAAAGAAGTCTCAAACCTGTGCTGATAAAATTAAAACTCTTGAGGTAGGTTGTCTTTGAAATAAAATATTGTACACACCTAAAGTTGATAAAACTTTTGGAATTATTAGTATATATTGTAATTAACATATACTTCAGCTCTTTTAACAAAGCAAGATTTAATGCATAAAAATTTCAAATGCAGTATTTAAAGTTATTGTTTATTTCTATCCTTTTAGAACAACAAGAATTACTTAGAAAGAAGTTTAAAGGACAGTGAAAATAATCTTCGTGAAATGGTACAGCAAAGAAAAGAAATGGCACAAGATGCAAGCTAAAGTTTGGTTCTGATTTTCGCAATCGCTTGTTGTGTAGTGTAATTATTATGCACAATAAGTTATTTATTTTATAGATGCTAATATTTTAAACTTTTGTTATAATGCTATGTTGCTTTAAAATTTTCTTTATTAATAAATTAAGTTTCTAACAAAATAAAATGCTCATGTTTTCCTTTTGCTACATTTTCACTCCATTCTTCTTAATATGTGAAAATATTACTGGCTTATTTTAAATTTTCCAATGGTCCAGAAAGAAATTATCATTGCTTTGAATGAATACTGCCAACAAAACATAAGTGTTACTGAGCTGTTGATATCTGGTGAGCAGGAAGAGAAATCTGCTTAACCTGATCTGTAACAATTTTTATGCCCATTAATAATGCAGCATGCCATAGTGGTTTTTTTGCTTGTGCCTCCAGCTAGTATTCCTACACGGCTGCACTAGCATTATGTCAGGATATTATGGAAGGCTTTAGTTAGTTCCTGGAGCACTCAGTGAGTTCAAGAACCAGTCACACTATTAACATAGAACTTGTCATATACAATTACCACAGTAGCATTCAATCTACATTTGTCTCCATCTACATAAATAGTTATAATATAAATGATAAAGAACACATAGAACTTCTCAACCAAACAACATAAAACAGACAAGTCACTTAATCATACAAATTTTACTATGTACATATGCCTTGATATAAAATCATTGCAGTGTTTTTAACTCAGTATAATATTGTCATTCACATATTTCTTTATAAAAGAATAGGCTTTTATACATAGGTATTTTCTAATAGCAGATTTAAAGGAAATGTTTATTAAGGCTTTTAGACAAGAGAGAATAGCATTTTGTACTAAAATGCATTCATAATAAACACCTTTTTGATGGCTGGAAAGTGTTGAAACCGGTATATGTAGATTTGCTTTTTATCTAATATTCTTGTCATGTATATTTTGAACAAATTTTTCCTTATTTGTTATATAAAAGTTCATGAGATATAAAATAAATTCACAAGGAAGGATTAAATCGTCAAATTACCTAAAGAGGTTTCTGCATGAATGTCTGCTATGTGTACCAGTGATTATTTGTATGACTCTTTTCTGTAATAGGAAGACAGTTCACTTTTAACTGAATTTCCCCAAAATATTAGGCAGTATTTCATTCTTGAGTTGAAATAAGCATAATAAAATAGTTTTAAAGTCTTAATTGACTGCCAACTTTACTAATGCATGTATTGCATAGCATGCACTGCTAAGTTTAGGTATGATAAGATTGATGTGATCTTTCCAATTCAGATGGTTATCTTTTATTAAACCAAGGAATTTAATATATTTGGTTTGTAGAAGTACACTGTTATAATATCCAATCTGTGTGTGATGAATTTCATATTTGTTTTATCTAGATTTAGAGACGATTTGTTTGATTTGAACCATACACACAGAATTCCGAACCAGATTTAGTTTAATGGCACAATCATTAAGGCTCTTTCCATTTATCAATATGCTTGTGTCATCTGCAAATAGAACAGCAATTCCTACATCTTGGATAGATAAGGAGAGAGCATTTATATATATCAGAAAAGGAAAGGGTCCAGAACAGAGGCTTGAGATACTCCATGGTTAATCATTCCCCACTCTGATGCATTGTTTTAATTTTTAAAGGGACATTTATTACTACTTTTTGTACCACTAGGAGTAGATGCAAACAGTCTGCATTGCATTACATTATTTATATTCACATTTATGCAATTCCTTCCTGTTATTTCACTTGTAAAACAGAACATATTTAATAATTTTGGCAGATATTTGATACAGTTATTTCAAAAACATCTAGAGCTATAATTTTTCAGAAGCAAAAAGCTGTTCATAGAAGAAAATATGAAATGGAAACTAAATTATATCTACAGGTAAGATCTGTATTCTATTATTATTATAAAATTGGTCTATTGTGTGTGTATTGAGGAATGTTCAAAATCAATGGAATTGCAATGTTTTTTAAATAACTTAATTAAGATCATTCATTGCATGATTGAATCGAACTACACATATATTATTCCACTTACTTGTTTATAATATGTAGAATTAGTTTCACGAACCCTAATCGCATCATCAGCTAACCGTTGACTAATAAATAAGTGTAGTTTATTTGTTGTATTGCACTACATGCACACCTAATTAAAACAAAAAATGTATTACACCATCATGTGAACTCTGAACTCATAATAGTCCATTTTATGAAACCATTGAATACTCTGATGTACATGTGCCATTAACATTTTTTATCATCAAAATATTAAATGTCGCCAGTCACCATCCCCATTATATTGTAATACTTCATTGTTACATCCAACTAGAGAGTTAATGAATCTTAGTGTCTGGTTGTATTTCATTAAGGACTTCACATTATCACGTATCTTTTTGCTTTATTGGTAATTGGTGAGGTCCTTTATATGCTATGTTGACAGGGATTACTGGTCCCATATTAAGCTTCCAATGCTGGAAATAATGCAATGGCATATAACTCATTGTATCAACAAAACCTAATTAATGTGTATACTACAGAATGTGAACGTGAAATTTTTTATTTTGTAACACACTTATTTTATCTTTAGTAATACAGGATATAGATAGGAAACTTTTCTTAACTAGTTCTATCCATTTTTCATAGTTCTCCATTGATTCACAGTGCCAGGCTTCCTTGCGCTTTGTGCTAACTTGTGTCAAACGGGCTGAAAGGGAATTGTACATCTCAACCTTATATTTCTCATTCTGTTTCTTACAGTTTGATCAGAAATCTCCACTCCAGTTGTTCATATATTTTATAGATCTCTGGCTGTAGATTTATATCTGTGCAAAGCTGATAGGACAAGATAACTATCCTGTGTCTCTTTGTCTTCTTCTTATGCCCTTGTCCAAGCTGCCTCTTGTATACACCTGATGCTATAAATTACATCCAAACCCTATGGATGACAAAAGGGTTCACATGAAGAATCCTGGAGACAATGCGAATGAAAAGGCCATCTTCAATAAATAAATCTAAATAAAAAAAACAAAAACAAAAAAAAAAAAACAAAGACCACTCATTATGGTTTCAACAGTTTTTGAAACTTCACTATTTATTCAGAGAAAAAACTAACAAATCTATACTGGTTCTCAGGCTGATAACAGCAAAATTATGAAGCCACAGCTGTCTTATAAAATACTTCACATATTGCTTGGTAGGAAATGGTATGTTTTGTTGAAAGTCAAAACACAGTACCTCAGCATCATTATTTTACATTTCTTATTTACTCTCTAAATACCTTTGCTTTTGTTCTATGGGTATTAAGTATACAGTTTTTGAACACTAGCTAACATGTGCAATTTTTTTAATTATTTGTACTCATTTCCAGAAATCATAAAGATCAGTTCATAGTTTGCTAAAATAACAGTTAAAATTTGTTGGATAAATGCAAAAAATATTCATACTTCACATTCCATTTCATTTTAGGATATCAACCAGTCCCAATAATGAAGTGCAGGTTAATACATTTTCAGAAATAGTAAATACATATTTAAGTTAGAGCTCATATGCCTTTGTTTCTTTTATGCACCATAATGCTCAATACAATAAGTAAATTACCTTATGTGGTTATCAATCATGTCTAGTATTGAATTAAATTTGGCTCTTGGATAATTGTTATTTTGCTACTCTAGGTTATCAAAACAATAAATTATGTCTACATAACTGCAAAAAATGTCCTTTTATTATGTGTTTCTGTTGCCTTTACTTTGAAATTTACATTCTTTTTTCCTTCCATTCTTCTTCTTTTAATCTTATTTTTTGTCCAGTCACTGTCATTTCTTTAAATCTACTGTCATCAAGAGTCACTACTGTCTGCTATTTTATTTACTAAGAGCTGATGAGCAGCAACATAAAAAACAAGTGGTGATTTTAAAATCCTCACTTTGGGATCATCCTGAAATCATTGGAATGTTTGACAACTATTTAAACATGAAATGGCTGGAATCAACCAGAACCAATCTTCTCATCTCTCAGGAAAGTGTGCTCTGAAATATAGTTCACAAATAAAATAAATTTCATAAAAAGAGAGACTTGGGATGCTTTTGAAATCACCTTTTAATACATATTCACACCTGAATGGTTGAAAAGTAATTTAAGAAAATGTTCATGCAGCAATGAGTTTGCACATAAGAGCAAAGATATAATTTGCTAATTACACATTTTATTTCTCAAAATTATAAAATTACATTACTTCACAAAAATTGCATAGTTTTTGGTTGATATTTAAAAGTTAACAGTAAAAGTACTTTTCTGAACTTATATGTAATGTGCTATCAATTTACAATATAACTACAAGATTATTCAGAATAAATATCATTGTTTCATACTTTTAGGGGGAAGGGAGCAGGCAGCACATTATATACATTAGCTGTAGATAAGAGAAATTCTCAAAGTTTTGTTTAATTTTATATCAATCACCCACCATGTGGCAGCTGTCTGGGCTTCGAGTTGGAAGCCCAGCACTGTACATCAGAATAATTAAGAAAAACTTTTGCTAAGGAGCCAATACTTGTTTTTCTGTTTAATTGATAGGTACTGAATTGTAAAATAACTTTGAAAGGGATCATGAACTATAAAAATGTGAGGCTAGAAAGCAGGAAGTTATACTAGATTAGAAAAGCTTATTCAAGAAGTAAACATTATGTCACTGCATGCTGATAAACACAGCGCATAAAGATCAAAAGACAGAGTTCAGCCAGAAGAATCACTAGAGAAAGATTTCATGTCATGACAGAATGGAGCAATGAAAGACCTTTGAGCAGAGATGAACAAGGGGGCTTTCTAATGGGAGTCCCAGGGGCAATAGACAAGTAAGATGATAACCAAAAAATCAGGGGGAAATAGGAGACAGAATGGACAGCAGAGAAGACAGCTACGGAGAATGGAATAGCTGGTTTTCATGGGAAACAATGAATGACTGATGGGTGCATTAGAAAGTGGTCCAAATTCACAGATAATGCAAGGAACAATTTTTACAGAAAGGCAACCAATGCTGCAGCCTTTAAACTGCTTACCTATCTTCAAGGTTCACGATCCTCATCTAAAAATTATACAAAGCATGCAACCAGAACAGGAGTGTAAAGAAAAAAAAGGAGGAATTATAAATATAACTAGTAGAAGATTTCTCATACTATTTTTCCACAATTATTATTTTTAGCAATTCACTTATCCACCCTCCTAATATTCTCAAGGTTTTTCCTGAGGTATTCATTGTGTTCAGATTTGACAATCAATCACTGCTCTTGCAATGTGACCACAAACGATAAGGATTTGAAAATTTCACTGTCTAGTGGCCTGCCCTCATTCACAGAAAGCATAATAGGAGCTTGAGAATAGCACTGATTTAAGCCTGCAATGAAATTAAGTTCTACTATTTTACTGAAAATTTTGACCTGGAGCAATGCATGGATGTGGGAGGTTCCTGGCCTCCAGAAATTTTGACTGTGGTACTCTGTAAAGATTAGGTTATTACCTCTCCTCTATCTGTGACTATTCATATCAGAACATAACTACTCACATGCAAGGAGAGAAACTAATGTATGCTGAAAAGATTGTAATACATGTAACAAAGGCCTGAATCATTCCTATCTCAAATGTATTTTGTGAGTGGCAAATTTTTAAAATCCTGATATTCATTTTGAATAATTGTATTGTAGTTTTGACAGAAGAAAAATGGAGGTAGGGCACTCAAAAGAAATACATGCTGACAAATAGATATTTGTCATTGAATACTGGAGGGTATTGCACACAAACACTTAATTGCTAATAGGAACCCAAATTTGTAACATGAAAACCATTAAAACAAATTGACAATGCATGCAGTTATTAAGTTCCAAGGTTAGTTTCCGATATAAAAGCACCTAATATAAAGCAATGGCTGTATATAAATTTATTTTGAAATAACTACTGTTGAGCTTTATTAAAACAATTTTTTCCTCAGGACTCTCTTCATAAACCTAATAATTGAACAAGTATATATGTAAGTATAGGTAGGGACCTTCAATTTTCTTAAAAATAATTTTCTCATAAAGCTTTGATAAACTGAAAATTAGATGCAGAATAACAATATATATTTATGTTTGTTGTATGATTTGCTAACATATAATCATTACGAACTTATATTGTATCTACCTTTCAATTTACCAAAATTATTAAATAAACCCAGGGTCCTAAAGTATGGGTATTAATATCTAGGTAGGCCAGCTGCAACCATATCTTCTATTCCACATTCATTTTTTCCTCGTAATATTTTAAAATATCCATGGTCACCCCAGTCTGAGTTCCAAGAATTTGCAATCAACCAGTAAGGAACTTCATTTTCAACTCCCCAACCCAAAATCTTAATTGCATGGCCTCCAAGAGCATCTCCAATTACATGTTGGTAAACACCTGCAACACAAATAACATTGTAAACTTTAAATAAAATGAGACATAATCATAAAAAATATTCAGCTTTTACTAATAAATGAGGGTCACTGTTTAATTTTTGAGATCTGAAGAAACTGAGAGCTGTTTCTTGTTGGCAGCACAGGAAAAAATGTCTGAATTAGTAACCATAGTGGAAGCACCAATTGTTGCAGATACAGCGAATTTATAACTGTGGTTGTGCACTTTAATGATGTAAGACAGATTTGAAAGCATTTTTGTGTAATGATTTTTTATGGTTATAAGAGAAGCCTTAGTCAACAAAAATGCCTGGAAAAATAACAAAGAACTCTTCTAGATTCTCAGTCTTCACATAAAAAGAAGTACAACTGGTTTTCAGAGTTATACCTCATTCTCAATAAAAATGCAAGCTGTGATGCAGCAATTGTACAGGAGGTAAAAATGTCATGTAGAGATACCACTCACATTGAAAACGTAAACATTAGCGCAAACTTTCAGTTGCAGCCTCTTAGAGTACACATGGTATACTGAATAATTATTATAATTTTAGCAGTTCTTATTACAAAATTATGGCATTAGCAACAAATTATATAAATAGATAATTTCACAGACTCAGCACAACATGTGAATTCTAATTTTTTTCCCCTTTCACATTTTATCGCAAGTTCTAGTAATAAATTTATTACAACTTTGTAACAGCCATTACCTCTAAACACACCAAAGCTAACCTAACTAAACTTGGTATTACTAAGTATTTTCATAATGTACTAATGCAAAAAGCAATACCTTTCGTATGTTAATGGAAATAACATATACATTATATCTCACATACACACACCCTTCATATTTCATGTCTTCTGTCATTCCCGTCCAAATATTATCTTTATATTTGATGCACTTATCATAAAAACAGTGAATCTTGGTACAAAGTAATTAATTTTTCATCAAACAATTGCATTTCAAACTATTTTTGTAATCTTGGAATTTTCAAGCATGGCCAAGTGAAAAAAGCGGCATGTGAGCTTTACCCAAGAGATGGTCCTCTGTAACATGAATGTAAGCCCAAATGGAGTTTACAAACTTTCACATTAGTATTTCATGTTTATGTTAGCGTTTGCGCTTATTCATTGTGAACATTGGTACAAGGTTTTGTGTATGCTGCATTCTGAATGGGCCATTAGATACAGAAGAGGAGTACATGGGGCATCCAACAACATTAAGTTACAGATGAAAACATTGCTCCTGTACAGGATGATCTGAAAGTTTCTCATTATTTGAAATAATAATAAAAAAAAATTAATATTTTTGTTATAGTGTCTTAAAGATACTTTTTATGATCTTCAATGATTTTCAGTATTTGGTAAGATGTTAATTGTTGCTGTGGCACCCCAAAATCCATTTTCTGAAACTCTCTACCAAAGTCATGATTGTTTGTTGGTCAATAGATGCCCATTCTTCCTCCATCTTTTCAATGAATTGTTCTCTGTTGCATTGTCTAGGTTGTCTAAATATGCTGTCCTGTAATTTAGCTTACAAACTCTCAATGACTTTAAGTCTGGAGAGTTTCCTGACCTATTAATCCAGACATCATTGAAATTCTTACAAATGACATCCATGGCTTGTTTAGCAGTAGTTCTTGTGCACCATCTGGCTTCAGAATTCCAAGTGAATGACATGGAAATCATCTAGGATCACCCATGACTTTCTGGTATATCGGCAGAATTTTTTGTTGGTAGTACTCTCCATCCACAGTATGTTTTGGGGGAGGATATGCAATTATATCTTACCGTAATGAGATATACTTCCAATAAGCAGAATTTTCAGGAAGAATTTAGGAGTAACAATTGGTGAAATCTGTTGAGGGCTATTAGTGCTGATGTGCAGTTTGGCATAGGATTGAGTACCACTGGATTCTCATTTGTGAATAAGATGGGTGCATGTTTTGTGTGCCCCTCTGGGGTGTCTTTTGCAGGTCCAGCATCAATCAATCTTTTACAAAACTTTAGTCTTTAAAATTTTTTGCAGTAAGAATAGGCTTTACTGGTACTTTGTGAGCAACCCTTCCTCAAGCTATAGATTTAAAGTACTGTCTGACTGCCGTCACTCCCATCAGAAAAATTAAATTTCTTTGCTACACTTCTTATCCTGTTACTTGATTATACACAAATGTCTAATTCTGCTTTTAGTTTTTCCTTGCCCATTTTCTGTGTTTCTGTCAACTTTCAAAGTTCAATTGATCTCCTTTATTGACATGCCAGACTGATATTATTTTTAATAGTGTTTAACAACTGTTTTTACTACTGAGGCACCACAGGCAGTGGACAATGATATACATGAGATGAAATGATATATCGGGAAAGGATTTTTTTAGGCATGGAAACGTTTCAGTCATAAATTTTGGGTATCTCCCTGGCATTTGTCATTTGTGAGGACTGAGGGAAAACTTGGAAAAAACCCAGTCAGGGAGGACAGTCCTGGCGGAATTCAAACCCCAGGCCTCCCGCTCACAAGTCCATGCCTTGACGACCTCGGCCACCCAAGAGACTGATAAAGACATTGAATATTAGATCTTACATGCTCTCGTTATGAGTGTGACATTTGCAACAAGTGATAAATGAACCTTAATGATACTGAATGTTACTCTAAGTAATGATTAAATAATGTATTGCTGTGATGTGAAACTTGGATCTTAAGTTTCTCCCCAGTGAGAATAGAAACTTTTGGTTGAAACTAACCCTGTATCAAAGTATTTTAAATTCGTAAAATTATTCTTACATGTACTGAATTCAAAACATTAAATCCTGAAGATTAACAAATTGGCCTATTTTAAAGTCTGACTTATCTTTTAAGGAAGAAAAAGACTAATGGCTTAAAGAGAGAGAGTAAAATGATCCGGTTTCAAACACTAATTCTTCACATGTATGCTGCCAATGCCATACAAAAATACTGCAAATGAGAACTGTTCTGCCTGCTGCCTTGACAAGTGTTACCAATGCTAATAATAACAGACCAGTATGAAAGCACACATATTTCAAATTACTGATAAATAATTTTCATTGCAAAATTGCTGTAGGGGTGACAAATTTTGAGGCCAACCTGTAGAAGCCATAGTGAAGAATACCCCAAGTAACTTATAGGGAGAATATATGCCACAGGTATCAGAAATCCTTTTGTTGCCTTTGGGTATCCCCAGTCTCACAGAAGAACAAAAGGCAGCAAGAATGGAATGGTGTCATTGTAGTTTCACTAATGGCCGCTCTTGGAAGTATCCACAATAATTTCCAGGCGAGGAAAGCTGAATTTTTCTATACAACTTGGAATCTAAGAGGTCATGGGAACCTGAGTCTTCCCAAATGATGGCCCCCTACAGGCTGTTTGGTTTAAGTTGAAACATGCCATTTTGCTGCTGTCTAGGAGGAGGGTGCACTAATGATGGTCAAAGTGGCTGTGAGGCACTGTCATAGTCATCCTACTCCATAGTCTCTCAGTGGTAATGTACTTAAAATTACATACTGTAACCAGTTGCAACTTTTGGCAATGAAACGTGCAATATGTTTAGCTAGCTCCAATAGATGAAATATTTTAAAATGCTTAAAAACAACTTGGCCTCACTTTTAATGAATGAGGAAATAGACCAAGTTAAAAATTCTTGAATACATTAGAATTGGAATGTTTAGCTATGCTTATTTTACTGGCTTTCATTGTGTTATAATTTGGTGTTGGGAAATGAGAAAAACCTGTGCTATCAGAAGCAACAGAAATTGTATGTATGGTGCACACATTCTTTAATGTTTCTGAGATTAGCCAGTTACTACTGCCTTGCAGAATATAGTAAGTGCTATCTCTTTCTACTTTCCATGTTTTAACTAAAAGCACTGTAGTGAAAGATAAGTGATGTCGAAGTGTAGGATAGGATGCCATATTGTACTAATGTACTCAGCAACGAAAAACAGCTACTGCCAACTGGTACATCAAAGTTTTAATCATTAATGATGAATGTAGGAATCAACACAGTGAAACGATCTTAAAATCTACCTAAGATTTTAAGACATCAAAGTTTGCCTCCTCAGGGTCATCAATGCTTACAGAAAGAAGACCAACACAGGGGTTACAAGGAGATTGTTGCTTTACCATGACAATACCTCTGCACAGTCGCTTTGAAAATAATGGCATTTCTATAGGGAGTGACAATGGTGAACCACTATAGTACAATTCAGAGCTGGCACCTTGGGACTTTTCTCTGTTACCAACTCTCTAGGAGGTGGACCATCAGTTTGGAAGTTCAGAAAAAGCTGTTCCATTCTATGAAGAGGGGGGGTTGGTGCCATTTCTAAATAAGCATGGCATTTGCTGCTTCCATGGTTGGTTCCAGAGGATGCAACTTTGTATTTAGAAAGGGGAAGACAACTTAGAAAAGAAACAGGCAGAGTTAGTGAGTTACGGTCTATTTAGTAAAGTCCTGAAAATTAAATAACTACCGTAATATTTCTTCAGTCACCCACCTGATTTGTACTGCAGCAAATCCTGGTACACTGTGAATGCACCTTCAACTGGTCCATTAGTCATAATCTCCCTTTGAATTTGTCTTGGATCACTATTTAGCGAATATGAATCATTTCCTGTAAAACAAAATAAGCATATGCTTTCATTTGTCAGAATCATAACCATAATTTTAATTCTGCATGGGTAAGAACAGCTAGAACAAACTACTTAGATAAGGGCATTGTAAATAGTTTTTCTAAAGTAAGAACGCATTTTTTTTTTCCAATTCCAGCTTTAATTTAAAAAATCTTAAAATGAGCTACTGTAATGTGAAACAACAGATTATGCAAATTATGTGTCTTATTAATATTAAGCTAACATGTTGCTGAAAGTTTTCTAGGTTGTGAATGCTATCTTGTTTTGATTACTTAAACTAACTTTTTAGAAATGTCATTAAAATGTTCATGTTAAGAGGAGAAAGTTTTATGTGTCATCATATAAGAACATGGATAATGTGACAGTTCCAATTTTATCCACCACATTCATCAGAGATGTATGAATATCTAAGACTTTCAAACATCTTTTAGTGAAACTAAGAAAAATTAAAATTGTCTAATTCCACTACTTAATTTTTGGGTATGATTGTCTATAAGAATATTTCTTCAGGATGAAATTAATTAAGGACAGTTATTGCCCATTGTATAAGGATATGAATACTATTCTAAACAAAGAACATCTACTGAAATGCAGCAACTTGGTAGCAGCAAATGAAAAAATGATTTGGAAGCCATTTGGAAGTTAGGGAAAAAAATATAAATATCAGCATCCCCAATGGCCACTAGCTAGCAACCAACCAATCCATCAGAGAAAATTCTCACACTTGTAATAGAAGGATAAAATTAGAAGTTAAATTATTGATCTTCTTATATCGGAATTTGTGTCACATGGTGAACACACGAAGAGCTTTTACTTATACTGAATAAGCAACAATTTAATTTTATATTGTTTCATACTAAAAAAAAGCGTGGTAAAAACATTTCTTGTACATACTATACTTTGTTCCAACACAGTGAGTGAACTGAATGCATTTTGGACCGAACAGCAACCTAAGGTACACATTTTACATTGAAAGACAATTTTGAAGCAAAAACATACTGTAATACCATGCAAGACATCACTAAGAAACCACATAAATGTAAATTTTGTCAAAAGATGAACTTAACTACATTTTGAAACAATTCTCCTTAAATGTTGTTTATTACCAATTTCAGCTAGAGGGTGATTTAAATGCCTTGGTAATGACAGTACTGAACACAAAATTTCAGCTTTGCAAATACATTTTATATAAAAAAATTCTGCAATAAACAAAGTTGATCCTCTGCATTAATTTTAAAAAAGAAATTAAAATACAGTAACAGCAATGAACATTCAATTTAAAACATATACCTTTGGATCTTGCATACTTATACATTTTCTCTTACTATATGAGTGAAAACTAGAGAGTTAAGTAAAGAAAATTATAATCTCATACCAAAATGCAAGTCCTTTTTGTATGACACATCATAGCTGTCCTCACATTTTCTCCTGCACTTTGGAGTGGGTCCATCTCCACTACATGGCATTCTTGTTCCGTTCATGTGGTGTTCACATGGGGGAAAGTCATATGGCAAGCAGCCCTAATAATCAAGGAGATATGATTAGAATAAACCTGTTTTTCTTCTACAAGGGTAACAAAAAGTAAATTTTTTTCTATAAGAGCAAGTCAAAAAGTAAATTTCTCTAATTTTTGTAAAGATCCCCCATTTTTATTTCAACACCATTCTTTATTAATTAAATAGAGTGTCAGTGTTGAAACGCATTACACTTCACTTACTTGCATTTACTTAGGACATGTCATCGGGAGCATTTGTTCCCATCCTCAACTCTGAAACGAGTGGGGAGTGATCTGGAAGTACAGCTGAGAGTTGGAGAGATGGCTAGCGACTAATGCAGCGAGGAGGCTTTATCTGCCAAGTAAAACATTACACACTGCAAGTGTATTATCACCTATTCAAATACTTCAGAGTCGATACAGCTCCTTGCATTAATAAAAGCAGAATATTAATATTGAACAGTTAGATGTTATCAAACATTCCTCTGACTAGCCTTCTTTCCAGCTCCCAGAAATACCCATCTGTGTGTATTAATGTGGAGACATCGTTAACTTGTGCATCTTGCTTTACTGAATGATGAATTTACTGAGCTATCTGGGAGACATCAAAGTTCATGACATAATCCTTATTTTTCTGGATATGGATTTTTTTCCATGTTGTTAGTTCTGCTGCTATGTCTGCATACTTCAAGAGTTTGCAACCGACTTAATATCATGGTTAATGGAAAAAGTAATGGCCGGGTACCGCTGATTTTTCAATTTGTTTCAGTCTACTGCACCGAGGTGTTTAAGTTCTAGTTTCCAGATTACATTTAGTTTTATCTATTTATATCTGATGGCAGTATGAGCAATTGATTTCACACACATTTATATATATATATGGGACAAGTCATAAGTGTTGGCAACTTTTTTTTTTTTCGCGAACAAGGGACAACACAAAACATCTAAGATATACAATTGAAAGTATATGGTATTTACTGCCAAGTGGTGGCACCAAAGGAAGGTAGGATGTAGTAGGGAAGAAGCAAAACACAGGTAAGTGGACATTGGTTTATTATGGCATAAACAAAAGTTACACACAACTACTCACACAGGGTTGCAAATCCATCACAGAATGAGTCTCCCAGATAATCCATAGTGTTTAGCAGCCTTCAAATTAGTCTCCAAGTACATCGACATTTCATTGCCAGAGATGGGAAAGGTGCTGAACATCTCTGCTGCATATGAGTTTGATAAGGTATGCCATCTCATGCTGAAATGCTGCCAAAATTTCTGGTTTGTTAGCAAAATGTTTCCCATGCTAGACTGCTTTACTTTGGGGATGAAATCATAATCATTAGAACTGGGATCGAGCGAATATGGCAGGTGTGGAAAAACTTTCCATCCCTATCACTGTAAAAGGCACTTGACACTGTCGGCTTTGTGAGCTGTCTTGTGATCTTGGAAAATAGTGGCACTCAAAGTCATGGCAGTTTGGTACATACAGCACAATGCACCTGTCACCAAAAAAGACTGTAATGTTGGGCATTCACACTGCCCCTAACACACAAATAGCACCCAAACACACCTTGACAGTCTTATGCCAGAATGACTATGATTTTGTTAGTAAAGGAGTTTGACTAAATTTGTGTTTGCATGGTGACCTAGGGTGATTCCATCATTGGACTATTTCTTGAGTTCAGATTCATATGCCCTTGCCCATGTTTCATCAATTGCAATGATGCGATTTAACTTGGCATCCCCTTCTTCCTGAAATCTCCCAAGATTGATGAAACATGTTTCGTAGTGAGTTCAATTCTCTACCTAATTTAATTGATGTGGCACAACTTTGGCAGTCCACATTCTGCCCCATTGGAAGGCCTCTGTCCATTTTGCCAGTGTTCGATAGGGCAGGGAACATGCACCCAGTGTTTCCCATACATTTTGGAGAAATCTTGATTTTACATTTGCACATTGTTCACTTTCTCTTTATTTCCACTGCCCCTGCTTTACATTTCCTCTTGATCCTTTGATCTCCATATCCCTAATCTCAATAATGCAATCACTTTTTTTTTATCAATTTCATGTTTTTCTAAACATGGGCGGCCACTGGTGATTTCTCTATCTGTTGTAACAGATGTTTCTGAAATGTTTTTTGTTATGGGTTTCCAAATTTCTTTTAGTTTTTCCGATATACAACCAATTAGTCTTTTTAATTATTTAGTAGATACCCAACTTTTTGTCAGAAGATTTGGGATCTTTACAGGAAGATTGTAATATATTTTTAGTACTGTGGACATTTTGACCAGCCAACATTATTTTCTGCATTTTTAATTTTTTTTTAAAGTTTATTGAACATATTGGTGGTATGAAATTTTTTTTGAATTGCACATCTTTTATTTGTTCAATAAATTTGCTTCTGAACTGCTACTGAAATCTGCGAGTCATTCTGAAAACTTTTCAAATGACCCTTATGTAACAGACATTATACACTACACATCCTTACCTGATTGGAATTGTAAGGTCCTCCACTGACAATACCATGCTTGACCCAGTAGCGCCAAGCCATGCCTGGGAAGCCTCCATTACAGCCAAAACCACAGATATTGCAGCATGATACCAGATCTTCTGATGAGAAATGGAAGTGCCTCTCACCATTAGAATGAATACAAACTCTGTCTGACATGGCTTCCACAGCACCAAATGCCTGATCATTAAATTACTCTCTTAGTAACTTCAAAATGGTTACAACAAACAGTGAAATATTTCTAGAATAATATACACATCTGAGCAATAAACTTGAAAATAAGTGGAATTATACAGCAAACACAGTCACAGCACTGCAGTGTATTTTTCTGCATTCTTAATTGATTTGTTGGAGTCTTATATTTTGATGTAATTTTTCATAAGCAATAAAATTATTCGTTTTTTTACATAAACTTTACAAACAATTCTCTTTAGCTAATTCCAAAGGAATCTAACTATTAAGGTTGTACCCATGAAAAGATTTTTGAAAAATGTTTCCAAATCATCATCGAACCTACCTACTAGGCACCAAAAATGACAATTAACAGAATTTTTATATATATATATATATCTGTATGTTTGTCTGTTAATGCTCTAGTGGCCATAATTTTTGTTTTTTCTCAACAAAACTTGGCATATACCCATTAATTAACAAATGATTTGTCAAGTTCATTAACCAGAATTGGGGGGAGAAGATCACCCTAAAACAAAAAATAAAAACCGCTCTAGTGGCCAGAATTTTTTTCCTGAACAAAACCCAGTATACACCATTAAAATAAATTAATAAAAATGTTTTCCGAATTAATGATGAATGTAGGAATCAACACAGTGAAACAATCTTAAAATATTAGGTAGATTAAAACTAAAACTACTTAAAATCATGTCAACACATTAAAACACTCTTGATATTCCACTCTTAAAACTGTTTTTAAAAAAACATTAGATCATCCTATCCACGAACATCTCCATTCTCACTTTTGCATCATACATGTTGTGTGGTGTCTAGTTGACCCAACCTCACTGCATTTTATAATTTAGTTAATGTATTGCATGTGGACCTTACTTTTTTTCTGTGCTAGATATTGTGGCACATGCTTACTATTCATTGAGTATATTTATTTTCACAACATGAAAGTGATCTTTAAATGGACATTTCATGAGTTTATACCAATGTATTATAACATATAACTTGACAGCTCAATGTGAAGTTGCCAATACTGTGCGAGTGCCACATAGTTCATAACAGAAAGATGTTCATCCCCTAGTAATAACTTTATTACCTTGAGTAATCATCTTCCCTTTCATAACTGTTTTTAGGGCATCTCCTTTTACTATGAAGGTAAAAACTATTTTAACTTCAAAGTTAAAATTATGGCTAGGAGATCAATTCAAACAGCTGCAATTTTTGGTACACAGATATTCCTGTTATTAGAAAAGGAATTGTGAATCTCGCTCCCTGTATTTTGCCAATCAGCATTCACATCCATTCATTTCTTTGCACTTACACCTTTCATTTAAACCAATATTCTCACTGGCCCAGAATTAAACATCAATGCACTTTTTATTGATTAGTTGCCACATGTTGAGTGAAATCTTGAAAATTAACCCTAGAAATTAATGTTCAGACAATCCATGATTCTGATTTCCAACATGATGAATTTCATTGTGCACCTCGTGTATTTCATGAGAGAAATAATCTGTTCCTAGAAATGAATGACAAACAATTAAAAATGCAATTTTGCTTATCAAAAGATGTCAAAGAACTGGAACAGATATTACGTCCCTTATTGCAATCACAAACTAAGGGAAATCATATTTTGAATTCTATATTCACGATACTACTACCTATAAGAAAGCTGAGTGCATGAGTGGGAGAGGAAGGACATGCGGAGTGAACTCTTGTGCCTTGTTGTAGTTTTAAAGAGAAAGGAGCAGGAGCCAAAAGCACGATAATTAAAAAGGTGGAAAATATGGAGGAGGCTATGTTTAAGGCAATTTTCAAAGATAAGGAGATTAAAGGCTGGGAGGCGAGAATGGAAGAAAAACTGAAGAGCATAAAAGAGACAAATCAGAGGATTGGATTTCGAAGAGGAAATAGGAGAAGAGTTAGTGGAATGCAGGAATAAAATAGAGAAGATGGAGAAAGCTGCGGATGCGAATAGGAAGCTGAACATAATTATCTTTGGAGTGGAAGAGAGAAAAAGGCATTGGAAGAAGTAGAAGAAGTGATTGAAAGAATATTGCACAACAATTGGAAGGTTGAGAAATTAGATGTCTGGAGAATTGACTTTAGGGATCAGAGAGAAAGGCCAATATTGGTTAAACTAGCCACAATGAACATGAAACAAAGTATTAGGCCAAACTGGAAAACTAAAAGGCTCAAGAATTTTTATTGAAAATGACTATGGAAAAAAAGAAAAAGAAATAAGAGTGGAGTTAATAAAAAAGATGGAGGCCAGGAATGAAAGTAAAAGAGCAGTTTTGCATGGTATGCACATAAGGATAGACAATAATAATGTCAAGAAACAATGGTTGCAGAGAGAGAGAGGAAAAGCAGATATGGAAACTTGCTGATGCTGCATCAAGGTTAAGAAACAAACAATGGTGGAGAGGAGAATAGGAGGGAAGAAGGGGGAACAACCCACAGCAGGCAAAGAAGGGAGGAGTGCTTGTTATTGAGGGATTTCACCGAGCACAAATCAGCTGAGTGGGGTAAATGATATGGTGGAGAAAAGCAGTGGGAGGGGGGAATCAGATGATGTGTGGTCAAGAGGTGCGAGTATGGAGGCATTGTCTGGGGGTGTTTGATGGAAATACAGAGTGATAAAAACATAGGGCAAGAAAAAAGTCACTAGAGCATTATATTTGGAATAAATAGAAAATATGTACTTAAAAGGGGTTTATTGGCAATTTTAAAGAGTTACATGGTAAGATTGATGAAGTGTGATCTAGAAAAAGTAAAGGGAGAGGGCAGATATATTTTTTGTTGATTTGGTTCATTTACGGACGCTCTTTAACATCTCAAGTCATCAGCATCCCATTCAATTCAAGGTATGAAACAGCTTATTTTGATTTAAAGTAAAACACTAAAAATCAGGCCGTCACATTAAAACTCTCTTTAAGTTTCACAAACACACTTATAAAAGAATTTTGGTACATGTTTCGTGAGGTACATTCCTCACATTGTCAACCAAAACGACGACTGAGGAGCCAATTTCAGCAAAGTATGTATGTTACTATGCTTGCTCTGGTGGTCTGTTAATGAACTTAAACAATATGTTGTCTGCTTCCGGTAAATCAAAATTCATAAGTTTGTATTCATATTTTTTTATGTAAATTTTTTCCCATATATTAAGTTCTTTCGGATGTTGAATTGTTTTTAGTAATGTTATGTCCTTCTCTATTTCATGATTCTCATTCCAAAAATGTGCAACCACTGCTGATTTTTCTACTTGTTTGTGTCTAATATTTCCCCAGTGTTCCTTTAATCTTATCCCCAGATTTCTCTTTGTTTTTCCTATGTATAGTTTGTCACAATCCTTGCAATTAATTCTATATATACCTGAATGTTCTTCTTTCTTCTTTTTTTGTTTAATTTTATTTAGATTTAATAGTTTACCAACACTATATCTGTTTATTGGTGCTAGAGTAATGTTGTACTTTTTGAAAATTTTTTGGAATTTATGGTTAACATAAGGGTGATATGTGAATTTTTGATAAGTATTTTCTTTAAGTGAAGAACTGAGTGTGGTGATTAGTTTAATTTCCTTTTTATTTTTAAATCTTTTTATTTTTTTATCTACCATTTGTTTGTTAAATCCATTTATTTCTGCTGTGTGTATTATATGTGCGTATTCTTTCCTGTATTCTTCTTTACTGAGTGGTGCATTAACTAGCCTATATGTCATACTATTGAATGCTGCTTCCTTGTGGGGTCTGGGGTTGAAACCTTTTGCTTTTATGTAATTGTCGATATGTGTGTCCTTTCTGTATGTACCAAATTCTATATTTTTATTCCTTTTTATTATCCTTAGGTCCAGAAGAGGTAAAGTATTATTAACCTCGGTTTCCATAGTGAATTTTATGGTTTTTTCTTGCAAGTTCAACAGTTTCAATGAATCTTCTATGAATCTATCTTCTACAATGGCAAACACATCATCAACATATCTGTACCATGTTTTGAATATGTATGGGAAGGCTTTCGTTATATGTGTTTCAAAATAGCTCATGAACAGATCAGCCAAAAATGGAGATAGTGGACTACCCATCATTAAACCTGATTTTTGTTTATAAAACTTTCCTTCAAATGTGAAGTAAGTTTGGTTTAAACATAGTTCTGTGAGTTTTACATATTCTTTTGTGTGTGTTTCTGCAATGTTGATAGATAGTAGCCATTTTTTTAACAAATTCAGGGTTTTCTCTTTTGGAATGCTTGGAAACAATGCTTTTACATCAAAGGAAACCATGATATCATTTGAGTTTAGTTTATTATCTTTGATTTTGTTTATAAGATCGAACAAGTTTTTTATACTTAGACTTGGGAATTTGGGAAATGTATTAAATCGTGTAGTTAACCATTTGGCTAGGAGGTAACATGGGGTATTGATATTGTTAATTATTGATCTCATGTCTTTTCCTGGCTTGTGTATTTTTGGTAATCCTATTATTTTAGCTATTGATGGATTAGGTATTTTGATTTTGTAAACATCTGAATTTGTGAGTAAGCTATTTCCTTTTAATATGTCTTCTATTGATTTCTTGCAAATTTCTTAAGAATAGAATTATACTCTTTGGCAATTTCCCACCATGTATGTTCTTTATCCTTATTTGAGATCAAATCTGTTTTTTTTTTATTTTCAATTATTCCTTTATATTTTAGCACCAATCAATAATAATATCCTTTTCACATTTGCTTTGACATTTCGTTATCCAAGTTTGAAGACTATTAAGAAAACAAAACCATATTTAGGAATAATTATTGAATTTTTTCAGGTTGAATAGTTGAACATTAACTCATTTTAAACAGGAATTTTCCTATTATTTAGCAATGTTGTCATAGGTTTGATGGTTATTGCAAACTCTATATTATGTAGTCTGAGGTTATTTTTATGCAAAAGACTAACACTAACCTCTAGTTACTTTCTACATTACAGTTAAAGATAATCTCCAATTAGCAATTTCTATACAACTAGGCCTAAATGAAACAAAACATACCCAGCACGACCCACAAGCTCCTTGATCTCTTATTTCTCTAATTGTTGGACAGTCAGGCCATTGCTCTCGGGCGTCAAAGTTCTCTGGCATTTCTACATCCTGCACTGTGACATGTTTGATATCAGGGCGATGCTTAGCTGCATCTTTATGAACACCCATAAGTCGACGAAAGTAGCTTTGTGGGATACCATCTCCAAAGTTGCGCCCAGCCTTTTAACATGAAATGAAAAGGTACATATTAATGATTAATCCGCTTGTATGCCCAGGAAGCAAGTTTTATAATTTTAATTAAAATTAAGAGGTTCCAATTATTCCATGAGAGCTAAACTGACATAACAAAAGAAAATAGAGAGATTGCTTATATCTTAGCATACCAAAATTGTATTACACAAAGACATACTAATTTCATTTTTAATTTAATTTTTAATGCCTTAGCTAAATCACAAAATATTTCCCAGAGGAAATATTATTTCTTTAGCGCTGATAAAGATCAATAAGCTTAAAAACGGCACTGTTAGTTGACATCTCCTTCCTAAAGCCAAACTGGAATATTTATAGGATATTATTTGAGTCAAGGTAATTCACAGTGGGATTATATTATATATTATATCATGTACTATATTATTTTCTCAATAACCTTTGAAAATGCAGTTAAAAGTGAAATAGGTCTGTAACTGGAGGGTTCACATTTATCACATTTTTAAAATAAAAGTTTAATTATAGTTAGCTTGAACCCTTCTGGAAATATCTCCATTAAGAATTATTATGAATGTTGCTATCGTTTAGTATAGTTCCTGGAGCATTTTGAGTTCACGAAGTAGGCACAGAGACCAACGAACATATAACTTATCATAAACAATTACCACAAACTTACTTAATTCTTGTGTATAATACTTTAACATGCTTAATTCATACCATCCATGCAAGTTGAATTGATTAGGAATTCCATTTTTGTCGACTGTTGTTCTTTTTCTTTCTTCCCCCCGCCCCCACCTGCCACCCTGCCCCGTATGAAATGATGGGGCGCCTGTTATTTTAGGTAATTTAAAATATTTCACTTGTGGAATGCACATAGTGAACTTTCAACATTTATAGGTTACGATGAAAGTAGTGAATTACTATAGGTCTTTCTTTTGTAAATATTCTATAATTATTTTCAAACGTTACCAAACAAATAACCAACTGAACATACTTACCTTCCATGTTGTGTTTAGCGAATTTATATATTCAATAAACTCATTTGATAGCGGATCAAAAGCTGGTTCTGGAAGATTTACCACGTAAAAACAATAAGAAATGGTATATAAAGAAATTAACAATACAAATATGCTTAAAATCCTCATTGTACCGCCTAGTTTATGTTCCAAAGAGCTCTCAGGTTCTCTTGGGTCACACTATGCATAAATAATGGACGTTATTCACCGCAGTTTATTTCTGTAGGAGAGGTTGACATTTGTAATACACAATGATACGCACGCTCACACACAAGTTCAATGCTTTTACTGATTCAGCATCATATGATAGTCACACACAATCATCAAGGCACCAATGGGAAATCACCAAGTTTATGCGTCATGAGCATAGTTCACTAGTCATGAGTATGTTCCTCCCTGCTTCGTTGCGAATAATTTAAAAAATTATTCCTTTTGCGAATTCTGCTATTGTAGCATAAGTAAGCATACCAAACCAATAATTAATAATAAGGATTATCAATAATCCTTTCTACCTAATTTTGAACTGAACCCTGATGCGCTACTCCAACTATCAAAACATGATCTTAAATTTCATTTGTTTTCCCGCATTTGCGTATAAACGGTGTGATTAGCAACTGTTAGGAGCTGCTCGCTAGATTTATGCAATTTTAACTAGTACATAACGCTCCTAACATAAAATCATACCAAAATCTTAAATATTATATAACTGATGCCTAACAAATGTTTCCTTAACAGTGTTTAAAAGCCCGTTTTTACTACTGAGGCATCCAGAGATGAGATGAAACATTAAATGAAATTATGAATTGTAATAGGATTTTCATTACTACTTCCTTAATCATTTTTAATTTTTGAACTTCCCTTATGTTCATTATAATAATAATAATAATAATAATAATAATAATAATAATACTTATCTGTAAAAGCGTCCTGTTGTTTTTTGGGAAACAATTGCTATGTAATTGTTACACTCTTATCCTCTGTTGCTCTTACATCCAGATGTGTTATGTTATCTATTTTTATCTTGCACATTTTCTTCTTGTTCCAATTGTTTTCTCATAAGAAATTTATAAGACTTTTTTTCCTGACTATGTAACAGTACTTGATCATATTTCTTCCCTTATAATGATTGTAATATGAGTATTGGTACTTTCAATTGTGTACTATAACCTTCCATTATTTGTAGTCAGTAGAAAACAGTATTCTTTGCTTTAGATTACTCTGTATGAAAAAGAACTTCAATTCATTTGCACAGATTTAAAAACTATAGATATATGCCTTGTATTTTCACTAGTTACAAATAACTAAAGAGGGAATAATATGAAGAAAATGTCCAAATATGTAATCCATGTCACTAAAATATTAAAAATACAGTGGACACTGGTGATATATAAAGTGAAATGAGAAATAAGGAATTTAGGAAAGGAAACATTCTAGATATATGTTTAGAGTACTTCCCTCGCAAATTTGCCATTGATGAGCATTGAGGAGAACCTGAAATTACTTTAAGTGAGGAAATATGCATATCTTACATTCATGTCACTTGCCTTTGCAACCTTTGTCACCCTCTAAGTCCGTATCATGTTTTCAGGTATAGTTCAAATGCAAAATGTTCTGAGAATTGTGGGAAGAAATATGCACATGTTGCATGTCATTTGTAACTGGAAAATGGCAATATTTTTAGAAGAATTTTCATTATTAATACAAAAACTAGTTTTATTAATATTATTTTTATTCATTTTTTAAATTTATTTTTAATGAATTTCCTTGCACGCCTGTTTAGAATTTTAAATAGTTCATACATCTTCAAGAAGTTTAATTGAAATTAATTTATTGATAATTATATTCAATTCATATATCATCTTTACAATTACAAATTTAAAATAATTTTGAATAAACTTGAATTTCAATCTGCACTAACAGAATGAAGCCAGGGTCTTTGGCTAAAAACTGAATCTCTACACATTATTACAAATTAGTCTCCCCTCTTCAAATATTTGGAAGAGAGAAGCCTTCCCATTCATCTTACACTTTAATGTTTACTTGTTTAAAATATCTACCCTAATTAACATTATCCAGAAAAGCAATATACTTTTCATAAACTTATTACTTTGACATTTCAATTTGTTTCAAAATTTATAATGTTTATATCCTTAAACAAAGTCTGACTCATTTCTTCTCATGGACTCCACCATATCATAACTCCCTGGATCCTGTTTCATAAACATTAACAATTATGACAATGAGGGTGATATGAGCAATTGGTGCACTAAGGGCAATAAAAGGTATAATTGATATTATTGCATGATTTAGTTGAACTACACACTCTTAATTTTTAAAAAGTTCACATATCATCCATGGGCTACAAAAAATTTCTGAATATTCTTAAAGATTTTAATATCGGGTTGGCACTGATCAATAGATTTAATGTTAAAAGCCTACTGATAGACAATGTTAATGACAGAATTCCACAAGAGAAAAAAGGAGGTATTTACAGAACATTTTGAGAACAAAATGTTCTCAAAACCGGTTCTATATATTATGACAAGTGAAGCATTAAGAGTTTGTAGTTAAACTAAATAATAGAATTATATCAATTATATGATTGGCTTCACTGTGCAAGTTCTAATTAACACTTTAATAAAAAGCATGTCTTAATTATGGGGAGACCAAAATCATTTCTTAATGTGTTAGTGCATAAAGTGAAAAAGAAAGGTGTGAAATGCTACAACAGACATTTTAAAAGTTCATGGCATAGTGAAATCATGGTTGAGCAGTAGTTGTTACTTGCAGAAACTGCTTTCTTGGCCTTATCAATTACTTGGAATAAAAAAGATATTATGGAATTCTGATGACTTTTGTGACATACTGAATATTAATTGGTCAGTGCAAAACATCCAGATTCTTCTGAACATCTGAAATCAAGCTTCAATTAAAACAGATCCAGAAGAATCAGAATACTATTAAAATAGGTAAGTTGTATAACATATTTTGTGTGACAAAGAGCTTCACCCATAGTTTAGGTTATGAGCAGCCACTGCTGTACTTAGCACTTAGCACTTAAATAAACACATTCAAATTTAAAATCCTGTTAAAAATATTCTAAGAGAATTGTTTTTTTGACTGCTTAGGAATTTTCTGAAAGTAGTTGTAATGTTCAATATTAATTAGTTTGTCTGTACTGCCGAGATTGTATTATACAATCAGGTGTATTTATTATGTAATCTTGTATAATGTATATTCCATATTGTATTGATGTATACAAGATATAACCATTACTGCCAATACTACTTATGTTCTTAATGGACTCCAAATGAAAACATTTGATTAAAAGAAAACTCCCCTTCTCTACAATAAGCATAGCTTGGAAGTTAGGCAAAATGCCTTTTCTATTTTTCCTTTTTTGCCTCTTTTGGCTTCTATTGCCCATTTTAAGATTTAAAACTTTTTTGGCCTGTTTTGGATTGTTATGGATTTTTTCTGTGATTATTTACACATTTTAAAAGCACATAAAGAATTTCAATATATCTATTAAGAATCTTATTACACTTTTTTTTTTTTTTTAAAGCAGTGAAAAACTTACTCCTCAACCTATTTATTAAGCTGTTTAAATAGCAGAACCTTCATTAGTGAAAAGAATGCATGGTTACTTCAGGCAATAGAGAGGTTGAGGGAAGTACTGTGGTTCGAATAGTGCTGGAGAATGACCTTGTATCAATCTGCGCGAGACATTTCTACGAAATTTGTGGTAGGGATAACTTCTCAGCTGCATAAATGTAACAAACATTGCAAGCGAGAAAGATGAGAGCAGTATAGCTATGCAATAAACTGTCGCTACAATGTGTTCAGTACGGAAGTAAGACAGATACTCACCTGATTTCCCTATAAACGCATAAACAGAAAATGAACTCGACCAGAAACCACTGCACATCTTTTGCTCATGCTCCAGGACAATTCAAAACTACTTTACTTTGTCTTGATCAACATTTCCATGATATCCTGAAAGGTAATGTTCTGTTATAACTGGTATGAGTCCTTTCGAAATATCCAAAATAACTTGTTTTAAATATGTTTCAATCACTTCAGTAGAAGTAGAATGTTCTTTTTCCATGATGAAAAATGTTCTCTCTGACAAAAGGCAGACTATGACAATTGATACCTTGAAAATACATCTTGTGCTGCTTGTAACCAAGAAAAGTAAGCTTAAGTACTTTAACTATCTGATAAACAAATTATTAAGTATCTTCAATACCTATTTTTATTAATAATTAGTGATATAGTGATGTTATTCTTAGTTTTCACTTTTAATAAATGCCTATTTTAATTATATTACTGTCTATTTTCAGTATTTTAAGAGCCTTTTTGCCAGCCTATTATAACCAAAATAAATGCCTGAATTTCCAGGTTCTAGCAATAAGGAAACCTCCAAACAGTTCACTTCAATGAGGATTACAGGACTTGGAATTAGGATGTATTACAAACAATAAAAAAAATTTTAGAAACTGTAAATATATTTTATGCACAAAATAAATGTATTTCTTGTACAAAACCAGAGGCAGAAGAGTACTACTATATAAATTTAACAAGAGGGTATGACATGGAAGGCAGGCAGAGTGGAGGTATATTTTACAGATGTCCCAAAAATGACTTTGTTAACAAAGCATCACACACACTTTTAAAATGCAGTAAAATCCACAGAACATCAAACATCATAGAAATGTTGGCTTGAGTAACCAACTATTAAAATTGTAAATGCAGTTAAAAACAATCAACTTTGCTGTTTCTACAAAGTGAATTTTAGGACAGTTATTGCTTATTATTTGTGAATAGATCCATTAGCTAAGCAAAATAAAAAGCTAATGAGTAGGGCCCAGCATCTTCTGTTTTAAGTGTTTTGTTATTTGCTATTAAATGTGAAAATGTTATGACATTTATTTGGGTTCACACATATTACAATTAATTGTTTTTCTTCACTTGACTTCAAAATGTAGGGTTATTCTAAAGCAAATTTCCTGTTTGAAATGACTGTATCTCCTTTACATAATAAACAGTTTGGTTCATTATAGGTACTATTATGCTTTAGAGTAGTTATTCCAAATACATTTACTTAACTTTTGTTGCTATGGTAGCTCTGTCACAACTGTACAAACCATTGTGGTTTAGAATAGTGATAACAGTTTTTTAACCTTTTATAATTTGTTTGGTTGGAAATATTCACTGCCATTATGAATGCAATAGACAATATTCCAATGCACTGTGAATAATTTTAACATTACATGGACTGAGAAATGGACCTATAAAAACCATATCATAAGCTGGTTAACAAAGTTGAAAAAATTGACATAGTAACTGATAAGAGGTGATCAAGTAGACTGAAATTAGTCCAAAAAGTTCACGAAAATTCTGCATAAAATGTTTAAAGTGCTAATAAATTTAAAAGCATTTTGGGTTGTGTTATATGCTGAATTTTGAGAAGACAGTTTCAGCTCTATCCCTACAAAAGGAAAACATGTTTTGAATTCAAAGAAATAAATAATCAGTTTTGCATTATTATTAGTCAGACTAGTATTAAATGGCTAGACAAAATCTTGGGGAAAGATGAGGCACATTTGGAGTGAAATGGAAGTGTTAACACTCACAATTGCAGGATATGGGTTGACAATAACCAGGACACAATTGTTCAGGAAGGTTTACATGATATCAAAGTTACTTTTTTTTTTTTTTTTTTTTAATGTTTAAAACTTTGCAATACCAGCATTATAGAATCATGATATCAAAAGTAATTTTTTATGCAAAATATGCAAAACAATACCATAAAAATACTATCAAGCAATACATTGATGATCCAGCTGGCCCCCTAGGTCACCAGATATGAATCTGGCTGGCTATTGGTTACAGGGTTACCTCAAAGAAAGGTAATTTTAGTAGATCTACTGCTAGTGAAGAACTGAAACAACTGATATCAAATGCCATTAAAAAAAATCCAGAATGCACTTACTAATCCTTTTTTTAATGGTGTTTAATGTTCGTTTTTATTACTGAGGCACCACAGGTTTTTTTTTTTTTGATTGATTTATTTATGGACGCTCTTTAACGGCACCACAGGTGGTGGAAACTGGTGATACATGGGATGAAATGATATTGGGAAAGGAATTTGTTAAGGAAGGAAACATTCCAGGCCTAAGTTTAGGGTATACCTCCCTGGCATTCACCATTTATGAGGACTGAGGAAAAACTGGAAAAAAAAAATCTCAGTCATGGAGGACAGTCCTGGTGGGATTTGAACCCCCGACTCCTGCTCACAAGTCCCGCACCTTAATGACTTCGGCCACCCATGGCGGCCTTACTAATGCTGTTTACAGCATGGAAGAGCAGCACAATGGTGGCCATATTTAACTTTTTATTGTTTATTCTTTTATAACATTTGTTTATTTTTGTTATAATAAAATTTCATTTCTTTACAAACAAATTGGTGTATTTATTTTAAATAATCTAAAAATTTGTCATAATTATGGCCATTTGAAACTGGGAACTGACTTTAGAATAACCTTAGATTTTTAAAAACATAAAATACAGCTTCAATGATATGTGCACTTTCTTTCAAAGTTTTGACTGTCAATATGAAGTAGAATTCATTATCACTGTAAAACTCTTGATTCTATTATGAAATTAATTAATAATTAATTCCATTGTAACATTCATACTGCATTCTGTAATTGTGCCTTAACAGTGTGAGGCAGCATTGATGTTACAATGTCAAAAGATAAAGAGGAAAAATAAATTTTAAAGTCTAAAATTTTGGTAATTCATAACACAATACTTCATTAGTTAGTATTTTTCCACAAAACATGTTTTGATAGCCCTTATCTTCAGCTGGTTACTGACTATGGTTGTTGGTGGACAAGGTGTTGCAATATGCACCAACTCAGGTTGCCCAATATTAGAATTTCAAAGTTATGAATTACCAACCTTTTAAACCTGAAAACTATATTATTTCATAATTACCAAACTTTTAACAATATATTCAGGCTAAATCAAGTTTAAGGGCAATACACTGACTGGTACCACTAAAAATTTTTTGATTATAGTAAAGTCATTTTTGGCCAACCTTGTCCAAAAATAAGCAAAATATTGCTGGTATTCTAGTTTTAATTGCAATATTAATGTTTATATTAACTATGTACCAGTTGATAAATGTTTATTGCCCTATCATAAGCTTTTCTTATTTATCTTGATTTAGTTTTTTATGCTCTAAAAGTTTTATTAAACATTTAGTACAACAATAAACTGAAAATGTTTATCTATTCAAATTGTAGTACAATTATACTTAAAATTTATTTAGTATTAACCTAGTGAACAATTATTTGCATTCAAATGCAATGTATGATTTATAGGACTAATAATTAAGGGTTAGTCCATGTGAAATCGGACAGCCAGACGCTTTCTATGTATATATATTACCCAAAACTTTGTGAACTTACAGAATCAGGAGAGAATAAGCTGATGCAAATATGGGTAATTTATCACTTATTGTTTCTATGCCAAAAGTGCATTAAGTTAAGAGCACTTTTTACTTTCAAATATCTGAAATGCTTTAGAATATATAAACCATATTAATATTACATGAACCCTCATGATAAGCTCTTTGCTGTAAATAGTTCTTTGTTAAATATTATTTTGCCTAAAGGGTTTTTTTTTGGAACAATTTGTTTCATCAATTTGTAGTCACTTAAAATATTTTTATAATAATTCATGTTGATTCCTCGCTTATAGAGAATAAGATAGCACTCTTCAGATTACTTTGACTTTAAAAGAAGCCAGAAAATAAGTTTGCAATGATTCAGGGAGTGTTTCAAATCACTTCTGCTTTAATGCAATTTCTCCAGTGAATGTATGGTGTGTAAATATTGATATAGAGTTGGTTTGGTGACATGCTTCACTCACTTGGCTTTTTTAATTGGAATGTTTCTGGAATACTCACTCCCATCATCAGCAGAAGACCGACTGGTAGAAGCATACTCTATAGGTGTTTGGAGAAATTTATCGAATATATCCAACGAAGGTGTCACAAAGTTCACCGTGTGGTTTTTATTTTTGATGACGTAAATTTTTTCCCATGTTGATAGTTAAAAGTTTCCAAGTGTTTCAATTTTTTTTAAATAAATTTCATGGTTTTTTGATCAAAAGTGGGCTGCCACTGCCAATTTCTCTATCTGATTATAACAGATATTTCTGAAATGTTCTTTGGTATGGGTTCCCAAATTTCTTTTCGTTTTTCCAATGTACTGTGATGGCAGTCTTTGCAATTGATTTGGCAGATACCAGACTGCTTGTCAGAAGATACAGGATATTTCCAGGAAGAAATATATTTTTAATATTGTGGACATTTTGAAGAATCAACATTATTTATTTTTTTTTCAAATGTTTCTATTATTTGTTTTTTATTTAACAAACGCCAAGCCATTGACCATTAGGTCATTAGATTACGAGCTCTCCAATATTTTACAACAGTACAGTCCAAATTGTTTAGTGCAGAACACTCATCTAGATGAGCAGCAATCATGGGGTTGTCCAGAAGTACACAAAACGCAATCAAAGTAGCTAGGTTAAAAAGATAGTGCCACTGCTGCAGCATGAGGTGAATCCGAAACACAGGATCCACAAAGCACACTCCAATGCTTATCTTTAGAAGAGTGAGAAGCCACACAACAAAACGATTGTCTGAAAATTCTCTGAATCTCTAAATTAGCAGAATGGAGTGGCAAGTCTCCGCAAGTCTTTTGAAGAATACCAGTGCCCTTTTTCGCCAGAAAATCTGCCTTCTCGTTTCCTTGAAGGACGCAGTGAGATGATACCCACAGAAAAGTTAAATTTTTATATTGCATATCTTCTCTTATTTTTGATACAAAACTTGTATCTTGGATATCTTATTTCATTTAAACTTTTTAATTATTTTATTTACTAATTTTTAGGCAGTCAATATGTCTTGCTGTGTGGAAGGATTTTTTTTTTTTTTTTTTTTTTGAGTAGTGTTTAACGCCCGTTTTTACTACTGAGGCACCACAGGCGGTGGACACTGATGATACATGAAATGAAATGATATATTGGGAAAGGATTTTTTTTTTTTTTTTTTTTTTTTTAAGGAAGGAAGCGTTCCAGGCCTAAGTTTAGGTACCTCCCCGGCATTTGCCAGTTATGAAGACTGAGGAAAACCTGGAAAAAACCCCAATCAGGGAGGACGGTCCTGGCGGGATTCGAACCGCAGACCTCCCGCTCACGAGTCCATGCCTTAACGACCTCGGCCACCCGTGGCGGTGTGTGGATGATGTATTGGTATTCTTCTTTGTATTCTTTTCTACTGATTGGAACATTCACTGATCTGTATGCAAGGCTATTTAGGATGGCATTCTGGTGTGTTTTGGAATTAAAGCTATTACTCTTAATGTAATTGTCACTGTGGGTAGGTTTCCTATATATTCCAAAGGCCAACCTATTATTGTCTTTTATAATCCTTAAATCTAAAAAGGGGATCTAAACATTCTTTTCAATTTCTAATGTAAACTGTATTAATCTTTTCTGTGCATTTAATAATTTTAAGGCATCATTAACCAGAGGTTTAGGTATAATCGCAAATATGTCGTCCATATATCGGTGCCAAGTCTTAAAAATTATTGAAAAAGGATCAATTATTACAATCATCCTGTAAAGATCCTATATCTTCTGACAAGAAGTTAGGTATCTATCCAACTGTGATCAGGTATATATTGGAAAAATATAAAGAAATTTGGAAACACATACTAAATAACTTTTCAGAAATATCCATTACAAACAGTAACAGAATTGGCAGTGGAAGCCCATTTTTGTTCAGAAAACCATGAAAAGGATTAAAAAAAAAAAAAAAAAAAAAAAAAAAAAAAAAAAAATTGAAACATGCTTGCAAACCTTTGAAACTATCAACAAAAGAAAAAATTTATATTATCAAAAATAAAAACTGCCTCATGAATTTTGAGACATCATTGTTGGATATATTCCATAAATTTCTCTGACTGCCTACACAGTATGCTTCTAATTTCACCAAATGAACTCATATCACTATTATTTTACTCCTTCACTGTTAATAGCTTCAAGAGTATAAGTTCATATCATATGGTGTGTAGTTGCGAGATGGGAGTCCACTAATAGAACTGCAGTGTGAGTTCATATCTCAATAAGAAAGGCCATGCATATACTATAATGCCAACAACTTCCATCATGCTCTAAAATAAATTTTTATAAGAAATTTCAATTTTTAAAAGCTGTTCTGATATTGGATCATACTTCCAAAAATTGATAATTGTTCCATTGTTAAAGTAGTGTATTTTAATGTGTATTTCAATATTTTACAGAATATGCAACTCTTTAAGATATGTCATCATAAAATAACAACCCCTTAGTTAAAAAAAAAAAAAATTATTGGTTATGCACCATTAAGAAAGTTTCAAAAAGAAGATCATGTATAATTTTAATGTTTTTCTGCAGTGCCAGTTCCAGATATATCTATTTGCAAAGATGCAATTTTTCTTAAAATACCAAATATTTAAAATTTGTTATGATAAAATTTACTTGGAACAGGGGTTTATATTTTGTAAAAACTTATCTCTTGATGCTTCATATATTAAAAAAAAAAGTCATTCAATATGAGGTCAATTTTTTTAAATGTTTTGTCCGATTTGAAATGGAATGTCCCATAAATAATAAATGCCTAAAACCTTTGTAGTGTAAATAAGACTTCTAAAATATCAAAACAAAAACCTATAAAAGCCTTTTTATATCTGGTGAAGAGCCTAAAACGTAGCATTTTATGGCCAAAATAATCTGAACCCTACTAATGGATGTAAGTGCTTCAGTGTTATGCTACTGATAAGAGACATGTAGAAGTAAAATTATAATTAATAAAAATATTAAATAAATTATATTTTTATAAACAGAAGTAAATGATATTAAAAGCTCGCCCTCATTTCATTGAATATTATTAACTTTCTTACATAGTTTAGACATTACCTTATTTACAAATATTTATATAAAAGTCTCTTGTTAAAATGAGCATTCAACCTAATTGCCAACATTACACAACCACAAAAATAAAACCAGTTCTGTAACCCTTTGTATTCTAATATACATGTGCTTTTCTGAAATGAAAACAGTGAAAAATGAAACTGGCATATTCATCAAATAAAAATATCCACCAAACATCAATCTTTCTTTCTAGTTAACAAAACAAATATAAAATGAGCTACAAATTGAATGGGTAAATTCTTAAACAAACAAAGACTAATGTAATACAATTATTTAAAACATTGTACTAAATGCTAAAAAAAGTTGCTTCTATATATTGTGTCTGGTACAATCACTACCAATAAGAAATGTAAGCATCTCCTCACTCATTTTGTAACAATAAAAATAATGAAACTAGTGCATCTGCACATGGTATGAAAACTTATTGGTTATAATAGCAGAATTCACAATACAACAGAAAGTAAAATGTTATTATTGGTTACCAGAATTGAAGTTTCCAATTACAGTGCAAAGAAAATTCAGGCAGGAATATGGTTTAAATGCTCCAAAATGTCATGCCATTATGAAATGACATAATTAGCTCTTAGAAACAATTTTTGTGTTAAGAAAGAATGGAAGTGGCAATAAAATAAAAAAAGAAAACCAGGGCCTGCAGCTAAGTTGAAGATGTTAGGCAAGGATTTCAGCGCAGCCTGCAGAAATCAATTCAAATTCCCAGTTCAGATCTGGGTGTTCCAAAATACACCATTCACGATATTGTCATAAAAGATTACAACTTAGAGCATACAAAATCCAAATTGTGCAGAAGCTGCAGTCAAATGATAAATCCAGACGGACTGAGTTCACCAATTCAATGCTATCTCACATTGATGATGACAATGGATTCCTAGATCATGTCCCATTCTCAGATGAAGCCTGGTAAAGTGCACTGGCATAATGGTAAAAAATGGGGAGAAGAAAACCCACATGTCATAATGGAATATGAACGTGACAGTCCTAAAGTTAATGTGTGGTGTGCTCTGACTTGTGATTATGTCATTTCACAAAACTCTATGTTGTCATACTACCTGCAGGCCCACTAGCATCATAATTTTAATGTTACAAAATTTGGACAGTTTCTACTAGGATAATTTGAAAATAATATTTCTAGCTTAACTGAGTGAGGAGATATTCACATTTCTTATTGGTAGTGATTCTAATGGACAAACTATATAAAGAACATAAGCAGGTTTGAATCCTGCTAGGTCATGCCACCTGGATAAGGTTTTATCACAGTTTTCCCTCATCCTGAAAATCAAATGCCAGGCAAGTTTAGACATAACAAACTCTGAAATTACTGGATCATCATTATTTTTTCATTCATTAAACAATTATAAAAAAATTCAAGTCAATACAATAGTGGTCTTTACATGCAAACTTCTAACCCTGCAATTTGAGACAAGCCATTCAGGTGAGCCTGTAACATAGTTCATGTAAAGGTATGTTGGAATGCATGCATTCCTGCAGTAAGGCGCATAGGCAAGTCTATTATTCTTAATTGCTCTCATCTTTACATACACAATTCTAATTTTGGGAAGAGATCAAAACAGATTTTCAATGCTAGAGGACAGAATTTCTTACATAATTTATAAATATACATCAGCAACATCCATGCTTATGGCATGTAAAATGCTAAAAAGCTCATACACTAAAATATTTGGAAAAAAAACTTGACAAATTTTAATATTAAACAACATTTTAAAGTAAGGAGTATGCAAATACTGTTGAGGATGATCAAGATTGAATTCCTGCCATGAAAATAGTTTACAGAAAGCTCGACATAAAATAAATAAAGTTATTAACAATTATAATCTTACTATATCCATGGAAAAGATCAAAGAGAAACTGCCAAAATATCAAAATTGATAGTTGAATATAATAGCATTGAACAAGTACAATACTTTTAATTTTTAGGCAGCCAAATTTCATATCCCAGTAAATAGATGTTGAATGTAAACTGCAAAATTACGCTCAAATGTGCTGTACTATTAAGAGAATGCTAAGGAAGACTGGAATGGAGACTGAATTGAAATTCTATAAAATAATGGTGATGACTAGTTGCCTATATGGCAGCAAAAACTGGAGTTTAATGAAGGTTAAAACTAGAATTGAGCACCAAGAGATGAGATTTCTAAGATCAGTGAAAGGAGTAACAGGAGAAGATTATATAAGAAATGAAATTATAAGAAAGGAACGAAAACAGAAAGTTTAAATGATAAAATAAATATTTATACACAAAAGTGGCTAGAGCATATCAAATGCATATCTCAAGAGAGGATTCCCTTTTATTTTAAATGTTATACCTAGAGAATAAAAAGATCCAGTTAGATCCAGAAAGTAGTGGAAAGATCAGTTCTAAGAGGGCGTAACAGGATTTATATCCTAAAGCATAAAGTACATATGAGTATACAAACAAAAATTTGAAGAATGAGGCTTATAGTTGGTTGGTCAATTTTTGTAAACTAGTTTTTCAGCATGCAAGAAAACTGTATGAACACCACCTGGCAGATGAAAAGTGGCAATGGGTGGTTTCTTTGGATGAAGCATGGATTTATCTAGATGAAATAAACAAACCATATGCTATTTACTACCATCAAGTCAACCAAAAGGTGCTCCAACTTCATGCAGGAAAACAAAGAAAAGTTTTCCAAAGGGTTCAGGGTGGTTGCAGGTTACTGCACTTGGGAAAAATTTAACATTTGCAGAAATATAAAAAAGGAATGCAACCTGTTACCAAAGCAATGTCATGGACCAAATTTTTTATGTAGATATAGCCCAGTTGTATGGTGAGAATGCTCCAAATGTTAGAATCTGCATGGATAAAGCTTGCAGCCACACTTCTCAATCATCCCAGAACTACTACCACCAGAAAGCTGTGGAAACAGGTGTTAATGTGACACCATTTAAAGGGAATCCCATGAATTCACCAGATGTCTCACCAATGGATTTTTGTGGATATGGTCTGCTGAAACAACACCTTCATGTTCCAAGAGACTCATAATTAACGGTCTCTGGAAAGCCTGCCAGGAAGAGTGGGCTAACATTGCTCTTCCTGTTCTATGGCGCAATCTTCTACAATGGAAACACTTGGAGAAAGAGAATCTCACCATGAAAAAATGTAAATAAAAATGTCCAAGCTTAACTGGGGAAACTCCGTAAAATATAACGAATGTGATATTCATTAACATTTCAGATTTATTTAGGCAACATCATAGCATGTCAGCAGTGCCTCTTATGCTGTACTTTCCCCCATCTTTCTCTGACTTTTCTCCCAGTTTATACTTATTCATTTGTTCAATAAAAATGGATATCATTAGTGGTCTGTTTGAGATGTGGAAAAGTAAAACATTATATAGAAGGGTTAAAGTACATATCTCTGACTAGTTTGTTATAATATAATCAGAAAGGATGTAAGTGAGCAGCACACCACGATTTCAGCAACATGCCATGGTGGAGCTAGCATTAATGATAGATAATATGGTCATGCCGCTAAAATGACTCTCAGAGTGTTTAGAGCATGTGAAATTTTCAAGTATTTCATGAACCCAGCAAGCTTTTAGGCATCAATACAACTGTCAGCATGTCCCTTCACATCAAGACACTGTTAAATGGTATTATTTTTTGTGGACCACCTCCTTGATGTAGTGGCTATCACTACTGGCTGGGAGCTCCGAGTTCAGTTCTAGGTACCTGCTTAGGGATTTTTCAAAGTTGAGAAGGTCTGGAACAGGGTCCACCCAGTCTCATTAGGATAGCCAGGAAACTACCTGATGGAAAATTGCTGTTTTTCGATCTGACAAGCTGCACTATACATGATGGCCAAGATGCGGTGTGATCACATGCTGCCCTGCAATACTGCCCTCTATCAATGATGTCATGTGATGGAGGTAAGGATGCAGTGGTTGCATAGGTAGGCCAAAGTTCTAGGGCTATAGCATGCCATAAAAGAAGTAGTATTTCTGTGCCTCACAGAAGTGGAAGGGTGTATGATACAAACAGCGACAAAGGCATTCGGCAAGCCATACTCAAGAGCCCATGGAAGTCCCTCTGCCACTTACCTGCAGAGTATCTTTTTTTTTTGATTGATTTATTTATGGACGCTCTTTAACATCTCAGGTCATCAGCATCCCATTCAACTCAGGGTGTAAAACGGCTGACAAATTTTGCTCAGAGGCCTCTCTTTCAGGCTTGAGGTTCTTTTTCATGCCATAAATGTACGACATGGGACCCACGGCTTTACTTCCCTTCCGAAGGAAGCCATACTTAGGATTTTTACACCCGAAAAAATCCATCAGTCCTGGCTGGGTTCGAACCCACAGTCTTAAGTATAGGAGGCAAGTATGGTAACCACTACACCACCAGGACCGACGCAGAATATCATGCCACTCCAAACTCAACATATCAAGAAGTACCTCAAAATGTTTCTATGCAAGCATTGATGAAGCATATGAGGCCCATTTCAACTTTGCTACCATAATGTGTGAAGTTACATTTCATATGAGGGGGTGAGTCAATGCATAACTGTATAATTTGAGGAACCGAGAATCTATTTCTCTCCTATGAACTCAAACAAGCCAATCTTACAGTGAATAAGTGGTGTGGAGTTACCAGTGAGAAAATCAACAGCCTGTTCTTTTTTTGCAGAGGAGACTGTTCCTATTGTCAATTACCTGGATATGCTCTGGTAGTTTGTACAATGCTCTTTATTAGTAATGTCAAGTCAAAGCTGTTATCAACTTGAAATACTATCATCTTACAAAGACTTCACTTAGGAAACAAAAGACTTAGCAATATACTGGTATAAACTCTATTACTGCTTTGTTATCATAATATAATTCAGTTTGAAATCATTGTAAGATTGATTTAAACTAAAACACTCTTATTGCTCGACTTAGTTGCCTATAAATGTAGAATTGATTTCACGAACCTTTGTCTGCATCATCAGCTAGAACATCAACTCAACGTTCTAGCTTATGGTGAGTTGACGTTCTACAGTTCTACATTTATAGGCAAGTAAGTTGAGCAATAAGAGTGTTTTAGTTCTATTCAGTCATACAATGATTTCAATTATGTTTGGCTTCACTGTACATGTTTTAATTAACATTTCCAGTTAATAATTCAGCTAGCTTTTGTATGGATTTGATAAACTATAAATTGTAGAAAACACTTTTCTTTTAGTGTATTTTTAATTTATTATTTTATTTGTAATTATACCATATTTCAAAGCTTGCCTATTATGTAAACTGAGTCTTCTAGGCTGTAAGGCCATGGCACAATAGGATTCTTCTCCTTCATCTTCCTAGACATTTCTTCCACGACTGTGATGGACATTTTCAGTGGTGTGCTCGACATAATCTTCTTGCAGACATGTAGCGATTGACTCATTGATGGAAATAATGGCAGTATAAATAGTGGGGATGCCTGTGGAACTGAGCTCTGATTGGTTTGCTTGGCTTAGGGGGTTGGGTCTACGCTGGAGCTCATGGGGTTTTCAGCAGAGTGTTGGTTACTTATTAGTTCCCATAGTTTCTTTGTTTTAGTATTTTGTAAAGCCAGATACTATGCTGAATGCAATTTCACAGCTTCTTCTTTCTTGTTTAAGTTGTTTTATGTTTGTATATTTCCATTGCCTTCCAGTATTAGCAAGGATGATAATATGATGTTGAGGTTATTCATTCTCCCTTATATTGGGAGGCAATACAAACAATTTTAACAGGAAAGGAGAAGCTCTGAAAATGCATTCAGCATGATATGCACTTTACTAAATACTAAAACAAAGAAACTTCATGAACCAATCAGTAACCAACACCCAGCTGGAAATACCCATGAGCTCCAGCTTAGATCCAACCACGTTAACCATGTGAACCAATCACAGCTGTTCCACAGGCACCACTATTTTCATCTGAGTCAGTCACTGCTTGTTTCTAAGAAGATTACGTCAAGCACACCACTGAAGATTTCTATCAGCCATGGAGGAAACATCATGGGAGATGGAGAAGAATCCTTACAGCCCAGAAGACTCAGTTTACATTACTGACACCAGCCATGAGACCCTATGTTCTACAACTTGCCTATTATACTTGACTAATGGTTTGCAGGTTTATCACCTGATGTGGAACTAAACTACTACTTCTGTGAAGTATGTATGAATAAATTAAAATCAGAAGTCATCTTAAAAATACATGTAAATATGTCAGCTATTTTTAAAAGAATTAATCTTAAAAGATAAGCTTGCCTTGTTTCCTAAAGTCATCAGAAAATGATATAATTTTATATTGACAATACAAATGAATGGCACTGCACTCCCTCAATTACAGCAGATGGGGTTCTGGCTACCATTAACTTTCAACAGGACAGTGTTCCACCATATTGGGTTCTCATATTGCAGGATCATTTAAACCAGACATTCAACTCTCAATGATGAGGCTGTTATGAACTCATTTCATAGCCTGCAAATAGCCCAACTTAACATCTCCAGATTTTTTTTTTGTCTGGGGGTATGTCAAGTTACAGTGTATGCACAAAGATCAAAGAATTAAGTCAACCTGCAACAGAACATTATAGCAGCCTTTGAACAGATCATCTGGTACAACATGCTGCATGGTAATATCTGTGCAATGACATAAATGTTGAACGCTAATGAATTAGGACATGAAATTTCACACTCTCCTACACATGTATACATCATTAACAGGCAATAAATTTTAATAGTTTCTTATATATAATGCTTTACTTTTCTGATATCTCCAATAGATCACCCTGTTTACCTCCTCTTCCATTGGTACTTTCACTGATTCAATATTTGAAACTTTATTGGCCAGCCAGTCAACTATTTTTACTTGCAGAGCATGTCTAGATAAAGTGTACAATTTCCTATGGAAACCAGGCATGGAGTTTGCTTCATGATCTTGGTGTACCAGATGATATGGTCAAGAATGCATTGCAAAAGGACATTCTTAGGAAACAAGTATGATGGTTACTGCATTAGACTCCAAAGGTTTAGTCCCATCAAGTTAAGTCCATGCCCAGCAAACCTGAGGAAGCATATGCAATCAGGAATGCTGCGCATGGATTTTGCTTAAACAGGACTAAGCCTTCAGTCTACTGATCATATATTTAGAAATGTAACCTGTGGCATGTTGCATTCTTCATCTTTACATAGATGTGAAATGCTAGAAGTAGCTCATGCATGCCTTACAACAGACAAACATCCACTTAATGCTGATTTGGAAACAAGCAACTAAGTGACAGCAAATCCTTCTGTTGCTTCCAACCCACACATGTATTCAGAAATATATGAAGAGTTCAAGTCACCCTTCTCAGATCAAGGGGTGGTTCAAATTATCTGTGCCTGCAATCCCCATGTTCCATTTTATACTTTTTCTCTTATTTTTTTCCCTATTCTTCTTCTTCCTCCTTCTTCTATTATTTTCCTCAACAACATTGTTTTATTTTCCTGACTGATTTCATTTTTCACCACTTCATTCAGATTATTTATATCCAGTGTAAAAGTTAATACAAAGCCATTATCATACAAATACTGTTCAGTCTTCGATGATAAGATAGAGACAGAAAATAACACACAATGAATAAAGTATCAAACAAATGCTCCACTGTTCTGGATGCTGATACTACCTTAGGAGTCACCTCATCTTTGTAGATTTCCTAAAGGATACCACTCCACTGTTTCTGAAGCTAGATCTACACTCTCCAAAGGTAGTAGCACACAACCAAGAAATTCATTTTCCTGAAGTGGGTCATGATTCCATACAGTAGCCTGCAATCTTCGTCTTCTTATCACCTCTAGTGGCATTCGATATTCCAACTGCAACCAATACTACTGCAACTTAATAACTGATTCAATTTTACTAGAATAAAATAGAATTTATTTTGTTAAATTACTTTTCAAACATGTTATAATTTTACTGATCTTCAAATACCTCGAGTTTCTTAGAGCCCCAGTAAACCATAACTCTGTGGTTGTGGTTATTTGGGGCCTTTTATTATTTATTTACATATAGCTGTCATCAACTCTATTGAAATGCTAATTAAAACTTATACATTGAAGCTAATCATATAAGATTATTAAATTCTTGAATATTCTCTTAAAAAATTAATAATCTATATAAGATATTCGAATAAATAATTAATAATAAATATGATTGAGAAAAACTGCACACTCTTATTGGCTCCACTTATTTGTTTAAATGTAGAGCATGTTTAGGAGACCATCATTGACAATTAGCCGAGGGTGTGGACAATGTCTGCAAAACATGTTCTACATTTAAAAAAGTAAATGGAGCCAATAAGACAGTAATTTGACTCAATTATACAATAATCTTAACTCTATCTCTGCTTAACTAATATCTTCTATTTTCGGGCTACAGACAGAATATTATTAATTTTACTCATTTATCCTATATTACCTCACCATTTTAATACCACTATATCCTCCTTTTATAAAACGGTATAATATATATATGGGAACTGTTCACTAAAGAATGATCATAATTTTTACAGGCTTAATTTCTTATGCTAAAATTTAACTTCATAATATTTTGTTGGCTTAATGTGTAATATACACATAGTACTAATTTCAGTACTGCTACTTCTGGAACCCACCTGTGAAAATGAACAAGTTGAGACATTTCAATTTCAATATATTCAGGAATCAACACAGTGATACAAGTATAAAATCTCTGGTAGATAAACATTTAAAATGTTGAACACACTCTTGTGGCTTCACCCCCAAGGAAAAAAAGACAGTGAGTTAAAACATTTAAAATATTAAAACATTCAACATTTTTAAAATTCAGGTCATGTTTCATGAAGCTCTTGTTCACATCATCAACTGTACATGACTAATGGATCATACTAGGTTGGAAAAGCAGGTAACGGTGAGGACTCTGGTGTCTGTTGATGAACTTATACAAAATATTGTCTGCTTCCGGAATATCAAAATTCATGAGTTTATGTTCATATTTCTTTATGAAAATCTTTTCCCACATGCTGAGTTCTTTGGGATGTTGAACTGCTTTTAATAATGTAACGCCCTTTTCTATTTCATAATGTTTGTTCCAGAAATGTGCTGCTATGGTTGAGGCAAGTTCAGTTCTGCTGCTACTCTGAAATTCTGCTTTTGTCTGAACAATTCTTCAGCTGAGGCCTATGGAGAGTTTCTTTCCTATACCACAGCTTGAAGATGCTATAAAATGTTTGAGGAGGAGGGGCAGTCAATTTCAAAGGATGCTGGATCTGCTGCTCCCATTTGTGCTCTTAACTGAAGAAACCAGTATTAACACTGCTGCTATGATGAGAGATGATCATTGAATAACATTAAGAACACTTTTAGGAATTCTGAAAATTTCACACATTGGTTGCTGAAAAGCTGCATATGAGATGTGTTTGTGCACAGTGGGTTCCAAGACTGCTGATTCCCAAACAAAAGAATGTTTGCATATAAGACTGGTGGTCTTGTAATAAACTTGAATAAACAGCTCTCTACTCCCGGGATGTCAAATTCATTAGATTTTGCTCATAATGTTTTTATGTAAATCCTTTCTGATGTGATTAATTCCTTTGACTGTAGAACTGTTTATAATAACTTGATACTTTTTTCTATCTTATGGTTTTCATTCAAAAAATGAGATAACCTGCTGATTTTTTCTGTTTGCTTGTAACAGATTTTCTCTAATTTTCCTTCAACTTTATACCTATGTATCTTTTTGTTTTACCTGTCAATTTTTTCACTATTCTGACAATCAAGTTGAAAAAAAACTTCACATTTTTTTACTTGGACCTGGAATCTACTGGGTATTACATGAATTTTTAATTTTTTTTTCTCTCTCCCTGGATGATATACCAGAGAAAAATGTTTTTAAGTTCACACTCATTACCAATTAAAAATTTAAAAAAAATGTCAAGGATTATAATATCATCTTAGCACCTCAAAACTGGTATGTTAAAATGTTATTTAAATTAAAAAAAAAAAGTCTTCAGGCCCATGGAGAAAAATTCCAGAATTTACTAAATTAATTATTGGAATTGTAAAAAAATCTACATAGGAAAAACAAGGAGAAATATAGGCATAATGTTGAATAGGAGAAACATTCCTTAAGGCAAACAGAAAAAACAGTAGTGGCATTGCATTTTTTGAATGAAAACCATGAGATAGAAAAATTCATCAATAATTAAAAACAGTTCAACAACCAAAGGATTAAACATATGAGAATGATAATATTGATATAGAGTTGGTTTGATGATGCTTACACTTCAATTACTTGTAGTTTTTTTTTAATTGGTCATATTTCTGGAACATTTGCTTCCATTATTACCAGGAGACCAACTAGTAGAAACATTGTGTAAAATATAGTGAACTTTTGTAACAGTGGTGTCAAATATTAACATTTTAAAAAATTGAGTCGAAATTGTAACATACACACCACTAAAATTCAATAAAATGGAAGACTTCCATTTCCAAGTCTTCCATTTTATTGAATTTTAGTGGTGTGTATGTTACAATTTCGACTCAATTTTTTAAAATGTTAGTAGAAACATACTCTGTATGCATTTAAGAGAGATTCATTTGTAATGGATATTTCTGAAATGTTTTTTGATACGGGTTTCCAAATTTCTTTTCATTTTTCCAATATATACCCCACCACAGGCTTTGCAATTGATTTGGTAGATACCTGACTTCTTGTCAGAAGTTATAGTATCTTTATAGGAAGATTGTAATATATTTTGAATACTATGGACATTTTGAGGGGCTAGCATTATTTTTTGTTTTTTAATTTTTTTTTTAAAATGCTAGGATGGTATGTAAATTTTCTGAATTGCATATCTTATTTTATTTGTGATAAATTCGTAAACTTGTGTCTTTGATATCTTTATTTCTTTTAAACTTTTTTTATCTACTACTTTTTTATGGAAACCATTATATAGTGCTGTGTGAATGATGTATTGATATTTTTCTTTGTATTCTTTTCTACTGATTGAAACATTTACTAATCTGTATGCAAGGCTATTTAGAATGGCATTCTGGTGCACTTTGGGATTAAAGGTATTATTATTTATGTAATTGTCACTATAGGTAGGTTTCATATATATTTCAAAGGTCAATCTGTTATTGTCATTATTATGGTTCATTGATTGTTAGTGGCCATTGGGGATGCTCATATTTATCATTTTTTCCATAGCTTCCCAATAAAGAGCATCCAAATTATTTTTCATTTGTTTGTTGCTATCAAGTAGACTGCATTTCAGTAGATGTTATTTGTTTAGGAGCATATTCACATCTCCAGTAGATAAAATATTTTAAAATGCTTAAAAATACCTTCATGGCCTCACTCTTAATGAACAAGGAAATAGACTGAGTTAAAAACATTTAAAATTTAAATTTTTGAGAGTGAAACATTTAAAATTTTGAGAGTGAAATGTTAAAGGTGTTTTATCATTAAACTAATATTTTAAATGTTTTTAACTTAGTCTGTTTCCTTGTTAATTAAGAGTGAGGCCACTAAGGTGTTTTTAAGCATTTTAAAATATTTTATCTACTGGAGATTTTATACCCATTTTCACTGTGTTAATTCCTGAATACATCAGAATTGGGATAGTATTCACATGCTTACACAATCGACAGTGGCTGTCCTTGACTAATTTCAAACTGAAGAAATGTCCTGACAGGCTTATGCCCAACAAGTAAGCGGAATTGGGCAACTCAAACATTTCTTGGTTTCAATAAAAGATGTTTGAAAGTCTTTAGATTTTCCTTTAAGTTTTTGTTTGACATTTAGTTGTTCTTGTTCAGTTATTAATCTTTTTATGAATTCAATTTAGAAGGCAGTTTACTTCAAAAGATGGTTCTAATTTTATGGTAGCTCATTTTTTATGCTAAAGTATCAGCAATCTCATTCCTCTTTAATCCTACATGGCTCGCAATCCATCGTAAAACTATTTTTGTATTTCCAATCTGGATTGTATGATATAGTTTTCTTATTTCTTTATAGTACATGTTGATGGGTAACTGTAATTCATTATATATGCAGTGCTGCTTTAGAGTCACTTAGATACCAGTTCTTTTATTTATGTTAGATCTATTAAGTAGATTTTCTAAAGCTGCTCTAATGGTCATTATTTCACATCAAAATTGTTAGCATATTGTCCCAAAGGTGTATATTTAGAGAAATTCTTTTCAGTATATTTTCCCGTGCATGCTTCTCCACTTTTAAGAAACATGTCTGTATATACTCTTCACCATGTATCAGTTGGATAATAGTTATTATACTAAGTGCTGTCAATCTTAATACCTCAGTTAGGTTGTTCTTCTTGGATACCATTGTATCCAGATTTATTTTTACACTGATATTTGTAAATCTATATACTGTAAAGGTCAGTTGGTATAATGGCAGATTTAATGCTTATTTTTAAAGTGTGGTCTAAAGCTTCTTTCTGTATGTAATTTTTAAAGTCTGTTGTGTTTTTAATCATTGTGTACTGTCAGGAATATAAAACCATTTATTCCTGTGTTGATTATTTTTTAATTTCTGTCCCAGTATTGCCATTTTAATATCTAGCTCTGTTTTAATTGGCTGATTTGTCATTATTATTATTATTATTGTTATCATAATGGTTTCCATAAAAATGATGAAACAATTAAAAAGATTAAAAGAAATAAATATATCCAAGACACAGGTTTGACATCACAAATAAAAGAAGATATGCAATTCAAAAAATTTACATACCACCCCTGGCATGTTCAATAAGTGTTAAAAAAAACAGAAAATAAAATTAGTTCTTCAAAATGTCCACAGTATTAAAAATATATTACAATCTTCCTGTAAAGGTCCTATATCTTCTGATAAGAAGTCTGGTATCTACCAAATCAATTGCAAAATGCGATTAGATATATGTTGGAAAAACGAAAAGAAATTTGGAAACTTGTACCAAAGATTATTTCAGAAATATCCATTATAAACTGATAGAGAAATTGGCAGCTGCAGTCTTCTTTTGATCAGAAAACCATGAAATTGATACAAAATCAAATTAATGAAATACTTTGGAACTATCAAAATGTAAAAAAATTTACATCATCAAAAATAAAAAAGTGTCATGAACTTCAAGACATCATTATTGAGTATATTTGATAAATTTCTCCAACTGCCCACAGAGTATTCTTCTACCAGTTTGACTTCTGCTGATGATGGGAGCAAATGTTCCCAAAACGTGTCCAATTTACAAAACCAAGTAAAAGAAGTATAAGTGTCACCAAACCAATTCTTTATCAATATTACATTATCCCTTCACTGTTAATAGCTTCAAGAGTATAAGTTCATATATGGGAAAGGATTTACATAAAAAACATAAGCAAAAGCTAATGAATTTGATGACATTCCTATACAGTTCTTTATTAAAGTTTATCACAAGACCACCGGAGTAAACTCAAGCACCAAACAATTCAACTTCAACAAATGATCCATAACCACAAGTCATTTGTATACAAAGATCCAAGAAACATGTTCTGAGTAAATCTCCAGCAAGTGAAGCCAGAAAAAGTGTGTTTAAATAGTTCAGACTCAGAAGAGATTCTTAAGGCATTCTTCACTGTGTTAAATTCCATATTTAATTAGTATTGAAATGACACTTTATTGTTCATATTACCCCTAAAATAGAATTAGACTGGAAAATGTTGGTAGTTCTTATAATAAAGTATCAAATTGTACTAATGAAATAACAAATATTCTATTAAAGAATACAATAAAACATTAGAAGTATGGTTTAATATTCTAAAATAAAAGAAAACTTTAAACAAAATTTGACATTAGATCTAAACTATAGCCTTACTGAGAAATATAAAAAGCCCAAAGTAAACTCACCATTTCCATAAATGTTGGATGACAATTCTTTCGCACTACTTTGGTTTTTCTTTTGGTAACCTTTGAAGGGTCAGGGAGCAGGTAGACCTTGACATATGGTGATGGCTCTTGCCCCCCAGCAACTGTCGACAGACTGCGTGCATGATGAACCATCACCATTAGAGTACCTCGCTGATAATGTAAAGATAGGCGCAGCTGTCCCCTTACACGCCTTCCTTCACAGCCTGCATTTCGCTGAGGCCGTGGTTCTAAGAAAACACAATACATACACTCACATACTGCTTTGGCAGTAATTTTTCAATTACTGAGTTGCTTCTTGATATTATGAAGTGCTAAGTGACTAAAAATTATCTGATGATAATTGAAAGATTTCAAAATAATACCAGAGATTCATAGGAAAACTGACCATGCATGGCAGCAATTATTTCAGCCTGTGCAACATGATAAACGTCTCAAATAGATGAGGTACCAGCATTTAAGGTTCATTTGAGACTTTGGTTAAACAACTGCAAATTAAACATTCTTTTAGCAAATTCTAAAGGAATAAAACAATTTTTGAAAAAATTCTTCAAATCCTACCTACTAGGCACTGAAAATGACAATAAAAAATGTTTATATATATATAATGTATGTGTATGTGTTAATGCTCTAGTGGTTGCAATTTTTGTTTTTTCTCAACAAAACCAAGCATACAATCATCAATTAACAAGCTATTTCAGTTCGTTAACTGGCATAATTGAACCATGGGGGGTGGGGATTATCCTAAAGCAAAAATTTTAAAATAATTTAAAAATTGCCTTGGCAGCCGCAATTTTTGCTTTTTATCAACAAACTCAGTATATTTCATTAAAATAAATTAATACAACTAGTTCTGAAAATCAGGGCAACCAGGCCATTAGGAGTGAGGATTAAACAAAATTTAAAACTCTAGTGGCTGCAATTTTAAATTTTTTTTTAAAAAAAACTTGCTATATGCCATTTAAATAAAAGAAGAAAAATAGTTTCTGAAAATCAGTAAAACTAAATAATTAGGAATGGGGATTTACCTGAAACCAAAAATTTAAAAATAGTGGCAGCAATATTTGTTGTTTCACAACAAAATTCAGTAATTACCATTTAAATCAAATAAGAAAAATGTTCCTGAAAATTAGGAAAATTAGGCCATTGGTGTGAAGGTATAACTGAAAATCAAAATTTAAAGAATGAGGGTTAAAGCAAAACTTAAAAATTGCTCTAGTGGCTGTAACTTTTTTTTCCCCCTCAACAAAACTCGGTATAGACCACTGAAATGAAATAAGAAATATAGTTTTTGAAAATCAGGGAAATCATGGAAATTGTTTAGGAGTGGGAGTTTGCCTGAGACCAAAATTTAAAAATTGCTCTAGAAGCACCAATATTTGTTTCTTCTCAACAAAATTCAGTATACAGCATTTAAATAAAATAGTTTCTGAAAATTACGGAAATCAGAACTTTAGGAGTAGGGGTATACTTGAAAACTGAAATTTAATTTTCTCACTATTGTTTTAAAATAAAAGGAGAAATTAATTCATTCAGCATATAAATTGTATTTATAACGTTGCATATATTTTATATTTAACAAAAGCATCTACATGAAGATAGAAAATGTGAAATATTAATCCTAATATGTGTTTATGAATTATATTTGTATGTAAGAGCGCTCTGTAATAATATTCATAAAACATTTTTGTTACCCGTTTTTATAAGAATAACATTTAAATTAAATTTCAAAGCCAATGAAAATTTATGGAACTTTTTAATGTATATTGATGATTGTATATATTTGCTTAATATATTGCCATTGTTTGTGAATAGTAACATGTTTTTGTTTTATTTGAAACATATGAACATTTTCTTAAATATATAATGTAACTCAAATCTTTCTGTTATTTCTCTATTTCAGTGAATATAAAGATGATATCAAGGGCTCAGTTCATAGACATGGTTACATTTAAAAATATTTGCAAATACCCACACAGCATAGCTATTCTATCAGTGTTCATATATTTAATTTAATTAATAGTGTACCATTAATTTTTATGGTTTAATCTGAATATAATAATAGTAATAATAATGATGATAATAATTGTAAAAATGTGGTTTCTCTTTTGAGATATATATAGATTGCAAGAATTCTAATTTTGTTCCTATAATACGACACAGTGATGCCATAAATTATTTCATTTCATTAATTAATTAGGGTTAATTTGGATTTTATATCAATTTTTAAAGTTATTCAAGTTGCTGAGGAGTTCACTTAGTTTACTTGGTTGCTGAGTGATAGATTTTTTAAATATATACACCGGCTGTAAATAAAGCACAGACAAAATACTTATTACAGATATGTTATTGAGCTTAAGTGTTAATCACGTTTAACGCTTTTAATATAATCTACTGAGTTATCCTGCACCATTTCCCAAATATGTGGTAGCTTTTGAATGCCATTGGTAGGGTAGTTACTGTTAAGCTCGTGGCATGAGGAAGTTTCCCTTTCATAATCCACTGTGAAGGAGTTGGTTGGTTGGTTGGTAGTGGCCATTGGGGATGCTGATATTTATCATTTTTTCCCTAGCTTCCCAATACCAAATTATTTTTCATTTGTTTGTTGTTATCAAGTCAACTGCATTTCAATAGACGTTCTTTGTATAGGATAGTATTCACATCCTTACACAATGGGCAGTAGCTGTCATTGATTAATTTCCCTCCTGAAGAGATGTTCTTACAGGCAATCATCCTAATAATTAAGTGGAATTGGGCAATTCAAATTTTTCTTGGTTTGAATAAAAGATGTTAAAAGTCTTTAGACAAAACTTTGGATTTTTTTTTTTTTAGAGGGATTGAACTGTTAATCCAGAAATGTGAGAAATACATTGAAGTAAAGGGAGATTACATTGAAAAATTAGACTTGTCTTTTTATTCAATCACCTATGTAATATGATCAGGTCAGAAACTTACAAATCACAACTCGTATTTTAGTTCAAATTAGACTTGTGTTCTGGGCAGAAAGGTACCTATCTTATTCTCTTTTAGAAAATTCTTAAGGAATGTAGCTACTGCGATTGTACCTATGAAAAGGTTTTAGAAAAATTTCTTCGAAATTCTAATAGATTCCACCTACTAGGTACAAAAAATGACAATAAAATAAAGTGTATGTGTTAATGCTCTAGCACCTGTAATTTTTAGGTTTTCTGAATGAAACTCAGCATGTGATGATCAAAATGATTCATTCAGTTCAAACAACAGCAAAATCTGGGACCATTAGGAGTGGGGGTTAACCTAAAGTGATGTGTGTGCAACAGGGTGAGACATTTATAGTGTTGCAGTCATTTTACTCCGAAACAAAGAGGAAAATGGAAAAGACAAAATTTGAAGTGCTCTTAGGAACACATAAGATAGTGACCTTAACTTGTCCTTGAAATACCATTCTAAGCATCATTTCAATGTTAAAATAGTTTTTTTCAAACTGAATGGTGATTTTTTTTCCTGGGAATGGAAAGAGCATTCAATTTTCAGTATAAAAGTTCCAGTACATCTATCAGCTATCTATCTATGTGGGAATTATATTTGTATGTAAGAGCACTCTGTAATTACATTCAGAAAAAGTTTGCATTACATGTTTTTACTATAACAAAATTTAAATTTCAAAGTCACTGAAAATTGATGAAGCTTTTGATTGTATACTGTATATTGTTGGTTGTGTATTTGCTTAGTACTTTGTAATTGTTTTTAAATAACAACACGTTTTTGTTTTATTGACACATATGATCTTCCATAAGTTGAAACCTTCTGTTATTTTCCTCTGTTTTAGTGAATGTAAGGATGATACCAAGGGTTCAGTTCATAAAGATGGTTATATTTAAAAATGCCCACACAGTATAACTTTATCTGTGAGTGGTCATATATTTCATTTACTTAATAGTATACCATTAATTTTTGTGTTTAATCTCAATAATAATAAGAATAATACTAAAAACGTGATTTCTCTTTTGTAATATTTATAGATTCATCGATTGCAAGAATTCTGATTTATTTCCCCTGCTTTTGAATATTAGAGTAATTTCATAATAGACATTTATTTTCAAGTGATTTGGAAAGAAAAAAATAAGTAATGTATCATAATTTAGTTTTTCTTTTATTAGTTAGCTTTAGAGTTTGTCATGCTAATAACACACAGTAATGCCATAACTTATTTCATTAATTAATAAGTATGGATTTTATATTCTTTTATAGTCATTCTACTTACTGAGGAACTCGCTTAATTTATGCAGCTCTGTGTGACAGACTTTTATCAAATTTAAATAGTAAATTATGTTTTGTCACAAAATATTTTATAGCTTTTTATTTTATCATTCTTCAAAGTCACACCAAATACAGTGTCTTTACTTGTAAGATGACAAACTCAGCACATAATTGTTGACTGTTACTAGTTCACCACAGCACAATTAATAAGCAGTGGCAGCTAATATTGTCATAAACAGTGGGTAAGGGAGACGATATTGACTCAGTAAAATCATTTATGCTGTCTGCATGGCAGACAACACAAGTATATAAAAGCATTCATGCATAAACTGAGTAACCCTATATACAGAATTGTCAAAAGTTCAATGTCACTGCATCACATCTTAATTTAACTGTAAAACTTACCTTTGACTTTGGTTGCATGTATGTTTGCCTCTTGCTGATCTCGCAGCAATGGGTGAAAGAAAGTGTATACCAGATCTGAATGAGCAATCTCATCTGCCATGCGGAACAAAGAGATTAGGAAGCGCTCAATTTCCACACGACGTTTTTCAGCCACCTGCTTGATGTTCGACCGCCCTACTGACATTCCGCTTGGTAGACTGAAAATAAAATCCATAATATCTTCAAATCAACAATGGTTTACAATGTATATTCTTATTTATTTATGAATTATTAGTAAATAAAATAATAAATATTTAAAATAATATATATATCTACATAAAATGTATACAAATTAACAGTAATTATAAAAGCAGAAAAGGATAAAACACTAAGAGAAAGTCACACTTGTAATTGCTATATATCGAAATACTAGAGTTCTTCTATGGCAAGAAGACAAGTCAAATATATTATATGGATATATTTATTCATAAATTTTTACAATCAATTAAATTTAATCATAAAATTTACCAAACTCTAAAATTATTAATGTAACTGGGGTCTCTGAAAAATTCAGAAGACACCATTTCCACTCTTACTTGTTGCATTAACATTCGGAATATTCCCATCTTTAGCATTCCAGAAGATTAACATATTCCCAAAATATGCGAGTCAGTCAAATGAAAATGAGAAATTGGTTACCAAAAATCAGGTAGGGTGCTGCTTTGGAGTTGATACTACTATTTGAGAGCTGTAGTGTTTGAGGTTGGCCAATCTGGATGCACAAGAAGTGATGCACAGCAGCAGGACAAAGATGGCAATCACAGTAACAGGAGGATCCAAGTTTTCCCAGCAAAGACTAATGATGTTACACTGCTCAAACCAATGCTGTTTCACCTTCATATATTTTGGCTTTATTTGCACTTTAGTATCTTATGTCAATTATTGTTAATGTATGGGGGTCTGTTATAGTATGTATTATCAGTTTGACTTCAATTTACTTGCAAATGTTGTTTCAGTTAAGTCAGATAAAGTCTATTATAATGGCAAAAAGAAAAACTCTTCTTCTCAGATGAAAGAAATTGATGATGATAATGATTATGATGTGGGGAATGAAGAAATAAACCCACCAACATTCACAGAAGCTGTTGCCACTGCAGACATTGTTCTAAGGTCAATCACATTTAAAATGGACAACTCTATCACAGATATAGTAAAGAGATACACATTTTGAAGTTGAAATTCAATAGAGGTAAAAGGACACTATTATCTTTGATTATTTTGAAAATTGATACACAGTGAAAGATTTATAAATATTTATACTAGCAAATAAACATTTAGTACTGCTGCCCATATGTAAATGTTTATTTTGTGGATGTTATGACACTATAGTGTAAATCCTAGGAATTTATAATCATGGATTATAGCAATATGGTTGGCATTCGAAAAGTTCTCAGCCTGATCAAGAAAACACAAACTTTAAGAGAATTTTTTTTTAATTTTTTTATATTTTATTTTTCAACATTCCCCTTGTAAAATATCTTTAGTTTCACTTTCCAATTTTTTAATATCCTCAGAAAAATAAGATTTGTCCAAATGTGAAAAATAAGCATCTGTCTCAGCTTCAGCCTCATTATTTTGTGTGAATCTTTGTCAACCCAGCCATTTCTTCAGGCTTGGGAACAAAAAGAAATCACTGGGAGACAAATCTGGTGAATATGGCAGATGTGGAAAAACTTGGAAAAGAAGGTTATGCAGTTTTGCTGTGACAATACCAGACATGTGTAAAGGTGATGAAAGAGATCTTTCTTTTTTGCAAGGTGCAAATGTTTAGCCTGAATAACATCTTTCAGTTGGTCCAGTAGTGAAGCGTAATACTCTCAGCTGATGGTTTGTCTAAGAACATCACACCTAAGAATCCTGAAAACTGTAGTCATGACTTTTTCAGATGGAATCCTTTTTGCTTTCTTTGGTGTATTTTCATCTGTTGCCTAATGTTTCGACTTCTCCTTTGTCTCTATCCCATAGTGATGAATCCATGTTTCATTTGCTTTATGAAACATCAAAGAAACTCTCTGGAATTATGTTTAAACAGTCGCATTTTTGGTCCATTGTTAACAAATCAGCACCCATCTACCAGAAAGTTTTCTCTTATCCAAAGCTTTGTGTAAAAAGTAGTGGACATGGCCTACCGAGTTGTTTGCAATGTCAGCCAACTTGTATAACTTCATTGGTGATTACTAAGTATGGCATTGTGAATTTTTGTCACAATTTCGTTGGCTGTAGCAGTTTTGGGATGCCCTGAGCACTCATCATTTTGAATGGATGTACAACAATGCTTAAATTCAGCAGCCCAATTTTAAACCATCAAAAATGAAGAGGAAGAATCCTTTAATGTGGAATCAAACCCCTTTTGTTATTCTGTTAGAATTAAACCCTGTAAAATTAAGTATTTTATCATATATCATATTTCAGTTTTATCCATTTTATAGAAAACGTTAACACTAGTTTAATATGATTGCCACAAACAAGTGACTATTCTTACGCATCTGAAATTTACAATGTGCCATCTAAAGGATGATACTAACAACTATTATAATAGTTTGGCCATTTACATGAATCAGGTCTAGAACTTTTAGAACACCCCTAGTAATAGCACAGATAAAGTTATGTAATTGCAGTACTGTATGTACATATGTATCTGCTTATGTTATTGTCATGTAAATAATGTAACAGACAGACAAAGATTTATAGAAAATGTGTGCATTTGGACAAAACTTTAATTTAAGGAAATAATGTCAAGTATCTGTAAAAACACTATATAGGGGTTATACTGTATGTGGAATTGAATGATTTCTTTGGCATTTGGTTTGCAACTGCAGTATAAAAATAGCATTTTTTCTTGTGTGAATGGAACAGCAGGGATCAGACACTTCATCAAATTAGGAACATGAAGCAAAATATGTGTCAAGTACACCAGCAATTAATGCTGAAAAAAATTATTTTCTGCTATTACATATCAAACTGATTTCATGGACTATAATAAATATTGTTAAAAAAATTGCCACTCTATTACACATTGCCCTGTAAATGCACTGAACTGTTTTGTTCTCTCTCTTTTTTTTAAACACTTTTAAATATATTTGGTACTAAATACACATTTTTTAAAAATGCATATATAAGATTAATTATTACACATTAAAATATATACCTATCAGTTAATGCATCTTGCAGATGAAAATGACTCATAGAGCATCCAAGAGATAATTGATTTATACACATGGAAAATAAAAAAGCAGGTTTGTTTGTATAAACAAATGGTAGGCGGTTTTAACTTTTATCTACACTGATAATGTCACATCAAGTTTAGCACAGGGGAAGACAAATTACTGCAAAGTGTGAATGAGATATGATACAATATCAAAGGATAAGATAAAAGCTCAGATAAGTGCATACAGAGGCATTAGTGTCAAATAAAAATCTACTTCCAGATATGCAACAGCTTCTGAGCATCAGAAATAGAACTGTGAAGTATAAAAGAGAAATTATGTGTGAGTATACAAAATATTGTATAAATGTGTGCATTTGCATGCGGACAAAATAACCCTCTTAAAATCAAAATTAATATTAAAAGTATACAGTTCATTATTACATTAAGGAATGCCTAAATGAAATATACTTTTGCAGGTCATGCACATTTAAAACTCTGTAATATGAGCTACATTTCTGTTCTTTCATTGGTATGTATAAATAACTGAAAAAAAAAATAGATAAATAAAAAAGATGCCCCCAAAAGTTAGTTTTTTTTAAAATTTATTTTCTCTTTTTTATCAAGTGATGTTGCAAGTCTTTCCATTAAGTGTCATATTTACTTATAAACAGCTTCATGGCTTATCATATCTCCTAGACTTTTGGTAATACATTTTAAGAATACTGGATAGTGATTTTTTTAAAGCCTTGTAACAAAAACTACAAACTTTCCCCTTCAAAATGATATGTATATATACATATTACCTTACAATATACATACATATATTGTAAGGTGATTATTTAAATTTTAAATGTGCCTTTTAAGTGTGCCTTTTAAACATGGCAGCAAGACTGATACATGCCCCCTTTTCTCATTCAGCCAACTTGAGTATCTCTTGAAATTTGATTGTCATTATTGTCAGTTTACTTAAATGATATCAACTAAAAGGTTAACCCTCCAAAAAGTAAATTAATTCTGTTTGAATATTCTCATTTACATAAGCAGACAGATATTGCAGCATACTTATATAATTCAAAAATAGTAAAGATCACTATCTACAATTTCTTAGGATTATGCTTGACTGATCAACTAAATTGAGATTCCCATTTCGATTATATTTGTAAAAAAATGTAATTCAAGCTTATATGATTTGAGATATCTTTGTATCTAAATGATATTGTACTATTAACTGTATATTATGGCATAGTTTATCCATTTATATCTTATGGTATAGAAATATATGAGGAAGTACTGGTATTACCAATATGGATACAGTGAAATGTCTAGGATGTATATATGGGTTACCTAGCATGCAGTCATGCAAAAATGTTTTTATGGAAAAAGGATCCTTACAGAGGTTGGAGAGAGAGAGAGAGAGAGTGCATGTGTGTGCGTGTATATAAGGTAAATTTAAATGCCTTATATATATAAAAGGTAATTTTAAATGCCTTGAAGAAGGGAATTGATAACATAATAAAAAGTGATACAAGGGTTGGTCCACAAGTTTGCGGCCTTACTGATAAGGATTATCACCTTCACAAAACTCTTATCTGGTGTTGTACCTTATCTGTTAAGTAAATAATAGCAGCTGTAACTTCTGCTCCACTGTGTTCAGTTGTTTAGATATAGTTGCATAAAGAAGGCTATGTGTAGAAGATTGTGACATGTCAAAATGGAGTATCGACCTGTTAATTAAGTCCTTCACAAAATGAGGACCCTCCAAATGATTGAAAAATAGATAGAGTACATGGGGAAGAATCTTCCTCATATTCTACCGTAAAAGAATGGACCAAACTTTTTTGAATGAATCGAAAAAGAATTGCAGACAAAGAGAGTGCAGGTTGGCCCTTGGAGGTGCTCACTCTTGAAAATATTGGCTCTTGTGGAAGGAAAAATTATGGAAGACCCGGCAGCTCAAAGTTACAGAAAGAGCAGCAAGGTCGGGCCTTTCTAAAACAACAGTCCTTCGAATTATTCATGAATATTTAAACATGAATAAGGTTAGTGCAAGAAGGGTGCCTAGACTTCTTTCCTCAGTCCAAAAGCAGCAACAAGTCATCTGTTATCAGGCATTTTTTGGAGCTCTGCCATGGCAACGAGAGAGAGAGAAGTTCTGCAAACCTATGTTACACAAGATGAAACTATGGTCCTCTACTATGATCCCTTGTCCAAAAGAGAATCAATGGAGTGGCATAAACCTGGCAAAGCACCGCCTCTAAAGGCCAAGATCACTCAGTCAACCAAGAAGATCAAGGCACAATCTTTTGGAACTGTGAAGGAATGCTCTTCATTGACTCCAAGTAGAGGAACACCACAGTAATGGGAAGTATTATGCTGACCTACTGCACAGACTACTTCTTCCATCAAAGAGAAAAGGTGAGAAAAGCTGAGTAGTGGTTTGAGCCTTCTTCACGACAAAGGGCCTATGCACAAGCTCTTGTTTAAAGGAAGTTGTGAAGAATGTGGCTTCAAGTAGATCAACCATCCACCCTACAGCCCAGATCTAGCTCCCAGTGACCTGATATTTGAGGGGGGGGGGTTAAATGTTAATTCAAAGATGTGAGAAGTATATTACAATAATGGGTAACTATATTGATAAGTGAAATATAGTTTTCATCTTTATCATACCTAGAAAATGGTTAGGCCGGAAACTTACGGTCCTACCCTCATATGCATAATTATAATTCTAGAGGTAAGGATAATTTCCATAGAATACATGTAAATTTTAAACAAACTTAATATATCCATTAATAAAAGGTTTGAAACTGTATAATAAATTACCAACACTAATTAAAGCGCAAATAGGAAATAAAGTTAAGCGTGAGTTAAAAAGTACTTAATATATAGGTGTGTGTGTATATATATATAACACATACATATAGGTTAGACGAACTATAAATAATAATGTAATAAGAGATTATTTTTTATATGTTTCAGTAAATCATTTGTATCTTGTGAATCATTTTTGACAATATCAAACACTTTTAATGAGTTTGTTGCTGTTGTTGTTGTTACTACTACTACTACTACTACTACTACTACTACTACTACTACTACTACTACCACCACCACTACTATTTCTAAGTGAAGTAAATGTAGCAATGTGTTGTAGTTTCATTCTATTTTGGTGGTAAATTTGTTTCAATGGCATGGGTCTGCCAGGACTGACACATATTCTTTTGTGTTTTTAATTGATTGGGTGTAAAGCACCTGGTGATTTGTTAAAATATTTTAGTTTAAATTCACATAGATTTTGTGTTGTGCACATTTAATAGGTATGGAGAGAACAAAAGACTTAGACATAAATTTAAGAAATATTATAAGGCCCTTAAGGTGTGGGTATCAAAAATCTAAAGTAACTGGAGAAAAGTATACCCACTAACATTCATTTCCAGAGGCAGTGCTTTCTGCTATGAAAACCCATTTTTAGGGATCTTTTTAAAAAGCCCAATGAAAGTTTCCATCACTGATATGGAAACAAATGCCAAAAATGTATATATGGAATTAAAGAAGCTAAATATTGGTATTTTAGATAGTGTAATTTCCTTCAATGATGGATGTAGTAGCAGAATTGATGTTTATAAAATAATGGGGGTGAACAGTGGAAATAACATGAAAAGTTAATTATTTAAAATAGATAGCAACTCCAAGATGCTAAAAAAATCTGAAATGTGTGAAAAAGAAGCAATATTTGCTAAAATGGTTGCAGAAAAACAGAGGGAACAAAATTTTGAGTCTGGAATGTTTCAAAAAGGTATTGTCTATTGAAATGTTATACTGAAATGTTTAAATGCAATTTTCTGTAACTTTGGATTTTCAAGAAATAATGTGCATAGCTCAAAAATTACTACATACATAATGATACAATTTTTAATGTACATTTTCTTAATGCAGTATATGGTATTGCTATCATTAAAACTTATAATTTAAAACATTTATTTAAAAAGTTGCTATATTTTTAATTTTATGAAAATTTTTTTCCTCATCTGTTAAGCTTTAAATTTTAAAAGTAAAGTATATTCAGTGTGTCAAATAATTATTTAATAGGTGGTAGAACAAAAATCAATATCTTTATGTTAAAACAGTTAAGTATATTTAAAAATTATATATGGAACTAAAAGTATATGTGCACCTGTATAGGCTAATGCACTGCATATCTCAAAAAATTATGGAAGTATTGAGATCACTTTTGCACAAAAATATGAAAACCTGTTTTGATCTTACTTATTGAATAGGGTATGCTTCACATAAAATTTGGATTTAATATACATAAGTAGTAGCTTTGGAGAATACAAAAAGTTAAAATTACACTGGACATATAATTTCTTAGTACTGGAAGCACTTCCCAGTCCCTTAAAAACATTTATCAAATGCATAAATGTATTTAGAAGCTCCTGTCAGTGAAGCATGATATCTTCAAATTGAATGTTTTTGAATATTGACAAAAACTTCAATTACAAGTTTTTAAATCTATAAACTAAGATTTAAGTCATTAAATGACAACAAAAAAATAACAAACTAAATAAGAAACTAAGCAATTTTGCAAAATTATTGAGTTCAGTCAATGTCTTAATCGTAGAATGCTATGCTAATCGTATGTCTCCCACAAGAAAAGGTATTGACATATGTGCGTGAAAAAACTAAAAGTAGTAAAGAATTCCCTTATGAATACACTATAATAAGAAAACCTATTGCTAGGGTTCAAATATCATAACAGAGAATGCCACTTTGTTCTAATGGAAACAGAAAAAAATTCAAGAATGGCAAGCATTTACCTAGCAGAAATGCAATATTATAGGCAGTAGGGATACTAAGATATGTACATCAATGAAACCTGGTACCTGCACATAAAGGAGTCTTCTGGTGATGGAAAGATGGTATGGGTGTTTGCAATAAAAGTTTTTTCAGGGAAAGGGCAGAAAAATGTAATACTACATACAGGCAGAAGAAATAGATTTATACCACAAGCATTCTTCATTACAGATTGTAATATAGCTGATGCTCCCACAGACTACCACAATACAACTGGAAAACTGTTAGAGGACTGCTTTAAAGATTTTCAGAAACTTTTGGAGGAACTTGCCATAATACTAATGAACAATATATCATGTCATTCTTGATGTCTCAATCTAGCACCAATTAGAGCATCTAGTTTAGCAGCTATCGTACAATATATACAAGAAAACAACATTCATATCTCTGAAAAAAAGTCTACATCAAAAGTACAGTTACTACACTGAATTAGAACTAAATGAAACAAAAGAAAAATTAAAGTGGTAGACGAGTTAGCTTTACAACATAGACATTGGCTATGCAATCAACTGTCATGACTTAAAAATCCTTTGTACCTCCACCCCTCAATATTGCCTCTGGCTTCATATATCTGTCCACATTTTGGACCCAGAATATGACTTTACTGTTTATTCCTCATCACCAAACCCAATTCTACTGAACCTCATTCAGCATGTCAGTTTTCAGAATCTGGAACTCCCTTCTTCCTGAAGTCAGAGAATGTCAAAAAATAAGGCATCTTAAACATAAATTAAATTGTCATCTCAATTCTAGGAATCACAACTGTTAGTCTCTCGCTTTTTCTTATTCTTATTCTTCTTCTTTTTTTTTATTTCTTCTCTCTTCATTCCTCCTCCCTTGTACTGGATTAAAAATTATTGAAGAACAAATAGAATTGTGATGCTATTTTTATCAACTTTCTAACAATATTAAAATATGTAATATTTACATGCATTATTAATTTGGCTTTTTATGTATTTCATATAACTATGTATATTGTACTCTGTATTTTTGCTGATTCTTTGCCTGGTACAGTGGAAGAGAAGGTCCCATCACCTTAACTCTTGCCAGGGTAAATAAATAAATAAAAAAAATAATTAATTGATATCATTGTATGATTCATTGAACTACATACTCTTAAAGCTTCACTTACTTTTCATAACAGCTCAACGAATGATCCAACAGTTGAACTTTAGCCTGGCTGAAGATGGGAACTAAATGTTCTCGAAACCGGTTCCATACATTTATGAAAAGTAAGAGAAGCTTTAAGAGTGTGTAGTTCAACTGAATCATACAATGATATTAATTAATATAATTAGCTTCACTGTGCAAGTTCCAATTTACATTTAAGTAAAAAATAAAGTTTTGCTGCTATTACCATACCAATAGCACAAGTTTGGTCTGAACTTAAATGAAAAGTAAAACCTGAGATTCATGACTTTATAAAGAATGCAATAGAAAACAAACAGTGACAACAAGAAACATAGGCCCAATTATATCAGACATACACAATTAATACGGAAACAATACCAAGCAATGGAAAGTGTTATGATTTCAATAATCAACAATGAAGAAGGTTCAGATATGGAATTAAAAGAAGTATTATTGATCAAGAAATGCAACTTATTTTATAAGTAATAATTACTATATCTATTTTGATGAGCATGTGCATGCATATGTAGCTTTTTTTTTTTTTTTTTGTTTTTTGTTTTTAAGAAAATAACAAATAGCAGCAGAAACCTGATTTAATGATTTCCATATATTATTCCAGTGAAAGTATCAGAAACTTGACAACGCTGCCTTGTTTTTCATATCCTACCTGCAGTGTTTGTGGCAGCCTGCTACCTGCATGCCCCCACTACTCTCTTAAACATTTCCACAGCAACTAGAGTTAACATCCTACTCACAAAAACAGAATCCAAAAAAGAATTTCAATAAATATTCAAACAGCAATAATTAATGGACACATACAAATATAATAGTAAAAAAATATCACAAATTTAAAGGGCAAAAACTCATTAAAATCATTTTTATGGCTGAAAAGATCATAGATAGTTGCAGATTCACATATCATGCACAATATCATCACAAATTTGGGAAGATTTTCAAAGAATATGGCAAAAGAAATAAAAAACTTATTAGGAACTTTAAAAAAAGACTGCATGCCACCAGAGAAAAAAATCAGGCATATACTCAAGAATGCTGAGACTGTAATTTAAAATACTACGAGGAAAAACTGATCACCTTCTTGGTCTAGTGGTTAGAATTGCTGACTGCTGCCTGGTCTGGGTTCCATTCCCAGCACCTACTTAGGAATTTTTCTAATAGAAATAGAGGTCTGGAACTGGGTCCACCCAGCCTTGTGAGGACATTTGGAAGCTGCCTAATGAAAAGGTGGCGATCTCTGATATAGTAAACCATGATATAGTGATAAGTGGGATGCAGTGTGCTGATCATATGCCCCCCTGCAATACTGCATTCTACCAATGAAATCATATGATGGAGGTAGAAGATGCAGTGATCGTTGCAGTAAAGCTCAGGCCCACATGGGGCTGTAAAAAGGCTTCAAAGAAGAGGAAAAACTAATAGAAAGTTGAAAACCAGAAAAAAAAAAGAATATTTTAGAAATATCTTATTAAAACAATGGAAAAAATTGGTATTTTTCGGAACACAACCATAAAAATAAGCAAGAACCATTTTAAGATCACTGCACGATTGGGTTGAACTACACACTTTTATTGCTCCACTTACAAGTACAATGATCTTAATTATATGATTAGCTTCACTGGACAAGTTCCAATTAACATTTCTACTAAAAACCATTTTGTTAACAGAAACACATATTCTGGTAGAACTATCCGCTTGGGAAAAACCTTTCATTAAGGGGGGGGGGGAGATAAGTTAACAAATTTTAAGATTCTCAGTAAACAGCTGAGAATGAGAACACAGGTTCCTAATAACTTATAGCGAAGTTTGTCAATATCTGAATACATTCAATTTTGAAGATGGTATTGCTTCATTGTCAATAGTTTCTAGACTCATATTTAAGTCACAATATTAATTAAATTTGGGATGTAACAGAGTGAAACATGCATTAATTATTGTCTCCTCTAAATTGAACTATTCTGACACTACCCTTTTTAGTTTCACTTACTGGAGATTTACTCAGAACATGTTTCCTGGACCCTTGTCCACATCCTCAGCTGTTAAAAAACTGTTGAATTATTTGCAGAAATTGTTGTTCATTTGGTTTATTTACAGATGCTCTTTAACATCTAAGGTCATCAGCATCCCATTCAATTTAGGGAGTGAAATGACGGATAAATTTTGCTCAGAGGCCTCTTCTTTCAGGCTTCAGGTTCTTTTACATGCTGTAAATCTATGACATGGGCCCAAAGGCTTTCAATTCCTTCTAAAGGAAGCCATACATAAGATTTTTACGTCAAAAAAAAATCCATCAATCCTGGCAGGCACTGAACCCGGGATCTTGGGTTTAGGATTGTAATAGTTGGGTGGTAGGTGTCTGGGTTGACTTCAGTAATCTTACAAAAAACTTAAAAAAAGAGCTGTCTGCATCTGGGAAGTTGAAATTCATTAAGTTTAGCCCATGTTTTCTTTCATAAATCCTTTTCCACAAGTTTAATTCCTTTAGTTGTTGGACTGTATTTAATAACTTGATTCCTTTTTTCTTTTTCACATTTTTATTCCAAAAATGTGCTGTCACAGCTGATTTTTCTATTTGCTTGTAATGGATGTTTCTCCAATGTTCCTTCAACCTAATGCCTACATTTCTCTTTGTGTTTCCTATGTACATTTTTCGCAATCCTGACTATTAATCTGGTAAATTCCAGATTTTTTCTCTTTGGGCCTGGAATCTGTTTTGTTTAATTCAATTTTTTACACTGCATCAGTTTTGAGGTGCTATGATGTTGCATTGCTCAAAATTTTTCTGAAATTTCTTATTGGTTGATGAGTGGTACATGAACCTTTTAAAATTTTTTTTTTCCCTTTTAAATCACTCAAGAGTTGTGATTTGTTTAATTCTATTTTGTTTTTGGAATTTTTTTAGTTTTTAGTTAACCAACCTTTTGTTGCACCCCACTTGATTTTATTTTGTCCAAAATCAAAAAAGAATTAAACAAATCACAACTCTGAGTGATTTAACAAGGGAAAAAAATATTTAAAAAGTTCAATACCACCTATCAGCCAATAAGAAATTTCAAAAACTTTTCAAGCAATTCAATATCATCTTAGGACCTCAAAACTGATATAGTAATATAGTAAAAAAATTATTGAAATTAAACAAAACATATTCCAGGCCTAAAGAGAAAAATATCTGGAATTTACCAGTTTAATTGTTAGGATTGAGAAAAAATGTATGTATAAAAAACAAAGAGAAATATAGACATTAGGCTGAAGGAACATTGGAGAAACATACATTATAAGCAGATAGAAAAATCAGCAGTGGCAGCACATTTTTGGAATTAAAACCATAAAAAGAAAAAGCATCAAGTAAGTACACTTATTTAAGCATCAAGTTATTAAAAACAGTTCACAACCAAATGAATTAAATATATGGGAAAGGATTTACATAAAAAACATGTGCTAAACTTAATGAATTTTGACATCCCAGAAGCATACAGCTCTTTATTTAAGTTTATTCCAGGACCACCAAAGTCAACCTAGACACCTATCAACTGAACTTCTATGAATGATCCAACAGCTGTTTAACAGCTGAGGATGTGGACAAGGGTCTGCGAAACATGTCTTGATTAAATCTCCAAATGTCTAAATAGTTCAACTCAGAAGAGATAAAATTTAAGTGTTACATAAATACTGATATTTTTCTGTTCTTTTTCATTTCCCATTTCATCAGTTTTTGTTCTCCAAAAATTAAATACTTTTTCTTCCCACAGAATGAGCAGCAGAATTGCCAAGCAACAAAGTTACTAGAAGTTATCTAAATGGGACTGAAACTACGTTGGTTCCGTGCTCGCATAAATTTTGGCTCATCTCTAGGAAGGGCTGATGATCAACCTTTGGCAGGACGTTACAGAAGTCGGCAGTCTGAGGCTTTTAGCACCTACCAACCACCTGCTGCTTTCCAAAACAAATCACTCTCATCTTATAATGCTCCAGAAAGCAGCTCCTTGGAGGCTGATTTTGGGAAAATGAAGAACACTGCTGTATCCCTAAGTAATTCCAACCTCACAGAAGATAATGTCAAGTCTGCAGTAAGAAACCAAGTAAAAACTGGCCAGCAGAAGTATGCAGCACCTTCTCCTCCCAAAACAATGAATAACAACTCCAATGAATTTCATTTAACTTCAACAGCTATTAATGAAAATGAGTATAATGAATCTGAGTCTTAAAGTATTATGACATAAAGCTAAGAGTGTTACAAATACGAGAATGGACCAAAATAAATCAGATTTATTTTTTGTTATTTATTGAAACCAAATGAAATAAAAATGGTGTATGTCTCATTTTTCTATATAATTTCCAAATTTACAAATGCATTTTTCCCAGAAGATATGAAGCTTCTTAATGCCATTATTGAAGAAAGAGTGGGGAGTTCTTTTTCGTGCTGTAAATGTACAACATGGGATCCACGGCTTTACTTCCATTCCGAAGGAGCCCATACTTAGGATTTTTACAATCCTAATCTTGGTTTTAGGAGGCAAGTATGGTTACCACTACACCTCCAGGACCAACAAGCTTTTAAGAGTGACCCTCTTAACCTAAATTCATGTTCATGAAGAAAATCAATGAACAAAATGCCTTGGAAGTTCCAGACAACTGTCAAGAGAACCTTCCCAAGTTTTTGCTTTGACAAAAGTGGATTCTCCTCTTTTCTTTCACTTCATGCTCACTTGCTTTGACTCAAAGAGTACACTCATGTTTCATCACAGGTTACCACTGGATGCAGATACAATTCTCTGATTCAAAAGCCTTTGACATGCAGCCTTTCAATTCTCAGAAGAATTACAGGAACCCATCTTACTAATACTTTCTGATAATTCAAGTCATCTGAAATAATGGATTGAACACCCCATAAATTATTGTAAGAAATCATCACACATTGGTCGCTTTTGATGAGGCTTGAACTGCTCAAATGTTCATTTTCATTAAGTTCATCTGAGATCAAATTGGTGACTTTCTTTTTCCAGATTTCTTATTCTTTTTTGCCACTCACATACTTGTGTCCTATACAACACCTTATCCTCAAACTGTGCCCTTGATCTTTGCAAAATTTCTGGTGGTTTTACACTCTTCCACATCAAAAACTTCACGATTCACACTTTTGTGTTGCACAATCAATCAGTGTACCTATTGCTCAGACATGATGAAACTGATAAACAAAATGGCTGTGCATGGTGTCTCTCACTTTGTACTTTCCACAAGTGGTAAATTACAATTTCAGTTCATACTTGATTATTACAGATACTAAAAGTAAAGTCTGTTATCATGACATCACTTACCTGTAGCATTTGGCAAGAGGAAAGAGAAGGCACAGTTTTTGATGAAATTCACAGAATTCCTTATAAGACCTGAATAAATACATAGGGTCTGGTTGGTTAATACGCTCTACCTTCAGTATGTACACATAATATTTTTCTGGATCATACCGTTTCTGGTACCCATATACACCAACATTCAATATACGCCCCTCCTGTTGCATCCTGAAACATACAATGAACAAGATTTACCAACTATATTCCCCAATGTTAAATATGTGTGTCCAGAGTTAAGAGCATGGTAAAGCACTGATAATCATGAAGAAAAGCAATAAAGCTATAGTATTTTGCAAACACCTTAGAGCTCAGATTCTAATACTAATTTTTAAAAAAAATGTATTTATAAATTCAAGAAAAATTTAGTATTACAGTAACTGCAACAACAAGTGATAATTATAAACTACACCTCTCTTTAAAGGTTTGGAATTTTAATTGTGGCAGCTGTATAATACCAGGCATGTTTTCAAAGTATTCATAATTTAAAAAAAACAGAACATTATTTTCCAAATATTTTATTTTTATTCCTTTCCTTACTACTTACACTACCCTTCTCCACATGGTCTTGCCATTATTGAGGCACTTGTCCTAATGGGAAACCAGTTTTTGTATGCCTTAGTTAATGAATGACAAATGTGCACTTCTTGCTTCACAACACTGTCATTAAAATGTTTTCCAGTAATTGTTTTAAATGAAGAAACAGGTGAAAATTATGACCACGGATGGCTGGCTGCTCCACGGTTCATTATGCACATTTTCATGACCACTATGAAACTGTCTAACCTGCTTCCTTACCATTCCATCCCCCAGTATTGATTCCCCATAAACCTCACATATTTGCGATGAATGTCTGCTATAACTTTTCTCACATTCAAAAAATGAATCACTGATCTGACCTCACAGTCAGCAGGTTATTCGATTGTTTTGAACATTCTGAAATGCTCTAACATTAAACAAACACAAAATGTCTGGCACTCATGGCTGCATCCTGCTTCCTTTAGGATGGAGAAAGCCATTTCACATGCTCAAAATCACTTCGAAGTGCAGACGTGGAAAAATTTTGAAACAGTACCTATTTTAAAAACATGCCCTGTTCTACAATTACAAACCATCACTAAGATAATTCAAGGTAGCGCATCTGAAATTGGACTGGAGAGTCTGGAATTCAATCCTAGGCAGTGACAGAGGGATTTTTCTTCACTCTGCCATATCCAGATTATCCCAATTTCACTCAGCCTGCTATACAAATGAGTATTGGAGGGTTTCTGTTATTACAGGCGCTTGGAATATAGTACTGTAGGCTCAAGTGTGTGATGCCTTACAGTTGTCTAACTCATCATCCACAGACCTAAGCAATGCTTTTTTTTTCCATCAGTAATTGCCCATTGCTTATAGATTTCACTGCAAAACTACAGATATTTTGCTTCTATTAAAATTCCAAACATTAAATATTTTAAATGACAAAATATTAAAGAGAGCTTACTATATATAATCCAATATTACAAGAAAACACAAAAACATATATAGCTTTAGAAAGTCAAATGTAGTAACTCTGTGAAAACAAATACATAAATTACATTTCTGAAATAACCTATTCATTTTATTTTGAATGTGCTTCGCACTGAAATAACCTATTCATTTTATTTTGAATGTCAAAAAGTTTCCCAAGGAATATAAACTGCACCTCTTGATTCAAAATGGTAATATACAGGGCTTCCAGAGTATAATCTTAATGCTTGCATGGGGGTCTGGGCATGCCACAGCTAGTCATGCCTGTACTCTTACTTCACTTCGTATGCATATTTTGCAAATTGCACACTAAATTCCAATTTTCCTATCATAAAGTGGGGTTTAATGTACACAATTTGGATTTTCAGAACACCAATAGTGAGCTATGGGTTCATTAACCCTTCAGTCACTGATGAAAGAAACCATTCATAATAACCCACACATGCCACAGGATACCTTGTCATAGACAGTAAACACGTGTACATTTGTAAGGTTTAAGTTTTAACAATTTTGTTGCCGACACTGAAACTATAACTTGTGCTAATTTCAGTAGTGATATTGTTGGCAAATGTTCATGATTTGTGCCAAATTTGTTTCATTTGTCTTCTGTTAAAACTGTATATCTTTATGTGAGTTTATTGTTATGCACTGACTGATAGTGTCAAATTTATTCATAAGATCATGAATTACAATTCTGAAGAAGACAAATGCCCAGGGAACTTTCAAATAAATGAGCTGATTCATATTTATAACATTTACACTAAAGTCAGCTTTCTTGCAATCTTTGTGAATGAATGTAGACTGGTAACTACTCGGAAGTTCCAAGGACAGACAGGCTGGTCATGAATGAAAAGGGAAGCCTCTCTTGGCAAAATCCCATACATGCATTGAGAACATATTTTGAAAGCCAGGTAATTAGAGGAATTAAAAGTTTAAATTTCTGGGCATAGCACACACACTAACCTCTATGAAAAGTCACCCATGCTATTCAAATAAGTACCTGGGAATTTCATTTCCTACAACTTTCTTGAGGAGTGAACAAGGTCAATCTACTTGTAAGTTATTAGCAACATCTAATGGAACAAATGCCCAAAATTAAATAAATAACTTGAATGCAAAAGTGTTTAAAATAAAAAAATCTTACGTGTATGTGCGGGGAACGAAGCTCAGTAAGTCACCATCATTGTGGTCCCCAGTAAAACGTAGCTGTGCCAAATTGTGCAAGAAGAAATTAAACTGAGTAAACCAAGAACTAAGGGAACTTTCTATCATGCGTGCAAAGGTAGCAGCTGCTTCAGGATTTGACAGTTCTGGAAGTAGTGCCCTCTGCACATAGCGCACTGCATCTAATGTAACTCCAGGAATACCTGATGAAGTCATCTAGAACAAAGAATTTTAAACTAAGTTTATCTCCATTTCTAGCTAACCTCTTCATGAGCAAATTTGAAACACACATCAACTCAGCTTTCCCATATATATTTAAGGTATGGTACAGATAAGTTGATGATATATTTGCCACAGTTAACAAAAACTCATTGATGATGCCTTAAAACTTCTTAATACACAAGATAGAAACATATCATTTACATACAAAAGAGAAACAGATAACATGTTGCCATTCTGTTATATTAAAATAATGGAATGTCAAGGAAATCTGGAATTTGGAATATACAGAAAGATACACACTCAGATAATCACATCAAAGCTGACAATTTTAACCCCACAGCGAATAAACATGCAGTTATGAACAGTTTAAAACACCGGCTACTTAACCTACAAATTAGCAAAGAAGAATATTTTAATGAATACAAACAAATAGAAGAAACAGCAGTTAAAAATGGTTTTAAAAAAGAACTAGTACATAAAAAGGTACAGAAATTCAAGAGAAAAAAATGTATCAAAGAAACCACAACACTTTCAGCAAGAAAAGATAAGCTAATTTTTAAAAAAATCCACATATCATTCACGGGCTACAAAAAATTTCAGATTATTCTTAAAGATTTTAATATCAGCTTGGCACCAGTAACAATTTAATGTTAAAAACCTACTGATAGTCAATGTTAATAACAGTATTCCACTAGAGAGAAAAAAATTTAGTTACAAAATAAATTGTGCACAATGTGAAAAATTCTACATTGGAAAAACAAAGAGAAACATAGGCATTTAAAGGAACACTTCAGGAACATAAAGTACAAGCAAATAGAGAAATCAGCAGTAGTATATCATTTTTGGACAGAAAATCACTTCATAGCGAATAAAGCAAAATTATTAAAATCAGTACAAGGACCTATAGAACAGCAACTTGGGAGAAAATCTACATCTACAAATACAAAGACAGTCTAATGAACTTCCACACTGCCAGGGATGAAAACATAAACTACAAGTTTATCACACTGCCACCAGAGCAGAATATACATTCCCACAGCTTAACGAATTATCCGACAGTTGAATTTTAGCATAGCTGATGATGAGAATGAAATGTTCTCGAAACCGGGTTCTACATATTATGACAAGTGAAGCATTAAGAGTGTGAACTTACTTGGCTTGCCTTATTTTTGTTCTGCATCTTGAAGAACACCCAAATATCACATTTGATTGAGAAATGACATTGGATTTCCTATACCTTTCAATACCTTTCCACTCCCTTGGAAAAAGAAAGGAATGCACTGTATGGCTAAAATATCTGCCAAGAGTAATTCTGCAATTTGTTTCAAATGTGTTAAAAAAAAAACACATACTTGCATGCAATACAAGGGGATAATGGTACCTTCATATCCTAATACAGAAAATGAAATTGTATTTCAAAATAAATTTTTATTTACTCAACTTAATCACATTTTAACTCTATACACTTAGCATAATATTCATAAAGAATTTCTAAGCCTCTTAAAAAAAGTGTTTTTCTTGCTTTGTAAAGCACTCCTCCAAAATACTTATCACTGCTTTATTCTATGAAAATGTCTTCCCTTTTAAATGTCCCTTTACCTTTGGAAATAGATGATAGTCCAAATGGGCCAAATTTGGTGACTAGGTAGAATGGTCAATCAATTCAAAGTCAATTTCATTAATTGTCTGCATTGCAATCGGTGAGCAGGTGCATAGTATTGCTAAAAAAGCACAAAGTGGTCCTGGTGGTCTAGTGGTAACCACACTTGCCTCGTAAACCCAAGATCATGGGTTCAATCCTGGCCAGGGTCAGTGGATTTTGTTAAGCGTAAAAATCTTCAGTATTGCTTCCTTTGGAAGGGAAGTAAAGCTGTGGGTCCCATGTCATTTATTTATGGTACAAAAAAGAACAAGCCTGAAAAAGAGGCCTCTGAGCAAAATTTACCTGCCATTTCATGCTCTGAATTGAATGAGATGCTGATGACCTGAGATGTTAAAGAGTATCCATAAATAAAGCAAATCAACAACAATCAAAAACTAAAAACAGAACACATCTAGAAAATCTTCCCTGGCATGTTTTCAATATTTTTTCCTGTAGTTTATTTAGCAATGCAGAATAATATGCATTCATTACCATTTTACACTCTCTAAATAATCTGTCATTATAATTCCTTCTTTGTCCTAAATAACAGATACAAGAACTGTCCCTGCCAAATATGGACATCAAGTTTCTTTAGGCAGAGTGAACCATTACGTTTCCATTTCTTTGATTGTTCTTTCATTTCTGGATCATAGTAATGGATCCATGTTTCAGCCATAGTTACAATGTGATCCAAAAAGTTAGAAGAAGAATTATATTGGCATGCAAATTTACACATTGTGGTTGTTGCCTAAAGTAAATAGTGATTTTATATAATCTTGATGTGCTGAATCCAAATTTTCAATCAGTTTTCTTCTAATCACATCAGGATTTCTTGTAAAAGCATTTTAAATGTATTGTATAATTATGTGAATTTCATCACAAACTTTTGATTTATATATTTGTTTTTTAAATGCCAAAAATACATATAAAAAACCTTGCTGAAATGATGTATATGGTTGTCCATACATGTCACTAGAGTGGTTTTGTTTTGTCTTGTTTACTTCACTATTAGATGTACAAATTAGCACAATGTATCACATAAAAAATTACAGGCCTGTTTCAATAATTAGGGTTCTTGTTGTTACCAGGAAATTTTTAAACAACTTCACAAAAAGATACCCATGCTGCTTTCTCCTTTACACAGTGTTTTATATGCTACCTCAGACATCAGTTTTCTTATATTAGGACTATTAAATATACTTTCTTTTAATTTTGCTTCAATGGGAGTGGAAATTTTTCACATATGTATTTGAAACAGTCTCCTTAATTATTTAAAGCCTTTACAAACTGTTTCATTAAGCCAAGTTTAATATGAAGAAATGGCAGCAGGACTTTAAAAGAACTCTCTTTTCTTTGGCACACAACTTTCTTAGCACCAACTTCCAAATTTTCTCAAAATGACCAATCTTTTGCCATTGACAAAGTTCTCAATGTATGCTCTACGTGTTTTGTGTGGTGCCCATGCTTTACTTTGTTTTGCAAGTTTGATTTCAAAATAGGTATGATATAACTTTTTCACAAAATCTGTGATATTTATGCATTTGACAGTTGTATAACGTTTAGCTTGTGCACAATCATGTTTGGTTGTGAATCTGAAGATACCTGTAGTTTCTTTTTTCATTTGTTCTTGAATCATTTTGTTATTTAGAAAGGCTTTTAAAAGTGAAGTTATTTTAAATTAAGATATTTGGTTGGATTTTTGAAACTGGAACTTTACTACTTTATTTTATGAATAAGTTTCAAACACACTTGCATTCATCACTTTGACACTTTTAGGGGAAAAAAAAAAAAAAAAAAAACATGACATGACATGAAATAGATAAATAAAATTATTAAAATAGCAAGAAAAAATACAGAATGAACTATTTGAGAAAAAAATTATACATAAAAACATATATTTTGAAATCCCACCAGAGCATGATATAAGGGAATTCATCAAGCAACCACAAGAGGGAGAAGGAGAGGGAGATGTGACAAGGAAACAACAGTTAAAGAAAATAGGTAAGCATAAATGTAAGTACATTCAAAACATGTCCAGAAAATACAAAGTTAGTAAAGTTTCAGTATCTAAAATCCAACCAAATATTGTAATTGTTCTTTACCGTTTACTGATAATTTTCTTTCGGTTTGCTTGTATAGTGTGAAATTATACTTCTGATCTGATTACTTATTGATTAGTATTTTCATGGAATGCTTTTCAAAAGGTTTGATGGCATTTTGTATGTTTGCTCAATAAAGAAAAGATCTTGATATTGGAAATGTTTGGACAAAGAAGGCAACTATGTATAAAAGTAAAATAAAAATTCTGAAGTGGAAATAAAACTTTTTAAAGAAAAAAAGGATTTAATATTTTATTCCAAAACACAGAAATTTATTTTTTGGATGACCCTAAAATTAAAGAAGTATGCACTGAGCTAAGTACTCACCAATCCAAACAGATTGAGCAATAGATTGCCATGACGACGGACAACATTAAATGCTGTACAGCATAAATCTACAAAATGATGGAATTTTGCTGACGGTTTATCACCACCGTTGATGACATAGGCCATGTCAGAAGTCAAAACAAATGGTGTTCGATCTCTGAAATACAAGTTCAGCTATGTGATTAAAACTATCATAACTATTAGTAATTAAATTTTATAATAACAATTAGAACTATAAGAACTAGAGAAGTAGAACTCCGAAACAGACACACAAACAATACAATAATAGTTATAATAATATATACAATATATTATGATGGGTGATTTTTCCTTTGAGAAACAGCTCCATGCATAGCAACTAGTTGGTTGATTGGTTCGAACTGGTACCATGGTGAACTGGAATCGGACAGTCTTCATCTATAATTGTTGCAGAAGTTGTTACTAATCCTTAAAATATTTAAAAGGTGCATTTACTCACAATATCAAGCAAGAAGATGCTGGAACTGCCTCACTTCATTTGCCATACTTTTCTGGCATCGGCTTGTGAAATTAATCATTACTCCCAGCAGTTCCCTTTGAGAAGTGGAAAAACTTTTTCCACAAATGTTATTTTTCAATTCATCTAATGTATGTGAATTTGTCTTGTACATTTTTTTCCTTTAATGTCCCCCTCCCAAGAGATAAAAATTGCAGGACATTAAATTGGGGGATCCAGGGGCCATAGGGTTGTTAGTTATGACTGTAGTCGACATTTCATGAGTTACATGGACCATATGTGCTGTTGCACAGTCCTGTTGAAAAGTCACAAACCTAGGTTCCCTCATTTCATTCACATAAAAAGGGTTGTAAAATATTCTGCACATACCTATTTTTATTAAGTGTGTTTCTTAAAAAAACAGGGCCTATTATTCTTTTGTTACTAATAGTGCACCACAACCCTATCTTTTGATTATGCATGGGTTCCTTATTAAGCAGGTTAGTTTTTTCTGAACTCCAGCTGTTTTGTGAATTAACATATTTACTTAAGTAGAACCAAGATTTGTCCATAAAGAAATTAAGACCTGGGTCAATTTCTGCATTATGCACACTATTCAAAATCCATTCACAAAACCTATTCCTGGATGCAGGGTCACCCAGTTTAAGTTTCTACACTGCAATAATTTTACAGAGTTTTAACTTCAGTAGCTTTGTAGCCATTTGAAAAAAAGGAATAGAAAATTCCTGTTTACTGAGAAAGACAAAATGATTTTTAGTGGAATGTTCCAGAGCATGTGCAATGTCATCTAATGTTTCTCCTATGAGTACTGCATGTGTCTGTACAAACTTTTTATCAAGAATACATCCCATTTCACTAAATTTATTTACCAATCTGTAAATCAAATTTCGACTTAGAAGTTGAATATGAGGGAATCTCTCTTGAAACAATCTTGTAAATCAAGAGCCAATTTTATATGCAAGTATGTATGAATCATAAAAAAATACTCTTTGGGGTACCAGAATAACTGAATTGAGCCATATTAATGTAATATATATACACTCTATAATGCCGCCTAATGAATACTTAATACACTTTCACACAACATTCAATAAGATGGCTGTATGTTCCTAGATTTAAACTTTTACTGACCTTCCCCTCTGACTCCCTGACCAGCTTACAAGCATGGGAATAAGATGAGAATTCAGAGCTCACTCAACTGCAGCCCAACTGCACATGGGGATGTCCCTCAAAGTAAAATTCACCCATTGTGTGTATACATGTTCATTAACCTCATATTGATATTGTGAAAATACATCTGAGATTTCAAGAAGAAAAGTTGGTTTTTACAATATCTGGAAGGAAAGATAGTGAGCAGTTGTGCAGGAATGGCATAAGAGATTTCTGGGCTAAAATTGCTGATTTAAGAAGGGGATTTTGTAGGGAAGAGAGAATATAACTAGAAGATATGGACAGACAAATTTTATTCTCTCAGTTTAGAGGGAAAAGTTCATTTACATGGTACATGGATATTAAAAATGGACCAGGCAAGGAAATATATTCGTAATTTGTATGAGGAATGAAAGGGATGCAATAGCTTAGTTTCAATCAGGTGTTTGGAAATTAAGAGATTTGAGGGGTGATGTTATTCCAGGAGTTTGCCCTATCTGCAAGAAGAAGGAAGATGTGATACATATTATTTTTCAGTGAAAAGAAACAAATGAGTGGAGGGTAAACTTGATAAGCAAGAAATGATTATTGAGGTATAAAGAAGTTATAGTAAGAAATGTTTTTGAAGATGAAACTCAGCTATCTAAATTAGGGGAGTTTTTATGGAGAGTAAAGGTGAAATCGAGATGATCAGTAGAGAGAAATATGAAATTGAATTAAAATAACTAAACAGTATAATATTAGATTATCAGACAGTGCAGTTTTATGCATATAACCATTTAGATTTGTTCTATTTTGACATAATATTTTGGGGATCTATTTTAAATAAGGAATTTAGGGGATTATTTATACAGAATTAAATATAAAAGAATGTGGATAGTTAATAAATCAGTATTTGTTAAATTAGTTATAAATTTCATTATTAATTCAATTTGGAATTGAACACAGCAAAACACACATTAATAATCTCAGTTAAAATATTTAGAACACTGTTTAGTGTTCACAATTTTGGTTTAGGGTTATAAAATAATCAGAAAATGCCTTTTTGATTTAAAGTAGAGTGGAATAATATTAAGTTTATTTGCTAATTAGTGATTGAAGAATTGGAACAGAGTACGAGTTTAAAAGAGAGCAGGGATTGTTTCAGGAATTAAAATAAGAACAATTATGTTTAATTTAAAATTAAATAAAGAAACTTATTTCAACACAAATTGTATTCATGGGGGTTATACCTAAGAATGACCAGGCCCAAATAGGTGAAGACCTCCTGTATTTATTTTGCTTAGCATTTCAATGAATAAATATATACATAATGCGTGCTTCTCAATGAAATAAAATTAATTGAGTGTACACAGTTTGTGAACTAGGTATTCATGTAGCTAAATAACACATATAGGATGACATATTACATTTTTTTCATCATACCTTTCTGTGCACTTATTTACATGAACATTAGTTCACAACCAGTATGCACATGGATTATTGAAATTTATTGAAAGTGCTAAGAAAAATACAAACTACAAGGTGTCTCCACCTATCTGGCCAAGGCCATTTTAGGTGTACTTCCCTGTGATTACAAAAAGTTTAATACAATGATAATTTTATATTACCCCTTTATCCAAATTGTAAATAATTAAACCTTAATTGCATCAGGCCCCAGTCCCCAGTTCCAGTCTACTGGAATTCCATGGGGCTAGGCCCCGACCAAACCCAGGAGACTAAAATAAAATATTTCAATTACTGTACCTATACCATTATTTTATTAGCTAGCTACAGTCTCTACAAACTAATAATTCTTTTATAACAAATTACTTATGAGGAAGTCACTCAAATTTCACTAGTTTTATGTCAGTCCTGGAGGTATAATGGTTACCATACTTGCCTTTTAAACCCAAGATCGCGGGTTCGATCCCGGCCAGGACCGATGGATTTTTTTTGGGCGTTAAAACCCTAAGTATGGCTTCCTTCGGAAGGAAAGTAAAGCCGTGGATCCCATATCATACATTTATGGCATGATAAAGAACCTCAAGCCTGAAAAAAGAGGCCTCTGAGCAAAATTTGTCGGCCGTTTCATGCCCTGAATTGAATGGGATGCTGATGACCTGAGATATTAAAGAGCATCCATAAATAAACCTAATCAAAAAAATAATCACTAGTTTTTTTCCACTTACTTGGACATATTTCAAAGGCAAATTTCCTTCATCATCATCAAGATTCCACTGTCAGCCTTCCAAGTGGTATTAAGATGTCACTCTTTGGATTTTAAAAGTTTATAAAATCCAAAATTTGCTTTTGAAGCATGTCCAAGTAAGTGGAATAAAACTAGTGAATTTGAGTGACTTCCTCATAAATAATTTGTTATATGATACTATATTTCACTGTGAAAATCCCAAACTATTCAAATTTATACTAATTTTTTTTATTTCTCAAACATCTACTGTAATGAAATTTGACATTTATAAAGTACTAAAAAAAATTAAAAAACAAACTACAACAGGGCCTCCATCTATCTTAAGGTGTGACCCCTAACAACTACAATTGTTGAAACAATAATAAGTTTATACTAACATCTTTACCTAAATTCTAGATAGTAAATAAAGTACAAAATTTCCACATTGATTATGTCAATTCCTCATCCCCGGTTCATCAGCAGCTTCCTACTGGAATTCCAGGGAGCTAGGAATCCAATCTACCCAACCCATCCTACCCAACCAAGGTACTAAAATAAATATTTCAGTTACTCTACTTGTACCAATTATTTTGTCAGCTAACTACAATCCCTACAAACTACTAATTCCTTTATTTCTGAAATACCAGCTATAGCATGCATTCACTTTCTCGAGCAATTTCTAATATCTCAAGCTCAATAGTTCAATAATTTAATATAATTTCACTCCTAACCATTCCCATACCAATGACATTTTTCATAATCATACAGGTATTCTTTATCATCTAAAATTTATCTAAATTACATATCTTTCAAATGACCATTTCCATTTCATTTTTACCTTCCATAAAAACTCCCCTCATTTGGGTATCTGCTCATGATCTTCAAAGATCTTTCTCGAAAAAATTCCTTTATTGCTCATTAACCATTTCTTACTAATTAAACTTTCCCTCCAAACATTTGTGGCTTTACATTGGAAGATAATATGAATTTCATCTTACTTCTCCCCACAGATGGAACACATTCCTGGAATAGCATCTTCCCTCATTCCCCTTAATTTCCCACACCTAATTGAAACCATGCTATTCCTTCTCTTTCATTTTTCTTGCAAATTAATATATACTTCCTTTTTGAATCGCCTTTTAATTCATTATAATATGCTAGTGAGCTTTTCTCCCTAATCTGGGCAAATAAAACTTGTCTATACATATCTTTCATTCTTGATCTCACTTCCCTCCAACCACCTCTTCTAAAATATCCAATTTTAATTCAAAAATTTCATAACCCATTTCTAAATAACTGTTCTCTAATTTTGTTCAACCAGGTATTAGTCATTATACTAACGAATTTAATATAGTCGAGTCAAAGTTTTAACACTTACATCACTATAAACGATGTAATACAGTTTTTTTCACACTAACTCCATTCACTTACATAAAATTTGGAACATATGTTTCGGGAGCGATCCCTCCCATCTTCAGCCTGTTGACAAACTGTTGTTAAACGTGGCGGTTGGGTCTCTTGATGTTCTTGTGGCGGCATCTGTTGGTTCTATTAGGAATTTGCTGAGTTCATCCAATGGAGGGAAATCGAAATTCATCAAATTATCCTTATTTTTTGTAATGAAAATGTTTTCCCAAGTGGAAAGTTCTATTGCATTATGAAGTTGTTTAAGTAGTTTTATCTCTGGTTTAATTTCATGATTTTTATTCCAAAAGTGCGCTGCTATTGCTGATTTATCAATTGATAATGCAATAGAACTTTCCACTTTCATTACAAAAAATAAGGATAATTTGATGAATTTCGATTTCCCTCCATTGGATGAACTCAGCAAATTCCTAATAGAACCAACAGATGCCGCCATAAGAACATCAAGAGACCCAACCGCCACGTTTAACAACAGTTTGTCAACAGGCTGAAGATGGGAGGGATCGCTCCCGAAACATATGTCCAAATTTTATGTAAGTGAATGGAGTTAGTGTGAAAAAAACTGTATTACATTGTTTATATATATACCACTCCATTGTCAACAGCTTCGTAAGTACATTTAATTGACTTATATCACTTATTACTTTAGGAGGAAAACAAGTTTCAAGAGCTAATTGCTCCCATCCTCAGTTTCAGGTCAACTGCCGGCTTTGTTCTTCGTGTTGGTTTGGTTTGTCTCTGGTGGTGGTTGGATGAACTCCAGTATTAGGATGTCACTTGGTGGGATATCAAAATTAAATACATGGTTTTTGTTCTTCCAGATAAAAGTGTTTTTGCAGATTGTAAGTTCTGTTTTTCCTGTGATATTTTTAAGTAGTTTAGAATTCCTGTTAATACTATGCTGTTTCTTTCAAAAATGCCAAGCCAATGCTAATTTTTCTTCCTGTTTTTGATTTAAGTTCCTAATAATATGCTCCCACTGCTGATTTTTGGAATGAACATTATTTAAAGTTCAGTTGAATTTTAGCCTGGCTGAAGATGCGAACTAAATGTTCTCGAAATCGTTTCCATACATTTATGAAAAGTAAGTGAAGCTTTAAGAGTATGTAGTTTAACTGAATCATACAATGATATCAATTAATATGATTAGCTTCACTGTGCAAGTTCCAATTTACATTTTAAGTTTTAAATATTAGTCATTAGTCCCAAAATTCAGTATGCACACACACAGTAGTAGCAATTATTCTACTGATTTTGCCATTAATTTTTAGCATTAAGATCCCTGCTATTCTGTATATTTTTATCCACACCCATATCAAATACTGTCAGCACTGATAAGGATTCAAAAGGACAAATATTCAATTCTTAAATTATATGTAACAACCTCTTTATTCTAATTTTCCCCACAGGGGATGAACCAAAGAGCAAAAAGTGGATATTTCTGTTTAATCCATTCCCACAAGAAGTTGAGTTAAATTTTATTTTTATAATCAGTAGCCAAAAACATACACATACCTTTTAAAGTTACCAAACATTTGTGCATCACCAAGGAACTTTCCAAAATCAATATGAAACAAATGACCCGAAGTTTTCAACATTATATTATCATTGTGTCGATCACAAATGCCCAGGATATATGTTGCAACACTGTAACCAGCACAGGATGCTGCAACAAGAAATGTTTCTTAAGTAATCATTTAATATGTCACACTTTGTATAAGAGAAGTGGATGATAAATTACCTGTAAAGTTTTCAACAGCTCTCTCATATTCAAATGCTGAAGGATTGTGTTTTGCCAACCATTCTGCTATTGATCTGTCCTTGAATGACCCTGTTAAACCCAGCTCAACTTGAATCTTTCTCAAAGTTTCTGCATCATTCACCATTTCTATCATACCTGTTGAAGAAGAGAAATCTTTTCTATGAATAAATAAACACTCACACACATACACATACATACCGAGAGAGAATAAAGAGGCAGAATCTACAATTTTTTTTAATTTTATTCACTATTATATGTGAATTATAATTCCATGCACTTTTGCACATTGAATACTTTTCTAAACATTTTGCAGCCTCTTTTATGTATTCAGATATTTTGTGTCTAAAATTTTCTTTAATGTATGAGTATGAATGCAACTTAATCACATTTCATAACGATCTCATTTTTACCTGTAGGGTAACACAAGGTTCCAACCTGCATTGGTAACACAAGGACACACCTTTTTCGACACTCAGTGACACTCCCAGAAGCATGCTTTTCCTACTCTGGTTTGTATCACAGCTTGCAACCTTATGGGCATGATGTAGCTCAAAGTCCTTATGTTTCCTTATGATATGGCCTCCCATTGCTAATGCAAAGCCTCCAGAAGTTTATTGAGGCTCTCAGGAACATGTTGACAAACATTTTACCCAATCATTCCAAAACATGCTCAATGGAGTTGAAGTTGGGGCTTTATGCTAGCCTAGCTAGTATTACAATGTGGACCACATGTGGATGAGCAATGTCTTCATGCATGAGGTGAAAATCATTGCCAACATATGGAGCATAAGGGATTACATCTCCTGAAGAATTTCCTCAATGTACTGGTTTGCATTCAGGGCCCCATTCTCCACAAAATCCAACTCTGTCTTGGCCTCCACTCTGATACCTGCTCAGACTACGATGGAACCTCCCCTGAAAGCCATCATCGATGGGAAGGTACAAGGGGCATACATTTCTCCAATTCTTCTCCATACTCTTTCCCTGCCATAAGGTGATCTCAGGCTGAACCTCGGCTCATCGCCAAATAGCTCACAGCTTTCCACTGCTACTCCAGATGTTGATGAGCAAAAGCAAGACGTGCTTCCAATGTTGCTAGGACCTCATGCTGGTCTTCTAGAGGTAAGTTGTGCTTCTTCAAATCTTCTTCTCAGTGTTCTCAAGCTGACATTGACTCCCGGTGCCCTTTGCAAGAGATTTTGAGCCTCTATGGCTGTCATGTGATAATCATGCAGAACTTGCAGCCACAGAAATTTGTTATCTCTGGCAAATATCACTCTTCTATGACCTGATCCTCGCCTTCTGCAATTCATACCAAGTTCCCTGAACCTTTGGTATGTCCTTTGTATAGTAGAGTCATTTGACTCATAACACCTGGGCAATGTAACACATGCTCCGTCCAACAGGGCAACTGCTTTACAGTCTCCTGTCAACATCTTTACCGCATAAAATTATGTGTTAAACTGATTAAAATACCTCAACAATAGAATAAACCTGATGTAACAACAATACAACAATGCCATTAGACATTTCAATTGGCCCAGGTGTACAAATGTGATTAAATTACATGAATTTTTATGCTCTTAAAATAAAATAAAATAAATTACAGATTCAAAATATATGAATACATAAGAATAGTTGTAAAATGTTTGGAAGTATGTAATGTTAAAAAAAATGAATGGAATTATAATAATTCTTATATAAAAATCCATACAATTAAAAATATGTAAACAATTTTAGGTGTAGCATTTGGTTTACCTATTTGTGTATATAATTATAAACTATTAAATAATGAATACAAAAAAAATACCAATACACAAACAACTGACAGCTGTCACCAAAGTATTTTGCCACTGTTATAGCATAGCCATATTTTACATTTGGTGCTTAATAAATCCTTATTTTTAAACACATAGAATATCACCTGTGAGAATTGGTATGAATAAGCTTCTACTAATAATCGCTTGTTAAGTGGAACATTTAAAAACGCTTTCTGGTTTCACTTACTGGAGATTTACTCAGAACATGTTTCATGGACCTTTATCCACATCCTCAACTGTAAAACAACTGTTGTATCATTTGGTTTTAAAAAAATCAGCCAACCAAGAGAATACATCAGTCTCACCTCTCCAGTAAATGAACCAGAAAGTGTCTTTTAATTAGTTTGACTCACAAGAGATTATTAATGCATTGTTTCACTGTATTAGATACCAAATTTAATTAATATTGAAGCCCATACTATTTCATAATATTGTAATTTATGAACCAATCAATAAGCCACAAGGAAGTTAATCGTATAAAAACTCTAAATCTGGAAACTAACCTTTTTTTTGAGAAAGCATTATACTCCTTGTGAGGTGGGTAGCTAGGTGAGTAGATAGGTGAGTGGGTAGGTATGTTAGTAGGTCCGTTGATGGAGGTAAGGCATGTTGGTTGGTTGGTAGGTAGGCAGATAGGTAGATACGTAGGTAGGTCTGTAAGTAGGATTTATTAATCCTGTAAAATCATATACAAACACAATATACATAAACAATTTCAAGGAATCATATACAAAAAGTACAAGATACTATACATAAAACTAATCTCTATTAACAATTTTATTATTCTTCAAATCAAGATAAGGCATGTTGATAAAATGCAAAACTTTCTGCACTTATTTGTATTGCTTAATGGTGCATTTTAGGAACTTAATCACCATCAGTTACCTGACAACTTCTATTGGAGTAAGTAAGCACCTACTCTATAGAGTGTGCCAAAAGTCACTACCCATTGTGAATAGCAATTGAAAAATGTGATTATGGTTTTCCCATTGATTTAAATGGCCTGTCTTTTCCAATTCTAATGTATTCAGATGCCAACAAAGTAAAAATGAGTATAAAATCTCCAATAAATAAAATATTTTATCTACTGGAGATTTTATCTGTCTTTTGTTTATATCTGATAGCTTCTTATGCAATCATTAGTGTGTACTGATATGCAATCAAAGAGATGATGTTCATTTGACATTTTGATTCATGACTGTAAATATGTTTATAACTGCAGAAAGAGTTTTTGCTTTAAAAACCTATTACAAGGTAACTATAATTTAACAATTAGTGAGAGAAATAAACATTTTAACACTGTTCAACCAACACGGCAGACAGTCTACAATTTTACAAAAATGTTTTGTGGATACTAGATCTGTAGCGAACTACCCCAAGTCAAGTAGGCCATCATTTAATGATAAAAGTAAGCTGAACATTTTACAATGATTATTCAGAGTCCTAAAAAGTCTACTCACAGGCTGTCTCGTGAACAAGTTGTTTCAAGAACTTCCATTCAGAAAATTTTACAGATTCCTGTGTTACATACATCGTATTGTACATGGTCTATTGGAAGATGATCTTGATTGTAGGTTATGTTAAAAGAAATGAGGATTAATGTTAAGCTATTTTCTAAGATAATTTGGAATGATGAGCAGGCCACTCAACAGACAGAACTGCACCTTTTGTACACAGAGAACCAAAAAGCTGTCTTTGAGAAGCAGCTAAATCAACCTGGTGTTACTGTTTGGGGTGGAATCTAATGTCATGGGGTTATTCAACCTTGGTTTTTTGATGGCACTGTCACTGGAGAGAAATACCTGGAAATGTTAGCTGCTTATGTCTTTCCAGGGCTACAAATACATTAGAGAAATTTCAACTTATTGTACTTTCAATATGATGGCATTCCACCACATTATACATTATCTGGGGAAAACTATGTTCATGAGTCTTTTCATGGTAAAGTTATTGGAAAGCAAAGGTCAACATAAATGCTGCCTAAATAGCCAAACCTTAAACCAATGAATTTTTTGGTGAGAGGCTAAGTTAAAGTCTATGCTACAAAACACTTGAGGACTTAAAAGAAGTTTTTTTAAAATGTTTTTAAAGTAATCGATGCACATACACGATTGTCCAAACAAGTATGTCTAAGTGTCCCAGATCATATGCATCATTAAAGATGGAAAACAATTTGACAACACTTTTATTAATAATAATCATCCTTTAGCTTCAATAAAGCACCAATTCCATTAGATTGTATTTTTCATTAAATTGGGTAGTGACTTTTAGCCCATCCTATATATATTTTTATTATAAAATAAATATAAAAGTCCCACCTACCAGCCCTTTTTCAAGAGAAAAGACACTGTTTTGAAAGTATAGAGGGTATTCATGAAAATGCATTAGGAACTAGCATGTCATTCCAGAAAGTGTGTTCCAGGAAGTTTTGGTAGCTATGTGTAGGGAATAGTCAGACTACTTAGAACAGTTCAATTCTTAATAGTGCTGTAAAATCAACAAAGTCAAAGTTATGTTTTCTTTATCCACTCCTTGTAATTTTTAGACATATTTTTATCCTTTTATTAAGTTATATTCACCTCTTTTATGTCCTGTTGGCACACAGGAGAAGGTAACCATTTTGAGGTCAATGCCCTCTCTAAGCCACAATTTGTCCATTATACGAACCATTTGTATTGTAAGCATATCCTGTTGTAGATCTTCGCCAACCTGAAACATTTCCTTAGTTGAAATATACAAAAGATTGTACAAGAGGTCTGTTCAAATAATATCCAAACTTTAAAAATTCTGCACCAAAGAGTTCAAAATTCATTAGTAGCTCTGATAGAAGAGTTCCTAACAAAATGTCTTCCATTTACAATGTAATGTTATATTATTTCAAGTTCCATACTGCTATCTTTGTAATTATGTTACATGTTGGGATTATTTAGCTGGACTTGTTTCATGAGAGCTGAGAAGTATGACAATTTCACAAATTTGTCAGCATATTGTGACAACTAATTGTTAGTGTAACTTGCAAATGCGTCAAAACTGTAACTTGTCACAAGGAAAATTGCTGTTTCATAAAGCTGACAATTATATAAAAGCAAATTGTCAACAAATGACTGTTACTATGATCATAGAACCATTATCTGTATTCATTCAAGGCTCTTTGCTATTTGCCAAACCTTAATATTTTATTTATATACATTGATATAATAATTACAATAACATTAATTATATCAAAATGTAAATTAATTCCGACAAAATGCAATGTGTTCGATAATAATTATAATCTAGTGCAATTACTATTATTAGCACATATAATCTGTAATAAAAGGAATTCTTCATCACCTTACTGCATATTTTATTATAAGCTGTCACACCATAAATTGTTGGTATTATCAAAATGTCCTTAGATATTTCCAAAAACACATAAAAAGGATGAAGTGTGATCTATAAATACACAACTGAAGAATGATGACTCTTCTTTCCCATCCTCCATTCTTTTCTGACTTATCACTTACAAACTTCCTTTATTTCCAAAGTGAAATTCATAATGAAAGGAAAACGCCAAAGGTGGCCGAGGGCGTTAAGGCACGGACTTGTGAGCGGGAGGTCTGGGATTCAAATCCCACCAGGACCGTCCTCCATGACCGAGGTTTTTCCAAGGTTTTCCTCAGTCCTCATAAATAGCAAATGCCGGGGAGGTACCCTAAACTTAGACCTGGAACGTTTCCTTCCTCAAAAAATAATATCCTTTTCCAATTGATCATTTCATCTCATATATCTTCAGTGTCCACCGCCTGTAGTGACTCAGCAGTAAAAAGGGGCATTAAACACTGTTTAGAGAGAGAGAAGAAAAGGAAGGATAAAAATTAAACTCAAAGAGATAAAGCAAAAATTCCTTTTAGCAAATATAAAAAATGCATAATGCAATTGTTTTCATAAAATGGAATGCTGTTGAGAGAGGAGATTACTAAGAGGGAGGCAAAGTTCTGTAAGTAGTAAATAAGCCCAAATTTTAAAAAATTAAATGTTTGGATAATTTCTGAACAGACCTCATATTTTTTATTGTGTTATTACATGCGGTGGCAGTGGTGGTAGTAATAGCAGTAGTATTTATTTCTCATGTATCAAATATAGATTTTTTAAACACAATAAACACAAAAAAAGCATTACTTTTAAATATAAGAATTAGAAACAGTGCCTTTGGCAATTCCAGAAGGCACTGACTCCAATCAAAATTTATTCCAATTTGATTGGCTCAGTCCCCCATTCCCCGGTTCATCAGCAACTACCTAATGAAATATCCAGAGGACCAGGCTTCGAACCAACCAAAAACAAATTACAACACTAAAAGTAATTTATACATTCAATACAATATTAAGTTATATTTCTTACAATATTAAACCTTCTTTCTTTTTTAATTAAACCCATTCAGACAAATTTCTGTCCTTGAGAGTTGCTTATTCCTTAGGACCTTATACACACTAACATATTACATATATAAATATTTCATATTTGAAACAATATTGGAAGCTATCATTATTAACATGCTAAATCACTCAGTGGCATGGCCCAGGCTTAAATGTTTGGAACTTGCATTCAGAAGGTCCTAGGTTCAAACCCTTTGGGCCTATCATCCTGAGCATTGGGTTATTTTGCAGTTTCCCCTAGTCACTTATGTTGAATTGGTTTAGGTGAGAAGGATTATAGACATGGAAGACCAACAATGGTCTTTTGTATCCTATAAACCTCAGAAGAAAGGGGTTAGGTGAGGAATATAAGGGAGGCCAGGATTATGGGATAGAAAGTATGCATATAGATGGGGTCTCTAACATAACCAAATTCCTTTTATTTTAACATTTAAGAGAAATTGAGTCGAAATAGTAACATACACACCACTAAAATTGAATTAAATGGAAGACTAGTTTCGGGAGCCATCGCTCCTATCATCAGTTCCTGGTCGACTGCCGGCCTCGTTGTTTGTGATAGATCGATTCGTCTCTGGTGGAGGTTTGATGAACTTTTGTATTAGTACATCACTTGGCGGGATTTCGAAATTAAAAACTTTCTCCTTATTCTTCCAAATATAGATATTTTCCCAGACTGTAAGTTCAGTTTTTCCTTTAATATATTTAAGTAATTTTGGGTTTTTATTAATGTTATGTTGTTCTTTCCAAAAGTGCCAGGCTACCGCCGATTTTTCTTCTTGTTTTTGATTTATATTCCTAATGTGTTCTTTGGCTCTTGTTTTTATGTTTCTTTTGGTCTTTCCAATATAAACTTTATCACAATCATTGCAGTTCATCTGATATATTCCTGATTTATCTTCATCTTGTAGGCTATCTTCTTTTTGTTTTGAGTTAAGGATATTTTTAATGGAATAATTATTTTTTGGAGTCAGAACAATGTTGTATCTTTTAAAAATCTTTTGAAATTTATGAAATTATGAAATTATGAAATTTCATAAATTTCAAAAGATTTTTAAAAGATACAACATTGTTCTGACTCCAAAAAATAATTATTCCATTAAAAATATCCTTAACTCAAAACAAAAAGAAGATAGCCTACAAGATGAAGATAAATCAGGAATATATCAGATGAACTGCAATGATTGTGATAAAGTTTATATTGGAAAGACCAAAAGAAACATAAAAACAAGAGCCAAAGAACACATTAGGAATATAAATCAAAAACAAGAAGAAAAATCGGCGGTAGCCTGGCACTTTTGGAAAGAACAACATAACATTAATAAAAACCCAAAATTACTTAAATATATTAAAGGAAAAACTGAACTTACAGTCTGGGAAAATATCTATATTTGGAAGAATAAGGAGAAAGTTTTTAATTTCGAAATCCCGCCAAGTGATGTACTAATACAAAAGTTCATCAAACCTCCACCAGAGACGAATCGATCTATCACAAACAACGAGGCCGGCAGTCGACCAGGAACTGATGATAGGAGCGATGGCTCCCGAAACTAGTCTTCCATTTAATTCAATTTTAGTGGTGTGTATGTTACTATTTCGACTCAATTTCTCTTAAATGTTAATAATTTACACCACTGTTACAAAAGTTCACTATATTTTATCCTTTTATTTTGTTGATCTGTTACAATGCTAACGGAAGAAATGCTGCTGTCACACCATATGCCATGGCAGTTTTTCTATAAGCTAATTCTACTACTGAATGCGCTCACCACCAAACCACATCACCTGACTTTGCAAACCTGAAATGATAAACAAATGCGAAGGAATGAAGAATAGGAAAAATTGTGGAAAATAAATATTCATCCCAGCACTCACCTAAGTGACCAGGGAAAAATCATGAAACAGTCCTTGTTGGTCCTGGTGGTGTAGTGGTAACCATACTTACCTTCTAAACCCAAGATCGCTGGTTCAAATCCGGCCAGGACCGATGGATTTTTTTGGGCGTAAAAATCCTAAATATGGCTTCCTTCAGAAGGGAACCGTGGTTCCTGTGTTGTACATTTACGGCATGTAAAAGAACCTCAAGCATGAAAGAAGAGGCCTCTGAGCAAAATTTGTCAGCCGTTTCACGCTTTGAATTGAATAGGATGCTCATGATCTGAGATGTTAAAGAGCATCCATAAATAAAACAAATCAACAAATCAATGAAACAGTCCCGTTAACAGGATTTGAACCCAAATGCGAGTTATTGTCTGAGTTATCCCACTCAGTATTTGGTCACTTAGGCTTCTTATAATATCTAATCAGTTCTATTATAGGGCATACACATAAATATGCACTCAAACAGCTATATATGGTTCATCACTAACCTTGAAGATAGCAGGTATGATTCCTGTTTCTGCACTGAGAAAATTGATCTTGAGTGGCAAGGTGTTTGAAGGAAAATAGGAACATGTGCGCACTTGAACACCCCGCACATCCAGACTTGGACTCAAAGGTAGGCATGTAGGGGATTCTTCAAGTGAACGATGAAGACCTTCCAAGTCTCTGCACAGAACTTTCAAACGAAGAGATTCTCTACTGCTTTTAACATTTTCTGCTATTTCATACATATTCTATAACAAAGCATTCATAATTGCAACAAAAACTTATATGAATATTAATGAAACTTAGAAATCTAACACAGTGAACAATAAAATACACAAATAAGCTATCTCGAACTAATTATTTATAAATTCAATCACCTATAATACCTGTCCAGACATTTATTTTCTCTATGGCTTTCTCTCATTTGCATTAAATTAAATAACAAATTACATAAAATAAATTAATAAATATAAAATGATGATTCACTTATAAATTAATAAGCATGATGATAAAGACAACACTAAGCAAAATTAGATAAGAAACATAGAAAGAAAAACAAATAATAAACATATTATAAAAAGTATAGTAAGGGCAAAATAATTATTACTACCACAGGTAGCTGAGGTCATTAAGGTGCAGACTCGTGAGTGGGAGGTCTAGGGTTCGAATCCCACCAGGACCATCCTCCCTGACTGAGGTTTTTTCCAGGTTTTCCTGTCCTCATAAATGGCAAATGCTGGGGAGGTACCCTAAACTTAGGCCTGGAATGTTTCCTTCCTAAAAAATCCTTTCCCAATATATCATTTCACCTCATGTATCATCAGTGTTCACTACCTGTGGTGCCTTGGTAGTAAAAACCAGCTTTAAACATCATAAAAAAAAATATATATCAGATAACCAGAAATATATTACATATGTCAAATGACAAGACACTGGCAATGTTAATATGTTTTACCTTTTAAACATATATATGAAATAATAGCTATGAATGAAATTAAACTGAGATACCTATTTCTGCTTATTGATTAAATGTATAAATAACACAGAGTTAAAGACTTTGACAACTGCTCATATCTTGTAATAATGGATTATTCCAAGACTGGGGAGTGGCTACTTCAAAGAGGCAGAGTACAGATATATCTGGTGATGTGACATCCTATATTGATAGGATGATGTTATATTGTGATTGTATGCCATGATCATGCTGGAAAGTCAAATGCATAAAGCAAGAGATAATTATATTCTACACTAATGTATTCAGCATTTCACACTAACTCCACTTACTTACATAATACTAGGACATGTTTTGGAAGCCCTCACTTCCATCGTCAGCTGTTGACTGACTACTCAAATTGGTGGTTGGGTCCCAAGATGATTTTGTGGTGGTCTCTGATAGTTCTAGTAGGCACTGGCTGAGTGGAAAATCTCTGATCACAATCCACACATTTGATTTCATAAATTCCGTATTTCTATTCTGTTGATATGGTGCCTTACTGCACAACCTTGTGATCGATACTTCAGAAAAACAAAGAGAAATTTGGAAATTTAGAGAAAAGAATATATGTTTTGAATAGGTTGATAAATCAGTAGTAGCAGCTCACTTTTGAACCATTTACCATGAAAATAAACCAGAGACTAGTCATAACAAACCCAATAGAGCTATACACTTAAGAAAAAAAAAATTATTTTAAAAAAATAAGAAAAACTTAATGGAACTTTGATTTTCCGTCCATGGACAAACTCTTCAAGTTCCTATTAGAACCATCACAGACTGCCACAAAAGCATCTTGGGATCCAACCACCAATTTGAGTAGTCAGTCAACAGTTGATGATGAAAGCCAGGGCTTCCAAAACATGTCCTAGTGTTATGTAAGTAAATGGAGTTAGTGTGAACATGCTGAATACATTAATGCAGGATATTTTACCACTCCGACCACCTCCTTGGTCTAATGGTTAGCATTGCTGACTGCTCCCTGGGAGACCCAGGTTCAATTCTTGGCACCTACTTAGAGATTTTTCTAAGATAGGAAGGTCTGGAATTGGTCCACCCAGTCTCGTGAGGACAATTGGGAAATTGCTTGAGGGAGAGGTGGCAATCTCCTATCTAGAAAGTTGCAATATAGCGATCAGCAGTATGCGGTGTGCTGATCCATGTCTCTCTGCAATTCTGCACTCTACCAATGAAATCATGTATAGAGGTAGAAGACAGTGACCGTCATGGTAAAGCTCAGGCTCACATGGGGCTGTAAAAAGGCTCCATAGAGTATATTATCACTCCAATGTCTAAGCTTCCTAAGTACAATTTATTCACTTAAGGGATATTTAGCCTAAGTATGAAGTTATTGATGATATACAGCAGAGAGAGAATGAAGTTTTGTTGATTTGGTTTATTTGCAGGTGCTATTTAACATCTCAGATCATCAGCATCCCTTTCAATTCAGGGCATGAAACGACAGATAAGTTTGCTCAGAGGCCTCATCTTTCAGGCTCGAGGTTCTTTTACATGCCATAAATCTACAACATAGGACCCACAGCTTTATTTCTCTTCCAAAGAAAGCAATACTTAGGATTTTTACACCCAAAAAAAATATGCATTAATCCTGGCAGGGATTGAATCGATGATCTTGGGTTTAGGAGACAAGAATGGTTACCAACAGAGAGTGAAGTGATCATCTTCTCTTCTGTCATCAAGAAGGTTATTGCCAGTATTTAGAGACATAATCATGACATAGGATATTAAAAGTGAATACATGTGTTATGAATATGCTAAAGTTTCTGTGAAAACTCCCTGCTTAGATGACTATATAAAACATCACAATAATCAAAGTGAAGCATTAGCAAAATTTGGTCCTGGTAGTTAAGTGGTAACCATACTTACCTCATAGAATCAAGAGCGCAGGTTCAATTTTGGCAAGGGTCAATGGATTTTTTTGGGTGTAAAAATCCTAAGCATGGCTTCCTTCAGAAGAGAAGTAAAGCCATGGGTCCCATTTGTATCCTTATTTTTTTATACTGTAGACTTTTTCTATTCCAATTAATTTTTTCTCTGCTGCTTTTTGGTGTATGCTATTGTTTAGCTTGTTTTCCTTACAAATTTAGGGGTGACTTTATTTTTGAGACATAGTTTCAAGAAATTAATGTTATCCGCAATGATTCCTTTTCTAATTTGTAATTTCAAAAAGCTTTTTATATCGGTTAAAGTCCAAATTATATGATTTAGTAAAATTATTTGAATATAAATTCATGGGTCCTGTCAAAGATATATGCACATACAAGAACCTCAAGCCTGAAAGAAGAGGTCTCTGAGCAAAAATTATTGGCCATTTCATGTCCTGAATTGAATGGAATGCTGTTGACCTGAGATGACCTAGGAGCATCCATAAATAAACTAAATAAATAACAAAATTAACAGAATCTGAATTAAGTTTCTTTAAGTTTTGCAGAAGTACAAGTCCTCAATCTTTTTAAAGAATGCATGCTTAAGAAGAATGTTTAACAAAAAAAATTTTTTAACTCTCTTGCAATACTAGAAAATAACATTTTTAAAAATTTACCTATCATTCTTGCAATTTCAGAAGATGTTTAAGGAGTTAACATCACATTGGCACCAAGAATAAGTTTAGCATAAAAATGTTATAAACAACAAACAGTCAGATAGTACACTAGCAGAAAAGAAGCCAGGAATCTATTGTATAAATTGCACATACTGTAATAAAATATATATTTAAAAAAACAAAAGGGGACATAAGTACCCAACGGAAAGATCAAGCATGAACATCATTCATGCACAGAAATCCACTGTGGCAGCTCATATTTGAACAGAAATCATGAAAGTGAAAAAAGGTATGAATGTTAAAGGCAGCAGAAAGGCATACAGAACTGAATATCAGAAAAAAAAAAAGTATATCCACAAATTCAAAAAATGAGCTTATATATCCTGGGGAGAAGAAAAAGCTAATTTCTGTTCATCAGTGTCTGCCAGACATATGATTTCCATGTTTAGGCTATAAGGGTTTTATTTAAACAAGACAGGCACTGGATATAAAATTAGTAAACAATAAGTCTTTTTTTAAATACAAAAGGCATTCTGTAAAGAGGGTCCCTATAGAAGAGATACTTGAAGATATGTGAACTGTTTAGTGATCAAGTGCCATTCTTTTCCCTGATCTTTGTATTTATGAATTTTATTTATGGGATAATCTAATATAGAAAGTCTACAGAAGCAATCCCATATGCTGGAAAATGAAATAATAACAATTTTAAGTGAAATAACAGAAGCAAAATTTCAACAGGTATCATAACATTTTCTTTAGCCAGTCAGGCATGCCTGTATTAAACCAGATTTTACTCTCAGCATTAACTTTGAATTATGACATGACTGATATTATTTATTCATATTGTCTAATACTCAATAAATTATCTAAACAAATTTTATTTATTTCTGTGCAGCATACTCCAGTAAGAGCGAACAAAATGAATGTGGGAGAAAGTTGGCATGTTTACCACTTGCATGCTTTTCATGAAATATGTATAAACCCTTGGTTTCTCCACCTTGTGTGTGTTTTAAACACAAAATATCTTTTAATTTCTATTTCATTATTGCAGATAGGCCAGCTATACAAACCTTGACTAGCAGTTGCTGGGATAAGAATCTTCCACGTAATGCTTCTCCTGATATTGCTAACAATGCTCTCAGCATCAACTGCAGTCGCCTGTGATAACGTGCTTCGCCAACACTCGCATCATCTTCTGCTGGTGATTCTGAAGAGTTCTGCAAAACAGATTTTTACACTACACTCCTCAATATGGGCATGCAGAAACAGCCCCAGACATAATATAACATTATTGTAGCATTACCTAATAGTATGACTGGAAAAGAATGCCAGTCTTTAAAAGGATAAACAAGAATCACATTACAAATTAAGATCATTGTGTTATTAAGTCGAACTAACACTCTTTTGCTCCACTTATTTGTTAAAATAAGTAGGACCGGTTTCACGAACCCTTCGTTCGCATTGTCAGCCCATTGTCAAATGGAGGATAAACCATTATGTTGTGGGAATGTGTAATCTGCTCTGGTGGAGGGGTGATGAACTTAAAGTTTATGTTTTCATCACCGGAAGTGTCGAAGCTCATTAAACTGTCTTTGTACTTGTAAATGTAGTTTTTCTATCGTGTTGCTAATTCTGTAGGTCCTTGCACAGATTTTAATAATTTTGTTTTATTCAATATTTTGTGATTTTCTGTCCAGGAATAAGATGCCACTGCTGATTTCTCCAACTACTTGTATTTTATGTTTCTGTAGTTTTCTTTTGCTTGCCTAAGTTTCTCTTTGTGAAAAAATCTACATTGGAAAAACAAAGAGAAACTTAGGCACACAGTTAAAAGAACATTTCAGAAACATAAAATAAAAGCAGTTGGAGAAATCAGCAGTGGCACCTCATTTCTGGACAGAAAACCATGACATATTGAATAAAACAAAATTATTAAAATCAGTGCAAGGACCTACAGAATAAACAACATGGCAGAAAATCTACATTTACAAGTACAAAGACAGTTTAATGAACTTCAACCCTTCCAGTGATGAAAACACTAACTTCAAGTTCATCACACCTCCACCAGAGCAGATTACACATCCTCCAGTCGACAATGGGCTGACAATGTGAATGAAGGGTTCATGAAACTGGTCCTACATATTTCAACAAGTAAGTGCAACAAAATAGTGTTATTCAACTCAATCACACAATGATCTTAATAAATGATTAGCTTCACATTATTAACAATTTTAGTTTTAATCACATAAATTTAATTCACTCTTGACCTTCACAGAGTATTAGTAGTTAGTAAACACATCTTGTGGTTGACAATGCCATGCTAATCATTGTGTGGGGATACAGGCAGTTACTATCATGCCTTATTTGTTGGACATGATGAAAGGGCATAAAGTAAGGGTGTGGGAATGTACTCATTTTATTCCTAACATTGCCACTGCACTCTATAAATCAGTAGACTGGATAAATTTTGCTCAGAGATCTCTTCTTTCAGGCTTGAGTTTCTTTTACCTGCTGTAAATCTATAACACTGGATCCACAGTGTTACTTCCCTTTCAAAGGAAGCCATAATTAGGATGGGATTGAACCTGCTATCTTGGTAATTGTAAACTTAAAAGAAGTTAGGAACAGTGAAGTTGTTACATATACAAATGAGTCAGTACTAGGTGACACTAAAACTTCACTAACTTCCAGTTAGTAAGTTTTAGTGTCACCTAATACTGACTCATTTGTATATCTGCTATCTTGGGTTTAAGAGGCAAGGAGGGTTTGAAGAAACCATTTCCACAAGTATGGTAAAGTTTACAAATGAAGATTCAATAACTGTAAATCTCTTCTAATATCACTTCTGAAGAGACTAAACAAGATCTTATGGTTGGTGGACATTGTATTGATTAAAAAAATAAAACTTATCACCTTCTGATATGTTTCATTTTCTGTTATAAGAAAATGTGTTACATTTTTCCTCATAAATTTTGGATTAATCATAATTCCTAATAATCAAATATTGTTTCTTTTTCTTATCAGAAGTTAGAAGAAACTTTAAAATGACTTTTAAGTTCACTATATTTTAAGTTCTCTTCTAAGTTTATATCAATCCTAATTTCCCAGCTCACACAAAATTATTTTGTGTAAAAAAAGTTCTTTTTCTATTTGTGTTTTTTGTTGGGACAATGCTTCTTCACATTTTACATTCTTCTTAATGTGTGTGTTTTTTTTCTTCCATTTTTTATTCAATAATTCAAGAAGATTCTTTTATCATTTCTAAATTTGGAACAAATTAAAACAATATAAAGTTTCTTGTATAATTTGGTCTTGTTAAACAGTGCCAATCTAACATTATGCCAAACTCTACATTGTTTCCTCCATCAGCAAGCTTTGGCAGTAAAAAAATGTCATATCATTTACAAGGAATTCTTAAATTTACTATTAAAATGATTAATTTTGTTAAAAGTTGGCCAGTACAAACCAGGCTATTTGCTTCACTCTGTGAAGAAATAGGAGCATTACTTCAGTCAAGTACAAAGTACACAGCAAAATATTCATCTGACTGTCTGTGCTAAGGCCTAAAGCTGTATTGTTTTTTGAATCTGCCAATTCTGAGTTTGTCAAACATTTAAGGAATCTTTGTTGGTTGTAGCAACTAGCCTACTTGGTCAGCTGTGCTCAATAAGCAATAAGCTAAATGCTAATTTACAAGGGAGGAACAAAAGTATTTTGTATGCACAACTGAAAATAGAGATTTTGATAATTTTCGATCACTCTCTGAGTTTGCTGATTTATGTCAGAATTTGGTACTGAATCAGCTAATTTAAATTATTATCAGACTTAATTACAATGCTCTTACAAAAACTTTTGAATCAGCAATAAGATACCCAACTAATAATTTAGACCTTTAATGGTAGATTAACCATTAAATTTAAAACTGCAGATTGAAGTGCAAAGTTACAGGAAAAATGCACTGAGCTTTCTTCAGATCAAAGTTTAAACTCACTTTTCAGAAGGAAGATATAAATCAATTTTGGCTAGCCAATAGGAGAGAATACTCTGATCTGGTTTCTGTTACACTGAAAATGCTTATTCCTTTCTGCACCTATGTCTCTGCAAAATTGGATTTTCATCAAAGATTAAATCTAGAAATAGGCTGCAGTAGGAAAATGAGTTAATAATATATGTAGCTAACTTACAACCAACTCTAAATAATTAATTAATAGTTAGCAAGCTCATACTTCTCACTGATCATTCTAATGTGTACTATAATTATTAATAGTTTGCACAAATTCTATACACTTCTGTGAAATAGCTGAATTTATATTTTCTTAAAAATAAAACATGCAACAATATATACAGCTGGTAACTGAATTTTGTCTTTCTACACTGTATGAGGGGTGTTCAATATAGAATGAACATAATTTTTTTAAAGCATAATTTCTCATGCTAAATTTAACTTTACAATATTTTAATATTCTAATTCATAATGCACACATGGTAACAGTTTCATTGTAGTCACATCCAGTTTCCGCTTGTGAGAGGTGTGCAAGTTAAGACATGATCGGTTTTGCATACAGCAAAATACTGATATTCTGCTTTTTCTCAACAAATCTTCATCTGAGGCCTATGCATGTTACAGGGGGCCTACAAAGAGTTTTCTCTTCCCTATTTTACAGCTTGAAGATGATTTTAAATTTTAAAGAGGAGAGGCAATAAATTTTAAAGGAAGCAAAAGTTGTTGCTTCTGATATGGTCATCTCATTTTATGATATTCAAAAAATGGGTAAAACCATAGTAGGTAGTATCTGCACATAAAACTGTAACTGGACAATAGTACAGGATGAACTGAATACTCTGCAATGCCATATCAATGCTTGCAAAAAGAGTGATATTTCCTGCAATCAGCTAGATGCTGCACCATGATAATGCACAGCAAATGTTGTTGCTGAATATCTCAAAAAATCGATGTGAAGTGTGTCCCTCATCCTCCCTAAAGCCAGATTTAGCCCCCGTGTCTTTTTTAATTGAAGAAGAACCACTGTGGGAAACATTTTCCATCATCAGAAGCAGTGATGAAGATTGCAAAGGCAATTCTGAAGGACCTGTCATTAAATGGTTTCCAGCATGTTTTTGAAGGCTAGCAAAAATGCTGGGCATTGCATCCAATGAGAAGTACTTTGAAAAAGAGCATTAAAATTAACTGCATGAGGAGAGGAGGATGAGGTGGAGGTAGTGACAGTGATAATAAATACGGATATTCTGTGATCCCTCTAGATAGCATCCTACTGCTCTTCTAGAGGTTATAACTCATGATTTGGGAAACATTGGTTTAGATAATTTATGTGATTGAATCAATAGGTATCCAATTTAATTGAAATCAAAAGGAGTTAAAAAACTAATGACTCTGCTAAACTTAGGTATTCATTGTTTACACTAAACTCCATTTATTTATATAAAATAAGACACGTTTCAGGAGAATCTCTCCCATCTTCAGTTGCTCACTGAACTGCCATTACTCGAAACGATAGCTAGACACCTGGATGTTTGTGTATTTGCATCTGTTAGCTGAAGTAGGAAATGGCTGAGTTCATCCCTAGGAGGAAACTCAAAGCTCATTAGGTTTTCTTTATTTTTTAATATGAAAATTTTTTCCCCAGTGGATAACTCCATTAGGTTGTGAAGATGTTTCAGCAGTTTTATTTCCGGTTTTATTTCATGGATTTTGGTTCAAAAATGAGCTATTACTGCTGATTTATCCACCTGCTTAAGCCAAATATTCCTAAAGTTCTCTCTTCTGAATTTCTAAAATTCTCTTTGTTTTGCCTATGTAGTTCTGTTCACAATCTGCGCATTTTATTACATAAATTCCTGATTTCTCTTTTGTTGGTATGGAGTCTTTCACTGTGCAACCTAATAAATTCTTGATATTATATCTGTTCTTTGGGGCTAACATTATCCCATGTTCTTTAAAAATTTTCTTGAACTTCTTGTAGTAAATTGGATGGTAGGTGAAACATTTGAATTTGTGTCCTTTTGTTTTTTTCAGTGTGGAAACTTCCCATATCTCTTTTTGTCTTTTAGATTTATTGATAATTTTTATCACTGTGCATTTGTTGAAATCATTTATTATAGCTGTCTTTATTATTTATTGGTATTCTATTTTGTACTCTGCTTCTGTGAGTGGAATATTCATCAATCTGTGTGCCAAACTGTGAAACACTGTGTATTTATGCGGAATGGGGTTATAACTCTCATTTTTTATGTAATTTTCTGTGTGTGTTTCTTTTCTGTATATTCCAAAATTCAAACAATCTCTATTTCTTATAATTTTTAAATCTAGAAATGATAGCCACCCATTTCTCTCTTCTTCTATGGTAAACTGTATAGATTTATGTTGCAAATTAAGAAGTTTCAGTTTCTTCGGTATTATTGCAAAAATGTCATCCACATACCTATACCATGACTTGAAAATTAAAGGGAAGGCTTTCTTGATATGTGTTTCAAATGAACTCATGAATAAATCTGCTAGAAATGGTAACAAGGGGTTTCCCATAGTTAGGCAATATCTTGTAATGTTTCACATGCCATCCAATTTACTACAACAAGTTCAAGAAAATTTTCAAAGAACATGGAATAATGTTAGCCTGAAATAACAGATACAACATCAAGAATTTATTAAGTTGCACAGTAAAAGATTCCATTCCAACAGAACAGAAATCAGGAATTTATGTAATAATATGCGCAGATTGTGAACAGAGCTACATAGGCTAAACAAAGAGAAATTTAGAAATTCAGAAGAGAGAACACTTTAGTAATATTTGGCTTAAGCAGGTGGATAAATCAGCAGTATCAGCTCATTTTTGGACCAAAAATCATGAAATAAAACCAGAAATGAAATTGCTGAAACATCTTCAAAACCCAATGGAGTTATCGACTGGGGAAAAAATTTTCATATTAAAAAATAAAGAAAACCTAATGAACTTCGAGTTACCTCCTAGGGATGAACTCAGCCATTTCGTACTTCAGCCAACAGATATAAACACAGAAAAATCTGGGTGTCTAGCCATCGTTTTGAGTAACGGCGGTTTAGTGAGCAATTGAAGATGGGAGAGATTCTCCCGAAACATGTCTTATTTTATATAAGTAAATGGAGATTAGTGTAAAAAATGAATACCTAAGTTTAGGATATATTACCACTCCATTGTCAATAGCTTCGTGAGTACAATGTTTAATGACTCTGCTGTTATCAAGTTTGTACAAAGATAATATCTGCTTTTGTATCATTTTTTCATGATTTTCATACCTTGAAAAAATTAATGCAAATAACTTTTGTTACATACAGATACCAGGATATAAATTTGAATAGTTTGGGATTTTCACAGTAAAATATAGTATCATATTAACAAATTATTTATGAGGAAGTCACTCAAATTTCACTAGTTTTATTCCATTTACTTGAACTGGAATAAAACTAGTGAAATTTGAGTGACTTCCTCATAAATAATTTGTTATATCAGGATATTTGCACAATCTTTATTGATGACATTTATCATTTTAAAAGCCTATGGCAATCAGTATGGGATGTCAAATTGTTATAGAAAACATTAAAAATATAACTGCTATGAATGATAAATGAAAATTATTATTTTGTGTAAATGAATACAGTGAAACCCAATTGCAGTATTAATGCAAGCATCATTTTTCTGGATCCATCATTCAGTTAATGTAGCATAACTTCATTATAAATAGGAATAATACGTATATTGATCATTCCTCAAAGTATCATTTTCCTGCATGGATGAAACATCTTGTTTTGTTTTATATGTGTAGTAACCTTCAGTGATCATTTTTTAATCATGAAACATTGATAAACTGGACAAAGTAGTGCAATGTTCTGAATATTGTAGCAAGGCACACACCATTTTCTTGGTGTGAAGTGGCAAAGCACTGCTGAAAGGAGCATGCAAAGACAAAAGATATAATCACAGTGACATATGTATATACTGGAGGGGAAGCAGAAATAGAACAGTCAAAAGTAAAATCTCACAGCAAGGAATCTCATTACTCCCTTGAATATTTTGATATTTAAAATTAATATTTCTGTGCTCAGCAGGCTTTCTTTCATTTTAGCCAATATGGCCCTTCCCCAAATTTTAAACACACCAAAGATGCCCATGTTTTAGATCCCTTCATTCATCATTTTCCCACATTTATAGTTTCTATTTATCCTGCAGAAAGTGATGGATCAAGGTTTCACAATATATAGGTTTACAATTTCCCGACCTGTGGAAACTCTCCAGGTAAAGCCTGCACCAGTAGCCAGTACAGATGATGTGAAACACGTGGAGAGATAAGAGCCCGTTCTAGCAGGAAGTGTGCTAATGGTGATGCTTCCCATGTTTCATGTTTCAAGGCCTGCACTAGCTGTGGTAGGTAGTCAACAAGCTCATCACTACCAACTGATCGCATCCAACTCACTGCTACACGACGTACCTCCATGTCAGGAAAACTACAATAAAACAAAAAGAAAGAAAATACATTCTAAACTAACTTTATATTATGCAGTCTTTAGTTTATTCATTATTAACCTTTAACTGGGACTTCACTCCCTTTCAGCCTCTATTTTCCCTTACAACTTTGTCGATCCTGGTGGTGTAGTGGTAACTATACTTGCCTTCTAAACCCAAGGTCGCGGGTTCGAACCCAGCCAGGATCGATGGATTTTTTCAGGCGTAAAAATCCTAAGTATGGCTTCCTTCGGAAGGGAAGTAAAGCTGTGGGTCCCATGTCGTACATTTACGACACGATAAAGAACCTCAAGCCTGAAAGAAGAGGCCTCTGAGCAAAATTTGCCGGCCGTTTCATGCCCTGAATAGAATGGGATGCTGATAACCTGAGATGTTAAAGAGCATCCTTAAATAAACAAATCAAAAAAACAATCAACCCTACAACTTTCAAACTAATTAATGCTATTTAGTGATAACTTAACTTGAAATAACTTGTTTGGTTGTCATTAGCATTCCTGACTATATCTGTACATATTATTATTCCCCAACACATCAGAAGTCACAGTCTCATTTCCTGCTAAATTTTTTCTTGCAGTTTCATGAGAGTTCAAGGCTTAAAACATTCTTTAGTCTAATAATATTGTTTAGAGTTGATTTGGTGACACTTATATTTCATTTACTTGGTTTTTTAATTAGACATGTTTCGTGAACATTTGTTCCCATCATCAACAGAAGATCAACTGGTAAAAGCATAATTTGTAGTCAGCCACAGAAATTTATCAAATATAACCAACAGTGGTGTCTCAAAGTTCATGATGAGATTTTTATTTTTGATGTAAATTTTTTCCCAGTCATTAATGACAAAGATTTGCAAGGAAGTTTCAATAATTTTGTTTTTTTTTAATCAACTGCATGCTTTTTTGGCCAAAAGTGTGCTGCCACTTCAATTTCCTATCTCCTAGTAAAGGATATTTCTGAAATATTTTTTGGCAACAGTTTTCAAATTTCTTTTTGTTTTTCCAATATATATTTGATCACAGTCTTTGCAATTGATTTGGTAATTACTCAACTGCTTGTCAGAAGATATAGGATCTTAACAGGAAGATTGTAATAAATTTTAACACTGTGGACATTTTGAGGAGCCAACAATACTTTTGTTTTTTCTTAAAAAAAAACATTTACATACCAATACCACCCTGGTATAATGAATAAATTAAAAAAATAAATTCATACCCCCTTAACACTCGCACAGAACCTACTACAGCTGGCCATACCTGTACAATTAACCTCACTTCTTAAAAATGTGTATAAAATCTTTGTTATAGCAAATCCTGGAAATGTCATCCTCCCTCAGCTAAACAGGTATAACATTCCAATTGACCACTGTAATGTTTCTGATTTCATTTCATATATTTTCCTTGAGTTTTATTCAATGTGCAGGATTTGTTTTGTAGATTTTGTCCTTGAGGTTACCCAACAAATAAAAAATCACAGACTGTTAGATCTGGTGATTGAGAGGGCCATATGCCGGCAATAAACACTCTATATTCAAACATTTTCCTTATTTTACCCATTGATTCCTCTGCTGTATAAGCAATGGCAGGATCTTCTTAAAAACACCCATATGATTTCTCTCCTTCCATCAGCCGATTAAAAAATGGAGCTAGAAAAATCAGACCGATTATGTGTCTTGTGCTAATCACATACAAACTCTAATTTTCCTCTCACAAAGAGGAGAGGGAGGAGGCATTTTCTTGTGTACAATTTGGATATTTCAGAACACAAATAGTTAGTGTTGTGAGTGTTCCTACGACCATTTTGATGGAACCATGATTTGTTTGAAAAGAACACAAGCTGTGGTTGATTAACCCTTCAGTAACTGATGAAAGAAACCATTCACATTAATGCACACATGGTATGGGATCCTCTTTTCATAGATAATGGACACAAATACATTCATAAAATTTTAGTTTCGACAATTTTGTTGCTGTATGTGCAGAAGACTCTGAAACTCCAACTTTTCACACTAATTTTGGTACTGAATTTGTTTGCAAATGTTCAAGATTTGCATTAATTACATCTAATTTGTCTTCTGTTAAAACTGGATGTCTCCGTACATGTTTCTTGTTTTGCACTGAACAAGTAGTATCAAATTCATTCACAAGATTTTGAATTGCATTTCTGGAAGAGGCAATTGCCCAAGTAGCTTCCAAATAAATGTATCTTATTCATAATAGCATTTATAAACAAAAATATAATGCCCTAAAATCAGCTGTCTTGCCATCTTTGCAAACAAATGTACACTAATGACTGCTCATAAGTTCAAAGACAGGTGGATAGGCAACCATGAGTGGGGAGGGGGGCAAACCTTAACCAAACAATCCTGTGCAAGCCATAGAACATATTCCAGAAATCCAATAAATAGGTTCAAGGTTCAAGGTTTTTATTCACTGATTATGTACAGTTGGTACATTTGGCTTTGTCAGTTTATATAAATACATAACTAACATTTATTTTATACATATATACATATCCAGCTCTATAACTTAAGTTTCTAAGAATTCCCCCAGAGTATAAAAATTATGTTTTAACAATAGGTTTTTAACACATTTTTTAAATGTGGTGCTTGAAGTGCTTTTAAATGACTTTGGTATTTTATTATATAAGATTGTACTCTATGCGACCAATAATTATGTTTTTTTAAGTGTATTAACCCAGCTGATCTAGTGTAATGCACATAATGATCTTTGTTATTCCTAAAGAACTGTTTATTATTATGCATAAAAGACACAGTTTCTAATATATATATACATGCAATTTCAAGCATGAATTTGTCTTAAGTGTTTTATCCTTTTAAAGCTTCTATAATTACTGTTAATTTGATACATTGCTAATAGTGTTAATTTCTTTTTCTTTTTTATATACATTAGGGTAGGTCCATAAGTTTCTGGCCTAACCATTTTCTAGGTATGATAAAGACAAAAAATATATTTCATTTTTCAATATAGTTACCCTTTATTGCAATATACTTCTCACATCTTTCAATTAACATTTCAGTCCCTCCCCCAAAAAATAGACAGAAGTCTTGTCTGCAAAATAGGCATAAACAGCATCCATCATTTCTTAAATTTCCTTCCTTCAAGGTCCTTCTTGAGTTTTGAGAACAGGAAATAGCTGCTGCGAGCTAAATCTGGGCTGTAGGGTGGATGGTCAATCTCCTTGAAGTCACATTCTTCATAGCTTCCTTTGCAACAACAGCTATGTGCACAGGCGCATTGTTGTGAAACACACCACCACTCAGCTTCCCTCACCTTTTTTCTTTGATGGAAGCACATAGTCTGTGCAGCAGGCCAGTACAGTACTCCCCATTTACTGTGGTGTTCCTCTCCTTAAAAGTCAATGAAGAGTATTCCTTCACAGTCCCAAATGATTGTGACCATGATCTTCTTGGTTGACTGAGTGACCATAGCCCTTAGAGGCGGTGCTTTGCCAGGTTTACGCCACTCCATTGATTCCCTTTTGGACAAGGGATCATAGTTTCATCTCCTGTAACAATGGTTTGCAGAACTTCTCTCTCATTGCCATGACACAGCCAGACCTGATAAAGATGATTCATTGCTGCTTTTGGAATGAGGAAAGAAGTCTAGACACCCATCTTGCTCTAACCTTATTCATGCTTACATGTTAATGAATAATTTGAAGGACTGTTGTTTTAGTATGGCCTGTAACTTTGAGCTGCAGGTCTTCCATAATTTCTCTTTCCACAAAAGCGATGTTTTCAATGCTTTCTGGACCCATTTGAAAAAGTTTGGCCCATTCTTTTATGGTAAAATATGAGGGGCATGCTTCCCAATATACACCATCCAATCGTGGTTTAACTCCATTTGGAGTAAGTCCTTCATTTTTGAAAAACTTAATAACAGCTCGATACTCCATTTTGAACATGTCACAATCTTCTACACATAGCCTTCTGTATGCTACTATATCGGAACAACTGAACCCAGAAGAGCAGAAGTTACAGCTACAATATTTACTTAACAGATAAGATATGACACCAGATAAGGATTTTGTGAAAGTGATAATCCTTATCGGCAAGGCTGAAAACTTATGGACCTATCCTTGTGTGTGTGCGTGTGTATATAATATATATATATATATATATATGGACAGTAATGATAGAACATTTAATTCCTTAAAAATTTGTTTAATGGAAACTGATATGGCACATAGGGCAAAGTTCCCTTGAAGTGCTTCAATTCTATTTTGTTTAGCATTGGAACATGCCCTGTACAGTCATGCAGTAGAATTTTTGTGTGTGCTTTATAAGGGCACAACCACTTGACAAAAATAAAGTTACATAATTCTGACCTATTATAACATCGATATCCCAGTCACTAAAGAGTTAACACTATGATAGAACTATTTCTAACATAAAATGCATACCCACCATGGCAGGAGCAGCTGCATCGCACTGACTGGCTCCATGGGGCTCCAGTTGTGCAGCATATGGTGCAGGTCACCTAGACAGGCCCAGTCCCAACTGTGAGCAGCAAGAAGGACTTTGGGAAGTGCCTGTGGAATGTGTAAGAGGTAGTGCCGTTTCTCCCACAGCACTTCTCTATCCTCCACTGCTGGTCTGTAAAGGGTTATTTCAGTATATAAAATATTTTCATTGCACACCAAGTAGCTAAAACTTTAATATCCATTCTTACCTTGTGAAAGTGTCTTGCTGAATGATATTAAGCAGCTGTTGTTTCGTATTGGGGTCCAGACTAGACCAATCACAGGCAGAGGGACTATGTTTTATGGGAGATGGAACTTCTGTTTCTTGTGGTGGAAACACTACACGGCCACCAAGATCTGGTAACTCAATCCCTGAAAAAATACACATGTTTAAAAGGTAAATATATCATTAATATTAACCACACAAACATGAGGATTTAAATGCATTAAATTTAGCTTATAATATATTGCTCGCAATCAGAAGCAACGTACAAATGGGCGGGGGGGGGGGGGGGTGGAATGTGTGTGTGAAGGAGATAGAAGGGAATTGTAGTTTCATTGTTATTCTTTCCCAGAAGTCTATTTGCAGTGTAAGATTTACAGATCATACCCACCAACAAGCCCATGTACCAATTATCTCCTTGCAAGTCCATGGCTTTACAAAGGTCAAAGTCTGCATCCTTCATGGTGTCACCCCAGTATAAGAATATACAAAGGAGGACAGCTTCTGTCAGCTGCTCCTAAATACTGATCCAAGATTAGTCTACTTCTCAATGAATCCATTTGATGTTATTGCTATTGCCACAGTTAACATGTTTTAACGAGCAGATGTTAGATGTAGAAATTACAGATTTATTTATCAAAATGCTAACTGAAAAGGGGGGGAGAGGGGGAAAAAAGGGGGAAAAAAAAAAAAGAAAAAGGAAATTTTCCCTTCAAAATACACATAAAATTCCAGACGGCGACAATATATAATTAATTAATGTGGTAAATAATGTCTTTTTACCCTGGGTTTTAGTTTTGCTTCTTTATTAGTCATCTCTGAATGACAGTCAAGCATGTTATGTTTTATTATTATTATTATTGTTTTTTTTTTTTTTTTTATGTATTCTCCTAAATTCCTACTTCCTGTTTAGCTCAGAAAGTGCAACTTTTCTGAATTTTAACAGAAGAGAAAAAAGTTGAATTAAGGAGCTAACAAGCATAGCTTAGTTTTATAATTACTATAAACAGCTGATCGCTGAAAACGGAATATTGTTTTCTGTGCTTTATAGCAATTTTACCATATGATAGCTGTTACCTGATAATCAAAGAGGAAAGAGGGAAGAAGAATATAGGAGCACTGGTGTGCTGTAAAATTACTATACCAAATAAGCCATGAGCATTGACTGCATAATTACTGCCTCAATAATAATAATAATAATAATAATAATAATAATAATAATAATAATAATAATTGTTTAATAATAATATCATCATCCAATTTGTTTTAGTATCAGTATTAATAATTATTTGATGGAACACTTCCCAGTATTATAAACATTTTCCAGTATTGAAAAAGAATAAAATTGGAGCTTCTAAGGTTATTTGGTCAGAATTATTATTCAGAGGAATTTTATTCAACATTAATTTTCTATTTCATATGTAACCTGTGCAACCAGAAAATTATGTGCTGGCTTTAATTCACAGGAGTAGGTAGTGTTAACAGTAAACATTTTGGAATGCCTATATGTAACTACTAACAAAACTTACATAGAACTGGATCAACATCTCCATGTGGCCGAATACCATGAGAGGGAGCAGGTCCAAGCCTTTTGTCAGAAACTGCTGGCCACAATGAGAGCAGAAAATTGCCCTGTGCTAATAACCTGTAAGAGTAAATAGTATGATTAAGAATCATGATCTCTCACAATTCCATATTCTTCTTTTAAATAACTCAGTTTCCATAAAATGAATAGATTATTTTTGGAAAAGTGTTGTTGGGCAATATCGATTAGACATTTTTGAGTATACAAATGCCTTGTTTCAGAACCTTTACAGTTGACAAATCCATACATGAAATCAATGTCTGCTATTTCATTAGAACATTCCCATTATCTTGAAAGGCTGCCTAAAATTGATAATGAGTTTAACAATTTCAACAGAATTAATAATCCTACAATGAGATTTAACAAAAAATTTTTAAAATTATGGCCATGACTATGATCATGATAGGTATTTGTGAACAGAATGTTTGTGGTTCAACTCCTTCCAGACTTATACTCCCTAATTAAAGGTTTTTTTTTCAGGTGTTTTAAGTGCTTGTCACTGGCAAATGCCAGGGAAGTACCCTTCACTTAGATACGAAACATTTCCTCTCGCCACAAAAATGCTCTAGAAACTAATCATATAATGATCTACTTATACTCCCTAATTAAAGGTTTTTTTTCAGGTGTTTTAAGTGCTTGTCACTGGCAAATGCCAGGGAAGTACCCTTCACTTAGATACGAAACATTTCCTCTCGCCACAAAAACAAAAATGCTCTAGAAAGTAATCATATAATGATCTTAAAAATGTTCTAGTTTATTATTTCAAACCAGATGTGCAATTATAAACAAAGCTCTGTAAAGACACAAAAAATACAAAAATAAAGTTTTATATAATCATGCCTGTTACATCATATGATTGAATTGTAAATCATAAATGAAAAAGATAAAAGTATTATATAAGCTCTCAAGATGAGATGATGATTCCTATGTAACAATGAATTCTTGTAGAGAAGTGAGTTGATTTGTACATTCCCTGCTGTTTATGCAACTCACAGAGAAATGGTTGATAATTTTGCAAATAGATTTAGGGGATCAGTATTGATAAGAAATCGAAAGTAAAATGTCATGTTCTTACAAAGGAAAAATGCAATTACATCACAAAAAGTTAGAACAGAGTCCAAAGAAATCTCTGAGAAAACTTGTACAGGAATCAGGAATTTCACAAACCTTGGCTTGGAATGCCACTAACTTTATAAAATTAAAATTATGTAAGATAACTGGTTTAGGAATTGCAACCACACAATAAAGTTAATTTTTACAATTGTGTTGGATAATGTTAAGTTTTGGTCCTCTGACCCATACTTAATTTTTTTAAGGATGAAGCATGGTTTTATTTTCATGGTATGTAGCAACACAAAACAATAGATAATGGGAAGTTCTGATCTTGAATAGAAATGCCATTGTATGATTAAAAAAGTGGTGTTTGATATGGTGTAAATGCTTATAGAATTACAGGGCCTAAATTTTTTGAAAATACAGTGAATTTGGTACAGAATAACATAATCACACCATTACTAAAAAATTGTGTGATAATGACAGGCATATTTTCAATGATATTTTGCTGGAATGTATACAGCTGAGCTCTCGTTAAAATTTATTGAGGAAATTTTGAAGATAGAATCAATACGGGATTATGGCCAGCTGGTCTCCAGATCTTATGTATGCAGTTTCTATTTATTAAGCGTATACATTGGAACAACAGAAAAAATATAAAAAGAGAAATTGTTGCAATTGTTAATCAAATTTTCTTAAATGATGCGAGAGATTTGTGGCAGCATTATCTATTAAGAACGTATGTGGTTATTGAGATTATAATTTGCAGGACAAATTTATGCACTTGAATTTAAGCGGCTATGAATATCAGACTTGGCCCGCAAACAGCATGCTTCCCAGTATTAGGCAAATTCCTGTTAAGTCAGTCATGCACCCAAACTAGGAGCTCTGATCATCCATTTCTTTATACATAATGAAGATGGAATGGGCAACTTGCAACTAGGCCACTGCCTAGTCCATGGAGGAGGAGGAGGAGGAGGAGGAGAAGAAGAAGAAGAAGAAGGAGAAGAAGAAGAAGAAGAAGAAGAAGAAGAAGAAAAGAAGAAGAAGAAGAAGAAGAACTAGTAACTAGTCCATTTATGCAGTATTTTTAGCAGAAAACAAATACAATAAAATGGAAGAGAATGGCAACCCCAAAATTGCAACTTACCCATCATAGTTGAAAAACTGCATTGCAAACCAACCAAGTTCAACTTCATTAATTCGAGGCTCCTCTCCATTGTTTTCAGGCGGCTGTAAAGTGCGGCCATAAAGCACCAAGACCAGACGGGCTTCTCTTGGTAACATGCAAATACTTGTACTTTCTAAACTCAACCTGAAACAGTATATAGTTGAATATTTTTTTTTTTTTTACCTCTTCCACTTTTTATTCTGGTATTAGCTTGAAATTTTACTTATTCCTTGGGTATTTGAAGATTTTGCTATTGAATATTTTTAATGATTCATACATACTGACAGTCAGCTTATCAAGTTTAAACATTTAGATTTCCTGTTTTTAAAGTTCCAAGCCATTAACCTATTCATAATTTAGATAATGTATTTTAGAAAATGAGAAATACTGGTGAGAACTAATAGTAAGCCAAAGATTCTTACTAAGAAAACATTAGATACGCTGGTCAATACAAAAAATTATAATGATATTCCATTTTAAAATAAATTGTTTCAGTTTACAGCAAACAGTTCTTTCTGCCAGTTTCCATTTCCCCAACACTTGTAGACATAATTTTTTTTATGCTCCAAAATTGAACAGCTTACCAAGAATCAAAGAGCACACGGTCATAAAAGCTCTTGGTTCTCGGTACTGGTCTAGATAAAACTGGATGTCCTACAGGTCGAGTGCCATGGTAGATCTGGGCTGCCAATAAGAATTCATCCTGATTCCATCCTGACAGAAGTCGATGAAGTCCACCAACATGAAGCAACACGCTATCCAAAATTGTACTGCTTAGTTTTGTATCTAAAATAAATAATAAAATACACCTGCTTAGTTATATCAGTAGATAGCTGCAATGGAATTGCTAGAAAACATTCTGAAGAATAATATGCTCTGTAAAATATACTGCACTTTCCTCATAAAGAGATCATTTACATCATATGCCATTCACCATTGTGGCTCAATTGCTGGCACATTAGTTTGTGAACTGACCAGATTGGGTTTGATTCCCAATTAGGGCACATTATCTGAGTCGAAGATTTTTCTGCAGTTTCTGAAAAGGGGAATATCAAATAACATCAGATGCTAAGACAACTGTAACATAATTTCATTCATTCCCTCGAAAGACAGCAGTTGAAAGGATGTTACACACTTACAAAAATCCAAAAAGGATGTTTGTTTTAAAAATGTTCTAGCTGGTTATCTTGAAAGCAACACATTTTCAATGAAGCAATTTATACTGAATTTTTCTTCATTTATGGGGCAGCAACAATGATATTAGTTAAATTTTATTTAGTGCATGTTTTCGAGGCTATTTCAAGGTCAACTCAATTTTTAAATGGGAACCCTACTTTTTTTTAACAATTTTGGTTTTACGCATGAAAGCAAACAACTTTTATCTGAAACATTGGTCTGATTTGAGGTCAACAACCAAAGAATTTCATCACTCATTAATAACTCGCATCCTTAGCTTGTAGTCACCTTTATCCAAAATAAAAATTTTGTTACCCTTATCAGCCTTTGTATAAACCACATCTTTATTACCATATTAATTGTCAGATTATGATAAAAACTACATAGGCAAGACAAAGAGAAATATATGCATTAGGTTAAAAGAACATTGGAGAAACATGCATTATAAACAAATAGATAAATCAGGTGTAGCAGCACATTTTTTAAATATAGGCATTAGGTTAAAAGAACATTGGAGAAACATCCGTTATAAACAAATAGATAAATCAGCTGTAGCAGCACATTTTTGCAATGAACACCAAGAAATAGAAAAATAGATAGAATAGAAAAAGACATCATTGGAAAGAGAGTATTGGCTTGGAGAGGTGGGAAAACTATTAGAAGAAATTGGAATGGGAGATGTAAGGCAATTGAGTAAAAATAATGCTTGTGGATTTTGGAAAGAAGTGAGACAGAGGGTAGAAGACATCAAGAGGCAAGAGATCAGGGCTAGCTTAGAGGATAAAAGTTCCTTAGATTTATATAAAGTAGTTAAAAGAAATTGGAAATGGAAGAAATATATAGACATATGTTACCAATTTGGAAGAATAGGTTTTGTTTGAATGCTTATAGGGTATTATTTCTAAAAGGATAAAGGATAAATTGTAAAGAAGGATGCATTAAGTGTTAGAAAGTGGTTTCCATTGTTTAATTGAATATGAAATAACAAAAAGGTGGAGGATTGTATTTGGGATGGAAAATGGAACAAATTACGACAAGAAATAGTAGCAATAAAAATGTTATCAGATGCAAGAATAGAGAAAATGAATAAGATTGGGGAATTTTTATGAAATTAAGGGATAAGCAGAGAAGAAATATAAGGAAGGGGCTTGGTGGCACATGCAGTGGTGAAAATTAATAATTTATTTTAGGGGTTCTTTACCATAACATATAACCTGGTGGTTAACAGATGGGAGAACCTCAGTATTGCCAAACTTTCAGAGTCCTTGTATGTTTATGTAAATTAAATTTAATGTGGTCTGCTGAAAATGGTTGAAAATGTATAATTAACAAATTGATAGAATTATGAAGTTAAGTAAATAGTTGCAAAGGTAGCAAGGAAAAATACAAATTTGAATGTATAATTAATTATACATTCATATAAACTAAAAATACAAAAAAAAATTGACTGAAGATGAATTTGATCAAAGAATCAAATTTTGTGAAGTAATATCCAAAACACTAAAGAGAATCACCTGAATTACTAAAAAATATTTGCTTTTCTGATGAGTGCACATTTTACCTTATTTTTCTGTAGATTAACATAATTGTAGGTACTGGAGTGATGATAAACTATGTACTCTGAGAGAAAGCCATACAGAAAATAAATGTCTGGACAGGTATTATAGGTGATACAATCATAATCATTTTTTTGAAGAAAATCTCACTGGAGCTTGTACCTAGAAATGTTAAAAGATTTTATTAATCCTCTCATTAATGAAGAAATTGAAAATCAAGAAGAGTGAATGATATAGCTATTTTAAATGAACACTTACTTACATTCCAGAATGATGGAACACCACCACATTATACACAGACCATTTGATCTGAATAATAATAGTTGGATTAGTAGAAGAGAGAATATCGAATGGCCTGTAAGATCCCATGATTTAAGCTTCTTAGATTTTTTTTTTTGGGGGGGACACTAAAATCACTCATTTTTAAAACACAGCCTGCCACAGTTGAAAAAATCTGACAAAGAATATATACAGCTTGCAGGAATATTCCTAAATGCATGTTTCAGAATATTATTAACTGTTTGTTTATGGGGAAACTAAACTTCTGTGTTTAATAGTTTTTGAATTGCGGGAATTTTCACAGTGAAATATAGTATAACTTAACAAATTATTATTGAGGAAATTTCATCAATATTTGCCTAAAAGAAAATTTAACGCCTACATTCGTAAGGAGAATAGTAAAACAAAACAATTACAGCAAAATACAAATAGCTGCCGAAAGGAAAGTGTTGCAAGTTGAACAAGTAAGTGGAACTAAATTAGTGAAATTTGAGTGATTTCCTCAATAATAATTTGTTAAGTTCTGTGTTTAAACTGTGTTTATGATTAGTTAAATTCAAACAAATGAAATCCAAGTTAGTCTTTAAATGTATTAACTTTAACATTTTTTTAAACTTCTTACATATTTTATAAAATAATGGTTGGTTTAATAAAAAATGTGTCAGATAAAATTGTTTGCTTTTATGCATTAAAGTAAAAAAAAAATTGAGTTACATTTTAAAAAAAATTGAGATAGCCTTGAAAAGTTGCACAAAATAAAATGTAATATCATTGTTGTTCTCCCATAAATGGAGAGACATTCCATAAATTATTTTCTTGAAAATGTGTTGCTTTCAAGATAATTAGCTGGAAAGTTTAAAAACATCCTATATATGCAAAAGTGCATGTATCTTGATGGGGAAAGGCTGTATAAGTATTAGCTAAATCAAAACATATATCCAGCCACTGCTAAAAATTATGGATTGTCTCTCCTATTATTTCAGCACTTTGAAAAGTTACAATGAAGAGAAGGTATATCTATAGATAGTAATGATATTAAGAACTTTAAAGCATTCAAATAGAGCATTAAGGTATGTGATACATTTTATACCTTCAAAATTTTAATATGATTAAACAATGAGGATGCATACAAAAAAAAAAAAAACACACTGATTTCATTGCATTTCTGGAGCCTAATGATACTTGTTACTAGAAAGGTAAATCCTTTGTTTAGCAGTGCCATGCATTTTATTTATGTGGCATTATTAGTTCGGAGTTAGAAGTCAATATATGAGATTTTGTTTACTATACCCAGCTGAATATAAAATTGCTGAAACAAATATATGGCTGAATTGTAGAGAGTAAAATATTATATGAAAATTAAATATGGGGACCAGATGAAGGATGGAAATTAATACATAGATCATTTTGTTGATCTTGGTTTACCTAGATCTTCTTCCAATCAAACTACGAAGATTAGGATATAAAAGCAAAGCAAAATAATAGTAACAGCTGTGAAACACTGACAGGTTTGAGAATAGTTAAGATCATTGTAGATTAGCTTCACAGTACAAGTTCCAATTAACATTTCTAGGTTTGACAATATTTGATATCCCAAATAAAGGGCCAGTTTTATTGATAAAAAACTTCTTAAAATAATATAAAACATTAAAAATGATTGGGGTTGAAAAAAGTATACTGAAATCTGTGATAAAATAGGGAGAGAAAGGTTAGCATGGTTCAGAACTGGAAAGATATTATAAAATGGGATAAGAAAGAGAGCTATAAAATAAAAATGTCAAACGTGTGATGAATTGAATAATGTGCAGTATTGTATTTTGAAATATGAACAAACAAAATTATGGTGAGAAGAGTTTTTTTTTCTCAAAGTGGAATAAATTTCCGAAAAATATACAAAATAGAAGAATTTTAAATTTAAAACCAGATATCAATAAATGTCTAAGAAATATGGGTAGATCACATGAGAGTGCTAGCTAATTATAAAAAATTTACAAGAATTATATTGCATATGAATACCTGATTTTTTTAAATTACTTATTTATATAAATCCTCATTATATATACAAACACAATGTTAAATATAAATGAAAGAAATGCAAATCCAAACTTCAGATGATTATTAATAAACATCATACGGTTGGTTGCTAGTGGCCTTTGAGAATGCTGATATTTATCATTTTTTTCCCTAGCTTCCCAATAAAGAGCTTCCAAATTATTTTTCATTTGTTTGTTGCTGTCTAGTTGGCGCATTTCGGTTTAATTAAGATAGTATTCACGTCCTTACACAGTGGGCAGTAGATGTCCTTGATTAATTTCATTCTGAAGAGATATTCTGACTGGCAATCATGCCCAACAATAAAGCGGAATTGGGCAACTTCCAATTTTCTTGGTTTCAATTAAAGATGTTTGACAGTATTTAGATCTTCATATGGTTTTCCATTAAGTTTTTGTTTGATATTTTGTTGTTGTTTTTGTTTAGACATTAATCTTTTTATGAGTTTCAATTTAGAAGGGAGTTTTAGTTCAAAAGATGGTTTTAATTTTATAGTGCTCCTTTTTTTTTTGCTAATGTATCAGCAATCTCATTCCCCTACATGGCTTGGGATCCATTGTAAAACTATTTTTCTATTTCCGATCTGGATTGTATGACATAGTTTTCTTATTTCATTTATAATATATGTTGATGGGCAACTGTAATTCATTATATTATGCAGTGCTGCTTTAGAGTTAGTTAAGATAACAGTTCTCTTATTTATGTTAGGTCTATAAGATAGATTTTCTAAAGCTGCTCTAATGGTCATTATTTTATCATCAACATTGTTAGCATACTATCCCAAAGGTGCATATTTAGAGAATTCTGCACGGTATATTCCAAAGCCTGCTTCTCAATTTTTAAGAGATCCATTTGTATACACTCCACACCATGTATTAGTTGGATAATAGTTGTTTAGTGTACTAAGTGCTATGAATCTTAATACCTCAGGTGAGTCGTTCTTCTTGGACACTATTGTATCCAGATTTAGTTTCATGTTAATATCTATACATTGTAAAGGATCATTTGGTGTAATAACAGGCTTAGTGCTTATTTTTAAAATTTTGTCTAAATCTCCGCTTTCTGTATGTAATTTTTGAAACTCTGTTACTTTTAATCACTGTGTGCTGTCATGAATTTGAAACCATTTATACCTGTGTTGATTACTTTTTAATTTCTGTCCCAATATAGCTATTTTAATATGTAACTCTATTTTAATTGACAGATCCTCCCCATTTGACTCGTGTTAGTTTTCTTAATATGTTGTTCTTCTTATTCACTTTCTTAGTTATATTGTTGATCTGTTCAGAGAAGGAAAGTTTTTTGTCAAGTGTTACCAAAATATTTAGTTTGTTCTTTCTCCTGTAGTAGTTCATTATTGATATTAACCTCTAAGTCATCTGTAGTGTGTTGAAGACTGAAAAGCTGGAAATCAGGAAGCCATACTTAGGATTTTTATGCCTGAAAAAATCCATTAGTTCTGGCCAGGATTGAACTGCGATCTTGGGTTTAGAATGCAAATTTGGTTCAAATACACCACCAGGACCAACTAATTTTTTAGATATAAACATTATATTGGTATCATTATTAGTTCATAGTTGACAGATAATTTGTAGTACTTTTATTGTATTTTCTAATTGTTAAAGGCAGTATCCGATATTTTCTTGTATAAGGGCTGTTCAAAACAGAATATCAAATACTGCAACTCTTTAAAAGGAAATCACTCATTTCCTTATTTGGACTGTTGCCTTAGAAACATGTAGTAAGTGGAACAAAATTATTAAAATTTGAGTGATTTCCTTCTAAAGGGTTGCAGTATTGTACTATATTTCACTAAGAAAATTTTTGCTATTTAAAACTACTAGAATATCAAATGTTTTACATGCATCATTTCTCAAGCTAAAATGTAACTTTACAATATTTGTTAGCTTAATGCCAAATGTACACATCGTACTAGTTTTATTGTTGTTATTTCTAGTTCTTGCCTGAGAGAGGTGTGCAAGTTGAGACATGCATACAGCATAGTGGAGTGACATGTGACTAACAATATGCTGCTCTGAAATTCTGCTTCCATCTGAACAAATCTTCAGCTGAAGCCTATTCAATATTACAGGAGGTCTGTGGAGTTTGTTCTTCTCTATAGCACAGCTCAAAGATGGTTTACAATGTGTAAACAATGCAGGCAATCAATTTCAAAGAAAAGTGGCCCCACTGCCATCATTGTGAGAGAGGACATTGAATAAATTAAGAACACTTTAAAAAATTCTGAAAGTTGCACTGGGTGCCACCCACATGCTGGTAACTGAAAAGTTACACATGAGATGTGTTTATGTAAGGTGTGTTTCAAGACTGCTGATTCTTGAACAAAAGGTATTTGCATTCAATTGAAGATGATGTCATGGGAATATGCACAATTTCTATCAAAGGTAATCATCACTGATGAAACATGGCTACATCTGAGAGCAAACAACAAAGCTGTGTGTGTAAATTTACATCACTACTTGCTTGGGCTGGAAAAATTATGATCATCTCATTTTTTGATATTCAAGGAATGCTTTACCTGTCGTACCTGCACATGCAAACTGGGCAATAAGAAAAAGATATCCTGAAAACTGTGAAAACATTTTCATGCAACCAGTGGATGCTGCACCACGATATGCAAGTCAAATGTTGTTACTGAGTATCTCATAAAAATCAATGTGAAGTATGTTACTCACACTCCTTCTAGTTCGATTTAGCCCTGTATGACCTTATCCTTTTCCCCAATTGAAGAAACACCTTTGTAAGGGGGGGGGGGGAGGTTATTTTCCAACATCAGAAGCAGTGGTAAAGGCTGCAGAGGTGATTTTGAAGGACCTGTCAAAAATGGTTTCCAGCATGCCTTGGAAGACTGACAGAAACACGGGACAATTACATTGCATACATTATACAGCAAAATCCTATCCGGCAACTATGGCACAAGCCAGTGTCAGTGTAAAAAGAAAATACTTTTATAACATTAGGTAAAGTCCCTCTCATAAAATTTTCAAACTATTAATAAATACTGCATTGCAAAGTGTAAACATCCCCAAATGCACAATGTAATCTTTCAAGGCATTCTCTATGCCCTAAACTAACTTAGAAGTTGTAGTAAATAATAGCATGGAAATGCTCTTCCTTAGATCTATCCTAGCCTCTAATGTACACATACATAGAAGTGCTGATACAGCACACATTGTTGGACCACGCTCAGACTTGCACATGTTGCTATCCAAACTCCAATCTAAAGCTAGGAAAACCTGCACTGACTTGTAACAACTACTTATTGTCCATTCTCAAAACATTTAATAGTGACCCTTGTAAGCTACAGAGCAATGTAATGTTTACAATTAAGATGTATAATCATTGTATGATTGAGTCAAACCATACACTCTTATTGCCCCACTTACTTGTGTAATACAATAAGATTGTGTACTTCAACTCAATTATACAACAGTCTTAAATATATGATTAGCTTCCCTGTACAAATTCCAATTAACATTTTTAGTCAATGTAATATTGTTACAAGAAAGAAAAAATAAAAAAGTAGGGGAGGTAAAGAGTTCTTGGTTCATTAAGTTTTGAGCATTTTGTACCTGTTTTGTTATAAATGTAACATAGCTTAGGAAAGAATCAGGATTTGCAATCACAGCATGTTGTTTATATTAAACATAATGCAATCTTTTGTGATTACCATAAAGATCATAGACAAAGCCTTAATTAATGGAATTGTGCAATCACTTAAATTGTTATTACCCACTCTTAGAATTAAATTTTTTCTGCTAAAAATGAAAGATATAGGCATTATATTAATGCTGTCTGTATACCAAAAGGTTTAATTATTATTTTTCATATATTCTTTTCTTTGTGTAATCTGTTCTTGTTAAAAAAGCTACAGGTACATCATATACCAGAAATGAAAAATCATGTTTAACAATACATTGCTTAGAAAATAAATTCCAACTTCTTACTTGTAGGGAGCTCAGCACGAGAATTCAACTGAAAGTCAACCCTAAATGCATGGCAGTAAGTCTCGATCAATGTCTGCACTGCATCTCGTATTCTGTCACATTGACTGCCTATTACCTCAGTGACTGGATTCCGTAGACGTACCACAGAGTAATCCCCATCTTCGCTTACTATTTCTGGATATGCATTATCCTAAATAACAAAAAATAAAAAGAGGTAAATTTAGAGCAATATGAAATAATCTGTTGCCTTCTTCACAAAAAATTTAATTATTGCATACTGTTCATTATTTCCATTTTTCTTACATACATCTGCACTACAATAAAGACCTACTAATGTCCTTCATCAAGCAAAGCATTATCGCACAGCTGTCTGTGGAAGATGGCAGACTTTGACATGGTAATCAGTTTGTAACTACTGCTGCTATCACAACTACTGATGATGAGCACTGAGCTATGCTCGAAACGACACTTAAAAATTTGCTGCTTATACATGGCGGATTTTACACACACTTTGTCTGTTCCAGTAAGTAGTCTTACATTTTAATTAGCAATAAGAATCCACTTGACTGCAGAACCAACCAATTGTAGAAGAGAAGCAATATTTTCTGTGAAGAAGTATTTTTCTTAGTAGATTCTGTCACTTCCATGACTGTGAAATAGCATCATTTAGGACAAGAGAAAGAAATGCTCAATATTTTATTTAATGATTTTGGCTCAGAAGAAGAATGCAATGAAGATTTATGTTCTCTACCATTGCCATGATCTAGTGGTAGCATTTGAGCTTCCCAGATTCAATTCACACTTGAGTCATGAATGAATAGTGTTTAACACCCGTTTTTTGCTACAGAGGCACCACAGGCGATGGACACTGGTGATACATGAAATGAAATGCTATATTGGGAAAGGATTTATTTTTAAGGAAGGAAACGTTCCAGGCCTGAGTTTAGGGTACCTCCCCGGCATTTGCCATTTATGAGGACTGAGGAAAACCTGGAAAAAACCTCAGTCACGGAGGACGGTCCTGGTGGGATTTGAACCCCAGATCTCCCGCTCACGAGTCCACAATTTAATGACCTCGGCCACCCGTGGCAGTCACACTTGAGTCAGTTTCCTAGCTATGGTTTACCAGGGGTTTTCCCTCAGGTCTATGGTAAATCTGGGAAACTTAGGCCACAAAGTTCCCTGAGCTCATTTGGCCAAATTATTATCTATCTCTATTCATTCTTGCTATAACAAAGCCGTGCCTTCTAGGTATCCCAAACTCAGAAGTTGATCACACTCACTGGGGCAGCACCCCGCAGTCCAAATGAATAGTGGTGGTGTTAGAAAACATTTTTTTACCTTGATGACGATATTGAAGATAATTATAATGTATTACTGGAATATTTAGTTTTAATAGTAGGAAATTATTAACAATTTATATTCCAGCCATGATAACTACAAGTACTCTGAAACTTTTACATTTAATTCCATAAAAATAACTAGATTTATACTTTTGGATATTATAATTTATGAAAGGCATTAACTGACCTTAAAACATATGCAGGATCACTAACATGAAAATCGTAATGTAACTATATAAATAATATATCATGCTTAATGGAACAAATACATAAGCATAACTTTCAAGCTATACTAGTTACAGATAAAGTTATAGTGTATATAAGATCCTAAGGAATAAGCAACTTAGAAATTTGGCTGAATGGGTTTAATTAAAAAAGAAGGAAGATTTAGTATTGTATGATATATAACTTAATATTGTACTGGATGTATAAATTATTTTTAATGTTGTGTTTTGTTTTTGGTTGGATCAGAGCCCAGTCCCCTGGAGATTCCAGTAGGTAGCTGCTGATGAACTGGGGACTGGGGGGCTGAGCCAATCAAATTTAAATAAATTTTGATTGGAGTTATTGCCTTCTGGAATTGCTGAAGGCATTGTTCTTAAATGTTATATTTAAAATTAATGTTTTTTTTCATTTGTGTTTATTTTGTATAAAAAAAAAATGTTGAATGCTGATGCATGCGAAATAAATACTAATACTAACTTGCAAGAGAATTATGTCATTAGATATGTAAATGTATTATTGCTCAAACTCATTTTATATACATATATAAATATATAAATGATATAAATAAAAAATAATGTAACACTATTACAATATAACTAAAATAACAATAATTAGAAAAGCAGAAAAGGATAAAACACTAAGAAAAAGTCATAGCTATATTTTGAACTGCTCCAGTTAGAAATATAGCTTTGGTTCTTCTGTGGCAAGAAGACTTGTCATAGTTCGAAATATAGCTATTACAAATCTGTGACTTTTCTTATTGTTTTAACCTTTTCTGCTTTTTTAATTAAGATTATTTTAGTTACAATATATATTTTTAAATTGTTGATATATTAGTTATTTAGGGTTTTTTTCATATTTAGAAACAGCAATATGCTTATGACAAGCTGATTTTTTTCTGCAGAATTTGAGCATTATATATGTATCTAAAATGTAGTTTAAAGATTAATGTTAGAACATTTTTAAAAATTATGAATTTATCTAATATCATGCAAGAGCTATGAATTTTTTAAAAACCCAGAGGGGTGAGAATTAATGCAGACCAGAAAGTATTAATAGATCCAAATAAATAATGCCATTTTCCATAATGCCATGTAACAGTTGTTTAACTTTTAATCCATTGGGTAAAGGTGATGTTAACTTGACTTAACAAGAACATAACATGTTGTATGGTATGTAAGTGGTGTGTGTTTCTTCCTTTTTCTGCTTATCTAATTATTGTTATTTTAGTTACATTTCATTGCGTTATTTTATTTCATTTATATTACATGCACGCACGCACGCACGCACACACACACACACACATATATAATTACATGTGCAGAACTTCATAGGTGCCTACTTATTTGCTGTTGTGATTGTATTTTGTTCATTCATTTGTTAAACAAGAGAACATTACTATTTAATCTCCCTACTGTAAAAGATTTACTAAATAGCTCCATAATGGTGAGTATGAATAAAGAAATTTTAGTAAATTTGAATGATTTCCTCATAAATAATTTACTCTATTATATATGAATGTTTATTTCAGCAAACATTATAATAAAATTAACATAAACAAACGAAATATCTAGGAATTTAGTAATGCTAAAACTAAGGTTTTCCCATATCTTAACCACCAGGTTATATGTATGGTAAAGAACCTTTAAAAACATTATCATTTTCATAACTGTGTGTGCCCTCAAGCTGCTTCCTTAAATTTCTCCTCCACTTATCCCTTACTTGTTCTAAGAATTCCCAAACTTATTTTCTCTCCCCTCATATCTGACATTTTAATTGCCATTATATCTTCTTGTAGTTTATCCCATTTTTCATCCCTGATACCATCCCTCCACCTTTTTACCATTTCACATTCTATTAGACAATGCAATGCAGTACCCACTTTCTCATATGTAATACATACTTCTTTAAAATTTTTCCTAGTACTTTTAGTAATAATATCCCTATACATATGCATGAAAGACCTATTCTTCCAAATTGATCACAATTATCAATATATTTTCCTGTCCTCAATTTCTTTTAATTATTTTATACCTAAAGAACTTTTATTTTCAAAGCTAATCCAAATCTCTTGCTTCTCTACATCTTCTACCCTCTGCTTCACTTCTTTCCAAAATCCACTGATGTTACTTTCACCCAGTTGCTACATATCACCCATTCCAATTTCTTCTAATAGTTTCCCCACATCCCCAAACCAACTCTTTCTTCCCAGAATATCTCTTTGGTACTTAAGACATTCTTTTAGTACATTGTTATTAGCTAATTTTAAAAATAGCACATTAAGTTAACATTATTGATGAAAAATAATTTCATTAGTTTTATTATTTAAGTGGTAAAACAGCTTATTAACTTTTAACATCTCTTAATGAAACTGGCTCTAAATGTTTTAATAGAAGGCATCTTGAAAATTCAGAAATATGCCAGTTTTTAAGATACTGTGGCACAAAATATACATAAAATCTACAAGAAAATATGTTCCAACTAACATTACTAACATTAATAGAATATGTCTTGTTACTTACCAATGTAGAAGAAGATGGGTTTAACTGGAAACACACACTCTGAAAACTTTCAACAGCTTCCGTGATGTCCTGCGTTTCTACATTTCCCATGAGAGCAGAGATTGCCTTTACTGCTTGCACCACACCTTTTGTCTGGTAATTTTCTGATGACTGCACTCGTTCCATTTCCCTTTCTAGAGTTTCTGAACATAGCAAACAATCTTACTACCTATATCACATTCAATTATGCGCTTTATAAGTTTTATCTTTGGAATGTTTGCACTTTTTATCTGTTTATGCTTACAAAAATTGTTATTTAAGACAAAAACATATACATATATGTAGATTTCTAATTATAGCCTGTGATGCAGAAATATGACCTAGTCCTAACTCTAGGAACAAACATGTTTTTTATTGGGAAGCTATGGGAATAATGTTAAATATCAACATCCCCAATGGGTACTAGCAACCAACCAACGTATGTGTTCTTGTGTGTTGCGTGACAGTGTATTAAATATTTACTAAGTGCATAATAAGTACAGTGTATTAATTATGTGAACATGGCTTAATTCAGGTATTCTATTCCCCAAAGTGCATTTATTTACAATTCATACATGCATACAGAATCAGTTCATGATGTGCAGAGACTGTTTCATGAGAGATTCTCTGATATTCAACTTCCAAGTCGAGGTTGGATTCACAGATTGGTAAATAAACTTCATGAAATAAGAGGTATTCTTGATAAAAATCATACACAGCCATGTATAGTACTGACAGAACAAACAAACATTAGATAACAATAACTAGTAAAAAATATTAAGCATGGGTCAATAACTCTTAAATACAGAAATTTATTCGAATATCAAAATCACCTTCTGCAATTCATGGACAACAATAACATTTATGCTTTCAAGTTTAAAGACTCAATTTTTGAAGATGAACTGATGCACATAAATGACTATTTTCTATAAAGCAGCAGAAATGTGCAGATGTAGTAGGACATTTCAAACATCTCCTCTCATCAGAAATTTACTTTTTTTCAATGTAATTGTAGTTGTAACTGCAAGAACTTAAATCAGTTACACAGATATTACACCTTATTTGCCAGGAGTCAGTGTTCTGACTGCCAACCCACCAGCTGCCAAGGAACAAGCAACAAAACCACGACAATCCCAGTGTTTTACAAAACTACAATATTCCTTAATTTTACAATAAATTAACTCACCTAGAAGGATGGTCAGAGCATCATAGGAGATTGGATGAACTGGCTCATTGGGTAGCAAGTCTTCCAGTATTAATGATCCATCCCTTTTATCATCTTGTGCCTAAAGAAATACAAAATCATATCAAGTATTGATTACTCATTCTAACGTCATCGCTCTATTAGCAAAGCAATGTCCTCTTCTATTTTCCTTTTTATTTTGAATGTATTAAAATTAAAATTTATAAGCAATTACACTTTTTACTCTTTTTCATAAACAAAACCAAAGTATTACAGAATATGTATGAGAGTCTTAGTACTCAAGGTGCACAACATTGGTACAACACTGCTGTTTATTAACAGTATTGCCAGCTATCAGAAAGTTTAGACAACACATTCATTGTTTGTTTAGTGTACTGGAGTAAGGCTAGTGAATGTGCACCAAAAGGAGGTGAGCAAAGAATAGCAGAGAGATGCAGTACATTTGCTGCCTGCTGAGGGTGTTGGCACAAGATAAATTCATTGTCATGTGTCTGTTATATACAGCAAATGCTTTATGTCAAATTCACATGTGCTGGAATGCATAAAAATCCTAAGAAGATCCATGCCACTGCAAGATGATCCATGCCCAAAACAGGTATATTCTATCATTCTCCTAAAGTTACTTTTTTATTTGCCTATAGACTGCTAATACACGTTAAGATATCGCCAGTTTGTAATTACATTTCTAATTAGAACAAATATATATACATAATAAAAATAGGTAGTTAAAGAAACTGACATAATTTACATGAGACAGCTCTCATGCTATTAAACTTTGTATCCATGTGTGTGATTTTGATTAGGCCTATACGTGCAAGTGGTATTAACTTACTGCAAGCCAGGGAGGGAATAAGATATAGTCCTGACTGCTTCATGTGTTAAATAACACTGGTTGAAGGAGGCATCTAGTAGTATGGAGTGGTAAAGGACTTCATCTTTATCTTATGTCACTGGGAGTATACAAAATGTGTATAAAAAGTATCCAACCTTGACTTAGAAAAAAATGTTCTATATGTGATTCAGTGCTTCTAATGCCCTTTAAAGTAGGCCCCTTGTGAGTCAACACACTTAGTCTAACAATCTTTCCAATGCTGAAAGGCTTCTTTAGGGATGGTGCACAGCTGTGCCATCGGTATTTTCATTATGTCTTCGCAGCTCTCAAAACAGGATCCTTTTAGAGTTTTCTGAATCCTCAGTAACAACTAGAAATCACAAGGAGCAAGGTCAGGGGAATAGGGAGCCTGAGGAACTTGCGCAATTCCGTGTTTGGCCAAGAAATCCTGAACCATATGTGCTTTGTCATGATGCAGCTGTCAGTTCTTTGTGACTCACAGCTCCAGTCTCTTGCACCGAACTGCATCACAAACATGACAAAGGACTTTTAGGTTATACTCCTTATTGATGATTAACCTTCTGGTGCATACTCAAGATGCACAATGCCTTGGTAGGCAAAAAAAGCAACCAGCATCACTTCAACTTTGCTCCAAACCTGTCATGATTTTTTCAGTCTTGGGAAACTTGGGTGTTCCATTGTGAAAGCCTGCTTAATGTTTAGGATGTTTTGTGCTTGGGTATCCCTTAGTTTCTGACAGAACTTGATGCAGTATCACTGCTCCAAGTGTTCAATCATCTTAAGGAAATATGAATGCGATAAACATGTGTTACACCACTTGACTCTGTGGCAGCTACTGATGCTAACAGCATTGCTGTGAGGAAACAAAAAATCACACATATGCATTCAAGTCCCTTCTATACACAACTTCACTTATAATAGTAGTATATTTACAGATGTTGTTTAACATCTCAGGTCACCAGTCCCATTCAATGAAAGAGGATAAGGTTCTTTTATGTGCCATAAATCTACAACATGGGATACATGGCTTTACTTCCCTTCCGAAGGAAGCCAATTTACAATTTTTATTTCAGAAAAAAATGCATTGACCCTGACCTGATTGAATCAGCAATCTTGGGTCTATGAGGCAAATATGGTTACCACTAGGCCACCAGCAAACTGCAGCTGTCATATCTACTCATAATTAGTTACTGTGAAAAGAAAAAAAAAAATGGAACTGTAGAAGTATCTAGTATTTGATGTTACTTGCCTTGAGATAAGGAATTTGCATTAATTGAAAAGAGAAAAAGAGGCAGAGCAAAGTCTTTGCAGCTCAAGATGTAGATGTAGTTAGATCATGTCAACAATTTTTTGTCATTGAAATGATTACAGATAAATTTTTATGTTCAGGTTGCTACTGATTCTTTGACGACAACAAAAAATTTATTTAAACACTTCTAAGCTATCACTGTTACACTTCTTGCCAGGAAGTCTAAATGTATTGAGACAAAGCATACCTACCTACAGTTAAGTTAGAAACTTGTTTGTTATTTTTTTGGTGGGTTTCATATAGTAAAAATGGAATATTTAGAAAAAGGTGAAGTTCAAGCAAGAAGAAAATACAAGAGCTCTTGTCATTGATATAATATTTGGATGAAAAAAAAAGGGTTATTCTATGAACATTTGTGTTATATTAATGCTGACTAATTTTTTTAGTTATTATTATTATTATTATTATTATTATTATTATTATTTATGGAGGAACTTGAAAATAAAGTGTATCGGAACAACCTGCATATGTGGGAAGATTTGAAAGAAACATAAGAAGAGAAATAACAGCAGTTTTTACTGCATATGACAAAGGCAGGTGGTTATTGTAATGGTACTTTGCATGAAATAAGCTCTAATAGGTGAATGTTCATTTGAAAGCTCTGGACCTCTTCAATAGTTTTAGTGTACAGCATTTTTTTAAAAATTTACCTTCAGAACATAAACAATATTTGTCTCCACAACATACTGCATATATTATGGAAATTAGCCTGTTTTAGAGTTATTACTTTGAGCTGCAAAAGTAGAAATAAAAACATTAATATAACTCACTGTCCTTGCCAATGGCCTGTTCAGCTGATCAACATGAAGAATTGCCAGATGTATGTCTCGTTCCAATTTGATGCACTGATGTATGTATTCATAGTCTGAGAGTGCAGTGTGTGATGTTAAGTATTCAGCAAGGCCCCACACTTTCAATACATAGTCTGTTACCTCTCCACGCAAGTCTCCCTCAAGTTCACAAACTACATGCAGAATTACATGCTCAACTGTTGAACTTACTGCAACAGACATCAGAGCATCAGTCGTCACTGGGTTACTAATAAGGCCAAATCCCAAATCAAACTGTTCTAAATATAAAAAGTTCATATATGTATTTATTAATTTATACTAACACAGTTAAGCCCTTAGGGCCTTTTCTTCTACTGAATCACTTACATGGATATACATACATATTAAATTACAATATAAGTTAAAAACTAAAGAAAGAGAAATGGATAATAATAACTATAAACACAATGCATGAGTTACAATCTTGTCAATACAGATCATATTAACAGTTAAATAAAAATTAATTGAAATAGATGGAAATATATGGCTACTAAAATGAGCATAATATAATTCTTTTTTTTTTTAACTAAAATTTATCTCTCTTATATAGACATTTGACTTTGGAATCCTTATTCTTAAACATGTGCATATTTAAAGCATATATTACTTAATAAAAATACTTTATTTGCCATTTGGATCATTTACATGATATGAGCTTGGTCAATATAATATAAGCAATATACAAGAATAATTATACGAGATTTACAATATGCGTTAATGAATGAATAGTGTTTAACGCCCGTTTTTGCTACAGAGGCACTACAGGTAATGGACAGTGATGATACATGAGATGAAATGATATATTGGGAAAGGATTTATTTTTAAGGAAGGAGTTGTTCCAAGCCTAAGTTTAGGGTACCTCCCCGACATTTGCCATTTATGAGGACTGAGGAAAACCTGGAAAAAACCTCAGTCAGGGAGGACAGTCCTGGTGGTATTCGAACCCAGACCTCCCGCTCACGAGTCCGCAACTTAACAACCTCGGCCACCTGTGGCGGTCAATATGCCTTAAGATTTGTAATATGCCTTATTTAAAGTTCATATATTCACTTACTGAATAAAAGGTATGCTCTAGAAGAAATGCTCTGACTTCTTTATTAAATGTTTTATATTAGTTATTTCTTTAACATTTATTGGTAGTTAATTATATATTTTAATGCCTATATTTGTGAGATTCTTTTTTAAAATATTTGTTCTGCATATCTAAACATGAAGGTCATTTTTCCCTCTTGAATTATGAGAATGAACATTTGTACATAATATTCCTTGATTTCTATCAATATGATTTACGACCTCTATTATAAAGAGACAAGCTAATGGTAGTATCTCATGTTTCCTAAAATAGCGTCTGCAGGACTTCATACTATCTATTCATTACTAATTACTCTTATTGCTCTCTTCTGGATTTTAAATATTCTCTCATATTTTTCCCCCAAAGTTTTATTCCACATTTTAATCAACTATGAAAAAGAATAAAATATATATTTTTCAATCCTAATAAATTTAGTGTCCATTTTAGACTTTTTAGCATATTACAAACAGCACTAAGTTTAGTTGCTAAATGCTCAGTGTGAGTGTTCCATTAAGATTTTCATTCACATGTATACCCAAGAATTTTGTTTCACCCCTTATTCCTTAATTAGTAAGATAAGGTGAGCTTCCCACAAATTGTTTTCAAGGTACTGTATGTAACTCACTGTTGAACAGAGACTTCTTACAGCATGTTTCACAAATACAATTTAAAGAAGGAACTGTGGCAATCAATTACCATGCCTATTCTGACCACAAGTTAAAAAAGTTAAGTTTTTTTTCCCACTGTCTTCTCGCTCCTATTACCTGTTTCTTGCCAAGACTATTTGTTTTTGACACATTCTGGGGTTTACAACTTGTAAGTCGAAAGCTGAAGAATGGTGGAAGGGTGCAGCAAACTCCAGGCAAAATTTACACTTGCCACATTCTTTGTCAGCTTATTGGATCCCTCTGACTACCAACTGTTGATCAATTTTCTCAGCATACAAAAATATCAAATAGAAGCCACTATCATTTGTACATAATAATGCAGTAAAGTAAAATAACGTTTTTAAAATTTTATAAAAATTTGCAAGAATTGGAGAAAAACCTTTTAATGACCCCCCCCCCCAAAAAAGAGGCAAAAAAATGCGCTATTACATTTTGTTATTTTAATTAAGATCATTATATGATTGAGTCAAACTACACACTTTTATTGGCTCTACTTACTGGTTATATGTAGAACATTATTCACAACCATTATCCACATTCTCAGCCATCTGTTGACTACTGGATAATTCAAGATAAGGGGCATGTATATTCTTCTCTGGTGGAGGTGTGATGAACTTAAAGTTTATGTTTTCATCCCTGGAAGTACCAAAGTTCATAAATCTGTCTCTGCATTTATAAACGTAAATTTTTTCCTATGTTACTAACTCTATAGGTCCTAGCACTGACTTGGATAATTATGCTTTTGTCACTATGGTGCAGTTTTCTATCTAGAAATGAGACGCTACCACTGATTTTCCATTTGTTTGTATTTAATGTTCCTAAAGTGATGTTTTAACCATGTGCCTACGTTACTCTTTGTTTTTCCAATAATGAATTTTTTTGCATTCTGCACATTTTATTTGGTAAATACCTGCTTTTTCTCTCAATGGAATAATATTGTCATTAATTTTGTCATTCAGGAGGTTTTTAACATTAAATCTGTTAATTGGTATGAATCTATTATAAAAATCTTTTGGGATATTTTGAAATTTTTGCATAGCCCATTAAAAATGGTTTTAAAAAAGAACTAATATACAAAAAAGTACAGAAATTCAAGAGGCAAAATCTTATTAAAGAAACCATAACACTTTCAGCAGGAAAAGATAAGCTAATTTTTAAAAAATTTACATATCATCCATGGGCTACAACAAAAAATTTCAAAATATTCTAAAAGAGTTTAATATCAGGTTTGCAACTGTAAACAGATTTAATGTTAAAAATTTCCTGATAGATAATGTTAATGACAGTATTCCACAGGAGAAAAAAAGCAGGTATTCACAAAATAAGTTGTGCAGAATGTGAAAGAATCTACATTGGAAAAACAAAGAGAAACATTGGCACATGGTTAAAAGAACATTTCAGGAACATAAAATACAAGCAAATGGAGAAATCAGCAGTAGCATCTCCTTTCTGGACAGAAATCCATGACATATTAAATAAAGTAAAATTATTGAAATCAGTACAAGAACCTACAGAATTGGTAACATGGAAGAAAATCTACATTTACAAATACAGAGACAGTTTAATGAACCTCAACATTTCTAAGGATGAAAATATAAAATTTAAGCTCATCACACTTTTAGCAGAGCAGAATATACATTGCCACAGCATAATGAATTATCCAGTAGTTGAAGGTTAGCTGAAGATGCGAACAAAGGGTTCATGAAACTAGTACTACATATTATAAATAAGTAAATTTTAATTACATGATTAGTTTCACTTTACAAGTTCCAATTAACATTTTTGATTTTTGTACAATTTTAATGTGTTAATTTTCTGTTTATTTTGATGTCATTTTCATTAATGTTCCTTGGTTATCAGTAATTTTAATAAATTTTTAATGATGTCACTGCAGAATACATTTTTTTGGATTTCGTGAGCACTTGTTCAGTTAAAATTCTACATCTCAGGAACTATTTTCTCTAGAAGGCTGTAGTTCATCCTCAATAATAGAAAAAGTTGTATTTCATAAATGGGAAGCATTTGTTTCCACAGCATAATTCTTTGTTGTTTTACAATGTTGGGGGTTTTAGCTGATGTTTTTGTCAAAAAGTTAGTTTGTCTGTAAAAACTTTTTTTTGGCTGCAAATCATTAACTACATTTTTTTGCATGAGTTTCCAATTCTATTTTAGAATCTGTATAAACTATCACTTTGAAACTTTTTACCATTTATTCATGATATAATGTGAAGATGTGGATCTATTATGTTAGAGCTAGGGTAAAATGTGATGATATAAAAAAATAAAATGTTCGGAAAAAACAGAAAAAGAGCAAACAATTGAAAAAAATTTAATATTTGCTTCAGAGTCATGGTCAATTGTGTGTATCTGTATGCTGCAAAGGTTTAATTTCATTAGCTTTAATAGTCCTTGAGAAAATGTGAACTGAAGTTGGTAAATTTAACATTAGAAGGGTAGGCCTTTCATACTCCCCTTAAATATGTAGGGAATGCTGTGTTGATATGGTTTCAAATCTGCTCATAAAGAAGTTAGCTAGAAATGGAGATAAGGGGCTGCCCATAGTAAGTCTTGATTCTTGTTTATTAGTTTGTCCTTGAATGAAAAATAGGATTGGTTTATGCACATTTCAATGAGTTTTATGTATTTCTTTGTGTGCATTATTAATTCCACTTGTTCTTAGCTAATATGTAGATAAGTAAGAAGTTTATCTTAGGTATGCTTGGAACAGTGATTCTACATTAAAATACATATATGTGTCAGTAGGTTGTAATAGGCAGAAACTTATTAAAGAAACCATAACACTTTCAGCAGGAAAATATAAGAAAAATTTTACAAAATTCATATATCATTCATGGGTTAAGAAAAAATTTCAAAATATTTTAAAAGATTTATATATCAGATTGACACAAATAAATAGATTTAATGTTAAAAACCTTCTGAATGACAATAGTATTTCACAGGAGAAAAAACAGGTATTTACTAAGTAAGATGTGTAGAATGCAAAAAGGTCTATATTGGAAAAACAAAGAGAAACAGGCACAAAGTTGAAAGAACACTTCAAGAACATAAAATACAAACAAATAGAGAGATCAGTGGTAGCATCTCATTTCTGGATAGAAAACCATGCCATAGTGACAAAAGCTAAATTATCAAAATCAGTGCAAGGACCTACAGAGTTAGCAACATACGAGAAAATCTACATTTAGAAATACGGAGATAGATTTATGAGCTTCAACACTTCCAGGAATGAAAACATAACATTAAGTCCATCACACCTCCACCAGAGAAGAATATATGTCCCAAAGCATAATGAATTATCCAGCAATCAATGGTTAGCTGAGAATGTGAATGATGGTTTGTAAAACATGTTTTACATTTAAATAAGTAACTGGAGCCAATAAAAGTGTGTGGTTTGACTCAATCATACTATGATCTTAATTATATGATTAGCTTCATTGTACAAATTCCAATTAGCATTTGAAGTTACATTATTTTGTTTTAAAAGTAAAAGGAAATTAATGGCATATCATCAACAACAAACCCCCACCCCAGTTAAAAGGGATTTTTTTGTTAAAAGCATGCCCTATATGACCACTCCAATTCATTCATTTCTTTTAAATGATCATGGTATCACAACCTTATGATTTATTGTACTGATGAAGGATGATAACTAGCTGAAATGGCTTTGTAACCTCAGTTACCCACACATTCACCTAAACAACTGAAAAATCACTCAGGATACTAACACAACTGGTAATTAAACCCAGCCTGCCATGTGGGAAGAGCAAATGTTATTGCTAGAATATGGAAGTGGTCATTCAAAGATATGAGTAGCTTTATAAATATATACCATAATAACACTACACAGATATTGGGTGTTAGTGTGTATAAGGGCCTAAACAATAAGCAACTCTCAAGGATATAAATTTGGCTGAATGGGTTTAATTAAAAAAGGAGGAAGGTTTAGTATTGTAGGAAATATAATTTAATATTGTACTGAATGTATAAATTACTTTTAATGTTGTGTTTTGTCTTTGGTTGGATCCAAGTTCAATCCCTTGGATATTTCAGTAGGTAGTTGCTAATGAACTGGGGAATGGGGGGCTGAGCCAATCAAATTGGAATAAATTTTGATTGGAGGCAGTGCCTTTAGGAATTGCTGAAAGCACTGTTCCTAATTGTTATATATTTTAAGGTATTTTTTTTAATTGTGTTAATTTTGTTAAAAAAATTCTGTATGTGGTGCATAAGAAATAAGTAAATACTACAGATATTGCATTGAGATATTCCACTTGCATTGTGAAAGCTAAATAGCTTACCATCACATGTGAAGGTAACAGGGTTGATCTCATTCTTTGAGTGTACTATCAATTTGATGCTGGTACCTTCCCCATAGGCACTATCAATAGTAGGACTTACGACTAAGCCTACATTTGTATATGGGTCATTATGTGGAAATTCCTCTGTAACAGAGAAAGCACAGGATGTTAATTTATTATGTATAGAATATATGTAAATAAGAACTGGCCATCCAAACTGAAGGCAAACTGACCTCGAAGCTTCCTGACCATTGAGTGAAATGCTTGAAGATCAGATTCATGTAATGCTGTCTTTCGTTTCATTACCCTGATGTTTTCATATAGACGACTTCTCACCCGTTGCTAGAAATTCAGAAACACATAAATTAATAGTAAATGAATTTGGAAACAAGCACAGTAAAACACTATTAATAATCTCTTCTGAGTAGGATATTTAGAATACACTTATGGTTTCACTTACATAAGATTTACTCGGGACACATATTTTGTGGAACTTTTTCCACATCATCAGCTGTTAACAACTGTTGGATCATTCGTAGAAGCTGGGTAGGTAGGTATCTGGGTTGACTCTGGTGGTCTAGTGATAAAGTGCTGTCTACTTCTGGGATGCCAAGGTTATGATCATGTTTTTTTTATATAAATTCTTTCCCATATGTTCAGTTCTTTCAGTTGTTGAACAGATTTTAATAACTTCAAATAAGTTTTTAATAACCAGTTTCTACCCAACAGTCATTTAACAGCTGATGAAGTTGAAAAAGTTCCATGAAAATATGTCCTGAGTAAATCTCATGTAAGTGAAACTACAGAGTATTCTAAATATTCTACTCAGAAGAGATTACATAAATTAATATAAATATTTGGAATTAACATCTAAACATTTTGCTTATTACAAAATATAAGAAGAAAGGAAACAAATTTACAATTCAGTTTAATTTAAAAAAATGTTTTCATTGTTTTGTTCAATTTATTCTAGCTGCAAAAATAATGTTATCACCGTCAAACATTTTTTGAAACTTTTTGTGCAATATGAGATGGAATGTGCATGTTTTTAAGAATTTTCTATTCTTTAATATCTACCTTCTCCCCCCCCCATTTAAACCATGTAATTTTCTAATTTTAATTTTGATATTTATTACAGACCAATATTGTGACATGGAGGGGGGCTTAATAATGGAAAGTATGCTTATTAATGGGGCGTAATAATTAAAATACTAATAATGAGACCCATCATTATTCTAACAGTATGGTGTGCTTTTCATTTAACTAGGTACGAAGTTGAACACTAGGTGCATGCTCCTGATTTTAATCCCTGAAAGTCCTGAACATCATAAATTAATGTATTCAACATGTTCACAATAACTCCACTCACATAAAAGTAAAACATGTTTCAGAAGCAATCGCCCCCATTATAAAGTGTTGACCAAGTACTGATACTCGAAATGGTGGCTGGATACCAGGATGCTCCTGTGGTGGTGTCTGATGTTCTAGTAGGAATTTTCTGAGTTCATTCATAGGTGGAAAATCAAAATTCATTAAGTTTTTCTTATTTTTAATGATGAAAATATTTTCCAAAGTCGATAGCTCCATTGGGTTGTGAAGATGTTTCAGTAGATTAACTTCTGGTTTAATTTCATCATTTTTGGTCCAAAAGTGAACTGTTACTGCTGAATTATCAACCTGCTTAAGCCGAATATTTCGAATGTGTTCTTTTCTCTGAATTTCAAAATTTCTCTTCATTTGTCCAATGTATCTCTGATTACAATCTGCATATTTGATTTCATAAATTCCTGCTTTCTGTTCTGTTGGTATGGTATCTGTTATTGTGCAACCTAATAAATTTTGGATATTATATTTACCCTCTGGGGCTAACACTATTTCATGTTCTTTGAATATCTTCTTAAATTTGCTGTGGTAAGTTGGATGGTGTGTGAAACTTTTGAATTTGTATCTTCCCTTGGTGTTGTTCAGCATGGAAACCTCTCTTATAAATTTTTGTCTTTAAAATTTATTGATAATTTTTATTACTGTGCCTTTGTTGAAACCATTAGTTATTGCTGTCTTAATTATCTGTTGGAATTCCATTTTGTACTCTGTTTTTAAGAGTGGCATGTTAATTAATCTGTGTGCCAAGCTCTGAAACACTGTATATTTATGTGGAATGGGATTATAACTATAATTTTTGTGTAATTTTCTGTTTGCATTTCTTTTCTATGAATTCTAAAGTGCAGACTATCTTTATTTCTAATGACTTTTAAATCTAGGAATGGGAGCCAACTATTTCTCTCTTCTCCTATGGTAAACTGTATAGATTTATGTTGTAGATTAAGACATTTTAGAGCATTTATTTAATTTTTTTTTTCGGTGTTATTGCAAATATGTTGTTCACATAACTATACCATCTCTTGAAAATTAAAGGGAAGGCTTTGGTGATATGTATTTCAAAGAAGCTTATGAACTTATCTGCTATAAATGGAGACAAGGAGTTTTCCCTAGCTAGGCCTGAAACTTGTTGGTAATATCTTTGGTTGAAACTCAAGAAGTTTTGTTGAATGCAAATATTAGGAAGTTTCAGTAAGTACTTTATTTCTTCTGTTTGTAAATGTAAGGAGATTAACCATTTCTTTAATGTTTGCATAAGATTATCTGTTGGTACTCACAGGAATAAAGCTTTTACATCAAATGACACCATTATATCTTCTATTGCAATTCTGCTTTGACTAAATCAAATAAATATTTGATGTTCAAGTCTTTCAAAAGAGTTGAAAATATCCATCAACTTTTTTCTATCTGGTATGTGGGTGAATTGATATTGTTGATTATTTGTCTCATGCTGTTATCATTTTTATGTATTTTGGGAAGAGCATAAAGTCTGGGTAGTACCGGATTGCTCTGTGTGATTTTCTTTTTTTCAGCAGTGGATAGTATTTTGCCTTCATTCAATGTTTTGGCTAAATTTTGAATGCATCTATTGATCAGATTCTTTTCAACTGGTTTGCAGTCTTCCCTTTTTAACATAATTTCTACTCTGTTTATGTAATGCTTTTGGTCTAAAAAGGTTATTTTATTGCCCTTATCTGCTTTTGTGTGTATAACTAGTTTCTCTTTTAACTGTTTCTATGTAGTACTGTAATTTTTAAATTTCATTCAGTTTTTTAGGTTTTCCAAAATTTTACTGCATTTCATTTTAACGAACAATTTTTCTCTTTTGTTTAGGTCGTGGGTGTCTATGTCAATGTTGGCTATGTGTTCTTCTACTTTTTCCGAGAAATCTATACAAGTTTTGAAGCCTTTGTTTCAGAAATTCCATTTTTTTCATTTAAAATGTGCAGTTCAAGAGGTTAATTACATTATATATTGTTTGTATGCATGAACAAATATAATATCAAGAATTTATTAGGTTTGACAGTGAAAGGCACCATACCAACAGAAAATAAATCAGGAATTTATCAAAACAAATGTGCAGATTGTGATCAGAGATACATTGGACAAATGAAGAGAAATTTGGAAATTCGGAGAAAAGAAGACTTTAGGAATATTCAGTTTAAGCAGATTGATAAGTCAGCAATAGTAGCTCACTTTTGGACCAAAAATCATGAAATTAAACCAGAAGTTAATCTACTGAAACATCTTCACAACCCAATGGAGCTATTCACTTTAGAAAATATTTTCATCATTAAAAATAAGAAAAACTTAATGAATTTTTATTTTCCTCCTATGGATGAACTCAGCAAATTCCTACCAGAACCATCAGACACTGCATCCTGGTGTTCAGCCACCATTTCAAATAACAGTACTCGGTCAACAGCTTATGATGGGAGCGATTGCTTAAGAAACTTATCCTAATTTTATGTCAGTAAGAAGAGTTAGTGTGAACATGCTGAATACATTAGTGAAGAATATATTACATTTCCATTGTCTACAGCTTCATAATCACAATTTATTTAATCTAAGTTATGTTAAGGGACAAGGAACACAATACAATGAACTGATAGTCGAGCTATTTTTTTTTTTTTTGATTGATTTATTTATGAACGCTCTTTAACATCTCAGGTCATCAACGTCCCATTCAACTCAGGGCGTGAAACGGCCAACAAATTTTGCTCAGAGGCCTCTCTTTCAGGCTTGAGGTTCTTTTTCATGCCGTAAATGTACGACTCGGGACCCACAGCTTTACTTCCCTTCCGAAGGAAGTCATACTTAGGATTTTTATGCCCGAAAAAATCCATCAGTCCTGGCTGGGTTCGAACCCGCAATCTTTGGTTTAGAAGGCAAGTATGGTAACCACTACACCACCAGGACCGATTAGTTGAGCTGTAATTGATTATTATATGATTGATTATTATGATCTTATGTTCTTCAAAATTACAATTTCATGTAAAGGGTAAGTCTTATTTTTGTAATCTTCTGAAGTACCGATCTGGTAGCTTTTGTAAACTCTTTTGTAACAATTTTGGTTATCTTATACAAAGGTTTGTCATCATATCACTCATTGTTATTCATTCATGTAAGAATGTAAATATTTATTGTGTTCTATTATTTGTTATTGGCCATTATTTCTTAATCGGAGAAAATTGAGCTTACAACCAGGGAGCCTACTTTGTACCAGAGGAGCTAACAGCCCAGTTGCCCCCTGAATAGGTGCATCTTTGATGCTGCAGCAGTTAGGTGGCAACATTTTCTTCCAAAAGCTCAACCGGAGGCAAGAGGGTTACCTCAAGTTACCACCATCATCATCTAGTCATTGGCATTATTATAGCATTGGGCCCACAAAATGCCTACAATAAACAAATCTTCTATCTACATACTATACAGTTGCTGGTTCCTTTATCTATTATAGTACAGCAAAACACACATACACACACACAAATGTATGCATTCTTTGTTCTTTATGATGCAATGTCATTATTATATATGGTGCTGTTATTACTTTAAATCTCTATTAGTGCAGCGATTTTCAAGTATACAGACAAAATTTACAGTTAAAATAATAACTACCACACAACACTAATTTTTTTTTATGCATATCTATTTCAATTTTGTGTTTTATCTCTCATCATATACGTTCAATGTTCTCAATATTTCAAATTTTCATTTGCTATATTGCAATATGAAGGTATTTTAATTCTTATGTATTCTATTCTTTTTATATTATATTTATTGATGAGGACATCAATTCGGGTAGCCAGAGAGATGTGGCATATAATGTGGCTTAATAAGGGAAATTATGCATTACAAATGGAGCTTAGTAATTAAAATACCAATAATGAAATCCATCATTATTATAACAGTAAAGTATTCTTGAAGTCAACAATCATGAGCTAATTGCAGGCTTGTCTGGCATTGTGAAACATAGAAAAACACCAGGTTCTGCATATGCATAGAGCTGCAATGTTTGGAGGTTTTGGTAAGATAAGGGAAAAGTATCAATATGTCGAGAGACATGCGAGTCCATCAAGATTCACAACTGCTCTCCCTGGCCATCTCAACAGTGTACTACAGGTAACATTTGAAATTGTAATAGGAATGATATAGAGAATGTGCAAGGCTGCAGTAGCAGCAGATCAACTCAACTATCAGTTCATTTTATTATTTGTGTTCCTTGTACCTTAAATTAAATTATGAAGTTTGGGATTTTTAGGGATTAAAATCAAGAGTGTGTCTCTAGTGTCCAACCTCCTGTCAAGTTATTTGAAAAGTAAAATGAGGGTTCTACCAGAGGTTGCAACAATATGTTGTCTAAATCTTTTGTTTACTATATGCACATGAACAATGTGCAATGTTTGTATCACTGAACCTGGAAGAGAGCTACCATTTAAGAATAACTGGACTCTACATAAAACAGAGAGCATCCAATAAGTAAAACAACACATTCCTTTTTTCTCTGTTCAGTTTATCTTGAAAAAAATATCTTGTCAGAATGGTACATGTTCTGACATCTAGTGATGCTAAGCCATAGTTTTGCACAAATATTACAATAAAAAATAGCACTGTACAGCCAAAGATCTTAGAAACAATCTAGTGCATTTGAAATTGAAATAAAACAAACTTTGAAAAAGAAAAAAAAAATATATTGCATTAGTTATATATGCTCCTGATACAAGGGTCGATATTAATTTTTCAGATTTGAAGAAACCTTAACAGATATAAGCTTCCTGTGGTAGCACTGCAAAGATCATGTCTTCATTAACAACCATGGTAGAAATCCCCACAGGCATTTTTATGCATAAAAGTGCATTAAGAAATAACTATGGCATATTAAACATTGCAATTTTTTGGATAACAAACCAGCAAACCCCTAGAGCTAGGGTTCTTAACCTATGGTATGTGTACCCTTGATAGACGTGAGCTAATGCCTGGTGGTACATAAACATTCTGGTAATTAGATAAATTAACATTTGTTTTACACAAATTATATTGGCTAGCCAGGGAAAAATTGATGGATCAAAATCCTGCACATTAGATCAACAACAACAACAACATTTGTTTTACAAACTACAAATATTTAACAGTTCTAGTATAACTAAATTGAAACAATAGATTTTTACATTATCATAAAAACTTTTGTGTGATTCTGTACAAAAATAATACAGAGTTCAATTTTAATCCTATAATAATGACAGCACAACTCAAATATTTTTGATCAGACAATGGGATACCTTTTGTCAATTGTTTAGCTGCGAGATGCATTTTCAGTTAGGAAAGCAATGGAGTTGCTGCTCTTAAGAAAAAACTAAGCTTCTTGGTAACTTAAATCAATATTGGAAATATATCTTCCTTTCCATTGTTAAGTGAAAATGAAATCCCTCTTCATTGTGAACTGGCCGTGAATATTAAGGAGCACCTTGGGACTCTCATCTTAGATTTCAATGTGTACTTTCTTGAAAATCTGGATTCAGAATTTTGGATTAGAGACCCATTTTCTATTACTGACCCCTTCCTAAAAAGATGAATTGATCAAGCTATCATGTGACAGAAGTCACAGGCAAATGATCAGGAAGATGAATTTAACAGACTTCTGGCTGGCAAGAAAAAACAAATATCTAATGGTCAAGAAAAAGCTGTAAGATTTTTGTTGGTTTTGTAAGTATTTGCCTTTGTGAATATGGATTTTCTTCTCCAATTTATATAAAAAAACAAATATAGAAATAAGATGAATGTTGATTCTAATTTGACTAAAATAGTTGAAACCAAACATTTAAAAATTAAATTTTGCTAACAAGCACAATCTTTGCACTGAAACAAGGGTGAGTCAGAAATTAGTTAAAATTGTAAAGTTAATAGCTTTTATGTTTACGGAATGTCGAAATCCACACAGTGAAACTTTTGTTAATCTTATTTTGATTTAAAGTAAAACACTAAAAATCATGTATATGGGAAAAAATTTACATAAAAAATATGAATACAAACTTATGAATTTTGATATACCGGAAGCAGACAACATATTACTTAAATGTAAATTGGAACTTGCACAGTGAAGCCAATCATATTAATTGATATCATTGTATGATTCAGTTGAACTACACACTCTTAAAGCTTCACTTACTTTTCATAAATGTATGGAACCGGTTTCGAGAACATTTATGAAAAGTAAGTGAAGCTTTAAGAGTGTGTAGTTCAACTGAATCATACAATGATATCAATTAAGACAACATATTGTTTAAGTTCATGAACAGACCACCAGAGCAAGCATAGTAACATACATACTTTGCTGAAATTGACTCCTCGGTCGTCATTTTGGTTGACAATGTGAGGAATGTACCTCACAAAACATGTACCAAAATTACTTTTATAAGTGTGTTTGTGAAACTTAAAGAGAGTTTTAATGTGACGACATTATTTTTAGTGTTTTACTTTAAATCAAAATAAGATTAATAGCTTTTACTGATTGTAAATTGTGTATTGGAGTACCAGCATCTGAAATATATTTTTGCCAAAGTTTATGTACTCATTCACTATATTTTAACTGTAACAAAACTAATTTTAAGACAATCCACAGAACAATCCATTGAACAGCAATAGATTGAACAGTTTTTTCTTCTATAAATATCTAATTCTAAATACTACATACAAGAAAGTACTAAATAAATCACTAGTGATTCTATAAATGAGGAAAAAAGCTTATTTTTATCCTTGTACCACAAAATCACGCATTTCCCTCCTAAAATTTGCTTACTGGTACATCAAATGTCCTGCTTTGAATGCAATGGTATGCCAATGGAAAAGGTTGAGAACCTCTGTCCTAGAGCCACACTGATAAGCAGGTAGGGAGCAATTACTTATGCATCATTCCATTATCTGGTCACATTGTATACTGAAAGTATTGTGGATATGCATGATAAAGAAGTTTGAATGAGTGACAGGAAAACCAGAGAGTTCAGAGGAAATCTGTCCAGATCCTCCTTTGTAAATGGAAACATTTTGAGAAGGAGAAATCACAGAATTAATGTGACACATGAATATGCTTTCCAGAGATATTTTGAACATTGAAGAGCTCACTGTTGATTATGATGATTATGGAAACAAATGTGAGAGAGGAACATATTAAGAAATAAGGTTTATAACTTCCTTAAATACTTATTCAATCTTTTTCATGATTTACATTTATTTCAAATGGCTGATTTTACCACACACATTATACATGCTACATAACTTACCCGCCGTTCCCCTGACTTTCTCCTCTCTATGGTACTCCAAACTGAAGAGTTGCGAGGTGGCAAAGGTGGGGGAGAAGAGGTACCTGTAGGGGTGCGTTCTTTCACAACAGCTGCATACAAAGGATCTCCTGCAGATCCTGGGCCATCCATGTAGTCAAAAGGGTCATACGCATCATAGAAACTGCCAGAATATTCTGAACATGCATCTTCTTCAAAAACAGAGTCTGGAAAAGTTCAATGCTGTATAAAATTACAAATACCACAAGCATTTGAAATAACATTCATAATGATAATCTAGAACACAAAAATAAATGGAATATTCTATGTAAAAGAAACAATACTAACTGAAGAGACTATAGCTATAATGTGAAAAATAGAACTCCAATTATTTGATGAATCAATAAAGAACAACAACCAAATGTATACAACAGAAGTTAAAGCATTACTAAAAAAAAATAAATATGTCCTAAAATTCTATCATAACAGCTTTTATAGAAAACACAATTTACTGAAACAAAATTTTATTAAATTACTTTTATATAAATATGTACCTTCTTAAGAGAATAATTGTACTTAGAAAGCTGTAGAAATACAGTATTAATATATTCTGCATTAATGTACTCAACCTGTTCACACTACTTCCATTTATTTACATAACACTAGGACAGACATGTTTCTGAAGCTAATTGCTTCCATCATGAGCTGCTGACTGAGAGGGCTTTAGATTAGCATGCTAGCAACTCACCAGTTACCTATAATGTTGTTTTCAAGATCAATGGATGCCATCTCTTTATCAGGCAGCTTCTTAATTTTCCTTAGGGGGCTCTATGGACCCTATTCCTGCCCTTTCTAACTTAGAAGATTCCTAAGCACATACAGGGATTGAACCCACGTAGTTACTAATATTGTATCTTTTGGTTCATCATTGACTTCACATAATTTAACCAATTCTATTTCAAAAATCTACAAATAACTACAATATATAACCAAGAAAATAAATATCTTGAATTCAAATGTTATTACGAAGAGGACATATACAATAAAAAGTTGATGTTACCTTTGATTTCCTTTACAGCATCATCTTCCTCTGACTGCTTTGTCAGGAGGGGGTCAAATACTTCAAGCACACTTCCTCTCACTGCCCGTGTCCTCATTTTCTCAGTGCCAAGGCTGTCAAAGGGGGTAAGGTCTATTAAATTGTTATTGTCACGTTTACCCATCAATTTGAGTATGTCAAGCTTAGAGCTAGACTCTGCTACCTGTTCCTTCGACTGTAATGCAAGTCTTGTAGGCAGTGTCGTACTGTACATGTCCCTGGGAATGTTCAAAGGAAGTAGTGGCATTTGGGCTGCAGGATGAGGTACACAAGATGATCTATTTAAAATATTTTGAGAGTTCTTGTCATTAGCAAACTGTGCTAGAGGTTTTGGTTTCACATTAAAATTAAATTGGGAGGACTGAACGGGAGAAGGTGAGGAATTGTCCTCATAAAGTTCATCAAAAACTGTGTTTGTTGTAGAGGCACTTTCAGGACTTCCAAATGATATGAGATCAGCCACAGCACTATTTCGACGCTGCGTTGAGGGTGGTGGAGCCAAGATCCTGGGTATTCTTGGTCCACCAGTGTTGAAGGAACCAGGTCTTGGTCTGGACTTTAAAGTAACTGCTCCTGTGGCACATGCTCTGCGATCCAAAACTGAACCAGAGGATCCTGAAGAAGCTGGTGTAAAGACACAAAGCAGATTGTTTGAAGACATCAATTAATGAAATACACTAAAATCCATTGCATTCAGCACCTAAATAGCTGGCAATATCAAAACAATAGCACTTTTCAATAAAAAAAAAAAGAACTACTGTTTTAGACAAGTGTTTTTTCTCTTATTTGGTTTATTTACAGATCCTCTTTAACATTTCAGGTCATCAGTATCCCATTCAAATCAGGGCATGAAAGAGCCAACAAATTTTGCTCAGAGGCCTCTTTTTTCAGGTTTGAGGTTCTTTATCATGCCATAAATGTACAACACGGCTTTACTGGCTTTACTTCCCTTCCAAATAAACTCATACTTAGGATTTTTACGCCCAAAAAAATCCACCAGTCCTGGTCGGGATCAAACCCCCAATTTTGGGTTTAGGAAGCAAATGTGGTTACCACTAGAGCATCAGGACTGATGGGACAAGGTCATTTTGGTAAAAGTTGTATTGTCTTCTAATAGCTTCATATATATAGCATATGGACATGATATGGCTTAACAATGGCGAGTGTGATAAAGCCAATATGGCACATCTTCACACTTAATAGTTCATACCACAATAGCAAATATGATAACATGGCAGTTGTACACTATTGCACCTACGGATAGTAGCTAAAGTGAGTTAACCTGCAGCTACATGATGGATTCCATGAAGCTGAAGTGAAATGTTCTTAAGCTTAAACAGAAGTTGGTGCTGTTGGATAAAACAGAAAAGGTTGTTAGTAGAACACAGTTAATGGAAGAATCATCATGTGCTTTCATCTTCACAATTGCAATCTGTTGTGATGCTGGCTATCCTGATCTCGATATATGACCAATTAATATCATCAAGTAAATGTTTTTTATTGTGAACTAATAAGATGAATGTAAAGTGTTAAGTAATGAAAATGAAGTTTGTATTTGAAAATTTCATTTTTAAAAATGCACATGAGAATTTTTGCAAAGAAAAGTTCATGCAGTGTGTCTTTATATAGCCAATAATCTGGTGAACAGTTATGCAGCACTTATGTTGACCCAAAGCTGCCAGATACAAAAGCTTTAACAGTACTCATTATCTATCAGCATAAATTTATTGATCACAAAAAATGGCCATTTTTAACTCCATAAACATTGGGAAAACTGAATTCATGTTAGAAATGTACAATATGTTGGAACAGGATAGCTGGAACCTTCAAGAGACTTTGGTACAACAGAAAAAAAATTGATATGTGAGTTTTTATAACTTTTATAAAAATAATTTTAGATTAGGATCTGCATTTTCTTTTAATATTTATATAACAAAACTTTCAAAATTTTAATACACCTTTGAATACTATGACTAGTGAATAAATCTTGATTAAAATCTCCAATAGATAAAATATTTTAAAATGCTAAAAACATTTCTGTGGCTTCACTTCCAATGAACAAGGAAGTACTCTGCGTTAAAAACATTTAAAATAGTGATACAATGATAAAGCACTCTTAACATTTCACTCTCAAAATTAAAAAATTCAGGACATGTTTCTTGCAACTTTTGTTCACATTGTCAACAGTTAAACGACTTGTCATTAGAAGTTCATTGAAAGTGAAGCCACAGAAATGTTTTTGGCCTTTTAAAATATTTTATCTACTGGATATTTTGTACCATTTTTCACTGTGTTGATTCCTGAATATTTTAAAATTGAAACCCTTGATTAACTTCATAAATCTTGACATTTTTGTAATTTGACTTTCTCTTTTTTCACATTATGTTCAGTTTGTGACCGTCACAGGTGGGAGAGGTCGTTAAAGCGCAGACTCGGGAGCAGAAGGTCTGAGGTTCGAATCCTGCCAGGACCGTCTTCCCTTAGTGAGTTTTTTCCAGATTTTCCTCAGTCTTCATTAATGGCAAATGCTGGGTAGGTACCCTAAACTTAGGCTTGGAACGTTTCCTTCCTTAAAAAAATCCTTTCCCAATATATCATTCTATCTCATTTATCATCAGTATCCACCACACCTGTGTGCCTCAGTATCAAAAATGGGAGTTAAGCACCATTTAAAAAAAAAGTGGAGATTCTACTATATGTGGAATTTTAAAGGAAAAATGGAAACTGTACAAAATAAAAATATTAAACAATAGTGTGGTTATAAGAATTTAGCATGGCACTGAAATCTAAGAGGGGGGGATGTTTTACAAACAATTTCCACATTAGTTAAAATAACATATGCAAGTGATCAGAAAATTCTATAGGTTTCAAACCAGACATTTCAAAGCACCATATTCTGAGCATAATAATATCTTTGATATTAAATATAGTCAGCATCACTCTCAAAGACTTTCTGCCAATGTGATGGAAGACTATAACTTCATTGTGATAGAGCAAAGGTTTGGAATTTCTGAGGTGATTATCAAAAGAAAGGAAAAGATATAACTTGATGGTGCAATGTCTGGAGAATATGGTGTCTCCAAACCAAGACCATAATGATTTCACAAACCACCTTAGCGGTATGTGACTTTACAATATCATGCAAAAAAATAAACCGGCCACACACAGGAAAGTGTTAAATCATGCAACAGACATTACCAACCGTGCAACATGATGCAAAGAAATGGAGCTCAATTGAAAGCAATGCAAATACAATATCAGCAGTATACTGGTTTGCTTCATATCAATTATAAAACATGCTGGAGACATGTTTCAAGAGATCCAGATGCTGTATTCTGCGCACTATGTCTCATGGCAATTTGCAATAACATCCAATTCCTACAAGCATTACACCAATACTGTTGCCAATTTAATTATTTTCCAAATAAATCTGGTCTTTTTGAAAGAATGTTTCTAGTTGGAAAATGAATGTTTTAGTTGCTAGTGGGAAATCAGTCTTTTTTAAAATACTGTCTAATTGAAATCTGTTTTCTTTTTAGTATTTGGCCTAAAGTGACTACTCTCATGAGCCATTTAGAGAATCCTGGCTGATGTGGCTTGATACTGTTGCTAATTCATTTTATCATCAAGTAATACATAAAATAAATAGTACTATATTTCTGAGCAAATCGATAATACGACTGGAACTTTGCAGGATCCTTTAATAAATCACGAGCTAAAACATAGGCACCATGCTGAGCACAAGACAAATTGCAATTATGAATCCATTTTCTTTATCTCCTGTGGTGCAATTTCAGCCACCCATACATTAAAACATTGTCTTCACTTGAAGAGGTCATGTCGTCCACTGGATTAGAAAATTGACAAAGGACATATTGCTCCGATGCGTGGTTGTAAGTCTTGAATCTCTAAAGAGACAAGAAGGAATCAAAATTATCTGACATGATGCTTGCCAATGTGTAGCCTCCTTAACACCTTTGGAATTCACAAGTACAGGCTCCTTAGTTTTCAGCTTTTAATATATATGTTCAACTGGTTAGTGTACACAACTGCCTAATTATCTGGCCGAGTGACACCAGTCTTCAGTCAGGTTTTCTAGATATTCCAGTGGGAAATTGATAATGGGCTGAAGACAAGGACTCAGCGGTTAGCTTGAACTAAAATAGTAAATTAGTGATCAATAAATGCATTCATTAATACTTCTTCTCATAGTCGTAATACAACGATAACAGAAACAAAACTGCTGAACATTATAGTCCTGACCTGGAAACATGTAACTTCTACCTTTTCCTGACTGTGAAGAACCACTTTGAAGTGAGTAAGTTTTCAGCCCTGAAGAAGTAGTCATAGCTAAGAGGAATTGACTATAATACTGGAAAATGAGTAGCATGGATACTTCCAAAGCATTAAGTACAATGGCAAGCAGATTGCTTTTATAACCTGTGATGAACAAAACTGATCTGTGGCTTTTAACTATTTAACATTTCAAAATGTATCTAGTAACCTTCATTATTCATTGTATGCCCCACTGAGCTTGCAGCAAGACTAAAATGCAGTGATTGATATTAGAAAAGCACGGAACAATATGTGTATCAGCTGGCACACAACATATTTCTTAAAAGTGCTATAATCCATAATTCTGTGTAAGAAGTAATATTTTTTTTAATTGGCTGGTGAATTGATTTAAAACTCTTATGCTCCACTTACCATTCAATTATACAGAACATGTTTCATAAGTCATTGCCCATATCATCAGCTCTGAGTCAATTGCCGAATTCGTTGATAACCTGGATGGATCTGGTAAAGCTTTCGTGAACATTCTATGAACTTTTGGATTAATTTATTGGGATCTTGAAGTTCATAACCTTATCTTCTATTTTTAATAATTTTTTTTTTTTTCCATTTTCCCAACGCTAACATCCATCTAGAAATTTCAGTAATTTGATTTCCATTTCTATTGCATATTTATCTCTCCAAAAGTGATGTGCAACCACTGATTTTTCTATTTGAGTGTACTTGATGTTTCTGTAGTGTTATTTGAGCCTAATTCCAATGCTTCTTTTTTGTTTTACAATATACACTTTGTTGTATTCTGAGCAGAGATTTTATAGATTCCTGGTTTCTTTTCATTAGGGGTTCTGCCATTTTCATTGGAATTAAGTAGATTATTTAGGCTGAATTTGTTACTGGGGATAAAGTAATACTGAACTCAAGTATTTTCTGGAATTTTTTGGTGGCCCAAAGATGATAAATAAATTTCCTTTGAATGGCAGTTTCTTTTTTTGCTGTCAATGTTGTAACTGTTTTAACCACTTTTCTGTTTGAATTTCTCGATTTTTTTGTCTACAATTTCTTAATTGTATCCACTGGTTTCTGCCATTTGTATTAAATGTGAGCACTCTTCATTGCACTGAAACTCATTCATGGATATTTTAATGAGTCTATGTTCTAAGCTGCCCAAGCCTGCGTGATTATGTGCTGTGGGATTGAGTCACTTGTTTTTATGTAATTGTCAGTATGCATAACCTTTCTTTATATAATCCATATTTCAAATTATTGCCTGTTCTTACAATCTTTAAGCCAAGGATAGGAACCATGTTGTCTTGTTCTGCTTCAGATGTGAATTTAATTTTTCTATTTGTAGGTTCAATAATTTCAAAGTATCATCCAAGTAATATGTTTACGGAATGTCGGAATCCACACAGTGAAACTTTTGTTAATCTTATTTTGATTTAAAGTAAAACACTAAAAATCATGTCGTCACATTAAAACTCTCTTTAAGTTTCACAAACACACTTATAAAAGACTCATCATTTTGGTTGACAATGTGAGGAATGTACCTCACGAAACATGTACCAAAATTACTTTTATAAGTGTGTTTGTGAAACTTAAAGAGAGTTTTAATGTGACGACATGATTTTTAGTGTTTTACTTTAAATCAAAATAAGATTATCATCCAAGTATTTCTTATTAGCAAATGGCTTCAATCCCATAGCACACAAACATGCAGTCCTTGACAGCTTAACACATAGACTTGTTAACATACCCATGAATGAGTTTGAGTACAATAAAGAGTACTTCACATAATATAAATGGCAAAAACCAATGCATACAATCAAGAAATTGTAGTCAAAAAAATCAAGGAATTCAAAAGAGAGAGAGAGAGAGAGATTAAAACAGGTTAAAATATTGACAGCATGAAAATAAACTACCATTCACACGAAATTATTTATCATCTTTGGGCCACAAAAAATTAAACAAATTTCTCAGAGAGATTGACATTACTTTCTCCCCACTGAATAAATTCAGTCTAAATAATTTGCTCAACTCAGTGATAATGGCAGAATTCCTAAGAGAAGAAACCAGGAATTTATTGATTCAACTACTCGGAATGTAACAAAGTGTATTGGAAGCTAACCTGCTTATTAAGAATATATAAGCTGCTTCACTATATTAATTTGAATACAAAGTTGGTCTTAAATATAAATAATATTTTCTTTAGCTCCTCTTCAATGTACTTCCCCTATCAAGCAAAGATCACTAACTAGGTGTGACACAATGAAAAATAAAATGTACTAGAAATTCCAAAAAATGCTTTAACATGGGCTACAACAACACCTAATTTTTTAATGTTTTACAGAAAATTTCATGGCCAATCTAACAATTTGAATTGTCCATTACATTGCTATACTTTTTAATCATACACAAATGATATCTTTATGTTTATGTGTATTCAAAGAATATGTATTAGTCTTAGTATAAAGTACATACCATTATGTGAGCTAGATATCAAATTAAACTTTTCCAACTGTTCCTTTTGGAGTCGATACCTCTCCAATGCCAAGCTTTCTAGACTCAGTGCACGTGCCCTTTCCAGGTCCTCTTGGAACTGCCTATCATAATCTGAAGTAGGAACTGCAGTAGTTTTGCTGTCTGACCTTGCCATACTGCATCAACTGTAATCAATTCAACATGTCCCAAACTCTGAATGCTAGTATTCAAAATATTTTCTCTTGTTTTGGCAAACATTTTCAGTGTTTGAGAGCAAAATTCTCACATTCAGGAAATGATACACGCACAATGGCATGAATGTGCCGTGCACAGTGCACTGCAGCCAGTCAAAAATAAAGTGTCATGTTTATAACTTGTGTTGTTTGTTTCACTCCTCAAATGTATGCTGTTTGAGTCATGATTAAGAAATTTAGTACAGAATATTTTTATTTGTTGTAACCTCATAAAAAACTATTAGCTGTTCAGTGTTGCAGTGAACTTAAGTAAACCTTTCCTAAGTTTCTCCCTCTAACAGATGTATAGTCCGTAAAATAGATAAGATAAATAACGGAGGATTTCTTGGAGTTTTGTCAATTTCCTGCATGTCAGCCTATAAGACTTATTGTGCAACACCATAAGAAGAGATGGTATAAAAATTAAAAGAGCTATTAAGACTTAGATGAGAAGTGTCCCTGTTTTGAAAAAGGTTCTCACATTCCATGTTCTTAAGATTATTTCCTTTTCCTTAGAGATTGATTATCATTAATCCTTCCATTCCGATTGAGGTTTTTTTTTAAAAATAACTTTTTTACGAGGCTAGTTGTTAGCCTAGCACCCAACCGTGAACCTGGAGGACCAAGACTCCTATTTATATCTTAAGAGTCAGGGTGCCTTAGCTATGACCCCAAGCACAGGGTATCCATTTTAGTTGCCTCCTACATTATGCATGGGCTACGTTGGGACTATTCTTTAACCCCGGTCCACACAGGGGATGTGTGCATCTTGTGTGGGAATACATATACACAATATCACTTAAGAGTTTTGTAGAAAAAGGACAAGGAGCTTAATTTCTACATAGTAGAGAAGACATGCAATAATGCCACTTGTATACTTCTGCATGCATTTTCCCATTATGTAATTATTTTATTTGGCTATCTCATTGGAAACTGACAGCTTCCAAATTAGCAAACCTTATTACACTTCAAAAAGTTATCAAAAGTATATATATATATATATATATATATATATATATATATATATATATATATATAGCAAACCTTATTACACTTCAAAAAGTTATCAAAAGTATATATATATATATATATATATATATATATAAACACATAAGTATAAAACAATAATCTTTTTACTTTTCACATATCATTTTTTTGATCCACTTCAAAACATTTCTAACAGTGAACATAAATAACATATAAAATAATAAATGTGCATAGCATCAGATACTTGCAAACAACTGTAAAATGGCTTTATAAAAGCACAAATGCAAAACTACTTTAAAACATATTCTACTGAGAGCTGATTTGCAAAGAGAAATTATTTGAATGATTGTAAGGGAAAGAATGGAAAGTTTTTATTCTACATTACTCAGAACTTTAGTAAATGTGTTCTGGAAAACAAAATACAAATAAACTCGTTTTGTTAGTAAATTTGGTAATAAAAATTACACTTTTTAATCCACATGTAGAAAATTGCCTGTTTTTTAAACTGATATTGGGAATAATACAAATCTTCCTGGGTATAAACACACACTATTTATTTAAGTTTGTTCTGTTAAATTATAGTGTGCTGCTGTCATCACCCCAATTTGCAATGAGTTGTTACCTAACTTATTGTAAATCATTTGCTTAAACTGTGAATATGTAATAAAACCACATAGTAAGTCATTAATGATATTTACTGCATATTACCCAGAACTGATTAGACCGTGATATTTTACTCAAGAAATCAATGAGCAGAAATTATATACTAACCACCAAATTACCATTTATTCACGTGAAAAATAGTTCATTTAAAAATGTACCTATTCCCAATTTTGACTTAATTTATATTTTTGTTGAATTCAAAATTGTTAGATAAATGTTTGTTTATGTGCTACTTTCTCAAATTCATTTACGCTTTATAAACCTTAAGTTACACTCTACTGCATACGTTGTTTTTACAATATTTACAAAATCAGGCAAACTTTCCTCAATTTTCTTCCGAGCATAGTGCTTGTTCTTCGGCTTATTTTAATTAATTAGGATTAATTTAATGGAAACATTTTATTGCAGGCAGTTAAATGGAAAAAAAAGTTCTCTTAAATCGAGTGTTCTAACCTCAATATTTGACAACTGGAAAAAATTACTAATTTCTCATCTTACCTTCACAGCAGTAATTCAATGGCAATAAAAAGCTTTCGATTTTGAAATACATTTAACACGTTTATGTGCTGCTAATTTATGCCTTTAATGTGTAATTAACATTTTGGATTTTTCTTCGCCAAAGAACCACACTCACTACCACCTTGATAATCGTCTCTTTTCACCTATGACGACATCGCATCTATTCTCTGGAACGCGGTGATAATGGTCCGGAAAGCCATTGTGGGACATTTAATTGGTTTTTTTTTAGTTTGGTATAAGAGGAATGCACTTGTCAATGTAATGTAAAAGCTCATAGCTGTTTAGTGATGACAGCCTAACACTCCAGCAATTATATTTTGCCCGTATATAAAATGCAATCCCGTTTACAGCAACACGGAAGCTTACAGTAGTGTTTAACATTCCTCTTTTTAATATGCCTACCCTAACCTTACCTTGAATTCATATATACTATTACATTTTTTGTTAACAAACTGAAATAACCTATTTTCCTTTTTTGTTTTCATGTACTTCAAATTTACATATTATCCAAGATCACTAAAACACGAAATTCTGGACTGGAGGTTGTTTGATTGGAATCCCATTCGAACCGCCTTTCCAGGGTTAATTTAGTCTTCATGAATGGCAAATGCCAAGTAGGTACCCTATCTTTGAAACATTTTCTTTCCCAATTAATCATTTCATCTTATTTATCAGCAGTGCCTATTACATGTGATGCAGCAATAGTAATAGTGAACTTTAAGCACTATTTAACTACAAAAGAAAAATGGAATTTTTCTGGTTTCAATATCATAAATAAATGTTTCTTCTACAATTTGAGATATATTTTAGGGACCATAAACTCTTCAATATACAAAACAGAATTCTGAAGTTAGATCAAGGAGCATTTTCATATATATCAGATAAAACACTAGAATAACTCTATAAACAGCTCAAGGACTTAGTGCAAATTTGCAACATTACGCCTGAGTCATGAATAACCTTTTATGGGAAATTCCTTCCCTGCAAATATAAGCTACAGTTCAAAGTAACCGTACCCCATTACTCTACAGTATTTGTAGTAATGGTTGAAAATAGTTCTCATAAGCTAGCATTATATACAGCAGTATTCTTAGCAATGCCACAGTTTTGCTGAACATCTCTAGTTGGTTGGTTCCTAATGGCGACATAAAGATTTGCTTCAATTATCTTCTGGTTTCACAATACAGTTCATGTTGTTAATATTATTCAGATTTTTGCACTCCAATAGATTGTACTTGTTCATAATTTTGTTGAATGTTAAGTTCAATGTTTTGTTACGTTGCATGCTGGTTTCTTTTTTGGCAAGGAACATTTTATTTCATGCTATCTCATTTTCAATTAGATCAACACTTTGGAAGTAATCAATGAAAATAAACCATTTTACTTTATTTTGTAAATAATTTGATTTGCCATATTTTGTTGATTGTTGAGAGGGGGCATTTATGGATGCTATTGCCTGTAGTACTGATAAAGAATCTGAGAAAATTACTTGCCTTGTTAACCCTTTGTCTGATAAATCATTTAAATCACCTTCTGGCTACTCTCAGATGCCCAATATACAGAGACGGACATCTAAATCAGCTATAAATGTAGATATTCCATGTTGTAGAAAAACATTAACATTTCCTTTATTTGTTTTAAGATATTTTATTGAAAATAACAGAATTGAATATCTTTCATTGGTTTTTTTTTAAGTAAGTGTCGCTATTTTAAATTTTGAAAACTATTAAAACATGTGAAAGATTTGAATAGATAGTTTTCATTCTTAGACTGAATTCATGCTCCTTTTCCTTCACATTGTACTTTTAATCTGATTCAAGATCATACCAAATGAATGGCACATCACCTGTGTGTTTTGAAAGCCAGAATGTTTATTGTGTATGCTTGGCCTTCAACTCTACAGATTTGACTCAAAGCATTCATCCCTGACAAACAATCACTTGTGTTTCTCTCTTCCCCTTCCACAAGAGGCTGTTGCTTAGACTTGCTAAATTTATTAGCTCTTCAAACTACCAAAAAAAAGCTTTAGCTATAAAATAATGGATCTAAGATGCCTTATGATTGAAAGGTCAAAAGCATTATATAAAAAACCAGCAGGGCCAGATTTGGCATAAGTTTTTATCTTTGTTAAGGTAAAACAGGATATGAATAAAATTGCTGCATATACACCAATAAACAAGGATGCAAAAATAGGGAGTTGTCTGTCTCCACAGTATTGCACAATATTGCAACCTGTTCTTGATCATGGTAGATCTTTATATTTCGATAACTGGTACAGCTCATCAAATTATTTCCTTATGTAACAGAATGACAATGCTATTTGAATAGTACTTTCAAATCGTATAGAGTAGTAACACCTTGAAGCTAACCACATTCAATCCTGGAGCCACCAGCAAGATTCTGCCCCAGTTCATAAGCTTGGATTATGCAACTGTGGCTGGAGGCCTATGTATCTGATTTTATCATTTCTGATTGACCTTGTTAACCCTGAACTTAATACCCTACTACAAATTTAATCATTGCTAGAGGGGAATGACTGCAAGAAGATATTCATTATTTAAAATTTAAAGTCATCCTTGATAGCAGCAGCAGATTTTCTCATCCAGACCTCCCATTCTCCAATAGATGCTTGGCCAGAGAGACTCTGAGCTTGTGTACTGGCAAAAGATAGATTTTTTTTAAATCTGATTGGGGCTGTGTGTATGCAATATATGTAAGTGTAACATACTAATGGAATATTAAAATATTGCAAACCATATTTAATATTGACAGTAGTAATTTGCATATACATTGTGTCCATTTAATGGATGAAGGCATATCCCTCTTTAAGAAAAAATGCAAAACTACGATATAATCCCCCCCCCCACGTGTTGGACATAATTATATATACAATTTTTTAGTTATTTGGAGAGCTCTAAACTCACACAAACCAATGACATACTTGAATTTGTTGATTGCAATGTACACTAACCTTAACTAAAATTGTTAATGGAACATTGCACAGTGAAACTAATTATGTATTAAGATCATTGTGTGATTGAGTCGAGCTATCACTTTTTTTGTCGAGCCGACGATGCGAATGAAGGGTTCGTGAAACTGGTCACAAGTGGAGCAAAAGAGTGTTATAAATATTGTACTTACCAAGCTGTTGACAATGGAGTGGCAATATAACCTCAACTTGGGTATTCATTTTTTACACTAAACTCCATTCACTTACACAAAAGTAAGACGTGTTTCGGAAGAATCTCTCCCATCTTCAGTGAGCAACTTACCTTGTTTGTTGTTGCAATATGTAAATTGCACCTTTTAAGCTATTGCCTTCAAGTTACCTGGTTGTTGCACTAAAGGCATATTTTGCATGTGAATATGTAATTTCATTATATATACATAAAAAAAAAAAATTCTTTCGGAGAAAAGAAGTAGTGCAACACACATCCCAGTTAGAAATTCTAATCCAAAGATTCTGAGTTTGATTTCCGATCAGGTCAAGCTGTCTGGGAAGTCTCTCCTCCCCCCAACCCCTGTGAATATGAATGTCAGATAGTTGCCAATAATTTTTTTTTTTTTAATAGTGTTTAATGCCTGTTTTTACTACTGAGGCACCACAGGTGGGCCAAGAATCTGGGCTTATTTATGCCATTATTAATTGACTTAATTCCTACAGACTATACCTATAGTATTCAAGTTCATAATCTAAAAATGATGCAATATGACCAATGCAATCAAAGTCACAAACAGAAAAGAGAAACTATATAAAACAGATTGCCCATTCTTAAAAGAAAGCGTGACAACAAGAATTCACCAGTATAGTTTAATACTATATAACAAAATAATGAATTAAAAATTATAAACACAGATAAACAGCAATGGAACTGTATAAGCAATATATATTAATGGTCATTAATACAAGTTGTTTAAAAAATGTTGGTAAAATATTTACCAGTGAAAAGCACAAGTTAAAAGAAGCAAAAAAAGTTCCAGTAAACATGGGTCTGGAGATCCCATCTGTTTATGAGTTATGAGATAACATTTTATTATTATTATTATTATTATTTTTTTTTTTTTTTTTTTTTTTTTTTTTTTTTTTTTTTTTTTTAGGCCAGCACTGAAATGGACACTTGGTAATGTAAACCAGCAACACTCATTCTTTGTATGCATGCTGGACTCTCCCCTTCCCTTTCCCTCAAGTTCCCCAAGGCTGAAAAAGCAAGACAAATTTGCAGCAAACTTTGTCCTTAAACAATTAAATTGGACCATATTTTCCACTAAACAAGCTGATAGGAAAGTAATACCCGCATTTTTTTGCAGAATGATGTTCCAAATTTACTGGAAAATGTTCCATTACATCAAACACAAAATGTTGTTTAAAAACTAGGGGTTTACAGCGTTCCATCTGATGATAGAAAGTTGCTCTGGGAAGGAAGTGCTTCTATGTGAAAGCCTGCTAAATCTGGTCAAACATGATGCAATATTGCTGCTCCAGATGTTCAGCCATCCTACGAATATGAGAATGTGACTTATGTGTTACACCACATACATCTATGGCAACTACCAACGCTAAGTGTTGCTGTGAGGAAACACAAGAATCACACATGGGCATGAAAATTCCTTACATGCACAACTGCTGTTGCCACATCTACATCATCATAAGCCACCATGAAAAAAATAAGGTCAGATACTTTTTTTATACATCTCGTACATAGAGTGTTAATGAACATCAAAATATTTGCACATATTATAAAGCAGTCTTAGAAAAGCAAATTGAGATAGGGAATGCAGGATCAAAGGTTTCAAACTTACACATTAGGGCTTAAGGTCTCATATGGGTATATACATCACTTTTAGTTTTACTTGCACCTTAAAGTATCCCAGTTCACGCAAACACCTATAAACATATTAAAATGTGATGTGGAGGGTTTCTGTTATGGAATCTTTTTCGTTGATCTTAGTAGATTGCTTCCCCATTATCATATGCATTTGGAAAGTTCAGAAAATTGTAACCATTCTCCATTTCTTCAATTCCTAATTTATTTTATCTTGTATCAGAAACTGTTAATTAGTTGAAAGATATCGCACAATATTATAGGTAAAAAGTACATCTTAAAAAGATTAAAAAAAAATTTTTAGGGAGAAAGAGCAGACTCTCAAAGTACTAATTTGTCCTAAGTTCTGCTTGGTTCAGCACTTGTCTTTGTGTGCAGATATTATAGCCTTTAGCCTCATTCTGTCATCATTAGTCACATACAGTTCTCAATGACAAACATATACTGATAATCAAGTGGTTAAAAGCAGAATGTAGTAATGAGAATTATCAAAGTTTGAATCTTATGTATGTGTAAATTGTTTTATTTGTTATTTTTACAAGAAAAGTAATATTGATATACAAGGTCAAGGTGAAAAGTTCTCGACTTTGCACAGAGATGGCGTTGATATCTGATTTTTTTAAAATCATTTACTACATGATCCCCAATAACGTTAATCAATTGTCAACTTAATCTACTGAAAAGCACTGTTTGTTATGACTTGAAAATAGGACATGTTGTGAATGTGTTTCATTCAAATGGAGAAACTGGAATACCCCTACCATCATAAATGTCTTTGTTTTGGACAGATTATTGCCAATGGAAATTCATCCAAAATTGGCAAAGGTTTATAAGGAGTCTGTCCCTTCATTTTTAACTGTTAAGAAATGGGCAGCAGAATTCACACAGTCGCAGAGGAAAATACGAAGAAAGTGCACAATATGGTATTCGACGGTCAGCGATTAATGGTACATAAAATAGGTGATGCAACAGGCATATTAGAAGAATGTGTATGGTACATGTTACAAGAAAAACTAAAGATGAGAAAGCTTTGTGCAAGATGGTGGCATATTTGTTGAATGCTGACCAAAGCAAATGCAAAAATGAATTTCACAACAATCTTTGGACAGTTTTAAAAAGAACCCAAATGATTTTGTGCACCAATTTGTTATGGCAGATGAGATGCAGGTCCACCACTACACTCCAGAAACAAAACAGTAATCAGAGCAGTGAGTGAAAGCCAATGGCCCTGCACCAAAAATGCTAAGTCAATGTTATCTGCCAGAAAGATTATAATTGTTTTTTGGGATGCAAAAGGAATTATTCTTATTGGTTATCTTGCAAAGGGTAAAAAATAACTGGCAAATACTACACAAGTCTTCTGGACCAATAGGATGAAAATTATACGAGAAAAGGCCTGAATTGTAAAAGAAAACACATCATCTTTCACCAAGACAATGCATCTGCCCACAAAGGGCCCTTGGCAATGGGAAAACTAAGAAATCTGAAGTGTGAATTGTTCAAACATCCACCTTATTCATCAGATTTGGCACCCTCTGACAACTATTTCCAATTCTAAAACATTTTTGGCTGGAAAGCCTTTTGCATCTAATGACGAGGTTATTGCAGCCTTCCAGCATCGTACTTCAGGGATGGAATCTACTCATTAGAAATCTTTGAACGAAGTACATTATCTTCAAAACGGCCATGTACAAAAATAAGTACATTTTTGACCTAGAAAACAGTCTATCACTGTCAAGCTGAGAACTTTTCACCTAGCCTTTCATAGCTTTGTTTTGGTAACACTCAGACTTCACTCACTCGGTTTTTTAAGTGTCACCAAACCAACTCTACATCAATATTATTTTACCACTTCACTATTAATAGCTTCAAGAGTATCAATTTGTAAGAAAAATAATGTTTAGTACATACTTGATAATATAACTTCCAATTACAATGGTTGATTTCAATTTAAAGGCATGTATGCTAGAAGATCTATGGTTCCAGTCCCATCTATCACCTCAAATTTTTCCTATTTGGCTCTGATTCTGAACAATACAAGCTGTTCATATCTTCAAAATAACTATTTGTAATGTTCATGGAAATTACCTAAAGAAATCTAACCTTCTTTAGCATAGATGTCTTAACTCATGCAGAGCTTTAATTAACAAATATCAATTAGCTGGGATCACCATTTTGAAGTATGATTTATAGGATAAAAGTTTTAGGAGTGTTAAAAGGTTTTATTCCGAAACAAAAAATTACATCATGTTTTTGTTTTGTTATGTTAACTTTTCTTTAAAATAAAGATAAAGTTATAAATGTGAAATGAAAAGAATAAAACTTGCAAGCACATTCTGTTCTTGCACATTTTGTATTATCCTGCCAAGAGACAAGATCAAAATTTAATTCCAGCAAATAAGTAACTTTATTTACAAAATGGAATACAGCTATCACAGTTATGACATTAAAAAGAAATAATACATGAATTGTAACATTTTGCATTTTAAACGCCAATGTTTAAAAAATGGGAAATGAAAGCTGGTTTACCTCCACAATGAAGAAAAATCAAGCAGTTGCTTCATTCTTACAGAAGCTAGCAAAGTTTCCATATTCAGAACTAATCATCCAAAAGTCTGGCAAGTACAGCATTAAGTGCATCTGTTAATTTTGGGGTACACAGAAAGTACAAGATCCTTACATATTCTTGAATTCATCTCCAGTGCTGTCTAACATGAGGATGTTTGGGTTTTCACGCTCGAAATCTGTCATCTCACGCTCACGTTCATCTTTGCCCCATTCACCTAGAGTCTTCATCACATCTGGTTGGTTTCGCCGCCATTCCTCCTCTTTCTGCAAAGGGAGCGTTACCCCGTAGACAACAGACAGGCCTACTTAACTACAGCTTCAACATCTACATCACATTGAAATACTCACATTCCTCTATCAACAAAACAACAGCAATGACATAATACATGCATACATTGACTACTAAGAAAAAATTTACTACAGTGCTCCTACACTATGCAGTTAGTACTTCCTGCAAACCAGGCTCACTATTTTCATTTGGCATCAATTCTGAGGAATTAGAATTAATTTTACATTCTTCACCAATGCCATTCTTTCCATTATTCACAACAGCTGTTTCTGAACCATTTTCAGTATTACCAGCATCAACCTTAGCAGTTTCTGCATGTTCCTCACTCTTTGTAGTTGCTGTATTTTGGAAAGGATGAATAAAGCGTTTCTTTTTCTTACAGTTTTTCTCTTCAGGATCATCTGTAATTTCATCAGGAACCACTTTCCCCTGCCCCTCATCCCACCATCCATACAGTAAATTAGCGGTATCCTATTAAATTTGAAAAACAATTAAAAGAAAGTAAACAGAATCTTCCTTTAAGTTTTCTTCTAATTTAATTTTTAATTTTTTTTTTTTTTACATTAAGCTCAAGTTGGTTACAATGTCAATTTCTCAAATGTTGACTGTTTTACAACAGAAATATTTAATCTGAAAAATAGCAAATTTGAAAGAACACACACCTTGAAATTGAAGGGCTCAGTGGAATAAGAGAGTCCCCACAAAAGTATGTTTTTAAGATATGTAGTGTTTATTACATTTTCTGTAACTTCAGCAAAAAAATATGATTTGTAAGGCATTGTATGCAATAAGTATTGCCATAATTATCTGCAAATGCAGAGTGTAGTATGTAGATTTTTATTATTAGAAAATTTCACATACAATATTTGAAAATGCAAAAGACAAACTGTTAAAAACATGAAACTACATTCATCATTTTCTTCTACCATGCAATCAGTTTTGTTTTTCCCCCAGAGTAGTTTACCTATGGACAAGCACACAACTGGCCAGCCAGATCTCAGTGATTTGCAAGAAAGTAAAACAATAAACACTATACAACAGCATACAAATCAATTTAAGAGGCTCATTTCTTATCAAATTATCAAATGAGGTGTTGAAACTTCCCATCTTCATTCTCCACACATTTTTGGCATCTCTTTAGGAAATTATTCATAACTTGCTCTAGTTCACTTTGAAAAAAATGTAGACAATTTCCTCACGAACATTATCTTTGAGTTCTTGTATGGAATGGGGGTTCACCTTGTACATAGCATTTTTTTTTATTTACTCCACAGAAAATAACAGCAGGTTGTTAAATCTAAGGAATGAGGGGGCCACAAATAACTACTCCATATTAATAACCCTGTGTTGTGGAAATACATTGTAAATTGCTCTCATTGAATTATTTGTATTGTGAGCAATGGCAGAAATTATTCACATTGTGATCAGTGGCAGAGTCCTGTTCAAAAAATGTATGAACATGATCCCTGCCAGTTAATTCTCTGAATAAAGGGATTGGTATGGCATTCACATAAGTAACAGACTGCCCATGAGTGGCCGAGGTCCTTAAATTGCAGACTTGTGAGCGGGAGGTCTGGGATTCGAATCCCACCAGGAACGTCCTCCCTGACTGTGGTTTTTTCCAGTTTTTCCTCAGTCCTCAAAATGGCAAATGCCAGGGAGGTACCCTAAACTTAAGCCTGGAATATTTCCTTATTTAAAAATAAATCCTTTCCCCATATATCATTTCATTTCATGTATCACCAGTGTCCATCGCCTGTGGTGCCTCTGCAGCAAAACGGGTGTTAAACACTATTCATTCATATAAGTAACAGATTCAATTGTACACTAAAAACATATTGATCCTATTATCCTTTCACCACACTGCTTCTGTTCATTGGAAGTGAAGCCAAAGAAATATGTTTTTAGCACTTTAAAATATTTTATCTACTGGAGATCTTACACCCGGGAAATCTTGCGTCAAACAATCTTTGAACTTCACGTGCTGAAGGAGTTAACACATATGAACCATACATAAACATGCTGTGCTGTTGAAACACATGAAACATAATACACTTTATGTATAACAGTGAATTAAGAAATGAATAACACAACAGTCAGACTGCAACAGTCAGCTAGATCAACCGATAAGCAAGCAGGCTTGCTATCTCCTCTATGAGGCAGCAATCGAATGGGGGTTCGTCTGTGGGAAAAACCCTTTGCTACCACTGATCGCATAGTACTTTAACATCATTCTCTGATCTCAAATTTAAACAAAAATTGTGATGAATTGCAATTACAATCTTTAACATTGCCGTGTTACTCAAAAGGTTAGTAGTTTTTATGGGCCGTCCAATGGGATATTTTTATTTCATGGCTGTTTCTACTATTGTCTGTGTTTCCTTTTGCCCTTATAGAAGTTTATTTTTTAATAAGGGCCTATGTCACTGTATGTGAACCACACCCACTTTATGGTCATCCTGTAACTTCGGAAAACATGCATTTACTTTTATACGAGATCTTGTGTTTATTGTTGTTAGGTTTATTAACGCAGTTAATACATTACATTTCTATACATTAATTCCTTGCATTTCGAATAAGATCTGACCACTCATGAAGTGTATATACATACTGGGTACATCACTTTAATTTCTCAATGATGCCAAAATATCACATAGCAATAGAATTGAAATATATGAAGATGTTTTAAATGAAAAGAGTATGCGTAATATTTCTGGGATAATCTAATATCCAAAATAGCGGAAATAAAGTATGGAATTTTAGAGGCAATGAAAACAAGACAGAAGGGGCATTGGAAAGGGTGGAGTTAATGGTAAGGTGGGTAGGAAGTAATATGGAAGTGAACCAAAATTATGGATGGTATGATGGAGTGTGTGTAAAGGCAAAAAAGGAAACATTTAAGTATTTAATAAGGTGGAGAAGGTTAGAAGAGGAAGATGATAGGCAAATATTTTTGTTAAAAAAAAAAAGTGGACATATGAGTGTCTAGTGCAGGATAAAAAGAAAAGAGTGGCAGCAGAGAATGGGGAAAAAAATTAAGGAAGCTGTGACAGTTAAGATAGTAAAATACATGGTCAGTTGTTCAAAGTTATTAATTAAATTTAAATAGTACTGTAAACAAGATAGAATGTTTAGATGAAGAGTTTACTGTGAAAGAATGAAGTAGGGTTATCAGATCAAAAATTTGAAGAGAAAAAAGGTTTCAGGAATAGATGGTATTCCAGAAGAATTTTGGAAAATATTTGGGGAAATGGAAGGAGGTATCTGGCAGCTAACAGAGTAATTGAATAGAATTGACAGGAAGTTAATATATGAAAGCTGGAAAGTGAAGATGATTGTACCAAATACAATGGTAAAGGTAATATAAATACCCAACAACTACAGAGGAATTAGTTGTTTAATTGAAATCATTCTATGATTGAATGGAACTAAACACACTTATTGCCCTACTTACTTGTCTCTAAATATAGAACCAGTTTCACGAACCCTCGTTCTCATCATCAGCTAGAACATCAACTATTGGATACTTCGTTATTTTGTGGGAATGTGTATTCTGCTCTAGTGGGGGTGTGATCAACTTAAAGTTTATGTTTTCATCCCCGGAAGTGTCAAAGTTCATTAAAATGTCTTGGTATGTGTAGATTTTTCCCCATTTGCTAATTCTGTAGGTCCTTAAGAGGATAAATTCTTTGGACTTAAAACAGTTATAAGAAATAGGGGGCAGGAGAAATATATAGATAATTGGGGTCAATTCGAAGGAATAGGTCTTGCATGGATGCATACAGGGATATTACTTCTAAAAGGATTAAGAAAAAATTTAACAGAAGGATTATTATGTATAGGAAGGTGGATAATGCATTCCATTTTCTAATAGAATGTGAAAATGGTAAAAAGGTAGAGATAGTATCTGAGATGAAAAATGGGACAAACTATAAGACATATTGGCAATTAACACGTCAGATATGAAGGTAGAGAAAATAAACAAAGAACTTGAGGGCACACACAGTTCTGAAAATGGTAATTTATTTTAGGGCTTAAAGCATGGGAAAACTTTAGTGTTTGTACTTCTAAATTCTTAGATATTTTGTTTAAGTAAATTTAATTGTAAAGTTTGCTGAAATAAAAATTAATATAGATCCACAATCTATAGGAAAGTTATTTTGGCCTACATAAGAACCACTGTCAATTTCTGCCATGCTGCTTGGAAACTGAAGAAAGAAAGCTACTCTGCCTTGGGTATAACTGTGCAATCACTTAAACATATTTTGCATTACAATTGGGCTTTCCAGCAATATACGCTACAATGAATTGACAGTAGATGGACCCAGTTTACATAGTATGCAACTAGTTCATTTTATGCAAAAATGAGGGATACCACCTTATTCCAATAAGGTCTTCAATTAGATATTGTAAGCAATTCAATCACTTCACAATCTTAAATTAAATGTTTTCTTTTGAAAAACAGTGAGCAATCTCAACAATATACATAAAAATGCTTCAAGAGAATGAAAGTTTAAGGTAAAAATACAGTACAATGCAATTTCATTTTGAATTGAATGACAACATGCTAGTCACAACAAAAAGAATTTCCTTATTCATTGCTCTGTCTCCATTGGGATACCTACCTCCCTATCCCTCTGTGCAAATTTTTCAAACATGTTTGCATATATTTTCTTCTCCCGTCCTTTCTGCTCCTTTATCTTCTTGTTGCACAAGATAACATGGTTAGCAGCAGCCTTGTTGTTTGGTTCCAACTTCAGAACAGCTTCAAAATCAACTTTTGCCCTTTCTGGTTCACCCATACCAAGATTTGCTTGCCCCCTGCAAAAAGTGAATAAACAAATGAGTCAGAGTTGATAATGTATATAATTAATTTCTTTCAGAGTATAAGAATAGTACGTTAAGGGGAAGTTTCTCTCTGGACTACCAGAGGAGCAGTTTCCCTCATTGATGAGTTATCAGGTTTCTGCCTTATGGTCATCCAAAAGTGGGAATATGGGCCATTGAAATAAAGTTAAGATATTTGTGATTTTATAGTTCACTATTTGTTTACTTATTAATTATATGGTTGTATGAAATATTATAGTGGTCTATAAGAAAAGTGGCCAGGTCTAGAGTCTACCTGTATTTTTTTTTATTTTGCTTAGTACTCAATAAATAAATAAATATATAATATGGGTGGGTCACCAATAAATAACAACCTGGAGTTAATGGTGTATTGGGACCAATAAACTATTTTATGTTAGGTAACTCTTAGATTAGAACATGTTATAAATTATGTCATATTGAATTATGAAGGTCAGATTCAATGAATGTTAAAGAAATAGCTGATTGTTACAATTTTCAATTATTTTTATTTTTTTACTTTTTTGAATGGTGTTATGCCCATTTTTACTACTGAGGTACCACAGGCAGTGGACACTGATGATGCATGAGATGAAATGATATATTGGGAGGGGATTGTTTTTTAAGGAAGAAAATGTTTCAGGCCTAAGTTCTAGGGTACCTCCCCAGCATTTTTGCTATTTATGAGGAATGAGGAATACCTGGAAAAAAACCTTGGTCAGGGAGGATGGTCCTGGTGGGATTCGAACCCCAGATTTCCCGCTCACGAGTTTGCACTTTAACCTCGGCACATGGGCAGCAATTTTAAAATTTGCTTTGTATTAAATGCTGAATATTTTTATATTCTATATGGTTAAGATTTAGTTTAGTGTTAGGTAAAGCTGACCCAAGTCTTCAAAATTCCAATAGGAAAATGCTGATGAGCTGAAGCAGTCAGTTTAATAAACTGTATAATTTTTAAAATTTATCAAATTTATTGATGAATTGAACTTTCAAATATTAGCAAATTCCAGTTATGTTAAAGAAATTGTAAATTCCTTATGTAAAGATATTGGTGAATTAAATTCATATTCACTAATAAGTATATGTGGCTTTCTCAGTCCCCCAAACTAATACCTTGTGACTTTCAAAAATACTATATTCAATACCAGCCCACATACCCTGGAAGAAATGAAACAAAATAATCACCAGAAAATAGCAGCATTACTTCACATGAACCATAGTGAATAATGAGTAGTTTTCTTAAAGAGATGCCTAAACTGGCACCTTCTTGTATAAAGTTGGTAAGTAAAACTGGAGAAACTTTTGAACATGTGATGCGAGAATCACAGGAATTTTTCTAAGTCCAAAGGAGACACAGTGCACATGCAGATCAGCAGCAGACTAACTACAAAACATCAAGTCTTTTAATGCAGCCATCTGTTGCAGGAACACCCCATACATATGCGCAAAATATGTATGCAACAGCATCTGAAAGCAATTAGAGAGGGCAGTTTTGAAAATTCCAGACCATATTCATTTATTACCTTTATTTCTTGACCAAGTAAAAATGTTTCTGTGTCCTACAGTTTATTCTTGTGAGCAAGTGAAGTGAGGATGGAGATTTGTTCCAATAACAGGAGAGATGCCAACAGTCTGTTCAATTTAATTGAGCAGCATGTTGAGTTTACCAGCACGATCCATACAGATGCCTGGGGAGGTTATTATGGGCTGGCAGATTTGCAGTCCATCTAATTGTCAACCACTCAGTGCATTTTGTGGACCCATGACAAACTGTCACATGAATAACATTGAATCCTACGGAGAACTCTACATCGTCATCTGTCTAGGGGTTGGCATTAGGCAGGACAGAATGAATGTGCACATTTGTGAATTTTTGTGGCACCAGGATTGCAAACCCTGCAGACCCTTTTCAAGAACTGATGGAAGACATTTGGCCAGTATATCCAGTAGTTAAAATGATTTGCACATTTTAGATTAGTTTAGTTTTAGGTACTTTACGAACAAAATATACTTCTGTTGGCTTCATTGATTGTTATGACATAACCTAGCTATTCTGCTGCACCATAACACAGTAAGTAAAATAATAATACAATTATTACATATTAGTATCATATGGAGGAAAGTACTCTCATATTGTTGATATGAAAACTGATGTTCCACAGGGCTCGGTGCTGGGGCAACTACATTTTTTGATAATGATAAATGATGTATCAAAATGCTATTCCTGTCATACAGTTGTTTATGCAGATGACACATCTTTCCTTAATGTAAATAAAGACTTCAAATTACTGTCACAATCTGTAAATGAAACCGTGCAAAAAGCTCAGCTCTGGCATAGAAGCAATGATTTTTTTATGAATGCAAACAAATCGCAAAATATAATTTTCAGCTTAAAAAATATAGACATTCTCTATGACAATGTGAAACTTCTTGGCATAATAATTGACAAGCATCTATCCTGGAATTCTCGCATAGATTTTATATATAGTAAGTTATCATGCACTGTATTCCTACTTGCAATCCTATAAAAAAGGTTGTTAAAGATTTTGTTCGTATGGCTTACTTTTTGTTCTTTCAAAGCATTTTTAGGTATAGCTCAGTGTTATGGGGTAGTAATCCAAGGATAGCAGAAGTGCTAAAAATTAAAAAAAAAAAAGTTATTAGAATGTTAACAAACTAAGAAAACTGAAAATTGTATGCCACTATTTGTAGATCTAGAAATTCTTATACTTATTAATTTATATATTTATGATGTTTTTGTGCATTTTAAAGGGAATTTGCAAATTTATAATATAAGGGGTGAAATACACACATATAACACACGTAACAGGAACAGAGTAGATATGCCATATCATAGGTTGCAGAAGACCTCTGGAGATTACAAAATAACTGGAATTTTCAATTCACTTCCTTTAGAAATAATTGCTGTTAATATTCAGCTATTCAAAGAGAGAGTATATAAATGGTTAATTAAATATCCTTTCTACAGCATACAACAATTTGAAGTAAAAAATAAGAGTAATATGAAATAACAAATGTTACAATGCTATATCATGTCAATAAGCTGTTACTCTTCATCCATAGACTTTAAGCCTCTTTCTCCTTTTTTCTTTTGACAAAGCCTATTGTAATTACCAAATGGTGAATTTAGCCTGGCTTATGACGACAACTAAATGTTCTCAAAACTGGTTCCATACATTATGAAAGTAAGCGAAGCATTAAGATTGTGTAGTTCAACTAAATCATACAATGATATCAATTATATGATTAGCTTCACTGTGCAAGTTCCAATTTACATTTTATTATTATTATTATTATTATTATTATTATTATTATATTTTATATATACACAAGAATCCTGCTGTGGTCGCAAATCATTTACATTATTTAGCGTAAAATTAATTGTGAAAAACATTCAACCATGTACAAAACTCATTTCTTTCCATTCTCCATTTGTGCATGATGCTTCAGACTTGGAAAAATCTTGCATCTCAGCTCACGTCACATGTTCGAAAGAAGAGCTGTAACACTTCCTAAAATAGTTAAGGAAACTTTATGAGTGTGTCAGTGCAACTCTACAATACCTGCAGATGGCAAAAGCACCACTCTCTCACTTAGAGGCAAACACTACATAGTTTATTTGGTAGCTCTGTATTTTAGAATGGCAAAAAATAAAATTATGAGATAAAATACAGTTAGTAATTTGCATGTTGAAATATTAAGAAATAAATTGAGTAAAAGAGGGATTATGGACTTCATACAACTTCAGTGTAAAGTGGCCAAATAGAACAACATACTTCTTAAAGTGTAGATACTACGTATAAGCAGGTGATGCAGTTTTTGTTAATCAAGGTAAAGGATTGAGAAGTAACAGGGCCCTGTTTTCAGGAACTCAAGACAGCGCTCTTGCCTTAGACAGGAGTGACTAAGTTTTATAGTTATTAGGGGAGGGCACAAGTGTGCAAATGCACATACACCGTTTGACAAATAAAATTAGTCATATGTTCAATGCCAAATTCTTCTAAGTCATACACGTTACAGCACACGATTCACAAGGTAATCAGCAAGGATGCGTAGCCACTGCAGCAATTTGTTATATGGCACTCACTAAAGACTATGTCTAGTATGTATGTTCTGTTAGCTCTGTGGCAGAGTATGCAGTGATGTCATGGTTCAGAGCTCAGGTTCACATCCTGGCATGAAGCAACTTTTTTTTTATTTAACTTTGCACCATATTATGGCAAAATAGTTTTGTAATTAGAACTAGAAATGTTAATTGGAACTTGTATAGTAAATGAAAATTATAATTATTCTGTTGTCTAACACACACTTAGTAAAGCTAATCGTATATTAAGATCATTGTATGATTGAGTCAAATTACACACACTTATTGCCCTACTTAGTTGTTTATAATATGTAGAACTAATTTCATAAATCCTTTATTTGCATCATCAGCTAACCATTGACTCTTAGCTGATTATGCAAACAAAGGGTTCTTGATACTAGTTGTACATAATATAAACAAGTAGAGCAATAAAAGTGTGTACCTCAACTCCATCAATGATCTTTAATATAGTTTTTCATACACAGCAAACTTTAACTTTAACATACTCTATCTAAATGCAATATGCTGCACATGTATTCCCTGCATATACACAAAGAACAAAGGATGGCTTATGAGCACAAATTCAAGAAGCCTGGGATGCTGTAGCCTCTCGTCCACACTACTGTAGAAATTTTACATAATCTATGACCCAAAAACTGAGGGCAGTTATGTTGAGAGTTCATATAAGATATCAATTTATGTTTATTTGTGTGTTTTCACTTTAGACGAAACATTTCTGTTTACATATTTATTTAGTTATTTATGAAGAATACATCAGTTTGTTGTGATTAAGTTTCTGTGTGTGCATAGATAATGTCATAAAACTCAAATGATACGTCAAATAATGATGTTAAGGCAACATGTTCTAATACATACTTATAAAAGCAATAATCATAACAAAAAATAATAGTTGTATGGGATTTGAACCCAGGAGCTTATGCAGAAGAGCAATGCCTTCTAAACCTCTCAACCACTGTTACTTTAGCCTAAAGTTCTCTTTCCAAATGCTTATGATTGTGCCTATTATGTTTACAGGCAAAGCGCTCACTGCAATGTGCATTTGATACATGCGCTTGTGAATGTCCCCGAAGTTTTCCGATCTACACAAGAATCTAGCGATGACTCATTTTTTTTGTCAAATAGTGTACATAACATATATTGTCTTATATCATGTCTACTTGATTTAAATTTTATAGATTTTGTTCAATTTATGTATTAAATATTTGTACCTGCATGCAATTTTAAAGCACACATTTGTTGCACAATCAGATATTGCCATTGCTGCCTGCTAAAGCTTCCAGTGCAATCTACTAAACAGAATGCATGCTTACCTGCGAAATAACCCTTTCTCACTTTTTGGATCTATCTCTAATGCCTTATCACACTGCTCTCTAGCCTCCACGTGTTCAGACAGCTTCAAGTAACACAATGCCAGATTAAGGCGACTAGAAAGCAGCAGAGATTTTCTTTCATTCTCATTCTCTTCATCAAATCCTATGAAATAAAACAATGGAAAACACATCATACATTAAAACATAATTTTTAAAAAGAAACTTATTTTAAAGAATATATGGAACTAACATAGTGAAGCCAAGTCATACGAATAAAATCATGTGATATATGTCATACTAAATACTGATATTGCTTTACTTACTTGTGTGATTCGGCCAAGGGTACGACTGGTTGGAGAATCCAACGGCTCTATAGAGATGAAGCACTACCCTGGTGGTGTTTTATGTACTTAAAATTTATGCTTTCTATCTTTGTAATATCAAAGTTCATTAATCGAGCTCTGTATTTACGAATGTACATTTTTTCCAGGTATCCAGTTCTATGTCCCTTTGTTTCTTTTAATAGATCCACCCTCTTCACAATATCATGGTTTTTAGTCCAAAAATGATATGCCACAACTGATATATCTGTCTGTTTATATTTCATGTTCCTGAAATGCTATTTTAAATGTATACCTATATTTCTCTTTGTTTTTCCAATATAGATCTTTTCACAATCTGCAATGTTTTTCTGTAAATACCTGCTTTTTTCTCTTGTGGGGTGTTTACAGTCATTTTGTCTTTCAAAATATTTTCTAAATTGAATCTGTTGATGGCTACTAATTTTATATTGAAGCCTTTAAAACTATTTTGAATTTTTTTCATTGCTTTTGGATGATATATAAATTTTTTAAAAATTGGTTTTTCTATTAGTAAAGAAGAGTTCAAAAGGAAAACAATAAAGTAGAAGAAAGAAATGGCAATTTTAAATGGCTTTAATAAAGATCTGGTACATAAAAAGGTGGAAAGATTTAAAAGGAAAAAACTTATCACAGATACAACCAGACCAGCAGATATAGAAAAACCAATTTTTAAAAAATTTACATATCATCCAAAAGCAATGGTAAAATTTCAAAATAGTTTTAAAGGCTTCAGTATAAAATTAGTACACATCAATAGAGTTAATTTAGGAAATATTTTGAAAGATAAAATGGCTGTAAACACTGCACAAGAGATAAAAGGCATGTATTTACAGAATAACATGTGCAGATTGTGAAAAGATCTATATCAGAAAAACAAAGAGCACATGTTTAAAAGAACATTTCAGATATAAACAGATAGATAGATCAGCTGTGGCATATCATTTTTGGACTAAAAACCATGATATTGTGAAGAGGGTGGATTTATTAAAAGAGATGCAGGGACATACAGAACTGGATACTTCGGAAAAAATTTACATCCATAAATACAGAGCTCGATTAATGAACTTTGATATTCCAAAGGTAGAAAATACCAATTTTAAGTACATAAAAACACTACCAGGGCAGCACTTCATCTCTATAGAGCCGTTGGATTCTCCAACCAGTCGTACCCTTGGCCGAAGATGAAGACAATGGTCTTTGAAACCGATTCCAAATATCACACAAGTTAAGCAATATGAGTGTTTAGTACAACATATAGCACATGATTTTATTCACACCATACATTGCCCAGGCATCTCTTTTTCATATTTAAAATGATGGTATTTGATTTTACTAAATATAATAAAATAGAGTACTGTATCATATAATTTTTTTTATTAGTTAACCAATCTAACACCTAAGTATCCTATAAATGTATGTACTACTTTTTAAAAATTTCCTGTAATTCAAAGAATCATGCATGGGCATTTCATATTTAACGTAATTTATTCTATTCTGTGAGACTACAAGTTATGTATACTTAACTATATTTCATTAAATTCGTTCAATCACTATTCAGCCAGAATGTGGAAATGTCAAATTTATTTCACAAATACCTCAGAATAATAAATCATTTACAAAATATTTAAAAAATAAAACCATCTAACATCATGAAATATAAAGAATTCACTTACATAAGAGAACTTTCTAAAAGTTCTCAGCCTGACCAAGAAAACACAAGATTTAAGAGGTCCCCCTCCAACATAGTTATGTCGTAAATAAATACATTTAGTCAAACAACTTTCCAACATTTTAATACACTCTATAAAATAAGATTTGTCCAACTGTGAAAAATAAGCATTTATCTCAGCTTCAACCTTATCATTTGATAAGAATCTTCATCAATCCAGCCATTTCTTTAGGTTTGGGAATAAAAAGTCATCACTGGGAGTCAAATCCAATGAATATGGTGAATGTGGAAGTAAAGGTCATGAAGTTTTGCAGTAACAATCCCAGATGTGGTGAAGCAGCATTATTGTGATGAAAAGAGAATGATCTTTTTTGCAAGTATGGATGTTTAGCCTGAATAGCATCCTTCGGATGGTTCAGAGTCAAATCCAATGAATAATCTGAATGTGGAAGTAAAGGTCATGAAGTTTTGCAGCAACAATCCCAGATGTGGTGAAGCAGCATTATTGTGATGAAAAGAGAGTGATCTTTTTTGCAAGTATGGATGTTTAGCCTGAATAGCATCCTTCGGATGGTTCAGTAATGAAGTGTAATAATCCCTGATGATGATTCCACCCTTCTAGAGGCAGTCTATGGGCAACACTCCAAGAGGATCCCAGAAACCCATCGTCATGACTTTTCCTGCAGTTGGAACTGTTTTTGCTTTCTTTCGTGCACTTTCACATGCTCCAACCCACTGTTTGGGCTGCTCCTTCCTCTCTGGCATTTAATGATGAATCTGCTGTTGTGAAATGGAGAAACTCCTGGAAGTACATTTAAACAAGTCTAAACACTCTTGCAAAATGTTCATCCAAAAGCATTTTTAGTTCATTGTAAACAAAAAGGCACCCATCAAGCAGAATACTTTCTCAAAACCAAAACTTTGTACAAAATGTAATGGACACAGTCTATCAAGGTCATTAAAATGTCAGCCAACTTGGATACCTTCATCATTCAGTATGGCATTGTGAATTTTTGTCACAATCTCATTGGTCGTAGCAGTTTTGGGATATCCTGAATACTAATCATCTTGAATGGATGTACGACTACACTTAAATTCAGCAGCTCACTTTTTAATGATTGAAATTGAAGGGGAAGAAATGAAGTACCGTATTACAATTTGTATTTCAGTTTTATCCATTTTGTAGAAAATGTTAACACAAGTAAGATCATCACAAACAAGTGACTACATTTACGCATTTGAAATTTACAGCATGCCATTTAAAGGGTGATACTTAACTATCATATTATGAAATAAAAATTTATTCTTAATTAACTAGTAAGTCGATTTAACACTCTTATGCTTCACTTACCATTGAATTATACAGAACATTATGTGGGTAAAAGCCTGTGAAACATGTTCTGTATAATTCAACAGTAAGTGGAGCATAACAGTATTAAATAAGCTCACTAGCTAATTAAGAATAAATTAACTGCTTCACTGTATTAGTACCGACATGAAATTAATTTTAAATTTAATGAAATGAACTTTTTTCATAATTTTCTTAGATGACTTTACACATTATACAACCATCTTGGAGTGCTTGTCATTTTAGGATAACTTCCTGTTGTATAGATCCTACTTCCCACTCTCTACCTATTCCACTATTCTCACATAACTACCCTTTTCTTCCAAATAAATTGTTCTTATTTTGCTTTTGCTCTTATAACCCTTTTATCAGATTCTGAATTTTTATCACTCTCTATTTCAATGAAGCTTCCCACAGTCAATGCTACCACACTCAAACCTCTTGATTACTAACCAGCTGATTCTCCCACCCACTTCTCTCCACCGTATCATTTACCCCACCCAGCTGTTTCACACTTGATGTCCTGGACACACTTGTTGCTATATAATTCTCTCCTCCTCACCATATGCAGGTTATTCACCTTTTTTCCTTCCTCTTCTCCTCCCCTCAATTCCCGGTTCCTTAACATAGATTCATTGTCAACAGGTTTCATCTCTAATCCTCCTCTCTTCTCCTCTAGCCAACGATTCTCGACCTTACTGCTGCATGGACAGGCTTTTGCCTATCCATAAGTACATGCCATCCATAACTGTTCTTCTAACTTCATTCCTGGCTTCTTTTATTAATTTTGCTTTTATTTTTTCATCTTTTTTATCATAATCATTTTCATAAAAATTCTTGTGCCTTTTAATTTCCCAGTTTGGCCTAATACTTTCTATTTCATATTCATTGTGGCTGATTTAAGTAAAATTTGCCTTGAACTCTAGCCCCATCATCTAATTCTCTGGGAATCTCTGATTTTTCCATCCCTCGAATTTAATGCCCAATATTTCTTCTATCACTTCTACTTCTTCCCATGTCTTTTTCTCTCTTCTTTTTTCTACTCCAAATATCACTACATTCAGCTTCCTGCTTGCATATGCCATTTTCTCCATTTTTAACTATTGTGTTCCTACATACCACTCTCTTCCTAAGTGTCTTCGATCCATTCCATCTTCTGATTTATCTTTTCAATGCTCTTTTCCAATTCTCTTCAATTCTTGTCTCCCTACTTTTAATCTCCTTTATATCTTCGGTTTTTGACTTGAACACAGCCTTTATTTCCTTCATTTCATATTTTCAGCCCTTTTCTTTCTTTGTGCTTTAGACTGTTCTATTGAACTACCTGCTCCTTGCTCTTTAGTATTTCAACATGACATCCCACTTCCCGTACATCCTTCCTTTCCACATTCAAACAGGCAACTACAACCATCATAGTAATTTGGCCTCTTAACAACATCTCCGAGTCAGATAGAGAAATTTTTAAACACTCCTCACATTAAAATACAACAGATATTAAGTACATTTTAAAATTGGTCCTATAAATTTATATTACTACTTTGTCATTTTAGGAGGGCTTTGAAACTTTTCTATTGACATTTAATGTACTTCTGTTTCATATCATTATAGATTTAAGGGGCATTAACTTTTTTGACATGTATTTATACTATGTAATGATTGGTTACAAAGTTTTTGTTACAAAAGAGGAAGTTTATGATTATATACAAGGGCAGATTGATAACTCCGGTACATTTCAACAAAATGGCAGAAAATTTTGTTATGCAGCATGACTGTTGGTAAGCATAATTCTTATAATTATTTTGTTCAAATTTGCAAACACATGCAATGTGCAGGTCTTTGTTGGCAGCTATCTTAAGTGATCAATGTAACACATCTCATAGAAATGGATAAAGACTATTATAGTCCAGTAATAAACAAATTTTGTTTAAAAAGTGAACTGCGTACCAGATACAAACTGAGCTGAAGAAAGTTCATGAGGACAATGCATCAGCACTCAAGACTGTTGATTACTGCATGTGTTGAACATTCCAGATGCCCAAATGAGGTTTCTTTCGAAGAAATGGTCAATATAATTCACATTATCTTGATAAAAAAAAAAAAAAAAAATTATTATTATTATTATTATTATTATTAAAGACAGTTCCATTAAGATTCATGAAATTGCTGAGATGGTATGTATCTCATATGAATAGGTACATAATATCCTGCATATGAAGAAGTAGAGTGTGCAATGGGTGCCATATTTGTTAATATTTTTTATTCAATTTATTTACAGATGCTCTTTAACACCATAGGTCGTCAGCGTCCCATTCAATTCAGGGCATGAAACTGCCGACAAATTCTGCTCAGAGGCCTTTTCTTTCAGGCTTGTGGTTCTTTATCGTGCTGTAAATGTACAACAGGGACCCATGGCTTTACTTCCCTTTCGAAGGAAGCCATACTTAGGATTTTTACGCCCAAAAAAATCTATCGATCCTGGCCGGGTTTGAATCGCGATCTTGGGTTTAGAAAGCAAGTATGATTATAACTACATCACCAGGACCGACTCTAAACCACAAAAGCTCACTCAATGAGGTACATTTCAAAAACATGTTTGGAAAAGTTGCAGCATTATCTGAATGGCTCCTGGCATTGTTTTTGACTGTAACTAGAACTTGGATCAACCAGTACACCCCAGGGACAAAATGGCAGGCAAAACAGTAGGTTGTCAAAGGTGAAAGTACTCTTTAAGAGAGAAAGAGAAGAATGAGAGAGAGAAGCTAAAACCATTTTGTTGGCAGACAGAGAGATGGCAACATTTAGGGGGGGGGGGGGCCTCGAAGGGTACCATAGGGTAAAACTGGCTGTTATTAAACAGCATTATTTGCATAGTGAGTTGAAGCAGAAGGACCAAGACTGGCATGCAAAAAGTGTTCCTCCACCAGGACAATGTGCCTGCTCACACATTAATCATTGTGATGGCAAAAGTGCATGAGCTGGGTTTCTAAATAGTTCCCCATCCTCCATATTTGGCCCCCATGCAACTTTTTTCTCTTTCCTAACCTCAAAAATTTGGGAGAAGCTTTTTTGCATTGAATGAAGAGTTGTCTATTTTGTAAAGTAGTATTATTCATAGTTTGAAAGAATTTTTTTTTCTAAGGGAATTAAAAAAAATTAGAATCTAGCTGGACCAAACATACTGAGCTCAAAAAAAATTTATGTTCAGAAATAAAATTTGGTTTTAGCAAAAACATATTATTTACTAGGTTTTGTATTGGTTTTATCAATCCACCCTTATACTTTCTTTTGTGTGTGATTCAGCATACGTGACTGTATATAATTATTCCAATGCCTGTACAATTTTTCTCCAAATTATTGCTACAAAAGTCAAAGTAGCAGCTTACATAATATACATACTGAAAATAGTTTGTGTTAGCTCTTTATATTTAACCTACCTGTATCAAACTCTGTGAAGCTTACAACTTTCTTGTACATTTTCACTGCTAAATTGTATTTCTCTGCTTTGAAGTAGTTTGTACCCTTTTCTTTGAATAATTTTGCCTGTTCCAGCTTTTCATTGCTATCAAGAGACCAGCTCTCTTTGGCCTGTAAAAAAGTAAATATTAAGCAACAACAATATTGTACTAATAAAGCTGCATTATTAGGTTCTGAGGTCATCTACAAGACATTCAAAATGTCTCTTTACACTGTAATTGATCTGGTTATATGGAGGAAAGGAATGTACTAGAAGAATGCTGGAAGACTGCTTCTAGAATTGATGACATTGGAACTGCCAACATGATTTGGCTTCATTTGATTTAGTGCCTACTATTGCATGTATATGTGTTCTTGTATTTTTTTATTCATTGGTATTTTATAAGTCTATATGTTATGCTGTTGAATGTTTATGTGATATACGATTGAAACTATAGGCTTTAATATAATTGCCTTTATGGCTTTATGCTTTTTCTATAAATGATGAATTCAAATTTATTATTACATTTTATTATCTTCAGATCTGAAAATGACCGCTACAGGTGGCCGAGGTCGTTAAGGTGCGGACTCGTGAGCAGGTCTGGAGTTTAAATCCTGCCAGGACCATCCTCTCTGACTGAGGTTTTTTCCAGGTTTTCCTCAGTCCTCATAAATGGCAAATGCCAGGGAGGTACCCTAAACTTAGGCCTGGAATGCTTCCTTCCTTAAAAAATATCCTTTCCCAGTTTATCATTTCATCTAATGTATCATCAGTGTCCACCACCTGTGGTGCCTCAGTCGTAAATATGGGCGTAAAAGAAAGTCTGAAAATGGCAATATATTTTCTGTTTCAGTTTCAATGTTAAATTTAATTGTAGGCTCTTGTAGATTTTAAAAGTTTTAAAGCTTTATCCATATATTTTCAGTTTATAATGGCAAATGCATTATCTACATAACAGTTCAAAACTTTGCCACCAAGTCAAAATGGGTTTGGCAAAGAGATGATCAACAAAAAAATTGTAAAATTCCAAAAACAAAGAATTCCAAGAATTAAACAAATCAAAATGGTTCATTATATATCAGAGACATACATTTTCAAAAAATTCACATACCATCCAGAGTCAATCATAAATTTAAAATAAATTTCAAAGATTACAGTCCATTTTAGCACCCAAAAATTGTATGTGAAAAATTTATTAAAATGAAACAAAATAGGTTCTGGCCCAAATAGAAAAAATATGGAACCCACCAGATTTGTTAGAATTGTAAAAAATATCTATGTAAGTAAACAAAGAAAAAATATATAGGCATTAGGACGAAATAAGACAGACACCTATCAATTCAACTTCAACATGTTACCAAGAACATTTAACAGCTCATGTGAACAGAAGTTCACAAAACATTTCCTAAGTAAATTTCCAGTAAATGTAACTAGAAAGAGTGCTTTTAACTAGTTACTCTCACAAGAGATTATTGCTTTATGCTTCAATGTGTTAGAATTCAAATTTAATAAATGCTGAAAATGAGATTTACTCTGATTAAGCACTGATTTGAAGCTTGCTTTCACTGCAAGTCATTCAGAGATTTTTTCATTGATGAATTGTTTTACTTACCTTCTCAAAATTTTTCATTTCTACTTCATATTCAATGTCAGCATTTGGTGGAATGTTTAGCTCAGGTTTCCCTTCTCCCTTAAATGCATACTTGGCTTTAATGGCAATACGTGATTTTTCTCCTTTTTTGAATTTTTCTAGTGCTCTCTCCAGACCTTCGCAAATACCATTTTCTGAACCTTCCCCTAGTGTGAACGTTACCTCTCGATCCTCAAACACTCTCCCATCATGCTTTCCAACTAATCTCACTGGAAAGAAAAATGCATATCATTAATCTTTCTGGAGATTTTAGCTGTCATTTGTAACATATTCCACCTTGAGAAATATCTCTGCTTTCCATGTCCATAAATACAAAGATCTCTAAAGCTGATATCTATGACAGAAACCTTATAATAATAACTAGAAAATTTTTTTCAGCTGCAATAAGGCAGAATTCACAGAACAAAACAACCAGCACTATGACTTAACTTCAGTTATAGTTCCTTATATTTACAAATTTATATAAAAACATATTTAACAGAATCATACCTTCAACCATTGCTCCATCATTTGGTGTAGAATTTCCTTCACCTTTATTTATTGGGTATCTGATTATTCCTCCATCTTTCTTAAGGCTCAGATCTTCTCCTGTCCAATCAATTACCTCAACCTGCAATCAGAAATTTATATTTAATACAATCTTCATCTGTTATTTTCAAACTTTCACATAAAACTTAAACATATGCCTGAAACGGCATATAAATTTCATTCAGAGGCCTCTTTCTTCAGGCTTGAGGTTCTTTTTGTGCCATAAATCTACCATGGGATTCACAGCTTTACTTCCCTGTAGAAGGAAGCCATACTTCAGATTTTTACGCCCAAAAAAATCCATCGATCCTGGCCGGAATTGAACCTGTGATCTTGGGTTTAGGAGGCCAAGTATGACTACCACTAGACCACCAGGACCGACACTTTGTAAATAAGAAGGTAAATATACTGCTGATAAAAAAAACACATACACAAATGTTCCCATAATTCTTATTGCACTACAGTAAACACAGTTAAACAAAATTAATTAAATAATAATAATAATAATAATAATAATAATAATAATAATAATAATCAAAAAAAAATAATAACTGATCTCTAAAATGTCATAATATGCATTCATCTACATAATTGCTTTGTAAGCATGGAAGTAATTTATGATATTGGTTCTTTACTGTTGAAGAACAGAAGGACGTTGAATCATCACATGTACAGACAGTTCGAGTCATGCTTGATCCAAGAAAGAGGCAGGTGGCAGGAATCCGATAGTGTAAAGTAGACAGGAGCTGATATTTTTAAGCAGCAGGATGGTAGCTAAGTGAAGGATGGGCCAGAGTTGCCAGTGCAGTCAGTTTTGACACCTATGTGGCAGTGGACCAGGATGTCATATGTGGCATTCAAAGTGTCCAGGTGTGCGATAAGGTGGGAGGAGTAGCACGCATTTGTGACATGGGGAAGGAGAGTGAGGAAGAGGGGGAGATGATGCAACAGCTGAAGCTGTGCCAACGTTTGCAAAGTTCTGAGAGCATGTTAAACTGTGTGAGCATATATCTTTGCACATAAAAATGACAGTAGTGAGCAACAAAATGTGTTGAAAAAGGAAAATTTGTTTTGCATAAAAAGAAAAGCATCAAAGAAGCAAATGTCAATTAATGACCTTTTTCAAAGAAAGTGACAAACATGCAAAATGTATATATGGTGACATGTAAAATTAATGCAAACTACATTTGATTACATATTAACTTTATATACTTTTTAGCAAGATTTATGCACTTCCTATGTCTATTGTTTTCCTGCACTCATTGTTTTTTAAACCTGATCCCTTCAAAAATGATGAATCGAAGTTCTACTGTATTAGGTAAGCTTAAATGTCCACTTTGCAGGTTACCTGTGAAGTATATATTTACAATGGTAGTTTGAAATTAGAGAGAACAAGTTCAATGTTGCAATGTTGTTTATTTTTTGACATAATTCCCTGAAAGTTTAACACGCTTGCTCCACCATTTCTCCAAGTTCATAATTCTCTCGTTAAGTGGGTTTCTTCAATGCACTCAAAATACACATTTATCTCCTGCATGATCTCTTATTTTGACTTAAATTGGTGTTCAGCCAGGAAAGTTTTGAGTTTTGGGAACAGGTGGTAATTCAAGGGAGAGACAGCAGGTGAATAGAGTGGATGCAGAAGCACTTCAAATCATAGCTCAATCACTTTGTCCCGAGTTATGCAGCTTGTGACAGACACATTGTCATGGTGAAACACCACCTTTTTGGCCTTTCCCAGACGTTTCTCTGCATTTGCTGTCTTCCATTTCTAAAAGTTATGTGCAGTATGCTCCAGTAATTTTTTTTCTAACTAGCAAATCCAAACCTATTAATTAACATCACTCCCACCAATTAATAAAACCAAAGAAATAATAACCCATCACTATAATTAGTTATGTAGAGCAGCAGAGATAGATCCCTCCTAATCGCAACCAACAAACCTCACCATAAGGCCAAATGTACACCTATTACCCAAAACGAAGTGAAATTTCCTACATAACCAATAGTTACCAACTAATGTAATATGTATGTGTATATATATATATTAAACACACATTAAATGTGTAGAATTCTCCAGTAATGTTTTTCCCCTTTCCAAGTGAATTCCTTTTTCATCTCAAAAACTGAAGTCATCACCTTTTCAGCTGATGGAATGCATTTTGCCTTTTTCGGAGCCTATTCACCTAATGTGGTGATGTTTCATTTCCAGCGTATAGTAATGAATCCACATTTCATACACACTATATACCTATCTTGCCCAAAGTTTTTTCCTGTGCATTAATTATGCAAAATAAAATATTACCACTCAGTTGAGATGTCTGTGGCCTATGTAACTCATGCGATTTCACTCATCTATCAGAATAAACAATATCATGGACTTGTAGTAGTTTCACAAACCATTGTTCGCATCCTCAGCTAACTGTTGATTTTATCTATTTCATGCGCTTTTATTAATTTCTGACTGCACCCACCACTAATTTTGAAGCTCTAGATTTGTTCTAATACACTTGAACTCATTTACATAAAGTCGAACTGTTTCATAGGAAGGGCATGCATCACGCAATGTATGCAAAATCCTCTTAATGAATTTCCTTTACTGTTTTCCCTTTCAGAAAAAAGAATATAATTACATCATGAATTACAACCTTATTCATTTTTCATTGTTACTTGGAGTGCTTATGTTTAAACAACAGCCAAATAAGCAATTAACATCAGAATAACTTGTGACAAATATTGATACATAGAAAGGAAGTAAGAGTGTTTAGATGACATAAAATTAAATCATAGAAAGGAAACTTTATGACCACATATACAGATGTTGCTATTGCACCCTATTAGTGTGCAAATCAAGTTACTTATCAAAGCACCCTCATAAGGCAAACTTCCACGAAGCTCAGCAACTCCAGCACTTCCTAGTTTATGCCACAGAGTTGGCCTCTGTTGGTTGAAGTAGGAAGTTGCTGAGCTCATCCATGGGAGGAAACTCGAAATTCATAAGGTTTTTTTCTATTTTTTAATATGAAAATTTTTTCTCAAGTGGATAACTCCAATGGGCTGTGAAGATGTTTCAGCAGTTTTATTTCATGGTTTTTGATCCAAAAGTGAGCTGATACTGCTGATTTATCCACCTGTTTAAACCGAATATTTCTAAAATGTTCTTTCCCACGAATTTCCAAATTTCTTTTTGTTTTGCCTATGTAGCTCTGTTCACAATCCGCACATTTTATTTCGTAAATTCCTGATTTTTGTTCTGGCTGTATGCAGTCTTTCACTGTGCAACCTAATAAATTCTTGATGTTGTATCTGTTCTTTGGAGCTAACATTATTCCATGTTCTTTGAAGATTTTCTTGAACTTGTTGTGGTAAATTGTATTATAGGTGAAACTTTTGAATTTGTATTCTTCTTTTGTGTTTTTCAGTGTGGAAACTTCCCTTATCCCTTTTTGTCTTTTAGATTTATTGATAATTTTTATCACTGTGTCTTTGTTGAAACCATTCATTATAGCTGTCTGTATTATTTGTTTGTACTCTGCTTCTGTGAGTGGAATATTCATCAATCTGTGTGCCAAACTGTGAAAAATTGCATATTTATGTGGAATGGGGTTATAACTCTCATTTTTTATGTAGTTTTCTGTGTGTGTTTCTTTTCTGTAAATTCCAAAATTCAAACGATCTCCATTTCTTATAATTTTTAAACCTAGAAATGGTAGCCACCCACTTCTGTCTTCTTCTATAGTAAATTGTATGGATTCATGTTGCAAATTAAGAAGTTTCAGGGCATCTGTTGAGTGTTTCTTCAGTATTATTGCAAAAATGTCATCCACATACCTTGACTTGAAAATTGAAGGGAAGGCTTTTGTGATGTGCATTTCAAATGAGCTCATGAATAATTCTGCTAGAAAAGGTGACAAAGGGTTTCCCATAGCTAGGCCTGAAACTTGTTGGTAATATTTTTTGTTGAAGCTGAAGTAATTTTGTTGAATGCAAATATTAGTAAGTTTTAATAAGTCATCTATTTCTCCTGTTTTTAAATTTATTGATGTTAACCATTTCTTTAGCATGAGCATGAGTTTCTCTGTAGGTATGCTTGGGAATAAGGCTTTTACATCAAATGAAACCATTATATCTCCAGCCGTAATTCTGCTATTTTCAAGTTTTTTAACTAGGTCAACTAATTTTTTAATGCTCAAACTTTGGAATCTCTTAAAAGAATTGAAGACTGATCAATTTTTTTGCTACCTGGTATGTACACTGAACAGATGCCCCGAAACTTCTTAATTTGCAACATTTGCAATTGAATCCATACAATTTACTATAGAAGAAGACAGAAGTGGGTGGCTACCATTTCTAGATTTAAAAATTATAAGAAATGGAGATCGTTTGAATTTTGGAATTTACAGAAAAGAAACACACACAAAAAACTACATAAAAAATGAGAATTATAACCCCATTCCACATAAATATGCAATTTTTCACAGTTTGGCATACAGATTGATGAATATTCCACTCACAGAAGCAGAGTACAAAATGGAATACAAACAAATAATACAGACAGCTATAATCAATGGTTTCAACAAAGACACAGTGATAAAAATTATCAATAAATCTAAAAGACAAAAAGGGATAAGGGAAGTTTCCACACTGAAAAACACAAAAGAAGAATACAAATTCAAAAGTTTCACCTATAATACAATTTACCACAACAAGTTCAAGAAAATCTTCAAAGAACATGGAATAATGTTAGCTCCAAAGAACAGATACAACATCAAGAATTTATTAGGTTGCACAGTGAAAGACTGCATACAGCCAGAACAAAAATCAGGAATTTACGAAATAAAATGTGCGGATTGTGAACAGAGCTACATAGGCAAAACAAAAAGAAATTTGGAAATTCGTGGGAAAGAACATTTTAGAAATATTCGGTTTAAACAGGTGAATAAATCAGCAGTAGCAGCTCACTTTTGGACCAAAAACCATGAAATAAAACTGCTGAAACATCTTCACAGCCCATTGGAGTTATCCACTTGAGAAAAAATTTTCATATTTAAAAATAGAAAAAACCTTATGAATTTCGAGTTTCCTCCCATGGACGAGCTCAGCAACTTCCTACTTCAACCAACAGAGGCCACCACAGGAACATCTGTCTAGCCATAGTTTCGAGTAATGGTGGTTCAGTAAGCAACTGAAGATGGGAGAGATTCTCCTTAAACGCGTCTTACTTTTGTGTAAGTGAATACAGTAAAGTGTAAAAAAGTGAATACATAAGTTGAAGTTATATTGCCACTCCATTGTCAGCAGCTTCGTAAGTACAATATTTAAATTAAGATATTAATTACACTGTGTTCTGGTTTAAAGCAATTTAACTAAAATTTAAAGCTAACAAGTTTAGTAAATTTTTGGTACTTATCTTGGCATACTGCAAATCTTATTAGAGTTTAGTGTAGTGGGTAAACTGTTTCAAGGAGTATAGCACCAACTAGCAGCAGAAATAGTGTAATCTAGTGGCTTTATATTGATGACAAAAGTGGTGGGAGGAGTTAGCTATGCACATGCTGAACAATTTGTTTCCGAAAGCAAAGAAGCAGTTACAAACAAAGGGAAAATTTTGGCAGCATTTCGGTGAGAGTGCTACACTTCAGGGACTTACTTATACATGCAATAATGGTATTCACAGTCATCAACATTGTGGCAACATACCATGGGCAATCTTGCAAAATATTTTATGGAGGTGTTAGTTTGTATACATAACTGTGTTCATTAACACAAATACTTCCTTACTAAACAATGTCTTATAATACGAGATTTCAATGTCTGCCCAATGTTCCTCTCTTGTCCCAGATTATATTGTCCCAGATCAATTTAGTGGTGACAAGCAAAACCTCTGGGTTTTCTACAATTGCAGTGTTGCCACATGTCGGGAAGAAAAAAATGATTGCCATGAAATTCTTAAAGCCCCACATATGTACAAACAGAATTCTCTTGTAAGCAACTAGAATACCTACTTCAAACACCAGAGTTGCATCTGGTGGGATTGAAGGAGGACTGCCACTTTTTCCATATGCATAATCTGGTTTACAGTGGAGGACTGCAACCTCACCCCTCTTCATTGTTGCAACACCCAAATCCCATGCTTTTATGACACTACCTGCAATAACAGAAGGAGCACATTTAAATACATAATAGCATTCTTTACACAGAGAAAATGTACACATGTGTTTTAAAATTAACATCTCCATGTTATTTATATTTAAATGCTCAGGCATGTTAAACTAAAACAATCAACGGAAATTATTTTCAAACTTTTCACGTAGCTCAGTGCACAGTCTTAACACTGCATTAGGGAAAAATAAGTTTCAGCTCATCCCAATTAATATTTAAAATATATCTACTTATCTAGAAATACTAATTAGAACTTGTACAGTGTAGCTAATTATATAATTATATATAGTATGATTGAGTCAAAATACATACTCTTCTTGGCTCACTTACTTGTTTATATGTAAAACATATTTCATAATCCTTGTTCCTATCCTTCGCTACTGGTCGACTGCTAGATAATTCGTTATCCTATAAGGATGTCTATTCTGCTGTGGTGGAGGTGTGATGAACTTTAAGTTCTTGTTTTCATCTCCGGAAGTGCCAAAGTTTATTGAACTGTCTTTGTATTTGTAAATGTAGATTTCCTGCCATGTTGCTAATTCTATAAGTCCTTGTACTGATTTTAATAATTTTGCTTTATTCAATATGTCATGTCATTTTGTCCACAAATGAGATGCTACTGCTGATTTCTCCATTTGTTTGTGTTTTATGTTCTTGTAATGCTCTTTTAACTGTGTGCCTATATTTCTCTTTGTTTTGCCAATATAAACTTTTTTACATTCTGCACAGCTTATTTGCTAAATACCTGCTTTTTTTCTCTGGTGGAATACTGTCATGAAATTGCCTTTCAGGAGATTTTTAACATTAAAACTGTTTATAGGTGCCAATCTGATTTTAAAATCTTTTAGAATATTTTTAAATTTTTGAGCAGCCCATGAATATGTTAATTTTTTAAAAAAATTAGCTTACCTTTTCCTCATGAAAATGTTATAAGTTTCTGACTCTTGAATTTCTGTACTTTTTTATGAACTAGTTCTCTTTTTAAAACCATTTATAATTGCCATTTTTTCTATTTGCTTATATTCTTAAGTTTTCTTCCTTGCTAATTTGTAAGTCAACTAGCTTGTGTGTTAAGCTGTTGATCACTGCATGTTTGCATGTTTTGGGGTAAAAAGCATCAGCTTTAATGCCATTGTCTGAGTGCGTATTCTTTCTATATATTCCAAATTCCGTTTTCCTTGATGCTTCATTATTTTAATACCCAAGAATGGTAACATGTTATTTGTTTTATATGTGAATAATATGTTTTTATTTTGTATATTCAGGAGTTTTATGGCATCATCAATGAGGTTTTTGTTAACTATAACAAATATATCATCAACATATCTGTACCATATTTTAAATATTTAGGGGAATGCTGAGTTGATATGTCTTTAAAATCTGCTCATGAAGAGATTAGCTAGAAATGGAGGTAAGGAGCTGCCCATACTAAGTTCTGATTGTTTATAGAATTTGCCCTTTAATGAAAAGTAGGATTGGTTTATACAAATTTCAGTGAGTTTTATGTATTCTTTTATTTATGCACCATTAATTCCACTTGTTCTTAGCCAATCATGGAGGTAAATTAGGAGTTTATCTTTAGGTATGCTTGGAAAAAGCAATTCTACGTTGAAAAACATTAATGTGTCAGAAGGTTGTAATTTTATATCCTTAATTTTTTCTATTAGCTGAAATAAATTGCTTATGCTCCTGCTTTGAAATTTTGCTAGTGTCTATTAGCTAGCCATTTTGCTAAATAGTATGAAGGTGTATTGATATTGTTAATGATGTGTCGCATACCATTACCAGTCTTGTGAATTTTTGGTAAACTGTAAATTTTCGCTATTGCTCAGTTGTTATATTTTATTTTGAATTTTGTTTCTTTTGAGATAAATCATGTACTACATATAAACAAATAAATGGAGCCAATACGAGTGTGTAGTTCGACTCAATCATACAATGATCTTAATTAAATAATATCTATGTTTCACCAATTCAAACATCTGAACATGTAAGACATTGAATTACATAACCTTCTTATATTTATGATGCTCTGAGATAAAAGTTGCTTAAGTGTATTATGCTTATACATGACTGTTTTGTAAAATAAACATTAAGGAAAACAATGGAGTTCAATCCATTTGCATCATATTTATCTCAGGTTATAGAAATCAGATTTAAATGGCACTGGAGGGTTGTGAAAAGCATGTTCATAGACTGTATTATAAAATAATATTAAAGAAAACAATAGAGTTTAATCCATTTGCATAACATTTATCTCATGTTATAGATTTAAATGGTTAAGGAGGGTTGCGGAAAGTATGTTCATATACAAATGCCCATTTTAATGAAGATCTTTTATTCAAATCTTGAATGCAAAGCAAAAACACTCTCAACTTATCAATTACGTATATCTAGTATGATGGCTTAGTATCATATACCTCGAAGTAGTGGCTAAAGGAAAGCAACCCTACATTTTGTGTAATACTATGCACTTTCACTTTTTCTATCACAAAGAGCGATATGCGTCGGATTTGCCTTACAAACACAATGACATAGGAGTCAACAGATGGTTCTTGTACAGAGTACTAAGGCATTTCAGCAGATTCAAGTAACTGCTCCATAACATTTTTGAAGCCAGAACAGCCTTATTTTTACTCTCTGTAAGTTTGTAGAGAACAGTTTAAGAACTGAAATTGCAGATATCTAAAAGACAGATAAATATTTTTGTACTCATTGCCTTTCTGACACAAAAGAGGAAACAGGGCTGTGATTTGGTCTTGAAATCTATTCCATCCATTCTTTTTTGGCATGAAAGCCTTTTTCTTTTCCAAGGGCATTTGTCCCTCCTTCAGACCTTGCCTAAATCTTAGGTCATTTGTTTTGTGTTTGGAAGAAAGAAAATGAACACCTTTATTGTCCCTCCATTTCATACATAATAAGTTGAATGTTGACTATATTTATTACTCTCCACAATAAAACTGCTAGAATAAATATCACTAAAACAGAAACCAATTTTCCTTCTCATAGGTTCATAAAAACTAATGAGAGATAGGGATTTTGGACACCATGCATTTGCCATTTATAAGACTTGAGGAAAACCTGGAAAAAAACCTCAGTCAGAGGGGATGGTCCTGGCAGGATTCGAACCCCAGACCTCCCTCTCACAAGTCCAAGCCTTAACAGCCTCGGCCACCCGAGGCGGTATAAGTGCATGGACTTGTAACTTGCAGTTATTAGTAAAATTCTGTTCCATAAAGATTTCTACTACTCTTGTACTTTACTATCCATACTTATAAATGTACAAATGATTTTTCATTTTTTTTGTTCCACAGAAGTATTAATATTAGTCAGGCAATGGGTAATTTGTATAAATTTCTCTACAAGTGTATGAATATTGGTAGCTTCAAATACTAGCACAAAACTTATTATCTTTTTAATGGTTTTGGGAGTCAATTGGCCAAAATATGCTAAGTATCAGTGAAAATAATGATAATTATGAGTAGGAATATGTATAAAGAAAGAATAAGTAAGTATTTGTGTAACATGATAAAGTTAGGTTAAGTGTAAATAAAGTATGGCTTATGACTGATAATGGCATTTCCCGTTATAAATGCATATTTCAGACCAGCATCTTAGTTAATGTATTTTAATGTCCTTGCTACATGCCAAGAAAATAATTTCTTTTCAATCTTCATTCCCCATCTCTTTTGGCATAATTTTCCCCATTTTTTGCTTATCAGAACATGATTGTCAAGCAATATAAACAACTAAATAAATATAAAGAATCAAATGTACTAATAAAATAAATGACCAAGATCAATTGGGAAGCTCAATTCTAAATGTAGCTCTATGGGATCGTCAACTCAAAGTGGATGATTACGCTTGAATATCAATAATTACATAAAAAAGTATTTAAATTATCATTATGCCTGAGAAAAAAAAACAAGAATCATTCTGCAGGAATGACAATGACACTTTGTGCATTAAAAATCCCTAAAGAGTGGACATAACCTAATTCAAGGTATGGCAAACAGTTGTTCCTTCATTTTACTCTTATATGATGTCATTTGTAACCTTTCATTAATACTTTACCAATGTAACATTTCTTTCATGGAACAGAAAGTTGAAAGAACATACTTTACATGGACCTGCACTAATACCCTTGTATGTATTAGACCATACTTTTGTAAAACAGGATCCTGCTGATATCCTTGATGGCTAGTTGCACTGTGCATGAATTTTGGGCATAATATTTTAATTTATTTCAAACCAAAAGGGAATTTAGAATGTTTAATCAAGACAATAATTTAGTTGACATTGTACCTACTCAAAGCACATGTCATAAATGAAACAAATACATTGGTGTGTAAGGATTTCTCCAAAGGAATTCATGAAGTTAATTACCTTCAATACAAAGAAAAATGCCTGAGAGATACAGTGCTTGTTTCTTTTGCCCCATACCTAACAGAGTGTGAAGCAGAACAATGCAAATACCATAAGCTGCCACAAACTTCATTTTTCAGAATCATGGGTAACATTGTGCTCATTTAGCGCTTGCCTATAGCTACATAAAAGTTCCCACCTCTTTTAATATCTCCTTACATGAACATAAACGCTAATTTTTACACTGACGGTTTTGCTCCTCAAACCTTGTGCAACCCTAATGTCTTCTGCCTAACAAAAACAAATAAGGTGACATTCTCAAATATTAAACTAAACGTTTTCTTAACATTGGGCAGCTTTAGGCCGGTGATTATATTGCACCCAAACCATAAATACTGTTAAAAAAATCTTTATTACTTCAGTCAATGTAAAGTTACACCAACTGCAATCACTACTCCGTAAAAAATGTGTATTATCTTACCTTTCCCAAGGTTGAATTCAAACGGCTTCCCTCTATCTTTACTCGAATCGAACTTTGTTCCATCAGTTAGTGTCCCAACGTAATGAACCGAAACTTTACTTCCAGAAGCAGGTGTTTCAAAGCCTGAGCCTTCCTTAATTATTTCCTTCAAGACACCCCCATCCTTATCCGGCGTTATGTCGATTGCATTGGGCCCAGGAACTCGTGATATCGCCTGTTCATTTGGAGCATCACCTTTCTCAGCAGTCATATCTGAAACTATAGAATTTCAATTTTATTTTTATTAACCTTTACCATTATTTTCCGTTAATACTATAAAGTAAGCCCTTTTTCATCTCACTTTGCTCTTCGGCTCACGGTTTGACCGCTATATTTATGACCGCGTGGTTTTCCATGTATTTCTAGAAAATTTGATAATTATAGCAATTGAAATAATACCTGCAAATCAAATACACTCCAGCTCAGAGCAAACTAAACTATATTTCAGTTACAAATTAGCCTTTAGAACTATTAGATATCTCTTAATTCACTGAATTTTGCCGTCTTATCGCTGAGTTTCTGAGTCAATAACAACCTCGTCTCATACGTACGTACTTATTTTCTCGCCACTTCTATTCGCAATTGTTCCGCAATTTTGGCGCTGTGGGTAAACAAAACATCTCCTTCTCCAGAATCTTCTCGATCAGCGCAAGCAGACAACGCAATCCAAAATTTAGTTAATTTACAAATGTATAAGCTATTTCCCATTCATGATGGCTAACCTGCATGATGCTTTTAAGTGCCATTTTTAAATTAACTTATAAACGCTTTAAAGTATTTCAATCAATCGAAAGAATAGAATGTGCTTACAGACGCTAAAGAAGGAAAATACTACTGTTAGAACATATTTTATAAAAAAAAATAAATATAAACTAACTATTGTACAAAAATAGTGAACTTTTTGTAACAGTGATGTCAAATATTAACATTGTAAAAAATGTTTGAGTCGAGATTGTAACATACAATTAGTGGTGTGTATGTTACAATCTCGACTCATTTTTTTAAAATGATAAACTAACTATTTTAAAATAGTGAGAACAATAATTCTGATTGGATTTAGCATTTAATATGAATATTATGTATAGTGGATATAATTATACAATTTAATAAAAAGGATATTAGAGCCTTATTTCAATATTCTGCATTAAATTCTCTGCATTTGTTGCATTGCAAAATGCATAAATCTACATACATTTTCTTCATTATGAACAAATAGGGAAAAACATATGTGCCTAATTTAATATTGTCGTTGAGCAGAATTGAGTCAGAGATTCTTGTCTTTGTTCACATAATGTGAATAGTATCTCACACACTTTTTAACATTGTTTGCACTCTAAATCTATCCTGGCTAGTGATTCTAGTATTAACACAGATTAAATGGTGGAAGCTGTCACAAATTTGGTCATTATGTAGCTTGACTGATAGTTACTCTGCACCCATTCCTAGTAAACTATGGTGTCTATTATGTAGAATTTGCTCCAGCTCACAATTACTCCTACTAGTATATTATAATTATTGTCTCTTAATGAATCAAACTGTTCATTTTTTGAAAGGTGACTTAAAGAAAGAAACATGTCAAGAATAACTGATTAAAAAAAATAATAAATACTATTCTGAGCCTCTAAGATGCACTGCAAATAAACAGAATTTCTCAGAAATTTTTGTATACTGTATTAACATTTCAGTGGGAGGTAATCCTAAGAAAACCTAGCTGTCTCATAAGAATAATAAAAATAATTAAAATAGAGATCGTATATATACAGGAATTATAATCCTTTATTACTCCTCAGTAATATTTCCCCAGCAGCTTAAAATAATAAAACATTTGAAAAACAATTCATCATTGAAGTTCATGAACTACAATTACCATAAAAAGATGTGCTTCCCTACTAACAATTACAATTAGCTCACATATGTAACATATCCCTATTTACTGATAAATTTCCTTAAAATTTGAAAGAAGGAAAAATATGTCCAGTAATCAAAAAAGACATTGAAAATTATTCTTACTATAAGCATGCTCTAAAATACTTGAAACAGTAATCTACACCAGAATAACCTCCTTCCTGGCTTTTCTAATGTGTCATGCACTTCTCAGTTCATCATGTTTCAGAAATGTAAGGGAATCACCAATACTACACTTGCCTTCTTAGAATTCAATCTGAATGCTAAAGACAACAAGGGCAACAATTGGCAGCTTCTTGGACCTCAGCAAAGCATTTGACATGGTTAATCATAGATTTTAATAAGTTGATTGGTTGCTAGCTAGTGGCCATTGGGAATGCTGATTTATATCAGGTTTTCCCTAGCTTTCCATTAAGAGCTTCCAAATTATTTTTCATTTGTTTTTTGCTACCAAGTTTACATCATTTCTGTAGATATTCTTTGTTTAGGATAGTATTCACATCCTTACACAATGGACAGTAGCAGTCCTTGATAATTTCACCCTGAAGAGATATTCTGATGAGCAATCGTGCTCAACAATTAAGTGGAATTCAACAACTCCAATTTTTCTTAATTTCAATAAAAGTTAAAATAAATTATATTTACGAAGCTGTAGACAATGGAGAAGTAATATATCCTACTACCACTACCACTACTTATATATTCAACTTGTTTACACTAAACTGCACTTACGTACATAAAACAACAGTGGTCAGTCAACACCTGAAGATGGGAGTAAGTGCTCCCAAAACATGTCTTAGTTTTATGTAAGTAAGTGGAATTTAGTGTAAACAAGTTGTATCAATAAAAGATGCATGAAAATCTTTTGATTTTCACTTGGTTTTCCTTTTAAGTTTTTGTCGGATATTTTGTTATTCTTGTTCAATTATTAATACATTATGAGTTTCAATTTAAAAGGAAGTTCTTGATCATAAGTTGGTTTTAATTTTTATTTTTTTCCCCCTTTTTTTCTTCTCTCTCTCTTTTCTCTCTCTCTCTTGCTAAAGTATCAGCAGTCTCATTCACCTTTATCGAATATGGCTGGAGATCCTTTGTAAAACAAAACTATATATGTATTTTTGATCTGGATTGCATGATTTAGTTTTCTTATTTCATTTATAGTGTATGTTGATGGGTAACTGTGATTCATTATACTTTGTAATGCTGTTTTAGAATCACTTAAGATAATGGTTCCTTTATTTATGTTAGGACTATACAGTAGATTTTCTAAAACTTTTCTAATTACCATTATTTTGCCATCTTAATTATTGGCATAATGTCCCAAAGGTGACATTGAGAGAATTCTTCATTGTAGATATATTTCACAGCCTACTTACCTGTTTTTAACAGATCCATCTGTATACACCCTATATCATATATAAGATGGATAAAAGTTGTGAGGTGTACTAGTGCTGTTATTCTTAATAGTTCAGGTAGGTCATTCTTCTTGGAGATCACTGTATCCAGATTTAATTTAACAGTGATATTTATACATTGTAAAGGGTCAGTTGGTATAATGACAGGTTTAGTGCTTATTTGTCTAAATCTTGTTTATGTAGGTAATTTTTGAAAGTCTGTTATGGTTTTAACCATTGTGTGCAGTCAAGAATATGACACAGTTTATTCCTGCATTGATTACTTTTAATTTCTGTCTCAGTATTTCAGTTTCAATATCTAGCTCTGTTTTAATTAGCAGGTTGTTAATTATACTCTGCATGTAGCAATAGGTGTTTTTAGGACTCCTGTTATTATTTTTAATGATCTAGATTGTATTGTACCCAATTTAGTTTTAAGTTGATTATTTATTGTGGATATTATCTCACTTCCATAGGGCAAATTAGGCTTTATGTAGCTTTTGTGCATCATCCCAATTTGATGCCTGCTAGTCTTCTTAATATATTGTTATTATTAACTTTCTTAGTTATATTGTCAATCTGTTCAGAGAAGGAAATTTTTTTGTCATATGTTATTCCAAGATATTTATGTAAAAGAACAAGAAGTGTGTTCTTTCTCTTATAGTAGTTCATTATTGATTTTAAGTTTCAAATCATTTGTAGTGTGTTGAAGACTGAAAACCTGAAAACTGTCTTTTTAGTTTTAAATAGCAGGGATTTTCACAGTGAAATGTAGTATAATATAACAAATTATTTATGAGGAATTCACTCATATTTCACTAGTTTTGTTCCACTTACTTGGACATATTTCAAAGACTGATGCCTTCATCATCAGCACCATTCCATTCTTCTGATGGCAACAGCTTTTGAAACATGCCCAAGTATCCTTTTCTGTTTTTCTAGTTTATGTTATTTTAGATACATAGTAAATAATGTTATATTATTTTTCATTTATATACATATATATGTGTGTGGGGGAGGAAGTTTTATAATATATACATATAAGATATATATATAATATATATATATAATATATATATTATATATATATAACTTTCCCATACACATTTCCCAAGCCAAAACTAAAGGTCATATTTCCTGAATGCACATACATCCTATTCAGTGATATTAAGAAAAATTACCTATAACAAAAAATGAATGAACTCTCTAATAAATTACAGTTATGGATAACAAAAATCAAATTAAAATAAATCATAAATAAAACAGTTTTCATACACTACAGATTGTAACAAAAATAATGGAAAAATTTTGGGAACAACTTCCTCAAATCAAATCAAAAAAACAAAGTTTATATAAATATATGTCCAGAAATTTCTGGTTTGTAAATGAATTGAAAGATAACATTAAACACATTTTGAGATAACTTGTTTCTTAAAATAATAATTAACTTTTTCAGACAACTGAGTGAATTTAGAATTTATCAATGCTGATGTACATCAAGATGTATTGCCATGGAAATTTGATTACATTTATCAATGTGTACATTCACAATAGTCAGTTTCTTATGTTTCACTTGTGCTAAAGTTCAGTTACATTTGAGCAGTTAAACATGGCAGAATATTCATATTGTGAACAGGCAGATATGATTTTAATGTATGATTGGGCAAATGGTATTGGATGTGAAGCTGCACTGTTGCATGAGAAGACTGTCAAATAATAAAACATCACTCATTTACCTAAAAATGTTAATTGTTGTTTACAAACTTAAATGTTAGAAATACGTAGAAAAATATTGAATGTTATCTTTGAATAATAATTAACAAACCAGGCATTTCCAGATATATGTTTATATTACTTTCTATTCTTGTTTTGATCTGAGGAACTTGGCTCTAAAGTATGTCCTAATATTTTTGTACACTCTATATAGCAAATATAATTTAGGTACCTGATCCTGTACAAATATTCCTGAACAATAACTTATTACTGATCAATAAAATAAAGTTAATTTTTATTGCCAGAGATGCAACACCTAATCCAATTTTTTACACTGATTTCAGAAACATTCCATTTTTCTTGTATTCCACAGAGTTTAAATTATACCTTATGCATTAAATTTATTAAATAGTCATAATTATTGTACTTAAAATATTTAAAACAGCACTTGAATTTAATTTAATGTAGAATTGAAAGTTATATATGCTTAGCATATGCTTTTCTATTATACATTTCATATGAATTGTCCAGGAATAGCATCGAACAATAATCTGCCACCGTGGACTCTTGTCAGAAGCCCTGACAACTTTTTTCCATCAATTTTAATTTCTTGGTTAAAACTGTCATCCATCTTGTCACCGAAATCACCAGATTAGTCAGAAAAAATTCTAAATGCAAGTGTAACAAATGGATTTGAGCAACATGTAACAACTGCTTTCCTTACAGACATTCAATAATTCCTGAAATTTTGTCTGTAGTCAGGGGATTTAGTTTTACTTAGGAAGTTCATACAAAGCCATTTTAAGTTCTCCCAAGCTCTCACTTTGCTCTCACTCAAGATTTCTTCAAATGATTCATCCTCCATTAACCCCTTATCTCTTGTCTTACTAAGATGCCTTCTTTTAGTTTTACTACTGAAATTTAATAAAATGTTTCACTTATATACTCATATCCTTTTGGATTTGTTTTTCGAGGTGTTTTCAAAAAGCTCTTAGCTAACCTAAATTGAATATAAAGGGATCAGAGAAAAATTTTATTGTGTCACCCAATGTTATGTGCTGGATACATGTTCTCCTTGATTATACTTGTCTTTTTCCCTACTTAAATCTTACATAGTGCTCTGCTATATTGCAGCTGCCCTACAAGAAGCAGTGGAATTTTGTAAACACCCTCCTTCCATCAACATACCAATGACCTTTAAATCTCCAAAATGTACAACAATTTTTTATCACTGACACACAATTCACTGTGTGGACACAGCTCCTGATGTTTGGAACAAGTTTGCAAAAATTTACAGTTTAAATAAAAAGTAAATTAAGAATAAATAAAAAACTCCACATGATAGAAAAAAAAAACTGAAAACTGATTTGTAATCAGCAGAGCTCAGAAGTTAGGCAAAATACCTTCTCTATATGGGTGAACTTATTTAAGAGTCAGATTTCTATCTGAACATGTTTCCGTATGTTTGGGGCCAATAGGGTCAGTTTTTATATTGTTTTTTTTTTAATGCCTATTTTAAGGTTTAAAACCTTTTTTTCCTGTTTTGGATCATTATGGATCTCATAAAAATATCTACTGCAAATCTTGTTGTACATTTATTTCTTTTCAAGCAATCAAAAACTTTTCCCTCAAGTCATTCACTTAAGCTCTTTAAATAGCCAAACCTTCATTAGTGATAGGAATGCTGGTTACTTTGTGCATACATACCAGGAAATAGACAGGATGAGGGAAATGCTGTAGTTTTGAATAGTCCTGGCAAATGACCTTATATCGATCTGCGCAAAACAATTCTAGAAAATTTGTGGTGGGGGTAAGTTCTCAGCTGCATAAATGTAACAAACAATTGCAGGCAAGAAAGATGAGAGAGTACAGCTATGCAATAAACCATCCCTATAATGTGTTCAGTACAGAAATAAGAGAAATACTAACAGATTGCCTTAAAAACTCATAAACAGAAAATGAACTGATACAGAAATCATTGCACATCTTTTGCTCATTCACCAGGACTATTCATAATTACTTTACTCTGTCTTCATCAACCTTTCAACAATGAATGATATTACTCTCTGTTTTTATTTTAATATATGCCTATTTTAATTATATTGCTGCCAATTTTCATTATTTTAAGTGCCTTATTGCCTGCTTATTTTAACCAAAATAAATGTCTGAACGTCCAGGCTCTGGTAATCAGCATATTAACATCTCCCTCATTGACCATTTACTTTTTTTCGCAAAAATTCCTTATTGACAGTATAATCAATTATGTAAATAATAAAAAATTCTTAGATATATAGAGTAATTCAAATTTGACATGGGAAACTCATACACAATACCTAATTAAAAATTATCTCACTTATGCTACCTCTTTCAACTCTTATTCAATATAACTTTTCGTTTAGTTTCATTTCATGCTCCCATACAACTTCTAATGTCTATTTATTAATTTTATGTACATTCAATTATATCATATAGTATAACTGTTTGAAGACTATCCTCAAAATCCTCAGAACTATTCATATTACAGAAAAGGATAATTAAAATTAAAAATGAGTCCTCCTACATACTGAAAGTAGACAACTAAAATAACTAAAAATATTACAATCACCATGCGTTTACATCTTAGAAACAGTATGCCTTATCCATAAAAATATTAAATACTTTAAGTTAAATGCTGATTATCATGACTACAGCACAATGTCATCTAACAATATATATGTAAACTATCATACACTTACCAGAAGCTTTAATGGTGCATCATATAATGGTAGCAACTTGTATAGTAAGTTTCTATTACATTATTAAACACAGTATGCTTATAAAATTAGTTAAAAACTTGTTACTGGCATATATGCCATTATGCATAAGTAAATATCTAAATGTAAAATTCTGATACTGTTACATGTACTGCTGAGGGCTACATTAATTTAATATATTGTTGGAATCATTAAGAGAAAATTTAACTTATTTGGTTGAATATTTTATACTTTTGCATAACTCAGCTAAATTAAAAATGTCCATGTTATTAAAAAAAACCAATTTGGTTTACCATTTCTAGTGCCGACTTTACCAGGATTTCACCATGACATCACCTTCTGCCCAGAAACTGGCAGAATGCTGAATTTAGTACTCTTATGGGGTGCCGGAAAAGACCCTAATGACGGCAACCTCTCAGCTGTGACAACTACCTATAATAAATATTGACACCTATAATTAGACGACCAATAATCGTAGATTAGGCTTAAAGTTTAAGAGCGTTCCATTGTGTGTAAATAAGTAAATAATAAAAGAATATGGCATGGTATGGAGTAGTGTGGTATCACTGAGATTCCTAAAGCTATACCTGCCTATTCATATAAAGACCTGGAAAAGTATAAAAGTCAACCACCATCATACGGAGTATGGTGAGATCGTGCTTGTTTGGTATGAAAACTGGGCCAAGTTGTTCAACAGCATTATTTGAAACGAAGAGGCTCTGTTTCACATGCAGGGTTGCAAACCTCCACAAATGTTACCACTTAGCAGCAGAGAATCCGAGGATCATGGCTGACCAGGATGTGGGTGCATTCTTTCTTTGGGAGGCCATGAACAGAAAACAAATGGTATCTAGCCATGCTGAAAATTAAGTTTATACACCTAGCATAACATCAATATCTTCATCTTCTTACAGGATGATGCGCTACCTTATTTTGCACTTAATTCCATAACTGACTTGATCAACTTTTTCCAGGATGTTGATTGAGTCGTCATAAACTGCATGAGAGGCAAACATAGGGTCCTGACATCACTCCTGTTGGGATGGGTGAAGGTCGAAGTTTACAGCATCAAACCAAAAACTTTGGATGAACTGTAGGATAGGGTTTGTCCAGCATACCTCAGGAGGAATTCCTGGTAAAGTCACTATTCCCAAGGGATTACAGAAATTAATGGACAATGCTGGTGCATGTTCTGTAAGCAGTTTCTATCATTCCATACTTCACAAAACTTTTTTCACTTCAGTGGATTAATCAAGAAATGTATTACCAGTTTCCAGTTAGGAGCTACTTTCTGCCTACTCTTTAATTATTTATTGTTCATGTGGACATTTTTATTCCTAATTCTTTAATATAGTGTTTATTGTACTTTGTTATTTTGAAGTACTATTGTTTCAAATGTTAATAAATTCATTAATTCTGTATACTGTTTAATATTATTGAACCTAAAATTATTTTCTTATGACCTTTTAAGTCTTTAGTTCAGTAAACTTCCTCGCCTTTTCTTATTTAGGGCATTTTATTTAAATGATTCACATATAGGATACAATGAACGATTGATCTAGAGATAGCTAAGTCTTCTGTGATTGAGATTATAGCAAAATTTCAGGAACTTAATCTTCGTGAATGTCATCACTATAAACTCAAGCTTCTGATTATCTCGTATGGCTTAGAGCGTGACGAATGCTTGCGGACTGAGAAGATGCTGGCCCGCAACTTTTTGCTATAACGTTTTCTTGCCTCCTACATATTAATCTCTTCACGTTAACAGCGTCTCTGCAGTACTGTACATAGTGACGGTTCGCGCTAAAGGGCACTAGGGCATGTGCCCTCCCTTTATTTTGAACCATAAATCCTTTAAATCAGTTCTGCATAAATTGTCAACTCAAAAACGATTATAGAATTTCATAGACGCAAACGCTGAATGCTTCGGCAACTGCATACAAGAGAGCCGCGTGATTTAAACGGCTTCTGCGGATGCAATTTGGTGTGTGTATGTGTGAAGAGAACAGGTTAGTGCACATTTTCCTTGTGTCCAAGCTTAACAGAGCAGAATGCTTTAGTTTAAAAGGAGGTTTTTTTTGGGTGGCAAGGGAATGAAAGAGATGCCAAAGTGAAGTTTCGCGAAGGGCATGCAGAATCTGTGGACTTTCCACGTACACGCGCACTGAGCCTGTCCTCCCTATCATAGTTCTACAAGAGGAGCTTCCCCAAGCGATTTGTCTTTAGGTTAACATCATTACTTTTCATCAGCTCCTTGCTCTTTCTCGTCAGTGACTTATGAGGAATCTAAACTGTAAGAAACTCTTCTACTATTAAGTCAAATTCAAATAACGTAAGCTTTGCGTTTTAAAATGAACCAGCATTATCATAAATAAGAGTAAACCTGAATGATCAGCGAGAGGAGGCTTATGAGATTAAATCGACAATTTAGGCACTTCTGTCTATCACCGATTAGTTAAATATCTTGATACACTGTCAATCAACCACAAATAGTGAGATTGAAGACAGTTGTCTAAATATGCTGTTGCGTCCTAAGTTTATCTAGTTATTGCTGACATTAATTCTTGTTTCTGAATAAAAATACGCAACAAAACTATTAACAAAGATCTAAAATGCATGAGAAACTTACACGAAGGCAAATTATTTTATTTTATTAAACATGTAGTAAAAATATTACATCAAATAAAAATTAAATACTAGTACATAAAATTATTTTGACTGTATTTTGAGAAAAGTGAAAATATTTTTCTTTTTTTGCTTACCATATATATATATATATATATATATATATATATATATATATATATAATATAATAAAAATAAAGTAACACTATTAGCAATGTAACAAATCAACAGCAATTAGACTTGTCTTCTTGCTAGAGAAGAATTCAATAAGTTCGACATATAGCGATTTCAAGTGTGACTTTATCTTAGTGTTTTATCCTTTTAAAAGCTTCTATAATTACTGTTAAGTTATATATATATTTGCCTGAAGTATCTTTTTATGCAAATCATTGTGATAAATTCATGTTAGTTGATTCTATGCAATGTTATTTTTATAACTTATGCCCCATTAACTAAAATGTGCACGAGACGCCACTGACGGTACATTATATAGCTTTGCATTTACTAAAATTATTAACAAGAGCCACACTTTTTGAGCTGTTGTGGAACATTCTGAGATGCTTCTCTTGATAAGAATTTCCGGTTAGCATAAATGATTAGTTTCTAGAAACGCACGAAAGGGAAGGGGGCAATGCAGTAAACTGGGTGAACTGAGGGAGAATTATCGGATATATATATATATATATATATATATATATATATATATATATATTGCTCAAACTTTAATCACATAAATGATTCGTTTCTAGAAACGCACGAAAGGGAAGGGGGCAATGCAGTAAACTGGGTGAACTGAGGGAGAATTATCGGATATATATATTGCTCAAACTTTAATCACATCACCCATATAATCAATCCATCATTTTTTATCTAACTGTTGACGTTATTGTCAATGATTTCGAAAAAATATTTTTAACAATGTTCAAAAACAATTTTATTTGTTACTCCTAGATATGTTGCGCGGTATGCCTAAAATTGTTTCTTAATGGCTTAGTCTGAAACTTGTTTAGCTTATACTTAAACCATTTTTTTCCATATCCATACCCTCAGTGGAAGTGTAGATGGTAGTTTCTCGTCCCCTTTTAGGGACATCTCTCTTTCCATTAAGGAAGTTTTATTGTTGTTTTTTTTTTTTCCGTCATGTTTAATAGAAATGTTTGTGCACAACCTGAAATCCATTTTCTGGGGAAATGTAAAAGAAGAAAAGAAGGCTTATAAGACAATTTTCCAGGTAGGTGACACACAATATATTTACAACTCAGGATTCCCCAATCAATTCTAAGAATACACCAACAGCCTTAGGTACTCCTGTTGTTCTGTTTTCCAATGTCTCCATCAAGACTCAATTCTGTTTTCATTCCATTCTTGATAATAATTTGCCATTCCGAAATGGCAACTCTTTAAAACGTTTCTTAAGTTCAGATTACATGAATTATAATTCTTATGCGTATGTTTCCATAATTTTTACAGAGCACACATTTTACATCAGGTCATCTTCCATTTTGTTTTTCAATGACCCGTGTTAGCCCAGGACTTTTTTGTTAACTGTTTTATTTTCAGATCTTCCGTCCGACCGTCTTGTATGGCTTTACATTTTTCACCATATATTTGTTGTTTTCTGTATTTTTTATACTTCCCTTTGTATTCAGCCTTTTGATCTCTGCGTTATTTATGCGTGTTTCTGTCGTCATGCATGATAACCGTCTCATATAAGGGGTTATCAACGTTTCTCTTCTGCGTGATATACATTTATAATTTAATTTTTCCAACATCGGATTAAGAATATATTGTTTCATAAACTTCAAAATGTAATATGGAAGTTATGTGCAACCATAGCAAATAAAACATATTAGCTAGCTGGCTTAAAATTATCTCTCAGATACCTATCTTATTTAAAAGTGCTTGATGCTGAATATTTTTGATGGGGAAAGTTAGCTTCTTACTACTAATTTTGAAGTCTTAACGGACATTTAAAACAATATATATATATATATTTTTTTTTTTCGACTTCTGGTGTAACGGTAAGGATGTGCAATTTCCTCGTTATTAAGATATGGTCAATTTTATGTCGATTTCCGAAATACTGTGAACTTTTATGAATGACCTTCAACACACAGGAAAGCTCGTTTGTTCTTTTACTTTTATGTTACGAACACGCGCGAAATCATATACGTTCTAGAGCTGTAACTTCCCCCTCCTTTTTCAAGCATGACCTTGAATGAAATTACAGTTTCATTCTGTCGGAATATTTTTGTTATAGCAAGATATCCTTCATTTTCTTGTAGTGCACAAATTTCAAGCGAGGAAGAACAAAGAAAGGAAACAAATGGAAGTCGCACGAGCTACCAAACTGAAGTTCTAGAAACGATGTACGGACGTAGTTATCATTTTTGTAACATGTTTTGAAGGAAGGTAAAAGTTTTCCTGTGTAAAACCAAGAAATACATGGAATTAGCGCTTGTTAAGGAGAGATGATAGACAGAAAGCGACGTGCAGCCGAGTTTGTGCAACAACGCTGATCAATGTTCAAGGGTAAATCAATGAAGGCAGCTTGGCGCATGTCCGTCGACCTCTAATCTGCACCTTATAAAACGACATCCTCTTATATAAATCTGCAGGTAATTCCTTATTTTTATTTAACTGTTTAATATTATACACTATTTAATTTTAGCTTGTGATTCTTACTTGGAAATGTAGGGAAAATTACAAACGAATGTTCACTTTTGGGGGAAGAAGCATTATTTAGGATCCTTCTTGGCATTTTCTTGCTTTATTTCAGTTTTGTATACTATTTAAATATTTTAAAAATAATGTATTAACGCGAGAAGAAACCGTCAGCTAACAAACATGCATTATTTTTCATATTAAGATTTGAATAAAGTTAATTTTCTTTTGTACCGGGGGGGGGGGGGTGTTGGAAAGTTTACTTTAGAAAAATATTTTTAATGTGAACATAAGCATTTCAAAATCTTTATTCACAAAATTTCAAAGCAGAACTGATGTTTTCTGTTGTAAAAGCTATTAAAATATGTATTTACTAAAATAACTTAAATGTTATAACACTATTTTCTATATTATTAACATGAATTATAGATCCACCCCAAGCACACTTGAGAGCTTAAAAAAAAAAACTATCATGATGCAAAAAGTTGAGATTAACAGCAAAATACTGAACTATCCAACTATTCATGACAATAGCTTCTTCTATCGACAGTACTACAATTTAGCTAGAAATTAGGGCAAAAAAGACTTTTCTTTCTCAACATAAAATTATGCAAATATTTTTTTTAAAATGTAATGTAAAATATTTTTCTCACATTCTGATTACCAGTTATTGGCAAGAGCAGACAAAGTTAGTTTTCATTTTAAGGTTCTATAATAAAAAGCTTTATGAACTGAAGTTGAGCATTGTCAGTATGCACTTTAAAGACTTGTGAAATATTTACTTTTTAAAACAATTGTGCTGACTCAGCAAATCGACAGGAGGATAAAGCTACATTATCAACATGAGAAAAAAACAAATAATGATACAATACTGCTTATTTTTTACTGTATGTAATGCATATGTCAACAATGTTATCAAATGAGCACATGCTATCATGCTGTCACTTTTCTCCTGTGCATGAACCTTGGCCTACATATTGTATGTACTGTGTCCTTTGATCTGCAGTATAAAAGAATGAAAGTGTTTAAATAACTTTGCATATCAAGCAGATTAAACAACAAAACAATCAAAACATGCAGATAAGTCCAAATATATTATTTAAGATGTGTTGACAATTATCCGATGTTTATTGCAGGTAGTAGTAGAAGGATGGCTTTACGAAATCTTCTCAAAGTCTGTGCACAGCAGAGATTTTTCAACTCTGCTAAATTCAAATGTAAGTATAGTCATTTCACACCTATGTTGTAAAAGATTTGACTGATTTATTTGCTTAATGGTGCACAAGTAAAATATTTCATTTTTAATGTTGAAGCACATACAAAAAATACCACAATTGTAGTTTAAGCATATTAGATCTAGATATTTTCTGGGAATATAATTTTAAAAAAATATCTATTTTAATGTGTAAAACTCTTGTTCCTCATTTTTCACATCTGCTGTCTTAGTAAGTTTAAGACCAATATTAAAAAGACTAAGATTTATATTCCATAGGGTTCTTGTACAATATAAATACTGCAGAATGTGGAACAAATGAAGGTGTATATAGTTATATCAATGATATCTATATAAATACACATGATCAATCTCATACATGTAACAAAAAATATTTAAGCTGCAATATCCCCCCAAAAATGGTGTTAATTGTAATGGGGTACAAAAGGAATGCAACTCCATAAATTCAGGGTTATTAAGAGGGAAATTAATATGTTTTATTAGTAATAAGCTTACATGTATTGAGAATAGAGAAATGTAAACTGTGTACTTTGATTTTAACATGTTCACTTTTTTTATATAAACTGCATGAAATTGATTCTACTTATATGTTAAAAATATTATAGCTGCATGTAAATTGGCAGAAATAAATTCAATTCAAATTCATAAAGAAAAAAAAAAAAGAATAGTACATTCATACATTGCCATAAAAGAATTTTAAACAGTAACATATGCAAAAGACAGAGTGTTTATTTAATTACCATGTAAGGCAAGCGGTGACTGAAATTTGAATTCTCAATAGTTTTGGTCTAAAAATTCTGATACATACTTCTATCATGTTTCAGTTTGTGCAAGAAGTCAATATCCCAATGATCATTTTATAATGAAAAATATAAAGCTAGCAATTACCTTATTTATTTTTAACTAACTATAAAAATTGTCACAATGATCAAGTTTCTGGAAGAAGTAAACTAACTCAAATGAAGTACGTTATTTTGATAGGATTTATATAAATTGTACAATATTTGAGGGGCATATTCCAAAAACGGAGAGAAAGGACTGCTCATTACTAAACCTGAACTTTGTTCATAAAATTTTCCTTCATATGTGAAGTAGGCCTGATTTAAACATAATTCCATGAGCTTGACAAATTCTTTATATGTGTTTCTGTAATGTTAGTGGATAACAGCCATTTTCTTAACAATGTCAGGGCTTTCTTTTTTGGAATACTTGGGAACAGGGCTTTTACATCAAACAATACCATTTTTTGTCTATAGGTAACTTTCTTTAATTTTATTTACAAGGTCTAAAGAATTTTTTAGACTTAAGCTCGGAAATCTCAGTAATGTTTAACCACTCAACTTAATACATTACCAAGATTTCTGAGCTTGGATTTTGGCAGATCTATTTATGAGCTCTTTTGAAATACACATAACTAAAGCCTTCCCATATATATTCAAGGTCTGGTACAGATATGTGGATGATGTTTTTGCCATTGTGTATACCAAATACATAGAAGATGCTCTCAAACTCTTAAATTTACAAGAAACAATAATAAAATTTACTATGGTAATTGAAACTAATAATACTTTACCGTTCTTAGATTTGAAGATAATAAAAAATAATAACAAATTAGAATTTGGCATATACAGAAAAGATACACACACCGCTAATTACATAAAAGTTAAAGGTTTCAACCCTAAACCTCACAAAGAAGCAGCATTTAATAGTATGATTTATAGGTTGATTAATATACCACTTAAAAAAGAAGAATATGAGAATGAATACTCACATATAATACACACAGCAAAGTTAACGGGTTTAGTAAACAAATGATAGATCAAAAAATGAAAAGATTCAAAGGAAAAAAAGAAAATCAAACAAATCACCACACTTAGCAATTTATATAAAGAAAAAAACTTATCAAAAGTTCACATACCACCCTCACATCAATCACAAATTTCAAAAAATATTCAAACAATCAACATCGCTTTGGCACCTGTAAATAGATACAGTGTAGGCAAATTACTGAATCTAAACAAAATTGAACCCAGATAAAAAGAAGATAGCTCGGGCATATATAGGATCAACTGTAAGGAGTGTGATAAAGTATATATAGGCAAGACCAAAAGAAGCTTGGGTATTAGATTGAAAGAGCACTGGAGAAACATCAGATACAAACAAATAGAAAAATCGGCAGTAGCAGCACATTTCTGGAATGAAAATCATGAACTAGAAAAAGATATAATAATGCTAAGAGCAGTTCAGCACCAAAAGGAACTTGGTATATGGGAAAAGATTTATATAAAAATATATGAACATAGACTTTTGAATTTTGATATACCAGAAGTAGACAACTATTGTACAGGTTCATCTACAGACCACCAAAGGGCACACAGCCAAGTGTACATCCTACTTAAAGAGATCTGTTAGTCATCAATTGGTTGACAATGTGAGCAAGTGACTCAAGAAACTAGTCCCAACTTGCTTTTTAATGAAAAAAGTTTTAATGTGAAACGTCAAGAGAGTTTAGTATATTGACATGGTTTTAGAAGTTTTACTTTTAATTCAACAAGATTATGATAGCCTCACTGTGTGGATTCCTACATTCATTTTTAATTTATTCAATCCTTAATTTCATGATTTTGTGTTTCTCTCAGTCTCCCAGCATCTGAAACACTCCTATAAAATGAGCCTGTCTCTTGCAAGTATTGAGGGATTCATAAGAATGTTTGTGCATTCTTTACCTCATGTAAAATTAGCATACTCCTAACACATTCCCATCTGTAATAGCTGCCATTTCATTAATTGAATACATTTTCTTTATTTTTCAAAGACAAAACAAATAAAATATATAAAATAAACAAAGTAAAACAAATTATGTGTCATCTTCTAATGAAAAAAGTAACTGCAATGAAAGCAGTTTGAGTTGACTACTTTTCAACTGTAATAGAGAGACAAAATCAGAGCCTATATACTTTACAGAACATATTTAGATTTAATTTTTAAAATGTTTTAATTAAATATATATTCCAAAACATTTGACAGCAATTTAAACACCTATGTCCTGTATGTGCATAAAGAAACTGATGTGTACTGTTATAATTCTGATTGATAATTCCTGCAAAAATAACCTACTTTGGATTTATTATCTTATTTTTTAACATTTTAACAAATTACTATATTTTACAGATTCATGAGAAAAATCTATAAATAGTAAACAATAATTTTTATGTAATTTGGAAAAAACAAGAATAATGTTTTTTAATATGATTAATTGTGCAATTAATAATATAGTATACATAGTGCGATTGTGATGCTTTCTCCTGCAATGCAAGCCCCCATTTGTTTGTATATTGTTATATGGTTTGTTTTATTGTTTTACCATCCCATTAATCACCAAGACATAGCTGGCCAGCTAACAACCAGCACATTCACTCATAGATAAAACACTCTGGGGGAAAACAAAACTGATCACATGGTACCTATAAATAATATATGTGTGGAAGAAGCTTATACCTGAAAATTTTTAGGAGTTCATATTGATAAGTCCTTAACCTGAGATATACATATTGACTATGTTTGTGCAAAGATAAGTTTTGGTATTAATTTGTTGGAATAATAAACAAAACACAGAGATGCAAATTTAATAGATATAATGTACAAGTAATAAGTCATAAGTCATAGAAACTATTTTTTCTCCCCTTGAAAACAAGGGACAACACAAAACGATTGAAAGTATTTGGCATTTATTGCACATGGTGCCACCAACGGAAGGCTGGATGTAGGTGGGCCTTGTAGGTAAGAAACAAAACACAGACAAATGGACAGCATTAGTTTATTATGGCATGGCAAAAGTCAATTCTGCCATTTGAAGACTTGCCTATTCGATAGGGCAAGGCACACCCACCCAATGCTTTGCCTATCTTTATGTGGCATTCTTGTATATTCCTGCTGTGGGGAAATGCTATTTTCACATATACACATTCACTCTTTGTGACCTCCATTTTTGACCACTGTAGCTCACCAACTGAACATCAGGGCGTGCTGAGACATGCAGCTCGGCTCACATGCACCATCTGAGGGCTTCATTCAAAAATACAATCCATATACTTTTAATTGTACATCTTAGATTTTCCATGTATTTGTAAGAAAATAAGTAGTTGCCACAACTTATCCCTTGTATTATGGAGCTATTTATCTTTACTTTCTGTATGGAATTGAACTGTGGGGATGGGCATGTGTCTAACTTTTAAAAAGATTATTAGTTAAAACAAAAAGTACCATCTTTAAGCTTAATTCCAAATATTCATGCAGAGATATTTTTAAAACATAAACAAATGTTCTCTGTTTACTCTGTATATGTTTAACATCTTATTTTGTTTGTTAATAATAGTGTTTAACACTCATTTTAACTATGAAGCATCAAAGGTGGTGGACACTGATGATAGGTGAAATGAACTGGTAAAGGATTTTTTTTAAGGAACAGTTACAGGCCTAAGTTTTATGGCACTGGCATGTGCCATTAATGAGGAATGAGGAAACCTAGAAAAAACCTCAATCATGGAGGACGGTCCTTGTAGGAATCGAACTCCAGATATCCCGCTCAAAAGTCTGCGCCTTAACGACCTCGGCCACTCGTAGCGGTTTTGTTTGTCAAGTACACTACTTCCCAGCAGAAGCAGCTACTTTCATTTTAATTAATGGAAATTTCCACACACAACTTTGCTGTTTGCTCCCAATATTGAAATGATGTAACCAAGTCTCATCAGCAGTGAGCCTTGAGAGAAATTCCGCTTCTTCCTGTAACATCATCTTCTACTGCAACAGTATTTTGACGTATGACCTAACCTATCGAGCATTTTTTGGTCTTGGTGAAAATTGTTCATCTCATGTGATGATTGGACTTGTGTTTCAACCAAGATAGTGTTTCATCGCTAGTGATTGATCTATTCACAAAAGTTGCATTCTCATTAATGCTGACACATCGCGACGCGGTTGTCTTTCCGTTCTTGTATCAATAGCCAAGGGACAAATTGTACTGTAACACGATGCATACCACGCTTTTCTATTGGCATTTCATGACACGATCTCACAGAAATGTTTCACTCTTCGGAAATTTCTCGAGCAATCGGGCGTCGATTTTCATGGATAATCTAATTAATTCTGTCCTCATGAGTGTCGTCAGTTGACGTCGATAGGCGTCTAGGATTCGGGTCATCAACTACGGACTTAAGGCCATTTTTAAATCTCATATACCACTCATAACACTGAGTACGGCTTAAACAATTATCTTCTCAAGCTTCTTTCATCATCTCGATAAAGGATTTACGAAGTTTCACGCAAAATTTAATGTTAATGGGTTGCACATCATAGCCCGCCATCTCAGTTGTCACAGAACATTGTTGCAAAGAAAGTAGCGTGAAACTTGACTGAGCGGCAAACGAGTGGCACTTCGTCAAGGTCGGAGCTAATCATTGCTACCAACCTTTTTGCTATGATCATTCTTTGGTGCAGAATTTTCAAAGTTCTGATATTTTTTTAACAAATCTTGTACAGCGCTTTAGTTGAAAATCTGTCTGGTCGCGCGGTATTTTACGTCTCGCATACTACGTGCTAGTACCGCAGCGGACGGCATCCTTACATTGATTCCGCTTCACTCTACTTTGTTATATTCTTGAACGTCTTTTTTGAACGTGATCCCTGATGGGCTCACGGTAGTATACATCCATTCGCAAAGATGCTTGGACAGTTGACTCTAGAGTAACACATTTTTCTATGTAAACTTTTTCTAAATATGAATTAACTCTCTGAAGACACAAGCTTCCGTGGTTCGTGTCCGTAACTAAAATCTTGGCTTCGGGTGCTGCTGCCTTTTAGTAAAACTGGTCATGCAAGAGTTCGACACAGCAAGTAGACCTCAGCCAGGCACCGGTGCTTCGACAAAGCACAGCTCAGCCTGTACTTCAATATGACCAATTTTGCTACTAAGATATAGCTGCACCCGGAAACCAAGATTTTAACTATGAATCAATTAGTTGGTGAAGAATTTATTCAAAAACTTTCCGGGTCAATTGCTTCTTTCCAGAGTTACAATTGAAAATATTTGGCCAATTTTTTATCTATATCCAGTGCAAAACAAAATAACATGAACAAAAACTTAGTTTTAACAAAGAAAAAATTAGTCCAATTTGGCACAAATCTTGAACGTTCGCCAAAAATGATACTAAAAATAGCATGGGGGTGGATGAGGAATGCAAAGGAAAACATTAATAATGAAATCTGAAACATTACGTTGACCAAAAGTAATAATAGCAATCAGAAAGCATTTTTTCCAACACAATGTCTGTTTAGCAGAGAGAGGACAACAATTCCAGTGTCTTCCATGAGCTAAGTATATGCATTTAGGAAGTGGAGCTGAAATGTAGGTATAATTGACAGTGATATGTTTAGCAGTCAAGCCATAAAACACACTTTGAGTGGGACAAGATTTATAACTAAAACCCAGCATTTGATCTTCCAATTTTCATTCATAGCTTAACTCTTTGCATCAGCTCTATAGGTGGCATTCTCTTATGGTAGTAGGATGTGATGTTACCTCTGAAATATATCCCAAACAGTTTAGGTCTAGGAAGCAAGTAGGAAGAGGAAATGATTCAATAATAACAATTTCAGATCAATATGAATGGAATATAAATTAAATTCTCTTGATAATAGCATTAGGCCTGTTTTAACTGTACTTTCTCACAATCTACCTACATACTTTACTGATTAGATAAAGTTTTATCAACCTGTGGACACACCTACCCAAACCATAAACACTTCCACTTTTAAGAAAATATGCAATTTCACTATCAGTCTTGCATACTTACTGTCTGATGTGATTTGTCATTAGGGAAGTAGAATCCAACTCATGGTTATAAAAATGTTCTCCCAAAGAGCACCTTCTTCGATCTTCTGATTAACTCATGTTAATCTTAGTCAATGCACTGTTTAAATGCCAGTTGTCATAGAGTGTGTAGCAATTCATATCATGTTCCCATACTTTGTTATCTTATCATTTGACATTAAAAGACCAGCTGCATTCTCTAGACACTTTTATTAATTTTTGGCAAGGCAGAGAATGTTCTTCTTACTTTAACAGCCCAGTCTAGGATTGACCTCACTACATGATTTGTTTCTTGTACACAATTTTTCTGGATATTTATTTAATCTCCAAATATAATCAAATCCTATTTCCCTTATGGTATGTTATGTTTTACACTACGATACAGAATATTAACAACAGTATAAATTTTCGATGTAGAACAGTGGGAAATACGACATTCTTGGAGAAAAGTCTTTTTGCACTGCCTGTTCATGATGCATTCCAATTGTTTATGATGTCCTTTTTAAGGGTGGCTTTTATGTATGTAATCGAACAGGTTATATACAAGATTTGATATTGCAGAATGTTTTGCAGCAGAATCAGCTCTTTCGTTTCTGATGACTCCCACTGTCCTTTGATCAAAGATAAGCAGATGTGATTAGTACTTTCAGAAATATACTTTCTTATTTGTGTTGCAAAAGGGTGATGGTTATATTTCGTTGTAACTTGCAAGTCGCAAAAGATGCAAACACTATTTTTTTTTTATCTATACACTGGTATTGCTTGATAAATAGTAAACAATTCTGTCTGAAAGACAGTAGTTGTAAGTGCCAATAAATCCTTTATGTAAACTATCTGTCATTTTCATAACAACAAATAAACAACCTACAAAAGACATAATCTCTGCTTTGTAATTTATTATATGAGAACCATGTGTATATATATATTATGATTGTGAGTATGTTTGCAGCTTTCTTGCTTTACTATTTCATGGTATAGAGCAGGAGGATTGGTGTAAATGTGCTTTCATTTATACATCACAATCAAGTAGCAATGGATTGTTTCTTTAAATTGTTAAGACTTGCTCTTGGGTATAATTTTAGATGAGAATTTAAACTGCAAACAACATATTAATGCTCTCTCTACAAAGCTAAGTAGACTTTGCTATTCCATAAGATGAATATAATACATACAGCATTACAACCATAAGGAATGTGCATTTTTCATACATTCAGAGTGTAATTAGATATGGTATATCTTCTGAGGAAGTAGCTGTAAATGTCTATAATTTTTAGGATACATAAAATAATTTTCCAACTTATCATAAAAACAAATCTACAAGCTACACATAGTGCAGCACATTCTTGGGACAAAATCATGAAATACAAAAAGACATCAAATGATTAAAAACAGTTCTACAACCAAAAGAATTAAACATATGGGAAAGGCTTTACATAGAAAAAAAACATGAGCAAAACTTAATGAATTGTCACAATTATTCAAGTTTATCACAATACCACTGGAGTTAAGTCAGATATCTAGCAACTTCTACAAATGATCCAATAGTCATTTAACAGCTGAGGATGTGGACTAGTGTCCCTGAAACATGTTCTGAGTAAATCCCGAATAGGTGAAACCATAAAGAGTGTTCTAAATATTTTGACTCAGAAGAAATTATTAATGTGTGTTTTATTGTGTTAAATTCCAAATTAAATTAATATTGAAAATATAAATCTGCTCCTAAAGATTACCTATGTAAGAAGATTTGTTACTGTTTAAAAGGATGATGATGATGATGATGATGATGATGATGATGATGACAACAACAACAACAACAATAATAATAATAATAAGTTATTCACCATTTGGTAATTTACAATAGGCTTTGTCAAAATAAAAAAGGAGAAAGGGGCTTAAAGTCTATGGATGAAGAGTAACAGCTTATTTATATTATATACATTGAAACTTTTGTTATTTCATATTACTCTTAACTTCTGCTTCAAATTCTTGTATGCTGTAGAAAGGATGTTTAATTAATCATCTATACATTCTTTCTTGGAATAGCTGAATATTTACACACCTTTTTCTAAAGGAAGTGAATTGAAAAGTTTTATTCCTGTTATTTTATAATATCCAGAGGTCTTCTGCAACCTATGGTATGGCATATCTTCTCTGTTCCTGTTATGTGTGTTATATGTATGTATTTCACCCCTTACATTATAAATTTGCAAATTCTCTTTAATATGTACCAAAATATCATAAATATAGTGTTGTTTAATATCACTGGATGAATGTCTAAAGTGTTTAATTAAACATTTAATCACTATTCTGCATTAAAATTTGAATATCATGTATTATGCAACATGTCTGACTTAAGTGAGCTTCTCCAAGCAAATAAATGATATAGCTAGAAAGGAAATACATGTTTACGCTTCTGAAACATGTGAATATCAGAGAGCAGAACATTGCAATAATGAATTATGTCAGGCCAGAAACTTATTGATTGCATCTCATCAATTAATGAGTCTATGAAATTTTTTGGCCTATTATTGATATTATGTATTTGTATATTTTTCATTGAATCTTCTTAATTTTTAACATAAAATCTCATAATAGAAAGTATATATTCATAAGTAAGGTTAAAATATTAATTTTTTGAAATAAGTCCTTACATGAAGTTCTATTGTTAGCATCACAAATTATTCGAATGTGCACATAAATTATTTTTGGAAAAGAAGAAAGTTATAAATGGAAGTTGCAGAAAGATTTGTGGAAAATTCAATATGCCAGATTATTTTAAGTTTAGTCTTTTCTTTTAGTTCAAAGAATAGTAGGCAAATATTTAATAATAAGATATTAAAAAGTGTCAGTTTCCTCCTTCCCCACTGATCAAGTCAAGTAACAGATGATATTTTCATGGTTTTCCATAGACACTTGGGTAAATGCTGGGATGGATATTTACATTCTACAAATATTTTGCTCCCCCATTTCCTTTCATTCCATTAGTTCTGTTAACAGAGTCAAAAGTGCCAGAGCAAGGTGGCTGGCACAGTGTGATGGTGTTTGTACTTTGTAAAGGTTTCTGCATTAATGGTGAACTTTCTGAGAGGCTCAAACTCATTGGGAGGGGGGGGGGGGGCTTCCACAAGTGCTGGGCTGTTCCATCTGGAAACAGGTAGGGACACCATCTATGTTCATGTCTCGGGCATCTGGCATCTCTCTCACCTCATCACTTCCTCCCTGAGATGCCCCCATTGGGGGATGTAGGCACAAAGGGCCAGCCATGGGCAAAGCTCAAGTACCAAAGTGTCCTTCTCTGCCCCAAACAATCTAATAAGCCATTCCCCCCATTGAGTACCATACTTAAATCTCAAGAAATACAATGACAATTTTGAGTTTATTTCAATTGAGTAATATTTGAGTTGACAGTTAATAAAATTGATCTAGTAGTCAATGCAACCTTATTTAGGTAGTTAAATTACTTAACTAATGTAAGCCCAGGATTAACAATTGCAACCTTATTTAGGTAGTTAAATTACTTAACTAATGTAAGTTCAAGATTAACAATTGCCCCTTTCTTATTTTAAGTGTTTCCTGTATGGTCCTACCCCTAAAATATACCTGCCTATGGCCATTCTATTAATCATTTGATACATTTTGTTTTAAAGGGAAAAGCACAGCAATAAATCTGGAGCACTCAATAGCAAACCCAGTGGTGACAACAGTATTCCCAACAACTCACCAGACCATCAAGGTATTGTTCAACAATCACAGAACAGCAGATTTTAAGACAATCTGGGTAAGTACTATTCCATAACTTCTTGCATTAAATACTTTAGTGAAGCTAAACACATTGGAGCCCCAGTATTTATGGAAAACATGTAATTTGCCTCCTTTTAAAATGCTGGAAACAAAGATAAATTTTTCTTGATTTTTAATTTACAGTAGCATATATCTTTATGATTTTATATTCTATTGCATATTTCCATACTGGAGGCATAAATATTGACAGCATTTCTCAGATCATGACAGCTAAGATTGCTGTTTTCAGCACAAATGCTAATTATGAAACAAAAACTAAATTTGGTTATTAAGTCCATCTGAGAAGTGCTTGTCTTTTGGAGTATTCAGTAAGTTCTTGTTCCAGCTGCGAGACAACTGCAAGTGTGCTCAATGTGTTCACGAGGAAACGCGTCAGAAACTTTTAGACACACCCTCGTTGGATGTGGGCGCAAAACCCAAGTCTCTGAAAGTGACAGACGATGGAAATCTGATCATAAACTGGCAAGAAAATGGGCAAGATCATGTTTCCACGTTTGATTCTAGTTGGTACGCATTGCTGATAGATGTATGCTTGGGCTCTCTGCATCCATCTCTTTCTAAATTAACCCTATTATGTTTTTTGTTAAACTGTTCAGAGCATCATATAACTTTGATGTTAAAATGTTAAATATATTGTCTTTAATAATGTGTAAATCATCCCCCAGCTGAAAAACAAAACTCTTGTCACATTTCTACACATAGAAAACTATTCAAATTCTTGTCTTTCACCAGGCTCTATCGATATGGACAGTGTTTCATGCATGAGACATTTGAGTCTGAATCTTCTGGGGCACATCCTGACCAGCCAGCACTAGTTCTGTGGGACAGAACTGAAATTTGGAACAACTTCCCAGAGATATCCTATCAGGAAATAATGGAAAGTGATGAAGGGTTGAAAACATGGCTTGAAATGTTTGTCAAGTATGGAATTGCCCTAATGAGAAATGTGCCACCTGAACAGGTGAGTGTGAATATTGGGGACTGACAAGTTTTTTATACAATACATTAAACCTTCAGTGTGAGGACAACTAAATCTGAACACACTACATATGAGATTGTAAGAACATACACTTTAGTTTCTGTATTAACATGATGCAGTAAACACATATCAATTACTGTAATTACATGAATTTAATGTATATTGAATGTAAAGTGCACCACAAATTTGAAACTTAAAATCATAAAAAATGATTTTGTGTTATATGGTCTCTTAGAAATAAGCCCATCATGCTGTTGCCAGGACAGTTGATATAGGTCAAAGAACAAAATGTTATTTTTTATAGTGTCACTAGTCACAAGTTGCCTATTCTTCCTCCTTTCATGCACGAATTCCAAAACTTTTTCTTCATTGTCTGGATATCTTCCTTTGAGAGGACCAGTGAATTTCTTCTACTAGTTTTAGTTGCAAATAATGCCAATTTCTGTTGCTGCCATAAGCAAATGTTGTTCTTAGCTACATTGAACTCTCTTCCTGCCTTTCTTTTACCATTTTTTACAGCATAAAGAGTTACTTAATGCTTGAAAGTAGCATCATAAGATGTTGTTTTCTGTTTGCCCTCCATTTTGTTACTGCCTTATTCAAATGCTGTATACAATAATAGACCAAGAATGAATGTATTGAAATCTAGAATTGCAGCAATACATTATGACTAATAAAAGATAAATTTAAATAAAGTTGCAAACTACGAATCAGATTTGTACTCAAATCTAATGCACACAACAATTTTGATTACTACATCTGGACAAAAAGGTGCACATTAGATTTGCATAATTATGATAATTAAGTAATGTATTTAAATCAAGTTAAAATACAATACAATAATGATTAAATATTAATAAAATTTAGTAAACTAATTCTATGGTGGAATTATTTGAGTTATGTGCCAGCAGATGGCAGTATACTTGAGAAGCCAGGATCACAGTTATATAATGCATGTGCAGATAGCAGCCTGTAGTTAGCTGGCAGAAGGAGTGAATGATTGTGTATTCATGTTTTATTTGGTGCTTTCATTGTGTCTAAATTATGTGCTAATTGTTCTTTGCTAGTATACCACTACATAAATATAATCCTGAAGAACAGGATGTAATATAAGGATACACATGTGAAAATAAATTCTTTCAGAAAAGTTGTTTAGGTGCTTCCTAAGAAAATATCCTGGCAATCATGTTCCAGGTAAAGAAACTGTTTGCCATCTTGTTAAAAAGTTACAAGAGAGGATCTCTCAATGACAAGAATTGTGTTCTTAACTGCCACATTCTTATGAAAGAAAAGTTAAATGAAATACAGGAGTTCCCCATGTAGATGCCACCAATATACTGCTTCTGAGGGACATAATATTCAATATCTCTTATTACATAAGTTGTTGTTTATTATTATCATCAGATGTAACTGTTTGTGGTTTAGGAAGGCTTTTAACAGTAAAGTTTTAATTTGAAATTTATCAAGATACTTAACAAAAATACAAGATACACTGTAACCAACACCCATTTTGACTCAGCCATTCTTGAGTGTGGCCATCTCAATTTAAATTCACATTGTAAATTACAATCAACATTTTATTAAAATTTACAAAATATTCATAATTAACTGTTTTACAAACAAGGAAACAAATCTCCAACTTCCACACTGAGCCACTGTTTTTGGTTCATCAGCAAATTTCTGCTGGAATTCAGGAGGCAGGATCTCCATGAACGCCAAAAAATAATGCATAATACAGTCCCATGTGAATTAATCAGAACACGAGAATAACATACACATTTTGTATTTTTTTTTGGCAGTTATTCACCTAATACACATCTTTAATTTTTGCTAATAGCTAAAATATTGTCCTTTTTATTTTATAAGTTGCTTTACATGATTTGGCATAGATTCCACAAGCTTTGAGCACTTATTTTTAAATTCATCATCATGAAATCACAACTTACAGACTCTATCATGCATATTTTGTGGAACATTCAAGTTTTGTGAGTCACTCTTGCATATAGCCCACAAATTTTCTATTGAATTTATGTCAGGGGAGTTTCCTGGTCATTCTAACACACGAACTTTGTTCTTACTAAAGAATTTCTTCACTGTCTTTGAAGTATGGCAAGGAGTGAAATCTTGCTGGAAAACCAATCATCACCATCTGGAGATTACTTCTGTAGCTCTCCAACTACTCTCCTTTCCAGTGTTTGGATGTACTGATCAGATTTCATCATCCTGTCAACTGGTACTAAGGGCGCTTCATACATGAAATACACCCAAAACATCTTCTTCACAGGGAGTTTCACAGTCTGTTGCAAATTGCTGCAGTTGTTGCCTCATTATTTGCTCGGTACACATATTGAACCCTCTCCCCTTGCACTTCAAAGTGATTTTCATCAGAGAAAAGGACTTTCTTCCATTATTCCAATCTGCAATCCTGATGATAAGTGCCCACAAGGGATATTTCCTTTGCATTTCTCCTGTTAGAACAGGTTTGTGGGTTTTCCTTTCAACTGCCAGATGAACATTAGACATATGCAGATTCACTCCCCTCACCCAATTTGCAAACCAAGTCCACAGCAGTGAGTCTGGTGTTTGATTTGCTTCTTATCAGGAGAAAACATTCATCAGTTGATGTCATTTTCTTTTTCCTGCTACAGTTTCCCTTTTTCTTCCATGAAATTGAGCCAGTCTGTTTGTGCTGCTGAATAATTCCATTTATAGTGCCTGCACTGACACCAAATTTAGTAGCTAACTCTCTTTGTGTCATGGAAGTATTCTGATATAATGCTACAGTCGCACTACTCTTTCTGGGAGTGGTGTACATTGAAGACATAGATGTTATTAATCATACGAGGAAATCTCATAATTCTTCAAATATAACACACATAGAAATAAATATACATTTATCCACAGCGATTAACTACAAATGAATAAAAGTGCAAAGAACACACAGAGAGTGAAGATATAACAATAAGTACTGTGCAGTACTCTGTTTCCAACCACTGGAAAAACTATGAAAAAAATTACCTTGTTTTGATTAATTTGCACAGGATTGTAACTCTAAGAGATTCTTCCCTCCATATCTTTTCATAACCTATTCCTCTTCTTCTTTGTCTTAATCTTACTTAAATAATAAAAAAGTACATTAGCTATACAATTCACATTTATACCCACTATTAAAAATAACTAATTTATTTACAAACTTAATTTCTATTTACTCTTATCTACTGATTATGATTATTTCATCTTAACTTCCATAAAAATTCTCCAAGCTTTCTTAACAGAGTCTGCAGTAAACATTTTCTTAATCACAGTACTACTCTTATTTCTTAGCAGTTTTTCTCTTATTGCTTCCTCCATTCACTATTTCCTCTACACTTCATCAAGATATAGGCCCCATCTTCATTCTCTTCACAAACTAGACAATTATTGTCCCTAAGCCCTCTTAATGTCCACATGCCCAATAAGCACCATGCTCTCCATTTCATATCTATTATATATATTCTATTATATCTAAGTATAATTCTCTATTAAACTCTACCTTAGTCATTTTATACAAAATGAACCAGAACACAGCATCTGTCGATCCATATGTTCAAATCTAGAGCAAACATCAATCCATATTTACTTAAATGTAAATTGGAACTTGCACAGTGAAGCCAATCATATTAATTGATATCATTGCATGATTCAGTTGAACTACACACTCTTGTTCCATACATTTATGAAAAGTAAATGAAGCTTTAAGAGTGTGTAGTTCAACTGAATCATACAATGATATCAATTAATTAATCAATCCATATCCTTCCAGCTATATATCACCTAGACCATTTTTCTCCAGTTGATCTGTAACTTTCCTCAACCAATTGTATTTCTTGATACCTCAGACAATTTTTAAAACAAGCACTTATCTGAAATCAATGTTCCATTATTTTTTCAATCATCAATCCTTTCATGCTAACTTTCCCCATCTCCAGTAATGACCCTGCAATAGCAGTATTTTGGGAGACACCTAATATTAATTTGCAAAAAATAGTTGATTGGTTAATTTGTTGCTATTGACCATTAGGAATACTGACATTTATCATTTTTTCTCTAGCTTCGGAACAAAGAGCTTCCAAATTATTTTTCATTTGTTTAATGCTATTAAGTTGGCTGCATTTCAGAAGATGTTCTTTGTTTAGGACTGTTCATGTCTTTACACAGTGGGCAGTGGCTCTATTTTATTAATTTCATCCTGAAGAGATAATCTGACAGGCAATAATGCCCAATAATGAAGCAGAATTGGGCAACTCCAATTTTTCTTGATTTCAATAAAAGATGTAAAAAATTCTTACATCAAAACCGCATACACCCACCCATCCTCTATTCCCTATATTTCCACTCTATATGCCCATCTCGATTCCACTAGAGCTGCATACAGCCTTTCAAATTATGCCACCTTCGTCATTGGTGCTGTATGTAAACATTTTAATTCAACAGGTTTCTGGAGGAAAATAAGGAGGAGGATATTGAGAGACAAGAGATATGTTCAAGTTTTGAGAATAAAAGTTTTTTGAGATTGTACAAGATATTAGAGGCTGATTGGGGTAGGAAGAAATATATTGACAGCTGTGATAAGCAAGCGAGGAAGAGATATGCAAGGATGCTAATGGGGGCATTATATCTTAAAGGATTTAGAAACAGTAATATGGAAATATGTGCTATGTGTGTAGAAACAGAAGGTATGTTACATTGTTTGATGCAGTGCAAGGAAACGAGTAATTAGAGAGAGGGTATATAGGATCCAAAATGGAATAAAATTGAAAATAACATTGTAGCAATAAAAATGTTGACAGTTAGATGGTAGAAAGGAAATAGGAGAATAGGTGAATTTTTATGAAAAGTAAGGAACAAATGGATTAGGAAAATGAAAAGAGAACAAGAGGAAAAGTAGGTGAAACAGGGTTTTATCTCACATCTACAACCAAGGACATGTTAGGGCCTCAAGAAAAGTTGGGTCTGTCTCAATTGTTAGAAATGTATTAATGATTTTTGTAATAATAATAATAATAATAATAATAATAATAATAATAATAATAATAAATTTGATTACAAATTTCTGATATTGTCAAAGTAGTTTCTTAATAATTCAAACTTAATATTAAGGATAAAATAGTAAAAAAACCTAGTAAACTGAGAAGATTATTTACAGGTTATTTTACAATTCATTTAGACTATACAGATATTTGTTGATTAGAAATATTTTAATTTAGTTTTAAATTCGGTTTCAGATATTTGTAATTTCATTCGGTAATTTCTTATACAAAATTAAACCTTGCACATTAACATTTTTTCAGATGTTTTCTTACTAAACCTTTTTCTAAAATAATCTGTATTATTTCTTGTATAATTGGATGTTGTTTTTTTCACTTCCATTTTCCATTGCAAATATAATGGCCTTATAAGCATACAGCCTGAATATGGTGTTAATATTCAACTTTCCATAAATGCATGCTTACATGTTTCTGTGGGTTTTAAATTCTAAATAATCTTTATACATTTCTTTCATAAAGAGTTGTTTCATATACGTTTTGCAGGAAATACCCCATATTTCAATACACCAAATAAGGATAAATTACTCCATGATAGATTTTTATCAATCTATTAAAGTGATTAAAAGTTTGAAAATATTGAAGTAAGTAAATAGATTTAATGATCTTGGTACACACATAGTCTATAAGATCTTTCCATATTATTATGGGTTACAATTATACCTAGAAATGTTTGAGAAATTTCGCTTTTTGTACTGTCATAGGTATAAGTTTTTATTTTCAATTAAAACTGATATTCATTACTGTAGTTTTTTTAATATTGCATTTTAGGTTGTGAGATTCAACAACAAATTTTAGAGTAGTTATAGTATATTCCATATTTTCATTTAAAAGTTCTTTAGTTAATCCTAAATATATTGCTGTCGTATCATGCGCATATGATACTATCTTAAAATCTCATGAAAATGGTATATTATTTATATAAGCAATAAAAAGAAAAGGCCCCAAGACAATACTTGTGGTATGTCATATTTCATCTGCCTACACTTGGATATGAATATTTTTTTTTATGATAAATACTTTTTGTAATGAAAGATTGAAATAAATATTCTATGTAAACATTTTCTCAGCAATCCCATGTCTTCCTTTAATTAATACTCACTTTTTCTGTCTTTCCCAACCCCCTATCCTACTTAATTTCTTACCCAAATTAATTTAATCATTCATCATTTAGATTTCTTAGCCAGCCATAAAAACTTTTCTGATTTTTTTTCAATTTCTTACCCAAATTAATGTAATCATTCATCATTTAGATTTCTTAGCCAGCCATAAAAACTTTTCTGATTTTTTTTCAATTTCTTTACTTTTTTGAACACTATGATGATCTTTGATATACTTTGAGACCCAACTCTTTGCAATATCTTTCAATTTATAGTATAACACAATAGCCCTATTATTTATCCTGATCCCATCATTAAATATACCACCACGGGTGGCCGAAGTCATTAAGGCGTGGACTCGTGAGTGGGAGGTGTGGGGTTCGAATCCAACCAGGAACGTCCTCCCTGACTGAGGCTTTTTCCAGGTTTTCCTCAGTCTTCATGACAGGCAAATGCTGGGGAGGTACCCTAAACTTACGCCTGAACTGCTTCCTTCCTTAAAAAAAAACCCTTTTCCCAGTTATCATTTCATCTCATGTATTATCAGTGTTCACCACCTGTGGTGTCTCAGCTGTAAAAATGGGAGTTAAACACAAAACTAATGTTTTTTCTCTCATCCGTTTCCTAAAACTTTTGTCCCTTATTCTTGCTAAATATTCACCCATATTCCTACTTCTTTCCCACCCTCTAACATTATTGATTCCATTTTGAATCCCATATACCCTCTCTCCAATTACTTGTTTCGTTGCACTGCATCAAACAACGAAACATAACCTCTGTTTCCCCACACATAACACATATTTCCATATCCTACACTAATGAGTATTAAACATGTTGACACTAACTTCATTTACTTATATAACACTAGTTATATCAAGTTTTGAGTTTCAAAAATCCAAATTATATCATAAGAAATTTTTTGCATTTGGATTTGCCATTTATATCCTTAAAAGCATGTGTGCTCGATTTTGCTTCTGTGGACTTGTTAGTCTCATATAATTAAATAAATTGTTCTTATGAAGCGTTTAGACAATGGAGTGATAATATATCCTACACTAATGTATTACACATGTTCACACTAATTCCACTAACTTATAGTATTTCTATGTCACTGTTTCTAAATCCTTTAAGATACAATGCCATCCATACATATCCCTCCCTCCCTTGCTTATCACCACTGTCAGTATACTTCTCGCTACCCGAATCTTTCTTTAATATTTGTACAATCTCAAAGAACTTTTATTCTCAAAACTTGACCATATTGCCTCTCAATATCTTCTATCTTCCTCCTTACTTTCTTCCAGAAACCTATTGAATTATTTTCTCCCTTCTGCCATACATTGCCCACACTGATCTCTTCCAATGTTGCTTTCAGTCTCATCCACCAGTTTTTGTGCAAAATTGTTCTTTTGTTAATCTTATTTTGATTTAAAGTAAAACACTAAAAATCATGTCGTCACATTAAAACTCTCTTTAAGTTTCACAAACACACTTATAAAAGTAATTTTGGTACATGTTTCGTGAGGTACATTCCTCACATTGTCAACCAAAACGTCGTCGTTTTGGTTGACAATGTGAGGAATGTACCTCACGAAACATGTACCAAAATTACTTTTATAAGTGTGTTTGTGAAACTTAAAGAGAGTTTTAATGTGACGACATGATTTTTAGTGTTTTACTTTAAATCAAAATAAGATTAACAAAAGTTTCACTGTGTGGATTCCCAAATTCCGTAAACATATTACAACGGCATTTGAGTCATCGGGAACAAGACGACTAAAAACAAAATTTGTTCTTTTGTATTTCATATAAATTTTAATTATATTATCATCCTCTAGTTTCAAATTCCTATACCAGTAATTCAGAACTCTTTCAACAACTACTCCTTTCCTACCTGTTCTCATAATTCTGCCAATTCTACTCCTCTTGGCAATGCTTTTGGTAGCTCCAATAACTCTTTATAAAACATTCTATATATTACATTAATTCTGTGCACAATCTCTGATATTACCCAAATTTCTCTCCATATAACATCTTTGATTCTACCAATTTTTTTCTAGCATTTAATACATTTAAATTCAATTATTTTATTTGAATTATCTGCCTAGAACTGATTGGTTAGTGTTAATCTAGAGTTTATTGCCAATCACAAAGCTGTGCATGAATTTCATCCACATTGATTGGATTTCCTTGCAGATACTAAAACATCAAGTATACATTTTGATGCTACAAGCATGATATTATAAAAGTTCCACATCCACTTATGATGTCTGATATTGAGAAATATTTGTACTCTCAGAGGCACTGCCTTTTACAGGGTAAGGTGATCGAGGTGGTCAAGAAGTTTGCCTATGTGAAGGAGACCCAGTATGGAGTGACATTTGATGTTGTCAATGAACCAGATCCAAGTGCACATCCTGCATTCAGTGGACTACACCTGCACCATCATACAGACATGAACTACAGAGAGAAAAGTCCTGGCATGCAATTGCTCCATTGTCTTAAGGCAAATGATCCAAAGCAACTTGGATCAGATCCTGGTGGTATGTCCTTCTTTGTTGATGGCTTCCGCGTTGCCAGGTGGCTTGAAGAAAATGAACCTGCAGCATTTCAAATTCTCACCTCCACTCCTATACGTTTCCAGATTAAAAACAAAGGGGTAAGCAAGTTATAACCTATTCCTGCCATAAGTTCTGCCCTTTTTTAACCCTTTGCCTGATGGTCATTTGAACCCTCTGGCTGCTCCCAAAGATGACAGAAAATGTAAATTTTTCATGTTTTGGAAAAACATCAATATTTCCTTTATTTGCTAAAATATTTCAATAAAGCAAAAAAGGAATTAAAGAGTATTTTATGCAATAACACAAGTGTCTTTCAAATAATGGTACTGTTATTATTAAATATAAAACAAGTTAAAATATGGGGGAAATTTCTATAAGTAATTTTCATTCTTACACTGAATGCCCATTCCTTTTTATTTGCACTCTGCTTTTATCGGACTAAGGTTTATTATCAATGGAAACAAAACTCTTATCACCTTCTGCCAGAGTTTATTATGTATATCTGACCTTCAATGCTCCAGACCTGGCTCAAAGCATTCATCCTGCCTTACTACAAGAGGCTTTTGTTTATGCTTATAATTTATTGGGTGCCTTGGAATGAAAATAAGATAGAAATTAAGTTGCAAGCAGTACATAAAAACCAACAGGAGCAGATTTGTATACAGTGTTGATCCTTGGGAAAGAAAAACAGAATATGTCTAAAATGGTTGCATTTACACCAGTAAAGGGAGAGACAATACAGGAGACAAAGAAATGGGGTTGTCTTGTTTGACATTAATGCAACTCTTAGAGCCTGTTTTCGAACAGTGTAGAACTGTGTGTTTAGATAACTGATACAGCAAAGTTATGCATTTCCTTATGTAACAGAATAATGAATGCAATTGGAATGGTACATTCAAATTCCATTGGGTTGCCAAAGAATATATATACAGTCACCAAAGAAAGGGGAAATAAGAGTTTGCAACAGCTTCCACAATTGATATACATTGCTTGGCAAGATAATAGGATGGTGACAAAATGATCAAATTGTTGTTTTCAAAAATATTTATGGTTAATATGGACAAAAGAGATGTCCACAAAAAATGAACATTTTCAAGCCTGAAATTATACAGGAATAATATGAATAGTTGATTTAGTGGCTCAGTGCACTTATTTGAAACCATAATATGGTTCAAGAAACATGTTAATGTTACTATATACAATTGTTTGGTTATCTGGAGAGTTCTACACCCATACAAACCTATGACATACTTGAATTTTCAATTATTATCAATATTTCACAACCTAATTGCTGGCTACAGCATTCAGGCCTTACTCATAGAAGTAAAAAATCCAACAAACTGTGCCCAGATCTCACTGCACCTGATTATGCCTTATTTAACAACATGAACTCTTTGCAAGATAAAAAAATTTGGCAACAATGAGGAAATTCAAGAAGTTATCCATGAGTGATGGTATAGTACTGCCAAACAGTGGTTTTCTGATAATAAAGTTAACTGGGAGATGGCAATGGTGCATTGATGTTGGTGGGGAGTATACTGAGAGATCCCATGTGTACTGAACAATATTGCATGATAAATAAGGTACAAAAAATACTATTGTAAATCTTTTCCAAATGTCCCCTTATATGTTGGAAGTGTTCATATTTTTTCCACTTAACGGAAATCTTCTTTAGCTCATAAATAGTACCAACCTTGATCATATTTACAAAATTCAATATTGTCATTCCAAATTATATACAAACTTAAAAAACCATAGGATTGCCATGCCAAAAAAATACTTTAAACTTATGCTTCAACCTATACATTTAAATCAATTAAAACAGTTGAGCATGTTATTAATAATATGTGCACAGGTTTCTAAAATTAAACATCTGCTTTTCCAGAAACGTTATTCACAGTTGTGGCCAATCATCTGCATAAATCAAGATGGAGATATCACAGAGATTCATTACAACAATCGAACAATGGGTCCACTCCAAGCACCTTCACACATTGTCGTTCCATTCTACCATGCATATAAGGTGAGGCTGTGACCTTGTTTATGATTGTTGAATCTTCTACTGCTCATAATGGAGTTGTACTTATTCTGCCTTAGTATACTATCTATCATAATTTAAAAGTGGATGTCAACAATAGCACATGGCAGAATTTATTTTAATTGCCTTATAAGCCTCTTTATTTTCAAATCAACTCAGGTTATAGTTCCTTTCATTAAATAATAATGCTTTGCTATTTGTACATTCAGTTTTTTGATTTTATTTTTATCTTTAGCAGTTTATTACATGTGTGAGATGCATCACCAAGAGGAGTAGCATTGGGTGAATTAAGTAGAACAGGAAGAAAGATTGAAAGAGTTGGTATAGGAATCTGAAATTAGAAGATAATGATATAATTAGAATTTGTATGAACTATAGATGGTGTCCTGATGGTGTCACAGGCAATTATAATTCTTGTTGCAAGGTCCTCTTCTGTCGAAAATTTTCATTTGCTTTTCCAAAGTTGAAAAACATATCAGTAAGTTTTCTTAATGTGTATCTTTCATAGCAGTAAATATAACATCGGCAACATGTTTATATAAAAAACCATAAACTGATATAATAATAGCAATGGGCAGTAGTGACACTTCACTTATTAGTTTAAAAATGTAGGACATTTTTCAAGATTATTCTCTCCCATTATCAGCTGTAGGCTGACTGATGGAATCTCTAAGTTCATGGCAATGTTTTGGTTTTTAAGAATAAAAATATTTTCCCATGTTGATAACCCTGTTGAAATTTTGTCTGTCTTTAATAATTAAGGTTTCTTTTTAATCTCAATTAAATGTACTTACAAAGCTGTTGACAATGGAGTGGTATATATATATAAACAATGTAATACAGTTTTTTATACATTTCTTTTTAATGTTAAGATTTTTAGACCAAAACTTGTCATAACTGTTTCAGTTTGTTTATATCTATTATTTCTGAAGTGTTCTTTAGTTCGAATGTCTAAATTTCTCTTGTTTTTTCTATATATGGAATCACAGATAAGTATTGAGACAACAAATAATGACTACTCATAGAAACGTTTTGTTTATCCAAGTTTCTCAAAGTACCCCCCCCCCCCTCTGGCACAGTATGCAGCATTAAATCCTCTGGAACCACTTCTGGAAGCATCTATGCCACTCAGTTTCTCGCATTGCAAATAGCTCCTCCTCATATGCTGCAACTGCTGCTTTGGGGCTAGAAAATTGGTTACTTTGAAATTGGTTCTTCACAATAGGGAAAAGAAGAAATTGCATGGTGCCATCTCAAGACTATAGGATAGATGAGTCATTAGTTTTGTCTGAGTTCCTTGTAAAAACTCCACTGTTATATTAGTGGAGTGAGCTGATGCATTGTCATAGTGCAAAAAAATGCCCCTTAGTGCTGTCTTTGGATGCTGTTCTTGGATTTGAAACACTTTTGAAAAGTAAACTTCTTGGCACCATTTTAGCATTAACAGATCTCTGATTTTCAAACACAATGGTTGCCATGTGATCACTTGAGGAGAAGAAGAAAGAGGCAATCATCTTCTTTCCCAAACTTCTTAGCCTCTTGACTTTAACCAGTGGTTGGTCATCAGGGAAAATCCTAATGGAAGAGTGTCATTTTGTTTCTGAATCAAACTGGTATATCCATAATATAACAAAATATTATTGAGGAAATCACTAAATTTCACTAATTTTGTTCCACTTACTTGGACATGTTTCAAAGGCTGTTGCCTTCATCTTCCAGTGGAACCATGCTGAAAATGAAAGCAACAGCCTTTGAAACTGTCACAGTAAGTGGAACAAAATTAGTGAAATTTGAATAATTTCCTCAATAATAATATGTTATATTATACTATATTTCATTGTGAAAATTGCAGCTATTCAAAACTACTGATTTATCAATGTTTCATCACCCATAACAATATCTGAAACACAGCAAAACTTTCCACAGTTCTTTGCAGCATTTGTTAGCATCATTCCACACTGTTGAACTTCTCTGCTTCAGACAAATTATGGGGTACCCTTTAAGAAATTTTTTTTACAAGGAGGTGTTAATGAAGGATGGTTAAAATGCTGAATGAACTAACACTAATGCAAGCTGAATATCCTTGTAAGTTAGTCTTGGATCTTTCCTGGTCATTGTTTTCACAGAGATGATGTTCTCATTTATTACTGTAGTTGGTATGTCACTACTCTCTTCATCTTTAAGAGATTGCAGTATCTTCTTAAATTCTCCAAACTAATGGAACACAGTAGCATATGAAGAAAAAAAGTCCCCAAAAGCCCCCATCAAACACTCAAATGACTGTTTCATATAGCCACATTTAAATCATACAAGATCATTGCACAAAATTACTCTGTGAATCTCCATTGCACTTACAAGAATGTTCACACTTTCCAGACTTAAAACATAAAATGCAGGAAAATGAATAACAGAACAGAGCTCTGTCTGCTACCAAGGCAACACCAATGACTCAACAATTTTGACTCAGCTTTCACTAGAAGTGGCCAATGTTCCATGTTTCAATTTATCCAGTAACTCTCATATAATAGTTGTATTACTCATGACTGCTTTTATAAAAGTATACCTAGTGCTTCACTGTCAATAACTTCTTAATTGACAGTGAAGCATATATCATTCACACTGATTTATTTTTCCAAGGTTAATCTGCATTGTTACTTAGACCAGTTAAAACAAATGCAACAAAATGTGTTGCCAACAAATTAAGTGTTTCCAGACATTGGCTCCCATATGAAAATTGTTCATATTGATAATTTCTAACAAAAATTTGTAACAAAGTTACAGATATTTCTGTATCTATATGTCTAAAAGCAATTATTATTATTGGTAATCAGTTTACCCCCTTTTCTGGAAAGATCAAAATAAATAGTTATCTACTGGCTCACTGAAGATCAACAGAGATAAGGAGTCAACCTCGAATAATACTTGACTAAACCTCTAATCCAGCAAATTTTAAACCCATTATTCTACAAACTTTAATACCAAAAAAATTATTTATCATTTTAGTCACCAGTTAAGTTTTCATTTTGATACTTGAAATTACATGTAGTGTGAAAGAATTCAGCATGTTTGGGCAAGGGAACAGCCCATGTGACCCCTCCCTTTTAGGATATTCTTGGTTTAGAGATGCGCTTTTAATATATGTTTTAAAAAGTAGAAAAGAATATTCTGCCTGCTGATAATGGGTATGCCTATTAACATAAAAGCGTTTCATTTGACACACAATAACCTGCTGATTTTATGTTTGCAGCTCTTCAGCCAAAAGATGCGAGAACCAGTATCTGAACTCAAATTCCATCTCTTGCCTGGAGATCTGGTTGCATTTAACAATCGTCGTATACTTCATGGAAGAACCAGATTTGATCCTACACGAGTTTTAAGGTAAACTCCCTTTGCCTCTTTCAGGCTTGCTGCCCTTAAATTAAACACACTGTATACAGACCTAGAAATTTTGATTTAGATTTAGATTAATATTGGAGCATATACATACACTTTGTGCTTGAGCCTCAGGGGCCCTTTGTGAACTCCTCTCATCCTAATATTGTAGTTTCAAATCTAGAGCTTCAGTTAGCTCTAGAATCTTTCTTACAAGCTTAGGATTGATTTAGAATAATGAACTATGCTCTATGCTCTGGAGCAATAACCAATAAAGGAAAACTTTGTTTTTCCAGCCCTTTAGCTGCAAAATGTAAACAAGGAACTCCAATAGTATCTTTTGGTTCTACACTATTTATTTCTAATGGCACATTTATTGACTATACATTATGAAAGCAAGAAATTAAAATATGATATAACAAATTATTTATGAGGAATCACTCAAATTTCACTAGTTTTGTTCCACTTACTTGGATATAAAATATAAGAAATTTACATTCCATCCATGGGCACACCAAAAATTCCAAAAGATTTTTAAAGACGCCAACATTATTTTGGCTCCAGTGAACAAATCCACTTTATAAAACCTCCTAAAAACCAACATAAAAGTCAAAATTCTGCCAGGAAAACAATCAGGTATTAAAAAAAAATTAATTCTCTTAAAAGCTGTTCAAAAACCCATAGAATTAACAGTGTGGGAAAATATATACATAAACGAAAACAAGAAAAATTTATATAAACAATGTATACATTGTTTATATATATACCACTCCATTGTCAACAGCTTCGTAAGTACACTTATTTGAAGAAAAATTTAGTTAATTTTCATCTTCCAAACAACAGTAACCTCATCACAAAGTTCATAAAATCCAGGAAGCTGACAGTAGAATTGTGCTGATGATGAAGGCAGCAGCTTTCGATACATGTCCAAGTAAGAGGAACAAAACTAGCGAAATTTTAGTGATTTCTCATAAATAATTTGTTATATTATACTATATTTCACTGTGAAAATCCCCCCTATTTAAATATAAATTAAAATATGTTACTCTGACAATGCAGTTTTTCTACAATTATGTATTCAACTTGCTTACACTAAACTCCACTTACATAAAACTAATATATGTTTCGGGAGTAATCAGTCCCATCTTCAGTTGTTGACCAACTGATTTATTGTAAGCAAAATACATAATTGTAGGATTTATTACCACTCCATTGTCTACAGCTTCATAAGTACAATTTATTTAAAGCAGTTCTTATTGTGGAAAGTGCAGATAAACTTAATAAAATTTATAATTTAAAATTTAACCAACTAAATCACCAAGAATTTCAAAACTATTATTAAATTTAAACTTAATAGTACACAAGATTAGGAAAAAATTCCTGCACAACCTAATAGCTTTTGAAGCATGCAGCTCATTAATATGAATCTTGGTATGCAGGGATTGCTATAATCTGGAATATCAAAATTTATATTATCAATTCTTTTCTACTTTGAGTAAAACCAAAAGTGATGCTCTGTCTCCAATTTTATAATATATATTTACATTTTCAAATAATACTTATTAAGGACATTGGGAAATATTTTCAGTGCTAAAATTGTGCTCTTCCATTGTAATTTCAACTTTTTGTTTCTCTAAAGCGATTTCTTATATTAAAACCAAACCAAACAACTTAAAGCATATTCTATTCAATATGTACAAGATAAAATATGGTTAGTGCAAAAGTCACCTAAATACTATTATGAGGTATATAGTGCATTATCTGATACAGGTGTGCAAATACTTAACTATTTTAATCTAAAGATATTGATTTTTTTCTACTACCTATAATATGAATGTTCTGACATACTGAATGTTTTACACTTAAAGAATTAAAACTTAACACTTGAGAGAAAAAAAAGTTTTATCAAATTAAAAATGCAAGAAAATTTTTACATACAAACATTTTTAAATGAACAGTTTTAAAGATATCAATACCATTTATAGTGTAACATATAAAACTGCAGTAAGAAAATGCACAGTAAAATTGCCTCATATATTTAATAGGATTTACCTATGTGCATTTATTTCTTCAAAATTTAAAGTTAAGGAAAAGTTGTATTTAAACAATGGTTGTGAAACAAGTAGTCTCTGCTGATTTTTTCAATTGTTTTAGCCGAATATTTCTAAAATTTTCTTTCTTTCTGATTTCTAAATTTCTCTTAGTTTTTCCTATGTATTTTAAATTTCAATCTGAGCATCTTATTGCATATATGCCTGATTTTTTTCTCTGGAGCTATGCTATCTTTTAGCGAAGAATCTAATAAGTATTTTATGTAGTATTTATTTTGTGGTGGTAATACAAATACAGGATGATTTTAAAGTCCTTCTCTGATTTTGGAGGCCGATTGAACAGTAACCTCACAGACATAGCTGAAACTTTTCTATCAGTGGATAGAATATCTCTACAAGTTTCATACATTACCTTACAGATGTTCCATATGCCTTCCGTTGGTGACATGGCTGACATCAATCCTCTTGCCACACATGCCCCAACATGACGGTTGATACCAGCGACTGCATGCGTGATCCTCTCTTACAGCTGTGTTAAATCATTTGGCAAAGATGGCATGAACACATGATCTTTGACATACTCCATAAGAAAAAAATCACATGGGTCAGACATGGTGACTGTGGAGGCCACAGAAAAAGAGGAGTGTCATCTCGAGCAGCACGTCCAATCCACCGTCAAGGAATTTTAGCATTTCGGTACTCATGGACGTCATGATGAAAATAAGGTAGAGTCCCATCAAGTTGATAATTAAAGTCCTGGCTATCTGCACGTTATTTTGGTATTAGCCACTGTTGAAGCATGTCCAGGTACACTGAACTGGTAAATGCTCCTCGCACACACTTAACGGTCTCAACCGACACTCTTGGCTGCCCTGTTCATTGTCCATTACACAAGCAGCCAGTCGCTTCAAACTTTTCATACCATGCACAAATTGTTTTAGCTGTAGGTGGTTTCTTGTTGATGTTTCATATGACATCATTGAACCATCACAAAGGACTCCATCCAGTGAAGTGTAACATGCAGAAAGCTTTACGTGCACGAGTGAATGCCATGTTTTCGCTATGACTGCCCTCTTGCAGCTAAATGTACAACTACGTCATGGTGCTTATTATGGATGCAAACTTCCAGAGATACTCTTTCCATTGATATATGTGTATGATATATGTCTATGATGGTTTCTGTTCTATTGACCCCCGAAACCAGGGAAGGACTTTATATTTCCTTGTACAACATAGAAACTATTAGGCTCTTTGTTAAAAATAGTATAACACCAGAGAAAAATCAGGCATATATGCAACAGAATGGTCAGATTGCAATTTAAAATACATGGAAAAACTAAGAGAAATTTGGAAGTCAGAAAGAAAGAAAATTTTGGAAATATCAGGCTAAAACAAGTCATTTTGTTATAAGAAATACGCACTCCAAGAGAACAATCCCCATGGGAAAAATTTTTTCATTTTAAAAATTCAAGATATTAATATGATTTTGACATTCCCCCTGGATGAATTCAGTAAATTTCTTCCAACCAACGGATGTTGACAGAAAAGTAACTCATGTCAAGCCAAGACAGTCAACATTAAAAAACATTCAATTTGGAATATTTAATTGCTTCACTGTCAATAACTTCTCAACACATATAAATATCACTTTCTTTTGTTTCAGACATTTGGAAGGATGCTATGTTGATATAGATGAAGTCATGTCACTTTATGATTCACTCCTTGCTAAATGAGACATAAGTGCAAAACATTGAATGTTATAGAAAGGTTTGTTGTATATTTATGTAATTTGTTATATGCTATTGTTTTTGTTAAGTTTGCCTATGCTTCAAAATTAGCATAATGATAATAAATTTGTCCACATAGTTGTTATAATTATTGAATTTAGCAGATATTCTCACATTTATTGTAATTTATAAATCATGGGCACATTGCTGACTTTTTTTTTACAGCATCTTATTCTTTTACATACACATTAAGAAGCACTAGCCTTGTAGCTCTGACAAACTTGGTATATTAAGAATATTTTAGAAATTTGCCCAATTCATTCATAAAGACTATAAAATAATTTGAGGTTAGTTCCTTATAGGGCCTTAGTAACGTAAGACCCACAATAGTATATTCAGCTATTAGTTTATAATGTCATATGTTGTTATTGCATGTTTAAAAAATAAGCAAAGCAGGTTTTATAATCCTTACAAATGTAATAATTGTATAACATTATAAATGGGTTTCATGCACTATTACTTTGTATACCAGAATTATAAAAGGATTTTAATAAAATAAAATTAATATTCTTCATTTTCTAATTAATTACTTTGAAGTTAATGCTTTCTTTTATTATACTTTTGACATCATTATATTGATGGAAATTATTTTGGTGGTTCAAAGTTTTTATTCACTGATTATGTACAGTTTGTACATTTGGCTTCAGCAGTTTACATAAATACATGACTACAAATTTATTATATACATATCTGTTTATAGCTTAGTTTCTAAGAATTCCTCCACAATATAAAAATTATGTTTTAACAATAGATTTTTAACACATTTTTAAAATGTTGTACTTTTAAATGAATTGGTATTTTATTATACAGGATTGTGCCTATGTGACACATTATTGATGCTTTTTGTCTGCGATATTGTAAGTGTATTACGCCAGTTGATCCAGCATGATGCACACGATAATCTTTGTTATTCCTAAAGGGCTGTTTATTATTATGCACAAAAGATAAAGTTTCTAAAATATATATAGTAATGATAGAATGTTTAATTTCTTAAAAATTGGTTTATTGGTTGTTTTGTCTATTGTTGTTAGCAAATATGGGTATAACACAAGAAATTTTAGCCTAAGCTGAAAAAACTGAATTGTCACTATTACTGATAAACATTTTTTATACTTATCAGAAGGAATATGACAGTTTCATTAATTGGATGAACAGTAAAAATTTAAGGCTATTTTAGAAACTTTAGTGTTTGCATATATTTCAGAATAGGGCCTGTTGCATAAGTTTACTAATATTATTAGATCAAACTTATAAATTTCAGTCTGTTATTCTTTAATATCTTGCATCTGGCAATAAAGTCATTAGCATTCTTACTTTCCAATACTTCTTTATTATAATATTCTCTGTAGATAATGCACCATAGGTCATTAATCTCATCTTGAATGGTGCATAAGGAGGGCATGATGATGAAGTTAGAATCCCTAGTTTGTATAAGCAGCTAAACAGTCATGATTCATGAGTCTAAAGGCTGCGACTACTGTTTTATATTATGCTATATTTCACTATAAAAATATCCATTATTTAAATCTATATCCTTAGATGTTTCTGACTTCTTCTATTAAATTAAATTACAATTAGTTTGTATCAATTCTATTGGCTTTTCTCTTATCTATAAGTCTTCTTTAGTATCTGGTAATATAGAAGAAGGATTTGCAGTGAGTTACTTTTTCTCCTAAGCTACAAATTACCATTGCTAATAATTTCTGTTGCATAATATGCAGTCTTTTATTAATAATATAAGTAACATTCTACCATAAAATTTTACAACTTATAAATTTGTAACAGCCATTGCCCCCTGAATGCTCTAATCCATTGTGTCCTGAACTGTAAATTCATAAAGTCAACAGTGAACATAATTGTTGTCAGTTTGAAATAAATAATTTGCAAATAAAATAAAAATAAAAAGGAAAAATGCAACAAAAATCAAAAGTGAATTTGTGCATTCTGTCTAAAATAAAGATCAACAAGTCAATACCATTTTTGGGGACATAACAAAAACTGAGAAAGGAAAGCAATATTTTAGAAGAAAAAGCACCTTTATTCCTTAAAGCATGTTGAATTTCCAATCCAATTTTTTGTAACATACTTCTGTTTTGCTAAGAAGCAGTCTAAACCTTTCATAGAACTTTGAAATTTGAAGTTCATGCCCTATTTATAAAACTTCTGTATTTTGGAGCAGGTTTATGCAATTCTTCTTAATCAGAAGAATCAAAAGAAGCTTGTCTCATTCTTAGTTCTCATGCATGTGGTACTCATAGTTTTAACTAATGGATGCTCAGAGACTTATATAAAAATTATTAGTAATCACAGTAATAAATAGTATTAGTAATTGTTTTGCAACTAATTATGTAAAATTCACTCATAATTATTGCAATTTTAAGAGGAAATCACTAAAAGTTCACTAATTTTGTTCCACTTGGACAGTTTTGAAGGCTGTTGCCTTCCTCATCAGCATGGTTCCATTTGTTCTCAACATGATATCATGATGTAAATTCTATCTAATCTAATTTCTTATTTTTCGAAAGTTCTTAAATGAATGATATTAAGATGTTGCTCTGTAGATTTTATGAATTTAGTGATGAGGTTACTGTTGTTTGAAGATCAAAATTAACTAAATTTTCCTTCATTAGTTTTGAATAGCAGTAATTTTTACAGTGAAATATAGTAAATTATTTATGAGGAAATCACTCAAATTTCAAATTTTTCCACTTACTTGGACATGTTTTGAAGGCTGATGCCTTCATCATCAGCATGGTTCCACTGTCAGCTTCCCAGCATGGTATTAAGATGTTGCTCTATAGATTTTATGAATTTAGTGATGAGGTTTGGAAGATCAAAATTAACTAAATTTTCCTTAAGTAGCTTTGAATAGCAGGAACTTTCACAGTTAAATATAGCACATTTTCCTTGGTTTTGCTTATGAATATATTTTCCCACACTGTTAATTCTATAGACTTTTGAAGATCTTAATTTTGGTTCATTTTGGAATTCATAGTTTTTTTGGCCAGAAATAGTATGCTATCACTGATTTCTCTGTGTGTTTATATTTTATATTTCTCATGTGTTCTTTTCTTAAGCTATAGCATAATATTTCATTTCATTTGTCCATATATTTCATTTTGCAGTCTTTGCAGCTGTTATTTTCCTGGTGGAATTTTGTCTTTTGTGTTCATTTTTAGAATTTTTTTTTAAACTGCACTTGTTTACTGGAGCCAAAGTAAGTTTGCATTTTTAAAATGCACTCATATTAAATTTAAAACTAATTTTGTGTCAGAACTAATACATTGAAGCAACTAATATATTCTTAGTTAGAATTCACTCATATTATAAATTTTTACTAATAATTTATAAGTTTTCTTCAGACTACATTGCAACAGAAATATTGTATAGATTCCAAATTATGAATAATTTCAGTAATATACTTGTAGAATGTTATGCAATAGGCCCCAGGTTAGTATTCAAATTCTACTAATTCATTTGGTAGTTAATATTAACTTAATTTTTTATTAATTCTGTAATTATGTATTCTGCAATGAAGATGAAGAAGGATTATATTTTTAATATTACTGTAACATAATATTCAGTTGATGATAGCAATGAAAACAATTTTATGCACATAGTAACATAACCATAGCTAGGATTTATATGCATTAAAATGATTAAATATGTACATACATATGAGCAAAAATTACCAAAATATGGACTAACATTTTAATAAAAATGGTGCAAAATAATGCAAAAAAATTTATCAAAATTTAATGCAAATGTATTCTTCACAATTATAATACTTTTGTATTATTACAAGTTGATTCATTTAAATATTTCTATGACAATCATGTATTTATGAAACAGTGGCTTACAAAACACTGTTTCAAATTTACAAACATGGAACTGTCTGTTGTTTCCAAAATTATTTTCTGCTCACTAAAACTCCACTGAACATCACAAGAAGTAATGCAGATCTCTCTAAATTTAGCAATATCTTATGGAGTTAAATCCCAATCTAATTTCACATTTGATTCAGCACTTAAAATTACACTGATACTGCAAAGCTCACTATAGTCTGGTTTCTTGGCTAGTGTTTGTTAAACTTCACTTTCGCTACTTTTGTGATTTTTGCATTGCAACAGTTGAAGTAATCTGTCACTTTTCTCAGGAAGTTAAGGCTTTTGGAGAGCATCTAGAGCAGTGATGAACAAAAAATTTGCTCAGATGTATGTTATATAATTTTTACTGTTTTATCACATAAAACAAACTATGCAGATTCAATTTAAGAAATGTCAGAGTCTAAAACATTCAGCACATTCTCAATTAATTCAATGTTTTTTTTTTGTTTGTTTACTTTTGGGCACTTTTTAACACCTCAGATCATCAGCGCTCCACTCAATTCAGGGCATGAAATGGCTGACAAATTTTGCTCAGAGGCCTCTTTTTCAGGCTTGAGGATCTTTTTTGTGCCATAAATCTACGACGTGGGATCCTGCGGCTTTACTTCCCTTTGGAAATAAGCCATACTTAGGATTTTTATGCCAAAAAAAATCTATCGGTCCTGGCCAGGATCGAACCTGCAATCTTGGGTTTAGGAGACAAGTATGGTTATCACTACACCGCCAGGACTGACAAAACAATTTGATGTTAACTGCATACAACCACTATTATTATAGTTGGTTTCCTGTGTTCCACATTTCTTTGAAAATTTTGAACCAGTTTTGGTAATAATGATACTAGTAAAATAAATTTTAATAATTATCTGGCAAGGATAATTTTGAAACCATAAAACATGGAAAATATTAAAAATAAAATATTGAATTATGTAAAGGCATGCAAGTTTTTCTCAAATATGTACTATACTAGAAATATGGAAAAATATGGAGAATAAAACATGTTTTAAATCACTTCAAATATCCTTATTCATAAACATATGACAAAATTTTAATTGTAACTAAATATATATTTACATACAAATCCTAGCACTGGTCAAAATATAGCCTTTTATTAATGTTTATGACTAACAATAAAGACTGTTTATAATGCTGGTATACAAAAAAGGTTTTTATAGACTTGCTCAGTGTTTTCTTTATAAGATAATGGAATAATCAGCATATGTAAAACTGAGTTGCTCATGTATTGCTTCCATGTCCTTATCACTATTGATCTGTTTAGTAACCACAGTTGATATAAGCAGTTTACTAATTTTAGTAATAACTCATCCAGGGTAATCGCTATATTTATTGTATATACTCTACATGTTACCAAAAGATTTCATCTCCAGTAGCAAAATCATAATTTCAATGCATAAAAAGTAATTCTCAGATCATTACAGATCACTGAAAACCTTGGCCACCACTTAATTGAGAGGCAATGCTAAATATATTAGAAGTAAATTATAAGTGGGGGCCAGATGGTTTCTTTTCCAAGATTATTATACATTCAAGGACAAAAAGTAGGACACTTTTATAATAGATATTTTGTTCTTAATCATTTTAAAATGAAAGAATACCCTTTTAAACAAAAGATTGTTTAATTGATATTATTATATGATTTAGCTCAACTATGCACTCTTAATGCTTCGCTTACTTGTATTAAGAGTGTGTAGTTCAACTAAACCATACAATAATATCAAGTATATGATTGGTTTCACTGTCTAAGTTCCAATTAATATTTTAAAAGATTGTTTTATTACGTTACAACAATAGAAACAAAAACTTAACTCTGGTGAGAAAATTTACAAAGGATGTAAAACAATGATAAGTTTTGATTTAAATATTAGTACATTTAACATTTAATCACATTTTTCGATGTTTGAAAAATGAAAAATGTATTTTAATAACAGATGTTATCCCTTCTAGCTTGAATAACTGCATTCATATGTCTTAGCATGCTTTCAATCAGGTTAGCAATGACTTCTTGAGCAATATGCTTCCATTCTTCTCAAAATGCTCGTCTCAACTCCTGTAAAGTTTCTGGCAGTGGCACTGTTGTCTTAACACACTGTTCCAGCTGTCACACAGATGTTCAAGCAGATTCATGTTGGGAGTGCTTGTTGGCCATTATAAAACATGGATTCCCATTTCTCAGAGATAATCTCTGAACACATGGGCAATATGCAGATATGCGCTGTCATGCATTAAAAGAAAATTATTGCCTATAAAATGAGCCAAATGGTACAACATGATTAACCAAACATTCAGCTATCAGACCGCCACAGGTGGCCAAGGTCGTTAAGGCAAGGACTCGTGAGCGGCAGGTTTGGGGTTCAAATCCCTCCAGAACTGTCCTCCCTGACTGGGGTTTTTTCCAGGTTTTCCTCAGTCCTCATAACTGGTAACTGGCAACTGCCTGGGAGATACCCTAAACTTAGGCCTGGAACGCTTCCTTCCTAAAAGAATATCCTTTCCCAATATATCATTTCATTTCATGTATCATCAGTGTCCACCACCTGTGGTGCCTCAGTAGTACAAACGGGCATTAAACACTACTCAAAAAAAAAAAAAAAATTCAGCTATCAGCTGTTAGACTTCCATTTTCTACTAAAATTAATTCAGTACACATCCATAAACATTCCTACCCAAACCATCAGTCCACCACCTCCAAAAGGTAACTTTTCTCAAATGTAGCATTGTGCAAATGGATCTCCCCTCCTTCTCCAAATTCTTTCACATTCTTTATGTGAGTGCATATTGAGATGAAACTTGTCTGTGAACAGAACGCAGTTCCAATGGTCATTTCTCCAACCCCTATGATCATTTGCAAAATGCATGTGCAACCTGGGACCTTATGCAGGTCTACTTGATATCAGTTCACTTACTTTCAACATTTTTCTAGCTGTTTTGGCTGAAATTAGGCATTCATGCACATTAACAAATTGTGTGGCTACAGCTGTAGCTGGCAGATTGTGCTCCCTAAGAACTGTCAACACCATGTATCTATATTCATTTGATTTGTATCTCTTGGAACACCCAATTTTTCAGTATATTCTAGGGTCTCTCTTAACTATTTTATGGCATATGGGTTGTGCTTCTAACCATATTCATTAATTTGCATTGTTAAGTACATTGTGTCTTTAATCATTTAGATTAAGCCGCAACTCAAGCCACATCTTCAGGATGTATTTTTTTAAAGATAAAATGTGACAACCCCACTTACACTCATGACATGTATAAAAAAAAAGGATTATGAAGCACAAGACAAATTTGCTATATATGAGACTTTCTACACATAATTGGAATATTCAGTTATACTGGCTTATTTATAAAACAAAAAAAACATTCAACATAGTCTATACATCTCCATAATAACAAATGCCTCATAATATTTTATTACAAGTAAATGTATTGCTATATACAAGCAAATATAACAGTGTGTGGGTTTTTTGTCCCTGAGTGTAGCTAATGTAGCTAACGTGAGTCAATGGAAAAGCATTTTTTTTTACCAATGTCTTTAATCAAATTGGAACAGTGATATAGTCCTCTTTGGTACCATTAGAATGCCCTCAAACACCGTCCTACCAGTTATCATTCACATAAACTGATTAATTTGCATAGTTGTTAAATGTTAATATAAATTTGCCGCTTTCCATAAAAATTAAAACAGCAATGTGTTAGTTATGAAATAATACAAAAATGGAATCATTATTTGTATAAAAATGTCATCAACAGTATTCAATTGTTTTATTAATGTGAAATTTGAGCCAATAGGACTTTAGCAAAGCAGATGCAGTGGTCTATTCTCACAATACTGTTCAAATTGGAGTCTGTTATATTTTGTAACAAATACATGAAAGGCAGTAAGAAAGTTATGCCTATCTAAAAAGAAGTGAAATTTATGCTGCATTCAGTCACAACCCTCTAACCATTTCTCAATATAATCTTTGTCCTTAATAAACTGTTTTAACAACATATATTCTGTACAGTAAAATGTATTGCCTTGCTTATATGGAAAGAATCAAAGATGACTTATAAATTACAAGCAGCACAAATGAGTAATCCAGTTACAATCCATACTTAGCCCAAGGAAGAAATGAATAAGAACATGGACAATAAGGGTTTTAGAATAGTAATAATAGTAGTTGTGAATGCTTGCATAAAGACAAACTAGGAATGATTACTGCATATGTTAAAAAGTATTTACAAAATTTTGTTACACTGATTGTAATGGAAAATTTAATAATACATAGAAGGCCAACTCAGTTCAGAAAAGAAGGAAATCAAGACAGAAAAAGTGTTTTACCTTTTTAGAATACACTCAGGTACATTATAAAACTAAAATACCGTAGCTCAAATACTAAACGGTCATTTTAAGAAAGCTTCATGATGCCTGCTCTTCCCCTTCTGCCTCATCTAAGTTGTTCTTTGTTGCTGCTGGGAAATCAGATATAAATAGAATTTTTCGTCTTCTTGTCCCTGTAATTCTTGCTGAAGTGAGTTGTAAAGTGCCTGGAAATGCCTTGAATTTTCTGGACTTTTAGGCAATGCCTTTCTCCAGTAGAGTGGATTGAACATTGTGCCAAACTTTGCTTTGCTCTGCCTTGTTTTTCAACTTTCACTTGTTTGCATTTAAAGTGTCATGGCCCAATATTTTTTGCAGTTTGAGAAACTGAAGTCTTCCAGTCATGGATAGGAATGTTGCCATCTTCAAAAATGGAAACTGTGGCAACTTCCCAGAACAAATCTAGTGTCAAAATCTGGGATGTGCAGTTTACTTTTCATTCTTCTGTCCAAAAAATATGATTTGTATGAATAAGGCTATGTCTGACTAAAGGGGATGTTTGAATTACTTCACCTAAATCAGAAATGCAAAGGCAATTATGTAACACTAAAATGCTTTACAGGGGTTGCTGAACTTGTAGCTTGAAACAGCACAAGTTTGGAGGTACTGAACATATTTTGTTATGCTGCGGCCAAAATGAGTCTTGTTTTATGATGGCTGGTATACTTAGTGCCTTCTGGAAAAGTACTGAAACTTCAACCCTCATTTTGGATTTTTTTAACAGTATGAGATAATTAACATGTACAATATAATGTCCATAATATGATGGATCAATATTTCAGTTTTGAAATTTTGTGGACATTGTGTGGTTTGTAACTGGAAGACTCAAATGATCTCATCAACTTATTGCATATAATAATGCAAAGTCCGGCAGTGGTTAGACAACCAATTTGGATGATCCTAAAATGTTCTTATAATGTTGAGTCCAACATCTAACAGTAAACACTCTTTAGCTTTTCATGAATTCAAATTGTCTATTTACCTTCCGCATTTAACAGTTCTACTATACCTCACTGTCTTTACCTCATGCCAGTATTCGCTGTGTTTTTAAACGAACCGTATTACTAACTCTTGACCAAATAAGATTTAGAAGAAAGTTTAAGGTCTTGTACCAGATACTTTGGAGTCTTTGAACCAGCTTGGCAGGTAGCTGGCAGTAAGCATGGTGGCTTAAGGATGTACTCATCTTCAACAAAATTTGAGTAATATCACCATGCTTAATATTCTGATTTTTTTAAAAGTTAAATTGTCATAACATAAAAATATAATTAAAGTTACAATAGTAATGTAGTTTGTCACAAATGCACCATATACAAAATTTACCTTCATGCAAGGAAGAATTTATGTACCTATTCTACCCATAAGTTCTGTTACAAAGTTTCAAAAGGTGTTTTGACAATCTGATAATGTAGCTGCTGCTAATCTCTGCCTAATCATTTTTTTTTTGAACAGTGTTTAATGCCCGTTTTTACTACTGAGGCACCACAAGTGGTGGACACTGATGATAATGAAACGAAATGATATATTAGGAAAGGGTTTTTTTAAGGAAGGAAACCTTCCAGGCCTAAGTTTAGGGTATCTCCCCGGCATTTGCCATTTATGAGGACTGAGGAATACCTGGAAAAAACCTCAGTCAAGGAGGATGGTCTTGACGGGATTCAAACCCCAGACCTCCTGCTCACGAGTCCGCGCCTTAAAGACCTGGGCCACCTGTGGTGGCTGCCTATTCATTGTTAAATTCAACTACAGGGAAAAGAGCAAGTCAGTCAAAGGTTAGTCATGTAGTGGAGAGTATTAAAACCCTGTTGCTGTGATAGCCCTCCATAAAGTGCCTTAAAAGCATTTCTTTCTGACCAGGTAAAATCTAAACTGGTATGGGAATGCCCAAATACCCTGGCATCTCATAACAGACTTGAACTGTGGTGGGTACTGGGGCATTTATGGAAATGAAAAAGCAGATCAGCTCACAAAAAAGATACTGATACACTCTTTGTTGATCCTGAATCTGTGGTTCACTATACATACTGCTAAGACCGGTAAAAACATGGATTGTGCTAAAATGCCAACCTAGGTGGTAAACCAATCCTGGACAAAAACAAGCTGGGAAATTGGTCCTAGGTCCAAGCAATACTCTTTCCTCATCTCTCCTAAAATTGGACAGAAGAGGAACAGGGAAAGTAGTTGCATTAACTACTGAACTTTCAGTAATTACAGTAATTTCAGGAAACATCTCTTTCTACAACCTGGGGAAGACTTGGGAATGGATGCTGACATTGGAACCAAAATACTGCAATTTATTCAAGGAACAGATTTTGGGAAACAGTGAAAATGTCTCTTCCTATGGGGTTGCACAATAAGCCTTTTAGGCTGACGTGCCAGAGGTAGACAAAACTCCGACAAACCCCCCATTATTTAAATCTAAATCTAGCCCTCCATACGGTTGGAAAATCACACCTGAGCAAAATCGCTGAATGTCCAAGATCCAATGTTAGTGCTTTGTGAGTACTAGCACAGTGGTTAAACCGGCAATAGTTTGTATCAGGCAAAATCTGGTTCAGAAGTAGAAAATAATATCATGTGAGATGACTGTCTCAAGGAGCTCAATATCCAAATTGCTCAGACAAGACCTAGGACTGAAGGCTTTTCGTGAGTGTAATGTACATGAGAGCTAAAATGCAAGTGCCTTTGAGCACTATACTAACAATGCATAAAGACAAATTCTTTTTACAAATGGAAAAATGTTCAACATTGAAGAGAGCTATAACTGCCTGAATAACAGAGTATATGGTACAAATTCCCAAGAAGTTCATGAGAGGGTCCCAAAGATCCAGAGGGCCACCATCTTGTCTCAGTGAGCTATGATAGTTACAAAGCAGTATTTCTGCCAAGAGATGATAAAAACAATGACCAAACAACTCTCCTTCAGCCTATAGTAAAAGACTTGAATACCACTTTGTTCAAGAATGGGTACTGGAGTTTCTGAAGAAAGATTCATCAGCCCATATGGCAGGGTCCACTCAGTCTTGGTTTTACAGAAATAAATGTTTCTGGTGTTCCTTCAATCATGATGGAGATATAGGCAACAGATTTGCCACTCATTACAAACTTGCATCTAAATTGATTAAAAACAATGGGATATTAAACAAAATATTAAAATGGCATAAACCTGAGGTATTGCAGGTCAACAGAATTTATTTTATTATAACTTTACAATTCAAGAACTTAACCAAACAATGTTATCTCTTAAGAACAAAAAGAGCCCTGGATCAGACAAAATTCATAGTGAATACATCAAGAATTTAGGGTGCAGAGCCAAGAAGGTACTAATGAACATATTCAACAAGATATGGAATGGTAAAAATGCTTGCTATATGGAAAAAAGCCATAATCATACCAATTAAGAAGACAAACCAGCAGACCAATTAGACAGTTATAGGCCTATATCCTTAACCTCAGTACTTGCTAAAACAATGGAGAAAATGGTCACTACAAGATTAACTTGCTATCTGGAATCTCAAAATCTCATTTCGAACCATCAAGCAGGTTTCAGAAAGCACTATTCAACAATCAATTGGGTTTTACATTTAACACAAGATATTCAAAATGTCTTCAAAATGCTTACTCTTAGTTTTGAATAGCAGGAATTTTCACAGTGAAATATAGTACAATATAACAAATTATTATTGAGGAAATGACTCAAATTTCACTAATTTTGTTTCACTTACTTGGACATGTTTCAAAGGTTATTGCCTTCATCTTCATGAAGATGAAGATGAACATAAAACTAGCTATAATCAATAGCCTAACATTCAGATTAACAAATCTACCAATAACAAGGCAGAATACCATTCAGAGTACCATAAAATCATAGATATAGCACAGAAAAGTGGCTACACAATAGATTTGGTCAACAAAGAAATGGAAAAATTCAAAAAATAAAAACAAATAAAAGATATCACTATACTAAAAGGCTACAAAGGAAATTGTATATATAAGAAATTCACATTCCACCCATGGGCACACCAAAAATTCCAGAAGATTTTTAGAGGCAAACATCATTTTGGCTACAGTAAACAAATGTAGTTCAAAAACCAACACAAAAAATAAAATTCTGCCAGAAAAAACAATCAGGCATTTACAAAACAGGTTGCAAAGACTGCAATATGGAATATATAGTCAAAACAAAAAGAAATATTACCATATGATTTAAGGAACACAAGAAATGTAAAATATAAACATACGAAAAAATCAGTAATAACAGGTCATTTCTGGCAAAAGTACCACGAATTCCAAAAGGAACCAAAACTGTTAAAAGCTCTTCAAAAACCCACTGAATTAACAGTGTGAAAAAATATATTCATAAACAAAAGCAAGGAAAATTTAAGATCAAAATTTAAAGGTTAATTTTTATCTCCCAAACAATATTAACCTCATCACCAAGCTTGTAAAATCCACAGAGAGACATCTTAATACCACACTACCAGATGGAAGCAGACAGTGGAACCATGTTGAAGATGAAGGCAACAGCCTTTGAAACATGTCCAAGTAAATGGAACAAAATTAGTGAAATTTGAGTGATTTCCTCAATAATAATTTGATGTATAATACTTATCTCTTTGTTGACTTCAAAAATACCTTTGACAAAGTATAGAGACAGAAGTTTATTTATAAAATGAGTAATATTGGGATAAGAGGAAACATGTTGAGATGGTTCATGGACCTATTATCACAAAGGTACATAGCTGTAATGTTCTCTCTAAATGGCATACAACAAAAGTAGGCCTTCCTCAAGGTAGTGTTTCCAATCCAATTCTTTTTAATATTTTCAAAGATGATATCAACAAAATATTAGCTGACTTCCCAAAGGCAAATATGGGATTGTTTTCAGATGATATTGCCACTTGGATTAGCCAAAAAAATAATCAGAATAGACAACAATACAAAAAACTAGAAAATGAAATGCAGAAAATTATCAATAGCATGGAAACATGGGCATCCACCAACAATATAGAAATAAACACTAAAAAGACAGTTTTCCAGCTTTTCAGTCTTCAACACACTACAGGTGTCTTAAGAGCTTAAAATCAATAATGAACTATTACAAGAGAAAGAACATACCAAATATCTTGGTATAACACTTGACAAAAAACTTTCCTTCTCTGAGCAGATCAACACTATAACTAAGAAAGTGAATAAGAAGAACAACATATTAAGAAGACTAGCAGTAGTCAAATGGAGAGGATCCATAGGTCTCCTAAATAACACATACAAAGATACGTAAAGCCTAATTTTCTCTATAGAAGTAAGATAATGTCCACAATAAACAACCAACTTATAACTAAATTGGATACAATACAATATAGGCCCTTAAGAATAATAACAGGAGTCTTTAAAATAACATAACTGATACAATGCAGAACATAACTAACAATCTGCTAATTAAAATAGAGCTAGATATTAAAATGGCTATACTGAGACAGAAATTACAAAGTAATGAACACAGGAACAAATGGTTTCAAATTCCTAGAGGCACACAATGATTAAAAACACAACAGACTCTCAAAAATTACATACAGAAAAAAGTTTTAGACAAATTTTTAAAAATAAGCACTGAACCTGTCATTACACCAACTGATTGTTTACAATATATAGATATCAACATGAAACTAAATCTGGATACAATGATCTCCAAGAAGAACAACCCACCTGAGGTATTAAGATTGATAGCACTTAGTACACTAAACAACTATTATCCAACTAATACATGGTGTAGAGTGTATACAAATGGATCTCTCAAAAATGGAGAAGCAGACTTTGAAATATACTATGAAGAATTCTCTCAATATACACCTTTGGGACAGTATGCTAACAATTTTGATGGTGAAATAAAGGCCATTAGAGCAACTTTACAAAACCTACTATATTGACCTAAAATAAATAAAAGAATTGTTATCTTAAGTGACTCTAAAGCAGCACTACAAAGTATAATGAATTATAGTTACCCACCAAGATACGCTATAAATGAAATAAGAAATTATACCATACAATTCAGATCAGAAATACAGAAATAGTTTTACAATCCCGAGCCATGTGGGATTGAAGGGGAATGAGATTGCTGATACTTTAGCAAAAAAGTAGCCACCATAAAATTAAACCACATTTTGAACTAGAACTTCCCTCTAAACTGAAACTCATAAAAAGATTAACATCAAAACAAGAACAACAAAATATCAAACAAAAACTTAAAGGAAAACCATATGAAGATCTAAATACTTTCAAACACCTTTTATTGAAACCAAGAAAAATTGGAGTAACCCAATTTCACTTAATTGCTGGGTATGATTGCCTGTCAGAACACCTATTCATGATGAAATTAATCAAGGACAGCCACTGCCCACTGTGTAAGGACATGAATACTATCTTGAACAAATAACATCTACTGAAATGCTGCCAACTAGATAGCAACAAGCAAATGAAAAATAATTTGGAAGCTCTTTATTGGGAAGCTAGGGATCAGCATCCCCAATGGCTACTAGCAACTGACGAACCTTATTCCTAGTTTTATTGCTGCCCTCTAGCAGTTCTGACCTCAACCTTTGGATACAAGCTGTGGACAATGCTGGGGGTGATGCTTGTAAGAAAAGTCAGCCCAATATTGAGTCTCTCAAGAGGCAGCAGTGGCAGATTTCTCTATGTAAATAAAGTGTGCTTCCAGTGATGCACTGTCCATTAGACTTACGTTCCGTAAAGAAATAATTTTGAAAAACAATATGTGCACTACGTACAGAATACATACAGATATTAAGTATCAAAATCATATTTTAAAACAGTACAGTACAATGTTGCTATTATAAAAAACTTGTTAACAATACTTATGGCCAGATAGCTATATGCTCTGAATTTCCTATGTTCCAATATCTTGTCATTCTGAAATGAAAAATGGCCATTTAAACAAAACCATATGTTATTGTTAAAGAATATGAATTGTGTATCAATGTATACCTTAACACCCCACAAAATCTAATTTCATAAATTTAATCAGCATCCATTATCATGTGCCTCCATTGTTGGATAATACTGTCTATATAGTTTCCTACACAGATAAATTGCACCTACATTCTAAATTTTATCCAATTCCAGTGGGTGGCTGAGGCCAGGACTTGTGAGTGGAAGATCTGGGGTTTGATTCCCACCAGAACCATCCTCCCTGACTGAAGCTTTTTACAGGTTTTCCTCAGTGCTCATAAATGGCAAATGCTAGGGAGGTATCCTAAAATCTTAGGCCTGGAATGCTCTCTTTAAAAAGAATCTTTTCCCAGTTTATCATTTCATCTCATCTATCATCATTCAAGAGTGTCCAGTGCCTGTGATGCCCCAGTTAAAAATTATTTACATATGTTTCAGTATGGTGGTTCTGAGAGCCAATAGCAACAAAAAAGAGGGTCTAAACAGAAAAAGCAGAGGAATATTTTACTATAAAGTTACAATGACAGATCATAGTTGCAAGACAATTGTAATGTGGTATAGAGATTTTGTGGATAAGTGACGTATATGTGATCAAAGGAAAGGCCACTGAAAAAAACAACCAGTAAATGCAGAAATTATGCAACATACTCGCATGTGCAGATATTTGTATGTAGTTCTAAGAAGTCTGTGCATAGAGCTGGCCTGCAGTTAATCATCTTTAAACCTACCATGTCCAAGGTCCTACATACTGTAATTAGTGCATAAGTTGAAACCAAAACAACTTGCTTTCATAGTGCCATTCAGTTGATCCCAGTAGATAGGTTGGAGTCCATGACACATGAGTGGGAATATTGCCTTGATATGTACAGTGCGACAAGTGGAGCATACATTAAGTATCCACGAGGTAGGCACTAAATTTTTTAATAGTTGGATCACTGGTAGATACCCCAGATGCTTTGTTATACTTATATAGAAAAATTAAGGATTTAGGAGTATTAAAGCTTCCTGGAAATGCAACAGCCTAAATAAAGTAAATAATATTCATATACAGACAAGAAGAAATTTCTCTAATGCAACTACAGTAAATTTAAATCACCCAGGACTTACCACTGAAGATATAATCAATGTTAAAAGATTATGAAGAACAATATGAAGAGTGCAAGAAACTTACAAGAGTCAAGGAGTGTCACTTTTCTCAGAATCAATATGTAATTCGTGCATATAGATAAAAAGAGGACTTCCACCATCTCAGTGGACTAATGTAATCAATATGAATTCCAAACTAGTAGCAGTTAGAAGTGTCCCAGGTAGAAGTAAACCAATTCCATGTATGCAATGAGAACAAAACTCCTCCTCGTGTACTTTGATACTGCCAGATGGGAGAATCTCTCAGGATTAATCATCATAATAAAGTTTACACTTACAGCTTTAGAGATTGCAACAAGTATGAAGTTTTAGATGTTCATGTTTAAGTTCGTAGCACTGTTTGTCATCACAACACTGCATTTCTAGGATATTATTTATCATTTGTCATTCATTATTTGGAGCAATGTGCTTGTAAATATGCCTTGAATTTTGCAGATTTGAAGAAAATTTTGCTAATTATGAGCTAAAGAAGATAAGAGTGTCATGTGGAAAACATTCTTTATTTTGAGTTTAATAGAGGAGCAAAGGCAGTACAGGCATCTTAAAACATTTGTGCCATCAACAGGAAGAATGCCATTGGAGAAAGCACAGTATGAAAATAGTTCTGTTATTTCAAAGGCATGAGCAATTCACCATGGTTAGGAAGACATTGGGCTTTGATGAGGATTTTCTGAACTCTCTTTAATCCATGATTATCCATGTCAGTCAATTTGATAATTAGCAGATGTGATGAATTGTAACCAGTCAAAACATCATGCAACATTTACATTTCATGGATACGGTTAAAAAACCTAGTGTATAGGAGCACACTTTAAGTGAAAACCACAAAAATCGGTGAGTCACCATTTGTGCATCTCTGCTTGCTTATTATTGGTTAGCTCATAAACAACATCAACCATTTCTATACAAGATTAGCATTGGGAGAGAGTCATATATAATGGAAGAGAATATATTATATTTATGTGAATCTAATTTCCATCTTTTTGTCCAACTATAGTACTCAAAATTGTGGCATGCATTAGATCGATGGCATATAAGATTCAATTGTAAATCCATTTGGTAGTTTGCCAATAACTTCATTCAAATTTGTCATTTATTATGTCATAATGCTTTGCTGCAATTCTCGATTTCATTATATTTATTGATGGGCTATTATTGCATAGAGCATTTGAATAGTAGGTAGTCACAAAATTGAGGGCAAACAGAAAAGAAGATTTTATGATGCTATCTTCAAGTATAAAGTAATTGTTTATGCTGAAAAAAATGGTAACATAAAGTAAGAGGGTTCAATGTAGCTGAGAGCCTCTTTCTCTTGTGGTGGCAACAGAAATTGACATTATTTCCAACTAAAGCTAGTAGAAATTCATTGGTCCTCTCAAAGGAAGACATCCTGACATTGAAGAAAAAGTTTTGAAATTCTCGTACATGAAAGAAGGAAAAATGGGCAACCTGTGACTAGTGACACCATAAGTATTAACTTTTTCTTCTTTGACCTATGCCAACTGTCCTGGCAACAGCATGAGGTGCTCCAAAATATGACATTAGTCCACTTATAAATTCTATATTCTGACAATTTTAGGTTTCAAATTTGGGATGTGCATTACATTTGATGGCACATTAGAGTCGCATAAATATGGTATTTCTGATTAATTCCTGTATGCTATTTATTTAAAATAAAAACTTGTATTATGGCCAAAAAATGTTACGAACTTATGCATCAACCTGACCTTTCCAGCACAGGATCTACTAAAAAAGTAGACATCACTGACAGAACAAAAGCAAGTGATCAAACTATTTGTTTTAAAAGTGGAAAAAATCAAGTTCAGGTAGTTAATACTGATAAAAAACACTACAAACCTTATTGTGAATATTTTACTGAGAAATATATCACACAGTGTAACATAATTTTCAATAAATAACTTTAAATATTTTGGTCTTTGTTAAAAAAAATCTTGAAGATACTACGAGAATCACTAATACCTACTGTACAAATTCATTTATATTCTGCAAATTAAAAAATGAAATTATTCGTGCCCTGATAATTATAATTGCCCTTAACTCTTTCTTAGGTCTATAACAATTTTAAATGTTAATAATTAATTTTTGTGTCTTTTTAGACTGACTGGTGTCCCTTTAAAAGGGCAGCTATAGTTATGGTTATTAACTCTCATTTTTAATGTCCTTAGTTTCATGTAAACATGACTACAAATGGCAAAAGTATACATGTTAAGGAGTGTTTCTGTGCACATTCTGTATATTCTTGTAATGTGTACCTCTATCTTCACATTATAAAAGCACTAATAACACAACTTAGATTAATTTTACATACACACATTTAATGTAACATAAAACACACCTTTCCTTACTCTGACTAAATACATGCAGGAGAAAAAAGGTTGGAAGTGAGAGATAGCATATGCCTCTGCCATCCATGCAGCACCATGAGCAACCAAGCTAATGCTCAAAGGCTCTGTAATTTCACACGTTGCTATGCAATTTAAAAATATAAAAAATAAAAGGCATTACTTCTTGACTGCCTCTCATATCTTATTAGCAAATCATTGTAACTGTGTTTACTTGCTGCTCTGTATTAATAATACCTTGCAATTCATCTGGAGCAACTATACAAACCTAACTATATAACAATAACAAAACTGTACTATGTAGGAAAGTGTCATAAAATGAAACTACAAAAAATCCACTCTGAAAACAAGTCATTTTTGACACAGAGCAGGAAGACATCACTGCCAAATTTATTAAAATATTTTGCAAGTGCAGACTTCCTTTCATAAACTTGCTTTACAGTAATGCTTATAAAATGTTAGAAGTCAAAACACTTGCATTGAAAAGTCACAATTTCTGTACACTTCCAGGGCCAGAATTAAACATATTCCGATAAATTTTGTATCTATATTTTGAGATGATGTGTTTTCTGACAATAAATAGAAATTTATGTTAAGATTTATGAATAAACATTTATTTAAATTTACAGCGAGAGCATTTTAAAAAGTCCTGACACATAGTTCAACTGATTGATGGTTAGACCCTGTATTGCTGCATTTCCTCATTATGTTAAGCGTTTCACCATTTTAAAACTTAGATGCAACATGTTAAATAACTGTAGGTGCTGGAAATGTTGCCATTTTCCCTAATATACGAGGATCACTAGATAAGTATTGAAACAACTAATAATGAATAAACGTTTTGTGTGTCTCCATTTCTCAAAGTATTTCCCCTGGCACTATAGTTCCATCCTCAGGAATCACTTCTGTAAGCATCCATGCCACTCAGTTTCTGGCACTGCAGATAACTTGTCCTCATCCCCTGCAACTGCTTCTTTGAGGCTAGAAAATTGGTGAACTCAAAGTAGGTTCTCCACAGTAGGGAATAGGAAGAAATCGCATGGTGCCAGGTCGGGACTATAGTCATTAGTTTTGCTTCAGTTCTTTGCATAAACTCCATTGTTATATGAGCCGTGTGAGCTGATGCTGCAACAAAATGCCCCTTAGTCCTGTCTTTTGATGCCTTTCTTGCATTTTCTGCAACACTTTCAGTAGGCAAATTTCAGTGTACGATTTTGCAGTAACAGTTCTCTGATTTTCAAGCACAATGGTTGCATGTGACCAATTGTGGAGAAGAAAGAAACAGCCATTTTCTTTCTCACATCCTTCGCCTCTTGACTTTGACCAGTGGTTGGTCATCAGAGAAAACCCAAATGAAGGACTGGAATTTTATTTCTGAATTATATATTGATATATCCATATTTTGTCACCTGTAACAATATCTGGAACACCGCAAGACTTTCCACAGCTAAATCTTTGCAACATTTCTTGGCACCATTCTACCCTGTAGAGTTTCTCTGCTTCAAACAAATTATGGGGCACACATCTTGAAGAACTTTTTTACACAAAGGTGCTCATAAAGGATGGTTGAAATGCTCAATGTTCCGTTAAGTTAGTCTTGGATTTTCCCTAATCATTGTTTCCACAGAGATGATGTTCTCTTCATCTAGGGGTTGCCACTTCCTCTTTAATTCTCCATAATAGTGGAACACAGTAGCATGTGAAGCAGAAAAGTCCCAGAAATCTCCAATGCTCATTTAAGCCACATTTGAAATTGTAAAGATTATTGCACAAAAATGCTCTCTCTGAATCTCCATTGCACTTACAAGAATGTTCACACTTTCCAGACTTAAAACATAAAATGCAGGAAAATGAATAACAAAATAAAGCTTTGCCTGCTACCATGGCAACACTAATGACTCGACAATTTCGACCCAGCAATAATGCTTTCCCTAGGAGGTGGCCAATGCATCATGTCTCAATACTTATCTAATGACCCTTGTGTAACACACATTTTCTTATAAAATTATCACTGGTACACATCAGTGCCCCATCACTAATGAACCTAACTTTATTTCATAAGTCGTTTTTAAGTTCCTCCAGTGTATGAAGGTTAGTTAATATACTCTATTTTTCAATGTCTCCCCAAAGATAAAAATTACAATCCATAACATCTGGGGAATGAAGAGAGCTAAAATGGAAGCTCTTATATCATCAAGTTTTTCTTCTGTGAGCACATGGTGTCTTACATTTTTTTTCAGTCAATCACAGAGTTGTTTCATTAAACTTCTGTGCTAACTTTGTTTTTCATACCCGAACTGGGCTGCCAGGAAATTTATGTCTAAGTGCCTATCTTGTTTTGCTACTCAACTTCCTGTATCTGATGCCTTGAAGCTGAATATATGACAATGCAATGAATATTTCACCATTGCATAACTGCTGACTGCAAAAATCATGCCTGCAACTAGATTGGAAGAGGGAATGGCATCTTGTATGCCAAGTGAGGAATCTCAGTGATTGAGAGGGGATAGGCTGCTGGTTGGCCAATCTAAGTTGTGGGACTTTTAAACTGCTCTTACTGTATGTTCCTTTTTCTAACACTTTACCCTACCAAACAGATGGCAACCATCATGATGTGAAGATCAAATCCTATTACCTATTATTTTAAGCAAAAAAATAAAAGAATTAAACTAAATTAAAGGAGCAATTGGTAGAAATTAATACTAAGAACTTGGATTTCTAGGTAAATGGAGTTGAATCACACTTTGGAATTACTCTGAAATGTGGCTGTGATGATACATTTATGAACATGAAGCAATGTTGAAAAATGCTCGTGTTACATGAGACTTCATCCAATTAGATAATTCACTTGTCAATTGCACGCAATGCATTATGCTAAACTTTAGCATGTGTGACTGAATTACTCTAATGATGATGATGATGATGATGATGATGATGATGACGACGACAACAACAGGAAAAATTAAATACAGCACAGTGTTCATTTGAATTCAAAGATATAGCAAATTTTTTATGAGGAAATTACTGAAATTTCACTTATTTTGTTCTACTTACTTGGACATGTTTTAAAGGCTGCTGCCTTCATCATCAGGATGTTCTACTGTCATCTTCCCAGAGTGATATTAGATATTGATCTGTAGATTTAATGATAGGTTACTGTTGTTTGGAAGATCAAAATTAACTAATTTTCCTTAATTAAGATAAATGAATGATTGAGTAGAACTACATGCTCTTATTGGTTCCACTTATTTGTTTAAATGTAGTATATGTTTCACAGACGATTGTCTGCATCATCAGAACCGTCGACTCACTGACAATACAAACGTTGGTCTGTAAAACATGTACTACATTTAAACAAGTAAGTGGAGCCAATAAGAGTGTGTAGTTCAACTCAATCATATAATGACCTTAATTATATGATTAGCTTCACTGTAGAAGTTCCAATTAGCATTTAAAGTTACATGTTCCTTCTTTATTTTTCTACACTATTAATTCAATGGATTTTTGAAGAGCTTTTAAGAGTGTTGGTTCATGCTTGTTTGTTTTATTTTTTGTGTTTATATTTTACATTTCTCATGTGTTCCTTAAACTGTAGAATAATGTTTCTTTTCATCTTGTCTATATATTTCATATTGTAGTCTTTGCAACTGATTTCATAAATGCCTGACTGTATTTTGTATTTGTTTTAAGTAAGTTTTTAGAAACTACATTTGTTTGCATTTTTAAACATTTTCTGGAATTTTTGGTCTGTCCAAGGATGAAATGTGAACTTCCTGTACATATGATCTCCCTTGTAGCCTTTTAGTGTGGTAATTAATGTCTTTTATTTGTATTTTGAATTTTAATATTTTCTTGCTGACTCGGGTCATTTTGTAGTCATTTTTCTGTGCTATAACTATAAATTTTTGGAACTTAGATTTGTATTTTATGATAGGTTTGTTAATCTGAATATGAGGCTATTGATTATTGCAAGTTTTTGTTGTTTTGGGTTGTGCCTGTTGATTTTGATGTAATTATTGTATGGGTATCTTTTCTGAATATGCCAAATTTCAGTATATTTCCATTTTTTATAATTTTTATATCAAGGAAAGAACATAATTGTTTCTATTTCCATTGTGAATTTAATGGTGCTTTCTTGTAGGTTGAGTAATTTTATTGCATTCTCTTTCCATTTTTTGTTTACTATTGCAAAGATATCATCTACATAATGGTACAAACATTTGAATACATGTGGAAATCATAAACTAATTTTGTTTCTAAGAAACTCATGTGCATATCTGCCAAGAGAATAGAGAATAGATTTCTCATTGCTAAACCCTTCTTTTGTGTATAGTTATTGCCTCTGAATGTGAAGTAGTTTTGATTAATGCAAATTTTAGTGACATTTAGATATTATTCTATTACTTTTCAGGTAGTTCATTGAAATTAGCCATTTCTTTATGATAACTAGTAGTTTTTTAGGGAGGATGCTGGGAAACAGAGAGAAATCATAAGAAACTACTAAATCTCTTGTGAAATTGTAATCTTAAAAGAAGTTAGGAACAGTGAAGTTGTTACATATACAAATGAGTCAGTAGTCGGTCCCCAGCTGAAGATGAGAGCGAATGCTCTTGAAACATGTTCTGAAGTTACTGAAGTTTTAGTGTCACCTAATACTGACTCATTTGTATACTAAATCTATGGTTTCTATTTTCACCTGTCCATTCTTTCTATTAATTTTGATGTTTTGGCTTTTGTATTTTGAAAAGTATTACTTTTTTTAAAAGGTAATTGGCTAAATTGTATGTGAATGAATTTATTGTGTTTATAATTTTATTACCAGGTTTATGTATTTTTGGTAGACCATAGATTATGGGTGTGGTAAGGCACTTAATAATCACTTTATAGTCATTACTAAAACTATATTAGCAGATAATGTTATAACAAATACCAACTTATATTATTCACTGAACCAGGCTATCTATCCATGTATATATACCCAACTGATCGAAAAGAAATCCAAACCATACTACCCAGCACTAAAAATAAACACTCATCAGGATAACATCCCAGATTTCTTATTAAAAAATCTGCTTCAGTCTTAGCACACCCTCTCACAGATGTCTGCAATTATTCACTGGAGTAAGCAGCTTTCCCTCAATCTCTTAAAACAGCAAAAGTTAAAACCTTGTTTAAGTAAGTTGAAAAAAAAACCTTGAACGATTACAGACCAGTCTCTCTACTATATAGAGTCAGCAAAATAATTGAAAAGATCTTCTATAATAGATACTTAATATTTATAGAAAGTAAAAAACTAATCACTGACAACCTCAGAAAAAAGAATCAACAGAAACTGCATTTTTCCATATAGTCTATCATAAATGTGTTAAACAACAAAAAAAATATGTCACGTACATTTTTTGACTATCCTAAGCATTTGACATGAATTACTCTTCACAAAACTAGAAAAATCAAGAATAAGAGGGCATGCCCTAAACTGGATCAAATCATACCTATACCAGAGAGCACAAAAATAGAAATAAAGCATATGAAGCACGGTGAAATAAAATACTGCCATTCGAGTATCATTATTGGAGTACCACAGGGGTTAATTCTCTTTTTCTTATTTGTAAATGATCTAACATTTAAAATATCTTGATGATACAGCCATTTTGGCAGAGAGTTCAGTGAAAGAAACTCAAAAAATTCTCCTAGATAATATTATACACATGAAGAATCAAAGTGGTTTGATGTGAATAAACTAATAATTAATGCAGAAAAAACCAAAATTCTCCAATTTCATCTGAAACAAAATAATTCTAAAGAACCAATAATTACTTTTAAAAATAAAACATTAAAAGCACTAACAATATAAAATTCCTAGGGATTATGATTCAAAACAATCTAAAATGGGACATAAATGTACAGTACTTATTAAAAAATTGAATGTCATTTGTTTCAACTTTAAACAACTTGTAAAAAATGTAAATACAGCTTTAGGATACCACATTTTGCATGTGCACACTCCATACTGAGATATAGGATAATTCTTCCCACCTGCAAACAGTTATTCATAACTGAAAAAGATTAATATGAATAAATACAGTCCCATACAATAACTTCTTGCAAACCACTGTTTAAACATCTTAAAATTCTTCTCTCTCTCTCTGTGTGTGTGCATGTGTGTGTGTGTGTGTGCACGTGTACCAATTGGTTTGGTAGATACCCAGTTTCTTGTCAGAAGAAATAGGATCTTTACAGGAAGATTGTAATAAATTTTTAATACTGTGGATGTTTTGAGTAATCAATCTTATTTTCGGTTTTGTTTTCAAATCTATTTAAAAATTATTGAACATGCTAGGAGTTGTATGTAAATTTGTTGAATTGCAGATCTATTTTATTTGTGATAGCAAACATGTCTTTGATATTTTTATTTCTTTTAAACTTTTTAATCCTTTTATCTACTAATTTTTTATGAAAACCAATATATAGTGTTGTGGGGATGATTTGGAATATTCACTAATCTGTATGGAAGGCTGTTTAAAATAGCATGTTGGTATGTTTTGGGGTTAAAGCAATTATTTTTAATGTAATTATTACTGTGGATAGATTTCTTATATGCATTTGAAAGTCAATTCCGGCCAGGATCAACAGATTTTTTTGGGCGTAAAAATCCTAAGTATGGCTTCATTCCAAAGGGAAGTAAAGTTCTGGGTCTTATGTCATAGATTTATGGCATGTAAAACAATCTCAAGCCTGAAAGAAGAGGCCTCTGAGCAAAATTTACTGGCTGTATCACGCCCTGAATTAAATGGGATGCTGATGATCTGAGATGTTCAAGAGCATCTGTAAATAAAATAATGATAGATAAAACTGTATTTAATATTTATTACAATCTTCTTGTAAAGATCTTATACCCTCTGACAAGAAATTGGGTATCTGCCAAATCAATAGCAAAAATTGTGATCAGGTAATAATATTGGAAAAATGAAAAGAAATTTGGATACCCATACCAAAGGGCATTTAAGAAATATACATTACAAATACAAAAATTGGCGCTGGCAGCCATTTTTGGTTAGAAAACCATGAAATTTACAATAAAAAAAAATTACTGACACATACTTGCTAACTTTTGGAACTAACAAATGGGGAAAAATTTACATCATCAAAAACATTCCTGAAACATGTCCCATTAAAAAACCAATAAGTGAAGTATATCAGCAAACCACTCTATATCAATATTATATTATTACTTCATTGTTATTAGCTTCAAGAGTATAAGTTCACTGTAAAAAATGTTCAAACTAGAGAAACATAATTTTATATTAAAAAGTAATTAAACATTACTTTTTGAAAAAAGAGAAGCTGGACAAAACATTACAAGCAAATCTTCATCTTTGCTTAGAATGCATATAAATGGTTTGAGGCTGGTGATACACCATGACTTAGGGCTGGAACACTGTAGAAGCTGTGGACATTTCTGTAGATTAACTGCATAATATTTGCACAATCATTTGCTAATGAAAGCACTACTGGCAAGGTATGTGTTTGCTAATGATTAACCTAAAAACAGAATAAGATGTCACTTCCATGCATAATCGGAGCTGTTTAAATGCAATCCAAATGAATTTAAGAGAGGATGTTACATTCAATGAAATGTGGATTTATCACTATACACCAGAAGTGAAAGAACAGTTGAAATAGTTCGTTGCAAATGCAGAAAGTGCTCTGAAGAAGGCAAAAATAATCTCCTCAAGGCAACTGTGTTTTGGGATTGCCACAGCATAATTTTAATTTATTTGGAAAAGGGAAAAATTATAATCACTAAACATTATGGCTGCAGCAGTCAAAAAATGCAATCAAAAACTGTCTTCATCTGGTGAAGTAAAAGGTCCTTTGCCAGCACACAAATCTGTGATTGCAACCTCAAAATTATTGGACTTCAGGTATGAAATCCTTCCTCATCCCCTTATTCTCCAGATTTTGTTCCCTCATACTACTTCCTGTTTCCCAACATGAAGAAATTGCTAGCAAGAAAGAAATTTGCACCAAATGAAGATCTTGTTGCCAAAAAAAATCCGTATTTTACACAACCCATTTTATGAATGGGATAAACAATTAGAAAATTGCTGGAATAAGTGTTCAGATTTGAAAGGGGATTATGTTGAGAAATAAAATGATTTGTTCCAAAAAAGTTATTTCCTTTTTATTTGTGCATAGACTTATCGAACAACCCCTCATATCAGGGTAATTTGAAAAGTTCTTGAAACAAAGCACAAAATAAACATTTCTCAACATAGTCTTCTTCAACACAAATATACTTTTGCCAACCATGTTTTAAAGCCTTTATCCCATTCCTCCAGGTCCAAAAATACTCCTTAAATGTGGGTGTAAATTTCTTTCCAACTTAACTTTTCTAAATTTTGTGAAAGATGGAAGTTCAATGGAGTCAAATCTGTGGAATACGGTAGATGTGGTTGCATATCAATGATTGAAATGGCTCATATGTATGCGCAGACATTGTCTTGTAAGATCATTATTCTTTGATACATCTGGTATTTTCTATTTTCTAGTATGTGTTTGTCTTTACTTGTCCAAAAAGATTAATACAGAATTCTAATTGGAAAGATAATCAATAGGACACCTTTAGCAAGATTTGATGTCATGATCTTTACTTCTTTGGCAGTGGAGAATAATGATGCATTCACTGTTTTATTTGTGATGTGTAGTAGTGTGCCCATGTTTCATCATTCGTTATGAACTGAAGTATTAAATCACTCGGATCTCTCTAAAAATGCATCAAACTTTGCTTAGAGATTTGCATTCAGATTCGCTTTTGATTAGTGCTAACAGCTGTGAGACCCATCTTGCAGATAGTTTTTCATAGCAAAATACTGTATTTACGCGAATCAAATGTGCCATTGAATGTAATGCACACCCCAAATTTGAAACTTAAAATCACATTAAAAGATTTTGGCATACTGTTGTGCAGCATCTTAGAGATAAGCATGTCTGTTAAATAATCATCAAAACACAGGATTTATAAGTGGATTATTGATACATCTTGAAGCATGTAGGACAAAATCCATCACTCATGCTGTTGCTAGGACAGTTGGCATACATCAAAGAAGAAAAAGTTAGGTATTTCTTATGGTGTTACTAGTCACAAGTTGCCTGTTCTTCCTCCTTTCATGTATAAATTCCAAAACTTTTTCTTCAATATCAAGAAGTCTTCCTTTAAGAGGATCAGTGAATTTCTTCCTACTGGCTTTAGTTGCAAATAATGCCAAATTCTGTTGCCACCATAAGAAAACATTGATCTCAGTTATATTGAACTCTCTTCCTGCCTTTCTGTTACCATAATTTACAGCATAAAGAACTACTTAATGCATGAAAGTAGCATCATAAGATGTTCCTCTCTGTTTGCCCCCCATTTCATGACTACTTTACTGCTCAAATGCTGTATGCAATAATAGGCCAATAATAAATGTAAAGAAATTGAGAACAGTAGCAATGCGTTATGACCTAATAAACGATAAATTCGAATGAAGCTACTGGTGAACTATGGAAAGGATTTGCACTCGAATCTCATATGCCATCAAATCTAATGCACATCACAATTTTGAATACTACTTTTGGACAAAAAGTAGTGCATTAGATTCTTGTAAATACAGTTTTATATATACACTCACCTGAAATACAATGCTTCAGCAATTTTTGACACTTTTAGTCAGGAATTCTTCAAAAGCATATCATGCGCCTTTTAAAATAATTTCTGGTATGGTGGCAGATTTTTGGCCAATAACTATGTGGACCATTTTTTTTCCAAACTACCACATTTCAACTCAGTGGTTCACCTGGAAACAGTTGAAAATAATGTGCAGAGTCCCCTAGAATATTTGCCCTGTGTTGCTGTTATACAATTCTTGACAAAGAATTTAATTACATCACACTATTCGATATCTGCCATTTTTTCCAATAGGCATTGTTTGCACTGCAACATAAAGCAATACCTATAATGATACTTCACCAAGCAAAGCATTATCATAATGCTGTTTCTGTGGAAGATGATGGATTTTAATATATTAATAGGTTTGGATCTAATGCTGCAATCTTTGGGTCATTTTGATAACTTTTCAAATGACCCTTATAATTTAGTTGATAAAATGATTATAAGGGTAACTCCTGAAAGTTTTGAGAATGGATAACAAGAAGTAGTAACAAAACAGGGCAAGTTTTCCTAGCTTTAAACTGCAGTTTAGGTAGCAACATGTGCAAATCTGAGTGCAATCCAACAATGTTTGGTGTCAGCACTTGGGATGTGTATGTGGTATTGTTGCTGCCAACTCTAAGATGGATCTTAAGCAAGAGCAAACCATTCACTATTTATTGATGGTTTGCAGATTTTAGAAGAGGAAGGAATTCCCTCAAAGATGAAGACTGTACAGAATGGCCCAATACAGCAACAAGGATAAAAATGTGATGAAAGCAGAGCATATGCTGTAGGAAGATCATCGCTATATGTTTATCAGATTCAAGAAGCCCTGAATATTGGATCAGCAGCTGTGAAAATAATCCTCTTAAGAAAATATTCACATCAGGAAACTCTGCAGTCACTGGTTCTCCCACCACCTCACAGATGAGCAGAAAAAAGCAGGTGTGAATTGGTGCCAGAAAATGTTGGAAAAAATTGATAGAGGAAGATTTTAAAAAAATAATAATAATAAAAAATAACATAACATGTGACAAAAATTGGATATATCAGTATGATCCACAAATTAAGTGACAATCATTAGTCTGGGCCTTTGCAGAAGAGCATCCCCCAACAAAAACAAGGCGAGCGAGAAATGTTGGCAAGAAGATGATTTGTTCTTTCTCATCTAGTGGCCACATTGTGACAGTTCCACTTAAGGGACAAAGAACTGTCACTGTCAGATGGTACACCACTACATGTCTGCTGTAAATCTTCAATGTGCTGAGAATGAAGCATCCTAAGACTGGACTTGCATGGAATCTTGTTGCACAATGACAATGCCTCTGCCCACCCTGAATTGGAAATAACTGCAGGGCCCTATTCCATAAAAGTATGGTCTTGTAAGTTTCTGTTCCACAAAAGAAGTGCAACATTTGTAAAGAATTTGTAAAAAGTTACAAGTAACGTCATATAAGAGCAAGATGGAGGAACAGCTGTTTGCCTTATGTCGCCATACCTTGAATTAGGTTATGCCCACTCCTTAGGGATTTTTAATGTACAGAGAGGATTACTGTGTTCCTGCTCAATGGGTATTGCATTTTTTCTCATATATAATGAAAATCTAAATACTTTATTATGCATTTATCGATATTCATGAAAAATAATTCACTTTGAGATAATGGTCCCAAAAGGGTTCATTTAGAAGCATTAATTCCAGTCATCGAGAGATGACAGAATATTCAAGCTTCCTAATTGCTCTCAGTCATTCATTTTATTAGTCCATTTGATCATTTATATTTATTTATTTGTTTATATAAATATACATTTATACTGTTTATATATTTGCTTGATAATCACGTTCTTGTTATAAGCAAAAATACTGGAAAAAGTGTGACAAAGGAAATTATTTTAAAAGAAAATGAAGAATGAAAAGAAATTATTTTCATGGCATGTAGCAAGAACCTTAAAAATACATTAACTAAGATGCTGGGTGGAAATATGCATTTGAAACAGGAAACACCAATATCAGTCATAAGTCGTAATAAGTCTTACTTAAATTGCACTAACCTAACTTTATCACTGTACACAAATACTTATTAATTCTTTCTTTATACATATTCTTACTCATCATTATCATCATTTTCGCTAATACTTTAGCACATTTAGGTCAACTGACTCCCAAAATTATTAAATAGATAAATTTTGTGTTAGTATTTGAAGTTACTAATGTTTCTACGCTTGCAGAGAAATTAGAAATTACCAGTGCCCAACTAATAATAATACTTCTGTGAAACATAAGAAAATGCACTTGTACATATAAAGTTGTAAAATATAAAGATAGTAGCAAGCTTCGGGGAACAAAATTTTACTGATAACTGTAAGTTACAAAACCAAAGACTTGTAATGTATTAGACCACATTTTTTTGGAACAGGGACCAGGAGTAGGGAGTCAACTTTTTATTTTAATATATTTAGGAATCAACACAGTGAAAACAAGTACAATATCTCATAGTCAAATGTTTGTCCTATCCTCACTAGAGTCCAGAACTGGTACCACATGACTTTTTTCCTATTCCCCAAAATAAAAGAAAAAACATTTGTGGTCAAAAATTTGAATCCCTGGAAACTGCAGTGGCTGCATTCAAAGAATGTGTTTGCACCCTATCCAAAAAAGTATGGCATTAAGTATTTACAAAATGGTTTGAATGGATGAGATGTTGTATAATGGAGAATACTTTGAAAAATGCAATGATCAGATCACATTATTAAAAATTTAATTGCTTTCATTCTCAAAACTTTCCCAAGTAACCCTCTTATAACCATTATCGTCCTCCAATTTCGTGACTGATTCAAAGTGGCAAGATGAAAACTACATGACTGACAAATTTATGCCTCATGTTAAATTATTTTCACAATTTACTGCACATACATTTGAATTTCCTGGATTCATACTAGTTAGCAAGCTTTGGTAGTTAGGATTGAGATGGGGAAAGAGGAGCTGAAGAAATATACTACTGTTACATAACTTTATTGGTGGTGATGCTTTTAAGAAGTGCGTGTTAACATCAGCTCTTGTAAATACAAACATTCTGCTGTACTCCACGATGGCACTATTTTAGCATTGCTGAAAGAGTGAATTGTAAAACTTGCACCCTAGTGATGATGTCAAAATGCATATGCAGGAAATTTTGAAAATGACTGAACATGAGGTATTGCATTGCCCTTCAGGAGCTAAAGGATAAAGGAAGTACTGCTTTAACTCTTCAAATAATGGTACCCTTTGGGTTTTTTACTGCTCAACTTTACCTAGACAGCATGTTAAAATAATATTTGTTTTATTAGAAAAGAATAGCAGATGTTGTAATATAAAAGATTCACACATACACATTATTTCAGTCCTGCCCTTAATTTGTTCACTCTTCACTTCCTTAATTTAACACTTGTTCTGAACCACTCAGTTAACATGGCTAGATTTACTATAAATAAACAATATCAAAATGTAACTTGCAAAATCTGCCATGCAGGTTTATGTTTTATGAGAAGGGATTTGTGGTTAGGAGCAAATAGAGAATTTTATCACATCAAAATGTAAAATTAGAACTGTACAAAAGTGTCCGTATTTTATTTTTCTTTTCATTTTCAAAATTGCTTCTCTTTTTTTTATATATATATACTTTTTATTTTCCAGTTTTGCTGCCACATCTAGGTGGGTACTAAGAAGGGCACTGTTTCGTGCCAGAAAAATAGCATCCAACTATATAGTACAAGCTACAGGAATCAAACCAAAAAACCCAAACCAAGTACAGTTAATAGCTGCAGCAAGTAGCTGAAAATATTACAACAAAAACCTTCACATTATCACGATATAAACACAACCTAAATAAAATGGGACCTGTAAAATGCACAATGAAATTCTAGAGCACTATGGTCAACATGAATACAACATGGGTTTTATACGATATTGCCTTTCCATAATAAAAGTACAGAAATTTAACAGGAAAAAAGTGTCGACCAAGTTACCCATGAATTCATACATTAACTTAAAAGAGATATCAAACTGCACCAAGAAATTAAAAAGTCTTTATTATTGTTCTTCCTAAACTTACAGAAATATTTTTAAAATGAAATGCTAGTGATCAAATTAATTCAAGTGTTACCACGCAAGTAAAACATTTTCCTATATCATTATTTAATAAAACTTGAAATATATTACAGTTAATTACATCATAAAAATTTAATAAAAAGTTGCCAGGTTTTGACATGCCAACCAACAAAAAGATATTGTCTTAAGTCTCTTATATGTCATATGTCATTACCTGCTATATATTCATGACTTGACAGACAGGTCCTACAAATATCACTCAAAGAAAACGAAGTAATTCCTTAAATTCTTCTTCTTCTCATTTGGCACTACAGCCCAGAGTGAGTCTTGGCCTGCTGCAGCTACCTATACATCCTCTACTCCCATCTTAAGACTTCACTGAGAGAGGGCAGTATTGAGGGGGCATTCAGCATGCTGCCCTGCTGTCACCCATCAAGCAGCTTTTGTGATCAAAGAACACCCCCTCTCCATCAGGTAGCTTCCCAATTGTCCTCACGAGGCTGGTTGGACTCTGTTCCAGACTTCCCTAACTTATAAAATTCCTAAGTAGGTATTGGGAATCAAATCCAGGCCTCCTGGCAAGCAGTCAGCAACACTAACCACTAGACCAAATTCCTTGAAAACTAGCTGTTTATATTTGGCTTAAAATGTATAGGGAAATAGTGATGGGCAATCCAAATGAAAACTATCAAATTATTCGACAGTCACAAAATACTGTTTCATTCATTTTACCAAATGATTTCCCCACCTAATTTGCTTCAGCTTAGAACTGATGGTGAGTATGCTCTTATTGGTTCCTATTGAATGTTACCAAAATTATGTTTTCTTGGATGTGGCAATAGTACTGTTACCTGGCAGTACTACTGAATTTGTGGCCAGCAATTTGTGTCGCATGCAACAGTGGGAGGCAGGAGCATATGTCAAGGCAGATTCCAGCTGTGAGATTTTTAACAATGCTCTAAATCGATAACATTTCTGATAATTTACCATCTCTCCAAGCTGCTGGACATCATTGCTGTTTCCCTTTCTTTTTTTTAAGAGCAGAGAATTAAATTGGGTATCCATGCACTTCTGTAACGTGGAAGTTATTGTCAGTATGTTTTTAAATGTCTTTTCAAATATTTAATGATGATCCAACCATACTCTAGTAGGAGACCCTTGCCCTAAATTGATTTTTTTTTTATTGGTTTATTTACAGATGCTCTTTAACCTCACAGGTCATCAGCATTCCATTCTATTCAGGGCGTGAAATGGCCGACAAATTTTGCTCAGAGGCCGCTTCTTTCAGGTTTGAGGTTCTTTATCATGCTGTAAATGTATGACACAGGACCCACAGCTTTACTTCCCTTCCGAAGGAAGCCATATTTATGATTTTTACACCTGCAAAAGTACATCAATCCTGGCTCGGTTTGAACCTGCAACCTTGGGTTTAGAAGGCAAGTATGGTTACCACTACACCACCAGGACCAACTTGTTCTAAAGGGATGACATAGGCTCATATTGAAAAATTGAAAAGAAATTTGGAAATCTGTACCAAAGAACATTTAAGAAATATCCATTACAAACAGAAAGAGAAAACACCAGTGGCAGTCCACTTTTGGCCAGCAAACCGTGAAATTGATTAAAAAAAAATTGAAACACATTTGCAAACCATTGGTACTAATAACATGGGAAAAAATTTACATCATCAAAAACAAGAATCGCATCATAAACTTCGAGACACCATCATTGGACATATTCACTCAATTTCTCTGACTGCCTACAGAGTATGCTTCTACCAGTTGGTGTTCTAATGACGATGGGAGCCAATATTTCCGAAACATGTCCAATTAAAAAATCAAGTAAGTGAAGTATAAGTGTCACCAAACCGACGCTATATCAATATTATTGTACTCCTTCAACGTTAATAGCTTCAAGAGTATAGGTATATAACTTTTGTTATGTTCCCAAATAAATTATATATCTTAGCCAGAAAAGTATTCTAAGAATAAGTTAAACTTAACCTAGCCTAATTCTTGAAGTTATCCTTTATATTCCTTAATCATCATTTAAAAAAAACCCATATCAAATCATGATAAGTTAATTGATACAACCTTTAAGTATTATAATTAAATATTAAACAACAATGATGTACATATGGTTTTATTTACTTGCTAAAAGAGCATTTGTAACTTGACAGAATGCAATGCATACTTTATTCTTTAACTAATTGCAGCAGTCCTACACTTACGTATCCAACTTGTTTATACTAAACTCCACTTAGCTAAAACTAAGACATGTTTTGGGAGAACTCACTCCCATCTTCAGTGAGTTGGTCAACAACTAAAGATGGGAGTGAGTTCTCTTGAAACATGTCTTAGTTTTAGCTAATTAAGATGAGTTTAGTGTAAACAAGTTGAATACATAAGTGTAAGATATATTACCCTTCCATTGTCTACAGCTTTATAAGTACAATTTATTTAATTGCAGCAGGCTTATTCTGGCCTACAATTCTTTGTGATAGCATGCCTATAAAGTTTGTACAGTTAGATCCTAGTAGAATATTCAGAGAAGCTCTCAGCTGTCAATATACCAGTAGTACTTTAAAAGTGATTCAATTTGTTTCATAATAAATATTGGGCATATTAGATTAGTGCCTCAACATATGTGGATCATATTTGTTAATAATACAAGCATTTTGCATAATTATAACCGAATAAAACATTTTATGTATAATAACAAATATATTTAATAAAAAATATCAAATTCAAATAGAAACATTCGGTTGTATTTCTTCAGTACCATTTACCAACCGATGGTAAAAAAACATTTATATGCCCATCACTATACTGAAATCTCAACACATCATCATTCTTGTCCTGCAAATGTTGAAAGTCTTGTCTGGTCGAGGATTTTGATCTAAATAATCCTATTTTCTGGCTACAGACATAGGTCAAAGGTCCTTTCTTTATTTGGGCTATGTGATTTTATAACTTCAGTGTTTGCCAAATCGGCTAGTATTTGTCCTTGAGGTTCTTAAGGTATTGCCCAATCAAACATACCATATCCCATTCCCTGCTTCTTGAAGAATCAATCCTCTCTCGTAAACTTCATTTACACTAAATCATAATATTGCAGCTTCATATTAATGAAGCAATCAAGCTGATATATGGCAAATTTTGTAGAATGGTCATCAAAACAATATATATTTAGCTCAAGTAATTTCCATTATGGGCACCCTGGTTGAGCGGTTAGACTGGTTCCCCTAGGCAGCCTTTCTCTAGGTACAAGAGTTTCCCTATCATCCATTCAACCATTGCTCCATCATCATCCCTAGATTGCGGGTTCAAACCTGGATTGAAGGATTGAAGGATTTTTTCAAGCATAAAAATCCTAAGTATGGCTTCCTTCGGAAGGGAAGTAAAGCCATGGGTCCCGTGTTGTGCATTTACGGCATGATAAAGAACCTCAAGCCTGAAAAAAAGAAGCCTCTGAGCAAAGTTTATCGGCCGTTTCACACTCTTAATAGAATGGGATGCTGATGACCTGAGATGTTAAAGAGCTGTCCATCAATAAACAAACCAAAAAAATAAAATCCACCATAATCTCTTTCACCATTTTCACCTTCTTCATTCAGCATAATGTAGCCTGCCAATTCTCGGTACACACTTTATAAATGGACTATGCTCCAATGCCTGGCTGACAAGTAAGCTAAAAATAGAATTTATTCACAGTTTTCATTAAATAGATGAATAACTGTAGTCTCAAACTGTATGTGATCCCTGGGTGGTGCAAAATGAGTAACAAAACAGACACAACAGACATGCTGCCAAATCCAAAAATGAATCTTCTAAGAACCAAAAACTTGAACATGCTACTGTGGAATGCAGGAAAGCTATCTTTCAACTAAATACCACCTCTCAGCACAAATGCACAAGATAAAAGTCTACCAAAGTAAACAATGTGTAATATGGAATCAATCAAGCACAATTATGAACAAGTACCATCTACTGGAATGCGAAAAACTGAATAATAATGAAATATATATTAATTAAATTTGGAATCGGTAGTGATTTGATTTACGGATGCTCTTTAACATCTCAGGTCATCAGCGTCCCATCCTATTCAGGGCGTGAAACGGCCGACTAATTTTGCTCAGAGGCCTCTTCTTTCAGGCTTGAGTGCCATAAATATACAACACAGGACCCACGGCTTTACTTCCCTTCCGAAGGAAGCCATACTTAGGATTTTTACGCCTGAAAAAATCCATCGATCCTGGCCAGGTTTGAACCCACGATCTTGGGCTTAGAAGGCAAGTATGGCTACCATTACACCACCAGAACCGAAAATTTGGAATCGAACACAGTGAAACACCGATTAATAATCTGTTCTGAGTCTGATGTTTATAATCTTTATGGTTTCACTTAAATGAGATTTACTCAGAATATATGTTTTGTGGAACTAGTGTCCACATCATCAGCTTTTAAACGTCTGTTGGATCATTTGTAGGAACTGGGTATCTAGGTATCCAGGTTGACTCTGGTGGTCTAGTGATAAACTTAAATAAAGTGCTGTCTGTTTCCGGGATGTCAAAATGCATAAGGTCATGCTCATGTTTTTTAATATAAATCCTTTCTCATATGTTTAGTACTTTGGTTGTTCAACGGTTTTTAATAATTGATATTATTGTATGATTTAGTTTAACTACACTTACTTAATGCTTCACTTACTTGTCATAATATATAGAACCAGTTTCCAGAATATTTGGTTCTCATCATCAGTCAGACTAAAATCCAACTGCTAGATCATTTGTTGAGCTGTGAGAATGTGTATTCTGCTCTGGTGGTTGGTTTTTAATAACTTGATGCCTTTTTCTATTTCATGGTTTTTTTCCAAAAATGTGCTGCCACAGCTGATTTATCTATTTGTTTGTAACATATGTTTCCCCAATGTTCCTTCAACCTAATGCATAGGGAAGACAGAGAAAAATATAGCCATTAGGTTGAAGGGACATTGGAGAAACTTACATTACAAAAAATAGATAAATCAGCTGTGACAGCACATTTTTTTAATAAAACCATGAAATAGAAAAAGGCATCAAGTTATTAAAAACCATTCAACAACCAAAATACTTAACATGTGGGAAAAGATTTATATAAAAAAAATATGAGCATAAACTTATGAATTTTGACATCTCAGAAGCATAGAGCATTTTATTTAAGTTTATCACTAGATCACCAGAGTCAACCCGGATACCTATCTATCCAGCTCCTATAAACGATTCAACAGTTGTTTAACAGCTGATGATGTGAACAATAGTTCCAGGAAACATATATCCTGAGTAAATCTCATTTAAGTGAAACCATAAAGAGTGTTTGAAACATCAAACTAGAAGAAATCAATAATGAAATAGTTGAACTATATTGGAATGCTAGAAGATAAATTAAGCAAATTTCAGCCTCAGCCATTAAAAACCAACCAAAGTGTAGCCATTGGTCACAGCTGGAGTGCTATCTAAGAATGTATTAAATATGTTCACACTAACTCCACTTATTTATTAGAACATGTTTCGGGGCAATTGCTCTTATAATCAGCCATTGACCGACTATTTGATTTGGTGGCTGGATCCTAACATGCCTCTGTGGCAGTCTCTGATGGTTGGAATAGGAACTTGCTAAGTTCATTTGTGAGTGGAACATCAAAAATTCATTAAGTTCTTCCTAATTTTTAGGGTAAAAATGTTTTGTCAAGTGGATAGCTCTATTGGATCATGAAGTTCTTTGAGCAGCTTAGCCTCTGGTTTAATTTCATGATTTTGAAGTGAGCTGCCACTGCTTATTTATCAATCTGTTTAAAACAAAAGCGTTTCTTTCTCCAAATTTCTAAATTTCTCTTTGATTTTTTGATATTGGAGTATGTATTTAATTTAACAAAATGGCTTTTGCTTAATTTCATGATTGTTTTCCCAAAAGTGAGTTACTACCATCGATTTTTCCAATTGTTTTAGCCTGACATTTCTAAAATGTCCTTTCTTCCTGATTTCTAAATTTCTTTTTGATTTTCCTATGTATTTTAAATCACAATCTAAGCATTCTTTTGCATATATGACTCAATTTTTCTCTGGTGCCATGCTAGATCTATAAATGGGAACATTTTCCCTTACCCTGAAAAGATGAATACCAGGTAGCAGGTGCTAGGCATTTCAGACTATTTATGCAAGCATTTTACCCTTTCCATTCATTGTCTTGAAAGATGCTGAAGTTGGCAGGATACATTTATTTTTTATAGCATCTAGTATATACAGTAGATAAATGTTTGATTCATTTAATCTTTCTTTTCATGATATATGAAAGCTTATACATTAAAGAGAAAACACATGAACATATAATTTACAAGGGTTGGTCAATATATAAGTTTCCTTGGTCTATAAAGTTATTACAGGAATAATTCTGTACTGATAGGCACATGATCTCCTAGCACTGTAGAATGATAATCGTTTATCCTGCAGACACAAAGATGCAATTGCAGAGATGCAGGAAACAGAAGCCCAGTATGAAGCAATGAACTTGTGCCAGATATGGCATTGCAAAATGGCCATTGCATGTGCATTGGAGACCTGGTGTCAGGCAAAAGTGCATGCACTGATTTGGTATGAATGGTTTAATGGCTTGGCACCCATCGACATTTACAGGAAATTTGCTGCTGTTTACATGGATATTAATGTTAGTGCAAATAGTCTGAAGGTGATGTAACATTTTTGCTGAAGGCAGAGTAGGTGTTTTTAACAAAGTTTGATCTTATCATCCTTCAACTGCCATTAACAACAGAGCCAAAGGGAATTCACTAATTTGGAAGAATAGATGAGAATCAAATCTTAAAAGAAGTTAGGCACAGTGAAGTTGCTACATATACAAATGAGTCAGTATTAGGCGACACTAAAACTTCACTAACTGGTTAATTCTTCAGAACATGTTTCAAGAGCATTCGCTCTCATCTTCAGTTGGGGACTGACGGCAATATGGGAGAAGATTTATATTTTAAAAAAAAAACATAGAGTTATGAATTTTGACATTCCAACAAATGGACTTCTTATTCCGTTATGTAATGGAACCACCAGATGCCACTACGTCACCTGCTAGAGTTAGTCAGTCCCCAGCTGAAGATGAGAGCGAATGCTCTTGAAACATGTTCTGAAGAATTAACCAGTTAGTGAAGTTTTAGTGTCACTTAATACTGACTCATTTGGATATATAAATGTTGGGTTCCTTATCAACCCATTCTTGACCATCATCAAAAAAGAATGGACTGCAGCTTTAATGATCTAATGCAGTTACAATAAGTGGCTTGCCCTACTATTGTTTATTGTGACAAGAGGATTAGTTTCGTTCATCACTTCATTACCAAATGGAAAAGAGCAATGATGGAACAGAAGCATCTAAGATACCATGTGAGAAAGAAATTCAAAACAATGCCATCAGCAGGAAATGTGTTTATGACCATCTTCTTGGATGCAAGGGGTTTCATTCTCACTGACCTTCTGGAACAAGGACACATGATTACGGTCATCTGGTATTGTCAGACTGAATTCAGCACAACAGTGATGGCATGGTGAGCTAGCTACCCACTTGCAGAACTGGGGTGGTCAAAGCTAGACATGCTATCCTTACCAGTGGATTACAGGGAGGTAGACCAGACGGTCTGCCACTGGAAAACATGTATCTGCTATCCCTACAGAGAAATCTGGGGGAAGTTATTTGTTGTGTCATTGTTCTTAATGACAATGCCCATCCCACTTAGGTGTGTATACACTGATCAAACTCACAGAAGGTGAGGGAGAGAGAATGGCTGCTACATTTACCATATAGCCCTGATTTGATGCCAAACAACTTTCATTTTAATTCATATCATTGTATGATTCAGTTGAACTACACACTCTTAAAGCTTCACTTACTTTTCATAAATGTATGGAACTGGTTTCGAGAACATTTAGTTCCCATCTTCAGCCAGGCTAAAGTTCAACCTTCATTTATTCCCAAAAATGAGTTGCAGGGGCAGCATTTTCACACCGATACTAAGGTTGAGGCTGCCATGAGAACATCTTTGTGGGGTCTGAGTCTGGCATTTTCATAGAGGGTTTTCATCAGTTGGCGCAGTGTTGGGACAAATGCCCCAATGTTCATGGTCATTATAGAGAAAAATAGTGTATAATGCCTGTTATTACTACTGTGGGATCACAGACAATGGACACTGATAAAATAAAAAAAATTGGAAAGGAATTTTTTTAAGCAAAAAAATGTTCAAGACCTAAGTTTAGAGTACATCCCTGGCATTTGCCATTTATGAGGACTAAGGAAAACCTGGAAAAAAAAAATCAGTCAGGGAGGACAATCCTCTTGGCAACTGAACCTGACTTCCAGCTCATGAATCCATGCCATAATATAATGATCTTAGCCATCCATGTTGGTGAGAAATAGCAAATGATGCAGCTATTCATGTATAGTTTTCATGCGTAAGTTATGAAAATAAAATAATACAACCTACGGAAACTTACATGTTGAATGAACCTCACATATGACCAGAAATCTAATTTCTGGCTTAATCTCTTGATAACCTTCATTTGTCCTTTGATTACTAAAAATAATAACAAAATGTAGGTTAGCACAGTAGGGTCAACATTTATTTTTGACAGCCTTCCGTTTAAATGTAAATGCTACTTGTTTATATTATATTAAAATATCTGAGGAGATGTTTACTGTGAATATTTTCATAAAACTTTGACATTTCTTGGTGCATTTTGACATAGTCAGATATGGCAACTTGGAAAATTAAAAAAAATGTGGGAGTGGGGAAGGAAATGACTTTATACAAAATTGTGTTCACAACACTTGCATCTTGCTAAATTAAACCCTGGTGTCAATGATGAGACACCAGGTCAAGAAATCATAGCAACAATAAAAACTAAAAAAATAAGTCTACGTACATTCACACATATTGTAACAAAAGCACAAATGGCTGCATTTAATATAAGAAATACTCTATCACAATAACAATATAATGGAAAATATTAGTTATTTTTCTATTATGATACTGTTTTATGCTTTTTCTGCCATGATATCGCTGCCATTGAGGACAGATTTTGATCAAGACTTGTCATTTTAAATAAAAGCAAAATATTTATGGCATGTAGCAAATTAAGCTTTCAGTTATTTTTTATTTGAGTTTATGCAACAAAACATGTCCCTTATTTCCGTAAAACATGGCACATGCTGATCTCCCAGGCTACACAATGCAACAATGGGAAGACTACAATATCTTGACCAACAACTGTCCAAAACAAATTTTCTGCATAAAAAAGCACAATTATTGGATATGACTCAGTCAATGTGAAGAGTACACAAAGGCACTTAACAAAGTGCAAGATTGCAATGATTAAAAAAAATAACACAAATCTCATTTGTTTCATATGATATTCCTTCTGAATACCTTACAGATTTAATTAGAAATTTTTTTGTTATATCTTCTTTAAGTACAAAGGATTGATCTATACTTTGATATGGCAGTTCAAGATATGGCCAACATTTTTACACACAATGATAAACTTTTTAATATCTTTCACCGAACCTCAACTGATTTCTCTTGCGCTTGGCACAATGGATTATTAAAATAAAACTAACACACCAATGCCAGCCATCATTCTACTTTAATAATAATTATAATAATATTTACAACCAATCGTAAACTGAGTAATCATTTGGCTGGTGAGGTGGTGGACAGACTGACAGACTGACTGTGAGTGGTGAGAGTTTGTTTATATCTTCACAGAAGACATTTGTAAATATATATACACATATACTTTTTCATATTTCTATATGTGTATATATAAAATAAAGAGTGATGCTGCATCTCATTTAACAAGCACATCATTCTGGCTTATTCCCAATAAAATTATTTGGTTCTTTTTAAGTAAACACTCTGAGCTGCCAAATTGCAAAATGCTAAACTTTCTTCATCCCGGGAGAAAAAAAAAAAACAAAAACACATGGCTCTGACTAAAAGAGAGATCAAAAAATTGCAGTTTTGATGATGCCTATGATCATGACCCCTCTAATCATGTGGAACGTTTTAATCATCTAGGGATGTCAAATCATGTATTCTTTCATACTTTAATCACATTCAGATGTGACTAAAGTTTTCCTTTTTAAAAGCATCCAGATTTTACTGCTTCTTAAGATGAACATTCTGGAGGCATTTGAAGCACCCTGAATAAGCTACATATTACCTTAAAACACAAAAATTATATTAAAGTATGCGAAGAAAGTAATACAAAAAACAAGTCATGGATAGAAGTAATATTAAAATATCAATCAAACTGTCTGCACATTACCAAAGCCAGTTCCCTCATAGATATATTTTTGCTGAAGAGAGGTATTTCTGCATTTATTAATTTGCATCCCTAGCTGGGAAAAATCATTGCTGGTGGCATCCACAGTGAGGGGAGTCAAGTTGACTCATTCATAATAACAAAAAGATCATAATGATAATACTATAGTCTCATAACAAACCAGAGTTCCCACCACAAGAGAAGAAGATGGGACCCCTGGGCAGGAACACACCACGACCAATGCGTGTGCGTATGTAGGCACTGTTGGAGGAGTTCTGGGCTGGGTCTAGTTGGCTAATCTTTGACCAACCGATAGATGTGGTGCTGTGCACCGTGCTCGGATGTCGACACCTCAAACACATATGCAGTGCACAGTAATGTTTCTTGCGTTTCACGATTTGTCACCACCTGCAAATAAATCACCATGAAAAAATATTTACTTATCATTCATGAGAAAACCTATATTACACAAATAATTTGTACTGGGCTTTAAACAGAGTATGTATTAATAAATAAAAAATGTCAATATAAATTTAATATGGAATCTAACATAGTGAAACAAGTATTAACAATCTCTTCTATGTCAAACTATTTAGAACACCCTTTATGGCTTCACTTTCTTCAGGTTTACTCAGGACGTGTTTCTTGGACCCTTGTCCACATCCTCAACTGTTAAACGACTCAGTTGAGGGCCCACGAAACATGTCTTGAGTAAATCTCCATCTCTGTTTTAAAACAGAAAAAATTATAAATGAAAAAAATGCTAAATCAAAAAACCCAAAATTATCAACTTGAGTTTCACTTTGACCAGGCTGACATCTCAAACAAATGGCAAGCCCTATAATAGCAAATGTAATGTGAGATAAGATATATTTTTATTTATCTATAAACGTTTTTTATACCCCAAAGTTCATAAGCAATAGATGTTGTAAGCTATTTGATGTATTATAATAAAAAATCAGCACAATATACAGTAAAATTCCTTGTATGCATCACTTAAATAACAGCAATACTAAAACATTCGCACTTTTCAACAAAAAATAAAAATGGGATAAAAAACCAACATGGTAAATTTGGAGAAATTTTCATTGAATATAATGGTGTTGTAGTTACAGCATAGAAACATGCCATGGCCTCACAATAACATTGTGGTGATGCCAACAAGGCATGGCTTCACATATCACAGTAACAAGTGTGATAGCACAGTGGTCATACTCTGCCATATGCCCCTGTGGATACTAGCTCAAGTGAATTAACCTGCTGTTGTACAATGGATTCCGTGAAACATAAGAAAATGTTCTTATTAATTAAAATGTAAATTGGAACTTGCACAGTGAAGCCATTCATATAATTGATATTATTGTATGATTTAGTTAAATTACACACTCTAAATGCTTCACTTACTTGTCATAGTATATAGAACTGGTTTTGACAACATATATGTGTGTGTGCTCTCAACACAGCTTTTCCATATTTAAGGTACAGTACAGTACAGATATGTCAACAATATATTTATCATAGTTAACAAAAAACCCATTCATGATGCCTTAAAACTTTTGAATATACAAGATAGAAACATATTAATTGATATAAACAATATAATACAGTTTTTTTCACACTAACTCCATTCACTTACATAAAATTTGGACATATGTTTCGGGAGCGATCCCTCCCATCTTCAGCCTGTTGACAAACTGTTGTTAAACGTGGCGGTTGGGTCTCTTGATGTTCCTGTGGCGGCATCTGTTGGTTCTATTAGGAATTTGCTGAGTTCATCCAATGGAGGGAAATCGAAATTCATCAAATTATCCTTATTTTTTGTAATGAAAATGTTTTCCCAAGTGGAAAGTTCTAGTGCATTATGAAGTTGTTTAAGTAGTTTTATCTCTGGTTTAATTTCATGATTTTTATTCCAAAAGTGCGCTGCTATTGCTGATTTATCAATTTGTTTTAAGCGAATATTTCTGAAGTGTTCTTTTTTCTGGATTCCCAAATTCCTCTTCGTTTTTCCAATGTATTTTTTATCGCACTCTGCACATAAACAGAGTACAAATTGGAATACCAACAAATCATAAAGATAGGAGAAACTAATGGATACAACAAAGACACAGTAATAAAAATCATCAATAAAACCAAAAAACAAAAAACAATAAGAGATGTTTCCACGCTTAAAAGTGCAAAAGAAAGCTACAAATTCAAAAGTTTCACATACCACCCAATTTACCACAATAAATTCAAAAAGATATTCAAAGAACAAGGAATTATGTTAGCCCCAAAGAACAATTTTAAAATAAAGAACTTATTAGGTTGCAGAGTAAAGGACTACATGCCTACAGAACAAAAGTCAGGTATTTACAAAATAGAATGTGCAGAGTGCGATAAAAAATACATTGGAAAAACGAAGAGGAATTTGGGAATCCGGAAAAAAGAACACTTCAGAAATATTCGCTTAAAACAAATTGATAAATCAGCAATAGCAGCGCACTTTTGGAATAAAAATCATGAAATTAAACCAGAGATAAAACTACTTAAACAACTTCATAATGCACTAGAACTTTCCACTTGGGAAAACTTTTTCATTACAAAAAATAAGGATAATTTGATGAATTTCGATTTCCCTCCATTGGATGAACTCAGCAAATTCCTAATAGAACCAACAGATGCCGCCACAGGAACATCAAGAGACCCAACAGCCACGTTTTACAACAGTTTGTCAACAGGCTGAAGATGGGAGGGATCGCTCCCGAAACATATGTCCAACTTTTATGTAAGTGAATGGAGTTAGTGTGAAAAAAACTGTATTACATTGTTTATATATATATATATATATATATATATACCACTCCATTGTCAACAGCTTCGTAAGTACATTTAATTAATATTATTGATATCATTGTATGGATTCAGTTGAACTACACACTCTTGAAGCTTCACTTATTACAAGAAGCTGCATTTTTACAAAAAGTTCTGATGGATAAAATAACAAAGAGTGAAATATCCACAATAACATAACTACAGAAAATTATGATATATAGCAACACTGCACAATAACAAACTACAATACACAGAAAGTAAACATACACGAATTCAGGAGCATATCACATTCTACTAGTTATTCTTTTTTTAAAGTATTTAATGCCCATTTTAACCACTGAGGTATCACAGGTGGTGGACACTGTTTATGCATGAGAGAGAGAGAGGGGAAAAAAAAAAAGCATTCTAGGCCAAAGTTTAGGGTGTCTCCCCAGCATTTGCCATTTATAAGTACTGAGGAAAAGCTGAAAAAAACCTGTCAGGAGGACAGCCCTGGTGGGAATCGAACCTCAGACTTCCCGCTCATGAGTTTGCATCTTAACGACTTCTGCCACCCCGGATGGTTTCTTGTACGGTGTAAAAGGTTTTGCTTAAACCATTTCTTTATAGTCACACTAAATCTGATTTGTGGTAATTCTCAAATAATCAAAGTTAGTTTATTAAAAGAGTTTTAATTATTCATAGTAGGGACTATTAATGCTTTTGCTTAATCTGTTATGTGGTGTGCCTAGAATATAAGATTAATTTGAAGTAAGTTCCCAGTTTGAAAAGGCTGTATCTTCTGAACATAGTAACAGTTTAGTTCCTTATCATTTTGGTTTTTTTCCATAAGCATTTGTTAAATTTTCACTGCTATGATAAGTGTATCATAATTGTATAAACAACTATGGTATACTTATAGACCAACAGCACTGACATCAGTTATAGCAAAAGCACAAGAGAAATTGCTACTGGCAAGATTAATATGGAATTTAGAGAAAAATGGTATACTAGCACCACAGCAGGCAGGTTTCAGAGAAAATGTACCTACTCACAAGAAATTCTGAGATTGATCCAAGAATTAAAGAAGTATTTAATAACAGAGAAAGTTTATTAGCTACATTTACTGATTTTAAAGGTATAACGCCAATTAGAAAAATTTGTTCACAAATTAATAACAATTGGCATTAGAAGATACACATTAAAATGGCTGAAAAGACTTTTGAACCAAAAATGGTTCATTTTTTTTCAGCATAAAAAATGCATCCTTTAAATGATGCCATAAAATTTCTGAATATACAAGATAAGAGAATATCATTCACATATGAAAAGAAGCAGATAACATGCTACCATTCTTAGATATTAAAATAATAAAACTTCAAGGCAACCTGGAATTTGGAATTTACAGAAAGAACAAGCATGCTGACAATCACATAAAAGCTGACGGATTTAACCAGTTACATAAACATGAAGTAATCTACAGCTTAATGCACAGACTCATTAACCTACCCATTAATAACACAGAATACTCCAAAGAATACAAGCAAATAGAAGGAACCGATTAAAAATGGATTTAGCAAAGAAATAGTTCACAAAAAAGTACAGAAGTTCAAGAGGTAAAAACATATCTCCTGAATGGCAATATTAATTATAGTATTCCATCAGAGAAAAAAGCAAGTATTTACCATATAAAATGTGAAGAATGTGAAAAAATCTATATTGGAAAAGCAAAGAGAAACTTAGGCAAACGGTTAAAAGAACACTTCAGGAACATAAAATACAAACAGATCAAGAAATATGCAGTGGCATCTCATTTCTAGACAGAGAACCATGACAGAGTGAAAAAAAGCAAAATTATTAAAGTCAGCACAGGGATTCAAAGAGTTAGCAATGTATGTGAAAATCTTCACTTATAAACACAGAGACAGGTTAATGAGCTTCGATATTTCAGGGGATGAAAATATAAACTTTAAGTTCATCATATCTCCACCAGAGCAGAATATGCATCCACAAAATAACATGTAAATTATCCAGCAGTCGAGTTAGCTAAGGATGCAATGATCTGTGAAACATGTTCTAACTGTAAACAAGTGGAGCCAATAAGAGTTAGTTTGACTCAGTCATATAATAATCTTAATTATATTTTTCTTCACCATACAAGTTCCAATTAGCACTTAAAGTTAACTTCTAGGTGTTAGAAATCAAGACACTTCTTTGGAAAAGGAAAAATTATAAATATTCAACCTTAAATAACTTCAAGGACAAACCATGGGTCAAAATAGAAGAACAATGAACAGTAATAAACAGTGCTGGCAATTTTATGATTAAAGACAGGCTGTCTTGCAGCACATTTTTATAAAATAGGGATTCTTACTTCTGAGGAGTGCACAATGTGCTAGCAGCCAGGAACAGTAAAGAATGCTGACCACTTCTCACCTGTGTGAAACTTACAACCGACAGCAGATAGCTGACTTAGCCAAGTTGTACTGGACAGCAAGATTCCAAATGAACTAGAAGATTTCAGCAGCAGATGGCAGAATAACTCAGTTGATGACAATATTTTAGCAATGAAAACAATTTAATGATGTAATTGTTACTTTGGTAATTTTATATAACTAGTGTGATAATATAGCACTTTATTAATGATTTTGACCAACAATAATGACTGTTTCCTTGGAAGGTTAAATTTTACATGGCTCAGAAATATGAGCAGCATAGTTTTAATGATTTAAGGTAATCAAGACAGTATCAGCAATCAATTGACTAATTGAAAGAAAGTAAGATAGTATAAGTGTCCATACCTGCAGGATTGTGAAGTTTTCCAGCACACTATTCATCATATACTTTTCTGGTAGGTGTTTTAGCTTGTGGATGAAGTTTATCATGTATTCACACATGGGAGAGCGATGTATACGGTAAACAAACCGACCATTCTCAAACCTTGCATATTCCGTCTCTACCTTTTCAACCACTTGTTTCCCAAATGAGCACACTTTGGTAGAGCACGTAATGGTCATGTTCTCATTGCTTTCATACCTGAAACATTTTAAATGTTTTATTGGTAACACAGTGCTAACAATGACATTATAATGAAACTTCTCACCTACAAGAGGTCATAATGGTGGTAACATGCATTTCTGTTCAATATTGGTGAAAATATAGCCTTACAAACTCGTTCAATAATTTGTGTTTATTCTGTACTACATGGACTAAAACTTTTGCAGAGATCCCAAACATAATTGATTGCTAAACCTGAAATAAGTATTGTAAGAAATTAAAAGAAATTTTTTACAGCTATAAAAAATATAATGAATCACCTACCATACTAGGCAACTTTGAAAATGTACTTACAAGTGTCACTATGAAAGTTTTGAGACATGTCAATTTAGTACTGGGTAACTCACTCCAACTGTTGCATCTTTTCAAAATACTCTCTACCATACTCTATACTTTTTTTCATTCTCAGAAACCACTTATCAAAGCACTCCTGCCACTTATTTTCCTCAAGAGTGAAAAGCTCATTTTCATATACTCATAACCTCTTCAAGGCTGGAGAATCGCTTTCCTTTCATACGATTTTTTACCACTGGGAACAGAAAATAATTGCATGGAGTAATGCTAGGACTATAGGAAGTCAATCAAGAGATTGACCTCTGTGGACTCTAGAAACCGAATGTTGATGTTAGCCGTGTAATCAGAGGTGTTGTCATGGTGAAGCAGAATCCCCCTCAGTCCTGTCCTTGGATGGCATTCTCGGAGTAGGTAAAAAACTTTCGCTGGCAGACTATGGTATACCACTGAGTAGAAACCATTCTTTACTCCTTCAGAGGAATTGAGGCCAACATTTTCTTCCCAATACTTTGGTCCCTCTTCACTTTTGTTTGTGGATCACCATCTGGAAAGATCCATACTCCTGACTGTCGTTTGGTCTCCGAAAATCAAATAGGTAAATCCAAGTTTCATCACCCGTGATGACATCAAAAACATGCCTTAAGCTCCCTACCTCAAATCTCTGTAGCATTTCTTCATTCTATTTGACACAATGTACTTTCATGCCTCTGTCAAATTGTCAGGCACCCAACAGGAAGAAACCTTCCTGACACGAAGATGATAATGCAGGATATTTTGGTCTACTGGTAATCTAATTTGGAAGGCTGCTTTGACGCCCTTAAATGTTACAAGATTGTTTTCCTATATCATTTTTTCCCCTGCAACATAATTTCCTCAGTCACTGCCATTGTTGGATGACCACTTCTTTCTTGCCCCTCCTGGATTCTGCAAACCAGCAGAAAACTGTTGCCTTAGATGGAGCAAGGTTCCCAAAAGTTTGTTGTAAGCACTCAAGGCTTTGGGACTCATTTAAACCATTCTTTAAATCATAAAGAATCACTGCACGAAATGCTCTCTCTTCAGCTCCATGATTGACTGCCTGTGCACTTGAGGGCTTGTTCACCCTCACAATGCCTTACTTCTCTCTCCCCACCCTTTTCTACCTGATCACATCAAGAAGGTTCATCAACTGGTTTTTGTTTTCTATTGGCTAGAATAATCATGGTATATGTACATAGTTACCATCACCATCACTACTATTTATTATTGCATTACTTCGCTAAGAGTTCACTTCCAAGAACATAAATGCAATAATGAGAAAATATTTAAGAGGCTTCAAACATTAAAGCCAATATATTCTAAATTTTATATTTTAAAAATATATTAGAACTTTGATCTGCATTTCATTAGTTGCAATTTAAGTATTATGATTTCCAAAAGACATTTAATTTGTATTTTTTATATAAAATTATGCATACTTTAGCTGATGATAATCATATAGAAACAATTTTAGTAAACCTGTTAACCAAATAAAAAAATTTCATTTCCAATGTTGCCTAATGTGATCACATCATTACTCACTGGCTTGTAACTCCATAGAATGCTCCAGCTTCATCCTGAATATTTGTGTTGAGGTCAGCCCAGAACTTCACAAGGAAAAACGCACTTTGTGGGCCTTTGTCATAAAGTTCTTTCAGACCACCCTTCTTTTCTGGAAACTTGTCATAGATTTGCCTTACATCTACAGCCTGGAAAATAAAATTACAAATGAGCTTCTAAATAAAATAACATTAAAAATAAATCCCAGCAAAAAAATGCTCCCATTTTTCAAGCTCTTGAGAGCAATTCATGAATGCATGTGTATGCATGCAAACACACACATATGCCACGTGAAAGCTCACAGCACTCATCACTGGGCATGGGAAAACCAAATCTTATTTGCACAGGTTTCAAATTATAGATAGCCTGACATACCTCTGCCAAGAAAGATCATAAACACTGGAACATCATTTATTATTGCAGAATACTTGAAAACCAAAAGGATAACATTAAAACAGCAAATAAGAGTGAAAGGAGCAACAGGCCAATGACGAACAAGGATCTCATGACTGAACAGAAACTGGCTTTAATATAAATTTGAGTAGTTTGGGATTTTCAGTGAAATATAATATCATATAACAAATTATTTATGAGGAAGTCGCCCAAATTTCCCTTGTTTTATCCATTTACTTGGACATGTTTCAAAGGCAAATTTCCTTCATCGTCAGCAGGGTTCCCATTGCTAGTGAAATTTGGGTGACTTCCTAATAAATAATTTGTTATAAGAAACCGGCTTTTTTATAAATTTACTAAATGTATAGATGTTATTTATTCATTCACTTATTTACCCTGGCAAGAGTTAAGGCCATGGGGCCTTGTCTTTCACTCTATCAAGTGAATAACACCGTCAAAATACAGAATATAATACACGGTTATATAAAACACAGAAATAACAGAGAAAAATTAAAAAGATATACCACATGTGAATATGGAAAATTTTTGGATAGCGTTACAGAGTTGGCAAAGGTAGTGTTAGAATTCCACTTGTTCTTCAATAATTTTACTAGTGTTAGAATTCCACTTGTTCTTCAATAATTTTACTTAAGTACAAGCGGAGAAAGGAGGAGTGTGAAAGAACAATTTCTATAATTGCAAAAGAAACATTACTTTACTCTTCAAGAAAAACTTGAGAAATGTTATATACAAATACTGAAAAATCAGCAATAGCATAACGTTTTTGGTTTAAAAATCATGAATTTCAAAAAGGAACCAAATGTTCTTAAAGAAAGCTATTTAGAAACAAGCAGAATTACTGATAGGAAAATTTGTATATACAAAAAATAAAGTAAATTTGATATATGACTTGGTTAATTTCAGTCCTCCAAGTAACAATGACCTAAATTCCAAATTCATCAGATCTATAGATAGACAGCTGCATACAATGATGGAAAACTTATAGTGAGCCCATGCTGAAGATGAAGGCAACAGCCTTTGAACGATGTACAAATAATTTGGTAAATATATGACCTATTACTGATTCAATAAAAATTGTTTAACTATTATTTTGATTAAGATCATTGTATGATCGAGTCGAACTAACACTCGTTTGCTCGACTTACTTGTTTAAATTTGTAGGACCGGTTTCACGAACCTTTCATTCCCATCATTGACAATGGGCTGATGATGCGAATAAAGGGTTCGTGAAACCAGTCCTACTTATTTAAACAAGTAAATGGAACAAAAGAGTGTTAATTCAACTCATTGACAATGGGCTGATGATGGGAACAAAGGATTCATGAAACCTAAACAAGTAAGCCGAGCAAAAGGGTGTTAGTTCCACTCAATCATACAATGATCTAAATAAATGATTACCTTCACTGTGCAATGTTCCAATTAATAATTTTAGTTTATTACTTTGATGTTTACTATTATCATCCAAAATTTGAATTGCAGGATGCTTCATAAATAAATTATAGTCTTATTTAGTTTGCTTTTGCTATTTTAAAATAGAATGATCAAAAGTAAAGAGGCTTGCTGTAACACTCACAAAATCAATTTCTGCAGATACTTTAAATTCAATTAGTTTCTGTATAATACTCCTTATTTCCTCTAATTTACATTATTCAAGAATGCATAAAAAGACCTGGGTCAGTGCTATTAAAAAAATTGTGGAATGAAATTGAGCTAAGGATTGAAGATATTGAAGTGCAAGAAATATTTTGTGGTTTTAATAATAAAAATCTTTAAATTTATACAGATGCATCAGGTAGCAAAAAAATATGAGGAATGTTGTAATACAGAAGACTGAGAATTTGCATGGATCAGAACAGGAGTTATCTAACTGAAAGACATTGCTGGAAGGATAAATATAAAGGTGTGGAGAGAAGGGTAATATCTGACATAGTTTATTACAATGTAAAGAAATTGTTACTGAGAGAGAAATACTTTCAGAGAAGAACAGTAATCTTCAAAAAAAGAAAAATAGTTCGTAATACGGAATTGAGTTCAGAGAAAAAATGCAAAGAAAGAGGAAGTTATTTAGGAAAATTGAAGAAGAAATGGTTCAGGGGATCAATAAACAAATTAAATAAATAAAATCTGTAGAAAATTATTAGAGATGATAGTTTTAATTATGTGTATGAATCTAAAATCATGATAACCAGTATTGTGAATATTGGATCAATAAGAAAATCAGCAATTGATAAATATTACTAGAAAGATTTGCAATATGTACAAAAATGTGTAGAGTGATATAGATTTGGTATTGGCCCTTCTCCTCTGAAGAGGATGGGGGTGGGACTGATATCAGTGGTTAGGAGTAAGTCAGTTTCATCATGAGATCACAGATGCTTGCACCACTTAAAATAGGAGAAAAGTTCTTTTAATATATTAAAGGTAGATAAGGATAAAACACTGAGAAAAAGTCACTTGAAGAACTCGCAGTAGTTCGAAATATAGCAATTTCAAGTGTGACTTTTTCTCAGTGTTTTATCCTTATCTACTTTTATTATTACTGTTAATTTGTTACATTGTTAATAGTGTTACTTTATTTTTATTTTTCATTTATATTATATATATTTAAACAAGTAAAGTATATAATTCTCATACTGTATTTTACTTTGTATATTGAGTAATGAATAAATAAATACATTCATTTTTCATTCAATCATTTTATGTTATTATTTTTTTTTTTGAATAGTGTTTAACACCCGTTTATATTACTTAGGCACCACAGGTGATTGACACTTATGTTACATTAGATTGAAATGAAATATTGGGAAAGAATTTCTTAAGGAAGGAAACGTTTCCAGGCCTAAGTTTTTAGGGTAACTCCCCAGATTTGCCATTTATGAGGACTGAGGAAAACCTGGAAAAAACCTCAGTCAGGGCAGACGGTTCCAGTGGGATTTGAACCCCTGACCTCCTATTCACAAGTTTACACCGTAACAACTTTGGCCACCATGGCAGTAATTCATTCATTCGTACAGCTGCAGAGTTTCTAACTTTTTAACAGAAAACAAAGGTATACAGATGATATACTATACCTACCTCTAGAATGGGATCTGCATATGTTGTGGACCCACCTATGTGCACGAAGAGATGTTTGTGGTACTGGAACAAATGTAAAATATTTACTCATCATTAATTCGCATTAAGCTTTTTTTAAATAGCAGGTATTGTCCATTTTTCTACTGAGGCATCACAGAAGATGGACACTGATGAATGATGGTATCTGAGATGAAATGATAAACTAAGAAAAGTGTTTTTTCTTCCTTCTTGGGAATAAAGTATTCCAGATATAATTATTTCTGGTAATTATCAGTGAGATAGCTGGGGAAAACCTGGGAAAAATCTCAGTCAAGGAGGATTCTTGGCGAGAACTGAAACAACATTTCAATTTTACTGTACTGCTCATTATGAAATAAACAATATGAAAGGGACAGCATTAGCAAGCAAAGGTAGCTTATAATTTCTGACAAAGCTCTGCTACAACAAATAAGACAAATAAAGATTTCTCAAGTGTACAGACTGATGTTTGATTGTTTTATTTTCTTGGCATAAGGGCAAAAATTGAACCCCAATCTTTTATAAGGAGTGTTCTAAAAGTTCAAGGCCTGACCAAGAAAACATAAGATTAATGAGAAATGTTCTTTTTATTTTTCAACATAGTAACCATGTGAATCAATACATTTAGTCCAATAACTTTTCAACTTTTTAATACTCTCAGTAAAATAAGATTTGTCCAACTGAAAAATAAGCATCTGTCTCAGCTTCAATCTCATCATTTTAATATGAATCTTCGTCCACCCTGCCATTACTTCAGGTTTGGGAACAAAAAGAAATCACTGGGAGCCAAATCTGGCAATTATGGGCATATGTGGAAGCACTTGAAAACGAAGGTCATGCAGTTTGCAGCAACAATTTCAGACATGTATGATGACACATTAATGCAATAAAACAGACCGTTATTTTTTGCAAAATGTGAACATTTAATCTGAATAGCATTCTTCAGTTGGTCTATAGTGAATGATTAATACTTCTCGGTGATGGTTCTGCCCTGCTGAGGTAGTCTACGAGCCATATCATGAGAATCCCAGAAAACCATAGCCATGATTTTTCCAGCAGATGGAATGGTTTTTGCTTTGTTTGGTTCACTTTCACCTGTTGCCACTCACTGCTTGGAATGCTCCTTCATCTCTGACATATAGTGATGAATCCACGTTTCATCTACTGTTATGAAATGTTGTAGAAACTCACTGGAATATCCCGTCAAAGTCAAGATGCCAAGGAGTGTAGAAAGAAAATGGTTGCCTTTTTCTTCTCCACAAGTAGTCACATGGCAACCATTGTGCTTGAAAATCAGAGAACTGTTAAACTGTTACTGCAAAATGGTATGCAGAAGTTTACCTTCTAAAAGTGTTTCAGAAAATCCAAGAACAGCATCCAAAGATAGGACTAAGGGGATTTTGTTACCCCTTGATAAGGAATCAGCTAACACAGGTAGTGTAACAATGGAGTTTCTAAGGAAGTGAGGCAGTTTGTGCAAACCAACTTTGAGGTGACCAATTTTCTAGCCTGGAAGAAGTGATTGCAGCATACTGCAGTTATCAACAGTACCAATAACTGAGTTATGTGGACGCTTCCAGAGGATGGAACGCTGCATACAGTGCCAGGAGGAATACTTTGAGAAACTGGCATAAACAAAACGTTTCTACGAGTATTCATTATTTGTTGTCTCAATACTTCTCTAGTGACTCTCATATTCATTCACTACAGGTATTAAAATCCTGCTCAAGTATCTTCATGTGAGGAAGTTTTGCTGTCTTTGGGTATCCCAGGAGCTCACAGAAGAACAAAAACCAATAAGAGTGGAATTTGCCAGATAATAGTTTGTGTTTTGACAATCCCAAATCTCAACATGTCTACGATATTTTCACAGGTGACAAATGCTGGATTTACCCACATCCAAAAAGGGCATTTCTGATCTTTAAAATACCTGTACATCATCTAACTCAGTTAGAACTGAGTATCAGCATTTATGAGCAGACTGAAAAATGAAACATGTTTGTCTCAATTTCAAGATATATTTGTGGTTCTGTGATTCAAGTTTGAAAATATGAGTCAATCACAGGTACAACAAAGATTTTTCTTTTGATGTAACAGATTTCCCTATAATGTGGCAATGCTCATTAATTTCAGTATGTATCCCTTGACTAGCTACATTATAGATGGAAATTTATGGTTAATTGATATTTAGAAAATAAACGTAATGCATAAAATTATAACATACATTTGAGGCATTAAGAGTACTCGATAAGAGTGATATTAATAAACTAATTATCAACTGTAAAAATATACTAAACCATCAATATTTTTTGCTACACAGCAGATGGAATCCTTTCCAACAAAAGCAGCATTGATACTAGTTGTCTATTACCTATAGTTTGCTAAATATAAAGCAAATGCTGCAAAACAGTTTGAATATAGCTGGAAACTTATAGTTTGACATTTTATTTGCTATTATGATTGATGTTAGGTAAAATAACAAGTAACTTACTGTATCTGCGTCTCTCTGTTGTTCCATGAAGGCAGAGAACTCGACGAGCCGCAATTTGTGTGTTGCAATGGCACGTCCCTCCCATGGAGGGGGTGGAGGTGCTTGCAAACTCATGTCGCTTGATGATACTGCTGTAGCAGGCTTACCAGCATAGCCTGGCTGTGAGAATGGCTTCACACTATAATGGAAAGAGCAGAACACAGATTTTAAAAATAATTATATCCCATTTTTCAGAACTAAAATAATGCAACTTCCTAAAGCAACATACACACACAATGCAACCACCCCCCGAGTATTTTGCCAATCGGCGAGCGCATCACCCATTACTCAGATCTTGGTGATTAGTGGGAGGGTAAAATAATAAAACAAACCAATCTTACAAAAATAAACAAACAAAATTAAGAGACTCATTACCTACCAAATTATCAAATGAGGTATTGGAACTGCCTGCCTTCATTCTCCACACATTTTTGACATTTCTTTAGTAAATTATTCATCACTAGCTGCAGTTTCTTTTGAGAAATCTGAATTATTTCCTGATGGATACTATCTTTTGAGTTCCTGTGGTATGTGGGTTTGTCTTGTACATAACATTTTTTAATTTACCCCAGAGATAATAAACACAGACTGTTAAATCGGGGGCCTGAGGTGGCCACAAATCCCTACTAATAACTCAGTCTAGTGGAAACATATTGAAAATAGGTCTCATAGAATTATTTCCAGTGTGAGCAGAGGCAGAGTCATGTTGAAAAAATGCACGATCTTGCTTCTTGTCAGTTAATTCTCTGCAATAAAGAGTTAGTATGGTATTCACATAAGTAAACATAATCAACTGTATGCTCAAATAAAATTGGTGCTATAATTCTTTCACCACTGAGTTAACACATATGAATCATACATAAATACATACTGTGCCATTGTAAACACAGGAGGCATAATACACTTTAAGTATAATGTCGAATTAGGAAACAAACAACACAACACGCCCAGGAACAGCTGCACTACGACTTTGACAGTCAGCTAGCTCCAAAAGTAAGCAAGCAGGCTTGCTACCTCTTCCATGGCTAACGAGTGGGGGCTCACTAATAAGAAAAACTCCACCCTGCGGGGGAAAGCATCACTGATTGCACAGTATATATATATAATAAAAATCAAGTTAAAATGTAAATTACCATGGAATGTAAGCAATTACACAGTTGTAATGATAACCATTTTAAACATTATACCTGTATGAATTGGTGGCATTTAGTGGTACCTTTCACATAATTTAATAACTTCAATGCATAATACTTTATGTGGAAATGTTTAACTCATTCTCTAACTAAATATTCCTTTACGTATTTTTGTTATATAATAATAAATATATAACACAAATAAGTTTTAAGAGCTATTATCAGTTTAGTGTTAATCAGTAAGGTTTCGCTTCATAAAAAATAATTTTTGTTCATCATAGAATTTTCCACAGCATATGTAGGCTACTTGCTCTTTTTGTGAATGCAAAAAAAGATATTTACTGCCAACTGTAGCATTACAAGCTCTTGGTACTGAAATGGTTAAACCTATTTCTCCTACTTCAGTCCCAGCAGCAAAAAGCAGTATATGAGTGCTATAAATTTTCCCACCATTCATTCAACCAACATCTGCATCATCACCCTCTTCCCTATCATCAGCTTTATCTTTTTGGGTGAAGTGTTGTCATAGTACAACAAGTGCACTGTTTAAAAATGGACCCCACCATTTCTTTTGCTACCAGAATATAAAGCTTCAGTACCTTGACTGGCAAATAATTTGGCTGTAATATTATCATCATGCATTTTTGACATTTATGGCCATTGAGCATCCCATCTTAGGTACAGGTGTGAGAGGGTTGCGGGAATGATTTATAATAGTGGTATTTTATGAATAAAATGCAATCTATGGGCACATTTATTAGTAGGACAATTTTTTTAATAGTATTTAACACCTGTTTTTACTACTGAGGTACCACATGCATGGACACATGATACATGACATGAAATGATAAATTGGGAAAGGATATTTTTTAAGGAAGGAAACGTTCCAGGCCTAAGTTTAGAGTACTTAACCAGCATTTGCCATTTGTGAGGACTGAGGAAAGCCTGGAACAAACCCCAGTCAGGGAGGATGGTCCTGATGGGAATCGAACCCCAGATATCCCACTCACGAGTCCGTGCCTTAACGACCTCGGCCACTTGTAGTGGTAGTAGTAGGACGATGGACTAGTATGTCATGCAGACACTAGATGGCAGTTCTAAGTAGTAAATTGTAGCAAAAGGACAGTGTTTGTTGTCAAATAAAGAAAACATGGACAAGATGGAAGGTAACTATCGCGGAAAAAGATGGATTGCATGGTTTTTGTGGAAGATACGCATCAAATTTGCAGAAATTTACAGATGTTTAATTGAGGTATGTAGTCAAAAAGTTCCTGCACAGAATGCCATTTACAACTGAGTCAATGAGTTCACTAGCAGCAGGAAATCTACCCACAATAATGTGAGCACTAGTCATCTGTCAACAGTGCAGTCTCCCAGGGGTTGTACCTGAATTAATTATGGCTGATATATGCATAACCTTTGATAAACTGAAATGTTAGAACAGTTCTTGACTGTGCAACCTAGAACAATATTAATTATTCACGATGATTTGAATATGAAAAAAGTGAGTGCACATTAGATTCCACAGGACTTGACACAAGCAGAGAAGGGCAAAAGGGTGAAATCTGTAATTGGCTACTGGAAATGCATGATAATGATATAGTTTTTGGAGAAATTGATGACTGATAATAAGTCATGGTGTCACTACAACACACCAGAGAAGAAAGTGCAATTCATGAAATGGTGAGTCCCTGGCCCAAGAAATTTCATCTGCTTCTTCTGCAGGCAAGCAGAAAATTACTATCTTTTGGGACACTTAAGACATACTGCTAATGGATTAGCTTCTCAAGCAACAGCTGTCAACAAACAGCAAGGTGTACTGCGAGACCCTTACATAGCTTAAGATGCAGGATTAATTAATGGTGAAAGAGGAAGTGATCAACAGGAGTATTCCTCCAACATAACAATGTGCGGCCCCCACACCAACAACACAATGACCCAAACTTGGCATCATTGGGGTTCATTGTTGTGCCACACCACCATATTTACTGTGTCATGCTCCATCTAATTATGCCTTATTTGACAACATGAAGGACTGGATGCAAGGTAAAAATTTGGCAATAACAAGGAAATTAAGGCAGCTGTTAATGAAGTAACGAGGAAGATAGCAAATATGCATTGATATTTTAGGGAGTATATTGAGAGATTCCATGTCATTGAACATAATGCATAATAAATAGGGTACAAAAACTATTTTGTAAATAATTTACAAATACCTCTTGTAAATATCATTTGAGGTCAAGGCTAGCTGCTAATGGTTTCGGAAAATAATTATAAGTGCTGTTTTAAACACTCAGAAAATGGCAAGTCTAACATTTTATTTAGAAAAATTTATATTTTAATATTTAATATAGCTTATATTGAGGACTATACATTTCATCCAGCAAGTTTTCAATTATTCTTCATCCCATCAGAAAAACAGATCTTGTTGTACTCTGCAAAATTGTCATTGATGAAACTGATGACATTCTCGTTTGATATAAATTTCTTTCTGTTAAGCCAAATTTTAAATTTTGGGAGCAGGAAGAAGTGTCTTATGGAATTAGGAGGTAAGGAAAACCAATTCAAAGCCAATGTGTGCATTTTTGCCATTGTGCCCGACAATGTATGCCTTGTAATTTGTTATTAATTTATTAATGTATTTATAAAAAAACATTCCTTCACTACAGCTGCTAAGTTAAAAAACTTGTCACACTTATTGCATCAACAGTGGTATCAATAGTTAGCAAATTACTCCACACTCACTGCAAATAGGTTTGTTTGTTGAAGGCTCTCCACAAAATAACAAAAATCTGTCTAGTTGCATTTTTTCACTGCAAAGCCTCAGATGCATACAATTACAAATACCTTGCAATGTTTCTGGTGGATGTCTGTTAAGTGTGAATCTCTTACCGTGAGATTTGACATGTTCGGAAAGCTTATGGTTAACTTAATAACTTCATTCTGCATCCCATCTGAAGACCCAAATCTTTTGTTGCAAAATAACATTTCTTTTTCTTATATCTCTTAAATTGAGCTAAACTGTTGATTATATCTGCTTGGTTTAGAAACTCTACACTTATCTAGGTACTGAAAATAATTCAACAGCTCATGCCTAGGACAAAATCCTATGAATAATGTATATTTTTACTTACTCTTGAGAAGTGCCAGGTTGGAGTCCTGGCTGCCAAAACTATAAAACAAAACAGAAATAAACAAACAAATTTAGTGTTTTTAATTATTTTGGACACAGAGAGTATGATATAACTTAATTACACGATACTCACAGCTCCAGGATATGATACTGGTGATGCCAACCCCAAGCTTGCCAATCCTGCTGCTGCTGCCTTGTTGTGGATGGCAGTTGCAGATACAATCTGCGCACTGGACATGCTTGACATGGTCTGTAATGCCTTCTCCTTCGCAGCATGATCCTGGTTGGGAGACTACGTCATGTCACATTGGTTGCTAATACATAATTTTCTATGCACATACAATAAATTAACAAGTATGACCACTTCTTGGTGCAGTCCAACTGCAATAAAAGCATGTTATTTCCTTGGAAGGAATACACAGATCACACTCAAAGTTTTTACAAATTGATATCTACGAAGGTTGCCATTTAATTTTTGGGATTTGAAGAAAGTAGGAGAGATATAATTTTCCTGTTAATGTCTTGATTAGTAAGCATAACAAAAGTTAATGCATTAAACCTATTGTTGCAGCTGCAGAAAAATGTTAATTATAAGCTTAAGCTTGCTGTCTAATGTTCTATGTTCTATAATGGAGCATTTTGGTGTGATGATTTTTTATAATCATAGGTATGGTCCAAGCCAACAAGAATGCCTGAAAAAATGAATGTGCGTACAGTGATATGATGAAGGAACAGCTGCATATGATTTAAGGGGGAAATACTGTAAAGTACTAAAGCCAAAAGCATGAATAATTTGTTGTTATACATATCAGTTTGCAAAACATTTAACAGTTATAAAATTTATGTAAAAAGTTTTCTTTCACACTAACTGTGTGTAGTACATTAATTTGAAAAGAGGAATCACACTTGAAAAATCAGGGTCATTGCTGGAATTTGAACCACGGGTTCAAATTCCAGCCTTCCATATCAATACTCAAACAAATCAGCTACGGTGTCCTCCTCCAAGCACAGAACTATAAATCTTTCTCATCTGATTCTATATTCCCAGAGACCCCAATTTACAAAACTAGCAAGAATAAAATGGAGCTCGTAAGGAAATATTTTTCTGCAATAATTTACTATGTTGTTGTTGTTGTTAAATGAGTCACAGTCTCCTGAGGAAATGACGTTGGTATTCCACCGAGCATGAACAATCTTTTTGAAATCCATGTTGTTCTTTGCTTAATAGGGACTCACTAATTGTATTTAGTATGCATGTAATAATCTTTCAATATATTTTATACACTGCAGATAATATGCCTCGGTAACTGTTACAGTCTTTCTTTTACCATTTTTAAAAATAGAGCATGCAACTACTTTCTTCCATTCCTCAGGAATAATCAATTTTTCGAACTAATATTAATTATTGCAAACACCTTATTTTAAATTATTTGGTGCATATTTCCAAAGGTCCATATTACACAGTCTTTTCCTAGTGTTTACTTATTCTTTGAATGTGTAAGTGCATTTTTTAATTCTTGCATTTCAATATTATCATGGTTGATATTGCTTCCAGAGTAGGATTAACATCTATTTTTTCAGTACTTGTCCTCAGATTCTCAAGATGTCTTAGCCATTAATTTTTTCCCCATATTATTAACTAAAGCAGTATTTCCTTTAGACAAGTTTTCCTGTTTTTAAATCTTATAAGCTGTATCTTGAGAACCATAACAATCTTGTTCAATATTACTTACATAATTGTCCCAACTCTCACAAGGCTTTTATCAATGTCAGAGCTTGTCGCGAGGTATTTAAGGTATGCTAGTTTCTTTTTCTTATTTATTAATTTATATATTTATTTATTCCATATGTATAATAAAAATTAAAAAAGTAGGTTTTGGAACAATAAAGCTTAAATAACAAGAACTAGAGAAGTAGAAATAGATAAAACACTTAAACAGTCACACAAATTTTCCTATTTTTTAAACAGCTTGCATTTTTCCTCAAAGGCTTCTTCTCCTTCTGCCTATAGTGAAAAATTTGTGACTATTTACATCTTTCATGTATTTCTGCTTTTCTAGTTCTTGTTATATATATATATATATATATATATATATAGAGACCCTCCCTTTTCCACTTTATTTTTCCTTTTTCTTTTTCCCATGACTTTTGTAGCAACTTTCAATATAGTTTCTTTGAGGGCTCTGCACTCTTCATTTACATTAGTACTTAATGCTCATTGATCTAAATTCTTTAAGTACAGTCTCTGAATACTCTTTTGCTCCAACAAATGTATTTTGAAGCACATCTTAACATCTAGGTATAAAAAATTAGGTTACTATATTTCATGCAATATTGATGAACCCAATTTGCTACCTTAGAATCCTGTGCATCTTGAGATAAGTAAATACTGAGAAAGGTTGTTCCAATAATCACATGTAAACCATGAAATTGATTTTAATTGTATGAGAGAACTGAATAGTTTAAGTTTTGTTATGAATCAATAACTCAATTAACTGTGTGTAGAGTGAGTTTTGTAATATGTATCTTATATGCTTGAAAACAGAGTATTTTGCATTTGTCATTCTTTCAGCGAAAAGATTTCATATAACCTTTGGTATTCTGTGGTAATTTTATATGGTGTTCACAAGCAGAGGTTTTTCATAAAACAGCAACTTGTAAAATAAATATTTCTGTGGATATACTTACTACTTTAAGCTTAGCCTGTATTTCTCGTAATTTTCTTCTGGCAAGTACTTGAATGTGGGAGCTAACTTGTTTCCGAGTTCTCGTTTTTCCTGTACGAAGCTTTATATACCTTGCTATCAACTCATTGCGACCTGAAACACATAACAAATTGATTGTTAATGCACGAAGTGTTTCTTATTTATTTACATTGTGAGATTATATAAATGCTTTTCAAATAATGTGAAAATACTTCAAAATTATTAAATTTTAATTGAAATACACTGAAATAAATATAAGAAAATTGCAATAAATAATATTCAATCAATAATTCATCTACATAATGAAAAATTTGAGATAAATAACTACAGAGAAGCTTTATTTTTTTATTTATGGACGCTCTTTAATAGAGAAGCAACTGAAGATTTTCATTGTCAGCTAAAGCACCCTTCTTTAGGTACCACAAATCTGATGGTTAATGAAAATAATTTCTTGATTGAAATGAGGTTGAGTCAAAAAGTAATCTTACTTAAGCAATCAAAATTCAAAATAATGCAGTAGATGCTATACTACACATATAAATAACGGATATCTGCTGGAGAAACAAGAGTCCACAGCATCTTGGGAAATATGACTTTAGCGACCATAATAAGATGGCTTCCATGGGAACATGCATGAGCAAGGAATTGTTCGTTTTTTGTGTAGTGAGCGTGAAAAACCAACTGAGAGATGTTCATCCAAGAATGAAGAGACAATGTGGTGACTCCTATGTGTCACTTTAGTAGGTCTATGAGTGGCACAGAAATTTTAAAAGTGGAAAGAGTGATGCGCTCGCTCTGGTCGACCGCATACTGCGATAACGTCGGATTCCATTGCTGCAGTAGAACAAGTGATACCAGAGAATCGGCAAACTGAAAGAGCTTCATGTGGATGTTTGTGAAACACTGCTACGACGTCATGAAGCCGAAGGAGAAGGTTTCCTAAAGCGTGTGATGATGAATGCTGGATTCACTACTTACAGCTAGAAACAAACGAGCCGGCAAAAGTGGCGGCGATCATTATCGTCAAAATCAAACAAGTTACGTACAGCTGTGTCAGCCGGTAAAGTTCACGCTCTTCTGGGACTATAAAGGTCCCAATCATGGAACATTACATGCCAGAGGACGCAACGTTTACAGAGAGTCATATTGTAATCTGCTTGAGAACAATTTAAAATGTGCAATCAGGTCGAAACGTCGAATTTTGCTCACAAGACTGGTTTACAGCATGATAATGCAAGACCTCACACAGCTCATACAATGGCACAAAAATTACAGATTTTCATTTGAAGTGTGTGTTACATCCTGCTTATTCACCTAACCTTCCGATTATCATGTCTTTGGACCACTCAAAGAGGAGCTAAGCGGCAAGAAGTTCCGCACTGAAGACGAGGCGAAAGACGCGATGCATGGGCGGTTAAGCAGTCAGTCACAAGAATTTGTTTTTCTCGTGCAATCCAGGCATTTTTGAAACGTTGGAACTCCTGCAATGAACATTGTGGAGACTGTGTTGAAAAATGAAGACGTGTTTTTAATCCCACTATATATATTTTATGAATTAAAAAATTAATGTTGCTTTTTGACTCGGTCTTCAATTTACAGCGATTCTTGATAATTAAGTTGGATGCAATTAAGACAACCTCAAATTAACGAAATTTTGGATTATATATAAAAGTAAGCAAACGTTTTAAAATAGTCAATGGGTTTTTGTTTCTGGATAAAGTTCATTTTACATCACCGCCCTGAGTAAAACATGTATAGTGATTGCATTAGTACGTTGTCCCACACACTAAAGGGCAACGCTGAGTATTGCAGCGCCCTCACTTTCCTCACTTTCCTTGGAAATTTGAAATTTCTCCCCCTTGCTCTCTTTCATTATTTTCTATCTGTACTATGTCAGTATAAACTCAAATGACACACACTAAAATGTCAGTTGCAAAGATTATACTGTTACATAGCGAAACTTTATTAATAACAATATACAGTGACAGGCCCTGGTCACAATTTCAGCATTTTTAAAACAGGAGACTTATTTGGCTCCTCAGACTTTACTACTATTATAACTCTACTTTCACTTTTATACAGCTCTTGTGCAGAGTTTCTGGCATAGATCCGAACACAAAACATGCAAATTTAAATTTGTTCTTTTATTCCTTTAACATGCTATTCCAATTTCATGTACCTATAACTGATATGCAAAGGAGTTTGGCTGCTGTTTCTAAAAAAGGTCTGTTAATTCAATGCATTTAAATTTTGGTAAGTTGAAGTGGACCACATTTAAATAAAACTAGGAGGGGCTTTCGGAAATAATTTAACAATAGTGGAATCTATGGGCACGTTCATTCGTAGAACGATTGACTGATACTAGTACGCCATGCAGACGCTAGATGGCGGTTGTAATAAGGGTGTGTAGCGAAAGGACAGTTTGTTTGTTGTTGAATAGGAAAAGACTTGGAAAATCGGAAGGCAAATATCATGGACCCAGTTGGATTGCATGGTGTTTGTGGAAGGAAGGCGTCAAAACTGAAGAACTTCATTAATGTTTAACAGCGATATGTGATCAAGAAGCTCCTGCAGAAAACCGTTTACACCTGGGTCAACTGGTGTGCAGGGAATCTGCACACAAGAAAGTGAGTACTGGTCGTCCGTTAACATCGAGGTCTACAAGGAATATTGAGGTTGTGTCTTAAATTGATAATGACTGATTTGAATATGAATATGGGAAGAAGAAAAAAATGTGTGTAGTTGGGTTCCACAGAACTTGACAAATGCATAAAGATCCGGATTATTTGCCGAAGCTGGTCACGAGTCATGATGTCATTACCACACACCAGAGAAGTAAGTTTAATAAATGCAATGGAAACATCCAGGGAGTCCTCGGTTCAAGAAATGTCGTGCTGCTTCATCTGTAGGCATAATGCTAATGGAGACCGGCTTCCTCAAGGAACGACTGTCAACAGCGAAAGAGGTAGTGGTCCTCCAATATGACAATGTGCGGCCCACACCGGCAACACGACACCTTCAAGTTGGCATCTTTGGGTTTCATTGTTATGCAGCATACACAATGTACCTTAATCAACAACATGAACTCGCTGCGAGATAAAAAAAAATCCTGCAATAATGAGGAAAATCGGCAACTGTTCAGGAGTAGCGACGCAGCACTCACAAACAATGGTTTCGCGACGCCCTGATCAATTTACCAGGAAGATGGCAACGGTGCATTTACGTTAGTGGGGAGATTATTGCGAGAGTCCATGTGCATCATAAATAAGGTACCAAATTACTATTGTAAATCACATCCGAACGCCCCTCGTATAAATGCTTAATACGTTGTATTTATCATTCCTGAACCAGCAAAATGCATTATGATTCAATTACATTTACCATACAATTTGAATATATAGCTTCTAACATTACTTTATAAGAAGAAAGTGTAAGGAAACATCGCTTCCGTACGCATTTAATTTATTTCCGTTTAGTGTTCATTTCTGCCACATTCACATCTCAGAAATAAAGATAGTGGAATGAAATAATGAGAGCGATAAGAGACGTTACGTTTGTCCTCGGCGCCAATTTTCACCCTCAGTGGAGAACGTCAGGGAAATTTGCTCTAGCGAGAGAAATAATCAAGCTGACGTCAGAATTCTTCCTCCTCATATACCACACAAGGGCTTTAGAAGATTCAACTGGTACAAAGTTTTAACAACAACAAACGTTGTTTTGCTTGAGTTGATACAACTCTTTCATCTAGCTGTTTTCCAGGCTTCTGACGAAACGTTTAGTTAGCGGACCGAGCCAGTGAGCGAGCGAGCGAGGAAAAAGAGATGGAAACAGAAAACGGCCGGTCCTTACTCTGTGCTTGGGATGTTGCTATTTCTGGAAGACAGTCCGGATCACACTTTCGTGTGACAACAACAAAATCGCACTCTACTTATCTACTAAATAACATTTTTAAGAGACATTCATATTTGGTCAACACCTTCTACACTAACATGAAACTTGTTAAGATTAAGTAGTTATATTCCCCCCCCCTTTTTTTTGTTCAGATTTCAATAGTGCAACCAATGCATTATTAATTTTCAAAAAAGTAGATTTTGATAATGCTTGGGCAGAATTTATATTTTTGTATAAAATACACGCTCTTGTGAACAAACCGACAGTAAAATCAAAGGATGTAATAATTTTCACATTCGTTATTATGGGATTAAATGAAACTTTAAATTGTAACTTTATATACATATTATATTAATATTTAGGTTTAAAAGCGTGTTAACAATAGTATACACATTTATTTAATTTTAAATGTTTTATTCAGGTATGTGCAAACATAGCATTCCACCTTAAGCAAGACATTAAATGTGCGCTGCAGTCCTCCAGTCTCCAGGATTCACTAGAAGTTAGGCAAGGGTATACGTGCGATATATATAGGATTAGGAATTCCATTTTTGCAGATTGTTGTGTTTATTTGGTTTGTACTTATAAAAATGAGACGAGCCTGTTATTCTGGGTAACTTTAAAACGTTTTACTTGTGGGTTACACATAGTGAAATTTCACCGAATTTTCTTGTATTTAACAACAGAAAGTAATTTACGCCTGATATTTGACCAAGTACTTGGTTATTGTAAATAAACCGTTTAAAATTACCTTCAAGCTCTAAAGTCCATTTCTGAAGTTCTGTATTATAAAGGTCTATGTTCATTTTCAATATACCAAAAAGTAAACGTCTAAAGGATTTAAGTTTTTGAAATATCAAAATAAAACTTATAAAGGCCTGCATATTTTGTGCACTTAAAAACAAACATACAAAAATTACAAATAATATTGCAAGATGTTCTGATCTAATAAATTTAGACTATTTCACGAAAGTAATTATATAAAAATTATTTATTCTTAAAATTCGCTCATAATAGTTTAATAAATCTTTAAGCTGATATTTATGAATACCTACCTTTCGTGAATCTGAAATAGATGAAGATCGATTACACAAATCACCTATAATTAACTCACTAATGCCAACCGAAAAAAAATTAATAAATAACAGATCTAACAATGTTAACTGCATGCATTAAGCGTTTCTTTTATTATTATGAATACATTTTCATAATTCCAGATAAATTTACAGCGATATGCGGCTGTGATTGGTTGAAATTCAAAATGTCGATACATTTCAGTAGAAAATATAATGAAGTCCCATATGTTACAGTCATCTAAAAACTGGCCCCCTGTTATGGATGTCTGATCAGTTTGTTACGCTGTTCATAAAAATTCTAGGACAATTAATTTAAAAGAAGTTAGAAGAGAATTTTCTTCCGGGAAAGCGATATGGGAGATACAATGATTCTCATAGTAATAATAAATGTGCACAATTCTTAAGGACATATGCGTGATTGAAGTTGTCAAAGAACTCGTGAATCGGAAATCTGCGTTGCGGTTCCAATCAGGACCCTGAATGAGATTTTTTTCCAACTTTTCCTCAGCCTTTATTAATAGCAAAATCCGTAAATATCCCGGAACAATTCCCTCTCTCCATCATTTAGCATTTCATCTCATCAGTGTCTATTACTTAACGTCAATGTAGATAATGTTGATTACATTATATGAGTTGATGCTTACTTTTAAAGAGGGTGTAACTGTTATCACACGCTTTATTACTACCTAGCAACCTGGATTGTTATTGTTGTTTGAATACTGGCAGAAACTATCAAGTATAAAATTCAACAGTTGTATACTATAAGATAGCTGTAAGGCGCCAGCCGCTCCGAGCTCATATGCGCCATCATTAATTCATTTAATTTAATTTCATTCATAATTACAGATTTACACTTACAGAATTCATGTTTAATCTGCAAGCGCGAGAAATCCATTGCAGTCAAAGCGCCATAAAAAAAAATAATAATAATAAAATAAAAATTTAAATCGCAAACTGTATATAGTGTGATTTAAGCAGCATATGGTAGGGAGGTGACATTTAAAATTTCAAAGTAGGCGTCGTTGGGGATGAAACTTAACATTTAATCAACATATGTTTTAAATTTCAAGTAGTGATTTAGACTGGCAAGTTTTGAAATGAAAGCCCTGTGTATTAACTTGAGAAATTAAAATAGTATTACAACCAATTACTCAAAATGTCATTTTTCATTATGGTATTATATTGTTATATGCTGCTTTAGGATCTTATTTGAGTAATTATTTTATTGAGATCCAAAATTACCAAGATTTTTAAAGAATCGAGATGTTTCGATATCTAAATAATAAATGGCCAATACTAAAGTTACACAATCTTTTAACTCATGTTGTCTATTGTATAAAAATTGACCAGGCTTTTGCCGCATTCAATTTAATTTACTATCGTAAGCCTTGTGTGTTGAACTGTGAATGCGAGGAAAAAGTTATCCCTGTTATTTATTGCTCACTCTTTAATCTTTTCTTTATCCACCATCTAAATGAAAATTGGGTATTCAAAGCAGCTCCACGGATTCGAAATAACTTTGAAAGTAATATATGTAACCCCCACATGTTCTGGGATCCAACCTTAACGCTGGACCTTTGAAAGTGATACAATAGCTCCTATGACTGCGGACCCAGGTTCAACGGAATAATATTTGCTGGGGAATAAGCATTTCGTTTCTCTTTCGCTCTAGCAGTTCCATGTTTCTTCACCAAACTTTTCACGTTTTTCCCTTCCTCTCCTCATTCAAAAATTCGGATTGGTGACCACGTGCATTCTTGTGACTAGCATGGCATCCCGTCCTACTTCCTCGCCTACTCTTGAGCCGATGTTATCAAGTTGTCCTGCAAAACACCGACTTGCGATAGGCCACCGGAGAGAGTGCACATTGCCTTGGACTCGCCAGATCCAGTGCAACACTTACATGGGGAACTGGGAGCTCTACGAGGCTGTGTTAGTGATACTATAAACGGGAATGAATCTATTTCATTATTGTCCCTTTAGATAAAACCTAAAAAGCAACGCTTTTCACAAAGTGGTGGACTCTAAATGAAGAGTGCAAGTCATTGGCATCAAAAGCATGGTAAATATTCCGTCATTAACGTGCAGATAAAATTTAAATAAAAATGTCGGTCTTTAATTTTGGTGTTTTGTTGGATTTTAATGGTTTTCTTCTGTTTGGGAATATTATATAAAGAAAGCCATGGTTATTGTTGTTAATACATAAGCATAAAATGGAGTAAACAAACTTTGAGATTAAATTCTATATAAAGCACTATGGAAAACAAGATTATAAAACTGCTGTCGCGGCTGAAGTGTCGCTAGTGAGCGTGTAGCACAACGGTGATTCCAGAATTTCAATGGGGGAGAATACACTAAAGATTTACCACGTTCTGGAAGATCTAAGGTATGCAATATTGAGCTTATACGCTGAGTTTTGGAAGAAAATCTATACTCCATAAACATGATAATAAAAGAAACCCTCCCAAAGTAATGTTATGTATTTGGTGCAATTTTGAAGATGTGATTCATTGGGAGTTTGTTATAGGCGTGCTGTCGATGCGAGTCTTTATTCTCAACAAATGGAAAAAAAATTATGAAGTTTTCAGAAAGAGATGCTTAACTGTTAACCACAGCAAGTATATAGCCCTCTTGCGCCTTGTGTTTCGACCCATGGGTTATTTCTGCGTGGGAAAAGTTGGAAAATTTGAAGCCGCTCGCGGAAGTGGGTATCACCGAATTCATCGCGGGATAACAAACCTCGCTGAAAGGCAGCTCAAGATTATTGAATCTAATGGCTTTTACTTTGGAGATTATTTTAAATAATCGTTTGCTTAAAAATTGACGTTACTTCAGAGAGTGTCTATGTTTTTACTCATTTTACTCACTTTGTTGTTAAGCCCACTAAGTTTTGGGTGCATACTGAAAGAAAAGGGCGTACCTAAGTGGGCTTAATTTCAGACATTACGGTAATAGAAAATAACACGGCTATTTTGGTGTTTTGTTGCTCTCTAATGGTTTGTCACAAGAGAAAGTTAGTTGTGTTGTTCAAATGATGCAGAAACGGTGCATTGTTGGGAAAGCATCATGCAGTTAGTTAGTTGCATATTATGCATCTTCATTAATGCGCTATATGGAACACGTATGCTGTATTTCGTAATTAAGTTCAGCATGCAGAGAAATGTCTGGTTTTGATTTTCGCTAAGTTTGCAGTATAGCGCACCACAATAACAGGCTGTGTCGGCCGGCAGAGCAGGATATCATCTCCCGCTCTGCCCTAACTCGCCGGAAATATCGAATTAGCAGCAGCAGCCTTTGACCGCGATAAAGACAACACTGTTACATTGTCTCAACTCCGGCTGCAGATCTGCATCAATCGACATATGACTTCAATCAGCGCGAGCAGGAAACAAACACGGTCTTCTTAGCTATCAAATACTTGTCAACTATTAATGCTGGGAGAATAATTAACGCTGATCTGCCTTCATCTTTGCAATTTTCCGTTTCCTCCCTGCTCCGTATTTAGCGATTTCCTTTCCGTACGACCCTGCATTACCCACTTGAAGAGCGTGTTTCTGCACTTTGCAAAATCGGCCTCTTATGTTACTTTTTACACTACACGCCCATGCTTAACTATTTTATTTTTACGGTACAAGATGTAAGTTTAAACTTGCACCTGTGCGGCATACCTATAAGGAATTTTCAATATAATTCGCATAAACATGAATGTTCAGTATGTTGCAAAACACTGTTCAATCTGCTATTTTGGCCATATCTGCAGAACACGAATGACAAAGTTCAGTTCGTTTTAGATGATCGAGATGCAGTGTTATCACCAGAGCCCGGAAGTTAGGCAAAATATCCTTTCTATCTGGGTGGATATACGAATCACATTTAGGTTTGGTAGGGCAAGTTTTTCTTTTGTTTTTTTTTTCACCCCTCCATATTTTGGCTTGTTGCCTACTTTAAGGTTTAAACTACTCATTTTTTTTTTGTCTTTTTTGGATGGCCAAGGATTTTTTTCCCTGCCATTTTTTACGCATTTTAAAAAACATAAAAATTGCAATATATCAAATTGAAAAAAAATTATAAAAATTAAATGACACGTTCAGCTCACAAAAATATCTACTGAGAATCATTTTATACATTTATTTATTTCAAATCAGTCAAAAACTTTCTCCTTAAACTCTTTATATAACAGCTTCATTAGTGAACAGAACACACGGTTACCTTGGTCATACGAATACCATGAAATAAACAGGTTGAGAGATGTGCTGTAGTTTCGAAAATTCCTGGCGAATGTCGATCTGCGCCAGACAATTCTAGGAAATTTGTGTTGGGGATAACTTCTCAGCTGCATAAATGTAACAGACAGTTACAAGCGAGAAAGATGAGAGGGGTACAGCTGTGCAATAAGCATTTACTACAATGTGCTCAGTACGGAAGTAAGAGAGATACTAACCTGATTCCCTATAAACGTGTAAATAGAAAATGAAGTCGACCAGAAATCACTGTGCATATTTGATAACTTGAAAAAAAAATCTTGTTGTTTGTAACCATGAAAAGTTTAAGTACTCTAATTGTGCGATTAAAAATTATTAAGTATTTTCATTAATACTCCCTGTTTTCACTTTTAATAAATGCCTATTTTAATTATATTACTGCACATTTTCAGTATTTAAAGTGCCTGAACCTCTGGTCTGGTTATCACAGTATATACAGTAGGGACAGCTTGTATCGGCACCTTTGATGTTCTTGCTCCTAAAATCCAGCTCCGAGTTGACTGTAGTTCTCATTGAATCTGTTTCATGATCCCTTATCACTGCAATTACATTGTGCTTAGCAACCCTCTGCAAATGTGGAAGTTAATGAAAATGTACTTTTTATTTTCAAAATATATATGAAAATCCTGTATTTTATTAATATAAAAGGTAATTATGTAGAACACCACGTTGATTAAAAGTGAAACTTTTGTGTTTTTAATCCGGCTTACGGTTTTGATTGTTTATTAGCGGTTTCTAATAACAGTACAACATGTTTAAGCACTACTATTATTTTATTTTCTCCTAAATTCCCATTTTATGTTTAGCTAAGAATGTATAACGTTTTTAAATTATATCGTTTTTATTTTCAAACTGTCCAGCATGGTGTAGTTTTATAATTACTGTAACAAATCTCTGAAAAGGGTATATTGTGTTTTTCGCTCTTTACCATATGACTCCATAATCTAGTGGAGGTAGGATAGAAGAACATTGCAGACAGAGATATGAGCAGTATACTGCAAAATTACTACATAAAATATGCAATTATCCAAGAGCAAATTTCATTGCACAAATACCACCTCGATTTATTTGTTAATTTTTCTGTATTCAATACATTGGCAGAATTTTACCACATAAAATAGCCCAACATAACATGAAATAATAATAATAATAATAATAATAATAATAATAATAATAATAATATAGAAAAAGAGGAAGAAAAAGAAGAGGAAGCAGAAGAAGAAGACCAGCAAAGAAGAACTTCGAAATTCTATTATCATTTGGTCAGAATTATTCAGAGTAGATTCAATATTAAAACTTGTTTTATTGCCGAAACCTGTGCCAGTGTGCAACCAGAAAATAATCACAAATCCACAAGAGCGGGTAGTGCCAACATAATAGCCAACTGCCACCAATTCCATGACGTTAGCGTCAATAGTAAATATTTTGAAATGCTTACATTCAGTAATAAATTATTATTGGGGATTTTATGGCACATACATGCGCGATCGCTGTTTAATTGATTAAAAAAATAATACTATATATTTTCGGTTTGTATTCAATTATGCTATTCCTTTATTTATCTGTGGGAGAATATAGGTAGCAAGTCAATTTCATGACATGCGCACTCAAATCAGAATTCGATCTAGCGAAATATCCAAAGCCGTCCCTCCTGTATCGTGTTGTGAGACGCGAGCATTATCCAACTTTATGCATGTAAGTACATAGTAACATACATTTTGTTTTGTAATAATGTAAACATTTGCATTAGCCATTGGAAACCGTGAAACAATTGCTTGCGAGGGTAGGACCATACGTTTCCGGCCTCGCCGATTAGGATTGCTGCGTTCACAAAATCCCTATCCGTTAAGTAAATAAATGCAGTTGTAACTTCAGCTCCGCTGTGTTCAGTTGTTCAGATATAGTTGCATAAAGAAGGCTATGCTTAGAAGATTGTGACATGTTCAAAATGGCGTTTTGAGCTGTTAAGAGGTTCTTCACAAAAGAAGGACTTACTCCAGAAATCAAACAGCGATTGGACGGTGTATATGGGGAAGCATTCCCCTCATATTCTACCGTAAAAGAATTCTTTATCAAATGGGTGGAGAAAGCATTGAAGACGAAGAGCGTGCCGGTAGGACCTTGGAGGTGCTCACTCCTGAAAACATCGCTCTTGTGGAAGGAGAAATTATGGAAGACCGGCAGCTTAAAGTTACAGAGATAGCAGTAAGGTTGGGCCTTTCTAAAACAACAGTCCTTAGAATTATTCATGAACATTTAAACATGAATAAGGCTAGTGCAAAATGAGTGCCTAGACTTCTTTCCTCAGCCCAAAAGCAGCAACAAGTCATCTGTTGTCAGGCACTTTTGGAGCTCTGCCGTGGCAACAAGAGAGAGAGAAGTTCTGCAAACCATTGTTACAGAAGATGAAACTGTGGTCCTCTACTATGATCTCTTGTCCAAAAGAGAATCAATGGAGTGGCGCAAATCTGGCCAAGCACCGCCTCTAAAGGCCAAGGTCACTCAGTCAACCAAGAAGATCATGGCCATAAACTTTTGGGACTATGAAGGAACACTATTCATTGCAAGAAGAGGAACGCCTCAGTAAATGGGAAGTACTATGCTGGCCTATTGCACAGACTAAGTGCTTCCATCTAAGAGAAAAGGCGAGGAAAGCTGAGTGGTGGTGTGCCCCTTCTTCACGACCATCTAACATCCACCCTACAGCCCAGATATAGCTCCCAGTAACTATTTCCTCTTCCCAAAACTCAAGAAGGACCTTTGAGAAAGGAAATTTAAGTGTGATGAAGAAGTGACGGATACTGTTTATGCCTATTTTGCAGACAAGACTTCTGACTATTTTTGGAGGGGGGATGAAATGTTAATTCAAATATGTGAGAAGTGTATTGAAATAAAGGATAACTATATTATTGAAAAGTGAAATATAGCTTTTGTCTTTATCATGTCTAGAAAATGGTTAGGTCGGAAACTTATGGACCTACCCTCGTATTTTTGCAACATTAGTAGAAAAACGTTATTTGTGTACAAACCACGTTTTTTTCCTCAGATAAAGTATTTGGAAAAGCGGTTTGGATATTAAAAACTTATTTACCAAAATCTTTAGCGGGTGCACTTGTAAATAATTACTATACGCAACAAAGAGAAAAGGTTCATTTTGTTTCACATTTCTACCAGTATACCTGCTATTGGCAACACCGAACAGAGCAGAACGTTTCTGCATGGCGCCGCACAGCACATTTCAGGCATTCTTCTGACATCACGAAGATACAACAAAAGTTTTATTAACTCACCTTGCGCCAGACCGTAAGGATAAGGTAAGGCAGCTTGCTCTACAGTTCACAAAGGGGCCGCCCACCTTACCACAATGCAGAAACTCCTTCTGCAGGAACATCTCATTATCCTTCAGGTTAACATGCCTTTACTTTTTGTTAAATTATGCTACAGAAATGCTTTAGTCAAGCATATTAGCAGACACTTTGCAACTCTTATCGCTCTTGTTCTCTGAAATACAGATATTTCAGCTCTTCGTCATTGTTTAATTCATTTATTCGAGGGGCTTTCGGAAATAATTTACGATAGCGATGTTTTAGTAAATAATATCCATTCGTAAGGCGATGGTTTGATACTTGAACGCCATGTAGATTCTAGACGGCGGATGTAAGCAATGTGTGCAGCGAAAGGAAAGTGTACGTCTGTAGTCAATTAGAGAAAGACGTGGACAAGATGGATGGTGTCTATCATGGAAAAATATAGACCGTAAAACTGCAGAAATTCATAGACGATTAACTGCGGTATGTGGTCAAAAAGGTCCACTAGGTCAATGGGTTCGCCAATGGCTGGGAATCTGTGCACAAGAACGTGAGTAATGGTCGTGCGTCAATATCGCGGAATGTTGAGGTAGCGTCTGAATTATCATAGGCGCATACATTTTGATGTGAGAAAGGCATCTGCCGCGCAATCCTGCGCTCCATTAATCACGACGATGTGAATATATAAAAAAGATGTGCGCACATTGGGTTCCAGAGGATTTGGCACAGCCACAGAAGGACAATAGTTGAAGTCTGTCATCGGATACTGCAAATGCATAATAAAAATCCCAATTTTTTTTGGAAAAGCTAGTGATGAGAAGAAAGTTCCATCCATTTAAAGGATTACCGACCCAGGAAAGTTCGTGCTGCTCCATCTGCGGGTAATCAAATGATCGCCGTCTTTTGGGACACGTCAAGCATAATGCTAATAGACTGGCTTCCTCAAGGAACGACTGTCAACAGCTAGACCCTTATACGGTTCAGACTCAGGATTCACAAACGGCGAAAAAGAAAGTGGTCGACAGGAGCGTTTCTCCAACATGACAATGCGTGGCCCCACACAGCAACTCTACTACCGCAAAGTTGGCATCGCTGGGGTTCATTGTTGTGCCTTATTTGACAACACGAAGGACTTGCTGCAAGGTAAAACATTCGTCAACAACGAGTCGTGGCGTAGTACTTGCAAATAATGAAGAAGATCGCAACGGTGCAGTGAGGTTTGTGGGGAGTATATTGAGAGATCCCAAGTGCATTGAACCATACTGCATGATATATAAAGTAAATAATAATAATAATAATAATAATAATAATAATAATAATAATAATAATAATAATTGCGTCAGTTTTACAATGTATTAACATTTTTGATAGCCAATTACAAAATGAAAAAATTGACACATTTATAATTACATAATTAACTATAAATGACATACCGCCACGGGTGGCTGAGGTCGTTAAGGCTCGGATTCGTGAACGGGAGGTCTGGGGTTCGAATCCCGCCAGGACCGTCCTCCTTGACAAGTTTTTTTTTTTTCCCCAGGTTTTCCTCATTATTCATGGCAAATGCCGGAGAGGTACCCTAAAACTTAGGCCTGGAACGTTTCCTTCCTTAAAAAATCCTTTCCCAATGTATCATTTCATGTATCATCAGTGTCCACCGCCTGTGGGGCCTCAGTAGTAAAAATAGGCGTTAAACAATATTCAAAAAAATAAATGAATAAATGACACGAGCCGCGGAAAACTATTCCTCTCGGTCCAGCCATTGATCTTTTTATAGGTATCTATTCAGCTTTTCTTCTTCGATGCCCTACATCCACGTCGTCTGTGGCCTTCCTCGTTTCCGTCTTCTTAGTGGAATCCTTTTATGTATCATTTTTGGCTATCTTTCTTCACCCATTCGCATTAAATGACCATACCATATCAATTGTCTTTTTAAAATGTCCTGCCTTATATTATTTTTAATTTCCAATCTTTGTCTTATTTGTATCATTGCCGATTCTATCTCTTCGCGATACCTTTGCTGACCGCTTATTGTAATCCATTTCCAATGCCAAAAATCTAATTTTGTAGGTATTTTTAAGTAGCCATATTTCTGCACCATATAAAGCCGTGCTTCTAAGAATCGATTTATAAATTTGATATTTTTCTTGATAGTGTTTAACCACTGAGACATCACAGACGGTGGACAATGATGATAAATGAGATGAAATGATAAACTGGGAAAGGATTTTTTTTTCTTTCTTCCCCTTCCTGTTGGTTGAACAGAACAAAAACACAAGAGCGGGCTCTCGACCCCCCCCCCCCCCATCCGAGCTGCTTTCGACTATAGTTCTGTATAATCATGTGCGCTGTTCGCGCTACTGCATTGCACCGTATGCCTAACTCCGTAATGCCCAGGAACCCAAAGACAAAGAATTCTTTATGAAGTATGCTAGAGAATTCATAGCTTACTTACTGTTCCAACATTGGTGCCACGCAAGGGCTACTATTCTCTACATAAAGTGAAGTTATTCTTGGGGTAATCTGGTCAAGTTGCCTTACGTCGGGCTCACTAAACTGCATCTCCCTTGTTCTAATACGATACCGCGGAGGAAAGTATTAAATGTTTAAACACAGGTGGCGGCAACAGGTGGTGTATGTACCGCAGCAAAAGGAGATATGGGGCCGCAGTTCCCCCCCCCCCGAAACACTGCCTTCTTATTGACAGTTCTTTAAGGCAATATAGCTTTGCAGCTTTCTCTTTCACTTACTTTGCCTTATTCCCCCCCCCCCCACATAGCCTGCAGATGAGAGGGATCAAAGCATTTATTATGGTCTAGAGCCTGGCCAAGAAATCACAAGATGTAAGAGAAATGCATTTTTTTAAATTATTTTTCAACGTAGTCTTCTTGTAAATTAATACTTTTACTTGAAACTCTCCAATTTTTAGCACTCTCAGTAAAATAAGGTTTGTCCAACTGTTAAAAATAAGCGTCTGTTTCAGGTTCAACCTCATCATTTGATTAAACCTTCGTCCACCCAGCTATTTCTTCAGGTTTGGGAACAAAAAGTAATCGCTGAGAGCCAAATCCGGCGAACATTCCGGTTGTGGAAACACTTGGAAGCGAAGGTCATACAGTTTTGCAGCAACATCCCAGATATGTGTGAAGGCGCACTATCGTGATGAAAGAGAACTTTCTTTTCGCAAAGTGTGAAAGTTTAGCCTGAATAGCATCCTTTAGTTGGTCCAGTAGTGATGCGTAATGTGCCCCGGTGACAGTTCTACCCTTCTGGAGGTGTCTACGAGCACCACACCATAAGAATCCCAGAAAGCCTTTCCTGCAGATGGAACCGTATTTGCTTTCTTTGGTGCACTTTCCCTTGTTGCCACCCACTGTTTGGACTACTTCATATCTGGCGTGTCATGATGCATCCACGGTTCATCTGCTGTTATGGAGAAACTCACTGGAATTGCGTTTAAACAAGTATAAACACTCTTGCAAATTTTCATTCGATTGCAATTTTGGTCCATTGTTAACAAACGCGCCACCCATCGAGCGGAAAGCTTTCTCTTGCTCAAAACTTCGTGTAAAATATAGTGGACATAGTCTATCGAGGTCTTTGCAATGTCAGCCAACTAGCGCACCTTCAATCGGCGATTATTGAGCACGACATTGTGAATTTTTGTCATAATCTCGTCGATCGTAGCAGTTTTGAGACGCCCTGAGTGCCTATAATGTTAAATGGATATACGATCACGTTTAAATTTAGCAGCCCACTTTTTAACTGTCGAAAACGAAGAGGGAAAATCCTTTAATAGGAATTTAATTCCTTTTGTATTTCTGTTGGGGATAAACCATTCAAAGCGAAGCACTTTATCACAGCCTGTATTTCACTTTTACTCATTTTGTAGAAAATGTTTGTTAACACGATCGTCACAAACAAGTGACTATAAACACGCGTCTGAAACTTTACAGCGCTTCTGAAATATCGCAAGTATTATCACGAGGGTCTGAGTTTGCCGATAAATTCACTCACTATGTTCGTGAATTTATCTGGAAAGCTCAGTCCCTCGAGTGATATTTATTAGGATTATTTCACGAATAAAATAAGAATTTAAATATAATTTCTGTAAACTTGGCTTACAATATTGTAATAATTGTATATTTGTATTATGAATACTTAACCTTTTCAAGTCATCCAGCAACAGGCGAATGTCGATTGTCAGTAATGCCAAAAGAGAAGAGTCAAATACGGGTTTGGGACTATTTCATGAATAGAATAAGAATAAAAGTAATATAGATTTTGAAATTCGCGCACGGATTATTAACAATTGTATAAAATGTTATAGTTACTTATGAATAACTACGTATTCGGAAAGAGCGAGAATGTAATAGAAGAAAGTCAACTGTTAACATTCGCTACCGTTATATTTACTAATACCAACTAAGAAAAATAAAACAGAGAAAACATTTTATCATTCTGAACAACCTGTTTATTATAGTTGCTTAAGCACATATTGTTATGTAATTTATAAAATGATTTCAGTCTGTTTAGTTAAACACGCAAAAACAATTACTTGAGTGAATACACACCTAGTTAGTTAAAGTTACAATTAATGAAAACACAGAAAAGTGATCAATGATGCGTGCTCATGAATTACATAACTGAGCTATACAGTGGCTACACTGAGCACAAGATTAATGCACGACTCGTGATAAAACGGATTTAAAATATTTTTTCACTGCGGTATTCGGCTGTGATTGGTTAAAATTCAAAATTTTGTTTCGTTTCATTGGTCGATTTTAAGATGAAGTCACATAATTGATACAGTCATAGTAATTTGGCCAACTTCCCGGAATCTTTTGCGTCAGGAAGAGAAATTTTAGAACACCCCTCGTAATACTAATCTTCTAGGGCGCCTGTCCATTGCTGAACGTAACAAAGGATACCGCCGGGAATTCCAAGTTAATAATATTTTAAGTCGGTATCTCAGAGAAAATTTACCTTGTCTCATTTTCATTATGCACATAAAACATTTACCTTGTTGATGTTTAAGTGGGTGTAACCGAAACTGTGCCGCGCTGTAATTGCAGTGATTACTGTTACAAGTCAATAGTGCAAACTGAGAGCGGCAGCTCACAAACGAATATGCTGGTCCACTGTATTGACCTACTTAAAATACTTCATTTTTTATTCCTTGCAGGAATGTCAGCTATAGAGTATTTCATTTATAAAATAAACATTATTTACATAGGACTGTGTTGATTTAAAAATGGCAGAAAGAGCAGCAACATACAAAATAGGCAAACAAAAAATCTTCCCATAATGCTATAACAGCTCACCAAAATAAGTTTTATATTCTTATATCCTTTCTGACGGCCATGCATAAAAATACATTTTACCATTAATAGGGGATTTATTTATAACTAAAGACCAGTAGATAAATGTTCGTTATGTAAAAGAAAACTTAACAGCCAAAACACATAACAGAAGCCTGCTAAATGACCCTTGTCGACCGTGGGGGCAGTGGTAGATACTTGGTATGGTTCATCTAGTACTAAAACAAATAGGTCCTAGGTGTTTTAGAGCATGAAGAGTAAGAAGAGAGCGTCACCATGAATGGCTATGAAAGATTGACGGATATGACGTTACGCTGTCTTAAAAGTCAATTTTTGAAGTGGTCATTACATAATTTTTAAATGGACGATAACGTCATTTTGAGCCTTTGAGCACTCATTCTGTATATTTTTAGCTGGTAGCACAACAAAACGAGATACTAATGAATAGATCGTGATTCCATGAGAGCTCTATGGCGGCGATCTGCTATAATAGTGTTTCTCAGTGACCCTTTTATAGGCACGAAACAGATTTTTAGTGTCATACAACATTTTCGATACCATCATTAACAGCACTGTCATCAAAATAGCCCAGATTCCGACTACATCACGAAAAAGCTTATGGTAAATATTCGCTTTTGACTGCCTTTGTGAACCTCAAATCTGCCCTTCTTCACTGTTGCAAACTCTTCACTAACTTACTGACAAACGTCAATCTACATTGTGTTATTTATTCAATTTTTTTAACAAGTACTTACCTACTCGTTCTTGCGCTCAGTACATTTAACTTGTTTTCGATGGAAGAGTTACTTGGTTTTTCATAAATGCTTTAGATTTATATTAAGAGAGAATGACACAAGGAAAGACATTCTTTCTAGGACATTTAGCAAAAACCTTCATGAAGAGCAATATAATATTTTGTCTCTCTATTCCATCATATACATTTAAGTCTTTTCTTCTTCTTTTCCCTTCCTACAGTTGAACTCTACAAAGATCACAGTAAGAGTGTGGCGATGTGTTATTTATCTAATCGTCAGAACATGTGGTAGAGTACTTTAAAACGTTTGTAGCCGTATTTATGACTAGACTACGTAGTGTGAGGCTACTGTTAGTTTCTATAGCTTGTGAATCGCGTTTTTTTTTTTTTTTTTTTTTTTTTTTTTTTTTTTTTTTTTTTTTTTTTGTCCGTTAAAGTCCTTTTCCCCTTTAAGTAGTCTCCATCTATTCAACCACTCATTCGCATATGTATAACACGGAATGAATTAGCATTTCCACATTATATTTCATTTACCGGCTTTAACCCGCGTCAATACAATTTAATGTATGGAAACCGCCGTACATTTTGAACGGGCAATAAATTGCAACAACTAAAGGTGGGGGAGTTCCCAGATCGCGGTGTATCTGTTATCAAATATGAAAGCTACTGAGCTGAACATTTTAATAAATAACGAAAATAAATATATGAAACACTTATATTAGTTTCTTAACTAATTTATATAATATTTTGGAACTATTTAATTATCAGCTAAAAAGAAAAGAAAGGAAAAACAAAGAAAAAAGAGGAAAAGATCAGAGTTTTGTAATTTTCAAAGCGTTTAGCGTGTTCAATTTGTTTGTTTAAGTTTTCCATATTTGTAAACATCTTATTTCAGTACTCATTACAAAGAGCACACTTTAGGGAGATATTTTAAAGTTTCACAATATTGAAATGGGTAGAATTAATTGAACACGTTTTATATACATTAACGCCTAATTAAGAAAATCATATGAAAACAAATTTAAGGTCAGAATCGTCAAAAAAATTCACGCGCCGCCGCTTAAAAAAGGAAGGGGGGAATAAAAATGTTGCCCATCTTAACCTAACAACCCCTCCCCCAGCCTCAAACTCGGTATCCCCTCGGACCCGGGAATCGAATGTGGGACCGCTCTGACAGCTGACCACGGCACCGCAGGAATGGTCTCCGCATTTGTATGCCAAATCTGCAATATATGTAATTCTGTGAGCCCGGCCAGAGTGTGTATAACCGCAATAGGGTTAGGTTGTGCGGGATGCATAACCACACGGCGTTCCAAGTCACCGCCAACACTGTTTGCATCGCTTATCATTCTGATTTAATATTCATTATTCACAGCGTTCGGCTTTATCATTTTTATTCACCGTTTTTTTTTATTTATAAAAATTAGTTCTTTCTTGTCAATTCTTTCTTAAAAAGGTTAGAAAAATTACTTTTGAAACTTATGATAAAAGTAAATTTTATTCTTAACCTCTTGTCACATTTTTTGCTATTTTGACAAACAAACCGGCGCTTGTAAATTGCACGCGAAACTTGATGAAAATGGAAGGGCAGCAAATGCGTATAGCGACAGGTAGAGACAAACTAAGCTAGGGATATACCAGTAAGGAGCCATATACATTAAAACACATTTAAAATCATACAGAAATATAATCTTAAAAGTTTGGAAGCATTGCCAGGATTCCAATCACGAATATTCGGCTTATCTGCCGATACTCTATTCTCTGAGCTACCGTGTCCTATCCGGCCACAACCGCGAATCTCTTCCATCTAAGTCTCGAGGGCTTCTTTCAGAGATTTTTAACTCTAAGAGGCGATTCGAAGCAGTCGAATAGGGGCCTAGACCTACATCACTATAAATGACCTGTTCATTTGCTAGAAAACTGTGTCCGGCCTAGTATTTGCTAAGATGCCTGCTTAGCACTAATGTACATCCTCTCCTCAATGCAGCTGTAGTATGTTTCTTTGAGCTAGTTTTGAGTGTGTTCTATGTATATTTTTTTGCGTACCGCTGTGTTCAAGTTTACAAGGAAAAATGAAGATATATAACTTTACGAATTTCCTTGTGACAGTGAATTGAGAGCTATTTCCGCCAAGGTGAATATTGTACCTTCATATCTTAACTGTATTTAGAGCATTTTTATTTTATTTTATTATTATTATTATTATTATTATTATTATTATTATTATTATTATTATTATTATTATGTTTTACTCCTAACCAGGACAAGAGAGGTTGAAATTGCAATTATGGCTTAATAAGTAAATTATATTTTAATTTAGGAGATTCTCGCGAACTCTGTCAAACGTCAGACCACAGTGTAGTTTGTAGTGAACATTTTACAAAGAAAGACTATAGAGAAGACTGTAAAAGATGGGTACCGAGTAGGTAGCGTTCCTTCATTGTTTCCTAAATATACCAAATACAAACAAGGAATGTCTGGACCACCAAGGAGGCCACTAAAATGAAATGTAAACTACTGAATTTGGGGGATAGTTAAAAAAAAAAAAAAAAAAAGTGCCGCAAGTCATGACAACAATAACATATTTAAATGTCTAAGCGCCGAGATTTTAAAAAACAATTGAAAATGACACTGCTAATGAAAATACATTTCGATTAACTACTCTTGCATATGAAACCGACAAATCTTGCCCTTTAAACCGGAGACTCAAAAGTAAAGATTTTGAGATCAAACATAAAGGAATTGAATCGAAATTATACAATATTTAATGAAAATGTTAACAAAAAAAAACAGCATTAGAAGCTTTTTTTTTAAATTGTTTTATTTATGGACGCTCTTTAACAGCTCAGGTCATCAGCGTCTCATTCTATTCAGGGCGCGAAACGGCCGACATATTTTGCTCAGAGGCCTCTTCTTTCAGGCTTGAGGTTCTTTTTCGTGCCGTAAATGTACACACGGGACCCACGGCTCTACTTCCCTTCCGAAGAAAGCCATACTTACGATTTTTACACCCGAAAAAACCCATCGGTCCTGGCCGGATTATAGCCGGAGTTCTTGGGTTTAGAAGGCAAGTATGGTTACCACTACACGACCAGGACCGACAGCATTAGAAGCTGCAATAGAACAAGAAGACATCAAAACTTTATTTCTAAATGAACAATTGAAAGGAGAAACATCGGTGGAACGAGCTTAGCGTTGGATATTGCAAGTTATGGTAGGAGTAAATCACATCAGCTTACGATTTCGTTCGAAATGCACTGTTGCTGACTATCTCAACGGCTATAGATATCGGTTGAAGACGAAGAGACATTTGGTTCCCTTATAATTATAGTTTTTGCTAACACGTAGTTTCTTTGTATTGTTATACATGATTTATGAGGTAAGAATTTCGGGCATTTTCACTGAAATGTAATGTTATAGCTGCGCTTCCTAAAGTACAAGAGGGGTTGAACGATAGCGCTCCAAGCGGCAAATAATGGAACTGTGTGCGGACAATCAAATCTATTATTGTCTCAGAAAATTATAAGTTTTATATATGAATGACCTTAGTGATGTTATATAATGATAACGTTTAAAATTAATGAAATGGTTTTCTTTTGAAACCTTCCATTTTCTTCTTAAATTTAATACCAATACGATTGACAGAATACAATGAGCCAGTCATTGTACGAGAGGCATTGGAAAAAAAAAATACAATAGCGGTTGTAAGCAGGGTGTATATCGACAGCACAGTATTCGTTTGTTGTCAAGTAGAGAAAGAAGGTGACTATCATTAACAAAGATGGACGGCATGGTTTATGTGGAGGAATGCGTCGAAACGAAAGAAATACATAGAAGTTTAACTGCGGTATGTGGCTCAAGAAACTCTTGCACAGACGACCGTTTGCAACTGAATCAAAGGGTTCGCCAACAACAATGTGAGTCTAGTCGTCCGTCAAGGTTGCGGTCTCCTGGGCACCTTGAGGTTGTGTCCGATCGTCGTGAAGATAGCAAAAGTGAAAAATTAAACTAATATGTGTTTGACAATTATATTTGTATGTTAGAGCGCTCTGTAATAACCTTCAGAAAACGTTTGGGTTGTATGTTTTTACTCAATAACATTTAAATTAAATTTTAAAGCCAATGAAAACCGACGGAACTTTCGCTTGTTTATTGTTGATGTGTATATTTTCTTAGTAAATTTAATTGTTTTAAATAGTAACATTTTTTGTATTATTGAAACATATGAACATCTTACATACAGAATGTAACTACAAACTTTCTGTTATTTCTCTCTATTTTAGTGTATATAAAGATAATATCAAGGGCTTAGTTCATAAACATGACTACATTTAAAAATAACCACACAATGTAGCTTTGTCTATCAATGGTCATATATTTCATTTTATTAATAGTATACCATTAATTTTTGTGGTTTAATCTCAATAATATTTCTAAAATCGTGATTTCTCTTTTGCCATACCTATAGACTGTAAGAATTCCAATTTTATTCCTCTAATACCACACAGTAATGCCTTAATTTATTTCACAATCAGGCCATAATTTGGATTTTGCATTCATTTTTAAAGTTATTCAATTTGCTGAGGAATTCGCTTAGTTTATGTAGCTCCTGAAGATTTTATACAAACTTAATTTTTGGTACGTCAATTCTCTTTGTTCACCTCCATCCCTTTCTAATTTTTGTTCCTAACACTTTCTCTTTCTTAAAAAATTTAGACAACTCTGGGTATAACTGACCGTTCCAAACATTTCTTTGAATCTGTAAACGTAACTTTTACAAAGAAATGGACCTTATTTGTGTTGTGGAATTATCACTAGTCCTTCCTTTCTTACTCCGTTCATATTATGTAGTATTTTTCTTCTAATTCTTTCCTTTCTTTAATTTCCGCTTTTATCTGCAAGTGCTTGTTTGATCTCTCTGCGTCTTCAGCACGTGGGTTGGTTGCCTTTCTCTCTCGACGCAGTTCCTAGCAAGCGGGAGATCTGTCAATTTCCGCAGCATCTCTTCTTTGTACCCTCCCCACGCCCGCCCATCTTCTTTCATTTTCTTCCCTGGCTCACTAATTGCGCATTCTTCGCATAGTTTCGGCTCAATGCGTATCACCCCAGCAGTATTACAGCCTGCTCCTGCTGCATAGTATTTTGGCGGGGTAACTTATTTTCGCGTCGTGGAACTCTCCTACAAAATAGAGCCATAGTCGGCAGCAATCCCAGACGACCCTTCCACCAAAACAAATGCGTGTAACGTACAGAAAACAAAAGAAGTAAATAATGTTCAATATAATTAAACTTTAATACGATTAAAACTTGTTTAAGCATTATTTAAGGGAAACAAATATATATATCAGAATTACTATTACGTCAAGTTTCGTCATTACAGCATTAAATGCAATTTCAACAAACGTTTGTACCTACTTCGACGATATAAATCGCTAGTATTATTTATTCTATGCAATTTAACGTCTATGATATATGAACTTTCTCATTAAGTATGCTCGATTAAAACTGAATTTGTTGTGTAATTTAAAATTAATACATTTCCCACTATTTTATGGTTCCCAATTTACTTTAAAAATATCTGTATCAGCTTAAAACATTTTTACTTAGCATAAACTTGAATACGTGTCTAATAATGCAGTGATTCCCAAACTGCGGTTCGCGAACCCACTCGGTTCCCGAGTCTTGCAAAGGGTTCGCCAAATTGTTTCTCTAATGACGGTTTTATTGTTTTATTATTATTATTATTATTATTATTATTATTATTACAATTGACGTCCGAAATATCGAACTGTGGTCCCCGAGATTTTTTTCAGTTCTTTGAAATGAGGAAAGTGTTTAATGGCAAGGGAGTCGTTTGAATAATCTCTTATAAAAAGACTTTGATTATGGACACAGATGCGTGCCGGGCGACGGAAGGGAGAAACGGGGGAGGAGGTACAAAAGATAGCATGGAATTCTATAACTACATAAAATAGTTCCATAATGTCAAAAAAAAGTAATTCTCAGTGTATGGTTTTGATTAAAATGTGTGAAATATACATACGCTACTTTAAATATAGAGAAATACAGAATGGGCCAAAAATCATTGCCCATTTTAATGAAAAGTACAGTACAATGGAATTAATACTTTATTGGAGCTACATGATTATTATTTATAAACATTTTAATTGTTTTTCCATTTCAGTCGATAAATTTTTGCAGACGACCTGGGAAGCTAAGGCATACTTGTTTGCACAATTATGTATTTGCATCGATTTCTTCAAAACATCTTGAATAACTTCTTTTAAGTCCTCAAGTGTTTGCGGTTTTGTAACACAGAACTTTATCTTGAACGTAGTTCCAAAAGAAAACAAAAAAAACCCATTGGTGTAAGGTCTAACGATCTAGGTGGCATTTCTATTGACCCTCATCTTCCAATAGTTTTACCATGAAAAGATTCATTAACGTAGTTTCGCTCAGGAGATGCATAATGTGATGGAGCGCTATCATGTTGAAAGTACAATAAGTTGATATTATCGAAAAGCATTTGTAGCCCAAGAATGAGAAGAGATAGCTAATATTTCCAGGCAGTTCTCTCCAGTGACTGTGCCATCAAAAAACCAAGACCCAGACTACTACATGACATGAAATTCCATCCCAAACACCAGGTTGATTCAGCTGCTTTTCAAAGACAATTCTATGGTTCTCGGTACACCAATAAATGCAGTTGTGTATTTCAAAGATGCCTCATCACTCCAAATTATCTTAGAAAACAATTCATTGTCGTTAACCCTCACTGCATGTAACATAATCTCGTAAATTAAATCCTATGATCACGGTCATCTTCCAATGGGCCATGTACAAGACGAGGTGTTTAACACTTGAATTTGGCCGCATGTAAAATTCTCCGAACAAAAGTTCTGAAAACAGCCTACGAGTAAGTTTTTTTACGACTCTTGATATCGCTTGTAAAACGTTCAGCATACTTTCATCACTTAATGATGGCCTACCTGACCTGGGGCAGTCTGCTACAGACACAGTGTTCTCAAAACGTTTTCATAAGTCATATACTGTCTGCCGTGTTGGTTGATCAATGTAGAAATGTTTTTTCTATTCACTAATTATTATAATATAGCACATATGTAATACATTTTACAGTAAAAACTCTTTCTGCGGTTGTAAACATCTTCACAATTTGAATCAACATGTCAAATGAAATGAATACTAATACACTCTACTGATACTTAAGAAACTATCAGATACAAACAAAAGGCACGTAATTTAAATCGATGGGAAGTTTCCAATCAAATTTATCAAATTTTGTTCACAATGGGTAGTGACTTTTGGCCTACCTGTATACTACTGCATTATTACTCATTTCCAGTTTAATGTTTTATTTGAATTTAAGTAGTTTCAATGTTTTAAGCTTTGTTGCGTCATTTTTGCAGGGGAATCCTAAGGTAGGCTACCATAGCTACAGCAACTTTAGAGTACTTTACTGTGTTAAACGTTTAGTATATTAATAAAGAATTCGCTCAGCTAAGACATTTAAGATGTGCGCGAGTGGAAAATGTACTTACTGTTCTAGCGAAACTTAATTTGAACTTGGATATTTTCGTTTTATCACACTTTGATTTTAATAAACAGTTTGGAGAAATTAACTGTTCAGTGAGAAAACATTCGACAACGAAACATTATTTTGAAGTTTTCTTACGAAATGTCCTGTATTACGCATTTTTGCGGTAAGACTATGAATTAATCTTTTATATATATATACATATATATATATATATATATATATATATATATATATTATCAATGCTTTTTAAATTAACAGTACGCCCACATGTCTAAGCACATCAATAACCTGTCGTTTTCACATTTCCTGAACTACGCTACTCCCATTTCATTTACAAGGAAGTTCCGAAACTTTTTTCAGGTAACAAAATAAACCTTATATACTTTCATAATTTTTCCCAATTAACGAATTAATATCTCAAAGTATTTAAAATAAAAGTCCTCGTATTTTAAATGTTATTAAATTTCCTTCCCCAAAGACACTTATCAGGTTAAAAGCAGAGGTGATAGTCGCTGTGTGCTAAATATGGGCAGTATGGTGTTTTCGGTTTTCTGGAACCCTCGGCATTAACAACATTAACAGTGTGGATTGGAGCATTGTCATAAAGTAAGCGAACACACTGACTCAGCAAACGTCAGCTCTTATGTGTTCACGGATGTTTCCCTTTAATTGAAGTCAATTGGGAGACATTCTTGACAATCTCAAAAAATGTTGTTTGGGGGACGTTGATTATTCTCGGCCTTGCTTCATCTGGTTTGCTTCATACAGAGGACCATAATAAAGAAGCATGGTTTTAAACGCTGTGCCAATGGCTTCTAAGCGAGTCATTTCAAAAATTCCTGAGCAGCAATTCAGAAGCTGTTTTGTTATCAAAGTCCGCCATCTTCCAAATTCGAGTATCGTGCGGTTATTAGAAGCGTATGAATACAACAGAAATTCATGATAGATATGACCAACACTCTAGGGGTCTCTGAACCATTATTTTCAACCAAGTGGACAACGGAGTTTAAACGCGGCCGTGAAAGCTTGGAAAATGACCGACCTAGCGGACGACCAAAATTATTGATAAGGTGCACGACATTATTTTGGAGGATCGTTGATTAAAGGTGTCCAAAACTGCAGGAGCTCTGGGAATTTCAACGGAACGTGCATTTCACATTTTGAGGGAAGAATTGTGCATGGAAAAAAAAAAAAAAAAAAAAAAAATCAGGAAGACTGCTGACTCAGGGTCAAAAGCGAATCAAAGTGCAAATCTCTCTGCAACGTTTGACCAGTTGCATGAATTCACTAGTAAACACCTTAAGGTTCTCTGTCGCCAAAGAAGGCCAAGTGTGTCATGGTGTCGGTTTTCTGGGATGTTCAGGGTGCTGACAAATTTTGCTCAGAGGCTTCTTCTTTCAGGCTTGAAGTTCTTTTTCATGCAGTAAATCTACCACACGTGATCCACAGCTTTATTTCCCTTTCGAAGGAAGCCACACTTGGGATTTTTACACCCGAAAAAATCCATCCAATTAACCAGCGATCTTGGGTCTACGGGTCAAGTATGATTATCACAAGCGCAAGCAAGCCTACAATTAACTATCTTAAACATGTAACTCTTAAATTAGAATTAGTTTAATGCATTGTATTAGCGGACTTTTGTTTTCTAAACCCAGAAGGCATGAGGGTTGCAAAAGGATTTGTGGGAATAACACTCCTTGAGCGAAATCAGAATTTATGTTTCTGTAAGGTGGTATTCTAAAGGGGCGCGAAATTACTTTCCAGAATAGAGTATCCAAACAATAAGTGGTGAGCAAACGGGGGGGGGGGTTGATCTATTCTCCAGCATTGACGTAATTTGAGGATAAATTATTTGCGAAAATTCTGTACTACAACGTATTTAGCATAAAAAAACGCACACACAGAAACGCGTAAGTTATTATTTTTACGTGGCCAACATTTGTTTATCGTGAAATAACTAGATTCATAACTTCTAGATCTAACAAATTAAATATAAAGATCTGCCACGTAACGAAATAACGTAAATATAAGCTGTGAAAATGATTTTTATAAATATATTTTGTAAAGGAATTTCTAGCATATTACTATAGGCCCGTTTAACTAATAAGTATAACTAACGAAAATATGCTTTTGAATTTATAGTTTTCATGCCGGAAATATGGTGGCAATGCATATGTACCAACCGGCATAATTTAGCTCCTCTAAGATAGAAGCGTTTCCCATGGCACATTAAATGTCATCGCCTATGTATGTATGTATGTATGTATGTATGTATGTATGTATGTATGTATGTATGTATGTATGTATATATATATACGGATGTATAGGTATCTGTATATTTATAACGATACATGAAACATTTCAAATAATACATGTGTATGAAGAACGTATCGAAAAGTGCCGCAAAATTAATTAACCAGTACGACAGCGTTTTTACCTTGCATTCAGATACTCCGGGATATATTTTAAAGCACTATCACAATCTGTTTTATTTTGCACTACGTCGCACATTCAAGGAATCTACTTCCGGTGCCGCGGACTATAGCAGGTCTCTCGCCTGGAGGAACCTTCTGCTGTGTCACAATATATGAGGTAATCTCGCCTTATTTGATGGAATAATACTGCGTCCCGCTGCCGTAGTAAACTTCCTATATATGGAATCAATGAAGCAAGTTCTAATCCCATCCTTCTGTCACGACACTTAAACTATCGGCATCTAGTGTCAATGTAGATGTAATGTTTCCTCGCGTCTCTTCTTCAGAACTCAGATTCCCTATTCACTGTACGTAGAGCATGGTGAACATCAGCCACTGAATTTATCGGGACATTCCTTTTTAAAACTCTTCCGGCGACTAAGTCGTTTGTTCTTTTTACGTGATAATTTTAATTGCAAGTATCGTTTTCCCTTTCCTTTATACTCTTATTACATAGGCATCTCCCTCTATATTCATCAGACAGCTGAAGTTAACAGTGCTGCACTGCCGATAACAGAAATCCGGTTAAATCGTGCGTTTTTCCCCCTCCCCTTCGTGGATAATAATCGCCTCAGGAGGTTCTGTTTTATCTATATATCATGTGACTATTTCACGTATTTGACATTTTCTGCCAATGAAATGTAACTAAATTTTGAATTTAAAGCAATCATAGAGTGAATTTATTGCAATTTTTTACCGTAATCATTTTACCGCATGGGCATTCATTTGTCTCAGTTTTACCAACTCTGTTTACCCATAAATCCGTAAGCAAGAATCGATTAATCGCAACAATCATACAACACAATGGTAAAAAGAGAAAAACTAACAGCCGGTCGACTATCATATCACATATGACACAAGCTGGAATTCAGGAACACTTATAAGTGGGCCTGAGATTGCCGATAAATTCACAAACGTGGTGAGTATTACGACCATTTTACGATAATGTAAGAATTTAAATATAATTCCCGTAAATTTGGCTTACAAAATTGTAATATTTATATTTGTATTACGAATACTTAGCCTTTTTAAGCCATAATGCAACAAATGAACGTCGATTGTCGTAATGCCAATACACAAGAACAAAATATCGGTTTAGCACTATTTCATGAATAGCATATATATTTGAAACTCATACAAAGCATATTAATAATTGTATAAAATGTTATACTTACTTATGAACACCTACCTATTCAGAAACCGTGAGACTGTCGACTGTTACAATAGCTACCTTTCGATTTACTAATACCAACTGAGAAAAAACAGAGAAAATATTTTACCATTGTGAACAACATGTTTAATAAAATGTGTGGTTGATTAGGCAGATATTGTTGCGTAATTTATAAAATTATTTCAGACTGCTTTGTCGAATACACAATAAGTAAGTTACATTTACAATTATTGAAAACACACAAAAATGGTCAGTCGTGTGTGCTCATGAATTATAAAGTGCAGGTACACAGTTGGCTATACTGGCCACAAGACAAATGCACGTCGCGTGATAAAACGTATTTGATTTTTTTCGATAATTTGATTGCGATATCGGGCTGTGATTGGTCAAAATTCAAATTTTTGTTTCGTTTCATGGCCGATTTTAACATGACGTCACATAAGTGATATGGTCAACAGTAATCCCTCTTCTTAATACGCATCTTTGCCGCGTTGTCATAAAAACTGAGTCCAATATATTTTGTTTCGGAAAAATTGCGCTCAAAGAGCGATTTGTAGCGCGAACAGAGATGAACTATTATTATTATTTATTTACTTATTACAGTAAAATTTTAATTATTCGAACTGAAGCAAATATATTTCAAAACAGTGAAATTCCTACAAAAGAGAGTGTTTTATTCCACAGTAAGATCTGGAAAAAAAAAGAAAAAAAAAAATGAAAAAAATGAAAAATGAAAAAAATGAAAAATGAAAAATGAAAATGAAAATATTATAAAATTCAACATAAACAAACATGAGACGATTCTGATGCTTTCTGCACACTTGACTTAGTTTGAAGCATGCGGTTATACGCACTTCGTCGTTGTTCTTAATTACCTCGTATAATGTTTTTCCCCCTAAGGGAACGGTGGTCGTGTGCCCCCCCCCCCTTCCCCTCAGTCTTAGGTTATCAAATAAAAATGTCGTTGAGTTATTTAGAACGAGGAAAGGGAATTCGGAACTAGTGAAGTCCAAATAGGTTTAATGGCACCATATTATTCCATTCTTTTATTTTGTGATCTTTAATTTTAAGCTCTTGTCAAAATAAAACAACAATGCTTTTAGCATGAAAACCCGTTAACCAACTTGCACCCATCTTCAAACATGAGTCCTTTTATTTTCGCCGATTGATGCAGACCACTATTTTTCGTTTCAACAATGTCTCGACCCTCTTCTGATAAGTGGGCTCGAGGTATTTGTTAATTTCTGAAGAAAAATTCCGCTATGTCTATTTCAAATTATTTTGCTGGTAATGACAAATGCCTGGTTATAGGCAACACCAACACATAGTCGAAGGTGTAAATATCACAAATGTATATGACCTTCCGCAACGATCTCTGCTTTCTCTATCTCCGTCTTTCGACTTCATTGATAGAGGGCAATATTGCAGGGGGGCGCGTGATCAGTACAACGGTATCCCGCTTATCACGCGGCTCCTTAGATCGAAGAACGCCACCTCTCCATCAAGCAGCTCCCCAACTATTCTCACGAGAACGGGTGGGCCCAGTTTCAGACCTCCCTAACTTTGAAAAAGTCCTACTGGGAATAGAATCCGGGTCTTCCCTGTTAGCAGTTAGTAACACTAGCAGCTAGACCAGGAAAGCGGCCAAAATAGCTCACTTCTGAATAAAAATATGAATATCCAGTGTCCAAAATGATCTGACATTTTTGAAAACCTACAGGAGAAAAAGAAAGAAATAAACTTACTTAAATAAACTTACAGCCTAGATAATTTAAGTAGTGTCGTTTTAAACTTAATCAGTAGCCAAGAAGACTCAGAAAGTTTCCGGACCTGATTAAACTGTTTCAAATAATACACAAAAATATATGTATGCGGTAGCATCTATAGATCAGCATACCGTCCGCCAGCTGCTACCAGTGCCAGTAATTTAGTGTCGCGCAATGGAACTGGGGCGAGACATTACCGCGCAATGGTTTACTAGTGGCTTAAACTAGAAACAGTAACCTGAGACACCTACACAGGCTTTAGGGAACCTTTAGTCTTCAGTTGGTTAGGGGAATTTAAGAAGGCCAAACATCTTTAAAAGTCGAAGACGCACGGCAGATGGGTGTCGCGACAGCTGACTCAGGATCAAAAGCGAATCAGAGTACAGTTTCTCAGCAAAGTTTGGCCCGTTTTCAGAGAGATCCCGCCGACTTCATGCATCGATCTATGACCAATGATGAAACATGGGTGACTACCACACACCTGAAACGAAACATCACGATTCTTCCCCGCCAAATGAGATAAAAATACGCGAGAAAAGAAGAATAAAGAAAATGGGCGCCCTCATACATGTCGTTGCAATGACGGAGTACAATGAACTGGGGTCGATATGTTTTCATTTCCGTCTTATTCCCCTGATTTGGTTCCAGATCTCCCTCTGTTCCCCAAACTGAGAAAATTCTTTGATGGAAAGAAATATCTGTCCATCATCAGTTGAGGGTATTTTGCGGCCTTGAGGAATCTGACTGTTCAAAGGCTTTGCAGCATCGTTGTACGAAATGTACTAGTATCAAGGGAGACTATGTTGAAAAACAAGAATAATTTCATAAGTCTATGCCGCCATTCTGTGCTTCATCCTGAGAACTTTCCTAAGAATTATGCATTATAGGAGTTAATTTCTCATTTCACTTCCTTTATCAGTTCTTTTGCTGAGTGTTTGCAGAACAAAAGCACCAGGAGATTAATTAATTTATTTCATTTATTTACGGACGCTCTTTAACATCTTAGGTCATCAACATCCCATTCAACTCAAGGCGTGAAATGGCCGACAAATTTTGCTCAGATGCCTCTTCTTTCGGGCTTGAGGTTTTTTTACGTGCCGTAAATTTAGACACGGGACCTACTTTCCGAAGGAAGCCCGGACAGGGATTGAATCCGCGATCATGGATCTATGAGGTAAGTGCGGTTACCACTAAACCGCCAGAAGCAACTCTCCTGTAGAGTAACGTAGACTCGTGTATCTATGTCTTGCATAACTTCGCGTTACAAATTACAGAAATACCTGAATCAGTGTGACATGCCGATATTCTTTTATAATTAGGAGTAAGCAAGTTAGTTAAGATCTACTCATTCAGGATCTTTATGCTGTCAGTCGTGTAGCTGCGAAATTCTTACTAAAATCACAAAAATCTCCTCTTGAGGATGTTACATCCAAAGTTGTTCCTTCTCCCTTCGCCTCTTTCCACATTCACCTATTAACCAATCGCGTGCCAAGCCCCTCCCACAGCCTCTACAGTCCAATGACAAGCTTTATAAAATTCTCACAGTTCTCTTTCGCTTCGTTAAGTACCATGCGGAGAGCAAGATGGGAAAAGTAAACGTTTTAGGTTTTATAGGTGGTCCTGAGGTCTAAGAAATAAACAAACGCGTCTAAACGTGTCCGGAAGCGCACAGGAGTGGCAGGTCGCGCTTGCGCACCACGATGCCATCCCATTCTGTTAGAGAACAAGAGAAGAAGGACGTAGAATGTCCAGTTATTGACCGTGTGGCTCCCTAGAGAAGGCGCCCCGTCACTTGCCAAGAAAAGCGCCCCCAACACGCTTTTCATTTGTTTCACCGGACAACGGACATCAGAGAGGGAGGAAAACACTTTTCAAATCGTGCAGAATTGTTATGATACGCTGGACCACTTTATAATTTCATTCTTCTGTATTGTACAAATTAAGTATGAATTTCGTATTTTGTTAATATCACAGTCTAGGCTTTATAACCCCGTTAGCATAAATAGCCAATGTAATTTTTGAGAAAGAAGGTACTGCTCTTTCAAATAATAAAGTTATTCGCTTATGTGAGTGTACTACTGTATCACTATCTAATCTTCTATTTTGTAAACATGCATTTGAAGTGGAAATGCACCCTCCCCCCGACCGATTGAAGAGAGATTCATCATTTTATCTTCTCAAATTTGGGTGCACTTTCTTCAAAAACTATCAGCTATAGAAATAGGAACACTTTTGTTCATTTAATTCATTCTTTCATAGTAAACCTATTTTAAATGCGATTATGAGGGACGATCTAAAATGGCTTCCAAAATGTCTTTGAAAACTGACAGAAACGCTGGGACAGGTGCTTTTCATCCAGTGGACAATTCTTTGAGGTATATCATTAAAATTATGAGGATAAACAAAGATACGCTATAAAAAATATAATTCCTTATTGAATAGCTCTGGTAGAATTAATAGAAAAGATATGTACTCGTTCTTTTAATAACTGAAGGATATCAAGGTTAATTTACATCATAAGCAGTACTTTTAGAATAGTATTTGCATCACCGCTACCTTATTGATTGAACCAATTAAATAAAAGGAGTCGATACCTAAATTAATGAAACGGATTAGCTGCACGGTTGGTATGCTGCAAGGAATTTCCAAACTCATAAACGTCTCCAATAATGAAAGGAGGGAGGTGAAAGAACTATGATCTCTTAAATGAAAGCAGCTGGGCTAATAGATTAGAGCTTCGGCATGATTCTCGTACATAATAGGTTGGTAAGCATGAGAGTTTAAATATCAGGACAGAATGGGGTTTGGTTGGCATTTTACAAGCGATGTTATAAAATGCAGAACATTATATGCAAAATAATGAGAATCAAGGCACACACGTAATCACATTTTACGTACATGAAAGCACCATATTATCACAAAAACTAACATTTTAATTTTACAATCTCCGAGCAATCTTTCCTAAAGAAAGTGTAAACTTGCAACTTATGAAGAATTGTGAGTAGTTGATGTGTTTTTCTAAAAGTATTAAATAATGCTGTATTTAAAACTAATAATAATAAACACTAACTTGTGTTTTAAGAGATGTAGAAAATGATGCCCGTCAGCGGCAATACATTGCTAGAACATTTTTGTATTACCTACCATAAGAACACGGCTGTTCAGAAGGGTTTCTGGTCACTGAGAGATCGTGTCTCTGGAAACTTTTTAACCAGTTGGCGAACATGTTCTTTATCTGGAACACTATACCAGGATATTTTCTTGCAAATTGGCCTACCATTTCTCTGTAAGAACCCTTTTTCACATGTGTCCTACATGCATAAAAAATCGTTCGTATGTTGGTGCAATAACTAACGAATAAAAATTAGCATACAATGAAAACATCGAGCACCAACCACTCCCTGACAAAGCCTTCCTCAAACCAACTACAATACTCTACCTCTGCCGGCCCGTAACTCAAATAACCCCACTGTATATCTAAAACGAAAAACAAGTTCAGCATAGTATGTTAAAATAAAAGCATCGCAAGAAAAAATGTTTAGCTCCAATGTCGGTTGCAGTTTCACATTACCATGGTTCTGTGAGATGGTTTTCACTTACCGTACATCTTTCCCTCGTCTGATAGGATGATCTTGCGGCGTCCACATGGCGGGTAGATGGCGAGTGCCTCCTGGAAACTCTGCTCAATGTCGGGGCTCCAAACTCCCTCTGCGTCCGCTGCAGCCAGGTCCTTGTCATCCTGCCATAACAAGTCCATTGTATATTCCTGTGCACATTTCTCAGAACATGACACAAAGCTTGATTTTTGCCAGGCAGAATCGAAAAGTAACCTTGAATTGAGTTGTTAGGGTTGGAGGATAGCTTTGCACAAGGGCTGACCGTTTTGGCCCACGCCCTCAGCGATGGCTCCTCGGGAAGTATGGGGTTAGGTGAAGGCGACACCAGGTGGTCAGTATCCACGGGAGATGAGGCACGGACGTAGATGGGAGTCCCTAACATTGTTTCCAAAGAACAACCCGACGCTCCTTGCAAGGAGTTCTCCACTGTGTGACAAGAGAGAGAAAATGCTTGTTTCTTGAGAGTGTAACTTCAGACTGATTCGGCTGATGTAGACGGTTGCGGTCCGCTTCATATTGCAAACACGACTGACATCATCGCTGAAGTTTATTACATTACACGGTAAAATCGGCGGGTAGCACGAAAGTCACTCTGAATATTTTGAGTATGGACAACAAGGAGTTGTGACAAGCCAGTGCAGGTTTTATTAAAGGTCAGATAGCAATATTCGCAATCCAACAATGTGTGATGTCAGTACGTCTGTGTATGTGCACTCAGGTGTTGCTGCGCCAGACGCTAGGATGAATCTCAAGCGAGTACGTTTCCGCATTATGATTTATTACGACTTTAAATTCGGTTTAGAGAAGAATAAATGCCTTGAAAGACTGCATCGTGCATTTGCGGATTTTTGCCCTTTGCAATTCAATATTTATGGATGCTGTGCAGAGTTGAGCAGAAGAAGAGACTCTATCAAAGTTGAAGACCGCGCAGGATAGCCAGTTATAGCAACAATACGTGTAAGCAGAGTGTTTTGCGAGATCATCGCTGTACATATTATCAGCTTCAAGAAGTCCCGAATATTGTATCGGCAGATATAAAAACAATTCTTGAAGAAAAGCTTCATGGCAGGAAGCTGTGCAGTCGTTGGATCCCCCGCCTGTTCACAGATGAGCAGAAGAAAGCACACTTGGATTAGTGCCAGAAAATGTTGAAAAATCAAAAAACATATTTAACATCATAACAGACACCAAGGTGGGACATGACAGTGTGATACAGAAATTAGCGAGAAATGTTGACAAAAAGACGATATGTTCTTTCTTCTCAGCTAGTAGCCACATTGTGACAGATCTATTTGAGAGATAAAAATCCGATATGTTCTTTCTTCTCAGCTAGTGGTCATATTGAGACAGACCTACTTGGGGGATAAAAACCTATCACTTCCAGATGGTATATCACAAAATGCCTGCTTCAAGTCTTCAGTGTATTGAGATCAAAGCGTCCTAAGACAAGTCTATATGGAATACTCTTGCACTAGGACAATACATTTCCACACTGCACTGGAAACAATTTAATTTCTGAGGGAATCAAATCCATACATTTCCAAATCTGGCCCCATGCGACTGCTTTCTATTCCTCAAAATAAAAGAAAACATTTGTAGTCAACGCTATGAATTACCCGAAGTCCCAGTGGCTGCATATGAAGAATGTATTTTTACCCTATCCGAAGCAGCAGCGCGGTCAGCATTTACAAAATGGTTTGAACATACGAGCCGCTGTACAGAATGTAATGGTGAATGCTTTGAAAAAGATTCAATGATCAGATCGCATTTGTAAAATAAGTAGTGCTTTCATTCTCAAAACTTTCATCGTGACCCTTGTAATCGACGAGGTGGCTGCAAAACTGAACATTAGTCCTGGCTCGACAAGAGCTACGTGGGCACCAAACTACCCACCCCTGATTGAAAGAACGTGCTGGGTGCGTTACTTCCCGCTACTAAGGGAGACAGCAGTTTCTTCTCCAAACCAAAGATGCAAAAATTGATGCTCGATTTTTATGGGCCTTAAAGGCCCTATTCTGGAACAGTACATGTCCACTGTCGATTGCGAAGCATGCTTTCATGTGCCAGGAAACCAATGAAATCCTCAATCAGTCAAAATATTGCAGTTTACATATTTCTGGGTGCTTGTTATCCCACGACATGGTGCGATTAAGGATCAGTGTTTCCTACATCCAGCATATTTTCCTGATATTTTTTTCCACGTATTTGGGTCTCTTAAGGAAGCGGTGGAACGGGAATGGGTTCAAAGATACAGCGCATAAGTATAGAGGGTTGCGCAGGTAGTGGGATGATTACTTTTCTTGAGGAATCCAGATATCGGTAGAGAATTTGCATTGAAAGTGATGGGGATATGCTGAAAAGTGAAAAGAAAGGAGTAATCAATCCTGCTGTACAAGTGCTATGTTGATAAAAGATATTAAGGTTACTTTTTGACTCTGTCTTGTGAAATATAAATTTGCCTTGGAGAGAGAAACCCCCTAAAATCATCAAAGCAGTGAATTTTGTAAACGTTTAATGTCCTGCTAATTGCCAAAGTCTTTCCAGATGATGGCTGGAATGAATGAAATGCGGACGAAAATAATTTGGAAGTCCTTAGTGTCTAAAGTTAACCTTGCATTCATATTGGGAGAAAGTCGGTCCTGGTGGTGTAGTGGTAACCATACTCGCCTTCTAAACCCAAGGTCGCGGGTTCAAACCCGGCCAGGACCGATGGATTTTTTCGGGCGTAAAAATCCTAAGTATGGCTTCCTTCGGAAGGGAAGTAAAGCCGTGGGTCCCGTGTCGTACATTTACGGCACGATAAAGAACCTCAAGCCTGAAAGAAGAGGCCTCTGAGCAAAATTTGTCGGCCGTTTCACGCCCTGAATTGAACGGGACGCTGATGTCCCGAGATGTTAAAGAGCGTCCTTAAATAAACAAATGAAAAAAATGTTGGGAGATAGCTCCGGAAAAAATCTTACCCAGGCAACATGTACCGCTGGGATTCGAACCCGGAACCCTCAATTTGACAAACAGTAGCGCTAGCATCTCTGCCAATACAATGACAATCAAAGAAACTTGTTCGATTCAAGGAACGAACCAGGACCTGCTGAGATAGAAGCAGAACGCTGATAATTAGAGTCCGGATTTTTATGTAATATTATTCTAAAATATGTAAAACCGCAAAACATGTACTAAATACATCGCATAAGAATTACGCACGTACTTAAAATTTAACGTGAGTATAAAAAATATTACTTTTCTATAACTTGTCAATTTAAACACGTCACAAGCTGTTGATGCAATTTTAAAGTCAATCAAGGTCGCTTCGTACCTGCCTTTATGACGCTCGTTTCGATAGGAATCTTTATACACCTGAGTTAAAAGTCTTCCTTTTACATAAACGCAACTGTTATCGCTCACTTGATACACAATCACCTTTCCATTACTGGTTCGTTATCCACAATCACAGTTTACGGCGAGAGAACTTGCGACTGGAGCCATGCAGTTACCTGAGACAGTAACTAAAAAACTGAACCAGTGTCAAATAAGGGCGAAGTGTATATGAGTGTACCGTAGCAATGAAATTTAACGTGAAAATTGTAATAACAGATCAAGCTATTGTGCAGTATAACAGATCACACCTGTCTCACCTCCAGGAACAAGAATAACACTAAAGTTTAAGATATACAATTGAAGTATATGACATTACTGCCGAGTGGTGCCACCAACGTATGGTTGGTTGTATGAAGGCGCCCCTCATAGCAAGAAGCAAAACACACGGTTGCAAATCCGTCATAGGGCACATCTCTCAGATAATCCACGATGTTTAGTAGCGTTCAAATACATCGACGATTCGTTGCCAGCAATGGGGAAGGCGCTAAATACCATCCACTACACGTGAGTTGCTAATGTGAGCCACTTCGCGTTGAAATGCTGTCAAAATATCCGCTTTGTTAGCAAAACGTTTCTCACGTAATGGCTGCTTCTATTTGCAGACGAGGCCGCAATCAAAAGGACTGAGATGGGTGTGGAAGAATTTCCCATCCCCATCTCTGTAAAATACACTTGACACTATCGGATGTGACAGCGGTCAGCGTGGAGAACAATGACGATGTTCATAAGTTCTGGCACGGCGCAAATGTGACACCAAAAAAGATGTGTAATACTGGGCATTCACATCGCGCAGTGGATGACAAACACGCACACCTTGACTGTCATTGGCCAGAATGACCACAATATTTGTTGGTGAAGGACTTATGTTTGCATGGTGACCCAGGATGGCTGCGCTTTATACGCCCTTGTCCAAGTTTCATCAATTGCAATGGTGCGATTCAACATGGCATCCGCTTCTTCCTGAAATCTTACCAGAGTGATGCGACACGTCTCGTGGCAAATCCACTTCTGTATCTTACTTAATTAATGTGCACATTTTGCCCAAATTTTCAGCATGTTCAAGTCCTCTCGTAAAATACAGTGCACTGTTTTTGCCGGAATTCCTGTTTGCTCTTCTTATTATACAAGTGTCCAGCGCCTATCATCGTGTAAGCACTGTTTCCACCACCATCAACTGTACATCCTTGTCCACGGACATAGGGCGCCCACTGCGCGGCAGATCGGCAGTCGAGGCCTCTATCACCTCGCCAGGGCAGGGCACACGCACCCAGTGCTCCCCACAGCCCTGTGTGGCATTTTATGCATTTTGCCGAGGAGAAATGCTATTTTCACATACACACGTTGTTCACTCTTCGTGATCTCCAATACTGACTACTGTCGCTCAACAACTGCACTTCGAGGCGTGCTGAGACACGCAGCTCTGCTCACATATACCACCTGGAGGCTATGTTCAAAAGTACATTCTGTACACTTTCAATCGTATATGTTAGATTTTTCGTATTGTCTCTTATTCGCGAGATAAAAAATAGTTGGCATGACTTTCTCGTATATTCTCATTTCCATTTATTGTACACCAGCTAATACAGGCCAAGAATAATAAATATGCGACAGTAAATTTGTACAGAAGTATCTGGTGTGGAGACTTTTTGAAAAACTCTTAAGTTGATAAAATTCGTTTACATCATTTTTGGGTTCTCAGTATACAGGTATCCCCACATGTTTCACGTCATTGAACCAAGTGCTTCAAAATTTACTTAGGTGATGCGGTATATCCCAACGCGTATCGACAACTTTCAATTTAAAACAATATTTTATAAAAGCCTATATTTTGGTGCATTTAAATAAAGAACATTTGGTACTATTGTTAATTTTATGTAAAAATGTGCAATTATTTTAAAAAGATGTTGTGTTAATGGAAATGTGTAAAATGTGCAGCAATACAATAGTCATAGTAGCCTAATTTATCAGCGTTTTAAATTTTCAGACACATATATAAAGGAAAAATACGTAATTACATAAAAATCCGGACTATGCAGACAAGGAATGGCGATTTTGCAAACCGTTACCGTTATTTTCTGACATTGCTGATCTGTATTCGAAAGTCTGTAGAGCACAGGACGTTGTCATAGAAACGCATGCAGCTACCACGGTAACCAGTTAAATTACACTATATCATCTCAAAGACTTCAATCACATGCAATACAAACCACATCATACATGCAATTCTTACGCTTAACATTCGAACACTCCTAAGACCATGCGCACAGCTTCTTGCTGCCTGAGATGCATTGCAAAATGCTGAGACATGCAGGACTAATCTATGGAACCTTAGAGTATCACTATTACAGATAGTGAAAGTGGGAATAAACATACTGAGAAAAAGCGCGGTTCACAAGCTGCCAAAAATGAACATTAGTCATAGCTAAAACAATCGCAACAGAGCCATGCAAATAACGCACGTTAATAAGTTCCCAACCTTAGATATTTGCAGTGTCACTTGTTGATCTGTTTGAAAATGTATGGCGTGAGTAATTCTCCAGAGGTTGGCTGCAAGCAGACAACCGCGATGTTATCTTTGTTAAGTACGTAAGAGTGACCCACAAGATAATCTCAGGGGAAGCTGATTACAGTAAGCCACCCAAGTTCGAATTCTTTAGTTTGTTATTTTATCCGAGTAAAATGTTTAGTACACACATGATAATACAGAATTAACACATTTCTTTCTTTATTTATTTCACAATGAACGATGCTAGCCGCAATGTAGGGTATATTTGGGAGATTGTGAACCTCTATAGAAAATGTTGAAAACATTCACCCTTCTGCATAAGGCACAACTCAACATATTGTTCCATGTTGCTGACAACTCGTTGCAGGACTGTGTTGTCAATAACATTAACCTCCTGTGTAATTTTGTGCTTCAGTTCGTCCAATGTCTGGAGGTGTATGGGTTAAACTCTGTTTTTTAAGTAACCCCACAGAAAGAAGTCCGTTGTTGTCACACCAAGAGATCACTGGTCACAGGTTCTTGGAGATTATCCGGTCGTCAAAGAAGCATTTAATTAGCGCCATGGATTGGTTTGATGTATGGCAGTAGGGCCATCTTGTTGAAAATATCCAAGAAACAGCTCTCCATCGTCCAGTTGCTCAACAAAGTCCACGAAAATCCGGCGGTACCCTGCAGTGGCCACAATCTAGTTATAATATTTGGTTCCTCTATTCTATGTGCAGATATTGCTTCATAAATGACACGTGACTTTTAGACAGCCCAATAGCGTGAATTTTGCGAATTCGCATAGCCGCATAAATGGGACCTGTGAACCATGTGATGAACAATATGCCAGGATTTTGCACAACGAACACCTGAAACCAACGGCAGTACTTCACTCTTTTACCTTATCTGGTTCCTGCAACTGAAGGACAACTGTAATGCTATATTGCTTTCGATGAGCACTTTTCGTAGCTTTCCGACACATTGAGTACGTGTACTCGTCCCCTGGGACAAACGTCTTATGACTTACGGGGTGACCGTCCAGTCGTGCCCGGAAGTCCACAACAATCGTGGGCAGATGAACGATGTTTGCCTTTTTCACTCACCAGAGATCCAGGTGTTTCCAATTTGTTCACCAGTGCCAGCATTGTTTTTTTTTTTTGGGGGGGGGGGCTGTGAACTTCTCTCTGGTATGCCCTTCGAGTAGCCGTAATTGAATTCGTAATGCAGTATTGCTTAACAAGAAAGAGTCGTTGATGTAATGCGTACTGCTTTTTCACAACTAGAACAATATATGAAAACTGCTCATAACAGGCAACAATAAAGAAACGTATTAGCTCTATGCAAATCATTCTGCATATCCTCGCATACACAGAAAGTATTGCTTTAAAATTAAACAAGGAATTAATCATTATTTACAAATCAAATAAAGACAATTTATATGTTTTCTTTTTCGTTTTTCACTTTAGAATATTTATTAATGTAGCATTTATTTTGAAAACGAAGAGATTAATTATTTTTTTTGTGTTTGAGTACAAATGCTTTGAGACAAGACAGACAGAGAGAGAAAGAGAGAGGGAGGGAGAGAGAGAGAGAACAACACATTAATTTTATTCATTATTATGTGTAAATTATTATGATTCTATTAATTTTTTAACGTTAGATACTTTTCCACTTTTGCAAACATTTTGCAACCACTCATATATTCGAATATCGATTTGAGTCTATAATTTCCTTTATTATATGGGCGTGAACATGCATGCAAGTTAATCACATTTCATAATGAATCTCGTTTTTACCTGTAGGGTAACACAAGGCAACACACCTGCATTGGTAACAACGATACCTCTTTCAACACTCAGTGGCACTCTCAGAAACGGGTGTTTCCTTTTCTGGCTTGTATCACAGCTTGCAACCTTACGGGCATGCTGCGGATCAAAGTCCTTCGGTTTTCTTGTGATATGGCCTCTCGTTGCTCATACAAAGTCTCTTCAAGTTCATTGAGGCTCTCAGGAACATGTTGACGAACATTTTTTCACATGTTCCAAACATGCTCATTGGGGTTGAAATTAGGGCTTTGTGCTGGCCAAACTAGAGCCTAAATCCCCACCTCACGCAAGTACTGTGTCACAGTGTGGACGGACATTGTCATGCACGAAGTGGAAATTATTGGCGACACATGGAGCATAGGGATAACATGCTCCTGAAGAATTTCCTCAATGTACCGGTTTGCATTCAGGGCCACGTTCTCCACAAAAACCAACTCTGTCTTCACTTTCACACTGATACGACCCCACATCATGACGGAACCTCCCCTGGAAGATATCGTCGATGAGAAGGTGCAAGTGCATACCTTTCTCCAGTCCCTCTCTGTACTCTTTCTCTGCCATCAGGTCATCTTAGACTGAACCTTTTCTTATCCGTGAATAAGACAGATTTCCATTGCTCAATCCACTCCAAATGTTGACGAGCAAAGACAAGGAGTGCTAACCGATGTTGCTGGGTTTTCTTCAAATCTCCTATCACTGTTTCCTGGTAACTTTGCAAGCGATTTTGAACTTGTGCGGCTGTTGTGTAACAATCGTGAAAATACTTGCAGCAACAGAAATTGATTATCTCTAGCAGATGGTATCATTCTGCGACATTTTTCTTGTCTTCTGCAGTAGATACCAAGTTCCCTGAACCTTCGGTATGTTCTTTGTACAGTAGAGACATTGAGTCGCAACACCTGAGCAACATAACTCAAGCTCCGTTCATCTGCCAACAGGGTAATTGCTTTAGCAGCCTTTTGTCAACTTAACGACATCCTTACCTCATAAAATTATGTGTTTAATTGATTGAAATACCTCAAAATAGAATAAAACTGATGTAACAACAATGCCATTAGATACTTCAATTGCTCTAGGTGTAATAAATGTGATTAAATTTCATTCATGTTCATACTCATGTATTAAAGGAAATTATAGACTCAAAACGAATATATATATATATATATATATATATATATATATATACGAATACATAGGAGTGATTCCAGAAGTTTGTAAAAATATTGAAAGTTAAAAAAATTAATGGAGTTAGAATAATTTACACATAATAATTGCAAAATTAAAAATATGCAAAAACTATAGGTGTTGCGGTTTTCTCTCTCTCAGTGTACGTTGTTCATTAAAATATATATTATTGTGTATATTAATCATTAATTTTACTTTCAAAATAACAAATAAAAATATAAAATCAATCATAAGAACGTAGATAATTCTTTTATTACTATTCTTACTAGCGGCGTGCTTTTGTTCACTCAGACATCAGAGCACACCGCTCCAACAAACGACAATTAATGTCATAACTTGAACATCAGCAAATGCGTCCGAAGTTTTACGAATCACATTGATCTGCATGCTGTTCTTTCTTTCTTTTTAAACCGTTTTTACAGAAAGCTGCTGTCTCACGATTGTTGACTGGTCACAGTTGATCACATTTGTTAACTCTTAAAGTTTACTGATGTGGATCATCATGGATTAAAGTTTAAACGATCTTTATCAAAGCCCGATGGTCAGAGTCACTCACGTCTAAGTGGCCCTCTTTGAAACGATAAAACCATTTTCTTGTCGTGCTTTCCCCGATGGCATTCTACCCTTACACGTCACAAATGTTTCTCACCACCTCCGCTGGCTCTGTTAAATTCAAACAGAAGGACATGTTGGAAATGTTCGTTTTTTCCCCCTCCCTCCTCCTCTCCTTTCCTACTTGGTACTCCATTTTCTTTAACCCAAAAATAGCATTAAGTTTCTACAAATGTGCAAAATCCACGGTGTCTTCATAAGCACAATACTGTCATTTTAGACTGGTCCAGTAGTTCTGATGATGATAGTCAATTCTTTTTACTTTTGTCCTGCTTTGGAGTAGATGCCCTTTTCCTGCCTCTTCCTTCCACCTGGTCAATATTTCCCTTCAGCCTGTATTTTTAATGCTCTTGAAATGGTAAACTGACGAAAGCCTGTTCTACAGGGTATGTCTAAAGTGCTTAGATCAACGAAGGAATGAGCAAGAATAGCATTTTTCTACCTTAGGGTTAATTCCACTTCTTTGTCCATCTTGTCACCACAATGTCTCAACTAGAAATGGATCTATATTATATTTCAGCAATGTAAACTGAGAAAATGAAAGCAGTATTGTTAGTAAAAATGCATCTGGAAGTCCCGCAATGGAGACAAGAATACACAACAACAAATGAGCAACAATGGCTACCTAAGTTCTATATTAATCATTGTCAAAGTCATAATTTGTCCAAATGACAGTGTTAAACTGTATACACCGCAGTGTTGCTGTACCAAAAACAAGCGCTATGAATTTATGAATAAACCTAATAAAATTAATGGAGAAATATTACGCACATATGATGAGAAAGTAACTGAAACTGCTACGACACGTTCTTTATGCTTCCGGACCGCAAGTTGCCCAGCGGCAGCCAAGTGAAGGTTGTTGCTTACATGCGCTCTCTGCGCAATGTACGAAAGCGTACACCCGTTAAACCTTGGTTTCAAAATATGGATTAAGCTTCTTTGGAGAAGATGAACTTGCTAAGACAGTATATGCAATTCCTGTAGTGACAGAGGCCTCTCGCCAATAACAGAACGCTTCAGGGCTTCTGTTCCACTAACAACTTCTGTCACAAAACATGGGAAGAAAGAAAGAATAAAGTACACATCTTAAATGTGATAAAGTTTTTGAAGGAATTAAATATCCTGCATATTTTTTTTACTTTTATTTAATTCTTAGCACAACACTCAAAATTGATTCTAATTCGTCAATGACTCTGTACGCCAACAATGGGTCAAGCTGTTGCGCTCCAGCCAAAAAGTTGTTCTACTTTTTATTATTTTTTGTCTAAATCAACTAAGCCCCAAGGAAGTGCGACATGCATGTTTCTATCCCCCACCTCGTCTCATTATAGCTGCCAAAACCAAGCCAGGCATCCAGCCAAACGTTATCCACTACACGATGCTGCAATTGACAGCTTTACTATTGCCCATTCCGACATATATCATGCTCTAAGAACATGCGTTGCTGCCACATTTCCCCAGTTTCCTAACCACAACATCTCGTACACCGTAGAGACATTTAAGCACATTGTATTATTTAGCCTTCGGCAACTGAGCACGCCACAAGGTCACCTGGGCTTTGGCCTATGACTTTTACGATTTTCTTGTGAGAGAAAAGTGCTCAAAAACTATGGAGTGTTCAATAAATAAGCAACAATTCTCCCCCACCAATTTAGGGCTTCTTTTATTTTAGACTGTGACTGCACATTTTTAATTATCCACTTCCTACCCTACAAAATCCAGGGCCCTGCGTCACCTATACCCCTTGACAGTTTTGATTTCATACCATTACTATGGTTTCTCCTAATGAAAAAACTAGGGATATTTATTTTTATGTCAAAACGTTCGTTTCACCGGTCAGACTAAGCGAAAAGTTTGGAAGCGATTACTACTTAATTCCCTGAGAGCTTTTCAGCCCACGGTATTCTTCCTTTATTAACTGTTAGTAGAGTTCGTGAGATTTAAATTGGCATGTTTTCTATTGCCCTTATCTTATGATTCCACGGATCATAAATTCATTATAGATAACAACCGTCTATTGTTATAATTCTTGGAAATACCCGGCACTTTGCAAGCCTTCTGTTGAATTACACAGCCCTTTACATCGTTATTTAGGCGTCAGTGGCGTGCTTGCTTGATTGTGTCCAAGTCGCCTTTCATTGGCTAGTGTCGCTACAGTTTACTTTGTTGGATTTGTTAAAAATTGTCCAAATATTGTTGGAATTGAAGAGCTATGAGTTTGCTCTAAATATCGTAATGGGTATTTTCTTATTTATCAATAATAAAGTGTTGGGAAACGCGAGAAAGTTTTAAAGCCTGATGCCATGGAGATCGTTGTAAATGTTCATAGTTTTTTTTTTTTTTTTTCGGATGAATATTAAGCGGTAAGCCAACACTATCTGTGTCCAGTGTTTTAGAATGACCTGCAATAGCTACAGGCATTTCGTCTTGTAGTGTTAGCAGGATATTACAAAAACAAAACACAAGCTTTATCGAGAGGGAGTAATTTGCGGACTTCAGGACAGAGTCCCCAGTAAAACTATAATAGATTTACTCACTGTCGAGTCACAAGACGTGTGAGATACTCATTAAATACAATTGTTTCCTAACAAGTCTATGGATATAAGTTGTGCTTTACTATGGAAAAAATTTAAGGTGAATATATAGAGCTTAACAGGAATTTTGAAGAAAATAAATGTTAGGTATGTAAAAAAAAACTCTTAGGGAAGAAAATTCTTAATGGAAAGGTCGGACATTGTTTCTAAAAGATTTAAATTCTTAAGGAAAACTACGATATTGAGGGCTACTAGTTGCACTATTGTTTATTTAGATGAAACTTGGAGTAACTACTCATTCAAAAACCAAAATTTGGAAAGACAACGAGACTGCTTTTTCCCTTAAAACTCCAATAGAGAAAGGTAGGCGTTTTATTATTTGACAAGCTGGATGTTCTACTGGTTTTATTCGCAATGCTCTAGTAACATTCAAATCAAAATCGATAAAGGATTATCACGAGGAAATGGACAACACTGTTTTTAGAAACTGGTTCGTATATCATTATTATCGAACATTCCTCCTAACAGTGTTATTGTTATGGACAATGTTCCTTATCGTTCTACGGAGATTATTAAAGCGCCGCTTTCATCGACTCGTAAACCTGAAATGGTGACTTGGCTTCGTAATAAAAACATTGAGTTCGATCCTCAGTCGACAAAACCTGTAATATATGAATTAATTAAACTAAAAATAGAAAGTTTCAAGAGTACGACATTGCTGCAGAACTTCCCATATATAGTGAGACAGCCCCCTTACCATTGTGATTTAAATGCGATAGAACTCATGTGGGCGCAAGTGATGACATTGCGAAACATAACAAAACATTTAAAAACAAAGATGTGTACATGTTACTTGAAAAAGCTCTTTCCAAAGTGACTGAAGAGAACTGGAAATCGGTCTGTCAACAGGTACAAACTATTGAAAAAATATACTGGGAAACAGACGGTTTAATGAACATAATTAGTGTTCGGTTCATAAAAAATTTAGAAGATATGGAAAATGAGAACCAGTTAGCAATATTTGAAGGAGCCAGATGGACAGAGGAGAGGAGGATGCCACCAGTGACGACACAGCCTTAATGGAGGAACGGTCCATCTTATCTCCGTCACCGCAGTAATGCCTGACGGAAGAGCAAACGAGAGGGGTGAGTATTTTTGTCTCTTTCTAACAACCACCGGACAACTTAAATCTCATGAACTCTACATTCACCTTTTACTCCTCGGTTAATTTTCTACACCTTCTAAATACCTTGCAAACGTTTATTTGTTCTTTACTAATTTAAATTCCTTCATTTTCTGCAAAACGTATTGCGTCTATGTATTCCACTATTCTCTATCTGTACATAGCTTTCTGTCGTTCATTCATTACTTTCAAATGTTAAATAAATTACTACAGGGAGGAACAAGGGTATTTCTTCGCGTCAATCTATTCAAGCAAGGCCTACGAATGAAACTCATTTTCGAGGATCCCTGTAATAACGAGTATCTGGTTAGGTTAGTGTTCGCTAAGTTTATTATAACAAAACTGCCTTATTTATACTGATAGGTACCCCACACACCCTGTCTTTTCGTAATATTTCAACTGCGCTGCAATCTAAAGCATTTCTTGCTATTGATGTTTTTTTTTAATTCGTTTGGTTCATTTACGAACGCTTTTTAACACCTCAGGTCATCAGCGTCCCATTCTATTCAGGGCGTGAGACGGTCGATACATTTTGTTCATACGCCTCTTTTTTTCAGTTACGTGCCGTAAATCTACGACACGGGACCTACGGCTTTACTTCCCTTCCGAAGGAGGCCGTACTTAGGATTTTTAAAATCCTTCTATCTGGTCTGGATTGAACCCGCGGTATTGGGTCTATTAGGCAAGGGCGGTTACAACAAACATCGTAAAACACTGCTGGGTGCTCTATAGGTAAACTACAATGACGTACATGATCATCCAAGAGAAGAACACTCCAGACAAAACTATTGAGGATCTATTGACATGTTATACATAAGTACTAAATATAGAATTATGAAGAAAAAAAACACTAAACAGTTATTTTACATCATCTCCTAGACAATTTCTAAACTGTGTATATTTTGTTAGAAAAATCGAAATATTTCTCTATTTTCTAATAAATTCTGATGTGTTAGGAAAAACTGGACGTTATTTTTGAAGACAGCACTACTGCAATATTTGGAATCACAATTTCAAAAGTAAAACAACTTTTACAGTTTACTTTTCTAGACCTGTCTTATTAAAGCCAACCTCACAGTGGAAACAGTTTATACAATTCTGAGAAGAACGAGCAGGTTTTAGCCGATCGTCAATTCAATAGATCAATGCAGTTTTGCAACACTGGTCTGTAAACATGAGAAACACTAATGGAGAGGACTACACAAAGAAGAACTCATTTAAAACAACCTGGAATACAAAGAGCATATACGTGGGATTCAAATCGACCAGAGACGCAAGAAAATCCAAAATAAAATAACTCAAACAAATACCAGAAAAAAAAATTATATATGTGATAAAATTCTCTCACATCGCATCTCTAAAGTTAACCTCTCACAAGGGGAGAAGCGGTAAAATGTGAGTCACCCAGTTCCAAGAAGAAATGAAACATTATGGCACACCCAGAGGTAGAATTGCATACAACTAAACATGTGCTGTATAGAATAGAAAGCTGGGGTATTGACGATGGTTGGTTAAACGTGGACTTGACACACAGAAATTTTGTGAACAAATTTTGGAGCTGCACAACAGAATTAAGAACAGTGGGAAGTAAATGAAAAATAATGGTATCAATTTTAAAATACTGGTTCAGCATAAATAATTTAGGTGAACAAAATATTTTGAAACGATGTTTAAAGTTGCAAGAGAATGCTACTTGGCGTAATACTTGGATCAATGAAATTAAAAGTTGAAAATAATTGGCTTGGAGATGATCTAGAGAGTTAGGAAATTAAAAGAAAGTTTTTGGAAAAAAATTAAACTAAGAAGTGAAGATATTGAAACGCAGAAAATATTTAGTAGTTTTAATAATAACAAGTCATTGAGGATCTACAGAGAATTAAAGAAATAATGGGGTAGAGAAAAGTATGTGGGGATTAGGGGGGATAGAATGGCGAGGGATAGAACAGTTGCAGTGAAATCGAAAGGTTTAAGAGGGAGAAGGGATTTAGAGGAATGTTCAATGTGTTGGCATACTATTGTTGAATGTAAAGGAATTAAAATAATGAGAGAAAAATTAAAGCTGGATAAATGGGCCAATATACCAACAGAAATATTAGGGGGAAAAGATGCTGGATATGAAATCAGCGAATATTATCATGGAGATTGCTGCCTATTTATAAAACAAGTGTTCGAGGAATGTAAATAAATCAAGTGAAACTGAGCTCTTAGAAAATGAATTAAAAATAGAAATGGAAACGTTTTAGTGAAGTATAAAGTGGTCCCGCTGGCAGAATAACCAGTGTTGAAGTTTTCCGGACCGCTGGATTAGTTAGCAACTCACAGTGCGAGTATAATATACACACAGGGTGATCCGTTTGGGTAGCGATAAAATGAAAACACTGTAACACGATTTACAATTTGAAACTTGGTGTATAAAACATTGAAAGATTGGAGATTTCTCAGAACGCTATATGGTCTCCATTGCTCACTCTGCAACTCACAACGGTGATGCAATGCAGCCCATACCCGTTGAAACATCAGAGGGGTGATATTTTGGAAAGCTTCAGTAATTTTTGATTCCAGATCATCAATGTTCCTGGGATTCTGTGAATAGACAGCGTCTTTAACAAAATTCCACACGAAGAAGTCAAGGAATGTTTAGATCTGGAGAGTTTGGGGTCTAAGAAATTGGTTCATTACGATTGAAAGCGGTGTTTAGTAAATTTCAAACCCAATGAGGGGGTGCATCATCTTGCTGGAAACCAATGTTCATATTGTTGTCTTCCCCAAGTTGTGCAATTAGAAACAACTGCAACATGTCCAAATAAGATCCATGGCGTACTGTCTTTTCTGCAAGGAAGAACACTTTATTGCGGCTCACTCCACACCCTATGTTAACTTTTGGACTTTTCTTTCAAGCTCGTAAGAGACATCTGAATTTTCTCTTGTCCAAGTAATGCCACTGTGAGTGTTGACTCTCCCGCTGACGTGAAAGGTCGCATCGTTTGTAAATAGCCATTTGTTTAAGCCGTCATCATCTTCAATCCGTTGACACATCATGGATGTAAAATTGAAACGAGCTCTGAACCTCATGCGTAAGGCTCGTAGACGTTGAAGTGATATGGATACAGTTTCAGGTACTTCGGAACAAAACGCTGACAGGACGCATATGGTACGCTCATCTCTAGTGACAGTCATCTTTGAACTTTTCTTAGGGCTTGACTTCAGAGATAGCTGCTTCTCGTACTGGGTTTCGCATGCGACTTCCTGCATTTTTTTAACACGAATCTATTTCTACAAATGTTCGATTAGGGCATTACGCACACCAAACTAAGGCCGAAATTCTCTTTGAACTTGTTTAACACTCTCAAATTTAGCATACATTGCACTCGCTGTTGATTTGTAGTAGCCATTTCATTCATCCGCGACTTTCATTTGCCATTATCATTGTTAATTTTCATTCTTTCCATGAACGAAAACTTCCATATTTCAAACATTCTATTACGAGCAAGAAATATCTGTAGGTGGTAGAATTAGATGGAAAGAATAGTGAGTAAATGATAAATAAATTGTATCTGGGCAGAAGTTATGATTAAACAAATTAACCAGATATAAATTTTAAATAAATAAATAAATAGTATATTTGTTAATTAGTAACTGATGGATTCAAAAAGGGTTAAAACAGAGTAGGAATTAAAAGAGAGCAATAATAAGGAAAATAAACAAGGAAAAGAATGGAAAAATAAACCTCTTGTAATGAGAAAGAATTATTTGAAGTGGCTGATGAAACAATGTCTTCTGGAATTCCAGTAGGTGATTACTGACGAACCGAAAACGGAGATTAGTTAGGTTTTGTAATGATAGACAGGGGGTATTATTTGTTTCATGAGTGGGAATAATGAATAATTACGTCTGGTTTATAATTTAGCAAAGAAATTTATTGCATTTTATTGTACTTTCAATAAATTTCAAAGGTCAATCAAACATGAGGTGGGAACCAGAAACTTGAAGACACCAAGTGACTAGTTCAAATTGTGCAGAATCCCTTAAAGGTCTATAATCTGTGTCCGGGAAGTGCAATCAAGATGTTAACACGCCTCGCTTTTTCTCTGACTCCCAATGCAACTTACCTCGAAACAAGTAAAAGATCTGCTCTGTCGGTGCACATCAGTTACCAACCTGGAGGTAAAAAACTGGACACAAAAACCAAGAAAGAAAACCAGTCATGTCATTCAACTGCGATTTACCAAATGACTCATGCCGGTTTACAAGAAAAGAGGTCAATATAAATAACCGAACATTTAAGACGGTCTTCACTCTAAGTTAATAAGGAACTTCAAAAATTAATTATAAGCAAACTCAGAAACAAGCCATCAACAGCCTTGTCATCAAATACAGTTGTGACATTAATTCCGGACACTTTACAAAATGTTGTTAAATATTACATTAAACTTTTGATTTTAATTGAAATTTTTGCATTTATTAAACTCAAATTTTCAGGAAAACTACACAAATATCTTATTGGATATCCTTTTGATTTGGTTACTGCCTCGATTCTTCATGACATTGAGTCCAAACATTGGAGATCTTCTGGTGTTATCACCCTAAACCGCGATTGTAGCAGCTCCCTCTTGTTACTGGGATTCCGACGTGACACCAAAACTTTCAGTTTTCAACTGGGTTGAGGTCAGGACTGTACTCTGGCCAATGGAGGACAGTAACATGAAGGTCCCTGAACCATTTCTGATTGATCGTTATGACACTCTGCGCCATCCTGCTGCAAGATGCACCGAATGTCACCCCCAAACAAATCACGAGTAGCAGACTACAGTTTTAAGTCTAAGACCTCTTCTTGATAATTTTTGTCATGAATGTTGCCCTCTAACACTATTAGGTGCCTTGCCATGCTTCGCTTACGCACAAACGTGCTGCCATCACTTCTAAACATGTAGATTTTCGTTTTGTCGCTCCAAATGACTTGACCTGTCTTCTTGCGTTCAATCCCTGTGTGCTAAAGTCTATTCCACACGCTTTTGGTTGAGATAAGGCTACTTTCTTGTACACCACTTTGGTTTTCTGTACTTCTTGGAGACGTTCTTGTCCTTCCAGTTACTTCGCACCGCTTGCATACTTTTCTAATGCTTGATTTTTAGCACCAACACCCAGGCTTTTCTCTGTTTCTTAATAGGAAGTGTTACTGCCTTACTCCTTTTACTTGGTAATCAATCAGCGCGTTTTGTCTTAGGAGCCATTATTTCAAATTACAGGATCACTTTTCAACTCACTCTGAAAGATGTTCACTTCACAAAAGTTATTTGCCAACTGCTCTACAATAATGATGATCACACTTGACTTAGGTACTGAGAGAATGCAATAGTCGAACATAAGAACACCGTTGGTTGAAATTTATGTTACTTCGGCACTAAGATGAAATTATTGAAGTTTCTGAATGATGTTAATTACACTTGCTTCTAATATCTATACAGAATGTAGCACGTTCCACCTTTCTTAAAGATAATAAATATGGTAAAGAAACACCATTAAAAACGCACAATACTATCTTTGTATATCTTGTAAGATTTAAAAAGCATAAAACTTTTACGAAAAATGTCCAGAATTAATGCCACTGCTGTACCTTTATTTGTACAGTATGCCAATTTCATAATTGTACTTTTAATTGGGCCTAGAGGGTAAACAAATGTGTTGTATTTAAGATACATTTTTATTAGTGTTTAACTGTATTGTGCATAATTATGATATGGGCCACAATAAGAGCAAACATAATTTTGAATGTTTTGAGTTAAAATAACACAATTTCACTGTTCCACTATTCAATTATTCATCATTAGTTGAGATAATTAATGCTAGATGGCAGAGTAATAGTGCTTCCAAAACGAAATGAAAAATTTCTTAAAGACTACAGAAGCCCGTTCAACGGTATGACATTACTATGCAAATTAATTATAAATTTACATTAGCTAGTAGGTTGTCTCATAAGAAATTACGGTTTTTTGCAATGTTGTTCACAGGATGCCATGGTTATTATTGAGCATGTGTCAATCGTCAGTTGTTAATACAAAATCATAAAATGCGGTTAATAAAGTTTGCGATTAAGAGTCCACAGGACTTCTGGAAACAAGATGCTGCCGCTTGAGGGAGAAGTTGTTAGTGAGAGTGTAGCACAACAACGGTTCCTGGGTTTCAATAGAGGAGAAGAAAACACAAAACGTCCTGGAAAATCTAAGGTATGGAATATTGAGAATACATGCAAGTTTTGGAAGAGAAGAGAAACTGCAAAATATTCTAGTAGGCTGTCAGAAGAACTTGGTGCATCAAAAGATATCATACATCGCCACATTAAAATACTTAAAAATAATGCAGAAGTTATAGATCTGTACCCCCTGAATTGACAGAGAGGGCATCTGTCTTCAACTTATCGCAAATACCATGCATGGGAGAACTGTCACGTGTGATGAAAATGGATATAGCCGTAACCCTGACAACTCGATCCCCGTCAGCCTGCCAAAGTCATCCCTAAACTAAATCGGTTCGGCCCCAAAGCAGCGTTGTGTGTTTGGTGGAATTTTGAAGGATTGATTCACTTTATTCTCAACAACCGCAACGAATTCATGAAGTTTTGAGACAGAGATACCAAGCTTTAGTTAATCGAAATACGAATTATTCTGCTGGAAGACAATGCCCGATTCCATACTGCTCAAACCATGGAAAAAATTCCAGTAATTGGAAGAGATCGAACTGCTACCATACCCAGCATATAGCATTGATCTTGCACTTTCAGATTACCGTCTGTTTCTTTCCATGGCTGATTTCCTGCGTGGATGAAATTTTGAAAACACCGAAGCCTTAATGGATATTGCGATAATGTGTATCACGGAATTCTTTGCATAAAAATCCTGAAAATGGTGCCGTCGCGAGCTAACAAATCTGGCTGAAAGGTGGCTTAAGGCTATAGCATCTAATGAAGTTTACTTTCTTGTCAGAACACATTTGAAATAAAGTTTTTCTTAAAAACCGACATTACTTGTGAAATATCGCTTGCAGAAGAAATCTATGACATTTTTCTAAACATTAAACCAACTTGTGTGATTTGCTTTGTTTAACGGAGTGCTCCGACCTAGAACCATGCATTTATAATCCGGAATTTAGGGCTTCCTGGCATTTACCATCGCAGGATGCGGAAACTGCGTTAAGATCCTCGGCAGGCGAAAGTAGGAAAAGCACCTGAAGCAGTAAAGCACTGGAGAGAGAAGAGGCAGCAATCTAACCTAAGTGGGACTACTTGCTACAAGAAAAAACAAATGGTTCACACGTTACCTCGTCGCTTACCTCGTCCCCGACGTCGAGGTTTTTGGTATCCGAGCCGGAGCCATTGGTGTCGGCCGGCGGCCCGGAGCTAGCGGGAGTCCACGGCGAGGAAATCTTGCCGGCTGCCAGCGAACCACCTGCAAGCACCACACACCACACAATGAGGCATTTCAAAATATAGCAACACAAGTAGACACATGCTAATGAAATTACTCATAATAATTTCAGTGACTGCAGAAGAGACAAGACAAATATGAGATAGGAAGTATCGTTTCATGAAGAAAAATTACAAAACTGTTATGATGATAGGGAAGTTGAAACCAGATTTGCTAAGCCAGCAAATCTGCTTGCATGCAGATGAAGCAGCGCGAATTTTCTTGGGCCGGAAACTCGCTGTATGTTTCCAGTGCATCTCTGGTGTGTAATATTGACATCAATCACCAGTTTCTCCAAAATATCGGCATCTTCATCATGCATTTCCGATAGCCGAAGTTTAACTGCGGTATGTGGTCAAGAGGTTTCTGCACAGAAGACTGTTTAACGCCAGTGGCAGAGGATCTACACACAAAACTGATCGTCCGTAACATCACGGTGTCCCAGAAACATTGATATTGTGTCTGAACTGATTATGGCTGATAGGCACATAACCTTTGATGAAACAGAATGTCACACAGGCCTCATTCCATCTTGTCCACATCTTTTTCTACTTTATAATAACCGAACACTGTCCTTTCGCTACACACTCCACGTACAACCGCCATCTAGTGTCTACATGGCATACTAGTGTAAGTCCATTGCCCTACGAATAGACGTGATCATAGGTAGCTCGGTATCTGTAAAACTCTTTATTGCAAATCAATTCTAAACGCCCTCTTACTAATTTAATTTATGGATCCTATCATGTTTAATATCGTTCAAAAAATTTTATGAACTTTTAAAGTTTTGAGATCAACTGCTTTAGAATGCCTTCAAAAGCTGCTTCGCGAGCAAGAAAACCCCGATTTTCAATAACTCAGCATCAGCGTTTTCAAGTTTAGTGTTATACAAACCTCTAAAATCTCGGAATAATCATGTGACAGTGCGGCACTGAGCAACAGCTAACTGATTTACCGTGTTATACGTAGGGGGAGCTATCCATTTGTTAATATGAAGATGCACTGTAGTTTCAAAGATTGTAGGCTTCGGTCACGGGGAGTAGGGTATTTATTTTTTCATATATATTTTTTACTTTATTACTTGATGAAGTACATTCATAACAAAATTATAAAAATAGAGAAAAAAAGGGGGGAAGCTAGAGCGGATAACAACAACTGCTTTTATTGTGCCAAAAAGACATGCACCATAACTTCCGTCAATTATCCTATGGTATAATTTCGAATGGAAGCTTCAATAATCAGTGGCTTACTGGTCATTTAGAAATTTAATGTAATACATTTGAAAATTACAAATCAAGATTCCCCATCTCAAATTGCTTATAAAATATCCCTTTGAAATATTGAAATTACTTGTGTGTAGTTAATTAACACGCTCTACATCACTATGTAATTTTACTGCCAATATGATAATGATAGAAGTAGCGTGTTATCTGCAGACTGCCTGCATTTCCTAAGATTGAAACTTAAAATACATATACAGTATAAGAAGAGAGCACACTTGTTGCGGAATCGTGCAAAAAGGGTAGTTTTGGAGCCAACTTGCCTAACACTGTAATTTACGCCTAAAGTGACACAAGTTTCACTTTACACTTAAAACCGTCCACTCATAAGACGGCCGCTTACCGGGGTCACGCCTTCCACCCCCTCCCGAACTCACAGCGCTACTAGAGTTCACGTTTTGGTACTACAAATAAAATAAATGAATTCTGGATTTACAGGAGCTGCTAGAGATGTACATTCCGTACGAAATAGAATCTACATCTTGTTCAAAAACTACCATTTATACTAGTCAGTATAGTCTTCCACACTAATGAACCTAATTAGGCTCATTCTTCCAGAGTATTGTGTAAGAACGGTGAGTATAACATTTATTTATTTTATTTTGTAGTACCCAAGTTTTGAAAAGGTGAGATGTGTCGCTGTGAGTTACCGGCGATGGCGAAAGGGCATCGGCCGACTTTCGAATGGGCGGTTTTAAATGTGCCTTACAGTATTTCGCCACTTTTAAAAGTTTAGTTCAAGATTTAAATGTTCATCATATAAGTGTTCCAATATCTCATTGTGCTTATGATGCGTTCTAATCCTGCTAAAGTAGGCAATTGACCTTGCTCAGTGGAGTTTATTACAGCTGTTTCAGTTTCATATAGAAAGTATGTGTATCTGTGTATTGTGAAATATGTCGAGCGGGAATAAAGAATATTTATTTATGAAAGTATTTAGTACGATAGCCCAAAAAGTTGACATGTCTGTCGCGAGTGCGTATAAAGCCACTCAGCTGCTCATAAAATTACTGCTGTACCTGAATTAAAACCCGTGGAGGCAGTTTACAATGTTCGGGAGGATGAATTAGGTTAAGTATCTCAAATTCTTTTCAAAATTATTCAAGAATGTCCCACTGTGGAGGACAGGCACTTCGACCATATTATGGTGATGAGTAAAATAATAATTATTATTTACTGTTAATGAAAGAAAAAGAAATGCATCCTTAGGGTTCTGATCGCGCGACATGATCTTCGGCAGGCGGTGAGGCGGTAACGCAGAAACTTCCCGTCGGAAAATCAAGTTTCTATTGCGTAGCGGAATGAGAACCCTTTAAACGGCCTGCAAGAATATAAGCTACGGTAACTAATGGCTTAACAGAATTCAATACGCGAGATTAATTTTCAAATAAAATTAAGCAGAAAATATTAAAAGTTTTCATTGTGTGGACAAAACGGGGGAGAGAGGAGGGGCGGGAGTAAACTATAGGTTTGATTGCGTTTATAAAAGCATAGCAAGTTGTCAAAGTTCTACCTTTTCGGTCTTTTTGCCATAATTTCATGTTAGGACAGGACAATGCACTCTTTTGTTTCGAGCCAATGACGTTATTGACAAGCTGTGCCACTGAAATACACCTACAAATCACCGGAGAGGATAACTCGGCTACAGCGTCAACATCTGTCGGCGGATGTGCACAACGCCTAGGGTTATAGGAAAACACACAGCCATTATAATGGGAGGGATCTCCACCGATGACTAACGAACAAGGAAATTTAAAATTACGTCACTGTGGGCTGAGGTGAGTAAAGAATCTTGTCAAAATCCTGTCTCCCTCGGGCGTGGCACTTTCTACGGGAACAAGAGTACTTCATTGGAAAAATGAACGTTTTCCATGCTTTGGTTCACTCAAACAGGCCTATTAGAACTTTATACCTGTGAAAAAGGTAACGGTTCACACTGAAGATTTGCTTAATTTGTCTCCTGACAGCTTAACTATGTTATTATGTTATTCGGTTTGCAGTAGATGGTCCTCATTCATAATTGTGTCTGGATGGTTGCATATTACTCACTGATTAATTTGGTAGATTTTTTTTTTAAACTTGCGCTGGCGGCTGCAGTTGGTATTTGGTGGGAAAAAATATTATTGATTTTTTCTTGGTTTATTGTTATTGCTGTTCCAGAATTTTTATATGTTTTTCCATGTTTTGTTATTTGCTGTTTGTGAAATGTCTTTAAAGAACTGTTTTTTTTATTTCTTTTTAAAATTAAATTCTCATCAATTTTTTGGTAGATTGGACTTTTGTTCCGTTTTTGACTAAAGAATTTGTGATTTCATTGCCGGTTGGACCGATATGTGTGGGTGCCCATTGAAAGTGAATCGTTTTAATTAAATTGGTAAACATTATTTCGTTAATTATTGAGGAGAAGGGTCATTTATTGGATGTTACTGTATCTAATACTAATGTAGAATCTGAGCAATTTACTGCCTTCCTAAATGCTTTATTGCGTTATACCGGGTGTCCCAAATATTTTGTAACATTTTTTTCTAATGCGTCAGACAAAAAATTGTTTCAAACAAAAGTTGTTAATATCATGGGGAGTTATTGCCGAGGGTATACTTTTTTGTATCTCCATTACTGTAGGAGATACCCGATGTACACTCTAGCGTTTTAATTGGAGGGGGGGAATGATGAATGCAAGGCTTCTGTTATTTAATAGCAGTACAGTGCATTTGTTTAACTAAATCATTTAACCTCTTCAATAATGTACTCGATTAAACCATTATCTGTCAACTCACATTCTCCGTAGATGAGCAGCATTTCTACTTTCTCTTCAGGCGTGTACTTCTTGTAAGAAAAATGGTAGTAGTCACAACAGCTCAGTGCAGTACTAACTTGCTCTGAATTGTTGTTGAATTCGTTTTATTTACGGACGCTCTTTAACATCTCAGGTCATCAGCGTCCCATTCAATTCAGGGCGTGAAACGGCCGACAAATTTTGCTCAGGCCTCTTTTTTCACCCTTGAGGTTCTTTTTCGTGCCGTAAATGTACGACATCGAAACCACGGCTTTACTTCCCTTCCGAAGGATTTTTACGCCCGAAAAAAAATCCATCTATCCTGGCCGGGTTTGAACTCGCGATTTTGGGTTTTGAAGGCAAGTGTGGTTACCACTACACCACCAGGACCGACTCGTTGCTCTGATGATTGATTACAGTACACTGATATGTAAACTAAGGCAACGACAATTTGAGGGGTGAGGGAGATGGTTTACCTAACCTCCCAGGGCTCCTGTCGGAATGAATCGGAAATAATAAACAGAAGTTCATCACTTTAGAGCTGTGTCAACTAAGCTTATTCCTAAGCAAGTTGAATAATTTTAAAAAATAATATAAAATCCAATTTTTGGTCTTATTAATTAATGAAATAAGCTACACCATTACTGTGTGATATTAGCATGACAAACTCTAAAGTACTAATAAAAGAAAAACTGAACTATAATACATTACTTAACTAAGTTTGTATGTTTTCCCCTTCAAAATCACTTGAAATATCTAAAGCGAAATTACTCTTAATTTTCTAAAGCAAGGGTTACAAAATTAGAATTCTTACAATCTATTAGCATTGCAAAAGAGAAGCTACACTTTCAGAATTATTATTATTATTATTATTATTATTATTATTATTATTATTATTATTATTATTATTATTGAGATTAAAACACAATAATGAATTGTATACTATAAACTAAATGAAATATATGGCAAATGATAAATAAAGCCATATTTGTGGTATTTTTACACATTTTTAATTCTAATCATGTTTATGATTTTTAAATTCACTAAAATACAAAAATAATAGACGTTTAGAATTACATTGTGAATTTAAGATGTTCATATGTTTCAATAAAATGAAAACATGTAACTATTTAAAAACAATTACAGTGTAATAAGCAAATATACACAATCAACAATATATAATCGAGAGTTACATCGATTTTCAGGGGGCTTTTGAAATTTAATGTAAATGCTATCGTAGTAAAAACAGGTGATGCAAACGTTTTCAGAAGGTTATTACAGAGCGCTCTTACATACAAATATAATTCTTACACATATATGAGATAATCACGACAATGCTTTTGTTAAATATACAAATATGCATTGTTATAAACAGTTATTATGAAACACCCGAGAGAAAATTAAACGCTAGAGCACTTTTTAAATTTCGGTTTTCAAGTTTACCCCTACTCCTAATGGTCCGATTTCTCCAATTTTCAGAAACTATATTTCTTATTGTATTTAAATGGTATATACCGAGTTTCGTTGCAAGGAAAAATAAAATAAAACAAAAATAGCGGTCGCTAGGAGGATTTTTAAATTTTCCATGCTTAACGAAATCAATGAATATTTGTTAATTGTGGGTTAAATGTAGAGTTTAGTTTATAAAACGAATTGTGGTCGCTGGAGCGTTAACAGACACATGCATATTTTTTTCATTGTTGGTATCTAGTAAGTAGGATTGATTTGAAGAAATCTCTTCATGGGTACAACCGCGGAATTAGCTTAAAACTCAGTACCGTACTACAGTGCTACAATGGGTAAGTAATTTGTATGACCAAGGCACTTAACAGTTCAGTTTCTTTAATAACGTGCACTCCTTACCGTTTGCAATTTTACTGTATTCTTAACCAAAATGGTACAGTGTGATACATTTCTGAATGTTCTGGGAAGAATAAATGAACATGGTGCCATTTAATAAAACAAAGTTCCTAATGTTGAGCAGAAACTAAGAACTTCTCTTGTTTCTCATATTATTACGAGTATCCGAGGGTGACTTAATAAATAAATAAAAAAGTGAATAACGCATTTACTCTATCACAATTGATATCTATTAGCACTAACCATGCACTGAAAGAACTTGCACAGACGTTAGCGAACTCGATACACCTCGTTCCTCACGAGAATCACACCAACTTTATATAAATTAGCAGCTGGATGACTGTAAGCTCAGTTCCTGAAAAAAGCTCTCAAGGATCGTCCCATACGATAGGTATCAAAAGATTATACATACTTTACAGGTCTCTAGCGTGGCAAGACTTCTTAACTTTTGGCTTCATAAGGAATGCTGATAAAAGGCGATAAATTAAAATAGCACATTAAAAGAATCTTTGACATTCGTAATCCACCAAAGAGCTGCACAAAGTCGTTAAGAAACGGACTCGTGACTGGAATTCCCGCCAAAACCGTCCTCCCTGAGGTTTCCCCCCCCCCCTCAGAAATCATAAATGGCAAATGTCGAAGTGATACCCTAAAGTTAGACGTGGAACGCCTCCTTCCTTTATAAAATAAATTCCTAATTTATCATTTCATTTCATGCATCACGTTGTCCACCGTCTGTGACTCCTAAGTAGTAAAAACGAGTGTTACACTATTCTGAATACAGAGATAGAGAGCGCTCGTGTACCCAACAAAGACACCGGAGTTCTGCACGGTTCTAATCATGACGGCGGTAAAGAGATTTCTTCTCAGCCTCATTGAGCCTATCCATGTGGCTTCCGGTGAAGTTTCCTTCCGTACAAAAATACCTGGGTTATAGAGAAGGCCGGAGTTGTGGTGACATGTCTTCACTCATCTACTCAACCCCCCACCAACGGTGAGATCAGTTTTGTTTTTCCCCGGAGTGTTTTGCCTATGGGAGAGCGGCCAGCCGGGTCTAGGTGATTAGCGGGAGGGTAAAACAAAAAACCAACCATACGGAAATCAACTTAAGAGGTTCATTATTTACCAAATTAACAAATGAAGTGTTTAAACTGCCCGCCTTCAATCTCAACACATTCTTGGATCTTTTTAAGTAATTATTAATCACCCGCTATAATTCTAAACGAATATTATCTTTGAGTTCGTGTTTGATGTTGGTTCGTCTTGTACACGGCATTGTGTAATTTACCCCAGATATAATAATTGCAGGCTGTTATATCGGGAGGACCAAGGGGGCCACCAATCCCTACTCTGTTTTAAGGAAACACATTGTGAATTGCTCTTATGGAAGAAAAGTTAGCTTAAATGCTACACTTGTGCGATAAATAAAATATTAAGAATCTTTTATATTACTGCATATTTTCAGTATTTAAAGTGCCTTTTTTGTCTGCCTATTTCAACCCAACAAATGCCTGAACTTCCAGAGTGATCATCAAAAGTCTATCCACCCGATCAACAGACAACACGGCTTCAGTGAAACAACATGGACTCATTAACGCCACAAAAAGAAAAGTGGGAAGTCAGCAGTAGAAGTGAAACAAGGGAAATGCAGTTTAAGTGGAAAGTACACGTAAATGCTCCTGATTTTTACGCGAGGCAACAAAACCAGCAAAGTCATCAAAATTATGATGCTTTCTCTTTTGCAGATGAATGACTTGTAAGGAGAAACAAACGTTGCGCTTTTTCTTACTATCAGCATATATTATGCACCTGTCTGCATGTAGCCATGGGAACCACAAGTTTTTGCTGAAGTATTGCGTATTTCATTCCGACATACCTGCAGCATAGAACTTCCACATGCTTACTACATACAGATCCAATGCAGCTAATTAAACACAGCGAAAACAAAAACACGAATGAATTGTTTTATTTAAAAATAAATTTAACAGTTAGGTATTCTCCGTCAGAAATGTTTCGCTTATCTAAGTGTCAATAAAACAAATCCATTACATATGCAAACTGGAAATATTGTCGAATAGCTCAACCAACTTAAATTCTATTCCAAGGAAACTTATGCTGACAGTTTTGCACGCCGGATTCGGTAACACTTTGTACCTGTGTGTAACGGACCCATGTTCAACGAGAAAGAGCAAAATAAAAGAAAGCGAGAGGCAGAAAAACAGGAAGACGTCATTATGGCGACGCACTGGAGCCCTCGAAATCATGATAATGTGCAAAATAATCAACAGAAGCAAAAGGAGGGGGGGGGGGCTGAAGAAAGTTTCGATTATGACAAAAGATGTTATTATCATCAGCAGCACCGTTTGCGTTCAATTTTGTGTGTTTCCTGATTGTTTCTTATTACATGCTAGTAAACAGGGCCCAGATTTCTATGCATGTTTTTATACCTATATAGGAAATTAAAGGATATAATGTAGTAAGAAATAACAGACGGCTGACTAATTGAAAAATGATCAGAGTCAATTTTAGTGGGAAGTTGAACATTTTGTAATTACGTATTACTCAAATAATATAGGGACTAGAACGGTTAGTAGTGAGGATGGGAAAATTTAATTTGTTATTTTAGTTTGGAAATTTTATTATTGTCTTTGCTTGGATAAGACCATGATACTCTGGATATTCTAGCAGGTAGTTGCTGATGAACCAGGGACTGGGGTCTGAGATAATTAAATTGGAAATTTTTGTATTTAAATTATGTAAAATGTAATATAATAGCAGTAAAGAACATTATTGTAACGCAAATTGTATTCGTGGGGGGGGGGGGGTGTCACACCTAAGAATAGCCAGGGCCAAATGGGCGAAGAGATATTGCATTTATTTTCTGCTTTAGCATTTCAATAAAAACCATTGTTGAAATATATATTAATTGCTTGTTTAATAAGTCAGCGAAGTTGGCCATTTTATCTATATAGATATCAATCGTTTAAAAAGGAGGGGCGGGGAAATATGCATTTAATAATCTCATAGCTCTCGGTGATACAGAAAGAATGTTTATTGTGGAGCAGAATTTATTTGCCCAGGAAAGAATTGTGGTCACTTTGTCGGAGCTTTTCCTTACCCTGGTTTCGTGAGCTTTAAGGCGCCAAAGACTTCGAGCTCGATTACGCCATTGTTTATTCATTTCATTCATGCACAAAGACCACGCTTAGGTACCCACAGGTTTAAGGACTCCCCTGGTGCACCATCGTCTCAATGGGCGTCCCGGGCTCGGAAGTTCGCTACAATACCGCCATATCTGAGGTGGGGTGCCCACGAATTCATAAGCCAATATGTTTATTTACTGTTGAAATGAATGAAGTAAGAATATCGAAAATGAATGGAAAATAGCAAGGGGGGGGGGGGAAGAAAGAAAGAAAAGGAAAGGAAAGAAAAGAATGAGGAAGGAAAAAAAGAAAACTGAAAGCCTTAGGAACAGTGGATGGCTATATGGATGGATAAGGACAGACATACGAAAGGCATCGCATAGAACAAAAATTCTTGGTTTGAAGCATAACTAACCTACAGTGCGTTTCAATCAACCATCTGCTGGCCACACACGCAACGTCGGTCGCCGACCGAACAACTCCCGGCGTTATCGATCCGTTGGCAGATGGGATGCACAGTTATGCAGAAATAAACAGACCATTCATCATCGTGCACAACAGGAAACCGGCAAATTGAAGGACAGGAAGAGGGTAGTAGTGACTGACGGTCCTGAGAAAATCACGCACAAGAAGAGCAGCGGCAGCTAAAAAAGGAGTGACTTAAAGGAAAGATCACGCACGGGACGATCAAAGTAGAGTAGCTGAAGGAAAAAGATAATGACAGTGTTTGAAAGAGCAGACGGCGATAATAACAAATGCAGGAAGTGAGCACACATCAACACTTCGCCAGTGGATGCACTGCAAGTGTGTACGGAGCTAGTGATCTCTGGCGGGAGTGGCTCTGCAGCCAGCAGACCGCGATGACCTCATCAAAATGACTCACCCTGCTTCGTGCAACAGGTTTTTTTTTCTATTAATAAGAATAAAAATAAAAGAACTGAATGGTCGGACCGCCTATGTCTGACGTGGCAACACCGCTGTTTCCTTTCTTTGTTGTGCATGTTAAGAGCGACTGTGTACTTCTGTTGGCAGATCTAATGATATGCCTCACAACTTTGTGTTGCCCACACACATCTCTGCCCCTTCTTTCCCTCACTTGAGTAACCTTTAAGATGCTAACAGGTAAATAAGGCAACTGATTTCTTTTTACAACTGGGGGAATATCCTCTCCCCTAACCAGAATAACAAATTGCTCCCTTATAGGGAAATATGTTTTCTTCTTTAAATGCTTCTAAAATTTGACATTTTGTAGAAATGCATGAGAAAGTATCCCTAAAGAAATACACAACTAAATATTATTCTGCAAATAAGAGGGATAACGCTCCACACATGCGCGACAAGGATATTTAAGCCCTTAAAAATTATAAAAAGCTTATATGAATACAAAAATGATAATAAATGTAAATGGGAAGTTAACAGAAGAAATGAAAACAAAATGTAGTCTAAAACAAGGATGTAGTCAGTTTCCAATATTATATATAGCGTATATTCTAGTTCATTATATACATTGTATGGGTGCTGTGTATAGACGACATTCTTAAAGAATGGAAAAAGATTGTACTTAAACAAGGAATAGAGTTCGGACAGCACAGATCAGTAAATAGTTTGCTATTTGCAGGTGTTATAGTATTAATTTTTGACAAGGACAAAAGCCCGCACGCAGGTGCTGCGTAAACTAAGCGAATTCCTAACCAAATCGAATAACTTTAAAAATGAATATAAAATCTAAACTAGGTCTTATTAATTAATGAAATGAAATAAGTTATGACATTATTGTATAGTATTAGGAGAACAAAATTAGAATTCTTGCAATCTATAAGTATTACAAGAGAAACAGATTTTTAGAATTATTATTATTATTGTTGTTGTTTTTGTTGTCGAGTTTAACCACAAAAAATGAATGGCATACTATTAATTAAATGAAATATATCAGCACTAATAGACAAATCTATACTGTGTGGGTAATTTTAAACTATAACAAAAATATGGCATTCAGAAGTAAATACCCAATAAGAACAAAAATTGAGGGGGGAAATAGAACAGGTATCACACTTTCAATATTTACGTTATGATGTCACATATGAAAAACATCAACATGTTAATATAAATATACAAACGCTCCAAGCCGTGTGCGAAACAAATAGAAATACTTTGATAAACAACAAAGTGAGTAAAAAACATTTTTATAGAAATGAGATTTAAAAAAAAATAGGGCCCAAAATTCAAGCAGCAGAAATGCGCTATTTACGATCTGTCAAAGGTTGTACAAAAGAAGATAATACGAGAATATAAGAAAAGAATTAGAAGAATTAAGAAGAATTAAAAGAATATTACAATACTTACGGAATAATAGACAAGAATGGGTTAAACAATTAAAAAAAGTCAAGAATTAATTTTTTCACAAAAATATTTTTACCGTATTTCTCTAATAAAATGTTTCTTGTGGCACAGTTTTAAACTTTTTGGAAAAAATAATTGCAGAGTTGAGTACCGCGCGCGCACACACACACAATAGATACCAGCTAACTGCAGAGTTTTTATTTGAATAAAATATTATTTTATAGAGAAAAATAAATAAATCTCACTGTTAACTTTGCGGCACTACTGTAATTTCAAATACGATTGGTGTTCAATAAGAAATGATAATTTCTCGTGCTAAAATTTAACTGTACAATATTTTGTTAGCTTATTACGTAATGTATTGTTGACGCTTCCGATTCCCGCCTGTCAGAGATGTACAAGTTGAGACATCTTCAGCTTCTTCTCTCTTAAGCTGAGGCCTATGCCTGGAGAGTTTGTTCTTCCCTATAGCACAGCTGGAAGGTGGTATAAAATGTTTAAAGAGGAGAGGCAATCTATTTCAAAGGAAGCTGAAACCGGCGCTCCAGTTTATATGCTCTAACGGAAGAAAGCATTAACACCTATTTGTCATTGTGAGAATGAATCGTCGAGCTGCATTAAGAACAATTTCAGAATTTCTGAACAGTTCACAGAGTGCCACCCATACGCTGGTAACTGAACAGTTGCACATGAGTCGTGTTTGTGCATGGTGGGTTCCAAGACTGCTGATTCCAGTTCGTGCAGATTTGCATACAGCTGCAGATGATGTTACAGAAAGATGGGGTGTTTCTTTCACAGTTAATTACTGCTGACGAAACTCGGCTACATCATGTCGATCCTGAGAGCATAGCAGCAAACTGCGTGGTCAGCTTATGCTGGGAAAGTTATGGTCATTTCATTTTTCGATATTCAAGAAATTGTTTGCCAGCATGTTGTACCTTTACACGTAACTGTAACTACAGAGGTGTCCTGAAAACTTTGCAAGACTATGTAACGCCAAAAATATCACATTTCCTTGCATATCTCAAATATTGTTCTGAATATATCACAACAACCAATGTGAAGTGTGTCCCTCACCTTCCCTATAGTCCAGATTTAGCCCCGTATGTCTTTTACCCAAATTGAAGAAACATTTTTCATCATCAGAAGCTGTGGCGAAGGCTGCGGATGAAATTCTGAAGGATTTGTCAATAACTTACGGACGAGGATGGGTTTGGTGAGAGGCTCGTCTTCAATGATGAATAGCAAAGTGAACAGACATAATATGCCAATTTGGGGCACAGAAAATCCCCCGCACGTTCGAGCCTTGCGAATGCTCACAGTTTAAAGTTTATGGTCCCTTTTAGTTCTGCGAAGAGACAACTGTATCTGGATATGCTGGAATTTTGGCTCATGCCGCAGCTGGAGACAGACAGTGTGGATTTTCTCTGCCAACAGGATGGTGCTCTACCCCTTTCTATTACAACCTACCAGAACTGCATATCAACAATGCCTTTCAACAGACTGATATAATAAACATGTTGCGACGAGCGTTGGAAAAACCTGATTATTAACTTGATATCTGCAGAATTAGTAGGGGCATACATGGAGCACCAGTATTTTGACTTGACCTGAGTAAAGAAGGGTATAAAATACGTACTTACTTCTAGGTATCATACTTTTTCTGTTAGATCTAAGAAAGCTATATTTCACCAAAAACACAAGTCTTCATATGATGTAGTATTATAAAAAAAAAATAAAATTTTAAATATGTGAGGTTAATTGTTCTATTTTCCGTTCATTTCACATGAAATCGTCCATACACATTGTGAATGCACCCTCCAACAAACAACGATAAAACAAAAAAGAAACAGTTATTTTTAGAAATCGGATATAATTTTTGGTCGAGTGCTTGATACTTTCTCTTTGCTTTAACGTTTCTCTGTCATCACAGACCGTAACATGCACCTATACTTTCCTCTTCATGCATAGCATGCCCGTTTTCTTTCCGGACGCACCAGACGGTATCTCTGCTTCCTATTCATCCCTTCACTTTGTTGCGTCTTAAATAGAATGTAGTAACAATGTTTGCCCCCCCCCCTCTACATGTTTGCTTTATTTAGAGCTTAGATATGGAGTAAAACATGTGCTTTAATTGCATGCATTTAATTTTCATAATACGTGAAAACTTTTTATGAACATATGTTCCTTAAACAAGAAAGAAAGCCAAACAAATATTGATAAACGTTAACTTTGTTTTTCTTGTGTTGTTTGTAAGGTTAATAAAACTATACATCTGTGTGTACTTTGTATATCACACTTTCACATTTAGGTTCAAATGTATTAAGTAATACAGGCATAAATTTAACTAGATTTAAATGCATTTAATTGGACTGAACTGTATTTTATTGGGTTAGCATGCATATAAACAGTTTAACATGTTTTAATTAGGCTCAAATTTATATAATAGCTTGAAATGCATTTAATTAGATTTACATATGTTTTATATGACTGGCTTGTATTTAACTAGGCTGACAAGTATTTTAGATTAACATGTATTTAATTATATTGACATATATTTAAGTATTTAATTGGGTTGATATTATTTAATTAGGCTGCAATATTTAATTATCTTTAACTGAGTTTAATTAGGCTAGTATTATTTAATTAGGTTGTAATATTTTAATTGTCTTGAATTGCTTTTAATTAGGTTGATATTATTTAATTAGGTGGAAATACCTATTATTGGATTGCATTCGATTAGGTTGATATTATTTAATTACGTTGAAATATTTTGCCTCGAACTGCATTCGATTAGGTCGGTACTATTTAATTAGGTTGATATTATTTAATTAAGTTAAAATATTTTAATTTTCTTGAATTGCATTTAATCAGGTTGATATTATTTGACTGGGTTGATATTACTTAATTTGGTTGAAATATTTTAATTGGGTTGAATTGCATTTAATTAGGTTGATATTATTTAATTATATTTTACTGTCTTGAACTGCAATAAATTAGGATGATATTATTTAATTAGGTTGAAATAGCTTATTGTCTTGAACTGCATTCAATTAGGCTGGGACACGTTTTAAGTATTTAATTACGTGTACATGTATATAATTAACTGGCATGTATTAAATTAGATTGAAATTTATTTAATTAGACAGAAATACGTTTATTTAGGTTGAAGTTATTAAATTATGCTGACATGTATTTAATTAGGTTAGAATGTATTTAATTATATTGACAGGTATTTTAAATAGTTTTTAACGCCCGTTTTTACTACTGAGGCACCACGGGCAGTGGACAATGGTGGTGATACATGAAATGAAACGATAAATTGGCAAAGTTTTTTTTTTTTTTTTTTTTTTTTAAGCGTTCCAGGCCTAAGTTTAGGGTACCTTCCCGCATTTGCCATTTATGAGCACTAAGGAAAACCTTGAGGGAAAAAAAACTCAATTACAGAAGACGGTTGGAGGGAATCGAATCCCAGATCTCCTACTCACGAGTCAGTGACTTAACGATCTCAGCCACACGTGACGGTAATAGATATTTAATTTAGTTGAAATGTATTTTATATATTGAATTATGTTTACATGTATAATATATGCTGTAAATATTCTAAGTTCACTATTCTCCACTGCCACTGGGTGTAAGCCCAATTGCAGATTAAATAAATGCGCACATGAAACACATTGCTAAAAAGTGTTAATAGTTGGCTTTGCAGCTTTTAAGGGTATAACATCACGAAATTAGGCGAGTTTGCTGTACTGTCCACAAATACATTCGGAACAAGATACCAGCTGATGAACTCGATTACGAACCTACCCAATGGATATGAGACGTAGCTCCATCTTGCTGGAAACAGATATCATTCGAATGAACAGGTAGTGCTTCCAAATTTGAACCACGGATATATAACATTCAGCTGTGACTGTAACGGTTAATAATAATAATAATAATAATAATAATAATAATAATATCCAACTTTTTGAGCGTCGCTAGTTTCATCCTATTCTGTCACTCTTGTTGCTCATGCGTATTGTGCAGCGTACCGGCGCCCAGTAGCACCAACTTGTTGATTACGTGAAAGCACACTTACTTCACCCACCAGTCATCAAAAGCGTCACGGTTGTCATACTGGGCGTTACTTTGTCTCGAGAGCAATCTGAACCGGGTACCATGCAAGAATCTTCCCAAAATACGCCATGGTGCGCGACTCTTGCCAAGCAGAGCGGAAGATTTCCGCAGTATTTTCGAACTTAAATGCCAACACGAGTCGCCTGAAAACCTCGACAGGCCTGCATGGAATTAGTTTTATGATAAAGGCAAATAGCTCCACAATAAACACAATAAAGTGTGGCTTGTTTACATGTTGAAAACATCGTAAGCAGTTTACTCGCTGGGAGAGATTTCGAAAATTTGCGAGTTGGATAGAGGGCGTTCTTCAGAACGGAGGCTAATGACATGAAGCTATTGTTAACTTCATAAACAATACAGACCAAAATGTAAAATACAGTAAATCCAACTTGAAGGTTCTCAAAACAGATTTTTACTGTTTATAACAATTTTGTCTGTCTAGAAAGTGTGAAATTGAGAGCCCTTTATACTGAACGAGCAAAATACGAGTTTCTCGTGAGAGGCGACAGGGCCGTTATGGGCCTCACAGCTTGTACACACGGACATACAGCAGTACCAAACTACAAGTTGATTAAACTACGAGTTTTCAAATTATCTTGATAATTCTCCAGCGGAAGAACGACACATAAACGCGCACAGAAAATAAATTAATTGAAAGCAAGTTTCGATAAAAAAAAAAAAAACTATTTTTTTTTCAATCGAAGAAAAATATCCTACTAAAAACACCTTCTACCCTTCCAATACATATATTTATGAAAATTTGTTTATTCTTTGGAATAGTTTAAACATTACGCGTTATATAATAAAAAAGTACGTAAAGTTGCGTAAACTAAGCAAATTCCTCACCGAGTTACACGATTTTAATAAAAATTAACATAAAATCCAAATTAGGTCTTATTATTTAATGAAATAAAATAAGGTACGGCATTACTGTGTGGTATTATAGGAACAAAATTAGAATTCTTGTAACCTGTATTACAAAAAAGAAACCACATTTTAAAATTATTATTATTATTATTATTATTATTGTTTTTGTTATTATGCCACAAAAAGTAATGGTACAGAGTTAAATTAAAAGCATCATCAAAATCCTTACAGTGAGATAAGGCATGTTGGGTAATCGGCAAGGGAGACTTGGTTTTAACAGAACGTCTATGATTGTTCATACGGAGCGAAACAACAGTAGAAGTTAAACCAATATAAAAAACGCTTTGCACATCTTACAAGATAACATATATACAACCTTCTTACAAGAACAGTTGGCAAATGAATCGCATATCGGCGTATTCTACGTAACTGTATTCCCCCCCATGTACAAATCTTTCCATAAATCCACTATAGGCACACAACCTTTATTTGCAATGTACGGCAATGCAACGGTGATTACACAAAGGTCCTGTACCGTGGCATGCCAGATCATCGGACTTAAATCCTTTGGATTTTCGTGTGTGCGGTTATGCAAAACGCATATTTTATACAGCGGATATCCTCACACCTGAACAATTGTAGATGACTTGTAACAAATGAAGAATGAGCCAGGATTGCCCGAGCGCAGGTCTTTGCGGAGAAGACTACAGTGTTTTCAAGACACAGTCAGCGTTGTGAACACCTGCTGTAAAAGTCTTCACTTGATGTACATTATCACTAACTTGACTGTTGTTCAAACAAGTTTCTTTAGCGTATGTTTAATCACATTTCTGCGCTATTGAAGTCAAAGTTATGAATTATGCTGTCTCTTTATTGATAAATGAAATAAAAGTATTATAATTTATGTTGGAATCGACTCTCACATATTTAGTATCCATCCGTGGCGGCCCCAAACAACAAAATTAATCTCATTGTCTCATAAACGGTTAATTTGTCGACCCATGTTTAATGCAAATTTTTCTTCTTCTTTTAGCTTGTATTTCTCACTACTAATATTTACCACAATTTTAAACGCACTGTATATATTGTAATTTCTCCTTTGACCGCCATATTAATGGAGGGGGGATCAGTAATAACTACGAACAATGAATGAGGAATAGTTGGGAGGTGTTCAATGTATTTGTTGCAAATGTTTGTAAAAATTCTACTGTTTCAATGACTATTTCATTGAGCAGCTTAAGGCTTCAGTCAGATTTCTCCTGGAGAAACTCCCTCGCACACATTTTACCAGCCAAGCGGAATCAACTCCGCGCTTCTGTCAACTAATGGACGATGAGAAAAATACCAATAACCGCCCGGGGACCGAACCAGAGTCCTCGTACATAAATCAACTGCACAATACGCTTTTCATAACGTTTCATCGGGTTTTTGGACATGCTAGCCAGCAAATCGGGCGTGAAGCGAGGGCCATTTGGTTTTCCAGGGCAAATCGGAAGTCGCCGTTTGGCAGGAATAAATCCATAACCTGGTAACAAACTGCACATACACCGCTGCTCCCCCCTTCCCCCTAGCAACGCTCGTATGTGTGAGAGAGGCAGACGAAACATGTTGTGAGTCATTCGCAGAATTACGACTGGGTACCGTGGCATTTAATTAATTTCAAAACACACACACTGCCTGTTGATACCACATACACAACAAGCAATGCAATTTTTCATTAATTAAAATTTATCGTACGTGTCGAGATAAAAGTCCTCGCAATGATCTAAATAGACATTTTGGTTTGTAAATCATAGCGTTTTAATGAACCCGATGACGACCCTTCAGGATATATATTGCCGCATTTTCATAATTGTCCTCAGTAAGAAATACGCAACGACTGTGAAAAGTTCAAACTCTTCCATTACATCTATAAAATATATAAGCCATTGAGCAACGAAAACCCCGGTCCGCATACAGCAAAGCTCAGTGTGGTCTGCACAATTATTTGTTATTGGTAATTAATATTTCAATAATGCATCATCAAAACAATAAATTGAGTTCAAAGTTGTCCATCCTAATAGTGTGTGCTTAGACGTGCAATGTTTTAGCAATAACCGTCCTTAAGAGTATAAAGCGTACAGTGTTTGTCGCCGCTTATAAAACTATAAATGAAACAGCACCTACGCTCGGACGTAATATACTGTGCGATCAGGTTTGTTTTCCCCGAAAGTGTTTTGCCGGTTAGCCAGCCAGCCGAGCCTCGGTAATTATCGGGAGGGTAAAATAAACCAACCACTTAACAGGTTCATTACTTACAAAATTATCAAATGAGATGTTGAAAATGCCCGCCTTCATTCTCCACACATTTTTGGCATCTCTTTAGGAAATTATTCATCACTCATTGTGAGAAAGCCCGACAATTTCCTAACGAATATTTTCTTTTGAGTTCTTACATGGTGTGCGGGCATGTTGTAAGACATTTTTTAATTTACCACAGACATAATAATAGTAGGCTGTCAAATTCCCACTTGTGCAAGAGGACGAAGAGATTTTCTAGGGGGAATTTTCTAAACAATTATTAATGTCATGTAATCTTTCTTCGGTGAGAACCCTAAGCTGGGTTTTGATTTCTTAGGCTGGGCAATTCTGGTTTCCTGAAAACTATTATACAGATTGTGTACTGTTTTGCTATCGGGAGCGTCTATACTCGAGAATTTTGTTTGAAATTGTCTTCAATTTGAAATTGTACTTCACGAGCTGACTGATTTAGCACACATGAGTCGTACACAAAGACAACCTGTTCCGTTGTCAACATAATACACATAATGTATACTCTCGAAAAAGAAAGCAACAACACACCTTACACCCGGGAGTAGCTGCGCTATGTCTGCGACAGTCAGCAAGGTCAACAAGTAAGCAAGTAGGCTTGCCAACCCCTCCACGGCGTGGCAAACGAGTGGGTGAAAGCATGACTGATCGCACAGTAGAATGATTATAATTTTTAGAGGCATAATTTCTCATGCTAAAATTTAACTTAACAATATTTTATTACCTTAAAGCATAATGTACACGTGATGCTAGTTTCATTATTGTCAATTCCAGTTCTCGCCTTTTAAGTGTGCAAGTTTAGACATGTTCGGTTCCGGCTACGGCAAGATAAAGGTGACACGTGACCAACGATGTGCTGTTCTGAAATGCTGCTTTCGTCTTAACAAATCTTCATCTGAGGAAAATGAAGAGTTTGTTCTTTTCTGTAGCACAGATTGAAGATGTTTTAAAATGCTTGAAGAGGAAGGTGAACCCGACGTTGTAGTTTGTGTTCTAACGAAAGAAAGCATAACACCGCTACTGTCATTGTGAGAGAGGATCGTCCAATAACATCAAGTAATTGCTTCTGCTGGGAAAGTTACAGACACCTCATTTTTCGATACTCGCGGGATGGTTTACCAGCATCAGAACTCTTACTGCGCAATACTACTGGGATGTCCTTAAAACTCTGAAAAGCCCCATTTCCGTGTACCGCGATAATGCATGGCCGTACATTGCAAATGTTCTTACTGAATATCGCACAAAAATCAACGTGTTTCTCATTATAGTTCAGATTTAGCCACGTGTGGTTTTTTCCTTGTCCCCAAATTGTAGAAACACCTTTCTGGAAAATGATGAATATTAAAGGTATATTGTTAAAAAGCAAATAAAAGGCATAATAAAAGTCCTAGTACAGTATGTTAGCAAAGTAAAATTTACTTTAAATTATAGAACTGAACGCCTAGAAATGAGAAAAAATAAAATACACGGGAAAATCCCGAATACTGTACACGAGCTACTGCGAGTGAATTAAAGTTTCATTAAAAGATGTCAGATTTGTGATTGCAGAGACACCATGTGAACTTCCACATCACAGGCTAGCACTCATATTGAAATAAAACCAATATCGTGGGCATGCTTATTATTGATCGAAGTCTTATAGATGGAAATGCGAAAAGAAGTTCGTTGTAGCCTGTGATTGGCAGCACTTTTGCCCCGCAAGTTTGCATTCACCTACGGCAGCAGGCCAAAATGAACTCTTTGTAAAACTACTACAAATCATTTTTAAAAATGAATTTGTGTTACTGTCCATTTAAAAATTAATGAGTCTGGCGCCATTTAACACAAGATCATAAAATATTAATAATTTGGCAAACGCCGCCCCTAACAATCTATCATGTCATTTGAGCGACAGCCTCTACTTGGTTTTTGTACTCCTAAAACAGTCGATAATCCAAGAAGAAGAAGAAAAGAATATTTATTTTGTTAATAGAAAATTTTAATTACATTAAACGTGCTAAATAGGTCTACATTACAAAAATGTAGTTACAATTTCATTTGGTTTTATTTCTTAAGAACATAATCAATGACAGGGTGTTGTTTTTCTTTCACAGGCTCTTGAGTGTTTGACTCCAACTGCGATAATGCACACCTCAGATCGCACTCAACATCCAGCCGAGCTCGGTATTTCGATTTGATGTAGGTAGAAAACTCAAGACTCCATAGATATGTTAACGAAAACTGCACCAACAGCCTTGCAGCTTTTGTGCTTGTGAGTACACAGGAAAATATCTTAACCAAAAATGTTCAACAGTCATGTTTTGAGAACTCCGTTTGTTCTTGAGAATCACAGTTTAGGTCGATTGCCGGCTCTTGAAGGGAATCAGGAAGCAAGTTCACTTTAAATTTTGAATGGATCTTGTGTCAACTTAAATTGCTAGCTATCTAAAGAAATGTCTGGAAAGTAGTGTACAATTTCGATTTTCAAGAATGCCAAATGGTCTGAAACCAAGTTTTTCAATTCACTTTTCAAATTAAGTGGAAAATTTTGTGTCAAAAATCGTTAAGACGTGGAAGAACGTAAAGTTCGATTCTGAACTCTGGAGACAACGCTGCCATAAATTGTTTTGTCCAATTTTTTTTTTTTCCCTCAAACAACAAATTCATGAATATTTTTCATTGATCAGCACGGCTCCCCAGGGGAGCGCGCCCACCAGGTTGAGAACCCCTGCTTTAGAAGGACTCTAATCGCAACCTTTGTTACCTCCCTTTTATGACTGTACATTAACAACTGACGATTGACACTGCTCACAATAATAACTATGCCATCCCTAATAACATTGTCAAACAAACTTTAGACCTTACAAAACACTAAACCTAAAAACCGACATTTCTTAGGAGACCTCATTAACTGCACCATCCTGCAAAAACATCCTCGAGAACAAACAAATCCAAATGCACCATCAATTCGCCTGCGGTTGATAATAGCACTTAAAAACTATAATTCCACATTTCACGGTAAGCTGTAAATTCTCGGCGCAGACATTGACGGGTTTTTTGCGGTAATTTTACATAAAAGTAACATTTCACAAAAGAACAGACTTTATTTTGTATATAGTCGGTTTTAAAAGTAGCATACAGTGTTAGTTTACATCTGCAAAACCTCTAGGGAATTGATAGAGAATCTTTATATATAGTAAATTACGGGTTGTTTTTTCAGTTGCAGGCTTCTCATGATGTACTAATAAACCAACTCCGAGTATATGCTTTACAAATTGAAACTGTGTTGTGGTTTGCAGTCAAAGCCGATTGCCATCCACTACATTTCCATGGAATGAATATTCACACTATTCATATATGAGCGCAATAATTGGCTATAAATTAATCAAGTTTTTTTTTTAATTTAACCCCAAAAGTGTGATACCGCCGCAGAATATTGTGACTTTCTAACGGAAACTTTAATTGCCTTGTTGGAATGAATTTCGCTAAACTTAATAAGCAATGCGTGGTTCTTGCACAATGACTTAATGAGACAACTATCTCATTTTCATCGTTCCGCCAGAGCGATTCCCAAACAAATGGACAGATCGCAGAATTATATAAGACACCGAAGATAAGTTTAGAAACAACACATTTTTCTGCAAAATTTTGTAAATGTATGCTAAATATTGCCTTGTATAAAAGTTAGTACGGATTTAAATTACGACTGTTGATTAATTATTTAAATAAGAAAATATTCCCTTAAGAGACACGATCCACAAGTTTTCACCTGGATCTGTTAAGTTTGTGATACCATAAAAATACAGACATATCTAGGACGTTCTAAAAATGTTCGGATTGACCAAGAAAATAGAAATAGTTTTGTATTTTGTTTTAACATGTAAAACAACACATTTAGTCCAACGGTTTTCCAGCTATTTATTACCCTCAGTAAAATATTTATCGAACTGTGAAAAATAAGCGTATGTCTCAGCTTCAGCCTTTTAATTTGATGTGATCTTTCACCCAGTCATTTCTTCAGGTTTGGGAACAAAAAGGAATCGCAAGAGCCAACCCCGGTGAATATGGCGGATGTGGAAGCACATGGAAGGAAGGGTCATGCAGTTTTACAGCAACAACTCCACACATGTTGGACGTTTAGCCTGAATAGCATCCTTCAGCTGGTCCAATAGTGAAGCGTGTTTCTCCCCGGTGATGATTCTGCCCTTCTGGAGGTGGTCTACGAGCACCAAACCACCAGAATCCCAGAAAACTGTAGCTATGACTTTTTCTGCAAATGGAACCCTTTACACTTTCTTTGGTGCACTTTCACCTGTTGCCACTCACTGTTTGAACTGCTCCTTCGTCTCTGGCGTGTAGTGATGAATTCATATTTCACCTATTGTTTTGGAATGTCAGAGAAACACAGGAACTGCATTTAAACAAGTCTAAACACTCTTGCGAAGTATTCATTCGAGTACTTTTTGGTCCATTGTTAACAAAAGCGGCACCCATCGAGTGGAGAGATTTCTCATACTCAAAACGTCGTGTAAAATGTAGTGGATATGGTCTTTGTAATGTCAACTCGCATACCTTCAATTGGCGATCAATGAATACGGCATTGTGAATTTTAGTCACAATCTCACATGAAGTAGCAGTTTTGGGACGTCCTGAGGCTCATCTTGAATGAGTGCACAACTATGTTTACATTCAGTAGCCCACTTTTTAACCATCGAAAACGAAAGAGAAGAATCTTTTAATGTGGAATCTAACTCAATTTGTATTTCTATTGGCGTTAAACCCTTCAAAACGAACTACTTTATTACAGCTTTTAATTTAGTTTTATCCATTTTGTAGAAAATGTTTTAACACTAGTTTGTTTACACGATCTTCACAAAAAGGTGATTACGCTTACGAGTCTGAAACTTTACAATTGCTATCTAAAGGATGATACTCAACAACTATCGTAGCAATTAGGCTATCTTCACGACATCTCTGAGTCAGGCAGAGAACTTTTAGAACACTCGTAATTTTTCAACGAAATGTCACTTTAATTTAAAGTGTTTGTCTGAACTCTCGATTAACATTTCAATCTCCTTCAAATATATATAGTACTATATATAGTACGAAGCTTTGTCCGCAAATTGCTGGAAAACAATGTCCTTCATCTCATTATCGTTCATCAGTCCCGCCCTTGAAGGTTAGATTTCATTTTTAAAAAGGACAATAGTCGTTTGGGGCAAGACCTGGGCTGTACGGCGAATGACCCAGTTGCTGGAAGAATATCGCCATCACCTTCATAGAATGTGTGACCTTGGTTTTTGTAAGGGGTTCTTCACTCTGCATCCGTCTCTCTTTTGAAAAAGGGTGATAGAAGAGAACCACAATATTGTCCCCTAAGAAGAGGAATTACCATGGCAAAGATTCTAAAACTTTTGACAACATTCCATGCGCATTTGCATTTTAACTTTTGAAAGAATTTGGGGCACCCATGTTTCACTGACAGTATACATATGCACATGTTGACGAAGGAAGCGAAGCAAACTTGTTTTTGAAACCTTGCAGATATTCGTTTTGTCTTCACAACTTCCTCCTCAAATACGGAGCTGTTTTCTTGTGTCAACACATCCGCTTCATCACAGAATCATCTTCAAGGCTTTTTATACCCAAATCAAATACTTTTGATCACTTCTTCAGAGTGGAATATGAAAAGGGAAACTTCCCCATAAACACCGTCAAGGCGTTATTTATCAATGTTCAAAGTTCTTTATTAAACACGGTAACTTTTGAGCTTTTCCAAGCAAATGGCCGGAAAGAAAATGCATCTTCACATAACTGAAACATGTATCAGATACCATGGACATCTCAACAATGTCACGTCGGAAACTTATAGACTTCAAATAGTATATGGATAATCGTGGAAAAATTTAGTCATTGGCTGTACTGATTTTTTTTTTCCGAAGAAAATGCAGCAATGTTTACAAAATTTTCATGCATGTATAGAGGTCCCATAATGAATGCACTTTTTGTTTAATAATAAAATACTATTATTTATTTGAAAAGTGTTAATATATTCACGTCAATATGGAGCACAAATACTGCCATTAAACATGAAACGAAACATTAGCAAATGTCCTACAAGGCTTCGTTGGCACACCATTGCTCTTGGCAAACTTTCAACGACTTCACAGCAAAGTTCCGGCTGAATTGCATGACACGTCTAATTCCTGCGTTACATTGAGGGACGACTCTTGGATTGTGCACATAAATACAAGATTTTTACATACCCCCACAAAAATAGTCACATGGTGTCAAATCAGGCGATCTCGGTGGTCAACTTTGATCGCCGTTGCGAGAGAGGCAAATGTTCGACGCTGCAAATAGTCCGTTGGCTTCAGCTCTTGCGTTTGTTCCATCTTAAAAGGATGCATGTGCAGATCTTTTGGCGATTTGTCTGCACCTTCAATTTCCTTACCAGTCTCTACAATGTTGACAAGTTAGGAGCATTTCGTCTACCAAAAATTACACCGAAGTCTTCAAACAGTCCCTGCATGACTTTCACCGTAGTTGAAATTCACTTCCAGAATCTGGATGCGTTAACCCTTCGTATATCGCTCCATTTTACCTGATAACAGCACATACACAAATGACAATCGTTAATCGCAACACAAACAGATGACAGTCTGTTAAATTTCAGGTCCTGCAACCTAACAAACCGACAGAAGAGCTCAATTTAAAAACTGCGTTCATTATGGGGCACCTTATTCATAAAAAATAAAGTAAAAGACTAAATGTATTAAAAGTTAAGGTCGAGAAAAATGAGTTTAGATGCCTAAATGTTATAGGCAAGAGACGGGAATTTAATAATGGAGCGCATGCATTTAATAATGGTTGTTCTAAAACAACCGTTTCAAAGGGCATAGGTGTCAGAAACACCTCAAGTTGGTTCTCTAGGCTTGAAAGTAATTTTTAAGAGCACGAAAAAAAAAAAAAAAAACAACAACAACAACAACAACAACAACAAACTTTTTAACGGAAAATGATACTTTTCACTATGTACAATTCTGTATTTAAGACTTGAGGATAAAGTGAAAATAGTGTTTTGAAGTAAAATGCTAGCAAATAAGGCAGATACCTAGAAAATGGGAGAAAATAAGAGAGTCCATGACGAGACATTTGGAAGCCATGTTAGAACCCATGGAAGTAACTAAGCGAAATTCGCCTTATGCTCTAATTAGTTCTTTAGCTTATTTTAGGTTTTCTACAGTCTCCAAAAGTTTCCACATGTTCAGCAAATCCTGCTTACGGTCACCATTTCTCCCCCAATTATTAACCAAGGAGTGCATACCATTTGGAAGAAATTCTGTAATAATATTTGTATTTAAACGGCGACAAAGACATTTTCTTTTCGCGTAGATAGCACGTTTGCGATGGTGAAGACTTAAGGCAAGGTTCAGGTTCTGTGTTAATGTTTGTAGCTGTGGTATCACATAATCTTAGAACGTTCTAAAATAACGCTATTCACTGATTTCACTCCAAGTTCTTGCCAAGCCCCGATGCGACGTGAACCCATGCCACATCTTGTAAATCCACATTTGAACTACGTATTGAGCAACTTTCAAATGATTTCATCTGTTCACAATCCTAATCTCGCCATTTTTGTGTTCATTTCAAGCCCTGTTATTGCTCGACACGAATTGTTTTGTATATTTCCCTTCAAACAAAAAACATTTCTATTTTGTAAGGATGCAGTTTTAGCTGCCTTCTTGTACAACTGGCCAGCCCCAACTTCTTACAAAACCATCGAAGCATTTACATAATTTACTACGTCTTTTGGGGGGGGGGGGGCGGGGGGGCAAGCAGCGCTCTCTTAAAGCCGATTTTTTTACGAGGTTCCAGAATGAAGACGTACATTACCAGTGGCGGCTGATACAGCGGCTGCACGCAAACTTGTTTATTCGTTATATTGTTTTGCTTGTAGACGAGTTCCATTCGCTATTTTGTAAATTGCAGTGTTACGGTTGTTTAAAAAGACACTCACATATTATTTCGCGAAGTACAATGTTATTGGAGGCTCCATAGTACGAACGAAAAGTAACGGCAGTTTATCAAACATATCAACTACTGGTTGCAATTTTCTAGTTATATTTTTATTGTAGTATTCTCTTGTACTATCCCTGTCCTCAAATAATAGCCCCATATATTTAGAGCGACAATGAATGAGTACAGATAGTGCTGATGAAACTGAGTAGATGGTATTAGCAGTATACTCAACAAGGCGACAAGCAGCACGGGTAACAATGGAGAGCTAAAGGTAAACCCCTGTTGCTGTAACGCTGCTTTCCTATGTGAGGTAGTTCATAGCAGTTGTTCCCATTTACCATCACATTCAATCATGACGTGTTGCAAGATCAGCGACTCCGCAGGAAGATCTTGGAAAGCCTTCAGAACGTGAGTGACTACTGTAGATGTTGGAGAAGCTGTACAGCAAATTTCTCAACACTTCCCTTTACTAGGCCTTTCTTTGCAAGATGTCCATTTTTGCTGGTATGAAGCAGGTGATCAGAAATGATCCGTTGCGATCATCTCCAATATTTTTCATTTGTAGTTTCTCTTCTCTGGTCATATAAGCTGCACAAAAATGTTCCCATGTATGTCAACAAACCTTCAGATTCATGAAATAGCCACTGGACCTGTCTAATGCATGTTCTGAACTGAACACTCAAATAGTACAGATTAGCAAGCAAGTTTCTGTGAGAGACTTGGCTTCTTTGTTGAAAAGTAGCTTCAGTGTGTGAATTAATTTGTCTTAACTATTACATTAAAAACAAAACGTGTGTTACTTGTGTGAATTTATTTCAACAAAGAACTTTACAATTAAATTTATATTTTACCTTCCATTCCTTCGTAGCCGGTTTCATAACTTCATAAATTACCTCAATTAAAAATTATACCTTTTCAATACATTTTCCTTTAATTTTAATTATTTAACTAATTAATGTACCCTTGTCTTCAGCTCATCTGCAGTTTTCTGCTGGAATATCCGGAAGACTTAGGTTCAGGTATTCTATTGAAATTGAAATTTATTGCAAATATATCCCTACAGCCTATATCTATATACATGTGTCCATAAAGTATTTATAATAAAATTAGCATACAAGTCAATTAAAATATAAATGGATCAGATGCTTTGGCAATTCCAGAAGGCACCAGGTGCAACAAAATTTGATAAGTCATGTATTTAACAAATTATAAATAATTCTTCTTCACACTCAAGTTGCAGCATTTTCTGGGGTCTGATATATCCAAACACTGCGGTTACCTGCTTTCTACTTAAATCTAACCCTACAGTGTACACTTTCTTCTTTCCCTTGCTCAGTAACTTTTTTTTTTCAACCATTTTCTCTCACTTTGTCCAAATAAATGCTAATTTCCACCATATCTTTTCTTGATTTGTCATTCAACATTTTTTTTTCCTGTAATTTCTTTTGGTAGAATGGACCATCTCTATATTCCCAGCCTCTCTCTGAGAAAATTAGTTCAATTCCATTCTAATATTTGCGCGTTACTTAATGACCCACCCCTGTATATTTTAAAATGATAATGTTCGCATGTTGGGCTGCAGCTTCCACAAATTCCCAGAACAGGGCAGACAAGGGCTGAACCCAAGGCTAGCCTACGCTGTAACGAAAAATCCAATAAAAGATTTCCTTCGCCTCTCCCTGACAATGACTTAGAAAACCACTACTGAGCTTATTCAAGGCAGGCTGGATCTTCGCCTTATTATTGCATCACAGATGGCGCAATAATTCAAACGAGAAGTATTTTATTTTGTCAATAAAAACACATACGAGCCATAATTTTATGTATGCATTATGACCGCTTTCACCCTGAGCAATGAAATTATAGTTTAGAAAAGAAAGATGTCTCTCTAAATACTTTTCCCGTAGGGTAGATATTTAACAACGTTTCCTGACTTTTAGCTAGCTGCTTGCCAGAGACAGTACGGCAGCAAGGAGTGCTGGGTTCGAGCACCGCAGCAGGCTCACCTCTTCATTACATGGCGGACCACAACAAAAAGCGATGGGAGCTGGGGAAATCGGAATTCCACGTGCGGTAGAGGGCCAGCTTTCTGCATTAATTAAACGTGAACACAATGACGGCTAGCTCGGCCCGCGGTCCGATATTAAACGCGCTGCAGCAACGCATTCCAGCGGAGGACAGCGCAATCATTATACACCAAATTTACAGCTTATATAAAACGGGTAGGAAGGGAGGGTAGCAAGTGTTGAAATAAATTTGCTTCCCCTCGCCGCTCTAATGTGCTGACATCCACGACCCATATTCCATAAACTAGCCATTCAGAATGCATGCGCCTGGTGCCACGTTTAAAGGGACTATCAACCTCCGACGCTGGAACCCAAAAGAGCCTGTAATTTAATTTCTAATAACGCAAAGCCCCTGGGGATGTGAGCCAGCGCATTACAGCGCCCCACTTGTTGCGCCGCCCTCCCGCTCTTCCCCTCGGGAAAATAAAAAACAGACGCGGATAACCTTCTCCCTTTTAGAGCCGCGCTCTCGGGGTGTTAGGGGAAAAATTAGTAGCAGTAGACTGGCTCAAGCAAGCGCGTAACAATTGAAAACAGCACATTCTACTGACAAACAACAATGTCAGCACAACTTTCTTTATTTCCGTTTACTGTATGTAATCATCCATTTCTTTGCTTCCAATTACAGCCTAAAAAGTTATTTATGTAATTTTAGCATTTAATATTTTTAAAAAGTATTAAAAATTTGCAAAATGTGATAGTATATATGACGTAATATATTGTGTCGGTCCTGGTGGAGTAGTGGTAACCAAACTTGCCTACTAAACCTAAGATCGCGGGTTCGATCCCGGTCAGGATTGATGGATTTTTTCGGGCGTAAAATTCCTAAGTATGACTTCCTTCGGAAGGGAGTTCAGCCGTGGGTTTCGTGTCCATTTATGGCACGATAAAGAACCTCCAGTCTGAAAAAGAGGCCTCTGAGCAAAATTTATGGACCATTTTTTGCTTTGATTTGAATGGAACGCAGATGGCCTGAGATGTTAAAGAGCGTCCGTAAATAAACCAAATAAAAAAGTATTGCACTTCATGGTTGTTTAGTACTCATTTCTATGACGATGTTATTTTGTTATTGTTTTGTAGAATTCAAATGGAAATGGATGATAATTCTCAATGTTTGATATTGAAATCATGGACTTTCAGCTTTCTTTATAATTTCTTCTGAAATGTTGACTTTCCAGGCATAATTTTTAGGGTACTTCCCCCTGCATTTGCCACTCATGAGAACTGAGCAAAACCTGGAAAAAGCCTGACAGGGAGAACGGTCCCGGTGGGAGTCGAAGCCCAGACGTCTCGCTCACGAATACGAGCCTTAACCATTTTGTCAACAAATCGCGGTAAATTCTGATAATGTCTCTAAGTGCCACTTACATGTGCATACATATGGAAACCATTTTTGACAAGTCCTTTAGAATCGTCTCCGCAGCCTTCACCACTGATTCTGCTCGAAGGTGTTTCTTCAATTTGAAGAAAAGGTAAAATTTACACAGGATCTGAACTATAAGATGGGGGGGGGGGGCACATTTAACGTTAATTTCTCTTAGAGATACTCAGCACCATGGTTTGGTATATCAGCCGTGTATTATCGTGGTGCAGTTTGTTGCACAGAAATGTCGCCTTGTGCGTGTGTTATGTCCATGTAGAATTTTCAGGACATATTTGTGTGTGTAAGTACAATATGCTGGCCAACCATTCCTTATATATCCAAAAATAAGATGCCATAACTTTCCTAGCAGAAGCAACCACTTTGGTTCTTTTAGGTGTTGGTAACCAAACAGTGCTCTTAGTGACTTTTAAATGTCTGGAAATGCTTTTAATGTTAATAGTGTTTAACGCCTGTTTTAACTACTATGCGGTGAACACTGATGATACACGAGATAAAATGATCAACTGGGAAAGAACTTTTTAAGGACGGAAGCGTTCCAGGCCTAAGTTTAGGGTGCCTCCCCTGCATTTGCCATTTTGTGAGGACTGAGGAACACCTGGAAATGCTGCGTGGGGATCCCTCCCCATACCAGGGGAATATACACAGAAGTCTGTGCAGTTCAGTCGTATTTGTTTTACTTTTGTTTTTTTTTTAACATTAAGGGTGATGTCTAAGAGTCTAAACCGACCCGCCTTTCGGCCGTAGACGATCTCGTCGGCCAAGCGCTACCAGGATAGGTCACGTCCAGCATAGACCTGCTCAGTTCAAGAGGTGAGTAACCCCAGCTTTAAGGTAGCTACCACCTGGGGGAAAAAAAACCCTCAGTCAGGGAGGACGGTCCTGGTGCGAATCGAACCCCAGATCTCCAGCTCATGAGTTCGCGCCTTAACGACCTCAGCCACCCGCGGGGGTATAGTCGACTATGTTCTATCACAATGACAGCAGCTGTGTTTAATGATTTCTTCCGTTAGCACACAAACTGGAGTTAAGATTCACTTTCTTTTGATTTTTAAAAATTAAAAAATTAACCTTCTTAATGTTGTACTAAAGGGAAGAACAAACTCTCCATAGGCTTCCCGTAACATTGCATAGGTCTCAGCTGAACATTTGTTGAAGGCGGAACCGGAAGTAACAACAATGAGACTAGTGCCATGTGAATATTACCCTTAAGTTGACAGAATATTGCAAAGTTGTATTTAACGTTAGAAATTATACCGCCACGGGTCGCCGAGATCATTAAGGCGCGTATTCGTGAGCAGGAAGTTTGAGATTCGAATCTCGCCAGGACCGTCCTCTCTGACTGAGGTTTTTTCCAGGTTTCTCTCAGTCCTCATAAATGGCAAATGCCGGGGAGATACGTAAACTTACCATACTTGCCTCCTAAACCCAAGATCGCGGGTTCAAATCCGGCCAGGATCGCTGGATTTTTTCGGGCCTAAAAATCCTAAGCATGACTTATTTTGGAAGGGAAGTAAAGCCATGGGTCCCGTGTCGTACATTTACGGCATGTAAAAGAAACTCAATGCTGAAAGAAGAGGCCTCTGAGCACGCCCTGCATTCAATGGGACGCTGATCTCCTGGGATATTAAAGAGCGTCCATAAATAAATCAAATCAACAACAAATTTAATATCTTTATAAATTCAAGTACCTGATACTGTTATACATTGTACATAAGAGGACAGATAATTCTTTTTTCTAGTGTCTCCGATACCAATTATACGAAACGCAACTTAAATCATGATGGCCCTGCGCAGAGAGGACAGGTGAGATATGCAGGTTTTCTTTGTTAAGCATAAGGCACGCTCCGACCCGCTAATCTGCATAACAGAACGTGATTTGTTTAACCAACACGAACAGCCCGTTTCCCAGAAGTTGGCCAGTTCTAGAAAACTACGTCATTCTTTATTAGCACTGCAAAAACACTAAAACTGAAAATGTCTAACCAACATTACAAACTTAAGTAACAAAATACTTTATGGAACATATACTGTAGTTTTATTTGAACAATAAGACCAGATTTACTTACTGCTTTCAAATTTCCTCTCTTTTCGGCAGATGTAGATCAAGTTTCTAATAAAACAAAAGTTAGAATAATATTTGAAACCTAATGAAGCAACTGTTGATACCAGAGCGACTAAAGCAAATAAAAAATTATCAGCAAATTCCTTACGTTCACTTTAAAAACATAAACATTTATAATATTTACCAAAGTAAACAGAACAGCTTTACTTTTAAAGTCTTATGCGAATTAATGTGAACAAGCACATAAATTTAGTTTTATATGTTATTAAATGCTAATAACTTTCCCTCCAATTTTACACCTCATTATTGACATGCATTGTTGTGATAGTTAAATGTAATTATTACTTTTATTGATTACACTAGTAATTTGTTTGTGTCTCTACCTGGTTTAACAATTTATTTAGCAAGCATATATTTTTTTTTATTCGTAATGGATATCACCCTAAGAGAAGTAAGGTTATAACCCTCCATGAATTAGAGACAGATAGCAGCTCAATGAACTCTAAGTTTGGGCGTTGTTAATATAATTAGAAGGAAAAATGAGTTTGGTTAATTTCACCTCAAAGGAAAGGACAATGTGGCCGAAAACGAAAAACGTCCATATAAGTTGTTTTGGGGCTGTTATGCATTCACAGGCACTAAATGTTTGATTCCTATTGACGGAATGATGATGGACATTCCAATTTTAGAGAAAAGAGCCTTCCCCGAACTGAAGAGATTGGCAGAGGAACTGAATATTGAAAAGGCGATTTTTCAGCAAGACCTGGTCCCATGTCTGCATCGAAGAATGTTAAACCCGTCGGTTTAATGAAATGGTTTGCAGTGTTTGGAGTGGCCGGATCTCAACCCTATTGGCGATTGTCAAGAAACGGACGAGGAAAACGGACTGCACAATCAAAGAAAATTCCTACATGACCTCCATGAAGAAGACTATCTAAAAAGTGTGCACAATTTGTTGACCAGATCGAAGACGAATGCTTATTTGATGGAGCACGATTTTTTCTTGTTCTTCTTTTCTTCTTCCACTGATGAAACTACCTTCCATACTTGTGGAAAGGTCAACAGGCAGAGATTTCGCTTCTGGACTACCGCAAAACCACAGGAATTGATGGCATGGGAGAGGATTATAGGTTAATATATAGCTCAGAATGATAGTCACAAGTGTGTAGCCCTTTTTCTTTGGGAAAAAATAGAATAACAGGGATTGTTTGTGTTGAAATGCTTAAACCATTTCTAGAGCCACAGCTGATTGAAGATGTGGTGGTCCAGCAGGATGTCACTATGTGTCACTATGCAAACATCATGCAGGACAACCTCAACGATCGGTTTCCAAATCGCTGGATTGGGCGCGTGGTAGCAGACTCTGGGATTTGGTAGTGTTGAAAGACCGCATTCGGCAAGCAGTTGCACAAATTACTCAAGGATGTTGTTAAATGTTTCCCGAGAAACAGCTGTGCGATTTGGACTTTGCAGAGACACAGATGGTGCTCACTTGGAAACTTGCTGAGAGCTGGTACTGTTTATCGAGTAGTTGCTTTACTTTTACTACAAAATATAAGTGGGTGAAGTAGTATTTTGTTTCATTTTCGGTCTCTATCCGAAAATAGTGACTTTATAGACACCTTGTATTTTATACAGCACTAAAGGAATTTTGACAATAAATGGTAAATTAATACGAAACATTTTCAGAAAAGGACGAAATACGGGCCTTTGTCACACATTCGGATAATTTTTTTTTCAAATCTGCAAATACAGGTTCCCACACAATACGCGACAGTTGGCAACCCTAGGCGTGGGCAACAGGAGTATTCGCAGGAAAACTCCGCTGGAATCGAATTCTAGTCCTCTTGATAGAGAACAACTAGTCTGACCACTTCAATGTGATGGCAGACTGGTACAATAAACTAAAATGTTAGATTTAATACTTGCAGCAGATACGCGTGGCTAAAACCTATTTAACCTTTAACCATTTTGTTTAACAAGCGTAGCCCGAGCGATGGACACAACAAACGAAAGTGAAGCTAACAAAAGCCGGAAAGCAAACCGGTTTTCCACATCTTGTCCCGTTACACACAACGGTCTGCCTGCAACTTTGTACGCCATTACTGCAGAGAGGGGTGTGCTGGCGCCCGACTATCAAACACGTATTTCATCATAAATTCATGACGGCCCGATCGTTCTCATATATACATACATTTGCCTACCTTTCTGTGAACAAACACGGGCTGCGTCATGGCTTACAACAGTTTCCTAGTCATGACACTTGTTCATTGTTTTGAGGTTTTTGCTTTAAACTCTGATTTCATATATACGCTTGTTCCACCTAGGAAGAGGAGCAAGACTATACCCATAGAGACATGTAAACATTACAGGATGGTATTGGGCCGGTTGGCTTCTCCGACAAATGTGGCACAAAACTGTAATAAAGATACCTTTCTAACCAAAATTGCTTATATAACCCAACAAAATCTTTATTTGCGAAAGTGTTGAAAGCGCTGAGGTTAAGCTAATGTCTTAGAGCAGCGGTTCCCAAACTGTGTTCCGCGAAACATCTCCTAATGCTCCTTGAAGAATAAAGAAATGATCCGGTCTTAAAATTATGAATTTTGTGTGGCCACGAGTCGTGTGTCGGTAAAAATTCAATAGAAATGTACATACTTGGCCTTCCGCAGGTAACAATGGAAGTCATTTCAAGGAATTTATGCCATGTGTGCTGAGACGGTGCATGAAGGCCATGACTGAAACGATGTTTGGTGTTATCTCAAAAATTAAACAAAAATCGAAGGAATGCAGCAGTAATCACGGCGTCCTCTACGTCCAAGTCCTTCCTGTGAAGATGCCACCTTCCCTAAAAGGAGTCCTGGACGAAAGCGTGAAATTAATTTTACTAACTATGGCCTAAGAATACCAGGCTATTGAAAATGTTGTGCAACAACATGGGGGGCTTACATGCATTAAGACTTCTTCACACAGAAATAAGGTGGCTCTCTCGAGGCAAAAGTTCGACTCGGGTCTATGATGAAGCCAGAACCTACCTGACTGACAATGACTTCGCTTTGGGAGCAGGTTATGTGACGAACGCTGACTAATAACAATTGGTATATTTAGATCTTTTTTAGAAAGTTAATAATTTATGTCTCTAACTTCAAGGAAAAGCAACAACAGTGTTTGACGAAGTTAAAGGGTTAAAGGGGAGGGGGGAAGAATGAATGAACAATGGCAATCTTGACAGCTTGCTAATGATAAAAGAATTTATGGAAGAAACTACATTCAGACATACCTGGGGATATGTTTGCTTGATAGTTTCAACAATTTCAGCATCGAGGTACTAACGGATGTCATGATTAAAATGAGGCGGAGCTCCATCTTGCTGATAAACAAAGTCCTGGCTATCTACATGTAATTGTGCCATTACCCACTGTTAAAGCATGTCCAGGTACACATTGGACCGGTAACAGTTTTCTCCGCAAAGAAAAGTGGGCCGCACACTTTTGACAAAGAAACACACTGACTTTAGGGGAATCACGGACACCAGGTTTTTCCATGCCCAAAATGCGTACACTTTGCCGGACACATGAAACGTGGCCTTATCACAAAAAAAAAAAAAAAAACACAGTTACTCAGCAAAAACCGTCTTCTTCTAGCCGCTCTTGAAAATCAACACAGAATTGAAGACAACGATTAAGATCCTCAGGACTCAGCGTCCGCAACAGCTGTTAAGTCTTTGATGTAATACCCCAGACAGTTGGCTGCGGAATCTGCAATTCCTGGCTAGAGCGATTGTGTCGACTTTTTACAGTTCCTGACAAAAGTGTGTTGCACACGCTCAGCGGTCTCAACCGACACTCTTGGCCGACCTGTTCGTTGTTCATCACACAAGCAACCAGTCGCTTTAAACTTTCTGTACCTTGCACGAAAACCGTTTGCTGTAGGTGATTCTTGTGGATGTTTCGTATGAAATCGTCGTTGGGCTATCACAACGTTGTTGTTGATTAGTGTTTAACGTCAGTTTTTACTACTGAGGCACCACAGGCAGTTGACACTGATTATACATCAGACGAAATGATAAATTGGGAAAGGTTTTTTTTTAAAGGAAGGAAGCTTTCCAGGCCTAAGTTTAGGGTACTTCCTCGGTATTTTCCTTTTTATGAGGACTGAGAAAAACCTGGAAAAAAAAATTCAATCAGGGAGGACGGTCCTGGTAGGATTCGAACCCCAGACCTCCCGCTCACGAGTCCGCGCCTTAACGACCTCGACTACCCCACAACGGACTTACATTTAGCGAATTGTTACACGCTAAAAACTTTATGTTTTCGCTTTGACTGTCCTCTAGCGGCTAAAACTACAACTAAGCCATGTCGCCTATTACAAATGCAAACTTGGAGAAATGCTGTTTTCATTGATATAAACGTTTCCGCTAATCTCTCATGGTTTCTGTTTCATCGACTCCCGAAACCAGGGAAGGACTTTAGATTCACTCTGTATGTTGGATCATAAAATCACGGGGAAGTTTATTATGTTACTCGCAGTTATTGTGAATAGCTAAGAAATGCAGTGTTTATTACGATACTTAATATTTTTATTTATAATAATAGTGCTCTCTTTCTCTCATGGAATCTGATACTGTGACTAAATAAGTTGGCTCTTAAGTTTTTCGTGTATACATTAGCATACATTTATGTGCATAATTCGCAACACTAAAAATGATTAAGCAAAATTCGCAGTGAAACACTACATGGCCAAATAAAAACTGGGGCATAGTGCCCAACATCTTTGACAAAGCAGAAAACATAGCAATTCTATAGTGTTGGTTTAATGCTATTTCTACAAAAGGAAAACTTACTTATTGAACTTTTGTATCCAAGCTGCTAGAAATGCTTTCAAAACGCTATGTCCCACACATGTCACTAACAGTGCCGCAGCCTCTCGTTGCTCGCATTTAGTTACAACGTTACTAATTCCGAGCAAGGGTCTTTTGTTCGGCGTCCGCACCTGGTAAACGGCATCGGTATTGACCGGACGTGAACCAATAACTATGTGAATACAAGTCCAGCGGGAGATCGGTGGACTTGAAATAAACCACGTGTGCAATAGCCGATATATCATCAGACAATAGCATTCCGGTCACTACTAATGAGGAAAATGTGGTACGCACAGCCAGGCGCCGCCATAAATCTGTTAACTGTCATTGTGCATGAAGACATCGTGTTATTAAATCACTGCTTTTCTGCGATGCACGAATATTTATCCTGCGAGATAACTGCGTACTTAAAACATGGAAGAAAAAAGAGAAAGATTTGAAATAGTACCCCACAATTCCTTTACACTATGAGGACTGTTATGGGCAAGACCGTCAAAACATAAAGTCATAACGTTATGAGGAAAAAAATCGTTTATTTCTGAACACAAGTTCCTTGTTAATACATAACATATTTATTCCAGTGATTTTTTAATTTGTTTACCCCATTCATAAAGTACAAATTCTTCACCTCTGCAAAATACGATTTGTTTCGGCTACAACTTCATTTAACGCGAATTTATTTCCTACTAGTCATTTCATCCTGTTGGGGAACAGGATGTATTCCGTGGGAGTCAAATCAGGAGAGTAGAGAGGATGAGAAAGGATAGGGGCGCCGAGGTGTTAAGGCGCGGACTCAAGAGCGGGAGGCCTGGGTTTTATTTTCCAGGTTTTCCTTCTAAATGGCAAATGCCGGGGAGGTACCTTAAACTTAGGCCTGGAACATTTTCTTCCTAAAAAAGTCTTTCCCAATATATCATTTCATTTCATTTCATGTATCATCAGTGTCCACAGCTTGTGGTGCCTCAGAAGTAAAAACGGGCGTTAAATACCATTCAAAATAATAATAATAATAATAATAATAATAATAATAATAATAATAATAATAATAATAATAATAATAATAATAATAATAATAATAAGTGTGTGTGTAGCGATCTGCAATGGAATATGGATGGAAGCCTCAAAATGTAAGTTATGGACATTATAATTTTGAAGGTGTAAAATGTTTTAATTATCTTCATGTTGTTCTAAATGATGGGAACTCAATGACGGAAAAAATTTATAAAATGATAATGGTTGGAAATAGGGCCTATTTTGCCAACATTAACCTCTTGAAATCAACTCTACTATCCAGGCATTTGAATTATAAACGTTATAAAACACTTGTACAGCGTGTTCATAATATGTGCGTACGTTACATCTGCGATGTTCGATCACATAACACGCTTCCTCGATGTATTTTCTTGGTTCCGTTGGAAAAACCGAGGAAATAATTATTGTCTCACGCTACTTTTCAAAATTATCCATAAGTCTTGTCCATCTTATCTATCTTCTCGCTTTCAAAATCCACCTTCCTTTCATAACCTTAACAGCGCTATGAATCCCAGCACCTACTATTATTACATTACACCGACCATCACTTTACTCACCATTCACCGTAACCACTGCCCGTCTCTGGAATGCATTGCCACGGGATGTCAGAGACTGCCGAACTTTAGGAGCATTTCATAAGAAATTGTTTAATATTATCAGAAATAATCGATCACCATAGATTTAGATTCCTAATATTTATTTGTTTTACCCTACTGTAGAATTATTCATTCTATTATTTTTATTGCTATCATAAATGTTCCTGCCTCCTTCATAGTATTGTTAGGACTTTTAATTTTATGTTTTGCTTGCATATTTATTTCCACTTTCAAGATCTACATAACCTATGTGTAAAATTGACATTATTTGGCTCGTTGAATTATTATTGTTGTTTTTATTTATTTCCCCTTCTTCTTCTTCTTCTTCTTCTTCTTCTTCTTCTTCCTCCTCCTCCTCCTCCATATTTATGTATTAGCAGACATTTATTTATCTACTTCATTTGTTACAACGGTTTATATATGTACGAGTATTGTCAATGTTATAATTGTAATATTGCCGCTATTATTTGGTGTAATTATTATTAGATTAGTAGAGCGGAAGAGATCCTAATGGTCTTAGCTCTGCTAGAATAAATAAATAAATAAATAAATACTAGGCCAGTTGTAACCTATGGATGGAAGGAATGAACTAAGTCACGTGCTCATGAGAATACTAGGAATATTTTTGAAAGAAAAGTTTTAAGGGCGATTTATAACCCTGTGAGAGAGTGTGAGGAATGGAGAATAAGGATAAACAGAGAGGTGGAAAGCATATTTGGAGGTGAGACTATAGTGATATTTATGAAGACACAACCATTAGCTTGATTACGACATGTGAAAAGAATGAGTGAGGAAAGTATACCAAAGAAGTACCGTACGGGAATATTGCGGGAAGAGAAGACCAAGAAAGAGATGGATATAAACCTTGGAAGAACATTTGAGAATTATGAGATTGGAAGATGGTGGGAGAAAGCACAAAGTAGACAAGAATGGATGAGCATGGTGAGGGAGGCTAAAGATCACCCTCACCTACAGTGCTAAGAAGAAGAAGAAGAAGAAGAAGAAGAAGAAGAAGAAGAAGAAGAAGAAGAAGAAGAAGAGTATTCCTGAAGGTCATTACATTTATTTCAACCACACTCCAGTGCAATTATCCCCTCTCTGAAGTAGTTTTTCGGAAAGTCTGCATAATATTGCAATCACCTCTTGGTTTCATGAAGAGTTTGAGCTCTGGGAACAAATGGAAGTCGGACGGAGCCAAAAACGGGGAGTACGGTGGATGCTACAAATATTCATACTTCCAATCTCTCAATTCTCCTATCGTAAAAACAATTGTAGACGGGTACACTGTCTTGAAAAATGAAAATACAAAATAAATTCTGAATAAATTCTCCTGATTATTTTTGTCAATGAAATCTGTAAGAAGATCCCACATTAATTTTTTGTAAGGCAGACGGAAACAAGATCAGAGTCCCAGGGTGCAGGTTCCAAAACGCAATAAACAAAATTCAAACCCACGTGGTAAACCTGGACCCTATTCCACAAAAGTATGCTCCAATACAACATATAAGTCCTTGCAAAGTATGGTCTTTCTGTTCCGGGACAAAAGCGCAAACTTGTAGAGTATTAGAAAAAAGTTATAAGTGACATAATAGCAAGATGGAGAAATAGCCGTGTGCCATACTTCGCCATACCTGGAACTTGGTTGTGTGCACTCCTTAAATTGTTTTAATATACAGAGTTGATTATTGTCATTCCTGCAAAATGGGTGATTTTTTTTTATTTTTATTTTTCAGATATAATTACAATTTAAATACCTCATCATGCATGTCAATATTCAAGCGTAATTTTCCACTTTGAGACGACGGTCCCATGCGGCTACATTTAGCAGTTTCAGTCGTCGAGAGATGGAGGAATAATCCAGCTTCCCGATTTCTCTTTGTCATTTATTTTATTAGTTCGTTTCATCATTTATATTTATTTATTTATTGACAATCACATTCTGATTATAAGCAATAAACTGGGAAAATTGTGTCAAAAGAGATTTTAAAAGAGAATGAAGAATGAAAAGAAATTCTTTTCGTGGCATGTAGTAAGAACGTAAACAAAAACACTGGACTGAAATAGGCATTTGAAACAGGAAGCGCCAATATCAGTCATAAACTGTACTTCAATTGCACTCAAGCTAACTTATCATTGTACACAAATATTTTTTCGTCGGTCCTGGTGGTGTAGTGGTTACCATACTTGCCTCCTATACCCAAGATCGCGGGTTCGAACCCGGCCAGGATCGATGGATTTTTTCGGGCGTAAAAATCGTAAGTATGGCTTCCTTCGGAAGGGAAGTAAAGCCGTGGGTCCCGTGTCGTACATTTACGGCACGAAAAAGAACCTCGAGCCTGAAAGAGAGGCCTCTGAGCAAAATTTGTCGGCCGTTTCACGCCCTGAGTTGAATGGGACGCTGATGACCTGAGCTGTTAAAGAGCGTCCATAAATAAATAAATAAAAAAATCACAAATATTTATTCTTTCTTTATGTATATTCTTACTCATCATTATCATCACTTTCGCTAATACTTAGCACATTTGGGTCAACAGACTCCCAAAATAATTAAATTGTTAAAAAGTAGAAAAATGTAGTACTAATATTTGAAGTTACCCTCACAGAGAAATTTATACAAATTATCAGTATCCGACTAATACTTTTGTGGAACAGAACAACGGAAAAGCACTTGTACACTTGTGGAGTTGTAAAATACAAGAGTAGCAGAAACCTTTGTGGAAGAGAAATTTACTAATAACAAGTTATAAGTACATACCCTTGTAATGTATTAGACCATACTTTTGTGGAACCGGGTCCTGATGGATTTCTAATACCGAAAATATAAAGCTAAATGGATAAAAGAAGGCCGACTATGGAGTGTCTGATGATGTGGATGAAAGACGACAGTTGATGGACAGCAGATACTCCACGTTTAGAGGACCACCACAGAGAAGAGGATCAAGTTTCAGTGGCGAACAGGTGCAAGGTGGTGCAAAATACTACACCACACGTCTGACACTGCACACAACTAGATGGGAATTCTCGACTGGACTTACGTATATGCCTTCAGGGAAGGGATTAAGAAAATGGTTAAAATATTCATGATCCAAAATATGAAACGCTTCGACACTAACGTTAGAATTAAAAAGCAAAATGTGTTCAACAACACGACAATCCATTTTGTTACAGAGGTTACTATGAATTTAATTATGCTTATTTTCATACTGATGGCAGAGCGACAGGTGGTGTGACAATCGCCTCTATCGTTATCTAGTAGGAAACAAAGGCATTACATAGACATGAAATGAATGATAATTTTTTTAAGGGACTTCCTTCAGGTATGGAGTTCTTCAACGTGCTGTAAAATTTACGACACTTCCCTTCTGTACTGAAAAATCGAATTCAGCCGGATTTCAACCCGCATTTTGAAACGAGTGCGTTATACTGTAAACGCCTTATGCCGACAAATAAAAGCCGTGTGTAATTGACCATATACATTGTGTTGCAAAAGTAAGAGACATTTTAATTTTAATTATTAATGTCATCAATAGCATGAAATGAAAGTAGGATATTGAGACATTTTTCTTTACTCAAAATGTTTTCATTTATTAATGCTATGTTTATTACATCCATATTACAACTACGTAAAAGCACATATCAAGTAGTTTCTATTCATAATAAGTCCCTGTTAGGCAGAAAATTATTCCAATGAATAATTCTGTTATATATTAGCATTTTTCATGCTTCAACACAAAATACAGCACTAAGTCGGTTTTGTCCTTTGTCTAACAGCTGAAGCACAAATGGGTTTTGATGGTTGTGAAGTCGCTTTTCATGTTTCACTGCCTTCTTACTTCTCGACAGTATCCATTTTCAAGTCTCTATACCGCCACGGGTGGCCGAGACAGACTTGTGCATATGGCGTGAGAACATCAATGCTCAAATTTATAAAAGTGACAATGTTGAGAGTGTTATGCCCAATTTCTTGCAGCAGTTGGTGAAGACTTCAGAATTCTGGAAGACAACGCCACAACTGAAAGGTCTAACATCGTGTTGATAGTCTGTATCAACTAGGAATACCCATTCATCCACTTCCACCATGGTCACCTGATCTAAATCCTATTGCGCATGAGCAGAGTCTTGGAACACTCTTATCCAGCTTCTCAGACACTACGAGAACTGGCCACAGTTTATGGCAAGCCATTAACTCTGAGAACCTGAATAACTTTATAGAGAGCATGCTAAGGAGAGTCTCATCCACTGGACACTGTAGTAGAAAGTAAAATTAATCTTCCATTTTTCTTCTCCTTTTAACAAGTTGTCATACTTTTCGTTAAAGTCTTAAAAAGTAATAAATTTATATGAATAAAAAAACAACAATACGGATCTGTTATTTGTATCAAATGTTCATAAAGGTTTAGAAATAACAACTTAAACCTTCTTTGCTCTTCAATATCCCTAACTTTCGCAACATAGTTTATTTCATTTGGTGCATATCTACGAGGAAATTAAGCAAAATGTAATATCAACAATTTGTAGTATAAAACATGTAAATCATCTCGATCGCGCTCTTAAATACACTATTATTATTTGTTTTATTTTCTAACTTTTTTTCCATTACAGTTGTGCGGGTCTAAATATACATAAAAATCTTATTTAGATGTAGTTCGTGAGGCCCTAATGATTTAACTTCACTATAAAGAAGGTATTCTAATAAAACGAATATCCCGGAAACCACTTGGTAAAATGTCTCACAGCCAGGTCAAGTTTTAGGAGGGCAAAATATCTTTAAAAGGGGGGGGGGAGAATGGTGTTGCACAACCACAATACTAAAAGGAAATGAGTTCTAAAAAGGAAAGCTTGGCTGTATTTCCTAAATATAGATGGGCAAGGATTTTGTAACGACTAGACGCAATTAGTGAAGGCGCCTTATGCACGCAGGGACGAACGGTCTCAGGAATGTATTGTAACAGTTAAAGAATGCTACAGTACAAGGTGTGCCTTAACTAAATTACCGAAAATTACTCCAGTGTCTGTACTGACCATGTTAACAAGAGCTGTTAATACCAACAAAATATTCAATGTATATCTGATACCTTTCATGTTTTGTAGCAAAATTCCTTGCTCCCGTTCAATTCGAGCACTTCACGCCTGATCAGAAAATTGAGACTTTCTACACGCAATTTATTAATCTGTATAGAAAAAATCCTAGGGGAAAAAACGGTTCCTTTAAACAGAAAAGATTGTATTCTTTCGCCACACCAATCCAGATATCTCTCCATGGTGACACTCTAGTATCAGTTTTCTTTTCTCTCTCTCTCTTACTGACTGCCGAAAAAGAAAGGTATGATTGTTGATTTTACTTCATTTGCCCATAAAACATTTTCGAAAATGTGCATATGCTTCATGCTATGTTAGTTACCACTCATACAAACATCACACGTCAGTTCCAACTACCCTCAAGAGGAGCAGTGAAGTGAGCCGGTGTGGCTTCCATCAGAGCTTTCAGAGTTTCTAGAGGGACGCTCGGAAATGATTTATCATAGTGATGTTTTACGAATGCATCGCATTTATGAGCTCGCGTCCATTCATATGGTAACCATGCGGACGTTAGATGGCGGTTGTAAGAAGGGTATAGCGAACGAAAGGAGAGCGTTCCTTTGCTGTCAAATAGAGAATGACGTAGACAAGATGAAATGTAGTCATCATGGACAAAGATGAGCTGTGTGGTTTTGTACAAGGAAGGAAAGCGTCAAACTGCAGAAATTCATAGAAGTTTAACTGCGGTATGTGGTCAAGAAACTGCTGCACAGAAGACCGCTTACACCTGGATCATCATCAGTGACAGGGAATGAGTACTGTCGTCCGTCAACAACTTGAGGTTGTGTCTGATAGGTGTACAGCCTTTGACGTACTGGAATGTTATACACGCGATTTGAATATGCAGTGCGCAAATTGAGTTCCATGAGACTTTACACAGACACAGAAGGAAAAAGGGTCGAAGTCAGTCATCGGCTACTGGAAATGCATAATAAATATCCGGACTTTTGGAGAAGCTGGTGATTGGTGACGAGTCATGGTGTCTCTGACACACCCAATAGAAACTTCCAGGGAGTCCCCTGCCCAAGAAATTTCGTGCTGCTCCATCTGAGGGCAAGCAGATGATCATTCAGGCATACTGCTAATGGATCGACTTCCTCAAGGAAAGACTGTCAACAGCGAGGTGTACTGCGAAACCGTTACACAGCTTAGCCACAGGATTTAACAACGGCGAAAGGGGAAGTGATGGGCAGGAATGTTCCAACAACACGACAATGCGCGGCCCCACACCCAACAACACTACGGATGCAAAGTTGGCATAGCTGGGGTTATTTGTTGTGCTGCAACCATTTTATTCACCAAACCTTGTTCCGTCTGCTTATTCAGCAACACGAAGGACTCGCTGCGAGGTAAAACATTTGGCAACAACGAGGAAATTCAGGCACTGCCCACGAGTGCTGGCGTGGTACTCCCAAACAATGGTTTCGCAACGCCATTTACCAGGAAGATGGCAAAGGCTACATTCAGAAATCCCATGTGCATTCAACCACGTTGTATAATAAATAAGGTACAAATAACTACTATTAAAAATTATTTCCGAACGCTCCTTGTACTTATTTCTAAAATGTCATGCTCTCCAGATATGCTGTCTTAGTATTTATATGAACCTCAACTAGACATAATACCAAATTTTCTTCATTTCTTTTGTTATACCATCCGGTAATTTTAGATGATTCCTAAGGCTTGGAAACGAAGTTTCAAATTCAATTAAATTCCTACCTCCTCATTTGTTTGAATGTCAAGCTGTTACTGTTGAGTGTCGTGTCCCTTATTCTTACTCTGTTGCGGCAAAGTGATGCCTATAAATCTAGAGGTGTTTGGACGAGTTTGTGTTAAGAACTGTTTTGAATGAGGCTTGCCTATCATATATTTTTATTTTCAGTGCTATATATTGTTTTTCATTATTTACCATATCCAGTTATCACAAAACGTCTAATGTAATCAGCTATTTCAATCGAGAACCTACAGGTCGGCTGAGAGTAACTCCCGTTTGCAATGTGAGTACAATTTTGTATGTATTAATATTTTTATGAGACTTGACACAATGCTTCTTTACAGTGGCAGAACGTGGTCTGTAATGGCACGTCGCATCACGATGCTGGAGAGAGCTCAAGTGGCTGCCCGTCATGGTCTGGCGTGCCGTCGTGCGGTTGCAGAGATGACAGTGCATGGACCTCACGCAACATTGGATCCAAAGACCATCAAGAATTGCCATGGCAAACTGATGGACACCAATCTGTGGCAGATAGTCGTTGAAGTGGTCGTCCCTCGACATCCAGGTCAGAGGGATATGTTCACCAGTAGTCCCCAAAAGTCAACAGACAAACGACTCGCGAAAGTGATCTTTTGCGCCCGCCACACAATCAGAAATGTTCAGAAAAAAAGAATTAGATTTTTGATAATGGAAGCCACATTACTGTCAAGAGCTGTCGCCGGAAGATTGTGACCATCGAATGGAGTGTGGTGAGATCACATCTGGTTGGTACGGAGACTGACTAGAGTTGTTCAGCAACATCGTTTGGAGCGACGAAGCAGTTTTTATTGTCGGAGGGTTTGTAACCGCCACAACTGTCACTAACATGCACAGCAGGAAGCGGGGGTCACGACTGAAAAGACTCGAAGCCGTCACACTCTGGTGGACATAGCATTCAACAAAGTTTGGGTCCATTCAAAACGGTACCTAGCCATGCTGGAAAATGAAATGTCTCCACCTGGGATAAAATCAAATGGCCTCATTTTCATGCAAGATGTTGCCCCCGCATCATTTTGCATTCAAAATTCATGGCTGGCTTGATCAAAAATTTCCAGGATGTTGGTTGGGTCGCCGTGGTCCAAATTGAGAGGCCTGCACGGAGTTCCGAACTGACTTCACGCGATTTCTTACTGTGGGTTTGGGCGAAGGAAAAAGTGACCCGCACCAAATCAAAAACTTTGGATGAATTGGATGATCACATTCACCATTTCCTCACTAACTTACCACAGAAGTACATGCTCAAGTCAGTCGATAAAATTCCCTATAATTTACAAACACTGGTGCACAATATGGAGTTTTAAGTTTCATTGCATAGGATTTCTACCATGTTTAACTTCATAACAAAAATTGTTTCACTAAAACAGACCAAGTATTAAGAAAGCTTATTAGCATATTACAAAAGGGAGTTACTTCTTACCCATCCTGTGTGTGTAGTGACAGTATGTCAATTTGCAGATGCCAGTTCTCAAAGTGGTAGAATGGGATATGTTTCTCGAAAATGTCCCACGTTTGAGTTATCGTTTGATCGGAATAGGTGAATGTTATTTTTCTGCTTATTTGCTATTTAAAGTCAGTCACCTCCTTTATTAATTGTAGTGCTAATAAAGGACGGCTGTGTGCCAGTTAATTTACCCATATAGTTGTTCCAATCCATCGCTAATAGTGCTGATAATAAAGTTATTTCAGCTATTTTCTCTCCATCATCCCTTCAAAAAGCATAGCAAAAGAAAGCGAGATGAAAGAAAAATAGGATTATTATAGTCAATGATACCGAAATTAGTGAAAATATTGAGAAAAACTGACTCAAAAGTTTTATCCCGTTTGTGCGAAAATAGCAAGCTGCGATATTCACATAGCAACTGCAATGTAGTTGTATGTTGTATGTTCATTCCTGTTTCCACTCAAAGCTTCCATGAAAAGTTTCATTTGGTATTCAAGCGGGGGCAGAGTTTATCCTACACTCACTTATCAAGCCATTTAAAAAGAAATAACAGCACAAGGAAAATTTGAGGAAATGCTGCAAATTGAAATATCATGGATGCAACAATACCCCCCCCCCCTTCCTCCCAAACACCCAAAAACAACGCTGAATTTCCACATTGGTACAGAGAATTTCAACGAAAAGCTAGAAAGTATGATTAACAAATGCACGGCTCGTGGTTTACATTTTAAAATGTAACAATTTATGAAACTGCTCAATGAACTACTCAACTAAATCGTATCAGTCGTGGCGACTGTCAATTTGCATGAAACGGATTAACATCTTAATTACGCATTTGTGTTAATACCTGCGAAAGCACCAAAGTAAGCTTCTTACTAAAATGGTACACCTAAAAAAATATTACCTTTATGCAATCCTAGTATTAAACACGCTTCTTATGCCGCTATAAATTGTGCACAATTCTGGCACTGATTACCTAGCAACTAGTATTCCATCAAGTTATCACCGCCTTCACAACATTAATTTCAAACAACGTACCTGTAAGAAAAAGCTAAAATCGTCGCCCTAATAAGCATACCAACATTCAAACACGAGAATCATTTTATTACACATATATTTTGAAACTACAGCGACAATGTAAGTTGTTAATAAGCATTACCTTAAAAACATTGCAAATGCAATTAATTAATATTCACATTACAACTTCTTTCATTTTAAAGTTTGAATTATCATTAATCTCTATTATAATAACAGAAAACGTCCTTAACCCTATTTCATTCGGACGCGTGGCCGGCTTAACGGGGAGTTTGCCTGCCCGGTTTCTCCCTTCACATTTCCGCCTCTCCATGTGCTGATGCGAATTTTTTGTGTTGTAGAGGAGTTTAACGTTATTACAACACGTGTTTCAGTGCTGGTGCTGTTATAATGCCAAAATATCCATATACTTTAGCATACAGAATCTTCATGAATGATTCCTAGGTCATAACAAACTCTTGTTGAGAAACGAGACGGGAAATTTATAAATAGATTCCCCACTGATCATGCGCCTCACAGACAAACGGTTCGTAATCTTGTGAGTAGATTTAGGATAATGGGATCTGTTCTTGAAAAGAAACCGAAAGTAAGGCGCCATGTTCTTACAGAGGAAAAAACTCGATGACACCAGAGAAAAGTTAGATCGAAGTCCAAAGAAATCAATGAGAACGCTTGTACAGGAATCAAGGATTTTGAAAACCTTGGCTTGTAATTCCACTAACCTTTCAAAATTAAAATTTGATAAGATAAATGTAGTTCAGAGATTGCAACCATGCAATAATGTGCGTAGAGCTAATTTCTACAAGTTGGTATTGAATAATGTTAATGTTCGCTCTATTGATTCGCGCTTATTTTATTTTTATTTATTTATTTATTTTTACGAACGAAGCATGGTTTTATTTACATGGCCAAGTAGCGACACAAAACTGGAGCGCAAAAAACTCCAATCGTGTAAACGAAATGCCATTGTATGACCAAAAAATTAGTTTGGTGTGCTGTAGAAATCTATGCGCTTGAATTTAAGGGGCTATGAATATCCGACTACGCCGGAAAACAGTGCATTTCCCGGTGCGTACAAAATCCCCATTAACTCGGCCAGGGGCCCAAACGAAGTCTCTGTACATTCATTTTACATCCATGACAATTACTCAGCTGGGTAAATATTAAAAGTACAATCAGCTACATTAGAAAATATTATTCCTGAGTCACTGTTAATATATAAGAATCTAAATTATAATTACTTTCCATTTTAATAATCAATAAACGTTATATTATATATTTAGCAGCTCTGAAAAACATGTCAACAAGATATTTTTCATTAGTTGAACTAACATGTTTCTCTTTTCTCCATGTACAGAACTTGTCATATTTCTTTTCGATTTTTGAGGAATTAATGAACCCTCAGATACGTCAGCTTCCTTTATAATCTCTTCTAGAATGATATATTTTCAATATCAAACATTGCGGAATTAGCATCCATTTATTTCCATTTGAATTCTTCAAAACAAAAACAAAATTACATCGTCATAGAAACGAGTGCTAAAAACCATGCAATGAAATACATCATAGCATCACATTATATAATTTTCAATACTTTTTAAAAATATTAAAAAGCTAAAATTAATAAAACGTTGTTGCAACACGTGTATAACTTCATTCTAACACTTGTGAAAATTAGAGCATTCACTCGTGTCATAACTACCAACCAATATTACACACCAGTTACATAAATAACTATTATTAGTCTCTTTAGCTTTAGCTTTAGGGAAAAGAAAATTACTGAGACATTTGCAGGCGAAATGAACTTAGAAACAGACATTTCAACAGTAAAGTTGACAGCAAACAAACGAATTTACTAATATTTTTGTTCTGTATAGCCTTACAAGGGTTATAACCACATAATGAGTTAGTTGTCCATTATTGTTAGTACTCTGTGTCAGAGAATGGGGGGGGGGGAAGAAACTTCAGTTTACAGGTATGGAATTCAAGAATGTTAAAAATACGATTATTAGCATCTAGAGCTACTTATGGTCTGCTTTCGCAGCTAAGCGAGCGAGCGCTTGGTCAAGGTAAAATATTGCCATAATTTATTGTCGAGTTTCAGAAAAGATCGAGTTTATAGAAATTATATTCATTTTCTATAAAACATTATGGGAAAACTTTAATTTGCTGCCTATCAATAATTCATCCATATCTGCCATTTTTAAGTATATACTTATTTTTTTTATGTGTTATTGTACTTGAATGTTTCATTGGTTTCATTGATCCTGGTGGTGTAGTGGTAATCATGCGTGCCCTCCTAAACCCAAGATCGCGGGTTTCGGGCATAAAAATCCTAAGTATAGCTTCCTTCGGAAGGGAAGTAAAGCCGTGGGTCCCAAATCGTAGTTTTACGTACGTAAAAGAACCTCAAGCCAAAGAAGGCCTCTGAGCAAAATTTGTCGGCAGTTTCACGCCCGGAATTGAATGGGACGCTGATGACCTGAGATGTTAAAGAGAGTCCGAAAATAAAACAAATCTACAACAACCTATCGCAAAATAAAAGTGGCACGCGATGCGCAATATTCTGAAATTCTGTTTTTGTCTCAATAAAACATCAGCTGAGGCCCATGTTATTTCTTACCTGTAGCACAGCTCGAAGATAGTTTAGCATTTTAACATTTTTTTAAAGACGAAAGACAATCATTTTCAAAGGACGGTGAACCCGGGTCGCCAGTTTATGCTCCAATGGAAGAAAACATTAACGCCGCTGCTGTCATTGTTAGAGGAGACCGTCGAATAATAATCACACTTCAGAAATTGTGAAAAGTTCAATGAATGCCACCCCTGCGCTGGTAACTGGAAAAGTTGCACATGAGATGTGTTTGTGATCGGTGGGTTCCAAGACTGCTGATTCCTGAAAAAAAGAACGCTCGCAAGCAACTTTGCAAGCAGTTGAAGATGAAGTTACAGGAAAATGCGGAGTAATCACTACTGATGAAACATGCATTTCGATCCTGAGAGCACACAACAAAGACAACAAAGCTCTATGTAGAAATCTCCAACATCACGCCCCCCCCCCCAAATCCTTCTGCTTGGAATGTTATGGTCATCATTTTTCGACAAAAGATCGATGTGAAGTGTGGTGTGTCCCTCACCCTCCCCGTGTCTAGATCTAACTTCGTGTAATCATTTCCTTTTTCCCAAATTGAAGAAATGTCTTCTTGGGAGGCATTTTCCAAAATCAGAAGCAATGGTGAAGGCGATTCTGAAGGGGATCCTTTGAGAAAGATAATCAAAATTATGAGGATGAGTTAAGGTGTGTTGTTAAATTTTTTTTATGATCTATCTTTATTGAAGATTAGCCTTTGATTATCGTTATTGAAGTTTTTGCTGTGTATTTTTAGGATATGCCCTTTCATATTCAAAGGAAAAAATTAATAAAACAGAATTTTTTGGTAAATGAAAACCACGGATATATATGATAAGAAAGTATAAGCTTTAAACTTGGAGTTTAGAGGAAAAGAAAAAGATAAGATAGATAAGCGAAATGAATTAATTTAAGTTTATAAACGTCGTATATTGTGATTAATAATATAGTGGAAATATTTAACATAAAAGGGAATAAAGTGTAAGTGTGTAAAATAAAACACAAATCCGAAGCAAGACAAGAAACAAATATGCATGTTTGGTGCAACAGGTAGCACTGCCTACAAATAAACGACGGTTATAGATTCTCGTGTTATGACTTCCTGACTCATGTCCTATTTGAAGGTTTATATAGGTGAAGAGATCAACAGCTGTAAATGGTTGCACAAGGATGCTGCTGCTTCGGGGAGGAAAGGCGGTGGAGCATCTGACAACGTCGCTTTCTGGTTTTTATTGTAACCGGTCCGTCGGTCAGCCAGATCCTACCTGTTGTTATGGCGCCAGTGGCGGCTTTCATCCTGGGTCAATTTTCCGGAAAATGTGAAACACTCATTTGGCGAGCAAGAAGGTCATGGCATCTTCTTTTGTTAAATGTTTGGACGTGTCTAAGAGACCACGTTAACCTAACAAAATATGACATTGTGAAACAAATAGTTGAAGAGGAACAAGTGTAACTAGTTCTGCATGAATTGCTGTTTACAACGTCTGTGTTCAGGGTCGGTTCTTGCTCTGTTGCTGACAAAAATACCGAAAATGAGCTGTCACTCCTTCCCTATTGAATGGGGTTCAGTACGTCTCATTTTTATAATGCTGTAACAATAACAATTTGTAGACCGGCAGTTGAACCTTGTTCCTTTGTCTAGTTAATTTTCGTTGCGAAACTTGCAGCTAACAAGTAGAACGCATTATGTCACCAGCGTTTGCAAAATGCAACTTTTCAAATATTTACATGTTTTTTTTACAGCACTAATATTAAACAAACAACATGTTAAAGCGCTAAGGCACCTCAACTCTTTCATTTTCGATTTTCTACACAATTCATATTAAAAATAGCTTTATAAAGCAACACACTCAAACTATAACCCTCAGTTGTTGGTTTATTTAATTTACGGTCGTTCTTTAACATCACAGGTCATTAGCGTTCTATTCAATCCAGGGCATAAAACGGCCTTCAAATTTTGCTCAGAGGCCTCTTCTTTCAGGCTTGAGGTCCTTTTTCGTGCCGTAAATGTACGACAGAGGACCCAAGACTTTACTTGCCTCCCGAAAGAAGTCATACTTAGGATTTTTTTCGTCCTACAAATCTATCGACCCTTGCCGGGATTGAACCAGCAACCTTTGGTCTACAAGTACCATTTAGTGTTGTTATAATATGTTTTATGACACCTAGTGTTACCAACTTTAGTTTAAAACCGAAAGTAATAATTATTAATCTATTTAAGCAGAGCAACTTACATACCAATTCTCACAATTTTGATGATCTTTCTCAAAGTAGCCCCCTTGTGTGCAATGCACCTTCCCAGCGTTTCTGCCAGTCTTCCAAGACATGCTGAAAACAATTTTTTGACAGGTCCTTTAGAGTAGCCTCCGCAACCTTCCCCACTGATTGTGATAATGGAAAATGCCTCCCACAAGTGTTTCTTCAATTCCGTGAAAAGGAAAAATTACAAGGCGCCAATTCTAGACCATAAGGGGACACACTTCATATTGCTTTTAAAGAGATATTCATTAACATGTGCTGTATATTATCGTGATACAACAGCCAGACGTGTGCGGCCTACTGAACGGTCTTGCAGAGTTTTCAGGACATCTCTGTAGTATTGATAATTGATAATTAATTTAAGTTATATGCTGGTAAATTATTTCATGAATACAAAAAATAACGAGATGACCATAACTCCCGCAACTTTGTGTTGGTGATGATGCGGATATCCAGATAGAGCTTTGCTGTTTGCTCTCACGATGGAAATGGAGTAGTCAAGTTTCATCAGCAGCGATTATTTAAAGAAACTCCGCATCTTCCTGTGGCGTCATCGAAAACCTGCACTCAGTAATCCACTTTTCACAAACACATCCCATGTGCTACTTTTCAGTTACTAACAGTGGGAGGCACTCGGTGAACTTTTCAGAATTTCTGCAAGGGTTCTTAATGTTATTCGATGATCCTCTCTCACAAAGACAGCAGCAGTTAACAATGCTCTTCTGTCAGAGCACAAACTGGATAGCAGGGTCCACCTTGCTTTGAAATTGATTGCCTCCCCTCTTTAAACATTTTAAACCATCTTTGAACTGTGCTGCAAATAAGATGAAACTTTCCTTAGGCCTAAGCCGAAGATTTGTTGAGAAGAAAGCAAATTTCAAAGCAGTATATTGTTCGCCGTTTGTCACCTTTATTTTGCATTAGGCAGAATTGAAAATGTCTCAACATGCACACCTCTCACAGACGAGAACTGGAAGTCACGACAATCAAACTGGTACCACGCGTACATTACGCATTAAGGTAACAAAATACTGGAAAATTAAATTTTAGCGCCAGAAATCATGTTTGTAAAAAATAATTTAATAATTCTTTATTGAACAGCTCTGCAATTATCTGTTGCGACTTCTGAAGGTATCAAAGAGTTCTTCATTCTGTAAAGGCTCAACTAAGATATATTCTCGTCTTTTTCACGTGGTGTTTATCATCAATGACGTATATCTACTTCACCATGCCGCTCCAGGCAGAGTTTAATTACTGCTCTGCCAACCAAGAACTAACGACACAACAGTCAAAGCTACAATTTCTACTTGGGATTAAACGAACGGCGGCGGCAGGAAAGAGTATATTGTGTTGTATTTTTGTTACATTGCGGGCTACTCCCATTGAAATGGGCGGAGCGACACAAGATTTAGCGTGAGTGGCCCTGATATACTACACAATACTATCTTAAGCAGCTACCGTAGACCTTCACAACAACCGCCTGCACTCAGCTGTTCCTGCTCTTTCACATTTTACATCCTTTATCAACATCCAGAAAACTTCATAAACTTCTTAGCAGGCCTTACTTTCTTCTTGTTTTGTTATGCTTCTATTTTATCTTTTCACTTCCTTTTGTTCTTGTTTTCTCTATTCCTAGGAGGTGATTTTTTAAATTGATTTATTTACCGACGTTCTTAATAGCTCAGGTCATCAGCGTCCCATTCAAATCAGGGCATTAACAGCCGACAAATTTTGCTCAGAGGCCTCTTCTTTCGGGCTTGAGGTTCTTTATCGCGCCTTAAATGTACAACATGGGACCCTCGGCTTTAGTTCCCTTCCAAAGGACACCATACTTAGGACTTTTACGCCCGAAAAAATTCGTCGATCCTGGTCGGTTTTGAACCCGCGATCTTGAGGCAAGAATGGTTACCACTACACCACCAGGACCGACTCCTAGGAGGTGGAAAAAAGAAATACGAAAATAGAAATGTGTTTTTCTGTATTTGAAAGAGTAAATTAGGAACATTTCGGAGTATATGCTTACTAAAATTATGTTTATAGGAATGTGCCGAATAACGCACCAAATGCCAAGCTAAAACTTAACCCTACAGTGGTCGCACCGATTATTATATCAACGTGATTTACTGTTATTAAAGTGTATTTGTTAAAAACATGACATTGTCAGATGCATTTGTCATCAATCATGATTATTTAATAAATATATTACACAATTCATATATATTCATAGCAGAAAACATAACATTAGAAATAAAACGGAATATGTTCTTAACATGTAACTAAGGAATGCATTCTGACTTTTTTTTTAATAGTGTTTAACGCTCATTTTAACTATTGAGGCACCACAGGCGGTGTACATTGATGATACATCGGATGAAATGATTTATTGGGAAAGGATTTATTTAAGGATGGAAACGTTCCAGTACCTCCCGGAATTTGCCATTTAAGAGGACTGAAGAAAAACTGGAAAAAAACTTCAGTTAGAGAGGACGGTCCTGGCGGGATTCGAACCCCAGACCTCCCACTCCAAGTTCGCGCCTTTACGACCTGTCACCGTTGCGGTTCTGACTGGTTAAAAGAATACAATAGTATATGGTTTCAATTTTAAATTATAATAAATTACTTAAATCATTAAGCGTTCACTTGATTTTCGCGATAAAATGTAAAAATTAAACCAATAAAATGAAGTTTCCGGGCTTTTTGGCCGTGGTCCAGAAGATGTTAAAACATCTGACGTTTCGCCCATAAATATTAAAATAAACAAAACCACCTGCTTTGTTGAGACAGAAAATTACAACAAAAAATGTGCAATGTTTTACAATAACAATATACTCATATTATCTAACAAAAACAATGTAACAATTTGCGAAATGAACAATAATATGCTTTACTTGTAGAAAAATGGCTTGTATAGTATACTTGTCAAACACTCTAGGCCAGGGATTCTCAATCTTTTGCAATGATGTACCGTTAAATTCAACAAAGAATATTACGTACCAGAAAGCAAATTTTGGAATGAAAATGCGTGATTTTGTGACAAAAGAATCAAAATAAACATTTCTCTGCGTTTATAACAATACTAGTTATTTCTTGTATGTAGTAATTAATTTAATATTTATGGGAGAAAAAAACTTCAGTCTATTCCAATTCAATGGACCGTTTTGTAAAATGCCTTAAAATTAATTTTGTTAGGATTAAGATATAGTGAATGAATACGCAACTTGGATAAACACATTCCAGATACTCCGGTACTCGGGCTTACAATCAGTAAAAGTTATTAACTTTACAGATTTAATTAATTTCTGACTCACACTTTTGAACTGAAATGAAGTTTCCGGGTTTTGAAGCGGATCTGTCTGAAAAGACCAGTGGAGGTGAAACGGGAAGAAGCTTCTAGTGCAGAGGTTTGCTGCAGAACCATCAGATACACACTTTCAGAAATGGCTGTTAGACGGCCATGGAAGAAGTCCCTTTGACAATTAACATAAAGAAAGATCGATAAGAATGGATCAAGCAACATGCCCATTGGACTGAAGAGACGTGGAGTAAGGTCATCTCAGATAAATCAAAATTTAATGTCAGAGGAAACAATGGAAAAATATTTGTCCGTCGTCGTAAGGTGAAGAATTTCTGCCAGAATGTTTGGACTCAACAGAGAAGTTCTCAGAAAGTTTTATTTCCAGTAAAGGAGTTGGTGCATTAAATTTTATTAAGGGAACAGTAAATGCAGTCGCATACATAATGATTTTAAGAGAAAGTTTAATGCTAGCAATTGTGGAGGGGTTTGTGTCACCAATTTTTTTTTACTTTCCCAGGATGACTCAGCGCCATATCATAGGACATCTTACTTAAACACTATTCATTTTACCAAACTGTTCTGGTGTAATTTGAATAAATAATAAAGCAGAATATGATGAGCGGAGCCATGACTGATCTTCAACTTTACATTGTTACCTGAGGATTGTCTGGCGTAATTGCAATATGAGATCGAACAGAGTGAACTGTATCACTCATACTTGACACTCCACTTTTAAACTTTCTGTCCATTCATAGACCTACTAAAGTGACACACAGAAATCTCCATATTAACTTATAATTGTTCGCTGCTCCTCGTTCGTGCACGTTTCCAAGGGGATGCCATCTTGTTCTGATCGCTGAAGTCACATTTATCAAGATGTCACGTGCTTGTTGTATACATACCCGTTATTTATATGGGTAGTACAACACTCTACTATATTATTCTTAATTTTAACTGCTAAAATACAGTTATTTTTGACTCGGCATCATATGAAATGCTGGTTTATCCACAGTATTCCCTGCCGGGTTACTTTTATTTTTTAAACTAGAGAAATTTCTCAGCAGCATTAAACGACATTCAAGAATCGGATTTGAGCAAATGTACATTGTTATTGAAACACGTGTTTTTTCATTGTTAGGTCGCGAGCTTTTCAAATGACCCTCGATCCCATCAGAAGGAATGAAATTCAGCGCGGCTACTGTAAACACAACGCACTCAAGACGAAACTCAGTCAAGAACCCGTTCCCAAGCGTCTACGCGATTGCTATAATTTAGGAAAGCAAATGTTAAAAACAGAAGATGTGCGTATTGCGTAATCTGATGTAATTTGAATAAATAATAAAGCGGTTTTCATGTCGTCACGTGATAAGGATAGCCTTTGTGAGCACAGTAGCCTGTTCATGTTGCCCGAGGCCTGTGTAATTATTGCCTGCACCTGTTGTTCTTGTATTGTTGACCGTGAGAACGGCCCTCTAGGACCTACCGGCCCTAAAGGCAGCTTCCAGTGACGTACCTTGGCATGGCTTGTACTCCTGAGTGTCGAATACAGAAAAAGATGCTACGGGTACTGCTGCTTTCCAGTTTTAGAGGAAGGAGCTTTTTTACTTTAGCTACAATCAAGTCAAGGTTCACTGAACCAGTTACAACAGTTTTAATTCTTATTTCGAACAGAGGGACATTCAAAAAGTTCCGCAATCAGCCTATCCATTGTTCATCAGTAATGTCTACGAAAATGTAACTAATGCACCTGGAAATAATGGACCGTAAGCTATCAAAATATGTTTGAGTGAAGTTTAAACTTGCATAGTCACTGTCGTACAGTCTATCGAGCTCAGTCTTGTGTCATACCCGATGATAAATCTTGAATATTTCTAGAAAACTTTAGATTCTACATTTTCACACAAGGTGAAAGAGCGAAAAAATCAGCGGTGATTGGTAGCGGTCCATGGTGATCAAGTATGTTCATTTGATACCAGTGCACAAATTGATTTGAGCATTTCAAGAAGGGCAAGAAACTTTGAAAGACAGCCCTCGCTCTGGCCGGCCTCGGGGAGCTGTGAACGAGAGAACAATTCAAAGAGCGAGGAACTTGGTAGAGGAAAATCGACATATTACTGTTGAAATGCTAAGTATGGAAGTGGGTATCAGTGTTGACAGTATACTCCATGAACATTTAAAGCTGCGAAACACCTGTGCAAAATGGGTTCCACATTCCCTAACCAATGAAGAGAAGAAGAGGAGAAAGGAATGTGCAAGGAAACCGCTGACCATGTTTTCACCAAATAGTTCTAAACGTTTGACATATGTACACACTGGTGATGAAATTTGGTTTTATTACTATACCACTCCAAATAAAGCTCAGAACTCTTTCTTTTGCGGGCAATGCCTCTCCTCACAGAACAGTTGCAAATTTGAAGAAATTGGAAGTCGCCAAAGACCAGTTGCTTGACCATCCACCTTACAGCCCTGACCTTCCGACTTCTGGTTATTTCTTCGAGTGAAATCTTGCATTGCTGGAAAACCTTTTAAACTATTGCAAGACCTTACTCAAGCTATAAATTCAGCTCTATTGACAATCTTTTGACAAGTGGTTGCACCATGCACAGCTGTGTATGGAGAGAGATGAATTTTGAGCATAAGTTTTCGAATTAAGTCCTTAGCTTGAACTTTAAGATGACAGAGTTTTTTGAATACCCTCTGTATAAAATGATTTTATCACCTCTTTTGAATCACATTTTATACATCGTATGCAGTATGAAGTGGAGGAATAGCAGGTAGGATGCTCCGGTCAAGGCCTAAACTCGCCTGTCGGCCGGAAAAGATCTTGCGGCCGTGTTTTGGGACACCAAGGGCGTTGATTTCCTTCACGAATGGACTGTGAATGAGGTGTATTACTGCAAACTTTGGACGATGTGAGCGCCTATCGCAACAAAAGACGTGTGATGTTCTGCTTGTACATAACAAAGCGAAGTCACATACAGCACCTATAAGACTGACTCAATTTAGTCACTGGATTGTCACATGTTCAGGACATTGAAGGAGGCATTAAGAGGGAAAAGATTCATAGGTTGAGCACTTTGCGCACAAATGGCTGTTGACGCGCCTGTCTTCTTTCTTTGATGAGGGAATAAACAGACTATCCATCCCGTGGGGAAAATGCATTTCTGTAAAGGGAACTATGTAGAAAAATAATTTGTTTTGCCATTGTATACCGGAAGAATAACTTTATTTTGAAAAATCCGGTTTATATTTGAAAGGGTCTCGTTTAAGTTATAAGTTGTAAGAGATTGCTCGTATGTCCGCCAGAATTGCCTCATGAGAGATGCATGTTAAGTATATCTTTCATAAATGTAGACTTATTAGTTTTTTTCATTTAGAAGCAGCGACATGCTTACGATAAGATATCTAATTTGAGCATTATACATATACCTGTGTTTACAATGCAATTTAAAAATAAAAACAAAATAAAATTAAGAATTTATCTACTATAATTCAATAACTATGAATTTTTTAAACTTCCATAGAAAGCCCTATCCTAGGGCGAGAAATGACGTACAAAGCACCAGAACAAAAAGTGTTTATCTATTTAACTGGGGTCTCCGTAGCACACTATTATAATACGTTCTTTCTTGGGGCTTTGAAATGATGTCTGTTTCCTGACAGGTATAGCTGAGAGAGAGAGGGGGGGGGGGGGGGCATTGGAAATTTTTGGATGACAGACAATATTATTCAGTGAAATGAAAGCGCATTTGTGTATCTACGTTGCACGTGCCTTGCTATCATAAATCGGCTGGAATTTGCTAATCGAAGTCTTGAGTTCTATTCCTGCGCCTGTTTTGCAACACTGGGGCGTGGTGCCGTACACTCTGAGAGGTGATAAGCAGTTCATTGAACTCAACTTATATAAAAAGGTTATGCCTCCATACTTCATATACATTACAAAGAAATTAAGCGTGCATTTTTCTGGATACATTTGCATGGCTTAACTCAGTACATAGTTGGTCAAATTTCTGTTTTTCCATTACTATCCGAGCGGTACAAATCTTATTTCTTTCGAATATTTTAGTAATCTAAAAGCACTTTAAACAACTGCTTTGTGCCCTTTAAATACTCTGGTTAATTAAGGGTTTAGAAAAAGCAATTTTAGAAGCAAAATAAGGCATAATTTAAAAAAAAATAAGCATAATATACATCTTAAAAAAGTAATAGCCCGTTTAAAAACTATTTAGGACGCTAATTAACACTGTAGTGTAGCTTCAATTCAGCCAGCATTGTTGCAGATATGGAATATTAGTGATTCCAGTTACATTTTATTACATTTTACATTAATTATACTTTACTCGTAAGAAATGTCCTTCAATATATCTAAATGACCAGTTTTAGAATTTTCCACATTTTCTTTTTATCTAACAGATATTAAAGTTATGCTTTGTGTTCATAAATACTTGGTAGATATAATGGCAATTCTTATGCCGAGCTCAAACAGAATCTACAAGAAGAAATGACAAAAACAAAACAAAACACTATATGCCTCGTGGGTCCTGGTGGTCTAGTGGTGACCATCATTGCCTTCTAAACCTAAGATCGCGGGTTCGATCCCAGCGAGGACCGATTGACTTTTTTTGGGGCGGCGTAAAAATCCCAAGTATGACTTTCTTCGGAAGGGAAGTAAAGCCATGGGTCCCGTGTCGTACATTTACCGCAGATAAAGAACCAGGCCCTGGTTAGAATGGGAAGGTGATAACCAGAGATGTTAAAGAGCGTTCGTAAAAAAAAAAAAATAATAATAATAATAATAATAATAATAATAATAATAATAATAATAAATACGGCTTATGAAAAATGTATTACTTTTTAAGCAATTATGTATAATTAGAAGCGGGTTTTAAATTTTTGCCAAAGTTAACTATTCTTTTTATAATAATTTTAATAAAAATATTTTTACTTCTTTAGGTAACTTTTCTCACAAGCAATTAAACTTAGAATTCCCAAATTTTGAAATCAATTTGTGATGCAGTTTAAAGTAGTAGCTGAAAATTTAAAAACATTTGCATAAAAAGTTGCCATTTTATGCCAAGTTCGAAAAATGCAATTTCAAGTGTGACTTAATCTAAGTGTTTTATCCTTATCCACTTTTATTATTACTGTTTTATATATATGATGATTTGCACATGCAAATAGAAATGCAGATCCGAAAGTTCTCACCCTGACTAAGAAAACACAGATTTAAGTTTTGTATTTTAAATTTTTAACACAGTTTTTAACACCCGCAGTAATATAAGATTTGTCCATCTGAAAAATAAGCGCCTGTCTCAACTTTAACCTCATCATTTGATGGAATCTTCGTCCACTCGGCCATTTCTACAGATTTGGGAACAAAAAGTAATCGCTGGGAGCCAAATCAGGCGATTATATCGGATGTGGAAACACTTGAAACGAAGATCATGCAGTTGGCAGCAACAATCCCAGGCATGTGTGAAGGCGGATTATCTTTTTTACAAGATGTGGACGTTTAGCCTGAATTGCATCCTTCGGGTGGTTCAGTAGTGAAGCGTAATATTGCCCGGTGATGGTACTGCCCTTCTGGACAGTCTACGAGCATCACATCTTGAGAATCCCGAGAAAACCGTGGCCTTGACCTTTCCTTCAGATGGAACCGTTTTTGCTTTCTTTGGGGCACTTTCATCTGTTGCCACCCACTATTTGGTCTCCTCCTTCGTCTCTGGCATGTTGAACCCATGTTTCATCTACTGTTATGAAACATCAGAGAAACTCGCTGGAATCGTTTTTAAACAAGTGTAAACACTCTTACGAAACGTTCATTCGAATGCGTTTTTGATCCATTGTTAACAAACGTGGCACCCAGAAAGATTTTCACACACAAAATTTCGTGTAAAATGTATTGGACATGGTCTTTGCAATGTCAGTCAACTCGCCCACCTTCAATCGGCGATCACTGATTACGGCATTATTAATTTTTGTCACAATCTCATCGGCCGCAGCTGTTTTGGGACCCTGAACACTCATCATCTTGAATGGATGTACGACTACGCTTAAATTCAGCAGCCCACATTTAACCGCCGAAAACGAAGGGAAAGACGCCTTTAATGTGAAAGTCAACTCCTTTTGTATTTGTGTTGGGGTTAAACCCTTCCAAACGAAGTACTTTATCACAGCTTGTATTTCAGTTTTATCCATTAGGTAGAGAATGTTAACCTAGTTTGTTCACATGACCATCACAAACAACTATCATAGTAGTTTGGCCATCTTCATGACATCTACGAGTCAGGCCGAGAACTTTTAGAACACCCACATAGTTTTTTTTTAAAAAAAGTGTACCTAAAGTTAGGAAAGTGCAAGTTACAGTAAATGACAAAAGAAGATGCACAGTGTGTGCTATGTAACAACATGGGGCCAATATTTAAATTGCCATTTAAATCCATTAAAATGCCTCAAACATAAAAATATATATTGGCGTAATCTGTGAACAATGTAGGTTGGTAGTATGCATAAAAACTAAAATCGATTTTTTGACCCAAAATCTCCACAAAGAAACTATTTTTTCAATAAAATGTCTACTAAGGCGGATTAGCTTAAAGGAGTTTTCTACGTTTTCAACTATGCATTCGCCAAGCACTACACTTTATTCCGCTCTCTCCAACCTAAAGAGCAGAATGCTTTACTTTTTTAACATAACACGCCATAATAAATCTACAACCTAACAAATACGCTCTATAATGGCCATCCATCCAAATGGTGTGCTAGTCGGGGCTGCTTAACTTGGTGATGACATGAGCACGTGTGACGAACCCGCCCAAATGTCGGGTAGCGTACCCACCCTCTTGCCGCAGTGTTACTGGGCGGGGTTGCAACAACAACAACAATGGCAGCGGAGAAACTATGCGGGGAATTCCGCGTCAGAGCACGTGAGGCTGCCTTCTCTACAGCGGCAGTTTGTAATTAACTCGCCTCATACCCTGTGCAAGCCAACCGGAAGTTTCACCCTCTCATATCATAAGTAATTCTCTTTTTGGATCTATCATGTGAGTCTGAAACTTGTTCCCAAATCCTTGCTGCCGGGGTGATTCAGCAGCAACTGAGCTTGGTCGGTAACCGCATGGGTTTGTCTCCAAGCAACGCTTTTTAACGTGCTTTCGCTGAAAACCGAGATATTTAAACAACACTTTTCTTGTCAAGATCAAAAATAAACAAAAATAGCTTAATTTATAGCATATTATAGAAGCACTTTTACCGACATTTCTAAATGATGCTACTTTTCAAAGTTTCAGATGTTTAAGAATAAAAGATTCGCATCGACTACACGCCGGTTTGGAACAAAATCCACCTTCAAAATTCCACCAAACACACAACATGACCTTGGAGTCGAACCGATTTTGTTTAGCGATGTCTTTGGCAAGCTGACGGGGATCGAGTCATTTGTTTGAGATGCCTGTGTTTCGGTTAATGTACCCTTTTTTAATTATAGATGACAATTCTCCTAATAAATCTATCATTCATGGGATTTGCGATATGCTGACTCTGTGTTGGGCCTATTCAGGTATTAATTCACGAGGTACAGCTTTTGTGTGCTAGTTAAGTGTTTTAACGTGGCGACAAGTGACAGCCTCAAGTGCGATTTTGCGGATTTTCTTCCAAAACACGGGTGTATTCCCAATATTCCATACCTGAGATTTTTAGTGTTTTCTTTCACCAGGAGATGCTGGTCGGGGTTGATAGCACTAGCTTTGATATGCCGCGTGTTAACGTTATCGGTGCGGCAATATACTCCAACCAAAGATTAACGGCGCAAGTATAATATAATAAATAATAATACGTTGGGAATTTTATGCCATATTCCGTTGCACTCATTAATATTGCGTCTGCTCCCAACAAACTGACTTAACCTTGCAGCAAGAAACCTCCGAGACTGCTGGCGTGGTAGAGCTGCAGTCCCGAAGGAGATAGCGGACCCTGTTTGCGTGGCCGCTTGTAAAAGTTCGTGTATTATTTTTCTGCCAAATGTAATGTATGCGTTGTCCTTCGAAATTTTCTGGGTGCAATATGTTTTTCTTTTTTACAAAATTGAGTTTTTACCACACGATGGCTTATTGGAGTTCGAAATTAATTCATACACACACGCACTAACCTTAACACTAAACCTCGGGTAAATCCTAGAAACCGGTGGACCCAGTGATTTGCTGTTGCTCGCTACGGCCTGACAACCTACGCTCACCTCTTTATATATAATTGATAGGGACGGGTAAATCACTGTAATGGTGGCAAATCTGATTCCAACAGAAAAAGAAATTCGTAAATATCAATTTATAGCACATTGAGTGCGTGGTACTATGTTAGAAAGTAAATCATTGGATTGGTTGCAAAACTCCTTTAACTCTAGCAAGAGGGAGATCAGGATGTGAACATTTGACACCACTACATTTAGAACTATATATAGCATGACGCTTTAACCGTCTTGAGCTACCATTTGTCTATTATCTAGCTGTATCTGTGCGCCACTATCTTCGGCTCTCTCCGCTGTCGCTCGGGACTGCAGCTTTACCACACGAGCAGTCTCAATGTAAAAGTAACAAATTACGCGATAATGCAACACATAACGTAACAACGTGCATTTCTTTTTTTCGGAAAATTAACTGCAAATAACTATTTTCAAAGATATTCCGCATAAAATGATTGGGTTTCCTTCTATTTGCTAAACCTCTAAAGCACATATAAATGAAAAGTGTGTTTCTGTTAGGGGAGTATATTTAAATTTGCAGCTGTAGCGCCGTCATCGTAATTGAGAGACATCTGTTGGTTCTGTCAAACAAATGCGCTGTGCTAGCAGCGCCATTTTTGTACTCATCTTACCGGCAACTCTGGCGTGAAATGAGGCTCCAAGGCAGCCTATCCAGTTGCAATAGTATGACTTTCAGGAATGCTAAATGCCGCGCTTCTAGTGTTAAAAATTAGTAGTTCATATCTCCATAAGCCAATCACCAGCGTCTCACAAATGGGCAAGTGTCCAACAAATGAATCTGAATGCATTACAGGGACATTTAAAACTTAACCCAGAGATAGTGCTATCTTGCAATGCAGCTACTGAAATGCGTTCTTATCAAAGAGTACACTTGCTGATGATAAGAAAACTCCTGACGTACTCTTGGGTGAAAAGTTATCTAAATCTTTCGTCTTATTAAGACTTTTATTTCCCTTTGCACATTCTTTTCAATTTCAATTTGAACACGGAGAGCATTACGCAGATAATATTTTGATAACACTTTTATGTTAACATCTAAAAGCAACATTTTGTTATTCATCCCATACTGTTGAGCAAAGTCTATATAAATATTTACAGCTATATTCACTCAATTTTTTTTAAAAATCAGTTTTTTCTATAGCAGTTCAAGGATTTCTTTTGTATGAACTCGTCGATTTATATACTAGTAATCAAGTAACGAAACTATTAGATGAATGCGCAGGCTTCCACGGCGAGAGTACATACAATGGTGAAAAAATTTACTGTAACCCCTTTTTGCGTTTGTAATTATGACTTTGAGAATTATTAATTTAAAACTTAGATATCCTTTGTTGCTCACTTGTTGCTTTTGTATTCTTGTTTCAAATGTTGGGTTTGCCAAGTGCATTTTTACAATATAACATTGTTTATTAATTTTTCAGTTTACATTGCAGAAATATAATATAGATTCATTTCTAGTTGAGACACTGTGGTGACAAGATGGACAAAGGAGTGGAATTAACGCCGAGGAAGAAAAGAGTTATTCTTGCTCACGCCTCCGTTGGTCTAAGCACTAGGGACATAGCCTCTAAAACGTTTTCATCCACCTACCATAATACAGCGAGAAGGGAAATGTTGACCGGGTGAACGGAAGAGGCGGGAAAAGGGCATCCACCTCAAAAATGGACACGATACTAAAAAGAAACTGTCTCAGTGACCGTTGGCTATCATCCTCAGAACTGAAGTGACAGTGGAAAGACGTGTCGTCTCAGTGACCAGTAGAAGCATTAGAATTAGACTCCTTGAATCAGGACTTACTGCCCATTAAAAAACTTTTGTTGACTATAACAGAGAAATGGGCTATTTTTTTAAGATGAATCGAAATTTAAACTGCATAGCTCCGAAGGGAAAATGTACATTCGTCGCAGAAGTGACATAGAACTGTTGACTTCATACATAACACAAACAATGAAGCATTCACAAGGTCAGATGATCTGGGGGTGGATTTCCAGCGGTACTGTTAGTGCAGACGTCTACTTAGGCATCCTTGAAAACAAATTGATGCGGGCAGAGTACGAGACCATTTTGGGGATCCTTCAAGCTGCATTTTTCAAAATCTCTGCACCCTTTTACAGGGCTTTGATGGCAATCACTTCGATTAATATTAGTATCAAAATGAAATATATTGTTGGTACAATTATAAGTCATTCAAACATTTCAGATAAAAGCATTTCTTAGAAAAAACAGAGTGAAGGTGCTAAACTTGCCTGGAAATAGCTCGGACCTGAATCCGATTGAGATTGAGACTGTGTTGGAAGATTATGGGGATTGCTATTGCAAGAAACAAGCCAAGCAATGAAAGATAACCCCAAGAGACAATAGTGCGCTTGTGGTTTCATGAAATGACTCAGGAATACATTAAGAAGTTGATTTTCTCAATGCACAAATAATGCCAGGCAATGATTAAAGCATGTTTTTTTTTATTTTATTTACGGACGCTCTTTAACAGCTCAGGTTATCAGCGTCCCATTCAACTCAGGGCGTGAAACGGCCGACAAATTTTGCTCAGAGGCCTCTCCTTCAGCCTTGAGGTTCTTTTTCGTGCCGTAAATGTACGACACGGGACCCACGGCTTTACTTCCCTTCCGAAGGAAGCCATACTTAGGATATTTACGCCCGGAAAAATCCATCGGTCCTGGCCGGGTTCGAACCCGCGATCTTGGGTTTAGGAGGCCAGTATGGTAACCACTACACCACCAGGACCGACAAATTAAAGCATGTGGTGAACCAACAAAGTACCAATGAAAACAATGCAATCAATTGGACAGCTGGATTTTCTAAAAGTTAAATTTTATGTTTATTAATATATGTTTCACTAAGCTGTGTTTAACCGCATTATATTATTGAATATTTTAAAATAATAAACAAGTAAATTAATTCACAATCTCTTCTTTCTACGAGTATTTGGTTTCTATTTTTAATCAGAATTTATACTAAATAAAAATAAAATGCATAACCATAATGTCTTAACACAATATGGAGGAAAAAAAACCAACGATAAAGAAAATATTAGTTAAGAGTACACAATACATTTTTTCATCGCTGTAGTTATTTGTTGGGTTTATGTAAGGACTTTCCTTAACACCTCAGACCCACTCAATTCAAGACATGAAACTGATGATAAATTTTGCTCAGAGGCGTCTTTTTTCAAGCTTGAAGTTTTTTTACATGCAGCAAATCTACCCGCAGCTTTACTTCCCTTCCGAAGGAAGTCATGCTGGGGATTTTTTAAACCCGAAAATATCCATCGACCCTGGTCGGGATTGAACCCGCGATCCTGGGAGAGTGCATTATCAACAAAACTAACAATTGCCACGATTAATAAACTGAATACTCCTTCACACTTCCACTGCTATGTTAATTAAGAACATTTACTTTCTGTACCAAGTTTACAAGTTCTCTTCCGAATCTTTCGTTCTACAAACACCTTCGTAGAGATAAGTCAGTAGCACAACCGCAAGAGAATGTGGAATCAGTGGTGGATTAAAATAACGGTATCAATCTTTGAATTTCAAAGGAAGAGCGGGTTTTAAATCCCTACAGATTAATTATGTGAACCAAAAGAAATAAACATTCTAAAAAGAAAGCTTGTTAATCACTGTTAACGCACTTAAAGGAAGAAATACTGAATCCGCCAGAGGCTGTTGCTGTGCTGTTATAAACCATGTAATTAAACCCCGTATTGGCTTTTTCCATCTCTCTGCTTTAAAACGTGATCATTCGGTCAGGTTTAAGTATTGCGAATTTTTTGGGGTTTAGGAATAAGAATTTAATCTTAATTTTGCGACAAATGTAATGCATTGCTTCTACATTTTCTCCATCATAATCGTTTCGAGTAGCAACGTTAAAAGCAAAAGGAATGATGTAATCCGTTAGATAACTTGTATATTTCAAGCCTATGGTCTCACTTAAGAAATTTCTTTCTCGTTTCATCGTTAACATCACACTATTTCACTCATCCATATGAACGTCATCTGAGTCCTAATTGGGAATATATTACGCGTCAGGTGAATTTACATGAGTTGGCGTGAAAATGCAAGCTATCTGGGGCATAATTTCATTATGAGCAGACACTGCTCACATTAGCTGCAGTTCACGCCTCTCTAAACGTCTGAAATTGCTCTGCGTGCACGATCACGAAATGAAACTGAAAATTGCTTAATAGAACACTTTTCCTAGTACAATATTCTATATGTATTATTTAAAAGGGGTGTTCAGAAAAGATTTACAATAGTAATGTTTTTGTATCTTATTATGCAACCGGATCAATGTACATGAGATCTCTCAATGTACTCCCCACCAACGCCAAAGCACGCCTGGTAACTTCATTGTGGCGTCGGGAAACCATTGTTTGGGAGTACTACCCCACTATTTGTGGATAGCTGCCTGAATTTCCTCGCTGTTATCGCATTTTTTTATACCCCGCAGCGAGTTCAAGTTGTCGAATATGGCATAATCATATGGAGCGAGACCAGGTGAATATGGTGGGTGCGGCACAAATAATCTTAGCGATGCCAACTTTGCGGTAGTGTTGCTGGTGTGGGGCCGCGCATTGTCATGTTGGAGGAACACTTCTGTCGACCCCTTTCCTTTTAGACGTTGCTGAATCCTAAGTTTTATTGAAGTAAAACCAAACACATATTTCTAACCGACCAATGAACGAATAAAATTATAGGTTCACTACAGAAGTGCAAGAAATAGCCCAATCTTATAAAACTTGAGTGCGTAGTATAAATAATTGCATTCGGAAGTAAAATGCTGAAAGAGAAATAACAACAAAATAACAAAATTTCTTCTGTGCCACTGTCCTGTAATAGAGATCGTGAAATATACAAAGTTACTCACTTATTATGTAATTAGAGATGTTCGCCACGGACATTCAGCTTGACTCGCGTTCTCTACACTTACCTGCAACAGAAAGAAATGAAAATAAGAACGCGTTCTCTGTTTATGTATTAAACGTTGTACTATTGACAAATGCTGACTACAGATAAAAGATGGGTTTGCCAAACATATTGTTATAAGGATTTCGCTAAGTAGTTAACAATAGTTTTTATTTGTTTTTGACGTTATCCTTTCTTGTATACTAAAGGTTTAGCACCGATCTGTTCTGAAAATGACCATCTTTTGCTGTTAACCGTAACTTAAGTCTGTATAACGCAATTGGAGAAATCCGCCAGTGACTGCTTGATCTCTCAATGTTGATGGACGACCAGTACTCACATTCTTGTGTGCAGATTCGCTGTCGTTGACGTACCCATTGACTAAGTGGTAAACGATCTTCTGTGCAGGAGTTTCTTGACCACATACCGCAGTAAAAGGTCTACGAATTTCTGCAGTTTTGACGCCTTCCTTCCACATAACCCATGCTATCCATCTTGTCAACGTTTTTCTCTACTTGACAACAAACCAACACTGTCCTTTCGCTACATACTCCACTTACAACCTAGCGTCTGCATGGAGTACTACTATCAGTCCAAGGCCCTACGAATGGACATGTCCATGGATTGCGCGGTATTTGTAAAACCCCTTTATTATAAATAATTTCGGACGCCCCTAATTTCTAATGGGGAAAAAATCTGAAAACATATTAGAATTCTGCCTGAAAAATATGTTTATATTGCGTGAAAGGAACGTGTAGTATGACCATCTCTGTAAAATATTGAAAATCATATTCTTTTTCTGAAACAAGCAAAAATTTACTGGCTGGTTTCTATTGTTACAGTAAGAAAAATATTTATCTGCAGTATAAATCGATTTTATCCGGTTATTTTTAATGATCACCTACAAACATATATAGAAATTTGGAAAAATGCCTGAAAATTATTTAAAAAAAAGTAAAACATCACTAATTTCAATACGTGATTTTGAACATTCTTCCCGTTCAGTCACTGCGTAGTGCCTATTGACACCTAGAACACACACCAGGAATTGCAGCCAGTACCATCTTTCTTCGTGGTCATTAACTTGCACTAACACCATCAGAAGTATATGAATGTAACTCTGAAACCGAAATGGACGGCCGACATCTGTAACATGGCTTTGAGTCAACTTTTCTGTGATTACGAGCACCCCGCCCCTGTATAATTCTCTGAGGTACAAAGCTGGAAAGTTACGCGGTCTGGAAATCTGCTGGTGTGGACAGACAATAAAGTAACTATCTGTGACAGTTGTAACGAGGTACAAAGTTGCAGAAACATTACTCCGCCCTGGAGTTCATTCTACCCGCAATACAAGAGGTGGAGACTTTCGGCTCCCGGGGTAATGATTGCGAAAACCCTAACTCTTTCTTTTCTCTTCTATAATTTTATCATCCATCTTTCTCCGCGTTCTTCCCTTCTATTGTTTCTCAACACCTTTTGTCTCCTTTTGGAAAGTAAAAGAAGGCAAAGAATAAGAAATAGAAACGAAAGGGGGAAGGAAAAAAAATACGATCCTTGTTTTCCATTACCTCCGCCTTTCCTTGCTTTCTGAAAATCTTTCTAAAATCCTGACGCCATCTCAGGACAAGGTTTTAAAATATATACTGAGGCATCACAGATGGTGGACACTGATGATACATGAGATGAAATGGTAAATTGGGAAAGGATTTTTTTTAAGGAAGGAAACGTTCCAGGCCTAAGTTTAGGGTACCTCTCCAGCATTTGCCATTTACGACGAAAGAGGAAAGCCTGGAAAAAATATCAGTCAGGGAGGACGCTCCTCCGGGAATCGAACTCCAGATATCCCGCTTACGAGTCCGTGCCTTAATGACTTCGGCAACCCGTGGCGGTAAAAAAAAAAGCCATAATGGGAACCCCAGGTCTTTTTTCCGCGCACGGAGCTTTTTAACGGCATGGAATGACTCGTACATAAAGACACGTTGTTCCGTAGTAAACATACAAGGCATAATACCTACACTATATGTACATTGTCAAATTATGAAACGAACAACAAAACACACAACGGAAACAGTTGCATTACGACTACGACAGTCAGCAAGGTCAACAAGTAAGCAAGCAGGGACGCGGCTCGCTTATGGGATAAACGCCGCGCTCGGTGATAAGCATCACTGATAGCAAGATATAATATTTGGCACCCTTTTTGCTATTATAAAATTAGTTATTAGCAGTATGTACATATTCTGATTTTTTCTACGTTTTTAGAATACATCCTAGTGTTAATGACCGTGGAAATTAAAAAAAAAAAAAAATAAAAAAATAAAAAAAATAAAATTTTTGTGCGATATCTATATTTAATCTCTGTGTGTTCACTATACGTGCAAAGAGAAATAATTTTAAAGGGTATGTAATACATTCTGAATTTTAAATTTTCGATTTTGGTCGGCACCGGCAGACTTTGAATCACATCTTTGGAATGGAAACTTCCGCTAAAGTGATGGTTCAGGGCAAGCGCCACAATTCACCATACACCAGGTCATAGTTAATGTATATACTCGGCTAGTGGCACATAAAAAAACAACTGCTTATTATTTCATCAGTAACTTAGATAATAAGAATCAACAATTGCAGCACTTACGGTTGACGTTGTGCGTGCTTCTTGTTGCAAATCACGTCATCTCTCTTATCTCAAGATATTTATTGCCTTACTGAACAGTTCAAACAGTAATATCTCTGGAGGTCGTGCAGGAATTTGTAAGGAGTCATGTCCTTCACAGTTAACTGTCTCAACCAGGGAATCAATAGCACGGTGCTCCTTTCAGTTATGTCACGTTCTTTTTCTCCCCTTCGCGACGTTAAAAGGACGGTGCGTGATCTTCCATATATTTGGACATTTCGTTCCCTTTTCTCTTTTATTGTGCCCACTTCCTTCTGCCTGGCAGATCTCCGTTCCTGCTTACCTGCCTACCTTCGCTTTTCAAGTGATTTTTCTGCTGTATGTAGCGACCGGTGTCCCATCAAAGAGGTTCCGAAGTTCTTCCAGTATCTTCAGAACTACAGGGGAAATAATGGCACATTTTTACATATTATCTTCTTTCAAATTCGAGATGTGCTTAATAAGTAATGTAGCACGTTTTACCTCATTCAGGGTTTGTTTCGTTTCCAAACATAATATATTGTTTATTATAAAGAGTGTTTAAACACATTTCATTCATTTTGTATTTCAAAACGAATAATGCTAGTCACAATTTATTACACTTCAAGTGTATAGCATATTTGGGAGATTATGAACCTCCTTATGAAAATGTCCTCCCTTCTGCTTAAAGGTCGGTCCTGGTGATCTAGTGGTAACCATATTTGCCTCATAAACCCAAGATCGCGAGTTCAATTCCGGCCAGGACCGCTGGATATTTTCGGGCGTAAAAATCCTAAGTATGGCTTCCTTCGGAAGGGAAGGAAAGTAAAGCCGTGGCTACCATGTCGTAGATTTACTGCATGTACAAGAACCTCAAGCCTGAAAGAGGGGGCCTCTGAGCAAAATTTATCGGCCGTTTGACGCCCTGAATTGATTGGAATCCTGATGACCTGAGATGTTAAACAGCGTCCTAAATAAACCAAATCAACAAATCCTGCCTAAGACATAACTCAACACGTCGTTCCATGTTACAGGCCGCTCGTTGGAGGGATGCTGTCAATACCATTAGTCTCCTGTGCAATGTCTGGGGGCCTGTGGCGTAAACTTTGTCTTTTGAGTAACCCCATAGGAAGAACCACATTGTCAAATAGGGAGATCTCGGTAGCCATAGGTTCTTGAAGATTATCCGGTCGTCAAAGAAACGTTCGATTAGCTGCATGGATTGGTTTGATGTATGGCATATAGCGCCATCTTGTAGAAAATATAATAATATTCATAATATATAATATAAAATAAAAATAAGGTAACACTATTGACAATGTAACAAATTAACAGTAATTATAATAGTAGAAAAGGATAAAACACCAAAGAAAAAGTCACACTTGAGGTCGCTATATTTCGGACTCGTGGAGTCCTTCTATGGCAAGAAGACAAGTGATCATTAATTTGTTACATTGTTAATAGTGTTACTTTATTTTTCTTTTTCTTTTATATTATATATGTGTATATGTGTGTGTGCGCGCGCGCGCTTCCCTATTTTCTGTGCGGATATTGCACACCAAACTCCAACTTTAACTGGGTCCATAGGTGCTTCATGTGAATTTTGGACGGCCCAATCATCTGTGCGTTCACATAGCCGCATAAATGGAGCTATGCTTCATCTGTGAACTCTGGATGGACAATATGCCAGGATTTTGTACATTGAACGACATGATGTAAATGCAAAAGAGAGGACATTTTCAACATTTTCGATAGAGCTTAATAATCTCTCAAAGATACTCTACATTTGGGGTATATTAAGTTGTGGCTAGCATCATTCGTTTTGAAATAAACAAAGAAATGTGTTAGTACTATATAAATCAACGTGTAAAAGTTTATCTGATTATTCTGCAGGGTATGAACAAAATGGGAGTATTAAAGGGCAAGAAGGGGAGGCGGGGTCAAAATAATACTTTTGTTCTTTGTACCATATTAATTTTTTTGAATTTTCTGTTTACTTTGATACGCCTTTCATAAATACTCCTTTGTTACAAATATTTTAATAAAATTTAAATTATGTCACTGCAAAAGCCACTTTTTTTTTCCGCGAGTCTTTGTTTAGTTAAAATTCTATTTCTCAGAAACTATTCGCTCTAGAAGGCTCATGGTTCGTCTTAAATGATAGAAAAAATAATGTTTCATAAATTGGCATCATCTCTTGTTGTTTTACAGTGTTGGAGGGGTTAAGCTGGAGTTTCCCTCAAAGAGTCAGTTTTTTGGCTACAATTATTGAAAACTATTTTTTTTTTCGCAAAAGTTTTCGGTTTTTTAGGATTTCTATCAGCTATCACTTTGGAACTTTTATCACTTATTCGTGATATTATAATGATGATATGGATTTATTATGGTAGAACTAGGACAAAATTTGACAATGTAAAAAAATATAATGTTGAGGAAAAAATAGGAAAAACAGCAAACAATTGGAAACAAATTAATGTTTTCTTCAGAGACATGGTATAGTAGTGAAAATATATGAGCAAATTCCAATTATGTGCATCTGTATGCTATAAAAGTTTCATTTTATTATATTTAATAGTCCTTGAGAAAATGGGAATTGAAGTTGCTAAATTTAACATTACAAGGATAGACCTTTCATGCTTCCCTTGAGAGTCTTTGGCTAGTGAACTTGATGTGCTCTTCCGACGATCATTTGACAAGCAAAACACCAGTTTCACATTCCAGTAATAGCTCGCAGGGCTTAAGAAGTCGATCCAAACAGCAGTCGTGGGGGTTTCCTCAAGGGTGTCGCCTTCGCCTCTAATCAATTCTTTTATTACCATTTCGCACTCAGAGAAGGTTACAGTAAGTGGGCACAGGTTAGGTTTGAAAAGAAACAAGTGAAGCGTAGAGTTGCCAGGAAACCGCAGGCAAATGCCCAACTGTAAAGGAGGGTTATTTTTCCGGGAGCCCACGAACCCACCGCCACCACAGCAATTAACTGCGTACCCCCCACTCTTCAGCTTGCTCGGCTGGCTGCTCTATAGTGAAGTTGTGCGAGCAGCTGGCTAGTTCTACGGGCAACAAGCATCATGTTAATAAACTTCATTCACTTGCCGCTTTACCATGGATTATAGGAGACGGGGTGTGGAGCGAGTAAATAATGCCTTGCGCATTACAATATTATGTTTAGCAAAGCAATGCAGCAATGCGGTTGTACACATGAAAAGATTTGAGAAAATTTTCTTCTTATCTCCATTGAGCTCACCTACTAGGCACCCAAAATGACCATGAAAAAAATGTGTTAACGGTCTAGTGGCCGAAATTGTAGTTTTTTCTCAACGAAACTCGACATATAATGATCATTAACAAACGATTCATCCAGTTCGTTAACCAGAAAAATTGAACAATTGGGGTTGAAAGTTAACATAAATAAAACTTTTAAAAAAACGCCTAGAGGCAGCAATTTTTGTTTTTGCCCAACGAAACTCGATATATGTCATTACATAAAATAAGAAAAACAGTTTCTGAAAATTTGCGAAATCTGGCTATTAGGAGTAGCGCTCTCCTGAAACCCAACATTTAAAAACCCTTTGATTTTTGTAACGAAACTCAGTATTTATTATTTAAATGAAATAAGAAAAATAGTTTCCGAAAATCAGGAAAATTAGGTCATTAGGAGCAGGGGTTTATCCTTAAATCGAAATTTAAACAGTGGAAATTAACCTAAAGCGAACATTTAAAACCGCCACGGGGGGCAGAGGTCGTTAAGGCGCGTACTCGTGAGCGGGAGGTCTGGGATTCGATATCCACCAGTACCGTCCTCCCTGACTGAGGTTTTTTCCGTGTTTTCTTCAGTTTTCATAAATGGTAAAGGTTTAAGGAGGTACCTTAAACTTACATGGAAAGCTTCCTTCTTAAAATAAAAATAAAAAATCCCAATTTATAATTTCATTTCATGTATCATTAGCGTCTACCGCCTGTGATGCCATAATATTTTAAACACTATACAATATATATATATATATATATATATATATATATATATATATATATATCGCTCTAGCCGCTGTAATTTTATTTTTATTCTCTACAAAACCAAGTATATGACATTGCAATAAAACAATAGAACTAGTTTCTAAAACAGCGAAATCAATTAGAAGTTGACGTTTACCTGAAATCCAAAATTTTAAAATCGCATGATCAAAAGATAGGAGCGTGGCAGGGAATTGCCTGCGAGAAAATATGTCCTATTTTTTTCTTTAAACAATTAACAGTGTTATATATGTGCAGAATATTTTGCAGCCCTTGTTTCGTGAATTAACTGTGAGGGAACTTTCCAACAGGATTCTGCTACGGCACATACAGCCCCATGTCTCCTTGCATGCAATTGATGAAACATTCGACGATAGTCATTAACAATATACGGTACCCTCGTCCTCCATGCGATTTTTACCTCTAGAGGGGGGTGGGGCTTTAAAGGAAAGGAAAAAGTATACAGGACAAATCCACACACACTAGGTCGGTCTCGGTTGTCTAGTGATAGCCATTGGTAGTGCCTTGTAGACCCAAGATCGCTGGTTCGATCTCGGCTAAGAACGATTGATTTTTTCGGGGTAAAAATCTTAAGTATGGCTTCCTTTGAAAGGGAAGTAAAGCCGTGTGTCCAGTGTCGTATATTTTTTGTATGTAAAAGAACCCCAAGCATATGCCTCTGAGCAAAGTTTATCGGTCATTTCATACCCTGAATTGAACAGAACGCTGATGAACCGAGCGTTGAACATCCGTAAATAAACCAAATAAATAAAAAAAAAAAAAAGCACACAGATTGAACGAACTGAAAAATAACCTATTCGTAAAGAAATGTCTTATTTCTCAGAGGGAACTACAGAGGGTTAATTTCATAAGCCGATGCTAGAATTGTATGGAAAACGAAGGGAGGCTGTTCCAAGCATCTTCTTGTTTGATAATGGTGAATAAATTACTAAATAACTTACACGATAATCATAGTTGCAGACTTTCTGACTTCCGTTCATCGCAGGACCGACAGTTCAGCGTGAAGGAAAAATCACCCCATTTCATTCCGCAACCTTCCAGCGTTAGCAAATCATAGGGAAGGTCTAGACTGCAGAATGTTGCGCAACAGCACATTTACTTTAACTAGTGTCACTTTAGAAAGTTTCGGAAGATTCCGCTACAAAAACAGTGCGGTGTTGAAGACCTCGCTACACGGTAATATTGATGAACCTTTTACCTACGACACTGGAACATTCACCGCTTTATGTGTCAATTCTACTGGACGTTATTAAGCTTTCCGAAGTTTCGAATGAGGAACAAAGCAAGAGTATCATGTTTCTAACTCTTTGTTTCAATTTCTTAAAATATTGCGGCGTACTTGGTTGGGACCCTAACGTTGCTACGCTGCGCATTTGAGAGCGCAGGTTCGAATCGAAGTGCCTGGTGCTACCGACACCCCTGAAAGGCGATGACGATAACAAAACACTTTACTCCGACGATTGCGCGTCATCATCGCTTAAACGCAGATCTGCTTAATAGAAGTAGAGCTATGAAGTCCTCGTGTGTTCTAATGCAGCTCGAACCTGGCATGAACTCCATATCTTTTCATCAGAGGGCGTGTTTCCAGCACATCTCGGGCGGGAGGTTGCTAAAGTTGGCAAACATGAGCCAAGTTTTCGCACATTTGGCTGCGATCAATTGTTTGAAAGCGGAAACTTGTTTGGGAAGTTTAATAATAACGCCCATTGGTTGGCGTGACTCATTCTGTTTCCCACCTCATCGCTCGTACCAGAATTAGTTACACTCCCTCCTTGCAGCCCGTTATGAGACACAGTAGCCTACTTCCTCTCAGTTTAAAATACAGCGACGTGCAGATGAAGCTTAATTTACTGTCAGCATGTGTTTGTCCCATGGTTTTCATCATGCATGGTTAGTTGTTCTGAAAAGCGAATGGCAAGTGTTATGGGGATGCTCTACTGAGTTTTAAAACCTCCATAACGTAATGAACAGAGCCCGGAAGTTGGGTAAAATGCCTTTGGTTAATTTACGAATCAGAAAGAAATGAACATGTTTCCGTATATTTGGGGCCAGTACAGCTAGTTATTATTATTATTATTATTATTATTATTATTATTATTATTATTATTATTATTATTATTATGCCTATTTTAATGTTCAAAACTTTGTTTTGCCTTTTTGGATCATTATGATTTTTCTACAATTATTTATGGATTTTAAAAAACACATAGAGAATTTGAGTATATCGAAGTGAAAAAAGTTATAAAATTAAATGACATGTTCACCTTACAAAATATCTATTGAGAATCTTGTGATACACTTATTTCCTTTTAAGCAGTGAAAATATTTCTTCTCAACCATTCGTCTAAGCCACAACCTTCATTGGTGAAAGGAACGCACTATCTTGGACATAAGAATACAATAAAACAGAAAGGATGAAGGAGTAGTTTTAATAGTTTTAATAGTCCAGGCAAATGACCTACGCGAGACAATTCTAGGAACTTGTGGTGGGGGGAGGGGTAACTTCTTAGATAAATGTAACAAACAATTGCAAGCGAGAAAGATGAGAGCGGTATAGCTGTACAATAAACCGCCCTACAATGTGTTCAGTACGGAAGTAAGATAAGATACTAACCTGATTCCCTATAAACGTATAAACAGAAAATGAACTCGACAAGAAACCACTGCGCATCTTTTGCTCATTCGCCAGGACTATTCAAAACTACTTTACTTTGACTTGATCAACATTTCCATGACATCCTGATGGTGTTATACTACATTCTTTCGTGGAACAGAAAGTCATAACTTCATATTTTTGCAAGTACTTGCAGTGTTATTTATAAGGTATTACAGCATATTTTTGTGGAATATATTCCTTTGTTCTATTGTTTTACAGCAGTAAAGAACATAAAAGTCAATGATATGTACGGGCTACAGGCGACAACTACTGTAACCACACAATAAATGTCAAGTCGCCACCTGCTGAACAATTCTGAACTTCAGTCTAATACACATAGTTATTGAAAAGCTCGGAAACGGACATGTTATCTGTGAGTAACTTTTACGGAACACAGAGCTTTCCAATAGATGTCAGTTTTATGCAAGAGGCATTACGACATTGATCTTTCGGACAAACACCTGAACATCGTGTACTAAAACTGCATATTACATTGTACTGCTATTTGGGCGTCTTTATCTTAAAAAAAGGCTAATTACTTAAAAGATGATGTACAAACACTTTCACTGTCACGCGTGTACTTTTCTCACTCAAGCAATAACCAATGTTCTCTTAGAAAAGATAGCTGCTGCAGGATGTTCCATCTCTCTCTCACTGAAGAGCTTTCTCTTTCACACAAGTGCAAACTTATCATGCGCGAGGTCTTCATGAGCTCCTGCGAGTAAAAAGGGGGGGGGGGTGTTCAAGATGGTACTGCACATTTTAACTGAAAGACAGAACATTTCCAGAATAGAGTGGTGCCAAGAAATGCTTCAAATTTCTACGTAAAGTCTAACAACGGTTAACGCTTGCACATTACTGACGAAAATAAATCATTTTATTGGAATAACGTAACAATGCTACAAAACAGAAATTAAAATATCAAAACCAATTAATTACATCGCTGAAAATGCGGAACTTTTAGCTGCATTTTAGAAACAGAACACGTTAATTTATCTTCTCTTTGATGAATAAAACAAAATAACTAGAGCATATCAATGACGATATATAAGTTGAGGGTGCCTATGTCAATAGATGTGACAAGAGTAATTCTCGCTAGGGGCCCCAAAATGTTATCTATAAAAATTTATATTTATATAACGCTTTTCATATTTATATATATGAAATAGTGACATAACAATGTCACACTATTAACAATGTAACTAAAATAATAACTAGAAAAGCAGAAAAGGATAAAACACTAATAAAAAGTCACAGATTTATAATCGGATTTGTATACGGAAGCTTTCCCGATAAAACTGATTCATCCATTGTTCCTCCTTACAGCATCTCGGCAGTTTAACTACAATACAACGTTGCCAGATATCAAAAGGTAAATTTCCCACACACTTAAAATTTCCCTTTTGGACTTAGAATTTCTCCGCCATGAAATTTGACATGTATTTAATAAAGTTTATATAGCGTTGTACTGTCGCATTTCATTTCATATAGGCCACCATAAGCAAGGATTAGAACATGTTAAATACATGGTGATAAAATATTTTATCAAAATGAAAAACTTAATTATACGGAAGAATACTTTAAAACTCATTAACTTTCACTCACTATATAAATATTTGTGTGTATATGTGTGTGTGTGTGTGTGTGTGTGTGTGTGTGTGTGTGTGTAAGTGTCAACAATCAAGACACTTTCAAGTACAGAAATATTCCGACTTGCGTTGTTATATTACACCATTACTTAAAATAAACAATACATTATAAATAAAAACTATTTCGAAATTCATTCTTTAGAAAAAATTCAAAAATGTTTCTCAAGTGCTTCGACGTATTTATGCTTGCATACTCGATTTTTTTAAGATGATTTTTTGAAATATTAATGAAAAATATACATGTATATCATTAGCATCGAAGGGAAATAAATGCCAAATGCAAATATAAGCCTTATAACGTTTTCACTGTAAGAAGCAAATTATATTAAACGTGGTTCATCATTCATTGTTGAGAATTCAACAAATTATTACGCTGCAGAACTGCAAAACACAGAATTTGTTTCCAATGCAGAACTGCAAAACACAGAATATATTTTGTAATGGAGAACTAAAATGAAAAGAATAACAAATAAATAAAAAGTCAAGAAAAAATTAATAAAAAAAACATAATAAGATGCACATTTCCTAGCCATAATCAAGTTTTGTACTTGATTTCCCTTTTCCCCGTTTGTAAAATATTTCAGTGAAATTTCCCTATCTGGCAACAATCACTGAATGACAGATCGCATTTCCTGAAGTTGGTGAAAGAAATATATTATCGAGACGTTGCATACAATTGGATAAAAAAGTTATGGGACTTACTCAGCATTCAGGAGGTCTTCAACTCCCTAACAAACGGTTAACGATGCAAAGCAGATATTAACACAGGTTTGCGATAGAAAATATCAGCTGATTTCTACAGATTTATGTCAGTTGATTTCAGATGATAAACTTAAAATTTACATCGCTCACCATTTTCCCACAAATAAACATTTAATTTTTATGCCTATAGAACCAGTAAATTTTACTGACAAAATACTGGCTGGCGTCTTTTTATTTTCGTTTTTCGCAAAAGATGAAAGAATTCTGACTGTATATGAAACATTGTTGTTCTCTTTTCAGTTCAGTTGCAACTAGCACTCTGTGTGATATGGTTGATATTCCAGGGTAGATTTCTAAATTGTGCATGAAGATCTATATTGGTACTGAGTGTTAATACAAGATGACTTCAAGGGGGTCATATTTCGGCTGATAATTGTGTTATATACGTGGAGACTTTGCTGTAAAGAAACAGCATAATGGCAACACAACTGCCATAAATCATGGTGAATTGGACAACCATGGATGGGCTCCATGCTGTATTTGTGTGGAAGAACTCCGACAATGGTCTGAAGGTAAGAAAAAGTTTTGTTTTGGGGATACAATGTTAGAATGGAACTCACAAACACACTAATTGTTACTTCTGTCCCTGTAATATAGCAGGGTATAATCTTAAAATTAAGAAATACATTTATACCAATGTTCATTCAGCAAGACACGCTGTAATCTTATCAAACAGGCACATACCTTCACCCCCAGATAAACTAAAAGACACACCTCAGGACTCTGAGAATGAACCGGGGAAATCTGGCGAATTCTTCATAGTTACAGCCAGCAGAGAGCCTCAACTTTATTCGCACCATGTATTGGTTAGAGACTTGCGTCTTCTTACAGATTCAGCGGAACTGTTAGATTCTGGGTAAAAAGAAAAGAACGTATTAGCTCCTGATACATCTTCCCCATGGTTCCGATATAGGGGAAGAAATTTCGTACCTACTTTCCATTGGAAAATGACCTGGTTCACTGTAGTGATGTTATTGCACTGTGTAAGGAATTTAACATTCTGTATGATGTCAATGAATGGAGTTTTTTATTGATGTATCTAAGGGAGCCTCAAAGCAGCACTTCTTCACAATTGCCAGTAGGATATTCTGAGCATTTGAGAGCTTGCTATGAAAACTTAGCATTGATCCTCTCCAAACTGAAATGCAATGATTATCGTTGGACGATATGCGGCAATTTAAAAGCAATGTCAATGCTTCTCGTACAACAGGGAGGCTACACTAAGTTCCCCTGTTTCATGTGTTTATGGGACAGTTCAGCACTGGATTAAAAGAGAGTGGCTGCCTATGATAAATTTAGAACCTGGAAGCAAAAACATATTTCGAGAAAGTTTGCTTGATCGATGAAAAGTTAACAGTTTGTGGAGGCCTTGCCACACGAAGGAGTTTTCAACACTTGCACAGTAAATTTCAGAGACGCTCAGAAGCAAAAATAAAATAAGGTGTTTTCGTGGGTACAGATGTTCGGAAACTCTTTAGAGATGAAGTATTCGAAACAAAAACGGAAACAGTTCGAAAAGAAGCTTGGAGAGCGTTCAAAGAAGTTGCACAGAAATTTCTCGGAAAATACAAGCACCAGAATTTTAGGTGTATAGTGAAAAACATGTTAATGAAGTTCACCGATTTGGGTTAATGAGTCTGAAAGTACATTTCCCACATTTCTATTTGGATTACTTTCCCGATATCTTAGTGCTCTAAGCGAAGAACACGGCGAAAGATTACATCAAAGAAATGGAACACAAATATCAGGGTAGATGGAACGTCAATATGATTCCGGACTACTGTTGCATGTTGCACAGAGAACTACCGAAAGCAACTTACAAGAGCAGAGGTAGCAGACAGAACTTCGAGGAAAAACAAAAAAGGCATTATCATGATCTGCAAAGGTAAATAAACATTGGGATTGATTTTCAGATTAAAAAGATGCAGATGAAGCTATATTTAATTTTCTTTTCAAACCAACTTTGTAAAAACAACCTTACATGACGGAGAAAATTTTTGGTTGTATTTCAATTAAGCCCACCAAATTACATATGCTTCACAACATATTTCACAATCAATTACCTCAATTTTGCAAACCTGTGATTGCCACCACAATCTCTCATATTCAAAGAGCAGAAACTGAGCTTATCGCAGCATTTAACAACTGAATGTGACAAACCAAATAAAACGTGGTCGATGCAATCAAACGTCTCTTGACTTCTTTCTTTGAGGTCTATTGAAGAAAAAGGTACACAAAAATTAACTCTGCACAATCAAACAACACGAAGAAGCTACATGCCCAGAGATTAAAGTCGTTGTTGCCGCCTCATTGGGGGAAGTTTTCCTGAATTTGGAAACATATATACATAAAACTGAGCTTGGGTGCGGGAGATTTTCAGCATAGATTGTGAGCAGATCCAGTTTTTTGACATCGTTGAGAATATATGTATATAAATTTGCAAGTGAATGTTTAAATAACATAAGTTTGGGGCCTCTAGCGAGAGAACCACTCCGTAGAAGGAAAATATTTTAAATTTCTACTCTCTTTAATGTTTATAAGAGATGAATTAGAAAGGACAAAAATAAGAAATTAGATGTATAGTACTTCAGAGTTTCTACATCACATTATGTGAAGTGATTGAGACATCTTTTCCCTCTAAGAGCTTTCCAATAGAGCGTTTTTTTTTTTTTTTTTTTTTTTTAAGTAGTGTTTAACGCCCGTTTTTACTACTGAGGCACCACAGGCGGTGGACACTGATGATACATGAGATGAAATGATATATTGGGAAAGGATTTTTTTTTTTTTTTTAAGGAAGGAAGCGTTCCAGGCCTAAGTTTAGGTATCTCCCCGGCATTTGCCAGTTATGAAGACTGAGGAAAACCTGGAAAAAACCCCAGTCAGGGAGGACGGTCCTGGCGGGATTCGAACCGCAGACCTCCCGCTCACGAGTCCGTGCCTTAACGACCTCGGCCACCCGTGGCGGTCAATAGAGCGTTACGAGTCAATCCTTAGAGTTAAGCCCGTCCGCTTCATAAAACGATCAGAACACAGAATTTATAAGTGGACTATTGTTCATCTTGGAGCACGTAGGACAAAATCTATCATTCGTGTGGTGCCAGGACAGTTAGCGTAGGTCAAAGAAGATTATTTCTTATGGTGCCACTAGCCACAGGTTGTCCATTTTTTCTGCTTTCATGTATGAATTCGAAAACTTTTTCTTCAATGTCAGGATGTTTTGCTTTGCAAGGACCAGTGAATTTCTTCCTACTAGCTTTAGTTACAACAATGCCAATTTCTGTTGCCATCGTAAGTGAACATTGCTCTCAGTTACACAGTACTCTCTTCCTGCCTTCCTGTTATCATTTTTATCCCCCAGTATAAAGAATTACGTTACGCTTGAAAGTGGCATCATAAGATGTTCTCTGATTCCATTCCATTTCGTGACTGTTATTTAAACGCTGTATGCAATAATAGGTTAACAATAAATGTAGTGAAGCCGAGAATTGCAGCAGTGCATTATGACGTAATAAACGATAAATTCGAATGAAGTTACCGGCGAACTACGGAACGAATTTGCACTCGAATCTCATGCGCGCCACAATTTTGAGTAAATATGAACAAAAAGATAGGCATAAGATTCGCGTAAATAGGAACATTCTCACCCCACATCATATTTTAATCTATTTCAGCTGTAAGGGAAGAAGAGAATTCTGATTACATGTACATTTAATTGTCTCATCTCGAACAATGCTTCCGTTTCGCACCAAGTCTAATTTTATATCAACCTGTTGAGTTGGACAAAGACACTGCCGTGTCATGAGACAGTGCTCTGCTTTGAACCGGCGATCCTTTGGTCGAGGAACAAACGGCACGACCCCTTCAGACTTTAAAGAGGGTGCTGTGCTGCTTCTCGCTCCGGGAGACAAAGGAGACGTGGGAAGCTGTTCCTTGTTGCTCGCCCTTGATGTATTCCAACACAACACCCACGGAGACCTCCTGGCGAAGTGGCTCACGTACGATTCGTGGGTTTTACACCCAGATGCTCCTCTAAGAATAAGCTGAGCAGTTACAGCAACTTCAACAATGTTTTGACAGAGGACATTTCAAAACTATGCATATAGCATGCATATGTTGGGGAGTACATCCACTAATGAATACAAGAGATCTTCTATAAAGATTGGTCATCATTTATTTAACATATCTTCACTCATCCTCATAACTGTGATGTGTTTCCGAAAGTTATCCCAGTTGGACGCAATACACTGCTCCAGCGTTTCTGCCAGTCTTCACAGACATGCTGTAAACCACTTTGACAGGTCCTTCAGAATCACCTCCGCAGCCTTCACCACTGCCTCTGAAGATGGAAAATTCCCCTAAGGATGGTGTTTCTTCAATTTGGGAAAAAGGAAATGTCACACTGTGCTCAATCTGCACTATAGGGAGGGCAAGGGACACATTTCGCATTGGTTTTTTGTGAGATATTCAGCTGCATTATCGAATTGTGGCCGTGCATTATCCACCTTATGTTAATTTGGTTTATTTACGGACGCCCCCTAACATCTCAGGTCATCAGCATGTCATTCAGCTCAGGGCGTGAAACGGAAGACAAACTTTCCTCAGAGGACACTTCTTTTAGCTTTGAGGTTCTTTTACGTGCCGTAAAGTTACGACACAGGAACCACAGCTTTACTTCCCTTCTGAAGTGGAGCGGGGAGGGGAGCCGGCCTTGGTCGAGACATAAAACCCTCATGTGTTTTGTCAGCACATAATTTGGAAACCCCATTAGTGTGAAATTCAATGAATTAGGTCAAACTAAACGGTTGTGGAAGTTTAAAAATGTATTATAAAATATATTTGTAATGATTATTTACAGTTTTAAAGTGCGTCTTTCTTACCTTTTAAAGCTTGTTTTAGGGCTCAGAAACCAATGTTTTAATGCCTGAAAGGCCGCCGTCTAAGGAATTGCATTTTTGTAGGAACAAAGAGTGCATTTCCTCAGAATGAACTAAACTATCACGACACGTTTGTTTCTGTGACCCATCTTCGATTGACCAAGATGTTGCAACTGTCGCCCGCCCCTCAGTGACCTATACTTCTCAAGCACCCTTTACCAAGTGCCTTCATCATCATTAATCTTCAGTTTGATGCCTCAGCAGTTTCTCTTCATTCGTCTCTGTCATTTGACGTCTCCCAGATTGTCAGCTTGTACACACACCCTGGTCAGGCCTCCTCTGCAAAATTACAACTTCGACCGTGTATGAACAGAACCTATCGAAAGGGTTCACAGTTCTACGCCGCTCTGCACAAATTTCCTCTCACATTTGCATCTCTCACAAAAATTGACTCCGGACAGGTTAAAATAATGGAACTTTAATTTCCTTTTCGTATTCTATAGATAGTTATTATCCTTTCCATTGAATATATTAATATAATTGTATATATAGCAACAGTTAAACCTTAAAAGTAACAGCTTTCATTTGAAAGAGCTGTAAGCGCACTTTACTATGCAACAATGTGGCAGGAAAGCGGTTGGAAACGCACTCATTGTCGCATAGACAGGCAAACGTAATGGAGATGTCACTGCGTGATTTTCATGGCATTATGTATTTCGATTTCGAAAAGCGGCTAACAGCAGAGCATGTCAAAAGTCTTTGGTTGGTGTTTATCAGGATTCTGCACCATCCAGAACCACCGTTGGAAACTGATTTCAGCAGTTCCACAGAGGTCGGGAATCCCTTGAAGACGATCCTCACACAGGTCGCCCTCATACAGCGGGAACATCAGAAATAACAATTGCAACTGCGCGGAAGTTACCAATGGAGGATCACTACACCACCTGTGCTGAAATTCAGAGTACCGGTATAGTGCTTTCCAGAGGATGACCCACTGGCAAAAGAGCGAAAATGCAAAAGTATCGGAAAGAAGACAGGGACTACCTTCTACTCAAAAACCGGTCATTTAGCATCTGTCACTCTTGGAGTGCTACTGCAGAGTGGTATGTGAATCAATGTCTGCCATCAGTCATTGCAGCGTGGACACCCAAAATCGAAGACCGCCCCACCTGCTGCTTCTGCACACACAGCGATTTCTTGACCAATCAAAACGTCAAAGTGCTTCCTAATCCTTCTTATTCCCCAGGTTTGGCTCCACGTGACTTTTTCCTAAAATAAAATAAAAGCTACGGATCTTTAATTTTGTCGCCATTCCTCATCACACGAAGGGACATTGGGGCTTACATGGAGGCTGTGAGCGACCTCCCAAAGGAAGCTTGGTCAGATGTATTTTCAAAGTGGTTTGAAGGATGCGAAAGTGTATTCTCATAATAGAGAAAATTCGAAAAGTTGAAAAGTTACAACTCAACTGAAAAAGATTTGTGGTCGCTGCTAAAACTGGTGTTATGGACTGGTAGGTTTATTTAATGATGGCCAACTTTCACCCCTATGCTTCTTCCCTTATCCATTTCAAATTGACCCAGGGGGCCTTCAGAAGCTCTCCGACCATTGTATTGGAAACTGTTGAGTATCCCTCCCATGGACCTCTATTTACAAGCGCAGACTAGGCTTATGCATATGCTACAGTGAACTGCAGAAGTAGTCTCGAAGCAACTGGACATTATTCCAATTTAAATTTCCTGGATATTCCAGTTCTGTGAATGAGCCCTGGCATAATGAACACTCAATACTGTACTTTTCCTTCATTTAAAATAACTCTCAGAACTCGAGAAGACTGGGTGGAAGGAATTATGCACATAAAAGACAGTGAACAACTTGTATGGTTTACCGATGGATCCCGTATACGGATAGAATCGGGTGCACGCATCTATGGCCTATCTTCAAGAACAAACTTCGGTATAAGGCTTGGGAAACAATGCACAGCATTTGCTATTCTGAGATATTCTTTTAGAGGACTTGAGAAGCATTACTTTTCTTCGACATGGTAAAATCTAAACTGATATGGGCATGCCCAAATGCCCTGTCATCTCGCAACAGACTTGACTTGCGGTGGGTGTCGGGGCATCGGAGGTTTATGGAGATGAAAACGCAGATCAGTTGGCAAAAAAAGATGCTGACACACCAGCTTTTGGCCCTGAGTCCACGGTTGGAATCAGTAAACGTTCTGCTAAGACCGCGGTTAAAACATGGCTTGAGTGGCGTAAACATCAACTAAGATGGTAAACCTATCCTGGACAAAAACAAGCTAGGAAAGCGGTCCTGGATGCAAGCAACACTTTTTCCTCATTTCTTCTAAAACTGTACAGAAGAGAGATTAGGAAAGTACTTGCGTTAATTACTGAACTTGGTCACTTCAGGAAACACCAACGAAAAGTGGGACTCTATAAAGATGAACCATTTGTAGAATGTGTAAACAGGATGAGCGGATTGCCTCGTATTTCATGTTTGAGTGTCCATTCCTGTTTTTTTTTTTTTTTTTTTTTTTTTTTGAGTAGTGTTTAACGCCCGTTTTCACTACTGAGGCACCACAGGCGGTGGACACTGATGATACATGAGATGAAATGATAAATTGGGAAAGGATATTTTTTTTTTTTTTTTTTTTTTTTTTTTAAGGAAGGAAGCGTTCCAGGCCTAAGTTTAGGTACCTCCCCGGCATTTGCCAGTTATGAAGACTGAGGAAAACCTGGAAAAAACCCCAGTCAGGGAGGACGGTCCTGGCGGGATTCGAACCGCGGACCTCCCGCTCACGAGTCCGTGCCTTAACGACCTCGGCCACCCGTGGCGGTGTCCATTCCTGTTAAAAAAGAAACTCTTTCTATAACCAGGGAAGACCTGGGAATGGATGTGACATTGGAACCAAAATAGTGCAAGTTGTTCAAGGAACAGATTTTGGGAAACAATGAAGGCGTCTCTTCCAATAGTAGCAAGATAAGCATTATAGCCTGACCTTTTATTTATTTATTGATTTATTGAATGGTGTTTAACGCCCGTTTTACCATTGAGGCACGACTGGCGGTGAACACTGCTGATACATGAGATGAAATGATATATAGGAAAAGCATTTTTTATGAAGGAAACGTTCCAAGCCTAAGTTTAGGGTATCGCCCCTGCATTTGCCATTTATGAGGACTGAGGAAAAACTGGAAGAAACCTCAGTCGGGGAGGACAGTCCTAGTGCGATTCGAACCCCAGACCTACCGCTCACGAATCCGCGCCTTAACGACCTCGGTCACCCGTGCTGGTAGGCTGGCGCGCCGTGTTGGTAGGCTGGCGCGCCGGAGGTCGTTTAAACTCCCATTAAAGTTCCTGTTATCTAATTATTACATATCTATCTGATAGGTGATCTAATAATTTTATTTGTATCTCACTCTGGTTTACAGTCTTCATGACTTCACAACCTGATGAAAATTTCCTCCCTCGAAGATTTTCTTTCAGCGTTGGGAATAACCTAAAGTCTCTGGGAGCCAGATCTAGGGAGTAAGGAGGATGATCCAGCAGTTCAAACCTTTACTTCATACTTGTGACTTGAACCATATCCTGAAGAAAGAGAGAAGTACACTTCGACACAGGTTATATCTCCTAATTTTGAAATTAAATTTGTGTAATAACGACCTGTTACTGTAGCTCCGCTATGCAAACAATAAACCACAATACTGTATGTTTCTAAAAACATAAGCGCTGTTGATAGTTGCACCTACGGCCTAGCATGCTGTTAAATTTTGATTCCTTATTTTACATTTTGGATTCAAGATCATAGTGGTGAATCCATAACTCTCCATAGACATATCTCAACATTGTACATTGAGGCACTTATTCCAACGTTTCACAAGCCTCTGAAATCCAGCAGCATAAAATTCTTTTGGCTGCTGTCGGGACCAGGAGGGGACATCCCTTCCTACAGCGTCATCGTCGGGAAAATATCACCCCAAAGTGATGTTTAAGAAGGCCGAACGAACGAAGTCGTTTGGAGCTATGAGGATTATACTGGAGGACTTCCAACTTGAAATTTCAGAGGTCTCATTTGTCTTGATGGCCGTATGATGCAAGAGCAATACGCCTTTGTTTAGCAGTCTTGGTTGTCTCCATTGAATGGGCCTTACGAAGTTTCCCGAGGATGTTAAAGCAGGAGACAGCATTTGCGGTCAGTCCCTGAGGCTGGAGTGCGGTGAGCAGTACGTCTTCGAGATCAAAGAACACTGTGGGCATTTTCTTCCCCCCAAGCGAATGTTTCAGGTTCGGAAAGAGAAAAAAGTCGTATAGTGCCAAATCTGGGGAACAGAGTGTAGGGAACTATTTCGAGTCCAGCTCGCAACAGCCAGGTATGATCAGGGCACATTTTGCAAGCCAACCTTAGTCGCTTCTGCTTCAGCTCACTATGAAAACGGCTCAAACGTTGCGTAATAACACCAATCACTGTGTTACTCTTTGTCAAATAGTCAATCACGGTGTTATCCTGCGAGTCAAAAAAAAAAAAATATGCCATCAATTTTCTCGCCGACAAAGCGGATTTAGCTTTTTTCGGTGCACTTTCACCTTTGCCATCCCACTGTTTTGACGCCGTTTTGTCTCCAGGGTGTAGGTGGATCCAAAGTTCATGTACAGTCACAAAACGAACCAGAAATAATTCGGATTATGCTGCAACTTTCCCAAACACGATTTTGAAATGTCCTTCCTCGAACGTTTTGGTCGGGAGTCAACAAACGCGGCAACCATCTGGCACTCAGCTTCTTCATATGCAGAACTTCGTGCAGAATATTAGATTCGTATGAGATACCTACCATCTCAGCGATCTCATAAATTATAATGCGACGGTCTTTTATCAAGATTGAATTTTATCAACCATTTCTTCAGTAGAAACCTCAAGCGGGCATTCGGAATGTACAGTATTTGCAGTACGTACGGCCACGTTTAAAATAATTTATGAAGTAATCAATGACCTTGAGTAAATAATACCCATTAAATTCTTTCAGCTTAGTTTGTATATTGGCCTCACTGTTTGTTTGTCTTTTTATTTTTTATTTTTATTTATTTATTTATTTTTTGAATAAAAATGTTTTATCACTACACAATAGTCGTCTTCGAAAAGTGTTACACCGATCACTTAAGATAGCTGCCAACAAAGAACTGTGCCTTGCATCTTGTTTGATGACTGTCACTGGTAGCCGAAATCGTTTAGGCGCGGACTTGTTAGCGGGAAATTTGGGGTTCGATTCCCACCAGGACCACCCTCCCTGCATGTTTTTATCTTCAGGGTTTTCTCCGTCCTCGTAAATGGCAAATGCCGGAGAGGTACCCTAAACTTAGGCCTGAAAAGTTTCTTTCTTTAAAAAAAAAAAATCCTTTCCCAATTTATCATTTCACCTCATGTATCATCAGTGTCCACTGCCTGTGGCGTCTGAGTAAAAACGGCCGTTAAACACTATTAAAAAATCGTTTGAAATGTTAAACAAAACCGTTACAAGAATCATGCTTACCAAAAGCCATGTAGCTTAATAAAATATCCCGCCGTCTTGTTGAAATTTACCAGGCTTGTCAATTTGCACCCATACGACCATAAATTGTTTAAATTTACACTATATACATATCTTCACTGGGTCTTGTACACAATTTTAAAAACAAATTTCTATTTTTTTTTTTTTTTTTTTTTTTAAAGAAGTTAGAGCGGACCACATGCTGAAAAACAGTAACATCTGTTTACACTTTCAGAAAATAAATATTTTGATCTCATATTAGTAAAATCTTTCTTAATTGCTAGTTAAAGCATTAAGAAATGTTCAATTATTTCACGGTTGCAATTCCTACAGTTTCTACTGAATATTAGTATTTTTTTAACAATGGTAAGATGACAGCAGAATTTCTTAAACCATAACTGGAAAAAGTAATCAAAGCAAAATAATCTACAGTATAGTTTCTCTTGAGCTATAAATGCCGTACTGCACACACAGACAGGTGTCAAGTGTGATGTTAAAAAGGTTCACATTCTCGGTAGTCAGTGCTTTATCACGGGTGCGATCAACCACCATGGTTACCTAACAAGCATCGCAATATCACATCCTGTATAGCTTTTCGCTCGTAAATTCTGCAGCCTTATCTCCTTCATAACTTACATGAACGGCTGGTGTCATTAAACTGGGAAATTGTCCGTGGAGGAAGCAGTTTCTTGTCCAATCTTTGACCACAATATCCGCTGCTGCAAAGCACATCAGTCGTCAGTTGAAATTGGGGTTTCAAATTCACTCGACTTTATAGTATCTATTCTCGTTCTGAACATACCTCCATACTTTGTGACTGTCTGCTCTATACAAGAGTTTTATTCCGTCCATTCAAGTTAGGAATATCATTTTGATTTCTTCGTTTGTATTGAATTGTTCTCCCAGGGTTCTGAAAACAGAAAACTTCTCATCCCATTTTGGGAGGAACCTTGCAAATTAATATTGCCTTAAATGTCTTCTTCTTCTTTCTTTAAGTTGTTAATTCTCTTGTTTTAAAGTGGTAAATTAGCAAAAATCAATATTAAAAAAAAAAAAAAAAAAAAAAAAAGAACATACCTAAAAGACTAATGGCATAAATTTCAAAAAGGCGATATTATAAGTAATAAAACACTTTCTATAAACCTTAATTTACCATATTTAATAAATCAATTCATTCGTATTTGACTTACATACGCAACACTGCAAAACCAAAATATATCTCTTAACAAAAAAAATCAATATTATTGATTATTCATCCAAAACTTCCATAGTCGCAATTTCGTTAATTTACACTTGGAACATACGGATCGTTTTAGATGCGTCCACGTGTGGTTGTGCAGGTCAGAGCGAAAAGTCAATTGCATTGACTTGAGAATATTGGCTGTGTGACGAAGAAGTGATGGATGCGGTTTATGCCCATTTTGCAAACAAGACTTCTGACTATTGGGGGGGGGGGGTTGAAATGTTAATTCAAAGATGTGAGAAGTGTATTGCTATAAAGGGTAACTATATTGAAAAGTGAAATATAGTTTTTGTCTTTATTACCTACAAAATGATTAGGTTGGAAACTTATGAACCTACCCTCGTATATCTTTTAGCTCCCACGGCCAATGACAGATTATTTTCTCCTTCGCTTTTACATTATGTCTATTCTATTCGTTTATTAGAGGTGCATTGTTTTGTTGTCTTAATTAATTGCTTTCGCCTTCTTATCTACAGCATTAAATTTATATTTCGTCACTTTGGTCAATTTTCCCTCAAAAAAAATTGCAATGAATCACTTTAGAAACTACGAGGGTAGATCATTAAGCAAGGGACAGTATTAAAAAAAATTTTAAATAGTTAATACAAAATAATTCATATACAATGAAGCTACACTACTTAGCTAGTAGGAAAGTCTCTCAACACATTGCTCCCATTGTGGTACTTGTTTCAATATACTCTGTTTATAGAACTTTTGGGAGTACGTCCATCTGCGTACAACCGATCGCATTTCTTCATCGAAATTGAAGCGTTGGTCGCCTAGGAATTTCTTCATTGGGCCAAACAGATGAAAATCCGAGGGTGTAAGGTCCGGACTGTATGGTGGGTACCGGAGAACCTCCCAATTAAATGTCACGTTGGTACGAACAGAACCCGTCGCAACATGAGGGCGAGCATTGTCATGGAGCAGATTGACATCTGCAACATTGCTTTGTCACGAAGGGAACAGTGCAACTTCATCAATGTTCTTTCATACGATGCAGCATTTACAATGGTGGCTTGTGTACGAATAAGAAATTCCACCAACAGAACCCGGGCATATCTTAGAACACGGTCACTTAGAAGTTTTTTCACAAATTGCGTCACCTTGAGTTGCTTCTTTGCTGGAAAATCGGGATTACCACTCCCTGTTTTGTGGTACGCCCAGGACTCTTCAGCAGTCACAATTTCTTCCAGAAAGGTAGCATAAGGTCGAGCATGCCATCATTCGCTCGCCTTTCTGGTCATCTGTCAGGTTCTTTGGTACTCAGCGGGCACTACGATATGACCGATATCGTATACGTACCGTAGGGAATTTGTACAACTTTGATACGTTTGGAATGAATTGCCCGGAATTGCATTCTCAAAGGGCGTGACAATCTGTGGAGTTGCAGGCTGTTGGTCGTTTGGATTGGCGGGTCAGCAAGGTTCATACTGCCTTCTTTACCTGGAGGTGTTGCTACGATCCAGTCTTCCCCATTTACGTCCAACGTTTCACTGCGTAATTCACTCGGGTTTTGTCCCTTAGCCCGGGAAAAAAAAAAAAAAAAAAAAAAAAAAAAACGCGCGCGCGCCCCTTTTCTTTTCATAAGTTGACGACAATAACATGCTCGCCATCTTTGTGACATAGTTCTAGTTTCTGTTGCAAACTATGCATCTGAAATTTTTCACCGTTTCAACTACAAAAACACAGCGGGGGAAAAGTATTGTGCTTTAGTTTTTGATGAGATATATGAGAAGGTATGGGATAGTATATATATATATATATATAGTCGCTTTTTTTTATGCGCCAGATGTACTTGGCACTCAAATAAGCTCAAAAGGCATCACTGAAACACAAAAACAGATCATAAAACATCGTGTCAGAATCACTTTGGGAGTTCTTTCAACTTAACAGGGCCAAGGATTTGGTTTTTACGTCTCAAATGACGATTGGAAAGAAAGGTTACCCCGACATAGGAGTGAGCGATTTTCCGGACACTAAACCTAAAAAGCGAAAAGAAATGTTCTAAAGGAGGAAAAAAACTGACGAAATTTGTGAATTATTCCAAAGTTCTCCAAAGAAGTCTCTAAGACATGTTTCACAGCAAGTGGGTGTGTCAAAAATCTCTGTTTATAGCATTGCTAAATTTTAAAAATTGAAACTCTACAGAGCGATGACTACAGTTCATGAATTACAACCTCGTAACGACGAAAAACAAGTAAGTTTCTGTAAGTGGAGTTTACAAAATATCGTTGATGTTACTGCTGACCCACATTTAATAATTTTCTCAAATACAAGTCAATGCTTTTTGATATTTCGAGATAGCTTTAGTAGTAAGTAGGCTTCGGGTGTTCTTACCAGAACTTAATGTTTAATTTTGTACACAAAGGTTGCGTGTTAAGCATCGAGGAGTTAGTGCAACATAAGGTAACATAGCCCGAGTGAGATCTTGTTAAAACATCAAAGACGGCAAGGCGCTAGGTTTGCGGCTCTCTCTCTTTCTCTCTCTCTCTCTCTCGCTCAGTTTACAGAGACAATCGATAGGGAGCACAAGGAGTAGCAACGTTTGTTTGTAATGAAACTTTACGTGCTGAAATATATCGCCTTACATAAGGCAGCCCGCATTACTCTCTCTCTCTAAACTGTTGCAACATTTCGCCATGCGTTTTTCCTTAATGTAATCTTCCTTTACAGGTATCCTTCTTTTACTCTTTTCCTATTGTACGGAAAAAAAAACCAAAACAAAACAAAACAAACAAACAAAAAAACATAATTACACAATATATGTAATGTTACCACAAATTACTCGTATGTCAAGATTTCTTTCAACTCCAAACAGACGCGGTCAAATGTTGAGCTAGGGTAGAGACGACCAGTCGCTGGAGATTCGCTACACGGCAAATTGAGGCCTTGTTTCTAAGCCTCTATTATTGCGGCCAAAACCAGTTTGGTCGTCATGATTTTTCTAAACGCTTGCTCAGCTGTTTGTGAAGGATTATAAAATTGTTATTTAATTCAATAAAGAACAGTTTAGTGAATCAAAATTCTATTTCTCTGTAGAATGTAAATGTCAGAAATTGATACTAAGTGTCTGAGTAGTTTTTCAAACGGCCAATGTGATGTTTTTATTTATTTATTTATTTATTAATTATATTACGAGCTATTAAATTCGGGATACTACTGTAAGTAGAAGGCCATGATTACATATCTGCTTATTTGTTTTAGAAGTAATCTCGCCTTCTCTAGGTGCAAGTTGCATTTTCCGGGAGAAGCCAAGCGTGCTTATTTATTTATTTATTTAACTTTGAAGAGCTAAGGCCAAGGGAGCCTTCTCTTCCACTCTATCAGGCGAAAAACCAGTAAAAATACAAGGTACATAATATATATATCGAGGGTGCCAAAACTGTACACAAACTGTCACAGTAGATATCTATTTAATGTGGATCGAAAAACAACAGTAATGTGTAGTATGATGTTCTGTAAACAGATGCGACTCACATACATTATGATAGCGTTGCTACGTGACAGGTAAATAAACAATGAACAAATAAAGTCAAGATTATCGTATGATGTTTTGTAAACAGACTTGACTCACATTACGTTAGGCCAGCGTTGCTACAACAAAATGGAGCAAATATTATCGTTTGAACAGCAGAAAGCAATTTTGAAGTGTTAATGGAAAACCGTGAATATTGTTCAAAGGCAATGGAGACATGTGTACAAAACAACCGCCAACGCGAGTAACAATTGCATGCATTGGAGACAAATTTGAGACTAGTGGTACCGTATGCTATTCACAAGGGCAGATCTGGGAGACCTCGCAAAGCAACAAGCCCCGAGCATTCGATCTAAGGCATAGGAGGTCCGAATGAGTTTCCACCGCGTTTTCCGGATCTAACTCCGTTGATTCTACCTATGAGGAACTCTTAAGGATGTTGTATACCGTAGAAAACCAGATACACTGACAGCACTTCGGGAAGAAATTGAAACGGCATGTGTTGCAATCGCTGAGGACATTTTCGCAAACGTTGCTCAATCAGTAGTTCAACGTACTCAGAAGTGCCTCGACGCCGATGGCATTTTGAGCACCTGCTGTAACTATGGTAATTGTAAAAGTCTAAAATTATTAGTGTTCATCGTTTTCTGTTGGTGAGCATTCAGTTTTGTTATGTTAACACAATTTTTTCTTTGTTTGAAGTGTGCACATTTTTTGGCACCCTCTGTATTTATAAAATACAAAAAATCCCAATTTAAAGATATATAAATGCATCCAAATTATACATACTTTTAATATAGTAAGAAAGTTGACAAAAATAATGTTGGAATTTCACTTGCTCTTCAATAATTTTTCTCTAGTACGAGGGAGAAAGAAGAAAAAGGAACGAGAGACTAACTGTTGTAATTCCTATAGTTGAAATGACAATTAAATCTATGTTTAAATTGCTTTATTGTTCGTCAATCTCTGATTTCAGAAGGAAGGGAGTTCCAGATTCTGGGAACTGACACGCTGAATGAGGTTGAGTAGAAATGTGTTCGGTGACGAGGGATAGACAGTAAAGTCATATTCCGGGTTCGAGGTAGGTATAGGCATGCGAAGTGAGAAGGATATAACGAGGGGTGGAGGTACGGAGGATTTTGAACAGGAGCGCAAGGGAATGGAGAGTCCTACGTGCTTTTACAGGTAGCGTAGGGGTGTCACATGATTTTGATTTGTTTTATTTACGGACGCTCTTAACATCTCAGGTCATTAGCGTCCCATTCTATTCAGGGTGTGAAACGGCCGACAAATTTTGCTCAGAGGCCTCTTCTTTCAGGCTTGAGGTTCTTTTTCGCGCCGTAAATGTACGACACGGGACCCACGGCTTTACTTCACTTCCGAAGGAAGCCATACTTAGGATATTTACGCCTCGAAAAAAATTCATCGACCCTGGTCGGGTTTGAACCCGCGATCTTGGGTTTAGAAGGCAAGTAGTTACCACTACACCCCCATGACCGACTGTTGTCACATGATCAAATTCAGAGTGCTGAAGACGAAACGAACATAAACATTATGAGCGCGTTGCAATCTTCCCAGTATTCAGATTAGGGTATAAGACATCGCAATAATCAAAGTTAGGCATAACAAGCGTTGAATGAGATTCTTTTTGAGATTGAGAGGTAGATCTTTTGCTACATGTTAAATTTTAGCAAATTCTGAAGGAATATAAGCTATTATGATTGTACCAATGAAAATATTTTTTACAAATCTATCCAAATCTGCATCCATCGTACCTACTAGGCACCGCAAAAAACAAAATATTATAAAAAAAAGTGTCACTTTTCCCTGTGTGTGTGTGTCTTGTTAACGCTTAGCGGACGCAATTTTTTTTTCAACAAAACTCGGCACATAGCCATCAATTAACAAACGATTCGTCGAGTTCGTTAACCGGCAAAATTGGAACATTGAGAGGGAGAGCGAAAATTTAATTTTTAAAAATGAAACATCATTCTAGCGGCTGCAATTTTGCTCTATCTCTATGAAACTTCAGTAAAAAAATATTTTAAATAAATTTATATAAGTAATTTTCGAAAATCATGGCAACCGGTCTACTCGAAGTGGGAGTATACCTAAAAAACTTTTGGGGGTTAAAGCGAAATTTCAAAATCGCTCTTGTGGCTGCAATGTTAAACGTTTTTAAAGGAAACTCGGTGTATGCCACTGAAATAAAGTAGCAACAATAGTTTTCGAAAATCAGTGAAATCGGACTATTAAGAGGGGTGATTTACGTGAAACACAGCATTTACAAATCGCTCTAGTGGAATTAATGTTATTTTTTGCAACGAAACTCCATATATGTCGTTTTCTGAAAATCAGGAAATTGGGGTATTACCAGGAGGGTTTTTTTTTTTTTTTGCCTGCACCCCAAAATTTAAAAATCGCTCTAGTAGCACCAAAAATTGTTGAAAAACCCTTGGGGGTTAAGCCCACATATAAAAATCGCCAAGGCCACAATATTAATATTTTTTTAAAGAAAACTCCATACATGCCATTGAAATAAAATAAAGACGATATTTTCTGAACATCAGTGAAAATGTACTTTTAGTAGGGGGTTACCTTAAATTTAAAAATCGTTCTAGTGTCATTAATATTTGTTTCGCAACGAAATGCCGTACAATTTAAATAAAATAAGAAAAGAAAAACAGTTCCTGAAAAATCAGTGAAAAAGAGCTATTAGCAAGGGCGGGGGTTGCCTAGCCCAAAATTTAAAAATCGCTTCAGTAGCATTATTTTTTTTTTTTTTTTTTTTTTTTTTTTGCGCAACGAAACTCCGTATATGCCTTGAAATGGAATAAGTTAAATAATTTTTGAAAATCAGGGGGCTACCTGAAACCCAACTTTTAAAAATCGCTCTAGCAACATCAATAATTGTTTTTTCACAGCAATGCTCAGCATATACCATTTAATTAAAACAAGAAAAAATATTTTTCGATAACTGTCAAATTGTTGAGAGTGGGGGTATACCTGAAAAACTTTTGGGGATTAAGACCAAATTTAAAAATCGCTATAAAGGCAGCAATTTAAATTTTTTAAAAGAAAACTCGATATATGCCATTGAAATAACATAAGAAAAATAGTTACTGAAAATCAACGAAATTAGACTATTAACAGGGAGGGGGTTTCCCTAAAATTTAAAAATCGCTCTGGCAACATTAATATTTGTTTCACAACGAAATGTCGTATATGCCATTTAAATAAAATGAGGATAAAATAATTCTTAAAAATCAGTGAAATAGGACCATTAGCAGGGGAAAGGTTGCCTGCACCCTAAAATTAAAAAAAAAAGCATAAACATACGTTTTTTTTTTCAACGAAATACCGCATGTGCTGTTTAAATAGAATAAGAAAAACAGTTTCGAAAATCAGTGAAACCGTGCCATTAAAAGGGGGGCGTTACATAAAATTTAAAAATCGCTCTAGCGGAACCAACATTTGTTTCTTCACAACTAAAGTCGGTCTAAGTAAATAAGAAAATTTAGTTTCTGAAAATTATGAAAATGGGCTGTATGGAGTAGAGGTAGTTTGAAAACCGAAGTGTAAAAAGTGCTCTCACGATTACTTTTCTCTATATTACTTTTAATAAAAAGAGAAATTAATTCAGCATTTAATTGTATTTATAACGATGCATATGTTTTATATTTGACTAATTTCATTTCATTAATTAATTAGATCTGTTGCGGGTTTTAGATTCGTTTTTATTTAAGTTATTCAACTCGGTGATGAATTCGCTTAGTTCACGCAGCTCCTGCATGACGGACTTTGGATAAAATATCCTAATCATCAGCAAACATAAAATCTAAATTAATTTAAATTTGAAAGACGATCCTATCATGGGCCAGAAATCCAAAACCACTACGGATATCTGAATGGAACAGATCTAAAAAGTATTGGGTGTGACTAAGATTTCCATTCATTTCTTTGTTCTAGTAGGAAACAGCACCAGAAGGTTTTGCAGTTTCCTGCATTAAAAAAAAAAAAAAAAAAAAAAAAGTCGTCGCTACATTCCTATGGCTTTTGTTCGCTAGTGTGTGCCAAAATCAGTTGGAATGAAACCCGTACTGATGACACTTTGACGGCTCAGGTATGTTCTGAAGCTTTTTCGCACACCCCGTGACCCGACTGATGAATGGTGTTCTTTACACAACAGCCATGTTCGGCTCTCTTTTTCTCCCCAATTCTGGGAATCACTTGTTGCCGCTACCTGTTCTTCCAGTTTACAAAGGTAGATCTTGCATAGCCCCGCGCAATTTTCCTTCTGGCCAAAAAAAAAAAAAAAAAAAAAAAGTATAACAGCTGGCCTTGGTTTAATTCTACATCAAGGGAAACCACGAAAAAGCCTTGGCCCCTTTGGGCGGTGTATTCCGGCATGTCGGCTGTATCGCAGGGAGACAGAGTTCAAATCTGAGGTTGAAAAGGCAAATACCCAATCTCTGCACGCACACATACACACACGCACTGCTGCTAAATATAGATACATAGTCATATTAATAACTCAGAATGTGCGGAAAGTAACTAGATATTAACTAATGGCTGTAGACTTGTCCACATGAAAGGAACCGTAATATTATGTAATTAAATAGAATTCCAGCTTTCGCGAATCGGAAGTATAGACTGGCCATGAGAGGGGACACACTATAACAATAAAGATGGCTGAACGTGTTTCTGCTAGGGAGCGAGTGTTGATTGCCTCACGCTATGAAGAGCGGAATGCCACTATTCTTGTTCAGAGATGGTGGCATACGGCGAACGGCAGGAATGCCAAAATTCGTCACTCGAAGGTAATGACCACAGGTTTGGTTAAGGATGGAAGAAGTGGACATACCATACCGAGAGAAAGTTGCGGTTGTGACGAAAATACCGGTGCGGAAGGTACTGCAAGCCGTGCGGCATCTGACACCAGAGGGCTGCGGCCGTAGAGTTGATGCTGGGTTGGCACACGGACTGGCCTCAGCTGTTTCAAAACGTCTTCTGGAATGACGAGGTCGTATTTCATATAGGAGGTTTCGTCAATCTTCTTAATTGTCATTACTGGTCGGAATACGATCCCAGTATTGCGGCGGAAAAGATGCAGAGTTGCCGTGGGTGCAGAATGAGGATCTCAAATCTCATCGGGGCCATATATTCTTCAAAAGACTGTGGACTCCATTCCTTGCCGTTTGAGCAAATTTGTAGACGCCACAGGTGCCCACATTGAAGTTTGAGGTAACAAGTCCCGAGCACTGGATCCAAGGCACTATCTAAGGCACTGGATAGGACCAGGAAGTCCGAATGAGTTTCCACAGCGTGCTCCGGATCTAATTCCGTTGGTCTTCACCTATGGGAAACTCTTAAGGATGTTGTATACCGTAGAAAATCAGTTACAATGGCAGCATTTCGGGAAGAAATTGAAACGGCATGTGCTGCAATCACTGAGGACACTTTCGCAATCAGTAGTTCAACGTACTCAGAAATGTATCGACGCCGATGGTGGCATTTTGAGCAACTGTTGTAACTGTAAAAGTCTAAGATGATTAGTGCTCATCATTTTCTGTTTGTGTGAATTTCGTTTTGTTGTGTTAACACAATTTTTTCTTTGCTGGAAGTGTGCTTACTTTGGCACCCTTGGTGTGCATGTATGTATACATACGTCTTTCATTGTCATTTTCGGTGCCTAGTAGGTAGAATCGGTGGAGATTTAAAGAAAATGTTCAAAACTCCTTTCAGGGTACAACCGCGATAGGCATTCCTTCGGGATTCGCTAAAAGGGAGGTAACTAAGTTTGACATTAGAGTCATTCTAAAGCACTACTGGAAAGGAGATTATAAAACTGCAGCTGAAAGAATATGCGTTTGATTTGATTTATTTGCGGACGCTCTTTAATATCACAGGTCATCAGCGTCCCATTGTACTCAGGAGTGAAACGACCGACAAATTTTGCTCAGATGCCTCTTCTTTCAGGCTTGAGGTTCTTTTTCGTGCCGTAAATGTACGACACGGAACCCACGGCTTTACTTCCCTTCCGAAGGAAGCCATACTTTGGATTTTTACGCCCGAACACCGATCCTGGCCGGGTTTGAACCCGCGATCCTGGGTTTAGAAGGCAAGTATGGTTACCACTACACGACCAGGACCGACGAAAGAATATGCGATGTGGTGGGAGGTGTCGTTAGTGAAAGTGTAGCACAACGATTTTTTTTTTTTTGAGTAGTGTTTAACGCCCGTTTTTACTACTGAGGCACCACAGGCGGTGGACACTGATGATACATGAGATGAAATGATAAATTGGGAAAGAATGTTTTTTTTTCCTTTAAGGAAGGAAGCGTTCCAGGCCTAAGTTTAGGTACCTCCCCGGCATTTGCCAGTTATGAAGACTGAGGAAAACCTGGAAAAAAACCCAGTCAGGGAGGACGGTCCTGGCGGGATTCGAACGCAGACCTCTCGCTCACGAGTCCGTGCCTTAACGACCTCGGCCACTCGTGGCGGTGTAGCACAAGGATGATTACAAAGTTTCAATAATGGAGAAGAAAACACTGAAGATTTACCATTTCCTGGAACACCTTAGGTATGAAATTTTGAGAATACACGCAGAGATTTGACATAAAAGTACCATACATTTAAAATTTAGGACACTTAAAAACCATACAGAAGCTGTTACCGGTACCTCATGAATTAACACCGGAAAATGCCCAACGTAGAGTGGATATCTGTCGTCAGCTTATCGCAAATCCCATGAATGATAGAGTTATCAGGAGAGTTGTCAAGTATATTACCGCAACTTTGACTTCTCGAAACAGTGGCTCGATCCCGTCAGTCTGCCAAAGTAATCGCTTATCAAAATCTGGTAGAATTTCGAAAATGCAATTCAATGGGCGTGCAGTCAATGTGAATGTTTATTCTCAACAAATGGAACGAGATCGTGGAGTTTTGAGATAGAGATACTCATCACAGTTAATAGGAATAGAGTTCTCTTGCAGCAAGACAATGCGAGACTCCATACTGCTCGAACCATGGAGAAATGGAGTTGGAAAGAACTGCTGCCACACTCAGCATATATCCCTGATCTTGTGCCTTCAGATTACCATCTGTTTTGAAACATGGCCCACATTCTGCATGGAAGTGGGTTTCACCGAATTCTTCGCATCAAAATCCAGAAATTGGTACCGTTGCGGGATAATACACCACGCTGAAGGATTGCTTAAGTGTATACAATCTAATGACCTTTACTTTAAAGATTGGTTTAATGTCTTGTCAGAAGATATTTAAAATAAAGTTTGTTTAAAAATGGACATTACTTTTGAGACAGTATACATATAAAACTATCAGCTGATGAATGACCGACCATTATCAGCAGTGTCGATTTGAGACAGTCATTGTCTTACAGATAACTGTTTCTCAACCGTTGCCTTTGCTTACAAAAAACATTCTAAACGGAGATAACCGGTTAGTGGGGGTTATATAAGCTGCATGGCTGATTCAACTACGCCCTTGCACTTGAAGCCACACAAAAAAAACAGCGATCTATAAGCAGAAAGTGTTGCATCAAAGGCTGAGCGAAGCGTGCCACACTTTGGTACAGAAAGCAAAGCGCAACCAATACATGCAGTAGTTAATAATTATTAAAGCAGCATTCCTTATTCAAGCAGCTGTTTTAGTTGAAATGTTACAGGGACTTGTACTGCATGTTTGATTACTAAAGTGACGCTCCTTTAACTGCATCAAGGGAGAGATGCCTTTTCTCGTTCGGCAGTTGTAGCCTGCTGCAGGAAATTTGCTCAAGTTTACATGCGGCAGGGAAGGTACAAATTGCTGATGTATTCTTTGCTTTAAATACAAAGAAATTTCTTCTGGGAATATTTTGCGATGTTTGTTATTTGTTATTTTCCCTATTTTAAATTTCTGTTTGACATATATGCTCTAAATTAACTGTTTTCATTAATTTCGGTTTTGTGCATTCCCTAGCACGGAGATTTTGTGATCCCCCCCCTTTCCCCGGAAGTAGTTAAAGACATATGCGTGTTGAAAATTTGAGAAAAAGTACAATAAATCCACTTTATAATAAATAAACAATTTTAAAATTAGTTCCTACGTGGCTTGATTCAAAAAGTAACTTTAATTTAGCAATCAAAATGAGAATAATGTTTTACTACACATATAAATAATACATATCTATACCTTTCTGCTGGAGGAAAAAGCAAGGGCGACATCTTATGAAATGTGACGTCAGCGATCATAACAAGATGGCGACCCATTGGAAGCATTCTCGAGCGAGGAGCAGCATGCAATTATTCTTAAGCAACAGATATTCGTCGAAGAATGAAGAGGCAACATGCAGATTTCTGCCTCTTTTTTTTTTTTATGTTTTATTTACGGGCGCTATTTAACATTTCGGGTCATCGGTGTTTCCCGGTGTGAAACAGCCGGTAAATTTTGCTTAGGGGCCTCTTTTTTCAGGCTTGATGTTCTTTATCGTGCCGTAAATGTACGACACGGGACCCTACGCTTTACTTCCCTTCCGAAGGAAGTCATACTTAAGATTTTTACGCCAGAAAAATTACATCTGTCTTGGTCGGGACCAAACCCGCGATCTTGGGTTTAGAAGGCAAGTGTGGTTACCACTACACCACCAGAACCGACAGTTTTCTGTGTATCACTTCAGCAGTCTATGACTGTCACAGAAAGTTTAAAGTGTCATATATACAGATCGCTCTGGTCCACCGCATACTGCGATTATGTCAGACAATATCGCTGCAGTAGAACAAGCGATACGAAAAAATTCTGGTGGGTAGAATCGAAGAGGTGGCTGTAGAACTGAAGACCACTCATGGCTCTCAGCACCACATTATACACGACATTCTGCACAGTCTACGCTAGGAGACTACCAAAAAGAACTCATCCCTGAATTGAAAGAACGTCCTGTGGATTTTTGTGAAACACTGCTAGACGTCATGAAGCCGAAGGAGATGGTTTCTTAAAGTTTATAGTCACTGGTGACGATTGCTGGGTCCACTACTTCCAGCCAGAGACCAACCGAGCCAGCAAAAGTGGCGGCATTCATCATCGCCAAAACCAAAAAAATTCGTACAGCTGTGTCAACCGGTAAAGTGATGTTCAAGCTCTTCTGGGACTATAAAGGTACTACATGCCAGAGGACGCAACGTAAACAGCGAGTCATACCGTGATCTGCTTGAGAACAATTTGAAATGTACAATCAAGACGAAAGTTCGAGATTTGCTCATAAGACTGTTGTAATCTTACAGCATGATAATGCAAGACCTCGCACAGCTCATGTAACGACACAAAAAATTGCAGATCTTCATTTTTAGTGTATACCACATGGTGCTTGTTCACCGAACCTGGCACCTTCCAATTATCATGTCTTTGAACCACTCAAAGAGGTACTGGCGGCAAGAAGTTCCGCACTGACGACAAGGTGAAAGACGAGGTGCAGGATGGTTACTCAGCCAATAACAAGAAAGTTTTTTCTCGTGGAATTCATGCATTAATGAAAAGATGGAATACTTGCATTAAACGTTGTAGAGACTGTGTTGTTTTCAATCTCAATGTATACATATCGAATAAAATTAATATTACGGCTATTTTTTGATTCAGCCTCGTATTTTTAATAGTTCTATGTTGATTACGCAGGCAACGATCATGTTGCGTCCAAGAATTTGAGAAGAAACAATAAAAATAACAATTAAGAAGTTAAGGCCTTCTGGAGTTATTTATTAAAGGATTTTGTTTTCTGTCATATAATGCTGGATCTCATACGGTTAACAGAGCGAAGAAGTGATTAATCGCATGTTAGTGCGGTGTTTCATTCAACTAAGCAAGTAATGAAGACAGCTGACACAGGAAGAAATTCAGCGCTGTACTTTGCTCTAGTATGTAATAAGTAACAAATGTCTTTTCTAAAACTTATCCATGGCCAGACCAGGATTACGTTTCAGCCGTTATGCACGGTTGAGCTGAAGATGCGGAGGGTTCCTTCACTTAGAAATATGGTTTACATGGAGCCGCATCCCCGCGCAACTTTTGCCCCGGCAACTTTTCCGCATTCCGCGCACTGCGGCTCGCATTCCTTTCTTATCTCTGGGCGAAATGCAGAGGCGCCGGTAAATAAACCGGACACGACAAAATATAAATATGGCGCTAGACTGAAATATTAGCAGCTCTCCCAACTAGCTTCAGCTTCTTAAAGCGTGCATTAATTGTTGATTGCAAGCTCTCGAGGGCTGACGGCACCCCAAAACTTATATACTCATGAACGCCTGGTCTCAGTAAGTTAAATATAACAATTATTGAACATAGTAAGTATACACACTCGGCCTAGTTCCTTCCTCGTAAGTTGTTAGCGTGATAAACAGTTTCTCCATGTTTGGTAACAAATAACCAAACATTTATACAATAGGACTTTTCACCTGAGAATAAGGTACAGTACTGCAAATATTTATTACATAAAATATTTATACATTTCCCTTCATACTCGTCTAGAAATATCAGTTACTATAATTGTGTTTCTAGGTATAGCCCGAATATTTTTAGTCTAAAATTATGATCCTTAACCTGTTAAAAATAATGTACACACAAAAACTAAACATCTGTCAAATTTTACAACTAAACAGTCACAATATTGTATTAGCCTGATAAGTTCTTGTTTAATAATTATAATAGAGCCTTTTTTTCACATAAAACAAGTCCTCGTCGTAAAAATATTCCCTTGCTTTTATTACGGCATCACATCGTCTGGGCATAAAGTATTACATATTTGACTTGATCAGGCGAGATGTCACTAAACCACACCCTATGGATGGCTTCAACCAGGTCTTTCTTATTTCTTGTTTATTTTTTTTTTTTTTCTTTGCTACAGCATTGCCAATAATTTTCCAACAGCAATTCTTAATGGGGTTGAGATCTGAGCTGTTCCCTTGCTACGTGAGAGTGGAAATCCCTTGTTCTTCAAGAAAACTTTTATCCTATATCATAAGATTGTATTTTTTTTATTAATTATGTGGATGTAACACGAATTTGGTAAAATAGTTTAGTTTGGTAAAACAGGTAGCACGGTATTCATTTTTCTTGCCCTATGGCATGATGCGTAATGAACCTGGAAAGTGCAGTTTTCTGGTGATACAAACTGCTTCACAATTGTTGACATTGAACTTTCTCTTAAAATCATTATGTATGCATCTGCATTTACTGTTCCCTCACAAAATGTAATGCATCCACTTCTTTGTGGGAATACAACCCCAGACAACACACTTTCTGGCAACTTCACAGCAGAAATTCTTCACCGCTACATTAATTTTAATTAATTTGAGAAGATGACCTTACTCCACGTCTCTTCAGTCCAATGGGAATCTTCCCTGATCTATTCTAGTGCAGTTTCGTTCATTTCAACTGTCTAAAGAGGGTTTTCCGTGCCCGTCTAGCATGCAGCCATTCCTGAAAGCGTATCTGATAATTCTGTTGCAAACCACCACGCTAGAAGCTTCTTCCCCACTCTTTTCAACTCTACTGAAGTCATACGCCGGTTTTTCAGACAGATCCGCTTCAAAACGCGGTCATTAGCAACAGTAGAAGACATTTTTCTAATCCTTCCTTTCAATTCTTTCCAAATTCCCAGTTTTCTTGTAATTAGCCACTAATCTTGACACAGTGGACTGGTTAAACCCTATCTTTGATGCAATAACTGGAGTAGAATGGCCCTCAGAAGCTAATGAGACAATTACAGTCTTTTTGCGAGGAGTTAATTCAATTCCTTTGCCCATTTTGTGCATCTGTTATTAAACATGCATTACTGACTACTACATTAAACCCAATATTAAAGGAGGTAGAATCACAACAATGGAAAATGTTTAGAAGTTCTGTTCCTACAATATATAATCGTTTATAGATAAAACAAAACTGACATAGCGAACCCATTGTTGACATTAAGTAAGTTGAACTTAAGGTATAAAAAACTACGATCAAAGATGCATATTCTGTTAGAGGACATTAATTCTTTGAGCACTAAGGGAAATATCGATACAATGCACAAGAATGCCCAGTTGTGTATTTGTGGTTTCTATCTATCGGGAAATTCGTTAGCAGTTGCAGTGCAAACCTATATTTAGGTAAGTTTCTGTAATTGTGGTTACTATCTATAAGGAAATTCGTTAGCTATGTCTCGATAAGTTTGTGTATTTGCGGTTACTACCTTTAGGAAACTTTGTTTGTATTCGCGGTGGAAATCTATGTCTCTGTGAGTTTGTGAATTTGAGGTTATTCTGTCGAGATACATACAAACTTATATCTGGGTAAATTAACTTATTAACGGGTATTATCTATAAGTAAAATGGTTTGCTATCACGCTGCAAACCACTTATTCTTGGAAAATTTGTAAATTTGCGGTTACTATTCGTACGGCATTAGGTTTGCGGTCCCGTTGCAAACCAATGTCTTTAAAGTTTGTAAATTTGCGGTTACAATGAGTAGGGAAATTGCTTTGCAGTCCCTTGCAAACCTCTGTGGGTTTGTGTATTTGCAATTAATATCTGCAGGGGACTTGATTTAGAGTCCCGATGCAAAACATATCTTAGTAATTTTGTGTTTTTGTAGTTACTCACTGTATGGGATATGGTTTGCAGGTGTGGTGGAAACCTTTGACTTGAAGATTTTGGAATGCGGTTACTATTAGAAGGGAAAATGGTTTGCAGAGTATTTTGATCGGGGAAATGAGAAGATATGCAAAACACACATAATCTTACTTTAAACACTTGTTGCACATTAAACAGTTTTTACAAGGAACTTTCGTTTCAAAGCTTGCCTACATTTAATGTAAACAAAAACAGTCAATTAGTTTCTCCTTGGTAAATAAAATTACATAATATTATAAATGAAATAGAAATACATACAAATAGACTCAATGGAAGATAGTAAATTATAAACTTGAAGGAAAATACCTACAGAAAGATCTATGATGATATAATTGGGTATGAAATCGGAGCCGGTCGTTTGCCTAACCCTGCCAGAAACAAATCGACTACACTACCCAGAGCCCCCCTCCCCCAAAAAATGGCGGCAATCCTCGCTCATCTACTGCCAATACCAAACATGAGAATTTTATGCAGTATTACGTTTGCAATACAATCATTAGAAAATATTTCGATGGTTCCAAAGGATCTGAAATGTTTCATATATAATGAAATAAAAAAATGAATTCGATTTACATAAAATCATCCATGTACATAAAAATGCCCATTACCGTCTACTGCAGTGCAATAAATAATTAAATAAGTATAAGAAAAATAATAACAATAACACGCATAAAATTAATTTAAACAAATTTACTTCAGTACAAACTTAATGGGCCATTTAAACACATATGCATCTATACACAGATTTGTCTTTTGTTAAAGTTATACAAATATAAAATGGTTAGCCATGTATATCTAATTACAATGCTCCTTAAAAATAGAACAAATAAATTTAATCAAACTACTGGGAAACAAAATGTAATACAAAACACAATTTATCTTATATATATATAAAACACTAATAATAAAAGTAGATAAAGATAAAACACAGAGAAAGAGTCACACTTGAAATTGCTATATTTCGAACTACTGCGAGTTCTTCAATGGCAAGAAGAACTCGCAGTAGTTCGAAATATAGCAATTTCAAGTGTGACTCTTTCTCTGTGTTTTATCTTTATCTACTTTTATTATTAGTGTTAATTTGTTACATTGTTAATAGTGTTTCTTTATTTTTATGTTTCATATATATATATATATATATATATATATATATATAAGAACCAATTGCAACCCACATCAAGAGCTCTGCTGAATATATAATTTGATTTGAACAAGAAAGCTTCAATTGTTGTAAAGCAAAATTTATTTTACTACCTACCTCTATACCCAAATCAGCAAATCCTTTTATCATACGTACTTCTTTCGTGATATACTCATTTATAAAGTTATAAAGGTTACTTTAGAGTGAGTGTACCGTTATTATAGCAAGTTTAATTGCCGGATAATTAGTGAAGATATTGATATTATTATTATTATTATTATTATTACTATCGTTATTATTAATGTTATATAATTATAGTTTGGAGTTCGTTGTTGCAAGTATTCCGTGGTAAACTTAGATGTTGCGTTATTAATGTAGCAAATTTTCACATTATTAAAACCGTTTAACACTTTAATTTCTTCTATATAGCTCCAAAGAAGTTTCACCTCATTATCTAGTTGTAAACTTTCCCTGACAACGTTTATTAATGAAGTGACTTATTTAGTGAACGAGTTATCAGTTTTTATTATTATTATTATTATTATTATTATTATTATTATTATTATTATTATTAGCAAGGCAATTCACCAAATTATCCAATTTACTTCATCTATCACTTTCTAACTTCCACTGCACTCCAAGATCGAACTGAACTTCTCCACAGGTACGCACAAATCTTTAAAAAATGCAATAGCTTCCAAATAATAGGACACCTTAAACCTAATCGGCATAGATGGGGCAGCATCATATATCTTCATCCATTTTAATAAAAAGGTCATAGTCTTCTTTGGCAATAGTTATAAAAGGGTGTACCTGCCTTGTCTTAACTTCATTTTTAAAGGAGTCGAAACATGTTAAAATATTCTGCTTACACCATTCATTAAAACTCTCTTCATTTCCCTTCAAAACCCGCTTCTTATGTTTTGCCGGACGTTTCCTTTAATAATTATGCCTCAAGGTTACATATGATGGTAGATCAGAGAAAATTGCACAGGGAAATTAACAACAGCTTTGGATACGAAGTGTTTAATACACACAATAGTTTCACCATTAACTTCAAACCTTGCGAAGTGTAAACTCCTCTTTTAATGAATGCTCTTTAGGACATTTAAATATGGTATTATGCGGTGCACTGCCATAATTAAGACGTACAACAAGAGTAACTCATGTAGTACTAAACACTTTTTATTCCAGAGGTTCCTAGTGCATTTACACTAAATGAACATTTAACTTAATAAAAAGCAAAACAAATAACAAGCTACTGTTGATTCACTCCCAACTATAAACCACCATAATAAACCACGTAACTGCAAAGAACCAAATGAACAAACCCATGCACTTAATAGCCGAATCTCAATTTCCGTCATTTTGTATACTGTCGATACCTGCATTTGAATCTGGGTAGTGAAGTGGGTCTTGCCAGGAAGAATGAAAAGCAGTTCCGATTATCTGATTAGGTCCACAACTCTTAATAGTAATGTGGGTGAAATATGAACCAGAACAATATATATTATCTCCCATTCAAAAAAAAAATCATGTTAAAAATATTCAGGAATTTTCCCCCCTCCCTGATCATGACGAATTAATTACGACTAATGTTTACAACAAATTATATCTCTGAAGACACAGGACTATTCATCATTACTAATTACCCCCTGGAAAAAAGAACCAAAATTTTTCCTTTTTTGCACACCTTCTTTCGATCAGCTCCTGAGATGTTCGAAAAGAATAAAACGTGAAAAATTCGGGTTACAACCGGTATTCGAACCACGCATCTTCAGTCGTTCGAACAGACGCTCTAACCATGATTATACCATAATTACATTTCAACCTTTATGGTGGAAAGTAGCCGTTGCAAAGAATAAATACTCTAAAAATAAAGTGAGCTTTTCTGCACCTTTTTCGGGGAAATAACTGTTATATAGATAGAAAATAATTAATGGATTTAATCGTGGAACTAAATACTGCAGCGTAAGTTCCTAACTACAATTTAGGAACTTGTGCCGCATAAAATTAACAGAAAGCAGTTGTTACACCAGTACTTACGTAATATTTTGATAAAATCTATAAAATTCTACTCAATTAAAAACTGCGTTGGTGTTTCACAAAATAAAGATCATCAGCTGGTGCATGTCCTGCCATTATCAGCAGTGCTATTAATTCTGCAGCTAGCCCATGACTTAGAATAGCGAATGAGCAAATTTCCTGTTCATACTCAATACGGAAATTCTCTCCTCTTCCCACAAACGGTGGATGGACTGTTGGCGTAAGAGAACCGTATTATTGTATTACTCGTATTCACTGGAGAGTTCTTCACGAGAGTTAAATCGCAGAAGTTTTCCTGCCTGGCGTAAAGATGATTACAAAAAAATGTGCAAACACTTTAAACATGCCTACTACCAGCTTAGAATAATAGGCGCATTGGCCTGAGCGAAATTTACCCTAATTCGAAAAGCAGTACATCAGATAGAACTTTTGCATAATCATTAGGGGGAGAAATTTGACTTGTTTGTCCCCCTCTCGCTCTTTGATCTACAATGCAGGCTTTAAGTTACAAATTAAAAATTCACTGCAGAGGGACCACGTGATATATTACTAGAGTTACCATAAAGGCACTTAAACTGCTCATTGAAACGCCAAAAATTAATTTCAAGAGTTGTTGTAGCATTCACTCAGAAAAATGACCAGCCGACGACACAGGTGGCAGAGTGACCATCCTCCTCGAGGGTTTTTCCAGGTTTTTCTCAGTTCTCATAATGGTAAATGCATTGTAGGTACTGGAAACACCTTCTTTTAAAAATTCCTTTCCCAATTTAACATTTCATTTCGCGTATCAGTGTGCACCACCTGTAAATGCCACTGTAGTAAAAATGCGCGTTAAACATTATTAAAACAATAAATAAATAAATAAAAAAGATCCGAGGATTGAACTATAATTACAAATAGATTTAAGCATGAATCTTGGAGCATTAACTATTTTTTAGTATTGCACTTAATTCAATTTAATTATCATTTACATTATTGATATTCATAATTTCGAACATAAAATTTTGTGACAATATTACACAGCACTTTTCTTGGTATATTTAGTATAAATTATATTTTCCGTCAATTTCGACATCCCGTATGTCCCCTTCTCTGTAAAAAGAGAGAGAGAGAGAGAGAGGCTACGCTTCGTCATTGAAATATTAAAAAAAAGGAATGAGGAAATATCGCGCTTTCGGCAGAAATCACTAAGTCAAAAATTGTATATTTGAGATATAATGATGTCAGTGATTTCTATTAGACTAAAAGATATAAAAATTAGAGGGTGGGTTGAGAATGGCAATGAGATTGTGCAGTTTGCTCGGATTACAAACAAATGAATTAACTACTATACTCGTACTCTCCCACCCGCCGGAAGCTTGCGAGAATCAAACAAGCAATTATTGATACACAAAATGTAACAAAAACGTATGTCAAAAACTTTAGGGACCAATTCCCTTTTTGGGGGGGGGATTGATTTTATTTATGGACGCTCTTTAACATCTCAGGTCATCGCGTCCCATTCAACTCAGGGCGTGAAAAGGCCGACAAATTTTGCTCAGAGGCCTCTTCTTTCAGGCTTGAGGTTCTTTTCGTGCCGTAAATGTGTAGACACGGGACCCACGGCTTTACTTCCCTTCCGTAGGAAGCCATACTTAGGATTTTTACCCCCGAAAAAATCCATCAGTTCTGGCCGGGTTCGAACCCGCGTTCTTGGGTTTAGGAGGCAAGTATGGTAACCACTACACCACCAGGACCGACACCCTATTCCTTGCAAGTATAGCGTGCAAATATGTTACATGAACAGGTGTCCGCAAATGCTTTATTTCCCTGTTACAATTCTATGTCTACAACTCCGCTTACATGATAGAATGTCAGCATAGCTGTCCTGTGGCAATAACGCCTCAATAGAACAGTTGCTTAATAGGTACAGTAGGTAAACATTCGCTTTTACCCCTGGTTAAATAGGGTGGGGGTTTGTAACTACTCTTAGTTCCTAGGTTCACCTTTGTTGTGGTCGTTTTTTACCTTCTAGTCCGCGTGTTATGTTACTCACTTCATTCCTTGACGCAGCACCAAGCACGTAGTAGCAGTTCTGTGTGTTTACGCACTTCGTTCCAGGTGCAATAAAATGAGGTACTCAAATGCGGAGTTCACAGATGCTCCTATGATCTATGGGTTAGCCGAAGGTGTAGAGAGTCTTCTTGCTGGTGTTCTGCAAGGCTGTCAGACAATACGAGATACTCTAGGAATACATCAGCGCATCAGGGAATCCATGAGACGGCGGGTTAATGAATGTATCCGTGCTAGCGAGGCATTTTGAGCATTTCATATTATTTTCTTTTTCCCACAGTTCTGTTTATGGTTATTGTGCTATATGGAACAGGTGCAGAAAAGGGGCTCTAACAATTCCAGATCCAAGCACTTTCATATATATTTTTTTTAACCTGGGTGGACTAACTCCAAGTTTTAGTTTGAGTCAAACTATGATTTCAAATAGCAAGTAGAGAATGCTTTCTGTAGACACTTCAAACTGGAAACTTAAGCCTAATCAAAGGGAAAACGACACGTTTGCTGATATGAAAATCAGGAGAATACCTTTTTTTTACAAAAAAAATGCGTTAATACGACATTTTTGCTACTTCTCTCTCTTTTTCGTTTGTTCAGCCACGCGCGTGTTAACTTTGGTTATAATTCTAGAAAATAAAATAAAGCAGTAGCAGTAGTAAGCTTGTGCGTTGCAGGTTTATGCAGACGCGAGCCGCCACTGCTACAAGGGAATTTTCTGTTCAGTTACAGAATATCCTTGTTAATGCCATGGACCGCTGCGTTTTTACGACAGCATAAAAACAGCTAACTTTGATATGTTATCTTTTGCGTAACGGGAACGAGGAACATGAATAAAATATAGAAGAGCAAGAACAGTAAGTTATCACATGACTTATTGTGGACACGAGCAGAACTAAAAGAAAATACAAACGCACCTTTATGGAGTAATGCAAATACAAGAAACAAATAGCATCCTATTTTAAGGTTCTGTAAATATGTTTTGCCACTTTAATGCTCATTTCTTGAATTTTAGTTCAATTTGCCTCAGTAATATGCAGGTTTTTAGCGAATTCCGAAGGGATGTTGTACCCATTTTCTTTCTTTTTTTTTTTTTTTTTAATCTCCATCGATCATTTTAATTTTTTTAATTGTCGCGCGCGCGCGCGAGTGTGTTAACGCTCTAGTGGCAGTAATTTTTGCTTTTTTACAACGGAAATCGGCATATAAAACCATCAAATTTATAAACGATTCAATGAGTTCGTTAAGTAGCAAAATTGGATCACTGGATCATTGAGCGCGAGGATTAACATAAAATAACATAAAGCGGAAATTCAAAATTCGCTATGGCGGCCGGTATTTTTACTTTTTCTCAACGAAACTCGATTTATAACATTGAAATAAAGTAAGAAAAACGGTTTCTGAAAATCAGCGAAATCAAACTATAAGGAGTGGGGGTTTATTTGAAAACCAAAATTTAAGAATCGCTCTAGAGGCATCAATATTTTTTCACGACAAAATTCGGCATATAAAACAAGAAAAATATAATTAGGGAAATCGGACCATTAGGAGCAGAGGTATATCTGAAAACTGAAATTTAAAAAGCACTCTAGCATTTATTTTTCTCTCAATAGTTTCAAAATGATGGAAGAAATTAAATTAACATATAAATTGTATTTATAACGATGCATGTGTATTAAATTAAAACTAAAAACACTGCTCTGAAGATATAAATGTGAAATATTAATCTAATGTGTGTGCGCGAATTATATTTGTATGTAAGAGCGCTTTGTAATAATATTTAGAAAACGTTTACATTACATGTTTTTACTACAATAAATTTTAAATTAAATTTCAAAACCACTCAAAATCGATTAAACTTTTCCATATCCTTGTGTATACTTGCTTAGTACATTGTAATAGTTTTTAAATAGAACATGTTTTTGTTTTATTTACCCATATAAACTTCTTTAAATACACAATGTAAATCAAAGCTTTATCTATATTTTAGTAAATGTAAAGATATTAAGGATTCAGTTCATAAACTTGGTTACATTTAAAAATGTTTAAAAATACTCATATAGTATACCTTTATCTGTTGTGGTCATATATTTAATTTAATTAATAGTATACCGTTAATTTTAAAGGCTTAATTTCAATAATAATAATAATAATAATCATAACAATGCAATACCTGTAAATTGCTGGATTTCTAATTTTATTCCCTTTACTTTTGAAAATTAGAGTAGTTTCATTACAGGCATTTATTTTCAAGTGATTCGGAAGGGAATAAATAGTATTTTATTCGTTAGCTTTAGAGTTTGTTATGCTAATTAAAGCACAGTAATGTCATTACTTATTTATTACATTAATTAATAAGGCAATAATTTGGATTATATATTCTTTATAATGTTATTCTACTTGTTGAGGAATTCGCTTAGTTTCGCAGCTCCTACGTAACGGAATCTCCTTGTCTACAAGGCGGTGTCTTGTTATACTTTCACCTTCTCCAAGACTTAAACGCGGTCAACGGCTTATCTGCTAGCATACTCAAAACCATCTAGTAGGTTGCTGTGAGTGCACTTTGACCCCACCCCTATACTGGGTTTCGATCCCAGGTCTACTCTCAAGTAGTTGCCGGCCCTTTTCCATTTCACGCTGGCGTCATCAATTTCCCGCTATCCCCAGGTAGACGATCGTCTTCAGGAACATGGCGACCATAATCAATATCCTCCTCCCGGTGCATGCACGCGACTTGTCACGGTGGTCACTTTATTGCTTTTCCCCATCACCATAGCAACCGAGAAGACGGCTCAAGGGAGGGGCAAGGCGGAGGAGACATATGACGCTACAAAAGAGCAAGTGTGTGCCATCGATTTGTGTGCACTACTCGCCTCTCAACACAATAAATGCAAACAAACGACAAACGCCATTCCAAACGGAATCTTCAAATTTAATTTAAAACGAAAAAAGTTTCGCCATCGTAAGAAATTTCCAAACATGTGACCGACCAGCCTCGGAAATGCAAATTTTCTATACATCTCGTATATGCGCTTGATTAATTGCAGTAGTGCAGCTTTTCCACTTTCTTTGCCGTTCGCTCTGTGCGTGCGCATAAACATAGCAATCTTGCTGGAGACAAAGATAAACCAGAGAATTGTCCATGTGGTTTCTGTAATTTATTTAAACATTTTCAGAAATAAGAGAGTCGTTTAAAAGATTTGATGAACGTGCAACAACATTTTGGGAATGTTCAACTTTATTTTTAACATAAGCTTTATACTTCGTACAGCCAGCTAAACTGTGCAAAATACTCGTTGACATTCATTTGAGCTAACGCTTTAACTTTAATAAAGAAAGGAGTCACTGTAGTGTTAGATAGACGGAAATATGCTACTGCGCACCATTTCTGGCGCCTATGATGTCATCATTTCCATGATTCGCTGATGCTGGAAGTTGAGAGGTACTATCTGTTGTATTTCATAAGCCGAATACACTCACCGACAATACCTACTAAAAATGAAGTTTAAATGTAACTTTCCAAGTTATTCCAAAAATAACATAGTTGCAAACATTAATTTTCAAGATTACTTATTAATGAACTTGTAACACACCAATCAACGCTTGTTCTTATCTATTTTGAGACAATGACTTCACAAACGAAAGATATACACTTTCTGTCAAAATGTTCACGTATGCTCAATATTTGTCCACTAAACTTCACCAATGATGATAATGGAAACGATATTGATGTACACAACTTAAGTTCACTCTAAAAATAACAAAATAACAGTTAAGTATCCGGAGTGGCCCCCTTTAGTCTTAATTACAGAAGTCATTTTCTCTGGCATGGTTTCTGATGTCTCTATGGTCTATACGTCACATTCCTCTTGCAGTGCCACCCGAAGTTCCTGTAGGGTCTCCGGGACGGAATTACGACTTCCTCGCATGCGTCTACCCAACCGATTCCAGAGATGTTCTGTAGGGTTGGTTTAGGTCGGGACTGCGAGCTAGAAAATCGAGTCAAACAATCCGCTCGTCGTCAAGATACCGCGATATGACATGCACTGTGTGCGGACGAGCATTGTCGTGCATGAATTTATCTCCAACAAACGGAGCATAGGGCACGATGTGATTGGCGAGAACCTCGTTGACACTCTCTTGTCCGTCCTGGTGGTGCAGTGGTAACCATACTTGCCTTCCAAATCCAGGATCGCGGGTTTGATCCCGGTCAGGACCGATGGAGTTTTCGGGCGTGAAAATACTAAGTATGGCTTCCTTCAGAAGTGAAGTAAAGCCATGGGTCCCTTGTGGTACATTTACGGCAGGATAAAGAACCTCAAACTTAAAAAAAAAAGAGACATCTGAGCAAAAATTGTCGGCATTTATTTCCCTGATTTGAATGGGACGCTGATGATCTGAGATGTTAAAGAGCGTTTATATATAAACCAAATCTAATAAAAAAAAATCGTTGAAACTCATATAGTGTGAGCGTTCAGGCTACTGTTCTCGATGAATGCTAAATCGGTTCGGATTTCCATAGGGATACTACCTCACACAATCATTGTCGAATCTTTCAGAGAATATGTACTTTGCGAACCACTCTCCAGGTCGTCTTCAGACACTTTTGTTCTCCGGGGCGTCGTCGAATATTCCTCTCGCTCACATTAACAGTAAATCCATTCCGAGATTCAACTGTTGTTGTATGACGGTTTCTTAGTACCTGGGAAGACGAGAAAGCGATGATTTCTGAACATTATCTTCCTTTTTCTGCCATATCCAGGTGTTATGCAACAGCTCTGCGTTTCACGGCCTCTTGCACCGCCGTATAAGGAGCTCTTATGGTTGTAGCGGCGCGTAACGGAGGCTGCGCCCATCATCAATCTGGTCAAAAGCCCCGGCAACGTCTTCAGTACTGATTTCAACTTAATGGAAAAAATGAGAAAATAACCTCTGTTGTTTGTTTCCAACAGAGAGAGTGCCAGTTTTCATAAGGAAGTGACGCAATAAAACGTCCTTTAATGTTTGCGCTCGTGTTCAGCGAGGTAACACCCTCAAGTGTGTCGGTCCTGGTGGTGTAGTGGTAACCATACTTGCTTTCTAAACCCAAAATCGCGGGTTCAAACCGTGCCAAGATCGATGGATTTTTTTCGGGCGTAAAAATCCTAAGTATGGTTTCCTTCAAAAGGAAAGTAAAGCCATGGGTCCCGTGCCATACATTTACGGCACGAAAAAGAACCTCAAGCCTGAAAGAAGAGGTCTCTGAGCAAAATTTGTCGGCCGTTTCATACCCTGAATTGAATGGGACGCTGATGACCTGAGCTGTTAAAGAGCGCCCATAAATAAATCAAATCAACAACAACCCTTCCCGCTGAGTATAGTACGTCTATTGTAACATTGAGACAGTATTTAGAAATGACGGTTGGGAATTGAAAGTGGGGAAAGTAACTCTGCGCTTGTGCCCAGAAAGATAACCCGCAGTGATTTTTAACGGTTTTTGGGAAGTTGAGAGCTGGAACTTGAAGAGAGTGAACGTTGCACCATTCTGCTTCGGTATGATCACCCTTCGAGTTCAAAACTTTACGAAGGGTAATACAATTATGATATAAAGTTTAGAATTGTTCATATTTCGGTTAAGGGTTTAATTAAGTATTGTGAATTCGTTCTCATGTCCGGACTTATGATAATTAAATGAGTACAGAATGATATTTATGCGGGCGGCTCTACAGTGAGCAGCGACAATTTGACAATCTGGGGAATATGGTGGATGCATTAGTTTCCTAGCCATGACTGATAATGGTTTCACGAGTCACTTTAGCTGCATGAGATTTTGCATTATCATTCAAACGAATAAGATATTGATATTCAGAGTGTAGGCTCCTAACAGTACACAATGGTGTTGACTGGTTGGCCGACTGGCAACAGTGCACAGTACACAGTCAGCCAAACACAGAGCATAACCTTCCTTTGATGCAGTAGTAGTTTCGGTGGGCTGCCAATCAGTGACGGCAGCTTCTCGGAGTTCACTTCTCACTGCATATCAGCAGTCTATCAAGCTAGGGATCCTTCTGCTGACGTAAAAACAATTCAAATCAGGAGCCAGTTCATGTCAAGCCCAGCGACCGAGAGCCGGTGGAGATGGAGCCGTGGGGTTTCCTACACTGACGTTGAAATTCTGTGCCACATTCTCAGAAGTTGACTGTTGCATCAATGAGATTCTCGTTATCCATTGCTGGTCTTCCTGTCCATGGTGCATCCTCGAGGATTTCGTTGCTTTCCTGAAACTTCTGGAACCATCTGTGCACTGTCCGTTCATTCACAACATCTGGCACATTTTCCACGTCGCTGCAGTTGCACTATTCCCTACTTTTAAGTTCATAGAACACACAAACTCAGATAATCTTCTTCGGGCTGTTCGTGTTTGACAGCGCTTCAAGGGAAAATGACAAACTGTAGGATAAATTGAAACAGTTTAACTTTTGCCAGCAATTCGTTCCTGCCTTAACCACACTGGGAGGTATCGAAAAAAAGAAGAAAGAACCCACAATACCTAATTTTTTTTAATTTTATGCATTATTATTTGTGAATTATTATAATTTCAGTCATTTTATGCACATTAAATATTTCCCAAATTCTTTGCAACCACTCTTTATTCGGATATCATTTTATATCTATAATTTCCTTTATTGTATGAGAATGAAAATGAATGCAATTTAATCACAGTTTTACACCTGGGCCAATTGAAATGTCTAATCGCATTGTTGTTACATCAGTTTTATTCTATTGTTGCAGTATTTTAACCAGTTTAACACTTTTTTATGGGATAAAGATGCCGTTAAGTCGAGAAGAGGCTGCTAAAGCGATTGTTCTGTTGGAAGATGGACGGAGCATGCGTTATGTTGCAAAGGTGTTACGAGTCAATGTCTCGACCAAAAAAAGGACACGTCGAAGGTTCACGAAACTTGGTATCTACTGCAGAAGATCAGGATAAGGTCGCAGAAGGGTGACATCTGCCAGAGATATATATATATATTTTTTTTTTTCCCCCTACAAGTTTTGCATGATCGGCACACACAACAGCTGTAGAAGCTCAAAATTGCTTGAGAAGGGCATCAGGAGTCAATTACAGCGTGAAAACAGTAATAAGAGATTTAAAGAAGCACAGCTTACCCCTAGAAGACCAGTCAGAGGTCCCTTGCTTACCCAGCAACATCGGCAAACACGCCCTGCCTCTGCTCGTCAACATCTGGAATGGATTGAACAACAATGGAAATTTGTCCTATTCACGAATGAGTGGAGATTCAGCCTAATGTCGCTTGATGGCAGGGAAAAAGCATGAAGGACAACTGAAGAAAGGCACCTTCTATTCCAAGATGGCTTTCAGGGGAGGATCCGTCATGGCGTGGGCTGGTATCAGTGTGGAAACCAAGACAAAGTTGGATTTTGTGGAGAACGGGGTCCTGAATGTAAACCGGTACATCAAGGAAATTTCTTCAGGAGCATGTTATTCCCTATGTCGGCAATGACTTCTACTTCATGCATGAGAATGTCCGTTGTGACACAATACTTGCGTGAGGTGGGGATTCAGACGCTAGTTTGGCCAGCTCGAAGCTCTGACCTAAACACATTGAGCATGTTTCGGACACGATGAAGGAAACGTATTCCTGATAGCCTCAATGAATTTCGGGATGCTTTGCGTGAGCAATGGGAGGCCATATCACAAGAAAACCTAAGGACCTTGATCCGCAGCATGGCTGTAAGGTTGCAAGCTGAGATACAAGTCAGAGGAGGAAACATCCGCTTCTGAGAGTCACTGAGAGTTGAAAGGCGTGTCGTGTTACCAATGCAGGTGTGTTACCTAAAGGTAAAAACGAGATCATTGTGAAATGTGATTAATTTGCATTCGTGTTCACGCTCATACAATAACGGAAATTATAGACTCAAAATGATTACATGAATGGTTGCAAAATATTTGATAAAGTATTTAATATTTAAAAAATCACGTATAATAATGCGTAAAATTATAAAATAAAATAAAATAAAATATGGGTGTTTTCTTTTCTCTTCTCGGTGTATGTTTGTTGCCACGTAATTGTCACCAATGCTTGTAATTTGAGCATCGCGAAAAAAGCGACAGACCTTTGGGGGGGGGGTCAATTGTGTGTTAAGTCTGTTTTGCCGTTAGGTATACTGAGCACATAGTTCTGAGCACCTTCAGGGACATAGACTGATTTAATTGTACTGAAATGTTGAAATGTCAAAAGTGAAGAAACGAAACATTCCTATATCTGGTTGGAATCGCCGTTGTTCCGTAAATCGGCAAGCAGTAATGATGTCCTACTGTTACGAAACATTTAATGTGGATGCATTGCAGAAGTTGAATCTCACACATTGTATAATTTCTATTTCGCATTTGCCATTCAGTTGAAGTGTGTGTTTTTTTTCACTGAAGCACCGGGAATGAAGAAGAAAGGACAACATCGGGAAACGAGAAGCATTCGTTACATGTGACTGACATTAGGGGAACATTTTCTCAGATGTGCACTTTACGACAGGCAACGCGGCATCTGAACAGGCTTCACCCGGTTTCCCTTGCCACTCATTCCGCGAAATGTTCCATAATTGTCGTTAGTCTACTGGCGCGCGAAATGAAAACTTCACTACGCAGCCGCCACTAACCCGCCAAGCACGGAAATCGAACGGCTGGTTTCTTTCGACTCTTCATAAAAATATCCAAGTTTTGAAGTATAACCTGCACTGTAATTCGGTCCACGCAATATGATAGAGGGCGGTATTGCAGGGGGCATGTGATCATGTCCGAACCCCACCAGTCGCACATTATGCAGCTCCCTAGATCGAAGAACGCCACCTCTCCATCAGGCAGCTTCCCAATTATCTTCACGAGGTTGGATGGACCCCGTTCAAGACCTGCCTAACTTACAAAAATTCCTAAGCAGATACGAGAAATCGAAACCGGACTACCGCCAAGGGTGGCCGAGGCCGTTAAGGCGTGGATTCGTGAGCAGGAGGCAGGGGTTCGATTCCCACCAGAACCGTTCTCCCTGACAGAGGTTTTTTTCCACGTTTTCCTCAGTCCTTATAAATGGAAAATGCCGCGGAAGTACCCTAAAACTTAAGCCTGGAAAGCTTTATTCCTTTAACAAAAATATTTTCCCAGTTTATCATTTCATCTCATGTAACATCAGTGTCCACCAGCTGTGGTGCCTCAAAGCAGGCGTCTCATACCCTTGTTTACCACGTATGTAACAGAACGATATTCGATATTTACCGTTTTCTCCGTATACACGTCTGCATGCAACAAACAGCTACTACATTCTTGACCAATCCATGTATTGTTGCAAGAAAATTTCTTCGACAGATGGCGGGTTTTCATTTTAAAAAAACGCCGCTGCAATTTGTGGGTCATTCCTGGAACTTTTTCAAATGGTCCTAGCACAAACTTTTACAGAAACAAACAACCGCAAAGATAGAGGCCAATTAAAATTCATGCTCCGATACATACAACAGATAAGATGAAAATGTGTCACTGAATAAACTACACATGGACAAAGATGATGTAACCATATCGTTGTTACTAGTTCAACGAACAGTGAGGTGTGCCACAGCAAATTTCACCACTAATTTTGTGGAGAAATCGAAACATTTTTAGCAATGTTCCGAGTGCTCCATGGTGTAATGACCGACTGTTGCTATTTGCGTAACATAAACAATGGGAGGTGCTATATTCAAAAGTGTGTATTTAAACTATGCCGCATGCTTTTGCAGTTGTGAACTGAATACATCCTCCGAAGTATATTTAATTGAAAGTAAGATTTTTCTGAAAGTTGCAGGTTTTCACAATGTTCTGACGAGATCAATATTACACAACTCAAAAACCAGTGCTACAAGATGTGAAAATATAGCATCCGTAATGCGAACGAAAATCGCTTATCTACAGTGAATCAACTTCTTCCTATATAGACAGATAACCTCTTTCCAGGCGGAAACAATTTGCCATCACAAATAGTTCCACATTTTCAAAAGAAATCTTTCCTTTGCAATAGTACACTAATAGAAAATAATAGTTCTAAGCAATCTAATGCACATTAACTATAGATGTGACAATAAAACATATTACTAAAGTTGCTTGTTGTAGATGTGGGTGTATTTTCGTATATTTGCATGTTTATAAAAACAAATAAATTCTAAGAAGCAAATATTACTGAGATCCAATTTCAGGGTTATAAATACGAAAGTATCATATGCTTTGCTTTCGTAAGAGACAATTTTAACATCATTCTAAAATCCTAGACTGGCACCGAACTCGTGTTCCCCGAGAGATGAAGCAGGTGGCATTCAGTCCCTCAGGATGCAGGCCGCAGGCACGCTGTCCACTAGCCCACAAAGCGACAGTTGGAGCAGTTCGGAATCGCACAAAAATCAGACTAAGGTAAAGTGGGTTGGAGTGTTAGGGGTGATTGTTTTTAATCAGCGCTCATTGGTTGCATGCCTGTGGGCTGGGGCGGACGGACTAGTTAGGGCATATCGTGGCTAGCGGCCGGAGCTACGGTGTATCTGGAATGTGGGGCCCCGGAACGGCAGCCATTCCACAAATACCCGCGGCCACTGCCCCACTGCACAACCCTAGCTTCATTAGAGCTCGCCGCTCCAATCAACATTTTATATGTTATAAAGTTAAAACAACTCGCACTGGACAGATATCGCGTAGCCTACTTCTCTAGCTAATGGTTATGTTATAAAGTTAAAACAACTCGCACTGAACAGATATCACGTAGCCTACTTCTCTAGCGAATGGTTGTTATAAAGTTAAAACAACTCGCACTGGACAGATATCGCGTAGCCTACTTCTCTAGCTAATGGTTATGTTATAAAGTTAAAACAACAAGCACTGGACAGATATCGCATAGCCTATTTCTCTGGCTAATGGTTATGTTATAACGTTAAAACAACTCGCACTGGACAGATATCGCGTAGCCTACTTCTCTAGCTAATGGTTATGTTATAACGTTAAAACAACTCGCACTGGACAGATATTGCGTAGCCTACTTCTCTAGCTAATGGTTATGTTATAAAGTTAAAACAACAAGCACTGGACAGATATCGCATAGCCTATTTCTCTGGCTAATGGTTATGTTATAACGTTAAAACAACTCGCACTGGACAGATATCGCGTAGCCTACTTCTCTAGCTAATGGTTATGTTATAACGTTAAAACAACTCGCACTGGACAGATATTGCGTAGCCTACTTCTCTAGCTAATGGTTATGTTATAAAGTTAAAACAACTCGCACTGGACAGATATCGCGTAGCCTACTTCTCTAGCGAATGGTTATGGTATAAAGTTAAAAACAACAAGCACTGGACAGATATCGCATAGCCTATTTCTCTAGCTAATGGTTATGTTATAAAGTTAAAACAACTTGCACTGGACAGATATCGCGTAGTCTACTTCTCTAGCTAATGGTTATGTTATAAAGTTAAAACAACAAGCACTGGACAGATATCGCGTAGCCTACTTCTCTAGCGAATGGTTATGTTATAAAGTTAAAACAACTCGCACTGTACAGATATTGCCTAGCCTACTTCTCTAGCTAATGGTAATGTTATAAAGTCAAAACAACTCGCACTGGACAGATATCGCATAGCCTACTTCTCTAGTGAATGGTTGTTATAAAGTTAAACAACAAGCATTGGACAGATATCGCGTAGCCTACTTCTCTAGCGAATGGTTATGTTATAAAATTTAAACAACAAGCATTGGACAGATATCGCGTAGCCTACTTCTCTAGCGAATGGTTATGTTATAAAGTTTAAACAACTCGCACTGGAGGATATCGCGTAGCCTACTTCTCTAGCGAATGGTTATGTTATATAGTTAAAACAACAAGCACTGGACAGATATCGCATAGCCTACTTCTCTAGCTAATGGTTATGTTATAAAGTTAAAACAACAAGCACTGGACAGATATCGCGTAGCCTGCTTCTCTAGCGAATGGTTGTGTTATAAAGTTAAAACAACTCGCACTGCACAGATATCGCGTAGCCTACTTCTGTAGTGAATGGTTGTTATAAAATTTAAACAACAAGCATTGGACAGATATCGCGTAGCCTACTTCTCTAGCGAATGGTTATGTTATAAAGTTTAAACAACTCGCACTGAAGGATATCGCATAGCCTATTTCTCTAGCTAATGGTTATGGTTTAAATTTAAAACAACTCGCACTGTACAGATATCACGTAGCCTACTTCTCTATAGCGAATGGTTATGTTATAAAGTCAAAACAACTCGCACTGGACAGATATCGCGTAGCCTACTTCACTATAGCGAATGGTTATGTTATGAAATTAAATCAACTCGCAAACATAAGACATGGGACCTACGGCTTTGCTTCCCTTTCGAAGAAAGTCATACTTAAGGTATTTACGTCCAAAAAAAATTCATCGACCGTGGCCGGAATGAACCTGTGATCTTGGGTTCACGACGCAAGTATGGTTACCACTAGACAACCAAGACCGAACCTGTCTATAGTGAATGGTTATAGTTATGTCACAACTCGCACCGGACAGATATTGCATAGCCCTACTACTCTCTAATGAATCTTTGTAGTTATATCATAACTCTCACCAGAAAGATATCGCATAGCCTACTTCTCTACAGCGAAGTTATAGTTAAGCAGTCATAACTGCACCGGACAGATATCTCGTAGCCTACCTTTCTCCAGTGCATAGTTGTACTTACGAAGTAAGTACTCGCACCAATATCACGTTCTGTATCGCAAGTGGTTATATATTTTAAGCCTATAGCGAAGTTATAGATATTAACTCATAGCTGTACTGGACAGATATCTCGTAGTTCACCTCTTTCTAGTGAATGTTCATAGTTATGCAGTCATAAAATAATCGCACCGGATAGATATAGCGTAACCTACTTCCCAATAAAGAATGGTTACAGTTATGTCATAACTCTCACAAGAAAAATATGGTATAGCCTACTTTTTATAGCAAAGTTATATTTATTAACTCATAACTGCACTGGTCAGATATCTCGCAGTCCACCTCTCTGTAGAGAATGGTCATAGTAATGAAGTCATAAATAACTCACACCAGACAGATATAGCATGCTTCTCAATAGAGAATGGTTATAGTTATGAAGTCATAACTCACACCGAACGATATTGCTTAGCCTATCTCGCTGTAACGAATGCATGAAGTCATAACTCGCATTGGACAAATATCATGTAGGTACAACGAATGGTTATATGTTATAAAATTAAAAGAACTCGCACCGGATAGACTTTGCTTAACCTACCTGCCTATAGGAATTGATTATATATTTTAAATGTATAACAATTTCAATGACCAGATGTCATATAGCCTACTTTCTTTAACTCACATTTTGTATGTTATATAGCCAGAATAATAGCACTATCGGACACCATATAGCCTCATTCTCTCTCTTGTCCAAATTTTAAATATTATCTTTTTGGAACATTGTGGGGTCAGATGTTCGTAGGCTACTTCCTTCCCTCCCGTCAACATATGTTTTGCTAAGAGCGCGTACCGATCAGAGATGTAGTTTATCCGTATCTGGTCGTTACTTTATGTGAAAAATGAAGAGCAAATCTTACTGGTTAGATATAAGAACTCCTATCTCCTTCCAATTAACGTTTTATATATTATACGGTAAGAAACTGTACCGGTTAGATAATTTCGAAGAGTCGGCTTTGCAGGCTATTGGACTATGAAGTAGTTAGTGCCCTGGTACCTTCTCAAGACAAAACTTGCTCTCAGTCCTGAAGACGGTGGGAATACATTTTCCGAGAACGGCGAGCAACTAGAGGGGGTGAATAAAACGCGCTATTACCCAGCACAGTTGGCAGCAGGGACATTTTTAATTACATTAGAAAACAAATGCCGAGCGCGCTGCGTGGGTCGCCATGCACAGATAATATACCGGTTTTAATGGATGCAAGGAAATGTGGGTCAAGGAATATGGACGTCAGAGGCAGTCTCGGAGGCCCCGCGTTCATCACCGCCTAAAGGTAGTCGAGATGGACATTAATCTACAAGTTCATGTGCTTCTCCAACTTTCGAATTTGTCACATTTGCTTGTAACATTCCAGGTTTTACCACTTAAATATTAAGGACATTTTAACGCACAGACAACCGAAAAGAGTTTTGTTATCCATACTAGGAGTTTAAATCTCAAACCTAATGTGTTTACTTCCTTCTGTCTCTTCTCCTTCCTTCCTTCCTTCCTTTTTTTTTCTTCCCCTTTCAATTTTCTACAGTTCTTTCTCCCTACCTTTTCTTCTTCCAGTTTTCTATTTCTTCCCCGTGTTTTTTCTTGCTCTATGCCTCTTCCTTCTCATATTCTCTGTCTCTCCCCTCTCATGTTTCTGCATATTCTGTACTTTCCGTTCTCGTTTTTCTCATTCCCTTTCTGTACATGATTTTCATTACTTCCTTTCTGCTTTTCTAAAGTTTTATCGTCTTCTATTCCTCTGCAAGGGAGGACTGAGTATGCACCCCGCTAGCTAATGAAAACTTCACACACGCAAGTCTTGCTCACCTTGGACTCGAACTGCGAACTGCGGTCTCTCAAATGACAGGCGCACGTGCTAGCTACACCACTTTTCAGCTCCTGTTACTACAACTCTATTTAAAGTGAACGAACCACGAATTCAAAGCCTTCTCACAGCTCTGAAAAATACACGAAACAGTATTACAGATTAAACACTTCTGTTTAAGTGGCTCAGTGGTTCTAGACAATGATAACAAAAGCTTGCGTTTAAATCTTCAGCGTCTATGTGCTGAGAACACACAACTAACGGTAAGACATTCAAATTCATCAAGCAGGACTCGAATTCACAAGTACAAGTACAAGTACACAACTGGTCACTTTAGGAACATGGTCTTTAGGGCTTATTTATAAAGTACATGTTGTAGCCGGTTTAACGACGTTATAAAGAATTACAATAGTTCACACACTTTAATTTTATTTTATCAAAACAGATGGGGTGATTTCTCAGAAAATTCTACAAGGCGAACAGTGCAAATGTAAACCTTTTATTTTAATGCTGCAAGAAACGCAAGCACACATGCCAAATGTAAAAAAATCATTCACAATTAAATGACGATAAATCTTTATTTAATTTTGGATGAGGATGAAGTTCAGTCCAAAAGTTCTTATAATATAAAGATGATTTTTTTGAAATTATTCTTTTTCCTGAACATAAGTCTTACTTGACATCAATGCACTTTGACTAATAATATTCTACAGCCTTCATCCCAACACGGAAGTCAAATCCTCCAGGCTTACAAAATATACTTAACTGATGCTTTAAAATTCCTTCATTGGATGAAATTTTATCTGCACCAAGTAATTTTATCTGCTTCTGTAACGTCAAGAGTTCGATGGAACGAAATCTGGAGAATAAGACGGAAGTAGCAACAGATCAGATTATTTCATTGGTTTTCACCAATGAAAACGACAGATTTATGAGGGCGAGCATTGTCTTGATGGAATATCACTTTCTTCTTTGATGAATGTCGTCTTATCTCACATTTTTTGACTTGTTTGGTTCAAAAGGTTAGGTGTTCCTTTCTGGAGATATTCATTCAGTAGGATACCTATAATCCTAGACAAGTGATACCATAACCTTCCCGGCCGACTTGACACATTTGACTGTCTTTGGCAGCGGAGAATCATAGTGCTTCCATTGTTTTGTTTCTAGTGCGTAGTTGCACACAACTGTTTCAACTAAACTTTCCTCAGAGATTTGCATTGTGATTTGCTTTTGGTCGGGTGTCAACAGCTGCGAGACTCATTTTGCAGATTATTTTATCACAAGAGGGTCTGAGATTACCGATAAATTCACGTACGTAGCGAGTCAATTTATCAGGAAACTCCGACCCTCGAGTGATACTTATTAGGACTATGACTATTTCACGAATAAAATAAGAATTTAAATATCATTCCTATAAACTTGGCTTACAATATTGTAATAATTGTATATTTGTAGTTAACCTTTTCAAGCAATTTTGCGACAGAAGAATGTCGATTGTCAGTAATGCCAATAGAGAAGAGAAAAATATGGGCTTAGGATTATTTCATCAATACAATAAAAATAATATATATATATATATATATATATATATATATATATATATTATTCTGTCATCTGTCATCTCAGTCCTGATCATATTCTGCGATCACGTTTCACTTGTTGACAGAATCAATCAACTAGGTCAAGCTGCTTTAAAGGTTATTCAGGGAAACAGAATTAATATTCTTAACGTTTGAGAGTTTTCGTAACAAACTTCATCTTGGTAACCTCGAAACAAACAAGGTCTTTAAATAGCCTTCGCTTTAGCTGAAATCTGTGACATTAACTCGCTGATTAGCACTTTAAAACGTTTAATCGCCAAATTGTCCTTTCAAACTTATTTACTATAGCAATAATAATGACATAGGAAATAACGTAAAGCTGCTCATATGGTTGTAAATGCTAAGAGTTTGCAACGTGAAGAATGAACATTGACTATTTAAGGGTCAGAAATAAACATGTTTCCGTACATTTGGGGCCGGTAGGTCCAGTTTTGGTTTTGTTTTTATTTTCTTTCCTTATATGCCTATTTTGGCTTATATTGCCTGTTTTGGATCATTGTGGAATTTTTCTGCAAACATTTACGCATTTTAAAAAGCACATACAGAATTTCAATATATTGAAGTGAAAATTTTTATAAAAATTAAATTACATGTTCATCTCACAAAAAATATCTATTGAGAATCTTGTTATACATTTTTTCTTTTCAAGCAGTCAAAAACGTCCTCAGCCAATTCAGTTTACGCTCTTTAAATAGCAGAACCTTCATTAGTGAAAGGAACGCAAGGTTACCTCGGACATACGAATATTAGGAAATAGAGAGAATGAGGGAAGTACTGTAGTTTTGAATAGTTCTAGCGAATAACCTTGTATCGAACTCCGCCAGACAATTCTAGGAAATTTGTGGCAGGGATAAATTCTCAACTGCATAAATGTAATAAACAAATGCACGCGAGAAAGATGAAAGCCGTACAGCTGTGCAATAAACCGTCTCTACAATGTGATCAGTACGGAAGTGAGAGACAGTAGCCGGATTCCCCTAAACGCATAAACAGAAACGAACTCGGCCAGAAACCATGCGAATTTTTAGCTCATTCCCCAGCACTATTCACAACTACTTTACTTTGTCTTGATCAAATTTCCATGATATCCTGAAAGATAATATTCTGTTGTAACTGGTATGAGGTCTTCCGAAATAGCTTGTTTTAAATATGCTCCAATCACTTCAGTATAAGTAGAATGTCCTTTTACCATGATGAAAAATGTTCTCTCTGACAAGCGGCTGGCTATGACAGTTGATATCTTGAAAACATTTTGTTGTTACTTGTATCCAAGAAACGTAAGCTTAAGTACTTAAATAGTGTAATAAAGAAATTATTAAGTATCTTAAAAACCAATTTTCATTAATAATGAGTGATATTACTCTGTGTTTTCACTTTTAATAAATGTCTATTTTAATTATATTACTGCTGATTTTCAGTATTTAAGTGCCTTTTTCCTGCCTATATGAAGCAAAATAAATAAATTAATTTCTTGGCTCGATGATGAGGATCAAGGAAGAGATGGAAAAATGCATTTTAGGGATTCGAGCCGCAGATTTCCTGTTTACAGTGTCTCTTAACGACAACCGTGTCCGTCAAGCAGGAAAGAGGACAGTTATGATTTTAGACCTATAGGTATTGGGCTTATCCAAAATATTTCATTGCTGTTAAACTCCAAATTTTGTTGGGGAAGCTATACGCACATTCTTTGCTACTCTTTTCTACAACCGTTGCATGAGAAAACGCCAAATGCGTTGCATCTAGTCAATCTAATCATATCTAACATTTCCTTCCAGTATTTTCAACATTTTCGACGTATTTCGGACAGAAATGCTACATTTCAAAGCTTAAATATAATTTTTTTAGATTTCTTTACTTCTACAGTCTATCTGCTTTAGGTACACCCTTAGAAAGAGAGAGCAACGGCCAGAAACCATGACCGAATCGGAAAACATCATTCGCTTACGCTGGATTCACAATACACGTTTTAATGCCGCCTTTAGTTCATAATCAAGTTATGCCATAAAGAGGAAATGGTGTTTGCTCGGCCGGTGTGCTGTGTTGCCGAGGGGACAAAAGCAAGTGTCTAGTACGTAATAAAAACTACATAGGTACGAGCGGCGTTTAGAAATGATTTACAATTATTTATATACCTTATTTATTACATAACTTGGTTCAATGCACATGGGGTCTCTCAATATACTCCCCATTAACGTCAATGCACGGTTGCCACCTTCCTGGTAACTTCATTATGGGGTCGCTAAACCATTGTTTGAGAGTACTACGCCACCACAAGTGGGCAGCTGCCTGAATTTCCTCGTTGTTGCCAAACTTTTTACCTCAGAGCGATTCTTCATGTTGCTGAATAAGTCCGACGGAGCGAGACCCAGTGAACATGGTGTGTTAGGAACAACAATGAGCTCTTGCGATGGCATTTTTGCGTAGTTAAATTCGAATAGTCCGTCAGACCCCGGAACAGGCCTAAAGTTCAACTCTTGTAATTCAATGTTTATGATAAATTATTATTATTTGATTGACAGTCAATTATCTAATCGCATTCAAATATTCGGAAGAGATACCTTAGCAATTTTTAAACATTTTAAAGTTCCCTTATGAGCTGTATGGATTAAGTTATACGCTCGTACTTCTAAGTAAACTGAAAGTGTTGATTTGTGTCAGTTAGGAAGAGCAGTGCTACCCGATTCTTACGACGAACCACCTCTTCTCCTTTGTTATCTATCGCATACCTACTCCATTTCAGAGAATGGATGGTACAAATTACGATGAAAACAGCTCTTAAAGGGTAGTAGACTTGTCAGATGACCTAGAAAGATGAAGTGAACTTGATTTAACAGCTGGAGGCTGTCCCAAATGTGCCAGAAGAAGGTGAAAGACATCAAAAAGGAAAGATCTCACAGGTCCGTTACAGAGTCCCAATGCAATTCAACAAACAAACAGACCAAAAGCCGCAACCAATTGACTGAGTCACGGGTTCGGGACTGAGCGCATACACAACCCACGCGCGTAAAATTGTTTCCATATGAAATGTCGATATTGATTATCGATGACCGATGTAGAGGTCAGATATCAGCCGTATCGGGGTGGGGGAACTGGCCAATTCCTGTGCCTCGCCTGGTATTCAACAATAAAAACAACTGCCTCTCTGTTATAATACAGAGCCCCAAACTGTGGAATATCGTGTCGCATGGAAACTTGAAAATATTCAAACTCGAAGACGAGCGTATGTCTAAAATTAACATTCACGGCTATTTCACATATAACAAATTACTGTTCCTAAGCACGCGAAAATCCTACTGTGGCTTTTCAAACAAACCTCAATGTAATTCGTGATCATATTCTGAATGAAATAACAATTTTAGTAAAAATATAAACACTATCACCTTCTGCCAACGTAATGGAAGACTATGCAGTATATTGTAATAGAACGTATTAAGATGGGGAGCAAACAAATACATCCAGTGCAGTTTTCAGGTAGGTAAGAGTTCTGAACTGCTGTCCTCTGAGGTGAGGAAAAGAACACAGTCTAATGATGCAAGCTAGAGAATATGATGGATTCACTAGAGTCTTCAACAAAGACGAACAGTGGTTTCATGAGTCACCTTAGCTGTATATGGTGCTTGTGTGTTTTTCTAAGGGTTTGCCGCTATCCACCGTAACCGCGTCATCAACGGTTATGTGTAGAGCCCAGAAGTTCATCCATTAATTTTTGTTAAAATAGGCAAGCAAAAAGGCACTTAAAATACTGAAAATAGGCAATAATATAATTAAAATAGCTTTTTGTTTAAAGTAAAAACAGAGAGTAACATCACTCATTATTAATGAAAATAGACATTTAAGATATTTAATAATTTCTTTATTACCGAATTAAAGTACTTAAGATTATTTTTCTTGGTTATAAGTAACAACAAGATGTTTTTAAGGTATCAACTGTCATAGTCAGCTGCTTGTCAGAGAGAACATATTTCATCGTGGAAAAAGAACGTTCTACTTCCACTGAAGTGATTGGAGCATATTTAAAACAAACTATTTCGGAAGAATTCATATCAGTTACAACAGAACATTCACCTGTCAGGACATCATGGAAATGTTGATCGAAGTAGTTGTGAATAGTCCTGGGGAATGAGCAAAAGATGAGCAGTGGTTTCCGGTCGAGTTCATTTTCTTTTTATGTATTTATATGGGAATCGGTTACAATCTCTCTTACTTCCGTACTAAACACAGTACAGGGACGGTTTATTGCACAGCTGTACCGCTCTCATCTTTCTCCCTTGTTTCTACATTTATGTAGCTGATAAGTTACTCCCCACCACAAATTTCCTTAGAATTGTCTCGCGGAGATCGATACAAGGTTATTCGCCAGAACTATTCAAAACTACAGTACTTCCCTCATTGTATTTCCTGGTATTCGTGTACTCGAGGTAACCGCGCGTTCCTTTCACTAATGAACGATCTGCTATTTAGTAAGCTTATGAATAGGCTGAAGAGAAAGTTTTTGAATGCTTGAAAAGAAATAAATGTTTAACAAGATCCTCAATAGATATTTTTGTGAGATTAACATGCCATTTCATTTTTATAACTTTTTTCACTTCCATATAATGAAATTTAATGTGCTTTTATAATGCATAAATAATCGCAGAACAAATCCATAAGGATCCAAAACAGGCAAAATATAATAAATAAAATAAAATAAACCTTAGAATAAGCAAAACAAAAAAAAAATGGAAAATAAAATTTGCCCTACCGACCCCGAATTTACGGAAACATATCTGACTCTTTAATATATTCACTCAGGTAGAAAAGGCATTTTGTCTAACTGCCGGGCTCTGGACATCAGTAATTCTGGATCGCAGCTCTCATTCATTCTTCTAAAAAGCTCTTCACAAAGTACCCCCCACCCAAGAAAATATTCATGATTTTTTGGGGGGGGGGTAATTAGTCAGGGTACTTTTTCATGTTCAAATATTTCTTGTAAAACCAATGGGGGACCGCGGCCTTTAAAATAAGTGGGACATATGAAATTTAACAATTAACTGGGCCCACGTGCAAGTGTCTCATAAATGTTAAATTGTAAACTTTTGACACAATGGCGCCGTTTATCATTTTCTTTCAACCCACAATCACAAATCGCAATTCCTGGATTGGTACAGATTTTCCCCAATAGAAGGAGAAACTGTACAATTTCCATAAGAGATCAAATAAGTCGTTTTAAATGTTATTTTCCCTAAATTATGTTTGTTTGTGTTCTGTGAGGCGATTTTGAATTTGATACAAAAATATGTATAGAGAAGCTCAATTTTCCTGTCGTTCATTTGGGTAAATTTCAAGGCGTTTATTAACGTACTTTCTTTCATGAGAAACTTAAACGAACTACAGGTCTTTACACTTTCGCAAACGCTTATTTAACAGAAAATTAAAATAAAAGCTCAATCCAGGAGACAAGTTATTTACAAATGACTACATTTCCCATACCAGCCCCCCAAGATCGGGGATTCAATCTGGGCTAGAGTCGATGGATTTTTTCGGGCATATACTCGTAAATCCTAAGTTTTGGCTTCCTTCGGGAGGGAAGTAAGGCTGTGGATCCCGTGGCGTATATTTACGGCATGTAAAAGAACCTCAAGCCTGAAAGAAGAGACCTCCGAGCAAAATTTGTCGGCCGTTTCACGCCCTGAATTGAATGGGAAGCTGATGACCTGAGATGTTGAAGAGCTGAACATATCAACAACCATACCAGCCCCTCCACAAAGAATTCAGAAACTGATAAACGTGCTGATATGGCAAAAACGTCCGTTAAACAGAATTTCCTTTCCACCCCTGTTAACACGACGAGCTGGTAGAACAATGTTCAGTACCCTAGAGGCGTTCAGACACATTGTTCTTAATGTGGCAGCTAATATTAATGTCGCGCCTTCTGGTGTCAAAGTGGTCAGAAATTGATCGTGACTATTTGGGCTCAAAAGCCATGCCTAGGTATACTCCAAGCACAGAACACTGTATTATCCGGTAAAGACTTCTGATCGTCCCTTTGTACCGCCACGGGTGGCCGAGGTCGTTTAGGCGCGAACTCGTGAGCGGGAGGTCTGGGGTTCGATTCCCACCAGGATTGTCCTCCCTGATTGAGTTTTCGTCAGTCCTCATAAATGGCAAATGCCGAGGAGGTACCCTAAACTTCGTTTCCTTCCTTAAAAAATCCTTTCCCAATTTATCATTTCATCTCAAGTATCATGAGTGTTCACCACCTGTGGTGCCTCAGCAGTGAAAACGGGCATTAAACACCATTCAAAAAAATCGTCCCTTTGTTGACAGTTCTCGTTAGACATCCAGTAGCTCTATTTAAAAGAAAATATTTCATCTGCAATTGGAGGGCATGTGACTATGCGACGTTAAGGTAGAACGTTCTCTGCAAGTGGGCTACACTTCGTTACTGAAGGGTGCGCATGGCTTATGATCTACCTTTTCATCAGTTTTTGGATTAACTCTCAACTGTTGAGGCATGGCAATGCACTAATAATACATTATTGTATGTTAATGTTCTGTCACATTTACCATAATGAGAATCATTCTGGCGGACTGTTTCGGGACCACGTGTTCTATTGATCTGTGTAAATCAAGCCCGTCCAGCCAGTACACACACAAACGAGAGCTGCATCAAAGAGCGAGCGGCCAGCAAGCAGCACGCGCCCTAGCTGCGAGCGGGGGATGGGGAGAGGGCTGTTTCCCCTTCAACAACAGACAACGGGGCAGCAGGCACGGAGATCTTGTGATGAAATCGATTTAATAAACGCGCCAAAGTGGGAGAGCGCTTGCTACTGCCCGGTCAAGTCGCATCTTTACGGATGTCTACTGCCGCCTGGGGGGTAGAGACGGCTGGGAGCTTTATTTACCTTTGCCTATCCTAGGAGAAGCATGAAGCGCCTTGTGCTAACTGTTTTATCTCGTAATTTATGTTGTTATATGCAACACCGACGATGTGCAACAGAAAAGGGAAGGAAAAAGAATTCCTCAAATTTTTCTTCGGGGGGAAAAAAAAAAAACTCTTCCCGTTACCTGCTCTATTAAGTTATTAACCTGGAAATAGCGAGGGAGGAAAAAATGCTGAATCCACTACAAGTTAATTTTCCATTTGTTTTTGTTTCGTACAAAGAAACCCTAACGTTGCATTGAAGAAATATAGTACTGCACTTTTGTTTCTCGCCCTTGCTTTAGTAGCCCTAACTACTGAACAAACATGAAAGAAAGTGTAAAGCTTAATTTGCTCCAATGTAGCATTCGTGCCTTTCCTACGAAAACGCCCTGAGCAGCATTCGTGGTTGGCATCTTTGCCATGACAATGCATGCCCTCATGTTTGCAACGTTGTTGTTCAACATTTGGCCAGAAAAAAAACGTGGAATGTATGCCGCATCCTTCATACAGCCCGGGCCTAGCTCCGTGAAACTTTTTTTATCTTCCTTTGCCTAAAAAAACGAGCTATGGGGCCTGCCTTTGGGTTTATCAATGGCTGTGAAGAAGGCAAAAGTGGTTTGAAGATGTCAAAAAAACTGTACGTTTTCCAGTACTGGCAGATACGTTGAGTCAGTGCATGCAACTCAATGGGGACTACTTCGAAAAATACCAAGATGACCTTGACCTTACCTAGTGTACTTCATAAGTAAGCAAATCATTCTCAGTCTTATTTGACCAGCATCATGTTTGTAGATACAACTATTTTGCTGTTCGTTTACTGCACTAAATATGCAAGTTGAGTATAGGAGAAAGTACCTTACTTTTGGGACATTTTTAAAATATTCTTTACAATAAACAGAAATGGCCTATGATTATAATATACTATTTATCCCTTTCGGGCTGAATTCCCTAATATAAATTTAATTCTCATGCCAAAATTTACTACAAAGACCCAAAAACAATGTATTTTATGTCATAAAATTCTAGGTTCCTAATTTGGGGAGGTCTATATTGACTAGAAGTGAAAATAAACTTGCAGTAAAATGTTTTTCTTCTTAAAGAAACACAAACTCAATCAGCATGTGCAGTATGCGCCCATTTGGTGCTCGTTATGCAGCGAATCAAGTCTCCACCCTAGTTTTCTGAAAACAACTCGGAGCAGAAGAAACACTTGTTATCCTCATCGTCATCACAACCGCGGAACGCTTGATTATGTGTGCCAGGCTTAGATAAATGGCAACACCCAAAAGCTTCAATTGCATGGTTTTCTTGAGGAAAGTCAGAATGACGGGATGAACTGTCAAGTGGGCTTACGTTCAATGCACCCCTTTCACCCGCTGAGAGGAAAGAAATTCAAGCTCATACTTTTTTTAACGCTTCCGTTGGGCTATTATGCCTGTTTCAACTGTCATGACGGATGTCCGATGTTATTCACTGTCGCTCGAAAATGCCAAAGAATTTGCCAACTGCTTCGGAAGTAAATTCTTTCGCTCTTGAAAATGGTCGTCCTTGAGGAGTCCAACAGCAATTTGGCTTTCTACAGAGGAAATTTCTCAATCACTTCTTTCCTGCTCGCCGCCAGTTGGTACATCAGAAGACAGGCGCCTCTTCTTCACAAACCCAAGAAATATTCTTACATATAAGGCAATGTTTCAACAGTTTGTTCTATATTTCAGCGCTAAAAAAGATTTTCTCCTTAGACTTGCTCTCTTCCTTAATATATATCTCCAGTGTTCTGAAAAAACACTATAAATATTCCAGATACTTTGACACTTCTCGTCTTTTTTCTTTTCAATGCCTCAAATGCAAGGGTACCAAGACTATAAATATAAAATCTTATTAAAATCCCTTGTAATAACACAAACTGTATTTCGTTCAAGAAATACACTAGTCCACATCTGTTTTAAAATAATAATAATAATAATAGTAATAATAATTATTATTGTTATTATTATTATTACTACTGCCAGTGTTGTCGTTACTTCTTATGCAGCTCTAGTAATATTTCAAGAGCACTTACTGCATTCTTTCCGTCGATCGTCCAACCTTCGACCTTTCGGGATCAATTTATTTATTTACGGACGCTCTTTAAAATCTCAGGCCATTAGCGTCCCATTCAATTTTGCTCAGAGGCCTCTTCTTTCAGGCTTCAGGTTGTTAAACGTGACGTAAATCTTCGACACGGGATCCCCGACTTTACTTCCCTTCCGAAGGAAGCCACAATTAGAATTTTTACGCCTGAAAAGATTCATCGACTCTGGCCGAGAACCAGCAATCTTGTGTCTACGAGGCAAATGATCAGGATTAAAGCATTTATTTTTCTATTAAATCAAGAATATAGCATGGATTAAATTTACAGCGTGTTAACAATAAAAGCAGCGTGGTTCCTAATTTAGGAAACGGAAACCAAAACCTCCCCAAATTTGGGCACACCCAATGACAGGCTGAAAATTCAAACACGATATGTCAATAGATACTTCATACCTTATATTTAATAAATACTTAACCTTATTAATAAATCTTTGCAGTTTTCAACTCAGCAAACTTTTCGATTCTGTAATCAAATTTTCAAGCGTCCATACGGTTACACCAGCTAGCTCCTACACACAAACAAGGGGAGGTTGTTGAGAGATACTAGGTATGCTTTTCACACAATGCCGCACCTCCTAGGTAGAAGAAAAATATCTCCCCAAAATAGGTTCTTTTACCCTATAGTTTTTATTACTGAAAATAGCACCATACACCCACAACAGTACATCATAAATTCTGATGGTCATATCCGGTCATTGTAGACTGACCATGTAACATATTGCAATGAAAAAAAAAATAGCTTTTTTTCTTCTTTTCTACTTAATTATACACGAGACAAAACGATATATTTGGGAAGGAAGCGTTCCTAGCCCAAGTTTATGGTATCTCTGAAGCATCTCCAATGCTGAGGACTGAGGAAATAAAAAAAAAATAAATAAATAAATAAAAAAAAAAAGCAAGATGGTCCTAGGGGGAATCGTATAGCAGACTATGAGTCTATGCTGCAATAATGCACTAGCGTCAATGCACCGTTGTCATCTTCCTGGTAACTTCATTATTGCGTCACGAAACCATTATTAGTGAATTCTACGTCACCGCTCGTGGACAGCTGCCTGAATTTCCTCGTTGTAACCAAATTTGTTACCTCGCAGCGAGTCCTTCAAGTTGTGGAATCAGTCGGAGCGAGATCCAGTGAATAAACTGGGTGCGGAACTACAATGAATACTTTGTAGTGTGGCACCGCGCACTCCTGCCGCCGTTGCTGAATTCTGTTCTCTCGAAGTCGTGCAAGGGTCTCACAGTACACCATCGCTGTTGACAGTCGTTCCTTGAAAAAACCAATGCATTTGTGGTATGCCTGCAGTGCCCAAAAGATCTACTTGTCCGCAAATGGAGCAGCACGAAATTTCTTGGGCCGGGGACTCCCTGGACGTTCTTCTCTGATCTGCGGTAGTGATACCCTGACTCGTCACCAGTCACCATTTCTGCAAAATATCCGGATCTTCATTATGCATATCCAGTAGCCGACGACAGACTTCAACCCATTTGCCCTACTGTGGCTGTATCAATTCCCTTAGAACCCACGCGAGCACACTTTTTTCATATTCAAATCGTCGTCAATAATGGTGTGCAGGATTGTGCGGCCGAGACCTATCTGACATCCCAGTTCATCAAAGGTTATGCGCGTATCAGCTATATCCATTTCAGAAACAATCTCAATGCTCCTGGCAGACCGTCATGTTGACGGACGTCCAGTAGAAAATTCCCTGCAGCTGGCGAACCCACTGACCTAGTTTAAACGGTCTTCTGTGCATGACCACAACTCGCAGTTAAACTTCTACTAATTTCTGCAGTTTTAACGCCATTCAAAACATGCAGTTCAACTGTGTTCATAATAGTCGCCTTGCATCTTGTCCACGTCTTTCTCTACTTGACTACAAACGAACACTGTCCTTTCGCTTAACACTGCTTAACAATGCCGCCTAGCGTCTGCATGGCGTACTTGTGTGAAATTTATGTTTCCGAAGAACTGTTTTAGTTGCCAGATGACTGTTAAACTTGACCACTCATATGTTTAAGAGAGTGCAACACGCAGGTCAAAGAAACCAACATTCTTGACACGTAACAGAAATTAAACATTGATGAATACGTATCTGTTGTATTTTATAATTAGGTCTGATAGCCCAGATAATTCCTCCCACCCCTTTGCATGTTTACCGAATCCACAAAGCAAAATGCAAATTTGAGCCAAGCTACCTCCTCCCATTCTCCCCACCACCTGCCTACCTCCCCGCCTCCTTTTTTTTTTTTTTTACCTCCAATATCACCGCATCAAAGGGAAACGCACACCGCTGTTGTTTTTTTTTTTTTCCTTCTTTTTTTAATCCAATGCTCTCGTCTCCTATGGCCAAATTGAATTTTCATTTCACGCTGACTACAATTTTGTGTGACACCAAAAGAACCTCTTTTATTTTTTTATTTTTTTTTTCCCCTCCTCTGTGCTCCAACGTTCGATGAATAACATTCCATTAGTAAAAGCAACCAGGGGCGCTGGATCTCCACGTGGCTAATGAAGTGCACTCAAATTGATATAGGCTATAAAAGAGATTCTCAGCCTTTGACGTGTGTTTCTTTCATTACACAGTACCCCCTCTCTGCTTTACCATTAACAGCAGAGTGGCGCTTCTCCTACCTACATCTTTTTCCGACAAGATTCTGTCGCTGTCAAGTTTACAATATTAATCCTTAACAAGTTTTAATTTTAACATTTATATTAGGGTTCTTTATCCGACAGTAATTTCCAAGTTATTGCTCAGCGTTCAAGTTGTTGAGTGAAGCAACTAAACATTTACTTGTCACTCCAACAAGGCGTGAAATTGGCCCCTTGATCAGACACTTAAATTAATTCATCATTTACTGTAGAACTATGAGAAATATGCAGAGTTTGTGTGTCTAGAATTGTTCTCATAACATTGTATTTTGTTACAACCATATTAGAACGGGTGTGTGTGGGAGCAAAAGAATATATCCAGATTATGTTCATGCCGGCGTTTTGTCTCGGCAGCTGGAATATGCAATTGCAGGACGCTACTGTAGACTTGACTTAACTTCTTAAAACTGCTGGAAATGTCGCACTCCCTCAGCTAAATAAGCAACCTGGTTTCATTTAATATGTTTTACTTGACTCCCATCCAGGGAATCACCGGCCCAAGCAAGTTCGTGCTACTCCACCTGTAGGAAATTAATTTCGAAAGTGTGATTCATTGGTAGTTTGTTGCAAGCTGACATGCAGTCGATGCGAGAATCTTTATTTTCACAACTGGAACGAGTTCATGAAGTTTTGAGATAGACATACCCAGCACTAGTTAATCGAAATAAAGTTCTCGTTCAGTAGGATAATGGAGACCCCATTCCGTCAAAAAGGGGGGGGGGGAATCTAGGGATCGAACTGCTATCACATCCAGCATATAGCCCTAATCTTGCGCCTTCATATCACCATCTATTTCGATTCCTGACCCATTTCCTGTGTGGAAGAAATTTCGAAAACATTGAAGCCTTGTGTGGATATAAGTGGGTTTTACCGGACTTGACACATTCACCAGAGGGACAAAAGGGTTGAAGACCGTTGCGAGCTACTGGAAAGGCATAATGAATATCCGGATTTTTGGAGCAACTGGTGACAAATAATGATGTCACTACCACACGCCAGAGAAAAAAGGTCAATCCATGTAATGGAAACAGCCAGGGAGTCTCCGGCCCAAGAAAGTTCGTGCTGCTCCATCTGCAGGCAAGCAGATCATCACCGTCTGTGGGGACACTTGTGACATATTGCTAATGGAGGATTCAACAACGGCGAAAGAGGAGGTGGTCGATAGGAATGTTCTTCCAAAATGACATTGCACAGCCCCACACCAGCAACGTTAAGACCACAAAGTTGGCTTCGTTGGGGTTTATTGTTGTACCGCACTCCCATATTCACCGGATATCGCTCCGTTTGATTGTGCCTTATTCGACTGTATGAAGGACTGGCTGCGAGGTAAAAGAAGCGACAATGAGGAAATACCAGTGGTGTCGTAGTACTCCCAAACAATGGTTTCGCGAGGCCATAATGAAGTTACCAGGGAGATGGTGCATTAACATTGGTGAGGTTCATATTGAGAGATCCCACGTGCATTTAACATATAGCATAATAAATAAGGTACAAAAAACTACTCTACAAATCATTTAGAACGCCTCTTTATAAAAGCATAAAATTATACTGTATATAAAACTGATGATGATAATAATAATAATAATAATAATAATAATAATAATAATAATAATATGAATAGTATGTGTTTTAAATAAGAAATATTTAAAATGGTGCCCCTCAGCTGCAATACATTGCTGTCATATGCGTAAAAAGTTTCTATATTTAATCCAAACTTTTCCCAATTTAAATATGCCTGTTCGGAACATGTTTCTCGTAATTGAAATATCATGTCTCTCATAACTTTTTAACAAGTTGAGGAATAGTTTCTCTACATGGAACACAATTGGTGGTTTTTTTTCATTTCGCTGGCTGTTTGACATGCTCAAAAGTTCCAGGGGAAGGTGGATTGGTGCGGCGTGACAGCGGCTTGCATTTACAACCCAGTGCAATTACTCATACTCTTGTAATTTGTATATATTTCTCTACAAACATAGAAAATTTGTAACCTCAAATACTAGAACAATTTTCAACATTTTATAATCATTTAAGGAACCAGTTGACCTAAATATTTGCCCCAGTAGTAGCAAAAGTGACGATAATGATAATGAAAATAGTCTAAGAGACAGAGAGAGAAAGGGTACATGTAAACCAGAAAGGGCATAGTAACAGCATAAGAACTGGATGTATGCTATATGTCGCAAAATAAAGCAACACTTTAGTCTGCGCTGTCTACAAATCCTTAATGAAATTCCATCCATACGACGAGCTAAATCCAAATTTCAATGTAAATGTTTTTAAAGATTTTTTTCGATTATTTCGCATAAATTATTTTACACGGAGATTGTTTTTAACATTTTAACATTTCATGCATAAATGTTATACAATTTCCTCACAATATTAAAGAGATTCGCGCTTGACGAAGCACAAACCTTTGGCGAGAGAGAGAAAGAGAGTCATCTATTGAATGTAAATTTCTTCTAAGTCCTATTCAAGATAACGTTCGGTTCACAAGCTATTGCGAGGCTGTGTAGCGAATGCTGCAAATTGTTTTATATGGCATGCACTATAGACAATGACTAGTGTGCACATTCCGTTAGTTCTGTGGCAGAGTGTGCAATGATGCAAGGAACAGTTCAGATTCGCCTTGGTAGCATGAAACACATTTTTTTTTAAATAAACCTTTGTAATATTTTATGACAAACTAGTTTCGTAATATTGTTTCCCATAAACAGTAAGATTTGAAGTTAACATATTATATACATAAAATAATTATTATATTTCCTTCAGTATTTATTCCATCTAAATGGAATTCCCTGCACATGCACGAAGAACAAAAGATGTCTTATGGGCAGAAATTCAAGAAGCCTGGATTTTGTAGCCTCTCATCCACACTACTGTAGAAATCTGATATCATCTATGCCCCAAAGATTGAGAGTAGTTATACATGCTGAGGGTTCACACACCCTGTGTTAATTTGTGTTTATTTCTATGTATTTTCAATTTAGAAGTTACGCTTCTGTTCGTGCATTTATTTATTTGTAAAGAATACGATAGTTTGTGATTACGTTTTTGTAATTTGTAATGTCACTGTGCATAGGTAATGTCATAAACCTCAAATGATGCGTTAAGATATAATATGATATTCAGGCAACAGACGTTCCACAAATACACTTATAAAACCAATAATAAAAAAATAAAACAAAATGTTTGTGGGATCTGAACCCAGGAGCTTAAGCAGAAGATTGGGTCTTTTAAACCTCTCGACCACCGCTACTCTACTCTAATGTTATGTTTCCATATGCTTATGATTGTGATCATTATGTTTACAGGCAAAGCGCTCACGGCAGTGTGTCAGTTGCTCCATGCGCGTTGTGAATGCAGCGTTTACGAGCGTCCCCGAAGTTCTTCGATCGAGACGTAGAATCTGGGGATGACTATTGTTTTTTTTTTAATGATAAGTTTTCGAAGATTTCATGTATATTGTTAATACAAAAATAAATATACACATAAATAATTTATGATAAACATCTACCATAGCTATGTTTCGTTTATTGATTGTGAAATACTATCAAATAATACGTGAGGTTTTGATTTCCTTTAGCTAAATCCACAATATATTATTTCTTTTATAATTGCGTTTCGTGAACTGTGTTGCATGCTTTTTAGCCAGTGATAACTCTCCGAACAATCCCCGAAAGATACCTACATATATTCGTTCCTTCTTCCTTAGTGAATTATAAGTTCTCGCGTATATTTATCGCACTTTAAACTTTATAACAAGCATAACAGCATCATAAGAATTTTATTTCTTCCACTAGCAGATTTTACCAAGTTCTTCACTTTGCTGTGATGCTTTTTTTTATCCATATAGGAAAGAAAGGGGGGGGGGGAAGTCTGGGCTCTTCGTAAGACCGCCATTATCTAATTAGCAATATATGTCATTATTCTAACTGGAAGAAATTTCTGAAATTTGCATTTGAGAATTTCGGGTTCAACACTTTTATGTGTTTTATTAGTGGATAGGACAAATGACAAGTTTTTTTGTGATAATTAGGGACATTATTTCGTGGCAATTAATTAAACAGATTTTTATTACTTTTTTCGCAATAAACGACTGTCCACTTATATACTAGATTGCATTTTGTTAGAAAATAAATGCAATTCAGTTTGCAAAACAACTGCTATTTACAAATACAAAAAATATTTACTAGTTTAGCAGCTACATATTTTAAAATTATTGGATATCATATCAATGAATTTAAGACTTTTAATTTATGATTTGTTTATGATACTAAATCGTTCATTGACGTTCATTTGCTTGACTTTTTTTTTTTCCGCTTACTGAAATTTCGACAATTCCAAACAAGAATGCTTGACCTTCCACGTAGAATTTTTGTTTGGTAATTTTGTAGTGCTCTTGTGTTTTTGCTTCTGTTCAGCAATCAAGAAATAAGGGACCCATCACGCAAAAACGTTTCTCCTCTGTTAATCATTTATCAAAATACGGAGTACTGATGTTGGTGAAATTCCTATGGCATTTGAAAGATCCTATAATGTCACCCAAAGATTTTCTTGAAGAACATTCGCCACAAGTTTCGCACTTCTTTCTTTTGTTGATGTATTTGGCCTTCTTCGTCTTGGATCATCGACTGAGCTGACATGACCCGCACGAAAACGATTAGCCCAATAAGAAACTGTACTACGGTCCACTTTACTCAAGTATTGTGCATTTTTGTGGGGATTTAACCACGCAAAGTTTCAATCCTAATTTAAACCTTATTCTTCAACAGTTTCAATACCTGACATACTGTATGGGACCAAGCTCCGTCTGTTTGCGGGGAAGGCAGTTTAGCGGAGAAAAATGATGACTTATTGCAATCCTTGCGTAGCAGAAATTGTCACATTGCTATGTTATTGTTCCCTGCACAGCACTCTAGTAGTATTCACTTGCCCTTACCCGCAGTACAAATTCTCGAGCAGTAGAGCTACAATCCCGACCGACAGCGGAGTGAGCCGAACTCCTTTGTCCCGAGCGGGAGAGCCGTGACTGCATGTAAAAGTGTAAATATTGCATGTATTAATTTTTTGTTAAAGGTAATGTAAGCTATGCGTTGTCCTCGGTAACTTTCCGGCTGCAATATGTTGCTCCCTATTAAAAAAAACGACTTTTTTTTTACCACGCATTAATCTTACTTGAATTCGCATTCACATACACATACACACACACACACACACACACACTAACCTTAACCCTAACCTCAGGTTAATCCTAGAAACCAGTAGACCCAGTGGTTTGCTGCGGCTCGCTACGGCCTGACGGCCTAGGCTTGCCTACTTTTCGTAAACACAAGTTGATAACGGCGGGTAAATGACTGTAATGGTGGAAAATCTCCTTTGATTGTAGCGGAAAAAATTTGTAAATTTCCATTTTTAGCGCATTATATGCATGGTACTATGTTAGGGAGTAAATGCTTGTTATGGTGGCAAATCTCCTTTAACTCCGACAGAAAAAAAAGCATCAGTATGTGAGGATTCGAACCCACTACCTTCACAACTATAGCATGACGCTCTAACCGTCCGATCCATTATTCCGTTCTGTCTGAATACTTATTATCTTGCTATATCTGCGAAAGTTTACTGCCTTTGGCTTTCTCCGCTATCGCTCCGGAACAGTTCGGGACAGCAGCTCTTACCGCTCGAAAAGTTGTACTATGGGGTAAGGATAAATGTAGTATTAATTTTTTTTTTGATTGATTTATTTATGGACGCTCTTTAAACTCTCAGGTCATCAGCGTCCCATTCAACTCAGGGCGTGAAACGGCCGACAAATTTTGCTCAGAGGCCTCTCTTTCAGGCTTGAGGTTCTTTATCGTGCCGTAAATGTACGACACGGGACCCACGGCTTTACTGCCCTTCCGAAGGAAGCCATACTTAGGATTTTTACGCCCGGAAAAATCCATCGATCCTGGCCGGGTTCGAACCCGCGATCTTGGGTATAGGAGGCAAGGACCGACAAATAGTATTCATATTGGTTCTGAGCATTCTGCTTTGAGAGTCATAGGTGCTAGCGTACTTGTTATGATAGAGGCTACTTCAGAGAAGAACATTCGTAAAAGATGACTCGTGGTCTATAGTGAAGCTCGTCAGTAGAAAAATGTGATGAGGAATCCAGCAGAACTCCTTAAGGTTTCCACTGAAGCAGGCAACAAGGATGGCACCAGACCTTTGTGGAAAATCAGAAAAGTTCATTCTAAAGGTTCGAAAGGAGGGAAAACAACTTTAGGAACAAAGTCAAAGTCCCGTTGTATTTTCAACACCGATAAAGAAAATAAATACACGAAAAAATAATAATCGAAAAGTATTTGTAGGTGGGTTTGATAAGTGAGTTATCCGAACGTTGTTCATTAATTCTATTAGACATAACAAGTAGTTACAACAGCAAAGGAACTCCTGCCCATTGTAAAACAGAGGATAAATTTTCCTTGAAGTACAACATCTTTGCTAATTTTATAACCCACTGGCTTTAAGTGGAGAAAATGTAGAAGAAAACGGAAAAGTTTAATTGAGAAACCCTATATTGGGCAGTGGCGTAAATAATAAATTTTGTGGGAATCTGGTAGAAACTTAATTTATTTAAATGGAGCCTGGCTGGACAGCAATATAACCGTGAAGAAGTTTTGGCAGTCTGAAGATGTTTTTGGGGTGACAGAAAATTACGTGCAGGCAGTCGGCTCATTCTTTTACGTACTGGAGACAAGAAGTGATTTGTGAATGGAGAGAAACTCCTGTATAAGAAAGGAAGCACCTGAAGACTACCAACGTCAAATGAACTATCACAATTTTGAGAAATGGTTGAAAGAAATTCTTATTCTAAACATCTCCTTCGGCTATACTTTTGAACAGCGCGCTGAGTCACTCAGCCTTATCTGAAAAGTATCCTACCAAATATTCTACGATAAAACAGACACTGAGCTCCTTGCTGAAATATGGGGTTAACTGCGATGAAAAATGAGGCACTGCTCAAAGAAAAAATATTTCAGAATAGATAAATTCCTGGCGACTTTATGGCACATACCAGTAAGGCTACTTACTGAGGCAATGAACTTTTAAAATATCAAACGGTGGCCTGTGGGGTACTATACTTTCGAAAAGGACGCAATAGAGTGGAAATTGCGCCACTCTTAGATCGTTTTGACCTTGAAGCGCATTATCTGATTTGACTACAATCACTGCTGGAGGTGGGTCGTTCCTGGACCGTGAGGCAGAAGTCGGAACGAACCTCACTACTGCAGGTCGTTCCTTCCCAAACAAAGAAAAATGGCTAGCTATGGACGTTTAGTGTCTTTCAGAAGTGCGATAAATGGGACTGAAATAAGGTAAAATAATTGGCTTACTACTTATGAATATGTTGCCATTTCTTTCTTTCTTTCCAGCACTCATACACTGAGAGTACGCTATGGAACAAAATGCAGACACATGCTTCTTTTTCAATCCTTCAACTGCAACTCATGTAATTTTCACTATGCTGCAGTGCTGCCGTCTGTGCATTCGTAAATACTCGTAACTTAGTAAAGGGTACAGGAAAGGACAACTGTGGTAACCTCAATATTATTTCAGATTCAATAATTTAAAGATGTCCCATTAAGGCTGATGCAATGACTAATAAACAGTTAAAGGAAGTAAAAAAGACAAAGTACATGTACACAATATGGTATCTGCTGATGAAATATACCCCTTTTTTCCAAGGCAATAAAGCAAAAAAAGGGGGGTTTCATAACCGCTCTACTGACATCATAAAAGCCAATAAAATCAATCTTTAATGGAAATTCGACCAATCACAGCAATTTTCAAACGAGAGAGAGAAAAGCAAGCTGAACTGAAAAAGCCCAACTTTTTAATGCGTCCCCCACCTCCTTCTTTTCTAACAAAACCAGCCTGTTAGCTTTCCGGTGAATGGTATGACCGCGATATTGACTGACTTAGCATTATTCGCCGTCATGTTTTAATCAGCTTCACTCAACCTTTCTAAAGTGAAGAATTAAAAGCAGACACATTTGCTATTGTCGATTTCAATGGATAACACCGACATTATGAAGTAACGGCAGTTCAAAACATCAAAATTAGAAAAGAGTGGCGATGAAATTCTTAGAAGGAAACGAAGTGAGAAAATAAGACTATTCCTCCAGCGAATAAACCCTTTTTTTATTAATATAAAAGATAAAATATCGCTTCTCTCCTTTTCTAGGAATCCTATGTCGTTTCCTTACGAAGTGAGAAAATAAGACTATTCCTCCAGCGAATAAACCCTTTTTTTATTAATATAAAAGATAAAATATCGCTTCTCTCCTTTTCTAGGAATCCTATGTCGTTTCCTTATCCATCTGTTTTCTCTCAAAAATATCAATAACTCATATAGCGCACCCTTTGTTAAAAAAAAAAAAATTAGTCATTCCCAAATTCTACGCGTCGATCGCACATGCGGACTTCGGGGGAGCTCGTAAACGTTGTATTTACAACGAGCATGCAGCAACTGGCACACTGCAGTGGACGCTTTGCCTGTAAACACAATAAGCATCTCGAAAGAGAACATTACGGTAGAGTACAGGTGGCCGAGAAAACACTGTTCATTTGCGTAAGCTCCTGGGTTCAGATCCCACACAAGATTTTTGTTTTATTTATTATTAATGATTTTATAAATGAATATGTACACCAGCATGTTGCCTTAACATCATATTATATTTAAACATATCATTTGAGTTTTATGGCACACACAAAAACGTATTCACAAACTAACGTGTTCTTTACAAATAACTAAATGAATACGTGAACAGAAACCTTTATCTTCCAAAGTGAAAACACATAGAAATAAATAAAAATTAATATCGGGTGTATCGGCATGTATTCTCAATCTTCGGGGCAAAGATGTCGATTTCTACAGTGACGTTACGAAGGGCTACAACATCCACTAACTATCTTTTGTCCTGCGTGCATGTGCATGTGGCATATAGTATTTAGAGAGAACAAATACTGAAGGAAATATTATACTATATACACAATATGTTTACGTTACAGCTTGCTGTGTAGGAAAGAATATTACGAAACTAATTTGTCATAATATGTTACAAAGGTTTATTTATAAAAAATGCTTCATTCCGGAAGGCGAACTTGCGCTCTTAACCACGGAATCACTGTACACTCAGCCACAGAGCTAACGGAACAAAATAGTCAGCGTCGTTAGTGCTGCTGCAGTGGCTACACAGCCTTGTTACGTATCTTGTGAACAGCGCGCTGTCTCGAATAGGCCTTAAAAGAATTTTGCGTTCAAGAGATAACTCGCTTTTGTCAAAGGGTATACGTTTATTATTTACAAATGTGCAAAAATACATCTAATATAATATAAAAAGACCTTAAGTTAGAGTATGCAACTTATATAAGTTAAAAAACATACGAAACTATACATCTCCTTTTTCCTGACAATTTCTACCATACATTACGCCACATATATTAAGATGAACAAATCGGTTTTTTCTCTGGTTTTCGGTTATTGTTTGTTTTTTGTTTATGAATGACCGCCAAGCATTTTTAAGCACCCCCTCCCTAAATTCCTCCTTTATGTTTAGCTAAGAAAGTACAACGTTTCTGAAATATTAAGCTTCTGATGTTAAGGTGCTAGCGAGCGTATTTTAGTTACATAATTGTCGTAAATGACAGATCTCTGTAAAAGGAAGATTATGTTTTCCGCACTTTATACAGAGAGTTAACATATTATACTGAACCGCCACTAGTGGCCGAGGTCATTAAGGCGCGGACTCGTGAGCGGGAGGTCTGGGGTTCGAATCCTTCCAGGATCGTCCTCCCTGACCGAAGTATTTTTTCAGGTTTTCCCTCAGTCCTCATACATGGCAAATGCCGGGGAGGTACCATAAACTTAGGCGTGGAACGCTTCCTTCCTTTAAAAGGATTTAAAAATACGCATCACACGAGTTAAGCAATTCATTGGTTAACTTCATGTTGGATTGAATTTTGCTCGTTACTTTAAAACTTTAAACCTAAAATCATTAGTGCGTTTATAAGCACACACCACACACCGAATATTTAAATTAAATTGCATATAATTGCCATATTCGGTGAGCTTTAACAAGATCGCAGTACCAAAGGAATTGACGCCAGGTTTTCGTTTTAATAAACCCAAGGAACTTAGGTAGTGCATGCAAATAATTGTCTGACCGCTAATAAAATGTGTTTTTGTATTGCGCCACATTTTCGCATCGACAGACCGGAAGCGTGAAGTTTTCGCATTTGTTTATGAAAGGAACCTAACTTACGGCCGGAAACTGACACACGCACAATGACTGGCATCACGGCGAGGTACATAATGAGACGCCGTGCGTGTAACGAGCCTGACATCTGGCGGTAAGGGTGCTAATTAGTGCTCAGATGCCAAGTTTGCTCTTCCCGGAATTTTCTGGCAGCGCCGGATGATCTCTTTTCCAGGAACGGTGACTTACAAACCGTAGACCGTTAAGTATGGCTTTGTGCGCCGTCTTTCACGGTGCCTCAGGCGTTTATTCCGCATGCGCTCTCATAAAGGTATGTTGCAGCAGTTATACGCATGTTGGGAGTTATCCTTCAAACAAAAACAATTGCAAAGCACTTCTTGGAGAGCATGTTCCCCTGTAATTAATTATTTTGCTAAGTTCTTCCTTTAGCGTCTAAAAGTGAAAATATGTACAGTCCATGAGACTTGAGTTGGCATGTTTTATACTTTCCGTGTCTCTCATTGATCGTTAAACCATTAGGAACAACAAGCTTCTTTTACAATTGTTGGAAATGTCCGGTGGTTGGCACCCCTTCTGTTGCGTCACAGCCCTTCACGTGGTTATTCAGGCGTAAGTGGCGCGCTTCTTGCTTGTGTGCAAGTCGGCTTTCTTTTAGCTAGTGAATCACTACTGTTTACTTTGTTGGATTTGTCAAAAATCGTCAAAATGCTCTTGGGACTGGAGAGCTATTACTTTGCCCTAAATATAGTATTGAGTATTGTTTTTTAAACCATAATAATGGTAAAACGTGCTGGAAAACGCGGGAAAGCTTTAAAATTTGGTGGCATGGAGATTGTTGTAAATATTCGCAATTTTTTTTACGGCAGAATATGAGGCCAAGAAATGCGGTAAGTCAACAATACTTGTGTTCAGTGTTATAGAGAGAACTGCAACGCTACAGGTATTTCGTCTAGTAGTGTGAGTAGGATATTGCAAAAAAAAAAATCTTTATTAAACGAAAGTGTTTTACGGACTCCAGGAAAAAACGTACGAACAGAACCCTAAGTAAAACTGTAATAGATTCAATCACTGCCACCGCCATAAGACGTGTGATATATTTGTTATACATGGGTGTCAAAAAATGTATACACACTTCAAGCAAAGAAGAAACTGTGTTAACATAACAAAACTGGATTCACACAAACAGAAAATGATCAGCACCAATCATATTAGACTTTTACAGTTACAACACTTACTCAAAATACCCAACATTGGCGTCGATACACTCCTGAGTACGTTAAACTACTGATTGCGAAAGTGTCCTCAGTGATTGCAGCACATGCCGTTTCAATTTCTTCCCGAAGTGCTGCCAGTATAGCTGGATTTCTACGACATTCTTAAGAGTTCCCCATAGGTAGAAGTTCAACGGTGTTATATCCGGAAAACGCGGTGGAAACTCAATCGGACCTCTTCGTCATATCCAGTGCCTTGGAAGATTGTCACCAAGCCAAGGGACGCAGAGCTTGTTGCTGAGATCTGTCCTCGTGAACATCGCATACGGTACCACGAGTCTCAAATTTGTCTCGAAAGCGTGCAATTGTTACTCGCGTTGGCGGTTCTGTTCTGTATACATGTCTTCATTGCATTTTAACTTCAACAACATTCTCGGTTTTTCAATAGATACCGCTTCAAAATTGCTTTTCGCTGTTCGAACGATAATCTTGGCTCCATTTTGTTGTAGCAACTCTAGCATAACGTAATGTGAATCATCTGTTTACAGAACATCATACGATAATCTTGATTTCATTTGTTCATTGTTGATTTGCCTGTCACGTAGCAACGCTACTATAATGTATGTGAGTCACGTCTGTTTACAAAACATCATACTACACATTACTGTTGTTTTTTGCTCCAACTTTGAAATATATTAAATAGATATCTAGTGTGAAAGTGTGTATACATTTTTTTGGCACCTCGGTATATGTAAAATTGGTTTTTATCAAGTGTACAGGATATAAGCTATGCTTTAATATACGACATTTTGTTTAAGGGATTATATGGAGTTTAAAAAAAAAAACTATCAGAAAAGGAAGATTGAGGAATTCAGGGCTAATGGTCGCACTATTATTTATAAATGAAACTTGAAATAACTACAGTCATTCAAAAGCAAAATCTCGAAAGACAACGAGACTGATTTTTTCCCTTAAAACTCCAATAGGGAAAGGTAGGCGTTTTATTATTTGACATGCTGGATGTTCTTCTGGTTTTATTCGCAATGCTCTACTAACATTCAAATCAAAATCGATAAAGGATTATCACGAAGAAATGGACAACACTGTTTTTAGAAACTGGTTCGTATATCATTATTATCGAACATTCCTCCTAACAGTGTTATTGTTATGGACAATGTTCCCTATCATTCTACGGAGATTAATAAAGCGCCGGACTCATCGACTCGTAAACCTGAAATGGCTTGGTTTCGTAATAAAAGAATTGAGTTTGATCCTCAGCAAACGAATTCTGTATTATACGAGGGTAAGGCCATAAGTTTCCGGCCTAGCCGATAAGGATTATCGCCTTCATAAAACCCTTATCTGGTGTCATACCTAATCTCATAAGTAAATAATTGCAGCTGTAACTTCCTCTCCGTTGTGTTCAGCTGTTCAGATATAGTTACATAAAGAAGGCTATGTACAGATGATTGTGATATGTTGAAAACGGAGTTTCGAGCTGTCAATAAGTTCTTCACAAAGGGACTTAGTCCATATGAAATTAAACAGAGTTTGGACGGTGAATATGGGGAAGCATCCCCCTCATATTCAATCGTAAAAGAATGGGCCAAACTTTTTCGAATGAGGTTTTTGTTTTGTATTCCTTTTCTTTCTTTCTTTCTTTCTTTTTTTTTTTTTTCCATCGCTCTTGTGAAAGGAGAAATTATAGAAGATCGGTGGCTCAAAGCTACAGAAATAGCAGCAAGGTTTGGTCTTTCTAAAACAACAGTTCTTCGAATTATTCATGAACATTTAAACATGAATAAGGTTACTGCAATACGGGTGCGTAGACTTCTTTCCTCAAACCAAAAGCAGCAATGAGTCATCTGTTGTCAGGCATTTTTGGAGCTCTGCCGTGACAACGAGAGTTCTGCAAACCATTGTTACAGGAGATGAAACTATGGTTCTCTACTGTGATCCCTTGTCCAAAAGAGAACCAATGAAGTGGCGTAAACCTGGTGAAGCACCGCCTCTAAACGCCAAGGTCACTCAGTCAACCAAGAACAGCATGGCCACAATCTTTTGAGACTGTGAAGGAATCCTCTTCATTGACTTCAAGGAGAGGAACATCACAGTAAATGGAGAGTACTATGCCGGTCTACTGCACAGTCTACATGCTTTCATCAAAGAGAAAAGACGAGGAAAGCTGAGTTGTGTGCGCCTTCTTCACGACAACGTGCCTGTGTACCCAGCTCTTATTGCAAAGGAAACTGTGAAGAAATGTGGCTTCAAGGACTTTCGAGGAAGGTGAAAGCTATGGTAGCATATTAAATTATGGACCACGACAAAACAGCCCGGAAGATTTTAACTGTTTTATTTATAACACCGCCCGTGAAAGCCTAAGAAATGTCATAGAATATAAAATGCCTTCCCAATTACTCTGAAACTATTATCATCCGATAATAGAGTAAGATTCCAATCTGCTCTTACAAAACATCTATGCAATAAGACCAATTTACAAATGTTTATCTATGATGCTGAAAAACATAAAATATCACTGTATAGCATATTACAACACATGAAACGTACTGTTCTCTTTTCTCCTTGCACCTTATTTTTGTTACAATATGAAGTTAAGCACTTGTATGTATATACTTTAAACATCTTTCATAACATTTAATGCAACGTTGTACATCTTGATTTATTCCACATTCTGCAGTGCATATGTTGTACAAAAAACCAATGGAATGCAAATAAATCATAACCTAACAGAGAAATTTTAAGCGTAATCCAGTGTAAAAAATTGGATGAAACCCATTAATTGCCACGCTTACTTTCTAAGTACTGGTTACATTATTTGCTATAGTTTTGAATAAAAAATGATTGGTAATTGATTTAGACAAGTTTAAGAGGGTCGAACAAATGGAGCAAAGTCGGGGAATGCTTGAGGACTTCTTACTTGAAATATTACTGTTACTGTTGTTTCACTGAATTCTATTAGTGCTGCAACAAAAAATTATTGTTCTATAATCATCGCTCTAAAACACAAAACTCATACATTTTCTCCAACATTTGTCATTTCATGTGTACAAACAGTTAACAGCGAATAGCCATAACATTAGAACCGATCCACAGCAATGCTCATTCCTCGCACATGCATTTCCTTTCACCTCGTAAAAACCGAAAAGATTCCGCATTTGGGACCTCCCCGACTTTCACACAGGTGTTCGGAAGGTGAAGGAGAACCCGGGGGCTCACTAAACACTTCGGCAGTGCTCGAGTCAGCGGGATTTCCCCTTAGTCGGCATGCTGCCAACCAAACACATCCTCCCTTTGCCCGAAGGTAAATAAATACAGCGAGTGATCAATAAAAGTAATCACGTCCAACCTTAACAGCCTACTACAACATTCATTTCTTAAAAAGACATCAGCAACAATAAGACCTACTTGCTTTAAAGAAGTAATTTCCAAAAGTGTTTTAACTCGTTAATATATCGGGTATTAATAAACTAAATAATATCAGAAAGTGTGGAGAGTCTTAGAAAAGTAACTTGAGATAGAAAAGCTATGCTTCAGGAAGAAAAACAAGGGCGTTATGTGGTAATTAAGAAATTGAATTTAGATACGAGGCTCACTACATAAGCATTGAGACACGGGACATTGGCCAGCTCTAAGGAAAAAATTGTCTCTGGGTCGAAATTGTTGAGTCGGTGTTGTCATGGTAGCAGGCAAAGCTCTCTCTTGTAAGTGCAATGGAGATCAGAGAGAATGAATGAATAAATAGTATTTAACGCCCGTTTTTGCCACAGAGGCACACAGGCGATGATACACGAAATGAAATGATAATTTGGGTAAGAATTTACTTTTAAGGAAGGAATCGTTCCTGGCCTAAGTTTAGGGTACCTCCTCGGCATTTGCCATTTATGAGGACTGAAAAAAACCTGGAAAAAAAAACCTCAATCAGGGAGGGCGGTCCTGGCGGTATTTGACCCCAGATCTCCCGCTCACGAGTCTGTGCCTTAACGACCTCGGCCACCCGTGGCGGTGATCTAGAGAGAGCATTTTCGTGTGATGATCTTGTACGATTTCAAATGTGGCTTAAATGAAACGTAATTACTTGAGCGTTTAAGAGGGGAGGGCTTTTGGGGACTTTTCTCACTTATCATTACTTCCTTAACCGCTCTTGTGCATGAGTAATGTCTCTTGCATGAACGGCAGCGAAGAAAACCGAGGAATGATGCAGAGAAGTGTAGTGCGACTTCAACAAATACAGTCGTAACGCACAGATACAAACAATGAAATGAAAAAACGAACTTTTTATGATGCATATTAATAGTTAATTACATACAATATACAGGAAAAATTAAACGGAAAACTGTAATGTCACAATGAAAAACGTAAAGGAAATAATTTTGTTAGGTTTTCTGCGCTGCTGTTCATGACTTCTGCACCAGAGCGGTTCGGGAAGTGCGGATAAGTATTTTCTCCTTCACGTGCTACTGTGTTCCGCTGGTTTGGAGAATTAAAGAGCGGGCGGCAATCTCTTAAAGATGAAGAGAAGAGCGACAGACTAACAACAGTAGTGATTGAGAAAAACATCGCCTCTGTGGAAACAATGATCAGGGAAGATCTAAGATTAACCTACAAGGATATTGAGCTGGCATTAGCGATTAGTTAGCCAAGTGGTTCAGCATCCTTCATAAATACCTTCGTGTAAAAAAAAATGTCTTCAAGATGGGTGCCTAATAATTTGTCTCAAACAGAGAAGGGTGGAATGGTGCCAAGAAATGCTGCAAAGATTTAACTGTGGAAAGCCCCGCCGTGTTTCAGATATTGTTAGGAATGACGAAACATGGATATATAATTTTGACCCAGAAACAAATGTCAGTCCTCCATTTGCGTTTTCACTGATGACCAACCACCCGTCAAAGTCAAGAGGTCAAGAAGTGTGGGAAAGAAAATGATTGCTTCTTTCATCTCCACAAGTGGTCACGTGGCAATGGTACACAGAAAGTTTTCTTCCAAAAGTGTTTCAGAAAATCCAAGAACGGCGTCCAAAGACATGACTAAGGGCCATTTTGTTGCACCATGATAATGCACCTGCCCACACCGCTAATCTAACAATGGAACTGAGGCAAAACTAATGACTCATCCATTCTATAGTCCAGACCTGGAATCATGCGAATTCTTCCTGTTCTCTACTGGGAAGAATTGACTTCGAGGTCTCCGATTTTCTATCCCCGAAGCGGTTGCAGCATCCGAGGAGTTATCTGTAGTACCGGAAAATGAGTGGTGTGGATGCTTCCAGAAGTGGTTTCAGAGGATGGAACGCTGCATACAATGCCAGGGGGAATATTTTGAGAAATTGGTGTAAACAAAACGTTTCTATGAGTATTCATTATTTACTGTCTCAATACTTAACTAATGACCCTCCAATAGGAAAATGCAGTAAAAATTTGGCTTATAATGACTTAGACTCGCTTTGTGAGCGAGGAAATTCCAATTTTTAATAGATCTGAAGAAGAGTTAACTGATTCATGTACGAGTACTTTAGTCTGGACTCTAGAGGGTGTCCTTCACTTGACACTGAGGCCTAATTGATAAGGCGATTGTCGTGTTCATGTACAGTGATTCGGGTTCTGAGAAATGAACCAAAGAATCATGCTCTCTACTTTGGTCTGGAATTGTATGATATTGCGATTCAGTGGCGTACACCGCCAAGAGCGGCCGAGGTCGTTAAGTCTCGGACTCGTGAGCGGGAGGTCTGGGTTCGAATACCGCCAGGACCGTCCTTCCTGACTGAGGTTTTTTCCAGGTTTTCCACAGTGCTCATAAATGGCAAATGCCGGGGAGGTGCCCTAAACTGGCCTGGAACGATTCCTTCCATAAAATCCTTTCCCAATATATCATTTCATCTCGTGTATCACCAGTGTCCATCGCCATCGCCTGTGGTGCCTCTGTAGCAAAAACGAGTGTAAACACCATTCATTCATTCAGTGGCGTACTAGTCTGTTAGAAATTTAATGTCATAACAGTGCTCAAATTACTTCCATAAAACCCCTATATAAACCCTGAAATGATTGCGGTGTCGTTCATTAAACCCGGCAAGCACAACGCTAACAACTCTGTACAAAAAAGTGTTTTATTAATTCATACGTCATTTTGTTTTAAATTCATCTCTTTTGATTGACAAGGTCAGAATCTTAAGCAACTTTCTCACCAAAATTCACCGTAATTTGTTTCTTCAAAGGTCCAAAGAGCCGAGCATTACTGGTGCGGTGCGTATGAAACATGTTATCAGACAATTAGCTTTTTTCTTCTCATTAACTTTCAAGATATGCTCTTTTTAAGTTTCAAGAAAAAAAAAGGCAGGGAAGAGTTTCTGTCAGTCTTGACTAGTCTTATTTAAATGTTAAGAACTTCAGTTATAAGCTTTGTATGTAAACACAGTGTTTTAGCGTGAAAAGGAGCTGTTTCGTTGTTGGGGCTCCTCACAAAATCAACAATGAAAATGCCTATACAGCAAAAACTCTTTTTTTCTTTCCGTTGAGATCGCCTTCATAAAATAAGCTTTAATTTCGAACCAACCATTTTTAAGCAATTAGTGCATCTGCATCATGCAGAATTAAACACTCTGTCTAACTAAGGAAATCACACCTCTGATGGGAAAGGATAGCAGTCCTTATGTGGAGGTATCTTGCACACTCGGGTTATCAACGCACAATGTGAGATGTGATTTATTAGCCCAGTAATCGTAAAATCCGGCAACAGACAGAAGCGCAACAATAGTTAATGAAGATAATGATGTAAATGGCATTTGGCGGCATTGTTGTGCGGGCAGAATAATTAATTTGAGGCGATATTAGTGACGTGGTCGATTTTCAATGGAAACAATAGCAAGAGATTAGGGCCGTGTGCACAAGGTATCTGAACTACGTCCATTTGTAACAGGATTGTCACTTTAATGGCCCACACATTCATCACGGCCGTGTTTATCGTGACGCGGTCCCCGCCTGGTGCTGCCAACTTTTGGGAACTATATTCCGTCTCAAAGAAGCACGATTGCAATCACGTTTTCAAGATATGTATGTGTTTTAACGTCATACAAAACTGTTTTTAATTAATTTTTACTGCTACGATAGGTTACACCGTAAATGGCAATGTCTAAAGCAATTTACGTCCGTAAAGGAGGAGTGCTAATTACGAAAAGGTATAAACGATTGTGGAAATCAGTTTTTACATTTAAAACTCTGTATTGTGAGATGTATGTATGACGTCACATATCCCTGATGAGAAGTTTATGTTACTGTCAAGATACAATTATTGCTGATTGAATTCTTTCAACAGTGCGACGTACTGTTCAAGAGCCGAATCGAATCGAACCAAACCGAACGGAACCAAATGCACTCGTGGAGCTTCAAAAATAGATCGCATAATAGTACTTGCTCCTTTGTATGGAGAGCGACAGATGAAAGGAAAGAAAAAAAAAAAAACCGAAAATACGGGATACATGTTCGTGTTTATTCAATCAAATTTGGGCTTACATCCGGGGGTAGCGCAAAAATAGTGAATTTACAATATTTACAGCTTGTATTTACAACATTTATACATGTCAACCTAATTAAACTCATTTCGATTAATTAATTAAATGTCAACCTCATTAAAATGCATATCAGCCTTATTAGCATACCTACACAACCTAAACAGAACGTAAAGTACATGTCAATCTGATTAAATACATGCCAACCTAGTTAATTTCATTAAATCTAAATCAATACACACCATTCCAATAAAATATATGACACATAGTTTGTTACATTTAAATCTAGTTAAATACATTCGATCAAAGTATATACATGTCGACCTAATAAAATACTTTTAAACGCACTTCAACATAATTAAAAACATTTCAACCTAAATAAATGCATGTTAACCTAGTTAAATAAAACATTTCAAACCTAGTTAAAATATGTCAATCTAATTAATTACATGGCAACGTAAAGAAATGCGTTTCAACCTAATTAAATGCACTTCAACATAATAAAATACACGAGAACCTATTTAAATGCATTTCAACTTAATTGTCAACTGCAAAAGCCTGTCTATGAACTACAGTACCTATTTAGTATGATTCTCTTACATTTTAAGCGTTAAAGGACAACCATCAACGAATGCTGCAGGCAAGTTATGCCAATCATCGATGGTTCTGTTTAAGAACGAAGTTTTTCCTGCGCTGTTCTTAGTTTCTTCCTTGAATTTTAAATTAATGATCTACCCTTTTGTAATATTGGGTAAGTTTAGGCCGTAGATCCTCCCATGCTCTATGACCCCAATACGCCTTATAAAGTGCACAAAGTCTGTCATTTCTTTTTTTATTTATTTATTTATCTTTTTCTGTTTAGCAGGCAAAGATTCCCACCCCATGTCCTGCATCTTTTGCAATCCACGTTCTGTGGTTTTCTGCCTCCTTTTACGAATATGGCTGCCGTTCTCTGCATCCTCTCCAGAGTCTCTCTGGTTTTTCATACAGGGATCCCAGAGAGGTGTTCCATATTTCACCACAAGAGATCTGAACGCTAACCCTTTTCGATACCCCGTTTCCCTTTTTAAGAACTCTCCTAACAAAATGTAGAACTTCCCGTATTATTCGCATTATATAGTTCGCTTGGCCCTCCCACCTCAGCTTTACATAAACTAAGTATTTGCAGTGCTTTTCTTGGGAGATATTTCCACACCAATACAATTCCTTTCCTTTTTTAGTTTTTTGAATGGTGTTTAACACCCATTAGGTGAACACTGAAGTTACATGAAATTAAATGATATATAGGGAAAGTTGTTTTTTATTATTATTATTATTATTATTATTATTATTATTATTTTAAAGGAAGGAAACGTTCCAGGCCTAAGTTTAGAATACCCTCCCCAGCACTTGCCATTTATGAAGACTACGGAACGGGCATCAAAAATCATAAAATTTAAGATAAAAATAAATAAAAAAAAACAGGACAAACATAATACAATAAATAATTAGAAACTAAAGGAACTTGAATAAAACCTGTCACGGAGGAGGGTACTTGTGGGATTCGAACTCCAGACCTTCCCGCTCACGAGTCAGGGTCTTAACGACCTTGGCCGCATGACATTTTTTAAACAAGAGATATTGTTATGGCCCACTGTAGAGTCAGCCGAAAATATATGATTACATCAGCCTTACGCTGAACAAGGAGCGTAGCTGCATCATTTATCTAAAAGAGTTCTATCCATCCCAATGAAGTAAAAACAAGAAAATAATGGACCAAGGTAATCTATACAAATATGATCATTTATAGAAGTTAACTCATGACTTTATTAACATACGTTATGGCCTTGACTTGTCCGTCGCAAAACTGAGCAGATTGTGGAGGGTCCACTCCCTTCAAGTTCCAGCGCTTGATTCTCAAAAAACCGTTGTAAAACATTCAGCGCTGCCCTTCTGCGCATGCCCAGAGTTACTTTCCGCACGCTCAAATCTCTAACCGTCACTATGCTACAATACCGCTCTAGTTTCCCCACACTGTCAACCCCATGTGTCACAATATGTACGGTTAATTCCGCACGCTTAATATCTTTCTGCTGTGGGGTAAAATATCAGTTATGTAATAGTTTTAATGATTATCCAAAAGTTGAAACGAAAAATCTGGATTCATAACATTATTTTAATAAAAGACACGCGTGTATGATTTTGCATGCCATTTAAGTTGCTTACTTCACACCTAGTAATATCAGGACGTAATAATTGCAGTAATATTTACAACATTTATCATGCAGATGATTATAGTTTTAGAGTAATTCATTTTTCTTTCTACATATTCTACATTTTTAATATTTCAATTTGCATAGCTTTAGTGTCCGTCTTGCGTCTAGTGGATCGACCCTGGTGGTCTAGTGGTAATCATATAGCCTTGTAGAACATCTTGGGTTCAATCCAGGATCGATGTTTTTTTTTTTTTTTTTCCCCAGGATTTCCTTCGGAAATGAAGTAAGCCGTGTGTCCCGTGTCGTAATTTACGGCACGTAAATGAACTTCAAGCCTGAAAGAAGAGGCCTCTGAGCAAAATTTATCGGCCGTTTCATGCCCTGAAATGTTACAAGAGCTTCAGTAAATAAACCAACTAACTAGTTTAGTGGTAGCGTTTGCGACCTCTAAGTCGGAAGTCCTGGGCTCAAATCCCGGTCAGCTCAAGCTCAGAATTTTTCTTTACCCTGAGAAGGTGAATGCCAGATAGCTTTAAGGCGCCGCCAAGCACTCCGAGCATTTGCGACATTATTAATCGATTTCATCTACAGACTTACACGTACAGTATTCACGTCCAATCTCCAGACGTTGCGAGAAGTCCAATATAGTCAAAACACATTAAAAATTAATTTAAAAAATACAAACTGTAGTGAAATCTCCAATATGCAAATTTCTTGCTATGTTGCTTTTACATGACACTATCAAATGTTTGTTTACATCGAAAACTCACGATTACTTACGACTGTATACGAAACGAAAGTTCCACTCCAGCAGAGGAACAAATATTCTTGCCCAGGAATTCCGTTCGATTCGATGCATCCCCTTCTGCTAGTTTCCATTTAAATGTATTGCTAAGAAAAATTCCGTTCGATTCGGTTCCAATAAATGGAAACACTCCCTTAAACACTGCAAAAACCTATGAGATTGTTGAGCTCTAATGAAGTTTTTACACAATAATGCCCATCCACATAGCGTTCTTATGAAACAAATTCTACTCGGAGATACTAGTAAATGCCTCGTATAAGATGGTACGAGGGATATTCAAACAGTTTTGCAAATGCCACCTTAAAGTCCAGCTAAGGATTGAATTGGAAAATTTATGCTCACAATCTTTCAAAGTACTCTATATTTCTCTCCATATACACACAGTTGTAGACGGTGCAATTACTTGTCAACAGCACTACGGTACTGGACTGAGATATTGTCAACAGAGCCTAATTTATAGCTTGAGCAATGTCCTGCACTCATTTAAAAGGTTGTCCAGCAATGCAAGATTTCACTCGAGGAAACAACCAGAAGTAACACAGTGCAAGAACAGGGCTGTAGAGTGTATGGTCATTGTCGTGCAAAAGCAACAGCCTTGAAGTTCCTGTCTTTGGACGCCGCCTCAGTTCTTCAATAAAGCAACCAAATATACCTGTCATAGCATTCTCCATGCATTTTCATTCCTTCTGGCATACAGTCAACGTTAATGGTCCTTCATGGTTAAAGAAAATACTAACATTCGCTACCGCGAACGAAAATCTTGGAAGAACAACCGGTCTTGGGTCATTCTCATTTACCCTCACGAAGTTCTGAGCTTTATTTGGGGTGGTATAGAAATAAAATCAACTTTCATCACCAATGCATATATCTGTCAAACGTTTAGGACATTTGGTGGAAAAATGCTCAGCAGTTACTTTGTACATTCTTTCTCCTCTTCTTCTCTTCATTGGTTAGGGAATGTGGAACTCATTTTGCACAGATTTTTCGCAGCTTTAAACGTTCATGGAGTATACTGTCAATGTTGCCAACATTGATACTCACTTCCATACTTAACATTTCAACAGTACCTAATACGTCGATTTTCCTCTACTAAAGTTCCTCACTCTGAATTGCTCTCTTGTTCACAGCTTCACGAGGACGGCCAGAGCGAGGGTTGTCTTTCAAAGTTTCTCGCCCTTCTTCAAATGATCAAATCCACCCTGCAATAGTATCGAATGAACACACTTGATCACTATGAACAACTACCAAGTAAGTCCTCGTGGATTTTTTCGCTCTTTCACCTTCTTATAGCATGTGAAAATGTAGCATATAAATTTTTCTTTAGAAATATTCATGCTTTTTCACCAGTTGTTGGCACAGGACTGAACTCAACAGACTGTATGACATTGACTATTCAAGTTTAAACTTGCACTTGCACATTTTGATAGCTTAAGATTAAATGTTGCTAGCTGTGCCATTTACATTTTTGTATACATTATTGTCCCCAAATGGATAGGCTGGTTGCAAAAGTTTTTTGAATGGCACTCTTACCAGTAACTCAGTGGTGTACAATGGAACGAGGACAAAAACGGAAGATTTTCGACAGCAAGTGACACCAGAAAACCTCACCGCTCAGGAAACGTTGCAAGAAAACCCCCGATAATGGCCTATAGGATTTACAGTCATTTCTTATCATGGGATTGCTATAGCTTCTCTAAAGTTAAATATGATTATTAAGGTTCAGGAAAATGTCTTCGTGCCGGGTGTCCCCTCAACCTCAGTGCAGGTCACTTGAGTGGAATGGTGCAACAAAATATCCCAAAGACACAATAGTGGACACTTATGCAATGTTTATGAAATCATAATAGGTGGCGAATCTATCGACATGATACGGAAACAAAGATCAGTTTACCCCGTGAAGAGACCAAGGTGTGTGAGAAAACAAATTGTGATGGCAATTTTTTCCATTAGCGGTCATGTAGCAACCGTTCCCCCTGGAGATGGAAGGTAAGTTACCGCAGAGTAGTACATAAAAGTTTGTCTTCCAAAAAGTGGAAGAAAAGTCGTGGATTTTTTCCGCAATTATTTACGCATTTTAATAAGCACATAAAGAATTTCAATATATCGAATAGAACCAATGGATGAATAAATTTTATTTCTCATACATCACCTTACCAAAACCTTTTAACAGAATGAACACAAATAAAGCAAAAAGAATTAATTTAAAATATAACTAATTAGATCAGTGCCATCGAAAATTCCAGAAACTCCATTTTATTCCAATTTGATTGGCTCAACCCCCCAATTCCCAGTTCATTATCAGCTACCAACTGGAATATCCAGGGGACCAGGCTCCGATCCAAGCAAAGAACACAATACTATAAATAATTTATACATTCAACACAATATTAAATTACATTTCATGCAATAATGAATGAATCTTCCTCCTTTTCCAATTAAACCCATTCAGCTAAATTTCTATCCTTGCGAGTTGCTTATTCCTTTAAACCTTGTACACAAACAAGTAAACATATTAAAATCAAAGTAACCAATTTTACTTTCCATGTTCTCAGTGCATGTAAACTTATTAATATAAATAAATTTTTAAATTTCCCACTTGCTCACCCTGGCTTAATGGAGTTGCATTCCTTCCGTACCCATTGCAATGAACCCAGGTTGAGTATGTAATGGGAATCCATATTCATTCCTAAATAGTGCAATTGTCAGCATTTTAATAACCATTTTTGTCTCACCTTGCCTATATATTTTCCCAGTTCCTTAATATTTTCGTCTAATTTTAAATTTAAAATTCTTCTGTCTCTTATTTCAATTAGTACATTTTCCCACTTTCGTAATAGCAAGTGATTCCCCCAAAACTTGGTTTGCTTACATTCTAATGTACAATGACAAGTACTATCTGGTTCTTCACACATAGGATATATCCCCTTAATATATCCATTTTTTTATTGCACTAAAATATTATTACTCCTGTTGTAAACCATGCCAATGCTTCCCTTCCCGCCTTTTCGCAGATTTCAATATATTTTTCTCTTCCCCACACATAACAGAATCAACAGTTTTCATTGTCATTTTCAGGCCTAGTGGGTAAGGTCGATGCAGATTAAGTTTGTCAAAAATCATTTCATGGTTACAACAGCAATATTCGCTAAAATGTGCTAGCAACAAAGTAAAGTGAAACGACACGAACTTATGATGCATGAGCCGAAAGTACTGGACAAATCAACCTAAGTATTACAAGCGAATATATTTTTTGCATGGAATAAACTCATTAATTTGCTGTGCATATCAATAACAACGCAAACAACTACCTTAGAAAGTGAAAGTAAGATACGCATCTGCTTGGCAGGAAATGTATTAAACAGCTGTGTGGTGCAATGCTCCACAACCATACAAGACAAGTTTCAAATCCACTTAACTTCGTATCGCAATGCGATATTGCATCCCAGGCTGCAATGTGTGAATTTGACTAAGAGTCGGTTGTTTAACAGCTGCTAACTGAAGATTACTTTTAACAGTAATTTAAAAATTAACTAGAGATTGGTCCTGTTGCATACAAATAACCTCAGACTGCAATAACCGTCATATCTATGAAGTGTGCTTGCAGCGAGTTGATGTTAAATTGTTCAACATGAGAAAAACAATAATTATTCAGTTTTCCCGCCTCCTAGACATATGCTTTTTTCCCCCTTAATACGAGGTGGTATTCAGAATATTCGGTGCTGCCATCTGGTCAAAAACTTACTTTGAGACTATTGCCCGCCATCTCACCCTCGAAGTAGTTCCCTTCCGCACGTATACACCGGTCCCAGCGATTCTGCCATTTTCCAAGCGCATCTTGGAAGTCATGTTCTTTGAGGGCGTTTAGCACAGACAGCATTTCTTCTTGAATCCTCCCAATTGTGTACCTCTCCTTTCAACTTGACTTTCAGTTTGGGGAATAGAGCGAAGTCGCAGGGTACCAAATCAAGGTGAGTACGGTGGGTGGGGAACAATCGTCATGTTGTTTTGCGTCAAAAAGCTTCTGGTGAACAAGGAATTGTGCTAGGGCGCATTATCGTGATGCAACAGCCAGTTCCCTTGTCGCCAAAGTTCGAGCCGCGTCGTCTCCGCACATATTTACGCAGTCATTGCAAAACGCCACAGTAGTACGTGGAAATCACTGTTTGATTTGGTGGGAGGAATTCTTTGTGCACAATCCCCTTGGTATCAAAGAAAACGAGAAGCATGCTCTTGACTTTGCTCTTCACTTGTTTCGCTTTTTGGGGGGGGGGTGAGTACGGGCTCTTTCACTGGGAGGATTGTTGTTTTGTCTCACGGTATAAGCAGCTCTTGTCGCCGGTGATGACCATCGACAAGAACGTTGGGTCATTAGATATGGCCTGACGAAGCTCCGTGCAAACTTCAACACGCTGTGCCTTCTGATCACCAGTCACAATCCTTGGCACAACTTTTGCGGCGACACGATGCATGCCCAATTCATCAGTTAAAATTCGTTGGCATGTACCATAACTAATTCCCACTTTATGAGCAAGGTCTTCAATGGTTCGACGTCGATCTTTGCGAACGAGGTATTGAACTTTGGCAACAATGTCAGGCGTTGTGCAGATGACGGGCTTACCGATGTGAGCATCGTCTTCAATAGCTGTACGGCCGGCCCTGACCGAGCATGCCACTCAAACACAAGTGTACGGCTCATGCTTTGTCCCCCAAATACTTGTTGAATCATTGCGAGGGTCTTCGTAGCATTTCCCCCGAAATTTGCACAGAATTTGATGCAACTCTCTGTTCTAACCTTGGATCCATCGTAAAATCGCCACACACAGAGTATCATGAAAAGCACTAAAGAATCTCAACACACCTACCCAGCTGCATGAAACTTCAACCACTCACTCATCAGATGTGCTAGTGTTGCCACCTAGCGGTACAAAACTCTACTGCAACTACTGTCGAGATGGCAGCACCAGTCCCGAATATTGGGATACCACCTTGTATGTACATGGGTAAGGAGATGTCATTGCGAATGCGAGTAAAAAAGTTGCAAATGTGAAAAGGATATTACTATTGATCTGGTGCTACAATATCAGAGAATTGGGGGGGAAGGAAAAAATATATTCGATCTCAAATAAGGGTAAAGAACGTAGATGGGGAGAAATTGCCAGAGAGTATTATAATTCCATTCTGAAGACTTCTGTATTATAACCCCCAGGCTATATAATGGATATATGTGTGCAGTCTATAGCGCCTAAAACTCCAGGAAAGTTGCGAATGTTGTAGCATAAACTTCTTTACATCACTCTCTTCGGTTGACATTACTGATGTCTCAGAGCTGCTATTACTCTAGCAACTTTATGGATGGTTCTACAGGCCGTTCCTTTCTCCCCTTTGAATATACCTTCAATAACCATTTGCAAGCTGGCTGTCGCATAGAACCTTATAGATGGTAGTATCATGAACATCGAATTGAAAGCATGATTTTGCTTAGTTTGTGATTGTAATCAGGGACGTAACATCTGTTCTAGTTCTTCGACATATTTGCTAAGCGAAATTGCATTTTGAATTTTTTGTCCTTCAGTTCTAAGAACGGATTATTTCTCTCATGAAATACACAAGGAATACTGTGAAATTTATTCGCAGACCCAACATGGCAGGTTCAATCCCGGCCAGGGTCGATAGATTTTTTTCGGGCGTAAAAGTCTTAAGTATGGCTTCCCTAGGAAGGGAAGTAAAGCCGTGGGTCCCGTGTAGTAAATTTACGGCAAGTAAAAGAACCTCAAGCCTGAAAGAAGAGGTCTTTGAGCAAACTTTATCGGCCGTTTCACGCCCTGAATTGAATGGGACGCTGATAACCTGAGAGCTTAAAGAGAGTCCGTAAACAAACCAAATCAACATAATAATAATAATAATAATAACAATAATATTAATATTAATAATAATAATAATAATAATGTGAAAATAATTTTCGGATGAGAAATCAGAAATCTGTATATTATATCGCTTGTAAGGTTAACCTAACATAACCTACAATTGAACACAACTCTGTTGTTATTACGTGGAGATGAAAAGTTAAACATTGAAGAAACTTTATCTACACGAAATTAAAATAAACGTAACTATTTTGCTCATAAATGAACTCCGAGAAATATTTTATTCAATAATTCCTAAACTCTGGTTAAGGCAATAACTTGCAAAATTTTCCGAATTAGATTTAATTTGAAGTTAAGATTATATAATCTTACATTACTGTTTATACAACCAAAATCTACAAATTAAGTGTAACTGATGGTTAATTCTATGCCCTAAACCCACATTAACTCTTTATACAACTAGCCCTTAGTCTCTCGAATTTATCCATGACACAAGAGTTGCACTTTGTGAATGATAATTGCAAATTACTTCCACAAAGCTGGATTCTCTTAGAAGTGTTTTGCAACTCTGCAGGCTTCAGTCACTTTTCAGCGGTACTGCGTAATTAAAAAAAATCCTTATAATTAACGATTTCATTTAACAGAAATAAATTAACAAGTTAATTTACTATGTGAACACCATTCACTTTAATAATCGTTTCATATCTATGAATAAACCACTCACTGTCTTCCCTAAAGTACTTTGGAAGGCAGCTTTAAACCTCTCTTAACAAAATGAAACGTTGCACTATAATTATCTAATAGTATTTCAACTTTGTACAAACACTGGAAGCAAACTTTCCTAGTACCGCATGTGACGAAAGATGACATTTCAGGTGGTGCATAATATGAATCTTGTGGGCAAGAGGCTTCTTCTACCACTTCCTCTCACCTTCCCAGATAAAAATACTCAGCAAACTCACCGAGACACTGGTTTGCACCATGATTGCAAACCAAGTTCCTTACAGATAATAGCAGCAAATACAAGTGCGGCAGAAACAATGACCTGTTTTAAATCGTGCGCTGTTATTGGTCACGACTTATTAGAGATCTCGGGTTTGTACTACTGCGTAGTGCACTTCCAAACATTTTCTGCTCCCTATATTACACGACCTTGGTCGCTCATTCCGCTGCACAGTACTATTTGGCAGTCAGTATGGAGCACTGGTCGAATGAATATCGTGCGTTTGCAATTGAAACATTTTACAAATACGGTGTCGTAAGTAAGAACGCAGCGTTTGTTTCGGTAATATTTTGACATCGCCCGAACGGACAAGTTCCGTCACGGAAGGCGAGTACCAGATGAACCAGGCAGTCAGAACAACGGCATATGCTTTAAAAAGTCGTCTGGTAGGCCAGTACGGTTCGCATTCTGGACAACATTGCAACATTACGAGCTGCTTTAGAGCAATTCCAACGCTATTAACGTTACGTATAGTCTACGACTGGCACGCCTCCTTTCACGAAGGGCAGCGGAGGAAGACGGAGAAAATCGATGGCCCCTTGACATTAGCTTATCCCGGTGAACGTATCTGCAGCCGCGATACAATAAACAGTTTGTGTATTGACGAACTTCCTAATTCATAACAAGATCGACACACTGTCTGTTTTAGTCTCGTAACATATGAAAAATAATAATAATAATAATAATAATAATAATAATAATAATAATAATAATAATAATAATAATAATAATAATAATAATAATAAATAAAATAAATACTGGTTACATTTATTCTGAGAAAAAAGAATGCTAGTAAGAAAGAACTATTACCCAGCTCAGTAGGTTAGAGCATCGTGCTAATGATGTGAAGATCCTGAGTTCGATTTCCCTCGGTAATTTCTCCCTTACTTGTAATTTTAAATGCAACACATTTTTTAAATCTTCACAAAATTTCTACACTATTCTTTATCGAATAATTGTTACTTTTTTCACTCCTCTTGTACTATCATACTTTTCAAATGTTACGAGACTAAAACTGACAGTGTGTTGATCTTGTTATGAATTACGAAGTTCCGTCAATACACAAACTGTTTATTGTATCATGGCTGCAGATACGTTCACCGGGATAGACCAGTGCCAGGTTGCCGTCAGTTTTCTTCGCCGTCCTCCGCTGTCCTTCGCGAAAGGAGACTAAGAATGTTCATATGCAATAGTTGTGGTTGCAACAGGACGGTGCAACCACTCATACAGCTAGAACGTTCATAGTAACCTTACGGCCAATGTTTCCAGAGAACCTTGTTTCCCGGTTTGGTGATGTCAACTGGCCATTTCGTTCGACTGATTTATCGGCGTGTGATTTTCTTCTGTGGGGATTCCTGAAATCCAAAGTGTATGCTAACAGGCCAGGAAATATTCAGGAATTGAAAAAACAACATTCACACCGTAAAGGGGCGCCATAACAAGTGACACTCTTCGTAAGGACGCGGAAAGTGTGCATGCTAGTGCCGAGGATTGCATTGCCAACAATGGCGGTCACCTGAAGGACATAATTTACAAGTGTAAGGAATAGTATGAAGTGCTCTTTCAAATAATGTACACCAATAATATGTAGTTATAATTCTTCGTGCTTAAATATAATGTTTAAAATTGATCATTGTTTCTGCCGCACCCTGTATATGGCATTCGGCGCAAGATAGTAGTCCATAGCATAAAAACGCCTTAAGCAATTGTTACAGAAAATTAAGCGTTGAACAATTTGGGGCAGCGATAAGCAGCAACCTGCCAAAGAAGCCACCCACTGATTTCGATGAGTCGAATTAAATGCAAAGGCACTTGGTCTGTTTCTGTACACAAGTTTCGCTTGACGACGATGTCTCCACATGGAAATACAGATCTTGTTGCAAGATTCAATACATGAAGTTCGTACAGGGCGGAATGTCGTCACATTAAAGGATGCTTCTGGCAAGATATCTGTGGAATGTCTCACCAACTTATTGTTTACCCTTGCTAGGGGTGGCCGCCTCGGACAGGACAGGGCAGTAGTCTTATTGATTTTACCTCTCTGTCTCTCTCCACAAGGGAAAGACTCTCCCGGCCTGCAAGTTGTGTCGTTAAGGCGGCAGGGAGCGGGAGAGTTATGCAAATGCGGGTCTCGAGATTAGCACAAATTTCATTCACCATTTCCACACAAATGACAGGGTAAGGGCAACTTGTTGCTCGTGGAGAGCGTCTCGAGGCCTGACCTTGGCGGGATAAAAACGCTCTCTCTCCCACCGCGTCCCACCCCTCCCTCAGCCAACACACAGAGCCTTTGTTTCCCCACGTTAACATTATTGGCATGCCCGAAGTGGTCACAGTCATACCTTACATGCCGGCCGCTTGCATCAAACGGCAGGCGCACAACAAATAAAAAACCTGTCTCTTGTCCACTGCCGAGGTCACGGGGATAACTTGATACGGCTTTCATACGCGTGTCCTTGCGCTTGCTGCTCTGTTCCTCTCCACAAGAGCTCATATCAATTTCCATGTTTCGTAATTGTCTTAAAAATCGAATTCTTGGTGAAATTTGTGAAATAAATCTTTTACAGCTTCCTTTGCTAGACAATCATTTCTAAATTCATCAGATTGGACACCTATCAAGCTACATTAATGGGAAGAAAATCACATGTAAAAATTGCTACATTTCATTTTAGGAGCTTGCTAGCACTATCCACCTAATAGTCAACATTTCATTTCCTATAACTATTCTTTAATGCATCTTTATGCATAAAAATCTGAAGGGGACTATTATCTTTCGCCTTATGTTGGCATTTGTAGTTATTTATTATCTCTAGGAGCTTTAGTTTGCAGTCGCGGTGCAAACCAATGTCTCCTTAAGTTTGTGCAGCATCTTGAAATAAAACTCGTTGGAGGAGATTTTGCCCATAAGTCATTGTGTGTGTGTGTGTGCGTGTGAACTGAAAGCTCATCTCGTGCATTCCCAACACTTATAAACAGGCCGGATGTTCAGCATTTATTTTGGTTAAAATAGGCAGACAAAAAGGTACTTAAAATACTGAAAATAGGCAGTAGTATAATTAAAATGGGCATTTATTAACACTGAAAACAGAGAGTAATATCACTCATCAATAAAAATAGGTATTTAAGATACTTAATAATTTCTTTGTCACATAATTAGAGTACTTAATCTTACTTTTCTTGATTACAAGAAACAACACGATGTTTCTTCAAGGTATCAACTGTCACAGTCAGCCACTTGTCAGAGAGAATATTTTTCATCATGGAAAAAAAAATGTTTTATTTTCACTGAAGTAATTGGAGCATATTTAAAACAAGCTATTTCGGAATGTATCATACCAGCTACAACAGAACATCCACCTTTCAGAACATCAGGAAAATGTTGATCAAGACAAAATAAAGTCGTTTTGATTACTCTTGGCGAATGAGAAAAGATTCGCAATGGTTTCTGGTTCAGTTCATTTTCTGTTTATGCTTTTATATGGGAATCAAGTTAGTATCTCTTTACTTCCATATTGACACATTGTAGAGACGATATATTGCACAGCTGTACCGCTCTCATCTTTCTCGCTTGCAATTGTGTGTCACATTTATTCAGCTGAGAATTTACCTCCTCTCCACAAATTTCCATTGTCTCGCGCAGATAGATACACGGTCATTCGCCAGGACTATGCAAAACTACAGTACTTCCTTCATCCTCTCTATTTGCGGTATTCATATGTCCTAGGAAACCGGCGCTCCTTTCACTAATGGAGGCTCAGCCATTTAAAGAGATTAAGGTGAATGGTTTAAGGAAAACGTTTTTTAATTGTTTGAAAAGAAATAAATGCTTAAACAAGATTTTTCAATAGATATTTTTGAGGTGAACATGCCATTTAATGTTTATAACTTTTTTTTTCGCTTCCGATATATTGAAATTCTTTACGTTCTATTTAAAATGCGTAAATAATAATCACAGAAAAAATCCATGACTCCAAAACGGAGGGGAGGGGGGATATTAAACCATAAAATCAAAATGGCCAAAAAAAAAGTCCTACCTATCTCAAATGTGCGGACACATATTCATTTCTATCCGACTCTTAAATAAATATGATCACCCAGATAGAAAAGTCATTTTGCTTAACTTCCAGGCTCTGGTTATGAAGTTGAATAACATATTTTAAAATATTATTTGATAATTGTAGTGAAACAGTACTTTGTTTGAAACACAATCATATATAAAAATGCAGCTATTTGAATTTCGAACAATGTTACATTTGAAGTATCAATGCCCTCATGCACTCTACAGCAGCGATTATCGGTTGTTTCGTTAGTAGTCAGCTGTTGAATGGCGGACTAGTGAAGTAGTGAGGTAGTTATTTTATTTTACGAGGGTCATTTGAAAAGTTCTCGGAATGACTCACAGATTACAGCAGCAGTTTTGTTATCAAAACCCATCATCTTCCATAGAAACATTTGTGCAATAATATATGGATTGGCTAAGAATAGTAGGCATAACGGCTTGTTAGACTTGATAAATGCTTCATTTAGTTCCAATCTGATATACGAGGGCTAATGAAGAATGGTCATAATTTTGAACAGGCATAATTTCTCGCTCTAACGTTTAATTTTAAGAAATTTTCACAACGTGCCATTCACACGTTTGTAACTGAAAAGTTGCACACATGTTTGTGTATCGCGCACAAAATTATATTCCCAGGATTGCGTGTAGTTGAAGATGAAGATAAGGAGTTTCTTTCAAAGGTAATCACTGCTATATTATTATTTTTATCATGAGGACAAAGAGCAAAGCTGTGCCATCGCCAACAGGGAATTAAAAAAAAAATGGTTGCTTCTGCTGGGAAAGTTATGGCCATCTCATTTTTCGATATTCAAGGAATGGTTTTGAGCGGTCATATCACACGCAAAAGGCAGGCCACGTTTCCGTGCAACAAACTGGTTGCTGCACAACGATAATGCACGCCCATACACCACAAATGCTGTTGCTGAATATTACACAAAAATCAACGTGAAGTGTAGCCCTCACTACGGTCCAGATTAGCTCCATGTGCCTTTTTTCTTTTCCCCAAATTGAAGAAATATCTTCGTAAGAGGCAATTCCCACCAGTTGTAGTTGATTTGTTTTATTTACGGACGCTCTTTAACACCTCAGGGCATCAGCATCCATTCAATTCGGGACGTGAAACGGCCGATAAATTTTGCTCAGAGGTCTCTTTTTTCAGGCTTGAGGTTCTTTTTCATGCCGTAAATGTACGACACGGGACCCAGGCTTTACTACCCTTCCGAAGGAAGCCATACTTAGAATTTTTACGACCGAAATAATCCATCGGTCCTGGGATTTCGAAACCGCGATCTTGAATTTAGGAGTCAAGTATTGTTACCATTACACCACCAGGACCGACTTTTCCACCAGAAGCAGTGGTGAAGGCTGCGGAGGCGATTTTGAAGGAGATCGTGGGTTCAAACCTGCCAGGATCGATGAATTTTTTCGGGCGTAAAAATCCTAAGTATGGCTTCCTTCGGAAAGGAAGTAAAGCCGTGGGTCCCGTGTAGTACATTTGCGGCATGATAAAGAACCTCAAGCCTGAAAAAAAAGAGGCCTCTTAGCAAAATTTATCGGCCGTTTCACGTCTTGAATTGAATGGATGCTGATGACCTGAGATGTCGTTAGAAAAAAAAAAGTTTTGAAGGACCTGCCAAAATGTTTCCAGCATGTCTTTAAAGATTGGCAGATGATTGGGACGGGTGCATTGCACCAATGGAGATTACTTTGAGAAAGATCATCAAAATTACTAGGATGAGTCAAGTATGTTGTTCCACTATTATTTGTTGAACTGCCCTCGTAAACAACCGTGAGTCCCCATACTTCTCTAGCGAGAAAGAGTATAAATATTAATAAAAATCATTGATATTAACCCATTATCTCTAGCGAAGAAGCTAACAGTATAACATTTATACTAGAGATAATGCTGGAGACATGATAGAATTAGTGGCGACGCACTAAAACTAGTATATAGGAAATTGCCTTAACTTCACAACACGTAATCACCCGGTACAGCTAACAACCTGCAAGTTTTATAAGTGAGATATGTCTCCCATTTTTTGAAACGTTTTAAGGCCCGCACTTTTGTCATGATAAATGCAAAATCCAAATCAAGCTTAGGAAAGGCAGCTGGTTACTAAGAAATCACCGCGAATGTCATATCAATGACAGAAAAAACAATAACGCGCTCGAAAGATATCCATGTTCGCGTTTAATAATTGTGGTCTATTCATTCTTCATGCTAGCAGCAGTGGCTATAACAGAGCAAGCGGATATCTATTTTCACGGAGCTTCTACCGATGACGTCGATTTTCAAGAGAAACGTGCTAGGACATAGAAGCAGGAAAATAAAAAGTGTTATCCTTCATCCGAAATAATTGATGTAAAAGAAGCCATTTTATATTCTTCCGCGATAGCTTGTTATGCATGGCTGGTCACCTAATTTGCCCTCCGTTGCTATAACTACACACTAGGACGCAACTTTCACGTAATAAAAAGTGTTTTCGTGCACTTACACACAAATGACACAAATCACTAACATGACAATATGTTAATAAGCATTTTTATTTATGCAGCACGCTTTATTTGCCAATTTCACTGAACTTCTTAGCGCCAGTTGTATAAAAGTTGCTAACTACAGATTACTTATAATTACTTATTGCATAAACATAATCTCAGACCACGTAACCTTAAATTTGCAATAATTGTCCAAAATATTGCAATATTGGGAAATAATAGGGAAATTCGTGTTTAGAGCGAGTTGGCATCTAACTGTGTAACCTAAGAAAATCAATAATTATAAAGGTTCAATATACAAGTCATACCTTTTTTATAGTGCGGTAGCTCCAGCAATTTTCGAGAAAGAGTACCTATATTAAAAATAGGTATTAACAACATTTGCCAGACAGACGACACGGAGACCAAAAAGGTTAAGCAAATCAATAATACACACTGGCAAATTAACTGCATGCCTCAGCGTAAGTTATCTCTTAAACGCAAAATTCTTTTAAGTTCTACTCGTTACAGCGCGCGGTTCACAAGGTTGCCAAACAGTGACATGTACTACAGACGCTGACTAGTATCGTGTTCTGTTAGCTCTGTGGTGGAGTGTGCGGTAATGTGGTTAAGAACGCAGGTTCGCTTCCCAGCATAAAACACTTTTTTTTTAATAAGCCTTTGTAACATATTATAACAAATAAGTTGCATAATGTCGTTTCTCGTGCTCAGCAAGCTTTAACGTTTAACATATTATATGCATTATAATAAATATTATATTTCCTTTAGTATTTGTTCTATGTGAATGCAATGTGCTGCACACACATTCCTTGTACATTCCCGAAGGACAAAAGATGGCTTAAAGGCAAAAATTCACAAAGCTTGGGATGATGATATTAATTTGTATTTATTTCTCTATGTTTTCACTTAAGAAGATAAAAGTTTCTATTCATGTATTTATTTAGTTAATTGTAAAGAACACGTTAGTTTGTGATACGTTTTTGTATGTGCATAGGTAATGTCATAAAGCTCAATATATTAAGATATAACATGATATCATGGCAACATAATGTTCTACATAGCTTATAAAACCAATAATAACAATAAAAGTTATGTGGGATTTGAAACGAGGAGCTTGCGCAATCAATGCTTTCTACACCGCTAATTTACCTTGTGTTCTCTTTCCAGATGCTCATGTTGTGACTATTAAGTTTACTGGGATCCCGAAGTTTTCCGATGGAATAGAATCTGCGGATGACCTCCCCCCCCCCTTTTTTTGTCAAAGGGTGTACGTTTACCTTGTTATCGTTTTTAGGTGGTAGTTGACAGAGAATCATCTGATGCCTTGGCGTCTTTTGTACCTATGCCCCCAAGGGAGCACCTTCGATAGGAAGGGATGAGATGAAGGTCACACCGGGCACCAAGTCCCTAACGTTTCCATATATATGTCCCAGACACCAATAGGCTCGCAAGAACCACCCCGGTATTCCGAGGCCCCCAGACGCTAGGAATGAAAATTTAGGTGCAAGCTACCGCTAAACCACACAGCATCATTACATCTCTCTTGACGCTTCCAACACTGTAACTGGTGCTACGGAATGAGATGAGAGGAAATGGGAGTACAGAAAATTCGTGGAATGTATGTATTCGTCTAGGTGACCAGGGGAACCAGAGAAAAACCCAAGGCCAGGATAGCCGGACTCAAGTGATCCGAACCTGGGACCTATTCTTTTTCAATTCCAAATTTGGCTCCACAAATTTAATTTTCACAGAATAATCCTATCAGAAACCACTACTGGTTTAAAAATAGACTTGAAATGCAACTGCAAACAATCGATAAAATGTTTTTACTGTTTTATTTTACTTCATTCACAAAAACAGTTCAGAAGCCCATTCAAGAATCTATGATTCCTGTGCAAAGCCGTGGGATGAGCCCAAAGCAAGGTTTGCGTGGCAACAAGCGACCGTTATGTTCATCCTCATGTTATTACCTTTTTGTTAAAAAAAACTCGGTATGCATACACACATAACACATTTTTGGCCCGGGGGTTTGGGTACTCTGGAGTTAGTTAGGTCCGGCCTCGAGCTATAAAACGTTTAAAACTCCAAGTTATTCTGCTGTTATGATGCCGTTGCCGAGGGGCATTCTCACCGAGCCAGACCATGGGAACATAGCCACACTCACTAAGATGCATTAACTTAAAAAATACATAAGGTATGGCGTCTATTATATGTGTTCGCCAATGCCGGTTTGCTGCCCATACTCCCAAGCTGTCTACTTCTAATTTGCCAGCGATCCATCAACTGTTGAAAAAGGAACTACTTGTTTTATTTGTTCTAATTCATGGTCAGATCCCGGAAGTTCAGGCATTTATTTTGGTTAAAATAGGCAAGTAAAAAGGCACTTAAAATAATGAAAATAGGCAATAATATCATTCATATCACTCATTATTAATGAAGACTGATATTTAAGATAGTTAATAATTTCTTTATCACACAATTAAATTACTTAAATTCATTTTTCTTATTTACAAGCAACATCAAGATTTTTTTTCAAGGTGTCAACTGTCATAGTCAGTCGCTTGTCAGAGGGAACATTTTTTATCTTGGGAAAAGAACATTCTATACTATATTTTAAAACAAACTATTTTAGAAGGACTCATACCAGTTACAACAGAACATTCACCTTTCAGGACATCGTGGAAATGTTGCTCAGGACAAAGTAAAGTAGTTTTGAATAGTCCTGGTGAATGAGCAAAAGATGCGCAGTGGTGTCTGGTCGAATTCGTGTACTATTTAAGCGTTTATAGAGGATTCAGACTAGCATTTCTGTTACTTTCGTACTGAACACATTGTAGGGACGATTTATTCACAGCTGTATCGCTCTCATCTTTCTCGCTTGCTATTATTTATTACATTTATGCAGCTTGGAAGTTATCCCCATCGCACAATTCCTAGAATTGTCTCGCGCTTATCGATGTAAGAGCATTAGCCAGGACTATTCAAAACTACAGTTCTTCCCTAATTCTCTCTTTTTCCCGGTATTCATATGTGCTAGGTAGTCACGCGTTCCTTTCATTAATGAAGGTTCTGCTATTTAAAGGGCTTAAGTGAATGTATTGAGGAGAACTTTTTGACTGCTAAAAAAGAAATAAATGTTTAACAAGATTTTCAACTGATATTTTTGTGAGGTGAATATGTCATTTAATTTTTCACTTAGATATATGGAAATTCTTCATGTGCTTTTTAAAATGCATAAATAATCGCAGAAAAAATTCATAACGATCCAAAACATGCCAAAATGGTTTTAAATCATAAAATAGACAACAAAAGACAAAACAGGCAAAACTGGCCCTAATGACCCCAAAAGTACGGAAACATGTTCATTTCTATAATACAGGGAAGCATAATAACATACTTTTTATATTGTAATTGTAGAATCCATTTCGCAAATTTTCTATTTTTGGAATACATCCTAATATTTCTTCATATTTTCAATTTTTATATTTTTATTACTTTAAATGCTGTTTTGCGATTTTAAATTTTTCCCCCAAGATTTTATTTTGTATTCTTCAATAAATTCACCAACATTTGTGGAACTCAAATGATATTTGTTCTTTCAGTTCCGACCTTGTACTCTATTCTTGCTGCATTGTTAGCATTCAGCTGTATGGAATAACCGACCATTCCTCCTTGAATGGCATTTATCTCTACTGATGAATTTCGGAGATAGTAGATCTGAGATTCGGTGTTTTTTTTTTTTTTAATGTCCCGTACGTGTTTGCTTGTATTTTGAGCTTTATTTTCTGAAATGTATTTTTGCATTATTTAAAAAAAAAAACAGAAACATCTGAATTTCATTTCTTAAAGTTGAGAAAAAATAATTAGCTTTGTTTAGGACGAAATTTTAACAAATAAAATTGCAGACATTCTGGTAAGAGTAGTCATATACCAATTCCTGGCAAACCTGCAATAATGCTGTTGTATATTGTTATTGGCAAACAGCTTCCTGTGTTACTTTAACACTGTCGGTGTTCATCCGAAAGAAAGTGTAAGAAATTGATCAGTAAATGTATTCATTGTACGTAGTGAGTTATTCTAATGGAAAATATCATTGCTAAAACCTATCAATGCTGATAATCTAAGTTATGTCAAACAAGCAACTGGAACTCTTGCTTGCAAAATCTGTTTCTTTGCATATGAGAATATTTCTTAAGTTAAAGTGAATGGGTCTGTTGTCCACAATAACAGTCTAAATAAACTTGCTCTTATTTGCAAATTCGGGAAGTGTATACTTAAGAGTGGACTTATTCGGTTTTACCAGTAATAGTCGGATGTATATTAATAAGATGCAGGCGTTTTTCTGTGCCACAGAACTATGTCGTCACGACCTACATAATTGGTAAAAATTCCAAAATATTGATTTTAATAGTGTGTAAATATTAAAAAATGCTTTTTTGTCATAATTTTTTCTTGTATAATGTTTCATTGCAAGTTAAGCTGCCACGTGCGACCAAGATCGATAAGGTGCGGACTCGTGAGTGGAGATCTGCAGTTTGATTCCCACCAGGACCGTTCTCCTTGAACAGGTTTTATCCAGTTTTCTTCAGTCCTCATAAACAACAAATGCCATGGAGGTACCCTAAACTTAGGTCTGGAACGCCTCCTTCCTTAAAAAAAAAATCCATTCCCACTTATAACTTTACCACTTTATCAAGTGGCAAAATCAAAATTCCTGTAAATATTTGTTTCATACTAAAATATATTCGGTCTTTTAGCAGTTGTATGTTCTTTACAATAAGCGGGAAACGGCCTAATGTACGAGGGCAGGTCCTTAAGTTTCCGGTCTCGTCGATAAGGATTATCGCCTTCACAAAACCCTTATCTGGTGTCATGTCTTATCTGTTAAGTAAATAATTGCAGCTTAACTTTCGCTCCGCTGTTTTCAGTTGTTCCGATATAGTAACATAAAGAAGGCTATGTGTAGAAGATTGTGACATGTTCAAAATGGAGTATTACAAAAAAAGGACTTACTCCAACTGAAATTAAACATGATTGAAATGTGTATATGGGGAAGCATTCTCCTCATATTCTACCGTTAAAGAATGGGCCAAACTTTTTCGAATGGATCGAGAAAGCATTGAAGACGAAGAGCGTGCAGGTCGGCCCTTGGAGGTGTTCTCTCCTGAAAACATCGTTTTTTGAAAGGAGAAATTATGGAAGACCGGTTAAAGTTACAGAAACAGCGGCAAACATGTTGTTTTCTAAAACAACATTAATTCCAGAGAAAATTTCTGCAAACCATTGTTACAGGAGATGAAACTATGGTCCTCTACTATGACTCCCTGTCCAAAAGAGAATCAATGGAGTGGCGTAAACCTTGCGAAGCACCGTCTCTAAAGGCCAAGGTCACTCAGTCAACCAAGAAGATCATGGCCACAATCTTTTGGGACTGCGAAGGAATACTCTTCATTGACTTCAAGGAGAGGAACACCAAAGTAAATGGGGAGTACTATGTTGGCCTACTGTCCAGACTACGTGCTTCCATCAAAGAGAAAAGGCGAGTAAAGCTGAGTGGTGGTGCGTGCCTTCTTCGCACACAGCTCTTGTTGCAAAGTAAGCTGTGAAGAAATGTGGCTTCAAGGAGATCGACCATCCACCTTGCAGCCCAGATCTAGCTCCCAGTGATTATTTTCTCTTCTCAGAACTCAAGAAGGACTTTTGAGAACGGAAATTTAAGTGTGGCGAAGAAGTGATGGATGATATTTATGCCCATTTTGCAGACTAGACTTCTGATTATTGGGGGGGGGGGGGGAGTTGAAATGTTAATTCAAAGATTTGAGAAGTGGAATGCAATAAAGAATAACTATAATGAAAAGTGAAATAGAGTTTCTGTCTTTATCATACCTAGAAAATGGTTAGGCTGGAAACTTATGGACCTACCCTCGTATCAACCCGCTAGCTGAAGATACAGATAATTTTTGCGGTTTTCCTTGGCTTTTGACAAGCGAATGTTTCACTATAATGTTGGTTCGTGGAAGGTATTATATTTTCCTTCCTAGTACCCGTGGAAGTGTTCTCATATGTACCACCTGTGGATGTAATCTTTATGGGTTACAGGTTTCTTGATTTTAACATTTGCATATATTGAAAGAAATGCTTTTTATGAACTACAAATATAATGTTGTTACGATAAAATAAACCTGGATACTGGTCATCCAGCTTCTCAGAACAAATGCTGCATTTCATTCACGTTTCAACGCAGTAAATTTATTATTATTATTATTATTATTATTATTATTATTATTATTATTTTCAATAATTTACACTTGCATATAACAACAGGTTACTGTAAAGTGTATGCAGATATTAATGCCAAACTGTGGAGGTCTACTAGGACAAACTACCTCGCAAAATTGTCGCTTTAATTTGGTCGTCAGTGATTACATGAAACCTTAGAACTCACTCCCCTTGTCAAACGGATGACTTAACTGCTACAAAGCATCTAAATTTTGATTGGCAAAGTTAAGGCAACTCGCTTGATATGACACGAAATGAACCTTTCGCAATATGACTGTATGACGAAGTAGCAATGTGCAGCTTAAAACATTCGAATGATAGGAGACTAAGGGAGGGGGTAATCAAGATGACCAATTGCAGCGAGTTAGCGCGGAAGAATACAAAATACAAGCGGCGTCTTATTTTGGGCAGAGCGCGGAAGGTGCCGGCAACCCTTGCGATGGAACGTTCCCGTCCAGAGCTATCTTTAGCTGAATGTAAAGCAATCGGAGCCAAGGCTATTTGCAGCACATGAAGCTGTAGAAATGTCTGGCTGTACGTTCGTTCAACTGCCAAGGCTATTGTCTCTAAATTTGGCAGCCCTAGTGTCACACCACACAAATGTACCGTTATTGCTGTCTTCCGAAAAACTCATTACGTGGTCTGAACTTTTCAAACTTATGTGCTAAAGTTGGTCTATTTGATCACAAATAACATATTAATTTTCGCCTTGCCTCTTCGTTGCTTTATTGTACCTTAAAACGGATGCGGATATATAGCTTTAATTATAACCACAAATTTCATTATTTCAAAATGTCTTAAAACGCATCGAGGTTAATTCCAAAAGTTCAAATACCTTTATATCAGTAAATTCAGTAAAGACAACTTTCAGAAAAATAAGTATATAATTTATATTCTTTTTAATGACACTGTTTAACATTACTTCACTTTTATTTACTGTTCGTTTTTCTGATAAACGCTGCACACAAAATTTAAAAAATATATTACTGGCCGAAAAAAGTGGCAACATTGAAACTTTCATTTATTGAAAATTCAAAACCTTTTATTTCTTTACTTTAAGCAAGCCCTCGGGCCTTTTCAAAGTGTGAAAATCTGGCCTTTCTGAGAAGCGAATCCCATAAACTGTGCTTTATTATTATTATTATTATTATTATTATTTCACTTAAGTGAAGTCATCATAAAATGGACTAAAGAAATAAAACAAAAATTTTGAATTTTGACCAATTACATTTACGGTAAATTTTTATCAAACCCCTTTTATCACACAAAGTGCATTTGTCTTGTGGTCAGGGTAACCAATTCTACATTCCCCTATATAATTCCTGAGCATGCACCACTAGCCACTTTTCTGTGTTTTCAGTAACTGTACATTTAGCTAAATGTATATTCACTCAATAAATTGTTTTGCGTATTCAGCCAAACAGTCTGAAATTATATTGTAAATTATGTAACAATATCTGCCTAAGCAACAATAAATTTTAATAAACACGTTCAGAATTGTGTTGTTTTCTCAGTTGGTTTTAGTAAATCGAAAGGTAATAATCGAATCGTAATAATCGACTTTCGTCTACTTCAGCCTCACGGTTTCTGAATAGGTAGATATTCATAAATAAGTATAACATTTTGTACAAATATTAATATTCTGTGCGCGAATTTCAAATATATATTACTTTTATTCTTATTCTATTCATGAAATTGTCTTAAATCTGTATTTGGGTCTTCTCTTTTGGCATTACTGACAATCAACATTCGTCTGTTGCATGATGGCTTGAAATAGTTAAGTATTCATAATATAAATATCACAATTATTACAAAAGTGTAAGCCAAATTTACGGAAATTATATTTAAATTCTTACTTTTATTCGTGAAATAGTCCTAATAAATATCACTCGAGCGTCTGAGCTTTCCAGCTTTACTGTGTTCATGAATTTATCGGCAATCTCAAAACTTCGTGATATTACTTGTGATAATTGCGCGCGAGCGCCTTTCAGTCAATGTACGGTCTCATTGGTATCTTATTCACCCATCAAAAAGGAATCTAATCGCTAGATTTAAAGCATTGTGCTCAAAAAGTAAAAACTGATAGTTTTTTCTTGTACGTTCATTGTTTTTTTATTCCTATAATTTCTGCTTCGGTTCGATTAGGGATATAAGAAGCCCTTTCTCATGCATAACACGAAATATGACATAATTGATACAAACAAGTTAGTAAATGGTAATTGTTATAATAGTATTCCGTTGTATTTTATTTAATTTAGATCTCCATGTAATTCTGCCTGGAATAAAAACTAATAACATTACTGTATGTTTTCAAAAAGATTAAACAAGTAAGAAAATTCTCTCCAATGAATATACTATAAATACAACAACAAAAAAAAAAAAAAAAGGCAATGTTTCCGCATTGCAATTATCTTATCGAATCCCTCTCTTGCTTATAATTTTCTTGGATAATTTAATTAAACTTTCAAACTCGTGCTTGTTATTAAATAAATAAGTAGCATGATAACAAACATTCGCTAACCTCAATTAAATTCTCGAACAATTATCAACACTCGTTGCATTACTGAAGAAAATTACTTTTATTCCTGTCTTTATACTAACTGTATTCATAAAATGTATATTGAATTTATTATAATATAATTGATTTTGAAATCAAAAGTGATGTTTCTGAAGATATGAGATTGCAGGGGAGCAATATGGAATGATTAAATGTCTTGTCACTCATAAGCTTTCCGGACCTAAGTAAAAATTTGACAAAAATGCGTAAATTACTGGTCACGTAGTAGCCCACACTTTAATCTGTAATTCAAAACAACTGCCAGTGCAGCCTCAACAATAAACAATTCTGCCAGTAAGTCAGTGTCGCGCAATGATTCATTACAATGTTAAACGCCGCTTAAACCGGGAACCTATACAGGCTTTAAGCGATTTTTGCTCTTTCCTACAGACCAATCTTCAGTTGGTTCAATGGAATTAAGAGGAGCTGTCGGTCCTGGTGGTATAGTGGTTACCATCCTTGCCTCCTAAACCCAAGATCGCGGGTTCGATCCCGGGCAGGACCCGTGACTTTTTTCGGGCGTAAAAATCCTAAGTATGGCTTCCTTCGGAAGGGAAGTAAAGCCGTGGGTCCCGTGTCGTACATTTACGGCACGAAAAAGAACCTCAAGCCTGAAAATCAATCATCCTGATGTATTTCATGCAAGAAGAAAAAGATAAAACCCTTGAACTGAATGACAATTTAAAATGCAGTTTCGCTTAGCAAAAGATGTCCAAGAAACGGAACAGATAATACGTCCACAATCACAAACTAAATTAAATCTTGCTTTGAATTCGGTTTTCCTGATACCTTAATTTTAAGGTCTTATGCGACAGGAAGCTTCCAAATAGTTATTGAGGGTGTGTTCAAAGTGGAGAAAGCAACGGGCAACAGAACCATCCATAAAGTTACTACAGCAATAGCTGCTCTGAGACATCAGTTCATTAAAATGCGAAACGAAAAGGGTGATGTAAAGAAATTGATGCTAGGCTTTTATAACATTCGCAACTTTCCTGGAGTATTAGGTGCTACAGAGTGCACACACATATCGTCTGGGGTTATAATGCAGATGTCTTCAGAATCGAAATATTATACTCTTTGGAAAATTTCCCCCATGTACGCTCTTTACCCTTATTTGAGATCGAATCTATGTATTTTTTTTTTCCAATTATTCCCTGATATTTTAGCACCAGATCAATAGTAATATCCTTCTCACGTTTGCTAAAATGTGCCTCTCGCATTCGCTTTGACTTTTCCTTATACATGTTTGAAGATACATTAAGGAGAAAGGGAGGTAAAAAATACTAAGGGGAGAGAATTAAATAATTATTGCTTTTCTTTGGTTGCACAATTAAACATCAATTCGGTCTAAACACGAATTTACCCTATTATTTCTCGATTTTGCCATAGGTTTGACGGTTATTGAGGTTATTTTTACGCAACAGAAACGATGAATAATCTCTATTTACAAGTAATCTCCAATTAGCAACTTTCATACAACTGGCCTTAAAAGAACATGTTAAAAAACTTATTTATTTGTACCTATTTTTTTCATGGAAAAACGTGCAAGTAAAAGAAAGCAGTTCATTTTTTATGACGCCCATTAAACAGTAAAAAGGAACGCGTATCTTCAGTTATTGTTTATGATTTATTAACAGCTAGATAATAAACTGCTAAGTTATTTTTACAACCACGCTTCAAACTGTTAAGTTAGTATGTTTACTACGAAAATGGCAATATCTTGGTCGATAAACACATACTGATATGTTTTGCTTCTCTCTCTCTTTCACATTTACAATAAGGCTTCGTAACGTGATAGTATTCTATGAAAATAAAAATACAACATTAGAAAATAAAGTCGTGAATTTTCCGGATATTTTCTGTTTATTTTTAATCTTAGCAGATAGACTAGATTTCCATAACGTACGTATTTATTTTGTGTATGATGTATCTATTTCATAGTCATTACCTTTAAATGTTATATTCCTTTTAAAATAAGAAATAGATTAAGTAACATTATTCAATATCTTCATCATTTTCCATCAGTAACGTAATTTGTCAAATTATGTGTTAAATTTCAACCAATCACAGAATCAATTGTTGCATCATCTAGGACGTCAAGCGTCATTATTGTAGTAGTCCGCAGCTGTCTTTGGTGAAGTCAATATCTGTTATTAATAAAAACAATGACTCCAAAAACAAGAAAACGCACTGATTTGTCCGCAAGTAAAAGGAATAAGACAATAACACTCAGTGAGGATGGGCATTTTCAGAAAAAAATAGCAAGCACGTTGAGCTACAAAGAAGGGCGTTTTTTATTTATTAATTTTTTTAATTTTATTTATTTATTTACTTTTTTTAAGTGTTACTGCCGAGGCATCACAGGCGGTGGACATGTTGATGAAATTAAAATCTATTTTTTTTAGGAAGGAATCGTTCCAAGCCTTAGTTTAAGGTACCCATCCCATTTGCCATTTATAAGGACTGAGGAAAACCTGAAGAAAAAACCTCAGTCCTGGAGAGAATCGAATCCCAACCACCCGCTAGCGAGCAGAACGACTTCGGCTACTTGTGGCGACAAAAGTCAGTCGCGAGGAAAGTTTGCAAGCTCAAAACTGGCGTAGAATCTACCGCCTTTCTCTTCAGGATCATCGGCGTACCTCAAAAGGGTAAATACCATCTTGAAGACTTTCAGAAGTACACGTTTCTGACCAAACGATCACACAAAAGCTTTGTGAAAATGTTTTGGGAGCGCGGATGGCCCCGAGAAACCCTTATCTGAACCAAAAGCAGTGGCAGAAACGTGTGGAGTGGTCTTTAGCAGTCAGGAAGACTAAGCTAAACCAAGATCAACAACTTTATTAGAGATAGCTTCATGTTTATTCGTCGTCGACCAGGAGAAGACTTGCCTCAGTGCCCCACCGCCATTACGAAGATCCTATCAGTGCCATGTTTGGAGCAGCATGGGAAGACTTGTGTTGGCTAGAAGGCAATATTAATGGTCAAAAAAGACAAGAAGATGCCTAAGAGTTGCTCACTTCCCAGCAGGGCGGTACGAAATGTCATGCCGAATGAATCAATCAGAAATTGTTCAGTAATCATCGAGTTTCCCTGCTGTCCTGGGCTGCCAACAGTCCCGATCTCAATCCGATAGAGAGCTTGTAGAGAAGGCTGAAAGTCGAATCCCAGCATTAAGAGAGAGCTGATAGAAGCCACCATCCACTTATGATTTAGACTGAACACACCAGAAGATCTCCGATGTTTGGGGTACTCCATACCATGAGAAATTGAGGCATTAATTAAATCAAAAGCACATTGCAATAAATCAATACTAAAAGTTATCCACTGGTCATTAGAATATGTTTTTTCTGGTTTTCCTGAAAGTTTGAATTTAATTATTAGGACTACTGTGCTAAATTTCTATTAAATCAACGTCTGAATGTAATATTGAACAAATTTCTCAAGAGTGTCCAAAATTGATGCCACTGTTGTAGCTTTTACCGAGTACTGAACAAATTTTCATGCATGTTTAATTATCACTCAATAAAATACAATCAATCAGACGTGATTCCCCCTCCCCCACTCTACAGATTAACAACGTAAGAACAAAAATACTTTCGACTAACAGTCTAACAGGACAATCTCCGAGTCTTCAACGCAAAAGTTCACTGGATTCTGAATCAGGAAAGGGAAAGCGATTTCAATTTCGGACACCGTCACCCCCTAATCCCCATCATAAATTAGGCTTTTCAATGTGTCAAATAACACGAAAACGGGGCCCACAACCATTGACTTCCCTGTTATAGGAGCGCTCTTCTTTGCAGCCAAGTGCTTAAGGGGCCGGTTTCCCTCTCTGGATGTACGGGATCCGAGGGTTGGTATTTTTATTGCGCATAAACAGCTACTGCTAACAATTTTAGTACAGGTCGCGCATGCCAACTTCGTATGCTTACGGAGAATTTTAGAAGCAAATATTCATTTTCAAGCCACTGAACAATGCGGAATAAACAATGTTTATGCAAAAACTTCGTGATTTACTGTATTTATATTTTTATGTATTTACTTTTTAAAAATTCTACTAGCATTTACTTAAAATTAGATTTAATTAAGCACACATGCAAATGCTTAACCTCTTTAAAGAAAAAACGCATTTTGAACAAAAATGTGACAGCTAGGGAAAACATTGTACTTAAAATTGAAACTGTATATATTTTTCAAATAAAAACTATAAATACGGCGTAATTAAAATATAATTGACTTCATTATAACAGAAAAAATATTATGCAAAAGTCGTTATTCCTTCCCATTTTCTTTCCCTTCACTGAAACCGCATCAGAAAAAGTGCACGTTGAACTTTGGTGAAATATAAAAGGTCACACTATACACAGCCTTGATTGACTGAAACTCTGCTCATTCTTACATCGGATTGATTTTGTAGCATACGAACGCAATATGCCATATAATTCATATTTATATTCACTCAAATGCTTCAGAAATTATACTTCTTTCAATATTTTAAATTTTTCTTTCTCAGATTGCATTGATTATAATGTATTCAGCAATACGGGTGCTATTAGATTTCCGATAACCTAAATGATTACAATAATTGCACGCGAACGCCTTTCAGTCAATGTATAGTCTCACTAATAACTTATTCACCGATCAGAATGGAACTTAATCCATAGTTTTAAAATATTATCCTCAAAAATTAATGATTGATCGTTTTTTAATCCTACGTTATGTTTTTTATTCCCTATGATCGCTGTTTCAAAAATAGTCGTGCATGATAATTGGTATAAATGTTCAGTTGTATTCAATTTAGATCTGCACGTGGTTCTGCTTGGAATAAAAGCTAATAAAATTAGTGTATTATTCACCAATCAGAATGGAACTTAATCGACAGTTTTAAAACATTATGCTCAAAATCTAATAATTGACCGTTTTTAATCCTACTTTTGGGGGGGGGTTTACTATTATCGCTGTTTCAAAAATAGTAGCGCATAATAATTTATATAAATGTTCAATTTAGATCTGCAAGCGGTTCTGCTTGGAATAAAAGCTAATAAAATTAGCGTGTTTTCAGAAAGATCAAACGGGTAAGCCAAATCACTTCAATGATATATTTAAAAGAAAAAGGAAATAAGTCATTGTTCTCGCATTGCAATTATTACCGAATCTCCCTCTTCTTATAATTGTTCTTAGGTAATTTAATTGAAGTTTCAAACTCGTGCTTGCTGTCATAACAAACATTCTTTAACCTCGGTTAAATTACCGAAAAACTATCAGTACTACTGTGGTATTACTGAGTAATTATTTCAAGACGAAGAACGAGATAACAAATATGACTTTAAAACCGAAATTACATTACCTCAGGAAAACGATCCCTATGAGGCATTCTTTTGGGACCGCTGGAACTTCTTTGCACATTTATTTAGCATAAGGATAGGCAAATATAATGAGCATAAATACTGACTGCCCTCGAGAGGCTTATGATTTCCGTTTCCATACGGTACTACTTTTGAAATATATGTGCCCATTACTGTATTTACCACTACTATAACGTACATTAATTACCCACTTGATAAAAATACCATAAAGTTCCAAATGCAATTCGTTAACTTAAATCTAACATTTTACTTTTAATACTGCTGACTGCCAGTAATTCAAACAATCTTAAAATGTAGCCCATACATTAAATTTATATTAGACAATGGCGTATTGCATGTAATTAAGTATTGAAAGACACGTATTGCGCTTCTGAGTGTGATAGTTGCAACCCGAGATTTAGCCCAGGATCCCAATGAGCCTTTCAACACGCTTTTTTATACTATCATATTGTAATGTAAGTTAATATTAATTTGGAAAGTTAAAAAACACGAAAACTACAAATATAGTCGATTAGTATTTGTTCCACTGCGTGTTAGTGTTTTGTTAGTTATTGTTAATTTTATTAAAACATTTAGTAACTCGATGATACGATGGTTAAATGAAAATTATAACGGAATTTGACGAAAGTATTAAGATTTTGAGGGAACTGCTTCCGAGATGGTTGAAGTAGCGACTGTATAAGGAATGATTTGCTGCCTGGGAAATCTAAAAAAACGGCATGAGCGAGAACGTCATTTATTCATAGCTTGGTGCAAAAAGAAAAATGTCAGGACAATTAGTGAGAATGTTATGTTGGCGTACTTTCGGGAGAATTCGAAGGTAAGGAAATCTTCAGCATTTGTGGTCTATTTATTCCATTTTAAATTTTTGTTACATCTGAGTAATGGTATTGATATATCGAAGTTTGGAAGTTTGACCATCTTCTTGAAAACCAAATCTGTTGGATAGGTAGCAAAGAAGTTCAGTGTTTTCACAAGAGAGGACATAAGTAAAATTTTGGTGGAAGCTCCTGATGCAGGAATATTTTACGAAGAATGCTCTTGTTTCAGATCCTGCTATTGTTAACAAAGTGCCAGGAATTGATTTTACTCTGTGTACCTCGTATAGTGTTAACTATTCATATTAACAGCAAGAAATTTGCACTGTTTGAATAATTCCGTAAATTTATTCTATTAAATTGTATGATATAGCAAGACTGCTACTTTAAATTGTAATTTATAAAATAGTAGTGGAAAGTTACTTTGCAGCACTAATCTTCAATTGTTTTATTCCAGTGCCGCTATACTGTACTGCTACTTTCAGTTCTAAAATTAGGTAGACATTTGTTACAATTACGATACGGTAATATGAAAAGATCCCTGTAATAACAAATGTTTGGTTATGTTAGGTTAGATATTCACATAAGTTATTACGTTAGTATTCACGATTATATTTTAGAGACTGGATTAAATAGCTATGAGCTCTCATCAGCTTTGCATAGAATGTGTGCTTAATACTGCTATGCTTTATTTCAGTTTTATAGCGTTAACATTCATTTTGTTTTTCTTGTTTACAATTGCTATTGTTAACTCCTATATTATCATTCATTATTTATTTATTTTGCAGTTCTATTCTCTGTTGTGTGTTTTTTCATGCTTACTTTTAAAGAATATTTTCATTATGCTTGTAACCCTTATTTTCTGCGTGATTCTTCGTATCCATTACTTTCTATTCCTTTTATGAACGTTTAACCATTATTTCCTTATTTCTTCTACTTCTATTTTTTAAACCCGGTCATCACGCTGGCAATATCTCATTCGCTGTTGTATAACGTGCTTCCGTCATCTTTTTTCAGAGCAAACCCGTCAAAGAAATGGACCCGATAAATCTCACCAGTTTCAAACTATCGATTTTTGCGAATTGTTTTCGGCAAGATAATTCCAAAAATGATCTTGACCTTTAATGGCATTAAAAACTAAACATCTGAGGTTATTGTAACAACTTCCAGAAAAATAATCGAATAAAACAAATGAATGCGGGGGTGGGGAAAGAAGATCGATTAATTTTTTAACCCCGTGCTATCATGCAATTCTTTTCTCATTGCCCATATATCAGTGAGCTCGTCATTATTGAAAGTTTTCATGGAATTATCTCACTTATGTGGTCACAAACGCAAAAGATGAAGGGGTGCACACTCAAACCGCTCCATATGACGGTTATAAATTAGCTGCGCACTTTCCGTTGGATTGAAGCTGCTGGCTATTTTAAAACGCCCACTATAATTATGTTGCAATGTCGTAGAAAAACCCAATGAATATTAATGAAGCAAGTCGTAAAAGAACGGAATATTTTACTCCATATAGTAGATAGATATGTACATAGTTTTATTTGTACTGGCAGATTGAAAGGTCTTTTCTTCACTTAACCTGTCTTAAACAAATACATAATTACAGTTATAAAATGCGGATGCAATTTCAAGTTATAACAACTTACGATACAGTAATTTAGTCAGAAAATAGGCGTCCTGTAAAGACACAGATATAAAGTTATTTGAAGGAAATATAACGCGTGTCCATAGTAGCCAGTAAATTAACCCATAACGTACTTATGTTAAAATCAATATTATATAGGTTTATTTAAATTATTAGAAAAAAGAATGGTCAATATTATTTACAATTTGAGAATATTTAGAACGGCTTATATGAAGTGCAAAATAGAAAAAAAAACAAAAAAACAGCCAATTGATAATCTGTATTAACATTAAAACCACTCGATAAGCAAATTGACAGTTTTTCGTTAAATGAAATCATGAAACAGTAAACATTTATGCAGTTTTGCTCTAAAGGATGATATTGTCCGATAACTTCTAACTTCCCTCGATAGTAGATTCCAATTTCTGGTGTCAGAGACAATGTATTAGACCTAGCAGGGTGTAATAAGTAAATTGTTTGCATCAGAACTGGTACCTAAATTATTATATAGATAAATTTTGAAAATATATTGTCATTGCAACTGATAACAGATTTCACTCTATGAAATTAATATTTTTACCAACAGCGTTTTCTGAGAGGGACATTAAAAAAAAAAATATTGGTAGATGTATGGCAAACCCAAAATTAATGCACCCATTGGCTGTTTAGCGAAAACGCAAAACCAAGAACTTCTATGAGATTAACGCCCGCAGGATAAAGGCCTCTGAAAGCCCATCTACACCCTAGCGATTATTTAATCCTAAGGAAAACAATAGCAGAATGGAAAAGAAAAGAACAATGGGTTCCTTCGCAGATGGGCCTGGCGCGTGTTTGTATTTCCGGAGGTAGAACTTTCAGGCGTTCTCCATTCGCTAAACATCGCACTTAGGCTACCCTTTGTGAACTTAACATCTCAAATTTAATCTGTGTACCATAATCGTTATTGTTTACAATTTTTTCTTAGAATCTGTTAATTTTTCATGCGTTTAATTTGCTGAAATTGGCGCTCTTATTTAATGACAAATTTAACAACGCCTCAAATGTAAGTTATCTTCAACGGATACTCTCGGAGTTAATCGCCAAAGTTAAGAAATTAAAAAAACAAAAACAAAAAAAAACAAAAAAACAACTACAACAACGTAGAATATTATTGGCGAATTCCTAAAATGCATTAGCATAATCGTCACCATTCACTCTATTGCCTTATCATAACTGCGTTATGTATTGTTTCCTTGACAATTACCAATTTATGCATTCGTGGGGAGAATCCCATTTGCAAGCAAATATACTGCCTTGCACCTTTTGTGCGTTTTCTAAGAAGAGTCACATTAGAGCGAGCCTTTGTGTTTTTTCCCGCGTAACAACTGTTTTTCTCGGGAATAAAACACGAATTTGATATTTTCAGCAAACTGAACATAGTTTTCGATTAATTAGATTGCCAGCAACACTTCGGATGTTGGATTTTACCATTAAAAAAGTATATAACACGCCATGCAATTCTAACAAGCGACGGATTAGTTTCAACTCCTTTGAGGCTGGCCAAAAATGTTGAGATGCACGCCAGCGTGAAACGCGAACACTTCCAAACAGAAGTTGTCTCGGGGTCTTCAAATGATTTTGCGGCGCCACCAAATCAGCCCATAAATGACTTTTATGTGTAACATTTTTTGCCTACTAAACGTTTTGATGCACTCATGCCAAACCGTTTATCAGTTTTCACGAATTCGACATCTTTCAATCACTGAAACACAACATTAGGAATGAACCAATTTTAGGCAATACCAAAACACATACTCAACTACACTACAGCTGATGTTTGCTTTACAAAGGTTTTCAATAATACTTAGGTAACTTAGATGTCCATAACAACACTGCACAGCAAAATTTCCTTGCTGTATATTTTTATTGAGCTGTTGAATTCGTTAGTCTTACAGAGATATCCAATAAAACGTTTAAAAAAAAAAAAAAAAAAAAAAAAAAAAAAAAAAAAAAGTAATCGCATTAGAAGGCCTGTTAATACAAAAGACTAAGCGAAGCTCAGAAACTTTAAAATAAAATATAACTCATGTTTATGCGCTGCATTCATACATCAAATTATTTTTAAAAGAATCAACGTTTAAACGAAGAAAAAAAAAAAATAATTTATACATGCTGATGCGAATTGACATTAAATGGAATTTATTACAATTATTTAAAAGCGAAATGTCATGAGAAATATTTGCATCTCGTTAACAGCTTTGCCGCGTTTTAAACAACTGTTGCTGAAATAATCGACATGTCGTGCGTTAAAATTCCTGGTTTAAAAAAAAAAAAAAAGAATGCGCGCTGTTTTTAATGCCCCATGACGTAATCTTTTGAACATGCTGAACCGATTGCTGACTGATCGGGTTTTCAACCAATGAGCAAAACCACGCATTAAACAAGGTAAAGTGGCATTTGTAAGCGAGCTTATAACATACACACAAATAGATACCTGTTTCGCAACGGAAATTTTACCTCGATTAGCTTTTTCATGAACTAAGATAACTGCTTTCTATATCTATTGGAAAGAGAGAAATAAAAATATTTTAATAAACCACACAACTGAATGTGTAGTTACTTTAATAAACAAAAGAAAAAGAGAGGGGGAGAAATCAGTAACTAACGCAAGCAGTTATTTAAATACCCGTTCAGCAAGAGCGATTTTAATCGCTACTTTTCTCGGATTGTGTTGAAATGCAACTCCTTTTCTCCCAAGCCGTCACCAAAAAGTAGGGCAGCGCTGACGGCCTCGCCAACCGTGACGGGCGGTGGGCTTTCCCGGAGGATTACTCAGCCTTACACGGGTCCTCCACTATGGCCTAAAATCTTCAGCAACACGAGGGCGCAAGGCTATATTTTAATTAAATTAATCAATGGAAATCGAGCGCTCTGTTTATAATAACTACTGCTTGTTGTTGCAAGTGTATACATTTATTACATGGAGAAAAAAAACTATCTTTAGCCATAATAAATCTTTCCTCGTGTCTTAAAAACTAATTTTATGTATTATGTCCACGTTTATAGCGATTTTGGCGCTTTAATTCATATAATATTGACCGAGACAAAGGAACAGGATAAAAATCAAAAATTTTCTAAGGAATTCAACTGTTTTCATTCCATTAATTGTTGCGCAGTTAAAAAATATAATTTGTTATATTTACTTTCTATAGGTGACCTGTAACATTATACCAATTAGTCTTGCAAATGAAATTTATTTCAAATTTATAGAAACGCCTCATAACCAAAACATTAGTCGATAGGCATGTGCTTCATCCAGTATATGAAAATAAGATATTTATTATCATAATGAAGGAAAAGCTCATTTAAAAGTTTGTTCATTTTTGAAGTATTGCTCAGAATGTTATTTTATGACCACTAAATACTTACTATAAGATTTTGAATATTTCTGTCATTGACTGTATGTTTACAGTGTGAAAAAATAAACAATGAGATAAATAAACATGTCCAACATGAGGAATTGTGGTGCACATGTTCATGTAATTTCTGGATTATTCACATGATGAGGTAAGGGTCTAATTTTCTGCTCTATGTAAATATCGCAACACAACAAACTTTAGATAGAGCGTGGTAAACGAGTTTTGTTTTACCCACAGGCCGACATGCTTCTTTCAAGCGCACTAACCCCGCAATACTGCCATTTACCACACTTTAACTTTCGCTGACCACACTTAATACAGCTTACACCAGGATCAATAAACACAAACTGCACAGTATGTTTTCTGTAGGTTAGTTTGACATGCCTGAAATCCATGTTTTGTCACAACTCACTGGTACGTAAACTCAATCCTCGGCCGCCGGAAGTTCGTAGTGGCAAACATGACAAGTATGTAAAGTATTGGAGGAATCGCGATCACATTGCTTGCATTCTAGCGCTATTTCTGCGAAAACACTTCGTGTAATGTATGAAAATTATATTGAAATATGAAAGTACTCACCAGAGGGAAAGTTGAACGCCTTCTCAGCGAGTTTGGTGGAAATTAGGACGGTATTTGGTCCGTAAATATGAAGAGTAACTCTGATTTTGGTATGCCAAGAATGGCACAAAGAATCCAGACAACGCACAGAACTACTGCGCATACATTTCGCGCATGTGGTGACACAAGCGGATGAAAGGAGAATCTGAAGTTTGATCAACTAGCTGTATCCCCTCTCCATGCGTTCCCTGCTCTACGTCACATACCGGTTTGCTTACGTATTGGTAGCCAGTTCGCGGGTACTTTAGGTGGCCACTTCAAAAATAAAATATTAAAATTATTCGCCATTTCGTTAGAGGGCGGCAATTAGAAAGATAGAGCTAAAGAAGTGGTCTTTATTTAATGATTAAAAGGATTTAGTTATTTATCCTGGATATTTTAAAATGATATATTTCAAGTTTCATCTAATATTGAAACGCCCTTTTCCATTTTCTTTTGTTTGCTAGGACTGTAGCAGTATTAAAGCACCCTCCCTTATTTTTATTATTCAGTTTTTTCTCCCTTTCTTTTTCCTCCCTCCATACACTTCTCATCCAGTTAGAAAAACGGAAACTATATCAGCTGTCAGTGGTTACAGAGACGTGAGTGGATTTACGTTCTGTATCCTGGGCAGCTGCGCTTCATCTGCAGGAACGCTAACATGGGCATTTCATTACTGCGCGGCCCAGGCATCCGTGACCGTGAAAGATAAAAGGAACACCATCGGACATTGGAGCTGTAAACTGACGGTTATTTATTTTGTATGTTTTCTGCCCTTATAGTCTTCTTCCCTCTTTTGAAAAGGACGATTGCTCCATCTTTAATATGCCCAGCATATATCTTTTCACCTTTCTGTATTGTATGTTAAATCTTCTCGGTATCCATGCATTTTCCATCCTTAACATGTGTCTTTCCATTCTGATAATACATTTTAAACCATACTTTAACATTTAACTATTTAAATTGTGTTTTATCACAGCCGTTTCTTCCGTAGACAGCAACAACTTAAAGTTAAATTTCTGCAGCTTCATTTTCTTCTGCTTTTGTACTCTCCTGCATTGTAGACTCCTCTTTTTTGTAGATACTAAAATGCCTGAGCTGTAGGTGAGATTAGACACCGCCATGTCTTTATGAGACGTTATCTTCTCTCTTAGCCATTTTCCAGTATCGTTAGTATGCTACACCTATGATTATCTATTTAGTATTCATTGTTTATTAGCTGCAAATGAGTTCACATTCGGAGGCAAGAAAAGTATTAAAAGTTAAGGAGAACAAAATTGCAAGAAAATGGAGACATTAACAGTAGACACACATGAACAACCTGTCTCACACAGACATAATACTTGCATAGGCATAAAAGCAGAGCAAACTCTGCGTACACACCATTACATGAAATTTAATTAGGTGTCTTGAGAAAACCTGGCTATTAATAAAATGTTCTAACCGAAATAATAAAAAGCAGTTATCTAATTGTTTATTTATATTTCACATTCATTATGTTTTCTGTTATACATATATTTTTGACATGCTGTTTAGCCCACACAGTAAACAACTGTTTAAAACAAAATCTTTCATCAGATCATTCTGATTTATTACGTCGTACCTTTTAAATGGCAATACAGAGCAACGACTACAAAACAAATCCTAAGTTCTCCACGCTGCGAGAAAAAAGTTTGACTTTTCGAACGAACATGGGACTGTCGAGTTAACTTGATGTATGTATAGATGAAAAATAAATAAATAAATAAATAAAAGGGAAAAGGAAACGTTAAACAAATAAACCAAATAGAAGAATCGCCATGCTTTTACCCCGAATTTTAGGTCCCGGGTTCCGTTGTCATTAGGCATCAAAAGTGTTTTTTCTCTTTTTAAGCACCTCTTCCCCGGAAACAACCGGAAATGGATGAGTTGTGTGCTGCGGTGTTTACTGGAAGCCCGCCAGCCATTGATATTCAAGACAAGAAAGGCAGGATCTTGCGTATGTGAGGCACACACATTTCTGTCATTACGTCTGCTTGTCCAATTGTCCAGTGTCAGTGACTCCCAATGTCTGTACCGCGTCACTTTAGCCATACTACTATCCCTCGAGTTTATCTTAGCGGTTGATTACAGCACGGAACTAAACAAGAATCGAACTCGGCTCCTCTTGAAAACGGATGAAAAGTATTATATGCCTATCGCGGATGATTGAATGGTTTCTCCACCTCAAAAACGGACATTCTCTTTCTTAACAAAAGTCTTATTTATGACTGCATAACGAAAAACAAATATTGAATTGCTATCGAGAGATAAAAATTATATTCATACTTAGGCACTCCATATAATTGTAGTTCTGCGTTTATGGTACACTTGTGCGCCAAAAATAAATAATTCTAATAAAAACTGGAACATAGTTCACCAAAACCCCGACGTTAACGCCCTCATTTTGTTTGGAGATTGTTGTCACATCCGGTGTGCTTCAAATAATAATTGTGCTCTATATTTCAAAAGGTATATAAATCCTTGGAGTTAGAGGGTATTATTCCATTTTTTATGAAAATAACGACGTGATTTCAGAAGAACGCAAAAGCAGTATTGTTGTTGCTGAAGACAATATTTAGCATTCCAACGCAGACGGAATTTTCGCCCTCTTATCTCAAAATACACTTTCAGCACTTTATTAAAAATCCTACCTTCAGGAAACGTCTCTGGGATACATATGGAATAATAACAACAATAATAACAACCGTGTCTGCATTTTATCGGGCTGGCAGTCACTGGAATCTCAAGAACGTAAACCTTTTCGTGCGGAGGTTGTAGCGTTTGCGTAAGACTCCAATATCAAGCTCCTTTAGTAATTTCATCGTGAAGCACAGAATAATTTCTGCTGCTATGCAGTCCCATAGTCTGTTAAACGTCATACGCACTGTCGAAAGTTGATTTTCATATCCATATTTGTTCATATCACGTGCCGTACTCTGCGTAGAATTGCTCGGAAAAGTCAGTGTTTGTTGACTTTATTTCTTTGGGAAATACTACCCGGCCTGTTAAATGTATCTTTCATCCTATAGACTGCATTTAAGGAAAGGAACATAGTTATCTACATTTACCTATCTGTTTTACATCAGATGTAAATTTAAACCTTAATCTTGCTTATTTTGAGTTTTTCGTTAATTTGTCCTTCGGGTGTTGTTCCTTGGCTCATGCAAACCGTAGTATACTATCACTTCATCATCAGAGGTTTAACGTCTCTTATATAGGATGACCAGATTTATGAACTGAAAAACATTTCATATGGTTAACAAAGGTATTACATTGTTATCAGAATTTTTACATAAAAATATGGTAATTTGCAACAGTACATATTGTAATTAGGAAATCTGTAATGTTCACAAAATAAATAAATTCAGAAATAAATAATTAGTTAAAGGCATATCAGGCAGATAATTTAGGTACAGGTACTCGCAGACCATCTTCGCTCCTCTTGACGAGTTTTGTTTTTTTGAACCTAAACTAATAAAAATAAAATAAAACTCCACACACTAGAAATTATAATTATACAGCACCTGTAATATCGCTTCCAGTGTCCCCATTTTTTCAGCATGCTCCTTCTTCTGTCCAATGAGTATTAATAATAGGGAAAAGTTGCGCATAATTTCCAAAGTAAATATATTAATCACTGAAGAAATTTTTCATCCAGAGATTTATCTTTTTACTCTTTTCCTCGTGGTATCGTTAACACCGTTGTTTTTCGCATAGTCTTTGTTCGGCATGTGTTAACAAAGTATTATGTAGGAGAACATGTTTTCAACACGTGCATTGCTAGAATGGATTGTAAAAACATACATGCAGATTTTGTATTGATGTTATAGCAACTAGAAATTACCGCAAGGATCACTAAAAAAAACTATAAAAACGTCTCTGCAAATGATAAGACAAAAAACCGGAAAAATTTTGCGCCCGCAGTACTTTACTGGGAAGAAAGCTGAAAAACCGGGATGTCTGTTCACCTACCGTTAGAACAACGGAGCCTAAAGAGACGAATGAATATTTTTACGAAATGAGTGCTGAAATAAGTCCGGAGCCCACAACGCATTAAATTACTTGGCAAACACATTTTCAGGGTGAGGTAAAACTTCGGGAAAAAACCTTACGCAGGCAACTGGCGTTTCGAGATTCAAACCCGAAACTTCCGGATTTGTTGGCAGACACGCTGACGGTCCTCAAATGGATCGAACATACATGGCTCTTTCTTTAAACTTTCCAGTCTATGAAGCTGAAGGTATGAGTCAATATTAGGGAATAAAACCTTCAAATTTGACCAGAAGTATTTCAGGTATGATGATGTTGGGGGGAGGGGAGATTGTCCAAACTGCTAAGTCATAAAATGCTATGCTTTAGGTTTTTTTTTTTTTTAAATTAGGGTGTTATGTTTTATTTTAATATTATACGTTGCAAGTATGTTCCAAAACGTTTATCTTTAAATACTTAGTACTGGCACATTAATACTTCATAGTGAGTGAGAGTCGGTCCTGGTGGTGTAGTGGTTACCATACTTGCCTTCTACACCCAAGATTGCGGGTTCGATCCCGGCCAGGACCGATGGATTTTTTCGGGCGTAAAAATCGTAAGTATGGCTTCCGTACATTTACAGCACGAAAAAGAACCTCAAGCGTTAAAGAGAGGCCTCTAAGCAAAATTTGTCGGCCATTTCACGCCCTGGCCTGAGCTGTTAAAGAGCGTCCATAAATAAATCAATAAAAAAAAAAAAAAAAATTCATAGTGAGTATACATATGATCTTATTCGAATACATTTTAAATTACTCTGGTTTTATATGTATGGAGTTCACAAAGTGGTTAATCCATCAAAGCTAATTTAGCATAATAGATGCTTCTTAAATAACAATAACAAAATGTATCCAGGAACATAAACAAATATTATGTATAAATATTGTACTTATGAAGCTATTGACAATGGATTGGTAATATATCCTAAACTTAGATATTCATTTTTTTTACACTAAACTCCATTTACTTACATTAAAGTAAGACGCGTTTCGGGAGAATCTCTCCCATCTTCAGTTGCTCACCGAACCGCCGTTACTTGAAATGATTTTCGAGATTTAACGGCGGTTCGGTGAGCAACTGAAGATGGGAGACATTCTCCCCAAACACGTCTTACTTTTATGTAAGTAAATGGAGTTTAGTGTAAAAAATAAAATAAATGAATACCTAAGTTTAGGAAATATGTAATTGAATAGCAACTGAAGTAATGCATATACAATCCAAAATGTGTTTATTTTTGTAGTTACAGATTATAAAATAAGAAGCAAAATCATTACATTAGTATATGCAAAATTTGAAAATTGTTGTAGCTAAATGATGTCTCAAAAAATTATATTAAGCTACCAATGCTCACTGGCTCATACATCCTTTTGAGTTGCTGTGGAAACTAGGCAACCAATAAACGAAGTGATGTTGCCCACTCGATTTTCAGCTTTTGTTGTACTTGCTATCTCACAGCATAAAGAAAGTCTTGTCTACCATTGCCATGGCAATTGCTATGAAACAGGCTTCAAGTGCTACCAAATTTGTTCTAATGGGATTGGGCTGTATTAAAGGATGTAGGTGTAATAATCTTGCCAAAACAGCATGCTGTTCCATATATTTGTATGTCCGCACTCAGAAATACTTAAATTTGAGTTAAAAATGAAAAATGATGAAATTAATAGTTACATATACACCGGATAAAAGATTAGTACATCTGGGCTGTACCTGCTGTGCTTAAAAAGCAGTGAGCAAAGTGACAACATGCATATACATTTACACAATAATAAACAAAATAAAAAAGACAATAATAAACGATAAAAGGATGCAATAGAAAGAAATAACAAACAATTTGCAAAGACATTACTGAGATATTATCACCCTTTAACACTTTAATATTTTAAACTTTTTTCAATTTCCTTGGAGCATAACAGTCCTTAAAAATTGCTGCAGGTAAGTTGTTCCATTCATTTATAAAAAAATTTGGCCATGCTAATTCTTTGTTGCCTACATTTAATTCTGAACTTATATCATTCCTATTACAATCATTTGGTTTATTTAGACAATCTGTGATATTTGCCCAAGCTTTTTATCCTGTATACGCTTTGCACAATGATACCAACCTGACTTTTTTTAGCCTGTTTTCCGATGATTATTAGTGTTTTAACATTTTTGTTACCATGTGCTCTTCTTCCTTTAACAAATTTCACAGTCCTATGTTAAGTTTTCTTTGGTGATCTTATTTGCTATGCCCTATAGAGACTGCAACAAGCTGCTCCATTAATGGTTGTACTGTGAGATATACTATTCTTTAGATTTGGGACTAGCTTTTTTTAAGATTCTCATAATAAAATGCAGCCCCCTCAATGTTTTTGCTTTAATATGATTGATTTGTTCCTTCCATAAACGTTTAGAATTTAAGTAGATTCCTAAGTACTTATAGTGGGGTAAATTACGCCTGATTTAGCTTATAGCTAAGAGTAATTTCCTCTTGTGTTTTACAGAATGTTATTTGCTTTACTTTTGTAACCATTTGTTTTCATTCTGTGTTTAGTAGCCCTCTTACAAATTTCATTTAGGTCGCTTTGTAATATTTTGACATCTATATTGCTGTTAATCCTCTATATGCTATGCAGTTGTCAGCAAACAGTTTTAATTGGGCTTTAATGATCAAACATACATAGTTTATATAATATATATAAAACAGCATTGGCCCTAATCATTGCCTTTGGGTGCTCTTGATGTCAGATTTCTGACATTCTGTGATCAACTTTCACTCTGACTTCTATGAATGTTTTAAATCAAAGTACTATACTCTTTTTCTAATTTTAATACAGTCACTTTTTATATTAGCATGTCATGTTGACCTGGTACCAGGTCAAACACTTTCAAGAAATCTATTAACAATTCATCAATGTTCCCCCCATCTATCTTTTCAGCTAGATTGAATTTTTATTATTCAGAACAGTAGATATATATTCAGCTATAAAATACCCATGACTACTTTACAGACTGCAGATAATCATAACTGGTCTAACTCTCATATATATTGTAACATTAATGGAGGTTAGAAACAGTGATGTTGATTGATTACACACATAAAGAAACTGTATTAGGTGGCACTATACTTCACTAACTGATTAACTTATCAGAACATGATTCACGAGCTTTTGCTCTCAATTTCAGCTGGGGACCAACTAATGCTGGCAGGTGATGATGTGACTTCTGGTGGTTCCAATATATAGTAAAACAGGAAGTCCATTGGTGGGATGTCAAAATTCATAATACAATGCTTATTCTTTAAAATGGAAATCTTTTCCCATGTTGCTAATTCCCTGGGATTGTTGGTAACAGTTTGGTTTATTTTGCGATGTCATGATTGTAAGTTAAAAATTATCTGTAAATGCCGATTTATCTACTCATTTATATTGTATCTTACATTTGTTAACTGTTCTTTGGTACTTGTCTCCAAATTTCTTATTGTTCTGCCTATATATATCTGATCATAACCCAAACAATCTATCTGATACACTCATGCCTTTTTATTGTATGGAACAACATATTTGATGGTTTTGTTCAAAAGGTTCCTGATGTAAATTTATTTTGTGCTGCTAACACAATATCAAATATTTTAAAAATTTTCATGAATACTCTGTTTGCCCATGGATGGTATGTGAATTTTTTAAAACTTATGTCCTTCTTTATTGTGGAGAGAGTGGCAGTGTTTTTAATATCTTTAAGTATACTTTGAAATGTCTGATCTTCTTATCTGTTAATAAGCAGTTGAATCCATTATTGAGGGCACTATTGATTATGTACTAGTATTTTGCTGTGTATTTTTCCTTGTTGTGTGGGATGTTTACTAATCTATGATTTAGCTGTTTATAATGGCATGTTGATATGGTTTAGGGTTGAAATTAATATTCTTTACATGATTATCTGTATGTGTAAGTTTCCTATATATACCAAATGAAATTATGTTATTTCTTCTGTAGATTTTAGGGTTCAAAAAGGGCAAACATGCTTCTCTTCAATTCTATACTGAATTTAATGCCTTGATCTTGCAGATTTAGTAATATTAAGGTATCCTATATTTTTTTGACACTATTGCAAATTTGTCATCCACATTTGCTGCCTTTATGCACACGTACCACAATAGTTGATGTCCAGTTATTGAAACATTTTAATTATTTATAGATAAGTTGAATAAGCACATAAGAGATGACTGCTTCACTTCACTTTAGTATTTCTGTTTCTGCCTCACGAGACTATCTTGCCATTTAGTCAGTAGATGGTCGATGCTTCTCTTTCCTTTTGGAAATTCAATAATATTTTGGGAAGTCTGTCATTCTTTGTATATATATATAAACCAATTTTCTATCAAATTATTAAGTCTATCAGTCAGGTTAAATACATCTAAACTCTTTCTGATATTTTCAAAAGGTCAATACTGCTAATGAACATAGAAACCTAGTCGCTGCTGTACAATTCTTCTATTATAGAAACTTTTTATTGTGTAATTTTCACTGCCATCAGTGAGCTTGAGAAAGGCCAATATCCTGTAAAACTTCAATTGTGTATATCTTCTGTTTTATCTTTCAGTGTATGTCAAATGGTACCACACATTCTAAACTTATTAATTTTGATATTAATATCTTCCTTTTATACAATGAGACACACTATATTCTAAATAATTAAAAATATGAACTGTTCTGTAATCTGTTAATTTTATAAAAAATTTGCATTGCAAGCAATGTTTTCCTAAAAATGCCAGTTTTTTGTTGTGTTAATTTTTATATTATATCGGGAAACAGTTTCATTTAATTTGTTGACTACCATTTACAATTGGTCTCCCCAAACAAGACCTGATTATCTGCAAATAAAATAATGTTTAAAGTATTTCCTACTTTAAAATGTTCAGTTACACTATCTTGGCATTGTCAAATGAGATCTCAATGTAAATATTAAAAAGTGCAGGAGACAAATGACATCCTTGTTTAGCCCCTTGGTTTGTCCATATTGCAGATCTACCAAATATTTCTCCTTTGTAAATAGTAATGTTATTCCTAAAATAAAGGCTTTTAATAGCTCATATAAAATGTCCCAGAATGCCTCTTTGTCAGTCCCAGTGGTGTAGTGTAACCATACTTGCCTTCTAAATCCAAGATCGCGGGTTCGATCCTGACTAGGATAGGTAGATTTTTTCAGGAGTAAACATTCTAAGTATGGCTTCCTTCGGAATTGAAAAGTAAATTGTGAGTCTTGTGTCGTACATTTATGGCACGATAAAGAACCTCAAGCTTGAAAACAGAAGCAAAATTTGTTCACACCCTGATTTGAATGGGCCACTGATGACCTGAGATGTTAAAGAGCATCTGTAAATAATGCTCTTTTTGCATTAATGTTCCACAACTTAGTTCATTACGTTGTATCGAAGGCCTTTTTGAAATCAATAAATAAAACACATGTATACAGATTATATTCTAGCTGATTCTGTATTAGTTGTTCCATAGAAAGATTCCATCTAAGTATGAATGACCTTTTTGAAATTTTCTTTGTTCTTCACTAAATAGGGAGTCAGTAATTGTATTTAGTCCACTTGTAATAATTTTTTAATATTCTTCATATGCTGTACATAATAATGAATGTCTCTGTAATTGTTACAGTCTTGTATTTTAGCCCTTTTAAAAAGATGGCATACAACATCTTCCTTCCATTCTTCAGGGGAGGATGCTACATGTTTCCCATGATATACTAATTATTAATTTTAAAATTCTAAACAATTGAAACTATCATAGTGAGGGGAATAACATAATTACTAATATGTTGTGATGAGTCGAACTAAACACTCTTATGGTTTCCTAACTCTTTTCATTAGAACAAGTTTTATGGACCTTTGTCTGCATCATCAAATACTTGTCAACCTCAGAAGTGTTGTCATGATCCTTGGAGGATGTACCTTAGGCTCTGATGGGCATATTATGAACCTCAAATTAGTGTTTTCTTCAGTGGGATACAAAGTTCATTAGCCGAATTTTGAATTTATGGACAAATTTTTTTTTCATGTGCTATGTTCTGTATGCCCTTCTACTGCCTTTAATTATACTTTTTCTTTGATTTCATGAAATTCTGTCCAAAAATGAACTGCCAGAGTGGATTTCTCTTTTTGCCTTATACATAATGTTTTTGTCGTGCTCTCTTCATTGGGTATTAAGGCCTATGAAACATGTTCTAATTTAACATAAGTTAGTGAAGCTGCAAGAGTGTTTAGTTTCACTCGTCACTCTCATCACAACATATTAATAATTAAATATTAATTTACTAAAAATGTTAATTGGAACTTGAACAGTGAAACTAATCATATAATTAAGATCATTGTACGATTGATTCAAACTGCACACTCTTACTACTCCACTTACTTGTTAATATTATGTAATACTAGTTTCATGAAACCTTTGTTCAAGTCCTCAGCTACCCGCCATTGAGCAATATTAGAAACTGTTCCCTGAAGTAGTGCTTGTAGTAGTGTAATGCATTTTGTTTTCATTATGCACTGTTCCTATTAGGGTGCTCATCATCTTAATAATTGTGCTCCCTTAAACCCCACCACAATTATACTTACCTATATAACCCCTTTACATTTGCTCAAAAATTGAAGAGCTGTAATTTCTTGAACTTGATCTTGTACCAGGGGATAAACACAAGCTAATAGAGAAATTGGCAGTTGCAGCCCATTCCTAGTCAAAAATCATGACTAGAAATTTAATAAAATTATTAAAATTTGTAAAGAATCCTTTGCAATTATCAAAGTGAGGAAAAAAATCTTTACTATTAAAAGCAAGAACTAAGTTTTGTTATCATATACTTTTGACAAGTTCGTTCCTTCCTTCCAATTTCAGAGAGATTCCTTACTGATTAGAACTAGTGTTAGCAAAACATGTCTTTTGAAGAAAAATTTTAAGTGTTATAAAACTGACTCAATATGCTTTAATAAATTACTTCACTGTTAACTACTTGTTAATAATACTACTTGTGTGGTTGGCCAAGACCCCTATTAGAGCTGCCATGCCAGGAGGAGGAATATTTTAATTTTTATAATACTTTCAAAGTCATGTGCAGAAAAATAAGTAATTTGTAATATGCAAATTGTGGCAAAAAATCGACAACTAGGCATTTTTTGATTGTTTACAACTCCAATGTGTAGTTCGACTGAATCATACAACAATCTTAATTATATGATTAGCTTCACTGTACAAGTTCCAATTATCATTTCTAGTTATTGATTAAATTATTGATTCTCACTTCTACACCTTATCTCCATTAGCACTAAATATGTACTAAAAGAGATTCCAGATATGGGACGTTGTTTTCTTATATACCAAAAGATGAAGTGTATCATATCAATGTAAAATAAATAAGCAGCTGGATAACTATAATATAATATTCTAGTTTAATAGCCTTCATGACAAGATTACAGCTCTTTGTCTTTTAAGAACTGAACTAAAAAAAACCTTACCAGAAAACTTTTTAACCTTTATTTTTATTTCTTCTATTCACAAACCCTTAAAAGGAATCTACAGTGAGGTTATTTGAATTACAGGCTGGCAGAGTGTGACCATGTACTAGGAGAAGCCAGTAGTCAAGGCCATGTACTGCATGTTCAGGTAGCAATTTGTAGTTACTTTTTGGGAGGCTTCGTCAGTAAGCAGTTGTGCATTCGTGTGATACAATAGAACATTTTCTTTTTTAAATTATGCCACTGCATACATGAAGAAGGGTTTTTTATGTACAACACAAATGTGAAAATGGATTCTTGCAGAGAGTGGAAGGCAATTTGCAAGAAAATGTTTTCTAGATAGAGAAACTGCTAGCCAACTTGTTAAAAAGTTACGAGAGACAGGATCTCTCAATGACAAAAAATGTGTTCAGAACCACTGTGTTCTTAAGGGAAAAAAGTTAGATGAATACAGGAATTTGCCAGTTGCCAGCAATTTATTGTCACTGAGGGGCATTATTTTCAACATAGGTTAATGGATATTATTGGTTTTAAATACTGTACTATTTATCTATATATAAATAGTAAATTTATGTGTGGCGAGTCTACTGGCTTTTACTGGTTGCAGTGGCTGCACTTCCTAAGTAAGCAGTCCATGCTTTGGTAGCCCATAAATCAAATAACCTCACTGTATAATGCTTTCATGCAAACCAAACAAGATGATTCTCATAATAAATACTCAAGATTTTTTTTTTTTACCTGATTAGCACTTTAATCAGATTAAAGTATGAATAACACTGCTACATAAACAAACCAACAAAAAAAAAAAAACTTCATTTGAATATGCATGATAAGTATAAACATTTGTAAAAATAAATACTGGCATTTAAATGGATCAGAGGTATTACCACACAGATGTTTTGAACATCCCAAATTAAATGCTACCACACAACATGCGCCCAGTGGCGATCTGTTTCTCTTCACAAGTGTAAAGGATGCAACCTGAATTAAGAGTTCTCCAACACACACTCTCACACACATCATCTGTTACATTAATTCGTCATTTCCTGTCCCATCATTTGGCAAACAAAGTGACTGCAAATATGTTTCTTGAATTAAAAATATGTCACCATGTGCACATTTCAATAGATGTAATCTATATAAGCCCTACATTCAATAATTTATATATTTTTTTTGCTACAGTACAGATAGTCTCGAATGAAATGAACAAAAACAGTTAGTTAACTGTTGTCTAATGCTGAAAAATGAATGTGGTGAAATAGTAGAAAACTTGCTTCTATTTGGCAGTTTTTTCTTTTTCTTTTCTTTCTTCTTCTTTTTTAGTTAAAAACTTACTAAATAAGAAATTCCTGATGATGTGATCAAGCTTACAATTTTGTTTTTAGTAATAATATCAGAAATAACCAACTGTATTCTACACAAAAGTTGTAAACATAGGCTAGTAATGTCTCAAATTCATGTAAATAAAGTTCAAACAATATTTAATCTCACACTTTTTATATGCCATGTGTCAGAAGGTAACTAAGGCCATTTAGAATACTAAATGCAAGGACTGAAGGAACCCAACCAGGAAAAGCTCATGCAATATTGCTGATGTTTTGGGGCCATTTCACATTAAACTGAACACCAAGAAACCTTCCAAATAGTACTGCAATGGAATAAATGTTTTGTACTAAGAGAGGAGATACTATATGATTATATGAGAACAATGTTCTAAGTTCATAGTTTTTGTTTTTTAATGTAATAAATTTACTGTATATGTTTAATAATTAACAAAGTTTAATGCTGGACATTTCAAAAAATTTTGGCATTACAGCAAATAGTACACATTCTATAAGTGAATGTGTGTCATATTAAATATAAAATTTCAACAGTGATATTATACAGAGTTATTCGGAACTTCTGCACCAAATTTGGAACAGAGCTCACAATTATATACATTTTTTGTTAAAAAAAAAAACCTATATTCTCTGATGCATTCTTTGGAGTTAAGCACCCTGTTTGTTTATGTTTACATACACTGATTCCAATGTTAAGCTACGTGACAATGCATTGTCCTTGCCCGATACCTCTGTGTGCAGTCAGTGCATGTGCATCTACTGAGAAGGATGTGTGTGCTTTCTGCGAGTTGACTGGTATGATAATATGTTACACAGAGAGGCTAGAGGAAATGACCATTTGACTTAATGCTAGACTTTTTCTTTGGAGGGCATGTGCAAAGTGTGACCCTAGTTGACAAAAGACAGAAGCTAATAGAGCGAATATTTGCTGCTTCTGATGAAATGCAACTTAGACCTGAAATGTTTGTCAAGAGTCTGATAGGTACTGAAAGAAGGTTCAAGGCAGACACTACCTTCTGTAATCTGCAGAATAAATTAATAATATCATGCCATACTTGTTAAATATCCCTAAAACCTGTTTCCTTTAATGATGCATCAGAGAATATAGGCACTTTAACAAAAAATATTCCTTGTTGTGACATCTCTCTCTCTCCTTCAAATTTGTTACACAGGTTCTGATTCATCCTCTGTTTTGAACATAAGGGCTTTTCTAGTTGTGTCTATGTATGTTTATGCAGGGCAGAGCAAGAAGTTAGCTGTTTTACTTCTAACTTGAAACTACTGTGTGATTGATAACTATCAATGTCCAAGACAGATTTAAAGACTGTGCTTCTAATGAAACTATTTTTTTTTCCTGCACTCATTTACATTCGAGTATCTGAAAACAAGATTTATCTGTCTTGCAATTTTGCTATAGTTTTATTTTTTGTTGCCTTTGTGCAAAAATTGTTCTAAAACAAATTTTCATCTAATATAGTAAAATAATGATTGTGTATTACAAATCAGTATGTTTGGCAAGATGTGAGCTTTAAAATGAGATAATGGTCAGATTTCTATTTTTAAAAGGTTCAAGAGCTTGTCTATTAAAAAAAGACAATTTTAATTAAACACAGTAACTGTGGCAAATTGCATGAAAACTATTACTCCTAGATAGTCATGTTTCATAAAAAACTTCCTTTTTTATATGCCGTGGTAACATGTCATCAGCAACTTCTCCGCACTCGGGTGATGTGCACCAAACAGGAGAAAGTTGGTTGGTATTCCTACATTTCTAACTGATTTTTAGCAGTAGTCCATCCACCGTTGCTAAAGTTTGAACTTTGGAGTGTGTCCTTCCTTTGTTGGTTCAGTGAACATAATAAATATATGCTTGGTGCGCAGCCAGTGCTGCTACCTGAATTCACTTCCCTAAAGAAATCCTGGCCACATGATGGCTGCAGAATGACTTCTTAATTTTTTTTAAATAGTGTTTAATGCTGTTTTTACTACTGAGACACCACAGGCAAGGGACACTGGTGATACATGAGATGAAATGATAATTTGGGAAAGGATATTTTTTAAAGGAAGAGTTCCAGGGCTAAGTTTAGGGTACCTCCCTGACATTTGCCATTCATGTGAACTGAGGAAAACCAGGAAAAAAAAACCTCAAGTCAGGGAAGATGGACCTGGTGAGAGACTTCTCAATGACCCAATAGTATAAAATAATATATTGTGTTCTGTGGTATACACTGAGGGCTCCAAGGCCCATAGAAGCCCATGTCTAAAGTGAGAACAAGAGAATCTTAAAATAAATGGATAAGGTATAATGTTAAAGTATATATTATTCTCTCACAAGTGCATTGCAGAGTAACACTGTACCCTTGCTAAGTCATTTGGTTTGGGAAGGTGAGGGGAACAGAACTGCAAGGCTTCAGAAATTCATTTTGTCACCTCAACCAATTGCCTCCATGATGTGCGATTGAAAGTGCTCTGAATGTGCAATGCACATGGATGTAAGTGGAAAAAAGGTTGACTGCAATAGTGAATTGTTTAAATCATTTATGGTTATTTTGTAAAATTTTAGCAGAACAGTTTATAGTATATATAGATTAGGTAGAGTTGATTTTTTTGAAATGGCTGAACTGTGTATAATAAAGTAACTAATGAATAGTCCATTCTTATCATTTAGGTACAAAGATAAATAGATTATTGTGAAAAATTGAAAGCTTACTTCAGCTCTGCCTCATTTGCAGTGTGAAGAGAAGGAAAAAAATAATCCTTAAAACAAGTATTTTAATTATACTGTCTATAATTCTTGTCTTCTGCTAATTGTGCCTTTAAATTGAAATGTGATGAAATCCAGTGATATACTAGATCACGATCTGACTCACATTGCTTGTTTTTAATTTCCAAGAATGTATTATGAACTTAGTGCCTTGTACTGCATATTATATTTTGGATTATCGTTATTTAAGTAAATTTATTTTTAATTTTAAATATTGCATCTATTTTTTCATATATAAACGTTTCTCTTATAAGAGAGTTTTAAATGTCATTGCTATGGCAATAGAGACATTGTTTTGTTTCAGTTACAGACTAAAATTAAGTTAGCCGACAGGATTTTGCATTATGGAAAGGAAATTCTTCAAACTTCTTAAGATATAAGCACTTCCATCATCATCTCAAGATTTATAAGACTTGTACCTAAACAGTAGGGAACGTATTACTCTGGAAACTTCAGTAATTGTACAAATTGTAATATTATACTTTATTTTTCTAAATAAAGACTTCATATGCTCCTGCTTGCTGCACTAATGAGATAAGTAATTATAACAGCACTGAAATTTCTTTTGTTTCTATGACAACCAGATGTGATATTGTCAACTTCCAAGACATGTAAACAACAATAGTAAGTAAGGAAAAAAAGGCACAATTGTCCAAAAAATATATTCAAATTTGGGATGACAAAATCTTTGCTTATTCACCAAAGAGCAGTGCTACCTTAAGAATCAACAGCCTCATTTGTTTCAAAAATTGAGACTAATGGATACATATTTATGGATTCAAATCATTGTATGATATGTTGAACTGAAACACTCTTGTTGCTCCACAAGTTTGAATGAGCTCTTTAGGAACATAAAATACAAACAGATGGGGAGGTCAGCAGTGGCATATCATTTTTGGAAGGAAAATCATGACATTCAGAATGGGGTTGAATTATTGAAAGCAGTACAGGGACCTACAGAATTGGCTACATGAGAAAAGATTTACATTTGCAAGTATACAGTTCGTTTAATGAACTTGATGTTCCTGGCGAGGATAACATTAACTTCCAAGTTCATCAGGAAGCCACCAGAGTAAAATCTCACATCTACATAGTGTGAGGAAGTTTCCAACCAGTCGACCAGTGGCCAAGGATGAGAGCAAAGGTTCTCGAAACTAGTACCACATTTCTTAGCAAGTAAGTGGAGCAAAAAGAGTGTTTTATATTCTACATTAATGTGTTCAAGTTGTTAACACTAACTTCACTAACTTACTGTTAAACAACTTGAACACATTAATGTAGGATATATTACTACTCCACTGTCTACAACTTCGTAAGTATAATTTTACTTAAGAGTGTTTTAGTTCAACATATCATACAATGATCTGAATATATGAGTGGCTTCACTGTGATAGTTTCCTATATGAACATTTTCAATATTTATGGATGCTGAGCTGACAGGGTACTTTCATCAAAACTTCGCTCCAAGCCATACATATACAAATCCATGAAACCCATAGGTAGCATAGTTCCAACGAATTAATTGTTTCCAGAGCAATGGACCTAACTCCTCCAAGCTTCTTGTTTTGCGACACCTAAAGAGCAGAATGTACAGTAATTACTCAATGATACTTGCTCATTTAAGAGAAAACATCAGGAACAAAGTCGAAAATACTGACAACCTAGCCCCAGCAAACTTCACAGAATATGTCAACATTTGCACTGTGTTTGGATGAAGCACACTTCAATATCTTGCTGAATGGTAACAATGTACGCAGAGTTAAGCTATACATTGTTCAGATATTATAATTGACTTAAATGGTAAAAGATGATAAGCAAGACACCCTCAACTGACCCCACTAATCTCTAGACTGCACATATATAATGAATCTTTCATTAATCAGAATAATCTTTCACAAACATTGCAAATTAGAGTTGCTGTAAAGGAGGATATAACATATCTGCACGTGCACAAGGAGAAAATAACATAACAGAAAATATTTTTAACTGGGGATGTTTCTAAACTGGGACAAGTAATGACAAAGTAATTTGCTAGTGCTACAATAACTCATTTACACACAACCCTTTTGAATTCTTAGACATATTTTTAAATGATTTAGTACCAGATGAGGCTGTAACATATAAATTACTTTTAATTGATATGCAGCTGTACAATAAAAAAAAGTTTTACACTTTGGACATAATAAAATTTTGGGATGCTTTGCATTTGCTGTCCAGATCCTTGCCAGTGTTAATTTAAATGCTAATATCAGTGACAAGAAACAAAACCAGCACCTGCCATCAGAATCTTCAAATACAATGGAAATAAGTAAGGAACCAAATGATACACAAAACAAAACCATCTGTGTTAAACACAGTTACAATGTCCTTTTTAATAACATTTTATAATTATTGCCACTACCTTTTAAGTACTATTAATTTTTCCTTTATTAAATAAATGCTTTGATAGTTTAGCATATATGCTTCAATTCTATAATATTTAGAGTGAATTATTTTTATTATAAAGAAAATACTTTTTATTAATTCAGAGATATCTAACTACACTGAAGTTTCAAATTATGAAGAGCTAATAATTATATAGTAACTGACAATATCAAAATTCTAAAAAAATATTTCATTTAGATTTTAATGTAAGCAAAAACAAAGTAAATTCTGCTTAGTATTCTTAAATATTTTAAAATCTTCTGTTTATTTAAAGTGATTTGTTTACTTTAAATTATAATAGTGCAAAATAGTTTTCTTTGATCAAGAATGAGAGTACATTCAACTAATTTGAAATTCATATTTTTAAATTTACAATGCAAAATAAAACAGAAGAATGAAATGCAGTTATAGTTATTTTGATGGATATTAAAAACATTATTACATATATTTATGCTTTTAAGTAACCAGATGCAACTTTGAAATGTGAACAACAATAATAGATAAAAGATGCTTTTAATTATAATTTTATACATAAAAAAAGCCCAAATAGGTATGTCTCTAAATATGTCAAAATGCACACACAGCATCTCTTAAGCTTCCAATTGAAAATATGTCAAAGATATCCAAGATTTCAGGCATTGATATTGCTACATGAAGGGGCAATGTCAATCCTGTAGCTCACTTGGTTGGAAACCCATGTTTTTTTTTTTTTTTTTTTTTTAATCATATCTTTGCTGAACCCTTTTGATTTAGCAGCTTCTAGCATGTATAGGTACTGTAGTCTGTAATGCTCATGAATGCTGCTTCTTTGTGCGATTTAGGATCAAAACGATGGGCTTTCATATAATTGTCTTATGTATATTTTTTCTATAGATGCCAAATTCAAGTCTGTCATTACATTTTATTATCTTTAGATCTAAAATGGCAAATATTTTCTATGGAAATGTGTGTTTCACACTAGCTATATATATATATATATATATGGCATGTTGGAATTGAAGAATCAGATATGAAAAATTCGGGTCACAGCCGGGATTCGAACTATTGACCTTCAACTCTCTTTACAACTTTTATCTTACACAATTTCTAAATCTGAGGGCTATTTTTTTTCAACCTCTGAGGGCACCACCAGGCGGTCCATTAAGCGATAGGAGGCGCGGCATCACGCAGCATAATTGACTTCCTCTTCGTACCTTCCATCTTTACTGCCAAGACCAACTCATCTATCGAAGTTTGGCTACGGGCAAGAAAGAATCCGTTACAATCGACGCTTCTGCCAAGTGCGAGCTGCATACAGTTTTTCGATTTCTACAGGGAGAGGCATAATCCATAGGAAATTCGCCGCAGAATGAGCCGTGTGTACAGTCAAAACTATGTATGACGGCGTGATGCGAGAATGATGCAGGAAATTTAGAGATGACTGAACGGACGTTCATGATAGTAAGGAACGGAAGTCTGTGATGGGAGATGAACTCATGCTGGCGAGTGGATCAAGTGATTCATGAAAGGCGTCGGTTCAATTTTTGAACTATTCGAAGACTTTCCCGAATTTTCATGGCCAACCCTATACAACATTGTTACAGACCACGATGGGCACCGTATTTGCTGACAATCATAAGGAGAGGCGAATGGCATCAGCATTGACGTTTCTGCTGCGATAAACGACGGAAAACAGTTTTTTGAAAACAATTGAGACGGGGAATGGCAGGTTTTCTTGGCGATGAAGTGGTTGGGAGTACAGGCACTTCCACTCCACTCCCACCTTCGGGACACTGTGCAGAACTGTCACGACAGTCAGGCGGCAACGTTTATTGGAGAGGTTATTGGAAAGCTAGTATACTGGTATAACAAACGTCTACATTTTTTATGGTTATTATGTTGAAAGAAGCTTGTATATACACTTAACTTTAAGTCAATAAAACCATTTTGCTATTCACTCTGACTTTAATTTCATGCCCCATCAGAGGTTGGAGGGTAAAAAAAAAGGCCAGTAAATTAAAGTAGAAGTCTAGGTCATAAGTGCTCATAGCATTACGAGTCGCCTCTTAAAGAGTTGATCTCTCATAGTAAAAAAACCTTATGGAGGTCGAGGTGTATAGAATCAAATGAAAGAGGTTTGCGGTTCTGTGCTTGAAGCAGAAAATAGTAGCTCAGTTGGTAGAGAGTCAGCCTGAAGACCCATGGTTCAAACACTGGCTGTGACCTGAATTTTTCAAGTCTGATTCATTTATGAATATTTTTGGTTTCAATTTTGAGATTGAATTTAATCGTATGGCTTTTACATGTTTTTTTGTTTATTATGGTGAAAAAATAATCTAATATTGATATCAAACTGATAATTAGTTAACTAAAAGCTTGTAACAATATTTATGGCAAAACCAGATGTGCATCTTCATTTCCCTTCTCAGGGGTTAGAAGCAAAAACATTTTTAAAAAATCTTTTCAAATGTTAATAAAATAGATGAAATTACTTAAAAATGTGTAGTGTTTTAAATGCTATAAAAAGGATGCAATCAAACAAAATTTGGTTAATCTAATTATTTCATTAATATAACAAATTAGCTAAAAGATCAGATGATAAAAGTTAAATTCTTTCCTTTAACATTTCTGCATTTCGTGCTTCATTTTTTATTTTGTCTGTATTTGCTCCAAGAACTAAACTAAAGATACACAGGACGGGGGAGAGTCAATACTCACCCAATCACATGTTCAAATATATAAAATATGTCTGTAATTTAATATAGTTCAAGAGGAGAGGCTAGAATCAAAGATCAAGTATTTTCTATAATTATATCACTATATGCTACTCAACTATACAGTGGCGTAACTATATTATTATCAACAAAAGAGAAGTCAGTAAATTCTTAACACTGGTGGTTCAGGCATTAAGATTTTGCTTGTTTCCCTCACCCTTAAAGGACAAGGTTAACTTTAGTAACAAAGAATCTTAAGTACTTTGTATCATCTTAAGTTTATTCCATTAAATGTCTTAAAAGAAAACTACAGACTAGTCAAAAAAAATATAAGCCTCCGAGACATTTTACATTCAGGTGTTGATTTTGGTGTGCTTAATTTTACAGGTTCTACATCAAAATAAATTGTCTATACGGAAAAATTCTCATCTCATTTATTTATTACATCAACTCATATGGGATCAGGCATAAGTTCTTATAGGCCATTTTCACCATTTGAATTTAGCACCTAGAGATATCAAGAAATAAGGTTTGAGCACTTGAGATTTTTTGCATCCAGAAAATCTATAGACCTCAGCTGGGTTTGAACCTTGGGTCCAGAAGACAGTGTTCTACCCCCAGACCACCAAGGCATTTATTTATTTATGAAATAAAATTCTTGTTAATAAATCCTAAAACAGATAATTACTTCATAATTACGCCACTGTTACTCTATCATCAGTGCTTAAAGTGGCTGTAGTATTGTGTTTCATGCTGTGATGTGATGGTATTGAACCTTACAATCCACATCTGTTCTTTTTTCTTTGAAACTGCTTTATTTATTGCACTTTCTACTCTTATGTGCTAGAGTTGAAATTCTATTGGAAAGATGCAAGAAACTGCAATTCTATGAAAATATTGGCTATCTATCTTACATAATTGATGATGAAAAGACACAGCCCTCTTAAAATAGTGCATTGTGGTTGGACTGTGGATTGGAGAGTTTGCAATAAAAACTTGCGAGGCCTCTGAAGAAACACATAGCAAAATATGGAGAAATGAAACTGCCTAAATAGATTATTCTTAATGTTTTGCTAAATATTTGCTTTTCTTAAATTTCATTTTAAAAGAAATATTTTAATCAAATTTCCTTTTGGAACTATAACACGCTGGTGAAAAAGCATTTGTTACCTTTATTACATACAAAATTCTTCCAAATGCAAGTCTACAAACTTCAATGGATTACTACAAAACTTCTAAACAAATAAAACTATTTGGCCTCTGAGCTTCAATAAAATAAACTATTTGGCCTCTGAGCTTCAATATTAATGCTCCAAGTGATTGCACAATCTTATAGAGGTGAAACTAATAACTTCAATGTGAATAACAAGAGAAGCAAATTTAGGCCTATTACATTATAAGTGCTAATTTTATTTTCTAAAAAGCATCTGACCAGGGGCTTGAGCTCAAAAAGGATAAGTTTTGTGTTTATGGATATATGTTAACTTTTACAGAGCAAAAATTCCTTATTTATACTATAGAAATATTGTAATGTTGAAAAATGTAATGAAAAAAATGCAATGTCTATTTTTATTTCAGGTGAGTATGAAAGAGCATCAAGGATCAAAAAACTACAAGTGTCATCACATGACAGCTGAAAATTAGCTACAGTTTTCACTATGTACGCTGCTCAAGTTGAGTAACAAATGGTGCTTGGGAGAACCCATAATTCATAGCTGTCATAAATTAGTGACAAACATCCAAATATGAAAGTAAAAAACCAGATTTTTGGAATCTCTTGAATTATTTACCACATGGCAATTTTTATTTCATGCAAAATAGGAACACTTTAATCTTTGCAGAACTGTGTTAAATATGTAACAGATGTCATTGCAACATTCATCAACAGGGCATCTCAGGGTTTGTCACTTCTTAATGTTGTACACTTACAATTTGGCACATATTCTATATTTCTAAACTATAAAACCAACAGAAGAATGATTTAAGTAACAGTTTCTTTTAACATAATTATTGTCTTCACTGCCCATAATTAGCTACATATAGTGAACAAATTGCCTTAAATACACAAGAGAATCCTAATGTAGCTACAAAACTAAGGAATACCTAGCCTTACCATAAATAATGTCACAACTTTTGACATCAGCTGCACTTCTGTTCATACAGGACAGCACAATCCCAAGGCATGAGGTGATATGTGAATCATTGTTATTATTGAGTCAGAAGCAAGGATTTGTTTCTAGTAGCTTTCATGATGGTCTGGAACAATTATGAAAATTGTATGCTATATAAGGTAAGCAAGTCAAAAGGTAACATTTTCAAAAAGACCCAGAAGCTCAATATCCAAGAGATTCATGTATAGCACTATTTGTGAAAGGATTACCTCAGGCAAGGAAGGTCATGCACAATACGGATTCTACAACTGGTGAAGCCCATGTGCTAAGATTGATAAGGAGAGAGTAAAAAATAGCCCATGAACTAAAAGTATTCAGAATGTATATGTTTCAGTGTTAAAAAGTGACCAGAGATTCATAAAAGCAAATACCAAAGTGTTAAACATCAAATCTTTTTCTGGTGAAAAGGTTTTCAATGTTCAGGAGGTTTTTAATGTTAAAATTATAAGGTTTACACCGCAAGTTCAACAAAAGCTATAAAAGGCTCCAATCGCCTAGAGAATCCATCATGCTGCATAATCATGGTGTGGTCGGGATGAGAACTGGGGCAAGAACATCGGCCAAATGCATAAGGAGACAGTGCTGTCAGGAACCTCCACACCCTCTTCCACATTCAGAACTGGAGCTTTCAATAGGATATGGCTCAGACAAACCAGCAGTGGCTTTTGACCAATGCGCTGAACTTCATTTTCACCTTTGATTAGCATCCCGGTAGTCGAGGCTTAAGCCCTCTTGACTACAAGTTGTAGATGGTGCTTCAGGACATGGCTTGCAAGAAGAGACACCCAAATACTGTCAGAATGAAATGCTCCCTTATGAAGGCAGCAGTGGAATTTTCTGTTGGTGTGTTACATGATAAAATTGACGAGTGGCCACAAAACTTAAGGATTCCCATGCATGCTAATCACAAGCTATTTTGAATAACAATGTGTGATTTGTGTTCATTACATATACATGTAACAGGTATAATTAAGATATTAAAATATCTTCAGCATCTTGTGCCCGTTTATTGAAAACTGTGACAATATGGTAAGATTAGGTAAAAATTTAACCATTGATGTTTCAAAGTATGGTTTTAGTGCAATTCAATGAACTACAAAAAAAATACATGTTTTAAACCAACTAATAATATATTAAAAAGTAGATATCTTTCTACTCAATGCATCATAAAGGTAACAATAATGAAGGGCAGTGGATGCGGTGTTGCTGGAATTTGTATTGTTAGTTAACATGAATAACGTTCAAAAACCAAACTGGAATAACAGCATTCTAGTTCATAAATTCTCGGTAGCATTATGCTTAGTCTTTGAAAAGTTAAATCACAGGTGTTTAGAACATATACTGGAGTGTAAATCAATGAAACCAAAAAATTTTGGGATAGTATGAAAAGTGTTTTTAAATAAATCATGTCAACATGATTTATGTCAACATAGCATCATATTGTTTCAGCAGACACTAATGACATGTGAACAACCATGAGCTGTCCATGTAAAACAATATAAGTCCAAAAATTAAAATTGTCAGAAATAAAGAATAACATTGTTGCATTTCCATTATTAATGATTTTATATTTTATAAAGTTTAGATAGCAAGATGTGCAAGTCTGAACATGCTTCAACAATGTGTGGTGTCAGTTCTGTGTATGTATATGAGGGTGCTAGTGCGCCAATTGGTAGGATGGATCTCAAGCAACAGCATTCCCACCCTATGATTACTAAGGCTTAAAAATTGGTTTAGGAGAGAGTGAGAAGCCTTCAAAGATTGCATTGTGCATTTGGGGATCTTTGCCCTTTGTAATCCATTATTTATTGTGGTTTGCAGATTTTAGAGCAGGAAGGGATTCCCTCAAACATAAAGACTGTGCAGGATGGCCCGCTACAGCAACAGATGAAAATGTAATGAAAATATGTTGCAGGAAGATCATTGCTGTACATATTATCAAATTTAAGAAGCCCTGAATATTAAATTAGAATTAGTGAAAACTATCCTTAAAGAAAAACTTCATGTCAGTAAGTTCTGCAGTTATTGGATCCCCTACTACCTCACAAATAAGCAGAAAAAAGCACACGTAGATTGGTGCCACAAAATGTTTGAAAAGTTACAGGAAAGTTAAAAAAACATTTAACATCATAACCTGTGACGAAAGATATATTAGTATGATCCAGATACTAAGCGACAATCATCAGAGGATCCTTCAACAAAAATGAGGCGAGCAAGAAGTATTGGCAAGAAGATGATCTATTCTTTCTTCTCAGCTAGTGGCTATACTGTGATAGTTTTAGTTCAGGAATGAAAACACTGTCACTGCCAATGGTACACTACGAAATGTCTATCCCAAGTTTTCAATGTACTGAGAATAAAGCATTCTAAGACTGGCCTGCATGGAATTCTGTTGCACCATGACGCCTCTACATTAGTTCAGGTAGTCTAGTAGTAACCATATTTATCTCATAGGCCTAAGTGGATTCAATCCCAGCTAGGATCAATGGATTTTAGGGTGTAAAAATCATGGGGCATATAAAAGAAGAAAGCCTGAAAAAAAGAGGCCTCTGGACAAAATTTATTGGCCATTTCATGCCCTGCATGAAATGGCACACTGGTGACCTGAGATGCTAAAGAACATCTATAAATACCCCACCCCCCAAAAAAACTGCTTACAAACTCAATTTCTGCAAGTACCATTTATTTGCCTCCGTGCAACCTTTTTGGTTAATCCCCAAAATAAAAGAAACAATTTTAATCACCTGAAGCCACGGTGGCTACATATAAAGAAGATATATGCATCCTACCAAAGAACATGGCATTTGGCTTTTACAAAAGATGCAATAATCAAATGGCATTTTTTTGAAATGTTATTACTTTCATTCTCAAAACTTTCAGAGTGACCTAATAAGTACCAGTATGCACTATACAATTATCAAAAGCAATACTGTTACTAATAAACTCCAATGAATATTACACAGCATGACTGAACTTATATTCTTGAAACTATTAACAGTGAAGTAGTAAAATAACAGATACATGGATGATATATTTGCCATTATATCTAAACATCTAATGCCTTAAAATTGTTAAATTTACAGGAAAGATCAATACAATTACATTAGAAATTGAAAAGAATGGATGTATCCCTTTTTATATTTGAAGATTGTACTATACAATGATTTCCATAAAATTTTAGTACATAAAATGATTAAAAAATTAGAAAGAAATCACGTCAAAGGCACAATTTCACTACTGCAAATAAAAAGAAGATATGCAATTCAAAAATTTCACATACCACCCTGGCATGCTATATAAATTTAAAATTAAAAGAACAATAAAAAATAAATAAAAAATTAAATAACTAAATAATAATTTTGGCTCCTCAAAATATCCACAGTATTAAAAATTTATTAGTCTTCCTGTAAAGATCCTACACCTTCTGACAGGAAGCCAATCTACCAAATAATTACAAAGACTGTGATCAGGTATACATTCGAGAAACAAAAAGAAATTTGGAAATGCATACCAAAGAACATTTCAGAAACATCTAACAGATAGAGAAACTGGCAGTGTAGCTCACTTTTGGTCAGAAAACATAAAACTAAATCAATGAAGCACACTTGCAACCTTTGGAACTTAAGACAGGAGGAATAAATTTGCATAATCAAAAATAAAAACATCATAGTTCACAATTGTTACATAGGGACTGTCCATTTTAGTACAGGGTTGGCCATAGAAAATAGTACATTTAAGATTGTCAGCCCTGCTTTTCAATTTTGCATTTGGCAGGATTTTTTTATACAAAGCACACATTATTGCAATTTTGATTGTCATGGATCTTTGGCTAGTGGAGATCAGAATTTGTTCTGTGGAAGAATATGTAATAATAGGCATTATTGGGAGCTATTATTGGCAGGTTCCAGACAGAAGAACAATATGCTGGTGGAGGAGAATAGGTTCAATCATAAAAACATAAGGGTCCACAAAAACCAGTTTGTATATCTGAAAATATTGAGCAAGTTCTCTGTGGCTGTGCAACAAACTTCAAAGATAATTGAATGTTAGTCGACATGCAAAGACACTGTGAATGTTCACACTTCCATGCACAGGTTTGTGAAGATGGATTTGAAGTTTCACTCCTATAAACTGCAAGTGTCTCATAAGCTAAGACCAATAGATTAGCAAAAGTATGCTACAATTCTGCACAGCTTTCCTTAAAATGATAGCACAGGATGAGACAATTCTGTCTTCTCTGGTTATGTTAGATCAAGCAAACTTTCACCTTAATAAACAAAATCTTCATTACTATGCAGATAGTAATCACAACTTCATTTTGAAAAACTGTCAGAAAGTCATTGTCAGATGCTGTTGGAATTTCCATCAGCATTGTGGGGCTGTATTTCTTTGAGATGAATCACTGAAATCCAATGACTGTCAAAGCTGAGGTCATTGAAAAGCTTTTTGTTCCATATCTGCTAAGAACTGATCACCTAAAAATGATATTTTTCCAACAAGATGAAACTACAGTCTATACAGGCCTACCATGATGACTAAGCTCCCTATATTCTTCCCAAACCAACCAATCTCATGATATGGAGATTTTTATCAGTGTTTAAAGCCCATTTTAGCTACTGAGGTATCACGCGTGTTGGACACTGATGATACAAGAAATGATAAACTGGGAAAGGATTTTTTTTTAAAGGAAGTGTTCCAGAACTAAGTTTAGAATACCTCCCCGGCATTTGCCATTTATAAGGACTGAGGAAAACCTATGAAACAACCTCAATCAGGGAGAACAGTCCTGGTGGGACTCAAATCCCAGATCTCCCATTCATGAGCCCCCACTTTGATGACCTTCTCCACCCAGGTGATATGATTAGGAGATATTCTGTGATTGACAAAGCCTCTGGATCTGAAAGCTCCAGAATTTTTTCTTTATTATAATAATATATTTATTTTATCTTTCGAATTAAGACCATAAGGTCCTCTCTTTCAAAGAGATTTTCTCTCGGTGAATAAAAATACTGAAGAATTGAAATTAGCAATTAGAAAAGAGGTTCAGGCTATTCCAAATGAAATGATTCAGCTTATCATGAGGAATTTCCTCAAGTGCTTACAACAAAATGTCAATGTCAATGCAGGACAGTTGCATGATTTATATTTAAAAAATAGAGTACATGTATAATGGCAGTTTGTGTACATTGGAAAATCAGAAATAAAATTTGGGTAATTATACAATGTTTTGACAGCAATATTTTTTTCTATTTTCTACAGCCAATCCTGTAGATATTTTTTTAAATTCCTGCAATATTAATAATTCACTTATTACAATCTTTGATTCATTTTCAAATAATTAATTACTCAACTTGTTCTTCTATTGATAAATACCGGATGGGCAAAATTGAGTTGGAATGCATTTAATGCACCCGCATTGTTAATTTCCTCAGCAAGAGGTGCAGTGCTTACAGAATAATTTGATTATAAAATCAGCAATCGATCAACTAGCATTGTTAAATTTCCTCAGCAAGAGGTGCAGTGCTTAAAGAATAATTTGATTAAAAAATCAGCAACCAATCGACTAGAACTTTGCTCATACTATATAACAGTACTGCAGCAACAAAATGAAACATCAACGCATTTGGGTTAAATGATCTCTTCTGAGATGAACTATTTAAACACATTTTTGGATTCACTTACTGGAGATTTACTCAGTGGACCTCATCCACCTTCAGGATGTGGACGTGAAACATATCCTGAGTAAATCTCCAGTAAGTGAAGCCAAAAAGAGTGTGTTTAAATAATTTGACTCAGAAAAGATTATTAATCTGCAATTCATAGGATTAGATACCAAATTTAAGTAATACTAATATTTGGGTTTATTAATAACAGCATGTAAATATATGGTGTCTATTTCATTTCACTTACAGCTGTGATATATTATCTTTTTGCAAAGAAATGTCCCTAAAATAATATTTTCTACAAAAAAACTTATGTGAGTAACCAACACAACTAAGCAGTTGTTCTCAAACTGTGGTCTGCAGACCTCCTATGTTATCCACTAAGCATTATATTTCTGTTAACTATATTTGTTTTTGATTGCATAGATGCAATAATAGGAAAATTAAAAACTAAACAAATTCAAGATGTGCATAAAATGATGTAAAGTACATTAGAATCAGATGAAAGACAACTATTTGTTTCTGAGGAAGCTTTCAGAGTCAAAAACATGGACCAGGCAGAATACTCATATGTATGTTCATAGTTTTCCTAGTAACAGATGTATCTTTTAGCAACAAACTTCGTAGGCTGGGGCTTGCCTGTTTCTTTGATGCGGTAAGAGCTCACTTACATGAAAAATGAACTCCAAAAAAGGAAAAGTTACTTCTTATGGTGTCACTAGTCAAAGGTTGCCTGTTCTTCCTTCTTTTATGTGCAAATTCCAAAACTTTTCTTCAATGTCAGGATGTTTTCCTTTGTCAGGATCAGTGAACTTCTTCCTACTAGCTTTATTAGCAACCAATGCCAATTTCTGTTCCTGCCACAAGCAAATGTTTCTCTCAGCTCTACTGAACTCTCTTTCTGCCTTTCTGTTACCAATTTTTTCAGTATCATAGATGTTCTTCTCTGTTTGCCCTCCATTTCATTACTATGTACTATTCAAATGTTCTATGCAATAATAGGCCAACAATAAACGTAACAAAGTGGAGAATTGCTGCAATGTATTATGATGTGATAAATTATATCTCAATGAAGTTACTGCAAACTACAGAATGGATTTATACTCAAATGCACACCACAATTTTGAATACTTCATTTAGATAAAAAGGTGTGCATTAGATTTGCATAAATATGGTAGCTGGCACTTTTAATATTTGTATAAATCAATTTAAGGCAAGCAATGGTTGGGAAATTCATTTCATGAGATGACATAATCTCAGTCTATGAAGAATATTCCTTAACAGGTTTTACTGAACTGAAAGGTATAAGCCTAGATACATGAAATGATTTTTATATTAGTTATACTTATTTTGATTTAAAGTAAAACACTAAAAATCATGTCGTCACATTAAAACTCTCTTTAAGTTTCACAAACACACTTACAAAAGTAATTTTGGTTGACAATGTGAGGAATGTACCTCACGAAACATGTACCAAAATTACTTTTATAAGTGTGTTTGTGAAACTTAAAGAGAGTTTTAATGTGACGACATGATTTTTAGTGTTTTACTTTAAATCAAAATAAGATAAACAAAAGTTTCACTGTGTGGATTCCGAAATTCTGTAAACATTTTATATTAGTTGTTTAAAGTATTAAAATATTATTCGTACAACTCTCCTGTATAAGATGAAAGTCAATAGCAATGCACTGCAATTTAGCTATATCTTTGGGTCATGAGATAGAGAGATAGCCTGAATGAGTAGGACAAGTGCAGCATATCATCTGTGAAAAGTGGGAAAAAATAGTGGAACTTATGAGAGGTGTGCTAAAGAACGCATGGAAAGAAGAAGGCATCCTAGAAAAAACAGTAGAACACTTTGCAATAAACTTGGGTGGCTCCAGTGCTTCCAATGCAGTGATAATGAACATAATGAAATGGAAATCAACAGTGAAGAGAAGGAAGAAGTTGACGATGATGATCTTGCAGTGCAGTCACTGAAGACAGACAGCAAGTTATTCTATTACATTACAGTTTATATTTTTCCATTGTCTTTAGTTTAATAAAAGAGAACATTTACAAATATGTAAATATTATGTGCAATTTTTTTTTTTTTTTTGCTTAGTGGTATCCTAATTCCTGCATTGTTACATTGAAAAAATGCAAGTGGAGAAAGTAGGGGCGAGTAGGACAATGAATTCCTCAGACAAAGAAACTGTTATGTTTCTGACTGCTGTTTTGACAGCATGGGTTAGATATGGGATTCAGTATTGAACATGTTTTTCTAGTGAAGCATTATTTTGAGACAAATCTTATTTACAGTGTGTGCACAATTTTCTGCTAAATTCAGAAAGGATGCCTGGGTTTAATTGAAAAGCTGAAAACACAATTACATGCTACTGGGTTTGTATAGAAAATAGAATGCTCCATAGAGTTGATTAGAACATGGTGAAACATATAGACAAATGAAATGATCTCAGGTATGTTCTATGATCTATTTTTTATGACATGTTCTCTTTTAAAACAAAATGCAATATAATTATTTGTAATGTTTTTGCTTAAAAATAATTAGAAACCTCAGGCTAGACATCTAAACTTCTCCCTAAAACGTTGTCTGAGAAACAGAACTTGGGGCTGTAATTACAATACTCAGTAGAGTGATATGTTGAACATCTTAAAGCCAATCTGGCATAATTCAGCCCATGGGAATGGTTGGCTATGCTAGATGTGCCAGTTCAACCAAGGATCACCTGGAAACAGGATTGGATGACCACCCAAATATTCAGATTAATACATTCTGATATCACAATTAATATCTAGGATACAGACGTTTATGTATTAGCATAAATAATGTACAATTTGGTGAAGAACTTGAGTTAAAGTAGAATGAATAATCTCTTCTGAATCATAATCTTTAGAACACATTTTATGGTTTCACTTAAACTACTCATTTAACAGCTGAGGATATGGACAATTGTTCCTTGAAACATATCCTGAATAAATTATATGTAAGTAAAACCATAAAGAGTGTTCCAAATATTTTGACTCAGAAGAGATATTATTAATGTGTTTCACTGCGTTCTATCCCAAATTGAATTAATATTGATTGTAGAATGAATTTTCAGACCACTGTTAATTAAAACAATAACAGTTTACCAGTAAGAGTAGGAAGCTTACTAAATGAAGTTGAAAGTTCTTAGAATTGCACTTAAATTAGTGAAAGAAAAAATTATGTAGCTGCAAAATACGGCTTATACATAAGTACCTTTATTTTTAAAGCCAACTATCACACTTAAGACAAATAAAATCAAAGCTGATGTAAAAAACCCAAAATTTATCAGCCAATAAAGGATGGCATAAATGTCTTTTGAAGTGGGGGAATTCATACTAAATATTGTACTTACAAGGCTGTTTACAATGGAGTGGTAATATATCCTAAACTTAGGTATTAATTTTTTACACTGAACTCCATTTACTTACATTATATATATATATATATATATATATATATATATATATATATATATATAAATATTATGTAAGTAAATGGAGTTCAGTATAAAAAGTAAATACCCAAGTTTAGAATTCATACTAATTACTTGTGTCAGCTAGAAATCCCACCCAGGTCCATTCATTTGAGATGGGTAAAATAAAAAATGCAAATGTTACAAACTACTAGAAAGGAATATTCAGGATTTAGGTATTTCTTTGCCTTGAATCCACTATTTCAAAGTATTATGGCAGCTGGCATGGAATTATTCATAAAAAATTAAATTACTGGGACTTTTTTTTTTTTTTACATTTTATTAAAATTAAAGCAATTTTTATTTCAATAATTCAGGAAATGTTGATCCATATTTTAACAGCAGTTCCATATCAGAACAGCATTTTTTTGAGTAATGCTTAGTGCCCATTTTCTCTACTAAGTATTGCAGGCAGTGAATGTTGGTGATTCATGAGATGAAATGGTACATTGAGAAAGGGATTTTCTTTGGAAAAGAAGTATTCCAGGTCTAAGTTTAGGATATTTATCTGGCATTTGCCAGTGATGAAGACTCAGGAAAAGTCTATTAAAAAAAAACAACCCCTTAGTCAGGGAGGATGGTCATGATTGGAATTGAAGCTCAGACCTCCCATTCACAAGTCCGTGCCTTAATTACCTTGGCCACCCGTGTCGCTACTGAGCTGCATTGGTAACTTATTAGCAATGCTTATACAAATAAAAAAGATTTACAGATGCCATAAAATTATTATAATAAAATAAACATTTACATTTACTTTAAAGAAAATGTTACGAGCTTTACTCACATAACAAAGTACTATCAATAGTTTATGTGATCAGTTCACTATGCATGAAAGCTATAACAAGATAACAAACAACTTTCAGCAGAATGTAAAACAAGCTTTCTTTTTTTCTATCTGCAATACACTTTAAATAGTCATAAGGTACAAACAACATTTCAAAAATTCATTCGTAACTATATGGGATAAAATATCATGATTGACTAGAAATGTATTTTGTCATGGTTCAGTGTAGTGAATATTTTACATTCACCTTACACTGGAGCGCTTAAACAGCAATTAATAAGAAGTGACATCCCTGTAACACAGAAATCTTATTCTATGATTAAAGCTACATAAAAAATAAAATAATATGTTTTCTCTGATATTTAAGGCTGCACATATTTAAATTATAATGCAGTACATAGAGTGATCCAATAAAGCCCAATTGGCTATTGCATTACAGCAAACATTTATAGCAGTATGATAGCCAAAATATGATTAGTTCACTCTATGCAACTTATGATATACATGTAGCTGCCTGCATGTTAAAGATATAAAATAAAAAATTCAGCATTTTTTCCCCATTATGAAAAATAAATGCTTTATATCAGAGTGATGATGGAGAGATGCCTTCATTTTTAAAACTAAAAGAGTTTAAATTTTGATGTTTTAAATTAGATGTTTTGTACTTTTTAAAATAAAATGAAAACCTCATGAATGTTATTTTGTCAACTGCACCATTTAATCTCTTCTACGTTTCCCCCAAGGAGATGCAGCCAGAAGCTAAATATCTAAGTATGTAGAGATATCTTTCCATAGAATGCATCATGCTGAACTTTCTACATTACTAAATAATCACAATTATATTGCAAGCATTGTGTTTCAGGTTTTTATAAGTTTTGATTTCTTATTTTTAATATCTGTAGAAGTTAGTAACTGTGAAGCAGAAACATTTTACACAATGAAATGTCTTTTCTACTCTATGTTTAAAGCTTGGTTCAGATATGTAGATCACGTTTTTGCAATAGTTCCGAAGAAACTAACTGGTGATGAATTAAAGGTGCTCAACTGTAAGATCACAACATTAGGTTTTCAATAAGAGGTTGAAAAAGACAATTGTTACCTTTTTTGGACCTGAAAATCCCCAGAAAAGAGAACAAAATATCTTTTGGTAAGCATAGAAAACCTGCACATATGGGCAATTATATAAAGAACAAAAGTTGTAACCCAAGATCCCACCAACATGCAATTATTAACAGCTTAGCCCAAATACTTATCAATATTCCTCTCAGTAAAGAAGAATTTATTGCTAAATACCAATAAATCAACATTACTGTACAGAACAATGGTTTTGAATACTCTTTAGTAGATAAAACAAAAGACTAAAACTTATTAAGGAAACATGTCCTTTCCAGTAAGAAAAGTAGAAAAAAATTTACAAGAATTACTTACCATCCATGGGTATAAAATTCATTCAGTAAAATTTTAGAACAATTCCAGGAATGTTTCAAATCAAATGTCAAGATTGCAAATTAATTTACATAGGCAGAACTAAAAATGTTTAGGAACATAAAATATAAACAAATAGATAAATCAGCAGTTGCAGCATTTTTTTGCACGTAGGATCACATCTCAATAGGAGCTATTATTGCAGGCTGTACAAATCCATTACAATTAGCAATTTTGGAGATTTTTATTTTAGGAAACAAAGGTATGAACTTCGAAATTTCACCATTGAACAATTTGTGTCAACTCATGTTGGAGTCCCGAGATGTCCCAGACCAACTACGCCAGTCGGTTCACAGCTGAACAATGGGAGCAAGGGCTTTCAAAACATATTTTGAGCAACTAAATTAAAGTGAAGTATAATATCATTTACAGACATTTCATTTTGTAAAATTTAATTTATTATCTTGAAGTACTTTAATTTAATGTGCTTATATTTTGCACTGATATGAACAAACCCTCGCTGATAAAACATTTAATGGTCAAGAGATTCACAAAACACAAAAATAACTAGGAGAAAACCTCAAACGCAGCTTTGTGTTAAAACAGATTATAACTATTTTTCTATCAAATGTAAATTACAGCTAAAACATTACTTTATTAGATCTCATTACCTTTTTACTGAAAACGCTGCTATTGCAAACGTTACAATGAAGCAAAAAGAAAGAAAAAATGCAAACTTCAGGACTAGATACATTTCTCTGACTAGCTTTCAATCGCACACTGGCATACCCAAGTAACAAATATATAGCTCAAGTAGGGCTGTCCAAACCGCAGGTACAACACACAATAGTTAATTTTTATCTTATCTATCTCTAAATAAATAATGTGATAAGCAAAGGAACTTCTCAGAAAAAAACAAAATAAAAAGAAACTAGAAATCCATAAATAAATACATTGACTAGCACCTATAATAGACCAGTTTTTACAGTTCAACACAGAATGATAAAAACATACTTAAATTTAAAATAAAAAATTATGTAGTGGCACCAACATACACTCCTTTGGCAATGCAACAAAGAAGTCAAAGAGTTAAGACTGAGCAACTAGGCTCAGTCTTAACATGACTTTCTGTGCTGCATGCCCGTAACAAAATAACTTCATAAATTCTGGCCCAAAACAAATGCTACAGAGCTTCATAGCACCATTAATATTTTGGCTACTGGCAAAAGTCCTGACAATGACCAGAATTTGTAGGTAGTTACTGTCAACATAAACATTTTCCAAAACAATTAACTGCACACAAGATGATAGTTAATAGCCACTGTCGACTAGTTTACTGATTGGACAGCCCTAATATGCTGCAAAAAGTTCAAATCAACCACAAACTTAAATAAGCAAAAAGTACCTCTCACACATTACAATGTGGTGCTTTGTAATACTGACTTCATCCAGTGATGGAGAGGAAATGATAAACTGTGTGTTTGCACATCTTTGGTGTAAACAAAATATAAAATAGATGATAAAAATATGCCTCATTTTGAAAAATCTTACCTGGCAAAGCCCTCTACAAATGCCTACAGTGTTTATTCATGTAAAAGAACGTGTGTGATGGATTTTAGTAGGCACGTGCTGGCTAGACTAGCTAGGCTGGGTCAAAACTGCCAACCATAGTCTTTGCCAGATTCACATTTCTCTCACAATTTACTTGCAGCATTGGAGTTACATTTCCATTTAAAAAAATAAAAAAGTGAGATTCTTGAGCGATACACCTCGTTGAAACAAACATAAAAGCTAACATGTCTACATTGCACACCTAAAAAGCATCCCTTGACTAGTTTAGTGTGCTTTCTAAAACTCTTCTTGCAAGTGCCAATGCTGCAACTATATTGCCAAACAAACAGACCACTCTGCCCCAGCAGCTGGCGAGTAAAGAGAAGCGAGCGAATGAACGAACGAGTGAGACGAGATGAACAAAGTTGACAGAGCGAGCAGTTACTCCGGCTTCCAGTGGTGCTCCTGCTGTGCCAGCTGTTGTTGCTGTTGCGCAGGGGTTGGTGATGAGGGTACGGGCATCAAGCCTGGGACTCCCTTGGCAACCATCAGTTGTTCACAGGGGAAGTCCAGCACCACTGTCATGTGGAATGCCATGTTCGCTGAGGCAATCAGGTACTCACACAGAGAGAACCAACTAAATGCTGCAACAAAAAGTAATCATTGTTCCAAGTTCATAACTTATCAATTTCAAAATAGGAAAATTGCCTACCAAAATTATTTCACTGTGCTATGCTTGACAGTTGTACTAGTTTTATTAAATTAAATGAGAAGTCTTTAAACAGTGAAGTTACTTTAAATGAAAATATTTGGCTAGATTTTGACACTGAAACTTCTCTAACTTTTTTTTATTCTGAACATGTTTTCAATGCACTTGCATTTATCCTCAGCTACTTTCTCTAACTGTTGTTGCCTTGTCACTATCTCCTTCCTTTATCTCTCGCAGTTTTCTGATGAACTTTCTGGTTAGATCATCCTTATGTGGGATTTCAAAATTCATTACACAATTTTTGTTTTTGTATACAATAATGTTTTCCCAAATGTTTTTTTTTTTTTTCAATTTTATATTTTTATGATGTTTTTAATAATTTACATATACTAAATTTGTTCTGGGGACCTAGGACATTGATTTGTTGCTATTTAGTTAACTGCAATTCAGTAGATGTTCTTTTTTTAGAATGTATTTACAGGCTTATACATTGGGCAGCATCTGTATTGATTGATTTCAACTTGAAGAAATGTTCTGACAAGCAATCATGCCCAACAATTAAGAAGAATTGGGGAACTCTCAATTTTTCTTGGTTTAAATAAAATATGTTTGAAAATCTTTAAATCTTCATATAGTTTTCCTTTATAAATTTTTGTGATTATTATTCATTTTATAGTTTCAATTTACAACGAAGTTCTAGTTCAAAACATTTTCGTAACATTTTCAACTTTGAAATCCCTCTTAATACAGAAGTTCATCCAACCGCCACCAGAGACAAACCAAACCACCACAAAGAACAAGGCCGGCAGTTGATCTGGAACTGAAGATGGGAGCATTAGGTCCAGAAACTTAGTTTTCCTTTTTTAAACTATTAGCGATGTAAGTGTTACAAATTCGACTCAATTATTCAACAGCTTCTAGTTCAAAAGTTAGTTTTAATTTTATGATATCCTTTTTTTCCCTAAAGTATCAACAATCTCGTTCCCTTTAATCCCAAATGGCTCAGGTTTCATTGTAAAACTATTTCTGATTTCTGATGTGAATTATATGATATAGGTTTCTTAGTTCATTTATAATGTATGCTGGTGGATAATTTCATTCATTTTGCTTAGTAGTGTTGCTTTAGACTCACTTAAGATAATACTTCTGTTAGCTACGATTACTGTATGACTGAGGTGAACTACATACTCTTATTGGTTCCACTTACTTGTTTATAATATGAACATGTTTTGCAGACCATTATCTTCAGACTGAGCTAAATCTCAACTCCTGGATAATTCATGGTGTTCTTTCGGGATGCCCATGTTGCTAACTCTGTAGGTCCTTGTACTGATTGGAATAATTTTGCTTTTTTCACTGCGTCGTGGTTTTCTATCCAGTAAAGAGATGATGCTACTGCAGATTTCTTCATTTGTTTGCATTTTATGTTCCGGAAGTTTTTTTAACCATGTGCCTATATTTTTCTTTAATTTTCCAATATAGACTTTTTCGCATCCTGCACATCTTATTTGGTAAATAATTGCATTTTTCTCCAGTGGAATACTCTCATCATTCAGGAGATTTTTAACAATATATTGTTTATAAGTACCAATCTGATATTAGAATCTTCAAGAATATTATGAAATTTTTGCAAAGCACTTGGATGATATGTAAATTCTTTAAAAATTGTCTTATCTTTTCCTGCTGAAAATGATATGGTTTCTTTCATAAGTTTTTGACACTTGAATTTCTGTACTTTTTTGTGAACTAGTTCTTTGTTAAATCCATTTTTCTTCACTGTTTTTTCTATTTGCTTATTCTTTACAGTATCGTTCCTTGTTAATGTTTAGGTTAATTAGACTGTGTGTTAAGCTGTTGATCATTGCACGTTTAGTGTTTTGGGTAAAATTTGTAAGTTTTGATGTTATTGTCTGTGTGTGTGTTCTTTCTGTAGATTCCAAATTACAGGTTTCCTTGATTGTTTTATTATTTTAATGTCCAGAAATGGTAAGATATTTTCTATTTTGTATGTATACACAAATATACAAGAAAAAGGATATTGTTCACATACAGAACAAACAACATGTGCCTTTCCTGTACATTAAAATAATAAAACATCAAGGAAACCTGTAATTTGGAAACTACAGAAAGAATACGCACTATTGCATCAAAGTTGATGGATTTAACCTAAAACACACAAACATGCAGTGATTAAAAGCTTAACGCACATGATAGTTTACTTACACATTAACAAGGAAGAATACTCTAAAAAATATAAGCAAATAAAAAAACAGCAATGAAAAATGGATTTAGCAAAGAACTAGTTCACAAAAAAATAAAGAAGTTCAAGAGGCAGAAACTTATTAAAGAAACAATAACACTTTCAGCAGGAAGAGATATGATAATTTTTAAAAAATTCATACATATCATGCATGGGCTATGCAAAAATTACATAATATTCTTAAAGATTTTAATATCAGATTGGCACCTATTAACAGATTTATTGTTAAAAATCTCCTGAATGATAATATTAATGATGCTATTCCACCAGAGAAAAAGGCAGGTCTACATTGGAGAAACATAGACAATTGGTTGAAAGAACTCTTCAGGAACATAAAATAAAATGGAGAAATCAGCAGTAGCATCTCATTTCTGGACTGAAAACCAAAACATAGTGAAAAAAGCAAAATTATTAAAATCAGTGCAAGAACCTACAGAGTTAGCAACATGGAAGAAAATCTACATTTATAAACAGAGTCAGATTAATAAACTTTGACACTTATGCGGATGAAAACATAAACTTTAAGTTCATCACACCTCCACCAGAGCAGATTATACATCCCCAAAGGAACATTGTGAATTATCCAGAAGTTGACAGTTAGTTGAAAATGTGGATGATGGTCTGCAAAACATGTTCTACATATAAACAAGTGGAGCCAATAAGTGTGTAGCTTGACTCAATCATACAATGATTTTAATTATACAGAAGCTTCTTAATTACACAAAGAATAAAAATGCAATTTAGAAAACAAAATAAGATGTTAAAAAATGTGTACAATACTTACCCATGTCATGGCACAGAAGGCGATGCTTGAGGAAAAAGACACAGAGTCCTATGGTGCTTACAATTGATGTGGCAAATAGAAACTTTTTAATCAAGTACGAGTTTTGTTCGGTTTCGCTCATGTTGGGTTTCACCATTTTGTAAGCTTTGATCGTGGTGAGCATGTAGCTGAGTGATCCAATCATGAACACAATGAAGATTTTCTCATGTACCGCTGCAAAGAAAATAAATTATATTCTTACATATTATCACATGTCTTAGAAAGTAAAACAACAGGAATTACAAGTCCAAAAAAGACCACATTCATGGTCTAGTGGCAATGTATATGGTGGTTATTAATCTGGAGGTCTTGGATTTGAATCACAATCAAGTGAAGCAGTCTGGGCATGTTCCCCCCCCCCCCCTCCCCATTCTGAGAAGGTGAATGCTAGATAGCTTTAAGGTGCGAGGGACTCTTGAGCTCATAAAGAGTTTATAAAGAAATGTGATATAGTGATGCGAAAAGTGAAGTGATATTTTTCATTCTAGCTTACTTTATTTTTGCTTAGACTAGTTTTGAGAAATGCAATTAGCAATGACTTGTAATAAATTAAATTCTTTACCTGATGAGTCTTATCACATGTTCTTATTTCTCCCCTTATCAAACTGTTGATTGATGAATGATTAGAATTGCATCTTGGAAGCTTATAGCTGACTTTTGATGGGAGGTTAAAAAAATTTTGCCATCCGTGAAATTTTGAAATTCATCAGTTTATCTTCATATTTCTCTGTGTAGATCGTTTCTCATAAGCCAGGTCAGGATCAGTTTTTTAAGTGTAGCAGGTACACAGCTGAGCCAATCTTTTATCTAATATTAATTACAAAGTTTTGGTAACATTGAGCTGATTTGGCATGGTTCCTATACCTGTATCCTCTGGTACAGCCCAATCTCATTAAAACAAATTTGGCTGTGTGGGACCTGTTTCATAGCAGTTGCTATGACAATGGTAAATGCTTGTATTTTGTTCCAAATATCAAGCACTACCAAAAATGAGAATCAGAAAGTGAGCAGCATCTAAGGGAAGGGAGAAATGTGCATCGTTTAATGACTGCCTTGCTTACATACCAATTCAGAAGGATGTATGAACTGGCAAGCATTGCCAGCTTGCTAAATATAATTTATTGAGACGCTATTTAGCTACAACAATTTTTAGATGTTAAATTTTTTGGTATAGTGATCGAGCTGCTTATTTCATAGTCTGTAGCTAAAAAAATAAAACTTTTTAGAACATATTGCATTAACTGCATTTAGTGCCAGATATATTGAAACAATTGGTGTTTATAGTATTTTCTGTGGCACCATTCCAGTGCATAAAGTGCATTATTGCATTGACATGAATTGGACGCACAAACAATAAACCTTGTGTGAGTACTTCAATACACTGTTTAAAAGTTCTTTTCCTATTATACATCTGCTGTAGTACCTCAAATGTGTTGTATTTTATTTAAAATATAGTAGTTTTTACTTTATTAGTTTTCTATTTTATAATAAGTAGTCTAAAATAATGAGTAGATATAAATTGTGCATATTATTATATTTTTATATTAAAACTGTAAGTAGATACTCAACATTATTTTTAAATTAAATGCCTTATATGGAGGTAGGCTGCATTTTATGTCATGAGCTGTCATTCAGCTAAGTTCCAATGGTCAGCATGTTGATTTTAACAAATTTATTTCTTAAGTTTATTACTAAACTTAGGTATTAATTTTTTACACTAAACTCCATTTACTTACTGGAGTGACTAGGAAGTAAATGGAGTTTAGTGTAAAAAAATGAATACTTAAATTTAGAACATTACTTAGTTAAACAATACAGTGGTGGTTATTTAAATTTTTCTTATTTATTTTTTTATAATACTCTAGTTTGTTCTAGTTAGGAAAAAAATTCCATTTCTTTACAAACAATTTGGAGTTTTTATTTTTGTATAATCTAAAAATTTGCCAAAGTTATGTCCTTTAAAGCTAAGAACTGACTTTAGAACAACCTGATATTTTAACTTACAGGCACACAATACTTACGGTAGTTTTCCCTATTTGAAATATACGTAACTCCACACAGGGCTGCAATTTCCACAACACTGAGCCAGTAAGCTAAACTCAGCAGCCTATAACCTTTGATCCCTGGGTGTCCAGCACCGGGGGGCTGCGCATCAAGTAAAGAGCGATAATATGTGTAGTACATTGAAGCGATGATGATCCTTGGACCAACATGAAATGCTACACAAATCCTCCACAAGTAACGCTGTGGACTTATGCCAGTGATGGCACTGATGGAGGGGATGACGTTGTAGACCTATAAAAAAGATTTGAGTTCATACAGCACTTTGAAACATTTTTCTTAATTTGTTATTTTATTTGTAGATGAGGTAGAGAACAAAACCATTTTACTATTGGTTAGGTAAAGGAAAGCAAATTTGAACTACAAAGGCTTATGGTAAAACATTTTTGATTCTTGGTCATGCACTGAAGTGCAGGTAACATGATCAGCACTGTGCTATAGCTGCCTCTAACCCACCTCAATAAAAAGAAACCTGCCATGCCATGATGGCTAAAACAAGACTGAAGAACATAGGCTTTCACGGCTGGTGTCAATTATGTAAACTGAGTCAGTCATCTGGGCTGTAAGGCCATGGTCCAATGGTTGTTGATTTGTTTATGGACATTCTTTAACAGCTCAGGTCATCAGCGTCCCATTCAATTCAGGACGAGAAACAGCCGACAAATTTTGCTCAGAGGCTTCTTCTTCTTTCAGGCTTGAGGTTCTTTTTCGTGCCGTAAATGTATGACATGGGACTCACGGCTTTACTTACCTTCTGAAGGAAGCCATACCTAGGATTTTTACGCCTGAAAAAAGCCATCGATCCTGGCTGGGTTTGATCCTGCAACCTTGGGTTTAGAGGGCAAGTATGGTTACCACTACACCACCAGGACCGATATGGTCCAATGGGACTCTTTCCCATCTTCCTAGACTATGGTGGACAATTATTGTGTGTTCTACATAATCTTCTTGGAGACAAGGCTGTGACTGATTCATTGATGGATATAGTGACAGTATCGCTTATTTGGAGTTTAGCATCTTGGCATGCTGCAACCAACAGCACTTAATATGTGTATAAAATCTTAGCTTATAGCTGGCAATGTCATCCTGTCTCAGCTAAACATGTACTATACTGGTAAACACATTTTGATTGGCACAATTTAGTTTGGCCACTGTAATGTTTACGATTACATTTCATGTTTTCCAGGCAATATTCCAATTTGTGAGAAACTGTTTTGTAATTGTCCTTCAAGCTATCCAAAAATAAAAATCACACTGTTACATCTAGGAAGCAAGAGAGCCATACATTAGCATTAATCCTTATCTCAAAACACTTGTGTAATTTTACTCTGCTGTATGAGCATTGGCAAAATCTTGTGAAAACATCCATATGATTTCTCTTCTTCTGTCAGCTGATTAAAAAATGGAGTCAGAATATAATGTTGGTATCTCTCTTCATTAACTGTCTGCTTGTAAAAAATCAGGCTAATAATTCATCTTGAGCTAATTGCACTCCAAACCCCTATTTTCCTATCATAAAGAAGGTTTCTTGTATACAATTTGGATTTTCAGAATAACAATAGCAAATATCCACAGGATTATTTGGTTGCACCATGCCTCATCTGAAAATTACACAAGCTATGGGTCGATTAACCCTTCAGTCACTGATGAAAGAAACCACACATGCTTTGGAATCACCTTGTTTATACATATTTATATATTAGTGGATATGTGAAACTTTTAAGTTCTAACAATTTTGTTGCTATATGTGAAGAAGACACTGAAACCCTAACTTATGCTAATTTAAGTAATGATTTTGTAAGCAATGTTCAAGATTTGCACCAATTTTGTCCCATTTGTCTTCTTTTAAAACTGAATGCCTTTATATGTGTTTTTTGTTTTGCACTGAACCAGTAGTACCAAATTTATTCACAAGATTGTGAATTGCAATTCTGCAAGGAGGCTATTGCACAGGGAACTTCCAAATAAATTTGTCATGAAAGTGGTATGCTGATGCATACAGCATTGACGACATATTCTGGAAGCCAAACAATAAGCTTCCATTAAATTTCAACAAAACGAATTTTATTCAATTTAGAACAAAAACAAGCAGGTACTAGAATTAAGGATTAGTATTTACACCATTACACAATATGGAAAAGTTCCTCACACCAAGTTCTTGGGGCTAGAAACTGAAAGAAACAGAGACTACAGTTCCTGAGCTCAGCTTTGCCTGCATTACTTTGAGAAGTTTGATTAATCTTGTGAACAAAAATGCATTAATATTAGTGTATTATGCATATTTTCATTCCATTTTGAAATATAAAATAGTTCATTGGGGTAATTCTGTCTACTGTAAGAAAGTGTTCATCTTGCAAGAAAAGAGCTATTGGAATCCTGTGTAACGTTGGCTATTGGCACTCCTGTAGACCATTATTTAGGAAACTCAATTTTCTTACTCTTACTGGAGAGTATGTACATCTATTCTCTGAGCTATGTAATTGGCAACTTTGATAACTTTAAAATGAATTATCTATATATATAATTATAGCATCAGACATCCTATTGACATGAACTGGCCAATTAATCAGTACAATTTTTTCAGAATTTTGCATTGAAAGTATATAACAGTCTTACGGCCTCTTGAAATCAAGTTTTAATTCACAGAAATGCAACATTTTCAAGGGAGAAGAAAAGGGGAGAGGAAAGAGAAAAAATTAATAATAGAGAATAGTTTATATACTCAAATTTCTATAATAGGGATGAATATTTTAATTCCAGTAGAGTGAAACTGGTGTGAATTTATCATGTTAGTATAATAGGCCAATAATTTCTAAATATGGTGGAGTTATTTTAAGTAACAAGAGGAAGCAGACTCTTATGAAAACGAATATTTTTTCTGCATGAAGAAAAATGCACCTATAAATTCCAAAACCACAAACATCTGTGTAAATACAAGACTTAATTCACATAAAATGCACATTTTCAATAAAAAGGATATTTAAATATATATTTTCAGAAATTTCTTAATAAACAAATAAATTTGGGCTCAACGCTATTTTATAGATTTATTCAAAATTATATTTCACTATTTTTACTTGTTCAGAATAAAATATACTGTCATTGTAACAGTATTTTGTGGATAGTTTCATATCTACTGGAGGAGAAAGCACTAGCCAGAAATGGTCTCTCCAAGCAGAAAAACCAATCTTTTCATTCTCTTTTGGCTGTACTCACATGATAGGGGGCTAATTGCAGCTTTGTATTATGGGAAGAATTTTGAAAGTTTTTCTTCCATTATATTCAGGTTGGATGAATAAACACATAAATAAATAAAATTTAAAAAAAATAATAATATATACAATTTTTAAAAAATAAACTGCATTGTCTGTTAAAATGCTTCAAGATTTATTGAAGGATTATGAGTTAAAAAGCAATTTGTCACTAATATCTGCAAATCTAGTTATAGCATAGAACACTGGAAACGTCTATGAATCTATTGTTTGATACAGTTAAGGAGGCACAAGCAGTTGAAACGAAACCAACATTTTTACCAGGCACACCAGTTCTTAAAGACAAATCTGAAAATTGTTGGAGAAATATGATAGCTGTAAAAATGTAATTGTCCAAAACATATAAGTGGCTGAAATAGAATGTGTCATTGTTAGTGACATTCCCATCTTCAAATATATAATACTGCCATCCTGCAATGTTGAAATATCATTTTCGCATCTTAAGGCAATGTTCTTATATAAAAGACATGTAATCTTGATGTATTATTTGGAGGTAATTTTAGTTGTACATGCAATTCTAGGAAACTACTGGCAAACAATATTCAGTCATTATTGGTAATTATCAATTTACTCCTGTTAGGTATAAATAATTAGGGAGAGAATTATTATGTAAAATGGCATTTATGTTTTAAATCTTTTACAACTTAAATTCTATATATTTCCAACATTTGGATAAATATCTGCATTTTTTCATTATACAAAAATAAATATTTTAAATTGTTTACATTAAGATCAGCTCCCTAATAATAAAGTAATAATTATAAAGCATGGCATGCATATTATTATACAGCATACTTAACTTTACAGTATTTTTGTAAGTTTAATACATAACGTACACCTAGTACTAGTTTCAATGTTATCACTTGGTTCTCATTTGTAAGAGATATGCATGTTGACATGTGTTCAGTTTCACCTGCAGCAAAATGGAAATGACAGTGATAAACAATATGCTGCTCTGAAATTCCATTTTATCTCAACAACTCTTCAACTGAGGTCTATGCAATGTTACAGGAGTCCTATGGAGTGATTGTTGTTCCTGCACGCTCAAAGATGGTTCAAAATGTTTAAAGAAGGGAAATAATAAATTTCAAAGGAAGATGCAAAGCTCTGTATGGAAATCTCCATCACAAATGATAAATAAAACTTTAAAAAATATTTTTCTTCTGCTGGAAAAATTATGTTCCTTTCATTTTTAATAATCAGGGAATAGTTTATCAGAATGTCATATCTGCACACATAAATGTAACTGGGTAATACTACAGAGATGTCCCAAAAACTCTGCAAGACCACATTTCCCTGCAAAAACTGGATGCTGCACCTTGATAATGCATGACTGCACATCACAAATGCTAAATATCTCACAAAAATCTATGGGAAGTGTATCCCTCACCTTCCCCATAGTCCCATACAACCTTTTCCTTTTCCCCAAAATGAAAAAAACCTTTGTGTGAAGCATTTTCCATAAGAAGCAATGGTGAAGACATGGAGGCATTCTGAAGGATCTGTCAAAAAAGGGTTTCCACCATGTTTTTCAAGACTGGCAGAAATGCTGGGACAGGTGCAATGCAGCAAATGGGGACTACTTTGAGAAAGATCATCAAATTTATGAGACTGAGATAAGGTATTCTCTCAAAAAAAAAAAATACAATTCTTTATTGAACAGCTTTCATAGAAGAAAATACTTCCTCTGTTTTGACAAATATTTCTTCGTTTTAGTGTGCAAACCATGTGTTAAAACCTTTTACCACATAAAAACTGTATATTTTCAACATTTGATAAATATTTGAATGTTTAATTACATAAAAAATAAAAAATTTAGTTTTATCACATAAAGTTCAACTGACTAGTATTAAAGCTGCATGCGTTGCTTATTATTTATACAATGTCATAAATTGGTGGTTTGTTGTATTCTTATTTCATATGTTAAATGTTCTAAAGTTGTATGACATATTCAATATCCTTGAGCTTTGCTCACCATAGGGTCTAAAATACAAAAACATCTACTACTTATATTACTGATTCCAATAATGGCCAGTTTCCAGGTTTAATTTTCCTCACTCTAAGAAAATGAATGGTGTGGTTTTATGCCCCATCATACTCATTCATACCATCAATAATATCTTTGTTCTATAACAGAGTGTAATTTAATTTTATGCACTATTATCAGTGCATAAAGTTAGACTTTACGACAGTAGTGCATAAATAATGCAAGTAATCATTTTACGCACAACCAAAGAAAATTCAATATTCAAAGTACATTATTTATTTAGCAATTTCATCAATAGCTGCAGCTTAAGAATTTTTCAAAGAAATGCTAAAACCTCACACTTTTGTTTCAAAATTAGTCAAGAAGTATGGTCCAAAATTTTGTTTTTCAAAGAGAACAATAATCACAAACTCTTGTAGACTATTTATTTTTGTGTTATAATGAAGCAGGTTGTTCAATAAATTTCCATTTTCACAATTTAGTCTTCTCTCTCTCTCTCTTTAATGCATTTTTGTGATAAACAAGGGAAATATATTAATCCAAACATAGCCAAAATGTTGCTGAGATCCTGCAATTGGCACTTTAATGTTGATTTCTACAAGAGGAAACTGTCATGTAGAAAGCATTTCTAGGACCCATGAGGGCATGAATTTATGGTATTACTCTTTTTATTATGAAAAATGGTTTATATCTTTATATTTTATTTTTTTCATAAGGTTAGAAAATTTAATCAAATGAACAGGAAAGTAGTCCTGAATTTTTTATGGAAATATTTCAGCATAAATCCAATTGAAAGTGTCAGAACAAGTGCACTTATTTCAGAAATATATTTTATAGTTCATACAAAATTTAGCAAAATTAATTATAAATCAAATTCCTAAATCGGCATTCCACACACTGCAAAATTGTATGTGCTATTATGTTTCACAACTAAAAGGCAAATTATGCTTTTTATGCATGCTGCTCATACTTTTTTGCAATAATATATCAGCTTCTAATACCAATCTCTTTAGCTTTATCATAGACAAATGCAACAATCAGAACATCACAATGTACATACCCGACAATGAGTTTCATGTATGTCATCTTGCTGGAAGATGTAGGCAGTCACAAAACAAATGAGCAATGCACAGAGGGGTAGCGAAACTGTCACCACACATAACTGGCGGAAGCTGATTACAAAATAAACAGCTGCCTTGCTGCACAATGAATTTCCTTCCATTCTGCTTCGGTCCCCAGACATTTGACAACAGAGTTGATCTGGAGGTGTTCTTTCAGGCAGCAGGGAGGAAAAGGAATTTGATGCTCTCAGTTCTTTCATAAAGTGTGTGCAAATTCACGGTATATTCCATGGCTGCTCATTAAAATGATAAGGTTTTTGCCTTATCTCTAGGCGACCTAAAATACAAATTCTAGCATTAAAAGAATATAAATGTTTTGTAACAAATACCAAAGATCAGTATTAACGTTATATAACGCAAAAGACAGTTCTATCATTCGGCGGCAGCACTTTATTTGATACAGCCTTGACCTAAGCTAGAGTTAAAAATAACAATTCCCAAAGATAGTATAAAACATAACCATAAAACAAAATCAATTGGCGTTCATTACCGGAACAACGCTGCTATGCGCCATTGGAGGTACAAAATAACCTGAAACTAATGAAATAAGTTATCTCTAGATAAAATATCCTATCGATCAACGCTATTAATTTCACTAAGTATCACTATTACAACAGATACAAGAAGACATTACGTTTTTACCTTACTGTTTTTACTAAATTGTAAATAAAATAACATTAATTTCCTACACTTCCGAGTGCTCGATTCCGACTCGTTCACAAAGTTCCACTGTTAAATCACATTATGGTTTTTCGCCCTCACAGAGCGTACATCTCTAAATATTTTCGGCGATTTCTAATCTCGAATCGCAACCGTCGCAACCTGTGATCGCAAGCAACGAAATTTGACAGCTGCATGATAGCCAACATAATTACAATTAATTCGTAGAAGAACATGAACACCTGCGGGCCAGATTTAAACATATTGTAGTTTTGCGGAAAATACTTTTGAATTAAGGTGAATACTATCGAAAGGGGTAAACATGTAAATTACTTCAAATGAAATAGGGAAGCTTTCATCTGGGTATAAAGTTACAAGGGACTGTCACAATTCTTCATGCAGAGATTACAGTTCAATAAGAAATTAATACAAAAATTTTAAGAATATTTCATTTCGTTAACGTTTAATGTAAAATATTTTTCTAGCTTAATGCGAAATGTACGTAATGAAATATACTATATTCATTGTGATTATTTCCAGTTCCCGCCTATGTGAAGTGTGCAAGGGGACATGTTCAGCTCCGCCTTCATCAAAATGGATAAACAATAAGCTGCTCTGAAATTCTGCTTACGTCTCAACAAATCTTCAGTCGAGCCCTGTGCTATGTTATAGGAGGTACATAGAAAGATTGCTCTTTACTATAGTACAGCTTGAAGATAGTTTAAAATGTTTAAACAGGAGAAGCAATCAATTTCAAAGAAAGGTGGATCAAGGGATCCAGTTTGTGCTTTAATGGAAGTAAACACTAACACCACTGCTGTCATGAGAGATAATCGTCGAATAACATTAAAAACATTTTCAGAAATTCTGAAATTTTCACTGGGTGCTACCCACACTTTGGTAACCGAAAAGTTGCACATGAGATGCGTTTGTGCAGGGTTGTTCCAAAACTGCTGATTCCCGAACAAAAGGACGTTCGCGTGCAGGTTTGCATGCATTTGAAGATGGCGTTACAGGAAGATGCATAGTTTCTTTCAAAGATAATCACTATTGATGAAACTTGGATACATCATTTTGATTCAGAGAGCAAGCAGTAGATTCTTATGTAAAGCTACTTCAACGCAACAAAAATAAAGTATGCAAAAGTGATTGCTCCTGCTAGGAAAGTTATGGTTATTTTGCGATATTCATCAGAGTGTTGTCCCTATAATACTATAACCGGGCAATGCTACAATGCTTGATAACTCTGTAAGACCATATCATGCACAAAAAGTCACATTCCTGTGCATGAAGCTAAATGCTGCACCACGATAATGCACAGTCGCACGCGAAAAATATTGCTGAAAGCTCATTAGTCTGTTGATAAGTACGCGGATGAGGTTTTACAAACTGCCACTGTTTCCTCTGCCTATGGAAGAACCGAAATACAACAGAACGTTACATAAGACGGACTGGGGGGAAAAGAGGTTCTTTCAAATGATTCGTCTTGCTTTAGCTTCTTTATCTATGATTCCACTTTCCCTTTAATTTGCAGTTAAAATATTATCTACAGACATTTAAATTCTTTTAAAGGTTGCCCTCCCACGTGTTTTAAAAAGCTTTTATATGATCTAAAATTTCTAATGAAAGGGAGCAGAAAACATTGTGAGCCCATCAAAAGGATGTGGTGAATATTTTCATGACGTCAGTAGTTATGTGTCAGAAAATTGGTATGGCTATGGTGGAATATAAATGTTTCCCCGATCATTTACGGGAAGTTGCCGACGCACGTGATGTAGCTTGTAGCTTAAGGTCACTCATCGAAGTGTCAACTCCCAATGATACTTAAGTTAGCTCGATGTCGTGTTCGCGGCCAAGGAAATCCGTCATAGCGGCACCTTGGTTGCAGAGCACTCGGATTAATCTATTAGAATGCAAGGCCAATTTGTTACATGCTTTGTGAGATGGAGTTACCTCACAAGGCATGTAACAACTTTATATACGCAAACGCATATTAGGGATAGAATTTAGAACTTTTTAAAGAGTGGTTTCCAGGATGTTCTGTGGTTTTCATCTACTATTCTCAACAATCTCTTTTGCATAATAATTTTTTTTTACAAGTATGGGAACTAAATGCCATAGCTCAACAGTGAATAGATGCAAGTAAAATATATATTTCTAAAAATCTCTATATTTACATTATTTTGAAGATACCCGAAGGAGTAACAAGTGATGCTAAGTTTGTTGAACTAATATTCTATTTGTTTGTCCCTTTTGAAGTTTCTGTCAACCCGTAGACCAACAAATTTAACTTTATTTGGGTTTACTATTGATTGTTTATTGAAAATTGTGTTTATTTCTCGTTAATTTTTTGCTTGTCTAAGAAGAAATTCTGTAAATTTCTTCTCCGTATTAATTTATGGCAGTTTTTGCCAAACCGCCTAAAACATTTTATTATAATGTTATTAACTAGTGCCTATAGGTTTTTGTTTTATGCATTTTACTATTATGATTGTATCATCTGCACATGGAGTAATGGTTTTGGAAGGGACGCTATTATTTCAAAATAATTTACAAGCAGCAAAATTAAAATTGGTCCATAAATTGAGTCTTATGAACATCATGTTTAATATGCTGTATGTTAGACTGGTAATGCTTAATGTTGCACTCCTTTTGTATGTGTGATTTATGCTATTTGCTTTCTTTGCGGTACGGTGATATCCATTTACTGCATGTACCCTGATCCCTAAATGTTCTAATTTGTATATCCTTGTAATGTTTCTTTTATTGTCTAATGCTTTCAAGATACTGTTCACAAAGTGATATGGTGCACTTTCTGTCGATATATTTATTCTAAAGCGTTATTGGGTGTCTGCCAATAGGTTAATAATTCTTTAAATGTTAAGAGCCGCTTGTGAAAGACCTTTTCAAATATTTTTCCAAAACCAGATAGCAATGAGATTGATCTGTAACTAGTACTTGTGTTTTGCTACTTTTTTTGTACAGTGTTTTTTTATTTTACATATTTTGAGGGCAAGTTCAAAGTAACTGTTATAGGCATCTAATATTGCTTTAGTAATATGATCTGCACATTTCTCAATTATTACATTTGGAAAGTTGTCAATTTTTAAAAATATCTAGTTTTCAATTTATGAATATGGGTGATTTCAAATTGTAATTTGCTCTGCAAGGAATAATTTACTTTTTCCACATCCACAGTAGAGGCGAAAATTGGGACATCCTTCCATTTGACTGTTATATAAAATACATTTGAGATACCGCCACGGGTGGCCGAGGTCGTTAAGGCACGGACTCGTGAGCGGGAGGTCTGCGGTTCGAATCCCGCCAGGACCGTCCTTCCTGACTGGGTTTTTTTCCAGGTTTTCCTCAGTCTTCATAACTGGCAAATGCCGGGGAGGTACCTAAACTTAGGCCTGGAACGCTTCCTTCCTTAAAAAAAATATCCTTTCCCAATTTATCATTTCATCTCATGTATCACCAGTGTCCACCGCCTGTGGTGCCTCAGTAGTGAAAACGGGCGTTAAACACTACTCAAAAAAAAAAAAATTTGAGATGCTGATGTTTTTAGACATTAGATCATGTAAACTGTGAAGGTAAAGATGCAGATATGACTGAAGGACATTTGGCGAGCTGTTTGGCCTGGGCAAACACCAGCTCTAATTATGTATAAACAACTTTCATAACCATATTGTAAGAGAGCGTATTTGAACTGGGAAAAATGTTCATTTTACAGTTAGACATGATCGATATATTTAGACTCTTAGTATTTGTTCTACAGTCATACAATTCCAAGTTAAGTCTACTTATAAATGCGCCGAAGATGTAAATATTCCTATTCAACAATGAAATGAAGTCGAAAGTGAACCTATATAATCTCTTGACAGTGAATTGACAATAAAACGTAGATTTAATTTGATAGTTACTTCTACATAATTACTGAAAATGAAGAAACTTACATTATTTTCCAAGAAATTGAATAAAACCCACAATGTATAATGATTTGAATGAGAATAATAGATTGTAGATTGTATTTTTCTGCTCTGGAAATCAGCTGACTTATCATATTAGGGTTTTCTGAAGGAGAGTGTATATTAAAAAGGTTTTACAGAACACAATGTGGCAGCTTATCGACAACACAGTAAGTGTGCCCTAATTATAGTGGCCCTAGAACTTTTATGATTATGGAGAATAATGTTAGACAATTTCAAGGCTTCCAAGACAGTTTCTATCAAATGACTCAAACATCGGTATGGGAGACAAGTGGAAACCCATATGCAGCCTATAAATGAATGAATAAATTTATGGCTACTTTCTAGAGAATTATAGTAGTATGAATGAGATGAAGAAGTAAAAATAAATTGAAATTTTTTGTGAAACGAAAGTGGAATAAACAAATAAATAAACGAAAGAAAGAAAGTACCCAAAATAAAATAAAACTTGAGGATTTTTTTTCCTTCTAGAAATGCACTTCTGCTATGGGGATCAAAAGTAAAACCTACTCGAAGGCTGTCTCCCCAAAATTTCAACGATTGATTTTTTTTTTTGTTGCTTAATATATTTTTATGCGAAAAAAATGTCTGTAGGAAACTTTTATCTTGCGCCTGATCTTTATATTTACGGACATTAGGGCACGTGATTTGCATTCTAGTGCAAACCAATGTATCGATAAATGTATATAGTATTTTCATTGGGGTAGATGAGAGATTTGATATGTAATTGGTAGTCTAAAACAGTGAGTATATAAAAGAAAAAGAAAAATAAAGTAACACTATTAACAATGTAACAAATTAACAGTCACACACACACATATATACACAAATTAACAGCAATAATAAAAGTAGAATAGGATAAACACTTAAAGTCACACTTGAAATTGCAATAGTGTTAATAGTGTTACTTTGTTTTCATTTTTCTTTTATATATATATAGTGTTACTTTGTTTTCATTTTTCTTTTATATATATAAAATATATATTTTTCTTTTATATATATATATAGTGTTACTTTGTTTTCATTTTTCTTTTATATATATATATATATATATATATATATATAAAAGAAAAAGAAAAATAAAGTAACACTATTAACAATATAACAAATTAACAGCCACTTGTCTTCTTGCCATAGAAGGACTCCACGAGTTCGAAATATAGCTATCTCAAGTGTGACTTTTTCTTAGTGTTTTATCCTTTTCTACTATTATAATTACTGTTAATTTATGTGTGTATGTATGTGTGTGTGTGTGATATTTGAGAATAGATCGCCTTACTTTTTAAATTACTATTTATTATTATTATTATTATTATTATTATTATTATTATTATTATTATTATTATTATTATTATTATTATTATTATTAGTCTCTTCAAGAATGAGGGTTACAGTAGGCCTGTGCATCAGGGCAAGACGCACTATATAATAAATATAATCGGTCTTGATTAGTGTTAGTAGAAGTGAAAATGATAGAATTCACAGTTTATGTTCGTGTACGGAGACATTCAAAAGAGGCTGAAAATCTACCCTAACGGTAATGACAGTATTTTCTTTTTTCAAATGCTAAATGAGTATGGCGATGTTACCCAATTATGCGAAATTTACTAGAGCTTATGAATTGTGATTATGTAGCCTGCAGCAATGTTATGTGTTGCGCCTATAGGCCATAGAGTTCCATTTGCATCGTTACAAAATGAAAATAACTAGGATTTTGAACCTATGTCCCTCTAGTGATAGCTCTGGGAAAGAAAAAAAAATGAATAACTCAATTGAACGAATGCAGCTACAGGGAACAGATTGCCTATTCAAAAACATAACCTAAACCTGTACAGTACATGGAACAATGAATTAAGTTAAAATTCTCACGTTTTTTTATCTCCAAAATTTATCGATACTGCGCCAATAACTGTGGATCAAGTGGCTCAATGCAGAAAATGTGGAAGTAGGAGTGTAAACAAAATTCATTTGCGCATTTTCAAGCTGGACATGTTTTAAAGTGCAGTGCGAAAATCAGAACTGTTTAACTGCTGTAGGTGATTAAGCTGTGATTAAAATAATTATGCTTGGCTTTCCTTTTTGTACATTTTTAGCATATTAAGTAAATTTCGTTAGTTTAACACGAGATTAGTTTTTTTTATTGGCACTATAATAATGGTCATGTGTGAATAATGAAGGTGCAAACAGTGAGCTAGTTTACTTATCTATACAAAACTATCTCTGCTTACATACATTATAGTAAACAGAGATTATGACTGCTGCATAAAGCACATAAATAGTTCTTTTTATAGTGCATACATAAAATGAAACTATACTTCAATCTCAACATATACAGTATACCTGCATTCTGTAGATCCATTACTTTATTTGCATAGAAAGCCTTCTGAAGCACTGCAGTGGAAGGCAAAGATGGTTATAAATGTCAGCGTGATATAACTTTGGACATGCAGCAATCCTTTCCTTAGGCTATGGCACAGCTGCAGCTCTTAAACTGCATCCCATTGTTGTTCACGCCTCGTAGAAGATTGCAGGCTCAATGGATTTTTATGGACGTAAAAATCCTAAGTATGGCTTCCATCGGATGGGAAGTAATGTCGTGGGCCTCGTGTCGTAGATTTACAGCACGTAAAACCACCTCAAGCCTGAAAGAAGAGGCCTCTGAGCAAAATTGTTGGCCCATCCATAAATAAACCAAATAATTAATTGTTCACTATAAGCATTGGAGGCAATTTCATTATGCAATTTAAGTTTATGTTATTCCTGGGTGAGAATTTTTAGCACCATGTCATTTAATTTATTCCAAAGATTTTTTTTTTTAAAAAACAAGTGTTTAAACTTGACAACCCTTATCATATGTAATAAAAACTCATTGTGCAATAGAAAGTATATGCTGGGGCCTCACATGTAACTATTAAACCTTCCAACACAATGTTGCATACTGCACAAGAACAACAATGAAAAACTGATTAATTACACTGGAGTGCAGAAATGTTAACATTTTTACTTTTCTTTTCTAGCTGTGAACTGTTAAGAATATTAAAATGACACAAAACAAACTTCCAGAGGAAGCTAAGAGTGAATATTCGAATAGCAATGAGTATGCCAATGAAAGCGAAGATAGTAGTTACGATGAAGAGAGCGATGAAGATGACAGCAAAGATGGCAATGCAGAACCGAGTAGTGTTAATGCAGGTGGCACAGAAAGGACAGAAAATGCTGAAGAAGATGAAGAGGAGGAGGAGGATGCTGTGGTGAAGGCAATAAGAAAGGAGTGTGAAAAGACCAGAGAACACCCTCCAGATATAAATTTAGAAGATTTTGTGGTAGATGTTTCATTTCACCCCAGTGACAACATTATAGCAGCTGCAACCATCACAGGGGATGTCAACTTGTAAGTAATGCATTATCATGTGAATAAATTAAAACAATTAACAAGCTTGTAGGCTGTGGTCTAGTGAATTTATGACTCCCAACATTAGCCAAATTCAGATTCGTACAATTTGCAAGGCCATGTCTACAAGATTAAAAATTGCATCAGTTTATTCACAAGACACAAGCCATGAAAACCTGTGTCTATAATACATATGAACTTATTTTTGGAAGTTACATTTATGGAGATACATTAAATTTAAAATTAACTTCTTTGTAGAACTAATAGAGTGAAGCAATTAATATATTCTTAATTAGCTTTTGGGTCAGTTTAATACTCTTATGCTCGACTTACCATTGAATTATACAGAACATATTTCACAGACTTTTGCCCTCATCGTCAGCTGTTAGTCGATGTTCTGTATAATTCAATGGTAAGTGGAGCATAAGAGTATCAAATAGACTCACTAGCTAATTAAGTATATGGAAATACATTTTTTTTTCAATGAATGAGTGTAGTTTGACATTTCCAGTGCTGATCATCAGGGTATAATGATATAGAGTTGTGTATTTTCTTGCAGATACAAATACACAAATGAGAAAGTGGAACTAGTAAATTCTTTAGAGTTACATGTGAAGGCTTGCAGAGATATTGAGTTCAGCACAGATGGGACACTCCTGTTGTCATGTTCAAAGGACAAATCAATAATGGTATCTGATGTTGGTACTGGCAAGCTCAAGCACTTTTATGAAAATGCACATGAGTAAGTATGAAAAAATACCCGTTTTTGGTTTGGGAAAGGGGGAATCTTGATTTGAGAAAATTTTGTTACTACATTTGCTTTATATTATTTCAGGGAGCCCATCTTCTGTCTTCTGATTATAAATGAGCATCTGATTGCTTCAGGAGATGATAATGGCACTGTTAAATGTAAGTTGTGTACAGAAATTTGTTTCTTCCCATATTGCTAGTGTACAAACCTTGGCTTCCCTTATATGTATTCTCTTCTTTGTGTTTATTAATCTATTTAATAGGATTTGCTGCTTCAGACAATAGATCTCATTTTAAACATTTATATCAAGTAATTAAAATGAACAATGAGTTATAAATTATTATCCAATACTGTTGGCTCATACACTCTAGTGCTTCACTTAGTGTATGAGTATGCAGGTGTTGCTGTGCCAGAAGCTAGGATGGATCTCAGACGAGAGCATTTTCAAGCTATGATTTTCTAAGACTTTTTAAAAAGTTGGTTTTATGAGATAGAAAATGCTTTGAAATATTGCATGATGCATTTGGGGATTGTTGCCCTTTGCAATCCAGTGTTTATCAATGATTTCCAGATTTTAGGAGAGGGAGGGATGAATGAAAACCTCTCAAGACAGCCAGCTACAGTGAAAGTCAAATTAAATGTGATGAAAGCAGAGTGCATATTGCAGGAAGACCACCATTGCACATATAATCAGATTCATGAAGCTCTAACATTGGATTGGCAATCCTCAAAGAAAAGCTATATCAGGAAACTCTGCAGTCGTTAGATCCCCACGATCTCATAAATGAGCAGAAAAAAGCAGGTGTGCATTGGTACCAGGAAATTATAGAAAAATTTGATAGAAGATCAAAATATGTATTTAACATCATAACATGTGGCGAAAGTTGAATATATCAGTATGACCCAGAATCTAAGCAATGGTTATTGGTGTGGGTCTATCCAGGTGAGGATCCCCCAATAAAAGTGAGGTGAGCAAGAAGATGATCTGTACTTTCTTCTCAGCCAATGGTTATATTGTGATAATTCTATTTGAGAGACAAAAGACTGTCACTGCCAGATGGTATACCACAAAATGCCTGCCCTAAGTATTCAATGGATCAAGAATGAAGCTTCCTAAGACTGGTCGTGTGGAATTTTATTGCTGCACGACAGTGCCTTTGCCCATACTGCACTAGAAACATCGCATTTCTGCAGGAGTCAATTGTTTGTCCCATCCTTCCTACAGTCTAGATCTGGTGCCATGCAATCATCACAAAGTTTCTTCTTAAATATTTGCAAAAAGTCACCCTATTTTCACATCCAATTTTGCTTTTGCTCCAGAGTGGACAGATGTGTCACACATCTTGTACAAGTTTTTCATATGTAATTTATTATGCAAAATAAAATGAACCCACTCAATTCAGATGCTTATGGCCTCTGCTAACTTGTGCACTTTCACTTGTCTATCAGCAAAACAATATCATAGGATTTTTGACTTCATAGCTGATTTTGTAGCTCCAGAATGTGATGCATCTTCATTGCTTTTTCTGCCACAACTGAACGTATTTCCCTAAAGTGGAAGTTTCTTAGAAAGGGCATGTGTCATCCAGGCAAAATTCTCTAATGAATTTCCTTTACTGTTTTCCTTTCTAGAAAATATAATTGAATCACCCCTGAGTTTCAATCATATCCAATTTTTGCTGTCACTGGAAATGCTTGTGTTTACTGCCAAATAATGGATTAACATCGTAACGACCTGTACATAGAAAGCAAACTTTATGATCATATATATATATATATATATATATATATATATATATATACACATGTTGCTATCTATTATTATGCAAACCAAATAATGTATCAAATCATTCTCTTGTAAACATTTTTTTTTGTTTACAAATTTTTGAATTTCAGTATGGGACCTAAGGAAGCGTGATGCATTATGTTCTCTGAAAGAAATGGATGACTATGTTAGCTGCATGCTTAGTACATCTCGGGAGGATTACCTGGTATGCTCCAGTGGTGAAGGAACTGTTACCTCATTTGACCTTGGAACAAGGAGACTATTTTTACAGGTAATTAGAATGTATATACAAGAAACCCTTAACAAAACGTAACACAAATATTTGTCTTAGAGTGGTAACAACTCTCTTTGTTTCTCTCTCAAATAAAACATTTAATTTATACTTTAGCAAACAAAATAGGATGCTAGCTGAATAATTATAATACTGTATTTCAGTCAGAGATGTATGAAGCAGAACTGACTTGTATGGTGACACTGAGAAGTGAGACTAAACTGTTAGTGGGCTCCTCTAAAGGAACATTTTATTTGTTCAATTGGGGACAGTTTGGATACCACAGCGATGAGTTCCCAGGACCCAAACGTGCCACAAACTGCCTTATACCTGTTACTGAGAATATTGCTGCTTGTGCTGGAGAAGATGGAATGATAAGGTTTGTCATTTTTCTTCTTGCATTTAGCTCTCTGTTGCAACCTTAATTGTTCACTGAATGCTTAAATAATTTTTATCATACCCTGCAGCAACATAAACACAAGAAAAATTTAAATTTAATTTCATTTTGGAATTAATAGAGTGAAGCAATTAATATATTCTTAATTATCTAGTGAGTTGATTTAATACTGTTATGCTCTACTAACCATTGAATTATACAGAACATGTTTCACAGGCTTTTGCCCGCATCATCAGCTGTGAGTTGACTGCTGAATTCATTGTTGGTTGGATGGACTTGGTGTAGTTCTTGTGGACATTTTATGAACTTTTGGATTAATTTGTCATATGGTGAGATTTCGAAGTTCATAACTTTATCTTAATATTTTTTTATAATTCTCTTTCTCCATATTCCCAATTCCAAGGGTCTATCTAAGAATTTCACTAATTTGACTTCCATTTCTATGTCATGTTTATATGTTCAAAAGAGATGTACAACCACTGATTTATCTATCTGATTGTACCTGATGTTTCTCCAGTATATCTTTAGCCTAATTGCAATGCTTCTTTTTTTTGCCTTTGGTAAAACAAAATTGACTCTTTGTATATATATTGGCAAAACAAAAAGAAGCATTGGAATTAGGCTAAAGGAACACTGAAGAAACATCAGGTACAATCAGATAGATAAATCAGAGGTTACAAAACTTTTGGAGAGAGAAATATGATATAGAAATGGAAGTCAAATTATTGAAATTCTTAGATAGACCCTTGGAGTTGGGAATATGGGGAAAAAATGTTATAAAAATGTGAAGATAAGGTTATGAACTTGGAAATCTCAACAGATGACAAATTAATCCAAAAGTTCATAAAATGTCCACAAGAACTACACCAAGTCCATACAACCAACAATGAATACGACAGTCAACTCACAGCTGATGATACAGGCAAGATCCTGTGAAACATGTTCTGCATAATTCATGGTAAGTGGAGCATAAGAGTATTAAATAGACTCATTAGCTAATTAAGAATGCAAAAAAAATTATTTTAATGAAATGCTGATTGAAATGTTTTATAAAAGCAGTCATTTGAAAATTATATAATAAAATAAAAACTTAAAATAAAGTAATATAAATATTTATTGTAAATTATGCATTATTAATTTACATAAAGTGTGGTTAGAAGAGTCATTTGAAAAGTTCTTGGAATGACCCACAGATTATAGCGGCAGTTTCAAAGCAGTTTTATTATCAAAACCTGCTCTCTTCCATGGAAACATTTATAAAATAATACATGGCTTAGTCAAGAATTATAGTAGCTATAGCTGTTTGTTGCATGCAGACGTTATTGCAAATACCCAACATTATACAGAAGGGTATGAATGCAACAGAAGTTCATACAAATGTGACAAACACTAGGGGACTCTGCACCATCATTTTAAACCATTTACAAGTTTACCATGGAGTTTAAATGAGGCTGTGAAAACTTGAGAATATAACCCATGCATTGAGAACCAAAATCAATAATGATATCAGAAATTATCATTAAGATGCATAACATGGTTCTGAAGGATTGGCAGCTATAGGTGTCTGAAATTGCTGAAGCTCTGGGCATTTCACATTTTGAGGGAAGAATTATGCTTGAAAACATTATTGGCAAGATGGGTTCCACTACTGCTGACTTAGGATCAAAAGCGAATGAGAGTGCAAATCTCTTAGAAAAGTTTGGTCATTTTCAAAGAGATCCTGCAGACTTTGTGCTTTGATTTGTGACCAGTAATGAAAAATATATGCACTACTACACACCTGAAACAAAAGAGCAGTCTGAACAATGGAAGCATCATGTTTCACATATCATCAAAGAAGGTCAAGCATGTGAAATTAGCAAAGAAATAAATGGCATTAGTTTTCTGGGATGCCAATGGTGTACTGCTAAGTGATTATCTTCTATTGGAATACGTATTCCTGGAGCATATTATGCTAACCTTTTGAACCTATTGAAGGCAAAATATATGAGATTAGGCCAGGTTAATCAAAGTGATAAATTTGAGAGGGAAGGACTGGCTTGGATGCAAGCAGGAACATTGTTTTAAAGGTTCACAGAGGAAAAAATGGAGAAGGGTGTATGCTAGGATAGAGAGCCTGATGGAATATTTCATTGCTTATAAGAGTGTGAAGGGGTAAGAGGGAGGGTGTATGAGAATTGAAATGGAATAAATTACAGAAAGAAAGTATAGCATGTAGTTAAAAAAAAAAAAAAAAAGCATGTAGAATGTTGACTGATAGGGAAATATTTAGGAAAAGCAAGGGAATAATGGATTAGAAAGTTAAGAAGGATGAGAAATTTGCAGTTTGATTGATAAATAGTGCTAACAAGGGAAAGTGGTGGGTTTCATTATGCAGATAACCTGGGGCTGTGTATATATGGCCTTGTATAGATGAATGTTAGATTTATTAACATTATAATAGATTTTGCTCTATACTATTCGCAAATGGTAAACTCAAAATTCTGGTTTATATTTGATTCACCTTTGTATTAAATAATTAAAATTCAATATGTAATTCCTCTTTTGTAAGCAGATAACTTTGTTTGATTTCAGGGCAACTCACTTTTTCCCTCAGCGTCACCTAGGGATAGTGGGACAGCATCAGTTTTCAATTGAATCTCTAGATATTTCAGGTGATGGATCTTTTATTGCATCCTGCTCTCATGATAATGCAATAAAGTTTTGGAACATAAAGTATTTTGAAGACATGAAAGTGGATGGCAGAAAGAAAGCTAGGAAAATGGAAATGAATCACAATCTGCCATCATCAAAATGTTCAAATGCATCAGATTTTTTTTCAGATCTAGTGTAAATATTGTTTAAATTATTTATCTAATATGTATCATAAAGAAATAAATGCAAAGAAATATTATTTTTCAAGCTACATGAGTTTAAGTTTAATTAAAGTTTCAGCATTATTTTTGCAGGCCTAATGTAATGACAGAAAACACCTCCAATTGAACATGTGTGTATTGGGGATCCCTCCCCTGCCCAGAGGTCCCCCTGAGTGATATTTTCCATTTTCTTGGTACCTAAATGGACCCGTCTTTTGGCCACAGACAATTACGTTGTCCAAACATGCTAAGTAAACTTAGCTGCCAGATTCTCACTGGTGGATATGACAGGTCTAGCACAGACCTACTCATATTTATCAGATAAGTCACCTTAGCACTAAGGTAGTACCACCACCCCACGACAAGCAGCACTTGAGGACTTAATCCCTGTCTCCAAGATACAAGCACTCCTTGGGACACACTGCTGCTGCAGGCACTCAATTTCCAGTGAGTTGCAGGCCCACTGCCACACTGAGTCGAACCCATCTAAACACTCCCCAAGGGGAGGGGCTCAAATAGTCCAGCCTGCCTATTTCTAATAATATCAGAAGTACCATGGGTACTCAGGGTCCACAGAGCTTGCACCTGGAGAGCAACGACCATAGCTGCCCCCCCCCCTTACAGGACATCCAAATGAACAGCACATAGCAATATGAATGACAATTTGCCATAATCTGCAGCAGTGGACCATAAACTATATTTGTTCCTCTCTAATGGCATGACAGTCCAAAGTCGAATATTGGGCCTTGGCCTACCTAGTGACGGCCATGTCCTGTGACATTATTGATAGATGGCAATATTGCAGAGGGGCATGTGATTAGCAGGCCGCTTTTGAGGTTGAAGGACACTACTTCTCTGTTAGGCAGTACCCCACTTGTCTTCATGAGGCTAGGTAGACCCTGTTCCTAAGCAGATATTGCGGATTGAACCCTGGACCTCCCAGCCATCAGTCAGTAATGCTAATCACTAAACCAAGTAGGTGTTCAAATTATCTCTATACACCATAGGTAATATGAAATAGTTCTTTAAGTTGGTGTAACTAAGCAACTTCTGCCTTCAAAAGTTTCCTAGAATTTTTACATTAGGTGACAATTTTTCCGATATGGCTTCAGATTTGTTTTCTAGTGTTTTAATCTAATTGTAGCTTATAGTAGTGGCAAAACAATTATTATTTTACTCGCAAATAACATTACATATTAGCATATTTGTTAAAATATTGAAGCTATTTACAGTGAAGGTCTTGTATATTGATTGATACACTGTGGGTAATTTTTATACACTTCACTTACATGTTTTTAAAAACAGGACATGTTTCAAGAACCGTCGTTCCCATTGTCAGCTGTTGACCCACTGTTCTGATTGGTCCTCTGCAGGTTATTGAATTTTTGTGTGGTGGTTTCTAGTGGTTGTGAGATGAATCTGGAGAGGTAGTCCTCTGGCGGAAGGTCAAAATTCATTGCTGTTTTTCGGTATTTTAAGATGAAAATATTCTCCCATGCTGAGAAGTCATAAGGATTGTTTAATTCTTTCAAAAGTTTTATTTCTGGGTTCATTTCATGGTTATGGCTCCAATAATGATGTGCTACTGCTGACTTTTCCGTTTGTTTCAACTTAATGTTCCTAAAATGTTCCTTCTTGCGGGTTATCAAATTGCTTTTAGTTTTTCCTATATATTTTAGTTCACATTCTGAGCATTCTATTGAATATATTCCTGTTGTATCTATTGATAGGATACAACATTAAATACCTCCTACTAAAAGACCAGTTACCAGCAGTAAAGAAATAGGAATATATTCAATAGAATGCTCGGAATGTGAACTAAAATATATAGGAAAAACTAAAAGAAATTTGATAACCCGCAAGAAGGAACATTTTAGGAACATTAAGTTGAAACAAATGGAAAAGTCAGCAGTAGCACATCATTATTGGAGCCATAACCATGAAATGAACCCAGAAATAAAACTTTTGAAAGAATTAAACAATCCTTATGACTTCTCAGCATGGGAGAATATTTTCATCTTAAAATACCGAAAAACAGCAATGAATTTTGACATCCGCCAGAGGACTACCTCTCCAGATTCATCTCACAACCACTAGAAACCACCACACAAAAATTCAATAACCTGCAGAGGACCAATCAGAACAGTGGGTCAACAGCCGACGTTGGGAATGATGGTTCTTGAAACATGTCCCGTTTTTAAAAACATGTAAGTGAATGGTATAAAAATTACCCACAGTGTATCAATCAATTACATATTAGACTTTCCTAGTTTTTTTTTTTATAGAATACTGGACCTCTAAAAGGAGGGTTGTCCCAGTTAAGCTTGGATGATTTTATAAACAATGTATACAGTTTTTTTCACACTAACTCCATTCACTTAGTAAGTGAATGGAGTTAGTGTGAAAAAAACTGTATACATTGTTTATATATATACCACTCCATTGTCAACAGCTTCGTAAGTACACTTATTTGGATGATTTTATTTACATTTTTTCATGGTGAGATTCTCTTTCTCCATCAACAATACTTATCAATTTGAAGTTCATGGGCTTGAATTTTGGCTCTGCAATGCAATTTTGATTGTAGAAGACTGTGTCATAGAACAGGAAGGAGGATGTTAGCCCACTCCTCATGGCAGATTTTCCATAGACCCTCAATCATGGTAAGACGTTCAGAAGCAAGGCACTGTTTCAGCAGACAAAATCCATAAAAATCCATTAGTGAGGCATCTGGTAACTTCACAAGAATCTTTTTAAATGGTATCACGACACCCATTTCCATTCCAGTGGTATTCGTCGTGGGATAATCCAGAAGTGCAGCTGGATGCTTTATCCATGCAGATCCAAACATTTGGGGCATCATCACCATACAACTGGGAAATATCTTCATAATAAGTTAGGTCCATGACCTTGCTTTGGTAGTAGAATGCATTAATTTTTACATTTTTAGTAACCCTGTGAATTTTAAGTTTCCTCCGAGTGCAGTAACCTGCAACCACCATGAATCCCTTGGGAAATTTTTCCTGTTTTTCTGGGTGAAGTTAGAGTGTCCCTTTGGCCCACTTAATGGTAGCAAATAGATTACATTACATTAACAAAAAACCTAACTTTATTCTCTGATGATCTTTCACTGACTAATACAGTGGTAGTGAAAACAGAAATATGCCAAGACAATATGCAGTGAGATGCAGACTTTCAACCTGTATTTTAACTTTGTCGAGCAGCTTGTTGGTTTGTTCCTAAAGGCATATGGCAATAAAAGTATATTTGTTTTCATTGTTACCAACGTCAAAACAATGAATTTCAATTATTATAAATAGCTAAAAATGAGTGACACACAATTTAATAACCACATTAATTCTAATATAATTGCAAAAATTAATCAGAAAAGGACTTACATTTTTATAAACAGGATTTTAGTACTTAAAAGCAATGCAGAAAAAAAGATAACATATCAAAAATGGGCCCTGTTAATTTTTTTTTTCCAATAGTGTTTCATGCCCATTTTAACTACTGAGGCATCACAAGTGGTGGACACTGATGATATGTGAAATGAAATCATAAACTGGGAAATACTTTTTTTTTAAAGGAAAGAAGTGTTGCAGGCCTAAGTTTAGGGTACCTCCCCAGTATCTACCATTTGTGACTGAGGAACACCAGGAAAAAAAACCTGTCAAGGAGGAGATGGTCCTGGTAGGAATCAAGCCCTAGATTTCTTGCTCACTAGTCCATGCTTTAACTATCTTGGCACCCTTAGCAGTGGTCCTGCTCTGATAGATTCAACATGCACTGGGAGTTTTTAAAAAATTATCTTTAGTGCATAGGCTTAAAAAAGTCTTGCAGTCTGTTAAGTTATTCTGGATATTTGATTACTGATATTTGGATAATCAATGTTCTAGTGTTAAGTTTTATATTACAAATAAAATTAATAAAAAAATTATTTACCCTACTCCTAGCCACAATACTTTTTTACGACATGCACTCTGTTTTTAGTTAAAAAATTATGTTGGAAAAAGAGGATCCTATTTGGAAATAAATGTGCTATGAAAGGTGAGAGTAAAAATGCATTTTAGCACGGCAAACAGGAAAATAAAGATGGGATAAAGGCTTACAAAATAATCCACATTATATAATATTTTTTCTTTCTACATTTTGATGTATAAAAGTTGTGTTAACATAAGCTTTGGTATAAGTGTGACATACACTGATATTAACTAATTGCATTAGGTACAATGTTGAAAAATGTGCAGCCTTTACCATGTGTACTGCCTTCATGGAAAGACAAGACAGAAAATATATTGGCCTGATGATAAGACTGAATTATAATATAGACTGAAATTGTAAGAAAATTTTAGGGAATACTTGCTACATTGCAGCATAACATAACTTGCTAATTCAGATTTGGCATTAATAGAAATTCACCCCCCCCCCTTTTTTTGGTAAACACACAAAGCTTTTAGTGGCAGCAGGATATAGGTGTGATGCCAATCTGAAAGACTAATTAACAATCATGACGCAGTACAGTGATCTGTGACCTGTACCTAAATACTGACAAAATATTTTTTTTATAATCATTTTTGTTACTTTTGTACTTATTGCACATAAAATAAAATTTTGCAGATCATCTAACTTTTAAAATTAAAAATGGTATTTAATTTGTTACAATTCTAGCAATATGATGTCAGTAGAGTAAATTTCTGCAACTGGGTTTTGGCTAATGTTAGGAATGACTCTAATGATCCATATGTAATTTTTTTCATGGGCAATGCAAATGGTCATGTAGCAACAAACAGGTAATGGGGTGCAGAAAAACCTGAAATGCTACTGCATGACCAAAAAGCTGGTGTATGGTGCACAGTGAATGCTTGCAGAATTGTCATATTTTATGACAATACTGTGAATGTAGAGAGATAACATTCCCACCATAAAGTGCATCAGAATAATAAACATATACTGGAAGAACTGAAAGACAATATAAGAAGAGAAACTGCAGCACTTTTACAAGAACTAATGCATTAGAATGCAAACTTTCTTAAAAGATGTTAAAGATATGTGGTGGCAAAAGAACATCATTTCCAAACATCATCCCAGACAAAGGTAGGTGTTATTTTAATTTTTTGCGAGTGTTCCTGGATTGAAACCATTGGCTTTTATATAATTATCTGTATGTGTATCCTTTCAACCCAATGCATAAAGCAGCAGCCTTCAACAGTATGATATACAGATTAATTAATGTGTCACTCTACAGTATTGAATATAAAAAGGAATACCAGTACATAATAGACACAGCAATTTCTAATGGTTTTAAAAAACAGATGATAGATCAAAAAATTGTAAGACTTCAGAAACTAAAGAAAACTAAAAAAATCTCACATTGAGTGCTCTATCTAAAGCTAAGATCTACAAAAAGTTCACTTACCATCCACAATTGAATAATAAATTTCAAAACTTTTTTAATCCTTACAACGTTATACTGCTTCTCAAAATAGATTAGTATTGGGAAATTGTTGAAACTAAACAAGGTAGATGGCAGACCCAAAGAGGAAGCATCAGGGATATATCAGATAAATTGTAAGGACTGTGAAAAGGTATACATAGGAAAAACTAAGAGAAACATTGGTACCAGAATGAAGGAACACATGAGAAACATTAGACACAAACAGATAGAAAAATCAGTGTGCACATTTTTGGAATGAGCACCATGAAATTGACAAATTTATTAATTTACTGAGAGCTGTCCAATTTTCTAAAGAACTAAGTATATGGGAGAACATTTTTATTAAGGAAAATGTACACAGACTTGTGAAATTTGAAATTTCGGAAGCAGATAACATTTTGTATAAGTTCTTTCATAGACCACTAGAGCCCCTTACAATTACCTGCCTCTCCAACTCCAGCATGACTCATTAGTCGTATCAGTTGACAATGTGATCGACAGGTCACGAAACACATCCTGAATTTAAATAGTTTAAAGAGTGAAATGCTTAAGAGTGTTGAATATTTTAACCATTTTAGAATTTTAAACTTTCCCATGGGAAAGAGGTTTTAATTGGTTTAAAATAGTTTTTATACAAAGATATTGCATATGTTTTACTGTGTTGATTCCAATTAAGTTTTATATTTGTTTCTCTTGTTTACGTTTATTAATGCAATAAGATTATGAAGATCATCCTTTAAATATCAATAATTGCAGATAACAATATGCTAATAATAGCTATTGCATTAGTTGATAAGCATGATTAAATACACTTCACTTCCATCAGATTTAATTTACATTACAATATAATATAATTAAGAATTATAATATCAATGTAAAGCAAGTAAGTATTAATCAGTAACTACCAAAGAATCTTTAATGAATATAGCTAATGCTTCTTTGATTGTAGCAACACAGTTTTTGTTGATAATAAGTTTTTACATAATTGTCAGCTTTATGAAACGGCAATTTGCTTTGTGACAAGTTGCAATTTTGTACCTGTCATATAAGACATATTTGTAAGTTATATGAAACAATTATTTGTCACTATATACTGACAAATTTGTAAAATTGTCATACTTGTCAATGAATGGGCCCTGGTCTCTTAGATATTAGAACAGTTTACAAAGATTTTACCGTATACAGTATGTGGCAAAACAAATGACACTGAAATTATCGATCATTTGCTGTCCCAAGTTTCAAGTACAATAAAGTATATATTTGTCTATTGCATATAATAGTTTCACATTGTGAATTCAGTTCTGCGCTGAATTCTGCAATTATGGTTATCATAACATTCATGGAACATTATTTCTGATTATACAGAGTAGGTCAGAATGGACCGAGTTTGCTCATGTTAAAGAACAGTATGAAAAGAGATTTAATAAGAAGGTACCCAATAACAAAATAATGTTAGCTGTTGTCGACAAGTTCCGTCATATGGAATCAGTCCTATGTCAATGAAAGGGGACAACAGGTCACTCAAGGACCATCACCACAAACAAAAATCAGGAGCGACTTCTCCAACAGATGTTAAGAGTCGCCAATGCATAGTCTAAGATGAACATCACTGAAACTTGGTTCGAGTGATAGATCTGCTTGGCAGATGTAAGAAACTGCATGGATTTGCATACTGGATTATTCAAGTTGCTCAGCATCTAATAGGAAGGAATGAGCAAGCCCAATTGCAGTATTGGAGCTCAGTATTGTCTATGATGTAGGAGAATCCACATTTCTTCTGCAAAATGTGGTTTTCAAACGAAAGCCATATTCACCTTGATGGCTACATTATCAGACAAACAACACATTTTTTAGGGTTTCAACAGTCTTTTGTCATACAGAAATCACTGCACAGTGAGTGGGTTGAGCTGTGTGCGGTCATGGAGTATTGGGCTCTTATTTTGTCGAGGATGCTGCACAGAATCCACAAACAGTAAACCAGGGGTACTACAGAGATCTTTTTATTAGCTCATTCATGCAGGATTTGCACCTTTTATATATCTTGCCAGAAAGTTACCTCTCCAATGACAATGCATGCAGCAAGATGAAACAACAGCCCACACCAGGGGGGAGCCACTTGCACTTCTGCAATGACATTTTGGATATTGTCTATTTTCTCATGGAATTCTATTCCAGTATCCAGCCTCATCCCAGATCTCAAGGACCCTGATGCCTACATATGAGGCATGTTAAAAAAATCAGTTTTCAAGATAAGATTACCCACTTACAAATATTCTTGAACTAAGAGAGAAGATAACATTATTTGTGTCCTAACAACAACCTTTGTTAATCAAAATGTTCAATAAACTTCAAAACGTTACAAACAATGTGTGGCATGTAATGGTACACATTCTATATCAATGCCATAAACTAACATTTCAGTAGTTTGATTTGCCACATACTGTATGTAACTCAAGTTATGACATTTGTATAAAATTATACTCTTTCTGATGTTTCAAGATTTCATATATGTTAAATAAAAGCTGGAAAAGAATGAATCATACACTGCGCAGAACATGATTGCTGTTAATATTTGTTCTAAAATATTTATGAACAATTGTTATTCTTTTCTGAAAATTATAAGCATAGTGAAGAAAAACCTTTAACTTATTTTCAGGCCAATATACAATCTAAATACTTTGTAATATAACTTAAATGGCAAGACACTTTTACTTCAATATTATGGTGAAGGCTAGGGAGATAATGCTTATGTACAGTTATATACAGTGCTTAAAAGGAATATTCCACTTTAGTTGTACTTTCAGTACTAACATAATCAGTTGTTTATAATAATTTTCTTCCAACTGTATCAATTAAATAGTCTCACTGTAGGCCCAATCCATAACAAAACTTAACTTTACATTACACTGGTATTGTGAGGGAAAAACATATGCTTGTCCACTTTTAAGATTGCAAATGTGGGAATACAACTTAATCTTTTGGAATTTGTAGTATCATTTCACTGTTTCAACTTAGAATCTGCCTGGATATAATTTAATACCACATACTATGCAAAAACTTGGTTCTAGTTTTTTATTGCTTGTTGCACTTTATGTTTAGCAAGGCAAATTATTGAAATTAAAGCTGAAACAGCATTAGAAAGTTAATAAAAAATGATACTGTCCTTATATTAATATTTTAAAATCTAATTACCTGAAAATTTGTCATCAGCAGTTTAACAAAGAGGCTGCAAAGTATGATACATTTAATTATTTCCAAATTGGCAAACCTGAATGAGTGATGATATTCCATTTAATGCACATTATCCATAGGCTGGTTTCATCAACAGATTTTAAAAATTAACAAGCTCTTAAGACTGCTTTAACATTCAAATTAACAACATTTCTGTTCATCAACCAACATTAACTAACAATATATTAAATCTTATTTTAGGTTGACATCACCTTTCTCTTATGTTAAAAGTTCAGCAATTGTTACAAAATGCCAGCTGTAAATAAGGCTGTGCACACAAAATTCTGTTAAATGTCATTCCTAACAGTGGAAGGGCTATAAGATGCAGCAACTTTGAAAATGTACAAAAAGAGGAATTTTTACAAAGATATGTAAGACGAAAAACAGTCACCAGTAAGGTTGTGTAAAAAATACAAGAGATGTTAGAATGCACTACAAACAGAAACCTGCTTTTTTCTCCTATTGATTGGTAAAGGTTCTATGCCACTGGTTCTTTTCATTTAACACTTGATGACAATGCTGGCATTTAAAAGTATTGTTATCAGGATTACAAGGGTCACTAATTAATTTTCAGGATTTGAAGAAACTTTGAGATATAAATTTTCTTTTAACAGCATAGGGAAGAGCATTCCTTGATTAACACCCATAGCAGAAGTTATTGCATGGCACACATTGTTGCACTGCAGCAAAATGTTAATTGTGCTGTGCGCTTGCTGGCTGATTTACTAAGATGGAGGTGATTCAAGAGTATTTTTGTGCAATGATTTTTTCCAATTAAATTTTGACCTGAGTCAACAAGAGTGCCTAGAAAAATTACAGAAAATTTCCAGACTCTATTCCTTCATATACAAAAATTTATAATTGGTTTGCAGAGTTTAGACAAAGAACAGCCCTAAAAGACAAGGAATCACATGGGGATTGCAGCAACAACAGAAAAACATAATTCATGTAGAACCCATAGTGAAGAATAATGCATGAATGAATTACAGGAAGATAAATAAGTTTCTAAACATTCATTTGCCACAGGTGTCAGAAATCCTGCACAAATATCTTCATGTGAGGAAGCTTTGTTGTCACTTGAGTTCTGCAACACAGTTGCATCCCCAGGGTCTTCAGAACGCTACTAGAAAGAACATTGAAATCTAGGTTGAAGGATTCATCCCAACAATGCCTCTGCATACATTGCTTTGAAAACTATTAAATTTCTTTAAAACAGTTAAAATCTTCCGAGCTGTTTTGCTTTGTCCATGGTCCATGAATTAATATGCTAGGCTTTTAAATCTAGCTAGAAGGGAGATATTAGAAATACAACATCCAAACAATTTTAACAGAGATGGCAGATATATAAATAGCAAGTGGAAACCAGTTCGTAAAAATAAACAACCCCTCTTCCACTATACAACTAACATTGATCGATCTTCTAAAACCAGACAGAGACGGATCAAATACGGTCATCTTTTCAGCAGTCATTTGTTGTTCATCATTCACTGGTGATGCAATCGCAGAAGTTGGTGAAAGTTATTATAGTGTATTAAACCATGGACCATGGTAAAACAGTCCAGAAGATTTTAATTGTTTTAATTATAACACCAGCTTTGAAAGCCTAAGATGTATCATAAAGAAATTTCTGCAAGAATTATGAGTGATCCACCTACCATACATATTTAGCTCCCTGCAACTTTATCCTGTTTTCAACTGTGAATGAAAAATTGAGAGGTCATTCAGAATAAGGTCATCCTATTTCCTCCTACAAACAGGGGTCAGAAGTAAGCATGGCTGCTTCCATGTTTGGTTCCAGAGAATAAAACTTTATAAAGAGAATGGGGAAGAATATTTCGAAAAGAAATAGGCAGAATTGGTAAGTTATGGACTACTTAGTATAATTTGCAAAATTAAATAGCTATCCTCATATTAGAAAGGTATCCACAGTAAATGCATAAAAAGGGGGGGGGGACATTCCCTTCTTAAGATGAACGCTTGCAAAATTATTAAAAACCTATATCAAGTGAATCATTTTCCTGGTGTTCAAGGAGCAAAAGATTATATTTATATAAAAATTTAATCTTCTACAGGCCAGAGATAATAGTTGCTATGTACCCTAGAGCAGCAATGACTATGCTATTTAACAACTCTCTCACTTCAGAACTCAATTTGAAATGGATACCCTTAATGAAGGTGTCCTGTTAGAGGTTAGACTTAAGGAAGTATCTTTTAATGTATCCATATCTTGAAACAAGAACCCAAAACAGGTATATGGTAGCATACATTAGGACATGCTACTAAATATAAAGAATGATAGCCTTATGAAAAAGGCACTTTCCTGTTATCATCTGGGATTACAAACTAAACTACAAACAATATTAATAATTGTGACAATAGCTGTATTACATAACATAGTGCAGACAAGATATTGATTATCTCCATTATTTCTTTACACTTGTAATTTGACAATTAACTATTTAGAAAATGTAGTGCCTTTGTCCTCTTAACATTTTTTCACATACCTGTTTATTACAATTGGGTGAAGCCTCCATATGAGTATGCAGCACAAGCAGAAGTTTTACAATGACTTAAAATAGCAGGAAAGTAAATATATACACTTTTTAAGAGATGAAGTGAAGCATTAAAAGTTATTAACCCACCCACCATCCTGAAACAGTGCACTGACTTTTAAGCTAAAATACAACTGAGGAGGAGAAAATTGTGACATAAAATGCGGTTAATGGTTGTACCAATAGCAAGAAATGCAAAAATTTACTTCTTACACATGCACACACAAAACTTTAACCTAATCTCATTTGATTCCAAGAAACCAGAGGACCCAGCAGTTTATCGCTAATGGCTTTTGCTTGCCTCCTATTCTTTAGTATAAATTGTTTGAACATGGTGATAACGATAAAATTATATAATGGTTGGCAATTATGAATAATAAATGAACAACTAACTGCAGAATGTAATGCATAAGTTTCCCTGGTGGGAAAAATGGAAGACATAAATGCAAACATGGCAATGTGGAATTTTCTGATATTAATGTTGCGCTGTCTTAAGTCTAAAGAACAAGTATATGGAAGCACAGGTTCCAAACTGTTTATATTCTGCTGTAATAAGGCCTTCATTAACTCCCCTTATTTTAGATAACTTTGTTTAAAACTTGTGCTTGTGCAGCATATCTATAACGGTACTGTACATAAATAAAAATAGGTCATGACTAAACTTGAATTTTTGGGGAAATGCTTATTTGGTTCCTTTAGGAAAATGTGCAATATAATTGTAGACGTTTGCAATTTACGGAAAATGATACTCTTTGGGAGAACTTTTATAGTGTCTAAAATGAGGGGTCAGTGCCTATTTCTGCCTAAGCAAGTAATTGTTAAGAATTAACATAATTTACTTAAAAATGAGTTATTTTTAGATTTTTGTCACATAAGGAACAGCATCATATTGTTGTGTGAAGTCTACAGGCAAATTGTATCAATATGAAAAGTTAACCATTCATGGCTGATCTCCCCAACAATTGACATGTTTCTTTAATACATTCTTAGTTGATCTATAATAATGATCTTAATACCAGGAATATAATTTTTGTCATTATGTAACAAACAGATAAGAATTAACATTTTCTTTGTTACAGTAGGCAAGCTGGTAAACTAATTTTTAAGAAATGCAAAATCATAAGATCTTTTCTTCTCTGGAGTTATATAATAATAATAATAATAATAATAATAATAATAATAATAATAATAATAATAATAATAATAATAATAATTAATTTAAGAGATTAGACTATACAATTAGTGGAACCTCAATTTGAAGGAAAATTAAATAAATTAAAACTATTCATTCTGAATCATACTTACCACAGCCATCCATTCTTTCATATTTCACACAAGAGAAAATCTCACATTAAGCAGCATGAAACTGGCACGGGACATGCAGAAAGAACTAAAGAAATGAATTTGCAGAAACAAACTACTGACTTAAACTTCTGCTAGTTTGGCAACAATTGATGATATCAATTCAGATTTTTGTAGGCAATTTTAATATTTCATGGAATATGCTGCAAAATCAGGTATTCTGTAAATTTTTGGAGAACCACTGCCAAAAACCCATTCCATCTGAGTCCACACTCAGTAAGATAAATTTGGATATTGAGTATCACAAAAAACTTGCTGCAATTAGGGAGGACCTCGGAGATACTTGCATCTGGGTAGGTGTCAACGAGACAACAATGTTCTCAGCAGATATATTGCAAATATAATAGTTGGTAAACTTGATAATAAGTCTTCCCCTCCACATCTTGTAGCAACCAGAGAGCTGCATAAAGTCAATGGCCAGTCCACTGCCTTCATTGTAAACAAAAGTTTACAGTTATTATTTCTTGGTCATGTTAAAGAAAGTGTTCTCTTCACAGACACTGCTTCTTATATGATCTCAGCTCTTCTATTCTGAAAATATTTTACCCTAACCTTATACATATCGCCTATGCCTTTCACGGATCTCAGAAACCATAAGGAATGAATTTCGGCAAGTCAATTCCCTATCTCTGATAAGAAGAAAACTTTTTGTAAAGCTCCAACCTGCATTGCATTCTTCAAGGAATAAAAACTTACAGAAACTCCTCTAGTATTAACATGCTAAGGCACCTGGATAGAGACAGCTCTTTATTATGCAGAACATTGGGATGACATTGCTGCTATGGTAAAAGAGCTTCCTACTGATAGTACAACTTGTTGTTTGTCTGCAAAGGAGCTGCTGAAAGATTCAACATTGAATCGAGTTCTTGTTTACATAAAGGCCAATTTTTCATTCTTGCTGTCAACAATAGCGAAACTGAAACACATAGGAAACCCTTTATTGGATCAGGTGTCAGTTATGCAAGAAGCTTAAAGTGAAAATTAGTGCTGCCAAGGGAGAAGTTCCGGACAAAGTAAAGTGCAAGAGGAAGAATGTAATGAAAAAAATCCCAGATATGCTATAATTGTCCATGTAGTAAGTGTTTTGGTGGAAGAAGATGAGAAATTTCAGAAGAGGTGGGCATGAAAAATGTAACAAAATGTAAGTTTGCTCTATAACATCTGTGTCAGTGGAAAGTTCATTTTGAGCCTTTAAAGTGGTTTTAACAGACAAAAGACATAATGTCACTGTTGAATTTGGAGAAAATTTTGATAATAAATTGTGCTGCAAATTATGAAAACAAATATCATATTACGATTATAGTTTAATTATTTTGTGGCCCATTTTAGAATGCCAAAAACATAAATATTTTCTTGCCTAAATTAAAAAATAGTGCCTAATTAAATCATTTGTAACCTATTTTAGGTGCCTAAAACATAAATTTTTCATACCTAAAATTCCGAGGTTTAGTCATGACACCTCCTTGATTTAAGCTAGTTGAAATTCTCAGGAGCCTTAACATATAGTTAAAATCTTAAATTATATTAATAAACATGTTTGTCATTTTTATAGTCTGTTGATGAATACAAGCCCTTAGTGCACTAAAACAAAAAACACTGAAGCAGAAAAATTCAGATTGTGCTCTCGTTGATTTGAGACATCTCACAGAGATGAAGACAATATGATTAGGAATTTCCTAATGTTGTATGATCTGACGGAGATGTTCTGGTCTACAGTAGTGCGCTTGTGCAGCCAATGTTGGATGCAGTGGTGGAGGGAAGCATCGCACATGTTCCACTGCCATTACATCCGAGTCACTTGACTTCAAGAACTTGTTCAGCACTGCAAAGATCTGCGAGTTGAGAACCTGGAAGCGTCGAATGCGGTCCACCATTCGTTTGAGAGCCTGTAATTCATTGTTGTACAGTGGCCACATTGCATGATTCAATGTTGAGAGATTTATAGGGAAGGATACAGAATTTAGAAGGCATTCATACAATGAAAGGAATGAAAAAAAGATGGACTATAATATTTTTCATACTAAGTCACAGTAAAGGTTTTAAAAAATAATTTTGCTTCTTCCAACTCTACATGCAAAACTTTATGTTAACAACTAACCTACTTATAAGAAATAAATATGAAAGTTAGAGTAGAACCTCAACTATCTGCTTCTTGATTAACCAACCATTAGATTATTTGATGGTTTCCCTACTCAAAAAAATTTTTTCCCTTACAATGAAAACCCCAATAAAATCGATCTGTATGCTTCAATATTATAAGGTCTACTAAGTCACCTTGTTTGAAGATATTGCATTATGGTAAACTCAGAAAGCATGCACAATGGCATTCATTAGTATTGTGAAGTTGAAGTCATTATTGACTTGAAATATTATTCTCTTATTAGGATTCACTTAGGAAACAAAAGACTAGCAACATACAGATAACATTGTATACAGGTGTATCAGAATAACTATTCCTAATTTTCTGATGTGATAGAGCACATGAAAATAAACATTTTTTTCTTAATAAAGTAATGTCCAAAAATGCTTCATTTTCAAGTTACAGTGTTATAAAGAAAACAATAAATGAATCTCAACTTAGAAAGATACATTATTTACTTTCTATGGTTATACAGCAACTTAATACCAGTTATTAAGAAAATGGTATTGACAAACTATAACAACTGTTTAAAATTGTGACCATCATTGTTCACACACAAAGCATAATGCTATATGTTTGCAAAATGAATCTTTTGAAATATTTGTGGTCAGTTACAAAGAAGCAAGAATGATTCTAGCAACTAATTCTTCTGCTGTGTTGATGGGTGTTTTGTAAACAATTGATTTAATATTACCTCAAACACAAAAACTAACTGGAGTTACTTTTTGGAAAATTTGCCAGCCAAACAACTGAACCTGCTCTCTCTATCTATTCTGAAAATGTACATTTAAATAATTTTGACAAATAAGACCAAAATATGTGAATGCACCGTACTTTGAAAGATCATGTTTCTCTGAATATTAATCTAGAGATTTTCAAGTAGAGCTGGAGCTATTTCTGCAATAAAAATACCATAAACATGTTCATTCAATCATGGAGGCAAAACATATGGTCCCATTAGAAAGTTATCAACAAATCAAACCCAAATATTTGCAGAAAATTTTCCATTGATTGTGGAGGTTCTCCACAGCTTTAGGATTAGTATCATTCCACATGTGACTTTTATGTGTATTAAAAAGCCATTTTTTGAAAAAGATGCCTCATCTGTCCATAATATGCATCTAGCAAAATCTCATTGTTAACGGTATGTAAATACCATTCTGCGAATTGTTGTGCTAGAATAAGCATCTGGGATTAAAATTTGTACTTTTTGGATATGAAATGGATGCCTTTCACTCTCCTTAAGACTGTCCATACAAACATGTGACTGGTATTCATCGAATGGGCAACAGCTCGAGTGCTAGTTCATAGATTATTTTCAAACCTCTGCAAAACCTCATCTTCAAAGTATAATGTTCTCACAGTTTAATTTGCTCCTGAACTGATTTACTTTACCTGGAACTGCTCACTATCTGAAAGACTTTGATCCAGTCTTAGAAATTTGCATGGCAAGGAATATGGTGCTGAGGGTGTTGCTCCTCATAGAATCGCTTTGCCAAATTAGCATTGCAGAAAACTGCTCCAAATGCCTTATGCATGTTTGCAAATTCAATATTTGTAAACTGATGCATTATAATACCATGAAATTAAATAAACAGATCTCACAAAAGATATTTTGTGACATACAACATACTAACTTAAGTGTTTATTACTTCCATGGTAATAAAGATAGCTGGAACATTTAATTCAATTGTTTATAGTAACAAGAATAAATTAAACATAAATGCAGCCATAAGGTGAGTGATGAGCTCTGTCTTTTATATTGAAACAGAAGCATTTCTGCACACTACAAATTTTTTTTTTATTTTCACATCCTCTTTCACATAAGAAAATTATGAATAGCTTTTCTCATATACCCTGTATAAACTTTAATTCTGAGAAAAATGCAATTTAATTGCAGATGTCTATGTAACAATGGCATCCATTACAATGTTAATTTATAATTATAATTCTTTTACTACAAAATGAATGATGATGGAAAATGTGTCCCATGCAGATACAATTTGCTGGTAAACCATTCCTTGATATTTATATTTATATTTATATATATATATATATATTTTTTTTTTTTTTTTTAAAGTGCTGGTGATGGGAGAGATTTGCTGTTTGCTATCAGGATTGAAATGATATAGCCAGGTTTCATTAGCAGTGATTACCTTTGAAAGAAATTCTGCATCTTCCTGTAACATCATCTTCAACTGCAGCAAACCTGTACAAATGTGCTTGTATTTAGGAATCAGCAGTTCTGATACCCACCGTGAACAAACACGTCTCGTGTTGAACTCTTTAGTTACTAACATATGGGTGGCATCCAAAATATTCAGAATTTCTGTGGGCGTTCTTAATTTTATTTGATGGTCCTCTATTAGAATGACAGCAGCAGTGTTAATGTTTTCCTCCTAAGAGCACAAACTGGAATGGGAAGTCCATCTTCCTTTGAAATTGACTTTCCCTCCTCTCTCTAAACATTTTAAACCATCAAGGGGGAGGGGAAAAAAAACCTCTCCACAGACTCCCTGTTATATTGAACAAGTCTCGGTCAAAGATTTGTTGAGAAGACAAAAGCAGAATTTCAGAGCATATTTCATATTCATTGCATATAACCTCCATTTTGCTGTAGGCAAAACTGAACATGTCTCAACTTGCACACCTCTCACAGACAGGTACTGGAAGTGACAACAATGAAACTAATACGAAGTGTTAGCATTAAGCTAATAAAATATTGTCAAGTTAAATTTTAGTGCAAGAAATTATGGCTATAAAAAAATTATAATCATTTCTTATTAACCATCCTTTTTATATAAACTGCAGTTTTATTATTGAAGTGCAGCTTGTTATAAAATAAAAGTGCATGAATAATTTAAAATCAATTCAAAAAATAAAACAATATAATTTTTATTTACATATTTTTAAAAGAATGGATCTGAGAATAAAAGCTGTACACTTCACCATGTTTAATAAAGCCTTAGAAAGATTATATAATATAGTATTGACAATACTAATAAATGACACTGTACAACTACCACTTCTTTTAACACAATACTTTGAATACATTGAAGCTTAGAAGTTAGTTTCTCACTTTGCTGTAGAATATCCTGCCACAATGCCTTTATTCTCAGTTAAGATAAAATGCAAAGTTTTGAAACTGAAATGAAATTGAAAATTATAGAAAGATTTGACAATAATGAAATAGTTTTTATTGAATTTGGAACTGGTGTCATAACAGTAAAGGACATCATTAAAAACATAAACAATGTATAGCACGTGGCTCTACATGCTTCCCAAGCGGAAGAAAAATTTGTTCTCACTCTAGAGTCCTCTGCTCAACACTTCAGGCAGTAATCAGCAACTTAGATGTGGGCTTATCCATTTCCTGTCACTCTACTCGGGAGGAGGTGAGCTAATCAGTTAGCACATTTTTAATTGTTCTTTGTTATTGACTGGCTTGTCTCAGGATTGTCTGCCTATCATGAAGGTTCTTTTATTATTTTGTTATTCAGTGATTATCCTCTGCAAGGGTTTCTGTTCATAAGTGATGATCCAGAAAGCCTTAAGTGCATCATCCCTGATGATAAGGGCAATGTATAACCTCAAAAGCTGGAATGTAACTCTGCCTTTACCCAGTTGATTTTCCAAGAGAACTTCTACAAATCTATTGTATTTGCCTTGTGCTATGATAGTTTTAACAATGAACTACAGAAAAGAAAAAGAATGAAGCAATCTAGTCATAAAATTCTGGTTGATGCCTTATATAAATAATTTCACCAGAAATAGAGTGAACCAATAACTGAACTTTATGCTAATGAAACAAGCACAAGTGTTATATTATTATACCATTTTTCACATCTATTGGATGGTTATGACAGCTAATCAGAAAGTTTTTAGACCTGACTGTATTGTTTACAATAAGGAGTTATTGTAAATTGTTTACAATAATTTCACCAGTGTCTTGCTTATTCATTTGTTGGACAATACTGAAAGGTTTAGCCTGAGCACAACCTTCATTCCTTACCTGCAGCAACTGTAACATTCAGGGATGCAAGCTAGTTCATTATGCACAAAGGAGCTGCAGAGAGAACATTTTCAGGAAGTGATTCTGTACAATTTTAAAAGTGGTTTAAACCAGAGCCAATGCCTTGCTAGACTCACACAAGCTACTCCTTCCCATACCACCATTTTCAATTGGTTTGGGAAATTAGAAGGGGTTGGACATCTTGAAGATGAAGAAAGAAGCAGGTGGCCATCCACAGCAGTAACTGAAGAATACATCAATGCTATGGAGAAAATGGTGATAGAAGACCCTCGTGTTATATTCAAAGACATCAAGACAACCTTGATTATTGGATAAGGGAGTGTCGCAAAAATACTGCATAATTTCCTGAGGGTTAGCAGATTTCATTCCACTGGTGCTTCAAAACTTCACACAAGGCCAAAAGGACACCTGATTGGAATAGTGCCAAGAAATGCTACAGAGACTCGATAATGGTAGGTCTTGCCATGTTTCTGAGATCATAACAGGTGATGAGACATGGATTTATCAATATGACTCAGAAACAAATTGCCAGTCTTCAGTGTGGGTCTTTCTTGATGCCAACCCCTCTCTATAGGTCAAAAGGGCAAAAAGTGTTAGCAAGAAAATGGTGGTGACTTTGGCACAATTGGTCACGTGGCAAACAATACCTTCAGAGAATCAAAGAACAGTCACAGAGTTGCATTTCCCAGTTGTTTGAAAAAGTTCTGGAAAAGCGATCAAAAACTGGATTGAGGGGCACCTTGTTGCATCATATCAATGCATCTACCCATGTGATGTTGGATTTTCTGACCGCTGTTCAACAGGTTTGTACCAGAAACACAAAAAGAAATTTGGAAACATGTACCAAAGAGCATTTCATTACAAACAGATACAGAAATTAATAGTGGCAGCTCACTTTTGGTCAGAAAACCATGAAATTGGAGAGAGAGAGAAAAAAAAATTGAAACAAATTTGCAAACTTTTGGAACTAATTACATGGGAAAGAATTTATATCATCAAAAATAAAATCTGCATTATGAACTTTAAAACACCATTGTTGGATATATTTGATAAATTTCTTTGACCTCGTCAAAGTATGGTTCTTCTTTTTTTTTTTTGAGTAGTGTTTAACACCCGTTTTTACTACTGAGGCACCATAGGCAGTGGACACTGATGATACATAAGATGAAATGATATATTGAGAAAGGATTTAAGTATGCTTCTACCAGTTGGTCTTCTGCTGATGATGAGAACGAATGTCCCCAAAACATGTTCAATTAAAAAATCACGTAAGCAAAGTATAACTGTCACCAAATCAACTAGTGCATTGATATTAGTGAGCAAAAATGTATTTAATTTATTTATTCTCAAATACACATCCATTATAGCAAAGGAAATGAGTGTGGAAAACAGTTCCCTCATTCACGCTAGTGGGCTTCCCCTTCACTCATGAAAAAAAGACTAACCTCTTCGCTGGTTCATCCTTTAGTTCAGTGTTGTGGGAAAGTGTTAGAGGTGTAATAAAGAAGGGGGAAAAAAAAAAAAAAAAAAAAAATCCAAAGGCGATTAGCTAGAATAGAAATAAATATTAATGTGCAATAGTTAAAAGTAATAAAATTATAAATTAATGTGATATTAATTACATCTACTATGGATTAACTGTTCATTTTCTCATAGGCTTTTTTATTGTTTCCCAACACATTCCTTGTATTCCCCTTGTGACATTCTCTTTTGGAAGTCTCTTTTGGAAGAATTTTTACTAGCTTCTGTCCAAAGTTGGCAACATGCCTCTTCTCATCTTTTGGCATCTGCCAGCGGTTTTCTGTGTATCTGTCAAATCTCACTCTTAATTTTACTACACCTAATTTTTATTGCAAAATTTTATTGTTAAAAAATATAAAACTTTCTTGCCACTTTAAATGCACTTACTATTCCTTTGACATTTTCATCCTTCCCATCAACTCGCTGGACCCGCAATATGTGATAACAGAAGTCCAGTGCCTCAAAGCGTCTTTGTTGGCCCAATAAAACAATCATTGTACAGCCTGCCCAGTTCAACCCTTCACCAAACAATTCCCTGCAAATGACATCAACACATTAGGGAAATAATATATACATAGCACTAAGATGAGATTTTTAAAATCTATAAATTCTCTATTAAGCCATCACATGTTTGGGCCTAACTTTACACACTATAATATGGAGTATTACAACACTTCTGCAGGGTATTCCAGACACCTGAGACCTGTTCCAAAAAAGTATGGTTTATTTTATAAGTTTATAAACTTGTAAAGTGTAGTTATTAATAAAGTTCAGTTCCACAAAGATTTCTGTTACACTTGTACTTTAACACTACATACTAACAGGTGTATAAGTGATTTTTCATTGCTCTGTATAACAGAAGTATTAGCATTAGCATGGCACTGGTATTTGTATAAATTTCTCCACAAATGTAGAAATGTTGGTAAGTTCAATTACTTGGGAGTTGACCTAAATATGCAAAATATTAGTGAAAGTGATAATACTGAGAATAGGAATATGTATAAAGAAAGAATAATTCAGTATTTGCTTACAATGAAAATGTTAGGTTAAATGCAATTAAAGTATGACATATGACTGATATCAGAATTTTCTGTTTCAAATACATATTCAGTCCAGTTAGTTTATGTTTTTTAAGGTTCTTGCTGCACACAATAATTTATTTTAAGATCATTTTTTCTTAATTAGATACGAGTCCATTTAATACTCTTATACTCCACTTATCATTCAATTATACAGAACATGTTTCATAGGCCTTCGCCTGCATCATCAGCTCTGTGTCGACTGCTTGATTTGTTGTTAGTTGATGGATTTCATGTAGCTCTCGTGGACATTTTATGAACATTTGGATTAATTTGTCTTCTGTTGGTATCTGGAAGTTCATAACCATATCTTCATATTTTTTTATAATTTCTTTTCCCCCCATATTCCCAGCTCCAAGGGTCTATCTACGAATTTCAATAATTTAATTTGACTTTTATTTCTATAACATGTTTATCTCTCCAAAAGTGATGTGCAACCGCTGATTTATCTATCTGATTGCACCTGATGTTTCTCCAATGTTCCTTTAGCCTAATTCAAATGCTTTTTTGGGGGGGGGGGGGCAATATATACTTTGTTGCATCCCAAACAGTTGATATAATGTATTCCTAGCTTCTTCTCATCAGATATTCTATTATTATGAGAGTTGAGTATGTTATTTAGGCTGAATTTGTTCACTGGGAATAAATAATCCCAAACTCTCAGAGTGTTTTATGAAATTTTTTGGTGGTCCAAGGATGATAAGTAAATTTCTTGTGAATGGTAGTTTCTTTTTTTGCTAACAATGTTGTAACCTGTTTTAACCTCTTCTCTTGTTTAAATTTCCTGATTTTCTTGTCCACAATTTCTTGGCCATATCCATTGATTTTTGCTGTTTGTATTATGTGGGTGTACTCTTCACTGTATTTCAAACACAATCATAGGTATGTTAATGAGTCTATGTGCTAAGCTGTAGAAAACAGCATGTTTGTGTGCTGTGGGATTGAAGCCACTAGTCTTTATGTAATTTTCAGTCTGCATATCCTTTCTGTACATTCCAAATTTCAAATTATTGCCTTTTCTTATAATCTTTAAGTCAAGGAAAGGGATAATGTTATCTTGTTCTGTTTCAGAAGTGAATACTTTATAAGTGTTGTACATTCTTTTGTGGAACAGAAAGTTACAAATTCATACCTTATGGTGTTCCATCCTCCATTGGTGACGTGGCTGACATCAATCCTGTAGTTAAGTTCTTGCTATACACTTTCCAAAATCTGGTGGTCATACCAGTGATCCTCTGTTGCAGTTATTATAAATCATGTGGTAAAGGTAGCATGTCTACATAATCTTTGACATAATCCCATAAGAAAAAAATCACATGGGGGTTAAGTCAGGTGCTATGAAGGCCACAAAAGAACAGGAGAGTCATCTGGAGAAGCATGTCTGATTCAATGACAGGGAATCATCATGTCCACAACACCAGGTTTTTCCATGCCGCTAATGAATACATTTTGACGGTTCACTTTACTGGACACATAAAATGTGGCCTCCACTAAAAACCAGTTTCTGAACAAAACCATTTTCTTCTGGCTGCTCTTGAAAATCAACATAGAATTGAAGATGACGATTATGATCCTTGGGACTCAGCACCTGCAACAGCTGGTATGGTTTCACTTTAGGTTGGTGTAAAATATGCCAGGCTGTGGAATCTGCAATTTGTGGCAGCATGATGATGTGTCAACTTTTGACAAATGCTTCTTGCACATATTCAACAGCCTCAACCAACACTCTTGTCCAGCCTGTTCACTGTCCATCACACAAGCAGCCTTTCGCTTCAAACTTTTTGTACCATGCACAAATTGTTTTGGCTGTAGGTATTCTTGATGTTTTGTACAAAATTGTCATTGTACCATCACAATGAACTCACATTTAGCAAATTGTAGCATGTAGTAAGCCTTATGTGCACCAGTAAACACTTATTTTTCGCAATGACCCTCCAGCTGCTAAATCTAGCTCTACACCATGACACCTTTTACAAATGTAAACTTGGAGACATACCTTTCCATTGATATTAAGGATTTCTTTGTCTTAAATTTAAAATAATTTCATGTTGGAACTAATACAGTGAAGCATATAAGTTCTATGTATGCCATGGTTTCTACTCTATTGACCTCTGAAACCAGGGAAAGACTTTAGATTAGCCCTGTATTTTAATTTATTTTCAAAATGCCAGCCAAGAAAGCTTTTGAGTTTATATATCAGATATAAACAAACAGAAAAATCAGCTATAGCCAGCCATTTTTGGGGAATGAACCATGAAATGGAAAAGATCTACATCATGAAATATTAAGATAGCTTGATGAATTTCAAAATTTCAACCCATGACAGATTGATAAAAAATTTTGTAAGTTTCTGCCTGAAATTAGCTGTAAGCATCCAAGATACAACTTGTATCTCCCTTCACTTGACTAATAGCCAAAGATGTGGACAAAGATCCATAAAACATAATCTGCCAATAAATGTTGGTAAATAAAGAAATAAGTGTGTGAATGACTCACCAGTTAAAACATTTAATTTTAACTAGAGAAAAGTTAGTACATTTTCACTGATAGTTGAAGCAAGTTTGTCATGCAGACAGAGCACGAAAAGTGAACATCATGCAGCATAAAAAGGCATATAGTAGTGAGTTTTTGGTTATAGAATATGCATGTTAATTTTTTTTTAAATAAAAGTCTTTACTTATAAACCTAGTCTGCTCGTGCAGTGTTTTACATCTTGGCTACAAGGCATTCTGTAGTCGCTGATGCCTTACTTCAACTTTACTTTGTTCTTTTTATTATATACTTGAACATTGCTTTCTGAACCAGTTCTCTGCCAGTAACATAACAGTATACATTCATGGAAAGATAGACAGAGAGTCAACTCTAAAGCAATGCATTTTTGTGTGTTATGTTGAATATGATTCAGCTTATTGTGTGTATATAGTATTTGTTTAGAACTTTCCTGATAAGTTACCTCCTCCCTAAACTACCATTCTTGATATTGTGCACAAATTTCATTGCAAAAGAATATGTACAATTTTTAACAGAGGAAAAAATCAGACAAAATATTTTGCAAATCTTAAACATTTAATATAAAAATCATCCTGAAAATATCACAAGTGAGTATAAAGGAAAACTTTAGAAACAATTATCAGAAACATGATGTGGCTAAACTTAATTATTATATAAATTAGAATGTGTTTTCCCAATGCAGTGCTATTTAGCAATTCTAGAATGTTCTGTAAGGAAGATTTATACATGTTGGTATGATTCTAGATGAGATGTACAGCACTGCACAGAAGACAAGATTTAAAACTAAAGTCTGGTATACTAATGTACTTAAAAAACAAACAGGTTGAATGAGGTAACTCTGAATAAGGCTTAATGGGTGAAATTGGTTGGTTGGTTACTAGTGGCCATTGGGGGTGCTGATATTTATAATTTTCCCTAGCTTCAGAGTTTCCAAATTATTTATCATTTGTTTTCTGCTATCAAGTTGGCTGTCCTTGACTATTTTATCCTGAAGATGCTCCAACAGGCAATCATGTGCAACAATTAGGTGGAATTGGGCCACTATAATTTTTCTTGATTTTAATAAAGGATGGTTGAAAGCCTTTAGAGCTTTATATTAATCTTTTTATGAGTTTCAATTTAGAAGGGCGTTCTAGTTTAAAAGATGGTTTAATATTATGGTGGGTCCTTTTTTTGCTAAAGTATCAGCAATCTCATTACCCTTTAATCCCACATGGCTTGGCATCCAATGTAAACCTATTTAAGGTATTTCTGATCTGGATTGTATGACAGTTTTCTCATTTCATTTATAGTGTATGTTGGTGGATAATTATAATTCATTATCCTTTGTTGTGCTGCTTCAGTCACTTAAGATAACACTTCTTTTATTTATGTTGGGTCTATTCAGTAGATTTTATAATGCTGCTCTAATGGCCATTATTTCACCATCAAAATTGTTAGCATACTGTCCCAAAGGTGTATATTCAGAGAATTCTTCACAGTATAATCCAAAGGCTGCTTCTTCATTTTTAAGAGATCATCTAATATATTTTACATCTACATATACATGTATATACGCTTAATGGGAGAAGTTAGCTTATGAATAATATGAGTGGTTTGATAAGTAAATATTAAAGAGAACAAGCTCAGTCTTACAATGTACTTTATTTTTCAATAGTCTCCTTGAAGTTCAACATAGTAGCTCGAATATTTGTCCAAGTTCATAATTCTCTTGTGGAAGTGGGATATTTTGAGGCTCTCAAAATGCTTGTTTGCCTCCTTTATAACCTTTTCAGATGACCTAGATTCGTGTCTAGCCAAGAAACTTTTGCGTTTCAAGAACAGATGGTAATCCAAGAGAGTGAGATCAAGTGAATAGGGTAGATACGGAAACATTTCCAATTATTATAATTTGGTCAATTTGTCCTAAGTGATGCAGCTTAAATGCACCAGCACACTGTTATTGTGAAACAACAACTTTTTCTGCAATTGTTGTATGTAGGCTCTTCAAAAGTGATGTGAAATGTTCTTCAGTAATGGTTTTTCCTTTCTCCTAGTAGTCAATCAACAGAATTCCTTTTGTGTCCCAATAAATTGAAGCCATTGCCTTTATAACATTGAAAGCACATTACTGAAATTTGTGGATTGACCATGAAATTGGGATTATAGGAAAGAATTTACGTAAAGAAATATGAGGATAAGGTTATGAAATTTAGGGGGAAAATTGATTCAAAAGTTCTTTAATAAGTGTTCATCAGAGCTAAACCAAAAATGTACAATCATCAAGAAATCTGGCAGTTGACATGCAGCTGTGATGCAAGCAAAGGCCCATGAAAAAAATGTTCTGAGGAGTGGAGCATAAGAGTACAAAATTGACTCATTAACCTAATTTAGAGTACAAATGGCAGTACTTACTCTACTGTGAATTCTGTATCACCAACTGGAATGCAATAAACAAACTGCAAGGCAGACCACAGGCGGTGGAATTCCGTACACTCATCCACATTAAGAACACCATTGGCAGGTGGTGGACCAACCCAAATCGGGTCATCCAGAAAACTCCTTAAACGGCTGAGTACAACTTCAAAAATTGACAAGCCACAACACAGCCTTTCCCTTGTGAGCAGATCACCTTCTCGAGCTATCATTGCTTGCTGCAAGCAATAAATTTGCATTAATTTTTGTAGAATGCTAATTTAATAGCAGTGATTGCTGTATAGACTTTGCTACAATACAGAAAAATATCCAATTTTTATATATTTTTACATAGAATACTGAGGTAATCAAATTATTTGGACTTTAATGCGGGTCAGTTTGAAAGAATAATTAAACTGCTAGTCAGTGCAACTTCCCTCAGTGCTTAAGAGTACAGCACTCTAGTGAATAGTTGAAGAACTAACAAAAACATGTTTCATAACAAACTGACATAAAATTGATATTTTTTCTTTCCCTCTCCAAGGTGAACTCTTGCGCTTTGCAGCAAATTTTCAGAACTAGATCCTAGAAACTCTCTCCACAATAGTGCACACATTAATTTTAAATGACTCGCTGTAAAGTTCAAATAAATTTTATTATTCCGGAGTTTTTATTTTTTTGCATGTGTAGAACTCAATAAACATAAATTAATTTTTCAATTTATGTTGTAAAATATAACAAATTATTATTGAGGAAATCACTCAAATTTCACTAATTTTGTTCCACTTACTTGGAAATCAAAATTTGGTTAATTTTGATTCCTAAACAATAGTAACCTCATCACAAAGTGTAAAATCCACAGAGTGACATCTTAATATGATGCATGGAATACAGGCATGTTAACTTCCTTGCTTAACATGGTTGGTCTTTATCAAGATGCTGAAATAGTTGTGATATAAAAGCACTGTGTAAGGTAGTAAGTAAATTTATTTACTTTGTGTACATCAATCAAAAACATTCTAATTATATATGCACATTATTAATATGCAAATGTTTCTCTGTGCAACAGAGAATTGTCATAAGCTATATGATTTGTTAAAATTTCAACAAATGGATTTTAATAATGCCCAAATAATAAAACCTGTTAAATTGGTGGAGTTTACATTCTTTTTAGCACAGTATAAGTTTGCTTCTCCCTGATCATATTATGCAGATTCCAACTTATTACTGTACAAAAGTACAATCTCTTGCCAGAAATTTTGGGAAAATGCTTGCAATTTATTGTCAAAAAAGTGTTCTGTATAACCAACAAATTATAATGTTTAAATGTAAATAAATGAAAGAGTATATTAAATCTTGATGTATTCTTTCAAATTGAGTACCTTAATATTTTTAATAAAGTATTTTACATTTTTTTCATATTTTAATAATACTGAATATATATTTAGGAGCCACGATTTTTATCGAAATGGCATAAATAAACTTGCTAATAATTGGCAAAAAAAAAATGTATAGATGCCAATGGTAGTTATTTTGAAAAATAAAGTTAATTTCAAATTTATTGGTACTATGTTGAGGTTTAATACAAAGCAACCAATTCCAAATGACCTAATAGAAGTTAGCTTCATTTCCTAGCAGCTATATGGCAGATAGTCTAAAAGTATTACCAACCTTTGGGGCACCTAGTTTCTCTATATTAGGAACAATTTGGAGTGATGAATATTTTGCTTCTAGCCGCTTCTGTTTGGTTTCTGGTTTTTCACCATCTGGAAATAATCCACACCAAAAACAAAATAAACATTGGTTCAAATAAAGGTTAATATTAATTGGCCGCAGCTTACAGTAGCATAAAGCTGGAATGCACAACTTTTGCTATCTCTGAACAAGATTGCTTATTCTAGAATCTTAATAACTAGAAATAACACTCATATGTGATATCATTGTATGATTCAGTTGAACTACACACTCTTAAAGCTTCACTTACTTTTCATAAATGTATCGAACCGATTTCGAGAACATTTCGAGAACATTTAGTTCCCATTTTCAGCCAGCTTTAAACTTTAAACAGTTGAACTTTAAAGCTGAACTTTAGCCTGACTGAAGATGGGAACTAAATGTTCTCGAAACCGGTTCCATACATTTATGAAAAGTAAGTGAAGCTTTAAGAGTGTGTAGTTCAACTAAATCATACATTGATATCAATTAATATGATTAGCTTCACTGTGCAAGTTCCAATTTACATTTAAGTACTCATATGTGAGTTGCCAAACATTTACAACAAAAAGAGAACAAATTTAATCAAAATAGTGCAGTAATGCCTTAAAAAAAAAAAAAAAAAAATTCCTTGTTTCATGGCAGCAAACTTGACGAACCTTTGATTAAAACCTGCAAACTATAGGTTGAGGTCTGTCTATTGGTCCACCCAGTATTTTAATTTCCATTTTCTCTTCCAATGTTTGCAAAGAAAAAAGGCTTAGAATGTAGTCTTTATATAATGTTAATTTTCTTCATATTTAATTAACACAAAACAAAATAGAGGAGCTACTTCACATATTCTCACAGAATCTCACTAGCCTGCTATTTGGGAACAGCCGACTATTCACAAAATAGTTGACTATCGCTACAAGAAAGCTCTGAAGAGTGTATGCATGAGAGCATTGTAACTTATTGTTTAATTTATTCCTAATTGGCTAATGAGTCAAATTAATACTCTTATGCTCCACTTATGTAATAATGAATTATGCAGAACATGTTTCACAGGCCTTTGCCCACATCATCAGCTGTAAGTCGAATGCCGGATTTGTTGTTGGCTGAATCAACTTGGTGTAGCTCTTATGAACTTTGGGATTAATTTTCTTCTGTTGGGATCTCGAAGTTCACAACCTTATCTTCAAAATTTTTTATAATTTTTTTCCCCCATATTCCCAGCTTCAAGGGTCTATCTAAGAATTTCAATGATTTGACTTCCATTTCTACATCATGTTTATTTCTCCAAAAGTGAGATGCAACTGCTGATTTATCTATCTGATTGTACCTGATGTTTCTCCAGTGTTCCTTTAGCTTAATTCCAATGCTTCTTTTTGTTTTGCCAATATATACTTTGTTGCATTCCAAACAGTTGATTTGACATATTCCTGGCTTCTTCTCATCAGGTATTCTATCATTATCATTGTTGTTGAGCTGATTATTTAGACTGGATTTGTTCACTGGGGACAAAGTAATCTCTAACTCTTGAAGTATTTTCTGGAACTTTTTGGTGATCCAAGGATGATAAGCAAATTTCTTGTGAATGGCAGTTACTTTTTTTACTGACAATGTCGTAATTTGTTTTAACCTTTTCTCTTGTTTGAATTTCTTCCTTTTCTTGTCTACAATTTCTTGGCCATACTAATTGATTTTTGCCATTTGTATTAGAGAAGAAGACAGAAATATATCTGTTCAGAATGCAACAAAGTGTATATTGGCAAAACAAAAAGAAGCATTGGAATTAGGCTAAAGGAACACTGGAGAAACATCAGGTACAATCAGATAGACAAATCAGCAGTTGCACATCATTTTTGGAGGGATAAACATGATAACAGAAATGGTAATCAAATTATTGAAATTTGTAGATAGACTCTTTGAGCTGGGAATATGGTTAAACATTTTATAAAAAAAATATTAAGATAAGCTATGAACTTTGAGATCCAAACAGAAGACAAATTAATTAAAAAGTTCATAAAATGTCCACAAGAGTTACATTAAGTTCATTCAATCAACAACAAATCTGGCAGTTGACTCACAGCTGATGATGCACGTGAAGGCCTGTGAAACATGTTCTGTATAATTCAACAGTAAGTGAAGCAAAAGAGTATTAAATCCACTCACTAGCTAATAAAAATAAATTAATTGCTTCATTAAATTAGTTCTGACACAAAATTAATTTTAAATTTGTTTAACACTGAAATAACTGTAAGTTTCCCCATAATTAATATATATAAGCACACATGCACGAGGATGGATTATTAACCAATTCACATTTTTTTAATAAAATGTTAATAATTCATTCATACACAATGAAGCCACAACCCTTAGCTACTTTTTAACAAAGGAGTCAAGTCTCTTAATACATTTCTATCATCATGGCACTAGTTTCAATATACCTTGTTCACAGAACTCTGTCTTTTGGTATTATAGCCATCTGAGCACAGTCAATCGCATTTCTTCCTCGGAATTGAAGCATTGCATCTATGAATTTTTTTATTGTGCCAAACAGATGAAAGTCTGAGGGTGCAACGTTCAGACTGTCTGGACGGTGCCAGAGTCTTCCCAACCAAATTTCACGACTTTGGTATGGAAGAAGCCATAACATGAAGATAAGCATTATCATGGAACAGTCTGCCCTTTGTAGTATTGCATTTGTCATGAAGGGCATGGTGCAACTTCACCAATGTTCTTTCATGTGATTTAGCATTCACAGTGTACAAGTAGAAATTCCACCCCAGAACATGGTCACTAGAATTTTTTTTGCAGATTGCATCACTTTGAATTTTTTCTTTGCTGGGGAATCAGGATGTTTCCACTCCTTGAGGCCTGTGTTTTCTCAGGCAAACAGTGGTATGTCTCATCACCAGTCACAGCATGCCCTTTTGCACCATTAATGCCGTAAGTTGTCCAAACATGTTATCATTCACTTGCCTTTCTGGCCCTCTGTTAGTTTCTTTGGTAACCAGCAAGCACGAACTTTACCAAAATTCAGTACTTCATGCAAGATATCATACATTGTACGGTAAGAAAAGTTGAACAACTGTGATAAGGTTTGCAGATGGCTCTGCCAGTTGTTCAGAATTGCATTCTGAATGGCTTTGACATTCCGTTGAGTTGTAGCTGTGATTGGTCATCTGGAACATGCCAAGTCAAAAGGATCACATGTCCTTCTAAGAATGTGCACTACCTGGAGATGTTGCTATGATTCAAACAGTCTTCCTCATATAGGTCTAACATTTCCCTGCATATTTCACTTGGGTTTTGTCCTTTTTCTAACAAAAACCAACTACACCACTTTGTTCTTCACAAATTTACGATAATTCTTGCTTACTTCTGTCCCAAGAGCCATACTTGATCAAACATATGATGTCTCTTCCAAGATCTTCATATCTAAAAAATATCACCATCTTAGTTATAATTACATTGTGGGGGAAAATTATTATATATTACTTAATGATCCACCCTTATATATATATAAACTATTTTGCCATTGATATAGTGTATCACTATCCATGCAGGTGACTCTTGTGGGCAAGAGAATTCTCCTATAACTTCCTCATATCTCCCCTGATCATAATACTTGGACAATGGTTTGCACCACGACTGCAAACCAAATCCTTACTGGTAATAACTGCAAATAAGAAACATCAGGCACAAGATAGAAGATCCCTATAGACATTATTGTTGAATTCTCCTGTAACTTCCTCATATCTCCCCTGATCATAATACTTGGACAATGGTTTGCACCACGACTGCAAACCAAATCCTTACTGGTAATAACTGCAATTAAGAAACATCAGGCACAAGATAGAAGATCCCTATAGACATTATTGTTGTTGCTTTATTTTTTTACACATAAGGATGCATTAAGCAATTGTTTAAGGAATTTATAAAATTCTGACATTTTTGGGGGCTGAGAAACCAATAATAACCTCCTACAAGAGCCAACCCTGATTTATTCACTTGTAGATTAAAAAATGCTTTTTACTCACCTTTGCAATAAGGACGTGGCAAGATGTTTTGAAATGGTGCTGCATGGAGTAAATCGCAAACTTCTTCTTGTGACAGTGCCTGCTCCATTAGAAGACAGAAGAGTATGGTATTGCCAAACTCTCGGAAACTGTGGAAGAGCTCTGTGCGTGCATCAGGGTATTGCACAATGTCATTCAGTTGTGCATGGTAGTACCCCAGTACACCTAGAAACAAAATCCTGATACCTCAAGGACAGTTACTAACCAAAAGCATAACTAATATTCCAGTTCGAAGCACATGAGTGACCCTCTTAACAAAAACTGTTAAAAGTAATTTGTTATTACAACAACATAAAAAGCAATACTTAGTGAAATACCAATCTAAAAACATTTCCTGACTATTACAGAGACACTACCTTAACAGTAGACCATGGCAATTCTATTCATGCTGATTAAAAAACATGTAAAAAATTTAACATATCCTGTTTTAATTTCAAAATTATTTTAATAATACAGTATGAAATTTTATAGACATGAAAAAATCATTAATTGCCCTAGTAACTGAAAGACAAATCAGTTGAATATTATAGAAAAAGGTTTGCCTCTTGAACTTATTAAAGAAACCACAATACTTTCAGCAGGAAAAGATAAGATAATTTTTAAAATAATTTACATATCATCCATAAGCTATGAACAAATTTTAAAAATATTCTAAAAAATTGCTATATTAGATTTGCACCAATAAACAAATTTAATATTAAAAATCTCCGGAATGGCAATATTAATTACAGTATTTCACCAGAGAAAAAAGCAGGTATTTATCTGTGCAGAATGGGAGAAAAAAAAAACCTAAATTGGAAAAACAAAGAGAAACCTAGGCACATGTTAAAACAACACTCCAGGAACATAAAATACAACAAACAGATGGAGAAATTAGCTGTGGCATTTCATTTCTGGACAGAAAATCACAGTATAGTGAAAAAATCAAAATTAATAAAGTCAGCATAGTGACCTACACAGCTAGCAACATGGGAGAAAATCTATAAATAAAGAGAGAGGTTGAAGAGCTTTGACACCACTTCGAAGGATGAAAACATAAATTTTAAGTTCATCACACCTCAAACAGAGCAGAATATGCATCCCCAAAGGAACACTGTTTATTAACCAGCAGCCAACAGTTATCTGAGGATGCGGATGATGAACAAGTTCTCAATATAAACAAAGCCAATAAAAGTGTATAGTTTGACTCAGTCATACAATAATCTTAATTATATATTTTTTTTGTTTTCCATAATTTGCATCCTTGATTGATCATATTTTTAAAATCACAAACATTGATAAACTGCAACAATTACAGTATAATGTTTGGAAATATGCTGCAGCAAGGTGCACATTTATTTCTCAAGTATGATGCGGCAAGACAATGCTGAACGGAGAATATGAAGACAAAAGATGTATCATAGTGGCATGTGTTTGTGGTGCAGGGGAAATGCAAATAACAACGAAGATGCACAAGAGATAACAGACAAAGCCACAAATGAACTCTTGCAGCAAGGAATCTTATTTTTGTAGTCCTCCTTGTATTATGCATGCAATGCGAAAAGAAGCTAAAGTTTTGTTGTTACCAAAGTCATGGTGCATCCTGTGAAGCATGTGAGGACCTTGATGAAAGACCATGGGCATCTTTGACTGGGGGTTAGATCAATAATTTGATATTTTAAAATGAACATATAGGATGTTTCTGTAAGCTTTCTCTCATTTTAGTGAATAGGCTCTCTTTCCAATTTTAACATGCCAGTTGTGTTTTAGACCTCTTCTCCCATTCACTGTTTTGCTGCATTTATAATTTTCTTTTGCTTATATCACAAAAAACAATGGACCGAAGTTTTACTTATTACATATTTTGGTGCATGTTTCATTTACCATGTATTACATGATTAAAAATGGTCAAAAGATGCTTGTGAATAGCAGGCTGCAAGAAAGTAAATTTTATGAATTTGAAATCCAATGGTGGCTTCAATATACCTTGGCATGAATTTCAAACTCCACAATTTAGATCATTCTTGGGAGAAAAAAAATTGCAAGTACAACATTCCAAATGATTCAACACTTCTGAAAAAACTGCTAATACATTCATCAAGATAAATATATGCTAAAGAGAATATTTATAGAGGTGTTGCCATGGGTGGCTGAGGTTGTGGTGTGGGCTCTGGTTTGAATCCCACAATTTTTCCCCAGCCCTTGTAATTCGCAAATATTGGGGAGTACAGAAGAAATCTTGGATATTTTGGATTATTTCATTACATATCATACTGTACATGAATTAGATTCAGAATTTTTTTCCAGGATCCACTTATTTTGCTCCACAGCCCTTGAGCAGATTAAATTGTTCAACAGTTCAGGAATGTGTGAGTAATGGATTTATAATGTACTGGCCAATAGGAGTTAAGGAAAAAAAAATCTTGATCATTCAGAATCCTGCGGAATATGATTTTGTATGAATTAAGTTTTATGCCATGTTACCTGGAGAACCATAATCATATCTTGGAAGCTTGCAGATTTTTGGCATTGCCTCCATAAGGGTCTTTGTAAACTGCAATAAGTTTCCTTGCACCAAGCTCTTCACTATCTTGAGCAGTTCCTCCATAACCACAGCAATTCCCTGATATCCCAAAAGTCGACACATAGTCCTGAAGTGTGTGGCACCTACAAATCCTGCAAGTTCAACAAAATAAATCAGAAACTTTACTTGGATTTTTAAAAAAAATTTCCATCTTTAAGTTGTCAAGGATTTTTTTTTTCAACCTACATTTGGGCATGAAATCAAAATCAAAGTAAATAGTAAAAGGTTTTATTGCCAAAAATTAAGTACATCTATAAGTCACTTTTCAATATAATTACCATGAGGAGTGAGACACTTGTACTGGTACATCAGCTATTCAATGCCCTCTGTAAAAACATTGCTGCCTGTCTGTTAAACAAGGTCTGCATGACATTTGGAAGGTTTTCACTGGAGTGAAAGCACTGTCCTTCCAACCACTTCATCACCAGGACAGGTGGAAGTCACTCAGTGCCAGATCTGGGCTATAGGGAGTATGACGAAACACTTCCTATTTGAATCTTACAAGCAGTTCTTGGATTGATGCAGCACAATATGGTCAGGCATTCCCATAAAGCAAAATAATACTGAAGATAGCATGTCTATCCATTTATTCTGTATGGCTTTTCATAGGCTTTGCAATATCCCATAGAATGCATCTGCATTGATTGTAGTCTCTGACTCCATAAAGTCAACCAGCAACACTCCTTGCTAGTCCCAAAACACTGTAGTCATCAGCTTTTTGTTGCTGAATGTGTTTACACTTTTTGAGCTTGTTTGAGGAATTAGTATGCTTCCACTGTTCAGGCTGCTGTTTGATTTCCTATTTATCAAACAAATCCACATTTGATCAACAGTCACAATTGTTTTCAAAACCTCTGTTCTCCATTGTCCTTGTAATGCAACAGAAACATTTAGGCTGATTCCATTTGCCATCTTATGGTTGTCAGTCTGCAATTTTGGTACCCATTATACACAGATTTTATTGTGTCCAAAAAGATCTGTAACAATGTTGAACATGGTTAACCTTGAAACTTCCGGTGAGTCTTCAGATAGTTCAGAAATTGTGAGCTGATGCCTTTCATGAACCATCTGATCCACTATTCCACGAGTTTATCTCCTGCCATAGAGATCTGTTCTAGAACACTTCATCATGAACATCTGTTTGGCCATCTCTAGATTTTCTACGCCACTCCATCAATCATAACTTTTTGACCATACACACGGCTCATTCTGAGATGAATTTCCACTGTATTATGTCCCTCTGCCTGTAGAAATCGAAACACTGTGCAATTTACAGATGGCTGGTGAGTTGATTGTAGCAGATATCTTTATGTCCTTAGCCAAGTTTCAACTGATGAGCTGACTTTGGCAGTGACAGGTAGTGGGAGGGAAGGGAAGTCAATTATGCTATATGATACTCTGTCTCCTATTGCTTCGTGGCCTGCCTGGTGACACCATCAAAAGTTGGGGGGGGGGGAAATAGCCCTCATACAAAGGTAATTTGAAAGGTTCTTGGAATACAGCACATAATAATGGCTGAATCTTTTGAAATTGCTCAATTTCTCAACATAGTTAATACTAATGCACTTTGTTCATTAGTGTTCTAAAGCCTTTATCTCATCAAATAAATTAGATTTCTCCAAAACTGCAATATACTCAACTGATGCTTTGATTTCATCATCAGACAATTTTTTTCTACCAAGGTTTGTCTTTTTTGGAAGAGATGAACTTCTGATGGAGCCAAATGTGGGGAACAAGGAGAATGTAGCTACAAATCATAGTCCAGTTTATTTATTTTCACCATTGCAAAGATACATGTGTGGTGGTAAATGCTGTCTTGATGCATGAACACTTTCCTCTTTGATAAACCTGATCTTTTCTGGCATACTTTTGCCAGTATTTGGTCCAAAAGTTTAGAATAATATCCTGAAAACTAATATCATGATCATTCTGCCCACATTTGGCCTTCTTTCACGTGGAGAATCCAATACTTCTTTTGCTTTGTTTCTGATGTGTAGTAGTACACCCATGTTTCATCACTGGTGACAAACCAATGGATAAAATTAGTTGCATCTCTCTGAAAGTGCTCCAAACTTTGCTCAAATATTTACATTTTGGTTCACTTTTGACTGGGTGTCAACAGAAATGGTATCAATCTTACAGATACTTTTTTCATGCATTGCTGCTTCATCAAAAAGTGGAAAACCTATTCATTTGCAATGTCTACTGTCTCAGCAATTTCAGACACCTGTGGTTGATAATCTTTCAGTACCATCTCATGCATTTTTTCAACAATTTCTGGTAATGTATAACATAGACTTTCGTGGCTTTTGTCCGCCACAGTCATGAATGAAATGTTTCCGGAGATGGAGAAGAATACCCTTGGATCACAGCCTTATGGCTTGGAAGATTCAGTTCACTTAGAAACAGTTGTAAATAATGGTGTAGTGTTCTCTAGAATAATGAATATGTCTGTAAGAATTTCTGTAGCTGTCATACCCTTCTTCACAAATAATTAAATTACTACATATATTTGATATCACTGATAGATAGGAGTATCTACTACGATCCTTTAATGAGAGAAGCATTATCTCACAGCTGTTTTGCAAAAGATGACAAGATTTTAATACAGCAAGTGGCTTGGAATATTGCTGCAATTTGCAGGTAATTCTAAGAACTTTTCAAATGACTGTTATAATTCTGTACCCCTGATTGAGACTCTAATTAAAATGCTTAATATCATCCTTCTAAAATGAAATAAACCTCTTTCCATTTCTATGATTTAATGGGCAACTTTGTATGATTGTGCTACTTTCTTTTTGGCAGTACTTGTATATTTACACTTTCTTGATGCACTGATGTGTTGTGAATTAATCAAGATAGCAGGAAGTCAAATTCCTCCTTTTTCAGCTATATTACCTGCTGCTATGATTTAAGTACTTCATTCCACAAAATAGGACTTATAACATTTAGGTATTTTGACTGCAAGTTTCCCAATGTTAGAGTTAAAAACTGTTACACTATACAGAACTTAAAAACTAGAAAATAGGAAGTGTAAAATATTAAACCTCCTCAATCAAGTAAAACTCACCGAGAATTTCAATAACACTATTTTAATTGCAATAAAATGTGCTGGAAAGTAATTTGAACAAATGGATTAGCTATGGACATTTATAATTGTTTATTAATGATCCTCATTAATTATAATCTATAAAGTAATCAGTCCATACATTTTGTTAACTAAATGACAGCCTGCCAGTAGAAAGTAACTGGTACTCACATAAACTGATGTTATGTACCGATTGTACCTGTGGATGAAGAAAATTTATATTCTTGCTTTAACCCTGAGTATATTTGATTGAAAAATCTTAAATCCTTTGTGAAAAAGGAGACTAACTATTGGAATCAAAACACTAGCCAATCACTAATCTGTAAACAAAAGAAGTGTTTATACCTGTGTACTGGCCATATATGGTGCTATAGGCCAGGTTCAGCTGTTTGCTGCCCCAAAGATAATGATGTCCCATCTGCGGAGGTTTGTCTCTATGCACAGGCTGTGTAAAAGTGATGCCTCTACACTTCACAAATCTGGAATTACAATATGTGGTTACTAGATGCTACCATCCAAGTAAAACTCTTCTCTAGACTGGAATGTAACAAAAGTAATATTGGGAAACATGTAGAAACAGTAAAATTTGTAAAGTGCATATTTCCTTAACTAAGATGCAAATCTTTCTATTCAAATAATGTCCATTAAAACGTGGAGGTATATGACTTATTTGTGAATAAAAGTGGTAATAATAATAAAAATAAGTATCAAATGGATGAAACAAATATACAACACCATGGTGGAGGCAAAAAAGATGTACAAAATATAAATTTGGAGATATGATGATAGCTGCAAGGTTCTGGATTTAAAAAATAGATCATTTTGTAAATTAATACTGGGATTACCAAGAGTGTCACCTAATAGCATAGCCTTGGTAGAACTGGATAGATCAACTAAACTAGCAAAGACAGAATTATTTAAAGTATTATGAAAGACTTATATAGAATAAATATGTTAGATGATGGAAAGATTGTCAAGGAATGTTTTGGTGCGCAGGAAAAGTTTAAATGGAAAAGGTCATGGGTGCTTGAAACTCAGGACATTGTTGAAAAAAAATGGTATGGAGTACTTAAATGTAAATTGGAACTTGCACAGTGAAGCTAATCATATTAATTGCTATCATTGCATGATTCAGTTGAACTACACACTCTTAAAGCTTCACTTACTTTTCATAAATGTATGGAACCGGTTTCGAGAACATTTAGTTCCCATTTTCAGCCAGGCTAAAGTTCAATTGTCGGATCATTCGTTGAGCTGTGGGAATGTATATTCTGCTCTGGTGGCAGTGTGATAAACTTGTAGTTTATGTTTTCATCCCCGACAATGTCAAAGTCATTAGACTGTCTTTGTATTTTTAGATGTAGATTTTCTACCAAGTTGCTAATTCTGCAGGTTCTTTTAGTACTGATTTTAATAATTTTGCTTTATTTACTATGTCATGATTTTCTGTCCAAAAATGATATGCACTGCTGATTTCTCTATTTGCTTGTACTTAATGTTCCTTTAACCGTGTGCCCATGTTTCTCTTTGTTTTTCCAATATAGAATTTTTCACATTCTGCACAATTTATTTTGTAAATACCTGATTTTTCTTCTTGTGGAATACTGTCATTAACATTATCTATCAGTAAATTTTTAACATTAAATCTAATAATCGGTGCCAACCTGATATTAAAATCTTTAAGAATATTCTGAAATTTTTTGTGGCCCATGGATATGTGAATTTTTTAAAAATTAGTTTATCTTTTGTTGCTGAAAGTGTTGTGGTTTCTTTGATATGTTTTTGTCTCTTGAATTTCTGCACCTTTTTATGTACTAGTTCTTTTTTAAAACCATTTTTAACTGCTGTTTCTTCTATTTGTTTGTATTCTTTAAAATATTCTTCTTTGCTAATTTGTAGGTTAACTAGTCGGTGTGTTAAACTGTTAATTACTGCATGTTTGTGTGCTGTGGGGTTAAAACTGTCAGCTTTGATGTGATTATCTGCATGTGTATTCTTTCTGTACATTCCAAATTTAAGTTTTTCTTGGCATTTCATTATTTTAATATCCAAGAATGGCAGCATGTTATCTGTTGCTATTTCGTATGTAAATGATATGTTTTTATCTTGAATATTTAGAAGTTTTAAGGCATCGTCAATGAGTTAGGCTGTATGATGCTAGGAATGTTATCTATTTTGTAATGTATCTATTGGTGCTAAATAAATAAAATAAAATAATAATTTACTGATCTGTATCATGCATTATATATAAAAGAACATTATCAAGTACATGTAAGATGGAAGAGCACATACAAATTGTCATAGTCAGGTACATGTAGTTTTGAAAATTTGCAGATGGTTTTAACCCTTTAACACACAAACATGCAGTTTTCAATAACTTGACATATCATTTGATTAATTTACCAATTAGTAAAGAAGAGTTTAAAAAAGAATACATTAAAATAGAAGAAATGGCAATTTAAATGGCTTTAATAAAGATCTGGTACATAAAAAGGTGGAAAAATTTAAAAGGAAAAAACTTATCAGAGATACCACCACATTATCAACAGATATAGAAAAACCAATTTTTAAAAAATTTATATATCATCCAAAAGCAATGAAAAACTTTCAAAATAGTTTTAAAGGTTTCAATATAAAATTAGCACCCATCAACAGATTTAATTTAGGAAACATCTTGAAAGATAAACGGCTGTAAACACTACACAAGAGAAAAAAGCAGGTATTTACAGAATAACATGTGCAGATTGTGAAAAGATCTATATTGGAAAAACAAAGAGAAATATAGGCACATGTTTAGAAGAGCATTTCAGGAACATAAAATATAAACAGACAGATAGATCAGCTGTGGCATATCATTTTTGGACTAAAAACCATGAGATTGTGAAGAAGGTGGATTTATTAAAAGAGACTCAGGGACATATAGAACTGGACACTTGGAAAAAATTTACATTCATAAATACAGAGATCAATTAATGAACTTTGATATTCCAAAGGTGGAAAACACTTTTTTTAAGTACATTAAAACACCACCAGGGCAGCGTTTCATCTTTACAGAACTGTTGGATTCTCCAACCAGTCATACCCTTGGCAGAAGATAAAGACAAAGGTCTTCGGAACCTGTTCCAAATATACACAAGTAAGTGAAGCAATACAAGTGTTTAGAATGACATATATCACATGTTTTATTCATATGACTTGGCTTCACTGTGTCAGTTCCATATATTTTTTAAAATAAGTTTCTTTTTTAAAAGATATGTTTTAATTATCAACGTCTTACCGGTTGGTTGCTGCATTATAACAATAATTAGGCAGGAAGTCATAGTTGAGCTCCCAGAACACATGAAGAGTTATCCTGCCATAAGGGGCAAGAACATTATGATTTGCTTCTCTGAACATTGCATCATAATCATCCAGTGCCAGATGTTTTGAAAGCAGCTTATGGCACAGTCTGTTCACTTGCAATAACCCATCCAGTTCCTAGAATACAAGCTTCTCTTAAAGGCATACAAATGTGAAATATTTCAGATAATTTCTTTTCTGTTAAAATTAAATTTGATTAAAATATAATTAATGCTATATTTATTTTGAAACTGTTTACACTTATTAAAGAAGTATTACAACTATAAATTAGTTAATATTTTTTTAAAGAAATTAATTTTAAACACAATTTTTATAATTCTACCTCTATGCAATAAATTTAACTATTTAAGATCATCCATTTGCAAGTGGCAGCTTGCTGGCACAACCCTTCCTTTACTGGTTTCAGCAATTTTCGCATTGCTAAGCATCAAGAAAGGGATTTTTTTCAACAGTTTTGGGAGTTGTTACCTTATTAGGACAGAACAGTCTGCATTGTTTATGCTCATTTGGTCATATCTAAACTCCCAAACTATTTATACATCATTCTAAGCAAAGAGGTGCAGCTTTAACTTAGTTTCTGTTTATTGTCACTTTCAAAAAACAATGTTTAATAATACACAAAATTCACCATTTTGAATGCTTGCTTATAAATATAAGCAAAAAATTTATTCTCAAGCACATACTAATCTTTGTAAATGTTTATAACCAAGTACATTATCCCTCAGCATTGACCATGTTGCCAAGGTTACACTGAAAACAAGTTTGTGCGGCTACTACCTTTGCATGAATTAATCAAACAGTACTGGTAGAAACATGAATTCTGAAAAATTAAATAAAAATACTTTATCTTCACTTACCACTATTCCTGTTATGTCCCCAGCCTCAAATTTGCTCACAGCAAGATCAAGGGACTTCTGCATGTCTGCATTGATGCGCTGGGTGATGAGCTTGTTCAGATCAATAGACCGCCCCAGCAACTGAACATGCCTCTGTTTCAGAAGAGTTTCATAACGGTTTGCTCGGGGGTATGGTAACAGGTATGTCCCTAAAGCCACACATTCCACCCTGAAGCGCTTGTCCAGCAAAATGCTTCATAAAAATAAAACAAACAATGATCTAGATTAATATTTATAACATGTTTTTTCTTTACAAAATGTTCCAACTGATACTTATAAGCCATCTATCTAGCAATGTACAGACAGTGTTAAAAGCACATGCTTAGTTATTAACTGTTATAATTATAAGAGATTGACATTCTCTACAGCATTCTGTTTTACACCTTAATTTTGTCTAAAATCCACCTAGCTAAGCTGTCGCTGTGGTGATATGATCATGATGAATACTTAAAACAGTTTAACGAAGCTAATCACCTAAAAACTTACATTCTTATAATCTCTACAGTCACTTAGGACCTACAAATATAATGGAGGACTATGACAGATTAAATTGCATTAAATTGCTTTGTTATGTTGTATATATTCAAGCCTTGTGTGTCGATCCTGGTGGTGTAGTGCTAACATACTTGCCTCCTACACCTAAGATCTGGGTTCGATCCCAGCCAGAACAAATGTATTTTTATGGGCATAAAAATCCTAAATATGGCTTCCTTGGGAATGGAAGTAAAGCCATGGATCCTGTGTCGTACTGTACGGTGATAAAGAACCTTAAGCCTAAAAAAAGAGGCCTAGCAAAATTTGTCAGCCATTTCACGCCCTCATTTGAATGGGATGCTGATAACCTGCGATGTTAAATAGCGTCCAGAGGAAGGGGGAAGGGAAGAAGGGAAAAAAGGCCTTGTGTACATCTTTTTTCTTTCTTTTTTCCCCCCATTTTTCTTTTTTATCTTATACTTTTAGTTTCCTTGAAATTATTGGCATGTCCTATATCATTGTACAGAGCCTTTGTTTGTATGCATGGCAAGCTTTATGGGGATTTGCTTGGCACTGAAAGCACACTGTTTGCTGGTGAAGTCAGATATTTATTGCACCTTAAATTCAAAAGCATAAATTTCTACAGCATACCATACACCAATTTTATGGTCATACAATGAGATTTCATATACGAGATCGAGTTTTTCTGCACCCCAGTATCTATTGTTTTGTGTCACTATATGCCATGTAAATAAAATCATGCTTCATCCATAAAAAAATTAAATGCAGGTCAACAGAGCAAACATTAACATTATCCAGCACCCAATTGCAGAAATTAACACTATTTACATTGCAATTCCTGAACTAGTTATTTTATAGAGTTTTAATTTTAAAAAATTATTCCAAGTTGAGCTTTGCAAAATTATTCACTCCTGTGCAAGCTCTCTCAGAGAATTCTTTGGATTTTGTTCTAACTTTTCTCCAATGTCATCAAATTTTTCCTCTGTAAGAACACAGCATTTTACTTTCGGTTTCTTATTAAGAACAGCCCCCATTTTCTTATATGCATTCAAAGATTACAAATTGTTTCTCTGTGCGGCACACAAACAGTAGGGAATCCATCTATAAATCACCATTTCACTTCTCTACATGAGTTTGTTGTCACATAGGAATCATACATGAAGATTCTGTGTGCGAAAGTGTGTGAACTTTTTGGTATTATAACATCACTAACACGCTGTAACATTGAAACACATGACCTCACAGTGTTCAATTCCTGTACAGTGCAAAGACTTCGAGTCAGCACACAGAGAGGCAGGAAAATGGAGGGGAAACAGAACTGGTTAGAAACAGGGCAGGCAAATCCCCGTTAAGCCTGCATGCATCCAAATAAAGGCTCTGCACTTTGCACATGTGTACGATTTAACAGAATGATTTTTCTTTTTATTTGGTTTATTTACAGATGCTCTTCAACATCTCAGATCAGCAGCATCCTATTCAATTCAGGGTGTGTATTGGCCAATAAACTTTATTCTGAGACCTCTTCTTTCAGGCTTGAGCTTCTTTTAAGTGCAGTAAATCTACGACATTGACCCACAGTCTTTATTTTCTTTCTGAAGGAAGCCATACTTAAGATTTTTACACCCAAAAAAAAAAAAAAAAATCTATCGACCCTGGTTGGACAGGAACCCATAGAGGAATTCTTGGAAACTAAATTATAGAGTTAGATATATATATATACACAAATACATTTGTAGCTACGTATTAATATAAACTGACCATGGCAAATGTGCAAACTGTACATAATCAATGATAAAACCTTGAAATATTGAAGGGATACAGAAAAAAACACACTTACCTGGCTGCAAGTTGTTTGTAGTGGGCAAATATTTGTTCACTCAATTTGTACACAAACTGATCAAAACACAGATTTACTTCAGCCTCCACTTCATCATATAGAAACTGTTTGCGAAACACTGTTAGAGCATAAACAGCACTGTCGTTGTACAAATCCAAGGGATACAGCACATATCTACAAAAATAAAGTTTTCTTTATGGAAAGCCAAAATAAAAACATTTAAGAATACATGAAGACTGCATTGAATTACAGAATATGATCATAAATTTCTATGATTATAGGATCTGCTAACATCACAATAACATAACATTTTAACATGGAGGGGAGTTAAAATGTTTAATAAATGGCTCTTAGGTAAGATAAGTACAAGGACTGTTCAATAAAGAATGATCATAAGTTTTTACAAGCACAATTTCAAGCACTAAAATTTAACGTATTTGTTAAAATATTGAAGCTATTTACAGTGAAGGTTTTGTATATTGATTGATACACTGTGGGTAATTTTCATACACTTCACTTACATGTGACATGTTTCAAGAACCGTCGTTCCCATCGTCAGCTGTTGACCCACTGTTCTGATTGGTCCTCTGCAGGTTATTGAATTTTTGTGTGGTGGTTTCTAGTGGTGGTGAGATGAATTTGGAGAGGTAGTCCTCTGGTGGAAGGTCAAAATTCATTGCTGTTTTTCAGTGTTTTAAGATGAAAATATTCTCCCATGCTGCCAAGTCATAAGGATTGTTTAATTCTTTCAAAAGTTTTATTTCTGGGTTCATTTCATGGTTATGGCTCCAATAATGATGTGCTACTGCTGACTTTTCCGTTTGTCTCAACTTAAATGTTCCTTCTTGCGGGTTATCAAATTTCTTTTAGTTTTTCCTATATATGTAAGTGAAGTGTATGAAAATTACCCACAGTGTATCAATCAATATACTAAAATTTAACTTTACAATATTTTGTTGACTTAATGTTTAATGTACATGTGATATTAGTTTCATTGTTGTCACTTCCAGTTCCTTCAGAGGTGTGAAAGTTGAGACATATTCTGCTCTGCCTACAGCAAAATTGAGTGACATGTGACAAACAATATACTTCTCTGAAACTCTGCTTTCCAACAAATCTTCAGCTGAGACCTATACACTGTTACAGGAAGCCTATGGAGAGTTTGTTCTTTCTTATAGCACAGTTAAAATCAATTTCAAAGGAAGGGAACCCAGAACTCCAGTTTGTACTCTAATAGAAGAAAACATTAACACCACTGCTGTCATTGTGACAGAGGATCATCAAAAAACATTAAGAACAATTTCAGAAATTATGAAAATTTTAATAGGTACCACCTACGTACTACCAACTTAAAAGTTGAACATGAGACATGATTTATGCATAGTGGGTTCCAGGAAGATGTGGAGTTTCTTACAAAGATTATCGTGCTGATGAAACATAATTTCAATCTGAATAACACTATGCAACTTGCACTTGGCAGGAGAGTTGATTGTAGCTGATATCTTTATACCCCCCTAGCCAAGGTTCAACATGGCCTTGGCAGTGATAGTTGTAAGTGGGAAGCAAATTATCCTATTGTTTGATGGGCCACTTGAAGGCACCATTGGAGATTGAAAAAAAATAGCTCTCATAGCCTTCAGTTTTTCTAGTTCTGCTAGAAACATAACTCTATTAGTCTCTAGTGAAATAAGGCCAAGATGTAGAATTTTCACTGCTGCTACTAATGCTTGAGAAGCATCTTCCGGTCATATGGCTCTTTATAATTCATACCTGCTTCTTGATGATATTGTAATATCCATAAACTCTTATCCTACCATACTCAGTTTGAACATGAAATTTTCTTATTAATTGATATCATTGTATGATTCAGTTGAACTACACACTCTTAAAGCTGCATTACTTTTCATAAATGTATGGAACCGGTTTCGAGAACATTTATGAAAAGTAAGTGAAGCTTTAAGAGTGTGTAGCTCAACTGAATTATATAATGATATCAATTAATATGATTAGCTTCACTGTGCAAGTTCCAATTTACATTTAAGTATGAAATTTTCTACTGTGTTCAATCACGATTATCTCTTTTTCTCTGACATCTTCTTTGTTATTAATACCTATTAAACACTCGGCTTTATTTAATTGTTTAATATCTATATTTTCGTCAATGTTGATGCTGTCTTTAGTTTTGTTATTAATGCCCATATATTCAGTTTTTTTTTAAAAAAAAATTCACTACATGAGGGGTGTTCTAAAAGTTCTTGGCCTGACTCAGACATGTCATGAAGATGGCCAAATTAAGTTTAAGATGATCATGTAAACAAACTAGAGTTAATATTTTCTATAAAATGGATAAAACTGAAATATGAGCAGTGATAAAGAACTTAATTTTTAAAGGAGTTAGATTCTACATTAAAGGATTTTTCTCCTTCATTTTAGGTCATTGAAATGTGGGCTGCTGAATACAAGATGATGAGCACTCAGGGCTTCCCAAAACTGCTATGACCAATGACATTGTGACAAAAATTATTCCACATTCAATGATTGCTGATTGAAAGTATGAGAGTTGGCTGATATTTAAAAGATTCAATAGGCCATGTCCATTACATTTTACACAAGGTTTTGGGCATGAGAAAGATTGACTGTTTGTTAAAAATGGACCAAAAACGCATTTGAATAAACATTTTGCAATAGTGTTTACACTTGTTTAAATGCCATTCCAGTGAATTTCTCCATTTCATAAGTAAATAAAAAATGAATTCATCACTAATGCCAGAGATGAAGAACAGTCCAAACAGTGGGTGGCAACAGGTGAAAGTGCATCAAAGAAAGCAAAAATGGTTCCATCTGCACGGAAAAGTTATGGGTTTCTGGAATTCTCATGATGTGGTGTTCGTAGACTACCTCCAGAAGGGGAGAACCATCACCAGGAAGTATTATGTTTACTACTGGATTAATTGAAGGTAGCTATTTAGGCTAAATGTCCACACCTTGTGAAAAAGAAAGTTCTTTTTCATCACGATAATGCTCCTTTGCACACATTTGGAATTGTTGCTGCAAAACAGGATGATCTTCACTTCCAAGTGCTTTCACATCTGCCAATACACACCAGATTTGACTCCCAGTGTTTACTTTTTGTTCCCAAACCTGAAAAAATGGCTGGGTGAATGAAGATTCACATTAAAATGAGGATGAAGTTGATATAGACGTTTATTTTTCACATCTTATTTTACTGAGGGTATTAAAAAGTTGGAAAGCTGTAGGACTAAATGTATTGATTTACAAGGAGACTATGCTGAAAAATAAAAAAATACCTTTCTCTTACATCTTGTGTTTTCTTGGTCAGGCAGAGAACTTTTAGAACATCCTATGCAAGCTGTCCCATAAAAGATTATACTTTCTTTCTCAAATAATTAATTAATTAATTATTTGACCTTTTTTGAATAATCTACTTGTTTTATAATAAGAAGAGAACTGATGAAATTACCAGCTGGAAATTGGATTTTTAATTTTTTTGGAATTTTTTCTTAAACTTTGGCCAAATTATGCTTGACCAAAAACAGCAGTCCTGGAAGGTATTTAATTTTCTTCCTTGCACCTACATCTGGGAGACTTTCTCCTATCTGTTGCCTGGAGATATGCATTTTAATGTTTACAGACTCCCCTTAAAGAAAACAATTGTTAGCTAAAGTTTAACAATAATGTTGAGATGATAGAAGAAATTACGACATGTAAAGAGTTGGCAGCAGACATCATTAACTTGTAGATACAGAAACTGATCCCTAGTCAAAAAATTAAAAGATTCCAGAAACAAAAAAGAATTAAACAAATAACTTTGAGTGATTTATCAGGGGAAAAAACAATTAAAAAGTTCACTTACCACCCATCAGCCAATAAGAAATTTCAAAAAAATTTTCAAGCAGTACAATATCTTAGGACCTCAAAACCAATACAGTGTAAAAATTTACTGAAAATAAACAAAACAGATTTCAGGTCCAAAGAGAAAAAAATTGGTATTTACCAGATTAATTGTAAGCATTGTAAAAAAATATACATAGGAAAGATAAAGAGAAGTATAGTCATTAGGTTGAAGGAACATTGGAGAAACACTGTTACAAACAAATCAGCTGGGGCAGCACATTTTTGGAATTAAAACCATGAAATAGAAAAATGTATCAAGTTATTAAAAACTGTTCAACAACCAACAGAACTAAATATATGGTTAGGCTTTATATAAAAAAACATGAGTATAACCTTATGAATTTTGACATCCTGGAAGCAGACAGCTGTTTATTTAAATTTATCACTAGACCACCAGGGTCAATCTGGATACCTACCTACCCAGCTTCTACGAATGATTCAACAGATGATGATGTGGAAAAAATCCCAATATACATTGTCCTGAATAAATCTCATGTAAGTGAAACCACAAAGAGTGTTCTAAATATCCTATTCAGGAGAGATTATCAATGGGCATTTCACTGTGTTTTATTACATTATCTACTTGTTTAAAATTAGTTCAAAATTATATACATACAGATATAGAAATGGTGAAAAAAAATGTAACACAACTTGAAAACAGGAAAGTCAGTGATAATGGAGGAATTCCTACAGAATTGGTAAAACGTGGTATGAATAAACTTTTGGTAAAGTTAAGAGAACTATGTGAAATATTTTTCATATGCCTCATGTATTTAGCTGCATATATAGAACATTGGAGATATAAACAACACCATAAGGGGAAAAAAAAACATTACATACAAAACTTATAGCCATGTTAGTTAACAAATGTGAATGAGTTAGTTTGGAGAAGATTGTTGTAAAATTCTATGTAAGTTTGTACTCACTCCATCATGGAGGGTTCCTTGGTTCGCAGTATGTGATCAGTAAGAATCCATGGCATGGACATCTCAATAGGAAACTGAAATGTAGAAAATAATATTTAATTGCAAAATAATGCAACAGTTCTCTTGCATGCCTGCCACCATAATAATGTACACTTGCATTAGCTTGCTAAAAGGCTCTTCTATATCTTAAGCAAAAAGCAAAAGGCATATAATATCTCAAGCTATAAGCTACAAGACAATTTTAATTGTAAAATCTAGGCCCTATGAGAAATTATTTTACTTTATCTATTTAGCTGCATTAACACTAATTGTACTGTCCCTTACGCAGGAGAAATAACATTAAATATTTATAAAACTGGGGAAAATTTGGAAATGAATTTCTAAAATTAAAGGTATGACAATCATAAAATGTAATACATGTACCTAAATATTACAACAGAACTGCAGACCCCAATGTGATAGAGATATAATTTGAATATAACCATCATATTTTTAGGGTAATAACTAATGCTTTGTATATATTCTAAAATTTTTATCTATAAAGTGAATTTTCTACTTTCATTATTTTATTTTTTTAATATGAGTATTATTTTAAGGGGCTAGGGACCTGACATAAAAATTTTAGTTTAATACCTTTAAAATAAATGTTGCATTAAGCAATTGCTGTGCTTGCAACAAAGAAACATATCTGCATAACAGGCCTTAAAGTGCTTTGGTATGAAGTAAAATTTTAATTTAATTCCAAGCAAAAATATGGAGTTTAAAAATGGGATTAAATAGTCAGCATTGTTGATAGTAAATAACTGGTGCAACTCAGAGATTCCAGCATACAGCAATGTTGCCAAGGCAAATGTTATGCCATTAACATTTATTTACCTATAAAAGTTTTATATTTATTTTGTGTACTAATAAAACATTACTTTTTGAAAGGGGCAATGCACCACAGAAACTAAGGCAAAGTTGGATAAATATTATCACGAATCTGCACCTTCACTTAGAATGGTGTAAATGATATGATGAGTTTAGATGTGGCTGAATGAGCACAAGTAACGCGAACCATTCTGGACATCCTGATTCAATAACAATTCCCAAAATTATTTTTTAAAAATTCACTGTTTGGGCATTTCTGGAGAATCACTCATAATATACAATAATTTGCAAATGCTAAAGCTATTGTAAGGTGGGTACTGTGTCTGCTAACAACTGACCAGAGAGAACAATTTGTCACTTTTATACAGAATTTGGAGCTGTTAAACATATTCAAGTGAATTTTGGAGATGGTAGACTTTGAGAAGACATTTGATACTACAAATATAGAAGCAATGTGGATAATACTAAAAAGGAAAGGCATAAGTAAGATGTTTTTAAAACTACGGCAAAGATATATTCAGAACATGTTTTGTATCAAATTTTCAGGTAATGAGGTAACAGATGATATGCAGAGTAAAACAGGAGTAAGGCAAGGTTGTAAATTAAGTCCAACACTGTTCAATCTCTATATTGATAACATTTTGGAAGAAACTAAAAAAGATGAGTTACATCTACCAGTAATAAATAATAAGGAAAAACCAGGGTTGCTTTTAGTAGATGATTTAGTAATCACATTTATATCTTGTGGAGGAATGTGAAGAGCAATTGAAGTAGTGAATACTTTTTGTAAACAATGGGGAATGAAAATTATTGAAAAGAAATTGAAGATTTTTAAAAGAGGTTATAAGTTGAAAAATGATGAAAAATGGTAGTTAAATGGGACAGAAATAGAAATGATTAGGAAAATTAATTATCTAGGGACAAGTTTAAGCACTAATTGAAGTTGGAATGAGCAGAAAAAAATAGTAATAGCAAAAGGAAAAGCAGCTATGAGTGTTATAAGAGCATGTTTAAGAAAAATTCTGATATAAGAGTGAATTGGCTGGAAAGAATATACATAACCACAATAGAAGCTAAAATGTAGGATGGGTCAGAAATTTGGGGTTTAGAGGATGCATGGAAAGATGTTGATACAATAAATAGAAGTTTTTGTAAGTTGATTTTAGGTTACATCATCATCCCCAAATGGTACAGCACAGCTAGAATTAGGTAGATATTGACTAAGAAAAAAAAAAAAAAATCATAAGAATTATGAAATATTTATTCAGAATTACCGCATTAGAAGAGAGTGATATTATTAAAGAATGTTTTAGTACACACGAGAAATGTAACTGGAAAGAACCATGGTATTTCAAAGTGCAGGAAAATTTACAACAGATAGGTTTGGGAAAAGTATGGATAAATAGGAAATACCAAAACAGATGATTTTGGAAAGAAATAAATCTAAGACTGGAAGATACTGGATGACAAGAAATAATTAGTACTTTAGGTGAAAAGAGTTCATTGAGACTTTATAGGGTAATAAAAATAGTAGGTAAAACATATAGAACAATGTAATAAGACATGTGGAGAAGGGTTTGCTTGGACTAGAACTGGAGTTATGAATTTAAAAGGATTAGGATATGACAAAGGAATAGGAAATAGTTTAATGTGTGGAGAAATCAATACAGATTTTTGTTGTTTGTTATATTGTAATCAAACAAAGTTATGGAGAGAAAAGGTTTGGAATAAAAAATGGGAAAATTTAGTTGGGGAATTGTTAATTAGGAAGATTTTAACTGTAAAAGGAGAGAAGGATATAAAAATGATGAACTATTTAGGTAAAATTAGAGAAAAATGGATAAGAATGATGAAAGGATGATGGAAGAAAATGTAGAAAGAAGTGTAACCTTAGAAATATAATAATTTATGGATTTACAGTGTATTTAGGGAAGGTGAGAAAGAAATGACTGATAAATTAAATAAGGGAAGGAATGGGAGTAAATTAGCATTAGAAGCAGGATTATTATATACCAATAACCTGGATGTTAGTGTATAAACAGTCCTAAGAAAATAAGTAACTCACAAGTATAGGATAATAGTTGGATGAAGTGTTTAGAATTAAAATATTGTAATAGAGTCATAATGATAGTACTAAGTATTATGGAATTAATGAAGACATAAATCTTATTGTAATATTTAAAATGTATATTGATGTTAAGAGAAATAAATTGAAGATTTTCATTTACTTAATGTAACTGTCGATGAAACATGGATGATACATGTCAAAAATGAAGGAGTAGTTTTTTTTAAACACCTGTTTTATATACTGAGGCATCATCACAGGCACTGATGATGCATGAGATGAAATGATAAAACTGGGAAAGGATTTTTTTTTTTTTTTTTTTAAGGAAGGAAGTATTTCAGGCATAAGTTTAGAGTACTTCCCTAGCATTTGCCATTTATGGGGACTGAGGAAAACCTAAAATAACCTGAGTGAGGGAGAATGGTCCTGGTGGGAATTGAACTCACTCATGAGTTAATAACTTTTGCCACCCGTGCCGGTAAAGCAGCAGCTGAAACAATGAGCTGCAACCAGAGTAAGCATTCCAAAGAAGACAAAGGAGAGGTTATGGTGATTTTATTGAGATTGCCAAAGTGTCATTTTAAGTGGTGCTTTGTGTTGCTGATTTAAACTTCATTGTTCTGTGAAAATGATCACTGAGCACATCCAGATAGTTTCAATAGTAGTTTTCTCCTAAAAGTATAGCTTATATACTTTCCACCTAGACATGGCAAAAACACATTCAACCTCATTACAGCAGGTTGATTCTTATTTCCTTATATTCTGACATACTTGCTCACTCTTACCAGAAATGGAAACTCAATTCATTTAAATTATTCTTGAAAGCACATCATTCTCAATTGAAGTGAGTGTATTTTCACAGTAAGCTAGTAATTTTTTCAGTTGTCTGCTTTCAAAATGCACCAGTTTTAATGTGTGAGTGCAATTTCAGATGAGTACACAGGATCATAGATAAGATAGTTTAAGGACATTTGTTATTTTTTTGCCATTTTATTTTATATAGAGAAAACATAATTTGGAGTTATGATCTGTTAATGTAGAAATTATGGAGTATCTTTCCATTGAAACCATTAAAGTTTGAAAATAGGTAACTTTATTCATCAGTTTTGTTTTACTAGCCAAAACAGAGGGTGCACAGTTGCATGAAGAAAAAACTACCAGAGTCAGAACAGAGTTTATTTTCATGTAACAACAATCCACAAGAAGGCAGGAATTTGTAACAATCTCCAGTGTTTTCCAATGACCAAGGTGCAATAAGTTAATTTATTACTTTACAGGCATTTTATTTATGTTAAATGTAATTGAATCATTTATTTCAGAAAGCAGTCAAGCCCTAAGTTTGTCAATTTCATAAAACCATAAAAATTGCCTAGCATCAGACTAATTGTTTTGGTAGTGGTTTTAATATTTTTTTGTTGAAAGTAGTATATATTTCAATATTTTTTATCTAAAGATATTTATTTTGTTCACTTTAACTTTGCTGTAAAAAAAATTAAAACGTTTTGCACTTAACTAGCTTCTGCAATTAATGAGTGATGCAAAAGTGTTTTTATGACATAATTTTGAAATTTTTGAGGATTTTGTCAAAATCCATACTTGTGGAAAAAGAAAAAATTGTAATTGGGCTTAGACTACATTGCTAACACAGAGACAATTAAAAGAATGAAATCAGCAATGCCTACTCATCATGACAGGAGTTAATCAATCCTCATTAACAAACTCCACAGCACATTCTGCCTCTGCTGTTGATCATTGTAAAATGCTGTCAAAAAGTGTTCATATCCCACTAGATTTTAGGCATTTAGGTATTGCATCATTTTGATATTGATGGGAAGTTAAAAACAATAATGAAGAAATTTAGGCCTAGGATTGAAACATGAATGAAGAATGTTCAAAAATATTTACGCTAAATATACATTTTTGATAAACTTTTAAATGCTAGAATATTGTCATAAAATGTAAGCCCCGGTAATATTTTTTAAATAAGTTTAATAAATTATATTTATAAACCTACTTTTCCTGAAAGGTAGGCCATCTAAGTGGGTAAGTCAGGAGCATAATCTATTTTCAGCAGAGTGAAATTTGGTTGAACTATTCCATCAATATTTTACTATAACTTTTCTGTCAGTCCTGGTGGTGTAGTGGTTACCATACTTGCCTCCAAAACCCAAGATTGCAGGTTTGAACCCGGCCAGGACCGATGGATTTTTTCGGGGAGTAAAAATCCTAAGTATGGCTTCCTTCAGAAGGGAAGTAAAGCCGTGGGTCCCGTGTCGTACATTTACGGCACGAAAAAGAACCTCAACCCTGAGAGGCCTCTGAGCAAAATTTGTCGGCCGTTTCACGCCCCGAGTTGAATGGGACGCTGATGACCTGAGCTGTTAAAGAGCATCCATAAATAAATAATTTAAAAAAAAAAAAAAAAAAAAAAAAAAACTATAACTTTTCCACGAATGTTTTTCTTGTAACAAAACTGTTTGTATGTTGATATCTTGAAACTTTCCTTTTAGTCTTTAGGAACACCTCTACCAGACATTTTGTCTGAGTTAGTAAGCTTTTCATATGAATGAGGTCGCCATGTTTTGAAATTTCTGATATTTTGGGAGGTATCATTGTGAACAGTAAAAACGATTTACAGATGCAGATGCTTTATAGTCCCAAAGTCATTGTCATACAGTTAATACAGACAGAGAAGTTGTGGGTGATACTGTCAAATCGCCCTTCTCACAAGGTATCATCAAAAATCTAACAACTGTGTGATTCTTGTTTTGTCCTGATGGACTATCACTATAAAGGATCAGCTTCTTTACCATAGTGGACAACAAAATGTACCTACAGTTTACTACAGAAACTAGCCAAGCAGTGTTGCTTGACTGGTTTCTGATATAAACACAAAATTCAGTGTCAGGTCTGACCATTACAGGAGGACATAGTTTGACTGCTTTGGGCACTAAAATGTGCGCATATCCTAATATAAACATATTTTGCCACTAACTCATTTTGTTTTATTTTATTTTTTTTTTGGCGCCTTACTGGTTTCTGAAATAAATGATTCAATTACAAGGATGTTAGCAGGTGAAAATTTTCCAAATAGTTTCTTTAGGGACATTCTAAAAGTTTTTGGCCTGACCAAGAAAGCAAAAGATTTAAGAGTATTGTTTTTTATTTTTCAACATAGTCACCTTATAAATGAATATATTTAGACTTTCCAACATTTTAAACCCTCAGTAAAATAAGATTTGTCCAACTGTGAAAAATATGAGTCTATCTCAGCTTCAATCTCATCTTCGATACGAATCTTTGTCCACCCAGCCATTTCTTCAGGTTTGGGAACAAAAAGTGATCAATGGGAGCCAATACTGGTGAGTATGGAAGCACTTGGAAGCGATGGTCATGCAATTTTACAGCAATAACCCCAGATGTGTGATTATCCCGATGAAAGAGAACTTTCTTTTTCCCATGGTGTGGATGTTTAGCCTGATTAGCATTATTCAGTTGGTCCAATAATGAAGCTTAATACTCCCCAGTGATGGTTCAGCCCTTCTGGAGGTAGTCTATGAGAATTCCAGAAATCCGTAGCCATGACTTTTCCTGAAGATGGAACCATTTTTTGCTTTCTTTGGCACATTTTCACCTGTTGGCACCCACTGTTTGGAAACTGCTCCTTCTGGGTATAGTGATAAATCCATGTTTCAGCTACTGTTATGAAACATCAGAGAAACTCACTAGAATTGTGTTTAAATAAGTATAAACACTCTTGAAAAATGTTCATTCAAATGTATTTTTGGACTATGTTAACAAATGTGGCATCTATTGATTGCAAAGCTTTCTTGTACCTAAAACTTTGTGTAAAATGTTGTGGATTTGATCTACTAAGACTTTGCAATGTCAGCCAACCTCACATACCTTCAATCAGCAATCATTCAGTACAGCAATGTGAATTCTTGTCACAATCTTGTCAGTCATTGCAGTTTTGGGACACCCTTAGCATCATCATCTTGAATGGATGTATGAACCATACTAAATTTAGCAGCCCACTTTGTAACCATCAAAAAAAGAAGGGGAAAGATGCTTTAATATGGAATCTAATTTTGTTTGTATTTCTGTTAGGAGTAAACCCTTCAAAATGAAATACTTTATCGCAGTTCGTATGTTTTATCCATTTTGTAGAGAATGCTAACACTAGTTTATTTACATGATCATCACAAACAAGTGATCACACTTACATGTCTGAAACTTAACAGTGCTATAAATGATACTTAACAACTGTCACAGTAATCTGGCCATCTTCACGACATTTCTGAGTCAGGCCGAAAAATTTTAGAACATCCATCGTAAATGCACATATTTCTGCAATTTTGTCATTTGTGAATTGAAATTTTATTTTCAGCCATAGAAGAAATAAGTGGTTAACCAGCAGGGTAGAGTATAATTGTTCTTCATTATATTCCCCAGAATGAGATAAAGGATGAACGCATCAGTTTATTCAGCTTGATTTTGCGGACTGAGGGATGTGATTCCATATGAGTTGGATTGGTGGCTGGATGAAAATTAAACAAAAACACATTTCTTATGTATGGCTTGCAATATTACAATGCCATTTATCCACTTTATGAACATATTTCTGGAAATGCATATTTTCTAAAGTAGATACCACTGATGAATGATACCATTCTATCATAACTCTCAGAGTGTTACAAAAGATGTTCAAAGTGGCCTCCATGGGATGCAATGCAAGTGTCCATGGATTACCTCACTTTTTTCAGTGTACCAGCCTGCACCTGAATAGTGTCACAGGCTACATGGACACGCTTGTACAAGAGTCTGCACATTAGGAACTGGCTTAGCGTACACAACACTTTTCAGATGCCCCCACAAGTGAAAATCAAGGGGGTTTAAGTCCAGTGATCCAGCTGGCCATGAAACAGGATCCTATCCATCTTCTGAGGAAGACGTTATTGAGTTGTTGATGAACAATAATGCAGAAGGGATGGGCACTCAATCATGCATCAGCCACATTACCTCTCATATTGCCAAAGGCACGTTCTCAAACAAAAGAGGCAGAGTGTTCTGCATGGATTCCGGGCACATCTGTCCTTTAAGGTGTTGTGAAAGAACAATTGTCCATGTAGATGGTTGCCAAGAATCCCTGCCCAAATGTTGATGCTAAACCGTTGTTGACGAGACGATTCAACCATTTCCTGAACATTTTCTGTAGCCCACAGATGACGAATGTGTAGGATGATGTCATCTCTACTAAAGTCACTTATTAGTGAAGAGGACTGATGACATAAATCCCATAATTGTGATACCTGCTGCAAAAACCAGTGACAAAATCTTTCCCATGGAGGGAAATTTGCAGGTGATAAATCTTGCACACGTTGAAGGTGATAGAGATAACAGGATACACAACACTGTCGCTTTGCTTACACCATGCTGATGAGCCAATTGCCTGGGGCTGTTCTCAATATCATGTAGAACATATTCCTCCAGATCAGGTGTATGTATATGCTGTGGTCGCTGTACATGTTTGCCTGAATGAAAGGACCCTTGTTCACATAAATAACCAAAAATGGCTGCAAAGTTTTGGTGATTTGGGTGGTGCTCTCTGTCAGAGTATTTCTCTCAGTAAATCCATGCAGCCTCTGGACCGTTTCCATGTGCTTCATTGTATACAAAAACCATCTTGGCTTGTTCCTGGAATGAATAACAGATCATTGTGCTTCAACTTGGCTTCAATCACTAATGTGCAATATAAATATGCACATTTTGAGCATTGTTATGATAAAATAATTTTGTTCATAAGCCTCATCTATTTTGGAAAATATATTTCCAGACATGTTCATATGAAATTTTTTGTTCCTTTTCCTGTCAGGAATCACCTCCTGAGGTTTGTACAGATAGTTTCGTTACATTATGCATATCACAAAAGGCAACAGTATCGTATGGATACCAGTTTACTCTATTTCAGTGGTTACATGTTTGTGAATTTGGTGACTGTGCTATTTTTGTGCTATAATATGAAATATGAACGTAATATGATTCTGGTGGTTTTACTCCTGCAAACCCATATGTAACCCATGCACTCCTATCATTGCATCTGCAAAATAGAAGCAAATTAATAAAGTAACCTTTTTTTTCAAACTTTACTATAATACTAATGTGCAGATTGTAATCTGTACCATTCAAGTAGGATCACAATCCGCAGACATTCATAAGTTTGATTCAACAAAACATTTACATTTAAAATGCACCATTACATTATTATAAACGTTTATAATCACAGAGGTTGTTTGTGGGCATGCGCTATATGGCTAGGTTACTAATAAAATATTTTCTGTTCCTTATAAATTGATCTATGTTTCACACTAAAAATTAATGTTAATTAAAAGCATTAAGATTACAACACGAACCACAATTTTTTCTTGGAGTTCTATTAATAACATTCATCAATTTAATAGAATATGAAGTAAATAAATATAGCAGGTTTGTTACTGTAAATTTATTATAGTATGTAGAGCTTATTTTAATTTAGTACTGCATTGCTTTCTTTATCTCTAGGGCACATTGCTAATTTTTCTTTGACTAGATGTTATATTTGAGTACACCAGTGCTTTTAAATCCTGTTGCACAGCTTTGCTGAATATTCTAAAAGCTACATATTTATTCATAAAGCAGAGTGCATTATCTCTAGGGCACATTGCTAATTTTTCTTTGACTAGATGTTATATTTGAGTACACCAGTGCTTTTAAATCCTGTTGCACAGCTTTGCTGAATATTCTAAAAGCTACATATTTATTCATAAAGCAGAGTGCACTACTAAATCTAGTGATGAAAACTAAGTAATTTTGCTAGAGTAACTTGCATGAACAAGTAAAACAGAAAACATTTGTTAGGTCACCATGGATTCACACACAAACCATGCGTAACAAAACAATGACAATATATACAACAAAAAAGTGTAAGCAGTAATAATATAAAACTACAATCATTGACAATTACATGCAAATACACATGAAATTTCAAAATGTGAAAACAATATTTGTTATAGCTGTAAGAACACAAACTAAAAATATTATTTAATATTCACACTTTAAGGAGCATTTAAAACAGAACAGTTCAATGTGGTTTCATGGAAAGGGGACTTGAGCCATTTTAAACCTCAAGCATCCAAGATACTTCAAAAAACTGCTGTTAGGTTGAACTTGGCATAGAAGAAAGTTTCATCACTCAGAAATCCTAAAAAATGCTAAGATGAAACATGAATACCAGTACTAACCTGAGAGCTGGGAGTTTGTACTAAGGGAGCACATTATACCAGCAGTTAACTGGGAGTAGGACCAGATGGCCTAATATATTAGGAGGATTATATTTTATGCCTAATAATGAACAGGACCTAAGGCCACATAATAGTGTAACCATTAAAATGGTATAAAAATTAGTTTGGCAATATACATAGGTCATAGTGAAATTTTCTGCAAAATGGTTTTTTGTTTGGTAATAAATGTAATTCAGTTTCCAAAATACCCACTGTTTATCAATCCAAAGACATATTTCCTTGTTTAGCTGCTATATATTTATAGATACAGTCTACCAAATTAATGGAATTATGCCACGAGAACTTGAACTCCAATTCTTTATGATTTCAAAGCAACTAATGCCAAAACAATGCTTTTACCTATTTCAAAATACTTTAGAGAAGAAGCACCATCAATAAAAGACAGTGTACGTAGTTTGCATGGATATATTTAAGTCATGAGGGTCGACTTGCTCCAGCAACCAGTAACAGGAATATGACTGTGTGTGTCAAATAATTCAGACAATAAAATCACTTAAACATGATTGAGGTATCTTTGTCGACAGGTATAACTGCAACATTCCTCTATAAACATGTTGCTGTGAGAAAGCTGTATGCTTTCTACACAATTTGAGAGAAACAAACACATTTTAAGTTTTCGTTGCTGTGAGAAAGCTGCATGCTCATTGAATTCTACACAATTTGAGAGAAATTGAGAAACAAACGCATTTTAAAGTTTCTAAAGTCTGTGCACGATGAGTGCCACTCATGCTGACCCACTACACAAAATTCAAAGAATGGGTCTGGCAATACACCATCTCAATCACTACGATGATGGACGGGATGTGGCAGTCTAAATTATTACAGGTGATGAGTCTTGGGTTCACCAGTACTAGACTGAGATAAAGTGTGAAACTCCTGTGTCACCTGCAGAAAAAGTTTAAAGTGAAACTATCAGAGAAAGTGATGCTTTTGATATCATAAGGCATACTGCTCACCTCATTCCAGCCTCAAGGATAAAACCATAAATGCTGATGCTTACTGTAACATCTTCAGAAAATTTTGTAAGACCATTCAATGGAAGCGACCACAACTTGTTACTGAATGTTTCTTGCTCTTGTGTGACAATGCCAACAATACAAATGAGATGCTGTGATATTTCAAATGAGAAGTCCTGGAGCACCCTCCATACAAACCAACTTTGCTCCAAGTGACTTTCATTTGTTCAGCCCTCTTACACATCATCTTTTGGGTGCACATTTTCCTGATGATAAAGCTGTAGAAAGGGAAGTTACTGCTTGATTCTGACAGTGGCCCAAAGAATTTTATGCCTCTGAATTTCATGGGCTTGTGAAACAATAAGACAATTGGCTCATTTTATAGGGAGATATGTTGAGAAATAGAAGTATTTTTCAAATCAGTATTCTTATTTGCTTAAGTTAAATAACTGGCGAGTGGCACTTAGGATCTTTTCAGTTGAAGATTAGGACTATAAAAGTTAAGAGAGAGAATTCATAAGAAGATGGTTGCCTCTTTCTTTCATTGCTCTGGTCCTGTCATTTCTATTTTTATATGATAGTCATCATATGGTAAATGCAAAGTGATATACCAGCATTTCTTTATAAAGTCTTGGAAAAAATTAGTAAAGAGTGACTTTGGAGCCATATTTCCTCCATCATGATAATGCATTATTCCACTCTGCAAAAGATGAATGTTCTGGTAAATTAAATTAATAATTCATCTGCCCTAGAGTGCTAACCTGACACCACTCGACTTCTCCTTGTTCCCAAACATCAAGAAAATGTTCAAAATATCCTGAAGCTGCAAATAAAACTCAATTAGTTGGTGTCTAAAGTACCTCTAGAAAAGTGAATGCTGTGCTCTGATGAATAAGTCCATTGAATGAACAGAGCAAGATTTAAAGAGAATATTTTGAAATGCAATAAAATCAAAAGTTGGAATCTTTTAATGATATACATATTACTTTGCAGAAACTTTTAGGTAACCCCTGCATGCCTGTTTCTTTCCATATTATACAAAGTTTCATTTCTTTGTTTAAAAATAGAATCCAAATATATTATTTTGGCTGTGAACCTTTTTTTTTTTTTTGAATGGTGATACAAGAGATGATATGATATGATATATTGGGAAAGGATTTTTTTTTTTAAGGAAAGAAACATTCCAGCTTAAGTTTAGGGTACATCTCCGGTATTTGCCATTTATGAGGACTGAGAAAAACCTAGAAAAAACCTCAGTCAGGGAGTACGGTCCTGGCAGGATTCGAACCACAGACCTCTCGTTCACGAATCTGCACCTTAACAACCTCGGCCACCCATGATGGTAAGCTATTAACCTGAGTGGATACAAAAAATGAATGCTAATAGTGCACGCTTCCACATTCACAGTTTTTCTATTTTTAATTTTCATCTTAACTGTCACAATGATTTATAAATTTTGGATAAATCAGTGATGACTTTCATAATGAGCAAATTTAATTACACAGAATGGCCTTGAACTTCACTGCAATATATGGACAAGATTAAGATTGATACTTTTTGCACAAAATAATGCTGTTTCTGGTCCAGATTCTTTTGTTAAGTTGAAAATTTAAACCATTTACTGGCAAAAGTGACTGCCACATTGCATGTAAAGACATTTATTAGGATATTATTTTTGACAAAAACACGTGTCTACAGGTATAAAGTCAATATTTTCTCATAATTGAACTCACGAACAGTATGTGCCTAAAATAGTAAACTTTTTAGCATGATTTCATGACTTAAGTTATGCTGTTATACACTTGTTCTAATTGCAATATAATAGCTTATGTAAACTGAAAAAACAATAAAAATTAGCACATATCTACTGCAAGTTCATTAAAAGCAGCTCAGCATGAATAGTTCCTCACACTCTTCATAAAACAATAATGTTTGAAAGTGCTGTTTCTTAAATTGAATTTAAAATACAGACTGTTGTTTTTAAGTTGAGATTCTTCCTGTCACTGTTGTTTTGACCACTCTCTGTTTTCAGTATTTCTTTTAAAACCAATTAAATTTTATAAGGGATTGAAAATCTCTGTAGGGATTGTTTTTAATTAACTCAATAGTCTCTTAGCTATGATGTTTATTCCTATTTTATGAACCCCCCCCCACCCCCCGTGACGAAGCATTAAGGAAGACAGAGAAAAGAGTGTTTTCCAGCAGAATTTTATGACAAACTTATTTTATTTTGGTGAAATTCAAAATCATTTATAATTAATTAATTTTATGTAGGCATTAGGTCTACATACTATACACTACCTTGTAATGTGATTTCTAAACACAACCCCTAATGGATATTAGATCCTTGTTAAAAGATGGGCTCAATCCTGGCCAGGTCGATGAATTTTATGGGCATAAATTTCCTAAGTATGGCTTCCTTTGGAAGAGAAGTAAAGCCATGAGTCCCATGTTGTAGATTTATGGCACATAAAAGAACCTCAAGCCTGAAAGAAGAGGCCTCTCAGCAAAATTTATCTGCTGTTTCAAGCTCTGAATTAAATGGAATGGTAATGACCTGGTGATTCTTAAATAAACTAAATAAAAAAAAATGTTTAAAAACAGGGTGCAAAATATTTTCCTTATAACCCCAGGACTGCTGAGACAGCATTGTAACTATCTGCCCTCCTCCGTCCTCCACTTAACAACTGCAACTTAAATTGGCAAAATAGACAGTTTCTTATTTGTCTATATGCCTGTCCAAGTTCTCTGATTTTTTCTTTCAACTGTTCCTCACCCTGGTAAGAGTACAGTACTGAAGTGTGTTCTTTCTTAGTGAGAAAGTGCAGATGTGCTTAGTATATTCCTAGTGTTTACATGTATATTTTTTGTTTTGTGAAATATTACAATGGCTTGTGATTTCAGTACTGCCAGGTTTGATTCCAACATATTTAATGGATAAATAATAAGATTGTGAGTTTGTTAGACTCTTGCTTTTGATATTTAATATTTTAGAAGAAGTGTATAAAGAAACATCAAACTCATTTGAGAACTTTGAAAAAATAAGACATTTTTAAAAAAATTCTGTAGGAACTCACACAGTGAAGCTTGTTAAATGTAAATTATAATTAATCTGTCATCTTACACACTCTATGCTTCACTTACTTTTAAATATGATGGGTCTGGTTTCGAAGAGACATCTTCGTCTCTTTTAGAGTCGTCAAGTTGGTTGAAGATGGAGAGGATGTCTCTTTGAAACCGGTCCCAACATATTTAAAAGTAAGTGAAGTATAAGAGTGTGTTAGATGACAGATTAAACATCAAACTGTTTTACTTGTTAATGAGTGTACCATTAACCTCTGCAACCAGTGAGCATGCGATGAGAGTTAAAATGTGTGAGGAATTATTTAAGCTCAATGACAAATAATACACTTTCAAACCTTGGAACCTTGGCAATAGAGGAGTGTCTCTGGAACCTAAATAGAACCCCACAATTCAAGGAGAGAGTAACTGACATCTTTGCAGAAATGAAGGAGAGAAGTCTGGATTTTTTATATAAGAGTGAAATTTAAGATAAAGAACATGTTTTTCGGCATATTTACTTATATCATTAACAGTACTACTCAAATTTAAATTATTATTATTAATAATAATAATATATCTAATAAAATAAATAATCTCCAACCTCACAAATGGATCACACTTCGTCACTGGCACTCCCTGCCTCCTACTTTTGATGAATAACTTTTTTAATCTAAGCTGTCTAAGAAAGGAACTACAAATTTTTTGAGATTTGGGAAATGGAATGCAGTACAGAATTTCTTCCTCTAAGTCCATGCATTAGATAGTAATGTTTTATATTCCTCACATTCTGGAAGCATTTGATTAACCCTCTATTTATAAGACTTAGAAGATTGGTAATTGATAGCAAAATACTTCACTAGCTAGTGTTTTCAAATAACATTTTTCAAGATCCTTACTTTCATCCTCAGCTGGTGACCGACTATGGTTACAGGTGGACAACTCAGATTGTATAACAATGGAATTTCATCACGAACCTTGCATTTAAACCCTCTTAACTGATTGTAAGACTTTTCCAAATATTTCTCTACAGTGAGAGCAGTTTTAAAGTCCCAATACAGAGATCAGTCAGCAGGCAGATAGACTCTGCATATTGCTGCCATATTTTTTTGCATAGAATCACAGCACCCAAGCACTTTATCATTTTAAAATGTACATAAATATACTTATAACAGAATTGAAGTGCTAAGCTAACAGTGAAGTAAGAAGTGATTCTAAGAGCTCCTGCAATGTGGGTAAAGAGTGAAATAAGTATTAATGGGTGTGGATCTTGCTGTTTATAGAATGAGGATTGGTACATATGGGAGAAAAAGTATATTAACGATAGGAATCAAATTGGGGATAGAATAATGACCAATTCAGTGAATGTAAGTGTGGTTTTAATATTCATGGTGATAGGAGGAATAGAACTGAACCCAAGAATAATAAGATTGTAAATAGAATCGCCACAGAAATAAAAAAGGATTGCAAAGAAGAAATACAAGGAATTAGCAGAGAAGTAGATGGAATTGATAACAGGATGGAAAGAATGAACGAGTGGAGGTGAAAATGTCATCTTAATATTCACAGGAATGAAGGAGAGAAGAGGAATAAATGCACTAGAACAAGTGATATACATATCCTGCAGGAAAGATTGGAATTATATTTAAAATGTTGAGAGACAGTGGAAATGTATAGAGAAGGCAAAGCAGCTATAAACCAATTATAGTTACATTGGCTACAGTACATTTAAAATATGAAATTCTGAAAAGTGCAAAAAAGTTAAAAGGATCTAACATATTCATTGAAAATATATAACACCGAAACAGACAACTGAAAAGAGAATTAGTAGAAGAATGATAGAAGCAGAATGGATACCCACAGGAAACAATGATATATGGAACTCCTACTTCATTCTCTTTGTTCCTCCAGTTTTCAGTTCCTTTGCAATCAAACATTATATGCTCTAAAGCTTTCCTCTCTCCACATAACAGACACAAAATCCTTTTAAAATTTTTTAAAAATTGTAAAAACCTTAAAAAAAATGTTTTTTTCATATTGAACTAACACAGTGAAGCTCATATGAATTAAATCTGTCGTCTAACACTCTTCATGCTTCACTAACCTATTAATTAATATTAACCTATTAATACAGATTTAATACAAAATCCTTTCTCTGACATTTTAACTTCCACAATCCAACTCTTACCCAAGTTATACCCATGTTATGCATATGTTGATTAACTATTCCCAATTTATAGCTAAAACTATCAGTCTACACAGGAAAAGGAAATCTTCATCAGCTGCCTTTAATGAACCTTTTAATGCAAGTAAAAATGCAAATCATTCATTTTAGTGCAATGCATGCCAGCAACAAATACAAGGCACACTCTCTAGTACAACATTTGTGACTTCAGATTCAACTCAGTAAGGGAAGTTGGAAGGGTTAAGAAAGAATCCCTCGGAACAAATGGAACCCACACATTTCAAGATTTCTGGCATGGCAAAACAAATGAATATCTTGTATATGTCAGTAAGGTGGTAAACATAACTAGAAAATATGATAATAGCAGTTTACCATTCTTTATAGAAATTTAAAATTTATCTCATATACCATAGTTATGCTTAAATGTGGCAGCAATGTATGTTCCCTGTTAACCATGTTTTATTGGGCTTCTACTGTATTAATATAGCTACCATATTATTTGTATGAGGACCGTTCTAAAAAAAAGTATCACTATTATTTTTTGACAACATACCTTTACTCATCCTTATAATATTGATGATCTTTCTAAAAGTAGTCCCTGTTGGATACACTGCACCTGTTTCAGGATTTCTACCTGTCTTCAAAGACTTGCTGGAAACCTTTTTTGAAAGGTTCTTAAGAATCACCTCCATAGCCTTCGCCATGGCTTCTGATGATGGAAAATGTCTCCCATGAAGGTGTTTATAAATTTAGAGAAAAATAAGTCACATGGGGCTAAATCTGGACTTTAAGGACACATATTTTTTTATACTCAGCTACAACATTGGAATGTGTGGCATCTTTGGTGCAGCATTCAGTTTGTTGACAGAAATGAGGCATTTTATATATGATATGAACTTGCAGAGTTTTCAGGACACCTCTGTTGTATTCCAGTTACAGTTGTGTGTGCAGGTATGGCATGCTTGTAAACCATTCCTTGCATATTGAAAAATGAGATGTTCATAACATTCCCAGCAGAAGCAACCACTTTTGCTTTTTGGTTTGGTGATGGAGATTTCCACACAGAGCTTTGCTATTTGCTCTCATGAACTATGTTTCATTAGCACTTTTAATTACCTTTGAAAGAAATTCTGCATCTTCTTGTAATATCTTCAACTGCAGTCAAACACTCTTTTGTTTGGGAATCAGCAGCCTTGTAACCTGATGAGTAAAAACATGACTCATGTGCAAATTTTCAGTTACCAATGTGTAGGTGGCACCCAGTGAAATTTTCAGAATTTTGGAAAGTGTTCTTATTGTTATTTGACAATCCTCTCTCAAAACGAGCAGCTATGGTGTTAATGTTTTCTTTTGTTAAGATGGAGCAATGAGTCCATCTTCCTTTGAAACTGATTGCCTTCCCTAACTTCAGAGCAGCATTTTGTTTGTCACATGTCACCTCCATTTTTCTTTCAAACTGCCCATTGGCCTTCTTTAACATTGCATAGGTCTCAGCTGAAGATTTGTTGAAAGGAAAGCAAAAGGCTTAAAAAATGGCTCTATTGCAATGAGCTACTGTTCACCATAATTCATCCTTAATTCCAATTTTTACATTTTTTTTTATCTCTATTGTACAACCATTAAGTTGTAATTTTTTGACAACTTGCTATTTCTTTCATTAGCTTTAATCTGAGTATTTTAACTTCAGTATATTTTAATATTTTTATTCCATGTTACAGATGCTTTGATTTTATATAGAGCATTGCATTTTAACCTTATCTCTACCCTTTGACAGCTGCTAGCAAGCTCGTATTTCCACATTTGATAACTGTTTGTATAAGGAATTGAAAACAAAAAAGGAGTAAAACTGAGAAACAATTTGTGTCACAATTGTTGCCTTAGAACTGCATATCAATTATCTACCTGAATACGCTTCTCCATGGTGATCAGGTCGTTGCATTCCTCGTTATGTTGGTGCCTCACTGTGCACTTCTATACAACAAGAACAGCACATTAACAATAACAACACCCATACTAATCCTCTCATCTCAGCAGCTGCAAGAAATCTCTTTCACAACCAAAGACAAAAGCAATTCAAGATATTTATACAGTTTACAAATATATCCAGAGATGTTCACAATCTAGACTGACACAGTATGCTTAAGGTGTTCACAGGAAAAATATCCAACTGCTATTATAGCCAACAGGGATATAGAAATTAATGCAGCACCTACCTGTATTCTTCGACCCATAGTCATCTCGAGGTAAAACTCCCGATACCAAAGCTGCGAGAGGTCACAGCATTCTTGTAAGGAGGCTGAAAATGGTACATTAAGAATCAACATTCTCCCTATTTAGACATGCTTATAGTGTGTTTTAAGAAAGAATGCTAAAATTTGTTTCTTTTAACTTTAATTTGCATGTAAATATAGAGAAGTATGTCTTGTGCATCTCCTTCCTATGACTGACTTAAAGCTGTTGGTACCATAGGTGTGGCTTGTCCAGCATATGGCATAAGCTAATACATGACATAGTATTACTGAAATTGATCAGTAACAGGCTATTTTGTCATGGTTGTTTAAATTAATTTAAAAAACAGAGCATTCACCAATGCTACAATTGGTATTATTAGTGGACTGAAAGTGTCTGCAGAGGCAAAAGTACCAAAATGACAGGTAGTACAGGGTAGGAGTGTTGAGAGAGTTGTGGTACAAATGTTGTTTGTTGACCAGTAATAAGATTCCAAGTCTTGCTTATTTAAAAAACTTTATCTTTAACATTTTAAAAAAATTGAATCAAGATCAAAACATATATACATCACTAAAATTTAATAAAATGGAAGACTAGTTTCCGGAGCCAGGAACTGACAATAGGCTCCGGAAACTAGTCTTCCATTTTATTAAATTTTAGTTATGTATATGTTACAATCTCGACTCAAGTTTTTTTAAATGTTAATATTTGATATCACTGTTACAAAAGTTAACTATATTTTATACAATTACCTTTATCTTTGTTTATATTATCTGGATGCTGCTCTATTCCAACTTTCCTAACCAGATTAAAATTTCCAGTTGTCTTGGAATTTCTTCAAATTTTATTTCATGGCCAGTTTGGATGGTATGTTTTGCAATCACAGATTTTTCTAGGTGATTAAGATGCTAATGTTACTTATATTCTCCCAATCGAGTTTTAATAGGTCTTCTTATTATACCAATGTACTTTTCTAAATTCACATATTCCAGGAGACCCAAGAGGATCCCTTGGGTCTTTCAAGGAATCATTTTTGATCTATTTCTGTTGTAAGGTTTGAATAAGAAGGGCATAAAAACCCTTTATACACAGGCAACATAAAATAAAAAAACTGCATCTCATGAAAGGCCCAAGGAATCCCCCCAGCTGCAATGGAATATATGAAGTACTACTCGAATGTGGAAAAGTATATATTGGATGACTGGAAGATCCATTAAAATTTTAGTGAGAGAATGTAAGCAACATCTGCATCTAAATAAGCAGAAAAATCTGCATCTGCGAAGCATGTCATTCAAAATTACTATGGGGAGAAAAAAATTACAAAGTTTTCAAATAAGGAAGACTTGGAATTTGTTACTGTCAATTCTCCCAACACTCCAACCCCCTTCCACTTCTAATGGTTCTATACCTCTGCCTCTCCAGAGACTTTCAGTTCACCCATGATGCTATCCATAGCATTGGCAAATGCTTTAGATTTCTAAATAAATTTAAACCAATAACCACAGCAAAATAGCCTACTAATTATCACTTTCAATAGTAACAATGCTAAATGTGGAAGTCCAAAGAATGTCAGAATGTAGTTGCCGGGATCGTGCAAAAAAAAATATGCAAGAAGCATGCCAATTTTACAATCTAGAATAGCAAACTATGTTAAAAAATAAATTGAAGATTTTCTTTTTTTTTTCCTCTCCATTGAGCAAGATCATTTAACAAGCAAATGCAGTAATCAAGTCACACTTGCTTATGTCATGATGAAGCAAGCTTGAACAGGAAACCTAAAAGTAATCTCCCATCTAGTTTACAATTTAATCTATATGTAATCATGTATATAGATATGTACTGTTCTTATACAGGGTGAATCACCTAAAACTTGCACTGCAAATATTTCTGAAATGGAAGGTGCTAATGGTATGTTGCTTTCACAGAATTGAAGTTTAAATGAGGGCTCATAATTGCAGCCTTATACAGATGTTAATAATTATTAGAATGGTATTTCTAGAAACAGTTATATTTTTTTGAATGAAACAATGCCTATTGACATCAAGAAAATAAAACTAGAGGAAATTAGAATGTCAATGGTGTTTTTTGCAGCATTCTAATGCAAGTAGTTTATGAGCTATTATAATTGGAACATTTTAAATATATAGTTGTCTGCTTTATTAACTGCTTAGTTGCTAGGTTACATGTTTGTATTTGCTTTTCTTATTTAGTATGTGTGTGGCTTCCCCCACCTCCAAATATGGTCTTCACAAGTTGTGTTCAAAATGATGACCACCAGTTACAATAAAAGTTTCCAGTCTGTCATATAAAGATTGCTGCAAATGTTGTAGCATTTCAGCAGTATTTTCAAAACAAGCAGTTGTAATATGCTGTTTCTTATCTTCTGGTGCAATGTGTATATCTTGTATGCAGTGTCTTGCTTTCCCCACAGAGAAATGTCTAAAAGGGTCAAATCTGGTTAATGGGCAGGCCAACATACAGTTTCCCAATGATTTTGAAATAAATGGTGAAGACAAGCATAGTACATCTATTAGGATATCTTTAAGCATATACATACAAGAAAGAACATTCATCCTACATTCTCTATGTTAACTTTCAACTTTTTCAGCTTTAGTAAACACCATCTTCCATCAGGTCCTACTTCAAGTACTATCATAAAGCACTGGCAAGGAAGTTCGAATAAAATCAGATAAAGGAAACAAAATGTAACAAACATAGAAACATTGTAGCCTAGTAACTAAGCAATTAAATAGGGCAGACAACTATAGATATTTAAAATGTTTATAAACTATTTGCATTAGAATTCTACAAAAAACACCAATGACATTTTAATTTCCTCTAGTTTTATTTTCTTGATGCTAATAGGCATTGTTCCATTTGAAAAAGTGTAGCTTTATTCAAGAAATACATGTTCTAATAATTATTAACATCTGTGAATAGGCTGTAATTATGAGCCTCTCTCTAGGCTTCAGTTCTGTGAAAGCAGCACATCAATAGCACCTCCAATTTCAACATATTCACAGTGCAAGTTTTAGATGACTCACATGGTATATACACGAAATGTTAATAGATATAACTGCAAATTCTATGCTCATAAGTCTCGATGAATGTGGGATGAACTTATACAATGCTTCAAAAACTAAACTAAACTCTAATTCCAGTTTTTAATACATTCAGGAATCAACACAGTGAAATATGCAAAAAATCTCCTCTAGTTAAAATATTTAAAGCTCTTTATGGTTCCATTCCCATAGGATAAAATCAGTCTTGAGTTAAAATATTCAAAACACTTCACTCTCAAGAATTAAAAAAACCAGCACATTTTCGTGAAACATTTGTTCACATTCATTTAAGAACTTTCAAAACTGTTAGATGACAGATTAGATATAATTTACATTTGTTCACATCTATCTGCAAGGACTTTGGTGGTCTAGTGATGAACCTATGCAGGGTGCTGTTTACTTCCATAATATCAAAATTCATGAGTTTATGCTCCTATTTTTTTTTTTATAAAAACCTTTTCCCATATGCTAAGTTCCTTGGGTTGTTCAACAGTTGTTAATAACTTTATGCCCTTTTCTATTTCATGGCGTTCATTCCAGAAACAGATCGACAAATGGCAGCACATTTCTGGAATGAACATTATGAAATAGAAAAAGGCATAAAGTTATTAAAAGCTGCTCACACCCCAAGAAACTTAGCATATGGAAAAAGTTTTTTGAAAAAAATACGAATATAAACTCATGGATTTTGATATTCCGGAAGTAAACAGCACCCCATTTAGGTTCATCACTAACTCATCTGCGAGGAGTCGTCGTAGTTATCTACCTTTCCAATTTCAACCAGTGATCCATCAGTTGTTTAACAGTTACTGATGTGAACAGATGTTTCATGAAGCATGTCTTGGTTTTTTTTTTAATTCTTGAGAGTGAAACCATATAGAGTGTTTAGAATATTTTAAATATTTTAACTGAGACTGATTTGATCCCATGGGAATGGAACCATAAAGAGTTTTTTTAATATTTGAACTAGAAGAGATTAAACCCTAATTACTATCTGATTTTTTATATTCCAATAAGAACAGGCATCATACTAAAAAAACGAATAATGTTTTTCTAATCTGAGCAACACCAAGAATATGTCAATATATTACACTTTATGGTAATATTGCTGCACCCAAAACATATTTATGTATAATACCATTATCAAAGTGAGCTTTTCATTTCACAAAACATGTTTAAATTAATATCCTTGGTACTCAGAAAACTACATTATAAAGCTACTTTTCCCTCTTTTCATCAATATAAATTGAGTAATGTCCTAAGTCGAACTATTTGAAGAAACACTCTTCCTAGGTTACTCAAAGTTTAATCATGACATGTTTTGTCCTAATCCTGAGATTCTATTTGACTGTTGGATCAGGTAGATGGCCCTAGCAGTTTGATTAAACCTAATCAAATAGTTTGTCTCACTATAGTGTGATTAAATAAATAAATAAATAAAAAAAAAACACATGACAGTTGTCAAGTCAGTGGTTGTGAGGGGTAAAGGAGGAAGAATGTTACTTTGGAAACATAAACAAATGTTGCCACTTTGCTTACAAAGGTGACTCATGAATCCCAGGTGAGTTATCATCTTAGTGGTGTCCTGGAAGTTCAGTTTGTTGGTGCATTCAGATACTTTATTGTTAGCCTACTTTCTTATAGTTCTTTTATGATACTTAGATACTTATAGAAGCAGAGCATATTCAGCTTAGGCAGACTGAGGATTCATGGTCTACGACAAATATCAGCTATATATGAATTAGCTAAAGAACATGGTCATCAAATCATCAGATTGCTGCATACCATTGCCACTTGAACCTCATAGAACTAATCTGGGCAGAAGGAAAAGGCTATGTCACAAGACAAAACAAAACATTTACTTTGGCAGAAGTTCAACATCTCACAAGGTAAACAGTAAATGAAGTGACACCATAAAAATGGAGAAACTCGTAATGCAGAGTATTGGAGGAGGCTAGTAATGGATGGCATCATTGACAACTGTGTGGATCAGCTGATTATCCACTTAGGTAACAGCTCAAGTAATGATTTAAGCAAGGAATACACCCTCTACAAGTAATAATGTAAGCAGAAAGCAGGTATTTTTGCTTTCAATTTTATTATTAGACTTTTATAATAAAAGCATAGGAATGTGAATAACGTAGTACATAAGTGTACAAAGAGAGTTTTATAGTCAGCTGTTTAATGTATTAGTGCCTAAAAAATTAACATTTAGAATTACATTTGCAAAGACAATTAGATTACATAGTTAATTCTTGTTCTTAAAGTAGGCTATTACAGGATACATATGAAGTGTTATTGCTGATGTGAGGTAAATCTGAACATTTGTTTATACATACTGGGAACTAGGAGGATAAGGGGAATGGGGGATAGGAATGCACTTGCTTCTTGGCAGCATTGCAACTCTGCATGTGGGGAAACTGATGGCTATCAAATATCTTCTTTTGAATATCAACCTATAGAGATTATTAATGTGTGCTTCACTGTGTTTGATTCTAAATTTAATTAATACTGAAATTAATCAGTAGGGAGAAAAACTTGAAAATATTTTATAGAATTCAAGTCACTGTTTGGTTTCAGATAATGTTAAATAAATAAAAAAAAAACTGTATTAATGGCAATTCCTTTATATAATTATAGAGTTTAAAATTATTTGATTCCATAAAGAGCTGATTCATCATTATAACTTGTTATTCTGAATCAAACGCTTTGTTTATTTTTTTTCTTTAAAAGATAGTAAACCTTACTTACTACTAAATGCAAGCATGTAATTCCAATAGAATGAAGTTTTGTGAAACTGATCAATTTGAACCAGGTACTGGCCATCAATGTCCTTGCGAAGAGTTCGCTTGCCACCAGATTTGTCTGCAATGAGGGACTCCAACATTGTTCTTACCATGTACAATTGAGTGGATGATGGACCTATGGGCAAGAGGAAACAAAAAGCAATAAACAAATATTGTACTTACGAAGCTGTTGACAATGGAGTGGTAATATATCTTAAACTTAGGTATTCATCTTTTACACTGAACTCTATTTACTTACATAAAATAAGACGTGTTTACATAAAATAAGAATCTCTCCCATCTTCAGTTGCTCACTGAACTGCCATTACTCCAAACGATGGCTAGACACCTAGAAGTTCCTGTGTTGGCATCTGCTGGCTGAAGTAGAAAATAGCTGAGTTCATCTATCGGAGAAAACCCAAAGTTCATTAGGTTTTCTTTATTTTTTAATATGAAAAATTTTTCCCAAGTGTATAACTTCATTGGGTTGTGAAGATGTTTCAGCAGTTTAATTTCCGGTTTTTGATCCAAAAGTGAGTTGCTAATGCTGATTTATCCACCTGCTTAAGCCCAACATTCCTAAAGTGTTCCTTATTCTGAATTTCTAAATTTCTCTTTGTTTTTTCTATGTAGGCTCTGTTCACAATCTGTGCTTTTTATTACTAAATTCCTGATATCTGTTCTGTTGGTATGGAGTCTTTTAATGTGCAACCTAATAAATTCTTGATATTATATCTGTTTAACCTTAACTTAACTTACACTAGTGTTAAGTGAATGGAGTAAAGTGTAAAGTGAATACATAAGTAAGGTTATATTGCCACTCCATTGTCAACAGCTTCGTAAGTACAATATTTATTATATCTGTTCTTTGGGGCTAACATTATCCCATGTTCTTTGAAAAATATTTTCTTAAACTTGTTGTGGTTAATTGGATGGTAGGTGAACTTTTGAATTTGTATCTTCTTTTGTGTTTTTCAGTGTCGAAAACTTTCCTTATCTCTTTTGACTTTTAGATTTATTGATAATTTTTATCACTGTGTCTGTTCAAACCATTGGTTATAGCTGTTTTTATTATATGTTGGTATTCTGCTTCTATGAGTGGAATATTCATCAATCTGTGTGCCAAACTGTGAAACACTGCGTATTTATGTGGAATGGGGTTATAACTCTCATTTTATATGTAATTTTCTCTGTGTGTTTCTTTTCTGTAAATTCCATATTTCAAACAATCTCCATTTCTTATAATTTTTAAATCTAGAAATGGTAGCCACCCATTTCTCTCTTCTTCTATGGTAAACTGTATAGATGTATGTTGCAAATTAAGATCAGGGTATCTATTGAGTGCTTTTTCAGTATTATTGCAAAAATTTCATCCACATACTTATACCATGACTTAAAAATTAAAGGGAAGGCTTTCTTGATATGTATTTCAAATGAACTCATGAATAAATCTGCTTGAAAAGGGGACAAAGGGTTTCCCATAGTTGGGCCTAAAACATGCTGGTAATATCTGATGAAATTTTGTTGAATGCAAATATTAGTAAGTTTCAATAAGTGTTCTATTTCCTCTGTTTTTAAATTTATTGATGTTAACCATTTCTTTAACATAAGCATAAGTTTCTCTTGTTGGTATGCTTGGGAATAAGGATTTTATGTCAAATAATACCACTATATCTCCAGCCGTAATTCTGCTATTTTTAAATTTTTGGACTAGATCTAAAAGGAATTGAAAACTTTGATCAATTTTTTTGCTCCCTGGTATGTGGGTGAATTCATATTGTTGATTATTGGTCTCATGCTGTTATCATTTATATGTATTTTAGGTATAATAAAGATAGCTATAACCAATGGTTTCAACAAAGACACAGTGATAAAAATTATCAATAAATCTAAAAGAAAAAAGAGATGAGGAAAGTTTCCAAACTGAAAAACACAAAAGGATACAAATCCAAAAGTTTCACCTACCATCCAATTTACCGCAACAAGTTTAAGAAAAAAATGTTCAAAGAACATGGGATAATGTTAGCCCCAAAGAACAGATATAATATCAAGAATTTATTAGGTTACACAGTAAAAGACTCCATACCAACAGAACAGAAATCAGGAATTTATGTAATAAAATGTGCAGATTGTGAACAGAACTGCATAGGCAAAACAAAGAGAAATTTCGAAATTCGGAAGAAGGAACACTTTACGAATGTTGGGCTTAAGCAGGTGGATAAATCAGCAGTAGCAACTCACTTTTGGATCAAAAACCATGAAATAAAACCAGAAATTAAACTGCTAAAACATCTTCAAATCCCAATGGAGTTATACACCTGGGAAATAATTTTCATATTAAAAAAAAAAAAAAAAAAAAAAAAAAAAAAAAAAAAAAACTAATGAACTTCAAGTTTCCTCCTATAGATGAACTCAGCCATTTCCTACTTCAGCCAACACAGGAATTTCCGGGTGTGAGATTCTTCCAAAATGCATCTTATTTATGTAAGTAAATGGAGTTCAGTGTAAAAAATGAATACCTAAGTTTAAAGCAATACACAAGAATGGTACTTGTACAATGCAGCTAATCATATAATTATGACTGTTGTATAACTGAGTTGAACTACACACTCTTATTGGCTCCACTTACTGGTTTGAAGGCAGTACATGTTTTGCAGACCATCGTCCGCATCCTCAGCTACCTGTTGACTGCTGGATAATTCATTTTGTTGCTTTGGGGAGGCATATTTCTGCTCTGATGGAAGTATGGTAAACTTAAAAGTTTATTACTTAAATTGAATTGAGTTGAACCTTAGCATGCCTGAATATGGGAACAAAATGTTCTCAAAACCGGTTCCATACATTTATGAAAAGTAAGTGAAGCTTTAAGAGTGTGTAGTTCAACTAATCATACAATGATATCCATTAAAAGTTTATGTTTTCATCCCTGGAAGTGTCAAAGTTCATTAATCTATCTCTGTATTTATAAATGTAAATTTTCTCCCATGTTGCTAGCTCTGTAGGTCCCTGTGCTGATTTGGACAATTTTGCTTTTTTCACTATGTCGTCCAAAAATGTTGCTGCTGTTTTTGTCCAAAAATGAGATGCCACTGTTGATTTCTCCATTGGTTGGTATTTTATGTTCCAGAAGTGTACATTTAACTGGTGCCTATGTTTCTCTTTGTTTTTCCAATATAAATATTTTCACATTCTGAACATCTTATTTGGTAAATATCTGGTTTTTTTCTCCAGTGGAATACTATCATTAATAATGCTATTCGGGAAATGTTTAACATTAAATCTGTTTATTGGTACCAATCTAATATTAAAATCTTTTAGATTATCTTGTAGGCTTTAGAATATTCATGGGCTATGCACAAATTTCAAAATATTCTAAAAGATTTTAATATTTCTTTGGCACCAATAAATAGAATAAATGTTAAAAATCTCCTGAATGACAATATTAATGACACTATTCCACTGGAGAAAAAATCAGATATTTACCAAGTAAGATGGCAGAAAGTGAAAATGTCTGTGTTAGAAACATTTCAGGAGCATAAAATACAAACAAATGGAGAAATGAGTGGTACCATCTCATTTCTGGACGTAGAACTACAACATAGTGAAAAAAGCAGAATTATTAAAATTAGCACAGGGGCCTATAGAGCTAGCAATGTGAAAGAAAATTTATATTATAAATACAGAGACTGACACTTCTGGGATGAAAACATACATTTTAAATTCATCTCACCACCAGAGCAGAATATGCCTCTCCAAACCAACAAGGTGAATTTTCCAGCAGTCAAAAAAAAATTAGTATGATAGGTGCAATTTTTTGAAGGGAAAGTAGGATGGAACAATTTATTCAATATAATGCTTCTATTACTGTAGTCAGCTCGGGATGTAGACAATATTCTGCTAAACATGTTATATTTTTAAACAAGTGGTGCAAATAAGAGTGTGTAGTTTGATTCAATCATATAACAATCTTAATTATATAAACAAGAAAACTTTTGTTTTAGGCATATATTTGATATTTTTATGACTTACAGGAACCTATGCATTTTTATGTTTAAATTTAATTTGACACTACCTAGGTGTGAGCCTGGGGTTTTATTTTCGCCATTACATTATTGTAATAATTCAAAAGCCTTTTAGACACCAGATATATGTAATTCTGAGAGCAAAATGTTTCTGTATATTGGGTCATACTGAAAACACTTAAATACAGTTATTTTTTTGTCATTTCACTCTCAAGAATATAATATTTCCAGTGCAAATCCCTAATTAAAATAAACTCCTAAACTCACCAACATTTCTTCTAGGAACTTTGATGCCAAAACCATTGTCTGGATCTTTTTTGCCTTTTAGTGCAGGATCTGCTTGTGGTTCCACCCCCCTCTGCCAATCTGCACATGTCTCACGTACAGAAACAATAATACTGCACATATAAAGTTTGTCTACATTAGTCATTACTGATAGCGGTTTCTCTTATTAAAAATACAATATTTTTAAATCTAGTTTTAACTGAGCATAGTTCTTCGTCAAATTCATTAAAGTTAACATGAAGCTACCATATTATTGTAGTTTTTGCTTTAGATATTAATTATAATTCAATTCATTTTCATCCTTTTAAGTACATTTTAAAGGACATGTCAGTACAACCTATTTACAATTTACATTATATACAAAGCTTTACATAGTTTTTCTATATTTAAATTCTTCTATACTATAAAATGCATTTTGAGTAAAGTATTTTTTTATGGTTTTCATCATTTCTGTTGTTTGGTTTATGTTCTTTATTTCATTTGGTAGTTTATTGAATAATTCCTTCCTACATTTTCTATTGAACAATTATTCAACGTCATCCTTAGTGTTGTTCTGAAGTAGTCATATTTCTCATACCATAAGAATATATATTACAATTCTTTTGATGTCTTTTATGTACAATAGTTTTTATATTTTCATATATATATATATATATGCATGGAGTAGTTAAAATTTTTAAGTTCTTAAACACGCTTCTATATTTAAATATGAATTGGAACTTGCACAGTGAAGTTAATCATACAATGATATCAAGCTTCTATATGTTTCATTTAAGAACTTTCGAAAAATAAGAAATTTTTAAAAAATGAGTGAAGCTTGTTATATGTAAATTATATCTAACCTGTCATCTAACACACTCTTATGCTGATGATGATGGGACTGGTTTCGAAGAGACATTCTCCATCTTCAACACAGGTCCCATCATATTTAAAAGTAAGTGAAGCATAAGAGTGTGTTAGACAACAGATTAGATATAATTCTACATGTTTGTTTATTATTTATTTTACCTATATTTCTGATGGCTTTTTTCTGCAATTTTAAAACCTTTTCATTTCTCTGTGTAAACATTCCCCCATAATGTAATGCCATAACTGATGTATGGGTATATAAGTGCATAATAAACCTGTGTTATAGTTTTGCTAATGTGTGCTACATGGGATTTCCAGTTTAAATTTTTGTCAATGATCATTCCTTGTAAGATTGTACTATTTATTTCACCTTCTATTGGTAATTTTATGTTATTTGAATTGTGATTTGTTAATTCAAAATTTATGCATGTTGTCTTTTTTTACTTTATTACTATATCTAGATTGGAATAGTATTCTTTTATGTTTCTTAAAATTGAGTTTGCCTTATTTTCTACATCTTTAGTTGTCTGGCCCCTAATTATAACTGTCATATCATCAGCTTATCCGATTGCTATGCCTCCCTTTGATTCTATTAATTCAAATATTTCATTTATGTATATTAAGAACAAGAAGGGTCCTAATTTTGAGCCTTGTGGAACTCCTTGGTGTACAGTTTTGAAATCTGATTTTATTTTTCCTAACACACCATTTACATTCAGGTAATTTATTTGTACAAATTGTGTTCTGTTTTTCTAAATATGTCAATAACCAATTTTGAGCCAGGCTTATGCTTTTGATATACATAATTCTCATTGAACATTCTGTACATTTTTCTTGGGTATTTTATTTTGTTATCATTGTTTCGTATCACTATGTTTTCAGTGTTTTTCTTTTTCCCATCCTTAAGGATTATATTTATAAAACTCCATATTGTTTTTGTTTTATTATCAGTTTTTTGTATCAGTTCTCTATTATATCTCAATTTGCATTTTATATTACCTTTTTAAAAATATCGTTATAATTTTTTTATATAATCCACAGGTTGATCATTCATGTTAGAATGTTTTATCGAGTTCAGAAATATAGCTCTTTTCCATGAGATCTTTATTCCCTTTGTCATCCACCAAGTAAATATGGCACCTGTACTATTTTTTACTTTACATTTTTTTATAGGTATATAACTATTCATTCCCTTTTATAAAATTATGATACAGCTATTATACTTTTCATTTATGGTTTCTGATACCTCTTTCCAGTTTTGCTGATGCAGAAAGCTTCTTAATTTTTTTAAATTTTCATAAATTATTTGCCTTTATATTCAAATATATTTGGAATTACAACTTTATTTACATTTACTTTTATGACCTGTCCAAAATGGTCCCCTATTCCAGCTTTTATCATGGTTGCTTTCCATTTAGTTTCCTCTAAGTTTATCAAAACATTGTCTATATAAGTTCTAGATCACTTTGTGACTCTAGTTGGTTCTTCTAAACCTAATTTTAAGTTATGCCTATCTAGTATACCCATTAACATGCATTTCGCTGCATTATCACTTGATAAATTGATATTTAAATCTCTAATTAGAATTTTTATTTTGTTTTCTTTTACTGAGTCCAACAATATTTCTATTTTCTCAAAAAATATTTTTTTATCTCCAGATGGAGCTCTGTACACCCCAATAAGTATTATACTTTTTGCTTTTAAGTTAATTTCTAAAATTTTATAATTTATGAATAATTTTTTTTTTAATTTTTTAAAGAGCATTTAATGCCCATATTTATGGCTGCCATATCACAGTCTGACTGACAAGTGAAATGATATATTGGAAAGGAATATCCCCCAGCATTTACTATTGATGAGCACTGGGGAAGAAAAAAAAGGGGGGGGGGAAAGAAAAGAAAAGAAAAAAAATAATTGATAGTACCTCAACCAGGACAGATCTGAAATTGCAGACCTATCATTAATGAGTACTGGAAAAATTGTCAGTTCACATACATGATATCAACTTAAAGGTTAACCCTCAAAAAAATATGTTAATGCTGTTTAAACATTCCCATTTACATAAGGAGACATTTATTACAGTATACTTAATAGAAAAGGTCACTAGCTACCATTTCTTAGAAAAATGCTTGGATGACTCACTAACTTGGGATTTCTATGTTGACTCTATATGTAAAAAAAATTAGTTCAAGCTTATAGATGTTGAAATATTTTTTTATTAGTGTTTAGCACCCATTTTTACTACTGAGGCACCACAGGTGGTGGGGTACTGATGATACATGAAATGAAATGGTAAATTGGGAAACTTGGCTACCTGTGGTGGTTGTGTTGAGATATGTACCATAGAGTCTGGATGATATTGTACTATTAGCTGTATATTATGGCACAGTTTATCCATGTTTATCATATGGTATAGAAGTATGGGGAAGTACTGGTATTACCAATATGAATAGAATCTTAGTTTTACAAAAGAGATGTCTGCGATGTCTGCTAAGATTACCTAGCATGGAGATGTGGAAAAATGTTTTTAGGGAAAAAGACATCCATACTGTGGTTGGATTGTATATAGGGTGTTTTTATGCCCTTGAAGAAGGGAATTGATAACATAAATAGTGACATGTACAATTATAATACTAGAGGCAACTTCCATACAATACCTGTAATTTTAAATCAATATACAAAAGTTCATTATTTAAAGGTTTGATACTCTATAATGAATTATCAACCCCAATCAAAGCATATATGGAAATAAATTTAAATGTGAGCTAAAAAGTACCTAAAATATATATACTGTTCACAGAATAATAAAAATTTCTAAAAAGCATAAAACTCATAAAAGCACTTTGAATGCAATATAAAGAGTTCACATTAAAAGTTGACTCTAAAAACTGTAGTAAAATTAAACACTAAACCCACAATATTTCAAGCATTAGCAAGTGTTCAACAGCTATGCTCAAAATATTGTGGTTTTAGTGTTTAATTTTACTACAGTTTTTAGTGTCAACTTTTAATGTGAACTGTTTATATTGCATTCTAAGTGCTTTTATGAGAGAGAGAGGGAGTGTGTGTGTGTGCGTGCGCGCGCGCATGCATGTTTTTTTTTAAAAAGAACTATTAATAGCAATGTAATAAGAATTTATGTATTTTATAAATATATCACACTAGTATTGAGTCTATTAACAATAAATTATTATTATTATTATTATTGCTAACCTCCATAGAATACATGTAAATTTTAAATCAATTTATAAAGATCCATTAATAAATGGTTTGATACTGTATAATAAATTATGAACTCTAATTAAGGTTTTTTTTTTTACTTAAAAATATTAAAGGAAAAACTGAACTTACAATCTGGGAAAACATCTATACTTGGAAGAATAAAGAGAAAGTTTTTAATTTCGAAATCCCGCCAAGTGATGTACTAATACAAAAGTTCATTAAACCTCCATCAGAGATGAATCGACCTACCACAAACAACGAGACCGGCAGTCGTCCAGGAACTGATGATAGGAGCAATGGCTCCCGAAACTAGTCTTCTATTTTATTGAAATTTAGTGGTGTGTATGTTACAATTTCGACGCAATTTTTTAAAATGTTAATATTTGACACCACTGTTACAAAAGTTCACTATATTTTATCTAATTAAAGTGCCTATAGAAAATAAATTCAATTGTGAGTTAAAAGAGTAGCTAGTATGTAGATATATATGTTAGATGAACTATAATAATGTAATTAGGGATTATTTTTTATATGTTTTTTGTAAATCACTTGTATCTTCAGAACAATTTTAGACAATGTCAACACTTGTAATGAGCCTATTGCAATAAATGATGATTATGTTGGTGAGTAGAATTTGGATACCTATAGTAAGAATAAGCAGGAATGTTATACTGAACTGGAGAAGTATGGCAAGGAGAAAGAGTTGGGCAATGCAGTGCAAAATAAGCATATATTTTGTTCCATATAACAAATAAAGGGGAAGACAGTATGGGATTGTAAATATAGTAGAGCCTTGATATCTCAAATCATTATGGGATGTTAAAAATATTTTGGGACATCTAGATGTATCAATATTTGATTAAAATACAAAATTTTACACAGGTTTGTTTTCAACTTATGTTTAAACCTATCAGTATTTTATATAATTATTGGTTTTATTTTACTAACTACATAAATATTTACTTTGCACTACTGTGAAACCTAATCTTTTGTTCCTGGAACCAACATTTTATCAGATGTATTGTTAAATTTATGAAGTCGCAAACATTTTATCTTATATCGTATGTAAATAAAACTTGCACTAATTGCTTCTCAAAGTATTATTTTCCCACATTATTCCTTCAAACAGTTCAGACCCAAAGAAATTCTATTCTCAAAAGATCATTTTCAAACTGGAATAGTGAAGCAGTGATAATTGAATGTAAAGAGTTTGTGTCATACTTAATCCAAACTCTCCGTAGTTGTCGATACTTTTGGAACCACATTATGATGATGATAGCCGATGTACAGCATGAGCCAGAGTTGCCTTTGCCATCAGTTTTGACACTGACAAGGACATTGTCACATGTGGCATTCAAAGTGCTGATGAAGTATGCAACGAATTAGTATAGTCACAAGTGTTTTTGATATAGGGGAAGGAAGTGAGGAAGAGGGGAAAGTTAATGCAACAATTAAAGCTGTGCCGATGTTTGCCAAAGATCAGAAAGCATGTGAAACTGTGCCAGCATATATCTATGCACATGACTAATTGTATGGAAGTAATGAGTAATAGAATGCGTAGAATGTGCAAAATTTCTTTTGCTTGAAAAAAAAGTAGCAAATAAGAAAATGTCAGTTAACGATCTTTTTCAAAGACAGTGACAAAATTTTGATTTTGTTGATTTGTTTTATTTATACATACTCTTTAACTTCTCAAGTCATCTGTATCCCATTCAATTCAGGGCATTAAATGACAGAAAAATTTTACTTAGAGACCTTTTCTTTCAGGCTTGAGGTTATTTTATGTGCCGTAAATCTACGGCATGGGATACTTGCTTTACTTCCCTTCCAAAGGAACCATACTTAGGATTTTTATGCCCCAAAAATCTATCAATCCTGACTGGGATTGAACCTGCAATCTTAGGTCTATCAGGTAAGCATGGTTACCACTAGACCGTCAAGACCGACAACTAAGTGTGAAATATGTGCATGGTAACTTGTAAAATTCAGGAAAAATATAGGTGTTTGTTTTTATACTTGCTTTATTTATTTTTGAACATGATTTATGCACTTCCCGTATTATTTTCCTGTATTCATAATTTTTTTAGCCTGGTCCCTCCAAAAACGATGATTCCAGTTCTACTATATTTAGTTTCACTGATAAGAAAAACAGTATTGTTAATAATCTATTGTATATTCAATTACAAATATTCGCTTAAAACAAATTGATAAATCAGCAATAGCAGCACACTTTTGGAATAAAAATCATGAAATTAAACAAGAGATAAAACTACTGAAACAACTTCATAATGCAATAGAACTTTCCACTTGGGAAACCATTTTCATTATAAAAAATAAGGATAATTTGATGAATTTTGATTTCCCTCCAATGGATGAACTCAGCAAATTCCTAATAGAACCAACAGATGCCGCCACAAGAACATCAAGAGACCCAACCGCCATATATAACAACAGTTTATCTACAGGCTGAAGATGGGAGGGATCACTCCCGAAACATATGTCCAGATTTTTACGTAAGTGAATGGAGTTAGTGTGAAAAAAACTGTATTACATTGTTTATATCTATTGTATATGTTTCAATTTACCATTCTTTCTCCTCTTCTAAGAGCAAAAGTGGGCCAGTAAAACAATCTTTTCACAACTTCCACATACATTACTGTGATCTGTCAGTCAGGTAGGAAATGAAAAAAGAGACTGAAGCATACTCTAGGCTATGTCTGCATGATTTGACTTGCCAGACAGTGCTGTATGAATCAGATTAAAAAGAAAAAAAACCTTAAAATTTGATAAAATATACCATTTAGGCATTAAAATAATGAAAATATGTGCATTCACCATAAATTTATGTTCAAGTAACTGAAAATTCCATAACTGTACACATAATGAATAAGCATACATATATAACCCATATGAAAAAAAATGAAAATGCATAAACTTTCTTGCCCTATCTTAACACTCCAAAAGAGTGGTTTCTGCATGCTCTTAAGTAGCTTCTACAGAGGTGGCACTGATGTGCTAAGTGGGGAGAGAAAACTTACGCACTCCTAAAACTTTTTTGCTGTGATATCATAATGCCCAAATCATGTGAACATCAATCTTTCTGACCAACCCTAGTATTTAACACAGAAACTTTAATTTGAACAGTGCATTGGTGAGTGAGAGAGAGAGAGAAAACAACAACAACAACAACAACAACAACAACAACAACAATAATAATAATAATAATAATAATAATAATAATAATAATAATAATAATAATAATAATAATAATAATAATAATGACCTATGATTTTAGATACTCCTGGTTCAGAACCAGGTAGTAATGGGATTTTTATTTACCATATGGCTTCTCATCTTTTAATCAGATATTTTTTATTCTTAATAGCTTTCTTAATACCATATGGCTTCTCACCTTCTAATCAGATCTTTTTTATTCTTAATAGCTTTTCTAAGAGGTTCCCTGAGCACTAACTGTACAAAATCCTGAAGCTCAGCATAAATGTTCCTTCTTATTGCATCAGTGAATACAGTTTCCATCCTTGCCATCAGAACCTGTAGTCCTTTGATCATTGCAATAACTTCAATCAGAGCAAACTTTTCTTCATCTGTATAGTTATACCTTGTTGCCTGCAAAAAAGTAGAATAATAACCATTTCTGCAAACACATGAAGGACCAAGTCCTCAGACATATTAATCATTCCTTCTGTCTCACCCTTTCATATTCCTCAGCTTCCTGAGGACACTCTTTATTCTGATGATGATCTGTAGGGTGAAGGAGTTTCCAGGAATATAACTCTGTTACAACACTTGTCCATTCTGAAAGTAACTGCAGACCTCGCAATGCTAACTCTGCAGTTTCTTTGTTTTCACTGTCACTTCTTGTTTCTTTATATGTGGTTGTAACCTGAAAAATATATCAATATAACAATAATAGATTTATAATTAAGATTATTGTATGATTCAGTCGAATTACACACTCTTATTCGCTCCACTTATTTATATGTAGAACATGTTATGCAGACCATTATTGACATTCTCAGCTGTCGATTTCTGGATAATTCACAACATTCTTTTGGGGATGCTTATTCTGCTCTGGTGGAGGTATGATGAATTTAAAGTTTATGTTTTCATCCCCAGAAGTGCTGAAATTCACTAATATTTCTCTGTATTTATAAATCTAAATTTTTCCCCATTTTGCTAGCTCTGTAGTCCCTGTGCTCATTTTAGTAATTTTACTTTCTTCAGTATGTCATGGTTTTCTGTCCAGAAATGAGATGCTACTGCTGATTTCTCCATTTGTTTGTATTTTATGTTCCTGAAGTGTTCTTTTACAGCGATCTTGGGTTTAGGAGGCAAGTATGGTAACCACTACACCACCAGGACCGACTATGAACACAGGGACTACCTGTTTTTACTACTGATGCACCACAGGTGGTGGACACTGATGATACATGAAACTAAATGATATATTAGGAAAGGATTTTTTTTACAGAAGGAAACATTCCAGGCCTAAGTTTAGGGTACCTCCCCAGTGTTTGCCATTTATCAGGACTGAGGAAAACTTGGTTAAAACCAGTCAGTGAGGACAGTCCTGGTGGAATTCTAACCCCAAACTTCCTGCTCACGAGTTCATATCTTAACAACGTTGGCCAGGCCACCTGTGGTGGTGTTTCTGGGGATGAAAACATAAACTTAAAATTCACCGCACCTCCAACAGAGCAGAATATGCATCCCCAAAGGAACATTACGAATTATCCAGAAGTTGACTGCTGAAAATGTGAATGATGGTCTGCAAAACATGCTCTACATATAAACAAGTGGAGCAATAAGAGTTTATTCTTCAATTCAATCGTACATAATCTTAATTATATGATTAACTTCACTGTACAAGTTCCAATTAACACTTCAAGTTCAAAATAAGAGATTTGTTATACCAGAGTTTTGCATTTACATATAATCTAAAAATGTGATTTAATTACTATATTTACTTGCATGAGAGACACCTTTAATTAATTATTTTTTTTTAAAACCCAAGATTGCACGTTTTATATAAGGATAAAGCCCGACATTCTACAGAATATTCTAAGCTGGAATGAATTTCAACATTCAAGTAATATAAAACAATTGATAGTACAAGGGCTTTTGAAGTTTGCAATTTATATGTATCAAGCAAAGACAGCAGTACTAACTTTTTCCCACCAATCATGGGAGATCAGTTCTCTTGAAAAAATTGTTTCATCATCATCATCATATCTCCACTGTATGAGGAAAAACACAATTCTTAGTCATTAACTAGCCCTCACCCTCATAAGTTCAAACATATGCAAACTGAGTCTCCTGAGCTATAAAGCTTTGGTCCAATGGAATTCTTCTCCTAATCTTCCCAAATGTTTCATCCATGACTACGGTGCTCTTCATCAATGGTGTGATCGATGTCATTTTCTTGAAGACGAGGTAGTGACCGACTCATTAATAGAAATTGTGGCAGTATACATTGGAGGTTGTCTATAGAACTAAGCTCTGATTGATTCAGTTGGCTGAGAGGGCTGAATCTAAGCTGGAGCTTGTGGGTGTTTCTATAGAAGTGTTGGTTATTTATTGGTTAGCATAATTCCTTTATCTTGGTATTTAATAAAGACAGACACCATTCCAAGCACAGTTTCTGAGCTTCCTCTTTCCTGTTAAAGTTGTTACCATGCTTGAAAATGTCAATTGCCTCCAGATATAAGCAAGGATGGTGAGATGTTGACGTTAGTATAGTATACGTTAGTATATGTAAACCACACCACATGAGCATTGTATTCTGTAGACACTTACTGAGGCAAGTGTCCTTTGTGGAATGGAATGTATTTAACTTGATTTATAGGTTTTAAAACTGTCTATATCGTCTATGTAACTTGGAGACGAGATCAGTAGCATTTTTCAGAAACAGAACAAAGGCCGTGCCCTTTTTCTTGGACAGTGTGTCAATATGTTTCATGTTCTTTCTAGGATGTAAGTCTATTTTTACTTCCTTGGCTCTATAATCATTAGCTTGTAATACCTGTTTCAGATGTTTCTTTCCCTCAGGGGCCCAATTTTTTGGGTATGGGGCATAGCGACCCTGAGGCACCCGAGCTGCTCCCATAGGTCCGCGCTTAGCGCGTTTGACTCCTTTTTAGTTCGTCTCCTTTTTACTTTTAACTTTTAAACCTCCCTGCTTTTAGTCTGAAGGATACCCCCGTGTTTGACATGGTCAAATGTGACTGGGTAATAGCGTGACTCCCAGCACTGGGTCATCATGTAGGGCGGGAGCGTACCCCCTGGTAAAGGCCAGGCCCAGGGAGGAGCCATTACATGTGCTGTAAACTTCCTGATGGCGATTGGGTCCCTTTGTCTATACTCAGGAAGGTGTGACCCTGAGGTTACTTGTTCCAGGCCAGGGCAACTAACCTAAGCCAGAGTGGCGCCCAGGAAGCAGCCTGCCATCGGAGACAGCTGTAATGGTGGAGGATGAATCCACTATGGTGCACGATAATCATCATCCCAATACAAAGAGGAAGAGAGTGGACGTAAAAGAGGTTACTGAGGTCCCATTCCCTCGTTTCCTAGTAATTAACCGAACAGAGGAAGATCAGTCTTTTAATTGCGTAAACCCTTTTATTATTCAAAAAGGATTGGACAGCATATCTGGCCCTGTGAAATCATGCACGCGTCAACGCAACGGTGCCTTATTAGTTGAGACGACAGGTGTTTCTCAAACCAATGCCCTTCTTAAGGCAATTTTGCTCCACGGATACCCAATCCGAGTTGAAGCGCATCGAACCCTCAATTCTTCCAAAGGGGTAATTACTACCTCTGTACTGGACGGCATGTCCGATGAAGAAATTCAGGGCTATTTGGCGGATCAAAATGTGACTTCCGTTTATCGTGTTCAAGCGAAAAGGGATGGCGAGGTACACCCAACAAGAACTTTATTCCTCACCTTCAATAGAGTTGAGATACCGCAGAAGGTCCGGGCAGGATATGTTCCTAGTCCTCTGCGATGCTTCCAGTGCCAGCGTTTCGGCCACACGCGGTTGTCCTGCAAGAGCCCTAAATCGGTTTGTGCTACATGTGCACAAGAGAGTCACGAGGGTGCATGTCCATCTGCTCCCCTTTGTGTGAACTGCCGTGGAAATCACCCTGCCACTTCCCGTGACTGCCCTCGCTATCGTGAGGAACGCAGCATCCAGGAAATCCGTGTGAAGGAGAAACTTTCCTTCGTAGAGGCCCGCAAACGATTTCAGTCCTGTCAACCTACAGTACCCAAGTCCGGTACTTATAGCTCTACTGCAGCCACCGCAATTTCACAGGGTGACTGTAGCACGCAAACTTGTGATTTGGTGTTCTCAAAAGCTGCTACAAGTTCTAATGTGCCTGCCTCTGCAAAACGCCCTGTCAATGCCAAACCGGTTGTCTTTGCCGCTAGTCCCATCAAATTTAAGACAGTGTACACAAAGACTGACTTTTTGAAATCGACCACTACTGACGGGAAAACCAGACAGAAGAATCAAAGCCCCTCGCCTCCTCGGAGGTCGAGCTCCCAAGATGGTTCTGGGAGCAAGCCCACTAGGCGGTCACCGTCACAGCCTCTCTCCATCTCAAACCGATTCCAAAACTTGGAATCGGCTGATTCTTCCCAGAGGGAGAGCGCTACCTCCGAGGATGTTATGGAACAGGATGTGCCTGCTCCTGGCAAACCACCAAGCCCCACGCGCTTAAAGAAGGGACGGTTGACGTCCTGGTCCGACCAAAAAGTAAGGTGGTCACTTTTTCATTTCTTTTACCTAATTTTAATAATGGCTATCCTTTCGTGGAATGTACGTGGGCTCCGCAGTCGGAGACCAGACTTGAAGTTGCTTTTACGATCGACTGGTGCTCCGCTTTTATGCCTGCAGGAGACTAAGCTTCGACCTCAGGATACATTCCATATTCCTGGATACTCTTCGGTAAGATTCGATCTTCCTCCCGAAGATGGCACTCCCGCACATGGCGGAGTTTTAATATTGATTAGTGATGACGTGTATAGTTCTCCTCTGTCTCTTCAATCTACGCTACAGTGTGCGGCGGCCACGGTTTCCTTTTCTGGCATTACTTTCACGGCCTGTAACATTTACCTGCCTCCATCCGTTGCTGTCACAGCGGTAGATCTGGATCACCTTCTATCCCAGCTGCCGCCCCCTATACTGCTTTTGGGGGACTTCAATGAGCACCATCCCTTATGGAGCTCCTCCGTAGAGTGTGCGAGAGGTACCTTGATGGCTGATTTTTTACATCGCCACAATCTCACCTTGCTAAATACGGGCGAGGCCACTTTTCTTTCCGACAGTACTCACAGTTTTTCACATCTGGATCTGTCCTTTTGTTCCGCCTCACTTTCTGTGCACTTTAACTGGCACGTTCTCTCTGATTCGTACTCCAGTGACCACTTCCCGTGTCACATTGGTATCCTGTCTTCCCAAGTAAATTCTCAGCGTGCGCCAAAGTGGCTTTTAGACAAAGCTGACTGGATCTTTTTCGTTCTCTGGTAGTGTTTTTCCTTCAGTAGACGCAATGATCGAACACCTAAACTCGGTCCTTGTTGCAGCCGCAAATCAGGCTATCCCCCGGTCGTCTTCCTACCCCAGACGCTTTCCGGTTCCCTGGTGGACCGACGAATGCCGGGATGTATTGCGTACACGCAGAGGTGCCTTGTGAGTCTTTCGTCGCCACGCTACGTTGGAGAACATGATCCAATTCAAACAAATGCGTGCGAAATGCCGTCGAGTTATTAAGGATAGCAAGAAGGCGTCGTGGATTGCATTCGCCTCCTCTTTTAATTGTTTTACGCCTTCATCTGTTGTTTGGAACAAACTACGCCGGGTTGCAGGCAAACCTGGTTGTATGTCCATACCCGGTCTCAGAGTACCGCATTGTGTACTTACCGCTCCTAAGGATGTAGCTAATACCTTAGGACGCTCTTTCGCTGAGGTATCGAACTCCGCCCATTATTCTCCTGCGTGTTGCGTTATTCGGGAGCAGGTTGAATCTAGAGGATTTTCCTTTGCCTCCGATAACCATGAGTGCTACAATGTCCCTTTTTCCCCTAGGGAATTGGAACACGCACTATCTGTATCTCGGCATTGCGCTCCAGGGCCAGATGGTATCCATGTTGCTATGCTGCAGCATTTATCACCGAAGGCATGAATTTTTTACTCCAAATTTTTAACCGTGTTTGGTGGGATGGCACGTTTCCATGCGCTTGGCGGGTGGCCACAGTCATTTCTATTCCTAAACCTGGGAAGGACCCACACCTTCCTTCCAGTTACCGTCCCATTTCCCTCACCAGTTGCGTGTACAAGGTGATGGAACGCATGATTAATGGGCGGCTTATGTGGTGGTTGGAGTCCAGGCACCTACGACGAATATCCAGTGCGGTTTTTGTCGTCATCGCTCTTCCATCGACCATCTTGTGTCTCTTTCCACCCACATCATGGACGGATTCGTGAGAAAGTGCCAAACTGTTGCCGTATTTTTTGATTTGGAGAAGGCTTACGATACCTGTTGGAGGGGCGGTATCCTTCGTACGCTTCACGAATGGCGTATATGTGGTCGGATGTCTGTTTTTATTCGGGAGTTTATGAAGGACCGGGTTTTTAATGTACGTGTAGGGTCAGTTTTAACTTCTCGTTTTACTCAAGAGAACGGTGTACCGCAGGGCTCGGTACTCTGTTGCACACTGTTTGCCATCGCCATCAATTCCATAGCTGAGTGTTTACCGCCGGGAATCCAACCGTCGTTGTTTGTAGACGATTTTGCGATTTATCTTTCCTCCAGGAGAACCTGTCTTTTGGAACGCCGCCTCCAATGCTGCCTGGACCGCCTTTACCTTTGGAGTGTACGTATGGGTTCCATTTCTCCGCAGAGAAGACCGTCTGTATGAACTTCTGGCGCCATAAGGTGTATCCTTCACCATCTCTACATCTTGGCCCTGAGGCTCTTGTTTTCGCGGACTAAGTTAGATTCCTGGGCTTAATCTTTGACAGAAAATTAAGCTGGTTTTCGCATGAAGCACAACTCAGAGGCCGGTGTGAACGTTCTCTGTGTATTTTACGCGTTTTAAGTGGCACTTCCTGGGGAGCCGACCGGACTGTTCTTTTACGTTTTTATCGATCTCTAATCCGGTCCAAAATGGATTATGGCTGTATAATATATGGTTCAGCACGACCTTCCGTTCTTCGTCGTCTTAACCCCATTCATTACCGGGGTATCGGTGTCGCTGCATTCCCCACCAGTCCTGTGTCCACTTTATGTGCGGAGTCTGGGGAACCTCCGTTGTTTTATCGTAGAGATCTTTTACTTTCTGCGTATGGTTGTCGACTGGCTACGCAACCTCGTCATCCCGCGAATGAACCGTTTTTTAATGTGTCTCTTGCCCCATTATGCTGCTCGGTCTTTTACTCCTAAGCCCGCTGGCTTTCGTTTCTGGGAGCTGTTAAGGACGATGGACCTGGACTTACCTGGTTTTTTTTGGCCGGGGAAACCTCCTCTCCCCCTTGGCTCTTAGCAGAGGCCCCCGTCCATCTTGGGCTTACGGCCTGTCCTAAGTCCTCGACCGTCGCACCTATTATTCTTAGTCATTTTAACGAGATTGTCTCTTACTTTGCTGGGTGTAATTTTATATATACCGACGGCTCTAAATCCGACACAGGTGTAGGATGTGCCTTTGTTTTTAATGGAGTTAGTTTTACATATGGTCTTAACGTTGCGACATCTATTTTTATGGCGGAGCTTTATGCTATATATCGGGCTATTTTATTTATTTCTGACCACGGGCTGGAGAACAGTGTCATTTGTTCCCATTCTCTGAGTGCCCTTTTATCTTTTAAACGCCTGTACACCTACCATCCTCTTGTGCAGAAAGTCCAGGATGCAGTGTGTACGCTTCTGGCCGCTGGCGTCAGAGTGACTCTGCTGTGGGTACCTGGGCACCTGAGACTCCCGGGTAATGAGGCCGCGGATGTCGCAGCTAAATCCGCCATTTTAGACCCTGCTGAGTGCGAGCAACGCTTTTATTTAGGGGATTTTAAACATTGTATAGGTCGAGGAATTCTCTCGGCTGGCGCGATGAGTGGAATATCATTCCCCACAATAAGCTTCGAGAAATTAAATCTACCGACTTCTTCTCGCGCAATCCGTCGCGAAGAAGTAATTTTAGCTCGTCTTAGAATAGGGCAATGCCGTTTTAGTCACCGTCACCATTTTAATGGTCAACCAGCTCCAGCTTGCCCACGATGTGACCACCCCTTTACAGTGCGTCACATTTTACTCGAATGCCCTCATCTGGCAACTTTTAGACTTTCCCTGGGTTTGCTCTCCTCTATTGAGGAGCTACTTGCAGATGATATGGTTGTTGTGGAACGAGTGCTCCATTTTATCCATGTTTGTGAATTTTGGAGCAAGATGTAAGTTTTTATGGTTTTACTCATGACGGCAATTTTCGAATATTTTAAGACTTTTGTCTTTTTGTTGACAATTTTGTCCTTGTTGTTTGTTTTAAGGGGTTTCGTTGTTATATTTTTAGGCCATTATAACACTTAATATCTGAGCTCTTGCAGCTGTGTTTTGGTCTGGTTTGTTGATGAGAATTTAACCCCAGTTATTTGTAGCGGGTTTTATATTATTGCACAAAGTGCTACTGTTGCGCAGATTTTGGTGTGCGCGGATGCTAATGACCTTGTAGTTTTGCGCCCTTTAAGCAATAATCAATTAAGCAATAATCATCATCAGATGTTTCTTCTCTTGTCCAAGGAGCTTTGGTTCACAGATCCGGGAGACTCGATCTAGGAGAGTTTTAATTATACAGAATTTTAGCCTCAAATGGTGATTGGAAGCCTTGTTAAGATGTGTCCATATGTGTAGCATACAGTAAACTGTGTGCACGAGGATCCATCACTCTTCCTGTTGACAAAACACCAGAAAAGGAAGTTTATCATCCGTCTCCATCTCCATTGTAAACTAGATTTGTGAGTTGATGTTGTTTAGGTGCTGCAGGAAATCAGGAAAAGCAGTTTTCCCCTGGTTCCACACTACAAACTTGTCGTCCACATACTGCTCCAACAGGCTGATTTATGTGGAGCAGTCTGTAAAGCTGCTGCTTCAAATCGCTATCCAGCCCCCTCAGCCAAGCACACCAATTACAGTTCAGTTACACAGGCAACCTTCACAATTTCCATTAACAAGTCAGTCACTGCCTCAATTTCAAGAAAATTACATTGGCCACACCACCGATGATGTCCACTGCAGTCGCGGACAAAACATTTGGGAAGATGGAGAGAAGAATCCCATTGGACCATGGCCTTACAGCCTGGAAGACTCAGTTTGCATAGTTGACATCCACCATGAAAGCCTATGCTCTATGGTTGAAACATAACTTGAAAACATAAGACAGTGCACAATATTATTTTAATAAATTTTGACATATTGAGATAAATCTCTTGACTTATGACTCTATTTTAATGAATTTCTGCAATTAAAATACTTTCAACTTAAAGTTTGCTATAAAACTTGAATATTTAGGCTTTTCTTCATTCATTGTAAAGACATCAAAATAAGCCAATGGAAAAATTGACTTTGACTACCAGTACTACATGCCAAGAGACAATGAATATAATAATGTACTATTTAAAAATGTTGTTTTGTATATTAAGAATAAATCATGTTACAATTCTTGTACATTTTAGAAAGAAACATCATGATAAATTACTTATTGTAGTTTTAAAATTAAAAAGTGCAGGCAACATTAGAAGTTCACATTACCCAAAACATTTATTGAATAGAACATGTACATGATGCAAGAATTTCCCCAATTAAATTTTATTGGGAAAAGCTGGGTTATGTACATTATGTGGTGGCATCTTTTATGCAAATAAATATGGTACTTAGCAACAAAATTTTGTTTTTAATATTTTAAAATGGGGCAGAAGCTTCAATAAATATATAAAGTTCTAAGTGTGTGGAACATCAGTTAACTTAATTTTAATTTTTTTTATCCTTAAAAAAAGTAAAAATGAAGTATTACCTCATTACTATATCGAGCCAATTCACTTATGTATTTTACATGATCCTCCCGAATCTGTGGAAGATGCACCATAAGGTCTGCCTGTGGGCTGATGCTATTTGAGCTGGATAGAGGCCACTTTGATGGATCAAAATGTTTGCTTCTCTTTATGTAATTAAAAGGTGCAATTTGCATGTCACCAAACAGTGGAACAACTTCCAAATTCTGCAAAACAAACAATTAAAAAAAAAAACAACAGAATAGTCTATAAAATACTTTGTGGCAAATAACCTTTTAACTATAAAATTAGCTACAATATTCCTCAGCTATTGTGCCAAAACTTAAGAGGCCTATCATTATTATGCACCTGTCACAAAATATTTAGCACAATGCTTAAATATAAATTATAAAAATATACAGAACAGATAATACTTGGAAAAAATTAAGCTGAATTTTACAAAGGAAAATCTGTAATTGATTAATTTATTTTCTGATTAAGTTATCTTAGAGATATTCTGGGAATTACACATAAAAGTTGTTAAAATTATTGTGAACTTCAAATTCCAAAATAGGCTTGCTCCATTATGATTTAACATTGCATTGATTATATAATTAGATAGATGAACATAAACACAGATGGCATATTGATCTATAAATTTGCTCAAATAGTTACCTGAACGGTAAATTGGCATCCAAGTATCCAGTCACAATATATCACAAGATACAAAAAAGCTAAAAGCTAGCAAAAACATTAATTCCTAATTAAAACGTAAATTGGAGCTTGCACAGTGAAGTCAGTCATATAATTGATATTATTGTATGATTAGTTGAACTCCACACTCTTGAGTTAAACTTTAGCCTAGCTGATGTTGAGAACAAAATGTTCTCAAAACCGGTTCAATATATTGTGACAAGTAAGTGAAACATTAATGAATGGTGTTTAATGCGCATTTATGCTACAGAGACACCACGGCGATGGATACTGATGATAAATGAAAAGAAATATTGGGAAAGGATTTATTTTTAAGGAAGGAAACTTTCCAGACCTAAGTTTTGGGTACCTCCCCAGCATTTACCATTTATGCCGGAAAACCTGAAAAAAAACCTCAGTCAGAGAGGATGGTCCTGGCAGGATTCGAATCGCAGAACTCCCACTCACGAGTCTGCACCTTTATGACCTCAGCCACTCGTGGCAGTGTGAAACATTAACAGGGTGTAGTTCAATTAAATCATACAATAATATCAATTACATTAATTCTTGTTTCTTATCAACCACCAATATATATACAAGATTTCAGAACAATTGAAAGTTAGGTTTGTTGCTTTTAAGGAGATGAATATTAACATCCGATAAGAAGCAACTCAGGCTACTTACCTTGAAAATTCTGTCAATTTTTTCCAGCTTGAGTTTCTTCTTTTGATCAAGTTTATTGATGTTACAAAGTTCACTGTCCATGAGGAACAAACCAAAGCCCATCACCTTCACAAGCATATGCTTCTCTGAAGGTGTTAGGTACATTTTTGTTTCAAACATGTGTACACAGATGTTTACAACATCCGCAAGCAGTTCTTCATAGCCTGGAATTTTCTCCAAGTTTTCTTTCACAGTGTCTCTAATTTTATTTTGCGTAGCAAGAAACATGGAGAGATTTTGAGATTCTTGTAAAGTTTGGGAGTCCGCCATTACTTTCAGGAACTGTGCTGCCCTGAAAAGCAAAAGAACATCTCAAGCATGACTCCTTACTTGCACTTTCAAATTTGCATACAAATAAAGTAAAGTATTTTAACATATAAATAAAACAAATTTCATAAAATTAGACAAACAAGTATAACATATTAAAATCAAAGTACACAATTTTCATTTCCATGTTCTCAGTAAATGTAAACTTACTACTGTTAATACACTTTGTTACTGTTAATACAATTTCCCACTTGCTCACCCTGGCCTTAAGGAGTTGCATTCCTATATTCACTGCTAAATATTGCAATTATCAACATTGTTGTTTCCATTTATCTTAGCCAACTTGCCTAGACTCATTGCTTACTAACACCTAAATATTGTCATTCTAAGAGATATGTTACTTGATGAAACTGTGAGCATTTGGCTGGTATAACACATCAGTGGAACACTCCAGTCTTGACCAAACAAGCAGCTGAAAACTAATATTTAAGAATCCTAACCCAGCATTATAAACAAATGAAAAAATAAAACAAACACAAGGCAAACCCTTTAGTCATTTCATTTATTATTCATCTCTTTACATCAATGAGTGCATTACAATGCAAAGATATGAGATATGTTCCTAGAATATGTAACAACTAGATACACAAACAGTAACAAAGTTCTTACAACCAAACAAGAAGAATAATGACAATATTATTTAAATAATAATAAAAATTTTACAAAACATACATGAACACAATCAGTAATAAATACAAACATCTTAAAACAAGAACAACAATGAGAATAGCAATAAATATGGTACTATTTGTCCAACATTTCTCCCTTGATATTATCTGAACTACAACACATACAGAGCATTGCCCCCAGTTAAGCTCAAATATTTTTAATTAATGGCGAGATTGTTTCTCCACCACCAATTGAGTTCATTTTGATACCCACAGGCTTGAACTATGGCTCTGTAATGCAATGTCCATTGTAGAAAACTGCACCATAGGATAGGAAGGGGAATGTTAGCAGACTTTCCAGAGTGCCTGAATCATGGTGGGACATCAAGAAGCAAGATACTGCTTCAGCAGCCCAAATCCACAAAAATTGGTGAGGCATCTGGCAACTTCCCATGCGGATCCAAACATTTGGGACATCCTCACTAAACAACCGGGGAATATCTTCATAAAAAATTGGGTCCATGACATTGCTTTGGTATTACACTGCTTTAATTTGTACATTTTGACAACCATTTTTAATGTTAAGTTTACCATGATCGCAGTAACCTGGAACCCCCATTAACCTTTTGGAAATTTTTCTTCTTTTCCTGGATGAAATTGGAGTGCCCATTTTGGCTCAATTGATGGTAGCAAATAGCACGGTGTTTTTTTGTATCATCTAGTTAACTCTATACTTCATCCAAAGAAGCCAATCATGCCACTTTTCACCTACCAAGGAGTTCAGTTTTCTTGCATTGGTGAAGCTTTCTCTGATGGTTGATTATCCAATAAAGACCCCTTCTTTGTGCTGCATGCAACCTACCACATTTATTCATCAAACACTTATCTATCATTGTTTTAATAACAAATGCACTATAAGCCATTCTCTGATCTTTCCTAAAACCTGATTGAAATGGAGAAATGAATATTTTTTTCTTCTATTCAGTCATTAATAGTCTCAGTTAGAATCCCAGTGAAAACCTTACTAAAATTAGACTAAAGGGCAACACCTCTATAGCTAACTGGATCACCAATAGAACACTTTCCCTTAAAAAAAAGAGTGAATAATGGCGTATGCCAGCTCTTGGGTATCCTCTTGCTGCACTTGATTAAATTCAACAATCTGGTCAAACAGCAGTATATTGGTTCCACGAACTTATTGGTACAAAAATTGAAATTATTATGCATTGAACAGTTATATTGTTAGTGTGCTTAATTATACATTTTTGTATTGTTACATTTTGATGTATCCCATTTCATTTTCCTATTGATTAATCAGAATATGCGTGTTTCTATATGAATGTAGTGAATGCTGATATTCTGAATTGATAATTTATTTATGGATATTGAGGAACAAACTTACACTGTAAAAATACTTGCCCTTTAAGATCTGTAGATTAAAAAAAAATAATCCAGTTAATGCATTGGGGCATCCAAAAAGTTGGCAGCCCTACTGGGGAGAGGGGAATAATTAAAAAAAATTGTTTAAAAATTATATATGGAACTAAACACAGTGAAGCTAATCAATTTGATTTAATTTTTTGTCATCAAAACACTCTTAATGCTTCACTTACTTGTCATAAAATGTGGTACATGTTTCGAAGACGTTCGTCTTCATGAAGATGAAGATGAACGTCTTCGAAACATGTACCACATTTTATGACAAGTAAGTGAAGCATTAAGAGTGTTTTGATGACCCCCCCCCAAAAAAAAAAAAAAAAAAAAATTGTGTTTTGCAATTTTGATAATCTTTATGTTAACAGCAAAAAGCTTTCAGCTTGCCCCTTCTATAAACAGTGTTAAAGGCTTAAGAGGTTTTCACAGGACGTTCTTACAGTTTTCTTGTTAGTATGAAGCATGAGGCAGTCTAAATGCCTGAAAATTAAAATTAACTTTAATTTTAATCTGTAACATTACATATAATATGTAGAGTTAGTACATTTAAAACCAAATGGTAAAATGCTGAATTTCCATTTTGACCAGATTAAGTTACAGTGTGAAGTTGCTTGCAGGAGTCTTAAACCTGCCCACTTTGTTAATATGTCTTATATGAGGGCTGATCAATAAAGAATGATCATAAATTTTCTTTCACAACCTTCTCATAATTTTGATGATCTTTCTCAAAGTAGTCCACATTGGATGCAATGCACTTGTCCCAGCATTTCTGCAAGTCTTCAAAGACATGGCGAAAATCATTTTTATCAGATCCTTCAGCCTCTGCAGTCTCCCAGAAAGATGTTTCTTTAAATTGGGGAAAAGGAAAGACACATGGGACTAAATTTGGGCTATAGGGAGGTTGAAGAATCCCAGTTCACATTGCTTTTTTGAGATATTCAGCAATAACATTTACAATGTGTGGCAGTGTATTATTATGATGAAGGATTCAGCTTGGTCTTATACAGTTTTCAGGACATTTATGAATTATTGCCCAGTCACAGTTGAGTGTGCAGGTAAATGAATCCTTGAATATGGAAAAATCAGATGACCATACAATTTATAGCAGCAGCAATTGCTTATGCTTTTAGTGGTGTTGGTGACCACATGGAGCTTTGCTGTTTGCTCTCAAGATCAAAATGATGTAACCAAGTTTCATCAGCAGTGATAACCTTTGAAAGAAACTCATCATCCTGCAACATCATCTTCAACTGTATGCAAACCTGCACGTAAAAGTGCAAGATTGCTGTTTGGGAATCGGCATCTTGGAACCCACCATGCACAAACACCACTCAAGTGCAACTTTTCAGTAACCAACATGTTGGCGTCACAAAGTGAAATTTCCAGAATTTCTGAAAGTGTTCTTAATGCTACCTGACGATCCTCTCTCACAATGAGAGCAGTGCTGTTAATGCTTTCTTCTGTCAGAGCACAAACTGAAGTAATAGATCCCTTTTCTTTGAAATTGATTGCCTCAGCTGAAGATTTGTTGAGACAATAGCAGAATTTCACAGCAGCACATTGTCTATCATGTGTCACCCCTATTTTGTGGAACTGAACAATCTCAACTTGCAATCCTCTCACAGGTGGGAATTGACAACAATGAAAGTAGTATCATGTGCACAATATGCATTAGGCTAAAAAAATATTATAAAATTAAAAGTTTAGAATGAAATATTATGCCAGTAAAATTATGAGCATTCTTTATTGAACAGCACTTGTATTAAGTCTTGTACAATACCTTCGATATGTGGAATAATCATTCTTGACACTAGATTTCATGTTTTTCAGCTCATCTAACACAGCAAACATGTTAATGAACTTTCCAAGGGTAAGCAGATAAGCCTCAGAGACAAAATCTTTCCTCTTTTCTTGATGACATAAACGTTTAACTTCTGCAGAAAATCTCTCAATTGCCTTCCTCTGAAAAGAAATGCATAAAACTATAGACAAATGAAAATGAATGGATACAATGTCACAGAAAGAGAACACACATATTCCTACCTGGAAATACATGAAATTTAACAGCTTGTTTACTTCTGGAGCCAGCACCTCAACTGTTTTCTCATAAATCTCTACACGGTTTGGTTGTTCATTTGATTTGGGCTGTGGGATGGCACGTGAGCAACATCTCCATGTGTACAGCATCACAGCATGTACTAGACCTTCCTCCAACAGCTCATTCTGTGTGAGAAGATTAAAAAAAATGTTTCCAGTAATTTCATGATACATAGTACTAACATTTTATGGTTCTAATTGTTATAACATCTTGGGTAGTCACTTACTTTATGGTACTGCTCTTAGATACAATGTCTAATATTTGTCTCAATTAGCCATTTGCTGGATACATGTATGGGCTAGAGGCTAACTTGCTGTTCAAGTCCCAGTATTAACAATCCATAATCTCCCCATATATTTAATTCTCATAAAACTTTGATTAATAAAAGTCTAAAATTGTTAATTGGAACATTGCACAGTGAAGCTAATAACATATCAAGATCATTGTGTCACTGAGTCGAACTAACACTCCTTTGCTCCACTTACCTATTTGAATATGTAGGACGGGTTTCACGAACCATTAGTTTGTATCTTCAGCTCATAGTTGACTGGAGGATAAACCATTATGTTTTCATCACCGGAAGTGTCGAAGTTCATTAAACTGTATTTGTACTTGTAAATGTAGATTTTCTCCCATGTTGCTAATTCTGTAGGTCCTTGCACTGATTTTTAACTATTTTGTTTTTTTCAATATGTCGTAGTTTTCTGTCCAGAAATGGGATGCCAGTGTTGATTTTACGTTGATGCAAGTTTGTATTTCAGATTTAACCATGAACCTATGTTTCTCTTTGTTTTTGCAATGTAAATATTTTCACATTCTGCGCAACTTATTTTATAAATACCTGCTTTTTTTCTCTTGTGGAATACTGTCATTAACATATCCATTTATAACATTAAATCTGTTTACAGATGCTAACCTGATATTAAAACCTTTAAGAATATTCCGAAATTTTTTTGTAGCCCATGGTGATATGTGAATTTTTTTAAAAATTAGCTTATCTTCTTTTGCTAAAAGTGTTGTGGTTTCTTTAACAAGATTTTGTCTCTTGAATTTCTGTAATTTTTTTGTGTACTAGTTCTTTGTTAAAGTACAGAAATTCAAGAGGCAAAAAACTATTAAACTTATTAAAGAAACCACAACACTTTCAGCAAAAAAAGATAAGCTAATTTTTAAAAAATTAACATATCATCTAAGGGCTACAAAAATTTTTAGAATATTTTTAGAATAATGTTAAGGAATATCAGATTTAACAGATTTAATGTTAAAAATCTCCTGATTGAAAATGTTAATGACATTATTCCACAAGAGAATAAAGCAGGTATTTATAAAATGCAGAATGTGAAAAAAGCTATATTGCAAAAAACAAAGAGGAACATACGCAAATGGTTAAAAGAGCATTTCAGAAACATAAAATACAAGCTGTTGGAGAAATCAGCAGTGTTATTTCATTTCTGGACAGAAAATCATGACATACTGAATAAAACAAAATAATTAAAACTAGTGCAAGGACCTACATAATTAGCAACATGTAAGAAAAGCTACATTTACAAGTACAAAGACAGTTTAATGAACTTTGACACTTCTGGTGATGAAAATATAAACTTTAAGTTCATCACACCTCCACCAGGGCAGATTATACATTCTCACAGCATAACGGTTTATCCTGAAGATGTGATTGAAGGGTTCATGAAACCAGCCCTACATATTTAAAAAAGTAAGTGGAGCAAATGAGTGTTAGTTCAACACAATCAGGTAATGATCTTAATAATAAAAGTCTTGTCATGCAGAAGCTGCACAAACTAAGTGAATTCTATGAAGTTATTTTAATAAGAATTTTATCCAATTCTTGAACTGGAAGCATTTCCTTAGCTGATGTTCTTTGTTGGTTCACTGATATACTGTGGTTCTAACAGTTTCTTCTAAAGCTACAGAAAGTTCTGGTCCTATGGAAATCAATCCTAATTCCTTCATTTGCCAGTTTATATGCCACTTGATTACCTTCTGTGCCGTGATGTCCAGGCATCCAACAAAAATCTAATTAATTCTTTATGGAAAGATTAATGAGGTGGTTTGGGTGATTTAATGTACTATCATCTTCTACATTATGGTGAAAAAATTACTCTTGGAGGTAAGGGGGGTACTAATTTCCTTTAACAGGCCTTTATGACTTTACTGTTAATCTCATCATACCCAGGAGAACTTTTTTATTTTAGTTTTCTAATCACATTACTAATTTCTAGTGGAGTAGTGGTACATGGTTTGAACTCTTTATTTTGACTGGAAATTGATGATTGTAAAATCCTCAATGCATCTCTTTCATTACCAGAGTGTAAATTTAAAATTTTTACTAAATTAAGAAAGTAATCGTTAAACACATTTGCTACATCTGCAGAGTGTTGTATCTCTTTTGTTAATGCTTAAGATTATCCCATCATCTTATTGCAAATTTTTGCCTGTTTCTTGTTTAATAATATTCCAAGTAGTTTTTATTTTGTTTTTTGACTGATTGATAAGTGTTTGATAATGGAGGCCTTTTGCTGCTTTTATGATTTTCCTAAGTATCTTATAATACTTTTTAAATTGTATTTTTAATTTGCAGTCTTTACTGAGCTTTAGCTCATTATATAATTGTCTTTTATATTGACAAGATTTTTTAATTCCTTGGGTTAACCATTCCCTGTTCACATTATAGCTTCTTTTTTTAATTTTTTGTGGGAAATGTATTTCAAAATGCAATTTAAAAATGTGTAAAAATTGTTAAATTTAATGTTAATATCATTTGCACTGTAGACACCATCCCATAATTCTTGTTGAAATTTTACTGAGGTTTGCATCATTAATATCTCTGTATTTTATATATCTATAACATTCTTTGAGTTTTATTGTAGAAACCTATTTGAGTATGCAAGTGTTCATGTTGGTTATCCTGCCTGATAACCTATTTAAATAATGAATTAATTATTGATTCATAAAATAAAATGTGAAAAGATAAAACAAATACATAAGATTAAATGAAATAAAACAATACAGATGTATATTTCATAGATTGAATATGAAATAATGATCAACTTTGTGTGATAAAAATTACTAAAGTTAACATATATCAACACTCAATTCAAATGTAGTATAATCTTTATTTACATGCATTTTAATCCAGCTTGATTCATTCCAGTTTTTAGTAGCATAGAGCTTGGCTCTTGAATCCCCATTTACATTTTCAATCTGGAAGGCATATTGAAATCGATTTGAGTCTTACATGTAAACATGGTAATGAATGCATAGTTTATGACATTTCTGTTATAAGAAGAGTAATGTAATTATATGCATTTATATTTACAATGGGCTAAAATTATGGATTATGTCCTCCAGAGTAAAGGATCACTGGACTATGCATGCTGTTTTTAATAATTTCCTGTTTTTTTTAAGTAGTGTTTAATGCTCATTTTCACTACTGAGGCATATCAGGCGATAGACACTGATATATATAAAATGACATGAAAAGTTAGGAAAGAAATTTATTTGGAAAGGAAGTGTTCCATGTCAAGTTTAGGATAACCTCCCAGCATTTGCCACTGAGTCGTTCCTGGTGGTGTGTAGTGGTAACCAAACTTGCCTTGTAAACCCAAGATCACGGGTTCAAACCTGGCCAGCAACGATGCATTTTTTGGGCCTAAAAATCCTAAGTATGGCTTCCTTCGAAAGGGAAGGAAGCCGTGGTTCTCGTGCTGTACATTTATGGCACAATAAAGAACCTCAAGCCTGAAAGGCTGAGCAAAATTTGTTGGCCGTTTCATGCCCCGAATTGAATGGAAGCTGATGACCTGAGATGTTAAAGAGTGTCCATAAATAAAACAAATCAAATCATTTGCCACCAAGAGGAATGTGCAAAACCTGGAAAAAACCTTGGTTAGGGAAGATGGTCCTGGTGGGAATCCAACCCCAGGCTGCCCATTCACCAGTTTGTGTATTTCATTTAGCACATTTAGATAAGTACAATTGCAATGATGACTTTTAATCCTCAAAAGTTTATGAATTGCAAAAAAGCTATGATGCTGGGTTTTTAATTAGATTACTCATATTTTTAAAGATTTATAAAGGTCAGTGAACAAAAGAAAGGCTAAAAAACTTTAGACTATAACTTATAATAATGCAAAAGGATAGGACAAAGGGAGAATTCAAAGTAAGGGAAGTTAAACAATACCTATCATTAGGTACTTATCCCTTTTTATAACAGCAGTATGCATCATAACCTATATTTCCATAAGTTATGAATGCTTTGCTATCTCTTAATTAAATTCTTCTTGCTTAAACAAATAGCAGTTATGTTAAAATCTGTCAAAATGTTATCTATTCAAAATAACAGTTACCCTTGACAGCAGCTGATAAAAACATGTTACCAATGCAAATGCTGGGCTCTTTAATCCATGTACCAAGTAAATAAAATTAAGGCTGCTTTCATTTCATTAACCATAAGTTTTTTTACAATTTTCAGCTTTGTCAACTATGTTTAAAAAAATGCTCTTAAATTTTATTTGACTTCAGTAGCTTTACTTCTGCAATCTGCATGCGCCTGGTGTGAAGTCTGTGAAACAAAATTGAATGAATAAGGTAATCTATTTTTAAACATTGTGTTCCTCACAGTATATAAGGTATACCATGCAAGTAAAGTTCAGCATCACTGCTTTCAGAGCCATTAATTTCCTTGGAAAGAAGCATGACGCTTGCGACTTGGCATCAGATATCAATTAACTAAATCTTTGCTTTTCCTATAGTTAATTAAATGCTTTACATTATTAAGATTGGGAAAAGAAACAGCATTCACATAATTCAATAATCTTTGTGTTTCCCCTAACTTGTAAACATTTTCTTCCTCTTAGGGATGGGAAAAAAAGTATAATTAAAAAACTATGCACAAAGAACAGAGTCAAAAGAAAATAAAATCACAGCATGAAATCTAACGATTATAACAAAATACAAAAACTTTAAATATACTATGGTAATTGTAACTTACAAATTCCATGTTCGCAAGTCTTTGTTACTTCGCAACTTCATGGAATGCTTTAGGAACTAAACTAAAATTGGCAAACACTTACCAAAATGACTATAATATATTTTGAATTTCATCTACAATTTAGTGTAGTAAAACTTGGCTTTCCTAATCTAATTATTCATACATTACATGCATTTTATAGATTATTCTTACCAAACTAGCGTGCACAGTAGCTTCTTCAATGTATTTCGCTATCCCGGTAACAAATCCATTTCTGTCTTCAAAATTGGTATCAAAATTTGCTTGATAAACAACAGAACATGGTTGTGCCTCAATGCAAGGTTGTTCATCCGGTAAGGTTAATTCATCCAAAACATCAACATTAGACAATGCATCGGTTAGCGTTACTTTTTCAGTGGCCATGGTGTTTAATTCTGAAACACATATATGATCTGCATATTAAAACACACCCTTTGTTATACTAACAGTATACACATTGTCATTTTCAACATTCAGAGCTTCTATGGTTAAAAATTACTGAAACTCAACACAGTGTCATTAGATCATATTTCATGCAAATTGTGCAAATAATTTAAAGACAACCTTTTGTTCCTCCAAAAGAGTTACAAAGCTGTCGGCATTAAACCAATAAACATTTACACTATAGGCGTTTCCTGCACGCCTCCATCTTTTGACAACTGTTTCGATTTGTGGCAGATAGCTATAATACCAACACAAACTATTTAACTGCGGGTAAAACACAAACCCTGTTAAACAATAGCATATTGTGTGCAGCTCGTATTTTCTGTACAGTAAATGTTTTATGGCATTGTTTTCACATTGTAGTACTTATTGATCACAAGTATTCTTGATTCTATTCGGTAATAAATTTGAAGACCGATCTTTTGTACAAAAACATTTTCAATTTTTGGCTAAACATATGGCTATCCTGCATAAATATGAGCAGCACAAGGAAATTAGACTCGCTTCCCTAAGCGTAAGCCGCATAGTGGGAATAAAATGGCCGATGGCGTGGACATTGATTTGTACGCAGATGATATAGAACAGGATTTTGCACAGGTACAAGATATTTATAGTTAATTGGATTGGTTTTTACTATCCAAAAATCTATATATATATAAACAGTGCAACATTTATCATTATTTTCGTAGATACGATTTTAAATGTTAAATCTTGGGGTAACGCCACCGGTACTTGATAGTGTAATTTGAAGTTACTTTGCTCATATCTTCAGCGTTTGGAATAAAAAAAAATATTTAATGACCAATAATTTCGTTCTATAAGATACCTAAATATTTGTTTCAAGGTGGGCGCAGTTGTTGGTAAACAGTCGTTCCACTCGTCGACTTACATGTGCAATATCTTTGGACACGGTAGCTTTTTACTTTCGTAGGCATCTTTACATTATATTTACAAAATAGATATCACTCTTATAACATTTTCCCTAAAAGAAGTTTTGCATTGTTTGTGTTGAAGGTCAAATATAAATAACTCGGTAAGTGCAGCATTGTGGTTATATACATTTTATCAGGTTCTTTCTCATAAGTATTTTGTATTTCTAATTGTTGCTGCAATTAAAAACAACCTACAGTTTTATAGTAGCTGTCAACGTTACCTATATTTCTGCTCATAAAATCATATTCCTTAGCTAACTCTTCCTTCTCTGATCTGAGTCTTGCCTAAATGCAAGTGCTATTTTGTTTACAATTTTGCCGTATTAATTTGTTTTTGTTTCCCAGGCGTGACACTAGGTGTGCACAGATTGAAAAAGGGTTTACAGAATAAACCTGTGGTTCAAATCAGAGTTCCATTTTCATGCATTGTTTTTTTAATCTTATTGACAAAGCCAAAAACTGTAAAAGATGAATGAAATGAAAATAACCTTGATTATTTTTACATGGTATACAAATGGAAAAGACTGATTTGTGCAATGGTAATATGTTTTATCAGTAAGGTACAGCTTTTTATTTTTGTATTCAAATGGATAATGTACCAACAAATTCTAACTTGACTGTTATGTGTAAAAGCAATAAAAATTTATAAAAATATAACTTAGCTGTCATAATTTTAACGGAAATATAGTGAGGTGCACTAGTATTGTCAAAGGAAATATATAATTATAGGTATTTTGTTAAACTTTTCTACTTCTACTCTTGTTTTTGTTTGAGCATAAACTGTAGTTGTAAGGTTTTTTTTGCCTTTATTTTGTTAACTGACATTTATAAAAATATAAGTAATCTATATAAAAAATCCAGCATCTAAATTTCAATCTAAAATTTTGCACAGTAAAAGTCCTCATTACTAATTACTCTTATCTAAGTGTGCTGGATGAAACTATGAGAAACTGCATGCATAACTCAGTATTACCTTTCCCATAGAGGACATATAAAATAATATAAAAACAAAATACTTTCAGATAAATTTTACTTTCGACTTCTGCCATTCACAACATGCACTGTGGCTAGCTTTATCTTACTCCAAGGTGCCAAAAGTCAGTCAGTTACTGCTAACAATCATTCTCATCAATATGCATGCATTAAGAAAATGGTATTCATTAAAATTCTCAGCACACTAAAGTAATTGTAATCACTTTATGAAGAGCAGAATTCTTCAGCTCCCAGCATAGAAATATAGCTGTGCATAACATCAAGAGGTAAACTTTTAGATTGATCCCCATTTTCCTTGCTGTTATCTGTGAGAATACATACGTATTTTATACTATATTGATAAATATTACTTACAAATAATAAATATGTGGTGCCAAAAAGGTCGTTGCTTTAGCTAGATTATAATCCTGTTCTGGAGATCATTTTCAGACAAAACATATACATTTTGGCAGCCTACATGTCGGACTTTGACATGCGAAATTTGGGTAAAAGGGTGATTAAGATGTACGAGGGTAGATCCATAAGTTTCCAGCCTTGTTAATAAGCATTATAGCCTTCACAAAATCGCTCTTGTGAAAGGAGAAATTATGAAGACTGGCCGCTCAACGTTACAGAAATAGCAGCAAGATTGGGCCTTTATATAACGACAGTCCTTGGTATTATTCATGAACATTTAAACATGAATAAGTCTTAGTGCAAGACTTTTTTCCTTAGTCCAAAAGCAGCAACAAGTCATCTGTTGTAGGCATTTTTTGGAGCTCTGCAGTGGCAACAAGAGAGAGGGAAGTTTTGCAAACCATTGTTACAGGAGATGAAACTATGGTCCTCTACTATGATCCTTTGTCCAAAAGAGAATTAATGGGTGGTGTAAACCTGGCAAAGTACCACCTCTAAAGGTCAAGGTCACTCAGTCAACCAAGATCATGGCCACAATCTTTTGGAACTGTGAAGGAATACTCTTCATTGACTTCAAGGAGAGGAACGCCTCACTAAATGGAGAGTACTATGCTAGCCTACTGCGCAGATTGCATGCTTCCATCAAAGAGAAAAGGCAAGGAAAGCTGAATGAGCCTTCTTCACGACAACGTGCTTGTGCACACAGCTCTTGTTGCAAAGGAAGCTGTGCAGAAATGTGACTTCAAGGAGATCAAGCATCCTCCCTACAACCCAGATCTAGCTCCCAGTGACTATTTCCTGTTCTCAAGGCTCAAGAAGGACCTTTGAGGAAGGAAATTTAAGTGTGACAAAGAAGTGGTGGATGCTGTTTATGCCAGTTTTGCAGACAGAACTTCTGACCAAGTTGGGAGAAGGGGGGTTGGAAATGTTAATTCAAAGATGTGAGAAGTTTATTGCAATAAAGAGTGAACTGCATTGAAAAGTAAAATATAGTTTTTGTAGTCATCATAGCTAGAAAATGGTTAGACTGGAAACTTATGAACCTACCCTCGTAGTAGGTGTCTGTATTTTGTTTTAGTACTTATATTTAAAGTGTCAAGGGCCTCACTCCAAGGGAGCAATCTCTGCTCACTCCATACTCCAAAGTGGAATCGCAACCAGGGAGAGCTTATTTATTTCCTGCTTGCATTCTTAAGCAATATTTGTAATGCACTAACTCAGTAACTATGGGTTTACCACTATCAGAATGTATCACACTACATTAATAGTTGTGTTTTCCCCTTGAGTGTTTTGCCTATGGGCTAGCGCACAGCTCTTTAGCCAGTTAGCTGGCCAGCTAGGTATCTGTGATTAGCGAGAGGGTAAGACAATAAAACAATACACAAAACTATTTAAGAGGCTCATTACTTACCAAATTATCAAATGAGATGTTTAATTGCCCTCCTTCATTCTCCACATATTTTTGGAATCTCTTTAGGAAATTATTCATCACTTGCTGGTGTAATTCATTTTGAGAAATCCAGAAAATTTTCTGATCAATATTATCTTTGAGTTCTTGTATGCTTGCAAGTTTGTCTTATGTATGACATTTTTTTAATTTTTTGCAGAGTTGTTAATTGCAGGCTGTTAAATTGGGGGACCAAGAGGGCCACAAATTCCTGTTAATAACTCTGTCTTGTGGGAACATATTGTGAATTGTCTCATGGAATTGTTCACAGTTTAAGCAGTGATAGGATTCTGTTGAAAAAATGCATGTTCATGCTTCATGTCAATTAGCTCTCTGAAAAAAGGGGGGTTGGTATTGGTACCACGTAAGTAACAGAATCAACTCTATGCTAAAAAAAATTGGTCCTGTGATTCTTTCACCACTTAGTTCATACATATGGATCATGCATCAAGACAGGCTCTACTGTAGTAACATATAAGGCATAATACACTATGTATACTGTCAAATTAAGAACTAACAATACAACACACACCTGGGAGCAGCTACACTATGACTGAGAGTCAGCAAGGTCACCAAGCAAGCAGGCGGGCCTCTCCTCCATGGCGTGACGAGTGGAAGCTCGCTCATAGCAAAAACTCCACCCCGTGGAGGAAGACATCACTGATCACCCTGTATAAATGCTGTTAAAGAAGCTATTCATTGGTTCAGTGCAATAACAACATAAAGAAGAAAGAACCAGTCTTTTTATAAAAAACATACCAAGCATCGACACTTGCAATAATGTGACAATAATCCCCCCAAGCTTGGGGGAAGAGAGCAGGGAGCATCAAATGATGATTAGCTACTTCTAAGGTTGCCATGATAACAAATCTGTAAACCACATGTCTAGCGAGCTGTCAGAAGCAAAATATTACGTTAATTCAACTGTAATTACATATCCTTTTTTCAGCAGGACATGTCATAATCAATATTATCATATGTTATATTCCATTGAAAATTGAGATTGATTTGTTATGTTTTTATCAAATCCTTCTTGCCCTTACAAATAGAATTAAGTTGGAATCTATTAATTACATTATAGGTTTGAGTACAAAAATAAAAGCTATGTCTTGACAACAGATGATAAATATATGTTATCTCTCTATGCACTGGGTTGCTCCATCTTTATACCTTATAAATAAAGTTTTTAATTCTATATTAAAAAGGATGATTTGTCAGGAATGATAAAATAAAACCATACTGCTTGTACCTATTATAAACATAATATGTGCTCTATTGTACTCTTCAGAATGCATAAATCCATATAAATATATTTTCTTCCATTCATGCCAACTACTTCAGGATTCATGCTGGATGATAATGTTCACACTTGTTATGTATGAGGACTCTTCAGTAACAAAATCAAAAGGTGATAGCACTGGATTGTTTTCAACAATAACTGACTTGTAACTATGACTCTTCCCGTCCCGCCTCTTTCTCTCTATACTGATTAAAGTTTGCTTCGCAATAGTGATGTCATTAATTTAAAATGATTGAACAGTAAAGTTTGAATAAATTTGATCATCCATTGTAAGTGACATAGCAAAGAAAACACAGTATCTAATTTACTAATTTTTTTCCTAGAATATTATATTCATAATATTTCACAGTTTGTCAAGTTTAAACAGACTTAATTGAACCTAGCTGAATCATATTTACATTTATTACAAAGCATTTTGTCTAATTCAATTAATCTAGGTGTTAAGTGTTTGATTGCAGTGAACTGTTTTTAGGGAATTACAGACTGTCACAATGCTTACAGGCATGCCCTTGAATGCTTCCTTCTCAGAACAGTAACAATCTGCTATGCAACCACCTGAAATAAGATGTCAGCTCTTAAGCTGCCAGGCACAATTAGGAGCTAGGAAAGGGCATTCAATGCTGATACCTGGGCTGCTGAAACTTTGCACTTGATACCTACCTTTTCAATTGGTAATGCTGAAGATTAACAAATGAGAAATGCTACCTGTTATATCTCTGAACCAATTACAAAGTAGCATTATTGGTTGGTCATTCGTGACATAGCAGCTGCTTTGTTGCTGGTTTTTTCTTATTATGTGTACAGCTGATTTCTATCATGTTTAAGATTAAGTTACTGTGATTAATTTGACTGATTCATTTCCCAAAGAGGTCATTTGCAGAGTGATACCTAATCTTTTGTGTCAAGATGTTAATATGTTTACTGGGAAAAATTCAAAGCTCAGTAATACCAGCCATTAAGCAGTGGTTGATGTTTAAAGTCACAATTGCAGCATAGCCAACATTACATGAACTGACACTAACTTTAGGTGTTATGTTTTGGTGACCCGGGTATACAAGATGACATCAAGACAGTTTTGGAGATCCCAAAGTGCAAAATATAAGCCATTTTTACTGGCTTCCCCAAACACTTTCATCTAGATCAGTAAGGAGAGAAAGCAAATGCAATGGAAGTAGTTATAAATTCCCAATACAGAGTTCAACCAGATGACATTTAGACCCCTTGTTGCCATCAGTATTTTCTTGTGCAGACTGCACTCAAGCACTTCACCATTTTAAAACTAAGGTATAACATACTATTTTGACTATATGCACATAGTGCACTGTTTATATATTAATAAATATATTTCAAGTTCTATCTGGTGGCAGCAAATTCAATGAAGCCACCAACCACTTCATGTTTGCCACCTAAACTATTCACCCTTCATATGCAATTCCAAGACTGTGTAGAATAATTATATTGCCAAGCAACAAGTGTTATTCATGAACTATAATTGATTATTTTCCAAAAAATGTTATACCCTTGACTTCATTATATGACAACCTACACTGGCTTGCTGCTTAATGCATCATCAGAGCACCAAGTACTCAAAGCTGTAATTTGCATAATCATTAATTCATTTCACTTCATTCTTTCCTACAGACTCACACCTATAGTAATCAGTCCACAATCTACAGATTTTTTGAGAAGACTATGCAGTCAAAGTTACAATAAGTAAAACATTAAAAAAATATTTGTGAACAATTGCTGCAGTTGGAAAACAAGGTTTAGGGTATGTTGACAAAGCAGGATTCTGCCAAAATGCATACAACTTTATTTTCTACTGCCTGTGGGTGCATAATAGGGTGTTTCAGAATTCAACTGCACAAATTCCAAGGATGATAGAGGGGATGTAGATATATGGAGATAAAGATACAAGAGTGTTTGAGGTCAAACTTTGAAATAATTGGAAAACTATTACACTAATTAAGAGGTTAAGAAACAAATTGAAACTTTAACCACTCCAGTCCCCATGTACCATGAGCAAAGCTTACTGATTTCCTGTGGCCATCACCTCAAACTCGACCTGGTAGTTGTCAGAGATGATGAAGCTTTCATCATCAATATCACTATCAGGTATGAGGATGGAGATTCCTTGGCGAAGGCGGAACTGAAGAAGGTTGAGAAATACTAGCCTCTGGCACTCTGCATTAAGGCTAAACACCGGGAGGTTGAATCAGTATTGGTTCAACCTCTAGTGTTTGGGTCTAGGGGAGCTGTTCCCCCCCAAAACAAGGAATTTTCTCCAAGTCTGGGATTTTTCCCGCAGACATATCGAAGATATATCCCTAACAATCCTGAGGATGTACTTGGACACTCATAGCTCATTTTTGGAGTATGCTAATAACCTGGCCAGGCAAGTGCATGATTTTTAGTTTTTCTTTTTTAATTGTGTTGTTCAATTGTTAGATTTATGTTGATTTGACTAGTGCCTCATTGCCATTTGAGTTTCCTTGAGGCTGTCTTTTTAGTTTTGGGTTTTTCGTATTGGGGTAGTTTTAATTATTAGTTTTAACTGTTAGGTGTCCTCCTTGGATTAAAGAGGAAACAATACAACAGAGTCTAGGGGTTGTGGTGATAAGCACCAACATAACCCAGGAATAAATGCCTTAAGGATCCAGAATACTAATCTCTATAACCTAACAGGACACCTTCATTAATGGTACTCATTTCAAATTGAGTTCTAAAGTGAAAATTATTAAGTATCATAAAAGCATGTGCTGATTCAAGCCACCTATAATAGTAACTGTTTCTGATCAGAGGTTAGAAATACCAATTACTTGAGCATTGATGAAATAGCAGCCCATGCAAATATTATAAATTAAGATTCTGTTGCCTTTAGCATATTAAATTTTTACTTGCATATAATCAAATGCTCCCAGAACACCAGAAAAATGATATAGTCATAATTTGCAGGAATTCCTCTAAATAAGGAATGTTTAGCTCCTTACTCTCTGCATTTCGTGCAGAAAACTTTCTTATGAACTTGAAAACAATAGCTTTTTAAATGCTTGCATTGTCCCGGTGGCATAAAACCTTTTTAAGTATCCAATTTGAGAGAGCAATGTTTCTGTGTGGTATATTTAAAACTTTGGTATTTCATCTACAATCTTATGAACTACTGCTGTTCACATTTTGTACCTTTGGAAAAATTGCCCTTTTATGTAAAAATTTCAAAGTTCATCTTACAGCTCTTTCTCTGTTAGAAACAACTTATTATATTCAGATATAGAATATTGACATTTCAGCCACAAAAGAAAGGTAATGTTATAATGAAGTTTAACACGTTAAAGTTAACATTGGCTGGTGAAACAGAATTTTTTGTTAATTTGAATGTTAAAGCAGTGTAACAGCTTGCCAAACTTTTAGCTTATATTGATGAAACTGGTCCTAATTGTATGCAGTGAAATTTGTAACAGTTTGTTAAACTTTTAACATATATTCATGAAACCAGCCCTAAATGTTTACAGTGAAATATGTTTAAGACGGAAGTGACATGCTATTTTTTTTTCCCCCTTCCATTTTGGCAAGGCTTCCATGTAATTCAGATATCCAGATTTTTTTCTATGCAAAGTTTTAAGATAAAATTGCATACATGATACCAATAGTTTCAATATCATGCATTTTATCTCACATTAGTACATATGTAGTTTTATGTCATACATAATTTCAGTCTTTCTGTCTTTCCACCAACACATACCTCAGAACACTAAACTAGGAATCTTAACATTATATACATAAATATCTGAATCTCTTGTCCTTTCGATCAGTTTCACTTTATCCTTTAACAAAAGCGCCACAATATTACTCCACATTCTGTATCGCAAAATGCACATCTTTTCTCACAATAAATACACCTTTCCAAGTACCAGACAACTAAAGAAAAAACACACATTTGCTGTAGCCCCTCTGTTTTGTCCTTGATGTGGTCTCCACTTAAATAGTTATATTTGCAAAGAAATCTCATTGTTCTTTAATGATCTAGATTTACAGTTTCCTCGGAAGCATGCATATCCCAAAACAAATGTGTTTTAATACTGCATATTTCCATTTCAAGCAGTCGCACATGGTTTCTATTTTTGTTGAGCAGTTTGCATATAATTCTGGAAAAATTATACATAAAGTATATGATTTCCTCAAGGACTGAAACTTTTTTCCAAATAGACAGGATTCTGGCTTATACAGGGTCTGATTTGGGCAGGTCTGTAGTGATAAGCTGATATTAAAGACAACTATGTCTCTGATTTGTAATCCACCATTTCACTTCTGCCTCCCTTATTGAGGAAATCTTGTTAGTAATTGTTAACAACTTTTATCAAAAATATGACCATTGCTGTTTTGATAGTAATTTGCTTCCAGTAAAGGTAGGCATCCCACTGATAACAGTGAACTGCATTTTTGATCATGCAAACTAATCAGGAGGTAGCCATCCAGTGCACATTAGCTCAGTCAATACAGTGTAGGCTCTACAAACAAAACAAAGCCAAGCATGTCTCACCTGCAAATCTGAAGGTCCTAGGTTCGAATCCTATAAAATATTTTCCAGGGTACTTTTTTTTCTGGAGTTTTTTCCTCTTCCTGGAAAAGTGGATTCCAGGCTCATTTATACACTCAATCAACCAACATTCAGTCATTATTTCTTTAGATCTTTGTTGTTGTGAGGGAAGTTAGGACAAGAAGAAGGAAGAAAGAAAAAAAAAGTTGGTTTGAGGCCCATGTTCCACTTATTGTTTTTTCCTAACACAGCCATGTGGCTCACATTATTTGTTTATGATCTTTAGGCCTGTTGATAAAAATATATCTGTTCCACCACATTTTGTGTTTGGAGATGTACCGGTAATAAATCTACTTAGCAAGAGTTAAGGTTATGTATTATAAATTTATGTGTGTTCAAGTGTGTGCTGAAGGCTAATAGCCCACATTGCTACCTGTTTTTATTGTGGGAGAAAAAGATAGAGAAAGATGTATGTAACCTCTGCAGGGATATAGGAAGTTACCAATTTCAACAGTTCCTATAGTTCCATGACCTTTGGCACACTCCATTTGACATAAGGAGGTTTCCCCTAACCTGTGACACATTCACTTTACGTACTGTTCGCTTAGCCTTCACTAATATTTCATACTATTAATAATAGTATCTATAGTAATGAATTGCATTTGTCAACAAAATTTAGCACTACTTTTTAAATGGCAAGCACAACTTATTGAAACCAGCAGGAGAGATGCACACCTGGAATATGAAGGTTTTTTATATAACAAGCAAAGAACCAATGAAAATAACATAACATATTGGTTGTGTATAAAGAAGGGACAATGTAAAGGAAGAGCTGTCACAGAAGAAGACAATCTATCAACTGTTATGAAACACACAAGGCATTCATATATATGTAACCAAGAACTTGTTGCTGCCAAAAAAGTTAGTATTGAATATGAGGAACACAGCAATACAACATTCGGAAATGTCACCAGCTAGAATTATAAGAGAAGGATTTGAATGAATTGATGGAGCAGTTCAACATCTACAGGAACGAAGTACGATGAAACATTTGTTGAGCAAGTGAACCCAGGCAGATCTTCCCAGAAATCCCAGAACATTAGCAGAATTGAAAGTATTACCACAAGAATATACAGTAGCCACTAGAGGTGATAGGTTTTTACTTTTCAAGAACCTAGCAGACCCAGCTAATGAAGAGTTAATTAATTTTTGCCTCCAATAGTGATATTGTACATTTAGAAGAGTGGAATGTGGGCTCATGGATAGTATGTTTAGTGTATCCCCATCAGTCCTGAACCAATTATTTCCCATACATGGGTTCTATAGAGGATATACTTTTCCATGTGTTTACATTTTTCTACTGTCTAAAGAAGAAATTCTGTACATCTGAGTTTTGAGAGAAATTTTAACATTCTGCAATCAAGGAAACAACCTAAATCCAAGAACTATCATTAGTGATTTTAAATTACGTATTATTAATGACCATCAAGCTGTGGTTCTTACACTTTCTACAAGATCATGTTTTTTCACTTGGGACAATCAGTTAATGGGACTGTACAGGCTGGAGTACATTAGCTGTTTTATATTTGAGGAAGACTAGGAGGCAATAGATGGTGAGCTGTATATCCAGAATATGCACTCCATATATGGAATCAATACAATTCAATCATTCTGCAAGAGCTAAGAACTTATTACAGAGGGAGGCATCAACATTTCCATCTAATGGTTGGAAAACCTCACTTTCCTTTCTATTGAGTATTGAACGAAATTGAAAAAGAACAAGAAGACATGTCACAAATGATTTTTTAACTTGATGCTGGATGAAGAATAAGAGGAAGACAAAGAATGAATTATGCACAAGTTAATCATTGTTTATGCAGTATTGCTGAGCATTATAATGAAGATAAAGATGGATATAAGAACAAAAAGGAGTTGCGATGGTAAGTTCACTCAGCCCGACGATTGCCGACTTTTACATGGAGAAGTTTGAGGAAATACCCCTGCAGTCAGCTTTTCATAAACCTAAAGTGTGGTGGAGATACATCAATGACACTTTTGTGATTTGGTTGCGTGGAAACAAGGAACTTGAAATATACTTAGATCACCTCAATAGCATCTGTGACAGCATTAAATTTACCATGGAAAAGGAGAAGTCTCACTGCATTGCCTTCTGGGGTGTTTTGATAACTGAAAAACCTAATATGGCACTAGGCCATATTGTAAACAGAAAACAACTCACACTGACTGCTACCTGCAAAAAACGTCAAACCATCATCCACAACAAAAGAGAGGCATTATCAAGACTGATAGAACTTGCAAAACGCATTTGTGAACTGGGCACCTTTGAAAAAAGAACAAAAATATTTATGACTAACACTACATGCTAATGGTTATGGACACAAGGAAATAAACAGGGTATTACACCCAATAAGAAAACAGAAGAGTATAGAGATGCTGAAACAACTGAACACAACCTACTTACCATACATAAATAAAGTTACAGATAGGTTTGGCAAACTTTTAGGGAAAGTGAGTATAAGAACTATCTTCAAGCCCACCAAGAAGCTAAAACACCATCTCCATTCTGGAAAGGACAGACGATATCCCCTTTGTTCAAAAGGGGTCTATTGCATACCTTGCAGTTGTGGCAAGGTGTATATTGGCACTACCAAATAGAGTATACTTACTTGTATAAAGAAATACTGAAGTAATTGTTCACTGGGACAAATTGAAAAATCAGCAGTAACCGAACACGCAATGCTGGTGGGTCATGAGATTAAGTTCTTTCAGACCGAAGTGCTTGACAGTACAACCAAGTATGACTCCAGAGTCTACTGGGAAGCCATCAAAATTTACAAGCACAAAAACAATTTCAATAGAAAAGAAGAAGAAGCAGCACACAAAACATGGTTTTCTGTGCTGGAAAACACGAGGATTAAGCCCTATAAACCAACTGGACAAATCACAGTATTTGCTGCAATGTGATTGGCAGACTCGCAGCCAACAAGAGTGAGGGGGGGTCCTACTCCAGCCTATAAATTAGATGGGTGCTACTCCAAGCACCACTTCAGATACGTAATCTTTAGTTATCCTCTGAAGATGCCGGACGGAGAGGCGGGCAAAACATCAGGTGTTTTAACATCTCCTGGACCACGGCAAAAATGCCCAGAAACTCATCTTAATGGAATATAAAGATGGTCGAATACTGGATGATCTACGTTCCTTGGGCATAACTTCTATTTGCAAGCATGAAATACAATTTAATAATATTTACAAAATTATAAAACAATATTTATGGTATTCAATAACTTTTCCAAATATGTATAAATATTTAAAAATTGTATAAATATTCTTATTTCCTTACATAAAATAAGTATAGTATGTTAAAAAACCCTGTAGGTTACTTTGGAGTAGGCAAAAAATGTAGTAGACAAAATGTTGCATGTGGCATTGGAATAGACAAAAATGTAACAGGCAAAGTGCAGTGTGTGACAATTGCTGTATGTCATCTTGCAGTAGGTGAAATGTGCTGTGTGACAATTGTTGTGTGTTGATCATCCTGCTACTGTTCCTGTAATGGTTTCTCAACACAAAGTGATGAACAGCTAGGTTTTCTACACAATCTTGTTTTATTCATATTGTTTATGTTTCTTCCATTCTAAACTAAAATATACCAAAAATATTCAGTGTATTTTCTTCATGATATTATGTAGCATTACATACTTTTCCCTTTCAGAACTGGAAAAAATACTGTTTTAATAATTTTTCTCCATTTTTTTGAACCTTCTCATAAAATTTGCATTATTACTATATACTATGACCCAAAGTGGGAAACAGTATATCACCATAATATTTTATAGAATTATCTTGTTATTTTAACATTTTACTTTTATACATGCAGCACAGTTACTTTTTCTAAACACTTTTATGATTCGTTAGCACACAAATTCTAAGCAACAATAATTAAAAACAACTTTTTCACTTTAATCACAATGAGAAAAATAAAAATGAATGCACTTGTTGAAGTTCAAACCATTGTTCTCCTTCTCTGTAATTACAGATAGTAAGACGTAAGCAGTAAAAGCAAATTTCCTTGTGATGCTTGTCCAATTATCACAACATCGAGTGAAAGTCAAATAAGTGTACTATTCTTATTGGATTTTATTCTATTGGAAGGAATTTTGAATTTTCAGACCACAAGTTCTCTATCTCAGAATCAATCTCTCTTAAATCCTGGGAATTTGTGCATTTAAATATCTAGATGTTAATTAGGCATGTTCAGTAACCTTAAAAATAATACCTGTAATGATAGATGTTGCATTTCATTTAATGGTAATAGAATAGCAAGAAGAGTGTTTTGGTTACTGTATGGTTTAATTATCACATTTGCAGGATGAATTTGCTGGTGATGGTGTAGACCTCTATGATGATGTCATTGCTGCACCTCCTAGTGGTGGAGGTGCTGGGGATGAAAGTTCTCAACCACCCCATACTCCTGGTCCACCAATTCAGAACTCAGATGGGCACTCTCCCAGCAATGCAAATCCACCCTATCATCAGTTGGGCAATAACATTCAGCCCAATCAAGTTGGACGCAGACATCAGCTGTATGTCGGAAATCTTACATGGGTATGTTGTCATTGTTCTTTAAACACTAATGCAAATTCACTATAAGGCAAACTATTACACTCTCTGATCTGACACTAGTAAAGGGTAAATAAATAAGAATTAGAAACAAAAACGATATATTTTTGGATTCTAACATGACTACTTTAGACCAAATTAATGGGGTATATAGGTTAATATCAGAAAATCAACAATGGTGGTATTTAAAAGGGGTTGTAATTAGAGGAAAGTTGAAAGATGGTTTCTAAATGGAGAGCAGATAGAGGTGGTTAAGGAAGTGATTATTTTGGAGTAAAATCGAACAGTTGTGGAAGCTGAGAAGCACATAAGCATGAGATAAAAGGAAAAACAGCCTAGAGAGTTAGAATATACTTATGCAGAATTCCAGAAATATCAATTAATGAGCTGGAGAAGATGTGTGAAGCAATTGTAGAAGCTAAATTTTATATGAAGTTGAAGCACTTAACTGGCAATCAAACCCAAGACCTCAGAATTAGTAGCTACAAATGCTACCATCAGACCATGGAAGCAGTCACAAGAAGAATATTTTTTTTCTCCTCAAGTTAAATATGCAGTGAGATCCTAACCATGGTAAATACACAATAACGTTGCTTTAATAATTGAAGAAATTGTTATGCATAGGGTTCTGTTGTCAGTTTTAAATATTTATTGCAACATCTTTTTCTCCTTCCAAAACAGAAATGTCAACATTATAGGAATGTTACATGTTTATTTCATAAATATTGTGTAACACTACTAAACAGTCTCTTTTCCTCCTTCCCTTTGCAGTGGACAACTGACCAAGACATAACTGATGCTGTGCTGGGCATTGGCGTCACTGATTTTGTGGAGGTAAAGTTCTTTGAAAACCGTGCAAATGGTCAGTCCAAAGGGTTTTGTGTCATCACATTGGGCTCAGAACCAAGCATGAGAATGTGTATGGAGCGACTACCGAAGAAAGAGTTGCATGGCCAGTGTCCAGTGGTCACTTTTCCAACAAAACAAGCATTAAACCAGGTACTAGATTCCTTATGTTACTGCATTTTGTAATGAAATAAATGCATCACAAGTAATTAGTTAAGTATGAAAGTATGTAAGTACATTTAATTGAATTAGTTAAGTGTTTGAATATTGTACTAAGAAGCTGTTGACAGTGGAGTGGCAATATATCCTAAACTTAGGTATTCATTTTTTTACACTAAACTCTTATTTACTTACATAAAATAAGGCGCATTTCGGGAGAATCTCTCCCATCTTCAGTTGCTCACTGAACCGCCACTACTCGAAACGATGTCTAAACATCCCGATTTTTTGTGTTGGCATCTGTTGCCTGAGTTCATCCATAGGAGGAGAATCCTGTCCATTATATAGGGTTGCTCCAATTAATGGAGTGTTCTTTCTTAATTTTTTCATGGTGAGATTCCCTTTCATCACTGCTTATTATGCTCGATGTGAGGTCATTGACCCTGTACTATTGCTCTCCACTGCATTTTATCCTTTAGAAGGTTGTGTCAGAGCGTAGGAAGAGAAATGTTAGCCCAAACCTTCTGGCAAGGTTTCCAAAGGCTGGTGTGACACCTTGATTTACAAAACAAACTCATAAAAATCCATTGGTGGAGCATGCATCTAGTGAATGATTTAAAGGATATCACATGAATACCAATCTCAGCAAGTTTCTGGAGGGATGACCTGGCATATCGACTTGATGCCTTATCTATTTATATGCAAGCTTTTGAAGTATGCTTAAAGCTGAGGAAACTGTTAATCAAAATTGGGATCCATGATGATCTTTTGGAAGTTTGCTCCATTTATCATAATAATATTTGCAACTCTATGAAAACTTAGGTATTCCTGAGGGCAAAAACCGGCAACCTCCTGAATCCTTTTCTTTGTTTCTCCTGTCACCAATTTAATGGTAGTTAATGTTCCAGATTGTTTCATCTAAATATACCCAAGCCTGATCCAGAGACGTACCCATTCCATTTGTCACTCACAGGATGCTTTTTATACAATTTTCTCGCTTTGGAGATGTGTTCCTTGATGTGGTGCTGTTTCAAAGTATGTCATTGTTCAATGGCACAGTTTCTAGGGTGAAATTTTCATGAATTATGCAACATATTTGCCTTTGGATGTTCCTGTGTGGTTGGCAGGGCTTTGACATGGGCAATACTGCTGCAGTTTATCTTCGGTGTGCTTGTTTTCTTTTTAATGTTTTTGCACTATCACATTGTGGGGGTAACCTCTTCTTTTAGATTTGAGTAATGCAACCATATATGATTCTGCTAATAATGAAGCCCTTCTATTAAAGTGTACAATTGTAATCACAATTTTTATGTCATTTTTTTATCAACTCTTGCATGCAATTGTACCAATAATGACTCTAGATTCACACTGATTCTGTCACAAGAATGCTTACGTACACTAAAAATAGGCACAACAGATGAATAATTCTAAGTCATTTAAGCGTAATTGGGACAACTCTCAGAACAGGAAATAATAATTAATCAGAATTAACTAATTACTTATCATTTCAGTGGATTCCAATTTTAATGTGTTGATAATTTTCAGTTTGAAGCACAGTCAAAGACTCGCCCTGTGCCCCCTCCTAATCCAGGTCCACGTAATCCTCACCCCCATCCCCATGCACATCCCCCAAGAATGATGATGGGGCCTCCACAAGGAATGAGGCCCAGAATGCCACCCCCAGGCATGCCCCCTCCAGGACCAGGGCCACGCATGCCAGGACCACCCATAGGACATGGTGCTCCTCCAGGCCATGGTCATCCACCTGGCCCACCAAACCAGGGACACCCTCCACCAGGGTTTCAACATGGAAATTGGAATGGTCCTCGAGCGAACGGTAACGGTAATGTAGATTTCAAGTTCATAGGTACTGTTTGGTGTGATGGAAATATGTGCATGTTAGTGCAAGTTGATTGAGTTCTTAAGACCAGCTCTCTTAACTGTTGGAGCTTTTGCCAAACTTCTTTGTTCTGCTTTAGTTTTCAGATGTGTGTTTTTCTTTTTTGGCTGATCTTTCAATGTAATCAGTAATGCTTTAAGATTAATACATCATATCTGTAGCACCTATGAACTGTTTTGCATTGCATTAAACAATAATGTAATTAAATTTGCATTTAAATTTATTTTGCAAAACTTACAATACATTAAATTCATTGTCTTCTTTAAATCTAAAGGGTAATGTCTTTTAAGTTTCAGTAGGGGTTAAAATAGTAAAATGGTCTCTACAGGACTTTTTTTTTTTCTCTTTCTTCTTCCCTTTCTTTCTTGCAACCTCCAATGGGGGCATGAAATCAAAACCAGAGTGAATAGCAAAATGGTTTTATTGACAAAAGTTGAGTACATCTATATGCAACCTTTCAACATTCTCACCATGAAAATAGAGACACTTGTCATATCAGTGCACCAGGTTTTCAATACCTTTTGCAAGAAACATTGCTGCCTGTCTGTTAAGTAGGTCTGGACAGTGTTTCAAAGGTCCTCATTGGAGTGAAGGTGCTGTTCTAATCATTTCTTTGGTTTCTTCATTGTCAAAATGAATCCATTCGTTTTAAAAAGCTGTTTTTCATCATCCTTTTAACACAGCAGAAATGCTAAGGCTAATCCATTCCCTGCTCCTTGTGGTTGTCAATCAATATCTTGGGTACTTAGATGCTCTAACAATGTTGTACAGGGTTAATCTGAAACGTTCTGTAAAGTCTTCAGATGGTTCAGAAATCATGAACCAATGCCTCTCACAAATCACTTGATCCATTCATTGAGTTCATCTCCTGCCACAGACTTCAGTTCCTGGCTACCTTCATCATGAATGTCCATACAGCCATCTTTCACAGCTCATTCTGCATGCTTCAACTAATGAGTTGGCCTTAGTAGTGGTAGGGGGAAGTCAGTTATGCTGTGTGATGCCCTGCCTCCGAGTGCTTCATGGGCCACCTGGTGGCACCATCAGAGGTTGAAAAAAATATCCCTCATAATTGTATTTAGCAAGTGAATATTTTTTGTGTACACTTTAATAGTTGTAGATGCTGCATATTGTCATGCAAATGAAGATAAAAAAATCAAATGAAAAGAAATGTTGAACAATTATGACAGTTGATTCTGCAGATCTAAATGTCTAAATCTAGATTTAATAGTTTCAAGAAAATGTAACAGTAGAATACGAAATTTAACCGCTCCTTTTGGCTTGTGTTTGTACCATAGTGGCATGGTGAAAAAACATAAAAATGTGGCTTAAGCCTCGACTTCTATTGTAGTATTCCTTCTAGGATATAGTCCATTAATTTTTCATATAATTGATATCATTGTATGATTCGGTTGAACTACATACTCTTAAAGCTTCACTTACTTGTCATAATGTATGGAAATGGTTTCAAGAACATTTAGTTCCCATCTTCAGCCAGGCTAAAGTCAACTATTGGATCATTAGTTAAACTGTGGGAATGTGTATTCTGCTCTGGTGGCCGTATAATAAACTGTATAATAAAATGTTTTAATCTCTGGCAGTGTCGAAGTTCATTAGACTGTCTTTGTATTTGTACAATGACCTACAGAATTAGCAACCTGGGAGAAAATCTACATCTACAAATACAAAGACAGTCTAATGAACTGCGACACTGCCAGAGATTAAAACATAAACTACAAGTTTATCACACCGCCACCAGAGCAGAATACATATTCCCATAGCTCATCGAATGATATGATTGAACAGTTGAACTTTAGACTGGCTGAAGATGAGAACTAAATGTTCTGAAAACCAGTTCCATACATTATGACAAGTAAGTAAAGCATTAAGAGTGTGTAGTTCAACTGAATCCTACAATGATATCAATATGATTAGCTTCACTGTGCAAGTTCCAGTTTATATTTTAATTTTCAGTAAATGTTTCATATTTCCCAATTGACTTAAGTGATCAGTATCAAGCGAATATATCAAGAGAGAATCTTTCCCATTTCAAAAATAATATACATGGCCACATAAAAATATAAGAAAGCAGAACCATGCCTTAGTTTCTCCTGAATTTTTATAATTATAAAACAAAACTTTGCAACTTTTAAAACTTCTGGTACAGCAGGGTTCGTTTATGATTAACGAAGTAGGCCTGCATATGATGGAAGTGTGAATATTTGTGTGGTTTGAAATGTAGATAACTTTTGGTCTTCACCATTACATTAATAAGCTGCTTGCATTTTACATTATGCATGATAGTGTTAAAATAGTGAAGCAAGCAATTTTTACTGGTGTAAATACTTACAGGACCACCTCGTCCTGGGCCACCTCCTCAGGGCCCACACCCACAGGGACCCCAACAGCGTCCTCCTCCAGGAATGGTAAGTCCGTACTCTTTTGGGTACACTAAAGTTCATAATCTGTCCTTTCTGTCCCTTATTAATGAATTGTCTAATCATTTCTAGCCATTCCAGGGACCACCACCTGGACAAGGACCCCCAAGAGGTCCTCCTCCTGGAAGCATGCCACCTGATCCTCGTGGACCACCACCACGTCCTGACTGGAACAGGCCACCAGGTCCAGGTAAATATTGTAATTTAAATATATACTTCAATATATATATACACACACACACACACACACACACACACACACTATAATATTGATATTTCAATAAAGACTACTTTTTATTTTGTAAATGCACCCAGTGACAAATTGAAATTCTATAATATTTTATAAAGCAAGTGTAAGCAATTGAATTTTAGCACATATTGAAATTTCTTGGGAAATTTAACACTGCTATATTAGCACTGCAGGAGGCAATCTGTCACTTTCATTTGATCATTGCTGAAGCCCCTTGATCACATTTTATAGCAAGAACTGTGCTTATGATTAAAGTTATGGCATTGGTCAACAAAAATAATAAATCATCCAATTCAATTTAAGATAATGTGTTTGATGTCGTGACATGCTTGTGGTTCATGTCTCAAGATTATGTATACAGATGCCTAAAAAGGAAATACCATTTATACGCAAGTGTTGTGCACTCCCTCCCCCCTCCCTTGAATTATCTCTAAAATTTGGTTGTTTATTAGATTTGAGTGCAAATCTAAACCTTTTAACTGAACTGATTGGCTTCACTTAACAAATTCCAATTAGCATCTCCTTTTAACTTTTCCATTTTTCTTTTTGGTAAATGTTTTGACAAATTATTAAAGTTAAATAAAGCAGATTCCAAACCCAAAGAAGAAAAATCAGGTTTAACTTGGCAAAAGTGTTGGCAAATTATTAAGGTTAATTGTTATTATTGATTTATTTATGGACGCTCTTTAACATCTCAGGTCGTCAGCGTCCCATTCAACTCAGGGCATGAAACTGCCGGCAAATTTTGCTCAGAGGCCTCTCTTTCAGGCTGAGGTTCTTTTTTGTGCCATAAATGTACGACATGGGACCACAGCTTTACTTCCCTTCCGAAGGAAGCCATACTTAGGATTTTTACGCCCGAAAAAATCCATCAGTCTTGGCCGGGTTCGAACCCGCATTCTTGGGTTTAGGAGGCAAGAATGGTAACCACTACGCCACCAGGACCGACATTAAGGTTAAACAAAGTAGATTCTAAACCCAAAGAAGAAAAATCAGGTATATACCAGATCAATTGTAAAGACTGTGAAAAAATATACATAGGCAAGACCAAGAGAAATATAGGCATCAGATTGAAGGAATACTGGAGAAATATCTGTTGCAAACCAATGGAAAAATCAACCATAGCAGCACAATTCTGGAATAAAAATCATGAAATAGAAAAGGCATCTCTTTATTAAAAGCTGTTCAACATCCCAAGGAACTTGACACATGGGAAAAGATTTTCATAAACAAATATGCTGACAAACTCATGGATTTTGACATTCTGGCAGCAGACAATATTTTATATAAATTCATCAACATATCACTAGGTTCACCACAATCACCTACCTTTTCAAACCTAAAATGATCCACCATGCACCAGTCATTTAACAGTTGATAATATAAGCAAAGGTCTGACGAAACATGTCCTGAATATTTTAATTTTGAGTGAAATGTCAAGAGTGTTTTATCATTATATCAGTATTTTAGGACCTCTTCCGTGTTGATTGGAAATAAAGCCATAGTAACTTTTTTAGCATGTTAAATTATTTTATGTACTGGAGATCTAATGTTCGAATGTTCCTTCAACCTTATGACTGTTTCTCTTTGTTTTCCTATGTAGATTTTTTTCACTGTCCAGACAATCTGGTAAATTCAGAAATTTTTTTCTCTTTGGCCCTGGAATCTGTTTTGATTAATTCCAATAAATTTTTAACACTGTATCGGTTTTGAGGGGCTAAGATCATGATATAATCCTTGAAAACTTTTAAATGTTATGGCCTGCTGGTAATATGTGAATTTTTTAAAAAAATTAGTCTCTGGTATATCTCACTGTATTAACATGTCCAGTATATCCTCTATATTGAACACCCCTTATGGTCATAAGTAGAACAATTTCTCTTTCTGTTATATATTGCTGCTAACTTATTTAAGCTTGATTGGCATTTATCTCTAAAACTTTAAATGGGTCATTCACAAGTACACAGTATTGTAAATATTGTACTTGCGAAGCTGTTGACAATGGAGCGGTAATATATACTAAATTTAAGTATTCATTTTTTTTACACTAAACTCCACTTACTTTTATGTAAGTGGAGTTTAGTGTTAAAAATGAATACCTAAATTTAGGACAAAGTATTGTAACTGCAAAAGAATAACTTTCCTGGCTTTCTGCTATCTATATCAACTTGATTGACATTTATCTCTATGCTCTACAATGGTTCATTAAGCACAATGGTATTGAAAGTGTGAGTTTTTCTTTCACTTATATTCTCTTTTATCCTTTTTGTAAATATAAGTACAGAAAGTACCTGTACATGACTGTAAACATATTGAAATAACTGCATGCCTAAAATAAGCTGATTGGTCCTCTTGTACTGTTTGGGTGTGCTTTACTTTTATTCTTTGTGCAGTTTCAATATGAGTAAGTATAAGGTAGTAGCTTTCGTTTTACTTTTATTGAGGTTAATATGTAATACATATGTCATTTTCTTTAAATTATTTACATATGTACTATGAAAACCTACTTCTCTCTATCATGGACACTACATTAAATTGAACTTTTATATATATAAACCTATACCTGTCCAGGTTATAGAGGTTTCACCGTACCAAGATTAATTAATGAATTTAGACATTTCCCCTTCAAATGGGTTCAGTAAATAGCCAATAGATGTGACCAAGGAAGCAATTCAGAACGAGCAATCGCATACTAGACAACCAAAAACTTGCCAAGCAGTCAATCAACAGCTGAGAATAGGAATGGTGGCTCCTGAAAATGTCTTGAATTTTAAATAATTTTATATCAATATTTACACATATTAAATTTTAATATCTTGCTTCACTGTCAATAGCTTCCAAATAGATATTTAATTTGAAAGGTGTTTTTTTTTTCTTTTCTTTTCTTCCTTTCCAAAACTGTGTATTATACTAAGGTTTTGAATTTAGAGTAAAATAGAACAAATGACAAATCCAAGGATGGTACTGTAAACTTAAGTCTGGAATGCTTCTGAAAAAAAATTCCTCTCTCAAATTTTTAATTGCATACACTAGTGAATCATCAGTGTCCACTTACATGATGCCTCAGTAGTAAAAATGGGTATTATATATTCAAAGAAAGAGAAAAGCACTCGGCTACTTTCATATTTTGTTCCATTAAATGCTAATAACATTGTGTTGTAATTTATAACTTCTTTTTGACTAACCCCATACATTGTGAGTTTATTTGATTTTACTTATGCTTCTGAAATAAAATATTGGTTTTCATAATGTTAGTTTGAATAAATACAGAGGTATAAGATCTGCTTTAAGAATTTTGAAATGTTTGGCACAATAAATAAACTAATGGAAGTGCATGGCATGAAGGAATTAACTATTTGATAGCTGAGTTGTTTGTGTGGGAAGTTTTTGAAAGATGTTTTTGTTGCGTCTAGGCTTGCCACACCACCATCCTGGCCCAGGCTTCCCACCCCACAACCAGCCACCGCCTATGCAGGGCCCCCCACCTGGCCAGGGACCCCCGCCTAGAGGCCCACCACCTGGACAGATGGGAGGTATGTGTGTCTGCATATTTCCCTAACTTGTCAGACGGGAGCAACTGCACTTTGGTGGTTCTCTTGATGCTGTCTACTTAAGTTTCTTCTGAAAATTAACTTACCGTAGTTGCTTTCATTTGGCCAAGCGAGGGAGACTTGGAGACTAGTAGAACTTGCCTCATCAAGAGTTGTCACCAGGATTGAGCATTTCTATGTTTCAGGTCCTGGAGGTCCTCCCCCAGGCCATGGAGGCCCTCCAGTGCATGGTGGACCTCCACAAGGTCCTCCTGCTCCACATGTTAATCCTGCATTTTTCCAACAAGGAGGAGGTCCACCTCATCAAGGGCCACCTCATCAGGGTCCACCACCACCTCATGGACCTCCACATGGATATGGACCACCACCAACTTCACAGGTATGTCATGGGTAGACTTTGAGAGTGCTGAAAAAAAGCTAAAAGTTTTAATTTCATTTTTATTAACAAGATGTCAAAAGTACAAGGATCATTTCATAAGTAATGCACAGTTGGCAGTACTGCAGATTGGATGACACAATCATTTCATTAGTTAAAATTATATCATTTGCAGAACAGAAGGCTTAAGGAAGAAGCACAAGTATTCATTTTGTCCATAGCAGTGTGTAGATAATGAAATGGAGTCTGCAGATATGTCAGGAGCTGTAACTGTTGGAGATCAAAGGTTGTACATTAAGATTGAATCTCTATATGGTAAAAAAAAACTGCAGAAATCCACAGGGCTTTAATTGAAGTTTGTGATGAGTTTACAATGGACAGTAGTACAGTTTCTTGTGGGCTAATTGTTTTGGTGCTGGTTATGTGTACATAGATGATGACCCAGGACCAGAAAAATCAAAGATATAAACAGATGCTCAAAGTGTGAAACTTGGTGGCAGATACTCTTGAAGAAGATAGCCACGTGACATGTGAAGAACTTTCAGAAACCACATGGATTCACCCGTCAATAACCTGTGTTTTGACAAAAGATTTAAAGAAAAACACTTCAGTTCAAGAGTAGGCCACATATCCTTCATAACAACGCTTCCCTGTGAACTGGAAATATTATGACCAGTAGGCTCTGCAATTATGAATGGGAAGTGCAGTAAAACTATGTTGTTCCCAAAACCATAATTTTCCCAGGTGTATCGTTCAATTCATGTGGTCCCAAATATTTTACATTATAACTTATGTAAATAAAACCTGCATTCATTGTTCCTCAAAGTATCGTTTTCCTGTATTATTCGTTGAAAAAGTTCAATCCCAAAGAAATTCTATCTTTAGACAATTTTTTTCAAACTGGAATAATTGAAAAAGTGGTTGTCGCATTGCAGAATTCGAGCCTCATATGATGATCCGAGAAAGTGGGCAGATGAGAGGAAGCCAGTAGAGCGCAAAGTAAACTGGGGTCCATCCACTATCTCAGATCAAGCTTGACTCAAACTCTATGTAATTGCGGATACTTTTTGAACAGTAGCATGATTGATAGCTGATGTGAAGAATGAGCCAGAGTTGCTGATACCACCAGTTTTGACACTTATGTGGCAATGGAAGAGAATGGTGTCACATGTGTTCAGAGTGTTGAAGTGTGCAACGGAAGTGGGAGAAGTAGCAAGTGTTTGTGACATGGAGGAGGGGAGTGAGGAAGAGGGAAAGATGCAGCTGCTGATGTTTGCTGAAGCTGTGAAACTATGCGAGTGTATATCTTATGCACATGAAAATGACAGTAGTGAGCAACAGAATGTGTTGAATGTAGAAAATTTGTTATTTCACATGAAAGGGAAAAAAAGCAAATGTCAATTAACATTTTCAGTGAATGTCACAACTTGTAAAATTACTCATGGTAACATGTAAAATTGACACAAATATGCTTGCTTATATACTGACTTTATTTATTTTTGAAAATGATTTGTGCACTTCCTGTATCTATCATTTTTCTCGCATCCATTGTTTTTTTAACCTGGTCCCTCCAAGAGTCCAGGTTCTGTATTACCTAAGCTACCGAACAATCCAAATATGAATTCACCAGATTAAACTTATTCTCAAAGTTGGGGGAAGAAGAAGAAAGAGAAAAAAATATGCATGGACATTGTTTTCCTTCTTTGGAAGAGCTTTCTTCTGCATTACCGGAGCCACTGGACAAATGAACAAAAGTGAATGTAATAGCACAGCTTCCCAAACATTGGTGTTTGCCCATTGAGAAGCAGGGAGACTATTTTGAAGAATTGATTTGTTGTCAAAAAATAAATGTGTGAAAAAAGTGTATGTGCATTATTAATGAAATATTCCATCTTTGTTAGTAATTCTACATTTCTCAGCCATGTTGGAATATGTTTCAGCACGAATTTTATTTTAGAAGTTACCATAATTTTCATGAAATGCTTATATTTAGCCACAATATGGGGCACCTCCACCAGAGCATAGGCCTGAAGGACCACCTCCATTGAGTGAAGCTGAGTTTGAAGAGATAATGGGACGCAATAGAACTGTATCAAGTTCGGCAATAGCTCGTGCTGTATCTGATGCTGCAGCAGGTATAGTGGTTCTTTACAATACAATATTGCTGTAGAATAGGAAGATTGTTACATGGTTTTCATTTAATGTTTTGTTCCTTTCCCATTAGGTGAATATGCAAGTGCTATTGAGACTTTAGTGACAGCAATCTCATTAATAAAGCAGTCAAAAGTGGCAAATGATGACCGTTGTAAAATCCTGATCAGTTCATTGCAGGATACATTGCATGGTGTTGAAACCAAGAGTTATGGCTCAGGACGTATCAGAGGTAGGTGTATAACGCATACTGTGAAGCATAGCACATTATTTTCAAGAATGATAAATGCTTTTTTTACCAAATGAAAAAAGAAGTATAGTAAAATTTTGTTATATTGAAATATAGGATGTTTTGAAAGAAAAGAATATAATACTGGACATATCTAGTGCACCATTGAATGTAATGCACACCCTAAATTTGAAACTCAATGTCATAAAAATCTGCAGCAAGCTTTTGGCATATTGTTGTATGGTGTCTTGAGTTAAGCACATCTGTTCCATAAAATGATTCACTCACCCACAGCTAACTCTTTGTTTTTGTATACTATGAACTTCAGCCTCCTCTTTTGTTTTTATTTCTTATGGTGTCACTAGTAACAGGTAGTCCATTCTTCCTCCTTTCATGTACGAATTTCAAAACTTTTATTAAATGCCAGGATGTCTTCCTTTGTGAGGGCCAGTGAATTTCTTCCTATTAGCTTTAGCTGCAAATAATGCCAATTTCTTTTGCTGCCACAAGCGAATATTGCTCTCAGAGCTACATCAGATTCTCTTCCCGTTTCTGTTACCATTTTTTTCTTCATAAAGAATTTCTTTTCTTGAAAGTAGCATCATAAGATTTCTCTGTTTGCCTTCCATTTTGTGACTATTCAAACACTGTATACAGTAATAGATCAACAATAAATGTGACAAAGCAAGAATTGCAGCAAAGCATTATGATATAATAAATGATAAACTTTAATGTAGTTACTGGCGAACTGCAGAATGAATTTACACTCGAATCTAATGTGCATCACAATTTTGAATACTACATTTGGACAAACAGGTGCACATAGATTTTCATAAATATGGTAAGTATTTTGCCCAATACTTTGTAGATTCTCCATATTTTTAATATAAGGCAATAAAAGACCCACAAAATGAAAGTAAAAATGCATTATTTTGAACAAAATTATTAAAATAATTATAAAGTTAGTTTAATTGTTTGTTTCTAATGGATGACATTGAAGATTTGCTTTATTAAGTTTTTTTGCATTCAAGTAGGTGATATTCGTAATTGGATTGGTTGATTGAATATTATACAATGTTTCATAATTTTTATATTGTGCAGGTAGGCTGCAAGGCAGTCATGGCTGGTATTTTGTCAAAATATTATTGTTGTTTCTCTCTTGGTTTGTTTTTATTGTTATGCTAGAAGTCTTGCATATTTTTTCTATTTTTGTTGTTTGTTACTGACTGAGATCTTTTTCTTTTTTTAATTAGATTTTGTGTTAAATGTAATTAAATCAATGTTTAGGTGGTTTGGAATGTTAGTTACTTTATTGGCTAGAGAATCTGCTATTTCATTTATGGTTAGACCAGCATGTGAAGGTATCCATTAAAAGTAGTTTTATTTAATTTTGTGAGTGTATTGCTTATTTATTGTATTCATTGTATTGGGATTGTTAAGGAGAGGGGTTTCTTTATTGGATGTTCTTGTCTCTAGTGATGATGTAGAATCTCAGAGGATTATTGCTTGTTAAATGCTGTAAATCATTTGTTGTGGTGCAGTGTACATGACTTTGATCTCTCCATTAAAGTTTATCTTGTTTTTACTGACTACAATATGGTGAGAAAATAGTGTTGGATGACTCTGGCACCTACAGAGTACGTGTTCCCTGGGTGGTGCACATTAGTAACAAAACGGGCATCTCACCAAATCCACAAATAGTTCTAAGAATCAAAAACTTGAATGAATCTCCATTCTCAAAAATAACAACAAAGTTTAAGCTCACAATTCAGTTTTACAGAGCAATCTCGATAATTCAAGTTGGGTAGAGTCAGGGGCCACCTCAGATTATGAAAATCTCAGACTGCAAAGATAGAAGCAAAATTTTTAATGTTGCATATTTTTCTACAGCTATAGTATAGCACAAATAAACTACATTTATTTTCAAAACCAGTGTATCATTACAGTTTACTTGACATGCAGTAGTTTTATACTACTACTGTTGTTGTTGGTTTTTTCTTCCCCCCCCCCCCCCCCCCAGTATGGTTGGTTTCTTCCATTGATCAGGCCAAACAACTTTAAAATAAATCCGGTTCTTCTTCATTTAGTTCATTTCTGAAAAATATTGCCTTTTCTGGAAACATTGGTCCTGTAATGGAACTAATAGATTTTGCGCACTGTTGGATCATGGAATTATTGCTCTATTTTGTCTTATTTCATATTCTTTCAATCAATAAATTATTAAAATTTATTGATTGAAAGAATATGAATTAAAATTTATTGATTGAGCAAATATGTTATATCTTTATAAGCAATCAAAACTCAGCTGAATAATTCCTTAGTATGTTAAGGAGTTGATGTAGAGATTGTCCAATCTACCAAAGGAAATTACAAGGAAAAGGGCGTTGAATGTTTAATCAAGAAAAGTCACAGTGGAAATTGGTATTTATCTAGGTAAAGTGAGCGCAAAATGGTTGAAAAAAATTAGTAAGCAAGATAATGAAAAAAGTGTAGAGTGTGGGGGGTTAGGTTCAAATAGTAGGAAGGGCCCTATAACTCCATAACCACAGTGTTTGGGTACATCGGACCCCAGGAAATACAAGAACATAGAGGAAGGGTAGTATATTAAAGAGAATGAGGTGCATTTTGTTAGCAATATCTGGCTCTCCCTCAGATTATATGGAACATTGAATTATTCAAGTTCTATATTGTGCATTTACAAAATGCTTCAATGTTAGTAGCTGCCATGTTGGTTGGAAGCCATTTAGTGAGTTCAGTGGACTCTAATTGGTAACAGGCAAGAGGACCAAAAAGGCAGAATTTATGTAAACATTATAAAAAAGATAAGAAAAATCAATATATAAAAAAGGTGCAATCATAAGATTCCCAGCTTACTGTGAAAGATCTGCACTCTTAGATCCACTTAATTTTGATAAGAAACCTGTAAAAATGTTATTCTGATTGCAAGTCAATATAGTGAAATGGAACGAGCATGCATTTTGTTTACTTTTAAAACCACCATTATAATTACTCATTCAGTAAATGATACCAAAGACCAAGATGATTTCTCTTCTTCTTCTTCTTCTTCTTCTTCTTCTTCTTCTTCTTCTTCTTCTTCTTCTTCTTCTCCTTCTCCTTCTCCTTCTCCTTCTTCTCCTCCTCCTCCTCCTCCTACTCCATTTCCGCTTTCCTTTTTTTCCTCTCATTCTTCCTGAGTTAACCTTACCAAATAATAATCTCAAGACTATTCGCACCACCTGTAGTGCCTCAGTATTAAAAACGAGCGTTAAACACTATTAAAAAAAACAGTATTTATGACTGTTGATCGTTCCTATGGGCAAAACTCAATTCATTATTTTTACAGAACTTCATATGAGGTTCATTTGAAGCACAAAATGATGGTATAGCTTTTTGAAAGTATTCTTATTTCCCAACTTTATCTCCCTTGACACTAATGCACTTTGCCTAGCACTACTCCAAAATCTTTACTCTATTACAACAGTCAAATTCCTCCAACCCTGCAAAATATGCCTCAACTGATTGTTTAGTTTCTTCATTGGACGATAATTTCTTCAAGGAATTTTCTTAGTTTTGGAAACAGAGGATGTCGAGTGGAGCATAGCCAGGGGAGTAAGGCAGATGTGGCAGCAAATTGTACCCCAATTCAAGATTTTTGCCATTTGTTAGCAATATCTGGCCATTGCAATGACATTTATCAGGGTGAGCATTGTCTTGATGCAAGATGACTTTCTTCTTTGATAATCCTGGCCTTTTTTCATATATCTTTGTCTTCAATAGGTCCAAGAGGTTACATAATATGCTGCAGTGATAAACGTTCCAGTCCCATGATCTTTCTGCCCGATTTTCACACTTGGCCTTCTCTGGCAGTGGACATTGTGATGCTTCTATTGTTTAGACTGCTGTTTTGTTTCAGGTGTGTAGTAGTGCACCCATGTTTTATCATTGGTCACAAAGTGATGCATAAAGTTGATGGGATCTCTCTGAATGGCCCAAACTTTGGTGAGAGATTTGCACTCTGATTTGCTTTTGATCTTGAGTCAACAGTTGGAGCACCCATCTTGTTGATAATTTTTTCATGTACAATTCTTCCCTCAAAATGTAAAATACTCACTCCCCTGAAATGCCCAGAGCTTCAGCAATTTCAAACACCTTTAATCATTCATCCAGAACCATGATATGCATCTTATCAATAATTTCTGATGTTCATGATAGAATTTGGTCATCTGCTTCATGGGTTATCTTCCAAGCTTTGACATCTGTATTTAAACTCCAAGGTATACCTGGAAATGGTTGAAAATGATAGTGCATAGTACCATAGAGTGTTTGTCATATAGTATTCATTTCTATTGCATTCCCTTCTTTACCAAGTACTTAATAACCACACAATGTTACATATTTGCCATTTTCCCTGTGTATATGCATCTGCACTGCAACAAGCAGCTATAGATACTACAATTCTTCACCAATCCATTTATTATTGCACAAATGTTTTTATGGAAGATGGCAGATTTTGATAACAAAACTGCTTTGAAACTACTGATGCAATCTAGGGGTTATTCTGAGAACTTTTCAAATGACCCTCATATTTAATAACCATTACCACTTGTTCCACTAATCACTTTCTAAACCTAACCACCTTACCTAAAATTTTAGATAAAGTATTTTCTCTATGATTTTGATGGGCCTAGACTTCAAGAAACTGCAGTTTGTTGTTTGCCAAATCTATGTAAATTAAATAACTTCTGATAAGCAGACTTTCATAAATGAGCAGCAAACACCATTGTTGTCTACATAGGAATTAGTTACAAGAATTAAAAAGTGGTTAAAAATGCTATTTTTACTATCATTGTAATAGTTGAATAATACAGTAAAAGCCAGCATATTTCTTCAGAATCATGATGCGTTCCCTGAGGATGGAAAATTGTATAAAATCTAATAATATGTGATACATATAATCTAACTAAGCCTCAATTTCAGATCGTTCTCGTTCACGAGAAAGGGAACGCTCACATCGGCGACGTAGAGAGCAGAGATCAAGGAGCCGAGACAGAGAATACAGAGAACGTAGTCGAGACAGAGAGCGAGAAAGAGATAGAGAGCGTGATAGAGATCGATACTATGCTGACAGCTATCCTAGAGACAGATCTCGCAGCAGAGAAAGGGAACGAGAAAGAGACTATCGTGAACGTAGTCGTGAGGACAGGTAAGCTGTTAAAATGCAAATAAATATATATATGTAGGAGGGTAGGTCCACAAGTTTCTGGCCTAACCAGTTTCTAGGTATGATGAAGACAAAAACTATATTTCATTTTTCAATATAGTTGCCCTTTATTGCAATACATTCTCACATCTTTGAATTAATATTTTAATTCCCCCTCCCCCAAAATAGTTAAATGCCTTATCTGCAAAATGGGCCTAAACAGCATCCATCACTTCTTCATCACACTTAAATTTCCTTCCTTGAAGGTCCTTCTTGAGTTTTGAGAAGAGGAAATAGTCCTTGGGAGCTAGATCTGGGGTGTAGGGTGGATTATTGATCTCCTTGAAGCCACATTTCTTCACAGCTTTCTTTGCAACAAAAGCTGTGTGTACAGACAGATTGTAATGAAGAAGGCGCACACCACCGCTCAGCTTTCCCCGCCTTTTCTCTTTGATGGAAACACGTAGTCTGTGCAGTAGGCCAGCACAGTACTCCCTATTTACTGTGGTGTTCCTCTCCTTGAAGTCAATGAAGAGTATTCCTTCGCAGTTCCAAAAGATTTAGGTCACGATCTTGGTTGACTGAGTGACCTTGGCCTTTAGAGGCAGTGCTTTGCCAGGTTTACGCCACTTCATTGATTCTCTTATGGACAAGGGATCATATTAGAGGACTATAGTTTCATCTCCTGTATGGTTTGCAGAACTTCTCTCTCTCTTGCTGCCATGGCAGAGCTCAAAAATGCCTGACAACAGATGACATGCTGCTTTTGGACTGAGGAAGGAAGTTTAGATATGCACTAACCTTATTCATGTTTAAATGTTCATGAATAATTCATAGGACTGTTGTTTTAGAAAGTCCCAATCTTGCTGCTATTACTGTAACTTTTAGCCACCAGTCTTCCATAATTTTTTCTTCCACAGCGATGTTTTCAGGAATGAGCAACTCCAAGGGCTGACCTGCGCACTCTTCGTCTTCAATGCTTTCTGGACCCATTCGTAAAAGCTATGCCCATTCTTTTATGGTAGAATATGAGGGGAATGCCTTCGCATATACATCGTTCAATCACTGTTTAATTTTATTTGGAGTAAGTCCTTCTTTTGTGAAGAACTTAATAGCAGCTCGATGCTCCATTTTGAACATGTCACAATCTTCTACACATAACCTTGTTTATTCAACTATATCTGAACAACTAAACACAGCAGAGCGGAAGTTACAGCTGCAATTATTTATTTAACAGATAAGGTATGACAATCAGGTAAGGATTATGTGAAGGTAATAATCCATATTGGCAAGGCTGGAAACACGGACTTACCCTTCTGTGTATATATATAAAAAATTAGATGTTTTCTAGAATATACAGTTTTGGTAAAATATTGAGCTTATCCAATTTTGGGCCAAAATCATAAGTAAGCACTATGAATTGTGACAGTAAGAAAGAACTTGTGCAACATTATTAGCTCAGAGATACAGTAAAGCTTCATTATTACAATTTTAACAGGTTTCAAAGAAAAAAACAAATAAGAAAAACATATACATAAATTGCATTTACTAGCTTCTACAAATAAAGAACAATATGAAGTATTGGATTAATACTACTATATTTTTTTTTATTGCCAATATAAAAAAAAAAAACAAGGGGAGAATTGCTGTATAAAATATCTGTTATTTTAGATTGTTTGCTTTTTATTCCTCCTAACAAATTGAGGTAGCTGTTTCATGCTTTCATCAATTACAGCATGACTTAAAAACATTCGTATTTTCCAAAGCATTAACATCTTATATAAAACAAACAGGATTAATGAAAACGTGTCTTATCATTATCAAGCTTATCATCTTCACACAATTCCTTTTGAATTTATTCAACTATTTCAGAATATCATAATAATACTTGTGTCATTATTCACTTAATCATCAAATGAAGCTTGATCTCCCAATTGCTCCCACTCTTCATACAGAAGAATGCTCCTCTCATCTTCATGGTCATCTTAATTAGCAATGCAGTCGCCATATCCTGTCTTTTGGAAACAATTTCTAATTTTTATATATATATAATATAATGGTCCTGGTGGTGTAGGTAGTACTTTGGAAGTAATGGCATTAAGTTAGTTCGTCACCAACCAAGTGAAGGCAGTATCTTGGAACAAGATACTACAGTAAAACATTAGAAATTGTTTCCAAAAGACAGGATATGGCGACTGCATTGCTAATTAAGATGACCATGAAGATGACAGGAGCATTCTTCTGTATGAAGAATGGGAGCAATTGGGAGGTCAAGCTTCATTTGGTGATTAAGTGAACAATGACTTAACCATTATTACAAACCATTATGATATTCTGAAATACTTGAATAAATTCAACAGGAATTGTGTGAAGATGATAAGATTAATCATGATAGACACATTTTCATTAATCCTGTTTGTTTTAAATAAGATGTTAATGCTTTGGAAAATGCGAATGTTTATAAGTCATGCTGTAATTGATGAAATCATGAAACAGCTGCCTCAATTTGTTAGGAGCAATAAAAAGCAAAAAATCTAAAATAACAGATATTTTATACAGCAGTTCTCTTCTTTTTATATATATATATTGGCAATAAAAAAAATAGTAGTATTAATCCAATACTTCATATTGTTCTTTATTGGCAGAAGCTAGTAAATGCAATTTATGTGTATGTTTTCTTTTCTTTTTATCTTTGAAACCTCTAGTGGTAACAATACTTGCCCTCTAAACCCAAGGTTATGAGCTCAAACCCGGCCAGGATCAATGGATTTTTTTTGGGGCATAAAAATCCTAAGTATGGCTTCCTTCGGAAGGGAAGTAAAGCTGTGGGTCCCGTGTTGTACATTTAAGGCACGAAAAAAACCTCAAGCCTGAAAGAAGAGGCCTCTGAGCAAAATTTGTCAGCCGTTTCAAGCCAGAAATTGAATGGAATGCTGATGACCTGAGATGTTAAAGAGCATCCTTATATAAAACAAATAAAAAAAAATCAATCCAAAATATATTTATCCAATTTTCCTGTGTACATTCATGTGTAGCTAAAGTTCACTGTATATGTTTCTGTCTCTGCTTATGGTTCAGATAAGGCTTTTTTTCCTTGGAATCCTCACCTGCAAACCATATTTGCAATTTGTCTAATCGTTTGGTCAGAAACTTATATTTCTGAAGTCTTCAGGGTGACATTTACATATTTTGATGTATCTTAACAATTCTATAGAGAAAAGCAGCAGATTCTGTATAAGTCTTGAGCTGTCAATTTTGGTTTTCTGCCAGTTCTTGGAGAAGTTTTATGTACTCAAGTTTCTTAACACCTCTTGCAAAATTTCTTTGCTTGCAACTTATTAGCACCACCACCCAACTTGTTTGTAGTTGCCTCATTTCTCAAAAAGTGTTGTTAATAATTTTACTGAGGAACCAATCAGTGCATTTTCATGTTTAAGAAGTCATTGTTTTCAGTAATAACTTTCAACTCATACTACACAGATTTTCACTTCATCAAAGACAACAGCTGATTATTACAACAGTGATGACAATGCTTGTCATCCTAGGATGATGTATGCATCTGTATTGTTGGAAATTAAGCACATGAAACATTGTTAGTGCTGCACAAAGACAGAAAATGACGAGGTCATTGAATAATGTCATTGAAGCCTAAGAGAGTGGTTTGATAGGTAACTTGGTTCCCATAATGTTGAATGCAACAGAAACTTCTGTATATATGATCATAAAGTTTGCTTCAATGATGTATGGTCCCAAGTCATTCTAATGTTAATTCATTTTTGGCAGTTGTTTAAACACAAGTGTTTTGAGTGACAGTGGGAAATGGATAGATTTTTATTGTGATGTGATATAATTCTTTTTTCTGGAAGAGAAAACAGGAAAGGAAATACATGAGTGGATTTTGCCTATATATTGGGTGACTCATGTCCTTCCTATGAAACCTTTCAACTTTGGGTATATAAGTTCAAGCATTGATGATGTACCATGTCCTGGAGCTCTAAAAGCAGCTGTGAAGCCAGAAATCATTAATAAATTCAATATTGAAGGTGGATCATTATGAGTGTAATGGAAGGAAGGAGGGGAGGTAGTTGTTTGTTTTTAAGAACTGGTTTCCATGTGCTACTTTGGTGATACCTGCCATCTCTGTTTAGTTGTTTGAACGTTGTTGTATTTCCAATGCCTCCCTCCTGGCTAGATTGAAAAAGTGTTGTTTTTGTAACCACTTCTGTTTTATTAAAGTATAAACCATGGCATTCATTTGTGCCATGCTCTGTTACAACAGATCATTCAGGTTGATTAAGGCCAAGGTGTTGCTGATGTTCCTCCATTTGTTTTTTAATCAATCTTCTGGTCATGCCTATGAACACTTTGCCACACTGTATTTTATAGATTCCCTTTGTGTCAAGAGGTTGCCTAGGGTCTTTTGCATTTTCAAGCATTTGCCTTAATTTAATAGTTGGTATGATGATAGGTTATATGCCTTTTTTCTTTAATATATGTGCAATATGCGCAGTAATGTCTTCTATATATGTTAGAAAACCTTGGGATTGTTGTCATTTACTTAGGACAGATGGCTCTGTCAACATCTTTGTTACTATATCCATTGGCCTTAAAAACATGGCTAAAATGGTTTAGCTCAAGTTTAAGATGTTCTGTTTGGAAATTTTTAAGAAGAATCTAATGGGTTTTACAGCATTTTGTGACTATGGACCAAACATGGATTCATTACTATAGACTGGACACAAATCAGTAGTTTAAACAGTGAACCATACAAGGCAAAATGTGTTGCATCCTCTGGAAAGGTGATGGCTTCAGATTTTTTTTTAATGCAAAAAGAATTCATGAATTGAAAAAGTGGAAGATCATTACTGGAGAATATTATGCATTACTTTTGGAGAGACTAAAGATGGTGATTACAAAAAAAAATTACATTTTTCACTATGACAATACATTGATGCGTTAAAGCTATGTTGCTCAGAACAAATTGGTTGAATTATGATTTGAAATGCTTCTGCATTCACCCTTTTCACTTGATCTAGCTCTCTCGAAAACTCTCCTGGTTGAAAACAAATTTATCATACAAAGGTAAACAGGTGTTTTGAGGGCCTCAAAGAAATCCACTTCCATGAGGTAATCAAAACTGAAGAAACATCGATCAAGTGTGTTGAACTTCTAGGAGATTAATCAAACCGCCCTTGTATTTTGTAAGGGGTACATGTTCCATTTATTTTAAAGGTAATAACTATGGAACAGAAGCAAACCTAATTTATTGGCTTAGCATACAGAATCTACATCTCTCTGGTAATATCCAAAACAAAATTTTGCTAAAATGCCCAAAAATTAATGCCACTGTTGTAAATATACAATTTTATATGCATATCTAGGATGCTTGTCAGTCAGTATTGCTATGAATAAAGTTTATATCATTCTGTAAAGCCGTCAGTTTTTCTCTATATTATTTTATTTTACAATATTTAATAAAGTAATTAGTACAATGATGTTATTTACTACTGCTGCAGCTGTAGTAGGGATTCATTGCCCAAAATTGAATATCTCTGCATAATAGTAGGAAACCTTATGCAATAACACAGTGAACTTGTGTATGTGATGTTAATATAAGTAAAGAATGTTATGTTGCTGGCTTCAGCCCTAAAAGCACCATAACTCACTCTAATCCCATTGATCCAGTTCCAGTGTCTATTCCAGTTCAACACGCCAAGCTGTTCGCCCCCGGGCCAAATCTCCTGAACCACCAGATACAGCAGCTGTCATGAGTTCAAAATCAAGGTAACAGACAGTGTATCTTAATGTGCATGTTATTTTCAAGGAGATTTGGAAAGCAAGGAAGATTCAGTTTCCACACTTGTCGCATTACACCTTCCTGAACAATTTTTACTTATTAAAATGTGTGAAATTAAGCATGAATGAGCTATGTGTTTTGCAACTGTTCAGAAGCCTTTTCTACATGCACACAAGTATTTCTAGCATAGAAAATTTGGATTAGTGTGGTAGATATAACCACTTTATATTTTTAGAAAAAGGTGGTGCTGTTTTTAATGGCTGCATTTTTTATTATTTGACTCATTTTGCTTCTTGCCTCTCTTAAAGAGGGCTTAAATATGACTTTTATGTTTTGAATAAGACTGCAGACAGGTAAGTAGCTCCATTTTTTAAAGTGCAAGGACCCAAAGCAAGTATTGTAATCAGGCTTAATTGTAATATTAATTCAATCTGGAATCGAACACAGTGAAACACCCATTAATAAAATATTTAAAAATTATATATGGAACTAAACACAGTGAAGCTAATCATTTGATTTAATTTTAGTCTTTGAAACATGTACCACATTTTATGACAAGTAAGTGAAGCATTAAGAGTGTTTAGATGACATAAAATCAAATCAAACCCATTAATAATCTCTTCTGAGTCGGATGTTTAAAACATTCTTTATGGTTTCATTTAATTGAGATTTATTCAGGATATATGTTTTGTGGAACTATTGTCCACATCATCAGCTGTTAAATGACTATAGGATCATTCGTAGGAGCTGGGTAGGTTGGTATCCGAGTTGACTCTGGTAGTCTACTGATAAACTTAAATAAAGAGCTGTCTGCTTCTGGGATGTCAAAATTCATAAGGTATGCTCATGTTTTTTAATATAAATTCTTTCCCATGTGTTTAGTTCTTTTGGTTGTTGGACAGCTTTTAATAACTTGATGCCTTTTTCTATTTCGTGGTTTTCATTCCAAAAATGTGCTGCCATGGCTGATTTATCTATTTGTTTGTAACATATGTTTCTCCAATGCTCCTTCAACTAAATGTCTATATTTCTCTTTTCTTCCCTAGATAGATTTTTTCACAATCCTTACAATTAATCTAGTAAGTACTAGATTTTTCCTCTTTGGACCTGGAATTGTACTTGTACTTTATTTCAGGAATATAGCAGATAGAGAAATCAGCAGTAGCATATCATTTTGAACACAAAATCATGACATAACAAATAAAGCAAAATGATTAAAATCAGTACAAGGACCTACGTAACTAGCAACCTGGGAGAAAATCTATATCTCAAATACAAAGGCAGTCTAATGAACTTTGACACTACCAGAGATGAAAACATAAACTACAAGTTTATCACACCACCACCACCAGAGCAGAATACACATTCCCACAGCTTAACAAATGATCGAACAGTTGAACTTTAGACTGGCTGAAGATGAGAACTAAATGTTCTGGAAACCGGTTCCATACATTATGACAAGTAAGTGAAGCATTAAGAGTGTGTAGTTCAACTGAATCCAATATCAGTATGATTAACTTCATTGTGCAAGTTTCAATTTATATTTTAATTTAATTTTAATGTGTATTCTTTGCTTTTTCTGCTTTGAAAATCCAGGACCGAGTTTTCATATAATACAAGGGAAGATTGAAAACTAATGCATAACATTTATTATGAAATATTTAATGAGAAGGGAAAACAAAATATTATGCACAAAAAAACTGCAAGCATGAACCAAGTTTTTCTAGACATTTCTCCCATTGTGACAACTTTTAATATACCTTGTTTACAGAACTCATTTAACTGGGACTATGGTTGCCTGTATGAGCAGTTTTATTCCTTCATCTGAACTGAAGCGTTGACCTCTTAGTGGTTTCTTCTGTGGTCCAAAGAGATGAAAGTCAGATGGTGGAAGGTCTGGGCTGTATAATGGATGTACTACTTTCTCAGTTTTTGCACAAACAGAAGCCACAACATGGGGGTTAGCGTTATCATTAACTGTGACATTCTTGGCATTTCTGTTAGGGCATTTGTCTTTAAGAGTACAATGCAACTTTACTGGTTCAGCATTCACAGCATTCTAAGCATGTTCCAGATTACCACTACTAGAAACATTTTCACCAAAATTTCTTCAGTGGTAGAGAGTCTGAATTTTTCCACACCATATTAGACCCTCTTCAAAGAATCTGCACCATCTGGATATGTAGCTGCAATTCAGGCAATCAGCACCATGCACTTCTAATATTTTTGTGAAAATTTCACTGGATGGGTTTTATTTTTCCCACATAAATGCACAACACTTCGCTTTTTGCTTGTGGACAACGCTAGCACACAGCATCTTTACTGACAGTTACCATTTGCTCCATCAGGGCACCATCTATTTCAGCCATTGCTGCCTGTAGCATAAGATTCAAACTTACTATCTGCCAGCTTTGAACATCCACACCCAAAAAGTGATTAGGAGGGGGGAAAAGAGTTGTGTGCTACTTTTCAATCCCTTTTATTTTTAATTCTTTATAAATCTTTGTGTATCAAATGTTTAGTACAAAATGCGTGAAGCTACTGCCATGTTTTAGCATGTATCTCATGTTTAATTTTTCACATCTTATATTCATTTTTGTAGGCATTGTATATCGAAAATATTATTTTTCTCATGCTACATAGTTTGGAAATTTTACTTTCTTCTGAAAATTGTAAAGCTAATTATTCTATTCTGAATTGATGTATTTTACTTTTTACTATGTGAACTCTTACTTTCTCTGTTTCTTTTGCTGCCATAAATTTTTATGTAGCCACAAACAAATGAGTTTTCTTTGCTCCATTCATTTGCAAAATGCCAGGCCTCAATGATGTTTATGATAAATGAGCAGATACTAACTTAATAATGCACCACAGAATTCTTTTGGGAAGCCTATCATTTTTGTAATCCAAAGAGGTGGGATTTCTGTGTACCTAATTGCTATAGTGTGTATCTAATGGATGATCAGTCAGTTAACACAGCAATATTGCAGTAAAACTGGGGAATAATTAATATAAATAGTTCCACATTTCAGAATAGCAAACAAAAAAAATTCCAATTATACTTCAAAAGTAAAAGAAGAAATATACATGATTTTAAGTCCTAAGTGCTACCAAAGTACAATATCAAACAATTCCTTACAATATGCAGAAACAAATTAAAGCAGAAAATTGAAATCATCAAAAAATAAGTAAAATATTTAAAAGATTACAATTGTGTACTTGAAAAGGAGGACATGGGAGAAAGTCAGTAAGTTATAAAGAAAACAGTAATGAATTGAAAAGGATTATTTCCCATTGTATTCCCTATACATGTTTAAGCCCATGTCATATCTTTTTGAACTGCCAGGATGGCCAAGGTCATTATGGCCGAGACTCATGAGGAGGAGGCCTAAGAGAGGTTTAGTTCCCACTCAGATCATCCTCCAAGAGGTTTTTCCAGGTTTTCTTCAATCCTCATAAATGGTAAATGTGGGGAGATATATTAAACTTAGGTCGGGAACATACAAGCATGGTCTGAAAAGTCCTGAACCTTAACCATTGATGGCAGCACTACTGCAACAAATTTTTTCCCACTAAGTTGGTACATCAACTATAAGCGTTCAGCCTTTCTATCGCATTGTTTGATGTATACAGCTGTTTGAAGCAGAGATTTGTCTCTATTTACGAATACGAACAAAATGAATACTGTGCAGTAATAAAATTCTTCATTATAGAATGAAATTCATACAAAGCTCATTGAAGTGTACAGCATTTCTGTGCATTCATTTTTGACAACAAACAAATGGGCTACAGAGTTTAAACATCAGCGTAGAGACCAGAAATTGCTGAAAAAGTGCACTATATGGAGTTGGACGATTGTCAAGTTAAGGTGAGTGACATTGCTGCGACTATATACATTTCTAAAGAGTGCATGGGATATACCTTGCATATATAATTGGGGATGAAAAGGCTTTGCACAAGATGGATGCCACATATGCCCACAGCAGTGCTTGGAGAGATTTAACAGGAACAAAACAGATTTTATGCGCAGATTTATTACATGGATGAATGGATGAAACTTGGATTTTTCATCACAGAATCCAAACAGCAATCAAAACAGTGGAATCTTGTTCAGCACTAAAGAAGATAAAGTTGGTTCCATCAGTGGTATTGCCATATTGTTCATTGATTATCATGAAAAGGGCAAAACAATAGCTGGGGAGTATTACTCTCATCTTTAAACCATAGTACTAAATGCCAATATTGGTGAGAAAACATCTGGTTTGCACAAGAAGTAGGCCATTATTCATCAGGACAGGGCATTCTGGCAATGGCAAAACTAAAGGATCGGGACTACAAATTGTTGGAACATCTGCTCTACTCTCCAGATCCTGCTCCCTCCAACTTCTATCATCCCAAAGCTCAAGCTTTTTTCCTCACAGGACAGAATTTTTTCTTCAAGCCAGGAGGTAATTACAGCTGTAGCTGCCTATTTTGCATTCCTTTCAGAAAACCTCTACAGGAATGGCATACCAGCCATAAAGCACTTGAATTGGTACATTACTCTTAAGGAAAATTATGTTGAAAAATAAAAATCCTCTTGAAACAATAATTTTTCATTTTTATTGTTAGGCTAAGCACTTAGACCTCCATCGTAGGTTGTTACTTCATTTATAAAATGCTTACTGGCTTACTTTATATATTGTTTAACAATTTTCTATGTACACATTTAAGATGGCTTTCTGATAATTTTAATGAAGAAATAATTGACTATGTGGTACAAAATTTGCTCTCTCAATGTGAAAAAAATTTATATCACTTCAGAGCACAACAGAATAATAATTGAAGTTCCAAAGAATAAGAAAAATATACAGAGCTATGAGTACCTGCAATGTGGAAATGTTTCTGCAGTGGATTCCAGAGCATATTAGTTGGAAGGGGTTGAAATAGTAGACATATTAGCAAAAAGCCTCGCAGAATAAAAATCAATCTGTACAAATATACCATAAACATTGTTACAACACTTCAAATGAAATGGGCAGAATTTTAATTATATTTCTATATGCAAAGTTTCATACAAAGTATCACTTTTCAAAATTATTATCTCTGGTCTTCACATAGTGTGATCACCAATCAGTTATGCAACTCATGGTCTGTAATAGGAAATCTGCCTTGCCTTCATTAGGGTGCACTGTAAACTTGCAATATTGGGGTCAGGCCATTTCTGTACTGTATGTAATTTATAATCATGGGTTGATATTAAAACTGATGAAAGGCCAATCAGCTGGTGAAATAAAGTCCATTACATTTGCCCAAAGCCACTCATGGATGCTCCTTGTATTGTGGTCTGATGCAAATGTTTCTGCTGAGAGCTCGAGTGTTCACTATTGAACAAGGTGTTGCTCAAAGGCAATAAATTTTGGCAGAATATTTTACTCTTTTTTTTTTTTTTTTTTTTTTTTCCCCTCCTCCCCACAGAAATGCATCGTAGTGGTACCATCATAAGATGTGCCCCACCATATTGTGATGGAAGCAGGATGAGAAGTCTTGGAGCTGTACCTTCAGTTTCTTTTGAGGTTCAGACATAAACATGTTCATTTTTGGCAGTTGAAGAATTCTTCAATTACGTATTTTTTTTAATTACTGAAAAGAATTCTTCTGTGCCATTTGCCTGTGTTATACTGAAAGCATTTTGATTTTAACCCCCTTTGGACCTTAATCTATGGAGTAGGAAAGTGACCTGTACACTGCTGGTAAGTTCTAAATTGTAGGTTATTTCTCGGTGCAGAGGATACTGTCATTTTTGAAATGCCAAGCAGACGAGCCATCAAGATCTGTTATCTACAGGATGTCACCATTGCATCCACCTTTTTTGCCCTTATTGTGCATGGGTGATCCTGTTTAGGTTGGTCATCAATAGTCCCAGTCTTAACTAACCAATTATCTGGTGGGCAAACATGGTATTGATTTTCAGCTTCTTGAGTGTTTTGAAGATCTGAGATACTGTTGTACTTACTTCATGAGGCACTATAACTGCCATATGCTTTTCATAATCAATTTATTCCATTAAAACAGCTCTGCAAACCATATATTCTCTTCTGCAGCTCAGCTCATAATGCCAGCCAGCTTGGTATAAGTACATTACAAGCTTCAACCTGAGCCCTGTTTCACGAAACAACCAGTACTAGTTACTAGCCATAAATTCACCAGTTCTAATAAAACTTGTTTCACAAACATTTATTCCACAATGGTAGAATCGTAAATTTTGTCATTAGTCACTTGTCAAAATTATTAATGTAGTGACTATCTGAGAATCAAGAAGACTGCTATGGGGATATTTAATACTCCGTGGACTATTTGTGGATGTAATTTTATTAATACAGCATGTATTTAAATTGTATATTCAAGCCAAGAAATAGCATTATGTGTATCATATCGAAAAGGATCTCTATTATTCATAACGAAGCAACAGTGCTGCATTTATTAATGAGCATAAAGCAGTACTATTTGAGCATTTCCTTGACAAAATTACATAGGAAGACAAAGCCGAAATGTGGAAAATAATAATGCATATTATGAAAACTTTATGGTTAATTACATTGGAGAAAGCTGTGTATGTGAGGGACACATTTTGGCCAAACATCACAGAAACTACAGTGGTAAGTGCTTTTATTTCTTATTTCATATTTATATTTGCTATTCATTATTATCTACAAATAATGGTCTAAGTAGCTCAGTCTCTATGGTATTTTTCAGGTGAAAATAGATCAGTTAAGAAGTACAGGAATGAGTGATGGATTTGAAACCACATATTATATAAAAAACCTTAATGAGCTGTATAATTAAAATGCTTGGAGCTTAATTGATAAAATCAATATCTAACCTAACATATGTCCACTAGTATGTAAATAAACCGTTCAAGATTCATGGGTTAAATTCCACAGTTAACAATATGTAATATCGCAAAACTAAAGGTTTTGTGAAATAGAACACTGATAACAAAATTGCATGCTGATAATATCATCTCCCACACTAGTAACAAGTAGTTTACGCTCCTAATTTCTGGAAACACACACTTGTAAAATAAGAAAATAATACTAAAATGGAGACTAGGTTTACTAGATCAGAGCTTTATGGCACTGGTTGTACAGTCTTCATAAAAAGTTTGTAACAGTATAATATGACTAGGTGTTTCTAAATTGAGCTTCATGTGAGATTTCAGTTATAGAAAGAATGCTAATTGACTAAGAACATATTAGAAATTTCAACAAGAAAAATTAATGAAAAATCATATGAAGACCTAAAAACCATAACAATCTTTGTAACAAAATTTCAATAAATAACTAGACAAAATTGTCTTAAGATCACCTGTGTAAAATGAACTGATAAAGGACAACTATTTCCCAGCATTCAATAATAAGAATTTTAAATAAGTGTAACCAATCCAAGAAGAGGAAGAGGAAGGCAGCAGGGTGAAAATATCAGCATTGCAAACAGACATCACTTACGGCTAGTCAATAACGACTGAGAATTTTTTTCTCCTCCTTTTCTTTCTTCTCATTACACAGTGGAGATAACAGTGGTGAAACAGTTTTCCATGAGAAGAACAAATCTCACATGATTGGTGGAATCATGTATGCATAATGAGGTATCCAGTCGTGGACATTCTAGCTGAAGATGCAAACAAGAGTTCATGAAACCGGTTCTACATTTATAGACAAGTGGAGCAATAAAAGTGTTTAGTTCAACTCAGTCATACAATGATTTCAGTTATGGAATAATGCAATTTTAACTGGTTTACAATTATCCAAAGACAGTTGTTGGGAAGTCGCTTTTGTGCACTTGTAATGTGTCTGCAGCTTTCAGCCTGTAAGATGGGTTTTCCATCTCTGTTGGATTTGTGCACTATCCTTCAACTCTATTCCCAATAGCCATGCTACCTGCATCATCTAAATGATATGAATTTCTCACCCTTGTCTCATCCATTAAGATTTGTAAGAACAAAAATTTATGACAATCTTCTGAACTATATTGAACTTAGTGGCCAAAATACGCGAAGTTGTCCACTCTGCTTTGTCCATGTGCAGTATGTAGTTTATAGTGGTGAAACATGCTCCATATTGTAGCGTAACATTATAGAAAAAAGTGGAAGTTCTAAAAAGAAGTGGGGAAGAAATGTAATATCACTAAAGACTGGAATACTACTGGACCTATTGAAATATGTTCATTTACTGCTAGCTTAATTACTGTGAGTGGTTGTCTGTCTTGCAATTTAGAACACGCAAAATTCAGCATTTTTCAAGCTAAGTTCCACTGCATGTTAATTATTTTAGTTTATTGTTTTTCTTTATTTGGATGTATGTACATGTTTTTGCTAATTCAAATGTCGCATAATTAAATTTTATTTTAATCCTTTTAGAGTTCAAATTAGAGTCCATGAAGTAATATGAGAGAAAACTGATAATTTTTACATTAATTAATTGACAATGTTCATCTAATACAAAGAAATTGTAAAACCATTCTTGGGGAATCATTATTAAAGTGTTTAGAAGTTCATGTGCTAGTCAGTATTTTATTTTTGCAGATATTATGATGACAGGTATCGTGAGCGAGAGCGAGAAAGGGACAGAGAACGTGAGGGCAGTCGGCGTGACCCAGAGAGGGAACGTGAGCGAGACAGAGAGAGGGAGCGGCGGGAAGAAAGAGAGTCTTCTCATCGCAGCTCTCGCCACTAGTGTACCACCGAGAAGTAGAGAAAGGCAGCTCTTTTGTTTCTTTTTCTCCCTATCCTTTATCCTCATTGGCCTGTCTTTTGAGGGAAGTAGTAGGTAGTTCAACTAGTTACATTTATCACAGGCATTTGCTCTTTTGTTTTTGTACTGCCTTTCTCCAATATCTCTACATAACTTTTGGTACGGTATGTAATGATAATTTCTTTTCAGTGGATTTTCTTTTAAAAGCTTCAATAGATTATGCATTTAGTGAGAAATCCTTAAAGTGTAGTTAATAATTTGCTTGAAGCTCTTGATGGTTAATAAAACCATATTATGTGTCATGTTGCAGAGAAAAGCTGATAAGTTTCGGCAATGATTTTGAATTGATAGTCATCCATCCTTTTAATTCACCAAGTAATTGTGATGTGATTTGTGTTAAACCGAAGATTTTAATAGTCATGGTGTAATGCATTCTGCAACAGAATAGGACCTGGACTTGTAGTAAGTAAGTCTATTACTTCATTAGCTCATCATAGCTGACAGTATGTTCAACTTTGTGAAGAACAGCAGGGAAGATTGTAAACATGCAAGAGGATTCTGTACACCATTCAGGAAAGAAGATTGTATCAAGGATGGCTTTAAAATATAATTTTAAGTGTTTTTTGATATATTTCTTTCTTATTGTGAGACCATGTAGTGTTGCTGTTTTAGTGGAAACAGACAGTACATAGCAAGAATGTTAATAGTAGTATCAGCATAGCAGAAATATTGAAATACAAATGGTGTAACTTAAGCCAAAAAAATACCAAGAATATTATTTTGGGTATTGAAAGTAATTCCTTGTGTCATCGCAGATAAACATGAATGATGAACAAATCTATTCTTTTCAACTATTTACATAAAATATACTTGCATTAAATCTTACACTCATTTTCACATTATTTGGAAAACTTTCTCCAAATAAAAGTTTTTGTGTGTTGTAAACAAAGGGAAGAAATCTGAATAACCCAAAAGATAACTTGTGCAAATGGTAATTGCAGCATTATTATGATTGGCTACAAATAAGGGAGTTGTACAAAATCAGATTTAAAAAATAGTAACAATTTTCTAACATAATATTTAATTCAAAGAGTGTATATTAGAAATACCATTTTTAATATAAAAAAAAGTGGATCCAAACACTTGGAAGAATTCTGGGAACATTTTATTTTAAGCTCAAGCAAGAGATTTTCACTACCTAACGTATTCTTAGTGTTGGGATCTTGGGATGGAGCCTTGGGGGAAGTCCATGTCCCAGAATGTGCATTTTTTGGTAATCAATACCCAAAAATAAACCATAGGATTATTACTGAAAATAAATGCATTTAATATGAACAATTTTTACCTTTATCTTCTACTATCAACATCCATAGATTGAATATGCTAGCTGAAAGAATTTGAATTCAATCTTGAGAATTGCTGATTGATTTGGGTGTTTCTTGCTCTCCAGTTGTACTCTAGGAACAACAAATAACAGTAAACTCACCATTTACATGTATAATCATGTCTTTGTTTCAAGGCTTCATTCCAATATACCCTAACACTTGTGGGAATTTTTTAAACTGAATGTAATTGCATATAAGCAAGCTTTATAAATGCAAAGGACAGCTAATTTATCTCCCACTGCAAAAATATCATTTAGTCTTTATATACATTCAGACAGTCAAGAATAGCACTTATGGTGATGCATTGCACATTGGATTTTACCCAAATGACTTTTAAGGAGTGCAAGTCTAGGCAGTAAAATGTAAAAAGAAAATCCTTATTTCGTGCTTTAGTCTGGTGGACACTAAAAGGCCAGCTGCTGAACATTTTTCATTTCTATTATGGATTATATAGCAGTTTATTCTTGTTTAGTTTGAATGCATATAAGGTTTTCATGCTAAAAATTTGATCACTAATTTTTCAGAGGCTCTGGTTTAAGTTCCAGATTTTCACAAATGACTGATTTGCCCATTTTTTTCTGAGTTATGACTTTTTCATTTATCTTGCTATGTAATATAATAAAGGAGTTGACTTATAAAATGTAATTTGTGTGTCCATATAGAACTCAAAACACGCAAATGTAATTTCTGATAGCATTTTATATTTCATAGAGCTTTTATTGTAGTCAGCATAACAAGCTGAAAGTTAAAATGGCTAGAATATAAGCAATCATTTAGAATAAGGTAACAAATAAGTTAGAGTTGGTAATTTTAAGGTGCTGATTCTATGAAGCTTGTATTCAGAAAGCAATCTGTAGACATAATTGTGACATTCTGGTTTCCAGTTAGAGGCATTAATGCCAACTAAATTTTCCACTTTTTGTTTTCAGTGGAGGTGACAACTAATGTGTAATAAATTGAATACATAAGCACTGTGTCTTACTTGTATTATTCCATGTATTATATAAGTTCCTATAATTTATCTCCATTATTGTAGTTTGTAGTGATTGCTATGTTTATCCTTGCTTTACTTTTATTTTTTTAATTGGAAACTATATTCTTGGTAAAACAATTTGACAATGATGGGCTTGTAATTAGGTTAGGTTGTTTATTTGTTAAATATTGCAAGTTATATTACAAATTGGTTGGCCTGCCCACATTATGTTTTTCATTATGCAGTAATGGTGAATGAAATTGAATAAAGAATTTGAAAACTTTCTCCCTTCCACACTACTATGAAAAATGTAATGAGGTTTAAAAAACTATGCTTTTATATTTAAGAATAGGAAATACTAATATTTAAAAATTGAAAACCAAGCACTAAGATATTGAGATATTTATAGAGGGTTGTCCCATTTAAGGGAGAATGTTCTTTCTTTCCTTATTTTATGGCAAAATTAGTTTTTGCTATCACAATTGTAATGTCCAAAGGCTTGGATAGTTGCAAAACTGCTACCTTTACTGTGTTGCAGTATAGGAATAGGAATGTTGGCCCAAAACTCCTGGCAGATTTCCCAAACACCCTCAGTGATGGTAGGACATTTAGAACCCAGAAAAATTTATGAGTGAGACATCTAATGACTTCAAAGGATATCACAGGGATACCAGTCTTGGAAGCTTTCTGGTGGTAATAGGTGAGGAATCATCTGCTAGTAACAAGATGCCATACCCATGTGAATCTAAACATTTGACTTGTTGTAACCATACAACCGAAGAATCTTTCCCTCTTCGTTGAAGTTGGGTCCTAATGCCCTTCTGACAGTAGGACGCATTTACTCCCATATTATTTGCTACTCTGTGAATCTGCAATTGTCGGGCAGATAATCTGTAAACACCATGAATACCTTGAAGAACCTGGAACACTTATTTTGGTCCATTAGGTGATAGTAAACCACACGCCAATTGTATTATCCAAATATACCCAAGCCTCATTCATAGAAACCAACTTTGCCATGAGGTTCCAGTCATACAAGTTTCTTGGATTGCTGAAGCATGGCTTGATATACTGCTCTCTCATAGCATGCCTTTATGTTTTATGATGTCATTCTGGAGCGAAATTTTCCTGAATTATGTGGTATATTATGCCTTTGTATATTCCTAAGCAGTTGGAAATGCTTCTCTAGGTTTTCTTCAGTTCTTGCTTTCTTGATATGAGCTGCAGTTCAATGTGACTGTGTGCTTGCATTCTTTTTAATATTTTACACTTTGGCTTCAGGTGGGAATAAATTATTTACAGTTGAGTTATAAAACCTACAAATGACTTGCTAATTGTGAAGCCATTCTAAAGTGAAAGAAAGTAAAAAATTATATACCCTCTTGTTTTTCCAATATATTTACACCTAAGTATGGATTGAACCAGGTGTGTAATTTTTCTACATGGTTTCCTTCCCTTTCAATACACTTGGTCCAGAAGTCTGTAAGCTTGCATATTATCTTCAAGAAGAAGGTTTTGGTTGGTTGCACAACCATTTATACATCTTTTCCCTAGAGAGTCTATGACTTTGTAAAGTATCTTTAGTCAATCCAAAGAAATTATAATCGGAAGGGATGAGATCTGGACTGTAGTCCAGGTGTTTCAGCACCTTGAAACCCAAATGGTTAATTTTTCTGCAGTTATGCTGGCCATATGTGGCATTATATTGTAATGCAACAACACTTTCTTTGACAATAGGCCAGGCATTATATGCAAATTGCTGACTTTGGATTGTTGGCCAGCAAATCATTATATCTTGACTGTTGAACATTCACCCCTTTTCCAGGTACTTTTCCAGTGAAGGCCCTTTTGAGTTCCTGCAGAAGATGTCTTGAATTTTTCCTTCATTTGTATCTAGATGTTTCCACTCCATACCCTGACTTTGGGATTCTGGCTTATAGTGATGGTCCCATATTTCATTCCCTGTAACTATTCTGTTCAAAAATTCTGTCTCTTTATAGAGTCAAGCTTGGGTGATTTTGATGGGTAGAACCAAGACTAGCCTGCATAGAACATGCTACCTAATAGTAATTACTGGTTCACCATTCCATCTTTCAAGTTTGCTGAATCTTAATGTCATTGGTAAATGTTGAAGGTATCCTACTCCCTCTTCATGAATCAGGTTTGTTGGGCCACTTTTAAACTTCTCAATCCACTCATGCACAATTCTTTCTGATAGAACATTGCCCCTGTATTGTGTATAAAGCCTTCAATGAATTTCATTCCCTGATACCTTCCAACTGGAGAAATCAAATCACTGCATTTTGTTCCTCCTGAACACAGACTGCTAGAGGAGCAGCGTGTTCACGCTAAATAGCAGCAAGGAAAATGACAAGAGCAAGGTCAAAGTTTGTTCATATGACCACAGTAGCACCAACTCTTTGCATGCATGCACAGAATGCATGTAATAAACATAAAGATGTTTCATGGTGAAAGTGTGGACATTTTTTTACTTTTCCTCGTATAATAAGTGCTGGAAAGTTCAATAATATACCCTTGCATAAATCCACAATTTTTTATACTATTTTTCCCACCAGCTCTTAAACCTAACTGTATCAAAGACGAATCTAGATTCACATTGACACTCATGAGAATGCATGTGTGTACTAAAAATAGTCCTAGTAAACCAATCATTCAAGGTTGTCTGAATTTTAATGGGGCAACCCTCTCTACAAGCTAAGCATGTCTAGTAGTATACAACTTTAAACTAGGCCATATCAAAAATTCAAATACTTAATTTTCACTCGAGTAAATAAAAATTAAGCCATTAATATATTTAGTTCTTTAAAATAATTTCATAATAATCTTTTATAGACTGTTGCCAAGATGTGAATTATAAATCATAGGATCATAGTTATTCTGTGATTATTGCTAAACACTTCAAAATATTGTCTCAAAATAAATAACATTGCAAACTTTTTTAATATTAAGCTGTATTACTGTCAAACATTTTATGTTTGAATCAGGTTTTTAAAAAGCGTTACAACTCGGTAATTTAAAAAAATGTGAAAATTGTTTTTATGGGCATATGGTATGGAAGCTCTTTGGAACTTAAACTAAAATAAATGATCATTTACAGATTTCTAACAAAATGCACATTCTGAAATGCTATTATGTTGAGATTTGAGATTTTTTATTCCCAATGAATGTACAGTATGACCTGTAACTTATTGTAAAGATATGAGAGAGAAGATAAGGGAAGAGCAACTGTATATTATATTATGTTTGTCCTGTGTTTTCTTTAAGTATGTGAATATTAATTCCTTAAGCTTTTGGTTATGAATCGGCTATTCTCCAGTAAAAGCTCACCATATGCCCTAATTTTGTTATAACGGAGGTTTTATTGCCAAGCATTTATTGAAATTTGTGCAGCTGCAGGTCTTTCTACATAATTGTAAATGCTTTAAGATAAAAGAAAAAAAAATTGTGAACTCAATGTTTTGCATAGGGTGTCTAATTTTTCAAGGATTTAGAAATTTGATACTGCATTTCACAGCAACAAGTTTTAAAAACTTTTGATTGCTGTAAATGTGCTCTTATATGGAAATGCTGAGAGGGGAGTACTATGTAATGCATATTTCCATTTTAGTACCAAAGATAAAAATTGAAATGTAGATGTAATGAGATCACCTTGATGTACTTGCATCATGTAATTTTCAAAGCTTGCCATTCTGTAATTTTTCCTTGTTAAAGCTTGAAAGTTTAAACATCAATAGGCCAGTACCAACAGATACAATTGTCTTTCATTTTATTATTTCTGGGACCAGCAGAAATGTGCAAAATATAGTCGAGTCTTTCCTGAACAACTGAAATGCCTGTAACAAATTCTAAAAAAAATGTACTTACTCCTATAAAGTTTTACTATACTTTAGAGGTTTCAGTAGTTCAAGAAAGTCATCTTGGTTTACATATTAGGGGGGAAAAGGCATTAAGATAGATTATTTTAGTTTTGCAGAAAAAGTATTTTAAATTAATTTTTGTCTTATCTGCCCTACAATAACTGTGAAGCAAAAGTAAATTATAAGTGATTAGCACAGCTGTGGCGTCAAGGTGGTGATGATGGTGATATAAAACAATCTTGAGAGTTAAACGTTAATGAAAAGTTTAAAACCTGAAAAATATTTGAGTACATTTGAAGCATTCTGATGAAAAAACTCTGCAGCAAAGACATGTTGAACAAATATTTGGAGCTGTGAGCAGATTAAATGCTACTATAACTGCATATACTTAATTGATGAAAACTCCCTCATATTAATGTATCTGTACTTCGCTTGCTCTAAGAATGAAACTGGTGTAAAAGGATGTGTGGAATAAATTATTAATGAGTAATTATCATGGCTGAGAGAGGTTTTTTAAGAATCTGTTGTTCCTATTACAGTTTTGTAAACATTTGAGAGAAACTAATGCTCCAGCAAGTGTAAATATTAGGTTATTTTACTTTAACTAAATGGTAAAAGAATTATATTTACTTGCAAATAGAACTCCATTCTTTTGTGGTTATAATTTCATCATAATACAAGGGCTATTTAATACTGGATGATCATAATTTTTTTTGACAGCATATCTTGTTTTTATAATTACAATGTTTCTCAAATTAGGCCCCGATGGATGCAAGGAGCATTTTTGCCACTCTTGAAAAACATGCTGAAAACTATTTTTTTGTCAGGTCCTTTACAATTGCCTTCACCACTACTTCTGATGATGGAAAATGCCTTCCATGAATGTGTTATTCAATTTGACAAAAAGGAAAAAGTCAAGTGGGATTAAATCTGGATTAAGGGGAGGGTCAGGGATGCCTTCACATTGATTTTTGTCAAATATTCAGCAACCATACGTGCGATATGCAGCTGTGCAACATTCAGCTTATTGCATAGAAATGTAAGTTGCGGAATTTGTAATATTGCATAATTACAGTTATGTATGCGGGTATGACAAGCCTGCATATCAAAAAATGAGGTGACCATAAATTTCCCAGCAGAAGCAACCACTTGGTGTATGTGTGCATGCACGTGATGTTTGCTCTTGGGATTAAAATGTCTTACCTTTGAAAGAAACTCTGCATCTTCCTACATCATCTTGAACTACATGCAAATGTCCTTTTGTTAGGAAATCAGCAGTCTTGGAATCCACCATGCACAAACATGTCTTATGTTCAACTTTTCAGTTTCCAATGTTTGGGTAGCACCTGGTAAAATGTTCAGAATTTCATTGTTAATGTTTTCTTCCATTAGAGCACAAACTAGAGTGGTTTACTCCGCTCTTTAAACATTTTAAACCATCTTTAGTTGTGCTAAAGGGAAGAACAAACTCTATAATATTGCATAGGTCTGGGTTTTGTTGAGATGAAAGCAGAATTTCAAAGAAGCAAATTGTTCCTCACATGTCACCTCCATTTTGCTGTACCATGAACTGAACATATCTAAACTTGCAAATGTGGGAACTGAAAGTGAGAACCTTTAAACTAGTACCACATGTACATTGCACATTAAGGTACCAAAATATTGTAAAGTTTAATTTTATTGCAAAAAATTATGATCATTCTTATTGAATAAAAATCACAAAATCTCTCTACAAGTTCACTTTGCAACACAGCTACTTTTGTGGTATATTCTTCTGGAGGCAAAGGGTTGGAATTTCATTTTTGAGTAACCATCATATAATACAAGACATTTCTCAATGGACTGCATCAATGTTATTTGATGTTCATTCATGCTGGCAGCATTAATTGAAAATACCTTCTTCAGTAGTCGTGCAACACTGTGTCTTGCAGGCTTCGAGTATTCAGAGAGCAGCAAAACACTAGACCTGGAGTGAGGTTTGTTTTAATTTTGATATACAAAAATGAAGTATGCAAAGTCTTGCATCAGCGTTCATAATATTTTCATTGCTTTCCATTGTGTTACTTTCTTTGCATCATGTTGCAGACTCTGTTTCCTGACTGTTGCATGACTTGGTACATGTAGGTGACACAATAAACTTTCAAAATTATATATGAATGTTCCAGAATTCAATGAAAAAATGTTTTTTAAAATTAAGACCTAAAAATCAGATGTGAAGGAGCTCTATTTGTAAGAAAATACGGTAAATTTCATTAATAAAGTATGAGGAAAATTCAATAGAAATTAAATATGCCATATATGTAAAATTCAGTTTGAATAATGCAATGGCTTATTATAATTTTGAACCTGTCCAAAGCAGCATATGTGATGCATTTTCTTTTAGCATGCTGTAATATAATTTTCTGTGGATAGAATAAACAGGACCCACATAAATTTAAGTTATAGGCTGCATTTTGTTTCACAGATGGGAAATATTTTGGAAACATTTGCATCTATAATTAATATTTGGCAAACTGAAGACTATGAGTAACTTGACTTAATACATAATTCCATTGTTCTCCTCAGTAGCAAAAACTTTTTTTTTTTATAAGCATCTGAGAGTTCATAATGCCAACAGAGATGTACAATAGCAAGAAATCTTCAGGATGCAAATTGCTTCTAAAATATGTTCATAATTATAAAGATAAGTGCAATTAATATATAAGGTGACCAAAAAAGTTCTGTTGGTTTCAGGCCAGACATTTTAAAGAAACTATTCTGGACAAAATAATATTTTTAGTTTTAATTTTGTCACCACCACTATCAAGAACTTCTGCCAGTGTGATGGAAGACTATGAATTCTATTATGACAGAACTCCTTGGAACAGGAAGCAAAAAATCCATGTATTGTAGTTTTGTGACTAGCAATAGATTATCCAAAGAAAGGAAAAGGTAATCTGACAATGCATTGTCTGGAGAATATAGTCAGTTCACTAGAATCTTCTAATCAAGATTGATAATGGTTTCATGAATCATCTTAACTGTGTGTGCTTTTGATTATCAATTGCAATTAATGAGTGCCAGGCAATCAGTTTTCGAATTTCCATTGACGTATTCCAGCTGGTTAGAACACACATAGCATCGATGTTTAGCATGGTGGTAAGAGTTCACTATGCACAGTCCAAATATATAATTCCTGCAAATTATTCGGAACAAGTTTATTTTTTTCATAGTTCTCCAAATGGTTGGCAAGTGTGCTACCATGCTCTCTATGCATTCTTTGCACTATTATTTATTTTTAATTAATCTGTGTGCTTATTGTTTTAGGATAAAAGTGTATTTATTTCTGTGTGGAATTATAATGCTTGTATTCAATGGATATGACTTCCTGGAAGAGTAATGTTATTATAGAATTATATCAGAATACTCCTGTGACACAAAGAGAGTTAGCTATTAAATTTGGTGTTGGTGTAGGCGCTATAAATAGAATTATTCGGAGATACAAACAGACTAGCTCAGTTTTAGTTGCTAGTAGCTAATATTTTTTTGTTTTATAAATTGCTTTACATGAATTGGCATAGATTCCACAAGCTTTGAGCAGCTATTTTTAAGATGATCATAATGCAACCCACCTTTAACTATTATGCATATTTTCATGAAACAGTTTGTAAGTCTCCTTTTGCAAATAGCCCATAAGTTTTCTATTGGATTAATGTCACGAGAGTTCCTTGCCCACTCTAGCACACAAATATTGTTCTCACTGAAGAATTTCTTCACTTTCTTTGAAGTATGGGCAAGGAGCCAAATCTTGCTGGAAAATTCTATCACCATCTGAAAACCTCTTCTGCAGCTCTCCAACATCTCTTCTTTCCATTATTTAGATATCTGGTCAGATTTCATCATCCCATTCATTGGCACTAAGAGTCCCAGTCCTTCATACGTGAATGATCCCCAAAACACCTTCATGGGGTGTTTTACGATCAATGCAAATGTGCTGAAGTTGTTGCCCCCATTATTTACTCAGCACATATTGAACCCCCTTCCCTTGCACTTCAAACTTTCTTCTAATGTTCCATTGTCAAATCCTGATGACTACGTGCCCTAAAGAGACGTTTTCTATGCATTTCTATTGTTAGAAGATTTTTCTTTAAAGGTTTGTGAGTTTTCCTTCCAACTACCAGAAGTCTACGACAAAAATTAGACATATGCAAATTCACTCCTCTTTCCCCAATTTACAAGCCAAGTGCACAGCAGTGAGCCTAGGGTTTGATCTGCTTCTTCTGAAGAGAAGACATTTATCAGTTGGTGTAGTTTTCTTTTTCCTGTCACAGTTTCCCTTTTTATTTCAGATTAAAGGTAAGGGCATGGCTTTAGGTGAATAACTGCAAAAAAAATGTATATAAAATGTGTGTGTAATTGTTGTGTTCTGATTAATTCGCACGGGACTATAGAGTATAATCTTTTGGTGCAGTGGTGGTTTTCGTTGTTTGGGGATAGATTTGTGGTAATGACAGCATCTTGGAGCATCATTGAGGATTGACTTCTTATTGCATGTTAGCTGCCTCTGCTGATGAGACAATGAAAAATGGTGCCAGCCTATTTTTAACTCATGTGGAACCCAGCAACTGAGTTTATTTTTTTGGCCTAACTGATGAGCTGTATGGTTTCTGCACTGGTGTTGCTGTGCACTGTGAATTGCTGTGCCATGTCCTAACAAGTCTGACTGTTGTTTGCATCAATAGTCTCTAAGGGAGTCTTGTTATCTATTGTTGCTGGTTTTCCTATCCATGGTTCTTAGAGGGTTTCATTGCCTTCCTGGAACTTATTCATACTATCTGCTAATTCACATCATCAGCATAGCAGGCTGATGTTGTGAATATTTTTTCCACACCACTACAATTGTATTGTTTTTCATTTAAAATTTAGCATACAAGCATGTGGAAGGGTTGTTTAATAAAGACAGACTGATGTTGTAAAAACTTTATTATAAAAAAATCAATCAAAATAATTATTTTTCCCTTAAACATAGTTACCCTTAAGATCTATGGATTTGATACATCTTTTCATCCAGTTTCAAAAGACATCCTCAAATCCATTTTCCAATAGATGCTTCAAAATCACCTCTAAAGCCTTTCTGCATTGTTTTCATCTTATTATCATCCTTTTAGGTCCTTTTGGGCAGTTGGAAACAAAAAGGTGAGAGGATAAGATCAGGGCTATATGGGGAATGGGAAACAGTAGAGATGCCTTTCTTGTCTAAAATATGTGTAACAGCTGTCGACATGTTAGGTCGCACATTGTCATGGTGGAGCTTCCACTTGCTGACATGGTGTGAGCACTTCCAACTGATATGTCCAGCATTTTTGCAAGTTCTCTAACACAGGAAAATCCTCAGTGGCAATGTTGATAGCGACCTCTCTAAGGATGGTGGTGGGGGCTCCTTCCCCTCTTCACACCTCATAGTTCTCCACCTTTAAAGGCTTTATGTCAATGGAAACATGCAATATGAGACATTGTAGACTCAACATAAGCTCCGAGAAGATCTTCAAGCATTTCTGAAGCTGTCTTCTTCAATAGTTGCTCTTTTATTTTTGCCACCTTAAACTTAAGAGGCATCTCAAGTATAACCAAGTTCAAGGCACTACTGACAGGGAATGGTTGAGTTTATAAAAACATAACACCTGACAAAAGTCGAAGGTACTTAATAGTATAAGAATCAGCTGACAGATGGTAGATCAGTCACACATTTTGGTACTTTAAAATACAGTCTCAGTCTTTATTGAATGACCCTTGTATAATCGTCTTCAAGTGCTCGTACTTCTCGGAATAGTGGCTACCACTTGGCCACCTTAAATTTATTTGTTGTGCATTTAATTGTTGTCAATACTTGAAAATGGAAAAAAGTGACAGAACTTTTTTTGGTCAGCTGTTCAATTAGCTTTTTAACTTTTGATCATTCCAATTTTATGGATAAATCAAAGGAGGCATGACTGAAGCTGCTTTAGATTTATATAGACTGGAGCTCTGTAGATCTAATGTAAGACCTATATAAATCAAAATTCAGATTCCACTTATAGTGAAAAGTTAATTCTTCATTCACAATTTTTGCATTGTTTTACAATAATTGTTTTTGGTGGATCCCAGCTTTTTCTTAGAGCAAATGCACAATTGAGTATAAATTTTTACCAAAGTAATTCTGCAATTAAAACAAAAAATAGCTGATAATCTTTTCCAAGATGACCACCACTGCTGATGTATGTGGGCTACATATTTTGGAAGGTAACAGTTTTCCTTTACACTCATTAATCGTGTTAATCCAATATTGTGTAATGCACTGAGTAACCTGAATGAGCAATAATGATGTAGAATTTTGTGACCAATTACAACCTGCAAGCCAGAGCAAATAGAAATATGTAGAACATGAGCCTATTCACAACTTTTCTCATTTTAACATGAATGTACACACCAGGATAGAGATACCCCATTCGAACCAGAAAATGTGTAAGATTATGCCACTCAGTGTCTTGGTATGGTATGAAACAGACTGCAACAAGGTATTAAGGAAAATAACAGTAAAATAGAACAGAAAAGATTCATCTAGAGGTTCTCCAGAGACAGGTCATTAATTTTCATTTTTTTCTCGTAGTTTTTATTAGGTTTTTTTTTTTTCAGCTATAATTATTCATAATCTTTTCTGTTTTATTCTGCTCTATGTTTTTCCTTGCCTTTTCCTTATATCTTCCTTCTTTCAGGTCAATTCATGCCATCCACACCTCTTTCCTCTCATACATCTTACCTACATTTTAGCTACCTTTTTTGGTTTACATTTATTTCTAGTTTTGTTAATCTTAGATAGTGTGGTCAGACTTAAAAGCGTGCCTTATAAAATTAGAGAACCAAAATCGCACAATGTAATCCATTCCATACTGTTATAGCCTGCATATAACATATATAGTTAACGTAAGTGATTTTGATACAAGCATGTAAAATAATGTAATGCTTGTAATCTGTAACAAGCTCCATACACCATAAGTTTAAGAAATAACTCTGTTAACTTTAAATTTTTACAGTTGGGGTTTCTTCACTCTAGATCTATATGACTGCGTGAATGGAAAAGTATGGTGGGCTATGCAAGTTCTACAATTATGAGGCAGCTAGAGGCTCATTTATTCTCAGTTGTGAAGCATTTTAGTATTCAAACTAGCATGTTTTATATTATTTTAAATGAAAAAAAATTACAATTTATGAGGGCATCCTATAAATAAGTTCAAAGATTAAAAATAAAAAAACTTTTTTACTAATCTATAAAATATATTTGAAGAATGAAGCAGAAGTTTTTGGTGACAGCTCTTGAAACATATCCTGTGTTTTAAACATGTAAATGAAGTATAATAGTGCTACTATTACCAACTGCTAATCTCATTAATGAATACAAAATATATATTTCAATAAATATACAGAAGACTGCCTTCTCTAAATAGTTGTTTGTATGTCTTTCTGAACATTTTTCATATTATGGCACTAGTTTTTTCAGCTCTTTATAGAAAGGCATGCTCCTGAAGGCACATGTTGACATAAATGTGGAGTTTGTTGTTATTTTTGTAAACCATTTACCATTATTATGCTCTTGGATTTTGAGGAACAAGTGAAAATTTGAGGGTGTCAAATCAGATTATAAGGAGGGTGGAAAAAATTTCCCATCAGAATTGTGTCAGAAGATAAGCTCTTTGATGCACCAGATGTGGCAGACACCATCATACATCAGAAAGACCTGTTCATCGATTTTCCTGGTCTCTTATCTTTATGTTCTCTCGCAGTTTCTTCAGGGTTGCAAAGTAACTTTCTGCATTAATCATGATTCGCTTTGGAGAAAATCAATCAAATGCACTCCTTATAAATTCCAGAAGATAGCTGTTATCATTTTTCCCATTTTGACCATTCTTAGAGCACTTTCTTCCACACCATACTCTGACATATAAATGCAGGTTGGAATGATGAGTAAAAACGATTGTTTGCCTTTTCTTGCATGGATTTCAGAAAAATGCTGTTCTGCACACACTTTTTTTTTAAACCCAAATCAAAAAAGGCAAATTTTCCAAGAGAAAATTAATCCACAATCTTATATTGAGGGCAGGATTTTGTCAAAGTGTGATGCAATGGTTCTGTTTAACAATTGTATCTGTTTGACTTTACATTTATCTGCTTTGTTAGCGCCATGGGTGGCCAAGGTTGTTAAGATGTGGACTCGTGAGCGGGAGGTCTGGGGTTCAAATCCCACCAGGACTGTCCTTGATGGAGGTTTTTTCCAGGTTTTCCTCAGTCATAAGTGGTAAATGCTGGGGAGATTACCCAAATTTAGGTCTGGAACATTTCCTTTAAAAAAATCCTTTCCCAATTTATCATTTCATTTCATGTATCATCAATGTCCACCGCCTGTGTTGCCTCAGTAGTAAAAATGGGTGTTAAACAGTACTGAATCTGCTTCGTTGCTTGTCATGAATTTTTTCCCTTTTCACAGTTTGGCGCATACATTATCATCAACTACGAGAAATCTAATGATGAATCATATTTCACAGTTGGTTGCCAAGGTGCTCTTGAAGCTAGGTATAAGTGAGAAGAATGAAACTCGGCAGTATTGCCAATACAATCAAATGTACATAACTTCTAAGTGGTAATTGTCTAGCTGAATTTCCCTAGCCATTGTAATTTGTTCAAACTTACTTATTGGATGACCCTCATACACAGTGCCTTTAATAGTTCTTTAGGGAAACTTTTGGAAATATTTTGTATTTTACAGTATCAAAAGTTCTGACTATAAATTGTTTCCACAGAAATTATAGTTTAAATAAAATCATCTTGTAGTGGACCGTAGTCCATGGGATATGAGAAGTGGCAGACAAGTAACAAAACTAGGTTACTATAGTTGTCATCAATAGAAAAACACATGACAAATAAAATATAGAGGAAAAATAGTAATAAAAATAATCTTAGTATTTATTAAATTTGGAATCTAACACAGTGAAGCACACATTAATAATCTCTTCTGAGTCTTAACTGTTTAAGCACACACTTTTTGGTTTTGCTTACTGGAGATTTACTCAGACATATTTCATTGGCTGTCATCCGCATCCTTAACTGTTAAAAGCATCCAAGAAACTGTCTGAGTAAATATCCAATAAGTGAAGCCAAAAAGATTGTGTTTAAATAGTTACATCCAGATGAGATATTAGAAATATCTTATTGTTACACAATGATAAATTCTAGCAGTACATGCATGAATAGGAAAATACATTATATATATGTTACCTATTTAAAAGCAAGCTGCAGACTCTGGTGCAAACAATAGTATTCCCAATTACTACCTTTTGCTAGACTCAGGAAAGTATATCTGTGTGGGTCTGCTGACAATATTGACAGAGATACTTTTACATAGTTGCCACACTGTCCCAGTATTAGAAATAAATCATCTAGCCTAGTCCCCATTCACTATGATTATAACACAAAAGCATGTATCTCTGTAGTTATTATATTAAATGGAAAAAGGGTGAAAAGTGTAAACTATTTCTACCCTCACTATTTTCTGCAGTATGAAGCCTGATACTGTAAACAGCAGTAGTTTGGGCGTGACACTTTCCAACACTGCTGGCAACAGCACTCATGCTAGATTGCAATACTTGCCTATGTAGTACTTCACATGTAAGGGTTTTTTGTTCCATTGTACAAACTAACACTGACAAATATGAACAACTAAGAAAGCTTAAGAACAAATGGAGATTGATTTCAAGTAACTATGTACTGTATATGCTTGATAGAGACTAATTCTCATTATCTTAAGGAAGGTGATAATAATTTCCATTTGTCACCACATCCACTTTTTGCATCACACAACCACATAGTTATACCTTCCAGACTCTAACAGTAAATATTGAAACTAAATTGACGGGTGGAACCCAAAAACTGCCTAAATGCCAAAGTATTGTTTAAAAGTAATACAAATATATTTTTGGTGTGTGATTTTGAAGTTTTATAACTAGCATTGTGCAGAGAGATAATTAAGGTACCTATGTCCAGAAGCCAACATTTGCATATATTTAGTTGGAAAGAAAAAAAAAAGATGAAAAATAAATTTTTCTAATACTGAAATTTGTGAAATGTTAGTGTTTCAACAACAAATCCTTGGCTTTAATATTAAAATCCTAATGCAATTAAGCAACAAAATTTATTGATATGTATTAATTAAAATTGTAAAAGTCATCTTTTGAAAGTCAATTTCATAAAAATTGTGTTCTGGAATGAATTTTTTAAAAAGATAATTGCAACTTTATTTATTAATGTATTAGTTTATTAAAATTAGGTTCTTAATGGCACACAACAAGTATTAATATTTCAAAAGAGAAAGAAAAATATGATATAATAATCAACTTTTTTTTTTGCATGTAGAAATTAAATTCTCAAACCATGTTAATGTGGCTCTTCAGCAGGGCTGTCTGATGTGCTTTCTTCATCCATAATACCCTCATAATACTGTAGTCTTCACTATCTTTCTATTCTTCCCATAGCAACTCTTTAAGAACTTGTCATATACCTTAGTTTTTCCTATTACACTGTGATAACAGGGGTAAGGGGGGTTTCTAACTCCTTCAAATCTTCTGGTACGAACTCTGCAGATTCCGAGCATCTGTGACACTCCAGATATAATTAGGAGTGCACCAAGCCAGTCCTTCGCTACAGGGACTTACGAGGTGTGGTATGTAAGTGACAAAGTGATTTTATTAAAGTATGTTAATGTTTTCCATTTCTTGGGTATTCATATAAATTCAGTTAGGTTCACATCTATAATTTTGCTCTTAATGAAGAATTAATATTCTTACTTTCTTAAAAGTCGGTCCTGGTGGTGTAGTGGTTACCATACTTGCCTCCTAAACCCAAGATCGCGGGTTCGAATCCGGCCAGGACCGATGGATTTTTTCGGGCATAAAAATCCTAAGTATGGCTTCCTTCGGAAGGGAAGTAAAGCCGTGGGTCCCGTGTCGTATATTTACGGCACGAAAAAGAACCTCAAGCCTGAAAGAGAGGCCTCTGAGCAAAATTTGTCGGCCGTTTCACGCCCTGAGTTGAATGGGACGCTGATGACCTGAGCTGTTAAAGGGCGTCCATAAATAAATAAATCAAAAAAAAAAACTCTCTTAAAAGTAATTATTTAGCAAGACAAAATGTGAAATACCGTGACTTCTTTTTTCATTACAGTCAATTACTGGTGTATTCACTGCAGAATTTTTTAAAGAATCCTTTTTAATAGCTTCTGGATTTATGATGGTTTTTAGTACGTTTCTTTCCTTCTCAGAAACTCTTATCACGAGAAATGAAAGAATGACCAACAATGGGAAACACCATTTCTACTGTGCTTTGGAGAATCATTATAAGGGATGTCTGCAGAAACTTTCTTGAAAATAAACATGTATTGTGTTGCTCTCAGTAGTCATATGTACATCAAGCTAGTGGCATTAAAAAGAGAAACTAAAAAATTTTAGTACCAATCTCTCAGACCTCAAAATGTACTTCACATCTCATGTTGCAGACATCAAGGCAATATTCCCACTCAAACCATATATGCTCTCTCTGCTGGGAAATGAACTCGATGGTAATTTTCATAGAATGCAAGCTTTTTGGAGGGTCATCAGTATTAAGCTTGCGCATTAATTGCAGTTTGCAAGGGTGAAACCTCGGACAAGTAATAGAATCTTGGACATGGTGGATTTAGGGATGCTTTAACTGCAGGCAAACTCTATACACAAACTTCTTAGGACTGCATATAAACATCTCCTGAACAAGTTCCACAATTTACACATTGACAGGTTTGAACAATCTTTCCCTTATTCTTATTTTGAATTAAAGTAAAACCACTAAAAATCATGTCATCACATTAAAACTCTCTTGAAGTTTCACAAACACACTTATAAAATTAATTTTGGGATATGTTTCATGAGGTAAATTCCTACATTGTCAACCAATCGGCGACTGACGAGTCAATTTCGGTATGGTATGCTTGTAGCTATGTTCGGTCTTTCCTTTGATTACACCCCTTCTCCACAAAATCTCTATACCCTTCACAATTGTCTTGTCACTAGGTACCTGATGTTGAAACTGCCATCTGAAGGCATGCTGAACTTCACTACATTCTGTCCTTTGGTATTCCAAAACATTCCCAATTACATTCGGAACTCACTAAGTAGCTGCAGAATTCAAACTGAATTGAAATGTAAACATTCACGTAATTTGTTTCAATTCAACAGATAATGCAATAAATAATACATGAAAGAGCAGAAACCATTTTTTTAGGGGGGAATCGCTCAGTTAAGCTCAGACTTTGATATCGGTCTCCCACTCCTTCCAGTGGGACATGCTTACGTGTGCTATTGCATTAGTTCATTAGTATGTATCTGCAATCTGCACATACAGTCTGATGCAAAAAATATTTTGTAATGACTTCAAAACTGGCTGATTTGAATATATCAGGGATATATTTTTGGGCTTTCCAACATAGTTATGACCTTTTGGTGGTAGTAGAAAGGTGTAAAGAGAAGTGTCTTACCAAAGTAATTCATGTATGGGCCATACAACACAGCTGCATGAAAATGGATTGCCATATGAGGCCCAGTAATAACAAAAAAGGGGTGCAATCGTCACAACCTAAAAGGCTAATAGCCAAGGTGAGGGCAGCAGTGACATAAGAAAACCTTCCAAAACAAAGAATCATTGCCAGCCACTTTGGAAAATCTAAAGGGACCATTTATAGGATAATCAAACAAAATTTGGGCCTTGAATGGCGCCATAAAGCTTGTGGGCAAGTCTTGAAAGAACAGCACATTAGAGAAACTTCACCAATGCAAGAAAACTGTATGAGCACCAACTGGAAGATGAAGAGTTGCAATCATTTCTTTGAATGAAGCATGGATTTATCTAGATGACACAAACAAACCTTGTGCTATTTACTACCATCAAGTGCGCCAAAAGAAATGCTTGAACTTCATCCAGGAAAAAAGCAAAAGTTTTTTCCAAGGAGTTAATGGTTGTTGCAAGTTACTGCATTCGGGAAAATATAACATTCTCAGAGTTGCCAAAAATGTAAAAATTAATGCAGCCTACTACCAAAGCAATGTCATGGACCCGATTTTTGATGAAGATATTCCCGAATTGTGTGGTGAGGATGCTCCAAAGGTTTGGGTGTGTATGGATAAAGAATCCAGTCACACCTCTCGATCATCCCAGGTCTTACCACCTGAAAGTTGTAGAAATGTGTCAACATGACAGCATTTAAAAGGATCCCTATGAAGTCATTAGATGCCTCATCAATGGATTTTTGCAAATTTGGTCTGCTGAAACAGTGTCTTGCTTCAAGATTAAGGGTCTGGAAAGTCTGCCAGGAGTGAGCTAACATCCCCCTTTCTGTTCTAAGGCGCATCTTCTAAATGAATATTGCATAGCAAAGCCATAATTCAAGCCCGTGGACATCAAATTGAACACAATTGGTGGTGAAGAAAGGGAATCCCACCATGCAAAAGTATGTAAAAATGTCTGAGCTTAAGTGAGGCTACCCTTCCTAGTGCCATCTATTGTTAGTTTCAGCAGTTAACATCCTGTGAAGTTCAAAACGGGTATTTCAAGCTTTTCTTTCTAATATAATCAGTATAAATTTCATAATGCACATAGTTATAAAATTATAACAGTATTATTTTTGTTCAATTTTATTAGACCCTTTGGAATGCAAAGATTCTAACAACTTGTACATAAAATGTTCTGCTTTATTTGACACTCATGAAATGGTCCTACACAGACAGTACCATCATCTGGAATAATAAGGTAGTTAGTCTGGTCCACCAATTTTGGAAAGGTAATTTTTCTGGCTTTCATTTTTACTTAAGATCAATTCATTATTTTGTCTTCTGAGAATGTGTTAAAAACACCTAGTACTCTACATTTGTCTTTATGTTAAATTTGTTTTTCATGAATATTGAATTTATGGAATAAAAAACTATTTCATGTTTTGAAATTTTTAAGAAAAGTTATATCAACTCCATAGTAACATTGCTGAATTTTGGAAATGTGTGCAAATGTTGGATTTTGGAAATAAATTTAAGAAATATATGTGAGGTTTTGGAGGATATGATGACATTTATTTCAAGTGTCCATACAAAAAATATATGAATAAGGCAAAAACATATTATGAAAAAAAAATTCATATTGAGGCTTTTTTTTACAATACATCCCATTTGTGTAAAATTTCTCATAATTTGTAATATAGCATTTCATATTACATAAACTTAGAAATTGTGGACATAATTGAGTGCCAATAAAGGTTAGCTCAATTAGTCATTATGCTCCATATAGAAGCAAAAAATCATGGTGTGTTATGATCTAATAGCTTAAGTTCCTGTTAAAGGGCTTAATATTTTGCATAAAAATACAGTTATTATAAGTAGGTTTGTTTGAAATCTATGAAATATATTGACAAAAAAAAAGGTTCATTATAGGACAAACAAATTGTTATGCTTATGAAGAGCTCATGTTCAAAAACATATATCCAGGAAAGTTAAAGTTAAGAAAAATGCAAAAAACCAAGTGTAAAAATGTTTGTCCAGTAACATTATTATGTATTCAACTATAAATGATCGTAAACTCAAAAATTTCATACTTAAATGTAATCGCTGGCAGATGAAAATATTATGAACTTGCAGAGTTATGAAAATATTCATAATTCAAACAAAAGTTTTGACATTTTTTTTTTAAAATCCACATATAGAGACAGATTATTGAACTTCATTTCCGGGCATGAAAACTTAAATTCATCACTTCTCCACCAGAGCTGAATATGCGACCTCAAAGACATATCATGAATTTTCCAGCAGTTGACAATTAGCTGAGGATGCAGTCTGCAAAACATGTTCTAAATATAAACAAGTAAGTGAAACCACAGAGTGTGTAGTTTGACTCAGTTATATAATAATTTAATTATATGATTTGCTTCACTGTACAAGTTCCAATTAGCACTCAGACATTTTTTAAATTAGTTCTTGTTAACAAGCAAGTTATTGATGGTTATTACGTACTAGATGACTTAAAAAATCTATATATCTATTATTTTTCGATCTGATGTAGAAATATTGTAAGATTGTGTAATGAAGCATTTGAAATGAACATATATGGAGGAAAAAACAGTATTATCTCTTAGTTGGAAGTGGCACCAGAATGCATGCAGGGATGTGTATGTGTGTGTGTGTGGTAGTAGGAATAAAATGCTTGTGCAGAAAGTTTTGCATCTACTTCCCTCCTCCCTCTGAGCTATACAACCTGGAGTCTTGAATGCTACTTATGTTGGAAATAGAACTTAATTTTTTTTTTAAATAACAGAATCAAATTTTATGGCAATATTTTAGCATTTGAATGAGTGCATGTAGCCCATTTTTGGTATTCAGTATCTGTGCAGTTGATGAAAGCAATTCCACTATTCTGTGACATAAAACTCGAACTGTTTCCAATGGATAGCATCCTTCAAGGAACTAAAGAGGGGAAAATCCATAAAGTTGCTGAAAGACACACAGAAGGTGTCCAGAACTCAGTAAGCTATTTTAAATATAATATGCCTTGTGCTAACTCATACTTTAATCTGCATGTCAACATAACTCCACCAGCTACTATGTAACGTCCACAGTTTGGGTTGAATGAAGCGGGTGGTAGAACACTGTGCAATGATTTATTACGATTTTAAAAGCAGCTTAAACCATGATAGTGTCTTCATAAACTTAAACAGGTTTTGGGGACCTTGCTTCTTTGTGTGCAATACTCTTCATTTGGGCCATAAAATTTAAGAGCTTCAATGGCTGCTGAAAACATCACCATTGTTAAGATGTTGCAGAAAGACCACTAACTATGCCAAGATTTAGTGGCATCTCTTAATGTTAGATCAGGAAGTATCTTTAAAAGTTACATGATTATTTAAAGGTTAGGAAAACTTCTTGCTGGATGCCCCACAGCTGCAGTATAGAGCTGTTAGGTAACTTAAGTGGAATATTACTGTGAAATGTTCCAAATGGGGACTCTTGCCATGTTTATAAAATCTATGCAGGCAATGAAACCTGGATCTATCCATATGGTCTGGAAACAAAAGTCTCAATTATCAATTTGAACTTTCCCAGATGACACCCCAACAAAAGTAAAGAGGCCATGAGAGTGGGGAGGAAATTGGTGATATTTTTTCCACTAGTGGTCATAAGACAACAATTCCTCCTGAAAATTGAAATCCTTTTCTGGCATCTGTATTACAACATTCAACATATTTTTCATGCATCTATATAAAGTCAAGAATTTTTTATTATTGCATTTCAATATGTTTAATTCTTAACTTAATTTTGTAAATTCCATTCTTTCGAATTTCTCCCATTCCAGTCCTTTCTGTAAAATTAAACATTGCCTCGATATATTTTGTTCCTATAGCTTATTCTGAACCAATATTTTAATGCCCTTTCCACCATTTTCCATTTTTTCCCTATTCATCCTTACTCTGCATAGGTGAAACTCTCACTAGCCACAAATTTGTTTATGAAAACTTCTGTGAATCAGATCAACATTTATCCAATATTCAAATATCCTCCAGTGCTCCATATAGTATTTTTGCTTAAACTGATGCTATAGAAATCTTTCAAAGTATTTAATGTGCATTCCTGGCACTTCCCCAGATGTACCTATACAGCTTTACGTGCCAATTCCCCTTTTCATACCCTTTTCTTTTGCTCATTCCATCCTCCATTATTACTTAATCGTTTTTCTAAATTAACACCAAGAAAGTGATCAGTAGATTTACAAACACTTTTAACATCATGGGGGATCATAGAAAAGTTTTAGATTAACCTGACACATTCAATAAATAATTAACATGATTGATGATATTTGGTTGGATTTATAACTGGCACTTTGCTAAACTTTTAATCTTTTGGAATGTTACAAATGCACTTGCATTCATGCTCAGTTACTTTCTCCAACTGTTGTCATCTTGCTGCTGTATCTCTTTCTGGTTGTCTCATGAACTTCCTGATTAGGTCATCTTCAGGGGGATTTCAAAATTCATTGCATGTTTTTAAGTAGTTTTTTGTATCGGGGATTTTCACAGTGAAATATATTATAATAGGACAAATTATTGTTACAAAATCACTCAAATTTCACTAATTTTGTTCCACTTACTTGGAGATGAAGATGGAGGCAATCACCTATGAAACATGTCCAAGTGGAACAAAATTAGTGAAATTTGAATGACTTAGTAACAATAATTTGTCATATCATTGCATGTTATTTGTCTCTTATAAAAATTCTTATCCAAACTGTTACTTCTATGTGGTTTTTGCTGTTTTAATAATTTTTCTTTTGTATCTATTTCATGATTCCTTGACCAAAAGTGTGATTTTTGTTGCTTTGTATTGGATGTTTCTGCAATGTTCTTTGTCCTTATGCCTAAAGTTGGTTTTTTCTGGCCGATATATTTGGTTACGTTCTTTGGGGTTTATTTTGTATATTCCTGACCTATCCATTGTTTCAATTGTATATTTTTATTAACTTACTTATATATGCTCTGGGGAGCTAGAAGAATGTTATATGATTTGAATATTTTTCTGAATTTGTCTGCCAGAGGATAGTAGGTGAATTTTTTAAAAACTTCTTTACTAGAATTTCTGTGGTCAGTGCTCTACATTATGCACATTTTCACAGCCTTCCATGAACCATTACACCAATGTCAGATTGTTGAATATCCATGCAGCATTGTGAATAAATAGTGATAAGCTCACAATGAATATTTACAGCAATTTCATGTTTTGCTATCAAAAAAAGTATGACATTTAATTTACAAACAGACTTTGTAGTGACACCTCCACTGGTGACTTGCAAATTGTTTTCCAAAAAAAAAAAAGTTGGGAAACGTACTTTTTGGATGACTTATACAGAGCATCCAAAGTACTATGAACTGAGTAATGCCAGCTACTTCCTGGCAGATTTTTTGTTTTAATTCTTCTAAGTTATGTGGGTTTGCCTTGTGTACAGTATTTTTTAATTTAACCAGAAATAAAAGCCACAGGGGGGTTAGATCATTGGATGGGGCCATAAATTGTAACTAATAACTCTGTCATTTTGAAACATGCTTTCAATTTTTCTCATCAAAATATTTACTGTATGAGCTGTGGCAGAGTCTTGTATTTAAAAAAAAAAAAAAAAATCATGCTCTGTATAGGTTAGTGTAAAAGGGGGGGGAGGACATAATTGTATTCACATATCCCACAGTTATTTTGTATACACTTTTGAAAATAATTACAGGAACATATGTTTAAATCAAAGCCCAAAAATAAATGTTAATATAATGTAATTTTTTACAAGTTATGTTTTGAACTATTGCTTAAAACTAGAATAAAGATCTAGGATTTGTTAGTTTTTCGCTTAATAAATTAGTGAAGTTTCAAGAACTGTTGAAACCAAAGTGAGTGCTTTTTTACTTATTTTTTTGAAAACGGTTTTTAATAAAAATCTGTGGTAGTAAATTGTTATTTTGTGTTCTCTGAGGCTAATATAGAGCAATGATATATCTGAATGAAACATCAGTCACTCAAGCAGTTGTGTGGATTGAAGATGGTCATCCCATTTGCTTTGTCTCCCGGATTCTTCATATTAGCCCTTCTGCCATTCACAGGGTTTGGAGACAATGTGTACAGACAGTTGGATACAAGAGGCAGCTGGGATGAGTGTAAGAAGAAAACAGAGATATAGGATAGATATATTGTCCTATCAGCTTTGAACAGATGCAAATCTACAAAATGATGTATGAACAACTGGAGAAATGATTTCTGATCTCACTATAAGAAACAGACAGAAATGTAGGATTAAAGATCTAGAATCCCCTTTCAAGCCCCTTTTTTGACATGTCAGCATGAGGAAGCTCAGCTGAGATTTGTTCAAGATCATCTGAACTGGCAGCTTTGCCAATGAAAGGCTGTTCTGTTCACAGAAAAGTTAACATTTTGTTGGACAGGTTATGATGGACAAACATGTGTATGGAGATGTTCTGGTAAACATCTTGCTCCAGCCATCATTATTGAATATGGCAGATTTGGAGGCAATTCCATTTTGGTTTGGATTGGTATTAACTATTGAGTCTCGGACAAAGTTTGTTGGTGTTCCACAGAGCAAGATTGCTGATGTGTTCAATAATGACACCTTTCCACATATACCCCCCCTTTTTTTTATTGTATAATGCACGTTTTTACTACTGAGGCACCACAGGCAGTGGACATGGATGATACATGAGATAAAATGATATATTGGGAAAGGATTTTTTTTAAGGAAGGAAACATTCCAGGTCTAAATTTAGGGCACCTCCCTGGCATTTGCCAACTATGAGGACTGAAGAAAACCTGCAAAAACCTTAGTTAGTCAGGGAGGACGGTCCTGACAGGATTTGAACCCCAGACCTCCCGCTCACAAGTCCGCGCCTTAACGGCCTCAGGCACCCATGGCGATTATATACCCTTTGTTTATGGTATGTAGGCTAATTTTCTTTTAATGCATGATAATGCTAAATCTCATATAGCACGGAATATCGAAGATGTTCTGCAAAAATACCAAATTCAGGTGATGGACTGGCCTCATGCAGTCCTGATCTGAATCTGATTGATCATCTATGGGATAAGCTGGAAACACTTGTTCTTAAGCATCCTGCTGTGCCACAGAACCTGGGAAAACTGACAAATCTACAAAAATCTACTCACTGAAGAATGTGAATTCCATAAATCTTTATTAGAAGGCTGGTGTGCAGCATGGCACATTAGGTTGTTATGAAGTCATGGCAGCTCACGAAGGACAGATGGTTCTGAGTATTGAAATGCTGAAATAACCCTGGAAACATTGTTAACTAAACAGTGTAATCTTGTATTTCCACTTTGTTTTCTGTATCAATCAATTTGTTTGTATTTCTTATTTCTAATCCTGTGAAATAAAAATTTGTTAAAATCCCTATTCTAATTTTATATAAATCTTCTATCTGTAATCACAAACTATCAAAAATTAAATTGTCTCAATATTTATTTTGGGACTAGATTTAAACATGTATTCCTCTAATTTTCCTGAGCAGTGTACTTTTAACAATGTAGTAGCTCTTTGCACAGAGCCACAAGAAATATCTACATATTGTGAAAGATGCAATTGAGTTTTTTGCTGGAATTCTCTAAATGATAACCAATATCATCTAATATTCCTTTGGTCAGAACCCTAAGTTGTCTGTTAGGTTTCTTAGACTGAACACTACCCATGACCTGAAATTTATTATAAAGATTATGAATTATTTGTCCTGGAACTTTTAACATCCAGAAACCTTTCTTAGTCCTTGGCGAAATGATTAAGTTAACACATATGAATCATAAATAAGTACATGTGTAGTATTTTTTGATTTGGTTTATTTATGTATGCTCTTTAACATCTCAGATCATCAGCGTCCCATTCAAATCAGGAAGTGAAACGGCCAACAAATTTTGCTCAGAAGCCTCTTTTTTCAGGCTTGAGGTTCTTTTTTGTGCCGTAAATGTACAACAAGGGACCTAAGGCTTTACTTCCCTTCCGAAGGAAGCCATTTTTACGCCCAAAAAAATTCATCGGTCTTGGCCAGTATCGAACCCTTGATCTTGGGTTTAGAAGGCAAGTATGTTTACCACTACACCACCAGGACCAACATACACGTGTAGTAGAAAACACACTCAGCCATAATTCATTTTGTGATTAAATACAGAACAAAACACATCACTTGAAAAAACTGAAGTGAATTCAACCACAATTAAATCCATTCTGACAGCATGACCTTATCCCATTCAATAATGGAAAACAAGTGTGCATGCACTCAGTGGAAAAGCACCACAAGTTGGTTCAAAAGTAGTTCATAGGATAGCTCCATATCAACAATTAATAGGACTTCTTTAACATGAAAAATAACAGAGCTAAGTACACAGAATGGCTGTCTAGTATTAGCATGTCCACCTGTTTGCCCAAAGATCCTGGGCTCAATTACTGCCATTCCTGAAGAATTTTTTGAAAGGTATGAATGTGATAAGGGGCGCACTGAGTCTCATGAGGACAATAAAATTGGGAACTTGCTTGGTGGAGAGGAAGCAAATTCTGATTGTAGAATCCAAGATTAAGGTGTTGGAGATAGTGAACAATGACCTCTCCCAGGAGTAACAGCCAGCATGGAATATCTTGGCCAGACTTTATTATCACGACATAAAAATTTCACCTTTATGCTTTGTTCCTGTCCAAAGGGAAAAAAACCTGTGCCACAAAACTTTCTGTGCAAGCCACATACATTTTGAAGTGTTTACTTTGATATTTACATTGTTAATGAGAAAGTTTTAAGAGTCAACAGTTGAATTTTGTTAATGCCATTTATTTGTATTTCTGTAGCCAGTGCCATTTCCTTTATCTTAAAGACCAGTACTGTCATCACTGCGTAGTAAACAAAACAAATGAGTCTTGCAGCACCCTACGTAATAAAGGACTGCTATGTGTGCATGTGATTTTTGTATGTGTGAGGCCACATGGAACTATCTTCTTTTCTCTTTGCTTGTACTGAGCACTATTTTTAAACAGCTTTAAAATAAAACCACTCTGGTTCTGTTTGTTAATAAGTAATAGAAATAAAAATTAAATTGAGTTTATTGGGGAAAGGAAAGAAATATAAACAATATAAAAATGATGGCCAGTTTGGCAAAAGGCTTTTAAACAGATATTTTTATTCATTAATTTGTTAGCACAGAGGAAATCAAACTGGCTAAAAATGATTATGTAATGTTTGCATTATATTTGTTTATGCTGTAAACTGTTGATTAGCCATGTACTTATAAATATTTAGTTCAGTTAATAGCAAGTAAGTACATGCATATTTTAAAAAAATATTTTTTATGTCACACCTCATGACTTAAACCAAGGGATGAAGAACAATTTGTTTCTTAAGGCTTTATTTATGTTATAGTGCAGTAAGTTTATAAAGAATTTTCAGACTCTAGAGCAGCGACAGCTTGCAACCTAGGGTGCATGCACAACTACTACTACTACTACTGCTACTGCTGAATATAGGTCACAAGTTTTCTAGAATCTTAATAAGAATTAATACTCATATGTGCATAGCTTAACATATACAACAGAAAGAGAGAATTTAATAAAAATGGCATAGTAATTTCAACAAAAAATTCATACTCCTAGTTTTCATGACAACAAACTCCTCAATGATTAAAGTCTGGAATCTACAACATAAAATATACACCTACAGAAAGCATATATTCTTTTGAAATCACAGTTTGACTCAAATTAATATTTGGTATTATTCTATTCAGTTTTTAATTTAAATTTTCTCTTCCAATAATCGCAAAGAAAATGGTTTAGAATGTAAGGTTTTTATAATGTTGATTTTTCTTTACATAGTTGAAACAAAACAAAATAAAGCAGCTAACTTATGATTTGCACAAAATTTCATTAGTGTCATTCACTCAAAGCTGACTACTAATGAAATGACTAATCAATGGGGAGTGTGTACATGAGAGCATTGTTACTTCAAATATAATAATGTTTAACATTCAAGTAATGTAAGTTTTCCCATATTGAATATACAAAGTGAGTCAGGGTCTCTGTAACAAATTTGGAAGAGATTAAAGATAAAGATAGCATATTGTGTCCCTTAAGGGCAAAGGCCTCCTAACAAGTAGGAGAAGCTCGCTTTTTCCTAACATGATGAGCTATTCTATGCTAGTTTTTCGTATGCTGTTTAAGACACCGACTGATTTGTTCTTTGGCTACTCCATTTCTCACTGCACTAGTTGCTTCTTGAGAGATTTACATTTTTATCTTCCTCTTGCTACTCTTGACAAATCTGGACCTGCATGTTCCTTGAAGAGATCTGTCCATCTTCTTCTGGATCTCCCTAGTGTCCTTTTAGTTTCCAGGGCTTCCACATGGAGATCTTGTAGGTCCACCTATTGTTCTGCATTCTTCCTACATGACCATCCCATTGCCATTTGCTTCTGGTAGCTATTTGTGCAATGTCTGTTGTCTCATATAACTGATTTATTAATACTATAGGTGTTTTGTCCTTCAAAGTTATTCCCAGGATCTTGTGTTGCATTTTTCTTTGGCATATTTAAATTTTGCTGTTTTGTTTTCTGTTAGTAACCATGTCTGGCACCCATATAATAATACACGGTATACACAGGTTTCGAGCGTCTGGAATCTGATTTTCTTAGTTAGTGTTTGGTCTAACAATATAAACTTAAGGGCCCAAAATGCTCTGCAGGTTAATGAGATCCTTCTTTGTACTTCTTTTTCCATTTTATCATGGAAGGAAATCTGCTGTCATAGGTATGTATTTTGGCTCACATATCTGAGGACTGTTCCATCTTTTTTTTATTGGGGTTTCAGGTCTGTTTGAAAATAATCGCATCTTCAGTTTGTTTAGTCATAACCCTGCATTTTTGCTATGCTCACATAATTGTTCCAGCATAGTTTGTAGTGCTTTCAGTGTTTTGGCGAATAAGACCACATTGTTGACAAATTTTAGATTTGTTAGCCATTTATGTTGATTCTGAAATTATTATGCCAGTTCATTTTCCTGAATATATGCTCCATTACAAAAATGAAGAATTTGGGAGAGATTGGATCTCCTTGGCAAACTCCTCTTTTCAGTCTGAAGGGTTGTCCTCCTCCTGTTTTTCTTTCTTAAAACTTTGACTATAGATTTTGTGTGTGATATGAATGTACTTTGCCTCTATTCCTTGAGCTGCCAGAGATTGTAATATGCTTGGAAGAAATATCTCACAATTAATATTTGTTGTTTAACAACCTATGTTCAACATGTTTCGGAGGTATAATCATGAAAGCAGGGTTAGAAACATTTAACAATTATGAAATGAATTTATTAATTCTGCAAGATTACAGAAGGTATTGTTAGAAGTGTCTTATTCTCAACTGATTATATTCATTACCATCACAGCAGTGCCCGTCATACCTGGTCGCATTTGATCAAAAGCAGAAAATATTTGTTTAATCAGTTTATGTCTCTTGTGAACTGGGGTCATGTCTGTGAAACTCTGAACATGCTCCCAATGGAAAAATCTAGAGGTGTTTGTTTCTTCTAGCCATGTAAGACATTATTGTGTCAGTCAACTCGGGGAAAACATGGAAATTCATTCTCAGTGGGTGCTTGTAGTCAACTGCACATGCATCAACTACACATACAGGTACACAGTGATGACAATGTGTGTCACGTTTAATATTGGGACTAGTATACATAAACAAACAAGGCTGCACAATGGATGGCCCATAGCTGTAGGTAATTTCCCGAAAGTTAAAATCATGTTGCTCACACCTTCTTGTTCCTTTAACAAAAAAACAATGTGCAAATTTTCAACTCATTTAGACAACTGCGAGGCAACCCTCATCGACCATGAAGATTTGAAATTTCAGCCCAGAAAATATTTTTTTAATATTATTAGCTAAATATATTTCATCATCATTATTATTATTATTATTATTATTATTATTATTATTTATATGCTTCATTGTCTTGTTTTGTAACTAAAGGTAATGGTGTTATTTGATGAATGATTTTTCAATTATTGTTTCAAAACTACTGTTGGTGTTGTTGATTTGGTTTATTTACAGATGCTCTTTAACATCTCAGGTCATCTGTGTCCCATTCAATTCAGGGAATGAAACAGCCAATCAATTTTGCTCAGAGGCCTCTTTCTTTCAGGCTTGAGATTCTTTTTCATGCCATAAATCTATGACATGGGACCCATGCCATTACTTCCCTTCCAAAGGAAGCTATACCTAGGATTTTTACATCTGAAAAAATCCATGGACCCTGGCTCCTACTGTTTGTGCTACTATGCTGGTATAAAGTGACTTTCATTACACTTTTTTCCTATACTTGTAAAATGGTGTCAATTTCTTCAGGTATTTTGTCACTAAAATATTTTTATGTCTCTGTTGTTGGCTACATCTCCAATCAAATCGTCGGAGCCAATCTACCTTCGGACCAACAAATTTTAAGCATTTTTTCTACAATGTTGTAAATCTTACAACAAAGGAAAATGCAGCATCTTAGTGATTCAAGAAGTTATTTCATCATAAGGTTATTTCATAACCTTAACTTAGGTATTCATTTTATACTATAAACTCCCTCCATTCACTTACACAAAAGTAAGACGCGTTTCGGGAGAATCTCTCCCATCTTCAGTTGCTCACTGAACCGCCATTACTTGAAACTATGGCTGGACAAATGGACGTTCCTGTGGTGGCTTCTGTTGGTTGAAGTAGGAAGTTGCGAGCTCATCCATAGGAGGAAACTCGAAATTTATTAGGTTTTCTCTGTTTTTTAATATGAAAATTTTTTCCCAAGTGGATAACTCAATGGGCTGTGAAGATGTTTCAACAGTTTTATTCCATGGTTTTTGGTCCAAAAGTGAGCTGCTACTGCTGATTTATCCACCTGTTTAACCGAATATTCCTAAAATATTCTTTCCTCCAAATTTCTTTTTGTTTTGCCTATGTACATCTGTTCACAATCTGCACATTTTATTTCATAAATTCCTGATTTCTGTTCTGGTGGTATGGAGTCTTTTACTGTGCAACCTAATAAATTCTTGATGTTGTATCTGTTCTTTGGGGCTAACATTATTCCATGTTCTTTGAAGATTTTCTTGAACTTCTTGTGGTAAATTGGATGGTAGGTGAAGCTTTTGAATTTGTATTCTTCTTTTGTGTTTTTCAGTGTGGAAACTTCCCTTATCCCTTTTTGTCTTTTAGATTTATTGATAATTTTTATTACTGTATCTTGTTGAAACCATTGATTATAGCTGTCTTTATTATTTGTTTGTATTCTATTTTATACTCTGCTTCTGTGAGTGGAATATTTATCAATCTGTGTGTCAAACTGTGAAAAATTGCATATTTATGTGGAATGGGGTTATAACTCTCAATTGAGTTACTCATACTCAATGATGAATGGAAAGGTTTAGAGAAACATTTGACAAGAACTGCAGGCAAGGAAAAAATAAAAAGAGATCTTTTGTGAAAACTATGGATGATCTCTCTGACATATCTCATTCGATGATTTCAGACAGATGAAAAATGATGAGGATAAAACTTTTATAATGCTTCATCACTAAAAAGAATGACCAGGCTGCATCGTTGGTGTAGATCAAAAACTAAAACACAAGAAAGATAAGAGCACTGAAGCTCACTGCAATGGAAACTGAAATTACTTAGGAAGAATTGGAACAAGTTGCTACTCATTAGCTTGCTTGATGATTCAACATCAAGCAGCCAAAGCAGTGTTGTGGTGGCAATAGTGAAAATCTTCATCTGTCCAAAAGCACCTGAATGAGACATATCAAGGAGATTGTCCATAATTTCCACTAAAATATATCTATTTTCTTTTTTTTGCAATTTTATTTGCAATGTTTTTAAATTGCTGGGGTTGCCTGAATATCTATATAAATTTCTCTAAAAATAAAAAAAGAAAATGGTTGAGATAGGGAAGGGTATACCTCTTTTTTATGGAATTAATCGTTGCTTATATTATGTTCCAACTTCAAAGCATTTGAGGATCATTAAGCAGTCACCAAGAGGTTACAGAGTTACAGAGGTCCCGACTTACTCTGAACATGACTGTGTTGCCAATAATATAATGTTGTAATATAATTATCTAATAGGCATTTAAAAATTTAATTCAACTTTGTACTGAAACAACAATCAGACCTTATAAAACTGGAGGCAAACTTTTCCTGCAAATGCATGTGACAAGAAGTGACATAAACATATTGACTTATGTGCAAGGGACTTGTATTATGTCCTCTCACATCCCATGATCAAAAATATTCCACAAACTTAACAGGGCATTATGTGTGCACCTTGACTGTAAACCAAGACTGGTACAAGTATTTTATGCATAAAAATGCATTAAGCAATATTGTTAGTAAATTAAACATTGATCTTTTTGGAGGTGGTGCAAATCAGCAAACTCCTAGAGGAGCCGTCCCTGCTCTAGAGATTTAGCTTGTACTGTTTATCATTCCATGTATGAATATGACAGAGATATTAGTGCTTAAAGGCAGAGGCATATAGGAGGGTAGGTCCATAAGTTTCTGGCCTAACCATTTTCTAAGTATGATAAGACAAAAACTATATTTTATTTTTCAATATAGTTACCCTTTATTGCAGTACACTTCTCATATCTTTGAATTAACATATCAATCAAGCCCCCCTCCAAAATAGTCAGAAGTCTTATCTGCAAAATGGGCATAAACAGCATCCATTCCTTGTTTGTCACACTTAAATTTCCTTCCTCGAAGGTCCTTCTTGAGTTTTGAGAAGAGGAGGGAGCTGGATCTGGGCTGTATAGTGGATGGTCAATCTCCTTGAAGCCATATTTCTTCACAGCTTTCTTTGCAGCAAGAGCTGTGTGCAGAGGCACATTGTCGTGAAGAAGGTGCACACCACCATTCAGCTTTCCTCGCCATTTCTCTTTGATGGAAGCACATAGTCTATACAGTAGGCCAACATAGTACTTCCAATTTATTATGGTGTTCCGCTCCTTGAAGTCGATGAAGAGTATACCTTCACAGTCCCAAAAGATTGTGGCCATGATCTTGTTGTTTAACAGAGTGACCTTGGCCTATAGAGGCGGTGCTTTGCCAGGTTTACATCATGCCATTGATTCTCTTTTGGACAAGGGATCACAGTAGAGAACCATAGCTTCATCACCTGTAACAATGGTTTGCAGAAATTTTCTCTGGTTGCTACAGTAGAGCTCCAAATATACCTGACAACAGATGACTCGCTGCTGCTTTTGGACTGAGGAAAGAAGTCTAGCCACCCATCTTGCATTAATCTTATTCATGTTTAAACGTTAATGAATAATTTGAAGGACTGTTGTTTTAGAAAGGCCCAATCTTGCTGCTATTTCTGTAACTTTGAGCCGCTGGTCTTCCACAATTTCTCCTTCCACAAGAGTGATTTTTCAGAAGTGAGACCTCCAAGGACCGACCTGCACACTCTTCGTCTTCAATGCTTTTTTGACCCTTTGAAAAAGTTTGGCCTATTCTTTTACAGCTGAATATGAGGGGGATACTTCCCCATATACACCGTCGAATCGCTGTTTAATATCATTTGGAGTAAGTCCTTTTTTGTGAAGAACTTATTAACAGCTCGATACTCCATTTTGATCATGTCACAACCTTCTACACATAGCCTTCTTTATGCAACTACATCTGAACAGAATGCAGTGGAGTGAAAATTACAGCTGCAATTATTTACTTAACAGATAAGGTATGACACCAGATAAGGAATTTGTGAAGACAATAATCCTTATCGGCAAGGCCAGAAACTTATGGACAAGTGAACCCAAAGATAATAGAATATGTTTTAAATATTCAATTGAATGTAACTATTACAAAATGAGACTGGACATGTTCAGCATAAAATTGTGCACAAAATCAGATATATCTGGTATTCACCTTCTCAGGGTAAGGAAAAGCTTAAATTATCAAGACAATTTGAACTGACCAGGAATTGAACCATGGACCTCTAGATTAGGTCTATAGGGTAACACCAGACCAAGCAGGGGTCAGCAATGTCTTATGGAACGTCTTATTAACGAAATATAGAGATATTATTTATTCCTGTTGACAAGAAACATAATATACCAAGTTGCATTATCAGTATCCATCTGAATTATTGCCATTGTCCACAAATGCTTATTTCACTATGCTAAAATAACAAAACAGTACTTAATAAGCACCTGTAGATAGGAATCTAAAAATATGGACAAGCTATAAGAAAAACGTGTTTCAGGACAGCTAAAGAGAACTTTTGCTGTTTTTTAAAGAGGAGGAATTAATAAATTATTATTCGGTAACAATAGTTCATTTTTAAAAATAGAATTAAAAAAATATTGTTATAATTTTTTTTATCTTAAAATATTGTACTGGCCATGTATATTGTTTTCAGTATAAGATATCAGATATATTCTAGGTAGCATAAAAAAGAAACTTAAATCTAGATTTTATACTAAAAATCATGTTTATAATACTTATGATTTCAGAGTTACAGATCTCTCTAAACTGAGGGCTGTTTATATTTTGGTCAGCTGGTACTTGACAATTCTTGTTTGGAAGATAATTTTTGTGCCATATAGCAAACCATTGTTTTTTCATTGTTCATTGTTTTGTAGTCTTGTCTTGTTCTAGCACAGGATCATTCCCCAGACTTCAAGCTGCTTCAGTAAGTACATACTTTTATATAACATTCCTTGTACATTTCTTGTAATTCGTTCAAAATTTTTTAAATTTTCTATTTGGATATACTTTTTTTTTATTATTTCATAAGTGGTTATTGGTGATTATGGTATACAAATGATCAGCTATGTAGCGTTGGCTGAAGTGGACAATATGAGCCTCTTCTTTTGGGCAGAGAGAAAACCTCTTTCATTTAAAACAATTCAGGTTCAGTCCATCAGAAACCATGTTACTGCTGAGCATTGGATAACTCCTTTATGTGTTTCTAATGGGTCCCGTATGCATTTCTCTTTATTATATTTAATGTAAGAACTTAAAGCATAACATCTGAATTTAAAACTTCCTTGCTAACATTTTTAATAAAATTGTAAATATTTAGCACATTATTGAATTTTTCTGAAGAAAAATGTAGCTCGCTTGTACTATTAACAAGTCTTCTATTTCTTGATGCATAATAGCTTGGTACATATTCATGACATTTGCATTTAACTTTTTGTGAATGCATAAAACCCTTGATCAAAAAGAAGTGTTGTTTTCATCGTATTTAAATAATATTTATAGTAAATATATCTTTCTGTCTTTTTGTTCTACTTCTCAAATTTTAATGTAAACTAGTGACACCTATTTTTAGCTTTTCAAAACAATCTTTAATCTTTTCTTGTTTCTAAGACTTTCCTGAATACTTAAAAATGTACAGTAGTGCTGCAGTATTTGTTCTAAAACAATTATTTTTTTAAATAACACTTAAAATTTTGAATCTTGTATTGATAACTTACAAGTTTGATGTTAATGCTTAGAAATTTAATAAGTTTTGGAAACTGTCATTTCTGTCATCAGCACTGGCAAACTGGATATTCTGCTGGATCACTTTAATGTTTCATGTCTGGCATAGAATTTATGGGACACTGGGACTGAATTTTCTCTTAGCATTACAAAAGTTGAAATAAAGCATATGATATGATGCAAGAGCCATTTTATAAATAATGCTGATTTGACATTACTGCAGATTGGATAAAGCAACACTTGTGAAAATTACATCAGTTGCAGTTGAAGGCTTGGGAAAGAAGCACAAATATTTATTTTGTCCATAGAACACTTTATATATAGATAACAAGAGCTAGAAATGGAGCCAGTACGTATATCAGGTATTGTCATTTGAAGATCAATGGTTGTATATTAAGCTCAAAACTTTGTGGTACAAACCCCACAGGAATTCACAATCCTTTGAGTAAGTTCACAGTGAACCATAATGCAGTTTTTTATTGTGTTAATCATTTTCCTGTTGGTCATGTGAGCATAGATGATGACCCAAGACCAAGAAGGCTGAAGACACCAACAGATGAATGAAGTGTGAAACTTGATGCAGTTGCTTGTCAAGAAGATTGTTGTGTGACATTTAAGGAATTGAAACATAGATTAGAGACTTTGAGCTTGACTTGAAATTAGCTGAATAGTTGGAGAAATTCAATTTCACCACGACCGAAAAAATGTTGACAAGTTCAAGCAAAGGATGATCTTTGCTTTTGATCACCAAAGAAATCATTATGACAGATAGAGTTCCATGTGGTACAAATGACACAGCAGATTATTATCATACTTTATGCAAAAAATACACAAAAACCAAACATTGTTGCTCGAGTCTGGGCCATTCATTCTCTGTTTTTTTTTTTTTTTTCGATTGATTTATTTATGGATGCTCTTTAACATCTCAGGTCATCAGCGTCCCATTCAACTCAGGACGTGAAACGGCCGACAAATTTTGCTCAGAGGCCTCTCTTTCAGGCTTGAGGTTCTTTTTCGTGCCACAAATGTACGATACGGGATCCACGGCTTTACTTCCCTTCCGAAGGAAGCCATACTTAGGATTTTTACACCCGAAAAAATCCATTGATCCTGGCCGAGTTCGAACCCACATTTTGGGTTTAGGAGGCAAGTATGGTAACCACTACACCACCAGGACCGACGTCATTCTCTGTGACTATGTTTGACCACATACCAAGAATGTTGACACCAATAACCTGTGCAAATATGAATGGAATATCTCATCTGCCTTGCAGTCCAGACATGAATCCACAAGGCTTCAGCTTATTCCCAAAGTTGAAAAATTCCTTGCTTGGATGTCATTTTCCTTCTTTGTAAAAGCTTTCTGTCATTTACTTAAAAAATTTGATAGATGAACAGAAGTGATACTTTGAATGAAATAGCACAGCTTCCCAAATGTTGCAATTCAGTCATTGAGAAACATTGAAAGACTGTAAGAAATACTGTCCAAAAAAAAAATATTTTCATTAAAATGTAAATTGGAACTTGCACAGTGAAGCCAATCATATAATTGCTATTATTGCTATTATTATGATTTATTGAATTGCTATTATTATTGATTTATTGAACTACACGCTCTTAATACTTCAATTACTTGTCATACTTGTTATGACAAGTAATGTCATTATGTTATTAAGAGTGTGTAGCAACTAAATTATACAATAATATCAATTAATATTTTCAATGTTTATCAAAAGACCCTGATGTTACTCTCTATTAATTAACACTGAGTTAAACTGTAAGCAACTTGTCTGGGTTTACAAAGTTTCAAGGCTAAAGGCTACACTACTTGGCATAAATCAATAGAAAGCATGCTGTACTGTAATAAGATAATGCTTCTGTTTACTGAACAAGATGGACACTACAGAAAGTCAAGAAATTAGATGGAATAGAATTTCTATCTATGCAATACAAATGTTGCACCTTTTGACTATTGTTTGTCCCATTCCATGGCAATATTTCTACAGGAAAGAGATTTGATAATCGTGGAGTTGTCATAAAAAACATGTGCAGCGTATTTTACTTACAGATCTGGGATTCATATCATCAACAAATGCAGGGATAGAGATAGGTGAGAGTATTTGAAAATGGCCTTTATTTTAAGTATAATGTTTTGTTGTTTGTTATGATAAAAGTACCAGTTTCTTTTGTCCTATTATAAGCGTGCAAAGAAAGAGGTATCTGAGGTGCAAAATAGTAAAAACCACAAAATTCCAAGCCAATACATTAAAGTACTGTTCCACCAGCTCAAGATAACTGCAAAATATGTGGGGGGGGGGCAAAGGTAGGGTATGTTAATTATGAAATTCACTGCAAAACTGCCAATATTGAGTATATTTTCACCGTGCAGTTACACAGTAGTGTTAACAGAGGCATTTTGCATTCCCATACCAGTTTAGATTTTATGTGGTCAGAATTCCTCACAAACAAATTTATATCTTTTATCAAATTTAGTACATTCAAACTAAAAATTAAATGTAAATGTTAATATTATCATCACCTTGTGAAAACACTGGAAGGCCCTGGCCTATCTGGCCTGTAGGGGTAGGCCCTATGGACAAGCCACCAAAGTAATCTGTGAAATCAACTATGATAGAATGGTTGCAGAACAAAGGGATTTAGTGTGATAATGCTATAAGCCTTGTATACCAAAATTAAAAAAAACTTAATAGAAATTAAAGTAGATGCATGTTAAAATAATATTTAGATTACAGGGATTTTCTTGTCTCTATATATGTGCGAACTGAATCCCATTTAACTTGCCTGGGCTAAAGTGCAAAGAATGGTTAGAGAGTGGAATTTAACAGGAGATTTATCCCTTTAAAAACTACAAAACTTTACTCTCCATGGAATTTTGCTCATAGACATAATGCAGGATTTCTGCAGACATGTAGGAAACTGGAAAGTGAATATGCCTTCTCTGAATAAAACCCCCCATACATCGCCACTTATCATCTTCACAAAGGACTTATAACAATTGAATGCTGTATGGTTTGAATACCAAACATTGCTGCAAAACATATCAGACTAAGTTGGCTTCAGTGGGCTACATACAAAACTTTGCCATAAGCGCTCAATATCTTCATTGGACACATGAGGGCCAACCTCTGGATTTCCCTTTACATAAACATCCAGTCTCTTGATCAAAATCAAATGCTTTGAGCAGTAGAGAACCATACTGTTGACCAAATTTACACTACACCATTGAAACACTGAATGCTTTCTGTTGCTTTATCAATGCCATCTTGAACAGTCAGTGAATCGCACCAGAAGCACTTGCTGGCAAGCAAGTAAACTTTTTATTCCAACATGTATCATAAGTTTATGGACATCACTGAAGCTTCTTCATTTTCTAATTAGTTGGTACAGGTGGTCTAGTTGTATATACTTGCTTCATACACCCATGACCAAGGATTCAAATCTGGCCAGGGTCAATAGATTTTTTTCAGGCTTAAAAATCTTAAGTATAGCTTCCTTTGGAAGGGAAATGGGTCTCTTATAATATATTTACTATAAGTAAAAGAACCCCAAGCTTGAAAGAAGAGGTCTCTGAGCAAAATTTATTGGCTGTTTCATGCCCGGAATTTAATCCAATGCTAAGGACCTGAGATGTTAAAGAACATCTGTAAATCAAATTTTCCTAGTATCTGATGCAAAGTACAGTTTCCAAAAAAATTGTACAATGCGGCTGGTAAATTAAAACATAAATATAAAGCATCTTTACTAATTCTAAGTACTATAATTTGTGATTACCATTTTATTGATAGTAATTAAAATGTTAATTCCTTTTGGTGAGGTCTTCTGACTTGCAATAAAAATGTCATATAATGCCCAAGAATTTCAGTTTAATTGCATTCTGTTAAATTTTTTATGGAATACACATATATGTGTGTTTACATACATGTATATTATGTGGCATATTCTCAACACTGTAAGCATTTTTTTATATACACAATTGCTAATGTAATTGCAGGTGCTAATTATTTTTAAGACAGATTTATACCAATTTATTAGAATAAGTACATAAATAGTTTACATTCCTCTTTCTTCCATAGATTTTTGCCTTTATAATACTGAATGAACCAATTTTTTGCTTTACCATTGCATGGTTTGAGCTCTTGGTTGGATTTGTTTCTAATGTTGACACCAATGGCCACATTATTGCAACACAGTATAATATTTAATACAGAGGTTTTAAGATGTTAAGCCCCAACTTATCAAAAAATGCTGAAATTGTCTTTTATTTTTCAAGCAATTTTAATGCCTACTGATCAAATACACATAATTTGTTGTAATTCATCTAGCATTTGTGTTGTATATCATGTAATTTAAAGTATGCCCAAAGGTATAATTAAGTCAAAACTACACATTGTTAGCATTCTGTCCTCAAATACTTCAAAATATTGCTAAAAGTCTTATTTTATATTTATAAGGTATGGTAAAACACCTCCCACTAGGTTGATTCTGGTGGTGTAGTGGTAACCATACTTGCCTTCTAAACCCAAGATTGCAGGGTTCAATCCCACCCAGAACCAATGGATTTTTTTTTTTTTTTTGGGTGTAAAAATCCTAAGTATGCCTTCCTTCGGAAGGGAAGTAAAGCTGTCGGTCCCATGTCGTACATTTATGGCACGAAAAAGATTCTCCAGCCTGAAAGAAGAGACCTCTGAGCAAAATTTGTTGGCCGTTTCATGGCCTGAATTGAATGGGACGCTGATGACCTCAGATGTTAAAGAGCATCCGTAAATAAATAAAACAAATCAAATTAAGCCTACCACTAATAATATCCTAAGTGAATGTCATTCCTGAACAGCAAGAATTTATAAAAAGCACAGTTAATTTCTATCCAGGTACAATTGAGGAGCGTTTAATGAGATTTGTAAATACTCATCAAGATGATGGATATCTGTCCAAATACCTCTTGCAAGAAAGTACAGCATTTTTCCTACACTAGGATCATGTCAGATTTTTTTTAGCATTTATGAATACAATCTAAATTTCATTCATTTGTAATCACTTGAATATTGGCTCCTCTAGTTACCAATCCATCTAACATTGAAATGCAGATTCAACCAATCACAAAAACTGTAGTACAGTGGAGGTCCACCATCTAGCTGGAAAATATTTTGTTGTAAGTGTTCCGCTTGTGGAAGCATGTCAAGATTGCATTAGCAATCTTGAATCTTGAATCTTGAATACAAAGAATGGTCCAATGGCCAGATCACGTCACACATTCATCTCTGGATTGTCTTTTTCCATTTTACAAACCCATGATCTCAATTCCCCATACCCAAACATGTGTCTATTAACTTTTCTGAGAGAACAAACAATGCAATACAAATATCTTGCTTTGTGCTCCAAACAAAGACAAAACATTGTTATAGAAATTAGTGCAGTGTACAGAAGCTTTTTGAATTATTAATGAGTGAAATCCATTAAAGACTTTGTGAATATTGTCTAGGAAGTCTTAATGTAATTCGTGCAAAGGACCCAAATATAGAAATCTGTACATGTAGCTGTAATAGGTAGTAATCTACAGCACATATCTTAGTGTAATGGAACAGACAATACTGTTTCAAAGATTCAAATTCATTCATTACCCATTTGCGAGATTTCTCAGATCAATAAGGAACACAAGTGCTCAATTAGCCTTTAATATATGAATGAATGCTTTATTCTACGTATTTCCTTTAAATTAACTTTTACAATTTGTACAATTGTTCTTAATGTGCTTGTTAGTTAGGACCTTATGCAATTAACACCCTGGTTATATGTAATAAATCCTACTTTCCAAAAACTACATATTTCAATATTATCACCAAAAATATCTTCTTCCTTTAATTTAATCACTTTCTTCTGGCACTTCTTTTTTTCCTTCCCTACATAGTTACCAAATTTTTTCAATTATACCTTGCTGCCAATTCTAAAAATGTTTAATGTCATAGTAAAGAACCCCTAAAATAAATTACCATTTTCACTGTGTGCTCTCAAGCCCCTTCCTTATATTCCTCCACTTATCCCTTAAATTTCCTAAGAATTCCCCAATCTTGTTTATTTTCTCTATCCTTATATCCGAAGGAAACATTTTAATTGCCACTATATTTTGTTGTAGTTTGCTCCATTTTTCATCCCAGATACCAACCCTCCCCTCCACCTTTTTACCACTTCACATTCCATTAGATAACTGAATGCACTATCCACTTTCCCCACATAATTCATTCTTCATTAAAATTTGTTCTTAATTCTTTTAGAAATAATACTTGTATATGCATCCGTTCAAGACTTATTTTTCTAAATTGATCAGAATTATCTATATATTTGTCCCTTTCCAAATTTCTTTTAACTATTTTATATAAGTCTAAAGAACTTCAGTCCTCAAAGCTGTCCCAAATCTCTTGCTTCTCTATATCTTTTACCCTCTGCCTCACTTCTTTCCAAAAATCCACTGACATTACTTTCACCCAGTTGCCACATGTCCCCCATTCCAATTTCTTCTAATAGTTTCCCCAACTCCCCAACCAACTCTCTCTTCCCATTACATCTCTTTGGTATCTAAGAAGTACTTGTTATTATCTAATTTTAAACAATTGTGCCAATATTTCAAGATTCTCTCCACTTTTATATCTTTCCTTCTTACTTCTGCTAAACTTGCCCTCTTCAGCAAACTTTTTAATAACACCAGAACTTCTCTACAAAACATTCTATGCACCAAATCAATCTTTGCCTTTGACACTCCTGAAATTTCTATTGCATACATCATCTTTCACTCCATCACAACCGCATAGTCTTTCCAGCCATTTCATAGGCAATGGGGAACTGTATATAAACTTATTCTGACAGCATTCATAGCTAATTACCTTTGGCTTATGCACACATTTCAGAAATAATGATAGTTTTAAACGATTCACATGATTCAGTAATATTGCATTGAACTGTATAAGAGAATTTTAAAAGTCAAAACCATCAAGATTTTCCTTAGTGTATTCTTCATTTTATTGAGGGTCTTTAATGATTTTCATCTCCTGTCTCTCAAAACTGATTTCAAGTTATGTAAGTGTAATGGTTTACAATCCTAATGCAAGATAACTTTGCCTCCAACCAGTTCTATTAACTCATAAAGAACATACACGAAAACTCTTTTTGAATAGAATGTTTTAATTGTGTCATCTCACTTTGTTCTGAACAAGTCAATGCACCAAGAGTGCTTCCAACACCTAGTTTTCACCACAGAAAATTTTTTGCTGTACTGAAAGCCTGGCTGCCAAGAGATTTAAATTGTGCAATTTGGAGTCATAACTAGATTACCCAGCAATTACTCCTATAGGAAAAATGATTTTATATCACTAAAATAGCATTTTTTTAAGGACTCATTGAAGGTGAAAAGTGTACTTTTTAGGTTACCTTTATGTAAAAAGTACAATGGAAACCAGAACAGGCCATTTTGCAAAATATTATGTTTAACATAATACTTAATAATTCATTATAAGTAATAGTTACTTAAAAATGTAAAAGCAATATTTGATATGCCTGTATACAGATTATAAATAATGTTAATAGAATAATATTTACTTACCTTGTGATAGTGATGGCCAATCTTAGAATCATTGGGAATGGCAGGAATTTAGGAAAAGACAGGACATTTCCATAGCAAGGTTCTGAAAACGGTAAGAAAAAAATTGGCAACAGTTCTAGTTTTGTATAATATAAACTTGTAATTCTCTGCTGTATACTGTCCATTTTTTGTGTCTGTGAATATACAGCAGACTAAGTAATTGAACAGTCCTATATAACTACCTTTTTGCAAAAACATTTGCAATATTAGTGATGTAAATTGAGTGCTGATTTTCATGGAAATTTATATAAATATAATTGCATTATTTATCTGTTAAACTACATGCAGGCATGCCAAAACTTCACTACATTAAAATCTGCAAAAATTTATTTATATAATGTTATCTTAATTGAAAATATATATAAATGATTGATATTATTGTATGATTTAATTGAAATACACACTCTTAATGCTTCATTACTTATAATGTGTAGAACCAAATGTTCTTGAAACCAGCTCTATACATCAAGACAAGTGAAGCATTAAGAGTGTGTAGTTTAAATTATACAATAATATAAATTATATGATTGGCTTCACTGTGCAAGTTCCAATTTACATTTTAATTAATATATAAAATGAATTGTGTCTTTCTGAGTTTGTGTTTTAGTTTATTAATTTAAGAATAGCAGAAAGTAAAGGTATATTGCTGAATTTGAAAAAACAGCAAAATTGATCCAGTAATTATGCATTGAAAGGTAATGGCGATTAAGCCAAAATAGCTGCTTGTAAATATTTATAATATTTTAATTGCTTGGATATGTTTCAGAAATCATCTGTTTCATCATTACATTATTTATAATGAGACTTAGAATAGCCCCTCCCCCCAGATGCTTACTTATGATAGTCATTTCACAAGAAATACCATGTGACAGTACCATGAAAGCATTTATGCACTCTTTGTTATGTTTTAATAATAATGTGAGACTTAAGAAAACAATTCATGGTTCTGATGTAGTGTTTTACTATTGCAAGCAATATGTTGAAATCATTGTTTTTGATGTTATCAATCTTGTGATTTAGGTTGAATTTGTTCTTGTATAATATCAGGACTTTCTTGATTTTATTGCCCATTTTACTGCAGCTCAAAGCAGTACCCTCTGGCAAAGCAGATGTAATATCTGTGCAGCTGATTTAAATTCTCACAATTACAATGAAAAGAAGTACTTCCCTTATGACAGGAGATGTTGAAAATGTTGTCTTGCTATATTTTTGGCATCTTTTTGGAAAGTTATCGTTCACATGCATCAGTTTATCTTCCGAATAATGAGTCAATTTAAACTGTTGTAGATGAACTAATACCTGGGTACTTCAAGGACCAACATTAGTAGAAGCCTTGGTAAACACTGCACAGTTTTTTAGGCATAAGTATTTGCTATCCTGAACTGTGCTTTTAAATGACTTGCGAAGGGTTACCAAGGTAAACAAATTCTCATCCTCTCAGATAGCCAAAGTGCCTTAAGAGCACTTTCCTCTGACCAGGTTAAATCTAAACTAGCATGGGAATGCCTAAATACCCTGTCTGCCCTGATATCTCACAATGAGCTTGAACTGCAGTGAGTTCTGGGACATTTATGGAAATGAAAGAGCAGATCAGTTGGAAAAAAGGGGTGCTGATAACACCCATTTTTGGCCCTGAACCTGTGGTTGGAATTGGTACGTGTACTGCTAAGACCATGTCAAAACATGGATTGGTGGCAAACCTATCCTGGATAAAGGCAAGCTAGGGAATTGGTCCTAGGTCCAAGCACACTATTTCCACATCTCTTCTAAAATTGGTCAGAAGAGGAATAAGGAAAATAGTTGCATTAATTACTGAACATGGTCACTTCAGAAAACATCTACGAAAAGTGGGACTCTATAAAGATAAACCCATTTGCAGACTGTGTAAACAGGATGAGGAATCTGCCTAATATATCCTGTTTGAGTGTCCATTCTGGTAAGTAAGACTTACTCTTTCTAGGGAAGACCTAGGAATGGATGCTAACGTTGGAACCAAAATCCTGCAACTTGTTCAAGGAAAAATTTTGGGAAATAATGAAGGCATCTCTTCAAAGGGGTAACATACTAAAGCTTATAGACTGATATGCCAGAGGTTGTTTAAACTCCATCACACACCCTATTATCTATTATCCGGGTAAATTTCTGTTATCAACCTTTTCTTAATATTATTACTGATAAAGCATGGTCGATTTACATGGCCATGTTTTGATGCAAAATAACATGTATTGGAGTACAATAAATCCAATTTTATACATAAAACATGAGAAATTCAGTGTGTGGTGCACTGTAAATGTATATAAAATAAAAGGGTTTTTCTTTTGAGAATACCATAAATGCAGACATACTGATAGTATGTTTAGGGGAAGTTGAAAAATAAAGTGTATGGAACAACCTCAAACATTAGGAGAAGTGAAAGAAAATATTCAAGCAATAAATTTACTAAATTTTGAAAGATGAACTGATGCATGTGAATGACTATTTCTAAAAGGATGCCAGAAATGTTACGCTATGTCAGGACATTTCCAAAATCTGCTGTTATATGATATGTGCTTATTTTCATTGTGATTTGAGAGCTTGAACCACATGCACAGAAATATCTGCTTTACCGAGAGCTATTGCTCCAACTGCCGACCTGTCAGCTGCCATGAAATGGGCAACAAAACCATGAAAGACCAAGTACATAATTTTATATTATAATTGAGCATTTTTTTTTATTTCGATCTAGAGAGAGGTATTAGATCTTACTGTTTAAATAAAATGCCTTAGTAAGATATATTAAAACAAAATTTGCACTATGATGGATTATAGGATGATTTATTCTTTTTCTTAGTGTTTTATCCTTTTCTGCTTTTATAATTATTGTTAATTTAGTTACATTGTTAAGTGTTACATTATTTTTAATTTATATGTAGTTATTTATTACAATAATTTGTATGCATAAATAAGTTTTACAGTTTATAATTAGCCTGCATTATTACTTACTATTTTTTAACATTTATTTAACATTTACATTTTTGAATTTAATTTTGTTAACTTTATTGAGTATAAACACAATAACAAAAATATACAGCACAAAAAGAATAATATGTTTAACATGCAATAATTTAATCATCCTTAATAATGCATATAGTACAATAATCTAAGGTACTATAATCATTGTATCATTTATGCAACATTGAACATACTCATATCTAGACAGTGGACTATAGTAGTGCTAAGTAACGTGGTTTTCTTCTGAATCTCTAAAGTATGTGCTTTTTCAATTAAATAAATTGTACTTATGAAGCTGTAGACAATGGAGTGGTAATATATCCTACACTTATGTATTCAACTTGTTTACACTAAACTTCACTTAGCTAAAACTGAGACATGTTTGAGAACTCACTTCCATCTTCAGTTGTGGACAGATTACTGTTACTGAAAATATTAGCTGGATTCCCGGGTGCTCCTGTTGCAGTGTCTGGTGGTTGTAGTAAGAACTTGCAGAGTTCATCCATAGAAGGAAAATTAAAATTCGTTAAGTTTTCTTTACTTTTTATGATGAAAGGATTTTCACAAGAGGATAGTTCCATTGGGCTGTGAAGTTGTTTCAGTAGCTTAACTTCTGATCTAATTTAATGATTTTTGATTCAAAAGTGAGGTGCTACCGCTGATTTATCAATCTGCTTAAACCGAATATTCCCAAAATGTTCTTTTCTCCAAATTTTCAAATTTCTCTTCTTTTTTCCAATATATCTCTGATCACAATCTGCACATTTGATTTCATAAATTCCTGATTTCTATTCTGTTGGTATGGTGCCTTTTACTGTGCAACCTAATACATTCTTGGTATTATATTTGTTCTTTAGGGCTAACATTATTCTATATTCTTTGATAATCTTAAATTTGTTGTGGTACGTTGGATGGTATGTGAAACTTCTCTTACTGACTTTTGTCTTTTAAATTTATTGATTATTTTTATTACTGTGTCCTTGTTGAAACCATTGGTCATAACTGTCTGTATTATCTGTTGGTATTCTATTTTGTAGTGTCTGTGAGAGGGCAGTTAGTTAATCTATGTATTTATGTCAGAAAGTCCAGCAAAGCTAATGCAACTTGTTTGCATCATATTGAAGACTCTTTCCACCCAGGTATAGAAAACAATATTTTTCTTTTTTTGCCCATTAGTATGGGTCAAGATGCACAGATTGTATAATCATATTTAGCTAGCATAAAACATTTCACTCACCGGCAGTTTTGGAAAGGATTGTTTGCTGCATATCAAAGGCAATTTTAATTACATCTGGAATTTTTCCTTTCATTATTCTATAAAGCTGCTTTTCATGAAGTTTATCCAATCTGCAACTAGTTCTTAATTCATTTTTTTTTTCTCCAAACATTTCTCTGATTTTATTTTCATGAGAAAACCTTATATAAGTGGGCATGTATCAGTGTGGGGAGTTGGAAATGATAGATTAAAATATTTATAGAATACATTCTTGTATATTTTGATAAAGAACATAGTTTCAAGGGTGGTACACTTCTGGTCTCTAGATCTTCTGCCATATGAATATTCTTTTACCCTTTCAGAGTCATTGGAATCGCCATCCATTTTGATTTAACTTGAAATATTTCTTTTTACAAACACGATGGCACCGTTAACTTCTCTAAAAGTAACTCTGGAATATGTTGATGATAATGAAGTCTACTTGCAGGATTATAAGCAGCCAATCAAAGAAGAAGCATCGTTACAATAATGAGCAACATAGCATAAACTACATGACCTTCTATTATTGCCAACTGCTAGGTATGAAAGTAAAAAAGAATTTATTGCATTTGTGGACTTTTGCTTTAACTCTCAGATTGCATATATCTGTTTTTGCTAAACCTCCGTGAATTGGCCTGCTTCTATACATAATATTTGTTAATTTTTGCTATAATTCAATTCACAGGAGGATGTGGAAGGTGAAAATTATGTTATTACAATGTATAACTCAATTTTGAAAAAAATTTGCATTTATTGAGTTTTGAAAAAAATGCTCTTTAATTGTTACTATTCATTACAGCCAAAATGTAGATGCAGTTCCTTTCAGACTATAATGGCTTATGCTCTGTCTTATTTCAGAAGTGTAGCACAACTTTGATGTGGACTTGTCACTGGTACTGTTATATCTTGTGTCAGTGTATAAAATTTGACATTAGAGATGTTATAGAAGTGTCGTTAGATTACTTCTAAGCCTGAGGAAAAGTTAGCAAGTTACTTAATTTCCATACCTACCTATGGGTAAGTAAACATAAGTTTGAGCAGAAAATGCCACTATCAATGATGTTTTTTTTTTTTTTTGAAAGTGAATGGCTTTGATAACAAATAATTTTTTATTAATATTGCATGTTTTTTACACCTTAATAGGGATGAGAAGCAAGTTACTTAATTTCCATACCTACCTATGGGTAAGTAAACATAAGTTTGAGCAGAAAATGCCACTATCAATGATGTTTTTTTCTTTTTTGAAAGTGAATAGCTTTGATAACAAATACTTTTTTATTAATATTGCATGTTTTTTACACCTTAACAGGGATGAGAAGCAGTTTCAAATATCTTTTTTAATAAAAGCAAAACATTTAAGTGTAAGCTAATTTCATATTTTAAGTTTCTTCTGTTTCAGAACATAATTGGGGACTGTATTAATGGTAACCACAGCCCTGCAATTAGGTAAGTTCCAATTGGATTGCAAATACATTTTTGTAATCAACATTAGCTGTCAAATAAAATAATTTCCTGGTTCTTAATGTATGAATGTTTTGGTATTTTAATAAAATACATTCTGGTACCTGATTTGTATTTTTTTTTTTTTGCCAGATAATGGCATGTAAGGAATAATTTATTTCCTATTCCTTTTTTCTCCATTCTACATATACAAGAGTTGTTTCATAAATTTTGCACAGTTCTACAGGCTCTTAAATACATTAAAATACTTAGTAATAGGGGAGATGGTATTCCCTACATTTGCCACAAGTTCATCCCTTTAACAAGGTCTCTGCTTCAAAATAAAAGACTCAGAAAACTATAATTTATCTCATTTTATTCATGGTGGAGTGGTTAGACTGCTCACCTCCCATCGCTGTAGCTCGGATTTGGTTCTAAAACTACGAGTGGGATTTGTGGCAGATTATGTGGCACTTGGGCAGGTTTCCCTACCACTCTGTCTTTGCTCCATTATCACCATCATCTAGTGTAATGTAGTCTACCAACTCAGTGTGTACATTGGAGTGTGCATTTGTCTTTACCTTGCTTCGGATGAAAACAGTATCAGGTGCTCTGTGCCATTCTTCTTTGGCTGCTAGGCACAGAACTGCTTAATGTGATCCAGATTAGCTTGTTTGAATGAATGAATTTTTATTTCACCAAACAACTTTACAATTAAATTTACATAAACAAACAAAATATCTAACAATTAACTCATAACTTAACCATCAGGTTATATGTATGGTAAAAAACACCTAAAATAAGTTACCATTTTCACAACTGTATGAGCCCTCAAGTTCCTCCTTATACTTCTCTTCCATTTATTCCTTACTTTTCCTAAGAATTCTCTAATCTTTTTTATTTTCTCTTACCTTCATATCCAACATTTTAATTGCCAATATATATATCTTTTTGTAGTTTGGCCTATTTTCATCCCAGATACCGTACCTCCACCTTTTTACCATTTCACATTCTATAGACAATGGAACACACTATCCACTTTCCTTCGCATAATACATCCTCCTTTAAATTGTTTTCTTTATCGTTTTAGAAATACCACACATATGCAAATCTAACATGCCATTAAATGCAATATGCACCCAAAATTTGAAACTTTAAATCATAAAAAATTTTGGCATATTGTTGTATGGCATTTTAGAGATAAGTCCGTCCACTTCCTAAAACAATCAGAACAGACTTTATAGTGAACTATTGTTACATCTCGGAGCATATAGGACAAAATTCATTGCTTATGCTGTTACCAGGACAGTTGACTAGGTCAAAGAAGGAAAATTATTTCTTATGGTGTCATTAGTTGCAGGTTGCCTGTTCTTTCTTCTTTCATGTATAAATTCCAAAACATTTTTCTTCAATTTGAGGATGTCTTCCTTTGCAAGGACCAATGAATTTATTCCTACCAACTTTAATTGCAAATGCCAATTTCTGTTGCTGTCACAAGAACATGGCTCTTAGCTAAATTAAACCCTCTTCCTGCCTTTTTATTAACATTTTTTTCAGCATAAAGAATTATAAAGTAGCATCGTAAGATGTTCTTCTCTGTCTGCCCTCCATTTCATAACTATCTACAATTCAAATGCTCTATACAATAATAAGCCAACAATAAATGTAACAAAGTTGAGAAGTGCAGCACTGCATTATGACATAATGAATGATAAAAACCGGAATGAAGTTACCAGTGAATTACAAATCATATTTTCACTCGAATCTAATGTGCACCACAATTTTGAATACTACATTTGGACAAAAAGGTGTGCATAAGATTTGCATAAATGCAGTAAAACCTTGTATGCATCCATGCAAGACCTGTTCTTCTGGATTGATCACATATATCTATATTTCTCCTGTCCACAGTTACTCTTAACTAAAGTCTAAAGAACTTTTATCCTCAAAGCTAGCCCAAATCTCTTACTTCTCTATATCTTCTACCCTCACTTCTTTCCAAAATCCACTGACATTACCTTTACCTAATCTTCACACATCCCCAAAGAGTGTACATAAATAAATAAATCCACACATTGCCCATTCCAGTAGTTTCCCTGCTTACTCAAACCAACTCTCTCTCTTCCCAGTACATATCTTTGATACTTGAGACATTCTTTTAGTACATTGTTGTTATCTAATTTTAAACATCTGTGCCAATATTTCAAGATTCTCTACACCATTATACCTTCCTTCCTACCCTTTCTAGTTCTGCCAAACTCACCTTCCTCAGCAAACTTTTTGGTAACTCTGAAACTTCTCTACGAAACATTCTATACCACATCAACCTTTGTCCACCCCTTTGACATTCCCTAAATTTCTACACCATACATCTTTGAATCAACAACAACCTCATATAGTCTTTTTAGCCAAGTTTGTTGTTTAATAAAGTAATAATAATTTATCCTTATATATTTAAAGGATGTCAGGAAATTTTAGTTTTCATTAGTACAGAGGGCATAATAGAGTGAATGGCAATTTTCACAAAAAAAAAAAAAAAAAATGTATGGATGTAGCAGATTTATGACATCTCCTGTCATTAGGTGCAAGCTATTTTCATTGTAATTGCGAGAACTTGATCAGTTGTACAGATATTACATCTGCTTCATCAGGAGTTACTGCTCTGACCTGCCAGCTACTGTCGGCAAAATAACCACGAAAGACCTGGTATAAGCTTCTTTCATCATCTGATAAAAAGATGTACAAGTTTCATTTAAAATGAATGTTAATGCACTGCTCTTGAGAGTTAGCCATTTCAATGTATGCAACACGCAAAGTGCTATAATGAAAGCAATGTGGAACTTGACTAAATAAAATAACAAGGAGCAGCAAATGGGAGGCATATTCACTCTCTGCAGGTTGCTACTTTTCTTTGGCATGGATTTTTCTTTTATAATGCCTAATGTTTTTGCCCCAAAGGATGGTGTAAAAGTAACTACACACTAATTGAATTTCAGTTAACAAAGGATTTCACTTCTTTTTATGTTCAAAAGTAAATACACACTCAGAGAATTTCAGTTAGCAAAGGATTTTACTTCTTTTTCTGTTCAAACTGTTTCCTTTCTGCATTAATGCACTACCTGGAACAATGCGACACACAGGCAACACAGCTGAATGTTATTGTCCAGATTGTTGAAGGTATCCTCAACAAAAACAGTCAACTCTGTAACAGTTTGTGATTTTCTTCCTTAAACTTAATCTTAACCATGCCCCAAAGGAAGACATCCATGAGGTAAGACCAGGGGATCATGGTGGGAATTCACTTACTGCACAATGTCCAAGCAACCTTCTATTGAAAATGTTATCAATGTGCATCCTAACAACTGTAAAACAATGCACTCACTCCAATGTGCTGGAAGTAGAGTTGATCAAAATTGTCCAAGTGCATTCCTGGTGTAGCCTCTTAAAATAGAGCTAGTACTTGTTACCATCAACATTTCTGTCAATAAAGTGCAACCTAATTACACCACATACTGACATGGCACTCCACACATTTAACCCAGATTGTTTTAGCGCTTGCTCCAAAACAAGATTGTTTCCCGTGAAGATTGTTTTCTGTGTACTAATAAGTACAGTTATGTCTTGTATAAAATATAATGAACTTTTGTAACAGTGGTGTCAAATATTAACATTTTAAAAAAAATGTTAATATTTTTTTAAAATGTTAACAGTTATGTCTGTTTATATGTCCCAAAAACTTAAAATTTGACCTCATCCAACCACACTATGTTTTGAAAGAAATTGGGGTCATGTCATTAGTGATCGAGCATAATCTCACAAAATGTTTGGATCATCTTCCAATAAACCATGTGCCATGCATGGAATGTACATTTTGAACTTCTGCTGATACAATCGAGCATAATCTCACAAAATGTTTGGATCATCTTCCAATAAACCATGTGCCATGCATGGAATGTACATTTTGAACTTCTGCTGATACAATATCCTTTAGCTTGATGGAATTGATAGTGCTGGAAATTTTACCACATTGTCTTTTAAACTTCCTTGGTCAAGTCCTGACAACTAGACAGACAGTTCATTTTCCTCAGTCCGTGCTGTCCTATGTCGCCTACTATAAGATACATTCAAAACAGAATCTTCAATTTCAAATTTGTGATTTACACTGTAAACAGTCTTAAGTGATGGTGAATCTGACTCAAAATGTTCTCTCCATTCTCTCAGCACAGCACTTACACCTTGTTGGTAACCAATCTTTATGGCAAAAATTCTTTCCTCTTTCGTTAACATTTTCTACTATGTAGTTACAATTCATTTCCCATTTCCTGCTCTTCCTGCTCACAATATTCCCAACATAAAAACATAGCCACAATACAGTTAAAGACAAATGAATAAGGAAAACGTTTTGAACATAACATAAAAAGAAGTAAAATGATATGTCAACTGAAATTTACAAACCTTGTATAATGCACTGTATGCAAGCTATCTATAGATCTTAGAAGTAAAAGTTAAAGTTAATCTTGTTTTAGAATCATTATACAAGGGAAAGTCAAAAACTATTCACACTCTTGTTTTTCCTATTTATTAAGTACAAGGGTAGGTCTATAAGTTTCCAGTCTAACCATTTTCTAGGTATGATAACGACAAAAAGTATATTTCATTTTCCAATTGCGATACGCTCCTCACATCTTTGAATTAACCTTTCAATCCCTCTCCCAAAAAATAGTCAGAAGCCTTGTCTGCAAAATGGAAATAAACAAGCACCCATCACTTCTTTTTTTACACTTAAATTTCCTTCCTTAAAAGTTTATCCTTCAGTTTTGAGAAGAGGAAATAATCACCGGGAGCTAGATCGGGGCTGTGGGGGAGATGGTCGATCTTCTTGAAGGCACATTTCTTCACAGCTTCCTTTGCAACAAGAACTCTATGCACAGGCTCGTCATCGTGAAGAAGAGACACACCACCACTTAGCTTTCCTCGCCTTTTCTCTTTGATAGAAGCACATAGTCTGTGCTTCAATCAAAGTAATCCCCCTTTACTGTGGTGTTCCTCTCCTATAAGTCAATGAATAGTATTCCTTCACAGTCCCAAAAGTTTGTGACCATGATCCTCTTGGTTGACTGATTGACCTTGGCCTTTATAGGTGGTGCTTCGCCAGGTTTACGCCACTCCATCAATTCTCTTTTGGACAAGGGATCATAGTAGAGGACCATAGTTTCATCTCCTGTAACGATAGTTTGCAGAACTTCTCTCGCATTGCCACAGCAGAGCTCCAAAAATGCCTGACAACAAATGACTCATTGCTGCTTTTGGACTGAGGAAAGAAGCCTAGGCACCCATCTTGCACTACCCTTATTCATTTTTAAATGTTCATGAATAATTCAAAGGTCTGTTGTTTTAGAAAGGCCCAATCTTGCTGCTATTTCTGTAACTTTGAGCCACCGGTCTTCCATAATTTCTTCTTCCACAAGAACGAAGTTTTCAGGAGTGAGCACCTCCAATGGCCAACCTGCATGGTCTTTGTCTTCAATGCTTTCTGAACCCATTTAAAAAAGTTTGGCCCATTCTTTTATTGTAGAATATGAGCGGGATGCTTACCCCATATATACACTGTCTAATTGTTGTTTAATTTCATTTGAAGGCATTCTTTTGTGAAGAACTTAATAACAGATGGATACTGCATTTTGAACATGTCACAATCTTCTACACATAGCTGTCTTTATTCAACTACATCTGAACAACTGAATTAATTGGAGTGGAAGTTACAGCTGTAGTTACTTAACAGATAAGGTATGACACTAGATAAGGGTTTTGTGAAGGTGATAATCTTTATTCAGCTAGGCCAGGAACTTATGGACTTATCCTCGTGCATCATTTTTCTACAGTGTCTGCTTCCTTTTTAATGCCTTGGTCCAGCAGTTTACAAACTTGCATATTCCCTCCAAGAGGGCTTTCTTTTGGTTCCATAAACATTAATGCACTACTTCCCTCACTTTGTACAAAATTGACATCCTCATAAAGCATCAAGTAGTCCAGAGAGATGACAGATAGAAGGGGCAATATCTGGGCTGTAGGCAGGGTATTCCAATACCTGAAAACCCAAATAGTTAACAGTTTAACCATCTGGCTGGCCATGTATGGCACAACAACAAAACTTTCTTTGGCCTTAGGCCTTGGTATTTGGTATTAATTGCTGGCTAGCAAATCACTATATCTTGCACTGTTGATCATAGACCCTATTTTCAGGTGGTTGTTCTCTTTTTGAATTCCAAAAAATGTTTAGCATTACTTTTCCATGGAAAACTGAGTCTTAATTTTTTTTTTTTTTATTGGCAATCCCACATGTTTCCACTCTAAACTCTGGTATTTGGATTCTGGCTCATATTAATGTACTCATGTTTTATCCCCTGTGACTATACTGCTCAAAAATTCTGTGCCTTTATTGTTTGTTGTAGCAGTACAGTAAGCATTTACAGATCTCAACCAGTTTGCACTTTTGCTCTCCTCTCATCACCCATCTTGTACAGACTTTATGCAAACCAAGCTTGTATTGGATGATTTGAGAGGCAGAACCATGACTAATCTGGAGAGAGAGAGCATGCTACCTCCTCAGTGGCTGCCTTCTAAACCCACAGTCGCGTGTTCAAACCCAGCCAGGTTCAATGAATTTTTTGGGGCATAAAAATCCTAAGTATGGCTTCCTTTGGAAGGGAAGTAAAGCCGTGGGATTCCATGTCGTGCTGAAAGCAATGTGACTACCCTAAAGATAATATTAGTGTGGATAATTCTTTATTTTCTCTACTATTAATTATGAACCCTGTTCTGTTGTTTGCTGTTATCTTATAGATATTGTCACAACTCTGCTTCTATTCTCCTAAAATATCATTCTATGTCTTATTTAATGAACTGGGGATGTAACTCACAACACTAATCTAACAAAATGTTAACAATCATGATCATAAACTGGATCAAATTAGGAAAATATCGGAACTAGGTATGCATTGAAAACACAAATATTTGTTAACCATGGGAAAGCTACCTTTACAATCAGCTATTAACACAGATGTCTGTCATGGGAACAGATGGTGGCAAATCCTCTCTCCTCTAGCGTCCACACTTTACTCTTAAGAAAGCTGTTAAAAAATGCTTCTACTTCATGTTAGACCTTAATTTTGATTACATAATCTCTCCCAACCATTATTTCCAATTCTTAGCTGACTCGACTCGGTACAACACTACAGTACATTTATCCACATATTTTTAATCCCCATATGCCACAATATTAAAGTGTAGATTTTTAAATGTAAATATTTGTCATAAAACTCAGCCCTATAGAGGTTTGCAACATTCCTTTTAAATTCCTTTTTAGTAGCAATTCTGTACACTTATTATGAATTTCTGAAGGGGTGGAAAGGAAGGAATTTAATGTTTCAAATATCTTGGGCCAAAAACAGGAGGGAGTGGGGGGGGGCAATGACATTCAAAAAGGAACACTTTGTGATTTGAACTTTATTTTCTAATACTATTCCATCTCTGCAGAATAAAATCCTCTCTTAGAAGAATCACATACCGTACGAAACAAAAATACATTAGTACTGCAATATTTACACTATAGAATGTAAATAGACATATTGACAAAAGAAAAAAATGCTTACATTCATTTTGCAGTTCACTGCTGAGACCAGTTTCACAAACAAAATGGTGGCCTATATCAGCCTCTGCATCATGTCCCTCTCTCACACACATACATGCCCTTTCATGCACACACACAATGAGCTCGATTCCCATAACAAATATAATACATCTGCGGCTAACTGGTACAGTGAAGGAAATGGGCAAAGAGACGCAAAACAATTCACCTTGCACATAAATAGCTAATACTAAACACATTAAATGTTTAAGGTACTTGAATTTATTATGCAGTTGATACTAGGAACAAAGCAATTAATGTGAAAAATGTAAACTTGATGAGAATTTCTAGAGAAAATGATTATTCCCTGCTGACAATTAAGAGGAAGGAAATATCATGCAGATGAAAGTACAGTTTTAACTGATAATATATGTGATATATCATAAGTATATTTATTTTTATAATATTTATGAACTGCATTTATATATTGTACCAACTTTCCATTCAACAGTTTCTCGCTAGTTATTTACGATGGACATTATAACACTGGATTAAATGTTTTTTTTTGTTTTTTTTTTATTTTGTTTTGTTTGTTTTTTTTCTCCACAGAAGTAGGCCACTATTTATATCTTTTTTTTTTCTTTTTTTTTTTTCCAATCCCATTAAGCATGCCAATTTGTGAAGCACTTTGATTTACCCTCTCAACAAAATCAGAAAAAAACATAAGAACTGTTATGACATCAATTTGTTAAAACCTTGTGAACATTCCAAGGCAAATTTTTTTGAAAAAGGATATCTTGTGCCATCCATTTCTTTTGCTGCTGGACATGTATGATAGATAGGCTGGGCCCTGTGACAACAAACACTACGTATATAGTACATAACTCTAATTTCCACATTATCAGTTAACAAAAAAGCAATGCACCATTGTCTTATCGGAGTAATATGGTGCATTTCTGCTTTATAATCTCTGATACTATTACCAGTTTTCTTTTCTTCTTTTTTTTCTTTTTTTTAATTTCTGAAACTGACAACTATAAATTTGCTGATTAGATAAACTCTTCAATTTTGATCCAAATTTATATACAATTTTACCATATAAATTTTTAAAACTCTGAAATTGGTTTCTTACAAAAAAAAACCAATATAAAGTGTATGTGTGTATGTGTTGTGTTTTGTGTGTTTATATATACATATATTAGAAATTCAATGAACAAATGCCAGATCAAGTGTTGTCTAGGTTTTTACTGGTGTACATTAATACTAAGTGATAAAATACAACATTTTGCAGTGGTCAAAGCATTTTGATTTAAACAGCATGCAAACACAATTTTGTCAATCACCAGTAAAATCTTGCAGTTGATAATGCATAACAGACAGAACCCGGAAGAAAGAAAATATATAGCGTTGCAAAGAATTATGTTTTCTTTTCGTGTTTTTCTTTTCCGTGTATATTATTAAATGAATTTATCGAAGCTTAATAACTGGTAAATAACATATGTACACTTCTAGGAAAAAAAAAGTAAAAAAAAATTCAAGAACATTAAATTAAAAAAAATATTTATATAAGGAATTTCTCTTTTGTTCCTAGTGAATAATGGATGTAAAGAAATGCATTTTACAGCAGCACAGCGACCAGATTATAAAGTTCAACATGATCGTCACGTGCACACGCACCAAGTTCTTTACATTACCTGAATATCACAACAATATGAAAATCTCACAATAAGACTTTTATTATGGCAGGCTTTGCAGTCCCAGGGCTACGACTTATACAGTTTACACTGAGACACCTGATGATGTGTAGCACTAGCACCGATGATGTCCATGATAAAGAGATTACAGGATGCAGCACGATGCTGAACAGCAGTTGCTCCCCCCTCCCTTGCTCTTCTGCCTCTGATCTGAAACATTCACAACAAGTGGTTAAAATTTACGTCAATTTCAGACCTGGGCCCTATTTCACAAAAGTATGATCTAATGCAAATGTATTAGTAAAAGTCCTTGTATAATATTAGTAAAAAGATGATGTCATATAAGAGCAAGATGGAGGAACAGCTCTTTGCCACAAGCTGCCATACCTTGAATTAGGTTATTTATTTAATTATCCTTACACATAGAATACCCTGGTGTACCAGCCATGCCTCCTTTCACAGGGGGCAGTAGAGAAAACAGAGCCCAATTTCAGTCAACTAATGTAGACAGATAATTACTATATTGTTCATGTCAACCTCATGGTTCAGTTGATTAGATCATGCTACCATTGGGAAGTTAGTGGGTTTGAATCCCCCATGGACTAACTTAGTGTTTTTAATCTTCATATATTGCCTACACTTCTCTTACTATTGTTACCTTTTTTAGGGAAGGCAACGCATAGGTTGCAATTTTACTTTTATTTCATCTACATTGCAAATTTAGATTAGGTTAGCTTAACTTAATTTTAAAATTTTTTTTCTCCAAAAGTTATACTGTTAATTAATAGGTTACAAATTTAGGTTTGTTAGCTTAGCTTAGGTTAAAAAAAATTGCAAAATATGCAAAACTGAATCTGTTAGAGAGTATGGCTTTTCCCATATCACATATTTCCTTTACATTGCTACATTAAGTTTCCCATTTAATTTTATTATATACTAAATGTGATTAACTATTAACATGCATTCTAGAAAGTTAATTTTTTGCATTCTTGTTATTTCTGTGCATTACGACTGTTATATTTGCCTGCATTTGTTGTATAACTTCTCTGCATTGATGCAGTCATTCCTTTGAACTGGGCTCAGTTTTCTCTGCTGCTGTTCATGAAAAGAGACTTTAATAGTGCAGCAGGTGACTCTAGCCATAAGAGTAAGTATTTATTTAACTTGGCAAGAGTTACGGCCTTCTCTTCTACTCTACCAGGGGGAGGAAGCAAAAAAAAAAAAACAGAGCACAATATACATAGTTATATAAAAATCAGAAAAAAAGAGCCAAATTAAAGATATATTATACTGCACGTAAAGATTAGATATTTTTAATATAGCTATAAAGTTGATAAAGATAGTGTTAGAATTCCACTTATTCAATAATTTTTATCAAGTACAAGGGGAGAGAAAGGTGGAGGAGAAGAAGAAATGAAGAAGAAGCGAGAGACTAACTGTTGTGATTCCTGGAGTTGAGATGACAATTTAATGTTAGGTTATATCCACTTCTTAGTAATAAATTCATATTATTGAACTATGTACATTTCATCTTGACAACTATAGTTTGGCCTTACACAGATACAGCAGCAGTTCAGGAATGAATACTATCTCAGGTTAGTTTTTAACGTACCAGTATAGGAATTTCATATTTTCTAGTTGATAATGCATATTTTTGTTTAAAATTGCAAAATCACATATTTTATACTTTTTAATACATACCTATCCTAGTCTTTATCATTACATTAATTACTGGAGGTTGTACTTTCTTGAGGTCAGCTGTTGAGCTTTAAGTATTTTACAACTTGCTCACCTTGTGAATTAGGTTCCGGCAGGTTTTCTCTTGGCACCAGGTGCATGACAGTGGTCTTGCCAAATGGCAAACCAAGTGCACCCAGAGTGACATTGCTATGAAGGAAGCGGCCCTGGTAAATGAGCCGCAAAATTTCTGCTTTCGCCACTGCCTCTTCAGCCCAGTCTGCAACAGAAAGAAGTCTTCAGGCAAGACCCTCCCTATAGTCCAGACTTAGCCCCATGTGACTTTTATGGCATGTAAAAGAACCTCAAACTTGAAAGAATAGATCTTTGAGCAAAATTTATTGGCTGTTTCACTCCCTGATTAGAATGGAATGATCAAAGATGTTAAAGAGCATTCTTAAATTAAATAAACCATACTCAAATATTTTTATGAATCTACATAAACCTTAAGAATTTTTTATTATTAAAGCCACCAAATATTATTCTTAGCTTAATTTATTTCCAAAAACTTTCCCTTTTAACTCTATATCTTTCCATATTTCTTTCATATCAATTTTTTCCAAAATCTCCTTAATTGTACTGAGTCAGGTATCTCTGCATTATCCTTTCTTGTAAAATAAACATTGTCTCAATATATTTCTGTCTTTAGCCTGTTTTTTTTTATTAATAGTGTTTTAACACATGTTTCAACTACTGGAGCATTACAGGTGGTGGACAATGATGATACATGAGATGAAATGATAAACTGGAATTTTTTTTTTTGGGGGGGGGGAGTGTTCCAGATCTAAGTTTTGGGTACCTTCCCAGTATTTGCCATTTATGGGAAAAAATCTCAGTCAGGGTCCTGGTGGGAATCAAACCCCAGACCTCCCACTCAAGAGTCTGCACCTTAATGATCTCGTTCACCCATGGCAGTCTAGCCTGTTGATCCTGAACCAATACTTTGTCCTTTCCATTATTTTCTCCTTATTCCCTATTCATCATTATTCAAAAGTATTTTCATAACAGGGGAAAATGCTAGAACATTTTTGTTTACTTGCAGACTTGGAGTAAAAAATAATGTGCCATTTTTCTGACATGAAGTTTCTATATGAATAACAAATTATGTCAAGACAAATTACATGTGTCAAGCTTATTATGATCTAAGTGTCCAGCACTTCCAATTAGCTAAGGCTGTGAATCAATTGTTTTGTATGCAATTTCATTGTCTAATTTGAAAATTTATATTCTCTGTTGTCAAATAAAATATGTCAAAAAATGATATCTATTGATGACAGTCATAAATGGCATTAGAAATGAGAAGGAAAAGCATTTGATGAAAATAGATGTTGCAAAATGCAGGAGAAGAGTATAGAATAAAAACAACTAGGAAGTCACACTAAAAGTTTCAAGATGTAATTGTAAAGTCTAATTCCATGGTAATGAACATAACATTTAAAAAGAAATTTGCAGTTCATAAATACAAGAGTAGGTCCATAAGTTTCCAGTTTAACCATTTTCTAAGTATAATAAAGACAAAAACTATTTCACTTTTCAATGCAGTTACCCTTTATTGCAATACACTTCTCACATCTTTCAATTAACATTTCAATACACCTCCACAAATAGTCAGAAGTCATGTCTGCAAAATGGATCCATCATTTCTTTGTGACACTTAAATTTCCTTCCTCAAAGGTTCTTCTTGAGTTTTGAGAAGAGGAAATAGTCACTGGGAGCTAGATCTGGGCTGTAGGTTGGATGGTCAATCTCCTTGAAGACACATTTTTTCACAGTTTCCTTTGCAACAAGAGCTGTGTGCACAGGCGCATTGTTGTGAAGAAGGCGCACACCATCACTCACCTTTTCTCTTTGATGGAAGTACGTAGTTTGTGCAGAAGGCCAGCATAGTACTCCCCATTTACTGTTGTGTTCCTCTCCTTGAAGTCAATGAAGAGTATTCCTTCACAGTCCCAAAAGATTGTGGCCATGATCTTATTGGCTGACTGAATGACCTTGGCCTTTAGAGGCGATGCTTCGCCAGGTTTATGCCACTCCATTCATTCCCTTTTGGATTAGGGATCATAGTAGAGGACCATAGTTTCATCTCCTGTAATAATGGTTTGCAGCACCTCTCTCTTGTTGCCATGGCAGAGTTCTAAAAATGCTTGACAACAGATGACTCATTGCTGCTTTTGGACTGAGAAAAGAAGTCTAGGCACCCATCTTGCACTAACATTATTCATGTTTAAATGTTCATGAATAATTCGAAGGACTGTTGTTTTAGAAAGGCCCGACCTTGCTGCTATTTCTATGTCTTTGAGCCACCGGTCTTCCATAATTTCTCCTTCCACAAGAGTGATGTTTTCAGGAGTAAGCACCTCCAAGGGCCAAACTGCAAACTCTTGGCTTTCTCAACCCATTCAAAAAATTTGACCCATCCATTCTTTTATGGTAGAATATGAGGGGGTTGCTTCTCCATATATTTTGCCCACTTGCCATTTAATTTCATTTGGAGTAAGTCGTCCTTTTGTGAAGAACTTAATAACAGCTAGATACTCCATTTTGAACATGTCACAAACTTCTACACGTAGCCTTTTTTATGCGACTATATCTGAACAACTGAACACAGCAGAACAGAAGTTACAGCTCCAATTATTTACTTAATAGATAAGATATGACACCAGATAAGGGTTTTGTAAAGGCGATAATTGGCGAGGCTGAAAACTTGTGGATCTACCCTCATACACTCTTTGAGAAATAAAATTTGCCATTTCTTTAATGCAAAATTCTTCTAAGTCTTATCAAGAAAGTGAGCACAGGATATCCAACAAACTTAAGTAGCCACTGTAGCCATTGTGTTAATTGGCATACACTAAAGACGCTGACTAGTGTGTCTATATTCCATTAGCTCTATGGCAGAGTGTGCAGTGATGTGTGGTTAAGAGTGCAGATTCACCTCCTCGCATGAAGCACTTTTTTTTTGTTTGATTTTTTGTTAAATAAAGCCTTAACATGAATATTATAATATTTACTTCAGTATGTGTTCTATCTAAATGCAATATGCTATACATGTATTCCTTACACATGCAAGAAGGACAAAAGATGGCTCATGAGCATAAAATCAAGAAGATTGGGATGTCCCTCGTCTACACTACTATAGAAATCTGATATCATCTATGCCCAGAAGATTGAGAGCAGCTATACATGCTGAGGATTCATGCACTGAATAATAATTTGTATTTATTTCTATATTTTTTCACTTTAGAAGATAAAGGTTTCTGTTCGTGTATTTAATAGTTATTTGTAAAGAAAACATTAGTTTGTGATTACCTTTTTATGCGTGTATAGGTAATGCATTAAAACTCTGAATAATAATTTGTATTTATTTCTATATATTTTCACTTTACAAGATAAAGGTTTCTGTTCGTGTATTTAATAGTTATTTATAAAGAAAACATTAGTTTGTGATTACCTTTTTATGCGTGTATAGGTAATGCATTAAAACTCAAATGATACATTAAAATATAATATGATATTAAGGCAACATATGTTCTACTTATACACTTAACCAAAATGTTGTATGGGATTTGAACCCAGCAGCTTACACAAAAGGCCATGCCTTAAAACTGCTCAGCCACTGCTACTCTACTCTAATGTTCTCTTTCCAGGTGCTTGTAATTGTAACCATTACATTTACAGGCTAAATACCCATTGCAGTATGCACTAGCTGCATGCACATTGTAAATACAGCATTTACTATGTGCCCAAAGTTCTCTGATTGACATGTAAAATTTTGCATACAGAATATTATTCTTTGCCACTTTCTGCATGTAGATATGAAAATTAAAAGGTTCTGCATCTAATAATATAACAGAAACTACATCTTTCCTAAGTATCCCAAGAATTAACTTAAATCTCTGTAACAAATTTTGCCACTACAATTTTGTAGAGCATCAAGCATAACATATGCACATATTCATGGTCGCAGAGGAGCATTGATATTTGCAATTTAGATTTTTCAATATAAAACAAAAAAATTGTCAGATTAAAAATGTTGCCAAGGGTAGAGCATCTATTAAGACAGTATTGTAGATTTCATTTATTTACATATGCTCTTTAACATCATCAGCATCCCATTCAATTCAGGGCATGAAATGGCAGATCAGTTTGGCTCAAGAGGCCTCTTCTTTCAAGCTTGAGGTTCTTTACAATGCCATAAATCTATGACACAGGACCCTCACCTTTACTTCCTTTCCGAAGAAAGCCATACTTAGAATTTTTACAGCTGAAAAAATTCATCCACCCTGCCATTAAGACTGTATGGCTGAGCCTACCCTAAAATCAGTGTGCTGACTTGTAAATGTTAATTTTTATCGACAAACAAAATATTTCCAAATGTGAATGTATGTCTTGCTTTAAGTAGATAACCGATATTACTAATAATGCAATCAAAGACTTTGTCTGCCTTGTGCAAGCATAGTCCAAGTCACAGTCAGAGAGAAGTGAAAGGGGTCTTTCAAGGAGTTTTCACTATTGTGTACGTAGCCTTTTTGTAGAACCAGTAACCCAACAGAATGACCAGGATGCAGATATTTTAAAATATAGTATTTGGTTGTTTTTATTGTATTCTGATACAAGGAGCATTCAAAAAGTTTTGCAACCAGCATATACATTGTTGGAAAATAATGTCTTCAAAAATATAACTAATGCAGCTGGCAACAATAGATATTAAGCTATCAAAATATACATAAGTGCAAGTTTAAATTTCCATTCATTGTCTTACAGTCTGTTGATTTCAGTTCTGTGTCAGCTGGTGAAAAATCATGAATATTGCTAAAGAAAAATTAGAATCTACATTTTCACACACTATAAGCTAGGTGTAAGAGTGAATAAAATCCACAAGAACTTACTAACTATTCATGGTGATCAAGTGTATTTATTTGATACCATTCCAAGATGGATTTGATCATTTGAAGAAGGGCAAGAGACTGTGAAAGATTACTTGCTCTGGCTGGCCTTAGGAAGCTGTGAATGAGAGAACAATTCAAAGAGTGAGGAACTTGGTGAAGGATAATCGACTTATTGTTGAAATGCTAAGTATGGAAGTAGGTATCAGTATTGGCAGCTTGACAGTATACTCCATGAATATTTAAAGCTTCGAAAAATCTGTGCAAAATGGGTTTCACGTTACCTTACCAATGAACAAAAGAGAAGAAAGGAATGTGTAGGAAACTGTCAAGTATGTTTCCACCAAATGACCTAAAAGTTTGATAGATTTATGCATTGGTGATGGAAGTTAGTTTTATTACTATACCATCCCAAATAAAGCTCAAAACTGTATGTGGGTAAATGAGAATGACCCAAGACCAGTTGTTCTTAGCATTCTTGGAAGAAAGTGCTTTCTTCAATTATAAAGGACCTTTAGTGGTTGTTTGTATGTCAGAAGGAATGACTGACTATGGCACTTGTAATTTGGAACCTTTATTTGAAGAGCTGAGGTGGCAGCATCCAAAGACAGGAACTTCAAGGCTGTTGCTTTTGCACGACCATGGGTTTTCTCATAGAACAGCTGCAAATTTGAGAAGCCGGAAGTGGTTAAAGTCCAGCTGTTTGACCATCCACCGCACAACCTGAACTTGCATCACACATCTTCTGATTGTTTCCTAAAATGAAATCTTGTGTTGCTGAAAAACCTTTTAAATGAGTGCAGGACCTTACTTAAGCTGTAAATTCATCTCTGTCCGAGTACCGTAGTGGTTTCACCATCTACAACTGTGTGTGGAGAGAAATTGAAAGTACCATTTTTGTTCATTTGGTTATTTACAGCTGCTGTTTAACATCTCAAGTCATAAGCATCCCATTCAATTCTGGGTGTGAAACAGCCAATGAGTTTTGTTCAGAGGCCTCTTTTTTCAGGCTTGAGGTTCTTTTATCATATATCTATGATACGGGACCCAAGCTTTACTTCCCTTCCCAAGGAAGCCATACTTAGGATTTTTAGGCCCAAAAAAAATCTATCAACTCTGATAGTTTATGCAGACCTTAAGATATGTTGGAACTCTTTGTGCTTGCCATTTATAACTGTTTTTCCTCTTCTTCTAAGCAATTCTTAACTGCATTGTAAAGGTGCAATATCTTACTAGGATTGTAGAGAAAGGGATGGTATATAGTCAGCGAATTATCAAGAATTACTTTCAATGAGAGAGAGAGAAAAAAAAAAAGGATTGCATATTTCAGCTCATATATTACAAATAAATTTTTCATGTTTAAAGGAGGTAATATTCCAAGGAGTTGGAGAACAGCAGTAATGGTTCCAATATTTAAAAAAAGAGGTATGTGAAAAATTTGGGGTAAATTATAGTGGTATTAGCTTGTTATCTAGTTAAAATATATACTGGGGTCTTGGCTGATATGTTGCAAAATTGTGCAGCAGAATAGGATAAGTTATCAGAACTCCAAGCAGGTTTTATGAAGATTAATAGAAGAGTGGATAAATTTTTGTGATAGCTACAATGATAAATAAATGTTTAGCAACAAAAAGAGGGAGGTTATATATGTTGCTTGTGGATTTTGTAAAGACTTTGATAGAATAAATCAGGAAGCAACTGATAATGGTTTTTGTATAAAGATTTCAAATAACAAAGTGATTAAAACTATGCAAAATAATATAGGTATTAGTCAAGGCTGTAAGCTAAGTCCTGTACTTTTTAATTTGTTCATTGATAACATTCTAGAGACAGTTAATATGCTAATATACATGGTCCTGTAATAAAGAAATACCTGGTTTGTTATTTGTATACGATTTCGAAGCAGGGTCAACAACCAATGTTGGATTAATAAAAGTAATTGAAGCACTAGATAAGTTCTATAGGAAATAGAGTGTAAGAATTAATATAAGTAAATAAAAAGTTATGATATTTAAGAATGGTAGCAAGTTAAGGACAGATAAGAAATGGTATTGACAAAGAAGAGAAATTGAGGTAATTAATAAATATGATTACCTGTGAGTAACATTATATAGTAATTGTGGATGCAGTGAGCAGAAGAGGATATTAGCTAAAGATAAACTCTCCTTGAAAGCCATAAAATCATGTTTAGAATAAATATCAGGGATGCAAATAAAATTGTTCGAGAGAGTATACCTGGCAGTAATTGAGGCTATTATAGAGTGAAGATCTGGGGTGTAGAGGAGGGGTGGCAAATGTGAATATGGTCCACAGGAACTTTTGTAAACAAATCTTGAACTAGCCTAATGGTGTTACACAAGTAGAATTGGGAAAGGGAAATTTTTGGAAAGAATATTGAAATACTGATTTAGAATTAGAAATTTAGATGAGCAGAACAGCTTACATCAGTGTTCAGGAAACATTAAATCAAGGTGAAACTCTGGAAAGAATTGGTTTTGGAAAAATTTGAAAAACTAGAGAGTCATTAGAAAGTGGTTTCTGGAAAGAAATTAAATTAAGAACCGAAGATATTGAAAGGCAGATATGTTCACCAGTTTTCATTTCAAAACTTCATTGAGTAAATATAGAGATTTTAAATCAGTTAAGATTATGCAGACCAGTGTGATAAAGCAGCAAGAGAAGATTTTGCATTGACAATAACAAGGGTTATGAAGTTGAAAGGGTTAAGAGTAAGGAGGGGTTTAGAAAAATGTCCACACTGTAACCGAAAGGATGATGATGATGATGATGATGATGATGATAATAATAATAACAACAACAATAATAATATGTATTTCCAGAATGTGAAGAAAAAATTTTAGAGAGAAACTAGAAATGAAGAAGAGGTCCAATTTGCCAAAAGCAATCAGCAGGAAAAAGATGACGAGTGTAAAGTCAAGATATAACATAAAAGAAATAGAAAATTATTTAGGTAAAGTAAGAGACAAATGGCTCAGAAGATTTAGTAAGCAAGATAATGATGAAAGTTAAAATTATTAAAATGATACATATAAAGGGAAAATAGGGCCCAATAGCTAGATGACTATTGGGGGCATTTTGTCCTGGTGGTGTAGTGGTAACCATACTTGTCTTCTAAACCCAAGATCGCCGGTTCCAACCCAATCCTAAGTATGGCTTTCTTTGGAAGGGAAGTAAAGTCATTCGTACATTTACCGCACAAAAAAGAACCTCAAGTCTGAAAGAAGAGACCTCTGAGCAAAATTTGTCGGCCTTTTCACGTCCTGAATTGAATGAGACACTGATGACCTGAGATGTTAAAGAGTGTCTGTAAATATATCAAATCAACAGCTATTGGGGCCTTCATGGGAAATCAGCAACTTAGTGTAGTAATTTGAGAATTAATTGATTACATGAAATATAATAAAGGGTTTTTAAATATTTTGATTAATATTAGTTTTGGCAAAGTTAGATTTTTGGATATTTTGTTTGTATTTAGCTGTTATTTTTTATTAAGAGTATATATAATGTTGCTTAACATTGTAGCCAGGTCCCTTGGATATTCCAGAAGACTATACTGACGAACTGGGGACTAGGGTTCAAAATTAATAATAGTACTTGGTAATTTTGGGCATACAAGAAGTAACATGATATGCAAGTCACATATCAGCTACAGTCATCTTGTTCCAACATAAACCATTACAGAAAAAATCACTTTCATTTGGGCAGCCCTTATATCTATTTTGTATGCTATGAACCTTTTATTTTCATTGCAATACTAAGTTGCTCATCAGCCTTGTTATCTAAAAATGCAGTTAACAGGTATTGCATGTCCAATACATGTTCTGAACAGAATTCCTAAACATATTACCTTCAGGCCAGTTGTCGAATACTGTTTGGGCAATGTCCCCCGCCGAATCGCTAGGGCTGAACAGGAACTCTTTCGTCTTCCCGCTGACCAGGATCAACCGAAGGTTAATCTGCAAAAAAGAACAGAAATTAGCATTCTGTTGCATATTATTTGGAAATGTTGGCTTTGGAAGAGGAGTGAGTGTGCTTCCCCCCCCCCCCCCCCCCCAGAACCTTCAGTAAGCAATTGTTGAGTTTACCAAGGGCAATTTCAAATTGAGTGGTATTAGGTGAATTAGATAAGTATTAAAGTATGTTTACGATTAAGATAATTTTGGATGAAAATGAGATAGGGCAGACATTAAGAAATGGAAATATTTTAAAAAAGAATTTTTGGAAACATGAAAGAACAGACAATACAGACAGATAGTTTGTGACTACTTAGGAGATAAAAGATCTTTGAAACTGTATTGAAATCTAAAACATGTGTGGGGCAAAGAAAAGCATGTTAATATAATAAAAATAAATGGTAAAGAAATAAACAGGAAAGAAAAGATTATGATGGTGAATTTAACAAGACCTAGGGGTGGAATAAGAGTGGGAACATTAGAGTGCCAACCAAAATCAATGTTTTAAAATTGAAAGGTCTTAAACCTTTAAGTTACTCTTTTTTGCATCTTTAAAAAAAAAAAAAACCACACACACACACACACACACACACAAAATAGTTAACTTACAGGTTGACAAGAAGCTTGCATTTTTAATTATTAACACATGGAAAAGGAGGCTTTAGAATATATTGTGAAGTATTTTCTCCATATAGACTTTTAGGACAGCATGCTAACAATTTTGATGGCAATAACATTAGAAAACCTATTGTATACACCTAATATAAATAAAAGAAATTTTATCTTAAGAGACTCTAAAGCATAATATAATGAATTACAGTTACCCACAATGTACACTATAAAGGAACTAAGAAAACTATATCATACAATCTAGATCAGAAATAGTTTTACAATGGATTCTGAGCCATGTGAGATTGAAGGGGAATAAGATTGTCAATACTTTAGCAAAAAAGGAGCCACCATAAAATTAAAACCAACTTTTGAACAAGAACTTCCTTCTAAATTGAAACTCATAAATGGATTAATAATCAAACAAAAACAACAAAATATCAAACAAAAACCATTTGAACATCTAAAGACCTTCAAAATATCTTTTATTGAAACCAACAAAAATTGGAGTTGCCCAATTCTGCTTAACTGTCTGGCATGATTGCCTGTCAGAACATTTTTTCAGGATGAAATTAATTAAGGACAGTTGCTGCCCACTGTGATAATGAATGAATATTATCCTAAACAAAGAACATCTACTGAAATGCAGCCAGTTAACTATTGTCAAGTGCTAACAACTTCATCATGCAAATATATGTACAAGAAAACCATTACCCCCACTACTACATTTCAGTTAACTGATTTTTGGGACAGTATGTAAAAGTAAAATTTTTTGAGTTTACGTTTTAGCAGCACATTCTCGTATTTTTAACTAGCATTAGTAAACAAATACATTATTCTGCTAATTTTTATGACGTGATGAATGCAGCTATGTAACTGCTGGTTATGATAATGGCTATAGAACTCCACTACTATATAGCAAAAATCACTAAATCATTTTTGCTCACCTGCACAATGAAGCATGGAACAAGTGGAGAGCAAGTAAGCTGCTTAAGTGAAGCCGACTTTGCCAAATTTTGCGAAAAAACTGGACTTGAACTCTATCCTTTAGACAAAGGTCACGTGGCAGCAGTTACTGAAAGTCTTCGTGGCACTTGTGGGTATTCTCATGGAGTCATATCTCCTGGCAACGTTAGGCAAGAAATCACAAACTTAGGACAGAATGCGACTCAAGACATTGCACTACAATTTACTACATTTTTATTTCACTTCTTCACTATCCCTCGACACTAATGCACTTTGTCCAGTAATGCTCTAAAGTTTTTATTCCCTCACATAAATCAGATTCCTCCAAGACTGCAAAATACGCTCAATCGTTGTTTAAGCTCATCCGACGAAAGTTTCTTTCCACCAAAGATTTTTCTTGATTTGGGGAACAGATGGAAGCTACGGTGGAGCAATAGGGCATGTGTAGGGTAGAGCACTGCCTTGATACAAGATTACTTAATTCTTTGACATATCTGGCCTTTTATTTCTTCAATAGGTCCAAAAGGTTAGCATAATTCGCTCAGTGATAGATATTCAGATGGGAAAATAAATTAGCTGTACATCCCAGAAATCTGGCCAATTTCACACACTTGGCCTTCTTCGGCGGTGGAGAATCGTGATGCTCCCATTGTTTAGACTGCTGTTTAGTGTGCACCCATGTTTCATCATTGGTCACAAATCGACGCATTAAATCAGCGAGAACTCTTCAGAAACCAGGCCAAATTTTGCTGAGAGGTTTGCACTCTGATTCGCTTTTGATCCTGGGTCGACAGTCGCGACATCCATCTTGCCGATAATTTTTTCAAGCAAAATTCTTCCCTCAAAACGTAAAATACGCGTTCCCTTGAAACCCAGAGCTTCAATAGTTTCGGATACTTTTCTTCAGCGATCCTCGAGAACACCTTATCCATCATTTCTGAAGTGACGGATGGGAATGACCAACAGCCAATTCCGAAGCAGTTTTGTTATCAAAACCTGCCATCTTACATAGAAACATTTTTGCAATAATACACGAATTGATCAAGAATCATAGTAGTTATAGCTGTGTGTGCAGACGTGTATATATGGAAAAAATGGCAAATATCAAACCCGTGCTGTTATTAACTACTTGGTAAAGGCATGGGTGCAACAGAAATTCATACACGCGTGACAAACACTCATTTTCAATCGTTTCCAAGTGGATCACGGAGTTTTAATGATGCCGTGAAAGTTTGGGAGATGACACACGACGATGGACGACCAAATCCGTCTGTGCTTCAGAATTGTGGATAATATGTACCGCGTAGTTCTGGATGATCACCGATTAAACGTGTTTGAAATTGCTCAAGATCTGGGCATTTCAGGAGAACGGGTACTTAACATTTTGAGGGAAGAATTGTGCTTGAAAAAATGATCGGCAAGATGGGTGCCACGACTGTTGACTTGGTATCAAAAACGTATCAGAGTGCAAATCTCTCAGCAAAATTTGACCCGTTTTCCAGAGAGATACCGCGACTTAATGCTTCGATTTGTGACCAATGATGAAACATGTACATTAACAGCAATATAAACAATGGAAGCCTCATGTTTCTTCATTGCCAAAGTAGCCAAAGTGTGTAATCGGACAGGAGGATCATGGCACCGGTTATCAGGGATGCCAAGAATGTGCTGCTAATTGACTATCTTCCCGCTGAATCTTAAATCACTGGAGCGTATTATGCTAATCTTTTGGACCCGCTGATGACAAAAATACGCAAGAAACGATAGGGTTTACCAAAGGAGAAAGTCATCTTCCCTAAAGACGGTGCCTCACTTAGCTCCATTAGTCCCCTTCGCGGAAAGAAATTGTTGTCCGATGAAGAGCTTAGTATTATCAGTTTAGGCCTATTTTGCAGGCCTGGAGGAATCTGACTTTCTTGATAGCTTAAAGGCTTTGGATCATCGCTAGATAAAGCAACATTTGTGTAACTAAGTTGAAAAATAAGAATAATTTCAAAAAGCCATGTCATTTTGTGCTTCATTCCGAGAACTTTCCAAATGTTCTTCGAACTTTTGAACGATTTCCATACAAATACAATTAAAAGTAAAGATAAGGCAACATTTCAAATTATTAAGACAATTTTTTTTCAAGATTTATGCTAAAATGGTAAATGATCATAGGAAAAAGAAAGTCATATAACTAAAAACAGAGTCCTTATATCTGTCTTGCACGCCGAAAGGTGTGCATAGCAGCAATCTCAAGTAAAGTAGTACAACTGACTTTTCGATCAGCCCAACATTAAGTTAAATTTTTTATTTAATTTTTTAAAAAAATATTTTTGGTCACAGGGGTTTATATATATATATATATATATATATATATATATATATATATATTAATTTGTTTTGTTCCTGTTGAAATTTTGTAAGAAACATGGCACAAACATATTTACAGAACGTGTGTTATCAACTACAACATTTTTTAAATGTCTAAAACTATTTTTTTTAACTTCAAAATTGTAAATTTTCACAAACACTTCGGAAGGGAAGTAAAGTCGTGGATCCCGTGTCGTAGATTTACGGCACGAAAAAGAACCTCAAACCTGAAAGAAGAAGCCTCTGAGCAAAATTTGTCGGCCGTTTCACGCCCTGAATTGAATGAACGCTGATGACCTGAGATGTTAAAGAGCGTCCTAAACAAACTAAATCAACATACGATAAATTAAAAAAAAAAAAAAAAATGGATTTAAAATGACCTTATAATATATTTCTTTTCCATCTTTATAGGTGTGTGTGTGTGTGTGTGTGTATATCGAGGTACTTTAAAAAGTTTATTTTTTTTTTTTTGTTATTCTATTTCATATGGATCGGCCCCAATACAAAAAAAAAAAAAAAAAAAAAAAAAGCCTAAAATTTAACATTTTATTTGGGCCCTTGTAATTTAGTAACAAAAGTTTGAATGAGAAGTTTCAAATTCAAAGAATGTACATTGTATTAATTGTTTTAATTCCTTTTTCTTCGGAACAGAGCGACAAAGGCAAGAAAATGGCTTCTTGACAGACCGAGCGAGATAAATGGGGTGGGGGGGGGGAGGAGAGGAAAGGAAAGCAAAAAGAGAAAGTTCTTTTTCTTTAAGATTATTATCAGAGGTTGTCATCATCTTCTCTTCTTTAAAACTGTGCTATTTTGTAATCCTGTGCACCCACAAATCTTATCTTAACAAAAGCACCGATTACCCATGATTGTTTCCATAATGAAAGCATCGCGCAGTAGTTTAAGTAATGCATAAAATGTAATGATCAAAGCATTCTGCCACCCGGACTCCTGGAAAAGGAGAAATGTTTCGACTCGCCCGCTCTTTTCCCTTCACTCAGTGGCGGCTCGCGCTAAAGGGCACAAGGACATATGCCCTCCATTTAATTTTGAACCATAACTATCTATAAATAGTTTCTGTATAAATTATTAACTCAAAAAGATTATAGAATTTCCAGGCGCAAACTCTGAACGTTTCAGCACCTGCAGTCTATGTGTGAAGTGAATGGACCAGGTCACATTCTCCTCGTGTACAGGCTTAGGAGGGCACAATGCTTTGGTTTAAAAGTTGTTATGAAGCAAGGGGATGAGAGGGATGTCACATGAAGCTTCACGAAACTGTAGACATTCCACGCACATGCGTATAGCGAATGTTTTTACGTCAAATACAATTTGTAAACCGGTACATAAAAAAATGTTATTACATTTTTAAGAAAACGAAAGAGTTTTTTTTCCAGTGTATTTTTGCAGATCAGTGTGGTAAATTCGTGTTCGTGGACTTTATGCAATTTTTGATGTGCCCACTAACTAAAATGTGCAACGAGCCGCCACTGCCTTCGTTAAATCCTGTTACACCAATCTTCACGCATTCAGTACATTATATTTTACCTGGAAATTCTAACCAATTTTAGAACTTCTCAAGAATACTACTGCTTCTCAACAAGGTATCAGGTGACGCTACAATAGAGGCGGTATACACTTCTCGCACCCATGAAAGAACCTTGGAATTCCAGCCAGTCGGCGAGCCTGCTTGGGGTTGAAAGGTCAGCCGGCCTCCTCACCACTTTATATTCCTCGCCCAGCGCACGAAGCCAAGTGCGGAGATCCATTTTACAAATCCTCCGAGCAACCCTCTGGCATTTGCCAATGACGTAACCAGACATTTGTAGTAAACGAAACTTTTTTTTAAAAAAAAGAAAAGAAATTACAAGTGTTTGTGATGTCTTTTAATCTCTCAGGTCCGTTCCTGTGGTTTAGTGGCATCTACATTTGCCTCGTAGACCCAAGATCGCCGGTTCAACGGCCAAGGTTGATGGATTTTTTTTTTTTTTGGGGGGGGCGAGGTGTAAAAAGGAAGTAAAGCCATGGGTCCCGTGTCATAGATTTACGGTACGTAAAAGAACCTCAAACCTAAAAGAAGAGGCCTCTGCAAACTTCGGCCGTTTCATGCCCTGAATTGAATGGGACACTGATGACCTGAGATGTTAAAGAACGTCCGTAAATAAACCAAATATTACTACTCACATTCTCTCCTCTTTTCCTAAGATAATTTCTGCCCCTCTCCTGAGTTTTGATTTTCTTTTCAGTTGCATGATGATCATTTAAGATCTTTCATCAACTTTAAGAAGTCAGCTGGCTGCTGAATTTGTCAAATACGAAAACTCTTTAACTTCCATTATTGAAGCAGTCTAATTGCAAAACTGACATTTTAAATTTATAGAAGGATCAAAAAATGTATCCTAAGCCTATTAATGGAACAGCATTAAATATATTAGAGATCCTGCCTTTCGTAACTTTATAACAAGTTGGCGAACATTTTTTTCTATCAGGAAAACGATTCCCTTCGAATCGCCTGATCCCTTTTCTGTGGAAATACGTTTTTACTTATGTATCGTACATAAAAACACGTTCAAGACTACATGTAGTGGCACAACAAGCGAAGAACAAATAGCACACCTTTTAAACTCAATGTAACACACGAAGGCACTATCACTTGCTGACACAACTTTCCTCAAATTAACTACCAGGTGCTATATGCACATGCATTACACGGTTTAGACGACTGGCTTTTCCCATTGCGTATAAATTGCTCCTTTCAAAATAAACTTGCTTAATGGTCTTCCTCTTCCTATCCAAGGCCTGGGTACTAATTTCCCCCGTTTCGAAGAAAGATTTTCAGTAACACTGGCTATCCTTGAACGTTAATCTAGATCCTAGATCCTTAGATAGTGTGTCCTCTTCCATCTTATTCACATGGTCTTTCCATTTTTTTCTACATGATTGACATTTTCTCAGTAATTTTTTGGACTCCCTATTTGTTGACGAATATAATCGTCTCTTCTAGTCTTTCCTATTAATGGACTTGAAAAATCTTCTCTGAGCTATCTCAAGTCGTCCTTTTGGGGAGGGGGGTCAAGACCCATGGATTCACTACCACACATTGGTACAGGTTTACTCACAATATTAAACAATTTTAATCGCACTTCTTTTCTCATTTGTTTTTTGAATTTTCTTTTTAAAATTCTGTTGATATAATTATATTTTTGAACGGATTTGTCTATTTCCTCTTTCTTTAAATTAAGAATCTTGATTTTTGTATAAGTATTTTTGCTCTTATACATTTTCCTTCAAAAGCCATTGCTTTAGTTTTATCTATGGAGATTTACATATTGCGCTGTTCTGCAATGTTTCATAATATCTTGGAAGATATATTTGTAGGCCTACAGATCTTGTGTATCAGAAATTAAAACCTGTTCATCCACATATATTAGGGTTCCTAAATGTTTATTGTTGCTGATTTTCCTTTTGGGTTTCACATTTTCCAATTTTTCACTACTTGATCTAAACATGTTAAATAATGAGGGAGATAGACCACATCCTTGTCTTAGTCCTAGATTCGTTTTTATTTTATTTGTTTCTAAATTATTAGTTTTAAATAACATGTTTTTTGTAAAGTGTTTTTATTGTGTTGATTATAACTTTATCAACGTATTTAATTTCTAAATTTTGAATCGATTAATTCCTACATACTGTCCTATGCCTTTTCATAGTCAATGAATAATATGTATATGAACAGATTAAATTCTATCCTTTTCTCAAAAATTTGTTTTAGAGTATACATTACATCAGATGTGGATCTCCTTTTCCGGAACCCACTTTCTTAATTGTACATAACCAATATTTAATCAAGGGGTTGTTGTTACTTCATATATATATTAAAGAGCTGAATTCACTTGAAAATAATAAAATACCTATTAAAGTATTCCACTTTAAAAGCTGAATAATTATCGGTTTCAAAAACATGGCTCGTTATCAGAAATAGCATACAAAAATTAAAAATTATAAAACGCTATTTTACCGTGAGATGGAGAGTTGTTGGCGCATAGCACAGTGCGACCTTGCACTGTAGTTGACCGTTTAGCACACCCCCACTGCATGACTACACACCATGCTTCACTGGAGAAAGATTCATCTTATTGTATATAAGTATAGAATAAACATGGACTGTAAAAATATTTTAAAGTGACTGCAAGATGATGAAACAAACTAATTAAAAAAAAAACCTTTGGACGAAATAATACGAAGTAAAGAATTATTTACAACAAGCGACTTATTAGTTGCTTTCAGTGAACATTAGTTTGGTTTAAATGTTAAAAACATTTCAAAATTGTTTCGTTCAAAAATATCCTTAGCTTAATACTCTTCTGGCACAAGCTATTTGTGAAACATTACCCAGATTTTGCGTAAAGCACTCTCTCCTGCCGCTTGTAAGTCCAGAAAATTTCGGTCAAATATAAACACAGGTGGAATTTTGATACGGTAAAGAATATTAAGCGTGGATCAATTAATCTTATCATTAACGTTTCGTAACACCCAATTACAGAAATGTGTTTGATTATCAGAATTATTTGTCTGCAATTCGTGGACAAGAATGACCTTGCATGCTTTCAAGCTTAAATGAGGTCAATTCTGGAATGACAATTTTCTAGAAAGATGACAGAAATATGTGGATGTAACAGAACATTTCCAAACATCTGTCATGAGTTACGTACTTATTTTCATTGCAATGAGCTTCAGTCAGTTGCGCGGATATTTCATCTGCTTCGCCACTCAGCTGCCATGGAACAATGAAAGACCCAGTGTAATTATTCTAACTAAGATTTCATTAGGTTAACACCTGTGTTACTTTATCACAAACCACCTTCATCTTCTAAACGAAGCACTCAGAGTGATGCTACAATGTTTGGGGTTGAAAAGGCATGACAGAGATACAAATCTATAAAACAGCACATAGAAATGGTAGAAAATCTAAAGTCCAAGATGTGTGAGATGAGAGTTGCTGAATGCCTTTAAAAGAACGCAGGAAAACTTCTAAATAAATGCTAAAATGCAGTGAATTTGGTATTTCTGTTAAGGATGTTCGAAAGATTTTTTTTTTTAATTGGCCTGTACGGTTGTTGTGGATATTTTCAGAATGTGTTCGTACCGACGGGTCCCTAAATGATCACGATCAGAAACGGGAGCTAACATGGCGTTGGAAGATTGTGCAGCAATTTGAGGTGGATGAAAATGAAATTCTGGCTCGGTACGTCACAGCAGATGAAACAATTATGAACCACTACCTCGAGATAAAACAATCGCAGCAATGAAAGAACCCGTACTCCATGGTGCACTTACTAGTTCAACATACTACAACATTTGACAGAGGAACTGAAAAAAAGGAGTGGAAAATGCGCGCTCGAAGTTCTTCCTGCATCAACACAGCCTTCGAAACGATCAAAGTTCTCGATGTCAGCTGCCATATTCACCGGATTTGGCTCCGTCAGGCTTCTCTCTGTTCCCCCGCCTAGAAAAGGGATGCCGTAAACACGTAATTGAACTCCAAATCATTATGATGTAATGAATTACGCAATTTCATCGATTTTGCTCGCAGGTGTATTGACGTATACAGGGATTATGTTGACAAATAAATTGGTGTTACTAAATTTCTGTCATTCTTTCCTTTTCAAGCTAGAAAAATTTACTTTCCTTCATACAACATTACAATCGACAGAGGGATTTTGGGGGGGGGGGACCGTTGCACATAAAAGGTAAATTCAACATATCCAAATATTTTTATACAGCATAAAAAAAGACAGTGAAAGAAACAAGACATTTTTCTCAATCAACAAAATATCAACAACTTCTTTCCCAACAGGAAGAAACTGTTGTGTAAATTTCATTTACAACATTGCAACATAAGAATACATTATCATTCACGAGCAAATGACAAGTTTCGCTCCACGTGCGTTAACCTACCATGCATATACGATAACAACAGGATCATGTCGCAATTTCTTAGCCGGAACTTACGCATTAAGATAGCCCAGTGTATATGTCGCGGCGACTTTCAAATACGAGGGGCATTCAAAAATGTTTTGCAACCAGCCTATCCATTGTTGGACAACAATGTAACTAACGCAGATGGCAACCATTGACCTTGAGCTATCAAAAATGCAGTGCAAGTTCAAACTTACATAGTCACTGTCGTACAGTCTGTTCAGTTCAGTTCTGTGTCAATAGCTGCTGAAAAAAATTAAATATTGCTAAAGAAAACTTTAGATTCAACATTTTCACATGCTATAAGCTAGGTGAAAGAGTGAAAACAAAAACCACGATGACTTGGTAGTTGTTCATGGTGATCAAGTGCATTCATTTGATAAAACTGTAAGATGGATTGATCAAATGAACAATGGGAGACTATGTAATACAACCCCTCGCTCTGGCCGGCATTGGAAAGCTGTGAACGAGAGAATTAGTCAAAGAGTGAGAAACTTGGTGGAGGAAAATCGACATATTACTGTTGAAATGCTAAGTATGATAGTGGATTTCAGCAGGAAGTGTTGGCAGCATTGACAGCAAAATGGATTCCGCATTCCCTAACCAATGATGAGAAGAAGAGGAGAAAGGAATGTGCAAGGAAACTGTTGAGTATGTTTCCACCAAAAGGTCCTAAACGTTTGACAGGTATATACAACGAGGATGAAAATTGGATTTATTTCTATACCACTCCAAATAAAGCTCAGAACTGCGTGTGAGTAAATGAGAATGGTCCAAGTCCAGTTGTTCTTCGACAGGATTTTCGTTCTCAGTAGCGAATGTTTACTGCTTTCTTCAACTATGAGGGACCATTAGTAATTGACTGTATGCGAAAAAGAATGACAATGAATAGAGAATACTATGGCACTTATATTTTGGATTCTTTATTTAAGGAACTGAGGACGGTGTCCAAAGACAGGAACTTCAAGGCTGTTGCTTTTACACGACAATGCGTCTAATCAAAACTGCAAATTTGAGGAAACTGGAAGTCGCCAAAGTACAGCTGCTTAACCATCCACCCTACAGCCCAACCTTGCATCCTGCGACTTCTGGTTGTTTGCTCGAGTGAAATCTTGCATTGCTAGAAAATCTTTTAAACGAGTGCAGGACCTTGTCACACTATAAATTCAGTTCTGTTTGACAAAATTTCAGTCCGATTACCATAGTGCTTTTGAAATCGTTGCACGTTGGTCCTGGTGGTGTAGTGGTTACCATACTTGCCTCCTAAACCCAAGATCGCGGGTTCGAACCCGGCCAGGACCGATGGATTTTTTTCGGGCGTAAAAATCCTAAGTATGGCTTCCTTCGGAAGGGAAGTAAAGCCGTGGGTCCCGTGTCGTACATTTACGGCACGAAAAAGAACCTCAAGCCTGAAAGAGAGGCCTCTGAGCAAATTTGTCGGCCGTTTCACGCCCTGAGTTGAATGGGACGCTGATGACCTGAGCTGTTAAAGAGCGTCCATAAATAAATTAATCAAAAAAAAAAAATCGTTGCACCGTCTACAACTCTGTGTGAACACAGATGGAGAGTACTCTGAAGGGTTGTGAGAACAAGTTTTCGAATTCAGTCCTTAGCTTAAACTTTAAGGTAACACTTGCAAAACTTTGCGAATGCCCGTCATATTATTTTCTAAGATTTAAAATAAAGTTTAACCCCGAAACCAAAATTTAAAACCTTTGAGAAACCTGTCCATTTCTAACCATAGTTTGGAACTTCTCTACGGTGAGTCGCCAGAAGAAAAAAAAATTTTTTTATCCGTTACACCTGAAAGCAGCGGCGGCTCCGGATGCTAAATAAGAATAGAAGGCTCATAGAATCTTAATAATATAATTAATACTCATACAAACACACAACAGAAAGAGCGGGGATTTAATAAAAATATCGTAGCTATGCTCTTATTTAAACAAGAAAAAAAGTAATTTTTCTGGTTTTCACTGCAGCAAACTTGTTGATGATGCTTTGATTAAAGTCTGGAATCTGCAGCTGAAGTCCGTCTCTACACAAAGTATTGTATACTTCCTAAGTACCGCCACGGGTGACCGAGGTCGTTAAGGCACAGACTCGTGAGCGGGAGATCTGCGGTTCGAATCCCGTCAGGACCGTCCTCCCTGACTGGGGTTTTTTCCAGGTTTTCCTCAATCTTCATAACTGACAAATGCCGGGGAGGTACCTAAACGTAGGCCTGGAACGCTTCCTTCCTTAAAAAAAAAAATACTTTCCCAATTTATCATTTCATCTTATGTACCACCAGTGTCCACCGCCTGTGATGCCTCAGTAGTAAAAACGGGCGTTAAACACTACTCAAAAAAAAAAAAAAAAAAAACTTCCTAAGTTACAACAAATGCTTTAACAGCAATTCTTGTAATCTCAAATTTGACAAAAACTGCTTGATTTTCATTAACATGATTAGTTATCTGTTGTTCCAAAATGTAGCGTTGCTCTTTTATTTTTCCTTCGCAACTCCCAAAAGCTTATTGCTTTTGCTGCTCAGTCATTTGAAATAAATTCAAGTTTTTCTTAAATTGAGTTAGAGAGCAATAACTTACTTCCACAAGTGTTTCGTTTTCACCTTCAACATCGGATTCCTCCCCGTTATGAACATCAATTTACCCTGGTGACACACATCACGCAAAATTCTTCAAAAGTCCTACTCTATACAGCGCGCAGTTCACGAGGTATCCAACACGTAGCCATTACAGCAGTTGTGTTATATGGCATGCATTAAAGACGCTGATTATGTGTGTATGTTCCGTTAGCTCTGTGCCAGAGTATGCAGTGATTCTTGTTTTATTTGTTTAATTTTTTTAATGGTGTTTAACGCCCGTTTTACTACTGAGGCATCACAGGCGGTGGATACTGATACATGAAATGATAGAATGGGAAAAGGATTTTTTTTTAAAGGAAGGAAGAGTTCCAGGCCTAAGTTTCGGGTATCTCCCCGGCATTTATAATTGCAGACTGGGGAAAACCTGGAAAAAACGTCAGCCAGGGCGAACGGTTGTGGTGGAAATCGAACCCCAGACCTCCCGCTGACGAGTCCGGGCCTTAACGACAGTGATGCCGTGGTTAAGAGAGCAGATTCGCCTCCCGGCATGAGGAGCTTACGCCTTCTAAGCGCTCGGCCACCTCTACTCTACCCTAATGTCGATGCTTATGTTTGTGACCACTACGTTGACAGGCAAAGTACCCACTGCCGTGTGCAGTCGCTGCATGCACGTTGTAAATACATGTCTTCACTAAACTGAAAGGAAATTTAGGGCAAACTTACTTGGGGTTGGGTGTTCTGCTCATATAACTGTCAAAAGGTGTACATATAGAGTAGTTGTGTTGGACAGTATGATAAGCGAACGCTTCTTCAACAGCTGCTAATTTTATATCTTTTTTCACCAAAACTTTCAACTGTAAAAAAAAAAAAAATAAAAAAAAAAGGCAAAATGGTACTAGAAGATGCACTTTGTTCTTGCGCAACGTTCTTTTATATTGTGATATATCCGATCGCCCTCTAGGCTTACAATGAAAGTCAGAATTGCTTTTTACAATGAATGGATATTTCTTCTGTAGGTAATTATTCAAAACACATTTCCTTTTCGGCCATGACAAATTATTTTTAAGGTTTTAGCATTCGCAGTTTATAAAAGTGCACTGTATTTTAGTATTTTACAAATTCTGAATACATTACTGTCTTCTACCAGAGTCAAAACTGTAATGAATTTCTTTCGACTGAAACATATGTGCTTGCAGTTTTCTAAATTGATAGCGACATTCATATAAAACAAGAGTAATTGCGACACCATAGAGAGCAGAGAGTTTTTTTAATAGTGTTTAACGTCCGTTTTTATTACTGAGGCATCACATGCGGTGGACACTGATGATACGTGAGATGAAATGATATATTGGGAAAGGGTTTTTTTTAAAGGAAGGAAACGTCCCAGGCCTAAATTTAGGGTACCTCCCCGGCATTTGCCATTTATGAGGACTGAGGAAAACCTGGAAAAAACTTCAGTTAGGGAGGACGGTCCTGGCGGGATTCGAACCCCAGACCTCTCGCTCACGAGTCCGCGACTTAACGACCTCGGCCACCCGTGGCGGTAGAGCAGAGAGTGGCGCAGTTAAATTGACCGCTACATCAATCTTTACTGTATTTCCGCAAGTGAGCCCCCCTATTGTTGTAGGTGTATACCGATAACATAATCAGCGCTTTGCTTTGTCAGTTGTCAGTAACCTTTAATTTTTTCATGAAATCCATACTAAGCAGCACATTATGAGAACTATAGTTAACGGCACTTTATGTCGATAAGTCATTAGCACAATAAAGGGACATTCTGTCATCCCATTTTACTTACTGAGACTTAAGAGAGAGTCCCGGCTAATACAGGACGTCTGGTCAGCTTACATTCATTGCTGAACCGATGAAAGATGATTGGCGTACAAAAACTGTTCTTTTACCATGCAAAAGTGCAGCTTGGAACCGATTCTTCATCCACACTATTCCCCGCACTAAATCCCCTGTGACTTTTTTCTGTTTCCGAAATTTGAAAAGTATTAAACACCCCCTCCCCCTGAGGGATAAAATAATTTGAAACCCGACGAACTTTGGATATAGCCCGCGATGCAGAGTGGGCGTAAATGCGTATATAAAATTGGTGGTCTTTAAAAGTATTTGACTTGCTTTTTTTTTTAACAACAATCCTCGTTTTATCTGGAAACCAAACACCAATAGCGACTCTCGTGCCTTGAAGATGAGCAACTGAATGGTAAAATACAGAAAGAGCTGCCTACCACAGATCTCCAAACAATGCAAACAGCATCACCCAAGATCAGTGATGGGACTTCTCCGCCCACGCTGCTGTAAGAGCGTTTTGAGCAGAGGCGTCTAGGGTTCTACCACAACCCTATGGCATATTTAATTCCCCAAAAGTGAAGAAAATCCTGCGTGGGTGCCGATTTTCTTCTTATGGTGAAGCCATTGCAGCTGTGGGCACAGTGGAAGAACGGATGCATCGTTCGCAAAAGTGTCGACTGTTTTAAGTGTCGGTAGGGGGTGCTTTGAAAAATTCTAAGAGCGCTTATAAATTTTGCGTTTTGCATTTCTGTATTTTGCAAGTCCAATAGGTCTTCTTTTTCTCTGAATAAGGGTAGATCCCTTTATTACACACATCAAAATTAGTTAGACCCCATTCTGTCTTTGATAATGCAGATATAGTCTTCCTACAAATAAAAATAGCTCGAAGTCCGTTAATTGCTCATATTAATGTCCACTTATTTACAATAATCATGTTTTATGAACTATTGCAATCCCTGGGCACGTCCATTCGTACTGATGCTAGCACGTCATGTAGTTGCTAGAGAACGATTATAAGCATTGCGTGCAGCAAAAGGATAGTGTCCTTTGCAGTCAAGTAGAGAAAGACGTGGATAAAAAAGAAGGCGACAGTTATAGTAAAAGGTGGACTGCATAGTTTTTGTGGAAGTAGTCAAAAGTACATACATTCATAAACATTTAACTGCGATATGTGGTCAAGAAGACCGTTTACATCTGGTCGTTCATCAAAATCGCGGTTTCCCAGATTGTATCTCAATCATTATGGTGGATAGGCGCATAGCCTTTGATGCCCTAGAAAATAAGACAGACCTCGGCCGGGCAACTCTGCACACGACTATTTTGAATATGAACAAAGTGTCCGCACAACAAAACTGCTGAACTTTGTCATCGGCTACAGGAAATGAAGATGCGGATTTTTTTAAGAAGCGGGTGACTGATGATGAGTCAGGTATCACTACCACACACACAGAAGAAAGTCGAATGGAAACATCCAGGGAATCCCAGGCTATAGAAAGTTCATGCTGCAAGCAGATGCTCACTTAGATATTTCAGGCATACTACTAATGGACTGGCTGTCAAAAGCAAGAGACACGCAGGATTCAGCAACAGCGAAAGAGGAAGCGGTGGTGGCGTAGTATTCCCAAACAATGGTCTCGCGATGCCATAATGAAGTTACCATGAAGACGGCAACGGTGCATTGATGTCGGTTGAGAGACCCCATGTGCATTGAACCATGTTGCATAATAAATAAGGCATGGAAAAAAAAAACTGTTGTAAATCATTTCCGAACCCCTTCGTGTTTTTGTGCTTTGGATCCATATTGCACAAGCGATCCAAATGTCTAAGCAAGCATATTTCTTAAATTTTCTGATAAACATGAATGGAAGTGCATTTTACAACTGGTGTAAGAAAAATGTACCATTCTTAAACTTATAATGCAACATAAGTTTCTAATGTTACGCATACCAATAAATAATAACAAACTTGCTCTTTTTCTTGATATTTGTGCCATTCTTAATCTGTACCACCAGTCCTTGCATAAAGTGCTGCTCGACACTTCTTTGGCATTGAAGAAACTTGATGAAGGTTTCATTCTGTGACGTATGAATTGCTGATCCAGAGTCTTGGTGTTATCATATCCTCCAAAAATCTCTGTTGAAAGATCAACAAAAGTTAGATCCGATTTAGATCTGGAGACTGAACAAGTAACTCTGGTATAGTAACACTGTGCTCTTCTAACCAACCGGACATACATAAAATGATTTGGCGTTAACATGCACGTACAGGAATTCGAGGCCAGATGTTTGAGCAATAGGAAAGACAACAGGCTGCAAAACGTTTTGAGAGGGCTGTTCTGTAAGTTCGTGCAAACTCAAAAAGTCGTAGCACTAAATTGTTTTCAATGTTACCTTGGCAAAGTGTTCAGGGATGCCGTACGTTTATGGTGTTTCAGAGCCATTTTTCTGCTTAAATTTGTAAACAAGCGCCCATAATTGAGAACCGTTGCTTTTTTAAAGATGAAACACCCGTAGAAACTAAAGCGAAGTTCGACAAACACTGCGGCGAATCTGCACTTGCATGGTGTATAAATTGTTTGGTGAGTTTAGATGTGGCCAAACGAGCACAAGCGATACGGTTGTTCCGGACGTATTACCGAGGTTAACGACTCCCGAAATTATTGAAATAATCCACGACGACATGGTGCTAAAGGATCGGAAACTGAAGGTTGGAGAGATTGCTGAAACTGCGAGCATTTCTAGAGACACTGTGTATCATATTTTGCACAATCATTTACAAATGAAAAAGCCACCGACGAGGTGGGTGCCGAGTCTACTAACACTGATCGAAAAAGAGAACGAGTTCTATTTTTGTATTTTGAGCTGTGAAACTTTCAGAACAAGTACTAAACATGCACATGTCATCCACAATATACTAATAACTGTTCTTAAAAGTATGTATTTGTTGCAAATAAATAAAATAGTAAGAAAAGTTACGATATACGAAGTCTGAATAACTCTAACTTTGAGAGATAGAGGGATGGTATATTTTTGAAATAACCCTGCCATCCTGAGCTCCATTTTTGGATATTTTTAGTTCTCTATGATATATACTACTGTATCAACATAACAGTCTGAATTATTTCTAATTAAAAAGAATGCATTTATTATAAACCAAAAATCGATTCAAAACCTTCTGTTGGTCAGAATACATTTATTATCCACCGCACTGAAGAAAATATATTGATAAACATTAGTTGTTAATTTTAGCTCTCTATGCCCAGTGGTTTAAAAATTATTCAAATATAAAGTTCTAAAATACAGTAAATATTCGTTAGCGAGAAAACAGGTCACAGTTTGAGAACACTTTTATGAAATGTTTAGGAACTTACAGCTCTCTTGGTCTTCTAAATTCCTCCAGCTGTTAATGTGATACCTTCTACAATTCTTTGTTGTTCAACCCTCATTTTAGCTAATCTATCATTATTTCTTGAATTTTTCTGAAATACGCTTGTTATACTGTCTCACACTCCTCTCTCTTCCTGGGTACATTCAAGGTATTGTTACCTGGAGACAGACCACTTTCTTTCCCTTGTTATACCAGTTCCCGGTCTAACAGTTTTCTAGGTACGATAAAGACAAGAACTATATTTCACTTTTCAATATAGTTATCCTTTATTGCAATACATTTCTCACCTCTTTGAATTAACATTTCCATCCCTCCCCTCAAGTCTTGTCGGCAAAATGGCCATGAACAGCAGCCTCACTTAAATTTCCTTCCTCAAAGGTCCTTCTTGAGTTCTGAGAAGAGGAAATAGTCACTGGCAGCCAGATCTGGACTGTTGGGTGGATTGTCGATCTCCTTTAAGTCACATTTCTTCACAGTTCCCTTTGCAACAAAAGCTGTGTGCACAAGCACGTTGTCTTGAAGAAGGCGCACACCACCATTTAGCTTTCCTCGCCTTTTCTCTTTGATGGAAGCACATAGTCTGCGCATAGGCCAGCATAGTACTCCCCATGTACTGTGGTGTTCCTCTCCTTGAAGTCAATGAAGAGTATTCCTTCACAATCCCCGAAAGATTGTGGCCATGATCTTCCTGGTTGACTGAGTGACCTTGGCCTTTAGAGGCGGTGCTTCGCCAGGTTTACGCCTCTACATTGATTCTCTTTTGAACAAGAGATCATAGTAGAGGACCACAGTTTCATCTTCTGTATTGGCCAAGAGATCAAAGTAAAGGACCATAGTTTCATCTACTGTAACAATGCTTTACAGAACTTCTCTCTCGTTGCCACGGCAGAGCTGCAAAAATGCCCGACAACAGATGCCTCGTTACTGCTTTTGAACTGAGGAAAGAAGTCAAGGCACCCATAACCTTATTCGTATTTAAATGTTCCTGAATAATTCGAAGGACTGTTGGTTTAGAAAGGCCCAAACTTGCTGCTATTTCTGTAACAGTGAGCGGCCGGTCTTCCGTAATTTCTCCTTCCATTAGACCGATGTTTTCAGGAATGAGCACCTCCAAGGGCCGACTTGCACGCTCTTCGTCTTCAATGCTTTCTCGACCCATTCGAAAAAGGTTGGTCCATTCTTTTACGGTAGAATATGAGGGGGATGCTTCCCCATATACACCGTCCAATCGATGTTTAATTTCATTTGGAGTGAGTCCTTCTTTTGTGAAGAACTTAATAACAGCTCGATACTCCATTTTGAACATGTCACAATCTTCTACATGTAGTTTTCTTCATGCAACTATACCTAAATAACTGAACACAGTGGAACGGAAGTTACAGCTGCAATTATTTACTTAACATTTAGTTATGACAACAGATAAGGGTTTTGAGAAGGCGATAATCCTTATCAGCGAGGCCGGAAACTTATGGACCTACCCTGGTATATTCCTTAGTTATACTGACCACCGACGGCTATTCAAATCGATGTTTACTAACACATGTAGTCTTCGGACACTTTCACCAAATCAAATTGGGTAACGACTCATTTGCATTTTGAGTTTTTCCTTTAACACATCTTTCAAGGATTGTTTTGTTTCCTAGTTTATTGTAGAGAGGAAAAATTGCCTTCAGTAGAAAAAATAACCTGTAACCCTTTGGTAAATGAACACAAATTTCTAAATATCTGAAAATGAGACTGAATAAAGTACAACACAAAAATATTCACTGAAATTCTCTTTCTTCTCACAATGTATAATAATACTCATATATTGTGCCAATGCAGTTTTCAAATCGTTGCACAGAAAATAAAGCATGTGTTAACTTCAAATAAAGCACAAATATTTCAAAAGCACATGGCCAAAAACCATATGGTGAAAACAACAAAAACGATATTGTTTTGTTTTGTAAACTCTACTATAATTCCCAACAGAGCGCAGGCAAGGCATCTAGTGTCTAATATAGACTGTCATCTTATGATCTAAAATGTACTAAAATATATGCGGGAAATTTGAGCACAGGATAGAAACTATTACAAATAAGTGCTATGAAGCTCAGGAAAGGGCAAAGCTCACTCACTGTTCCAGACATTTAAATGGCAACTGATTTGACAGCTAAAGAATCACAGCAAGAGAGTTTCTATCTCTTAAAAAAGGTATTGTTTAGACAATTTTGTTGCATTTTTGGAACATTAGAGTAAGCAATAGAGAAGATAAAGAAAATAATCCTCAAGAAAATTCTGTTTCATTACATTTTCTTGGCAAAAAACGCGGCAGTCTCTTAACTATTTCGTTATTTTTTTTCTTTCGGTACCAGCTTTACACACTCAGGCATTTTTATATGGAACTCCCATGATAGAATGTAGGTGGGCTGAATAGGTCAACAGACATAATCGATATTGCGGAAGTCTCTTGTATTGAGCTTGCCAGGAAAGAGCAAATTGCGTGTCATTAGTTGCCTTATCTCGGTCGCAGACCCAAAAGTTCCGCTGCAGGCCGCAAACCCATCAGCATGAAACGGGTTATTAACACGCAGGTAAAAACAGTACATTGTCAATTATTGGAGTAAAGCACACATGGCTAACCATATCATTGATTGTCTTCAACAATAAGTACAACGAAGATATATTTTATGGTTTCGGTCTTAATATCTTCAGCCACAAAACAGCAGTAAAATACATTTTAAGACTCCGGTGTAACCACGCACAACCAACATGTGAACAATAGTAAAAGTTGCAACATCTCCACGAAAGTTGCTTGACCACTTTGTCCAGCCCACAGCACGTCTCACGTCCGGTCCTCCCTCGTTCTTCTCTTATTTGTTATCATCATATCTATATGCCGACCTGGCAGCCAAGCTCGTTCACGCGACAACTTACACCTGCAGCTTTATGCGAATTTTAATATTTGTCCTTTATCATTGTGTTGCACCGTGTCTGAGTCACTTGTGAGGCTTATCTGGTATGTAATAATGCTCAAAAGATCCCAGTTTCACAAGAATAACCCATGAGGCGCGTTATAAAGTTAAGAGCCCGGTAATTCAAAGCATAATATAGACATAAGGAACTTTAATTTTCATATAAGGTTCGATTTTCTTCTTGAATTACAGAAATAAATGATAAAACACGTGTTTTTAATTTTCACCATTATGAAATATGTATTTATACATGTTATGTGCGCAATGTAAGATGAAATCGTGTGGCATTCTTAAGTCTATATCACCATTTTCGACATGTTCTTCACACTCGCTTCCGTAGCTTTCATCACTGTTTCTGATGATGGAAAATGCCTCCCACGAAGGTGTTTCTTCATCTGGGGAAAAGGAAAAAGTTACGCGGGACGAAGTTGGACTGTGTGAAGGGTGAATGACGCATTTCAAATTGATTTTTAATGAGATATTGAGCCACAACATTTGAACATTTGCAATGTGTGGCCGTGCACGGAAACGTGGTCTATTTGCACATTTGTGCGCGCAGGTATCAGATGCTGGTAAACCATTCCTTGAAATTAAAAAAATGATATGACCATAACTTTCCCCTTTTGCCTTTATTATTTTTTGAGGGTGGAGATTTCCACACAGAGCGTTGGCGTTTGCTCTCAGGACCCAAATGATGTAGCCAAGTTAAATCAGTAGTGCTTACCTTTCAAAAAACTTCACATCTTCCTGTAACATCATCTTCAACTGCATGCGAACATCCTTTAGTTCGGGAACCTGCCGTGCACATATTTCCTGTGCAACTTTTCAGTTTCCAAAGCGTGAGTGACACACAGAAATAGCAGCAAGGTTGGGGCTGTCTAAAACAACAGTCCTTCGAATTATTCATGAACATTTAAACATAAATAAGGTTAGCGCAAGATGAGTGCCTAGACTTCTTTCCTCAGTCCAAAAGCAGCAACGAGTCATTTGTTGTCAGGCATTTTTGCAGTTCTGCCGTGGCAACAAGAGAGAAGTTCTGCAAATCATTGTTATAGGAGATGAAATTATGGTCCCCTACTATGATCCCTTGTCCAAAAGAGAATCAGTGGAGTGGCGTAAACCTGACGAAGCACCGCCCCTAAAGGTCAAAGATACTCAGTCAACCAAGAAGATCATGGTCACAATCTTTTGGGACTGTGAAGGAATGTTCTTCATTGACTTCAAGGAGAGGAACACCACAGTAAATGGGGATTACTATGCTGACCTACTGCGCAGACTACGTGCTTCCATCAAAGAGAAAAGGCGAGGAAAGCTGAGTGGTGGTGTGCGCCTTCTTCACGACAACGCGCCTATGCACACAGCTCTTGTTGCAAAGGAAACTGTGAAGAAATGTGGCTAAAAGGAGATCGACCATCCACCCTACAGCCCAGATCTAGCTCCCAGTGACTATTTCCTCTTCTCAAAACGCGAGAAGGACCTTCGAGGAAGGAAATTTAAGTGTGGCGAAGAAGTGATGGCTTCTGTTTATGCCCATTATTCAGACAAGACTTCTGACTATTTTGGGGAGGAGGGACATGATAATTCTAAGATGTTAGAAGTGCATTGCAATAAACGGTAACTTATTGAAAAGTGAAATATAGTTTGTCTTTATCACACCTAAAAATGGTTAGGCCGGAAACTTATGGACCTACCCTTGTACCTAGAAACTTAAGTTGATATACACCCTATATGTGCCATGTGGTAGTCAATACTTTTATCTGTAAATCAACATAACTTCTGCCATCTGATATCCTGCATCAAATGGAAATGAAAAGTGTCCCTTTGATTGATTTTGTGCATCTGGTCGCATATATGTCGAAACTTACCGCGGTGTTGCACAACTGAAGAAACTTGAAAGAGAAGCACCGACAAGCTTAAAGCGATATGTCATTTGTAGATGATACACCTTGTGCTGTGTTCTCTCAATACCTCTCCGTAACACACAAAGCTTCAGGCGAAGAAAGCAAGAGCGCATCTCCAATTTGCAAATATGACATGCCAACAAATGGAACAAGAAGAAAGGATTCAGGTTACTTAAGAGTGAATGCACCGGTGGCGGTTCGTGACATAAAACTTTATTGTAGCCCTACCTCTACATTAAGTTCGAGTAAAAAATGTGCCGATATACACAATTAAGTAAAGTTTGACAACAGGTCACCTTATTCATTGTATTTTGTTTCCCAGAGCAGATTGCATGTCGAAACACTATTTGTTTTCATTACATAGCAATACTGTGGCGTAACCTGCGGTAGATAGCTGCAAACCCTTATAAAAACACACAGACATGAGCGGAACCGTGGGTAAACATCGCCCCGCTTACCCACAGCGTCATTATTGTTCGGATACTCGATCCAAGAAGTCATTACGCGAACATATATTCTGATTTGTCTCCAGCAGTTGCACTCCTCCAAACCTTCGTGCACCCTTGATGCCTTTTGGGTTAGAAAAAAAAGAAGAAAACAACCTATTCTCAAACAATATGCACAATTATATCTACTCATTTTACACAACAGGAGACTGATAAAGAAAACACGACTATATTTAAACATAAAACACATCAGAGGCACTACAGAAGGTGTATAATAGAAGTATATTGACGTACTTACACAAAATTATATTTAACAAACTGGCAATGCGCGCCAGCTCGCGCATCCTTCCGAGTTGCTATGGAAGCAGGGCACACATTTCTCACTTGACGTTAAAGTAAGGCCGTCTTCTCAGGCCGATCTTGTCCGCCTCCTTAGTGTTTAAGTTGTTCAAGATGAATAGATGAAATGAGTCGTATGCTAGGAATGTATTACTGCAATAAAATTTTAAGAAGGCATGTACACCCCGAAAAGTAGGATGTTATCGCGCCTGTTCTAAATAGACAACATGAAACCCTGTTAGCTCAGTAGGTTAGAGCGTCGTGGTTTCGATTCCCATGGGTAATTTTTCTTTTTACTTGTAATATTTTTCTCTCAGAATAAATACTTTTTTTCTTTATAATCTTCGTAAATTTTCTACACCTATCTTAATCGAATAAATGTTATTTTTACTACTTAAAGAGGTGTTTTATTTCTTGTTTCTGTTCTCTAGTATAATACCTAGAAATTTTCTTTCCATTTTTCTTTTCCATACTTCTACTGTAACGTAACCAGTCGGCTTTCTTCGTTACTGTTCTGCTAAGTAGGCGGGTAAATCATTGTAATGGTGGCAAATGTCCTGTAGCTCCAGCACGCACACACACACACACACACAGAGAGAGAGAAGTATTCGGCCGTGAGTATATCAGTACGACGCTCTAACCATTTGAGCTAACATGCCATACCCTTGAACAGGAATACCTAATTATCACGACGTTCTCGATCTCGTTCGGTACGAAAAGACGGCCTTTAACGTCGTCATTTCTCTTCGCTCTAGATGCTGCCCCCTGCCCGATTCTCAGTTTTGGCTATACGTGCTATACCAGAGTACAAAGCAATCGTCTACCGTTATGCAACAGGTCGCAAGTGCAGCCAAATTCGTTCTGACAGGATTGGGCTGTACCGGAGGTTACAGGAGTAAGAATCATGCGAGAGCAGCGCGCTTATATCAATAAATTCACATGTCAGCACTCAGAAATAATTTAAATTTGAGTTTTTTTTTTTTCTGAGTAGTGTTTAACGCCAGTTTTTACTACTGATGCACCACACGCAGTGGACACTGATGATACATGAGATGAAATGATAAATTGGGAAAGGATATATTTTTATGGAAGGAAACGTTCAAAGTCTAAGTTTAGGGTACCTCCCCGGCATTTGCCAGTTATGAGGACTAAGGAAAACCTGGGGAAAAAAAACCAATCATGGTGGGATTCGAACCCCAGACCTCCCGCTCACGAATCCGCGCCTTAACGACCTCGGCCACCCGTGGCGGTAAAAATTGAGTTAAAAAAGGAAAACCATACAATTAACAATTACACATATACTGGATAAAATATTGTGTACCTATTAAACCTGAAAAGCTGGGTGATATAATTAAACAAAATCGACATATATAACAAAGTACGAGCTCAAAAGTTGCCATGAAGTTATAAAATGTATGAGCCGTTTTTCTTTGCAGAAGTATGAACCTTAATTTTCTTTTACTAATTTCCGAAGAGTTTCATTGCAATTGCAGATATGCTCATACATTGTAAATCGTTGTTGACATGGTAAGCCCTTTTGTTCGTCATTCGACTACCGCGGCATACAATTTCAAAAAACCCAGAGCAGGGACGTCTCCTGTAGGCGGTTGCTGCTTGGCAATACATCCAAAAAGTTCAGCGTTTAATTTCCTGTAGCCACTGTTTAATGTGTTTTTGTGTGTAAACAAAAATGCTTGTAGGGGATTTCCATCTCACGTCTGATGTTTGTTCTTGCAGCAATTGCGAAGCGTGGCAGGCTGAGACATGGGATGTCGGAAATTAATGGAACATTTATGTTAAATATACCACGAAATAACTCTGTACTGCTATTGTAAAACTTTCATGGCATAATAAGGTAAAAGAAAATTAAAAACAGTTCGAATTCGTATCCATCATTATATAAACGATTAATCCTCCGGTCATTCTAGTGCATATACTAAATCAATCATTTAACTTTGTACCGTTCCTTGCTCTATAATCCCCTACAATGACGATTAGTAGAAAAGGAGAGAAAACACATGAAGGGTTACCATCTTAACATATGGAAGCGGTCCCGCGTGAACTAAAATACGATTATGGGAGTTTCCGAACGCGTTTAAAAACTATTAGTCCTGGCAAATTGTCTTTACGTTAAAATAAAATAATTACATCATTCCACATTACCACAATACATATAAAAATAGCCAAATGCTGTATTTGAATTTTATAGCCTGCATTCTGATCCTTCCTTTGCACTTTAGGTTGGGCTGTCGCCAATTATTAAATACCCCCCTTACGTCTGCTTCGCAGCGACAGAGAAAATAACTACTGCGCTTGCGCAATACTGACTGAACCTTCGATCGTATTATTGGTTATGAGCTATCTACGTCACAGATAGCGCATTATTTCAAATAAGGAAACATTTCAGATCTTCAAATTAGTTGCTGAACGTTACAATAAGATCGCCTTCTTGTGCCGATCTCGGCCGCCTCCTTCCGATCTCGTGAGGCACGAGATTTCACGGATGGCAACGGAGAAAACCGAAGTAAACCGAACGCCGCTAGTCACCTGAACGTTAGCGCCAACTTGTTAAATGTGTTGGGAATGGAATGTGTTAGTGCAAAGTGTTGTGAATAGAAAGTATTAGTTTGCATTGTGATTAATTATTTGTTGTTCATGATGAGTAGATACAGAATTCGTATGTCTGGAACGCGGCAAAGAGAATTACTGTAATAAATATTTAAGAGAGCATGTTTTTAAAATACACCCGGAAAAGTTGGATGTTATCGGCAAATCTCCTTTGACTCCAGAAGAAAAAATTAATAAAAATCGTGTATATATATAATGGTAGTCAGTAATTATTGTAATGATGGCAAATCTCCTTTAACACCCCCGAGAGAGAGAGAGAGAGAGAGAGAGAGAGAGAGAGAGAGCTTTTGGCAGCGAGTATTTGAGCCATTGTACTGGAGTACCTAATTATCTACCTTTATCTGTGAAAAGCCTATGCTCGCCTCCTTTTCGTAAATATATTGATAGGGGACTGTGTGCTACTATTAAGTAGACAGGTAAATCATTGTAATGATACAAATCTCCTTTGACTCCAGCAGAAAATAAACAAATCGTAAATATAATGTTAGCCAGTAAAGCATAGTAACGGTGGCAAATCTGTTAACTCCAGCAGAAGAAAAGAAAAAAAGCATTCGGCCGTGGGTATATGAACCAACTACCTTTATATTTCAGCACGACGCTCTAACCATCTGAGCCAACACGCCATTGTACGGTAATATCTAATTATCTACCTATATCGGCCGAAGTCACTGGCGGACGAGATTGGCAAGATATTCTCGGTCTCGTTCAGCTTACTGTAAGCTTAATTAAAAAGTTAACATATACAAACCAGCACACTTTTACCATAGGCTCAATGTTAAAGCCTAAGGCCGTCTTGCCCATAAGAGTCATTATGTACAGGCTGGGAGAGAATTGTTTCCCTATTGTAATATGTACATAACTGTTATGAAGTCTGGCGTTTCATCGTGCAGGTGCAGAGACATGAACCTCGCGCAACATTGCATTCAAAGACCATCAAGAATTGTCATGACAAACTAATGAACACAGGACATGTGGCGGATACTCATTGAGGTGGCCGTTCCTCGACATCCAAGTCAGAGGAATATGTGGAAATGGTGCGGGATATGTTTACCAGCAGCACCCAAAAGACAACATGACAAGTCACTTGTGAAAGTATTTCCCGCCACGCAGTCAGAAATGCTGAAAAAAGAATTACATTTTTGCCCATGGAAGCCAAATTACTATCAAGAGCAATTTCCGGAAGATTGTGACCTGCTTGGTTGGTATGGAAACTGACCCGATGTAACCAGGAACATCATTTGGAGCGACGAAGCCATTTATCATGACATAGGGTTTGTTAATCGCCACGATTGTCACTAACGCGCACAGCAGGACCCGGAAGTCACGATTTAAAAGACTCAAAGCAGTCCTAAGGTCACAGTGTAGTGTGGCTAAACATTCAACAAAACTGTGGGTCCGTTCATTCTTCGAGACACCATGAACGCAGAATAGTATGGAGTTATGCTGGAAAATGAACTTTGGCCAATTGTTTCCACCTGGGATAACGCAAATGACCTCATTTTGCACTCAACGTTCATGACTGGCTTGCCCAACATTTTCCATGACGTTGGTTGGATCTCCCTGGTCCGCACGAGTGGTCAACACGGAGTCCCGATCTCACTCTGTGACTTTTTCCTGTGGGGTTGGGCGAAGGAAAAAGTGTACCGCACCAAACCAAAATCTTTAGATGAACTGAGGGATCGCATTCGCCAAGTCCTCACTAACATACCACAGGAGTACCCGCTCAAGTCAGACGAAAATAACCTCATATGTTACAAACATTGGTGCAAAATGCCGGTGCGTATGTGGAGCTTAAAGCTTCGCTGCATAGGATTTCTACCATGTTAAACTCCTCAACCAAACTTGTTTCACTAAAATAGACAAACTATTAAGTTAATAGTGAGTTACTTCTGGCCCACCGTGTATTTGCACCACCTAAAACGTCAACTCTGGTAACGTGTGTTCCCAGGAAACTTTGCCGCTAGTTCTACAAAGACAATGTTGTTGAGTTACAAAACTCAATTAAATATTTTAAAATCTTTCGACGGTTAGTGATATGATATATGAATAGCCCATTCAGGAAGGAAATCAAGTCATTTCCCCCCGGTTTTGAGTTAGTGATAGTAGTTTTGTGGCCTCCTACTGCGCACGCGCATACACACTTTAATACAGAAAGGAACCCAATGTCATTATGTTTTATTCAAAAAGAGGAAATGTTTGCTTTTCATTAATTTCGGAAAGGTACCTTGACAATCACTTTGCTCCTTTACTGCAGTATATGTTAGCCTCATTGCGCCGCAAGAGCTTCAATGTTGGTACAACTGCCTTGTTTATTAATGCTCATAATTTTATGTTTATTATTAATTTTAGCGATGATATTATACAGGGTGTTACAAAAGTATCCAAACATGGGTAAATACAATTTTTTTCCCTTTGTTGTCAGTTAAATGTCATTGACACATGAAGAACGCATTGAGATAATCGTTCCAGGGTGTGGCAGAGAAATTTAACAGGATACATGACCTTGAGCAGGGAACAACGTATGATACTGTTGCTAAGCTAATAAACACATTTGGATGTGTTCACAAACTCTCCAAAAACTGCCTCAGACGAGAGACCCTCGATAGCAGTACTTGTATAATTTGCGAAAAATCCAAAGAAAAGCACACGGCGCCTGTCTATGGAGTCCGGGCATCTATCGCATACTCACTGTCAACAAATTTCACCCATAAAAATTGAACGAGGCGGGTTTCACTGAGTTCTGTGAATGGGTGCAGGAATTAAGAGGAAATTGACTTTGGGTGCAATATTCTGTTCTGGATAAGACCAAATTTTTGCATTAGCAGAGAAGAAAAGAAACAAAATGTGCATAGAGCTGGGATGGTGACTGTGTGGTATAGCTTGTGGGGAAACAAGAGTGATTGGCCCTATACAGAGGGCGCCAAAAATGTATACACACTTCAAGCAAAGAAAAAACTGTGTTAACATAACAAAACTGAATTCACACAAACAGAAAATGAGCACTAATCATCGTATCCTTTTATAGTTCCAACAGTTGCTCAAAATGCCCACCATCGGCGTCGATACACTTCTGAGTACGTTGAACTATTGATTGAGCAACGTTTGCGAAAGTATCCTCAGCGATTGCAGCACATGCTGTTTGATTTCTTCCCGAAGTGCTGTCAGTGTAGCTGGTTTTCTACGGTATACAACATCCTTAAGAGTTCCCCATAGGTAGAAGTCCAACGGAGTCAGATCCGGAGAACGCGGCGAAACTCGATCGGACCTCTTCGTCCTATCCAGTGCCTTGGAAGATTGTCATCAATGTACGCACGTACATCTCGGTGGTAATGTGGTGGTGCGCTGTCCTGTTGCATACGGTACCATGAGTCTGAAATATGTCTCGAATGCGTACAATTGTTACTCGCGTTGGTGGTTCTATTCTGTACACGCGTCTCCATTGCCTTTGAACTTGAACAACATTCTCGGTTTTCCAATACCACTTAAAAATTGCTTTCCGCTATTCAAACGATAATCTCGCTCCATTTTGTTGTAGCAACTCTATCATAACGCCAGTTTTGCCGCAAGATGTCTGGCATTACATGGGTGCAGGCTTCAATGATGCGAGCTTTCAGTTGACCCATATTATTGATTGTCACCTGATAAACACGTTAATCGGTGGCCGAACCTTAATGACCAACATATTGAGAATATTCTGTAACACAACCGAGTAAAAATTGTATTTTTCTTAGTATGGATACTTTTGGGACACGCTGTAGTTTACTTTTCTCTCATTTCGTCATGGAAATAGTAAAGCTCTATATGGAAACCTCTTATCACCACCAACATTGGGGGGGGGGGGGAGGTTGCTTCAGCTCGGAAAGTTATGGTCATCTCATTTTTCGATTTTCAAGGAACGATTTGCCAGCATGTAACACACACAGTTGTAACTGGGCAATACTGTCCTGAAAACTCTGCAAGGTCTATCACATGCAAATGGCCACAGTTTCTTGCAACAAGCTGGATGCTGCACCGTGATAATGCTGGCTGAATACCTCATAAAAAAGCAATGTGAAATGTGTCTCTCATCATCCCGTAGTCCAGATTTAGCACCGTGTGACCTTTTTCTTTTCTCCAAATTGACTAAACACCTTCGTAGGAGACATTTTCAATCATTAGAAACAGTGGTGAAGGCTGCGTAGATGATTCTTATGAACCCGTCAAAAAACAGTTTGAAAACTGGCAGAAAAATTGAATCAAATGTATTGCATCCAACGGGGACTACTTTGAGAAAATGGACCATTCTTTATTGAACAGCCCTAGTAGAAGAGAAGGTTTCCGAAATCAAGCTGCTTCCTTATCCGCGGAAACATACAATATATGAACTCAATGCCACAAAACACTACATATGAAGTGTACCCAAGTCATTTATACTGTGCACTGTTAACAGTTAAACAGGAGACGTGATGTTGCTTCCAGATTAGCGAAAACTGAGTTGGTAAACTTGAGAGAAGTAGATTTTCTCACACAGACATTTCGCTCTCACTGCTGTGACTGACTGGTTAAGTAACTGCGACAAACTTTCCACTTCGAGAGTCTTGGAACCAACAGAGTTCGCGATCGAGTCGGCAAAGATGAGTTCACGTGGATGAGTCATCCAATCCGGTGACTTGACCTAGAAAGGCCTTTAATGTAACTAACTGTACTTGTAGATCGATATACCGCGTGGGAGCTGGGAGCCTGTTGCGGAACCCGTGCCGCAAGCGGCGGCCATTATTTTAATGTTTGCTACGTTTTCTCTCCTCTCAGCTGGATGCTGAGGTGAAGGGCAACTTTTGCAGGATACATACACAATCCTCCGCGTTATTCGCGCAACCGAAATATCACAAAAATACAACAGAGCAAAACGTTAGTAGAATTCACAAACAAGTTGCTCTATTTTTTTTGGGAGGGGGGGGAATGAGTTCTTCCACAGAAAGTCTATTCATAATCGTCTTCTTTACCCAAACATTTCCGGTATCGATATTATGCCGTGCTCCGTTTGCGTTCACTTCGGACCCCACTTCATCTTCACTTTCAATTGCTGTTACCGAGGTGCTCCTTTAGTTGAAGGTTAAGGAGGAAATCACCTGAGGCAAGTCGGTGCAGAAATGAAGCACATTAAGGTTGTAAAGCCGAGTGTCAATGTGTTAACCTCGTTTGCGTTAATTTTTATTCAAGAATTGAAAGTTTATTTGAATTACTGCATTGTCGTTATCGTAGGTAATACGGTCGAAGACTCAGCTTGCCTTGCGCAAGCGCAGTAATCAATTTTTAAGTCAATGTCAAAGGAGTGTTTCATTAATTTTCGTTATTAGATTACGTTTACCCTGTTTTGAGATTTTTTGGAACCTGAAACCCAACGAAGGACCGAAATGTGGACATTATCAATTTATGCTGCTATTAAATAGCTAAGCTGCTTTTTTGCAACCAAAACTGTGATGTTTAGAGCATACCTGTGTTTATTCTTCATTCAAGCCTGAAATATTCTAGGCCACGTGGAAAGTAATTCAGTTTTTTTTTTTTTTTTTTATAGTAACGTTGGAAATTGGTGATAAAGATGGTCACCATGAAAGTTTTTTTAAACATGTCAAACTGGAAGTGAAAAAGCTCACTTCGATTGTTACATCTTTTCAAAATACTCTCCACCACACTATATACACTTTATCAATCTCAAAATCATGCCCTTTTATCAAGGGCGAAAATTTTATTTTCATTTGCTGCCACAGTCACCTATTTTTTACCAATGGGAAGAGAAAAAATCGCAATGATTCAGGTTAAGACTGTAGGGAGGATGAGTCATAAGTTTGACCTCTGTAGACTCCAGGAACTGGCTGGTGATGTTAGTCGTGTGAACGAAGGTGTCCTGTCCTTGGACGGCATTCTCGGAGCTTGTCGAAAACTTTCAGCAGACAGATTGTATGCACTACTGAGCAGTAAACCGCCTTTTGCTTCTCCAGAGGATTTGTGGCCACCATTTTCTTTCCAACACTTCGGCCCCCCTTCACTTTCGTCGTTGGATCACCATCAGTAAACATTCAAACTGCCGATTGTCGTTTGGTCTTCGGGCCAAATTTTTAAATTCTCTACTTTTTTATAAATTGCGGTTTTCTGCAGTTTTGTCAGTAGTTCAAATGCATTTGAATAACTTTTAAAAACTACTAATTCACATTAGAGTATAAAGTATAGCGTATTTAACGTTTTAAACTTATATAAGAAAAGAAGAGATGGAAATGTTACAAAAGTGATAAACCACTGGGTCCTCCGGTTTCTAGGATTTACTCGAGGTTAGATCTGAGTTAGTATATGTTTATTTATGAAATTCATTTTCGTTCACTGTTCATTTATTTGGTTTGTACTCAAGAAAAGGAGGAGAGTGCAGACCGTCAGGCCATAGCGAGCCGCGGTAAACCACAGGATCCTCCTGTATAGCATTCACTTCAGGTTAGATATAAGATAATGTGTATATACATAATATATAAATGAAAAATAAAAATAAAACAAATTAACAGTAATAATAAAAGTAGATAAGGATAAAACACTTAGATAAAGTCACGCTTGAAATTGCTTCATTTCGAACTACTAGCTTCTTGCCATAGAAGAACTCCAGTAGTTCGAAATATAGCAATTTTAAGTGTTTTATCCTTATCTACTTTTATTATTACTTTTAATTTTATATAACTGATTAGGAATTACATTTTTGCCGACTAATGTTTTTGCTTCGTACTTGACGAAAAGGAGCAAACCTGTTATTGTTTTACTTGTGGGATACATACAGTAAAGTTTCGCCAAACTTTTTATTGAGAAAACATCTACAAAAGAATTAATTTTATATATGGCTTTACGAAACATCTTTAACACTCGCGGAATCACCTCAAAACTTTGCTCTTACGGCACGCAATGTTTTCACCTCACTTTCTCCAACAACTTTATATGCAAATTCCTCACCAAAATACCCACACATGGGAATATCTTATAACATTTCTGAACACGTTTGTTCACTTAAGCAGAAACACTGGAAACTTCCGCAATTTTACAGTAGGATGTTTCACGTGATTCCAACACAATGTCCTGGTTCATCTCATAAAACGTGTGGTGATTTCTGATTTCATTTAAGTTAGGGTCCCCCTCTGTTAACCATATCCTGCTACTTAGCATTTACAATAGTGTTTCCACCTCAGAAATAGAGTCCATGGAAAAGAAATGTGGAAGCTTTCATACAATTACAGCCAAAAATACTTTCAAAAAGAAGCCGATTATTTAGCGATACATTTTATTTACACTAATTTCAAAACGCCTACTCATTTGCATAAAAGTGGAGGGGGGATATCAGAAAAAATTACTGACAATCCGGAATAGTTGGCAGGTCTGTTGGTTGTATTTTGAGCGTTTATCAGTTTGAGACATTTGGATTAGGCTTCAAACTGCTGAAGGGATAAAAAGAGAGGAAGTATAGCTTTTTGACAGGTCTTTTTTCAGGTGATTATAAATTTTGTTTTATATAGTGTCATGAGGTGACACAGGTCTGACAAATTAAGATGCTATTTCCATAGCTATTCAGTTATCTGGTGCCGAGTGTGATTTGGATTTAAAAAGTTCATTATTTCTGTAATTGTTGTTTAATACATATGAATGTAATGTTAGATTCGTGTATGCAGTTAAGTCGAGTGAAGCGCCAGAAAATTTACAATTGTCTTGACAAAATTAGTAGAAATTTACTATGAAATTTATGCAAAGGGTGAAGAAAGCAGATCTGCAGGCTGAGACAGCTGGGAAGGAAGGAAGGAAGGAAGGAAGGAAGGAAGGAAGGAAGGAAGGAAGGAAGGAAGGAAGGAAGGAAGGAAGGAAGGAAAAGTGAAGAGGAAGATCCAGACCATTCCTGAATATGGGCCAGGAATGCACTAAAAACTGTTCATCTTTAATTAAGTACGTTTTTAACGTTCGTGTTCCTTTGCCTCACAAAGTGTTCATACTAAGAAGATGAAAAATTTACCAGTATTTTATGCTGATTAGATAATACATAGCCATTTTTTAAAGTCAGAAACTAAAACACTCAACAAAAAATAACAAAGTCCGTTACAAAGGAGTCACGTAAACTGAGCGAATTCTTCAGCAATTTGAATTTGTGAAGAGCGCTAGAGCAGAAAATGTAGTAAAATAAAACAAACAAATAAATAAAGTAATGCTGAATAAAGATATACATACGCACTTTTTGTCTGTGTTCCGAAACCGTTGTATTCCCTCCGCCTGCATTTACTGTACGCTTTACACTACCAAGGTAGATAGAGAACATACACAATAGCTTACGATTTGTACATCGCTCCGTATTGCTCCAGCATTCCCTGAAATTCGGCTTTTTCTGTTGCCGTTCGGTACTAAAGCCGCAGGCAAGCCGTCTGTAAAGTTAAGTTCGATGAGCAGAAAATTCTCCCCATACTCTTTCACATGACACCAACGATTTTATCTCTTGGCGCGAATATTCAATGCTTAGTGTGCCAACAGCAAAAATCCCCCCGTAACATAACCCCTCCCCGAGCCACCTTAATTGACTTCCTCGGCCATTAAAACAGCATGTTTTCAGGTATATCCCACTCCTAATGGTTCAATTTCGCTGATTTTCAGAAACTAATTTTCTTATTTTATTTCAATGGCATATACGGAGTTTCGTCGAGGGGGGATTGCGGCCGAATGAGCGATTTGTAAATTTCCGATTTAGGTTAACCTCCACCCCCTTTAGTCTAAGTTTGCTGGTTAATGAGCTTGATGAATCGTTTGTTAACTGATCGTTATATGCCGAGTATCGAGGAAAAAAAGTCTATACACGCACGCACGCACACATATAAAATATATATAATAACCAGAAAAGGACAAAACACTAAGAAAAAGTCACAGACTTGTAATCACTATATTTCGAGCTTGTCTTCTTGCAATAGAAGAACTCTAGCAGAACTGCTCTTAATACAATAAATGTTGCTTTTTCATTGGTTAGGTTACATTAGGTTAGTTAAGTTCAACAAAAAATAGTAGAACATTAACAAAAAAACTAATACTACCGTTGTTCGGGTGGAGTTCAGCTTTCCTCGCTACCGTTTCTACGGGACTTCAGCAGCAGCAGCAAGTCGTCGGTTGGTAATGTCAAGTCAACATTGCAGTTAGACGCATGTGCGGAGCTTGGCTTTTCCATGTTGCACACACGCTAAGCGAGAGTGCAATTAGCTTCCGATTGTTGACTTCAAGAATACTTTACTATTACAATAATGATCGGTTTCATTATTAGTATTTTAATTATTAAGCTCCCCTTATGACACAATATTACAGTTATTTTCGTGGCACATTTACCATAATATTTTTCATTGATTTCGACATTCCAAGTCTCAGCGTTCCCTATATAATAGTCATGCTTCCCCATTTGGTATTTTAACAGTGTTTAAAGTCCTTTTTTTTTCTGCTGAAGCATCACAAAATGATAAATTGCCTTCTTCTTCTTCTTCTTCTTCTTCTTCTTCTTCTTCTTCTTCTTCTTTTTTTGTAGGAAGAGTTTTAAGCTTTAGCTTACGGTACCTCCCAGCATTCGCCATAACTGAGAAACACCTGAAAAACTACACAGTCAACAGACCTACCGTCACAAGTCCATGTCTTAAGGGGAGTATTTTTTTATTTATTTACGAACGCTCTTTGACATCGCAGGTCATCAGCGTCCCATTCTATTCAGGGCGTGAAACGGGCGAAAATTTTGCTCAGAGGCCTCTTCTTTTAGGCTTGAGGTTCTTTATCGTGCCGTAAATGTACGACACAGGACCCATTGCTTTACTTCCCTTCCAAAGGAAGCCATACTTGCGATTTTTACGCCGGAAAAAAATCCATCGATCCTGGCCGGGTTAGAACTCGCGATCTTGGGTTCAGAAGGCAAGTATGGTTACCACTACACCACCAGGACCGACTTAAGGGGAGTATGAAAGGTCTATCCTTGTAATGTTAAATTTATCAACTTCAGTTCCCATTTTCGCAAGGAATATTAAAGCTAATTAAATGAAACTTTTAAAGCATATAAATGCACATAATTGAAATTTTGCTGATCTATTTTCATTATTATGCTATGACTCCGAAGCAAATTATAAAATATTTTCAATTGTTTGTTTTTCTATTTCCCCCCATTTTATTTGTTTATTTTTTACGTTATTTTTTGTCCTAGCTTAAACATAATGGATCCGCATCAACATAATAATATCATGAATAATTAGTAAAAGTTTCAAAGTAACAGCTTATATAGATCCTTAAAAAATGGAAAACTTATGTAAAAAATATGTAGTTTTCAATAATTGCAGCAAAAAAAAAATGTTCTTACAGAAAAATCAACTTTTCGAGGATACACCACCTAAAACCTTCCAGCAATTAACCAAGGAACATTAATGAAAATCATATCAAAATAAACAGAAAATTTCACATATTAAAATGCTACAAAAAAAACAAGTATGATTTTGACCCCCCCCCTCCTTCCTTTTAGTACTTTACTTAACGACCAGTTCCATTGCTTAGGCCCACTTTACTTCGGTTAAAATATATATATAAATTTTTTATTTATTTTCCATTTCGAAATAATCTCGGGAATATTTTCAAAATGAATGCAATAACTATTTAATTATCACTCATTTCTTTCAAAAATAACCGATCTATTTATTAGTTCGGTACAAACGCGGACTGAAGTTGGCAAAACGAAGACATGGAGGTAATGTGGAATTATTTTCTTGAAAATGAAAAATGGGAAGGAAAGGCAAATATTCTCATCAAACATAATCTCCGTATAGAAATTCATGTTATTTTAGGAAATAAAGAAGACAAACGGTTTTGTCTTTACACTATGGTGTCATAATTTTTCCTTTCGTGTTTCACTTCCAAAGAATATAAAGAAAAGCATCACCATAACCATATCTTTAAGCAACAATGTTACAGAGATAGTAAAAGAGTAAAGCTACCCGGCATCAGGTGTTATACGCCCTACTTGTGAAGTGGGCTACAGAAGAGAAAGTTCATCTTGTGACGGCTGACTCCCTGCCAGAGAAAGGAATCGATAGGACTGTTCCCGACATGAGCCGAGCTAAAACTGGCCGCTGGATTAAGGCACAATGCTACTCAAATTTTACAGCAAGTCCTTTAGAAATGCACGTAAAGCATTTAGCTACAAAATTTGACCGGCTCTGAACGTAACCTGTTTCCCTTATTCTATCTTAAGGGGGTTACATATAACTATAACACTTAAAATATATGTTTTTAATTTTTTTACCCGTTTCATAAGAGCTATGAAGTTAAATTTTGTGTTCTTAACATTTAAAACCTATTCTTTATTATAAAACAAAAATTATACCCTTATACTACGATATTTAGGAATTCTCTCTCTTTCTTTCTCTCTCTCTCTCTATAACAAATAAAATTATATATATATATATATAAAATTTTATTTGTTCGATTTGCATTAAAATATATTTACAAAAGTATTCCCAAGTATTCCCAAGAATTAGAACATTTCTGGATAATTCTTTCTTTTATTATAAAAATAACACGTAAATCTTGAAACTGAACCCCAATAGTTACGTGCTTAGTGCAAATATTGGGAAAATTTCTTTCCTGAAATTTGAATTTTAAACACACATTTTACCCATTGTAATATTTAAAAGTAAAAACAACACCAATTGCTGCAGTGCATAGCGTAACTAACAATTGCTAATTAAAACTGAGCTAGATATTAAAACAATATTGGAACATAAATTTAAAAAGTAATCAACACAGGAATAAATGGTTTCATATTCTTGACAGTACACAATGATTAAAAACACAACAGACTTTCAAAATTTACACGCAGAAAGATGAAACACTCAAACTGATATTATACCAACTGACCCTTTATAATATATAGATATCAGCGTGAAAGTACCTCTACGGTGACCAAGGTCATTAAGCCGCGGACTCGTGAGCGCGAGGTCTGGAGTTCCATTCCCATTAGGACGTCTTCCTTGACAATTTTTTCCCAGGTTTTCCTCAGTCCTCATAGACGGTAAATGCCGGAGGTACTCTAAACTTAGACCTGGAACGCTTAAATCAGTAAAAAATAATAATAAAAAAAAAAACGTGAAACTAAATCTGGATACAGTGGTCTTCAAGAAGGATGACCTACCTCAAGTATTAAGAAAGACAGCGCTTAGCACACTAAACTACTATTTTCCAACCGTTACATGGTGTACAGTATAAAAATACAATGCATCACTTAAAAACGGAGAAGCAGGCTTTGGAATATATTGTGAAGAATTCTCTCAATACACACCTTAGGGACAGTATGCTAACAATTTTGATGGCAAAATAATGGTCATTAGAGCAGCTTTAGAAAATGTACTATACAGACCTGAAATAAATAAAAGAATTGTTATCTTAAGTGACTCTAAAGCAGCACTACAAAGTATAGTGAACTATAGTTACCCACCGACATACACTATAAATGATATAAGAAAACTATACCATACAATCCAGATCAGAAATGCATTACAATGGATGGAGAGCCACGTGCGATTGAAGGGAAATGAGATTGCCGATACTTTAGCCCGCCCCCCAAAGTTCCTCTAAATTAAAGTCATAAAAATATTGATATCTGAACAAGAACAATAAAATTCCAAACAAAAACTTAAAATGAAAACCATATGAAGATCTAAATACTTTCAAACAACTTTTATTGAAATTAAGAAAAATTGCAGTTGCTCATTTACAAGTAACTGTTGGAAACGATTGCCTGTCAGAACATCTCTTCAGGATGAAATTAGTCAAGGACAGCCACTGCCTATTGTATAAGGACATGAATACTATCCTAAACAAAGAATATATACTGAAATGCAGCCAACTTGATAGCAACAAACAAATGAAAAATAATTTGGAAGCTATGGAAAAAATCATAAATATCATTATCCCCAATGGCCACTAGCAACCAACCACAGTTAAAAGTATATTTTTATGTTTCATATAGGATAAAAGCTATAGTTCAGATTGTTGTTTAATAGAAAGTATTTCTTGAGCAAAATGTCATGCAATTGTCTTGAAAGTCGTAACAGTAACAACATACACAATGTTGAAAAATAAACTTTTAAAAAAACAAGCACTAAACTTACAGACTGATATGATAACAGTTGTTCTCATGTGCAGTTTTGCGGCATTTTTGCTCTATTGGATATCTTTAAATTCAGGTTTCTTCTTGCACCGTTCTTTCACCCATGTTTGGTTATATACGGTTATTCTAAATGCAGTTACTGGTTTGAAGTGGTTGTATTTTCTGTACAATTTGGCTCCATATACGAGGGTGGATGAATAATTCTGGTAAAAACATAGAAAAAGTGCATAACAAAACAGATAATCCCTTTCGACGAAAATGTCTTCCCCCCCCCCCCCAAGTCAATTTTGAGGTTAGGACAGATAAGGTCACATGGAACCCATAGAATAGGATGGGTGCAGAACTGTTTCGAAGCCCAGCTCGCTCAGTTTTACTATCGCAAAGGCCGACGTGTGAGCAGCCGCCTTGTCCTGGTGGAGAAGCACGTTTTACCCGCCAGTCTTGGTCGCTTCTGCATCAACTCACTATACAAAAAGGTCCAATAACATTACGTAATAACAGTCAGTCGAAGTTTTACTCCTTTCCAAACAGTCAATCATGATGACTCTGTCAGTTCCATCACTTTTCCCACCGATAAAAGGGTTTTAGCTTTTTTCGGTGCACTTTCATTGTTTTGACTGCCGTTTTGTCTCTGGGGTGTAATGGTGGATCCAACTTCGTCTAGTCACAAAACGACATCAGAAGTCATTCAGGTTTTTGAAATGTCCTTCCTGAAGTGTTTTTGGTCTGGAATCAACAAACGAGCTTCTTCATATGCAGAACTTCATGCAGGATATTGTTTACCAGTTCATGAGGTGCCTATCATCTCAGTAATCTCACGAATATTAAAGACAGTTTTCTATCATGATAGCATGCCTTTTATCGAACATTTTTATACGAAACCTCAATCGGGCGTTCAGAACGTGCTGGGTTTGCTCGTTCGGCCACATTTAAATTTATTTTTCCAGTAATAACTGGTCTTGAGTGCTGGTGCAGAATCCCCTCTTAAACTTCCTTCAGCTCAGTTTGTATTTTGTTTTGATTTGGTTTATTTACCGACGCTCTTTAACATCTCAGGTCATCAGCATCCTATTCAAATCAGGGCGTGAATTTTGCTCAGAGGCCTCTTTTTTCCGGCTTGAGGTTCTTTATCGTGCCGTAAATGTGCGACACAGAACCCACAGCTTTACTTCCCTTCCGATCCTGGCCGGGTTTCTAGGATTTAGAAGGCAAGTATGATTACCACTACACCACCAGGACCGACAGTTTGCATCAGGCTCGCAGTTCATTTTTTAAATAAAAATGTTTTATCACTGCACAATTCTCTAATCCATTGCTACAAAACACGTTACATCGATCTCTTAAGACAGCTGCCAACAGAAAACTGGCCGTTGTATGTGTGTTATAATTAGAAAACCGTTTCAAGAATCACGCTTACCAACAGTCATGCCGCGTAACAAAATTTTCCGCCATTTCGTTAAACTTTATTACATTTATCAATTGGCCCTCGCCATAACCCTGAAAAAGAAAGCCTAGAGTGAGTGAACAAGAAAACAGAGTGGCCATAATTGCTCTGCATTGGTTGAAAAGTCACCTACTGAGATTTTCCAGATCCTACGAGTCCTAAGATTTGCAAAAGGTTTGTGAATCCGACAATTTCATTTTAGAAGATTCGGTGAGACTTGCAGTGTGAAAGATCGCCCGAGAGCTGGTCCGCCGAAATCTCGTCCGGAAGCAACTTTGGAATGAGGGATGAATTTTTTACATCCACGATGTCTAGGATATTTAATGAATATCTTGCACTTAGAAATTACCGGAAGAGTACTGAACATTTCCTGACAACACAACTGAAACTGAACTGACACGGGTCCTGAAGCGGTACGGCAACAATGGCCAGCATAGGATTCTCCTCACTGGCAATAAATTGTTCATCATTGGGGAGAGTCTGAGGGTGTACGAGGGTCACTACGAAGCCCCATCCCTTACAAGTAAAACGGTACCAGGTAGCGACCCACCCCACTCCCGCATTCCAGAGTGTGAGAGTAAACAACCCCTCCCGTCACAGCCAGCCAGTCGTTACGATGGAGCTGGAGAGAGAACATTTTCACGCTAGGATTCTTTATGATTTCAAGAGTGGTTTAAATGAGAATGGCTGAGAAAAACTTTGTCAAGGTGGAAAAAATGGTATGTGAAAATAATCGCGCAACTTTTAAGGACATCAAGGCTTCCATATTGGATGGCCTGTTGTATAAAATTCCTACACGATCTTCCTGTCAGGAAGGTATCCTTCCGTTGGCGACGGAGAGAGTTTAAGGAGTGTTTCTGATTTCATCATGGGTGATGAAAAATGGATTTACCAATTTTACCCGAAGACTAAACGACAGTGAGCAATTTGAATTTATATAGATGACAATGCACCAACGAAAGTGAAGAGGAGCCGAAGTGTTGGGAAGAAAATGGCCACAATTCCTCTTTGCTCAGAGGCTTTTTCTTTTACGCCTGATGTTCTTTTATGAGCAGTAAATCTACAACACGGGACCCACGATTTTATTTCCCTTCTAAAGGAAGCCATACTTATGATTTTTACACCCGGAAAAATCCATCGGTCCATTACGGGTTTGACGCGATTTTGGATCTACGCGGCAAGTATGGTAACCACTACACCACCGGGGCGGGTACTGCTCAGTGGTACACACAGTCTACCTGATATAAGTTTTCAACAAGCTCCGAGAACAGGGCTGAGAGAGGTTCTAATTCACCATGACAACGCCTCACATCACTATCCAGTACCTGGAGTCCACAGAGGTCATTCTTTCTACAGTCCTGACCTGACTCCATGCGATTATTTTCTCTTCCCAGTGGTAAAAAAATTGCACGGACGGAAAGTTATTTTCCAGCCCTGAAGAGGCTGTGGCTGCTTTGAATAGATGCAACATTCGGAGGGAGTCTATCCATTCCCAATTTGAGGTGTCTCAAAACATCGTAGTGACCCTCGTACGCTTCAACTTCTCGAGAAGACGCGAGTGTTGTAACTTTCAGAGAAGCCACCACCCCTCTTCAGTCACGGTTTGGTGGGGAGTGATCTATGAACTATGGGGATCCGACCAGGCATTTCTGTGAAAAAGGCTGAAAACGTATATGGAAATTGTATGTGATGCTACTGAACCAAATCATGTTTAATAATGAATTCTGGAGCTTCAACCAAGATATTGCCCCTGTTCATAAGACTGGAGGCCTATGTACCCGATTTCATCTCCACTGCATCCATCTGCTCCTCTTGAGCTCAATCCTGTGGATTACAAACTGTGGTCATTGCTAGAGAGCGTTGTCTGCAAGAAAAGGCAACGTACGATCAAACGTTTCAAGCATGGAAGCAGTGGTGGATTTTCCCACTATGGCCTTATGTGCCGCAGTATACGACTGGCCAGGGAGACTTCGAACCTGTATGAAAGCAAAAGGCACGGACATTTTAAAATCTTACTGATCCAAATTTATTATATATATATATATATATATATATATATATATATGGAAAATATAAACAATAGTCCCGGAATCCCTTCTTCCCTAATGTTTGGTTTACGTGCAGCGCAGGAAGCATGTCTTACTTTAAAAGCAAGGTCGTGTTTGTGTAGGTTATGTTTGCCAGTCACAATTACAGGATGCATTAAACTTGAAAATACAATTAGTTGTATGGAGCACGTCTCTTGAAGGTGCATTGTAACTCTGGCAGCTTTTAAAGCAACGCTTAGGAATTTCTGTTCCAAAATGGTCTACATGCTGACCGTAATCTCTTTTGGGTAATTCCTCTGACAATCATTAATACCTATCGCGAGCGCTTTTTGACGAGACATTCTTACTAAAAGGTCCAGATTCTTCTACAGTAATCGATATATACAGAATTGTGTTTAATCGAGAGAGACCGTGAATTTCCGTTTATCAACTGACAGGGTGGGGACAATATATATATGTAGCTTTGTGGCAACAGGTGCCATGTAGCAGTGCTCATTTTAGTGATACACTAAACCCACATCACACATATGTACTAGTGTCAAAAAAATATTGTCTGGCCCCGCTTTGTCTTCATGGGGCACAGTACATGTTTCCGCGTATGACACACTGCGGTTGCATAGGAGTAGTGGTTGATCGATTGTGACTAATATAGCACATAGTCAGGTACATTTTGGATTCATTCCTATCAATATGAAGGTTCACTTCGGCCGAAGAGGTGAGGACGTGTGCGAGTCTGCGCCCTGTGGCCAAATATGAAATGCAGAATTGTTTCCAAAAGTGGTACCAATGCTAGCAGAAAAGTGTTATTGCCCAAGGGGCTTAAACTGACACCATACGGGCGTACAAGCATGTTTCACACTCATATACCACATTCTGGAAATGGCAAGAAACCTTCTTCTGCCCAACCAGGAATCGAACCCGGAACCATAAGTACGCAAGCAGGTCTCTACCGACTGCGCTACGAGGTCAGACAGACCATTATCTCCATGTTAATACTAGCGCTCAGATCTTTCCAAATTATAGGATTAAGTTGCTGGTGTACTAGGTGATTAGTCATTAGTCTCTGACTTGATGCAATGACGGGCCATCATATTCTGCACTTTCCCGATGCTGCTCTTAAACAGAACTCTTTTTCTATTTACAAACTTAACGCGATATTTAATTACAAATAAAATGTATTATTCATTAGTTGACAGCGTTTGTTACACAATTTTAAACGGTTAATAATGTGATTAAATGTACAATAATATTTGATTCAGGTGACACTCTCATACTTTTGTAATTGCTGCTGAATTTCGTCGCTAACTTCGAGTGTTCGTTATCAAATTTTAGTTTAAGTCGCAAGGTGTCAGATTGCACGTTCTTGGTGGCAAATTCCGATTCCCTTTGTGCCAAATGAGTCGCTCATGAAACTTCTATTGAAACAAATCAGGTGTTTCGCGCGCTATTAATGGAAGGTGACGTCATTCACTTGCGATATCATCGCGTGATAACGTGCAAAATTGCAAATCAATGATGCTCCAATCACTGCATCGGTTAGAAAACCCGCACCAAACTGTCAATCGTTTGGCTCTTCTTGAACGTCCCGTACTCCAAGTTCGACAAATTTGCTTTTTGACGTACCCATTAAAATGGAAATGTGTCTCGTCGCTAAAAATGATTCTCTTATCAAAATTGCTCGTTCTCCAGCACCCAATCGACAAACACCCGGCACACCATATGGTCGTTTACTTGCAGTTCTCGAGTCAGTTGAATCTTGAAACGATGCGGATGCACATCTTTTGTCAAAATCCTCTGCATGGTGATATTCAATTCCAGTGATCGACAGCGAGTTTACTTTTCGGAGCGCTCGTCCACACTAACTCTCAAAGCAGCAATTTCTTCTTTTCTTGGAAATGGCTGAGTCCAGTCGTTTCAAGTGGTGCGTTTCTCCGGCGGAAAATGCGACATAATTTGCGCAAAGTATCAGCGAAACTTTCCCTATGCTTGTAATAGATTTTAACATCCGTAATTAGAAACCTGAGCAGTTACAGCCTGGAGTTTATGAGCATATAAACTGACATTTAATTTGGGTTTATTCAGTCATGATTAAGTTTCAATCATTAGTAGCTGTGCTCTTCTGGGATTTAAGCGATTGCCGTTAAGGGTAAACATCAAATGCATATGATTTTGTCTCTGCTCCAGATCTCTGTTTCACAATAGCTGACCGCGACCCCTGCACGATGTCCTCAAATACATATTTGTGCGGGCGTAACCCTCCCTGGCCCGGCTAGACCCTACAGGATACACGGAAGGGCTGAATGGGTTGGAGTGGGTGGGGCTGACGGATCGATAGAATGAGTGCTGCCGGAGAGAGAAAACTAGATGGAGTTGTCGACCCATGGGACTCGACACACCGTCACGTTAACAACATATGCGTCCTTTGCAGATGCACAGACTGTACAAACACACTGCACTGTGCTTGGCAAAGTAATGAATACGACATTATGGACGTGACATAATGAGGTTAAGAGATGCAGAGCAAACAGAACTGTTTATATGTATACAGCTACTCAAAAGTCAGTCACGCAGGAGTTGCGTACACTATGCGAATTCCTCAGCAACTTGAATAACTTTAAAATGAATATAAAATTCAAATTAGATATTATTAATTAATGGAATAAGTATGGCATACTGTGTGGTATCAGTTGACAAAATTAGAATTTTTGCAATCTGTAAGTATCACAAAAGAGAGGCCCACATTGTTAGACTTATTGAGAGTTAACTGCAAAAATTAATGGTATACTATTAATTAAATGAAATATACAACCCCTGATATGCAAAGCTAGCCTGTGTGGGTATTTTAAAACAGTTTTAAATATAACCATGTTCATGAATTGAGCCCTTGAAATCATCTTTATGCTCACTGAAATAGAGAAATAATAGAAAGTTTCGAGTTACATTGCGTGTTTAAGATGTTCATAACAATTGCAAGCATTATAGACAAATTTGAGACTCGTGGTACCGTATGCGATGTTCACAAGGACAGATCTGGGAGACCTCGCACAGCAACAAGCCCCGCGTACTCGACTAAGGTTTAGGAGCACTCACCGCAGAAATCTGTAAAGTAATGTGCACGTGAGACTGGGATTAGCAGAACCAACGTACGTTGTATTATTAAAACGGCAAAATTGAAAGTTTTCATCCCAAGACTTTTGCATGCATTAAATGAAGATACCCTGATCGAAGAATGCAGTACTGTGAGTGGTTTCGGAACATGGTGTAAGAGGATGAGCCCTTCGTAGAGAAAGTTGTTTAGTCCGATGAGACACAATTTAAGTTGAACGGAACTGTTACCGACATTACTGTGTCTACTGGTGTGTAAATAATCCACGTTTTATTTTGGAAAGGGCTGTTAATGTATCTGGAATTAATGTTTGGTGTGGGTTGTCATCTATTGGTGTAATTGGACCATTCTTTTTTGAAGGAACAGTAACTGGCCCAGTGCACCTGAACACGATACGTACATCCGTCTTACCCGCCATTCATACGCTCTACGAAAATGAGGAATTTTACTTCAAACAGGATGGTGCACCAGCACATTATCGCCGATATGTACGTGCGTACCTTGATGACAATCCTCCAAGACACTGGATAGGATGAAGAGGTCCGATTGAGTTTCCATCGCGTTCTTCGGATCTAACTCCGTTGTACTTCTACCTATGAGGAACTCTTAAGGATGTTGTAGAAAACCAGCTACACTGACAACACTTCGGTAAGAAATTGAAACGGCATATGCTGCAATCGCCGAGGACACTTTCGCAAGCGTTGCTCAATCAGTAGTTCAACGTGCTCAGAAGTGTATCGACGCCGATGGTGGGTATTTTGAGCAACTGTTGTAACTGTAAAAGTCTTAGATGATTAGTGCTCATCATTTTCCGTTTATGTGAATTCAATTTTGTTATGTTCATACAGTTTATTCTTTGCTTGAAGTGTGTATACATTTTGGCACCTCTGTATGTATATATTTCTTTGCGAACAACAGACAACACGGAAACTCTAAGATACACGTGAAAGTGTATAGAATATACTTTCGGATGAAGCCACCAGATGGTGTATGTGAGCAGAGCTGCATATCTCAGCACACTCCGAAGTTTAGTTGGTGAGCGACATGGTGTACATTACATATCATCTTTGCCTGTGTTTTGAAGCACGCAGTAACATTTCCAGCATAATAATACTATTTAAAATCTTAAGAGAGTATTTGCAATAGAGGGAAAAGAGTTCTCGGATACTGATAATGCATTACATACGAGTAGTTACAGCAAACAGTTAACGTTAGGTATTTTACCAAACGTAACGTAAAAGTTACAAAACAAAGAAAAATGTTAAATCTTAAGTACGCAAAGGGAGCTAAAACTGACCCTCGCATTCCCAAATATGCAAAGCACGCTTATCTGTACGTAACTTTATTACCCTCCTCCCAGTTTAGGTCACTTTGTGTAGTATCCGAAATTAATTTATGACTACCACGTGCCTGCAAAAAAAAGTATAGTTGAGTTAACGCGGAAACTGAAAGAAAAAAATGTCGCGTTGTCCGGGTTTCACCTCTTGAGAAAACGATGACTGGAACAAAGACAGTATTATAATCCTAGAACAATGGCACGTTTACTTTCTTTTTCCCTACTTTGTGATGTCACGGTTGAACCATTGTGCTCGGACTGCCGGAAGTGTCACAATTTTCTCTTCAAGCAACAATTCGCTATGCAGTGTCATTTTGATGACTGATTTGTCAAGTGCCGTTTCGCCAGGCACTCCGGATCAAAGCCAGAACATTGCACTTCAAATGAACATGACTTTCAGATAGGGTATGAATTCAGTATTTGAGTCTTGTTTCTACCTGTTCAAGTGTCAAAATGCCGCCATCGTACCTTAGCAAACTTACTCAGGCATTTATATAGAAACACTTTTGTGCGTTAAGTTGCATGTTATTGCCTACGACTAGTATTTAAAACCTTGTGCCTAAAGAAAGCGTATTGTTACATTACGTACTGCTATTTCGTATACGCATCGAAAAAGAACCACCCTTTTCAATCATTACATTAACGACTTATTTAACATTACACATAACACAAGTTACAAAATTTAACATTCATGTTTACATTTTAGTCTGTTATTATTCTCTAGTTACGTATGAAGAGCCGTTGCTTCCATTTTTCAATGATTTGAAGTAACTTCATTCATCAACAATGTAATATGTTTATTCTTTCTGTAATTGTTCTGAGTTTAAGTGAATTCACAATTTACAAAGCGATTCTGTGCATTTATTCACATTTTTTTTCTTTGAACACCATTTAATGATTTATAGACGAGGGATAAGTAATAAGTCATGGTAGTTATATTTCTTTTTCTCGCGAACAAGGTTACTACACGAAAAATCTTAAGGTAAAATGATCATCTAAAATGATGATTGTAATAATATCAATAATAATAGTGATAAAATGCGGTTTCTCTTTTGCAATACTTATAGATTGCAAGAATTCTAAAATACAATATCTTTATAAACCGATCGACAAAGTCCACCAAATTCACATTTTTGTAGTGGTGAGGCGACTTCATAAAATCTTTTCACTTTGCTCTTCGTATTTATTCAGATGTTTCGTCAAACTTCAAACGAAACCCAAAATACACGAAGCTGTTCCCCCCTTCTCCATTTTACTGTAACTGTAAACATGAAAAAAAAAAAAACCGTCCCTTTTAAGGTAAGAAACTTCCGCCCTTAACAAACAGATCTCCAAACAGATCTTTTAAGTACTTTGCACGAAATACAAACAAACAACAAAATGATTTAACTTTTCTCATAGGAGGTCTGTCCAAAAAATGTTCGAACTTTCAAAAGTCTATACAAAAAAAAAGCGTCGTAACAAAACAAACAAACAATTAATAGCATCTTATTCCCGTCGACTTCCACGCTACTTTCCTTGCAACAGAGTTGTGAATTTTCTGCAATTGAGATAGTGGACTATCACGAGTAGCACGTTAACATTAAATGTTGAGTCAAACTCCGTAAATCCTTTCGAAACGCATGACATGATCCCTCCTATTTGTTAACAGATTTTCAAAATTCTATCTGAAAGCAGCATGTCTCCTTCATGGTTTGCACGAGTTTCCTTTGTTCCCACATGTCGCTGGTGTGCTGAGAAGGGACAAAGATGGCGACCTACCTGGAGATAAGGATGAAGCAGCGAAGCGTCATCGAGTTTCTGACAGCTGTGCACGGCGACGCTACCGTTGATATCAGCACAGTGGGACGGTGGGCCAGAAGCAAATTCGGCACCTCTAGTGTGTTTGATCAAGATGACAAGCATACAAAACGTGTCGACGAAATGATTCGCGGTTACCGCTGGAGTATCACAAGGTGATACTGAGGAGGCTGACGCAACAGGGAACAAGTTTGCCAAGATCTGTTGATTCGGTACGAACGTAGGTTGAGGTTTTTCTCTACGTATTCTCACGGAGGATCAATTATGGGTGCATCATTTTGACCCCGAGAACAAACGACAATCGATGGAGTAACCCCACATCGCAAGGCGTTCAAGGTGGCTCCATCTGCGGGGAAGTCATGGTGGCCATTTTTTGGGATTTCCAAGGTGTCATGCTCCTTGACTTTTTGGAACAAGGAACCCGATAAAATCGCAACGCTATATGGTAACATCGAAGAAGCTCCTTGGCCGGAACGAATCGGACCCTATTGTGCACCACGACAACGCCCGTCCGCATACGAGTGGCGAAACACCTTCAGGGGTTTCAACGTCTGCATTTCACGGAAGTTCTACCACACCTTCCGTACCACACCTTCCGTACAGCCCCGTCCTTTCACCATTTGAGAGAGCACCTTAAGGGACTTTACTTCCGTTCTGACGACGATATGAAAGCTGTCATTAGAACCTGGTATCGATAACTACCGGAATTCTTCGCTGACGGGTTTACGTCACGCGTTGGCGTTAAATGTGTGGAACGGGATGGGAACTATGTCGAAAACTGAACATTGCATTACATAGAGGAAACATGCAGCTTTCAGATACAAGAATTTTGAAAATCGGTTAACAAATAGGAGGGTGTAGTTATGGAAGTATTACTTTCACATCTCTCCTCATATATGCGGTTGAAAGTGGTCGGGAGTCCGTAGATGATGACCCGCCTCTCGGATCGACGCCTATGGCAATACTTTGCAGCCAGATTAATGAGAGCATCCATGATAATCGACGAGCGACTGTTCGGGAAATTATCAAAAGAGTGTAAGATTTCTGTGGGATCCTATCATGAAATCTTGGTATGCATCGTGTTGCAGCAAAGTTTGATTCTCGGCTGTTGACTTACGAACAGAAAGACAACGTCGTGATGTTCTGTCGGGGGCTCTTGGATCGCGTTAATAAGGATGCAATGTTTATGAGTAGAATGATGATAAAAATGGGTCCATGGTTACGATCTGAGAGGAAAGTCTAATCATCACAAACTTTTCACCTAGGACCCCCCCGTGCTGTTGACGAGTATCTTCGACATTCAGAGAGATATCCATCGCGAATTTTTGCCGGAGGGTCAAGCTGTGAATCGCTGGTATTATCTACCAAGAGTCCTCAGTCGCCTTCAATAAAATGTGAGAAGGAAGAAGTGTGGAGAGACAATTCATGGATCCCTGCAACACGATAACATACCGGCGCATTTACCAATGCTTGTTCGCCATTTTTGCAGAAGATAATAGATGATTGTTCCTACCCACCCACCACACTCCCCTGACTTAGTACCCGCGGTCTTTTATGATTATTTCCTAAGCTGAAATCCACGATGAAAGGACAAAGATTCGACTAGTTTTAAGGAGACAAAATGAAAATCGCACACAGGATGGCGCAATATTAAAAAACGCGTATCAGGCGTGCTTTCTAAAGCTCAAACGCCATTTTTAAAATAACATTTAACATTTACCGTTTTTACTACTGAGGCATCACAGGCGGTGGACACAGATAATACATGAGATGACGATATATTGGTAAAGAATCCCCCCATTTTAAGGAAGGAAACGTTCCAGAACTAAGTTTACTGTACTTCCCCGCCATTTTCCATTTATGAGGACAGGAAAACCTGGGAAAATCCTGTCAGGGAGGACGGTCCTGGCGGGATTCAAACCCCAGATCTCCCGCTCACGAGTCCGCGCATTAATGACCTCGGTCACCTGTGGCAGTCAAATCGAAGGGCATCAATAAAAAGGAAGATCAGTTCGGAGGAGAAAAAATTCAGTAAGATGCAGGTAACCCAACTTTTAAATAATTAAAAAGTAATATACAGTTGTCTGCCTATACACATATAGCTCTTCTTGAGGCGCCCTTAGCTCTCTTACATTAATTACGTGACAGATGATAAAATATGCGCTTTTGCCTCAACATACAAGAAATCCAAACCTCCTGATCGAATGGAAGGGAGAAAATCCTTTAATTACGACTAGAGAGACATTTAACTTTCACCGAAACGGATCTTAGATTAGTTCCACCATTAATCGCAGTTCCCATGACCAAGCACAGGAAATAAAACGCATTGCTTTTCATTAGCCTAAAGTGTTTTCCCGAGTTTCTAACACAATAAAGTTTAGGCGTCATTTGTGGACACAGATGTTCCATTAGAGGCAAACACCTGCACGATAATGTATGTCCCCACACACTAGAGACGAATTTGCTTCTTTCCGCAAGGGTAAGTGGATGTAACCTGACGTACGCACTCAACATCGTAAACAATTTATGAACAAGGCAGTTGGTTATTATGCTGCGGCTATATTCATTTTTCTATGGCGGCTGTTCTTATCCGTGCAAAGAATAAAAAAGACACCACTTGAGGGGAGGGGAGGATTTATTTTTCAGCAAAATCCCCTTTCAAATGTATACACTTATTCCAGCGATAAAATGCTATCTCTTCAGCTATGCAAAATATGCCTTTGTATATGCGCAACAGGAGGGAGCCAAATTCAGAGAGTTGGGGGATGAGGAAGCATTTCATACCTTAATGTTAAGGTCGCAATAGCGCGTTATGATGATGGAACACCTTTTCTTCGCCAAACTAGGACGATTTTTTTTGATCATGTCGTTTAATTGCTTGAGTAGCATAACATATATTTACCTAATATAGCTTCGTTCTTTTCCAAAAAGTTAATTTCAAACACATCACATGAGAGGATTGGTTTTGCTTCTTTGGATGCTTTTTTCCAATTGCAAACCACTGCTTCGACTGCTCCTTCGTTTCCGGCTTGTAGTGATGGATTCACGTCACATACCATCTCCGAAGTACATTCCGTTTAAACAGCTCCAAATTCTGTGCGCTGCTCTCTATTCTAGTCAGTGTTAACAAATATAGCACCCACCTCTCCTGTAGCTTTTTCATTTTCAAATGATTGTGCAAAATATCATGCACCCGATTTCCAGAAATGCCCACAGCTTCAGCAATCTCCTATATCTCCAGTTTCCAATCCCTCAGTACCGTGTCGTGAAATTTTTCAATCATTTGGACAGTCGTTAGCTCGACAGGATGTCCCGAGCGGTCCGTACCGTGTGCTCGTTCGGCTACATACAGCAGTCTAAGTGAAGGCTGATTCGCAGTAATGCTCGTCCAGCTTCGCCTCAGTTTCTGCGCGCGTTGTGATTTCCGAAACGTAACTTTTATTAACACACGAAATTTGTGTTACTACATTTTGAATGCTTGATTACAAACTTAGGCAGAAAAATGGCTCTCAAACTCATACTAAGTTTTTTAACTTTATAATGCTGTACATTTCTCAACAATTACCAGGTTGCCAAGGTAACGTTGAAAACAATCTAGAACTTACCACCTTTTGAAATTGCAAGAATTGTGGAAAAGCGCTCGTATAACAGTCACAACCACAGTCACATATTACCAAGATTTCTGTTTTCACCTTGAGCAAATGATTTACCACGACACGGGTTAGGAGTTAGTTTGGTTCATAAAACTCTGAGAGCTGTCTCGATGCTCAAACCCAGTAAGTGTATAATGGAGCTTGAAAGGGAAACCTCTCGAGTAATTACCAGGGAAAGTCATTAAATAACAGAAATTTTATTCAAATTTCATGGAGGTGCATGCACTAAGAAATTTAAAGCTTATTTCGGACACAAAATGGTCCCTTGGCAATACGTCATATAAAGGACATGACCATAGCCCGGAAGTTCAGACATTTATTTTGGTTAAAATAGGCAGGTAAAAACGCACTTACAGTAATGAAAATATGGAATAATATAATTAAAATAAGCATTTATTAAAAATAAAAACAGAGAGAACTGTGATTCATTATTAATGAAAATAGGTATTTAAAAGATACTAAATAATTTCTTTATCAGTTAATTAAAGTACGTAAGCTTACTTTTCTTGGTTACAAGCATTAACAAGATGTTTTTTTTCAAGGTATCAACTGTCATAGTCAGCCGCTTGTAAAGAAAACATTTTTCATGATGAAAAAAGAACATTCTACTTCCACTGTAGCGATAGGAGCATATTTAGAACAAGCTATTTCGGAAGGACTCATACCAGCTACAACACAACATTCACTTTTTAGGATATCACGGAAATGTTGATCAAGACAAAGTAAAGTAGTTTTGAATAGTCCTGCCAAATGAGCAAAAGATGTGCAGTGATTTCTGGTCGAGTTCATTTTCTGTTTATAGGGGAATCAGGTTAGTATCTCTGTTACTTCCGTACCGAACACATTGTAGGGACGGTTTACTGCACAGCTGTAACACCCTCATCTTTCTCGCTTGCATTTGTCTGCAGCTGAGAAGTTACCCCCATCACAAATTTATAGGACTATTCTGCAGTACTTCCCTCATCCTCTTTATTTACTGATATTCGTATGCCTGAGGAAACCGTGTGTTTCTTTTAATAATGAAGATTCTGCTATTTAAAAAGCTTAAGTAAATGGTTTGAGGAGAGAGTTTGACAACATTCTCAATAGATATTTTTGTGAGGTGAACGTGCTATTTAATTTTTATAACTTTTTCATTTCAATTTATTGACATCGTTGATATGTTTTTTAAAATAATACATAATAGCAAACGCATCCATAACGATCCAAAAAGACGAAAAAAAGGGGGGGAGGGTTTTACACCTTAAAATAGGGAACAGAAGTCAAAATACGCCAAATAAAGCCTACTCGTAACGACTGCAAATGAATACGGAAACATGTTTACTTCTATCTTACTTAAATATATCCACCCAGATAGAAAAGGCATTTTGCCTAACTTCCGGGCTCTGTCATGACAGAGAACTTCTGCATTTTTGTCTCTCAAAGAGTGATCAATTTAATTTCCACGCATGAAAGAGAAACTGCTATATGGCAAAAAAAAAAAAAAAAAAAAAAAAAAAAAAAAAAAAAAAAAAAAAAAAAAATACCTAGAAAAGCGTCAGCGATAAATGATTGATACTTAACGATTCAAGCAAGAAAACGCCCATTATTCTCTATATAACAACTGCCAAACCACTACAAGATGCTATCAGCGACTACGCTGCCAATCACTTGAGGACATGTCATCTAGATAACCTCTCAAGGTTCGTCACACAGTGCTGTGTATCAGCAATGGAGCCTAGCGCTTCAGAGATTACCAACATCGTTCACCAATACATTTAAAGTCTCAAGACGTCGTATGCGGATATGCAGTCGAAGAGAGACCTCGCAAAACAAAGAGTTGTTCCAGAAGTTTTACCATGGTTTAGGTTCGACTCCTTTATCAAAGACGCGCAGGTCATCAACAGATCTCAGTTTGATCGGATCGTACTTCCACAGTAATGCTGCTATTCATGGACGAACAACTGATCAAGCCATGCTACATGCTTTCGGCTTTCCAACAACTGAAGGTCAGGTATCCCAACTACACAAAGAGCCAGGAAGAAATATCATACGGTTGATTACTTTATTGCTACTCCGAAGATTATTGTAAAGGTCCCAGATCGTCAACCAAGAAGTTATTGTGCTTCACTTAGCACAATTGACTGTCATAACTAGGTGGGATACGGTACTTGCATAAGATGCGCAGTTTTTCGAAAAAAAAAATCAAAAGTTTCATATGTGCTCTAGACTCAACGGACGCAACAGCAATCAAGAATGCCCAAACAATTGCTAAAATATAAAGACCTAGAGCTGAAAATTTTCGCACTGCATGGCTACAGGTACTTGCTTGATGTGATTCAGTTTAGAAGAAGCAGGCGGCATGGATAAGAAGGAACAGTGGAAGAAATTGACAACTGTGAGAGACAACCTTGACAGACTTGCCAATTAATTAATTTCGAGGAACAGTCCGGATGTAGAAGCCTTTGCAACTTTCCGTGTGTTTACAAAATATAATCCTTTGCCTTCATTAGATGTTGAGCGGAGTGTCACCGTATACGATATAAGGATCTCCTGAGCTCAAAGAGTCAACGACATTCATTTGAAAACATAGAAATGTGCGTAATCCAGTGTAACAAATTGGTTGAGACCCAAGTTCACTTCCTAAATATTGGTTACTTTGTCATTTGAAATGAAGAATAATAATGTAAACCTGAATAAAGACATTTTATCAACACTTTTAAACAATTTTTATACATTTTCAGAATGTTTCTTTTCCCTTTCCAACTATAATTTTGTATCTTAAAACCCGTTCTCTGTACAATTTAGGTTTTGTTTTGTTTTGTTTTATATTCCTTCTATCGTCCTGGCCGAACATATCCGAAGACAACACCCTGAGTTGCATCCATATGGTTGCCGCTTTTTCTGACAATGCCGTTCATTTTACATTTGCCCCCGCCCCCCCCCCAAAAAAAAAAACATAGAACGTGTGGCCCGCTCTTCAGTCTGGACCTAGCTTCATGTTACTTTTTTCTGTTCTCTCATCTCAAAAACGCCCATCGGGGCCAGCATTTTGCTCATCAACGGATGTCGTGAAGAAGGCGGAGGAGGCCGTTTGAAGACGATGTCAAAAAACGGTTTTCAGCACGTCTTCCAAGACCGGCTGACACATTGGTCCAAGTGCATGCAATCAATCGGGACTAATTCGGAAAAGAGCATATCAATCTTGACCGTATCCAGTTCTTTTTCTTAATAGTTTTGCTTTTTCGTGATATTTCCTTTGGCGGTTAAATAATAGGGTGGATGGAAATCAATACTCACAAATAGCTGGAAGGTCTATAATTGCATTGTATTGCATACAATGTCCATATAAATGCATTTTTAATTTGAATGTGGTCTTATATAAAAGCCCATTCTGTAACTCTTCCCCCCCCCCTCCCTTTTGCCTGCCAATTTCCCAATATTAGTGCCGTCCGTGTGATTAAAATAAATTAAAATCTTATGAATATCCATAAGGTTTTAAATTCTTCTCAAAACCTTACAATGTATGTACTTGTACCTTCCTCATAATCTCTATACGAAGGGTAGAAGAGAAATTATCTAAAAACTGCATCAGACATACGTTATGCAGAAACCACACCCGTATTAAAGTTGGGGCAGCTTTCTCTTGACAACACTGCCTTACTGTGCTTAAAGAATGTAACGTTTAGCTCCTGAACAGGTTTGCATCTCTAAAAGACATTCATTTTTTAACATACACTTACCCCCCTTTTTTGCTGGGTGTGAAAAAGCAAAACTTCCTTTTGTTTGGAGAGTAAATTACTTCTGCTACAGACGTAAGCAGTACTGTGGCATGCAAGTAGATGCAGACAGTTTTACCACCATACCAACTACAGTACGCAGTCTCTCTTCATGTGTATGTGAGCACACCATGTTCTTACCTGCAACAAAAAGAACAAGTGTAAAGTGCTGTTTCCAAAGATAAAATATGCATTACATTTTACTGTAGTTACAAAGCTGCAATAATTCAAACACGTAATGCACCCCACACTTAGTGCTACTGAGACTCAAGATTTATATCTACTTGTTTTATTTTTTTTTTTTATTTGTGAACTTTCAACACATAACATAAACGGCTTTTGCCATTTACGTTGATAAGTCTAATACTGAAATGAAAACAAACGAAGAATAATATTATTGCTAACTATGATAACCTGAACACTTTTTTTTTTTCTGTTCAAATGTGTTTAGCCTGATCAAAGTGTTAGGACAATTTGCGTATTTCGCGGGATCGAATTCTTAGTGCGCATTGTGAATTTCTCTTCAAATAATATCCTGGCAGCACAGGCGAACTCGATAAGGAAATAAAATCATAAATACTCAGTTTGGAATAGAACAATTAAGTTTAGCATTTGCATTTAAGTGTTCTTAGCAGACGTGGTTGTAAAATTAGATATACTCCTCATTTCTTTCCTATTAAACCATACAGTTGCGTGTGATTCAAGACCAACGCAGTAGTTCTATAAACCCCGTCCGCCCTGATTCATGTGCCAGATTGATTCTGGCCTTAATCGATAGCTCATCGACCGATCAGTCCCTCGCCACCGCTTCGGTCGTTACGTAATTGGATGGTCCGATATAATACAGCTCGTTGTGTGCATAATTTATTCAGAGATTCTCTAATATTGCCTCATTTCAAAGTTGCAGTTCATTGCACTGCCAAGTGTTCGGATGCTGCAAACAGAGAACTTGGATGGTAATCTGAACAGTCCTCAAACCTCCAAAGAATGTCATCCTCAAGAGCCAATAAGCATCTCCACACTGCAACAGGCACTTGATTGCTGCGTTCCTATGGACAGTCTACTCTGGATCATATCTTGAGGACTGTATAAATCAAGTAATAGCAACTTAAAAATCCCGTAACTTTGATTGGTCCATCAGCAGACCTACTCCCCCCCCCATTACCTCTTCCAGCCAATTGCGAGCGATATTTCCACAGAGTCGGGCAGTTGTGCAACATACTGTCAGATTTAATTTAATAGTGCAGAAGCGCTGTGTAATGGCCAGATATTCACTCCTATATTTAAGATATGCATAAGCTACAGAAAGTCTTGTGGCAGAACGAGACAGGCTTACATTTCCTAGCAACAAGATTCCAACATGAAAAGCAATTTCATGAAACAGGTTCTGTGCCTAACCGAAAAAAAAAAAAAAAAAAGTTGAAGATTACTCATCAATTCATGACAAATACATATAGTCACAGAGTATATTCAATTAACCCTCACCACTGTAGGAACCAAAACAAAAAATTCGAAACGAAGATAGGCCCGTTAGTGGTTGGGAACTGATGCACGTCAACGATAATTTTCTATCAAACGTGGTTTGCATGTCAGGGAAAATGCCCATTGCTCCCATTACACTGATACACTTGCCCCATCGTTTCATAGGCCCACAAAATCCAGCATTATAAAATTCTGAGGTCTGTTCAGAACCAGGCGGTCATTCTGCAGTTACATAGTCGTGTAAATGTTCACTCGAAAGATGTTAATTAAGAATACCAAACAAATGGAAGTCGTTTAGAGCAATATCGAGGCTATATGGAGGATGCTCGAGAACTTCGCACTTGAAATTTCGCGGTGTCTCATTTGTTTTATTGGTAGTATGAGGACGCGCGTTTTCATGCAAGAGCAACCCTCCTTTGTTGAGTCCTAGACGCTTCCGTTGAATGGCCTGGCGAAGTTTCCTGAGGTTATTGCCGTAGGAGTCGCATTTACGTTTTGTTCTTGAGGCTGGAATGCGGTGAGCAGTAAACCTTTCTGGTCCCAGAAGATTGTGAGCATCACTTTCCCTGCAGATGGTTCACTTTATACTTTTCGTCCGCAGTCGATACAGATGTTTCTGAGACGCAAGCTATGTCTCTAGGTGGTAATGGTGAACCCAAGACCCATCATCTGTGACAATTCGGGCTAGCAGATCGTGGTGTGCTTACCGTGGTAGCAATTGAGATGCTGTAATGCCAAACCCATTCTTTGCATTTTGTGTTGTGCGGTCAGCATTGTGCACCTTACCTTTCATGAATTATGATGTAAGCATTTTTCCAATCAGTACTCTTATTTGTTTACATTTGTAACTTACTTAATGACACCCTCGTAGTGAAGGTATTGAGTTCCACGAGTTAACGAAAACTTCGAAAACCTCGGCGGAAACGCGGGGTCAAACGGCCGTTCAGACAGGCCGGACTTATGTATAGGCTTTTCTGAACTTCTCTCACTAATAGTGCCGTTCTGACCTGTCTATGAATGCCTCAAATTGTCATAGATTTTCATGATACATGTGGCAAAATGCTGCTCTTAGTTAACATAACCTCTTCTCGACACAAATCTTGTATGACGGATATACCTCGTCTCACAATAATGCATTTCGTTAAGATGGAATGAAAATCATCTTGCTGCAATGGTGATCCCCTGGGTCTTCCGCTACCAGGTTTTGCACACAATATATCCGCTCCTCGATTCTGCCCACCATCCCTGTACCGCTCTCCTATTTTCCTGCTTGCTTGATCAACATTTTTACTTTTATTTTAACAGTATTTTCTCTATAGAGACATCACCAACGGTTTACAGTGGTAATTTCAATCTTCTATGCTTGCATCCTGACATCTAAGAGCTAAATCAGGTTATAATGTCCGCAGATTTTGTTACATTGACCAAATAGTTTATAAGATGTTTTGCGGTGTTTTACGAATACAGAGCAATCTATGCCCACTTCCATTCGTACAGATAGACGACATTCATGCACACGCTAGATGTCGGTTGTACAAGGGTCGTTCTTAATGTTCTCGGTCTGACCAACAAAACACAAAATTTAGAAAAAAATTATTTTCATTTTTCAACATAGCCACCTTGTAAATCAATACATTTAGTCAAACGACTTTCCAACGTTTTAATACGCTCAGTAAAATAAGATTTGTCCCCAAGTATCTTTCTCAGCTTAACCCCATCATTTGATATGATTATTCGTGCCAGCCACTGTTTGGACTGCTCCTTCGTCTCTGACATGTAGTGATAAAGCTATACTTCATCTACTGTTATGAAACGCCGGATCAACTCACTGGAATTGCGACTAACCAGGTCTAAACACCATTGCGAAATGTTCATTTGAACGCGTTTTTGGTCCATTGTTAATCAACGTGGTACCCATCAAGCTTTCTCGTATCCAAGATTTTGTGTAAATTATAGTGAACACGACCTATCGAGATCTTTGAAATGCCAGCTAACTCGGCATGTACAATCGACAATTATTCAATACGGCACTGTAAAAATTTGGCACAATCTCGTCGACTGCAGCAGTTTTGGGATGCCCTGAGCGCTCACCATCTTGAATGGATGTACACTAAAATTCAGCAACCCCATTTTAAATGTCGAAAACAAATGGAAACAATGCTTTAATGTGGAATCTAACTCCTTTTAGGTTTCTGTTGGGGTTAAATCCTTCAGTATTTCAGTTTTATCCACGTTGTAGAAATATTAACACTAGTTTGTTTACACGATCGTCATAAACAAATAACTATACTTATGCATCTGAAACTTTACAGCACGCCATCTAAAGGATGAGACTTAACAACTATCACAGTAATTTGGCGATTTTCACGACATCTAAGTCAGACAGAGAACTTTTGGAACACCTCTCGTAGCAGAATATGTAGTAAAAGGACTGTTCATTTGCTGCCAAGTAGAGAAAGTCCTGGATAAGATGGAAGGCAACTACGATGGACAAATATGAACTGCATGGCTTTTATAAAAGGAAGGAGTCAAAGCTGCAGAAATTCATAGACGTATAAATGCGGTCAAGAAGCTCTGCACAGAAGACCGTTTACAACTGGGTCGATGTGTTCGCTAGTGGCAGGGAACCTGCACTTAAGAATGTGAGTACTTGTCTCCGCCCGCATCGCGGTCTTCCAGGAACATTGAGGTTGTGTCTGAAGTGATTATGCATGATAGGATGCCGCGTAACCCTGCACACGACGGTTTGGATATGAAAAAAGTGTGCGCACATTGAGTTCCGCACAGAAGAACAAAAGTCTGTCGTCGGCCATTGAAAATGCATAATGGAGATTTGCACATTTTGGAAAAGCTGGCGACTGGTGACGAGTTAAGTTGTCATTCATTACCACACCAAACCATGCAATGGAAACCTCCAGGGAGTCCCCAGCCCAAGAAAATTGTGCTGATCCATTTGTGAGCAAGCAGATCACTGTCTTTGGGGGGACTTCAAGCATATTGCTAGTGGACTGGCTTTCTATAGGAACAACTGTCAACAGCGAGGTGTACCTCAAGATCTATACACGGCCTAGACGGCTAAAGGGAAAGCGGTTGACAGAAATGTTCCTCCAATATGACAATGCGCAGCAACATTACGACAGAAAAGTTGGCATCGCTGGGGTTCATTGTTCTGCCGCGCCCGGCACATTCTTCAGATTTCGCTCAGTCTTATTACGCTTTCCACAACATGAAGGACTGGTTGATGATAAAAAAAAAAAAAAAAAAAAAAATTCGGCAACAACTAGGAAGCTTAGGTAGTTCTCCAGGGTTGTTGTGTGGTACACCCAAAAAAGGATTTGGAGACACCATAACGAAATAATCAGGAAAAAGGCAACGATGCATAACTTTGGTGTGGCGTGTATTGAGAGATCTCATGCGCATTGAACCATATTGCATAATAAATGAAGCACAAAAAAAAAAACTATTGTAAATTATTTCCGAACGCCCCCATTAATTTACACTCAGTGTTCATGGTTTGATGCTCGAATACCAAGCAACCCTCCATCGAAATATTGACGACCTTGATCATCGCATGCGAAAATTGGCCGACTCTTTTGAAAATATTTATGAATACAATCAATAACGGCGATTTGTGACAAAGGACCAGATGTGGACATTATAATACAACGGAAACGAAAGAGCTTTTAAACAGTGAACCGCACGAGGCGAAATGCTTTCCATCCGCTGAAAAGGTCATGACTCATTTTATTGGAACTTCATTATTTGGAGAAGATGAAGATACCACGCACCTCTTTTGGACAGACTGAAGAACTTGCGGAAATTTCCAAAATTTACTTCCAGTATTTTTCCAACATGACAATGTGTCGGTGCATTCAAGCTGCGTCGCTCAGGATAGAGTGACTGAATTACTATTTGAAATGCTTCCGCATCCACCCTATTCCCCTGGTATCGTACCCTCGGGTTGCCTTCTGTTCCCGAAACTCAAATCTTTTCTGGCTGGACACAAATTTAAGTCAAATGAAGAGGTTCGTAGGGAAGTAAACAAATATTTCGAGAGCCTCAAAAAATCACGAACTTAGAGAGAAATGTTGGAGCAAAGCGTTGCAAAGCTTAGCGTGTTCTCTTTAATATTAAACCACTTACTTTCAAACCACCCTCGTATCTCCCTTTCTTCGACCTGTTACTGCGGCTCTGATTTTTCTATCAGAAGTGTAGAAATTCCGCGTCTTTAATAACTTAAATCGTATGTATTACCTGTGATAATCTACACGGCTGTATTTTCAATACAGATACGTTTTCCATGTTGGAAGAGTCGGATGCTGCTTGACCGATGCGCCTGGCCTTCACAGTGTCTGCAAGAGAAACTGCAGGAAGATATCACAACCTTCCGCCGGAACAAGCGCAACATCTTCCCGTGGTCTGGCAGAACAAAGGGCGACCAATTATACCGTTACACTAGCGAATATCACAACTCTCCTCCCCACATCAGTTCCGGAGTAAATGTATGAACGCACCTTTTAAGATAACCTACTTCCTACTTAAAATGAGCAAACCAAAAAAGCTTAAATGGTATTCAATCTTAATAATTAAAAAGCATTTTAAAAACACTAAATTAATAAATAAAAAAAAATAATTGGACAGGGAACGTAAAACAGGATTACAAAACATGCTTTCTATGTTAAAACTATAGAGGGTAGCCTCTTTTAAGCACGGCAGATCTTGAATGAATTAGTCTGTCGCTGCTCTTTTTAGCGTACAACTTTGGACAAACAACAACAACAACAACAACAATAATAATAATAATAATAATAATAATAATAATGACGCTGACTAGTGTGTGTATGTTCCGTTAGCTCAGTGGAGAGTGTGCAGCGATGCCGTGTTTAAGAGCGCAGGTTCGCCTTCTCCCCTCCCCTTTAATAACAAACCTTTGTAACATACTATGCCAAATAAGTTTCGTAATATTGTTTCACATACAAAGCAAGATTTAATGTTTACATATTACACAATAAAAAAATCCTAATCACCGAGGCCCAGTTAACTAGCGGCGCGCCGGGGAAAAATTAAACTTATCTCACGGTATAACAAATGCTATTTCCTGCTGGCTAGGATCGCGTAATACACAATTGAACCTACATTAAACCACGAAAGCTCCGTTCAAGGCGCTAAAACAACGAAAAGTAATTTTAAATCTTATCCATCACTAAAAAGATGCAGCGGATATCAAGAAGACAGTGGGCGAAGGCTGGTGACCCCAGTATATCGCAGGAAATAACGTCATGGTAACCCAAATCTGCACTTTCTCGTGCCGGCTAACAAAACAGGACGTATGTGTTAAACAGCTTGTCCTGGGTCAAGCCATGATTGGTCATCTCGCCTGACATTTCATGTCACGCAATAATCTTCCTTTGTCCATTCTCCTTGGCAGATAGGCCACGAGTTCAGGAAAAAAGCCGATCAAGCACGGTTTCCCTCGAATATATTTTCGATATAAAGTTCGGTGAAAATTATTTTGAAAAAAATTTAAATAGTGTTTAACGCACGTTTTTACTAGTGGGGCATAACAGGAGGATTTTACAATATAACAATATGTTTCATATTCTGAGATTACTGTAAAAAGGTGTACTGAAAAAATATTCGTGATAAAGTTACCAACCAAAATTATAATAAAAAGATTATTAATACAGATAAGCGTTAAGAAGAACATGTGTGTTCATTGGATCAAACTGCAGTTTAAATGATGAGCCTAATTTCAATCCAAGTGAAATCTGACGCCAGTGACCCCTATAAATTATTAATACTTGGAGAGAAAAAAAAGACCGACGAACAGGATTAGCAGACATATGATTATGTGAAGACCGTTTTTCCTACAATGCTTTCGTTTTCTAGTTTTAAGGAGAGTCAGAATAGTGATTTTTTCAAATTTTAATATTCTGATTCTCCTGTATATTTTTATACGTTTTAAAGTGATAAGATAATCATTTTTATACAATTCAATTACAAATCTATAAGACGCTCTTTTGGATCATTTACTCTGTTTATCAATATAGTATAAATAATTATTCTACAGGGAAATGTATGTAAATTTTAGATAAATAAACAAAGAAGAAGAGAGAAACATCTGGACCAAAAGGACCAGACAGACTATCGGCCTAGAGGTTTTTTGGGGTTTTATTTATACAAATATGAACTTTATTTAATTTTTATTCTTAACTGCAATTTCTGAAGGTAAAAAATCCCTTAACTATTGAAATGTTCCATCAAACACTGCAACATTGAAACTTTTAAATGTGTATTATTTTTAACGGAGCAACTACTTTTTAATGAAAATATGGAAATATTCAAGCTTAATTTTTTTTAAAAATTCAAATACAATTTTTACGTAAAAACAGCATAATTATATTTAAAATGTTTAACTATTTTACTATTCAATGCAATTTCTCCTTATATATATATATATATATATATATATATATATATATATATATATATTAATCACATGCTAAATTTTTATAAGTACACCTAGCAAAAATCAGTTAACTATCCTTAACAGCTTATGAGATAATGGGTAACGAATTTGCTAAAATTAATAATGGCGGGGATAGGGCATTCTGACTTCTCTTAATGCGATAAATTTGTTGTGTATGGATACAAATAAATAGTTCCGAAGGACCAAAACCATAAAAGACTAACGCTACACATTTCAATAAAAGTTTATATTATAGTTGAAAAACATTCCACCGGATTTCCAAAATAGGTCCTATCCGCTCGTACGGGGATTTTGCACCAAGGCCATGACGGACTCCCCTCGACATTCACGGTTACCCGCCTGCCTGTCTTTGAACTTCGAGCAGTCACCGGTTAGCGAAAATGGCAAAACACTGACTTCAGAAAAATGTATTTTGTGTATAAAAGTTATTATAAATACGAACCAACTCGTCAAGTTGGCCAATTTCATCCTTCCGGAACTGCATTACACGATTTTGTGAATAAATGTGATATTACTGATTCATTGCAAAACAAAGAAACACATGCGAAGACATACAGCTTGAACAGAAAGGAAATTAAGAGAGATTGGCTCATAACTTGAACGTTCGCCGAAAAAAATACAATCAAAATTAGCACAAGAAGTTGGGGCATTAATTGTTCTACAAATACAGTAGCAAAATAGGTAAAACGCAAACCGTACACGTAATCCCGCAGCAGGTTTGCGTTATTGTGAGTGGTTTCCTTCATCAGTGACTGAAGGGTTAATCGACCCACTGCTTATGTTCTTTTCAGACGAGACCTGGCTCCACCTAAATGGTCGTGTGAGCTCTCATCACTTGCTACTGTTGTCCCGAAATTCCAAATTATATACAAGGAACCCTTCTTTATGATAGTTATGGAGTTCGGTGTGCAGTTAGCGCAAGATGCATAATCGGTTCCATTTTTTACAAGCAACATTGTGACCTTAATTTTTAATAAACCGACGGAAGAATACAAATCATATATGTAGTTTCAATAAGATTCCCCCATGCTCATACAGCAGAAGAATCCATGGGCAAAATTAAGGAAGTGTTTGAAGATAAGAGTGATTAGTGCTGGTGCATGGTCCTTCCGCTTGCCAGATCTAACAGCCTGTGATTTTACTTGTGGGGTAGCCCGAAGGACAAGGTGTACAAAACAAATCGTCACAGCATTAAAAGAACTAAGGAAACCATCCGAAATGAAATCAGAAACATTACAGTGTCGAACTAAATCGTGTTAATTAGAATGTGTTTGCCCCCTACAATGCCTATTTGGCTAAAGGACGACATTTTCATCATTTGTTGTAAGGCAAGATTTTATACAGTTTTAAAAAGCAAAGTCCGAGTACAGACATTAGCCTTGCGAGCGGTAAGAACATATTTTGGAAGTCCTGTGTGCATTATATTTAATATAAAATTTCAACAGGAACACAAAATCAGTTAATTTATATTTAAGGAACTTCCCCGCTGAAAACATCAAAAACAAAAATATGTGATGGTTGCTCTTTCTATAACAAAAACTGTGTTAATATTATTTTGATGCTCAATTAAGAAGAATTCTCATAAAAAAAATTTCGTTAAATTCTATTTGGAACGCATGTTTTCTTAGTTCGATCCTCGTATGAAAGTGCGGAGCGAGTTGTGATATGAGAGTGCAGGCTATGTGATAATTATGAGGATAGGTCCATAAGTTTCCGGCCTCGCTGATAAGGATTATCGCCTTCACAAAACCCTTATCTGGTGTCATATCTTATCTCTTAAGTAAATAATTGCAGCTGTAACTTTCGCTCCGCTGAAATGAACTGTTCAATTATAGTTGCATAAAGAAGGCCATGTGTAAGATTGTAACATGTTCAAAACAGATAATCGATGTTATTAAGTTCTTCACAAAAGCAGGACTTACTCCCTATGAAATTAAGCAGTGATTGAACGGTGTATGTGGGGAAGCAACTTCTCACATTCTACTGTAAAAGAATGGGCCAAGCTTTTTCGAATGGGCCGAGAAAGCATTGAAGACGAAGAGTGTGCAGGTCGTAGGAGGTCCTCACTCCTGAAAACATCGATCGCTCTTATGGTAGGAGAAATTATGGATGACCGGTGGCTCAAAGTTACAGAAATAGCAGCAAGGCTGGGCATTTCTAAAACTACAGTCCTTCGAATTATTCATGAACATTTAAACATAAATAAGGTTAGTGCAAGATGGGTGGGTGCCTACACTTCTTTTCTTAGGCCAAAAGCAGCAACGAGTCATCTGCTGTCAGCAATTTTGGAGCTCTGCCGTGGCAACGAAAGAGAAGTTCTGCAAACCATTGTTACAGGAGATGAAACTATGATTCCCTACCTATGATCCCTTGTCCCAAAGAGAATCAATGGGGTGGCGTAAACCTGGCGAAGCACCGCCTCTAAAGGCCAAGGCCACTCAGTCAACCAAGAAGATCATGGTCACAATCTTTTGGGACTGTGAAGGAATAATTTTCATTGACTTGGAGAGGAACACAACAGTGAAGGGGGGTTACTATGATAGAAGCACAGATTACGTGCTTCTATCAAAGAGAAAAGGCGAGGAAAGCTGAGTGGTGGTGTGCGCCTTCTTCACGACAACGCGCCTGAGCACACAGCTCTTGTTGCAAAGGAAGCTGTGAAGAAACGTAGCTTTAAGGAGATCGACCATTCACCCTATAGCCAAAATCTAGCTCCCAGTGACTATTTCCTCTACTCAAAACTCAAGAAGGAAATTTAAGTGCGACGAAGAAGTGATGGATGCTGTTTATGCCCATTTTCCAGACAAGATTTTGATTATTTTTGTGCGGGAGGGTTGAAATGTTAATTCAAAGACGTGAGAAATATATTGCAATAAAGTGTAGCTATAATGTAAAATGAAATATAGTTTTTGTCTTTATCATACCTAGAAAATGGTTAGGCCGGTAACTTATGGATCTACCCTTGCATATCGGCATACTAGAAGAGATAACGTTTAAAATCATTTCTTTTTCTATACTAATTTATCCTGGAACACAAATCTGAATAAAAATGTAACTCTTTGTGTTGATAATTTGCTATGTTATCATTAATTATTTTCCAATGCATTTATGGGACATCATTCAAATATACATAAATCAAATTTTCTTCTATATTTGTAAATTAATGACTATGTTCGGCAGATATAACTTTCAAATGAGCTATTGTTCAAATTGTGTAAAAAAGACAATTTTAATAAATTCTGGAACTTGGGCGAATTTTGGCATAAAACTATTTAGACACTCACATACATGCTGTAGTGCCAATATAAATACATTAAAACTATTACAACGCAAGAGACAACATGCTCTTATTTTCCGCTGGATTTCACAAAGAACCGCATGTCTGGGTTGAAGGCGACATTGTGAGTAGACGAACTACTAAAATAAAACGATACTTTGGATTACGTAATATAAATTAGTCTTTATGTCGTATATGGATGAAAAAATAACTTGCCCAAAATATTACATGCCTCTAATAGAGGACGTGTATAGCCAAGTGACTAGTCCATATCGCTTAGGCATATCTGTGGTTGTTTTCGCCAAACAGCAGATAATTGTACGCAATAATTGTTTCGTGTTTAATTAAGTCACCGGAAGCTGCTACTTCCTGGTACCATGTGCGCGACGGTTTTACAAGGGCCGTCCCATAAACACTGAGCCTGACCTAAAACTAGTGATCCAATATAAAAACAATTTGGTGAATTTTAATACACATGTTTTAATGCATGCGTGCCGATTTTCGTCACTGACCCCCCCCCCCTTTTCTTTTTTCCTAAGCCTAAAATGTTACAGGATTTTGCCGGGGGGGGGTTATTAATTTATTTGAAGCTTAGTTAAAATCCTGTCTTCCGGGAGTTAGCAGTAAAATTGTTCATCTTGGCGTTTCTAAAGGCTGAGCTTTACTTTGTCAAAGCTGAATGCCTGGTGAAGGTCTACTTGTGTGCCGAACTGTTGTTTGCTGACGGCCGCAATCGTAGAGCACCTGCTCCCGGGTTTGCGTTGTTTGTTTCTTAATTCGACAGCATAGTGATGATAGAATCACAGCACATACAGTTGATTCTTTTACAAATGTCAATACCATCCAACCCTTTTTTCAGAGAATTAACCGAATTATCATGCACTTTTTCAACAGGACTCTGCCACCACTCACATGGCAAATAATTCCATGAGAGCAATTCACAAAGTGTTTCCACAAGACAGAGTTATTAGTAGGGATTTGTGGCCCCTCGGTTATCCGTGTTAACAGTCTCCGATTATTATATCCGGGGTAAATTTAAAAAATGCAGTGTGCTAGACAAACGAGCATCATACAAGTGCTCAAAGATAATATTCGTCAAGAAATTGTCCGGATTTTTCAAAATTAGCTATAGCGAGGGATTAACAATCTCCTAAAGACATACCAAAAAATGCGTGGAGAATGAAGTTGGGCAGTTTTAACACACCATTTGATAATTCAGTAATTAAAGAGACTCATAAATTGGTATGTTCACCATGCGACTGAAACGAAAACGACATTCAGATTTATTGCAAGATTAGCGTTTAGAACATATTAATGAGGACATTTTTGAGCAGTGTTTAGCGCCCGTTTTTACTACTGAGGCACCACAGGCGGTGGATACTGATGATACATGAGATGAAATGATAAATTGGGAAGGATTTTTTTAAAGGAAGGAAGCGTTCCAGGCCTACTGGCATTTGCCAGTTATGAGGACCGAGGAAAACCTGGAAAAAAACTCCAGTCAGGGAGGACGGTCCTGGTGGGATTCGAACCCCAGACTTCCCGCTCACTAGTCCGCGCTGTAATAAGGACAGCCGCTGGGCTGCAACCTCAAAGCATGTGTCTAGTATATATTTATACTATGTTACATTATCTTTGCACAATTGTAGTATAGTATATTAAATTTTACAACTTATTTTAAAAAATGGATTTTGTATTGTTGTATGGCTGGTTTGTTTTATTGTTTTACCCTCCCGCTAATCATCGAGCGTCTGCTAACGGCTAAATAGCGGCGCGCTCGCCCATATACAAAACACCTCAGGGGAGGGGAAAAAATGCTGAACGCACGGTATCTGCGCACTGTCCAGATTAGAAAGGATGTAGTTTTTTTGTTTGTTTGTTTATGGACGTTCTTTAACATTTCGGGTCATTAGCGTCTCATTCAATTCAGGGCGTGAAATAGCTGACAAATTTTGCTCAGAGGCCTCTTTTTTCAGGCTTGAGGTTCTTTATCGTACCGTAAATGTACGACACGGGACCCACGGCTTTACTTCCCTTCCGAAGGAAGCCATACTTAGGATTTTTACGCCCGGAAAAAAATCCATCGGTCCTGGCCGGGATCGAACCCACGATCTTGGGTTAGGAGTCAAGTGTGGTAACCACTACACCACCAGGACCGACTGAAAGGATGTAGTGAAGAAACGTGAATTCAAAAATTGGACCATCCACCCTACAACCCAGTTCTAGCCTCCAATTATAATAGTTATTAGCATTATCATCATCAAAATTAAATAAATATTTACTACGAAGAAAGTTAAATGATGACAATGAGATGAAACAAGCCGTTTTTTTTTTATTATTATTATTCTGCACTCAAAGTTGAGGCTTTTTCTAGAGCATAGAAATGCTAATTCAAAGATGTGAAAAGCGTTTCGACTATGTTGAAAAATGACAATGTTTTTTTTTTTTTCTTTCTTTTAGCTCTAAAAGTAAGCTAGGCCAGAAAATCACAAAACCTACCTCATACTCGCACTAGTTTATTATATACGGCAGTTCTTCATCGTGCACTTTGCTTCGTGACTTTGGATGCAAATGGAAGTCCGATAGGGCTCTTTTTCCCCTCCGCTCTCGCTAATTCTTTGGAGCAATAATTCCTTAGTATTCATTTAAATTGAAATCATAAGCTGTCCTATTGAGGGGTAATCACAAAGTTTCAATTGCTGCGAGACCTGTTTTGACTTGAACATATAACTGTGGATCAAACCTCTTCTGTAGAGAGACAGTCGCGTCACTCTGAAAACGGCTCGCAAACTCTAGGAAAGTTTGTGACTCGTAGCTGCGGCACTTGACGAGAGCTTTTCATGTGAGAGCAATAAAATGAAAACGGGTAACCACTCATGAACTGAAGGCGGACGGGCAAAACTTGGTATAATAAGGGGTCAAGCCTTGATGGACTTTTATCCTGGAACTAAGATTACAGCTGTCCATCTGTGTATGCTACGAGCGAGGAATTGGTTGTATTAGAGTTCACTATGGATAACAAGCTGTCATTTCCCTGCAATATCTTTCAGTACATGTCATAGAAGTGAGAATAAACAATTTATTCAATTTTGTATCTATTAATTAAAATACCCCCAGATATTTTAATCATACGAGAAACGGTAAATATTTGTGGTTTCAGCTCAATCTTTGATGTACGAAATTGGCAACGTGGAAGAATTACCAAGTATCTTGTGTTGCTGTTTCGACGAAAACAATGGCAATATCAGTATACATGAAACTCGGTGGGATGGGGCGAGAATATTAAGGTTTTCTCCCACCTTTAACACAGCTGTTAACTAATAATACCGTCCGCCACAGCTGGGAAGTAGGCGCGAGAGTTATTTGAAAAGATCTCGAAATAAAGGTAAAAGTAAAGTCACTTTTTATTTTTAATTTTTCTCATCAGAGATGCTCCAAAGCCTTTATTCCATTACGAAAATCAGATTGCTCCAGGCCGCAAAATAAGCGATTGATTACTTAAGCTCTTCATCGGACGAAAATGTCTTTTCACCGAGGAATTTTCTCAGTTTAGGGAACAAAAGTGGCAGCTCATTGGAGCCAAGTCACGGGAAATAAGGTAAATTTGGCAGAAAATCGTACCCAATTCATTGATTTTTGCCATTGCAAAACGAGCGTTATCTAGATGCAAGATGACTTTCCTTTTTTATAAACATGACCTTATCTCGCGTATTTTTGTCCTCAATGCGTCCAAAAGATTACCATAATACGATCCTGTGATACATGTTCCAGTGGAAGAAAGATTAGCAGTACACCATGGCAGTGTAGCCGACGCCGATTTCACACACTTGGGCGGTGGAGAATTGTGATGCGTCCATTGTTTAAACTGTTGTTTTAATTCAAGTGCGTAGTGGTGCACCCATGTTTTATAACAGGTCACAAGTGGACGCATAAAGTCGGCGGAATCTTTTAGAAAACAGCCCAAACTTTGCTGAGAGATGTGCACTCTTATCTGCTATTGTTCCCGAGTCAGTAGTACGGCAAACATAATTTTTTCCTCCAAATGTGAAATAAGCGTACCCCTGAAATGCCCACAGCTTCAGACACATTTAATCGGCGATCCTCTAGAACCACATTGTGCATATTGTCGTAAACGTCTGATAATGTGACAGCCTTTGGCCCGTCCGCTGCGTGGGTCATCATCCAAGCTGATGAATTTCTATTGCATGCATGCCCATCTTTACCGCACGATGTTCCATATTTGCCATTCTTGCCATATGCATTGTAACAAAACAGTTGTATATACTACAATATCTTCACGAATTCATGTATTAATGCACAAATGTTTGTATGCAAGGGGGTGGGTTTTGATTACAAAACTGCTTCGGAACTGCTGCTGCAGTCTGTGGGTCATTCAAATCTATTTCTAATGACCAGAGCCCCGAAGTTGCAAAATGCCTTTTCTATCTAGGTAGATATATTTAACAGACATTGAAAAGAACATGTTTGCGTACATTTGGGGTCGGTAGGACCAATTATTGTTCTTTTTTTATTTTATTTTATTTTATTTTATATATATATATATATATATATATATATATTTGCCTATTTTGACTTCTGTTGCTTATTTTAACATTTGATTTTTTTTATTTGCCTATTATAGATCGTTGTGGTTTTTTTTTTTTTTTTTTTTTTTGCGATTCTTTACCCATTTTAAAAAAGCACACAAAGAATTCCAATACATAGCAGTGAAAAAAGGCATACAAATTAAATGGCATGTTCACCTCATAAAAATATTAAGTGAGAATCTTCTTATACATTTATTTCTTTTCAAGCAGTCATAAACTTTCTCCTCAATCCATTCACTTAAGCTCTTTAAATAGCAGAACCTTTTTAGTGAAAGGAACTCACGGTTAGCTCGGGAATGCAAATACCCGAATTCGGGCATGCGAATATCCGAATATAGAGGATGAGAGAAGTACTGTAGTTTTGAATAGTCCTGCCGAATGACCTTGTATCGATCTGTGAGAGACAATTCTAGGAAATTTGTAGTCGGGGTAACTTCTCAGCTGCATAAATATAATAAACAATAGCAAGCGAGAAAGATGAGGGCGCTGCAGCTGTGTAATAACTCGTCCCTACAATGTGTTCAGTACGGTAATAAGAGAGATAATTCCCTGATTCCCCTACAAAGGTATAAATAGAAAATGAACTCGACCAGAAACTACTGCTCATATTTTGCTTATTAGCCAGGACTATTCAGAACCACTTTACTTTGTCTTCATCAACATTTCCATGATGTCCTGAAAGGTGAATGTTCTGTTGTAACTGGTATGAGTCCTTCCGAAATTGCTTGTTTTAAATATGCTCCAATCACTTCAGTGGAAGTAGAACATTCTTTTTCCAGGATGAAAAATGTTATCTGACAAGTGGCTGACTACAGCAGTTGATACCTTGAAAAAACATCTTGTTGTTGCTTGTAACCAAGAAAAGTAAACTGAAGTGCATTAATTATGTAATGAAGAAATTATTAGGTATCTTAAAATACCTATTTAATTCATTATAAGTGGCATTAATCTCAATTTTCAATTTAATTAAATGACTATTTTAATTACTGCCTATTTTAGTGTTGTAAGTGCCTTTTTGCTGGCCTATTTTAACAAAAATAGATGCCTTATCTTCCGAGCTCTGCTAATAACCGTAGTAGCATGTTCGTTGCATTGCACACACCTTGTTTGTTTAGTACAGTGGAAGTAATGTTAGCCATAGGTATATTTGTCCGAAAAAAAAATACAGGTGTGGTTTGTATTTTGACTCCTGTGGGTGTTGGAGGACGAGAAAGTCATCGTCGCATGTCTGTTGTGCATAGCTCGTTACGTTGACGTGTATTGCAGCTACATAAAAGTTGCCGAGACGGACGCCCTTCATCGCAAGACTACCAGCGCATTGTTGGGAATCAAGACTCAAAAGAAAACAACGTTAAATCAAATGCCTATTATGTCTAAAATAGAATAAGAGATTTAAAGCGAAGAGTCAACTTTCAAATATATCAAAAAGGGACAGGATTCCCTTAGACCATCCAGCCTACAGCCCAGTTCTAGTTCCCAGTGACTATTTCCTCTTCTCAAAACTCAAGAAGGACTTTCCAGGAACGAAATTTAAGTGTAACAAAGAAGTGATGGGTTCTGATTATGCTTATTTTGTAGACAAGACTTCTATTGGGGGTGGGGGTTGAAATGTCAATTCAAAGATGTGAGAAGTGTACTGCAATAAAGAGTAACTATATTGAAAAGTGAAATACAGTTTTTGTCTTTATCATACCTATAAAATGGTTAAGCCGGAAACTTATTGACCTAACCAATTTAAGAGGCTCGTTGCTTACCAAATTTTAATTCTGCCCATCTTCATTCTCATCTTTTGGCATCCCTTTAGGAAATTGTGCATCATTCGCAGTACTTCATTTTGAGAAATCGGGACAAATTTCTGACGAATATTATATTTGAGTTCTTGTATGGTGTGCGGGTTCGTCATGTATACATTTTTTTAATATATCCCAGAGATAATAATCGCAAGCTGTTCAATTGGGGAACCCAGGTGGTCACAAATCTCTACTAATAACTCTGTATATTGGAAACACATTGTGATCTGCTCTCATAAAAATTATAGGCAGTGTGAGCAGTAGCAGAGTCCTGTTGAAAAAATGCTTGATCACGCTCCCTGTCGGCTGATTCTCTGAAAAAAGGGTTATATGATATACACACAAAGGATAGAGTCAGCTATGCTAAAAAATGTTTTATGATTCTTTCACCCCTGGATTAACACAGGATAGATAATACGTTTATGTATACTATCGAATTAAAAAACGAACACAGCTCACACCCGGGAACAGCTGCGTTACGACTGCGACCGTCGGAAAGGTCAACAAGCAAGCAAGTTTGCTACCTCCTCCACGAGCGCGGGCTCGCTAATGGAAAAACACCACTGATTGCACTATAGTACTCAAGAGTACCTCAAGTAATTCTCCTACGAAAAAGGTGTTCAGGGTATCATATGGAGAAGTGTGCTGGGATAAGAAATTGACAGAAAGGCGTGTAACAAAACATTTTTATCGCTGAGGAACTGACAGATGATATGCATTGTATACCTTTACTTCAGAGCTGATTTATTCGCAAGAGGGTTAGGATGACTGATACACACTTTAACAGCGACAGCTCTGATATGTACTGGTTTTTAATAATTCTCCCCCCTCCAATTTTACAGGAATTTATATCTTTCGAATGAAGTATTATATTGGATGATCACAAACTTAAGTGACACCCAAATGCGGTTCGCCTTCAAACATTTTGGGGGTCATTATTTCTTACTACGAACGTTGGAAGCTTACAAAATGTGCGACTAAGCGTGAGGAGTAAACTGACTGGCGTAATGTGTGCATGTAAAATCACAGTGAAAATCCACACACTATGCCCTTGACACGACATATGGACGTGGGTGATGTTGCTGAAGTGGTTTTTATTTGTCAGAGTTGGGTCAGCTTACTACCAAGGCGAGAGACGATATACTTTTTTTTAAAACCTATTCTCATCTCGCTGTGAAATATTCCAATGACATTCATTGGAGTTGAAGAGGCTCGCTAGCGACTGTGGTCGCCCGGCAGGAATGGGTCAGGGCTGTCGGCCTGCCGCGTGACGTCATTTAATGACCACTCTACATTTCCTGGCTGTAATGTTGTCACTTAGTCACCCGTTAATATTAACAACCCACCACCTGCCAGTTCCTGGTGGGGTTGGGAGTCATCGAACCTCCAGAGGCCAATGAAAACTCAGATATTATCTGCCCTGTAAAAACTTGCATTTCGGGTTTCATAGCGCCTCAGCCGAATTGGCCTTTGCTCCAGCTTAAATATAAAGCTCTTTGTTATATGACAAAACCCCCAAGTAAAACATATTTAAATTTTGTATTATAATTTTCATGCAGACATAACTTATTCGCAGTTCTGGGGTTAATAATGCGCAGTACAGACGCGTTTTGAAACAGTCGCCTGGAGTTTGGCATGTCAAAAATGTTCGTACCACTTGAAAGACCCGTCCTTTTTGGCTCCCCCCATACGTGACAGGTAAACGAGGATCGGTTCAGCTGTATCTGAGCAATGGTATTTTGCTGAGAGAACATAGACATCATTTCCTGCCAATATTTTGCACAAATACGAATGTGGCTCGAACTATTGCTAGTTCTCTTGAGTTTAAAAGGGGAAGAACAAGAGAGAAGCGGGAGGTAAATGTGTGGCGGGTGGAGATAATGGTCACGGAAGACCCAAAGATTGGCCTACTTAGTGTGTTCTAAAAGTTCTCCGCTTGACACAGAGAAGTCGTGAAGATTTTCAAATTACTATGATAGTTGTTAAGTATCATCTTTTAGGTGGCACGCAGTAAAGTTTCAGAGGCGTAAGTTTAGTCACTTGTTGGTGACGATTGTTTAAACTATCATTAATATTTTCTACAAAACTGATTAAGTACTCTGTTTTGAAGGGTTTATCCCCAATAGGAATACAAAAGGAGTTAGATTCCACATTAAAGGATTAGTTTTTGAAGGTTAAAAAGCGCCGTTGAATTAAAACGGGTCGCACATCCATTCAACATGATGGGCGCTCAGAACGTCCCAAAACTGCTATGACGGACGAGATTGTGATAAAATTCACAATATCGCAATCAATGATCGCCGATTGAAGGTATGCGAGTAGGCTGACATTGCAAGACCTCGACAGGCCGTGTTCACTGCGTTTTACACAAAGTTTTGGGTATGAGAAAGCTTTCCGCCCGAAGGGTGCCGCGTTTGTTAACAATGGACCAAAATCGCAAGAGTGTTTATACTTGTTTAAATGCAATTCCAGTGAGTTTCTTCGAGGTTCATAACAGTAGATGAAACATGGATTCATTCCTACACGCCAGAGACGAAGGAACAGTCCAAACAGTGGGTGACAACAGGTCAGAGTCCACCAAAGAAAGCAAGAAAGCAGGAAATGTCATGGCTGCGGTTTTCTCAGATTCTCATGGTGTGGTGCTCGCAGACTACCTCTAGAGGAGCAGAACCATCACCGGGGAGTATTCACTACTGGACCAAGTGAAGGATGCTATTCAGACTAAACGTCCAGACGTTGCGAAAAACAAATTTCTTTTTCATCACGATAATGCGCCTTCACACACGTTTGAGACTGTTGCAGCAAAAGTGCATGAGCGTTGCTTCCAAGTGCTTCCACATCCGCCATACTCGCCGGATTTGGCTCCCAGAGATTACTTTTTGTTCTCAAACCGGAAGAAATGGCTGGGTGGACAAAAATTCACATCAAGATATGAACCTGAAGCTGAGACCAAAGCTTATTTTTCATAGTTGGACAAATCTTATTTTACAGAGGGTATAAAAAAAGTTGGAAATTCGTTGGACTAAATATATAGATTTATAAAGTGACATGTGTGAAAAAAATACTTAAATATTGTTTTTTTCTTGGTAAGGTCAAGAACTTTCAGAACGCTCGTGGTACATGGATATTTTTTTAGTTCTGAAGCACCTAAAAACTAATATTTAAAATTTTTTACGCATCTAATAATCTGAGCTCTAATTAATGAAATTTCGATCTAGCGGTTTGGCCTGGAAATAAAGAGGGATTTGTTGTTTTGAACCTTACCAGCTGACAACCCTTGGGAAATGTCAGCAAGAGAAAGATTACAAAACAACCGCTCCACTATAAGTTTTGAGAACTTTTTCAGAACTACAGGATATCCTGCTGAACCATAACAAGTACGCAGACAGCTTCCTGGAAGAAATAAGTGCAGCTGATGATTCATTCTGTATACAGTTCAGGCTGGACACTTTTCTTCCCTGGCGTGAAAACTAGTCTGCTGGTGTAGCGTTTTTTTATCACTACAAAACTGAGCTTATGATCAAGAAAGTAAATTGTGGATATTGGGTGCTGTAGTTAACACTTTGTAAAGATAAACGAAGCATTATGTGTAACCGTGATTTTTTTTAAAAAATTACCACATTTACATCTTCCATCATTTATGTTTCAAAATTCTATTTTGAATTTCCTAAAGGAAAAAAATTAGGTTTAACGACAAAATTTATTTGTGATTCTCCAAAAGCTGACGACACATCCGTACACCTCTGCAACGCTTACAAATGTATATCATGCATTGGTGAAAATCAAGAGATGCATCCCAAACACTCCAATCAGAGAAAGCAATGCTCCCGTGGTGCTAACTAAAGTCTGAAATATTCAAAGATTCATTACACACTCTTCTTAAACTACCCTCGTCTCTTTAAACTCCCAAATAAGATCTCCCAGTGCAGATTTTCCTAGCTCTAAACAGAATTTAGATAGCAATATATGCAATTCTGAGCGTGCTCCAATAATGTTTGGTGTCAGCACTTCTGTGTATGTACGAGGGTAGTAGGTCCATAAGTTTCCAACTAACCATTTTCTAGGCATGATAAAGACAAAAACTATATTTCACTTTTCAATATAGTTACTCTTTATTGCAATACACTTCTCACATCTTTGAACTAACATTTCGACCCCCCCCCCCAATAGTCAGAAGTCTTGTCTGCAAAATGGGCATAAACAGCATCCATCACTTCCTTGTAACACTTTAAATTTCCTTCCTCGAAGGTCCTTCTTGAGTTTTGAGAAGAGGAAATAGTCACTGGGAGATAGATCTGGACTGTAGGGTGGATGGTCGATATCCTTGAGACCACATTTCTTCACAGCTTAGTTTGCAACAACACCTGTGTGCACAGGCGCGTTGTAGTGAAGAAGGCGCACACCACCACTCAGCTTTCCTCGCCTTTTCATTTTGATGGAAGCATGCAGGCTGTGCAGTAGGCCAGCATAGTACTCCCCATTTACTGCGGTGTTCCTTTCCTTGAAATTAATGAAAAGCATTCCTTCACAATCTCAAAAGATTATGACCATGATTTTCTTGATTGAATAAGTGACCTTGGCCTTTAGAGGCGGTGCTTCGCCAGGTTTACGCCACTCCATTGATTCTCTTCCGGACAAGGGATCATAGCAGAGGACCGGTTTCATCTGCTGTAACAATGGTATGCAGAACTTCTCTCTCGTTGTCACGGCAGAGCTCCAAAAATGCCTAACAACAGATGACTCGTTGCTGCTTTTGGACTGAGGAAAGAAGTCTAGGCATCCACCCATCTTGCACTAACCTTATTCATGTTTAAATGCTCATGAATATTTCGAAGGACTGTTGTTTTACCAAGATCCAACCTTATTGCCATTTCTGTAACTTTGAGCCGCCGGTCTTCCATAATTTCTCCTACCACAAGAGCGATGTTTTCAGGAGCGAGCACCTCCATAAGCCGACATGCATGCTCCCCGTCTTCAATGTTTTCTCGACCCATTCGAAAAAGGTTGGCCCATTCTTTTAGGTAGAATATGAGGGGGATACTTCCCCATATACACCGTCCAATCGCTGTTTAATTTCATTTGGAGTAAGTCCTTCTTTTGTGAAGAACTTAATAATAGCTCGATTCTCCATTGTGAACATGTCATAATCTTTCACAAATAGCCTTCTTTATGCAACTATATCTGATCAAGTGAATACAGCAGAGGAGAAGTTACAGGTGCAATTATTTACTTAACAGATAAGGTACGACAACAGATAAAGAATTTGTGAAGACGATAATCCTTATTGGCGAGGCCGCCAACTTATGTACCTAACCTCGTATATGCAGGTGTTGCCGTGCCAGGCGCTAGGGAGATTCTCATGCGAGAGTATTTCTGCGCTATGATTTTCTACGATTTTAAGTCGGTTTAGGGGAGAGAAAACGCCTTGAAAGATTGCAATGTGCATTTAGGAATCTTTGCCCTTCACCATCCACTATTTATCATGGTTGGCTGTTTAGAAGAAGAAGTGATTTCCCTCGTAAATGAAGACCGTGCAGGACGGCCGGCTAGAGCAATAGCCGATGAAAATGTGATGAAAGCAGAGCACATATTGGTGGAAGATCACCGTTGCAAATATCAAATTCGAGATGGTCGAAATATTAGATCGGCAGCAGTGGAAACAATTATCAAAGAAAAACTTCAACACCTCACAATTGAGCAGAAAAATGCATGTGTGCATTGGTGCCAGGAAATAATAGAAAAACTGGATGGAGGATGATCTAAATACATATTTAACATCATAACAGGTGACAAAAGCTGGATATACCACTATGATCCAGACATTAGGTGACAGTCACCGGCCCGGGTCTTCCCAGGAGAGAATTCCCAAAAATGAGGCGAGCGAGAAGGTTGTTAAGAAGATGATCTGTTCTTGTCAGTTAGTGGTCATATTGTGACAGTTCCACTTGAAGAACAAAAGACTGTCACAGCCAGATGATAGACCACAAAACGCCTGCCTCAAGTCTTCAATGGACTGAGAAAGAAGCGCTCTAAGACTGGTCTGTGTGGAATCTTATTGCACCATGACAATGCCTCTGCCCACGCTGCACTAGAAATATTAAATGTTTATCGCATTCTCCCTACAGTCCAGATCTGTCCCCTTTCCCATGTGCATGTACTTGCACTCTATACAAAGAAGTATGGCGTTCAGCATTTACAAAATTGTTTGAACGGATAAAACGTTGTATAGAATGAAATGGAGAATACTTTGAAAAAATGCAATTATAAGACCTAAATTTTTAAAAAAAATTTGCGTGCATTCTCAAAAATCTAGTGATCCTCGTATTTTAGTTTTTGGCATTTAAAGATACATGAGAGATATGAAGGATCCTCGTATTTTAATTTTTGGAATTTAAAGATATATGAGAGATGTGCATTTTCTGTTGGTAGCACTAGGGAAGAAAAGGTGTCTTGATTAGTAACCATAGCAGATATTAGCGTGCGGCATCCATTGTTGCAGCTGCAGCAAAGTGTTAATTGTGGTCGCGCGTTCATTGTCTACTCGTATTTGTGACTGGAGAGTATTTTCTTGCGATAACTTTTTAGTATTATAAATGCGGCCTGAGCCAACAAGAATGCGTGCAAAATTTGAAGAACTTATCCAAGCTCTGATCCTTCACGTACAAAAATGTGTAACTGGTTTGCAGAATTTAGACGAGGAAGAATAGCCTTGAATGACGATGAACACGAGCTCCATATCATAACATCGCTCATTAGGAAGGCACAGTGAAGAACGATCCGCGAGTCATTTACAGGAAGTTAGAGGAATCTCTTTACATTCATTCGCTGTAGGCGTCAGAAATCCTCTTTGTGTGAGGAAGCTTTGTTGTCGTTCGATTTATTTTATTTTGTTTTATGTCGTTCGGCACCCACAGCCTAACAGAAGAACAAAAGGCAGAAAGAGTAGAGTGTGTCAGGAAATTATTCGCATTTTGGACTTTGGCAGCTCCGGACGAGGCCACCATATCTCCAAAGGTGACGAAAGTTGGATTTACCAATACGATTCGAAATCAAAGAAGCAATCGGTGATCTGGGTCTTTCCAAATAACGACCCCCCCTCTACTCAGTGAAGCTTAGGCGATGTTGGGGTATAGCCCTGGGAGATGAGACGTCAATCTATTCTCAATAAATGGCCGTACAGGAACCATTCCACTTTAGAAACAAAAATCATTGAGTGCTATGTCAAATTTTTCCTCCCTAGGTTCTTCAGAAGACTAACAGAAAGAACGATTTGCTGCTTTACCACAACAATGCCTCAACATTAAAAACTCCGACTTTCTGCAAGAATCGAGAGTGACACTGTGAACCACGTACCCTACAGTCTAGATCTGCTCCTTGCGGATTTCTTCATGTTTCCAAATGTCCAGAAAAAACTGAGCAGTTGGGGAGTCCGGAGGAAGCTGATGCACCTACGAGGAGCAGATTGGTGCCATCTCTAAATAAGCATGGTGTGGCTGATTTCATGATTGGTTCTGGAGGATGTTACAAGAATCATGTTTCCTTGTTTTTGTTACAATTTACTGCCCTGGGATCTCTTTCTTAAATAGCAGATTCGTATTTGAACGTAACACAAGGCATTTAGTGTTATTCAGCTTTAATTGTACTAACTATTGTGTTTAACTGTGTTGAACCTTTCAACTTCCCTTTCACTCAGATAATTTACTATTCCTAGTCCAAATCCTGGGAGCTATCTTTACAATATGCTTTGCTAGGACATTGGCGGGAGAGTAGCAAGTAAGTGTACTTGTTAACTTGTAGTAGAGTCGGGCTTACCTAAGTTTAGGTGTATATGGAACATAAGAAAGTAGTTCAAAATTGTGGAGAGATGTCTAAAGAAAGGTCACCCGATGAACAGGATGGAGCTATGGTTTGCGAATGCAGGACTGTAAGATAAAACGAAATTGGTTTTCAAATACCGATTTGGGAGGCGATTTCTTTCACAGTCGATCGGTGGTCCCTCCGTATCAACGCTCACACTCAATCGAGGGCCGTTCTTTGAATTGTAGCATCGAAGAATACAGATTTTCAGGTCCATTACACTTCTCCGCATGTTTCCCTCAACTGACGTTGAATATCGATGAGTGTCATCCCACACAAACATCCTGTGAACGTCCGCATTTTCAGCCTCTAAAACGCTTCCAACCCCAGTTGGCGCATGAACGTTCAATGAAGCAGGCCATGCTGCTTTCTGTCCCACTGATTTCCAAGGTATGTCCGCGTATTTCAACTTATATGCCGTTTCTATTTGCTTCCATTCCCGGGAGAGAGAAAGAAAAAAATGGATAACTTTAATCGTAAATGCAACTCGCATTTATGGGAACAGCTCACAATTTCGTCACTCTCTCCACATACCTCCAAGGGTGGCCGAGATCGTTAAGGAGTGGGAGGACTCGTGAGGGGGAGGCCTGGGGCTCGAATCCCGCCAGGGCTTCCTCCCAGACTGAGATTTTTTCCCCCAGATTTTCCTCATTTCTCATAAACGGCAAATGCCGGAGAAGTACTTTAAACTTAGGCCTTCATTTAAAAAAAAATAATTTGAATTTTAAATAAAATTAAAAAAAAAATTAGTGTTCACCGTTTGTGGTGCCCCAGCAGTAGAAACGGGCCCAACTACCACTCAAAAAAAAAAAATGCATAAAAAAATTAAAATTAAAAAAACTCCCCACAGCATTCTTATATTGTACTTCAAGGCCAGCAATAATTTGCAGTTTTGAGTGGATAATGCATTTCATTTGTTTAATGTTATAAATTAAAGTTTAAAATAAATGTTGAAACTTTGTTGCATATTATAACTTTAAATAATTTGTGTATACTGTTTGCATGCAAGTTTCTGTGATATGTGTGCGAGAATTAAATTTGTTTGTAAGAGCGCTCTGTAACAATCTTCACAAATTCAACTTGCTGAGGAATTCGCTTATTTTATGCAGGTCCAGTGTGACTTTTATTATTGATGCATGACAGGCGGTTGACACTGATAGTACATGAGATGAATTGATATTTTTTTTTTTTTTTTTTAAGAAGAAAGAGTTTCGGGCCTACGGTCATTTATGACTGAGGAAAAATTGGAAATCCCCTGTAAGGTAGAACGGTCCTGGCGGGAATCGAACCCGACTTCCCGCTCACTAATTCATACTTTAAAACCTCGGCAACCCATGGTGGCTTACTTAACCTTGATAAATAAAGTGCCAGGTGCTTAAAGACTTCCAACTCGCTTTCACCACACATATCTTGAGATCTAAGAAGTTATGAGCAGGTTAAACACTCTCACCAAAATAAACAAACCCATTATATACAATAGTAAAATAACAAACATTTTTAAAGGGCATCTCTGAAGGTAATCCGTCAAGGCATTCAAAAGTATAACTATTTACTCATAAAAATGTATCCGATCTGTGTACAGACGCATCTCGTATTATAAAACAAGCTAGTGTGGACTATAAGTATATTATTATATTTAATGATAATCAATTTACTGCTTTTCGCTTTCATTCTATTAATGTTGGGTAACAAATACTTTCACTTTCTTACTCCTGAACTCTTTGATACGAGGTGTATCGTAAAGTTCTAATTACCACCCGGAAGTTACCATTGATGAAATTTTGTCAGTGTCATGATTGGTCCCTCAGTTCTTGATGTTGAGAAATTAGCTTTATTTTTTACAGTTTGTACCAGAAGTGACTAAAGTGTAAGATGGAGAACATTGAGGCTCGCAGTGCGATAAAGTTCTGCACTTTAAGGGTTATAGTGCCCGGAAAATTCATGATGAGATGATGGCATTTATGGAAATGATTGCCAATCTTTTGACACAATTGTGAGATGGAAAAGAACTTTCCAACATGATCACATGTCCCTCACAGACGAGCCAAGACCTGGAAGACCTCATTGATGGATGATGCGGCCATAGTGAAGAAAGTGGAGTGTTTATTCCTGGAAGAGAGACGAACAGCCATTCAAATGATCATGAATAAAACTGTTCTCAGTTATGGTACTGTGTGCAAAATATTCATGATGAACTGCAAAATGTCTGCACGCTCGGCTTCACGTCCTTTCAATACAGATGTTGACGCTGGTGAATAGGATGAAGAGAGTGTTTGGTCCTCTGTTAACCAAAGATGAATCTTGGATTTATCAGTGTGATCCAGAAACCAAAATCATGAGCATGGAGTGGAAGCATGCAGATACTTCTCCCGCAAAAAGACAAAGGTGTAAAAGTCAGCAGGGAAAGTCATGCTATCAGTTTTTTTGGGAGTGTCATACAGTCATCCCCACAGATTAGCTATTGCAAAGGGACAAACCATCAATGGCACATTACAGAAATCTTCTGGACAAGTTGCGAGATACTATTAACAGACATTCGTCTCCTAGATGACAATGCACCAGCTCATCTCAAGTTGCAGGTGACAAAGCAAGGGCATATGGCTTTGAAATCTTGCAGCATCCGCCTTATTCTCCTGATCTCGCACCAACTGACTTCTTCTTCCCAGAAATGAAAAATCTGTTGCGGAGTCGCCGATTTGACAACACTTAGTGAAGTGGAAGAGGGTTTTAAGGAGCAATCTGCAGACTACTACAATAACGGTATGGGGGGGGGGGGGTCAAGAAAACGCTGGGGAAAATGTGTAAATCTGGATGGTGATTACAAGAAACAAGTATAGTCTCCGGCTATGTGCCCCAAGTTGGACACCAATTTTGAAGCGATTCGTCGTCGACGTCGAGCGGCCTAACGGTGTGATGCCAATTTTGAAAAGTTTTGTAGATTGATTATTGGTCGCTTCGGTATTGTTGCCCACGCTTTCAAAACAAACTTCCTGTCAAAATTTTACAAAAGTGATGATTAAAAATGTACGATACCCCTTCGTATATAACAGTACTATGCTTCCTTACTGACCGCCGGAACAGCTGCAGGGGATACTCAAGAAGATAACCCAAAACCTTCAGTAAAATATACTTTTGGCTCTCTGGATCTTGTTATTATAAAGTGCAATCCACAATAATGTTCATTCTTCTCAACGTGCTGCATTGACAGGATATATCAGCCTTGCTGCCATAAAATAATTGTTCATAATATTTTCTGCTTTTATTTTATCCTTTTTCAACAAGAAATGCTTTATTGCTTTTTTATATTAAAAGAATATTATTTTTTAGCCTGTCTGTATTTGTTTTCCCACTTTCACTTTATAAAATTACATTATTTTAAACTTTGAAAACATCATGAAATGTTTTATTGGAAGTATAAATATTTTAAGATAAGTGCTGGGGTAGCACAGCTTGATAGCGGGACCGCGTGTTTCGTGACGTAGTTGTAACGTCAACTTTCCTCTCCTTCTCCATCTTTAATGAAACACATAACATTATGAGTATGTATAACGAGCCTTGAAGCCGACCATCACAAAGATATATATGTAGTAATCTCAGTCACGTTGTTGACACCATGGAAGATGCCCTAGGCCAGTAGTAGACTGTGTGGTGGGTTTGCCCAACACAGCATCATAGACTTAACACTGGACACATTCAAAATGTAAGGTTCTGGAATGTGACACCATATCAAAGTGCATACATTTTCAACTGCTTTATTTTGTCCCTGTGTGTGTGTTTTGTTTTTTTTCTGCTTCTTCTTTCCATAGGAATGTAGGAGATTTTGCAACATAAACAGAATGTTGCAGTTGATCCTTGATGGATCTAAAATTTCGAGCATTTGCCATTTGACATTTTTAAAGAGTAGACAGTCCCACTTAAGAGCTTAGGGATTGGTCGGTCCTGGTGGTCTAGTGGTAACTATATTTGCCTCCTAAACCCAAGATCGTTGGTTCAATTCCGGCCAGGGTCGATGGACTTTTTCGGGCGTAAAAATCTTAAGTATGACTTTCTTTGGAAGGGAAGTAAAGCAGTGGGTCCCATGTTGTAGATTTACGGCATGTAAAAGAACCTCAAACCTGAAAGAAGAGACCTCTGAGCAAAATTTATCTACCATTTCACGCCCTAAATTGAATGGGACGCTAATGACTTGAGTTGTTAAAGGAGGTCCGTAAATACACCAAATCAACAAATAATTGCTTCAGTATTAGACTGGAAACGCCATGCCCTGCACATTTCTGACTGCAACAGCCAGATGCAAACGTTTTGTTTACATTTTGTTTCCTTTTCTCGGAATTCAGCGATGTATCCCTGTCAATAGGCCGTGATATATTACAATAGGATGCTATAAAACATGGTATTGTGTACTATGCTGAAAAAGGCACATGATCCTAGTGCAGTGGTTTCCAATTACTGTTAACCTGAGGGCCATATCCTAAACTAATTAACTCTTTTTAGCAATATTTGACACATCAGTAACAACTTGAAGGAGTAGACATTTCATGCGACAGATGAGAATGATAGGCAGCATTCACAAGGGCCCGGATGTCTACATCGGATCCTGTTGTTGCAAGACGGAGAATATTCAGAAGAGAGCATTCTTTAGGCAGCTTCTGTGCCGATTTTTAACGAACTTCATGGTGGAGAATGTACTTTCACATAAGTGGGCGCTTCCAAACATTGATGTAATTTTCCCGCCCAAAATCGCACATTAGGGAAACGTTCGTTGGAATGAAATCTGATGAATTCTAACCCTTTTTCCTTCCTGTTTTGAAACAAAGGATCTCCATGTCTTTAATGGTTAATTCTAATGAGAAATGGCATAGTAATCTGAACCTTACAGTAACTGTTGTTTGTTTGAATAACCATTGTTGAGTGAAAGTGTTATACTGCGGTATCGCTATACGCAGAAGTTATTTTATACTGCAGAAATACAAAACTGGTACATTGTTATACTACAGTATCGCTATCGTAGAAGTATACGGCAGAAAGGCTTATTAGTACTTTTAGAGAAAGGTATAGAATTTTTTATTTGTTCACTATTTTTTGGATCAGAAATTTGCTTATGAGGTGGGGGCCGCCGACAGCCCAGTCCTAGTGTATAGAGTAAGAAAGCTGTGTACGTTGAGATACCCATACAGACATCCAGAGTCTGCAGAATATTGTTTATAATTTCCCTTTATTGTAAATAAAATGCGAAAACATGCATTGCTTTTGCCTAACAACGAGGGGAATGTATTGCTCTTTGCCAATAGCCACAGGAATTCTGTAAAACGGGTGTGAACGTCCCAGTCCTACATATGACGATATTTCGTATACTGTTTAAATTAGAATCGTGCAAAAAACTATAGACATTTAATATTTCTTGTTTTATTTTTTTAAATCAACAGACATTGTTCAATTTGAAAAAAAAAAGAATTTTATATTAGAAATACACTTTATAATAATTGGCATTTTTGTATGGGCTACGTTGATACGCCCGTTTGAACTTTGTATGGTGAAAAAATGGTTTGTGCTTTTCTGTAAAGGAGAAGACGATTGCATTTCATTTTTGGTATGTACATAATATTACATATTCATTGGTTCATCAAATTTATTCGGGTTTTACTGCGAACCATTTGAAATGAATGACGTCACAGCGAGTTTCTAACAGTACAATCAGTTGACGTAGTTCGGAGAATTCGCTATGGAGGGCAGGAGAGCGCCACGGAAAGAGAAAGAGAGAGAGAGTCGTAGTTATGTCAGTTTGTTTACAAAATGTGTTAGGATTTTTTTAAGTGTTTAACACCCGTTTTAACTACTGAGGTATCACAGGGGGTGGACACTGATGATACATGAGATGAAATGATAAACTGGGAAAGGGTTTTATAAAGGAATGAAACATTGCAGACCTAAGTTTAGGATACCCCCGGCAGTCGCCATTTATCTGGGGAAAACTGGAAAAAATCTCAGTGAGGGAGGATTTTCCTGGTGAGAATGGAATCCCAGACCTCCCGCTCATGGATTCACGCCTTAACGACCTCGGCCAACAGAAGCGGTGCTTCCTAGGATGCACAGTATAATACTCTCGAAGCCGATACCACTCTAGGCAAGAAGCACAGACTAGCAATTACATCGTTCATTCAAACTGCCTCACGATCAAACCCGTATACATTTAAATTTGATTACCCGATATATATAAAATGTATTATATATATATGGTTATTTATGTTTCGTGCGGTAAATGAGTTTAACTACCTTTATTATACGAAATTCATGGCATTCTCCTGTAAACGTGCTTGAGTTTAAGTGTTAATATCAATCGCTTTCCCTCTATCTCTGCTCCGCCCGATTTACAAGCGCAAAATATTGTCAACTGACCGTTGCAATTGCATTTATTCTCCGAGTAATATTCTATTTTCCGATACTACACATTTAATTACTCCGGAATTTTTAAGTGTTTGAATAAGCGGACATTTCAGTTACAATTTCTGGAAAAAGACTTGTTCACATTCTTCAGCATGAACAACTTAATGCAAAAACCATTCAAACATCCAATAAAAATGTACAAAAAATTTATGGACTAACGATAATTTAAAAATAATTAAAAACATTAAATAAGAATAACGCTTTAAAATAAAACTAAGAAAAAATTAGTAAATTTACATTACTTTACCGCATTCAGAGCGAAAGTTTCCAATATTCATAACAAAAGTATAACAAATAATTCAATATTTTGATAACAGCACAATTTTGATTCAGATTTGAAACGTTTTGAAATTTCAGCTCAGGCTTGTCTTAAAGTGATACTATCTAAACCTCACTCTGATTCTCGAAGATGGGGCTTTCAAAATTCTTCTAAACCTCAGTACAAAAGCAAGGAATTCTTGCTCATACGGAGGAGCCTAGATTTCTTCTTTTATCTGCAGTTAATTGTTTAAAGTTAAAAAAATAATAAAAATAAAATGTATACAGATTATCATGACTGTCAGCGTCTTAGAAGAACGTTGCCAAGTACAAACAAATACTTTATTAGACAGCTTCGGTAAATGATTTGTTCTTGTTTATTCTGAACAGATTTGAAACGCTTTACGACGTTAGCTGTAGCTAATGCCGAGGAGAGCTTCCGAACAAGTTATGTATATGAAGCAAGCACCCTTCCCTCCGGTGCAGGAGACGACCTTCGCTGCACAACCAAATCTGGCAACGCAGACCCATTTGGGATGTCTGGCTCTTTTGGGTGCCGCGACCGACAGGCGAAAATATTTTCTATTGTTGAACAGTGACGGCTGGTATCGGTTTATAAAATCTGAAAATAAATATTATGATTACTACTATTATTGTTCATATAGTACACGGTATACGTTCAAGTAAAAAAAAAAAAAAAAAAAAAACTGCGTTACAATATATTTTTGTTATGCATTTGTGTGGTGAGAATAATACGGCCTGTTTAAAGTATTTTTTATTCTGAATTCAAATTTCAAGTAAAAAATTGTATCTTAATTTCTTAAAGAATGATAGATAAAAGTTCCTTTAATTTATGTTGGTTGCACTGCTTTATGGTACATATTTAGGTGTTAGCTACACTGTGTACATTGTTTACCCACATGCAATAGGTGAAATCTATGGTTGCAGACGGGACAGGGTTTGTCTTTCAGAAAAAATTCGTCTGCCAGGAAAAGAATAAAGTTGGACATGTTTAAAAAACGTAACAGAAACTTTTCTTAGAAACAATAATCTACAGAACATAGAGAATTTATAATATACCAAATGCTTGGCATGATTTAGGGTGAACTATGTCGCTTAACAATTTTCCAGACAACTGCGAGAATGTATCAGGCGAACACGGGGAGTGACTATGAAGACTACGGAGCATAGAAAAGCGACAAGTGGGAAAATGGATGCTCTCAATGCTGGCCGATTTCTGTTGGAATGTAACGAGGATGAGCTCAGGCACTCATATAGCCGAATCGGAAATCATTATTTAATTTTTGAGATGTTTATACTTTGTTTCGTTTAATAAATGCTTATTAAAATAAATTAATCAATGCTGTAAAATATCTACTTCTTGTGTTAATAAGTTGTCAACAATGTTAAAGTTACTGTTACAATTACGTCAGTATTAAAATTAAATGTTAATACCTTTATATTATATTCATGCTAATATCTACTAAAGTAGTGAAACTACAAGCAAAACTGATGTATTTAAAAAATGTTCCCGATAGAAAAAAAATCCAAACTTAGCTCTGAATTCGGCTTAAACTATAACACATGGAGTTCTACGTACACTTTGTACTTAAGAGTTTGCGGTTCATAAATGAAGGTTGTAGGAACAAGTTGTAACCAACAGAACATCTTTTCTTTAATAAAAAAAGTATTATGTATTTTATTACCATAGTTTGTTGCAACTATGCATAGGGCAAAGTGAGATACCATCATTAATAATAGCTACAGAAGATATAATAAACAATCTTTCTTTTATGCCCTTAACTCAACAAAACAAAAAATGAGGGTTACAACCAACCATTCGGTGTTTGTAACATAATGTATTTTATCTCAAATTAATATAAAAACTTTATGAATGTTATAACATTCATTTCAAACGAGAATAATATAAGAATAAGCCCGAAGTGTTTAGCTCATTTGTGTAAATGTTGTGCAAAATTGTAATTTTTCGTTTATATATGTTCCCATTAACTTGCATATAAAGAGTTATATATACTATTCATGTGGCATGTTGCTATGTACATCATGCAATGTACTATTAAACAAAATTTTCCAATAACTACTACTTATTTTTGCAACTCAAAACCATTCATGTTTCGAGGCCTTAAATGTTAATATTGGCGGGTTTTTTTTTTTTTTTTTGTTTGTTTTGTTAATAAACTAAAACCCCAAATTATTGTAGCAGTAATACAGTACAGTCAACCAATTATTTCCCGGAATTAGTTTTTCCTAAGCATCTATAAGATGTTCTAAAAGGAAATTCCCGTATTAAATTCACAAGTTTTTCCTCTTCCGTTTTCTCTTAAATGACAAATGCTAGCATATACAGATCTGTTACGTAAAAACTATCTCGCACGCGCGGTGTTTTGAATCCCGTAGACTGCAAAAGGCGCCCCCTACTCTTTCCCTTATAAGTCTCCCCTCCCGTCCTTGCACGTCGCTTTGAAGCAGTGCAGCAGTCGAGCTTCGCCATGATGGGACAGTTGGCTCTAGAGCAGCGCATTTTCGCGTGTAAATCTTACCTATCGCAAATACGAGTTAGCTCGTCGTGTTCGTGCAGAATTTTGTTTGCAGTTCCCTGGTCAGTTGTATCCTTCAATAAAATCAATTCGCGATATTCCGAATAAATTTGATTCAACTGGATCAGAGCACAAATAAGAGAGAGGCGGAAACGTACATTTTTTACCGGAGGGTAAACTAGATGAAATTGGTCCAAACCTTGAACGTTCACTAACAAAATCACTTCTGAAATTAGTACTCAGTGGGTTCTGCATGTAAAGCAACACAATTATTGAGCCTCCACCAGTACAAGTGTACGCGTGTCCTTGTTTAAAACAAGATGATCTAAAAGCATGAGTTCGTTATTGTGAGTTTTTTTAATCATGTACATTAATGCAAGTCCAATGATCATTTTAATTAATAATATAAACAGTATGTTTGTGTCATAAACTGTAACTCCAAAGTAGAATTGTTAACTCACATGAGTGCATGTAATACTTGTACCAAATGAAATGAGAAATTATACTGTATACAACTTTAATTCATGTTAGCTCATGTTTAATTATGTAAACTCATGTGAGCGCACATAATATAGTTTAAACAAATTACACGAGATTTTTCCTCCGCCTGGGAATGAAGGTTTAATGGGCCGAACGCTTCTATTCTTTTCAGACAAGGCCTGGTTTCAGCTGAACGGCCGTGTGAAATAAAAACATACGCTACTGGTGTACCGAAAATTCACATCGAGTACAGGAAACCCCTCTTTATGATAGGAAAGTTGGAGTTTGGTGTGCTGTTAGTGCAAGGTCTATTATCAGTTGGAATTTTTATGAGAGTGCAGAAATGTGGAGAAGGGGCATTATGACCCCATTTTTTCAGCAGTTATAGAAGAAAAATCATATGGGTGGTTTCAAAAAGATTCTGCAACTGCTCGTACAACAACGGAGTCCATGAATAACATTAAGGAAGTGTTTGAAGATGAAGTGATAGTGCTTATGTATGGCCCTCTCGTTCACCAAATTTAATAGTGTGGGATTACCTGAAGGACAGAGTTTATAAAACAAACATTCACACATTGGAGGAACTAAAGGAAAATATCACAAGTGAAATCAGAAAAATTACAGTGGCCGAACTTAAACGTGCCAATCAGAATGCGTTTTTCCAATACAATGTCTGTTTAGCCGACATTGCCAGCACCTTCTATTAGGTAATATTTTATACACACCTTTAAAAGTAAAGTTAAGGTACACGACACGATGCTGCGACACGATGAGAATCAAATCACGTGTTTGCACGATAGACCGGTATTTCCAATGGGATATGAACTTTGCTAAATAAACGGAAGGGGGATGAGGAAAAAGAGGATAAGGGCGCAAAAAACGGAAAATAAGTAAAAAGGGAAAATCGAGCAGAGAAAAAAAAAAGATAAGAAGAATAAAAGGAGAGGAGAAACGGATGGGAAGATAAAAGAAGAGAAGATTAAAAAAGAACCTTAAAGAGGAGAAGGGAAGAAATACGACAAGAGCGAAGGATAAGACGAAAAAGAAGAGATAAGGTAGAAGAGGAGAGAGAGAAATGCAGGGGCCAGAAGTAGAGGAAAAAGGAGTACATATAGGAAGAGCAAAGAGGAAAAGAGATGGGGGATAAGAGAGGAGAAAGAAGAGAAGAGAGGATGCGAGAAGAGTAAAGAAAAGAGAAGAGAGGAAATAGGAGAGGAGAGCAGAAGAGCTCTAGATCAATAACATGACGGGTCGTTCTGAATGTCATAGGAACGTGACAACTCCTTTCTCAAAGAAACGAACGAGAGGGCTTCTATGACGTCACTGAACGTTTTCATTCCATTTCTAAAGAAAAAAAGGAGACAACCTTTAAAATGACTAACGTCCAACACAAGCGAAGTGTGAATTAAAAGTTAGCGTTGAGACTGCGAAGCAGGAAACGTGGCGTGTTGATCATTAGACTGCACAGTCTTCTCAAACTCTACTCGTTTACCACACAAACTGTGGTACTGTGAATTAAGGGACAGAAGCAAGTAGCCTAATTGCATTTTGCTATTTTCTATTCTGTTCAAGGGAATTCCTAAACTTCTTGACATGTGCGACAAATGGTAAACCATTGGGATCAGTGGCACGGTATTTCAATTTTTTTCCCCCCTCTAGAAGCTGATGCTAATGACTGTATTGTAATACGACATTCATAGTTCATTTATTAATCACTTCAAAAAACTAATTACTCAGGAAAATGTTGGAACTTAGCCTAAAAGTACTTCCCATACACAGAAGAGGACACAGCAAAAATGATGAAAATTAGAGAAAACTTAGCTTAATGAACTTATATTACAAAACATTTGCACCAATTCTGAAAGCTTGTCAAATGCAATATTAGGGTCACTAAATAAGTATCCAGTCACAGAACATTGGTCACCCCTAGGGTAAGCATTGCTACTGTGTTGGAATTGTTGGATCGGTGTTGCTACACGGTAGCAGGCAGGTTCTGCTGTGTTATTCATTTTCCTGCTTTTTATGTTTTAAGTCCGGAAAGTGTGAAAGTTCTTGTAAGTGCAATGAAAATTCAGAGAGAACATTTTCGTGCGATGATCTTGTACGTTTTCAAATGTGGCTTGAATGAAACGCAGTCACTTGAGCGTTAGAGGGGATGCTGTCGGTGACTTTTCTCCTTCATGTGCTACTGTGTTTAGCAGGTTTGGAGAATTAAAGAGGGGGCGCAATCTCCTAAAGATGAAGAGAAGAGTTGCACACTAACATCAGTAGTGACTGAGAAGAACATCATCACTGTGGAAACAACGATCAGGGAAGATCAAAGACTCGCCTACAAAGACATCGAGCTGGCCTTACCGATTAGTTCGCCTAGTGTTTCCACCATTCTGTATGAACACATTCGTGTAAAAAAGTGCCCCATAATTTGTCTGAAGCAAACAAGCTCCAGGTGGTAGAATGGTGTCAAGAAACGCTGCAAAGATTTAAATGTAGAAAGTCTCGCGTGAATGCTTCCAGATGATGGAACGCAGGGGGAATACTTTGAGAACTGGGATAAACAAAGCGTTTCTATGAATATTCATTGTTTGTTATCTCAATTCTTATCTAATGACCCTCGTACTCAGCACAGAATTATTTGAATTTCAAAATTATTTTAGAATTTTGTGTATTCATCATATATGAAACACATAGGAAATCGGAGTTTAATGTTATGCCAACATCTATTATTAAAACTGTTTTGAAAAATTAAGCAAAGCTTAACTTTGGGAAATGTTTAAAACAGGTTATAAACTCTGCACACAGTTCAATCACGTGATGAAGTCAAGAATGATAAAACGTGTTAAGACACCGTCTTTATGACACGTGTTTACTTTGCACATGGAATTAAGAAAACAAATGTATGTACGTTGAAGTAAACATCCTTTTAATTCCTGACAATCATTTATATTTTAACAAAATATCATTTATAATTAGCACTCGACACTGAAATAATTAAAGAGTTTTAATTTCAAAATATCTACTTTTAAAACAACAGTTCTGGGATTTAGAGACTTAGACCCAATGAGAACAAAAACAATTGTGGAAGGAAATGTTTTACAATAAGACAATAAATTTAAGTAGTTGTCTCTTTGATCAAGTGGTTCGTTGCTGACTGCTAGCCTATGATAGATCCCGTCTAAGTTAGCGAGGTGTGGAACAGGGTTCGTCTAGCCTCGTGAAGACAAATAAACAGCTACATAATGAAAAGCTACATATGCACGGTACCCATGAAAAACAGGGGACGCAGTAATGCGGTAACCCTCGGCCCTTCGGAACTGTCGTATCTTCAATATTTTCCCTGATGATCCATAAACTCGTCTACCAAACATTTCAATAGTTTTCTCCCAGCAGCTAATAATGTCAGATGCTACTTTAAAACTGCCATTACGAAAGAAAACATTTGCTTGCCCTCACAACACGAGTTTGCAAATCGCTGAGAGGAACACAAATATTGTAGCATTAAAAAGCCAAGCTCTTCAACATATTAAGATTATAATCCAGTTATCTTAAACCCGTAGCCATAATTTTCGTAACAATCGTCTGACTTCCTGTCACGACATTATCAAGGGCTTCACAAGGAAATGAGGAAGAATCATAAATTTGTCGGTACCGAAGGCATTGTTGTATAAAGAATTAATAAGCAGCAGCGCCAGGCATTATTAGCGTCGTGTTGCTGCAACGAAGCAGGAAATGACCTAATAAGAGAAAGTTAGAAGATAGAAGGCTGGGGATATATAAGGAATTTTCAATAACGAATAATCATAATTACTTTGACAACATAGCTTTACTCTTCCTTATAACATTTATAATCTTTCTCAAAGTAATCAGCATTTCTGCCAGTCTTCAAATACACACTGGAAACCACTTTTGACAGATTCTTCAGAATCGATCTGATGATGGAAAATGCCTCTCATGAAGATATTCCTTCAATTTGGGGAGTAGGAAAACGTCATACTGGGCTAAATCTGAGGGAGGGTAAGAGACACACTTCATTGATTTTTGTAAGACATTCAGCAACGATATTGGCGATGTGCGGCCATGCATTATCGTGGTGCAGCATTCAGCTTGTTTCATGGGAATGTGTTCTTTTGCAAGTGATATGGCTTTGCAGAGTTTTCAGGACATCTCTGTAGTATTGCCCAATTACATTTGTGTGTGTGTGTGTGTGTGTGTGTGTGTGTGTGTGTGTGTGTGTGTGTGTGTGTGTGTGTGTGTGTGTGTGCAGGTAAGACATGCTGGTAAACTGTTACTTAAATATCGAAATATGAGATGACCATAATTTTCCCAGCAAAAATAACCACGTTTACTTTCAGGAACTAAATGATGTAGTCAAGTTTCATTAGCAGTGATTATCTTTGAAAGAAACTCCAAATATTTTCGTAACATCATCTTGAACCGTATTCAAACCTGCATGCGAATGTCCTTTTGTTAGGGAGTCAGGTTATCTTTTCAGATAAATTAAAATTTAATGTCAGTGGAAACAATGGAAAAATATTTATCAGTTGTCGTAGCAGTGAAAAATTTCTGCGAGAATGTTTGGACTCAACAGCGAAGTTCCCAAAAAGTGTGATGGTCTGGGGTTGTATTTCCAGCGAAGGAGTGAGTGCATTACATTTTGTTTTTAAGAGAAAGTATAATGCCAACAATTGTGGAGCAGTTTGTATCACCAGAAAATTCCACTTTCCAGGATGACTTCATACCATGTCATAGGGCAAGAAAAGTGAGTACCTTGCTTAAACACTACTAATTTTTACCAAACTAAACTACTGTTTTGTCAAATTAATTTTAAATCCATATAATTCTTAAAAAAAAAAAAAAAAAAAAAAAAAAAAAAGTTACAATTTTATGTTACAGGCTAGATGTTTTCTTGAAGAACAAGGCATTTCCACCTTCACATGGCCAGCCCATATCTCAACCACATTGAAAACTGTTGGAAGATGATTCGCAATGCTGCATCACAGAAATAAGAAAGACATGATTAAAGCCTTCCTTAGGATGTGATTTGGTGAGATTTCGCCAAACCAAATCAAAAAGTTAATACTTTCAATGCGCAGACGATGTGATGTAATGAAACATCGAAGAAAAAACACAAAGTATTGATTCAGCATTTCATGATGACTTATTTTATGTTTGCAAAAGACTCTCTTTTATAGTTGTTAAACAAGAACTTATCAGGTTCGTGCAATTTTAATTACAACATTGTGGCTATTTAGTTACACAATTTTATTTTTGTTCACTTTTACCGTCTACGTGTACTTATCGCATTTTCATATTTTAGTCTTAAACTATTCAGGTTATACCTATAAACAAATTATAGTGAAATTTCAAAATACTGATATTACCAGATGAGTATAGAGGGGAATACATTAATATTGTGGGCGATGTAATACATATTTCCAATACTGTATTAACAAAGTTTAGCTGCGATCCGAAGATGGCGTCAGAGTTCCTCAAGCCGCTGCTGCCATGCACCATGGTGCAAAAGACCGTGGGACGGTTCCGAGAGAGACAGAGAAGACCTGGCTCTGGCAGAATAAGGAAGACCGCCCGAGATGACAGGTTCCTCGTCTGCGTTATCTTACGGATCCCTTTGAAATCTTGTTGACCTTGCCTAACATCAGTGCTCATTGTTAAAATATCACATTTATTTTCAAATCGTTCATTTCACACTATAGATCCGACACGAAAAACAGATGTGTGAAATACAGCGAGTAGTCAATAATAATTGCTTTCCCCCAAAGGATCCAGATTCGATTCTAACAGCCTGATATGGAATTTGTGCCGGAGTATACAATAGATCTCATTCGAGAGCTTCAGACTACTTTTCTATCATTAACCCTAGAATACCTTACACGAGTCTCCCAGACTCCCTGCAATGCACTTTTTCAGCTATTATTACATTACTTTTGATTTTTCTACCTGTCCTTTTTTCTAAAATATTTTTCTTTCAGATGATGGCCAAGGTACCAGTGGAATTTATCATACTGTACTTATAAGACTTAAAACATGTTTTTGTTACACTTACACACAAGATTTGTGTACACTTTGTAGGCTGCACTATCGCTATTGGGTTCTGTTGTTTGGTAAAACCTTGCTCAGGTGCTAGTGTAAGTTGTTTTGTATGGTTCTTCAGAAAGCCGTCTGACTTGCAGGAGAGTAATTCAGCTGAAAGTTATTACTTTAATGAATTCAATTCAGACTACATGCCTGTTTGTTTGATTTGGTTTATTTACGGAAGACGCTCTTTAACATCTCAGATCTTCAGCGTCCCATTCAATTCAGGGCGTGAAACGGCCGACAAATTTTGCTCAGTGGCCTCTCTTTCAGGCTTGAGGTTCTTTATTGTGCCGTAAATGTGCGACACGGGACCCACGGTTTTACTTCCCTTCCAAAGGAAGCCATACTTAGGATTTTTACGCCCCGAAAAATCCATCGATCCTGGCCGGGTCTGAACTCGCGATCTTGGATTTAGACCACTACATACCAGGACCGACACTACATGCCCTATGATGAGGATGATAGTGAAGAGAACCATGCAACTAATGAAGTAAATCATACACATAAAATTTAACGCTCATACAATCTCAGGGTAGATAATACTGCAACATTGCCAAGTACAAGAGACATGTACTTGTAAAAAATGGTTATGTATGGAATGAAAATCTTCCAAATAAATCCAAGATACAAAAGTGCAACATCATAAAATCTCAAAAACAATTTATTCCCAAAGAGTACTTACCAAAAAAAAAAAAAAAAAAAAGACAGAGAAGAAAAAAGTTCTGACTTTGCTTTGACTTGGAGTCACTTTCTACAATGCACATCAGTGGAGAGTACTGAGTACTACAATAAAACTAAAGTGGATTCGTTGGACTAGAAGTCATGCCTACTCCTGCAAAGGGTCACTAGCATTATTTATGAATTCAACTGACATGTGCAATTGCAGCATACATAATATTTTTGGTGAAAACCCAATCTTGAATATAACTAAGGAAAAATGTACTGTTTGCTGAATTGACTGAATATTTCATATAGCCTCACAAAGGATTAAGGTCAAAATTTGAACTTTACAGATCAGTGAATGAAAAATGCTAATAGCACAAGTAAGGAAGGGTTCACATCCTGTAACATCTCAAAACGTCAGGTACTGTAAAGAAGAAGGGATTATTTGTGTGATTATAAAAATGAACTGTAGTGAACATTCAATGATTGGGTAAAACGCAAAAACCGCTTACAATGAAAATTTACAGTGAGAGTGGTTCGGAATGGGAAGCAGGACAACCTTATTCAAATTTGAAACCAGATTGATTGTGGGGGGTGTTATGTCCCCCAAGTTGGTGGCCAGTTTGAAATAAGTATAGTGTGGGTGGCGGGGTATTTATTATTGACCCCAATAAGATGATTGTAGATGGGGGAATGGGCGGTATGGTTGCTGCGGTAAATAATTTATGCCCGCTGATCGCAGGTTTCGCCACGGCTGCTGCACACCATTCCCATTCTTCTTCCATGAAACTCTCTCGAGGGCTTTTCGCTAGATTTTTGCGGCTGTGATGCAGCCGTCCTGAGACGGGATTCGGATGCAAAAGGTGACAATAAATAACGTTTTCTTATTTACTTGCTGATATCGTTTAATCTCCTTAACATGAATATTCGGACAAACTCACGTCTCACGTCGAACCACGGCCAAGGTAATCTTGACAAACGCATAAGTTTATTGCGCTAACCAAATGGTGCCGAGTGCGAAGAGATTGTTAATTCAATAGAATTCTTAATGCAGCTCAATGTTATATTAGCATGGTGACTGACACTCAAGCTTCGTTGTTGCCAGAATGTTACTTGGTATTTGGTCTCCAGGCGTCGGCAGCCACTAATTGTATCATTATGTTTGATATCAAAAGTAAAGATACGTGTAAATGTGGATATTTTTATACAACGTGCAGTCATCTGTAAACTATAAGTTTGACTGGCAGCACGATGTTTCCTAAGCTTTTGTGATTTTGGAGAGAAGAAAAACAAGTGTAAAGTATGTATATGTTTGACTGAAATATGAATTGTCCTTCAGTTTTTGTGTTAAAGATGCTGCCAATAACTAACAACGTAAATGCTGTGATGATTAGCAATATAAAAGTATCTACATGTTAAATAAATATTTCTTATAGAGACAGATTTTTCGAGATGCAGTGCTTCATTATTACAGAATTGCCATGTAAACACGGTGAGTCTGGGAGACACAGCTTAGGTGTTCCAAGGTTAACATCGCTTTATCAGCATCCTCAAGTTCTTGCCATCATTTTACCCGCTCAACTTCCGCAATTAATATGCTTCAAATCCGAATCGTCAACTTCCAGAGCAACAAGGAGAAAAAGAATGTGCTGCCTTCTTCAGGCCGCAAAACAGCTGTAATTGTGTAATAGGCGGCAATACGCTAAGCACTTTAATTGGCGTGACGCCAAGGACTGCAGCTGATATCTGTCTCCCAATCAATACTTAGCACCGCTTTCCTTGATTCATGGCACACACATGAACAGTAGGAAAAACCAATCCAATTTTTATGGTTTCCAAGTCTGAAGCAATGATGCGGAACGATAAGCATGTGTTAAAAGGCCCAGAAAGGCCGCGTAGCGACGGAATATGGATCGCTTTATCCTGGACACTTGCCAGGCGGTGAGAACACAAGGTTAACCCGTCATTCATTGATCGGGGCCGCCTCTTCTGCAAAACCTCTTTAAAATCACATTGTTATATCTGCACTTGGCAATTTCTGGGTCAACTCTCGGGCAGAGTAGCTCGGAATCTGCGGAGAAATAATTACTCTACAAATTGGAAATCACTAATATTCTTGTATAACTTGTTTGACCGTCTTGGGTGACCCAGGTCGCTAAGGCACTCGTGAATGGGAAGTCTGCGGTTCGAATCCTGCTAGGACCGTCCTTTCTGACTGAGGATTTTTTTCTACTGATTTTCCTCAGCCCTCGCGAAGACAAATTCCGGGTACTCTAAACTTGTTCTTTTCCAAAATTCCTTTCCCAATTATTATTTCCTCTCACGTGTTATCGTCAGTGTCCACAAAGCCTATGTCGCCACATTAGTAAAAAGGGGTGTTCAAAACTATTAAAAAAACTTATTTAGCTACAGCAGAAAACGCAAGAAACCGTCTTTGCTAAATAGATTATATGATTAAAAACAACACAAAAAATGCACAGCTAATATCGTGATATAGAAACAGTAAAACGAAAGGAGGGTGGAGAGATGACCGCATGCTCTACATTACACGCCGCTTAGAAAATACATACTTTTTGAAATGTATAATAAGAATAAAAAGTACATACTGACAGTGTCGCGCTGAACCTCAACCGAATACAAGCTTGAGTTTTCAGAAAAACTAGACTGCCTATCCAAATGAAATTTTTACCACTTATTAAGAAATTATTCTGAATTATAAACTATTTTTAAATTTTGATTACTCTTGTTATTTTATAATTATTTTAATAAAGCAGAGAAAATATTAATTTTTAACATTTTTGCTGCTTTAGGTGTACTTTTCCCATGAACTATAATCTCAGCATCCTCAGATATTAATATCAATTTGAAAACATGTTACTTAACATTACTTGTGAAATATGTCATTTAAAGCAAAAGTTTAAATGTTGAAAATATTTGTATATATTACATATGCAAATTTGAAATCATTTTTTTCTCTCTTCAGAACTCTCACATTTCACCACCTATAGTGACGTGTTTTGCAAATGCACAAAAGAACTCACAGCTCTGAATTACATAATTTTTAAGATAAAATGCACCTAAAAGTTAAAAATATGCAAGTCACACAAATGACCAAAAAACAGCATGGTGGCCATACTTTAACTGTCATTTAAACAATTTAAATCTCCTCGCCCAAAATGAACAAGGATGTAATTTGCACACTATGTATTTTCAATTATGCATTAAACCAAAAATAATTTTGACCCAAAATATAAAAGTGGTGGAAAACATGGTGTGGCAGCCAGGCCGCCATTTTTAAATGCCCATTTAATTGATTTAAATGAAGTAAACACAAAAATACGAGTATATGCTAACAAACTGCAAAATATATAGTTTCATATTAGGCATAAAGCAAAACATCGATAGCTTGACCCAAAATCTCTACAAAGTGTCCTTTAAGTACTGTGTGTGTTACACAAAAATATTAGTTACATTTTAAAATTCCTATTGTTTATTTATTTGTTTATTGGCATTGTATTACCTGTTTTATAATGAATCTTTTGTAAAGGACTTCAGAACACTTTTACATTAAACATAAGATACACTTGACCAATTATGCAAAAATGTATATTAAAAAGTTAGGGATTTTTTTCTGAGACAACTCTACAAAAAAGTTCTATATCACAATTTGCTTTCCACAAAAGGAAATGCACGTTAATTTTTTATTTAATCATAATTTTATATTCTGCAACGCGTAAAATGTTTAACACGTTACAACATGAATGTAAATAAAATGTTTTTTTTTATCAAAAGCAATTAGTGATATCAACATGAAAATCTAACTATATATATTAATAGTGAATAGTGGAAAAACAGCTATGATATATAAAAAATTAAAAACTTAGTTCTATGTTGCTAGATTTACAAAATTTACTTGCAAATATACTTGAGTAAATTTTCATTAAGAATGACTTTATCACTGTTATTACATATTCTACCGTACACTTCCACTATTTCTAACAAAAAAGTTTTACGTATTACTGGAAGCAAGAAAACAATTTTCATTTAAAACATGTTACATAAAAAAAGGAGCTCCTCTTGCCGACATCATTCCAGATTCTGGTCTGTAAACTTGCACAATTTCTTTCTTGGGTATGAGGGGGTTTTACATTCATAAATACATCAACATTCGCATGTGGTATTAAAAAAAAAATAATAATAATAATAATAATAATAATAATAATAATAATAAATCATCTGAAATTACAGGTATGTGAGTTATAGCGTATTGTTGAAATATTTTTTCCGCCCCTTCCTCTTGGCTGATTGACGCATTTGCTTACTTCTGTTGTTGCGTGCATAAGCTATGTCTAAGCTCACATTATCAAATTATCACAAGTAATATCACAAGAAGGTCTAGATTGCTGATAAAAAGTATTGTAACCCCCAGGCCCTCGAGTAATATTAATTGGGATTATTTCACGAATAAAATATAATTTAAATATAATTCCCCTAAACTTGACTTACAAAATTGCAATTATTATATTTGTATTACGAATACTTAAATTATCAAGCCATCTTGCAACAGAGGAATGTCGATTCTCAGTATGCCAATAGAGGGGTCAAATACGTATTTACGGCTATTTCATATATAGAATAAAAAAGCAATATATATTAGCGCACAGAATATTAAAAATGTTATAAAATGTTATTCTTAATTATGAATAGCTACCTATTCAGAAACCGTGAAACTGAAATAGACGAAAGTCCACTGTTACAATCGCTACCGTTCAATTTACTAATACCAACTGAGAAAAACAACAGAGATAACATTTTACTATTCTGAACAACGTGTTTATTAAAATGTGTGGTTGCTTAGGCAGGTATGTTACATATCTTACAAATTATTTGAAACTGTTTGGCTGAATACGTAAAAACAATTGCTTGAGTGAATATAGATTAAGTTAGTGAAATATACAATCAAATTTGAAAGAAGTGGCTGCAATTTCAATGGATACAAAGGGCATTTGGGAATTAATAGATGAAGATGTGGAAGAAGAATCTTGCACTTTATTTAGAATTGCGGAATGATATTCTTGCTATGTTCACTGTCAGGAATTATAGTGTGGGTATAGAGTTGGCTACAGTGACCAGAATACAAATGAACTTAACGTGATAAATTGATTTGATAAAACTTTAGGATAATTTCACTGAGATATCGGGCAGTAATTGACAGAATTCAATCCCCCCCCCCTTTTTAATGATGTCACATAAGTAAAATAGTCGGTAAAACCTCTTTCACCATCAATGCAAACAAAAATGTTCGTTTCACTATTCTAACGCCGTCACAACTGTTTGTACTTTGTTAGTGAGTTTATTGATTACCCAATTGTGGAGAAAGTGTTTTCTTTTCAATTTAAAATTTCTGTTTTTTGCTGGAAGTAGTTGTGCAATACAAGATAGCTTATTAGAGGAACTGTAAATTTGCTGAAGTCTTAAAATAATTGGTTATATTTATTTCAAAGTTCTCTTGTCTATTAGAAATTTTATTATTTTTCTACTAATAATCTAATTTATTTTTATTGATTATTGCTTAAACATACAAATAAAATACTTTTTCAGCACAAGTAGGGGCAAAATTTTAAGAGAGAATGGGTATTTCTTACATGGGTACCATGTACACAATCTGGTGAGTATGCATTCAGTCGTCAACGGTGTCATAATTGGATGATCGTAAGCAGCTTTGTAAAAGTGCGAGAAAATAACACAAATACTAAACGCCTATAAATATGTAATAGACTTGTATTAAGTCTGTCTATTAAAATTAATAACATTTCTGGCAAGAGGTCCCCCCCCCTCCTACTGAGGCACCAAAGGCGGTGGACACTGGTGATACATGAAATGAAATGATAAATTGGGAAAGGAGTAGGTTTTTTTTTTTTGTTTTTTTTTTTTTTTTAAGGAAGGAAATGTTCCAGGACTAAGTTCAGGGTACCTCCCCGGCATTTGCCATTTATGAGGACTGAGGAAAACCTGGGGAAAAAACCCTCAATTAGGGAGAAAGGTCCTGGTGGGATTCAAACTTCCTCGGTCACCCGTGAGTGAAAAGCTGCAACAGGCGATGAACATTCTCTCAAATTCTTCTTCTAATTTAAAGCAGCACCGCTGTGTATGAAACATTAATTGCGCTTATTATAAAACGAACGTCCCATCCAGAACTATTAAAGATTATGTAAGTATTGCAAACCTGTGTTTAAAAAACAATCATAAGGCGGCAAGAACTCTCTATCTGAAATGCAATTTAGCCTCATATTACTTTCAGGAGGAATGAAAATCTCTTCATTCTAAAATATGACAAGTTTCATAAAAGCTCTCTGCTCTAAAGCCCGCTTCATGAACTGTAATTGCTGCTATAAACAAGAGAATAACGGAAACAGTCAGTTGAGGACAACCGTTAAACTGTGGGCGACATCGATTAACGGCTTCCATGGGGCCTTAACGAATTAACATAACTTTTAATATATCCTTTGGGAAACATTTCACAAAATTCACTCAAATAAAAATATAGTGCTCATCTCGCGGAAAGTAATTAATAAACAGTTACAATGAAGTTACATTGTCTTGCGAGCGTTTTACTTATATTGCGATGCCTTGTATAACTGATCAACAACAGTTACTCTATAACGCATCTATAAAACGTTAAAACCATTTAAAATACAAATAAGAATTGAATCTAGAACTGTGCATTTAAACAAGAACTTGAATCGTTCTATTCCAATGACGTCAACAATACACAAATGCCAAACCTCCGAAATGTTTTTCGCGAATTCTAGCACATGCAACATGTGACAATGTTTGCCAGATTTTAAGCCTATTTTTAAGAAATTACGTAACCCTTTTCGGAAAACATATCATGGATCTTTGTTGCCTCAAATGTGGGTCACTCTTGATTTACAATGCTTCAGGCAACGTCGCCAACTCATGCAGTTTAGCAAGCTTCCGTTGCCAAACAGGCGAACCGTAAATTTCAAGATTTGACAAAAACAGCTCAACATATTTAGAAAGATTTTTTTTTTTAATTTCATTTGTATGCGATAACTGGCAACATCAAAATGATTTGCTGCAATTCCCAAGGACATAATATAAAAGTTAATCAATTATTACATTTCAGCCTCCCCTGATAAATGTTCAAACGTTATGTACCACCACCATACACATTATGTACGTGAGAATGTAAATAAGGTCAACTTCCTTTATACCTCCGGTATGTGGTTTCTTATCATTTGGCGACGCAACTCCGTGGTGCTCACATTTTCAAGCGGGATTTCCATTTATTCCTGTTCTTTTATTTCATGGTTTAGGTCTTCTATTCTTCAGCACCGGTCTGATGTGTTTTAAAAAGAATTTCAGTTGCTGCATTCCCCCTTTATCTGCATCAGTCATTAACTCAATACTAAGGACGCATTTTGCCCTATTTGCTTATTTCTTTGTTCAGAAACCTTGATTTTTAAGTTATAAACCAGTTTCCTGCTACCGGAAGCTTAAAACCGTAGTTTTATAGTGTCTATAATTGCGTATTTAATGCATTTGTGCCTATTCTCTGTGTTAATGCCTAGAACACACTTTTAGGCATTTTTCTTCTTTTTGCCATACAACTGACATAATGTCATTTTTTTTAAATTAACATTCATATAGTTTTAACATAAACACTTCTAAAAAAACTGCTACATTTCTGAAGTACAAGAAAAATGTGTTACATTTCGTTCACATTGTCACTTGCTGCACCAATAGCTAGTTAGTTGCCTTAGAGAATATTTTGAAATTCTAAAGTGGCAAGCGCACACACACATTGGTTCAGACTAGTCCAATTTATTCTATGTGATTTCTGTGTTTTTTGCATTGTAATGTTTTCAGAATCATTAGACAATATGAGAGGTTTCACTTTGGAAAATACACAGACTCTTGCATGTAGTAGAGTTGTACATCTGATCTATTTTAAATATCTCTGCCTTTTTAACCAGATATTTGTTAAATTTTTATGAATTTTAAGCGCATACTAATATTTTTTTTTTTTTTAGGTGTCTAGTTCTTGGATTTTAGTGGGTTTTTCCCTATATATTTTATACATATTTTAATGCCTAATACTAAATACTCGTCCTATTCATTACCCATTTACATCTAACATTGATATAATTTGAAAACATTTAAAAATAGTATATTGTTTCATTCGGATAATTAGAATATATTTTCCCCGTAATTGTTAGCAGATGTATTACTTCCTAATATTTAACTGCCTAGCTTTATTGTTATTCTTACTACTATTTTCGCTACCGAAATGGTCATAACTTTAACATATTTACAGCTTCGGTAGGCAATATTTTTATCTGCAAATCAGCTTCCGTCAGCTGTTCCGTGCAACCTCAACAATGTGAGTTGAAAGTAACAGCTGTGCCAGGAATTGAGTGTCGCGCAATGAAGCGGGGACAGGAACTTTACTGCGTGTTGATTTATTACGATAAAAACGGTTTAAACCACGAGAAACTTACACAGGTTTGAGAGTCTTGGCTCTTTCGAGTACAAACACTCTTCAGTTGGTTCGGATAATATCAGGGGGTCCCACATCTTCTAAAGATGAGAGAAGTAGAACTTTGACAGAGTCAGAGCAGAAAACAAAGCAGAACATGCAGCATGACACCCTCGATGATCTACATAAAATAATATTAGATTGGTGTTGCAAATATTTTAATGACTAATCGGGAAATTTTCATCTCTCTGGGTGCCCCAAAAACTCAATTAGCGTCAGAAGGTCGCTGGAGTGCAATGACATTATTTATTTATTTGGTTTATTTAAAGATGTCCTTTAACACCTCATGTCATCAGCATCCCATTCAACGCAGGGCGTGAAACGGCCGATAAATTTTGCTCAGAGGCCTCCTCTTTCAAGCTTGAGGTTCTTTTATGTGCCGTAAATCTACCAGTGACCCAAACTTTACTTCCCTTCCGAAGGAAGCCATATTTAGGATTTTCAGTCCGTAAATCCATTTGCCCTGGGCGGGATTGAACCCGCGATCATGGGTTTATAGGCAAGTGTGGTTACCACTACACCACCAGGACCGACATGAGTGCAATGGTGCCGCGTTTCTGAAGCCATAACGGGTGATGGAACATACTTTATAACTGTGTTTAGAAACATCAGCAGGAAGGAGTTCAGCTCATAATGAAAGCTATCATGTTGAAGTAGGGAGTATAGATTGCACATTTTTTTTAATACTGTTTAATGCCCATTTTTTTACTACTGAGGCACCACAGACGATGGACACTGATGATACACGAGATGAAATGATAAACTGGGAAAGGATTTTTTGAAGAAGAAAATATTTGGGCCTAAGTTTAGGGTATCTCCCTGGCATTTGCCATTCATGAGGACTGGAAAAAAAAAAACCGGTCGGGGAGGATGGTCCTGGCGGGATTTGAACCCCAGACCTCCCGCTCACGAATCTGCGCCTTAACGACCTCGGTCACCCGTGGCGGTAGATTGCAAATGTTTAGAGCGTCTAAACAGATACACGCCTCTGCACAATAAATCTTTCAAACGGTTTTATGGGTATTCGGCTAAACTTGGAATTAGAGGAAGTTATTTTAAAATAAAGCGTTTATTTGGTCATTCCTTGACTTTGTGGTAGCCTTCAGGTGTTAAGAGAGAAAATATTTTGTTACTGGTTACTTACAATAAGAAAACTGCCAAAGGAATACAAAGATCTTATTATAAAAGAATACATGTAACATATCTAACGTTGCGGAAGAAATTAGAGCCTGCTTTCGTAACATCGATAGTTTTATTGCCAATTATTTTTTTTTTTTCTAAAAGCTCCTTCCAGAAACAAATGATTTAAGGAAATTGCACCTGAGAATTCCTTTGCCTGCACAGTCATTCTAACTCATTGAGGAAGGTGGTGTATTATGCTCAAAAGTAGAGCTAGTTGTTCACGTAATTGACGTCTTTAAACAGAAACGTAATTCCTTTATAAGTTCAATAAAGAATATAATTTCATATATTCAGAGAATTTCAGCTGTATAATTTAATTCCTTATTGGGTTTATTTAAGGACGCTCTTAAACATCTTGGGTCATCAGCGTTCTATTCAATTTAACGCGTGAAAAGGATGATCAATTCGTTCAGGGTCTCTTCCTTCAAATTTGAAGTTCTTTTAGATGTCGTAAATGTATGACACGGAACCTACGACTAATTTCCCTTCCTTGGCCGGTATTGAAACTGCGGTTTTGGATCTATGAAGCAAGTAAGGCTACCACTAGACTACCAGAACCTACATCAGTGGTATAAATGTACAATAACGTACTTACAGTTGTCAAAGCTGAAACTGTCAGACGCTCTTGTCACTACCACTAAAACAAACACAATAAACGGTCCGAAATAACCTGCAACGTGTTCTAGAGAAAAATAGTGGATAAAGAGAAAAGTGTAGAGTAAGGAATGCATTGTGCTCATTCAAGAAGGTACAAATAAAGGAGAGATCGCATGTTTTTCTTTTGCACCCACTATGAAGTTTTTTAAAAAATAAAATATGTCTACGGGTCAATCGCATGCTAAATACTTTCAATACATTCAAGAAGTATAATGTAAACTGTAAGGCTCTACAAAACACAAGATAAATGATTATATATATAATCTGATGATTAACATATATAAAGAAATAGGGTGTTCTAGCAATAAGTTGTAAATTGCCACTAAAACACTTAAAACAAAAGTCAGTCATGCAGGAACTGAACAGCAGAAGCAGAAACCGTTGTGTTCTCTCTGCCTGCATTTGCGGTACACTTTACACTACCAAGTACATACACTTGCGCTTAAGACTTCTATGTCGCTCCGTATCGCTGCAGCATTCCCTGGTTACCCGGCTTTTTCCGCTGCTGTTCGGTGCTGAAGCCGCAGGACAGTCGTTGTTTGAAAGAATAATTCCGGTTATTCGCGCATGCGCATACTATTCCCCACATACTTTTTCAAATGATACCTACAAAATTTTGGTTTTAAGGTATACCCCAGCTTCTAATGGATGGCTGTACCTGATTTTCAAAATCTATTTTTTTTTTATTTAAATGGTTTATTCCGAGCTTCGTTGCATAAATAAATAAATAAATAAATAAATGTGGATTTCAGGTAAACCCCTACTCATGACTGATTTCCAGGAACTACTTTTCTTATCTAATTTCATTATATATAGCGGGTTTCGTCGAACAATACAAAAGTACCGCTGATTTTTAAAGCTTTGCTTTAGGCTGACACCTACCTCCGATGGTCCAATTTTACTGGTTAGTGAATTCGATAAACATTTTTTAATTGATCGTTATGTCAAGTTTGTAGTATTCCATGTGAACAGCACAATATCTATTTCAAGAATGATGACAACAGCAGTTTCCCATTCTGCGATATGCGACTTTTGAAGAACAAGACGCTGTGCTGCTGAACTAAAGAACAAAGAAAGAAAACCAAGCCACCAAAAGCAGGGTTAGAGTAATGCGCATTAAAGACTGCATACCTTCACGGGTAACACAGTCTCTGATTCCAGAAGCTGATGTGTATAGAATAATACCATGACGAGTAACTTAAGACCAGACAGGCAGGATTCATTTATAGATGCTACAGCCGACAGATAAACTGTTTCCACCACGTTGTCCTCGAAACGTGCTATCGTAACAGACTGTCCAGTAACGATCGATAAGAATCTGTACGCACAACCTTACTTGCTGCTAGGATAAATTTTTCACTTTGGAAAAATTTGTTAAAATATTATGTTGTGTGTTCCCGTGACTCAAGATGAGCTTATAAAACATCCCCCAATTGCATTCTAGTCTTTAATTGTAATTTATATACACACATTATCTCGCAATTTATTATTATATGCAATATCACTAACCGAAATAATTTAACGTCAGAGCAAGTAAATACTTAGAGAAAGTGTAAAAAGTAGAAAAGAAGCATGAAAAAGAGAGAAAGAAGGCAGAAATGAAGGAAGAAATGGAAAAAAAAAAAAGTAATTGTGGATGTTATTCGAAAATTTAGAATCGATGTGTACGAGGGTAGGTCCATAAGTTTCCGGCCTCGCCGATATGAGTTGTCGCCTTCAAAAAAACCTTATCTGATGTCTTACAGAAGTAACTTTCGCTTCGCTGTGTTCAGTTGTTCAGATACAGTTGCATACAAAAGGCTATGTGTAGATTGTGACATGTTCAAAATGGAATATCGAGCTGTTATTAAGTTCTTCACAAAAGAATGACTTACTCCCTATGAAATTAAACAGCAATTGGACTCTGTATATGGAGAAGCAACCCCGTCATATTCTAGTAAAAGAATGGACCGAACTTTTTCGAATGGGTAGAGAAAGCATTGGAGACGAAGAGCGTACAGGTCGCCCATGGCGGTGCTCACTCCTGAAAACATCGATCGCTCTTGTGGATGGAAAAATCATGAAAGACCGGCGGCTTAAAGTTACAGAAATAGCAGCAAGGTTGGGCCTTTCTAACACTACAGTCCTTCGAATTATTCATGAACATTTACCATGAATACGGTTAGTGTAAGATGGTTGCCTAGACTTCATTCCTCAGTTCACAAGCAGCACGAGTCATCTGTTGTCAGGCATTTTTGGAGCTCTGCCGTGACTGGCAACGAGAGAGAAGTTCTGCAAATCATTGTTACAGGAAATGAAACTGTGGTACTCTACTATGATCCCTTGTCCAAAAGAGAATCAATGGAGTGGCGTAAAACTGGCGAACACTGCTTCTAAAGGCCAAGGTCACTCAGCAACCAAGAAGATCATGGCCACAATGTCTTGAGATTGTGAAGGAATACTTTTCATTGACTTCAAGGAGAGGAACACCACAGTAAATGGGAAGTACTATGCTGGCCTACTGCACAGAATACGTGCTTCCATCAAAGCGAAAAGGCGAGGAAAGGTGTGTGGTTGTGTGCGCCTTCTTCACGGCAAAGCACCTGTGCACACAGCTCTTGTTCCAAAGAAACTGTGAAGAAATGTGGTTTCAAGGAGAGCGACCATACACCCTACAGCCCAAATCTAGCTACCAGTGACTATTTGCTCTTCTCAAAACTCAAGAAGGACCTTCGAGGAAGACAATTTTAAGTGTGACGAAGAAGTAATTGCATCATTCTTTAAAATTCTCTTTATCTTGCTCCAAAATCCGCTTTACGCTTTCCGGATGTTTCCTTTCTTTGCTAAACTTCACTATCACATGTGTTGCTAATTAGGGAAAAGTGTACAGGATAATGTCATCCCTACTGGTACGATATATTTATTACACGCTACAGCTTCATCATTAATTATAAATTTGCATGATGTTTACTCTTTATCCACTCCTTTAATTGTTGCTATTTAGGAAATGTAAATGTGGTATATGCGGCGCAATGCCATAATTAAGACATACATTGTTGTGCTAAACAATTTCTATTACAGAAGTTCCTGGTGCGATTTCACTAAATCAATATTAACGTAATAAAAAAACACAAGAACTAACACGCTACTGTTTATTTACTTCCAACTATAAACCACTGTAATAAACCAGGTAACTGCAACAAACCAAATTAACAAACCTATATGTTAATATCAACAACATAATCTCTCTTGCAAACGAATACATATCACGCTCACGCCATTCACTAAAACTCTCATAATCTCGATTCAAATCCCGCTTCATACGCTCTTTCGTATCCTTCCTTGCTTTGCTAACCCCACACCAGCACATATGATGGTACATTATAGAAATTTGCACAAGGAAAATGTCCTCCCTAACCACAAATTTTGGTACGAAAAGTTTAACGCAAACTACAGTTTCATCATTAAATTATGCACGATGTATACGCTTTATCCACTCCTTTAATTAATACTATTTAGAAAACATAAATATGGTATTATGCGGTGCACTTTCATAATTAAGACATATAAGAGCAACTCTCATTGTACTAACACTTTCTCTTACAGAATGTGCTAGTGTGAATTTACCAAATCACTATTAACCTAATAAAAAACAAAAGTAACACGCTACTGTTGGTGTGCTTACAACTATAATCCACCGTAATAAACCAGGTAACTGCAACGAACCAAATTAACAAAGCCATGCAATTAAAATTATGGACTACATTTTTCACCATTTTGTACACTATCGATACCTAGGGATCACGTAAATATAGTCGGTCTTAGTTGAGTGTAGTGGTCTTTAAAAATGAGAACGCATATCGATAATCTCGCGGACTGCAAAGTTCGATCAGTTACCATTTTTTTAAAGGGCAATTGGTTGAGATTTTGAGTCAAAAATTCGATTTTGGACATTATACATAGTATGAAAATATATAGTTTGCAGATTATGGCCATATATAGTTTCTGTATATTTGCGGCATTTAAAAAGAATTAAACGAACACTTAAATATCGCGGCCTGGTTGCCACATCCCCTTTTCCACTGTTTTCAGATTTTGGGTAAAATTAAATTCATTTTTGGTTTAATGCATAATATGAATATGCATAGTTTGCCGATTACACCCATGTCATTTTTGTTTAAGGAATTTAAATTGTTTAAATGACAATTTAAATATGACCATCATGCTGTTGTACAACACACACTCTTATATTTTTTTTATCATTTGCAGTAACTTGCATATTTTTCACTTTGGGTGCACTTTTCTTAAAAAAAGTATGCAAGAGCTATGAGTTCTTTTGTACATGCGCAAAGCACATTCCTCTATAAAGCTGGTGAAAGCTTTTAACTTGCATGCGTGATAGTTCTAAAAAAATGGTTTGAAATTTATATAAAATGATAGCACTAAATACAAATATTTGCAAAAATTAAATCAAATGCTTTAAATTAGATATTTACACGCTTCCAAACTGATTTTAAAATCTGAGAATGCTGAGATTATAGTTTATGGGAAAAGTACACCTAAAGCAGCAAAAAGGTTAAAAATTAATATTTATTGTGGTTTATTAAAATAGTTATAAAATAATAACAATTAAGATAAGTTACCTTTAAAAATAAATTATAATTTAGAATAATTTCTTAATAAGTAGTAAAATATTCATTTGGATAGACAGTCTAGTTTTTCTGAAAACTCTGCTTGTATTCTGTTGAGGTTCAGCACGAAAATTTTCATTATGGCTCTACAAGTGTCCTTAATGAGGAAAGCGTTAGGGTTATTGCACTGAACAACAAAATTTAACTTTGTGCCCACTCGGATTAAATTACGCGTATAATTAGCATGTAGCAAATTTAGATCCGAAATGCAAAATTAACTATCACATAGTTTTTTTTTGGGGGGGGGGGAATAAGGTGTCAAGTATCTCATAAAAATATTTAAAATGTGCAGATATTAAATATCTTTAAATATTTTTCTGGAAGAATTCAGGTGTAAACCACACCATGAACATCTTTAATTTGTTGCCAACAATAGTTAGCTAACACGCTTGGTGACTACTTTCCTCTGCCATGCTCCTCATCACGGCACTCATATAAGAGGGAAGGAAGTACAATGTAGGAAATGTAGCTTCAATGACAAGTTACACCTCGAGGTTGTGTAGGCTATTAGCGTGTCTTCAATTATCTCTTTTGTAATTTTCAACATTTATATTACCCCCGAAAAGGAGTGCACACAAACTTGAACCTTGTCCATGCTTATTTCCCTCTGTCTTTTAAAGATATTAAAAAACGCTGTCTTATATTAGCTGAATTTGGGGCTAATAAATATGCATTCTTTCAGTTTAGTTTCATTTAATCTTGGAAAATTTTATTTCAAATACTAGAAATATATACCCACTCTGTCTAGAGGCTTAACAGTGTTTTTTTCTTATCCGAAAGAGGGAGCAGTAAAATTTGAACTTTTAGGGAATTGCGAAGGAATGTGCCCACTGCAGTTGCATTAATGAATTTTTTTTTAAAAAGTCTTTAAATCTCCATCAATCCTACTTACTAGACACCAAAAATGACAATGAAAAATGTTTATGTACTATAGAACACCAATTAACAAACGATTCATCGAGTTCATTAACATGCAAAATTTGGCCATTGGGGTGTTGGTTAACCTAAAATCAAAACTTAAAAATAATCGCTATAGCAGTAACAATATTAATTTATTTTCATAACGAAATTCGTATATACCATTTAAATAAGATAAGAAAAATTAGGGAAATCGGGTCATTAGGAATGGGAGTTTACCTGAAACCTAAATTTTAAAAATCGCTCTACTGGCACCAATATTTACATTTTTACAACAAATCTCAGTATATTACATTTAAATAAAATAAGAAAATAGTTTCTGAAAATCAGGCAAATCTGGACATAAGGAGTGGGGGGGGGGGTTACCTCAAACCCAAATTTTGAAAATCGCCCTAGCGTTTACTTTTCTCTCAACTGTTTCAAAATAAAAGGACAAATTAACTCAGAATATAAACTGTATATATAACAATGAATATGTCTTATATTTAACAAAAGTAATTTCGTGAAGATAGCAAATGTGAAATATTAATCTAATATGTGTTTGATTTTTTATTTGTTTATTTAAGGACGCTCTTTAACATCTCAGGTCATAAGCGTCCCATTTTATTCAGAGCGTGAAACGGTCGACAAATATTGCTCTCTTTCAGGCTTGTGGTTCTTTTTCGTACGGTAAGTGTAGACACGGGACTCACGGTTTTACTTCCCTTCCGAAGGAAGTCATACTTGCAATTTTTACGCCCGAAAAAATCCATCGATCCTGGCCGGGTTTGAACCCGTGACCTTGGGTTTAAAGGCAAGTATGGTTACCACTACACCACCAGGACCGACTGATATGTGTGTGAAAATTATATTTGTATGTAAGAGCGTTCTGTAATAACCTTCAGAAAACGTTTGCGTTACATGTTTTTACTATTAAATTAAACTTCAAAGTCAATGAAAATCGATGAAATTTTGATTGTTTATAGTAGATTGTGTATATTTGCTTATTACACTGTAATTGTTTTTAAATAGTAGCATGTTGTTTTATTGAAACAAATGAACAACTTCATAAATACACAAGGTAAGTCGAAACTTCCTGATAATTCAATATTTTAGTGAATGTAAAGATGATATCAAGGTCTCAGTTCATAAACATGGTTACATTTAAAAATGTGTAAAATATCAACATAGTGTAGCTTAGTCAACGGTCATATATTTCATTTAATTAATACTATACAATTCATTTTGTATTTAATCTCAAAAAGAAGAAGAATTCTAAAAGTGTGGTTTCTCTTTCATAATGTTTATAGATTGCAAGAATTCCAATTTTGTTCCCCTTACTTTTGAAAATTAGAGTAATTTCATTGAATACATTTATTTTCAGGTGATTCTGAAGGGTAAAAAAACTAGTTAAGTAATGCATTATAGCTCAGTTTTTCCTTTACTAGTTAGCTTTAGAGGTAATGCTAATTAACACACAATAATGTCATAACTTATTCCATTAATTAATAAGGCTATACTTTGCATTTTATATTCTTTTTAAAAGTTATTCAATTTGCATTCGCTTAGTTTACGCAGTTCCTGCATGACGGACTTTTTATTTTTTATTTCAACACGCATGTGACCCGAGACCAAACATGTCTTAATGATTCAGGTTCTCAATAGAGAAGTCCCGGGATCAATTTGCGTTAGACCGGCTATCCTGACTTTGTTTTGTTTTTGGTTTTTTTTTTTTTTTTTTTCCGTTGTTTCCCCTGGTCACTTAAACGAATGCTGGCATGGATATTTACTTTTCACGAAATTTTCGCTCTCACATTTTCGTTATTTCTGTTATAGGGTTAAAAGTGCTACGAACTGGCGCGGTGTGGTCGTGGCTTGAGATATGGAAAGGTTTCTGGCCTTCGTTCTATCTGGAAAAAAGGATATGAGCCCCATTTGCGTCCTTGCAATCACCGCCCAATGTCTCCCATGCCTTATCCCTTCCTCCCGAAGGTGCCCTCATTGGGGGAAGGAGCTTAGTCACAACGGACCAGCCACGAGTAAGGCTCAAGTACCGAAAATATTCCCCGCCGCCTCAAGATATCTATCCCTCATTGTTCTAAGATCTCCATAGATTTGCCACTTATTTTTTCCTTAATGCATTCCTTACATAAGATAAACGCTTGATTACACTGTATGAAGCACGCTAAAGAGGGACATTCAAAAAGCTTTGCAAGTGCCACCTTAAAGTTCAACTTAAGCATCGAATTCGAAAACTTATCTTCACAATCCTTCAATGTACTCTACCCATACTTGTAGTTGGTGCAATCACTTATCAAAAGCACTATGGTAGTCGGATTGAGATATTATCAACAGAGATGAATTTATAGCTTGAGCAAGGTCGTGCATTCGTTAAAGTTGTCCAGCAATGCAAGGTTTCGTTTAAAGAAACAATCATAAGTCGCACGGTGCAAGGTCAGGGTGTAGGGTGGCTGGTCAAGCAACTGGACTTTGGAGACTACTAGTTTCCTCAAATTTGCAGCTGTTCTGTGAGGAGACGCATTGTCGTGCAAAAGAAACGGCCTTGAAGTTCCTGTCTTTGGACGTCGCCGCAGCAGCTATTCAAATAAAGGATCCAAAATATACGTGTCATAGTATTCTCCATTCATTGTCATTCCTTCTGGCATACAGTCAACTACTTCATAGTTAAAGAAAACAGTGAACATTCGCTTCCGAGAACGAAAATCTTGTCGAAGAACTACTGATCTTGGGTCATTCTCATTTACCCACACACAGTTCTGAACTTTATTTGGGGTGGTATAGTAATAAAATCAACTTTCACCACCAGTGCATATATCTGTCAAACGTTTAGGACCTTTTGGTGGAAACATGCTCAGCAGTTTCCTTGCACATTCCTTTCTCTTCTTCTCTTCATGGGTTAGGGAATGTGGAACTCATTTTGCACAGATTTTCGCAGCTTCAAATGTTCATGGAGTATGTTGTCAATGCTGTTAACATTGACACCCACTTCCATACTTAGCATTTCAACAATAATATGTCGATTTTTCTCCAAGTTCCTTACTCTTTGAATTATGCTCTCGTTCACATCTTCTCGAGGCCGGCCAGAGCGCGGGCTGCATTTCAAAGTCTCTCGCCCTTCTTCAAATGATCGAATCCATCCTGCAATGGTATCGAATGAACACACTTGATCACTATGAACAGCTACCAAGTCGTCGTCGTCTTTTTTTTTTCCTTCCCCCCCCTTTTTTTTCTTTACTTCCACTCTTTCACCTGCTAATAGCGTGTGAAAATGCAGATTCTAAAGTTTTCTTTAGAAATATTTATGCTTTCTCGCCTGCTATTCACACTAAACTAAATAGACTGCACGACAGTGGCTATGCAAGTTTAAATTGCACTTACAATTTTTTTTTATAGTTTAAGGCCCATTGTTGCTAGCTGCGTTAGTTACATTGTTGTCCAATAATGTGTAGGTTGATTGTGAAACCTTTTGGTGGTCCCTAATAATGTATAATATGCCGCATCACAGAAAACACTTCTCTCAAAAATATAAATTAGCATTTATCTCCGAGAATACAGATGATGCCTCAAAACGGATTTCAGCTTTTTCATTACGACATACAAATATATTGTAATAATGCATTTTAGTAACATGCAAATTTCAGTGTAATAGGACATGTGTTCCAGTATATGGAGGTTTTATGTACGAGGCCAGTCTAAGGAAAAGGTGCACAAAATGGGATTAAAAAAAACATTATGCGATAAGAGAAGGCCGCCCGTCATCACGGGCGAAATGAAATAAATTATTGATCACATCATTCAAGAGACTTTACACCATTAGCGAAGACCGCACACAATGTTTGCCAATTTCTTGCATATTATGTGCGAAATTATAACGGAACATTTATAGTGGCGCAAAACCTGTGCAAGGTAGATATCAAGGATACTCATAGATGGATACTAAGTTAAGCGAATGTGTGCTGCATTGACTTTGTTGGTGCGTTATCATCAATATGGAAACGAGTTCATCCATCAAATAGTTATTAGGGCTTGAATACCAAACCCCCGAAATGAACCTATAATTAATGAATCATTAGTCAACAAAGGCACGCAAATTCAAGCTTTTATCATCACAGAATTTATGCCATCTGTTTTCCGGGAATGCAAATATGTCTTGCTTGTTGAGTCTCTGCCAAGAAACACAACAATGCCTACCGTGACGCTCTGAAGCGCATTCTCGGTCTACTCACAGTCGCAAGAGAAACAGCTGTCACTTGGAATAGTTCATGAAAATGCTCGCTCGAAATACGCTTAATTGTAGTGGAAAACCTTTCATTAACCACTATACAGGTCGGAATGGGTTTAAACCCTTGAAAACTATTTCGAGAAACAAAATTGATAGCACCGAGTAAAACGCGAACCCACCACCGCTCTCACGAAATACAAGCTACAGCCTGCTAATGCATTATATCTTGACGACTGCAGCCGCGCTCTGCCGACTTGTACTTCATTGAAATGCATAATATTGTCATTAGAATAACAATTAATGTTTTCCGTGGAACAAATTGAGAATGGTTTATCTAACTACACCATAACAACGTTAAGGTTTAATATGGCGGTGAAATCACTGAATATGTCGACTGAACTACACACAAGAGCCAAAGCCTTTGAAAATCTCCTCAAAACAATTGCACGGATTCAAATCAGCCTTCCGAATTTAAGCTTGTAAACTTCATTTTAACTCACTGTTGTAGAAGAGTCCAGTCTATCGCTTCCACTTTTAATTAGCACTGATTGGAGTCCCCCTCCCCCACCAACCAAACAATCAACTGTTGTTTACTCCAGCTCCATGACGTCATTCCGCAATAACACAAATATAATCTGCAACAAATTGGCACGGAATGTCCAAGAGCCTTTTTACTCTTCCCAATACAAATGTTTCACAGCGATGCGTTCGTTACACGAAGGTCATATTACCGCCTGGTCTTCAGATTAATGACGTTTTCAGCTGAATGCCGCTGGAAACCCCATGCTGCAGGCATGAATCCAAACAGCACATTCCTTTAAACGAAACTTTGCGAAACAAACACGGTTTTGCATCTGTGAGTTTAAACGTTATTTAGCACTGCAGTTGTTGATTTGGTTTATTTACGAGCTTTCTTTAATATCTCAGGTCATCAGCGCGCCCCTTTCAATTCAGGGCCTGGACTTATAAAACTTAATTACAGGATCTTCGAGAATAAATGGTGGGTTTTCATGAGGTTACTGTTAAGTATGTATTATATGCAAAGCACTTAAAGTACTTTTAATTAATTCAGTAACACAGATTGAGTTGATGCGCTTTTATTTTCTGTTGTGGTCATTATAAAGTCATTGTTAAATTTATCATTTTTCATATATTATGCCGAAATAACGTAATGAAAAAGAAAATCTTTGTAGGGAAATCAAAAATTCTGCTTACAACAATTCAAACGCTCGGGTCTCGAAAAGACTGGATGGAAGACATTACTCCTAAAAAGGAAAGTGACCAAAGTGTGTGGTTCACCGGTGGACTCCGTATAGGGACACATTTGGGTGCAAGAATATATGGCCTATTTCCAAGGACAAACAGCAGTATACACCTTGGGAAATGTTGTACAGTTTTTCAAGCAAAAGAGTTTGGCATTCTATACTGCGCTTTTAGAGCACTTGAGAAAGGTTACCATAGTAAACGAATTCTCATCCTCACAGGTAGGCAAAGTACTTTAAAAGCATTTATTTTCGACCAGGTAAAATATAAATTGCAAGAGAATGCCTAAATGCACTGGCATCTCGCAACAGCCTTGAACTGCGGTGGCTGCCAGGACATCGGGGAATGTATGGAAATGAAAAAACCGATCAGCTAGCAAAAATGGTCCTGATACGCCCTTTGTTGGCCCTGAATCCTGGTTGAAATCAGTATACATACCGCAAAGACCGCAGTAAAATTGCGGTTTGGGCAAAAGCACCAACTAAGGTGACAAATCAATTCCGGACGAGAAAACTGGCCCTAGGTCTAAGTAACACCTCTCCTAAAACTGAACAGAAGAGGAATAAGAAAAGTAATTGGAAATATCTATGTAAAGTGAGACTCTACACAGTTGAACCCGTTTATAAAATGTGTAACCGGATGAGGAGACTGCCTCGCATATCCTGTTTAATTGTCCATTCCTGGTAAGAAAGAAACTTCCTCTTTCTATAACCAGGGAAGACCTGGGAACGGACGCTAACGTTGGAACCAAATTACTGCAAATTGCTCAAGGAGCTGATTTTGGGAAACAGTGAAAGCGTCTCTTTCTATGGGGTTGACTTTTACGCTAACGTGCGGGAAGTCGATAAAACTCCAATTAATCCCCTGTTATTTATCTACAATAATTCAGGATAGAAGTATTTAAGATGTTTATCGTACAAGAAAAAGTGTGCGATGGCGGAGTACAAATCAGTGATTTTGGTACTCCAATTCAGACGAGAGCACAACAAGGAAATATATATATATGAAGTCCTTGAACCTCAGAAGAAAATGTTGAAAGAATCCGACAGTGCTCAGTTTGGAATCCCCGAAACTCCACTGCACGCCGTAGGCCACAGATCTTCCTAAGTCAACTGCGCTTAACGTGGTGAAAAAAGAATGAAGTTATATCCATATCAAATTCAATTCTTGGATGTGTAAAACTAACGGAGAAAGTTGAATTCACTGTTAACATGCTAAGAGGACTGTCAATAAGATTTTTTTTTTTTGACAATAGCTTTACTTATCCTCATAATTTTGATCATTTGCCTCAAAGTATTCCCTGCAATGCATCTGTCCCAGAGTTTATGCCAGACATACTGGAAACCATTATTTGACATGTCTCTCAGAATAACCTCCTGAGCACTCACCACTGCTTCTGATGATGGAAAAATGCCTCCCAATAAGGAGTTGTGGAAAAGGAAAAAGTCACGTGGAGCTAAATCTGAACTATAAGGAGGATGTAGGCTGCATTTGACGTTCATTTTTGTGAGATATTCAGCAACAACATTTGCGACATGCTGCCGTGCATTATCTGTTGCAGCATTCAGCTTGTTGCACGGTAATCTGGTCATTTGCGTACGATTTAGCCTTGCAGAACTTAAGGACATTATTATTGCACGGTTACATTTGTGTATGCATGTACGACATGCTGCTCGTATAACCATTAAACCATTCCCTGAATATCAAATGAAATGACTATAACTTTCCCAGCAGAAGCAACCACTTTGCTTTTTGTGTGAGTGTCTGATTTCCAGACAGAGCAGAGCTTTACTATTTGCTCTCAAGATGGAAATGATGTAGACACGATTAATCAGCAATGATTATCTTTGAAAGAAACCGCACATCTTCAAAAGCATGCCAACGCCTATTGGAATCAAGTGGGCACAAACACGTCTCATGTGCAACTTTTCGTGGGAGGCATCCAGGGAAATGTTTAGGATTTCAGAAAGTATTCTTAATGTTATTAGACGATCCATTCTCACAATGACAGTAGCATAGTAATATTTTCTTTCGTTAGAGTACAAACTGGAGTGTTCTTCCAAATTCCGTTACAATTGATTGCCTCTTCAAATATTTTAAACCATCTTCGAGCTATGATATAGGAAAAACAAACTCTCCACAGGGCTCCTGAACAGACATTACGGCAAATATGCTGTTTCGTTTAGAATGTGTATGAATGGTTTAGTGAGTTCAGATGTAGCCGAACTAGCATAAGAGATGCGGGGCGGGCCGGGGCGTAAGAACTCCCGGGGGAAAAAAAAAAAAGTGAAAACACTCACCAGCGATCGCAGACTCAGGTGATGAGTTTGGGCATTTCTGGAGATCGGGTGCATAATATTTTGCACAATCATTTGCAATTGAAAAAGCTACCGGCGAGGTGGATTCCGCGTTTGCTAAAGATTGGCTAGAAAAGAGAACAAATTATTTCCATGTAAAACTTTGAGCTGTTTAAACGGAACGCAAGTAAATTTCGGAAATGGTATGTGACCGTCGACGAAACGTGGATCTACCACTATACGTCAGTAACGAAAGAGCTGTCGAAACAGTAGGTTGCGACCGGAGAGAGCGCCCGAAAAAGGCAAAAATAATCCCCTCAGCATGAAAGGTGATGGCGACTGTTTTGGGACTGTCATGGGGTAGCTGTAATTGACTTTTTGAAATGAGCAAAACCGTAACGTGCGAATGTTATGTTGCTACAAATATTAAACGACGCGATCAAGAGAAATCGTGCTCGTTTGGCAAAGAAAAAGGTGCTGTTCCATCACGATAAAGCGCCAAGACACGTCTGAACATTATTGGACTTAGGGTGTGAACTCCTTCCTCTCCGCATTTGGCTACCTCGAACTACTTTCTGTTCCCCAACAGAAAAAAAAAAAAAAAAAAAAAAACTATAAATGAAGAGTTGTGTATTTTTTTAAATGTGTATTTTGCAGAGCTGAAGAAATGGCATTTTATGGATGGCATAAACAAATTAGAAAATCATTAGCACAAGTGTATGGATTTGAAATGAGATTATGTTAAAAAAGCAACGATTAAAAAAAAAAGAGTTACGTCTGCTTAATTTTTGCACGGACTTAAACAGCTCTCGTGTTTTGCAGATGGAAGAACACAAGGGATAGAAGTAAACGTAAGCCATTGTAGAACATGGGGGAGGTGGTATAGCAAATAAGTTTGTGTTGTCTAGCATAGAACAATCATTTCCCAGTCTCCAGAATAAACTGCACGACAGTGGCAAATAAGCACCTAATTACAAAAGGGCATTTATGGAAGATTTTTCAGGAGTAGAACAAAGCCTGTGCATTCCTTCGGAAACAGTTGGAAATCCAGTATTAAAATAAATGGAAAATGGATGGATAACCAAGTATTAACAGAATACCGGCTTCCAGAATATGTCCTCACCGCTCAAAAGGGGTTGCCGGCTTCCCTCCACACTCGCGGCCGCCCTCCTACCTGTCCTTGAATTTCCGAACAATTACTAGTCACGAAGATGGCAAGACAGCTGATTTTAGGGCAACACATTTTTGTATGCAAATGTTGTTATAAATAAGAATCAAGTCGTCGCGTTCGTGAGGAATGTATTCGGAAGTTCCCTGGGCAATTACTTCCTTCCGGAACTGCAATTCACGATCTTGAGAAAAATGTGATACTGCTGATTCAGTGTAAAACAAGAAACACACGCGGAGATGTACAGTTTTAACAAAAGACAAATTTACGAAATTGGTGCGAATATTAAAAGTTCACAAAAAGAAATCATTACCGAAATTAGCACAAGATATCAAGGTCTTCTGCAAATATAGCAACACAGATGTTAAAACGCAAACCTTATACGTGTACATGTGTATATGACAAGGTGATCCCTAGCACGTGTTAAATGGTTTTTTTCATCAGTGACTGAAGGGTTAATAGACCCACAGCTTGTGTTCTTTTCATACGAAGCGTTGTTCCACCAAAATGGTCGTGTGAACAGTGACAACATTCGCTGAATATTGTATACACGACCACCCTCTTTAAGATAGAGAAAATGTATATACAGTTAGTGCAAGATGCATTATCCGATTTTTTTACGAGCAGACAGTAATTGGAGAGAGGTACCGAAATTACACTTTGTTCCCATTTTTGAGCACCTGAAGGAACAAAATAAAGCATATGGGTAGTTTCAGCATGATTCCGCCACTGCTCGTATGGAGAGCAGACCATGGGTAAAATCAGAGAAGTGGTTGAAGACAGAGTGATTAATGCTGATGTATGGCCCTCTCGCTCCCCAGATTTTTATTTGTGGGGTAGCCTGGTGGTCAAACTAATACAAAACAAATGCTCACACATTGGAAGAATTCAAAGAAAGCATATGAAATTAAACCAGAAATATATTGTATAAACCGGAATGCGTTTATCCGACCCAATGCCCTTTTAGCTGAGGGAGACAACATCTCCAGAATTTGTAAAAGTTAAGGTTTATACAGTTTCAAGAAGCGAAGTCAGAATACAGGTGAGGCCGGTGTGGCATGTACAGCTGCCGATACGCAAAACCCCGTGTAAGCGGTAAGGACATATCCTAGAAGCCCTGTACTTTTCTAGTCTGACAGAACTGTGCATGATCGGCGGCACATTGCGCTCACGTGTTCTACTCATTTAAATAATCTTCATGGCCTTACAGTGGCATCAATAATTAACAGCTGGTATTTTATTATTGTTTTGCATGTTTAAAATTAAGTGATATTATACATTGGGATATTTTTAACATTATCCTTGCAATCTCAAAATAGTAAATGTACTTCTTTTTAAAAAGGAATTCAGAGTTCAATGAAATTGTTACTCGAGGAGTTACATTTGGGAAAGCGTGAATGGATTCAGGGCATCATTTTCAGGTACCAACTCCTAAAACCTTGGTGTGAGCGCCGATTTAATCTGTAGTTCACCTTCATTATCGACCTTTACAGTAGCAGTGACGTCTGTAGCCTCCAGCAATGCAGATAGCGAGGAAAAATGGACACGCAAACTCCAGCCTTCAAATTTATACACATTCCAATGCCGGAGCTGATGGAAAAATTCACACTTGCACTCGTAAAAGGGGAAGAAAGCTGTTGACTGTTGTCCTGAAAATAACTGGAAGATCACACACGACTTCAGCATAATATACCTCAAGAATAAAATACGTCTTCTTAATTGTGAACTAACGACACGGCCTATCGTTATTGCTCAAGCTCTCTTCATACACGACATTCAAATTTATGCAAATTTTCTACTCACTTTTATCACATTAGCGTATACTCCCGAAAATCTTTAATACCCGTTTTCATTAGGGCATTACGAGCAATGAACATTGCTGAAACATGGGTTAGTAAAGAAATTTCATTGGTAAGGAAGCACCTTCCCAGAATTTGCCATAGGAATGAAGAAAGCCGGGAATGAACCTCAGTCACTAAGGACGATCCTGGTGATAATCGAACTCAACCCTTCCCATTCACGAATCTGTGGCTTAACGACCGAACTGGTCCGAACATATAAAAAAAACACTTTCAATTAGAAATAACTTTTATTGGCAGTGATAAAATCCGTCTTGTCATTGAATTCTTTTCCTTCGTGCCTTTGGAGGAAACAGAAATGGTTAGAAAGAATAGTACACCAAGCAAATATGGTTATGAATAGCAAAACATTAGCTCTTTATATATTTGCTATTAAATTAAACCATAGCCACTATTTTATGCACTAAAATACTCGAGATAGGAAACGTCACATAAAAATAAGTACATTTAAGGCACTAACTTGTGAGCAAAAGGTATGGGACTCGATTTCCCGCCAGAACCATCCCCCCGAAATAAGTTTTTTTTTTTCCTACCAGCTTTTCCTCAGTTTTCATAAATGGGAAATGCCATGGAAGTACCCTAAACTTTGCCCTGGAACGCTTCTTTTCTTTAAGAGAGAGATTTTTTTTGTTTGTTTATTTAAGGACGCTCTTTAACATCACAGGTCATCAGCGTCCCTTCAATTCAGGGCGAGAAACGGCCGACAAATTTTGCTCAGAGGCCTCTTCTTTCTGGCTTGAGGTTCTTTTTCGTGTCGTAAATGTACAACACGGCACCCACGGTTTTACTTTTACCCCCGAAAGAATCTATCCATCCTGGCTGGGTTTGAACCCGCGACCTTGGGTTTAGAAGGCAAGCACGGTTATCACTACTCCACCGAACCGACTTTGAGAGAGAGAGAGAGAGAGAGAGAGAGAGAGAGAGAGAGATTGTTTCCCGATTTATCATTTCATCTCATGTGTCATTTAATGTCCATCACCTGTGATACTCTGGCAGTAAAAAACGGGCGTTAAACACCATTAAAAAGCTTCTCACAAGCAACGCTGTAAACAAAGAATAAGCACATGGGCACTGGCAGGCGCGACAATGGCAGTCTTCCTTACACGGCATCCGTTATAAAGTATCGCTGTGTGAAACAAACATTTAAATTGGGTTAAATACAGTAATTGTCGGCGAATAATATGCATATTCACATAGAGGTCATTCAAACCATTTAGAATTTTTATCATTAGCTTGCGAGTACATTGTAGTTGTGCTTATATTTGTAGTAGACATTTCAGAAGTATTCATAAAAACTCAGTTATACAGAGCAAAGAAACACACAGACCAAGTAACAAGTTGCAGGCACTCCAAAAGTTGATTTCTACAGTGGTAAAGTATTACTTAATTCACTTCCATCATCTATAAAAGAACTGCATACCAGTAAAAATAAGTTCAGGTTAGCATTAAAAAAGATACCTTATCAGTTTATCACTAATACCTTCTGTACAGAGGAGGATTTCATACAATCAAAAAATAAGGGTACTGATGTTTTCTACACTGAATTGTTCAATTTTTTAAATGTTTAACTACTATTTTGTAAATATTCTAGATGTAAATAAATTAGTTACCATTAATGTGTGTTTTCTAAGATGGCATTTTATTGTAAACTATATAACAAATACTATAACAGAATTAATATTTGTAAACGTGAAGGAGTGACAATTTCAACAAATGTATATCTGACGAAATCTACATCCTGGACTAACATTAATTCAATATAGGAACCACAGATTGAAGTCATATTGATATGTTCGAGATAGAATATGCAAAGGCAATACTTGTGAATACAAATTTCCACCACTATTATAAATTCAAGATGTATTCCATGGTTCAAAGCTATTTATTATTTTTCTATTTACATTGAAAATTGGTTCTCTAAAACATTCAATATGTAATTATCAGTGACCTATTAAAATGGGAATATAATTGAGAGTTAAAACAAAATAATTAAAAAAAAAAAAACATTATGTATACCGATCGAATAATAATAATTTACAGCACGAAACTCGGAACAGTACCCAAGGGCTATATTTTCAATAAAAGTTTGTCAACATATTTAAATGGCAAGCTCAGAGGTTAACCTCATTTTAGCAAACGGGCGTTTGCTCTATGCGCAGCAGCGAAAAATGACGCAGCCACTTTGTTACACATTTTCTAACAATAATATATATTTTAATGCAACGATGCTTTAGCTCCAACAATAAATTCTGTGGTTAAAAAAAAAAAAAAAAAAAAAAAAAAAAAAAAAAAAAAAAGATGCAGAACCCAACTACCAGAGGCGAACCTCAAAATCGGAAATACATTACGTAAAGAGGAGAAAAATTACAGAACCTACTATTATTTTGAAGTTTTCTCAGCACTAAGTTGGTTGTGACTTCATGGGTAACCAGCAGAGTGAACTCGTCGAATTCTAAGCTTTCGACCTTCCTTAAGGTACATAACTTACTGATAAACTACCGCTACTTTTTCTTTGTTTAGATATTTATAATAAAATAAATTCTGAAGTTTGCTTTTACTGACAAATCAGACTGTTGCTTAGTGGGTACTGATCAGATCTAATTGAAGGTAAAGAGAACAAGTCAAAGAGGTATTTGGGGGGAGGGGGTTGTGCATAGTTTTGAATACTATAGCCATAATATTTTAACTAAACCTATTGAGTAACAATTTGCCCCGAGGCGGTGGGAGGAATCCATTCGCTATCATCATACTATACTTGATAACCAACAAAGAGTTGGCGAACCCACTAGCCGCAGTGTCAATGCACCGGAGCTCACAAAGCGGGTTCCGCAATATACACCCCCGTGCCAAGAACCTGAACACCTGCAATTTGGCTAAACAAAACAAAAAGCTTGTTCAGCTGCCGAGGCACAAAGATCAACAATATGGGTTAATAGTAGAAGCCCAATCTGAGAAATGGCTCCATTTAACATGACAGTCCATCTGCCTTATATTTGTCTACGAAAATGGCTCAATCGCTGTCATTCAGCAAGCGCCATGCATTTAGCTTTAAATTCAGCCGCCGCGTCTTATAGTTTGCATGTTACAATGCATTAAAAACTACCACCTTGCTAACTTGCATTAACATGTAAATTTCAATAAAGTTACATGGCATGGGGATAAACGAAAATCACCATTTCTGTTGTGCACGAACAAAATTTTTATGCATAAATAGATGAAATAAACAAACAAAAGGGGGACATTTATTTTGTAGCATAAATATCCTATCCTAAAATTTTTCCATCAATTATGACGATTTATTTCAACCAATGAGTGTGGTCAGCATACAGCAGCATATGGTTTATGTGATGAATTGGCAGCTTTACATCAAACCGCAGACTCCCTTCAGAGACAACAGGGGTGCTCAAATAAGACCTACCAAGTTCAACTGACTTAGAAATTAGAATTGACACAAGAGAGATTTTCAGGACAAAGTGAGAGTTATTAGTTTTCGAAAAGAAACAATATTGGGGTAAATAAAAATTTACTTCACCTTCAGGGACCACAGGGGTGCTAAATTAAGACGTACCAAGTTCAACAGACCTAGAAATTAGCATTGGCATTAGAGAGATCTTCAGGACAAATTGAGAGTTACTAGTTTTGCAAAAGAAATATTAGGGTATATAAAATTTACCATAACTGTCCAACAAACATGATATTAATGTAATAAAATATACCCGTCTTTTATTTGCTTTTGGTTAAATTTTTTGGGCTAAACAGAGATGCTACAGGAAAGGTTTGAACTAAACTACTACTTATACTCAAACCAATTTGAAGGTTATGCACTCTGTGCTTATATTTACCAGTTACCGTGACGCCAATTATAACTTTGCTCAAGTAACTTTCGTTATTTTATCCCAAAAATTCCTTGGTATTAAAAATCTCATGCACAACAAATACATATTGCCAAATTCTCAACTATGCCAATTAACTCCAAAACAAAATTAGAACATATTTTCCATGCAATGAGTATTCGTGTATCTTTTGTTGTTGATTACCTCGAGAAGTAATGCAAAATACTCCACATAGAACTACTGGTATCTTAAGATTTGAATTAATCAAATAAAATGTGTATATGATAGTAAAAGAATACTGTTAAAGCTAATACAGAATTCATAATTGTATTCTTTGGCATCTTGCCAATATATGTCATTAGAAATGTTAAACAAAAATATATTTAATTATAGCATCCCCCTCAAAATGATAAAACTACACTGGGTTTAGGAGAGCAAAGCCCAAAAATTATTAACTAGGACAAGGTCTGCTAACACTGGAGCAACTTCAATGGTGTCTTATTAATATTACAATAGTTTAGCTGCCCAGCTGGTCTTTTATTTTCATCACTCCTTGTAAATGAGTAAGGTACATCTAATCTGATGCGAAACCCCCGATGTACACCTAAATCCGCTCACACTACTGTGGTAACAAACAGTGCATACTCACAGCATTGGTAAACATTTGAAAATTAATACGGATGTCTATGTAACAGCTGTTTACGTGAAATACGCTACAATGTTTTACTAAAACAAAAGTCTTTCCATAAATACATACACGAGAATCACAAAAGTTACGGTTATTAAACACATTTAACATTACTGCAGCAATTGCTGAATGTATACATAAACAAAAGCTCGACAGATGTACCTACACATAGGCAACACTAGTCTTATCGTATTTAACTTTAAAGACCAATTTATTTAGATAACGCTTCACATCAAGACATTTTAAAGAATTACGAATTTGCTAGCGAAAGCTAAATGTTGCCAAATGATTGACAATGTTATACATAGTTATTTTCCAATTTACTTCCAAGCATGACAATCCTTCATTAATTAGACAGCGATAACAGATACTAATACACATTTTATGTTTAGGTACAATCAATTTAAATAACAATCACTGAATTAAGAGGAAAGCAATCAAATTATAGCCCATTTTGCGAATTAAAATATTCCTACAGCGTATAAATTTCATACAAGTTTAAGATTTTACTTCCACAGTAAACGTAACAACCTATTAAATCTGAGACCATTAATTACACGGTGTGCCGCAGCTCCTAAAACCAGCAAATCTAACTGTATCAATGCTAGCAGCTAAAGTGTGTCATCTGCTCAAAAGAAAACTCCATGGGCCGATGAATACAATAGCCGCAGTAAGTGACTGGGTGCGGCTGCAAATAAAATCTCTTACCTTGTCTGTTGGTATGTTTCTGGAACTCATAGTTGTCAGACAGAATTTATTTACACTATAAGCGTAGAAGTGGATGGCAAGTTATCCAGGAAGATATATGTTTTTGTAGCACCAAGCAGCTGGTGACAGCAGACGGATGTGAGCAACATTCGACACTAAACACTAAAACTTGATGTTACGCCATTTTGGCGTAATTTTGAGCGCTGCACCGCATTCTGTACTACACAATGTTATCTATCCATAACATTCATGTAAATATTGTTAGCATTTTATGGAAATTAAACTAAATATCACTCAAAACTTAGATAAAGGAAATTCACTGTCACCCAACAACTAAAATGGCGAGACGTTCTGTCTCCTACTGATTCTACAATGCATTGTGGGTAACTTGCCAGAGCCTTGTGTAACTTCGAATGCTCAAAAACTGCACGACAAATTAGGCTCTTAGAATGCTGCATTCAGCTGTTTTTCCCAAATAAGTGAAACATGAATTAATGAATTGTACAAATAAGGTCAACAAAAAGTAAACCTTTAAGAAATTTTGTATAAGTGCAAGAGGTTATTTTATCGACGAGAAATAGTTCAACAGTCAACAGCTGTGGGAGCTCACAGAATCTGTCGATTTATTAAGCTTATTGTTGCTAATGTTTGCAAACGGACAACTAAGGTTTGACAGCTCCTGGTAATTTAGAAATAAATACCAGTATGTCAGAAGATCTAATGATAAACAAGAAGCCCTGTGTTGAAGGCAATGCAATTCACACTCTAACTGTAAGTATCTTCAAAGTGTACTATGACTATGTGATTGATATATAACACTGTCACCAGATAACCTATAAATACCCATGAAAGATGTTGCAATTCATAGATGTATTTTTTTCTCTTTTGCACCAACTACTGAGGCCCCAGCTATAACGCCTTCCCAAAAGGTGAAACTTAGAACAAAGTTTTATAACTGTGATAACGACTCATATGCAAAAAGTTAGGCTTCAATTTTCATCTGTTCTGTGAGTTCTTAAGGGCATAAAGGCATTTGAAGCGATCTTATTATATACCTCATTGAAACTTGATGTGAGGAAGTTAGAACTGTGTGACAAAAATAAATACCATTTGATTGTTTTACACTTCTGTTTTTAATACAAATATTCACAAAGTAACAAATGTTCAAACAGAATGAGTATTGCATGCATTGAATTTAGTGCTGTTTTTAAGACTTAATTGTGGAACAACTTGTACAGGGATTAATAAATCTTTTCTTTTTTCTCAGGAGAAAGTAAATAATTTGTACATTTACAGAGATCATTATTTTGAGAACCACACATTAGATAGCGCAGGACAGAAAAACAATGATGTTGAGAGTGAGATGAACAGCACATTGAAAATGTTTGATGATTTGAGAGGTAAGTATAGCTGAAGAGAATAGTGTATGAAGTTTGATCATTTTTTCAATTTAAAATTAATTTAGGGATCATTTTACAGATAATGGTGAGCAGGAAAACAGGGCAATGTACTTTTATTTAAAGGGTCGAGCTTTGAACATAATGCCACAGTACTCAAAAGAGGCAGAGGAAATGTTATCTCGATCTGTTAAACTCGATCCTAAACTTGTTGGCGCTTGGAATGAGTTGGGTGAATGTTATTGGAAGAAAGACGACATTGGAGAAGCAAAGAATTGCTTTTCAGGAGCTTTAAGTCATGTGAGTGCAGTTGGTATCATTGTAACATTGACAATAACTTGCATCATTATTTTCCACAAAATATTCATTTGCTATATCTGAAATTATGCATATTGAGGTGTGGATTTTTCAGAAAAGCAAATGCTGTGCTTCGTTTCAGTATGTAATTATAGCTCAATATGGTTATTTTTGTTTTCACAACATAGCCTTGATTTTTAGGATTTCTGAGACCAAGTTGTAATGAGAATAATTTTGGTGAAGAAATGAGAGGTCATGTTTTTATATAATTGATGATAATTGAAATCATTGTATGATTGAGTCAATTACTTGTCTATAAATGTAGAACCAGTTTCACGAACCCTCATTCACATCGTCAGCTAGAATGTCAACTACTGGATACTTTATTATGCTATGGGAATGTGTATTTTGCTTTGGTGGAGGTGTGATGTATTTAAAATTTATATTTTCATCTCCAGAAGTGTTGAAGTTGTTTTGTTTTTTGTTTGATTTTTTTTAAATAATGCTGGTCATTTTCACTGCTGAGGCACCACAGGCAGTCTGTAGGTCCCTGATTTCAATAATTTTGCTTTCTGCAATATGTTGTGGTTTTCTGTTCAGAAATGAAAGACTACTGCTCATTTCTCCATTTGCTTCCCTCCTAAATTTCAAAGCAAGAGTATAAACATTTCCTTTCAGTTAATAGAAAAAATTAAGAACATAAAATTACAATCTTCTGACAAATTAGTATCTTTTGACTCAGAATCACTGTTTCAAAGAGTACCTAAAGAAAAATTTCTAATTTATCTCAATGATTGTTTAAGAAACAGTGGAATTAAAGATGCACATGTAAAAGAACATATTCAACTCACCAAAATTTGCATAAACCAATCCTATTTTTCTTTCAAGGACAAATTTTATAAACAACAATCAGGACTTACGATTGGCAGACCCTTATCTCCATTTCTCGCTAACCTCTTCATGAGCAGATTTGAAACACACTTCAACTCAGCATTCCCATACATATTTAAAATATGTTACAAATATGTTGATGATATATTTGCCATAGTTAACAAAAAACTCATTGATGATGCCATAAAACTTCTGAATATACAAGATAAAAACATAGCGTTCACATATGAAACAGAAACAGATAACATGTTACCATTCCTAAACATCAAAATTATGAAGTGTCAAGGAAACTTTGAATTTGGAATATATAAAAAGAATACACACACAGACAATCACATCAAAGCTAACAGTTTTAACCCCATGACACAGAACATGCAGTTATTAAAAGTTTAACACACCGGCTAGTTAACCTACAAATTTGCCAAGAAGAATACTTCAAAGAATAAAAACAAATAGAAAGTACAGCAGTGAAAATGGTTTTAAGAAAGAACTAGTACACAAAAAAGTACAGAGATTCAAGAGCAAAAACTTATTAAAAGAAACCACAACATTATCAGCAAGAAAAGATAAGCTAATTTTTAAAACATTCATATATCATCCATAAGCTACAAAAAAGTTTTAGAATATTCTTAAAGATTTTAATATCACGTTAGCCCCTGTAAACAGACTTAATGTAAAAATCTCCTGATAGACAATTAGTTAATGAAAGTATTCCACAGGAGAAAAAAGCAGGTATTTACAAAATAAGTTGTGCTGGATGTGAGAAAATCTACATTGGAAAAAAAAGACAAACATAGGTACACGGTTAAAAGAACATTTCAGGAACATGAAACACAAGCACATGCAGAAATCAGCAGTAGCATTTCATTTCTGAACAGAAAATCGCGACATAGTGAATAAAGCAAAATTATTGAAATCAGTACAAGGACCCACAGAATTAGCAACATGGGAAAATGCTTCATATACAAATACAAAAACAGTTTAATGAACTTTGATACTTCAGGGGATGAAAACATAAACTTAAGTTTATCACACCTCCACCAAAGCAGAATACACATTCTTACAGCATAATGAAGTATCCAGTAATGGACATTCTAGCTGATGATTTGAACAAGGATTCATGAAACCAGTTCTACATTTATAGACATGTAAGTGGAGTAATAGGAGTGTTTAGTTCAACTCAATCACACAATGATTTCAATGTGATTGGCTTCACTGTACAAGTTCCAATTAGCATTTCTAGTTAATAATTTATGATGCCAAATTATATCAAAGGTTCAGACATAGAATACTCGAATGGTAGTCAGAGTTTTAATCCTTTGTGAATTTTGCTCTTCAAGCACAACTTTAATTAAATCATTGAATTAGAAGAAACAGAATATTAGATATTTTCTGAGTAAATGCATACATAAACCTAAATATCATTCAGCAGCAACTTTGTATTTAATTTCATAATTCTTAATATTGCTTCAAAGCTGTATATTTATGTTCACTTCTCTTTATAGGAGAGGAACAAAATTTCATTGCGTAACTTATCCATGGTGCTGCGTCAAGAAAAGGCTGCGACTACACAACAGCGTGTGGAAAACATCAGCAAAGGTGTAGAATATGCAAAAGAAGCAATACAGCTGGATCCCAATGATGGCATGTCATGGACTATACTGGGAAATGCATACTTATCATCATTTTTTACATTATCACAAAATCCCCGAATTTTGAAGGCTTGCAAATCTGCCTACCAACAAGGTGTAAGTTTTATGCATTTTTTTTGTTTGTTTGTTTGTTTGTTTGTTTGTTATGCCTTTAGTCCCCAAGCAAGTCCCAAAGGCCCACAACATATCCGTACCCAAGGGCAATTTCTCCATGCAGGAACGTCCTTCACTTGATTTTGCTTATAGAAAAACATCTAGTAATTCATAATCATTAGAATATGAGAAAGTATATATCAAATATAACAACAGTCATCAGAACTGTGCGAATGATGAAGGCAACAGCCTTTGAAGCATGTCATGTAAGTGGAACAAAACTAGTGAAATTTGAGTGATTTCTTCACTAATTTGTTATATTAACTATATTTCACTGTGAAAATCCTCACTATTTAAATCTGTATTAAAGTATATATTTGTTTCTATAATACCAGTCTTGCAGAATAAATCCTTACTGCTCACACAGGATTATGCATTTTGGCAAAGTCTAGCCCCCCAGCTGCCTATCCTTCAACTTTGAAGCAGTCATCAGTCTGCATTCATTTGTGAAGAGTTAAAATTTCAAATTGCCTAAAGAGGTTCCTGCATGAATATCTGCTATGTGTGCCAATAATTATACATATGGCTTTTTTCTGTAATAGGAAATCACGCTCACTTTTAACCGAGTTTCCCCAAAATATAAGACCAAATTTCATTATTGAGTAGATATAGGTATAATAAACTGATTTTAAAGTCTTAATTGAATCCAACGTTAATAATGTGGGTATTGCATAGCATGCACATATGTTTAGGCATGATTAGATCGATGTGATCTTTCGAATTCAGATAGTTATCAATTGGTAAACCAAGGAATACAATGTAGAAGTATACTGTTTTAATATCCTATCTGTAATAAGGTATTTGGAGGTCTGTGAATGATGAATTTCATAATATTTGCTGTTCACAGGAAAATGATATTGTTGCACGAAGCAATCCTGATCTGCATTACAACAAGGCAGTTGTAAGTATCCAGGTACTCAAGAATTTCTTTCCAAAATGAATTCACATGAGGTATTTCATATTCTAGACCATCAACAGAAGACTATAATGTGTTTGTAGTAGTTCAAAATACTGTATTTATGCAAGTCTAATGCATATCTATTTGTCCAAATATTGTATTCAAAATTGTGATGCGCATTAGATTTGAGTGCAAATCCATTCCATTCCATAGTTCATTCTGATAACTTCATTCAAATTTTATCATTTATTATGTCATAATGCATTGCTGCAATTCTCAACTTCATTACATTTATTGTTGGTCTATTAATGCATAGAGTAATGAATAAAAGGTAATCATGAAATGGAGGGCAAACAGAGAAGAACAACTTATGATACTGCTTTCAAGCATAAAGTAATTTATGCTGAAAAAACTTGTAACAGAAAGGCAGGAAGAAAACTCATTGTAGCTGGGAGTAATGTTCTCTTGTGGTGGCAACAGAAATTAGCATTATTTGCAACTAAAGCAAGTAGGAGGAAAGACATCCTGATATTGAAGAAAATGTTTTGGAATTCGTACATGAAAGGAGGATGAACGATCTACCTGTGACTAGTGACACTATAAGAAATAAAGCAAAAGAGGAGGTTGAAGTTCTTGGTATACTGAAACAGGAGTTCAAGACTAGCCATGGGTGGGTGGGTCATTTTGTGAAGCAGATGAGCTTATCTCTAAGATGCCATACAATAATATGCCGAAAACTTCCTGCAAACTTTTATGACTTTAAGTTTCAAATTAGGGGTACACATTACATTCAATGGTACATTAGATTTGCATAAATATGGTACTAAAACTATATCGCTAATAAAACAGAAAAGTCTGTTTTTCTTAAAAAGTATTTTGTGCATGTATTTAGTTTTGAAAAAAAAATGCTCCTCAATTTCACTATTTTTGTAATGATAACTAAAATGACTACCACTCACCATTGGAAAGTTCCATTATTTGTCAAACTAATGGCAATGAACTTGTTTAAAGGCTCTGAAATATGAAGAGGAATATGAACTGGCCTTGTCATCATTTTCAAGAGCACAAGCCTTAGACCCAACGTGGGATGCCCCACAACATAAAGAGAAGCAGTTAATTAGATATCTGGAAAATGTTCAAGAGTTAGTGAAGCAGCGAGGAAAACTTAAAAGCAAAAGATTACAGCAGCTTCTCCAGGTAAGTTTATTTGCTAAGTAATTATAAAATATGGTTATTTTAATGTGCTAGAACAATGATTTACAAACTATGGTCTGGTGATTTCCCCAGTAAGTCCACAAAAAACTTTTTTTTAATAGTGTTTAATGCCTGCTTTTACTACTGAGGCAGACACTGATGATACATGAAATGAAATCATATATTGGGAAAGGATTTTTTTTTAAGGAAGGAAACGTTCCAGGCCTAAGTTTAGGGTATCTCCCCTGCATTTGCCATTTATGACAACTAAGGAAAACCTGGAAAAAACCTCAGTCACAGAGGATATGGTCCTGGTGGGAATCGACCCCAGACCTCCCGCTCACGAGTTCGCATCTTAACGACCTCGGCCATCCATGGTGGTTATGTTGAATGTATAGATATAAACAATGATATGAGGAAACAAAAGATGATAGAAATTTATGATATATGTTTATTGAGGTAAAGTAAATTAGAATCAAATTGAAGGTAACTATTTGTCAGCTTTGATATGATTAGTTTTGAATAGCTGGAATTTTCATAGTAAGTATAATAAATTATTGAGAAATCACTCAAATTTCACTAATTTTGTTCCACATGTTACTTGGACATGTTTCAAAGGATGTGGCCTTCATAATAATAATTTGTTATATTTGATGTGATTGTCTGTATGCTTTTTCTTTCTGTATATTCCAATTCCAGGTTCCTTATTAATTAATTATTTTACCATTTATTTACATGTTGCCATTCTTGGGCATTTGGAATATACAGAAAGAATATGCTTGCGGACAATCACATCAAAGCTGAAGGTTTTAACCCCAAAACACACACACACATGCAATGATCAACAGCTTAACACACAGGCCAGTTAATCTACAAATTGGCAAAGATGAATATTTTAAAGAATACAAACGAATAGAAAGAACAGTGATTAAAAATGGTTTTAAAAAAGAACTAGTACACTAGTACACAAAAAAGTACAGAAGGGACAAAAACTTATTAAAAACCATAACACTATCAGCTGGAAAAGATAAGCTAATTTTAAAAAAATTCATATATCATCCATGTGCTATGGAAAATTTTATAATATTCTAAAAGATTTTAATATCAGGTTGTAACCTGTAAACAGATTTAATGTTAAAAATCTCTTGATAGAAAATGTTAATCACAGTATTCCACAGGAGAAAAAAAGCAGGTATTTACAAAATAAATAGCGCAGAATGTTAAAAAAATCTACATTCAAAAAACAAAAGGAAACAAGACACACAGTTAAAAGTACATTTCAGGAACATAAAAATACAAGCAAATGGAGAAATCAGAAGTAACATCTCATTTCTGAACAGAAAACCATGACATAGTGAATAAAGAAAAATTATTAAAATCGAAGGACCTACAGAATTTTATTTTATTTATTTATTTTTTTTAATAGTGTTTAATGCCCATCTTTACTACTGAGACACCATAGGCAGTGGACAGTGATGATACATGAAATGAAATGATAAACTGGGAAAGGATTTTTTAAGGAAGTAAATGTTTATGCCTAGGTTTAGAGTACCTCCCTAGCATTTGCCATTTATGAGAACTGAGGAAATCCTGGAAGAAACACCATTCAGGAAGGATGGTCCTGATGGGAATCGAACCCCAGATAACCTGCTCACGAGTCCGCACCTTAATGACCTCGGCCACCCGTGGTGGTACCTACACAATTAGCTACATGGGAGAAAATCTACATTTACAAATACAGAGACTGTTTGATGAACTTTGACACTTCCAGGAATGAAAACAAATTTTAAGTTCATCACATCTCCACCAGAGCAGAACACACATTACCACACATAACAAATTATCTAGCAGTCGACAGTTAGCTCAGGATGCAAACATTGGTTCGTGAAACTACTACTGCATATTATAAACAAGAAGTGGAGCAAATTAGTTTGGCTCATTCTTACAATGATCTTAATTAAATGATTAACTTCACTGTAAAAATTCCAGTTAACATTTTTAGTTCATGCAAACATTTTGTTTTCGTATGGTATGTTTTCCAGGGGCATCCTCATCAGCCAGTGGCATATTGGCACTTTAGAAATTTATAGCCATAGCTTCAAAATTTGAACAGTCAGGCCATAAGTTTTCTATCCCAAATTATCTGTCTAAGACACCTCCACACTCTCTGAATCATTTCAATGTAGTTCATTAACACTTGTATATGCTTTTAGTGTATTTACTTCCATCTGGAACAACATTCTTCTTTGACAACAGCATTATAAGAATTTATTGTTATGTTTGTTTGCAGGCTATAAACATAAAGCAGCTAGGACCCTACAGTGGGGGAAGTTATACCTCAAAGGATGAAACTGTCAAACTGGAACACATTCCTCTCAGCAGCTTGAAAGAAGGTGCCAACCTGGAGAAAGTGGTGCTTGGAAAGGTTGTCTGCAGCGTTCGTGATGAGGATGAAGTACCCTTGTGAGTAAATTGCTTCATTGTTGAAGATAATTTATTATTATTGTTATTGCTGTTGTTATTGGATACTTTTAGCAATGTCCTGGCAAAGCCAAACAACCTCCATATTCTATAATGAATGTCTATTGGATCTAAGTTTGATATCTGGCATTTTGAGGAAATTCTCTAAAGCTCTAAGTGTGGTACAATTGGGGAATTGTCTGCTGGAGAGACGAAGGCCAATAAGGTTTGTTGCATTAAATATTCTTTGTTAAAAATGAAATGCAGGCAATACCTTATTTTCTAACAGTATTAAATGAATGGAAGAAATGCAAGGAATACATTCTATTTCCAAGGAATGCAAGGCAGCTGATTGCTTAGAGCATTGACATATTAAGACAAATACTAACAGTTTGATTCCTAGCCTTGGCTTTAATTTTTCCCATGTGATTGATTTTTCTTCATACATCTTGTATGAAAGTACAGTTTATTAAATTCCACTTCCTGCTGATTACTGTTTTATGTTTCAGTACTTTCTGTATGATGGATAAGGAAGAAACCTGCATAGCAGTGACTGTGTACAATATAGCACAAGGAAAAGGCACAATTATTGGTGATTCTGTTGCAATTCCTGAGCCATATCTTACACGGGTCCATTTTAAATACAAAGAAAAGGTAATCTTTTTATATTATTAAAATTGATCATTACCATTAAATTTAAAATCAAAGATTTTACTGACACTGTGGTGGACTGAACATATCAGGAGAGGTAGAAGTACATTTGTTAAAAAAATCAAATTAATTGTAAAATTTATTAATATCGTGGACTTTCAAATATTCTTTGTATTAAATTCTAGAATTATCTAGTTAGGTAAAGTTAAAGAAATTGTAAATTAATTTATGTTAATATATGTTAATATATTAGTTTAATAAATTCATTCATTCAACAAACTTGCAGGAAAGTTCTGCTCAATTGATAGAGGACTCAAAATAAGCAAAAAATTTAATGCAAAGAAACATACTGTCAATTTTGCTTAGTTTCTGAGCTGTCATTATTTTTGATCTATCAATAAGTAAGTTGCATGTGATTTTCTTCTTTGTTCATATCATTCTATAAAGAAGGTATAATGATCCTGGATTACTCTTGGATAAAGTGTATTGAACTGAATGGAGATTTCATTGTGAAATTATCGCCATGGATGATCCAGGTCATTAAGATGCAGACTTGTGAGCTGGAGGTCTGGGGTTTGATTCCCACCAGGATCATCCTCTCTGACTGAGGTTTTTTCCAGGTTTCCCTCAGTCCTCATAAATGGCAAATGCTGGGGAGGTACACAAAACTTAGGCCTGGAACGTTTTCTTCCTTAAAAAAAATCCTCTCTCAATTTATCATTTCATCACATATATCACCAGTGTCCACCGCCTATGGTGCTTTGACAAACATACAAAAACACGGTTAAAAAGCAGAAATTATGCACAGTTTTATCTTTTGTTTCAGGAGTGGCAATTTGACTCAATAAGGGTGGAGAGTCCTCTGGTTCTAGTGATTAATGGACGTAAAGTTGGCCCAGAACAACTAGCTGGCACTCAGCTTGCAAGTTTCAAACGGACAGAATGAGAGATACGTGAGGTTACAATACCTGGTGCTATGACTTGCGTCTTAATACTGCCATCTATATTATCAGTGAGAAAAAAATGTTCTTGAAGAAACAATATTTTCATGACGTGCTCACATTGGTAATCATATCTTTATATGAATAACTCCTGCATTTTCCTTAAACATGAACTGGAAAAAAGTAATCAACCACAATTGCTTAATACTGCAGTAACTTTGTTAAGGAGCAGAAAATTTGTAATACATTGATGTGATCATTTTCTTTTTGAATTTAGTAGAAGAGAGTTACTTTATTTACTCACATAAAAGATGCACTTTTTTTAAAGTTTAGAAATATAAACTCAGGGTGCATATTTTACATGAGGAAAAATATTGGAAAAAAATAATCAGAGCTTCCAGACCGATTCTAGACATTCTACAGCAGCAGTTCTCAAACTGTGATCTTTGGATTTCTGAAACAAACAATAAATTACCAGACGTAAAAATTAATGTAAGACTTACAAATTTACAATGTGTATTTATTGGGGAAAAAATAAAGAAGGTGACTATTTTTCCAAAAGGGAACTTTTAGCATTTAAAACCTTTCAGTACACTTTCAGAAAATATTTTCCTGCGCCTGATTCAAGCAAAACTGGACCAGAAATCCATTTTCAGTTTGTACAAAGTACAGTTCGTTGCAAATGAATTGGAAAACAATAATAAACATACACATTTTATATTTTTTTGCAGTTATTCACCTAATACATACCTGTAATCTTTTCTAATACCTAATATATCACCCTGTTTGTTTTATAAGTTGCTTTACATTATTTGAAGTAGATTCCAAAAGCTTTGGGCACTTATTTTTAAGTTCATCGTCATGAAACCACACCTTAAATAGAGACTCTATCATGCATATTTTTGTGGAATAGTCGAGTTTTGTGAGACTCCTTTTGCTAAATTTTCTATTGGATTAATATCAAGGGCCACTATAACACACAAATATCCTTCTCACTGAAGAATTTCTTCACTTTCTTTGAAGTATGGCAAGGAACAAATATTCTTTAAAATTCCGTCACCACCTGAAAACCTCTCCAACAGCTCTCCAACAGCTCTCCTTTCCAGTTTTTGGATGGTCAGATTTCATCATCCCATCAACTGGTACTAATGGTTCCAGTCCTTCATGTTGAAATACCCCAAAACATCTTTCTCATTGGGTGTTTTACAAACAGTTTCAAATATGCTGAAGTTATTGCCTCATTGATGCACATATTTAACCCTCTTCCCCTGCACTTCATCAGAGAAAAGAACTTTCTTCCAGTGTTTCATTGTCTTTTGTGGGCACATAGGTGTGCTGACTTTCCCCAACTTCCAGCAGTCTGCAATGAATGTTAGAAACATGCACATTCACTCCCCTTTTCTCCAATTCACAGCCAAGTCCTCAGCAGTGAACCTGCAGTTTGATTTGTTTCTTCTAAGGAGAAAACATTAATCAGTTGGCATCATTTTCTTTTTCCTGTCACAGTTCCCTTTTTCTTCAGTGAAATTGAGTCAGCCTGTATGTGCCACTGAATAATTCTATTTATAGTGCCTACACTGACACCAAATTTAGTAGCTAATGCTCTTTGTGTCATTCGCATTTCTCTTCTTGGGAGTCATATCCATTAAAGATATAGATATTATTAATCACACAGGGAAGCTTCCAAAGTCTTCATAAGTGATACACATAAAAATAAATACACTTTTACTCTAAAATAATCATCACCCAGATTAATTAACAATGAATAACAGTGTAAAGAATGCTTAGAGAGTACAGGATCTAAGAATAAGCAATGTGTAGCACATTGTTGCAAATCATTGGGAAAACCATGAAAAAAATTACTTTGTTCTGATTAATTTGCATAGGACTGTAGAAGAGCTCACACAGAATATCAGCTGATGGAGATATTGTGCTCTGAAAGTGGGTTCAAAGAAAAGACTTTAGCAATCTTTTGGCTCACTTGGTAGATTTTTCTGGACTGTTATCAAAAGAGACTATAAAAGTATTGCTCTCTTTTGTAACAACTTAATTCTGTGAAAAATTAATTCTCTACACTCAAAAAAAAGTGTAGAAAATATTTGGATTATGTAGAATCATAACTCAGAATACAAATTCTCATATTAAGCCTGATATATAATGGCTGGTAAGTGAAATACAGCAGGTGAAATACCCTCTCATATAGGAATTAAAGTGTATAAGTTATACTGTGCCATTATATATATTGCTTGTTAGGATTAATATTTATCTTTTTATATGCTTTTTAATGAATAATATTGTTAGTATAGTTGTTATTGTGTAAGAATACTTAACGTGGTATGGATCATTCCATTCTGGAACATTGGCATCTCACATGTTGGAGGTTTCATTTACCAAGGAGATTTTATCCATACATATTTTACTACAGAGATCAGAGTGATACATTGTAAGCCCATAGGCATAAAAAGGCAGGTAATTTTGTCCAGCAACTTCTTTTTTCACACATAGAGTTCTTTAATGAAGTCCCTCGTGGAGAAGTAGTAACACTCCAGAAAGGCCATCTCATCAACAGATATTAAAAGTTAATAAGGCGTTAGTAACACTCAAATTAACAAAATTCTGTTTCATCAACCAATGTTAATCATAACAAGTTAAACCTCAAGTTAAGTAAACATCACATTTCCCTCATGTTAAAAGTTTAACAACTGTTAAAGATAAAAAATGGCAGCCATAAATCTGGCTGTAGATGTCAAAATTCTAAATTAAGTCATTCTTAACAGAAAAAGGGCCATAAGATGCAATGACTGGAATTTTTCACACAAACAAGCAAATATTTACAAAGGTACAGAATGTGAAAAGCAGTTGTCTTAAGATTGTAGATAAAATATGAAAAAGCTTAGAAAATACACTTAACAGAAACACTCCTTTCTCTCACACTGGTTTGGGACAAAACCAATATTTCAAAAGCTACAGTTTTTATTATTTTAAAAAACATTTCCCCAGGGATTGCATTAAAAACAAGAAATTCCCTTATCTAGAGAAGCTGTTGCAGCAGAATTTCTGGACCAAACATCATAATTTTAAAAGAGAACTAAATTATTAGCCAAGAGTTGTCAGCTTGGGAAAAGGTTTTTATTATAAAACAAAAACTCCATCACAAACTTTGAAATTTTACTATTGGATTGTCTAAGCACATTCATTCTACTGTCACCAGAGGACAATGTCTCTCCAGCTGACGATGAGAGCGAAAGTTCTTGAAACATGTTCTGGATTTTAAACATGTAAACTAGGTATAATAGGGTTACTATGCTGGCTGCTATGATCAAATAATACATTGCTTTACTGTTAATAACTTATGTTTAATTCTTCATTAACTCGTTGTTTTAAAATTTTACCTTCAATTTAAGCATTAATAAGGTGAACATTACAGTTGTATATTACTTAAGACATTTGTTGAAAATGCAATTCACATATATTGTGGAATCTATTTTGCTGAATTTTACTGGGTTGCATACATTTTAAGTGGTGTCTTTTATGCGAGTAAAAGTGGTAATAAGTGATAAGGAAATCACAAATATGCTTAAAATAAGGTGAAAGGACACAAGCCTAATGGAATGCATTTGGCTGTTGTAAGCAGCGAAATAGAAGATGGGGGTTATGTAAAGTAGCTAGTTTATATAAATTCTGTCACAATGAAAATAGATGTTTTTGGAATACTAGAACAAAAAAATGTGATTAATTTAATATTTAATGCCATTTAAAATAACTTCCACAATGAAGAACATTAAATAAATTAAAGGTTTTCTAAGATTTATTGCCAGAATATATTGTGCATCTTCAGCTGCTTATATCAAGGATGTTATTACCAGTAAACATTGGCAAGTGGAGAAATAATAGTGTGTAATCAAGTCATAAATTTAAACATTTAATTTTATCATTATCTATTCAGTATTTATTTTGACTGCACAGTTTTTTTTTCCCCCTATTTTGTTAGAAAAAACTGCACGACCATAAATTATCCAAAATAAAAGCCATCATTTTCAATGATTTCACTTATCTCTCTACCAGTATCTGAATTTGTTGGCGATACCAATCCTTAAATTTGGAGATGGAAAAACCCTGCATGGGCATTTGTGGTACCAGCTATTCTATCTAGTTTATTTCCTGAACTTTCTATTTGTTCAATCTTGCACAGTGGGCAGGAGCATTGTGAGTTGCAGTAGATTTTTTTATTAATTAAAACATCACCTCTGAAATCCCACCAAATACAGGTCACTTTGGCAAAGGTTAGGAAGCACAATCACTGCCATTTGACAAGAGTTTATCTTTATGGGTATTCCATTATAATTCCCATGGGGAAATTCTCAACCCCTTCAGATGCTCCGAAGTAAGCTCTGCAGACCTTGAACACTGTGGTACTTTTAACATTGCCATAAATTTATCAGGCCAGACTAGGAAATGCAGGATGGGTGGATTTGTATGTTCCAGACACTCAAGGGTATTCAGCACACTTTAGAGATTTGGGAAGATGATTGCTAGATTAGCCAATCCTATCAGTGATTCTGGGTGCTGGACCAGCTGGACCAGATGGGCTGGCACATATAAAATATATCAACATCAGTACTCAAAAGCAGGGGTCAGTATAAAGTTTTAGTTATGAGCCTAATGAAAAGCCAAAGCAGAGTGACTCTAAGGTGGATTCTCATTTTAACTCCTAATTAATCAGCACTTACTCCTTAATGTAGATATCTGCGAAATTACTGGCTGGACATATGAGCTATGTTTCATGTACCAGCTTCAGTGCTGTGAAAAGTAAACATAAAAAGACAAACTTGTGACAAAATTTTTACATAGCCTAGATAGAATTTTCAAAAATCTTGCTCTAAAAGATATCAGGATAAATGGTTAATGCAAACTGAACTAGTATTGCCTCTAATATTTGTCATTTATAGTGACCTTGAACCTTATTCTATGCATATTTAAACTGCAAAATAAGATTTTATTAAGTTGCTCTTCCCAGATTTTATATCTCAGATGTGTAGCATTTCCTCTTGATTATCTGTTCAAATAATTAGTCCAGTTTTTGAAATGAAAACTGTATATATGAAGAATTCCCAGCTATTACCTGATTTAAGCTCCTACCCAAATGGAAACAAACTTGTATATAAGTCTTAGACTATATTTGGAATTGGAATTGAAATTTGGAATTTGCTTATAATTGCAAATCTTACAATAAAGTTAAATCCTATGTGTTAATAAACCTCGAAAGTTATTAAGCTGCTGTCACAAATGCATTTCTATGCTTCTGAGATAAGATGTGTCCCATACACATTAGAATGATAGTTTTATTATAGGAATTAGTGCATTTATTTAAATTTACTTTCATTTTTTTTAATTTATCAGTGATTATGACTTATGTTTCAAGCTTACAAAGTGAAAATAACCAAGTGTCAAATGTTAATGTTTTTATAAATCAATATTTATAGATATGTTGTTTTATTTTTCACCCTTACACTCCTGTTGATAAAGAATGCCTTATTTTATGGCCACTTCTATGGAAGTTGCTATTTAATTTTCTGGATTCTACTACAAAGAAAACTCTTGTATTCACCAAAATTCAGATATAGGACATTTCCTACCTTTAGCTTCAATAGTGATGTTTTTTTTTATGAAAAATGTCTAATTGCTCAATAGAGGGCTCCATTTAGTCACCCTAAACTCTCCTTCAGCTACAACAGTCAGGAGTGTGCAGGCACGTGATTGGATGCTTCAAAGTAGCTTTTGTCTTCAGATCATTACTGGCCAACAGAATACGGAGGTAAGTACAAGGCAAGTCAACAAAGAGTGGGAATTTTTTTTTTATCTTGCACAGCAAAGAAACATTGTTGAAAAATAATGCATGATGAAAATGGATTAGCTCTGATTGATGGACAAAAACAGAAGTTCGCTACCTACAAAATGGGATTGATTCTTGAAGAGCAATATGCTTTGTTGAAGTATTGCTTTTGTTTGCAGAAATTCAGCATGGAAGCTTACAGATTGTTGCAGCAGGCATATGGTGATGATGTTCTGCCACAATCTACAGCATTTCAATGGTTCAAGGAATTTAAGGAGGATTGTATTTCAATAACAAAACAAGGCGGTCCAGGTGCTCTAATAAGAGCAGTAAACCAAACCATGATTAATACAGTTAGCATCATTGTTCATGAAGACCAACAAATAAGAATTTACAGACTTGCAGACATGTTACACATTTCCCATGATTTCCCGTTTTCGATTCTGCATCATCACTTTAACATGAGACGCATCTGTGCAAGGTGGTTCCCAAGATTACTGACTCCTCAACAGAAGGTGGTGTGAGTGGAAGTGTATAGTGTGTAGGGAAATTTGAATGTGTCCCATGTCCCCCCATCCTCCATATTACCAGACTTAACCCCTTGTGACTTTTATCTCTTTCCCTGTCTGAAAAAGGAGCATTTTGGTACTTCCAAGGCTGTCAGAAAACAGCTGAGATGGTTTTGAAGATGTCAAAAAATGGCAGCACATGTTCCAGGACTAGCAGATGCATTGGGCAAAATGTATTCAACTCAATGGAGAATACTTTGAAAAATACCTCACTAATCTGGGCCAAACCTAGTGTATTCCATTGGTAAAAAAAACATTCTTAGTCTTTCTTGACTATCCCTGGTAAATGGCCTATCACTGAATTTTGGTGCCATTTTGTTTGTTCGAATCCAAGGTTTTTTCTTTTAGTGAAAGTGAGAGTTTTCAAAATAGTCTCCCGCAAAGACAATAAAATTTGCATACTTCAAACCCATTATGAAAGGAACCCTGCTATACTCGTTAGAGATACCATCAACCTCATCCATATAGGATGCAACAATCTCTCATGGACGGCCAAATTACGGCCTCTCAGGTTTTCCTTAAAGTTTGGAAATAAGGAATAACTATAGGGGGTTACATCTGAACTGTATAGTGGATGGTTTCACCATAATGAAACAAAACCTGGACTGTTGTCTTCTTTCTAAAAGTCGCTCTAAAGACCCTAGGACAGCAGACTCAAGTTTTTTCCTAGTATTTTTCTTTCTCTGTAAACTCTTGACTCTACAATATCATTGCCCTAAAGATATATAGCCTTGCAAAAATAACTTAATTTTCTAGCATTAAAGGTTTAACAAAATTAAATTATGTCATGTGGTTATGTGGTCATACAACTGTAGCTAATCAATCTTCACCTTGACTTTTGAGATTGGGATTTCATATGCCTTTATCAAGTAAATTCTTAATTGCCTTCATGAGCATGGATGGCTTCTTTAGGAGGTTGGTTGTTTTTGTTCCCCCCAAAAATGTAAACGTTTGATTTCCTATGAATATTGTTTAATGCATCTTTATGCACAAAAAAAAAAGTCTGTAGGAGACTTCTGTCTTGCAACTGATGTTTGTATTTGTGATTATAATCTGTAGAGGACTTGGTTTGCAGTTGCAGTGCAAACTTTCTCAATAAGTTTGTGAGGTATTTTGTTTCGAGGTGTCTCTTGCCCACAAGAGCCATTATGGGTATGTACCACCTGAAACATCACCTCTAAACATACATTCCCAGAACAGATTGCTTCCAATTTTATATGACATTGCTGTTGTGATATAAAGTTAAAATATTTTCAAAGATTATTAGATTATTATAGTGAAACAATATATTAATAGCAATATAATCATATATATTAAATATGGAAAACTTGCAGTTATTTCAATATCAAACAATATTGCATTTGAAGTAATACTGCTCTCACGCAGGGACTTTCCAGCAGTGATAATCAGTCATTTTGTTTGTAGTAAGCTGTTGCTCAATGACAGGCCAAGTGCAGTATCGTGTGAATTCATGTACAGAGCTTTTTTGTAAAAACTATTTTGCATGCGCAGTGTTTTGATTCTTGAAAATCTTACCTCATAGAAGATGCTGGAAATGTCATCCCCCTTTGGCTAAACAGACATTGTATCAGGAAAATACATTCTGATTGACACATTTAAGTTTGGTCACTCTAATGTTTCTGATTTTATTTGTGATATTTTCCTTTAGTTTCTCCAATGTGTGAGAGTTAATTTTATAAACTTTGTCCTTCAGACAATGCGAGGTAAAAATAACTCACCCTTAAATCTGATGAACGAAAGAGCCATACACCCGTCCTAATCACTCTTATCTTCAAGCACATCCTTAATTTTATTTGTGGACTCCGCTGCTATATAAGCAGTTGCAGAATCCTGTTGAAACCACCAATATGATTTCTCTTTTTCTCTAAACTGCTGAAAAAATGGTGTCAATATGTCTCTTCTGCATCTATTACCATCGCATAAAAGCAACATACAAGGACATGAAGGGAGACTTGTAGGGGAAACAGTGGGGAGTGCTGCTTATAGCTGACAAGAATGAAACACAGTATTTGTGGGATAGTTTTTATATGAAAGGTCTGTAATTGCTTTATTGTGTTGTATGTAAATAGAATGTAAAGAAAATTAACATTATGCAAAAGCTTACATTCTAAGCCTTATTAGAACACAAAATTGAAATTAAAAACCTGGGTAAACCAAGTATTAATTTGAATCAAACTAATTTGAAAACATAGGAATTACACAACTTTCTATAGAGAAGACTTCATCCTGAAAATTCCAGACTTCAATCAAAGGATCATCAATAAGTTTGCTGCCATGAAAATCAGGATTTTGTTGATATTTTAATTTATTCTCTCTCTTTCTGTTGTGTTTGTTCAATTACTCATGTATAAGTTTTAATTCAAGATATTGAGATTCTAGAAGCTTGCAATATTCAGTAGTAGGAGTAGTAAAGTTGTTTTATATTTATATATATAGGAATCGAACTCCAGACCTTCTGCTCACAAATCTGGACCTTAACAACCTTGGCCACACAGAGTAGAATAGTAAAGTTGTGCAACCAAAATTTATGCTGCTCTTAGCTGCCACTGTTCACTCCATTCCAAACCTACATCTTTAGGAAAAGTCCTCAGTAATGCAGTGCATCAGCAGTCACATAGGAAGTCTTCAACAAATGTTCTACATTAATATGTCAGGTACTGAGTTCAAGTTGATTCTGTAAAATAATGGTATTTTATATGCTGTAAAATTCCAGAACAAACAAAAGAGATGCATGTCATACACTGCCAGGCCATAATCCTTTTTGTGATTGACAGACTGCAGAACCTTATCAAGCAAGAATTGTGTTGGTGACATCTACAGGAAGATCTGAACAAAATTTAGCTGTCATTTCAAACCCTGAATTCAATGAGATTCTAACCACCAATGCTGTTAAAAAACATTCTTCAATAAAATAAATAATAATATCAATGGAAGGAAGCATATCTTTCATTACAGAGAAAAGCAATAAAAATAATTACAGGTACACATAGCATACATCCATGCAGAAATTTTTAAGCACCTAGAAATATTGACTCTTCCATGTGAATATATATACTACTCTATTGGCATTTTATTTAAAAATAAAGAAAAGTTTGTGCTAAAGATATTCATGACCAAAGTACTAGACAAGTAAACAGAACAGCATTATCCTATTACCAAAAAGGAATTTATAATGAATGCATTTTAATATATAACACTCTTCCGACTAACTTTTTTAATAGTGTTTAATGCCCATTTTTACTGCTAGGCATCACAGGCTGTGAACACTGATGAGACATGAGATGAAATGATAAATTGGGAAGGTTTTTTTGGCCTAAGTTTAGCACACCTCCCCAGCATTTACCATTTACGAATACTGAGGAAAACTGTAAAAAACCTCAGTCAAAGAGGATGGTCCTGGTGGGAATCGCACCCCAGACCTCTTCACAAGTTCATACCTTAATGACCTCTGTCCCCCATGGCAGTTTTGCCCCTAATGTAAAGACCTTAACTATAATGATTGTTCCTTCAAAACTGATCTTAAAAATGCTGTGTAGAAAGGTTTGTTATATAAATATAGATGCCTATACTGAACAAAATAAAAATAGCTGTTATAATAGACAAAATTCTATGTTCATTAGACTTAATGGCTATTGCACAAACTTCATGAAATACTCCAAAAACTGAACTAAACATGGAATACAACAATGTCCCAGCTTCCCAGAACAAATTTAGTTAAGTAAGTTATTAAAAACATAAAAAAAGATGAAATTAAAACAAACAACAGATCAGGCACTTGTCAAATAAATTGCAAAGAATGTAACCAGGTATATATTGGCTGGACAAAACAAAATTTAGGCATAAGAACAAAAGAGTATTTCAGAAATGTCAGATACGAAGGATGAGAATTACAAGAGCCAATGAAATTGAGTAGAAACAAAATTATAAAAAAACAGCAAGAAACCACACAGAAATAACCAATGAGAAAAAATGTTATACACAAAACAAACCAATGCAAAGACTTTTAACATCCCACTCATGTATTGGCTCATTAGAAAGTTTAACATCGTAACCTTGAGAGGGAGAGAAGATAGTGAAGAGGAAATGGTAGTTGGAGAAAATAGCTGAGGATGAATGCAAGTGCATTCAAAACATTTCTAGAAAATATAAAGTTAGTAAAGTTCCAGTGTCCAAAATCCAACCAAACATTGTAATTTTTAGATAGATCAAGAAGTTTCCGTTTAAATTTATGAGTATATTTCCACTCATAAGGAAGATGGAGAAAAATTTTATGAATATAAAATATAGTATCAGAAAAAACGATGGGAGTTATTTTACCTGTCTGTACTTTGACTTTGCAGAGCATATCAGCTGTGTCCCAGTAGAGAACTATTTCTTCTTGCAAGAAAGTTTTATTCAATAGGAAAGTCACCTAAATAAAATAGAGGAAATAGAACTGATGTAAAGAACAATTGCTGGACTTTTCTTGAATCCACCTGAATACACATTCTCTCAAGTTAATTTTCCTAAAATAAAACTTTCTCAAAACTAAAAAGTATTACAAAGAATGTTTTAAATTTAAAAGCATATCAAAGCTACGATTAATGAGTATTTTCATGTGATATACTCTTGACATTTTTTAAAAAAGCATATCTATAATGAGAAATATTATTCAATGCATCTCAGATAATTTAGTTTTCTGTTTTTCTCATTATAATAATTGTATAGCAAGGTGATTATCCAGATGTGGTAATGAAATAATGCCCATTACTTAAATGTAAATTGGAACTTGCACAGTGAAGCCAATCATATTAATTGATATCATTGTATGATTCAGTTGCAAAGCTTTAAGAGTGTGTAGTGTGTGTAGTTCAACTGAATCATACAATGATATCAATTAATGCCCATTGCTTATTAGGTTGTGCACACACACTTCTTTCTCATTGTATCTCTTCTATCATAGCCTCATGCCACTTGTTTCTTCTTTGGTATTCTCAGAGCTTCAAATACACTTGGATAATGTTTTCAAATTGGGCATGTGACTTGGAACCCTTGCTCATCACTGCCTCTTGCCTATTCACCAGAAAAGTACAAGGATTGTTCAATAAAGAATGATCATAATTCTTTTTCAAAATATACCTTTACTCATCCTCATTATTTTGATTATTTTTCTCAAAGCAGTCTCTGTTGGAAACAATGCACCTATCCCAGTGTTTCTGCCAATCTTCAAAGACATGCTGGAAACCATTTTTTGATAGGTCCTTCAGGATTGCCTCCACGGCCTTCACTACTTATTCTGATGATAGAAAGTGCCACAAAGGTGTTTCTTCAATTTGGCAAAAAGGAAAAAATACATGCTAAATCTGGACTGTAGGGAGAGTGAGTAACATATTTCAAGGAGAGTGAGTAACATATTTCATCAACAACATTTATGATGTGCAGCCGTACATTATAATGGCGCAGTGTCCAGCTTCTTACATGGAATGTGGCCTTTTGCAAGTGTGAGATATGCCTTGCAAAGTTTTCAGAACATCTCAGTAGGTTTGCCCATAAGAGGTTATGTGTACAGGTATGATATTCCTTGAATATTAAAAAATTTAAATTAAAAGATGAAATGGTCATAACTTTCACAACAGCAGCAACTTTCTTTTTTGCTTTTTTGATTATGGGTGAAAATTTTCACACAGAGCTTTGCTGTTTGCTCATAGAATTAAAAAGATGTAGCCAAGTTTCATCAGCAATGATTATCTTTGAAAGAAACTCCACATCTTTCTGTAATATCATCTTTTATGGCATACAACCTGCACATGAAAATCCTTTTATTTAGGAATCAGTAGTTTTGGAACCTACCGTGCATAAACATGTCTGAAGTAATTTCTCAAAGTGTTTTAATATTATGAACTTCTCTCACAATGACTGTTATTGTTTTCTTCCATTAAGCACAAACTGGAGTGCCTGGTCTACCATCCTTTGAAATTGACTGTCTACCCTTTTTAAATATTTTAAGTCATCTTCGAGCTGTACTATAAAGAAGAACAAACTCCTCATAGGCCTCTTGTAATATAGCTTAGACCTCAGCTGAAGATTTCTTGAGACAAATCACAATTTCAGAGTAGCATACTGTTTGTCATGTGTCACCTACTTTTACTGTATGCAGAACTGAACACATCTGAATTTGCACACCTGTCACAGAGGGTAATTAGAGGTGACATCTATGAAACTAGAACATGTGTACATTATGCATTAAGCTAACAAAATATTGTAAAGTTAAATTTTTAGTGTCAGAAATTATGTCTGTGAAAACATTATGATCATTCTTTATTGAGCAGTTTTCATAGTTTCTTACAATACCAGTCCTTCATTCCATTTGTACTTTTATAACTAATAAATCCATTCAATAATATTTTGGTATCTCATTCCTCATGTTATAATTGTCAGTTTGTTGTCCATTTCAAGTTTTTCCTGACTGTGGTGTTTACTTGTAAATTTTTAAGTTCAAAATTTTCAAATGTATAGCAACATCATCACAGTGCTTATATCTTATGCTGCTACACAAAATGTACATAAATATTTTCAGCAGTGTGTTTAATAGTGGCATATACTATCTGGAAACTGGATTTTGGAAAATGTATACTTGAGACATTGGATTTGAGAATATGGGTTCAGCATAACTGATACAGGAGAAGTCCAATCTATTGAAATGGCTTCATGATTTTGTATTTGGGAAATTTGTCAGATATTGTAAAGATCAATAAATTTACCACTACACTATAAAAAAGCATTTAGAAAAAAAGTTGTACATCTCCAAAATGGGAAGGGGGAAAAAAAAGTAGCATAAATGACAAAAAATATGGGACAGAATAAAAATAAAATAGTACAATAATGCTAAAATATAACATAAAATTAAAGTTAAATGAGAGACATGTACTTTTTACTATAAGGTCTCTATTGATTTTTGAAAAATTAAACCTTTTTAAGGGGTTTCAATATGAAATTAAATTGTTCAGGGCTGAAGATTTGTGATGCAAAAACATACAAGCCCTCATTTGGATGCATAGGCCAGCTTAAAGGAATTAGCTTAAAACTGGGAAGCAAGCTGAAACTTCAGCGGAAACTACAAAAACCACATACCATCATATAAAAGATGTTGGAAATGATGTCCTTATGTCACTATACATTTCTCACACCTTTTAAAAAATTTGCATCAACACATTAATTCCTCTGAAATTGCAGCAATTTCTCTTCTTATGTTGTCTCAGTTCTTCAAATTTATGCGTTATTATAAACTTTATTTTATAAAGTTCTCTAAAAATAGAAATCTCATACTTTAAGCTCTGGAGAATGTGCTGGCCATAATCCCCTACTGATGATTCTATCTTCAAAAATTTCCTTAGTTAATTTTAACAAGAGATCAGCTGTATGTGCTATAATGGAATCTTGTTGAAAATATGCCTTTGTACTTCAATGTCACATAATTTGTCTAGTAATGTTGTGATTATGTTATCCCTGTACCTCTGCCCATTCACTGTATCTTCAAAATTATAGGCCCTATAATTCTGTAAGCATTCATAGCATACCAAACACCAATTTTTAGGCATTTTGTGTATGAGATTAGAGTTTTCTGCACTCCAGTATTTATTGTTTTATGTCACTACATGGTCATGTAAATAAAACCATAATTCATCTGTAAAAAATATTAAATATAGGTCAATAGAGTAAACATTAACATTATCCAGCATCCAATTGTAGAAATTAACTATATTCCCATTATCCTGTGGTTGCAATTCCTAAACAACAGTTATATTATAGATTTTTAATGGCATTCCAAGCCAAGGTTTGCAAAATTCCTGACTTTTGTGCAAGATTTCATAGAGATTTATTTGCACTTCCATTTCTCTGATATTATCAATTTTTTTGCTCTGTAAGAACGAAGTATTTTACTTACAGTTTCTTATCAAGAACAAATCCTGTTTCCTTAAATCTGTTGACAAGATTACAAACCATATCTCTGTGAGGTGCACAAACAGCAGGGAAACTGATTATAAATCACCATCTCACTTTTCAAGAGTTTGTTGTCACAGGGGAATCATATAAGAAGTTTCTGTTTGCTAACGTATAATGACTTTTTGGCATTATAACAGCACTAACACATTATAACACTAAAACACGTGGTCTCACAACATTCAACTTCTGTACAGCACAAAGACTTTGCATCAACAGATTAACTGGCACATGAAGAGGCAGGAAAGTGAAGGGCTGAACAGAACTGGTTAGAAAAACAGAGCAGGCAAATCTCCATTAAGCTAGCCCCACATCCAAATGAAGGCTCTATAGTTTGAAAAATAAGGACTATATAAGTTAAATATTAATTATAAATATTGTAATTTTTTTTTTATAAAATTAACTTTTCGGCTTTTATCAACTTTTGAAAAAATGCTTCTCAATTGATTTAGGTTTTCTTTCTGATAGGAAAAACATGTAAAGGGGAATAAAAGCTGTTACTATTTTAAATAGTATTTATATTTTCCAAGTACATCCATAATCTGGGCCACTTTTATAACCTTTATTGGTCTAAATTGGCCTTAAAGGTACAAGGAAAGCTAAGATTATCACAAATGCAATTGCACTGCAGTTGAAGCATTTGTGTGACATCAGATTTTTAACATCTCATTACTGGCACTTCTTAGCTGACAAATTAAATAAATAACTTTATATAAAAATAGTACAGATATATAAATTACTACACTTTCTTCATGATGTGTTTGGAGAGCATTAAAACAATGTTTCAATAATAATTAAGTTATAGCTACACCCATACACATCAGGAACAAAGTAATTAACCTTCAGATATGTTTTATTGTCTCCAGCTGACAGTTTGGAGCTGTTCCCAAGTTGGTTCTTTGGTGCGTGCAAATTCTATGGCACTTCCACTTTATAAGCTTACTGCAAGGTTTAGCAACAAACATTGGACAATGAAAATAACATGTCAAAAAATGTTAAAACAAAAATTTCTTTCATTGATAAGATCAACAAACATTAGTAAATAAATAGCTGCTTGCAGTGATTCTTGTGCAGACCACTGGCACATTATAAAAAACATCAAACAAAAGTGAGCAATTTGAATGTTTGAACCAGTGGAAAATAAATTATATTGCATTTTAAGTTCACATATCTCCATTCACAGTATTATTAAAGAATTTAAATAGTGGGAATTTTCACAAAGAAACGTATAATATAACAAATTATTTATGAGGAATTCACTCAAATTTCACTAATTTTGTTATATAATATTAAAGAAGTTATCTGAAATCAAAAATGTGTAAAACTGCATGGTAACTAAGTATTTCTTAGTTGATGTTTCTGCCATCTTGCTTTGGCCTTCTTCAGAGTTGTTAACACCTCCTGTAGAAATGGGTTGGATTCCTTACACAATATGTCCTGAAAAAAAGTTCCATTATTTATAGTATGGAACAAAACAAGAAAAAATGTTATCAACATGGATCCTAAAATTAATTTCTCTGAGTTATGGTCTTATTTTGTAAGAGCAGCATATATTCTAAGTACATATTCCAAGCACTTTGGCAGGAAACAAATGAGAATACATTGCAATAGATGGTGGTCATGTCAAGCACATGTTGTGAAGAGTAGATCAAAGACGTAAAGATAATTGATAATACAGTAAACAAAAGTACAGTAGATCATAATTAAGGAGATGTTAAATTTAAAATCAATGGTTATAGGAACTTTTTTTCTTGTTTTATTCCATACTACTGCCTCTGCAAATATTAGAACCTTTTTTCAGGACACCTGGTATATGTATCCACCATGGTTTCTCCCCTTGTAAGCTGTGACTATTAGCTGTTCTTCAATGGTCAATTTGCATATATTACCTATGACTTCGTTGTAAGTTATAAAGATAAAAACATGACCAGAGAAGATGACCAACTTCTATCTCAAGTTTGGAAGGTAAGCCTCAGACAGATGGCCCCTTTTCACTAGTCACCTGTCACTACCTTCAATTAGATATAGCACCATCTTACATGATACCTCTAGATTGACCAATGAAGAACTAATGATCACAGCTGATTATTGGAGAAACTACAATGTATACATATAGAAGGAAGCCAAGTCAATATAAAAGAAGTATTTCAGCTATGATGAAGCCTACAACAATGCCATATCACCATGTGTGGCCAAGGTTGTTAAAGAGCAGACTCTTGAGCAGGAGTTCTGAGGTTCAATTCTCAAGAAGGCCGTCTTCCCTGATTGAGCTTTTTTCAGATTTTTCTCAGTCCTCATAAATGGTAAGTGCTGAAGAGGTACCTAAACTGAGGTCTAGAATGCTTACTTCCTTTAAAAAAAACCTTTTCCTTGTTTTTCATTTCCTTTCATGTATCATCACTGATGCCTCAGTAGTTAAAATGGGCTAAACACTATCAAAAAAGAGAAAATAAGCCCAAAGTAAGATGACAGAAATGTCAGCTAAGTAATAGTTAAAACCAAATGGTACCCAGGTAACCCAACATATTTAAATGATGATGATGATGATGATGATGATGATGATGATGATGATGATGATGATACAAAAATGTTCCTGCAACGATCTGAATTGGTAGACTTACAAAAGAAAACAAAGGAATAAGAACATTTTTGGGCAAATGCAGATATTAGAGAACTAAAATGGCATGAATTTTAACTAAACATCCAGCAACACTGCAAATATTTATCACAAATTTGAGTAAATGCTAAGTTGGTTCATGGCTTAAATCTGAGAGTTGCATTCCAAAAGGTCCCAAATGTCATTCCCCAAAGCTGCCCAACCAGATTGCAGGTCTTTTAATGCTTTTCCTTAGTTGCAAAAGCAAATATAAGGTTGAATTCTTCCTTATTATGAGCCTCCTGTTGCACCAAGTAAACACCCAAATTCCAATAAAAATTAATACGTTATTTGTTTACTTATTTATTTTTAAATGAAGTTTATGATTTATGTTAAAATGTAAAAAAATGTATGTTGGTATGGAACTAACTTAGGCTGCAGCTTATAAATTAAACCTCACTGTGCAGATGAGTATTATCATTTATCATATTCATTTACATTAGAGATGCCCTGTTTTAAATTTATTATTATTATTATTATTATTATATTAATAATAATAATAATAATAATAATAATAATAATAATAATAATAATAATAATAATAAAAACTCAAAGAATGCCTTTTACACAAGAAGAAAAAATTAGAGAAAATATCAGAATTTTCACATCTATATCAGATCTATACAGCATATTCTGAAATGGTTGTTAATTTCAACATTTTAGTGATATTGAACAGCTGATAATATAGAAACTTTGAAGTCTCTGATCAATAGCAGAAAGCATAAATAGAGAGAAAAACTATCTAGTCACAATAATACAAAAGATGCAGAGTTTATATTCCAATAATTCATTTTCAATATGGATAATTGCTAATTTTTTGACCAAGAAATGCCTTTTTTGACTTGTTTATGTTTCCAAAAGTATTTACTTTTATTTTTGCCAGTTACACAGCTTGTATTTGGATAATGTACAGTCAGAGTCCATGGAAATAGTTCCATTTCCATGAACTTCTGCAAGTTTAATGATTTTCAACTTGCTTTTTCAAGTTTCCTATATAACTTGAATATTTAGACTTTTCTTTGTTCACTGTGAGACACCAGTGTAAGCATATGAAACACAACTGACAATGGATATCAGTATTCTCCCCTGGACACAATAATGCATTATTCAAAGTCTGTTTCCTTAATGTTAAAAAGAACAAATCATCATCAGATTCTGGCATACTTTAGATAAAATCAACCATGATGAATTAAGTTATTGTTGTCATAACATTTTACCAGCAAATCAAGCATTAATAAATACAGGCAACCTTATAATTATATATTTTTAAAGACATTGGTTGAAAGTACTGTCATTGGTGACCAAGGTCATTAAGGCATGGACTCATGAGCAGGATGTTTGGGGTTTGAATCCAGCTAGGACCATTCTCCCTGATTGGGATTTTTTCTTGGTTTTCCTCAGTCCTCATAAATGGCAAATGCTGGTGAGGTACCCTAAAATTAGGTCTGGAACATTTCCTTCCTTAAAAATCCTTTCCCAATACATCATTTCATTTCATGTATCATCAGTGTCCACCACTTGTGGTGTCTCAGTAGTAAAAATGGGCGTTAAACACTATTAAAAAAAAGGCTGAAAGTGGAATGCATCATTATTTGGGGATTTTTCTTTTCCATGAATTTTAGTGGATAAAGCTAGAGCACATGACATCTTTAATGTAAGTAAATATGATCATTTATTTTCTTGCAAGCAGGATTTGTTTGTTTCTTTCTTCCTTTCCTTCTTCTCTCTCTCATTCTTTCTCCATTACATACTCAACCTGTGTTAATAGTAATGGGGTGCAGAAGGAATGCAACTCTGTGATTTGAGGTTAAGTAAAAAATTTAAATGTTTTAATAGCATTAAGTTTACTCATGAGTTGAGAATATGGAAATGTAAATTGTTTATTTGATTTTAACATGCTTACTTGTTTGTGGAAACTGCATTTTTTTTTAATAGTGTTTACCCATTTTAATTATTGAGGCATCACTGGTGTTGATACTGATGATACCTGAGATGAAATGATATATTGGAAAGATTCTTTTTTTTATTTATTATTTTTTTAAAGGCATTCCACGCATAAGTTAAGGGGTACCTTCCCAGCATTTGCCATTTATGAGCACTAAAAAAAAACCTGGAAAAAAATCTCAGTCAGAGAGGACGGTCTTGATGGGAATTGAACCCCAGCCTCCCGTTTACAAGTCTGTACCTTAATGACCTCAGCCATCTGTGGTGGTTGTGGTGGTAATTGCCTGAAATTGGTTCTATTTATACGTTAAAAACATAATATCTGCATGGAAATTAGAAGATATAAATTCTTTCGTCCTTTCTTCTCTCTCATATATTTCTTTTCTTTCCCTTCCCTCCTGCTTTCCTTCTTTATTATTTTCTCTATTTTCTATTTTTTTTAACATTTCTTGCACATAAGAAGATCTTTGAAATTTAGAATCTTTACTCAAAGCTGAAAGAATAAAAATACTGTAAATGATTCCAATATGGCTAAGGGAAAATGGTGGATGATATTTCCTTATTATTAGGATTTTGGAGCAACATTTCATCATAAACATGGTAACCTTTTTTCACATGGACATCCTTGGGTATTCTCACTAATTATAATAAATGTATAAAAAATTAAATGCTTAAATAATTAATAGCAATAACTTAATAAAAAAAATACCTGTCAGTAGATAAACCCTGTTGAAACTTCAGTATAGATTCACCTTAACAATAACTAGGGTATCTAAAAACTACTAAAGTTGAAGGTGTCTATCCAACTAAAGCTATCTGCATAACAAAAAATTAAGCAATTTTGTGGGTCTGTGGTTATAACACTATATTAGCCTTGTTTAAAAATGAGGACATGTGTCCAATCATTGTACCCATCATCAGCTAAAACACCTTTACGTTTCAGTTTGAGGACAGAAAATACAAAAAAATTCACTTGTCATTTATGAGAAAATGATAAATTTAGTAACATTTTTAAGAAATGTAATATATACAGTCATTTATATAGAACTAAGGTATTTCTTTCTTTGTTTATTTCAAAAGAATGATGTAATCACAACTTATTATGCTTCAAATGTAGAAATAAAATGGCAAATACTGGAATTTGGCATTCAGAAAAGATACTATATAGATAATTACATGAAAAACAACAGCCACAATTCAAAAACAACATAAAATCATAATAATCAACAGCCTTACATTCAGATTAACAAACCTACCAATAAGCAAGACAAAATATAAATCTAAGTACCATAAAATTATAGATGCAGCACATCTAAGCTATAAGCTATAAATCTGGTCAACAAAAAATACAAAAATTAAAAAAACAAATAAAAAGAGATGACCACACTAATATGCTACAAATGGTATCAAATATATAAAGAATTCACATTCCATCCATGGGCACACCAAAAATTCCATGAGAATTTTAAAGATGCAAACATTATTTTGACCCCAGTAAATGGATACAGTTTGAAAAATTCCTAAAAGCCAAGAAAAAAACAAAATTCCTCCAGGAAAACAATCAGTCATTTACCAAATCAGTTGCAAGGACTGCAATATGAAATATATAGGCAAAACAAAAAGAAAAATTATGGTTTAAGGAACACATGAGAAATGTAAAATATAAACACAATGAAAAATCAGCAACAGTAGATCATTTCTGGAAAAAAAAATTATGAATTTCAAAATGAGTGAAAGCTCTTAAAAATTAGTAGTATAGGAAAATAGATTTATAAACAAACACAAGGAAAATTTGGCTAATTTGATCTTCTTGCAGCAACCTTATCACCAAGTTCATAAATCCACAGAGTGACATCTTAATACCATGCTGGAAAGCTGACAATGGAACCATCCTGATGGTGAAGGCAACAGCCTTCAAAACATGTCCAAGTAATTGGAAAAACTTTGAAATTTGAGTGATTTCCTTATAAAAATTTGCTATATAATTTTATTGCATTTATACTCTCCATTTTTTTCAAGAGGCTATAATATTTTTACAAAAAGAATGCAACAAAGATATTTTGTATTTTTATATGCACAACTGTTGTAAAACTTTAAAAACCTATAGAAAAATCTGATAATATTCTAAAATAAATAAGTCAGTTTTCTATATGTTTTGCAGGTATGTGAATTACAGTAATTACAATCATTTAACAATGTAAAAATTATAAAAATAACATTATATTGTTTAACTTGTTTCTAAATTTGTTTGCGTGAGATGCATATAAAATTTGCTCAGATTTTTAAGGAAGAGGAGTGGGTGGGTAATCTGGCACCCCCACTACTGAAATCCTGCTCAAGCCTCTGCTTTTATTCCCATGTAGTTGGTGCCCATGCCTTTTGAAATTTTGCATTAAATATGGCAAATATGCATTTGCAGAATGTGCTATCTTCTTTTTTAATGTCTGACATTAATCTTTTCATTGTTAAGTCCCTTGAAATTGTTAATTTTCACTAATAAAGGTGGAATAAATTTGTCACATTAAATCAAGAAAAATAATGGACTTAAAAGAAACAAGTCTTGTCAAAATTATATATCTCTTAACTCTTTATATATATTTGGCCTATGATGTACATAAGACCGCTAGTGAATAAAGAGAGAATTTTTTTTTCTCATCACACAATGCTGATACGGTGGTGTAAAACAATCATGAGATCGGATCTCAGGCGATTGGTGGAAAAACCTAGACGCACGTGCGTCTTAGCACAGAACGCCTCCAAAGAAGGTTTGCCAATTGGCTGCTTAAAACGGAGTCGCATTGTAAGGAGCTCTGGAATTTTACTTCCGTATGCAGAAATCCGGTATGGAAGCGTACGCGATGTTACAGCAAGCCTATGGCGATGATGTTTTGCTGCAATCAACTGCATTTGGTGTTTCAAAGAGTTAAAGGAGGGCCGTGTTTCAACAATAAAGCAGAGCGATCCAGGCGCTCTTACCACTGCAGTGAAGGAGACCGCGACTAACACAGCTGCCGTCATTGTTCGAGAAGATCGATAAACATCAATGGATAGACTAGCAGATATGCTAGTGGTAGTTCGTTCACCATTCTGCACAACTGGTTACACATGAGACTCACCTGTGCCAGATGGGTGCCACGATTGCTGATGCATGAACGTGTATGGAGAGCTTCAGCGTCTGGTGAGGCATATGTATCACTACAGAAGATGAGATTTCGCCATTACGATCCCGAAGGCAAACAGGCAAGCTCACCCTGGGAACCACCTGGTTCTCCGACACCAATGAGGGTGAAAGTTGTTCGGTAGGCAAAAAAGATTACAGTGATATTTCGCTCTTGACTGTCGTGGGATGGTTTACCAATATGAAGCCCCCAACAAATAACGGTTAATGGGGAGTATTACACAACTATTTTGAGCGTCCTTGAAGAACACATTCGACAAAAACGCCCTGAACTGCATATATCTGGGTGACGCCTTCACAAGACAATGCACGCCCTCGTGTTTGCAAAGTTGTTGTTCAACATATGGCCAGGAAAAATATAGAATGTGTGCCTCATCTCCATACAGTTACGACTTTTCCTGTTTTCTCGTCTCAAATACGAGCTTTGGGGCTAGCGTTTTGCTTCATCAACGGCTGTCGTGAAAAACGCGGAGGCGGTTCTGGCGCATACAATTCCATTGGAGCTACTTCGGGGGAAAAAAATAAACATATCAACCTTGACCCTGTAGAGTGTATTTCGAAGTAAAATTATCATTCTCTGTCTTTATTGGCTAGTCCTCATATAATATTGTACTAAACTGTGATTAAGGTTTTCTTTGAAGATGAGAAAGGAAGAAATGAAAATTCTGACTACTACTTTAATATAATGATTGACTTAGGAATGATTCAAAAAATGTTATTTGAATGAAAATTTAATTTAAGAATATCTGTGAAATTTTGATATGCAAAAGCAAGAGAATCGTGAAAAGGATGAGCTAACTTAATTCCAATGTTTGTGCTAAAATACTAGGCCGACATGCATGCCCCTTACTGCCTCAGTCTCATTTCAGATGAACAGCTTCACTGTTCACCCTCATCACATTTTCAACAGAGCTAAATCAATTTAATAAGGACACTTTTGGTAGACTGCTACCTTTCTCACATGTTCACCTCCCACAGCTTGAGGTAGTTGTCTATGACTTCCTGGAACCAGCGTTTTTTCGCAACATTTTGGAACACAGGTGAGAGCATCTTCAGGTTGAGCTGTACCAACGCCTCATTGCCTAGCAATTTATCCAACGTCCTCAACAAGGCCCCATCCCCATGAAGTTTGAAAAGACTTGTATAAGTGAAGAAGTAGAAGTTCATTCTTAGATTGTTGGTGGCCCAGGATTGTACCGTGGTGTTTCCACTTGCGGCCTGTATGGTTCCTATGTATTCGGCATGCCACGGTGAGAAGAAACTCGTGAGCTCTGTGCGTGATAGATCTGACACTCCATGGTTCTTCAGGCGATCCTTCAGTCTCCTGTAGACTGTTGGGGAGTATACAAACACCTATAGCAACAGAAACAAAACACAAATTTCATTAGATGTGGCTGTATTACACAATAGACTGCTCGGGAGAGTGTCAAACTTTCCGGAGGAGCAAAAACTTGTGCAGAGAATCCTAGTACAAGAAAGTCCTTCCCTGGTTTCGAGGGTCGATAGAATAGAAACCATGACAGACATTGCGGAAACGCTTATATCAAAGGAAAGAGTATCTCTCCAAGTGTGCATCCGTAATAGACGCCATGGTATAGTTGTAGATTCAGTTGCTAGAGGGCAATTATAGCGAAAACATGGCGTTCACAGGTGTACATAAGGCTTTATGCGTATTACAATTCGCTAAATGTGAGTCCGTTGTGACGGTACAGCGACGATTTCGTACGAAACATCAACAAGAATCCCCAGTCAAAACAATTGAGTCAGAATCCCCAGTCAAAACAACAAAGTTTGAAGAGGCTGGGTGCTTGTGTGATGGACAATGAACAGGCCGGCCAGGAGAGACCAGTTAAGACCGTTGTACGTGTGCGAGGAGCGTTTGTCATGAGCCGTAAAATGTCGATACGTCGAACGAGCGAGGAATTTCAAATTTCGCAGTCAATATCTGGCGTATTTACATCGACGACTAAAGTCAATGTGTTTTGCGCTGTTTCTTCGTCAATACGGCCCATTTTACTTTGTGGAGAAAACTGTTCTCAGTCCAGTGTACCTGGACATGGTTCAACATTGGCTAATGCCACAATTACATGCAGATAGCCAGGACTTTATTTATCAGCAAGATGGGACTCCAACTCATTTTCATCGTGACGTCTCTGAGTACCTCAATGCTGAAATTCCTGGTCGTTGGCTTGGAAGTGCTGATCGAGATGGTCCTCCTGCCTTTCTGTGGCAGACCATGTAATATTTTCTTATGGGGTTATGTGAAAGATCGTGTGTTCGTGCCGCTTTTGCCACATGATTTAGCACAGCTGAGAGAGAGGATAAGTACGCAGTGGCTGGTATCGACCGTCAGATGTTGGTACGTGTGTGGCAAGAGCTTGATTAGAGGACTGATTTCTGCCGCGTCACAAACGGAACACCTGTAAGGTATGTGCAATACTTGGAGAGATACTCTATCCGCTGATATAAGCGTTTCCTCTATGTGTGTCATGGTTACTGTTCTATCGATCCCTGACACTAGGGATGGATCTCAGAATCACTCTGTACATATTTCAGGGATTAGGCGATGCTCGCATTCTTTAAGAGTAGGCTTGATAAACCTTAATTTTCAACAGTAAAAACTTGCGTCTGTGGCCGGAACAATTCTTCGTAAAGTGTTCTTAAACCTTGCAGATGGGCCCCAGATGCCGCACCAAAATCGACGGAATGAAATGGGTGGGAGAAAACATCTATCCCATCATTTTCCCAAGTGATCAACGAAAACAACGGAAAAAAATCAGGATAACCGACACCAGAGATATGAATCCGAGACCTCCCGAATACAAGTCGTCTACGCTACCTTGTTCGGTCTGATATTTGGTGGATCAGTAGGTTTGGTTGCAGGAAATTTACCTGAAGCTTCAGCATGTATGAAGGTTGTCCAATAAAGAATGATAAATTGATTTTTTGGTGGGGGGGGGGGGGGAACAACACACCTATATTCACCTTGATAATTTTGATTCTCTTTCTTAAAGTAGTTCTCGTTACACTTTTGTTAGAAAAAGTTTGTATTCATTTATGTCTTTTGTTTATTTAGGGACGCTCTTTAACATCTCAGGCCATCATTCAATTCAGAGCGTGACACGGGCGATAAATTTTGCTCTTCTTTTAGGCGTGAGATTCTTTTACGTGCCGTATGTCTACGACACGGAACCCAGTGTCGTAATTCTGTTTCGAAGAACTTATACGCCCGGAAAAAAAAAACACATTGATCCTGGCCGGGATTGAATCCACAATATTGCGTCTACGACTACCACTAAATTACAAAGATTGACCTAAAAATATTGTAATTTACTGTCAAAATAACGGTTCATCGACAAGTTACTCCGCACTCCGAAGATGAACATCACATAGGAGAAACTTTTCTGAAATTCATTTCTTCGTTACTGGTATTTAGCACGTAATCCCACCGTTGCTGAGGTTTGAATTTAGGGATGTGTGCTTGCCTTGGTGATTAACTCAGGAACTATACGCTCTGCGCGCGGTCACTGCTGCCACTCGAATTGGCTTCTCTAGTGAAATCTCGGTTACGCAATGACTGCGGAACGACTACACGATGACCCTTTAGTGTACTACATGCTTCTAATAATATATTGTAACATTTTAATGTATAAACATTTAGTATTTTAAATATTAATGTCGTTCTTTTCACTTAGAGATGTTAATTTTATTCCAACATTTTGTCACATTAAATCGTCAATTTTTATTCATATATTTCCACTCCCTAGTATATGATTACCTTACGATCTTACAAGTAAGATGTTTAACTAACGTGATTTTAGAAATAGTTTATTCTTCAGAAATACTGTATGAAAGGTTAGTAAGCATCACGAAGCATAACCTGCTGGACATGGCGACATTATTGATTTCCGGCAGTAACGGAAACGTTTTGAAACAAGGATGTGAGATACAGTTGAATGGTTCCATGGATAGAGAAAAAGTGTGAAATTCATTAAACACAGCTAGCTGTGAGTTTGTATCTAACGTTGCACAACGCCGTTACGCCTGGTCGGTTCCGGAGCTTTACACAGCACAATCGACATTTGTCTTAACTCCCACTGGCTTCCTGCCTATCTGTGAACGAGGTTACAAAAGACATCTAAAATGCATCTGCATGTGAAGAGGGGATTTTTATTCTTTCGCGCATAGCTTGGGGTGATCACATTTTCAAAACAACAGGAATAAAAAAAAAAAAAAAAAGAAAAGGTGGGGCTGGGGGACATGTAAAGGATTTTTGGGCACGCGACACGCTACACATAGGTACTATTTACAATTGCGGTGTTTAACGAGTACCGAGCAATTGGACCTAACAAGTAGCAGTTACCAGGAACAGTCCCGAGCAATCCCGAGCGGCAGCGGATAAATCCGAACGCCATTTGGGAAAAGGCACGCGTTTTTAACACTGTAGTTTTGTATGTATTCCGAACTGTTTAAATGCGATATTTCTTAATTTGAGGTGGGCCTAAAAATAATGAACCACGGTGCACACTAACACCTTCTATTCACAACACACTATACACTAAGGCCCCATTCACAAAGAAACTTAAACGTAACGTAAATTTAAACGTAAAAGCAAGATGCTATGTATTGTAATAGAACCAATTACAATGAATCACGTAAACATTAAAATAAACGTACAATTAGACGTAAACTTTGAAGCTTGTAAGATCCAAGGTTTTGCGTCTATGTCTAACTTAAACTTTAGAAATCGGTCAATCAGAACACACCTGCTCTGTTTGTACAATTTATCCATACACGGGGCAAGGAAATGAAATGCAACTCTTTCTGCTTGCTGCTGCAAGTTCCAACCGACGGCAGAGGATCGTCGAATAACATTAAGAACAGTTTTAGAAATTCTGAAAATTCCACTGGATGCCACCCCATACGTTTGGTAAAGGAAAAGTTACATATGAGACGTGTTTGCGCACGGTGGGTTCCAAGACTGCTGCATTCAGTTTAAGATGATGTTTCAGGAAGATGCGAAGTTTTTTTCAAAGATGATGATACTTGGCTACACCATTTCGACCCTGAGAACAAACGCAAAGTTCTGTGTGGTCACTAAAAAAAAAAAAAAAAAAAAAAAAAAAAGTGGTTACTTTTGCTATGAAAGTTTTGGTCATCTCATTCTTTGATATTCCAGAAATGGTTTAACAGCATGTCACACACACACGTGCGCGCGCGCGTAACTGGGTAGTACTAAAAACTCTACAAAATCATATCACAGGCAAAAGGTCACATTTGCATGCAACAAGCTGAATGCTGCACCACGATAAGTGTGTCCCTCACCCTCATTATAGTCCCGATTTAGCCCCGTGCGACTCCTTCCTTTTCCCCAAATTGAAGAAACGCCAAGGGGGGAAACATTTTCCATCATCAGAAGCAGTGGTAAAGGCTTTGGAGGCGATTCTGAAGGATATGTCAAAATATAGTTTCCAGAATGTCTTTGAAGACCGGTAGAAACGCTGGAGATGGATGCATTGCATCCAACTGGGCCTACTTTGAGAACAATCATGAACATTATGAGGATGAGGAACCACAACTGAACATTTTACGAACCACCACTGCATACGACTTTTTTTTTTTTTTTTTTTTTTTTTTTGTCAAAATGAACCACTAATTAAGGCTAGTATTATACTTTTAGTTCTAATTTATGACAACCATCCTTTTCAAACTTTATATATATATTATAATTATGTGGTTCTTGTTCATATAGCGAGAATGTAAAAGTAGAAAACATTGCTACTTAAAACAAAAAAAATTACAACTTGTCTTACGTGTATTTCCTTCATTACATGATCTGGTCCACTTTCGCCATTAGATTACAGGAAATGCTGGCCTACCGCTTCTCTGTATTGTCTTAATGGAACAAAGACAATCTTTACACTCACTGATATTTGACCATCAGCTGTAGTACCAGAGATCGTGCCAAAATATCCTTGCTTTATCTACACATTGCAAGCGCCTTCCGGAGCAGTTATGAGTTGGCAGTACTGAACATCTGTTCCAGATAAGTTACTGCTGGAGGGCAGGTGTCCTGGTTCGAGGCCCGCTGGATGACGAAAGTGAACGTAAAATTATTTGTAATGAGAGGGTTCACTAACATTAAATAATGCCAACTTGTACTAAAACGTGTATCGGATCAATGCAAGCAGAAGTTTTATTTGATATCGTTGTTGATTTTGCTTATTTATATCTCAGGTTATCAATTCCATTCAATTCAGAGCGTAAAACGGCCGACAAATTTTGCTCAGAGGCCTCTCTTTCAGGCTTGAGGTTCTTTTTCGTGCCGTAAGTGTACGACACGGGACCCACGGCTTTACTTCCCTTCCGAAGGAAGCCATATTTAGGATTTTTACGCCCCGAAAAAAATCCATCGGTCCCGGCCGGGTTCGAACCCGCGATCTTGGGTTTAGGAGGCAAGTATGGTAACCACTACACCACCAGGACCGACAAAGAAGGCACGTATGGTTACCACACACCACTAGGACCGACTCTCATTTGAATATGAACAAAAGACAGAAATTGCATTATCTATGACTATCTGGCAAATATGGGGTTGTTTTTCGAAGAAATTTACTGGTTTACATTTAAAGAAGACGTCAAGCCAAGTTTGAAGAACGTGTTCAAAGGAATCTCCTTGCAAACGGAGAGCGGAGGGTGCAAGATCGGGAAATAAAGGATAATGTGGAATAACTCCTTGCATTGTTTTTCAAATGGGAAAGAGATTGATATTCTCCAGCGTCTAGCCTCTGGCTAACCAGCAGCTTGCAAAATTGTGTCTCCATTGTTAGCGTGTGTGAATCCGGAGAAGAGAATCAATATCATAAGTACCCCTAGCACTGGGTCGAAATATTTTTATATCAAATAAATTACCTAACAATACAAAGAACATTTCTGTGGACGTGGATGTCCACAACATCTTTTTAGCTTCAGTAGGTCCAATTTTACTACTGTTCTTATTCCACATGTACAATAGCTGACTACCGTAGTATTATTATGAGAATCTCCAGTACATACACGACGATAACACGCTCATATTACTGAAGACATGAATGCGCTGAGTCTGTATAGATGTAAACGCAACAGCAGTAATGTCAGCAACATCCGTCGATAATACGTTCATGGGGCCGTAACAAACAGATCTGTCTTTCTCCTTACTCCTTAGTAAGTTCATTTGCTAGTAGCCAGTCTGATAAGTGAAATGGAAGTGAATAGTGTATGATTTTATTATTCATATCGTACAGTAAACAGAGTACAAGTTCTAAAGAAGTAGTAAGAAGCCAGGCACGAAAGATGATTTTTAATGTATATAATTTAAAAAAAATATTCAGAAGAAGAAGAGAGACATAATTATGATTTTAAAAGTGTAAAAGTCTAACAATAGAGGCCTGTGGAGTAAATAAAAATGCTGCATCACGCATCTGTGTTGAGGTCAAAAGATTTGACTCCGGTAGTGCTCCGGTGTTTATGTCATCTCGAAAACATAAATGACCCCCTACAATTTAAATGATTTTGGCAAGGAAGCTGTACGAAGGATTATTTGGGGCTTTTACGACAAAGATGGATTTCTAACAATAGACAAAATTAACAAAGCTTTAAAAAACAGTGTTTCATACAAAGACTCTAATTCTAATATTGCGCAGTTTAGTCTTCAAATACAGAAAGGCGTAAATTCTTAACGACATTGTGGCAGCATGGATAAAATTCCTCGCACAATGCATCAAATTTGAATTTCTGGTGACACAATACCAATCTTTTATTTAAATGAAACTTGGGTTAAACACTCAAAAATCCAATTAGCAATAGCCCTCTAATAACGGTGGACTGAAGGTACCTTTGGAGAAGGCCAGCAGACCTTCCTTTGTCATGTATAATCGGCGAAAATAGGTTTTGTATTGGAGAGCAAATGGGTATTTTATTCTAAATCAACTTCTGACCATTATGAGAAAATGACAGCTTCAGCATTTAAAGACTGGTTTTCGAAAGATTTCCTAAAATATTTAGAAGAGGGAAGTGTAGTAATAATGGATAATGCCGATTATCACTCGGTCACTATAAACAACATCCAAATACACCAACTAGAAGTGTTGGCATTCAATTATTGAAAAAAAAAAAAAAGTGGAATCAGTTTTCGGCAAAGGAAAAACAAAATTTTATTTTTTTCAATATATTTTAACGTTCAAAAATCATTCTAAAATATACGAACTTGATCAAATGGCTAATGGTAGGGGGCATGAGATAATTCAATTGCCTCCATATCATTATCATTGCAATCCAACTGAGAATGTGTGGTCTCAAATAAAGCGGAGGATTGCAAATAAAAATAGGATATTTAATATGGAAGACGTGGAAAGAATCGTTAACGAATAAATAGATAACGTGATACAGAAAGACTGAGAATCCTACCTTCGACATGCTGAAAACTTACAAGAGGATGACTTAGGAAAAATATAGCGTGACGAAATGTTAGAACCAATAAAAATAAACACATCTACAGGATTCTGATGACGACAGCGACGAACTGCTAACAGATGAAAACAATACGGTGGTAATAGAGACACCGACACCGACAACGAACCTCTAGTGCACCCACTAGATTAAATATCAGGTAAACAATAATATTTGTTCTGAAAGTGCATGCATTTTTAGGAAACTGTAACTGTTATAACAGACATGATGCTGCTTGCCTAAGTGCGACAACTGTAGAAGTACGAAGAGATACAAGTGATATGGCAATTTTGCTAGTATTTACGTTCCATTGGCTGCAGCCGAATCCCTTTCACATTTGATAGAAAAAATAAGAAGAAAAAAACACTATAAGCAAGTTCCTGAATTGGAACGGTGCGAAAAGAGAAGACATTTCGGTACTTCAGTCGTGCTCAAAGCAACTGAGCTTGGCGCATTCCAGTTTCCTCAAATTTGCAGTTGTTCTATAAGGAGACGCATTGTCGTGCAAAAGCTACTTGGATGCCGCCGCCTCAGTTCTTCAAATAAAGATTCCAAAATATATGTGTCACAGTATTTTCCAATCATTGACATTCCTTCTGGCACACAGTCAACCACTTCATAGTTGAAGAAAACAGTGAACACTCACTTCCGAGAACGAAAATTTTGTCGAAGAACAACTGATCTTGGGTCATTCTCATTTACCCACACACAGTTCTGAGCTTTATTTGGGATGTTACAGTAATAAAACCAACTTTCATCACTAGTGCGTATATCTGTCAAACGTTTAGTACAATTTGGTGCAAACATGCTCAGCAGTTTCCTTGCACATTCCTTTCTCCTCTTCCTTTCTTCAATGATTATGAAATGTGGAACTCATTTTGCACAGATTTTTCGCATCTTTAAATGTTCATGGAGTATTGCACTTTTGCCAACACTGATACCCACTTCCATGCTTAGTATTTCAACAGAAATATGTCGATTTTCCTCCACCAAGCTCCTCGCTCTTTGAATTGTTCTCTCGATCATTGCGTTTTCTTTCAAAATCTTTCGCCCTTCTGCAAATGATCGAATCCATCTTACAATTGTATCAAATGAATACACTTGATCACCATGAACATCTACCAAGTCCTTGTGGGTTTTCTTCGCTCTTTCACCTAGCTTATAATGTGTGCAAATGTAGAACCTAAAGTTTTCTTTAAAAATATTCATGATTTTTCACCAGCTATTGGTGCAGGACTGAACAGACTGCGCAATAGTGACTATGTAAGTTTAAACTTGCACTTATGCATATTTTGATAGCTTAATTTTCATTGTTGCCAGCTGCGTTAATTACATTTTTGTAGACCTTGTTGTTCAACAATGGATAGGCTGGTTGCAAAACTTTTTAATGCCCGTCGAACGAAGTTTTTAAATTCAGTAATGTTAGCTTTCAAATTAATCCGTATTTAGACGTTGTACTTGATGCTTATGAAAGTTATGACAAACAAATAAATTGACATTTCAATATACACTTTTTATAATAAATAGATGTAAACTTCTCCCATACAAATCCTCGGCTCTGGATCTCACTGTTCGCGTTTCAAATGTCTTTATGTGATTTTCCTTAAAACGAATATGTCCGAAAACCCGCACTATTTACAAAGACGACCCTTGCCACTTTCACTTGGTCCGCTAAAGATGATAATTGCGTAATGTTTTGAGAGGAGAGAGAGAGTGAGTGAGAAAGAAATATAAACACAACAGGTTTTATGTAGTTCTTTTCCTTCTGCATCACAAGTTAAAGAAGTGTAATCAACTAATCAGAATTTCCAGTAGATTATGAGTATACATTATTATTAACACTCGTGTTGTGATGGTCCAATGCAACTTTACACGCCGCTCTTACTACTAACTGACATGTGTGTGACGCTTGTTTAAAAATGGGTTGCTTTGGTGCGACACAATTTATATATTTTTCGAACAATTCTGCTACTGGATTAATGGGCTCTATCTGTCACGAGATTTGCAATTATTTTTATTTGTTTATTTAAGGACGCTCTTTAACATCTCAGGTCATCAGCGTCCCATTCAATTCAGGGCGTGAAACGGCCGACAAGGCTTATTTTTTCAGGCTTGAGGTTCTTTATCGTGCCGTAAATGTACGACACGGGACCTACGGCTTTACTTCCCTTCCGAAGGAAGCCATACTTACGACTTTAACGCCCGAAAAAAACCCATCGGTCCTGGCCGGGATCGAACCCCCGATATTGAGTTTAGGATGCAAGTATGTTACCACTACACTATTAGGACCGACCTTTTGCAATCCAATATACAGGATGTATCAAAATAACTATTCCAAATTTCTTGATGTGATAAAGGACATGACAATATAACTTTTATCGTAATAAAGCGGTGTCCGGAAATGCTTCGTTTTGAATATAAAAGACAGAGCTCATCACTCACCTTATAGCTGCATTTATGTTTCAGTTATTCTTGTTACCATGGAAATAATGTCATAAAGTATCCTCTGTGAGGTCTGGCTATTTAATTTCATGACATTAAAATGCATTGGTATACAAATATTGAAAAATGCATTTGGAGCAATGCTAATTTGACATGACGAATTTATGAGGAGCACCACCCTCAGCGTCATATTCCTCGACATACAGCATTTTCAAGACTGAATCAACGTCTTTGAGATTGTGGTCAGTGACACGTAAAGAAAGTACATTCAGGAGCTAATCGAAGTAAGAGAACATTATACTTTGAAGATGAGGTTTTTGTAGAGGTTTGAAAATAATCCACTCGAGCTGTTGTTCATTCGATGAATATCAGTCATGTGTCTGTATGGAGAGTCTTAAGTGAGTGTGAAAAGCATTCATTCCATTTCCAAAAAGTACAAACATTAATCCCAGACGATTATCCTAAACAGACAACAATTTGCTGAATTGTATTTTCACACCGTTAACAATGAGCCTGATTTTGCTTGACGGACAGATAAGGCATGTTTTTCAAGAGAATACATACAACAATCACATTTGGAGTGACACTAACCCTAAAGCTGTGGAGAATCTCTGCAATCAATGGAAGTTTTCTGTAAGTATTTGCATTGAATTTGTTGATAATTTTCTAGTGAAGATATATTAGGCATGCACGATTGAATGAACATGACATGCGGAAATGCTTTCGGAGCTATTTGAAAATGTCCCAGTTAACATTAGGAGAAACATTATCTTTCAACACGACGATGCACCCGCACATGTGGACCTGAAGTGTCCAATTATTTAAATGTACATTTTCCTAATCGTTGGATAGAGAGAGCAGGTCCAGTTGCTTGGCTGGCATATTCTCCAGATATGACTCCAGTTACTTTTTGTGTTAGGGGTCATATTAAATCAATTGTTCATGAAACACCATCGACACAGCAGAAGAATTAGTTGCTAGAATTATTCTTGCTTTTGAAGATCTTCGTAACAGTGCAGATATTTCGAAGGATCATACAGAGTTATGCAACAATGGCGGTCGCAATTTTGAACAATTCCTAAAGTTAGTCGATACCATTTTCTTAATATTAGATAAAAAAAAAGTTACTGTGTGACTACAGAAAGAAAATAAAGTAACTTTCCAAATTTATATTCATCTTTTTTCCATCAACACTATTACATGAAAACGAAGTATATTTAGACATTTTATTGCGATTTTTTTCCATGTTCTCTAACACATCAGAATCTGATACACCCTGTATAATAATGCTTCCGTTTAGTGATCGTGGTGCGGCTGTGTCACATTTGAAATTGTACGTCACTTATATCCTTCGTGGCACAAGCTAATGGAAGATGGGTGCATGTCATCTTCATCTTTGCCGATGTACAAAGAAAAATGGAATACTTCAAAGATGTACAAGCATAAAATGTGAACTTTACTGAATGGTGGGATCGTGTTAAGTCCTCTTTTTAAGCAACACTCTTATTTCCGCTTTCAGCAGGAGGAAAATATGATACATTTTTATTTCAGGAGAAATATCAACCCCCTCCAGAAATGCTCAACAGCCTTGGTCGCTAAGGCGAAGGTTTCGATGGTATATCGGAAGCGAAAGGAAGGATTGAAGGTTCGTAGTCGAATTAACCAACCTGTTAATGGTGAATTAGGAACTACTAAATCGTGTCGCTTTGCTCAATGATCCGGCAAAACAATTAAACATTTACGAGATCGTTAATGCATTTATCAACAAGGCGCCAGTCAGGAGGAACACTTTCCAAATGCTTCCAATCTTGTAAGAAGTAATTGCTTTATTACTATATTTATAATAGCAAAGTAAAAAGTATACTTATTATTATTATTATTATTATTATTATTATTATTATTATTATTATTATTATTATTAGGTTTCATTTTAAATGACAGTGACATTGTGCTCTTCATGGAATATATGGAAATCAGAATTACATATTTTTACGTAACTCTCATTTTAAATCTTTTCGAATAGAAATAGTAGTTGTTTAAGAGCCCGCCTACTATAGGGTGTCCCATAATGAACGCAGTTTTTAAATTGAGCACTTCTGTTTGTTAGGTTGCCGGACCTGAAATTTTAACGATTGTCATTTGTGTATGTGTGGTTACCAGCTAAAATGTAGTGATACACCAAGGAGCAATGCTTCCAGATTCAGAAAGTGCATTTTAAGTACAGTAAATGTTATGTGCCGTTCGAAGACTTCATGTAATTTTTGGTAGACGAAATACGCCCAATGTGTTAAGGAATATGAAGATGCAGGATCGACAGAGAACATCGTCACCTGAATTCTCGTCGATTGTTAAAGAATGTTGCTCTCGTCAACAGAGCGTTGCTACGGGCCCAATGAGGTCGATTCGCCGCCGTTCTCAACAATTAACCATTCCCAGAAGCAGTTTGCAACGGGTTTTAAAGATAGACCTGCATATGCATCCTTTTAAGATCAAACTAACACCAGAGCTAAAGCCGACGGGCCATTTACAGCGTCGAATATGTATTTACCTCTCTCGCAACGGCGATCAAAATTGGCCACCGAGATCGTCTGATTTGACACCGTGTGACTATTTTTTGTGAGGGAATGTAAAATATTGTGTTTATTAGGGCAATCCACGAACTCTAAAGTCGTTGAAGATTTTACCAACGAAGCCGTGGAGGACATTTGCCTGATGTTTTGTTTTATGTTTAACAGTAGTGTTTGTGCTTCATATTGGCTTAATAATATTAGCACTTTTCAAATAAATGATATGTTTTATTATTAATACAGAAATTTAGTTATTATGAGACAGTCTATACTAGAGGCAGTGTTTTATAAACCATTTTGGGGCAGCATTCCTAAAGATTTACTGAAGTCGGAGCCTGAAACTATTCATACCATGTTACGCGATATAGCGTACGCCAACACCACGGAATCGATTGGAACAGCAGTTTCTGATCACTGGCGATGACGGGTGCTGCTAGCATGTGCAGAACTCTGTAAAGTAGGTCACCAGTTTCACTTTCATTTGCCAGTGGCATTACACACATACACAGCTGTCTCTGGGAAGGTCAAGTTATAGCATCCATTGTTGTGTTTTGGAGGCCGCGTAAAACTTTCGCGATGCTTTGATGCCACGGCTCCTTATACAACAGCAAGCTTAGTTAGCTTTCAGTCCGCAATATCATTTAGCAACAAGACAAGAAATGCTCAGATTCAATTCCTCCCATGTCGTTTCCCTTTAAAAGGAACAAAAGCGTATTAATTTTTCTTAAATGTTATCATCGTTTTTACTTTGATAGAATAAGCCGAGAAAGAAAGGGGGGGGGGGGGTCCATGGTTATACCTAGTAAATAAAAGGGAAGATACCAGGGTTACTTTCAGAGTTTTGAGAATGGACAACAAGGAGTTTTCAAAGCCAGTACAGATTTTAGATAGCGACATATGCAAGTCTGGGTGCGCTCCAACAATGTGTTGTGTCAGCAAGTGTGTATGTGTATGCTGGTGTTGCTGCGCCAGATGCTAAGATGGACATGGAACTCAAGCGAGGGCATTTCTCTGCTATCATTTACTACGAATTTAAAGCCAGCTATGGGGCGGGGACACAATGTCTTGAAATATTGAATTGGGCATTTGGGGGGTCTTTGCTATTTATCGATGGTTTACAGATTTTAGGAGAGGAAGGGACTACGTCGAAGATGATGCTCTACAGCAACAACAGATCGGTAAGATCACCGCTTTACATATTACCATATTCAAGAAGTCATGAATATTGTATCCACAGCAGGAAAACAATCCACGAAGAAAAAATACGCCAGGAAGCTCTGCGGTCGTTGGATTCCCCACCACTTACTTCAGAGATGAACAGAAAAAAACAAGTGTGGATTGGTGCCATAAAACGTTGATAAAAAATTAATGGAAGAAGTTCAAGAAACATATATAACATAATATTTAGCTGGCGAAAGCTGGAAATACAAGTATGATGCAGAAACTAAGCGACAGTTGTTGGTCTGGGCCTTCCTTGCTACACAGAGTTGACATGCGTACTGAAAAGGCAGGACTTGTTGAATTTTTAATTTTACTGGGAAACAAACTCTGTGGATATAATATAGTGTTTTTTTAAGAATGAATAAATCTCAAAACCAATGAAAATTGTGCTTATTAACTCTCTCGGCAGTGGAGAATAATATTCCTATCACCAGAGCCCGGAAATTCAGACATTTACTTTGCTTAAAATAGGCGGGCAAAAAGGAACTTAAAACACTAAAAATACGCAGTAATATAATTAAAATAGGCATTTATTAAAAGTGAAAACAGAGAGTAATATCGCTCATTATTAATGAAAATGGGTATATAAAATACTCAATAATTTCTTTTATCACACAATTAAAGTATTTAAGCTTACTTTTCTTGGTTACAAGCAACAACAAGATTTTTTTTTTCAAAGTATCAACTGTCATAATCGCCGCTTGTTAAAGAAAACATTTTTCATCATGGAAAAAGAACGTTATACTTTTACTGAAGTGATCGCAGCATATTTAAAACAAGTTATTTCGGAAGGACCCAAACCAGTTACAACAGAACATTCATCTTTCAGGACATCATGGAATTGTTGATGAAGACAAAGTAAAGTAGTTTTGATAGTCCTAGAGAAGAGCAAAAGGTACGCAGTAGTTTCTAGCCGATTTCAGTTTCTGTTTATGTGTTTATAGGGGAATCAGATTAATATCTCCCTTACTTCCGTACTGAACACATTATAGGGACGGCTCAGGTGTACCCCTTTCATCTTTGTTTGCAATTGTTTGTTACATTAATGCAGTTGAGGAGTTACTCCCACCACAAATTTCCTATATTTGCCACACATAGATCGATACAAGGTCATTCATCAGGACTATTCAAAACTACAGTACTTCCCTCATCCTCTACATACCAGAGGTAACCATACGTTCCTTTCACTATTTAAAGAGCTTAAGTGAATGGGTTGAGGAGAAAGATTTTGACTGCTTGAAAAGAAATAAATGTATAACAATATTATCATTAGAATTTTTGTGAGGTAAACCTGTAATAAATTTTTATAGCATTTTTCAATCCGATTTAAATTCTTTGTGTGCTTTTTAAAATGCCTAAATAATCGCAGAAATAATCGATTAACGACCCAAAACTGGTAAAAAAAAAAAAAAAAAAAAGCCTTAAAATAGACAACAGAAGTCAAAATTGGCAAAATAAAAATTGGCCTCCTCGACCCCAAATGGTCGGTCTAGTGGTAACCATACTTGTCTTGTAAACCCAAGATCGCGGGTTCAATCCTGGTAAGGGTCGATGGATTTTTTCGAGCGTAAAAATCCTAAGTATAGCTTCCTTCGGAAGGGAAGTAAAGCCGTGGGTTCCGTGTCGTAGATTTACGGCACGAAAAAGAACCTAAAGGCTGAAAGAAGAGGCTTTTGAGAAAAATTTACCGACCATTTCACGACGCTGATGACATGAGATGTTAAACAGCGTCGGAAAGTAAAACAGAAAAAGGAAAACCCAAACGTATGAAGCATTTCATTTCTATCTGACTGTTAAATATATCCAACCAGATAGAAAAGGCATTTTGCCTAACTTCCGGGCTCTGGTTGTCACACAGTGCAGAGTTTCTAAATCTACTTTCAATGATTCCGTCTTTCTGTGCGCTTGATTTTCAATCATAGACGCTACCAGTTCGTTGATTTGCCTTTGTATGTGTTATTGAAGCTTGCACTCTCTTTGTACTTGTTAATCTATTCGATAAAAAATATGGGTGTTGGCTACTTCTGAGGACAATGAACCTATATTTTAAATATTTATATTAAGTCATTAAGTTTTTTTTTTTTTTTTTTTTTTTTTTTTTTTTTTTTTTTTTGGGTGGGGCGAGGGTCTACCTGTGTTTAATATTACGAATCGGTAATGCGGGATCCGATCGGTCGGCTGGCCGGTGCCATCCGCATGCGTGGCCGACATAAGGCTTACTGGGAGGCACGGTAAATGTTTATGTAACATGCAGTTTTGGTTATATAAGTAAATGTATGTACATATTACGTTTATAATCCTTACAAGTTAAGTAAATATGTAACTGCTTAATGTGCTTCAACACGTGGATATGACACTCTACATGGTTGCATTACCTTAATTGTACAGTGGTGAAAAAATATATTGCATCACCCCTCTTTATATTCGTAATTATGACTTTGACAATAATTCGTTTAATGCTTAGGTATCCATTGTTACTCATTTATTGTTGTGTATCTTTGTTTTCATTGTGGGACTTCCTAGTACATTTTTATTAACAATACTACATTGTTTGTTGTCAGTTTCTCAGTTTGCATTGCAGAAATGCAATATGATGTTATCCTCGTTTATTCCTCCGCTGGTCAAATCTTAGAGACACAGCCTCTAGAACAGGTTGTCATCAGTCACCATTTCAAGAGCACTAAAGAAATACAGGCAGATGGGAAATATTGATGGGTGACAGGAAGAGGCAGGAAAAGGGCATTTACTCCAAAATGGAACAGGACTAAAAGGAATTTGTTTCAGTGGTCGTTGGCTTTCATCCCCAGAACTGAAGCGACGTGGAAAGACTTGTGTGACGTCTACAGTGACCAGCAGAATCAAGTAAACTGCTTGAAGCAGGATTTCCTGCCCGTCTAACCATAAAGAAACCTTTGCTAACTAAAACAATGAGACAGAAGCTACTACAGTGAGAAAAAGAGCATGCAGCATGGACAGTAGAGACGTGGAATAGAATGATCTTTTTCTTCAAATGTCTAACTTTAACCTGCATGGCTTCGATGAAAAATTGTACGTCGTGTAAATGCGTCGCAGAGGTGAAGAACTGTTGTCTTGATGCATAAAACAAACAGAGAAGCATGAGATGATCTGGGGGTGCATTTCCAGTCTTGGCATACGCCTTAAGTAGCACTACTTAGGCATCCTTAAAAACAAATTGATGCCCACAGTATGAAACCATTTTGGGAATTCTTCTGCATTTTTCAACGATTTTTCCCAAGTTACAGAGCTATAAAAGTAATTATTTGATATTAATATTTGTGTTAAATTGGAATATAGGTAGTATTGATGCAATCATCAGAAATTAAATATTTTAGGTAAAAGCATTCCTTAGAAAAAAAGGAGTGAAGGTTCTAGACGACCTGCAAATAACTTTTGGAAAGTTATGCGGGATACTTTTGCAAGAAACAAGCCCAGTAATAAAAGATAACTCTAGAAAACAATAGTGCGCGTGTGATTTTATGAATGACTCAGGAATATATTCATAATTTGATTTTCCCAATAACCAAATGATGCCAGGCAGTGATTTAAAGCACGTGGTGAACCAACACAGTACTAATAAAAACAATGCAAACGATTAGGCAGCTGGATTTTCCAAAAGTTGAAATTTATATTTATTGCTATTCTATGTCTCATTACTGAGTGTTTTAACCACAGTATATTCAATGTTTCAAATTTGTCTCAAACTAATTTTACTTAATTTTGCGAATATTTGGTTTCTATTTTTAATAAACATTTAACTAAATAAAAATAAAATGCATAAAAAGTATGTCAACATATTAAGGAAGAATATGCAAGAAATAAAAATAACAAAATTAAAATATTCTTATGAAAATATTAAAGAGTTAAGGGTGATGCAATACATTTTCCCACCACTGTACATAGGAGAGACGCTATGGCATTCTCACTGCTCTAGTTCAAAGGGCATTTAAGAACTATTTGTGCATTTCTTCTTGTGCATTTCTTCTTGTCACGAGTATCGTTCAACACTCATGCGGTATGTTTTCTGTTACACAGTTACAGGCACTTACTTGGTACAGGGAGTTCCCCGTGATGTATGAGGTGATGTAGTGGGAACCGAAGCTGCGGACGAACTCTATCACACTGGCAGGGTTGCCAATCTGCACCTTTTCAGCTTCCTCGGCCACCGCCTCCTCCACCTCGACGTTGGGGGGCAAAGGGTTGAGTCGCCCCGTTTCCCGGTGTCTCGTCACCCTCACCTGTCACACACATACATGCATGTTGATGCCAATCTCACGCTGTTAACCAGAACACAAATCACTACAAGTAAACAACGTGACAAAATATTTCAAGCTCTTACACCTTCTTGGAGTTCGTCAAGACGTCAGAACAGCCGTGGGCAAAGTCAGCATTTCCATACTTCCCCCCGCCCCAGTTCTTCCGTTTCATTCCAGCATCTCTCATCTCAATTCAAGAACAGCTCGGCGACTTCGGAGGCCGTTCGTGCTATTCCTACACCCGCCTTCCTTGCTCTTGCTGAAAACTCCCCAGTATAAGAATTTAACCCCCATATTCACTACTCGGACATCACAGGCGGTGAACACTGATGATATTTGAGATGAAATAATAAGTTGGGAAAGGAAGTTTTATTTGGGAAGGAAGCGCTCCAAGCCAAGTATACGAGGGTAGGTCCATAAGTTTCCGGCCTCGCCGATAAGGATTATCGCCTTGACAAAACCCTTATCTGGTGTCATATCTTATCTGTTAAGTAAATAATTGCAGCTGTAACTTCCGCTCCCCTGGGTTCAGTTGTTCAGATATAGTTGCATAAAGAAGGCTATATGTAGAAGATTGTGACATGTTCAAAATGGAGTATCGAGCTGTTATAAAGTTCTTCACAAAAGAAGGACTTACTCCAAATGAAATTAAACAGTTATTGGACGATGTATATGGGGAACCATCCCCCTTATGTTCTACCGTAAAAGAATGGGCCAAACTTTTTCGAATGGGTCGGGAAAGCATTGAAGACGAAGAGCAGATGTTCACAATGCAGTCCATCAAACACAGAGCATAATATTCTTTTGGTGCAGTGGCGGTTTCGATTGTTTGGGGATAAATTCTTATGCTGCCAACCAGTCATGACGGGTCTTGGAGTGTCGTAGAGAATCCACTTCTCATCGCTTGTCAGCAGCCTATTAAGAAAGTGATCATTCTGCTGACGTGGCAACAATGCGAAACACTTGAGCTCTTGCCGTCTTCTGCGTCATTGTTAACTTGTGTGTAAAACAGAATCCGAGATTATATATTTTACCTAGCTGATGAAGCCATATGGTTTCCTCACCGACGTTGAATTGCTGTGCGCGTCCTCAAAGGTCTGGTGTTGTTGCAATTTGCAATATGGCTTGAAAAGGTTAATTATTAATAATATAATATACAATTATTACATTTTGTAAGCCAAGTTTAGGCACATTATATTTAAATTCTTATTTTATTTCTGAAATAGTCCTAATATATATCACTCAAGAGTCTTAGTTTCCTGAAATTGCACTCAGACCCTCTTGTGATAATTACACGCAAGAGCCTTTCAGCCAATGCACGGTCTCGTTGATATCTTATTCACCAGTCAGAATGGAACTTTAAAGCATGGTACTCAAAAACTAATAATTGGAATTTTTATTCTCCAACATTCATCTTTTTTATTCCTGTAATCTCTGTTTCTATTTAACTAGAGATCTAGGAAGGCTATTCTCATGCATTTTCCAGTGCATTATACAAAAAGAAGAAGAAGCATCATTCTCGCATTGCAATTGTCTTACAGAATCCATAATTTTTCTTAGTTATTCAAACTCATGTATCTTGTTATTAGATAATTATTTCCAGAGCGAAGGTTTCGAAATAATCATGGCAACAAACACTGTTAACCCTAATTAAATTATCAGCACTCCTGGTATTATTGAAGAAAATCTCTCACAGAATACGCGTAGATATAACAAATCAGAAACAAAACAAAGAAAAGTAAGTCAATTTTCTCCTTTACCTTCATTTTATGGATACTTATAGGTAAAAAGTTATATAAGTTGTAGCACTATCGTTTGGTTTGTATTAAGTGCTGCCAATTCCTGATTAGCACGTACTTATATGTTGGCACGCTGATATCCTCACGCATGTTGATAGCGGCATATTCTTATCTGCACACGAAACATGCAATATCATCACGTATTTTAATTTTGATAATTAAAACAAAGTCGTGAGGAATGTGAAATTAATGAATCACACCTTTGGTGACATGGAATGTAAAATAAAGTTGTAATTTTGAACACATCGGCAACACCTGACTGTAATTCTTGCACAATAATCAACAAGCTAGAAGAACAAAAGCAGTGCGTTAAACTTAAATGTATAAACAACTGCAGGACTAACCAGGACGTAAGAGTGCGCACCGATGGCGAATGAAGAGTCGATGCCGAGATGCCTGGCGAGGGCGGTTCGACTCCAGCTGGCAGTGAAGGCCCTCCAAGGCCTGTCGAGATTCTCGAAACTGAATTCCCTGAAGTAGGCCTGCAGGAGCTGCTTCATGTTGTCGCAGAACTCGAGGTGGAAGTCGCCCTGGAAGACCGTGGGATTGGGCTGTTGCAGCAGTGTGGGTTCTCTCTGCAACGACGCGTTCCTGGGGACACAACCAACAAGCTCCCGTTAATACAGTCGAAAGCATGCGCCCCTCAGTAAAAACTTGCATGCTATGATGGGTGATTTTTCCTTCGAGGGACCGCTTCTCGCGTAACTAGCAGGTACCGCGGTGAATGGGAGTTAAGAGAGCCCGCAGTTATGATTGTATCTAAGTTATTATAACACTCAAACACTTTACATTTACTCACCATTATCAAGCAATAAGAAGCTGGAACCGCCTCCCTTCATTTTCCATACATCTCTGGCATCGGCTTAACCATTACCCTTTGCAGTTCCTTCTCAGAAAGGGAAGAAATGTCTTCACGAATATTATTTTTCAATTCCCCTAATGCTGTGGATTTGTCTTGTACACTTTTTCCTTTAATGCCACCCAGAGATAAAAATCACAGGACGTTTATTCGAAGGACCGAGGGAACCATATTATGTTAGTGATGACTGTCGTCAAATATTTCATGAATTGCATGCAAGGAAACAGGGGCCGTTGCAGAGTCCTGTTGGGGAGTCGCGAATCCTCGTTCCCTCACATTTAATTCACGGAAAAAGGATTGCAAAATATTTTGTACATACCTATCACTATTATTACTTCTTTAAAAAAAAAAGGAGGGGGGCTATTACACTCTCACCGCTAATGTCGCATCACGCTATCTGCAGCCAATAGCAATTTAGGATTAACAACAGAAAAACGTACAACTGTGGGGGAGTTTATCAGTGTTATTGTTGGGAGATGGAGTAACGATCGTATCGAAAGTTTGCAGCCTCTTTTGATACCATGAGTGTGGCATTAATAGATTAATGTTTCACATTTGCTATCTTCATGACAATGCCTTTGTCAGAAATAAACCGTGTGCACGTCATAAATTAAGAGCTAATTTGTTTCTTTTTATACGTGAAATAATTGATAGCAAATTAAACGCTAGCTCGCTTTTTAAATTTTGGTTTTCAGGTAGACCTCTACTCCAAATTAGATAGAGTTTAGAAACTATTTTTCTTATTTTATTTAAATGCACATGTATGGAGTTTTGTTACGAAAAATAAACATTCGTGCCCCCAGAGCGATTTTTAAGATTTGGTTTCAGGTAAACCCCCACTCCTAATAATCTGATTTAGCTTACTTTCAGAAACTATTTTTGTATATCTTACCTCAATGGCATATAAAGGGTTTCGTTGAGAAAAAACAAAAATTGCAGCCACTAGAGCGATTTTTAAATTTTCGCTTTAGACTAATCCCCACCACCAATGGTCCAATTTTGCTGGTTAACGAACTCTACAAATCGTTTGTTAACTGATGGTTATATGCCTAGTTTCGCTGAGAAAGAAAACTATTGCGGCCAATAGAGCGTTAACGGACCTCGCGCACGCGCACACATACACACATATACTTTTTTTTTTCATAGTCATTTTAGGTAAGTAGGATCGATAAAGATTTGAAAGCAATTTTCAAAAATCTTTTCATGGGTACAAGCGCAATAGCTACATTTCTTCGGAATTCCCTAAAAGTGAGATAGAATCGCTGCACGTAAAGTTAATAGTTCTGTTATCACTGAGAGCATAAAACGATACTGTACGTGATGTTCATAATAATAAGCACAAACTTGTGTTATAAGCGATGTTGAAAATAATGCCTCTAAGAACAATACATTGTCCACATCTAAGTGGTAAATTCCTGCATTTCATTTACTTTTTCTTCCGTAAGAACACGGCGGTTCGAGAGATCCTGTCTGGAAAATTTTTAACAATGCAGAGAACAGTTATCTACCTGGAACACGATTGACACGATGTTTTCTTCCGAATGCCAAGCCAACTTTCACACACAATGAAAGCACCAAGTAATAACGAACGCACAACCACTTGGTGACAAAGCCTTACTGAAACTAACTACAGGCTACTACCTGCAAATGCATTATTGATGACCGGCTTCTCTCAGTATTCAGGCGCCACCCAGCCACCCGTAACTTAAATAACCTCACTGTAATAGTACTGTTTTTGTCAATATTAGGTTGTCTCATAAGAATGTCGGTTTTTAGTTTGGTGTTTAGTAAGATTGTTTGGCAATGATATTTGAAGATGTCATGTATATTGTGAGCATGTGTTAGTTGTCTGTTACTAATATACAATCAAAAAAAAAAAAAAAAAAAAAAAAGGATAACTAAGTTTTGAGTTTAAATCCCTTCTAAAGCACTGCTAGAAACAAGATTATAAAACTGCTGCTCGAAGAACACGTGAAGTGGAAGGAGAAGGTGTCGTTACTGTGTAGCACAACGATGGTTCCAGCATTTCAATAATGGAGAAGGAATCACTGAAGATTTACCATGTCCTGAAAGACCTAAGACATGGAATATTTAGAATACACGTAGAGTTTTGGAAGAAAGTCCGCTAAAAAGTTCTCGTAGGCTGTCAGAAGAAATCGGTGCATCAAAAGATATCATACATCGCCATATTAAGACACTTAAACATCATACAGAAGCTGTCATCTGTATCCCATTGGCATCTGAACAGACCCAATGCAGAGTGGATATCTGTCGTCAACTTATTTAAATTCCCATGAATGATCAGATTTATTAGAAGAAATGTCACGTGTGATGAACTGATGAAGAATCAGTATGTTACAGAAACCCTGGACACCTCGACACAGTGTCTCGATCCCCGTCTGCCTGCCAAAGTCATCGGTTCGAAACCCAAGGCAATGTTACGTGTCTGGTGGAATTTTGAAGGCGTGTTTCACTGGGAGTTTGTTCCAAACGGGCGTGCAGACGGCACGAGTCTTCATTCTCAACAAATTGAAAGAGTTCATGAAGTTTTGAGACAGAGGTACTCAGCATTAAGAGTTCTCTTGCAGCAGGACAGTGCGAGACCCCATTTTCCGAAGAAAATCCAAGAATTGGAAGGGATCGAACTGCTTCCACACCCAACATAAAACCCTCATCTTGCGCCTTCAGATTACCCTCTGTTTCGATTCTTGGCCGTTTCCTACGTGGAAGAAATTTCGAAATCATATAAGTCGTGCGTGAATATCGCCGAAATCATAGCATTAAAATCCAGAAACTAGTACCGCGGCGGGATAACTAACCTCGCTGATGGCTCAAGACTACAGAATCTGACGACCTTTACTTTAAAGATTAGTTTAATTTCTGATCAGAACACTTATCAAATAGTGTTGCTTAAAAACCAACATTACTTATAAGAAAGTATTTATATTTTTTTTCATTGTTACTAAACTAGATTTATGAGCAATGCGTTTTTGTAATTTTTTGCTTATTTTTGTATTTTATTTTGCATTTTGCTGGTAGAGCAAAGAGAAGGCCCCTATGGTCTTAACAAATAAATACCGTCACGCTTCAAGCGCGTACGAATCACATCTTCCAATCTTTCCAACGAAAGAGGAAGAAAACCCGCTAGAAAAAGAAAGGCGGTTAATCAAGTTGAAAAATGTACAAGCGTAAAAATGATTACATTTGCTGTACATTAAGGGAATTTAGAACCACATGTTAACTAACTTACAATGTTGCTGGAATTCTCATATCATAATGACATTTTAATTATTTTAACGCCTTTATCTCTTTTTCTTGCTCAATAATGTCGGTTTTAATTTCCCGTTTGTATTTCTTCCTTCTATTCTTTTCTCTTCCTCAGCTGACATTATTTTTGTTTGTGAGTGACAGACAAGACTTCAAACTCGGTTTACTTCGCGTTGTGAGAAGACTTGGCAGGTTTTCGGGAGTGTTTGATAACTTCCTTGAACACGCGGGTAGTTGGGCAGTGCCCCAAGTGAGCGAGCGCGAGACGGCGACCTTGGCAGGTACGAGAAGGCCATTGCAAGCGGAACAAGGAATCCTTCAGATTCTCCAAACTGTAAAGTAAATGGCCTTTAGCAGGATACGGCAACTCTGCTCGGTGCTGCTTATTGTAGAGTCCAGCTGTGATGCGAAGAGAGCTGAAAATATCGACAGATAGGTCAGTTGAATTTTAATGAAGAGAAACTTCGGGCCAGAGGCGAAATTCATAGCTCAAAGCGTATGGAAGCTTTTAAATGCTTTCAATCATCATTTTATATTTCAGCACTCCAAAATGTCGCCAGAACATTTCTCGCCTGATACTTTCTTTCAGTTCTTCTATGTGACGAGATTTGTTCCATACACTTTTACTTTCACCATAAATAAAATGAAATCAGAGGACCCTTCTGGCCATAACAAATCACCAAAACCCGGATGTTCAGGCATTTATTTCTTAAAATAGGCAGGTAAGAATGCACTTAAAATACTGAAAATAGGCATAATACAATTAAAATAGGCATTTATTAAAAGTGAAAATATAATTTCATAGAAATATCAATCATTATTTATGAAAATAGATATTTAAGACACTTAATATTTTTATCATATAATTAAAGTGCTAAGTTTATTTTCATGGTTACAAGCAACAACAAGATGTTTTTTCAAGGTATCAACTGTCATATTTAGCCGCTTGTCAGAGAGAACATCTTTCATCTTGGAAAAAGAACGTTCTGCTTCCACTGAAGTGATTGGAGCATATTTAAAACAAGCCATTTCGGAAGAACTCATACCAGTTACAGCAGAACATTCACCTTTCAAGACATCATGGAAATGTTGATCAACGAAGTAAAGTAGTTTTGAATAGTCCTGGCGAAAGAACAAAAGATATGCAGTGATTTCTGATCGAGTTCATTTTCTGTTTAGGCGTTTACAGGGGAATCGTGTTAGTGTGTCTCTTATTTCCATACTGAACACTTTGTAGGGATGGTTTTGTGTACAGTTGTACTGCTCTCATCTTTCTCGCTTGAAATTGTTTGTTACGCTTATGCAGTTGAGAACTTACCCTCACCAAACATTTCATACATTTGTCTCGCGCAGATCGATACAAAGTCATTCCCCAGGACTCTTCAAAACTACAGTACTTCTCTCATCCTCTCTATTTCCTGGTATTCCTGGTAACCGTGAGTTCCTTTCACTAATGAAGGTTCTGGTGTTTAAAGACTTAAGTGAATGGGTTCAGGAGACAGTTTTTGACTGATTGAAAAGAAATAAATGTTTAACCAGATTCTCAATGTTTGTTTTTGTGAGATGAACATGGCACTTAATTTTTATAACTTTTTTCACTTCGATATATTGCAATTTTTCATTTTTTAAAATGCGTAAATAATTGCAGAAAATCCATAACGAGCCAAAACAGGCAAAAAAAAATTTAAGCCTCAAAATAGGCAACAGAAGTAAAAAAAAAAATCAGGCCCTACGACCCCAAATGCATCGAAACATATCAATTTCTATCTTATGTAAATAAGATGCAAAAGACATTTTGTCTAACTTCCGAACTATGCTAAATGCCCCATCTTCAAAATGTTCTTGAAATGAAATTTAATAAGTCATTAACTACATAAGCGGTGGTTGAATCATGCTGGAAATACCCAGTTCAATATCAATCAGCTCAGTGCGAGTATCATTCCCATATCTTTCTGCGTTTATGGCATTCTCAAAAAAGACTGACTGTATCACTCTGCATGCCTTTACTGTGCATTTGTTCTCATTTTCTTGTCATTCAAGGGGTTGAGTGCATAAAATCGGGGGTTTCTGCACTATTTTGTATCGAAACAAAAATATAAACGTAACCATGCTCATCAGTGCAGTCGGTCTTAGTGATCTAGTGGTGAGCATACTTGCCTCTTAGATCCAAGATCGCGGGTTCAGCATCCGGCCATCACCGATGGATTTTTTCAGGTGTAAAAATCCTAAGTACGGCTTCCTTCGGAAGGGAAGTAAAGCCGTGCAGTGTATTTACGAAAAGAAAAATAACCTCAAGTCTGAAAGAAGAGGCCTCTGAGTAAAGTTAGTCGGCCATTTCGCGCCCGGGATTGAATGGGACGCTGATGATCTGAGATGTTAAAAGAGAATCCTTAAATATAAATCAGTTGATATCAAATGCGATTCAATTACTCTATCATTAACGTTCTACAAACATTTACTCAAGTATCATGATCATCTGCCTGCAATTCGTGGACAAAACCGACACTGTATACTTTCATGTTTAAACTGGCTCAATTTCGGAAGATGAACTGATGCCCATGAATGACAATTTTCCAAAAACATGCCAGAAATGTATGGCATACAACAGGACATTTCCAACATTTCCTGTCAATGGGACGAATGATCATAATTTTTTTACATGCATAATTTCTAGTGCTAACATTTTACTTTGCAGTGTTTTGTTAGTTTAATACTAATGTACACGTGGCAATTGATTTCAAAGGACTCAGTAGAGTCTGTGCTCTAATGGAAGAAAACATTTACACCGCTACTATCATTGTGAGAGAAGGTTGTCAAATAACATTAAGAACACTTTGGTATTTCTGAAAATTTCATTAGCTACCACCCACACGTTGGTAACTGAAAAGTTGCACATGAGACGTGTTTGTGTACGGTGTATTCAAAGACTGCTGAACCTGTCGTGTGCAGTTTGCATGTAGTTGAAGACAATGTTACAGGAAGATGCTAAATTTCTTTCAAAGATAATCACTTATGGTTAAACTTGGCTACATCATTTCGGTCCTCTCTCTCTCTTTTTGAATGGTGTTTAACGCCCGTTTTCACTACTGAGGCACCACAGGCGATGGACATTGATGATACATGAGATGAAATGATAAAGTGGGAAAGGATATTTTTTTAAGGAAGGAAGCGTTCCAGGCCTAAGTTAAGGTACCTCCCCGGCATTTGCCAGTTATGAAGACTGAGGAAAACCTGGAAAAAACCCCAGTCAGGGAGGACGGTCCTGGCGGGATTCGAACCGCAGACCTCCCGCTCACGAGTCCGTGCCTTAACGACCTCGGCCACCCGTGGCGGTTATATACACGAGATGAAATGATAAATATGAAAACATTTTTTTTTAAGAAAGGAAACGTTTCAAGTCTAAGTTTAGAGTACCTTATCGGCATTTATGAGAACTGAGAAAAACTGGAAAAAATCAGTCAGTGAGGACGGTCCTGGCGGGAATGAATTGCTCACGAGGCCATGCCTTAACGACATGGATCACCCGCGGTATTTCGTACCTGAGAGCAAACAGAAAAGCTCTGTGTGAAAATCTTCATCATCACCAAGGCACAATAAAAAAGTAAAAATGGTTGCTTCTGCTGGAAAAGTTGTGGTTAATGGTTTACCAGCATGTGGTACCTGTCTCTGAGGAATTATATGTCCTAAAAACTCTGCAAGACTACATATCCGTGCAACAAGCTGGGCACTACACCACGATAATGCTCGGCCGCATATGACAAATGTTATTGCTGAATATCTCAAAAATCAATGTGAAGTGTATACCTCACCCTATCTATAGTCTAGATTTATATTTGTATAACTTTTTCCTTTTCCCCAAAATTGAAGAAACACTTTCTTGGGAGGTATTTTCCATCATCAGAAGTAGTAGTGAAGGCAGCAGAAGCGATTCTGAAGGACCTGTCAAAAATTATTTCCAGCAAGTCTCTGAAGACTGACAGAAACGCTGGAACAGGTGCATTGAACCCAATGGGGGGACTACTTTCAGAAAAAACATCAAAATTATGAGGACGAGTAAAGATATGTTATCAAAATTATCTTTGTTGAACACCTCTATACATAAATTTTGTTTGAAATGAAACGATCTATTCCATGCATCTTTAAAAATGTTGTGTTAAATAACAAGCAGAGATCAACATATAAGTCATATATTTTCCATAGTTGTAATCCCAACAGTTTGTGAGCAAAGGCACAGCAAGATCGTTATTTTTAACATTAGTAAGACAGGCAGGATGTTCCGTGGAAGAAGAATATGAAAGAGAGAAATATAAAACAAAAAATAAACATACTGTCTAGTTGTTCGTAAAGTAAATAATTATTTTACGACGTGTTGTTGTAATAAGGCCACGCTACCTCGTTTTATGTTGTTTACAAAGGAACGTGACAGAAAACAGAAGCTGCAATGGCTGCTAAGTGGAGGAGCACCCCGTGTTTCCATGGTAACTACGGTTATTGCTGCACGACACTACAGCATGATATGTTTATGTGACAGGCCTTGACCGGGAGATGAACTACAGCTCCACAACATCAAACAGCTAGTTTACGAGCGCAAATTGGAAGCAAGGACAAAAATGCTGCTGACTCCATCTGCGACAAATGCATGAACGGGATGAAGGCAGAAACCGAGGATAAGCTAGCAGAAGTGTTTACGTTTGAGTAAAAGAATCTGTAATCAAGGATTGATCAGTGCGTTGCCAAATGGTTTATATTAATACATTACAAGCATTAAGCTTTAATGTGTGTTTATTCGTATGCCTTGCACAATACTTTCTTTAAAACACTGCCGTGGGCTATCTCGATTTTTGATAAACACCATTCTCGTTGTTGCAAAAGTGATAACTCTGCATTTTCCATGACTTCCCCAATGTTCTTACGAACTGTTGAATGTTTATAAAAATACAGCTCTTAAAATAAAATATGAAACAAAATGAATAAATCACGAAACAAGTATGGAGAAAATGTTAAAACAGGAATTTTTGACAGGTCCTGCAGAATCGCCTCAGCAGCCTTTCCCACTGCTTCTGATGATGGAAAATGCCTTCCACAAAGCTGCTTCTTCAGTTTGGGGAAAGGAAAAAGTCATGCGGAGCAAATCTGGGCTGTAGGGAGGGTGAGGGGACACATCCTCTCACATTGATTTTTGTAAGATATTATTGCAGTACGGCATCCAGTTTCTTGCACGGAAATGTGGTGTTGCAGAGTTTTCAGGACAGCTCTGCCCAGTTACCGTTGTGTATGCAGGTGCGACATGCTGGTAAATCATACCTTGAATATCAAAAATGAGATGACCATTACTTTGCAAACAGAAATAATCATTTTCTGTTTTTATTTTTGTTGGTAACCACACAGAGCTTTTCAAAATGATGCGGCAAAATTTCATAAACAGTGATTGTCTTTGAAAGAAACTGCGCATACCATCTTCACTGCATATAAACGTGCGCATGATCAAAACAACACAATAAAGAAAACTCTTTAAAAATGTTGGAAATTTACACTTTTAATTGCTCTATGGTCCTCTACCTCAGTCATGATTGTTGTCACCTCTAGCCCTAATTACAGCTGCATGCACCGGGTGAGATCTGCAATCTCCATTTGTGGCATCATTTTCCATTCCGCTTAAAATGCAGCTCGAAGATCTGCCAGTGAGCCGAGGAATCGACCCTTAGCACGTGTCCCAGGCATGTTTTATCGGATTCGGCCTGGCCTACATGCTGGCCATCCCAGACGTTCAGTCCCAACCACAGACAGGAACTCAAAACATACCAAAATGTGGGACGAACGTTATTGTGCATATGGATAATGTTGTCGCCTATAACGGGTGTATGACCAACAAGAATCTCCTTGATGTACCGATGAGTTATCAATGACTCATGCCAGTTCCGTCTTTGCTTCATTGCTGATCCCTGCTCAAATTATACTGAACCTTCACTAAAAGCGGCCCTTGAAGAGAAAGTGCAGGGTGCATAACGTTCTCCTGCTTTCTCCATGCTCTCTCCCTCCCATCTGGTGCCTTCAAACAGAATTTGCTCTCATCCGTGAACAGTACCGTCCTCCAATCCTCAATAGTTCAGTTTTGATGAGTGCAAGCAAACTGCATCCGAGAGATATGGTGTTTCCTAGTCAGCAATGGTCCTTTAGCAGGTCTCCTGGACTGTAAATTTACTTCAGCCTTCTTCTAACTGTCTTTCACTGATGCTAACATGCCGTACTTGCTGCAAATTATTTCTGGCCAGCCGATCGCGAAGAACTTGCAGCAAAAGAAAGCGATCGTTGCGATCAGAGGTACTCCTCGGGCCTCCTGGTGTAGATACCACCCTCTCTGGACAGTCCTGCCTACATTGGAATGAGAATTGCTAATGAACGTCAGCAACATAATGTAGACTTAGTCCATCCTCCATTAATTCCTCATTTCTTGCTGCATCTTCAGCTCTATGAGACATTTCAAAATGTTAAAACTCACTTAAGGCTGATTGTTGAGCAAGCCTGAACATTTCGACCCCCCCCCCAAATAGTCAGAAGTCCCGTCTGCAAAATGGGCATAAACAGCATCCATCACTTCTTCTTCAAACTTTAAATTTCCTTCCTCGAAGGTCCTTCTTGAGTTTTGAGAAGAGGAAATAGTCACTGGGAGCTAGATCTGGGCTATAGGGTGGATGGTCGATCTCCTTGAAGCCACATTTCTTCACAGCTTAGTTTGCAACGACAGCTAGTTGCAGAGGCGCGTTGTCGTGAAGAAGGCGCACACCACCACTCAGCTTTCCTCGCCTTTTCTCTTTGATGGAAGCCCGCAGTCTGTGCAGTAGGCCAGCACAATACTCCCCATTTACTGCGGTGTTCCTCTCCTTGAAGTTAATGAAAAGTATTCCTTCACAGTCTCAAAAGATTGTGACAATGATCTTCTGGTTTACTGAGTGACCTTGGCCTTTAGAGACGGTACTTCGCCGGGTTTACGCCACTCCATTGATTCTCTTTTGAATAAGAGTTCATAGTAGAGGACCATAGTTTCATCTTGGACTGAGGGAAGAAGTACCCATCTAGTACCAACCTTATTCATCTTTAATGTTCATGAATAATTCGAGGGGCTATTGTTTTAGATAGGCCCAACGTTGCTGCTATTTCTGTGATTTTGAGCTGCCGGTCTTCCACAATTTCTCCTACCAATAGAGCGATGCTTTCAGGAGTGAGCACCTCCAAGAGCCGATCTGCACGCTCTTCGTCTCCAATGCTTTCTGGACCCATTCGAAAAAGGTTGGTTCAATCTTTTACGGTAGAATATGAGGGGGATGCTTCCCCATATACACCATGCAATTGCTGTTATATTTCATTTGGAGTAAGTCCTTCTTTTGTGAAGAATTTAATAAAAGCTCAATCTCCATTTTGAACATGTCACAATCTTCTACACATAGCCTTCTTTATGCAATTATATCTGAACACAGCGGAGCGGAAGTTATAGCTGCAATTATTTACTTAACAGATAAGATATGACACCATATAAGGATATTGTGAAGGCGATGATCCTTATCGGCGAGGCTTGAAACTTATAGACCTATCCTCGTATCCTTCTCCGCCCCAGATAGTCCTCCAGAGAAGCAAGGAAGCATGGAATGTAGAGAAAAAGATGGGAATCCGCTCCTGTCAACACAAAATAGTTCACCTATCAGCTGCAAAGCTTCTCTTGACAGTTTTCTGGGACTCTCAGGGCATTTTGTTCATCGATTTTCTTCATGGCGGTTCGACCCATTGATATAGTTGAGGCAAAACACACTTGTCGGAAAAAAAAAAAAAAAAAAAAAAAAAGACCAGGGGAGAACACGAGGAAACCACTGAACAGTACTGAAACACCCTTTCTATATTACTTTGGGATTACATACGTTAAAAGCAACATTGGCAGGTTGGCTATTAGATTGAAACGTGGAGTGGAAGTGTCGTGTGATCAGTGATGCTTTCCCCCGCAGTGCGGGGTTTTTCCTATGAGCGAGCACCGACTCATTTGCCGCTATTTGTTTACTTGTTAACCTTACTAACTATGCTAGTCATAGCGCAGCTGTTCCCAGGTGTGTGTTGTGTTGTTATTTTCTTAATTCAACAGTATATATAAAGTGAATTATGTCTCTTGTGTTTACAACGGCACAGCGTGTCTTTATGTACAATACATATGTGTTAACTTAGTGGTGAAAGAATAACAGGACTTTTTTTTTAAAGCATACAGTTGTTTCTGTTACTTGTGTGAGTACCATTCTAACCCTTTATTTCAGAGCATTAACCGATATGGATTTTTCAACAGGACTCTACCACTGCTCACACTGAGAATAGTTCCATGAGCTGTTCACAATGTGCTTCCACAAGACAGAGTTATTAGTAGGAATTTGTGGCTCTCTCCGTCCCCTGATATAACAGAACTTAAATATAATATTCGTCAGGAAATTGTGCGTATTTCTGAAAATAAACTACAGAGATTGATGAATAATTTCGTAAAAGATATGCCAAAAAACGTGTGGAGAATGAAGGCCGGCAGTTTCATCACCTCATTTGGTAAGTAATGAGCCATTTAAATTGATTTATGTATTGTTGTATGGTTGATTTGTTTTAGTTATTTCCCCTCCCGCTAATCATCGAGACTGGCTGACCGGCTAACCGGCTAACGAACTCGCCCATAGGTAAAATACTTCGGGGGAAAACAAAACTGATCGCACGGTATTTGTGCGCAACCGCTTGGAAACACAACCCCACTCTTTCTTCGAAATGGTATACACAAGCTTCCTATTGGTGAATGTAAATCAGGAAATTACGTAAAAAAATAGCTATATTCCATTTGCAATAAATTAAAAAAAAAACGTTAATATTTTCATTCAACCTCGTAAAACAAGAACACCAATTAATTTATTTATTTAACAAATACCAAACCATTGACCATTAGATCATCAGGCTACAAGCTCTGCGATATTTTTCAACAGAACAGTCCAAATTGTGTAGTGCAGAACACTCGTCCAGATGAGCAGCAGTCATGGGTTGTCCAGAAGTACACAAAACATATTCAGGTGAAGATACAAATAAGCATCAAGACAGCCATGTCTGGCCAATTAATTTAAAGAAGAAGGAAAAACATCTTCGCATAATTATATTATCTCTTAAAGTTCTTCGTATATAATTTTCAAGGCAGTGTTAATTTGTAAAGTTTCTTTGTGTCTGAGTGAGTATGGAATGTTCTGTAGGTAAGATGCAAGTCTGACATTTCTTGATTAGAGTATTCCGTTAGAAAGAGGCTGAGCCACCCTGCGAGTGTTTCTTGGTCTCGCTGTAGGAAAATCAATACTCTGGGAGCGAAGTCCGGCTATCACACCTCCACAGTTGCATTGTTCTTACACTTGACATTTCACCGCCCATGGAAATACATCAAGCGAGCTCCATTTTGAAATTACAAGGAACAAGTCACTGTCATCCTGCAGGAGTTAAACCTCCAGTTCCTTACGGACGAGGCTAAGAGGGTCATTTGAAAAGTTCTCGAAATGAAGTGCAACATGACTGCAATAGCTTTGTGAAATTATTCTTTTTTTTTTCAAAATAGTTTCCCGCGACACTAATGAATTTGTCTAGCAATGCTGCTAAGTCTTTATCCCATTTAGAAAGTCAAATTCGTACAAAATATGCCTCAACTGATGATTTCAGCTTTTCATGAGTAGAAAATGTCTTTCCACCAAGGAAATTTCTCAGTCTAGGAAACTGATGGAGCCAAGTCAGGGGGATAAGGCAGATCTGGTAACAAATTGTACCCCAATTTATCTTTACAATGGCACATGTGTGAGGGCGAGCATTATCTTGATGCAAGACGACTTTGTTCTTTGATAAACCCTGCCTTTTCTCGCGTCTTCACCATGTCAATAAGGTTAGCACAATACGCCCCAGGAGGAAGATAATTAATTAGCAATACACTCTTAGCATCCCAAAAAAACTGACGCCATGATCTTTCCTGCCGATTTCACACACTTGGCCTTCTTCTTTGGCGGTGAAGAATCTTGATACTTCCATTGTTTTGTTTCAGGTGTGTAGTAGTATACCCCTTGGTCACAAATCTGCGCATTAAGTCGGCGGGATCTCTCTGAAAACGGGCCAAACTTTGTTGAGAGATTTGCGTTCTGATTCATTTTTGATACCGAGTCAGCAGTCCCGGGTTCATCTTGCAAATAATTTTTTTCAAGCATAATTCTTTCATCAAATTTTGAAATACGCGTGCCCCTGAAATGCTCAAAGCTTCAGGAATTTCCAACAACTTTAACCGGCGATCTACCAGGACCATGCTGCGCATCTTATCGATAATAATTTCTGATGTCTGTTGCGTGGGTCCTCTTCCAAGCTTTCACGGCCGGGTTAAAAATCCGTGAGTCACTTGGAAACGGTTGAAAATGACGGTGCAGAGTTCCAGAAAATGTTTGACATACCTGTATGAATTTCTGATCTTAATAAACGACGATGTTAATACTTTACATTTTTCCTTATGCACAAGTCTCTGTCGGTCTGGTGGTGTAGTTGTTACCATAGTGCCTCCTATACCCAAAACGCGGGTTCGAACCCGGCCAGGACCGATGGATTTTTTCGGGCGTAAAAATCCTAAGTATGGCTTCCTTCGGAAGGGAAGTATAGCCGTGGGTCCCGTGTCGTACATTTGCGGCACGAAAAAGAACCTCAAGCCTGAAAGAGATGCCTCTGAGCAAAATTTGTCGGCCGTTTTACGCCCTGAGTTGAATGGGACGCTGATGACCTGAGCTGTTAAAGAGCGTCCTTAAATAAATCAATCAAAAAAAAAATGCACACGTCTGCCCTGCAACAAACAGCTATATCTACTATGATTCTTGACCAATTCATGTATTATTGCACAAATGTTTCCATAGAATATGGCGGGTTTTGCTGCTGCAGATCATTACGAGAACTTTTAAAATATTCATGTTATACATATATCAAAAACAGTACAGTAATACAACAAGAGTCGATCACGCAGGAGCTGCGTAATCTTAGCGAATTCCTATTAGCGAATAACTTTAAAAATGAATATAAAATCCAAATCAAACCTTATTAATTAATGAAATGAAATATGTTATGGTATTATTGTGTGATATTACGGGAACAAAATTAGAAATATTGCAACCTATAAGTATCACAAAAGAGGAACCACATTTTTAGATGTATTATTATTATTATTATTATTATTATTGTTGTTGTTGTTGTTGTTGTTACTATATTAAACCACAAAAAGTAATTCTATAATACTAATTAAATGAAATATATAACCGCTAATAGACAAAGCTATACTGTGTGAGTATTTTTAAACGTTTTTAAATATAGTCATGGTTATGAACTAAGTCCTTGATATCATCTTTATATTTACTAAAATAGAGAGACAGAAGAAAGTTTCGAGTTCCATTGTGTATTTAAGATGTTCATATTTTTCATTAAAACAAAAACATGTTACTACTTAAACAATTACAAGGTACTAGGCTAATATATATAATTAACAATAAATAGCCGAAAGTTTCATCTATTTTCATTGGTTTTGAAATTTAATTTAAATTGTTTTTGTAGTAAAAACATGTAATGTAAACGTTTTCTGAGTTTATTTATTTCAGAGCGCTCTTTCATACAAATGTATTTCTCAAGTAGGTATTAGATTAATATTTTACACTTTCTATCTTCATGGCGATGCTTTTGTTAAATATAAAACATATGCATTGTTAAAATGCTGAATTCATTTTTTTTATTTTAAAACAATATAGAGAAAATTATACGCTAGAGCGCTTTTTAAATTCCGGTTTTCAGGTAAACTCCTATTCCTAATGATTCATTTCCTTGATTTTCAGTAACTATTTTTCTTATTTTATTTAAATGGTATTTTGTTGTGAAGAAACAAATATTAATGCCAGTAAAGCAAGTTTTAATTTTGGGGTATCAGATGAACCCCCTGCCAATAGCCTAACTTCGTTGATTTTCAGAAACTATTTTTCTTATTTTATTTAAATGGTATATATGTTTTCTTAAAAGAAATTAAAAATTGCAGCCGATAGAGTGCTTTTTATATTTTCACTTTAGGTTAACCCCCATCCCCAATGGTTACATTTTCTGGTTAACGAATCCATTGAATTGTTTGTTAATTGATAGTCATATGCCGAATTTCGTTGAGAATAAACAAACATTGCGAACGCTAGAGCAAACAGATACACATACATGCAAAAATGACAATGAAACAATTTTTGTATACATACAGAATGTACACAAATGATTATAGCGGTTTTCAACACACATTTTTTTTTCTCTCTCTACGGTACACAATATAATTTTGAATCATAACTTAAATTGAAGAGTAACTGTGGTACTTTCAATTTTACATGCGCAGATTTTGCTTTGTAGCCATGGTAACGAAATAAACAAAATAAATAACTCGAGCGATCATTGGTCTCAGTGAAGCTCTGGGTGAAGCGGTACACGAACACCCTGCTGATTTCCAACTCTTTAAGGACCAGGAAAACGCTTGCATGATAATTTTCCTATTTATGAAATACTATCATTGAAAAACTCTTTATAATTTTTCCATTTCATGGTCAAATCTCACAAGTCTTTCCTAAGTTTCAAGAGCTGTCCATATTTCACTTTTAGACGAGCATCAATGTGGCGTTTCCATAAGATTGTCCAAGATAAAATGTCCTTTATTTTTTAAAAAATCATGTTAGTGGATTTAACAACTTCAATATACAGTTCAATTGGGTGTGTGGTTTACGTGGTTTCACGACTAAAATTCAGCAAGCGAGGCCTTGGCGTTCTCTTGTACTGTATATGGAGAAAATAAAATGGCAAATTTTATAGGACGAAGTTCTTAAGGAATCCTCTTGGTGGGAATGGATTATCTAGGGGTCAACATAAAGACAGCTGTTTTCATCCGCATACAGAAAGAATGAGTTATTAATTAATCTCAAAATACAATGACAAAATGTCTTTTCAGGAAAACAGACAATACCTTTCCAAAACACTTATTCGGCGATAGCAAGGTGGAAGATCGCAGGTTTGGACCGCTCCCCAGCTAATTTCAAAGAAATAAGAACAAAACGTTAACAGTTCTGGACTGTATTCCCGCCTGCGCTGCTACATTGAAGCAGAAATCTTGACGAACCTGGTCGTCAGAACTGTTGATACTAATCTGCCTACCTGTGACAAACTGCATCCGGTAGTGGTGGGGTGCAAATTTCTAAAGAAAGATCATGGTTACGTCATAGCCTGTGATGACGTCCTCGCGTGGGTTTAACCCTTCTCTTCCAGCACAATGCCCCCGCCATTTGTATCCTACGCTCACGTTATCTTCACTTTGATAACTGAAGTTTGCAGTTATAAGAGATGTTTAATGTGGCATTGCTGTTCAAACACTCTCATCCTTTCTGTTCTCATTCTACTTTGTATGAGCTTGTTTCCCTTTCACTTTGGTCTGTCCCCCCCCCCCCCCCCGCCGCCTTGTCCGTTCTCGTTCCTTCTTCTTCTTTACATTCAGCTCTTAAGCTCCAATTTTGTTACTCTCTTTTTTCTTCCCCCCCCCCCTGCTTTCTCCTATCAATTAATCTTCTTTCTGGAATTTCCCTTTCTTCGTTTTCTCCTGCTCTCTGGTTTTCTATCTTCTTCCTTTCTCTCTTTTTTCCAGTTGTCTTTTCTTTCCTCTTCTGCACCCTCCATTAAATGTATTCTTATATTTTCTGCCTCCTTTCTCTTTCTTTGTGCTGTTTCTCTTTCGTTTAGCTGCTTTTCTGTCTCTTCTATGTTTTTTTTCTTTTACATTTCCCCCCCCCCTTTTTAATGTTTCTGTTCTTCCGCCTTCTTTCGCTCTCCGCTCTTCTCTCCAGTCGTTTCCATTTTTTTTCTACCGCCTTTTTATATTCTATTCTCTAGTACATTGTTTTGTATATTTCTTTCTTCCACCATTAATTTCTTTTTGGGTCTTCTCATTTCTTTAAGCATTTCTTTTAGGCTATTCTCAGCTCTCTTTTATTTTATCTTCAGCTCCCTTCTCTCCTATTCTTTTCTTCCCCATTTTCTTCTCTTCTTCCCTTTTCTTTTCTCTCTCGACTTACATATTTGCCTGCTCTTTTCTTTCTCTTCTTATGCTCTTGAAGCTCACTCCTCCTCTGTTCTTTACTTGGTCCTGGTGGTGTAGTGGTTACCATACTTACCTCCTAAACCCAAGATCGCGGGTTCAAACCCAGCCAAGATCGATGGATTTTTTCGGGCGTAAAAATCCTAAGTATGGCTTCCTTCGGAAGGGAAGTAAAGCCGTGGGTCCCGTGTCGTACATTTACGGCACGATAAAGAACCTCAAGCCTGAAAGAAGAGGCCTCTGAGCAAAATTTGTTGGCCGTTTCACATCTGAATTGAATGGGACGCTGGTGACCTGAGATGTTAATAAGCGTCCATAAATAAAACAAATCAATGCTCTTTACTTGCCGTTTCTGGTCTCTTTTGTTCACAATTTTTTCTACCCCTGTTTATTCTGCACGCTTCTTTCGTTCTTCTTCCCTGCCCTCTTTTCCATTCTCTCCATTTCTCTCTTTAATTAAGATTGAAGCTGTTAGTGTTCACGTTCCCTACAGACTCCTGTGAGTGCATTTATATATTTTATTTTATTTCTTATTTTTTGGTAGTCTCTTCTTTCCTTTCTCTCTCCCAGTCTGCTTAGAAAAGTCGGAATTGAGGTCAATTGCTTTAAATGTAATGTTAGCAATTCTTCGCTCTTTCTTCGACAAAGATAGCAACAAGGCGCGAAATATTCAACCCACGGGCTTCTGCACAGAATTACACATAACTCTAAGAGTGCCAGCAGGTAACATTGTGTGAAGCCTGTTGGTGCACTTAGGGAATTCCCAGCAGTATTTGTTATCGTCTCCAAGGAGGGAGTCATGCAAATAAATCCAATTACATTCGCGTCGCATTAGACATGAACATGAACAATTTGTTTAGGTAAATTCTGCAGCTCTCTTTTCCACGTTACTTAAAATTATTAACCATAACTTAATGTAACATATGACAGATACTACTGTTTTCAGAAACTATTGCGATTGCAACATTTTATTGAATCTTCCTAGCCACTTTAAAGTAGGAATTTTTAAAAATGATAATTAGTCAAAACTGCAAATTCTTAAAATAAAAAACACTCAACTCTCGTGTTACAATTTACAAATACCACAATATAATACGACTTCACTCTGTCTCTCAACATCAAACACCTTTCTACTCAACTTCATTCAGCGTGTCAGTTCCCAAAACTTGGAACTCCCTTCCTCTTAAAGTCAGTGATTGTCGGACAATAAAGCAAATATAAACGTAGATTAAATTGTCATCTCAACTCTGGGTATCACAACAATCTCCTGTTTCTTCTTCTTTTTTCTCTTCTTCTTCTTCTTCTTCTTCTTCTTCTTCTCCTCCTCCTCCTTCTCTCCTTCCTTCCTCCCCCTTGTACTCGAGAAAAATTACTGAAGAACAAGTGGAATTCTCACAAAATCTTTATCAACCTCTTTAACTAAGTTAAAAATATGCTTTTTACATGCAGTTATAACTTTAATTTGGCTTTATTTTCTGTATTTTATATAACTATGTATATTGTACTCTGTATTTTAGCTGGTTTTATTCGCCTGGTAGAATGGAAGATGCTCTGTTCTGTTTTGCAGTTGTGACTCGTTGTTTTAACAGCAGAGACTGATAAAGTAAAAACTACTATATTTAAACCTCACACAGCAGGTGTATATTATAAATTAAAAAAGTATATTGGCGTACTTAACAAAATAGCTGTTTGTCTGTTATTTATTGTAAATGCAATAATGCATTTTATGCACCGGAATGGCACCATAAAAACCGGAGCTGCAAAGAGTAGTACCGCACAAATCGCTTTATTATAGCCGCAGCTAAATACAAAAGCAATTAGAGTAATACGTTAATCCAAAACCTTTTATATTTTAGCTAGATACTATAAAAAGTAACTATATTACTACACCAGTAAATGTAAAATTTAAAAATTGTTGTTGCTAAATGAAATTCAAAAAATTATATGTAGCAATCTGGCAATTCTCGCTGGCTCGCGCATCGTTCTGAGTTGCTATGGAAGCGGAGCAGTCAATCAACGACACACACTTCTTCCCACCCTAGACGCTGCCAACTGTCCGATTTTCGATTTTTGGCTATATTTACTATAAAGTTTTCCATAGCAACCGCTCTGAAACAGGTTGCAAGTACAGCCAAATTCGTTCTGACGGTATCGGACTGTACCAGAGGTTAAATGTGTAAGAATCATGCAAAAGTAGCACCATGTTATCCAATAAATTCGTATACCAGCACTGAAAAATAATTTAAATTTGAAATAAAAATGGAAAACCGTGAAATTAATAGTTACTAGGGTAGGTCCATAATTTTCCGGCGTCACCGATAAGAATCCTCAAAAAACCCTTATTTAGTGCCATATCTTATCTGTTAAGCAAATAATTCCAGCATTAACTTCCGCGTCATTGTATTCAGTTGTTCAGATATAGTTGCATAAAAAGGCCATGTGGAGAACATTGTGACATGTTCATAATGGAGTATCGGGTTGTTATTAAGTTCTTCACAAAAGAAGGATTTGCTCTAAATGAAATTAAACAGCGATTGGACGGTGTATATGGGGAAGCATCCCCCTCATATTCTACCGTAAAAAAATGGGCCAAACTTTTTTCGAATGGGTCGAGAAAGCATTGAAGGCGAAGAGCATGCAGGTCGGCCCTTGGAGGTGCTCAGTCCTGAAAACATCGCTCTTATGGAAGGAGAAATTATGGATGACCGGCAACTCACAGTTACAGAAATAGCAGCAAGGTTAGGCATTTCTAACACAACGGTGCTTGGAATTATTCATGAGCATTTAAATATGAATAAGGTTAGTGCAAAATGGGTGCCTAGACTTCTTTCCTCGGTCCAAAAGCAGTAAGGGAGGGGTTTTTGAAGTTCTGCCGTGGCAACGAGAGAGAAGTTCTGCAAACCATTGTTACAGGAAATGAAACTATGATCTTCTACTATGATCGTTTGTCCAAAAGAGAATCAACGGAGTGGCGTAAACCTGGCGAAGCACCGCCTCTAAAGGCCAACTGCACAGCTTGTAGTTAATTAAAGCGTGGCTATACGTTCGTGTATTACTGGATGCTTTCACTGTGGTAAATTGTGTGCCAATTGTTATTCGTCAGTTATGCCACTACATGAATATAGTCTTGAAGAACGTTTTTATGTACGAACATATGGGAAAAGGAATCTTGCATAGAGGTAATGTGACGATTCGCGAGAAAATGTCCTTGGAAATTGTATTCCAGCTGGAGAAAATAGTTTGGGAAATTTTAAAAAGTAAAGAGAGACAGGACTTTTCAATAACAAGAAACGTGTTTCCAACAGCCCTGTTCTTACAGAAGAAAAGTTAGATGAAATATAGGAATTTCCTACATCGATGCCGGCAAGGCATTGTCGCTGAGGAGTACCATTTTCAACATCTCTTATAACACAAGTTAGGGCTTATTATATTCAGCTTTAAATACAACATTGTTTTATGCTTTCAATATAAATACACGGTGTCCTATAATGATACTATTTTTAATTGAAATCTTCTTTCGGTTTGGTACTTTGCCGGGCCTGAAATTTAACAGACTCATCTGTTTGTATTGCGATAACGATTGTCATTTGCGGTATTACTATCAGTTAAAATGGAGCGATACACGAAAGATCAACGTGTCCAAATTCCGAAATTGCATTTGAATATGGTGAATGTTATGCAGAGACAGTTCGAAGACTTAGTTATACTTTTTGGTACACAAAATTCGCCTAACCTGTCAACAGTGCAGTGCAGAGACTTAAGGAAATTTGAAGAAACAGGATCGACAGATAACATCAAATTACATGGACGTTCTCGTAGAATATTGCCCTCGTCAGACAGACCATTGCTACGAGACCAATGAAGTCAATTCACCACCATTCTCAACAATTAACCATTCTGATTACTGTGAATTTTAATCTTATGTTTATGTGGACAATCCACGAACCATCGCTCAACTCAAGGCAGAAATTGGACGTGTCATGGGTGAAATTAAGCCGGAACTTTGTTCTAAAGTCGTGAAAATTTTGTCAACAGATTGAAGGTGTGCCATTAAAGTCGTGGGGGACATTTGCCTGGTGTTTTGTTTCATGTTTAATGGCATTGTTTGTGCTTAGTATTGATTTAATAACAAATTATGTATTTTATTTTTAAAACAAAAATTGCGTTAATTTTGAGACAACTTATACAAATATTAAAATAAAAACAGTAGCTTTACTAGCTGTGACTACCTTCCATTTTCCGGTTTCGGCTGTTACACTTTCCCCATTAAGAAGCAGCCTGACTACACTTTTAAAATGAAGGGCATGTATGTACGGATTCTATCATCAAATCATTTACTCTTTTATTATTTTGTCATACTCAATTTGAAATGAAGAAACTATTTATTCATGTATAATCGTGTCCCTTTTTTTTTTAATATATAAAAGGCAAAGTGAAGCTTGGATATTTTTGTCGCAATAAAAATTGACTAACGAGAGATGGTGTTCCACTGTGTAAAGAACGCACAAAACTGGCCGTCCGCTGCCTCACTTCCTGTCACACAAATTTAGTCTAAATATACAGCCACTGTTGCTTTGCTTTCCGTCCAAGGTTTCTTCGCCGGCTCGTTTGAAGGTTAAGTCAAAAGGGCAATTTTGTAAGCAGGTACAGTGAACCGGGTGACAGAACGTGCCCAAATTTATCTTATATTCTTGTTGCGACAGAATTACATAAATCACGGCACTTTGTTACTTCTCATTGCAATTTCACGCTCTACTTGCTGTGCACCGCACGCGAGCCACGATTTCGCGGCATATACCGCAGAGCGTCTATTAACATCGTTCTGTCTGTATGAAGCAACCTGAGGAGCATTGCGTGAATGCATCCGCTTAAGCGATTATCTGACATCCATCCTGGCATTTCGAAATCTCACTTAAATTAGCTGCCCAAATTCTTAAATTAGAGCTTGAGTTTTTTTTTTTTTAATTAGTGAACAAACTTGCTAATTTACCTGTCTGTCGTAGACGCGATAGGAGGTAGGTACTGTAAATAATGCGCAAATACACAGTGTTGCCAAACAAGCGGGTGAATCAGAGATTTGCATTCATTTCATTTTATTCCGTTGGTTCTGTTACAGGGTCAAAAGTGCCAGGGAGGGGTGGGCTTGGTAGCTTGTGCCCCAGCTTCTGATATGGAAGCGAGTCTTTTGAGGGGTTCGCACTTCTTTTGGAGGGAATTTCTATCTGAAAAAATAGCCAGCGAAGTGACCGCTCATGGACCCTGACCGTACGGTGTTTTGCTCATCTCATCTCTTCCTCTCGCGGGTTCTCCCATTAGGGACATTAGCGCAAATGGCCAGCCGCGAGGAAGGCTCAAAATACCTAGGTACTCTCCTCCGGCTCTAGTATTGTAAAATCTTTCTTCGCCCCAAACAATTCAGTCCAATCCAATTCAGCACTACCAAAAAGTTTAGAGGACAGGACTGGAAAAAATGAAAGTCTGTAACAGTTGGCATGCTACAATAGGTGCCGCTCTGGAACGCCTATGTGCGCGGAACATTGTTTCCGGGGTTACCGCACAGGACGGAATGGTGGGCCTTCCCTGAAAAATCGAGGCAACCGCTTTCCAGAACCATTTTACAGACATGTACCACCAAAGAAAACTGTCCTGTGTTGGATGAAAATGTTCCGGCACAAGAATCACGAGGGACATTCAGGAAGACCCCGCACCACCAGGAGCAGTGAGCACGTCGGTCGTGTGATGGAGAAAGCCCTGCAGTCACCGGAGAAAAGTTTACGGCGCACACAGTCGCAAATCGCAGGTGTATGGTGCATGGTTCAAGTGACCACCCATAACGGATACAGGTGTTCATGAGTTAACCCTCCCGCTCTGTGTACTGGCGTCTCTATGAGGATGAACAATTCTTGACAATTGGTGGTGGTCAGCCGAGAGCCACGTGCTCCTGGGTGAACATGTGAATGAGCATTTGATTTCTTGGGTGCAGATGTCTGAGGAGCATCTGTAGATACCCCTACATTCTGAAGCATATAAGACATGGCGTCGCTGGCCCGTATTTAATTGAAAATGAAGTGGGAACTGTAATTGTCAATGCTACTATTTACCGGCAGGTTCAAGCTGAGATACAAACATTTTGCCAGTTCAAAGGTTTGGACTTGGAACAACAAGTCTTCCAGCAAGATGGTGCCACACACACACATTGGCCGTGGAAATCTACCATTTCTCCAGCGACTCTTTCCAAATAGAGTTGTCTTTCCTATCCCTCCGTAAGACCGGACCTCTCGATGGTGTGTGACGTGTTTCTGTGGGGCGTGTTAGAGGAACAGTGTTTCCATCCGGTACCGCGTAACCTTGACGACCTGAAGGCACACAATGAGTCTGTGATATGTGACATAACTCCAGACCAGCGTGCTTGCACACATCATTGACCGCATGCATTACGTAATGGATAATGACGGGCGCCATGTGGAGCATGTAAATTGTGTAAGGAAAATCAGAAGACAAGACAATGTTTTCGATTGCCATTTTTTTAAAACGTGCTATACCTAAAAATACAGTATAACATTATTTTCAGTTTGTATACCAAATATATCTCCTAATGGTCAAGGGTCTACCTCTAGCACTCTTGTACTCTTTAATACGCTTTAGCGTAGATTCAGTTAATTTTTAAATTAGTTCCAGATATCTTCTATTTACACGAAGTCTGGATTTCGTGCTGGCCTAGACAAAATCTCGACACCATTGCTGACAAAGCACTGCTTGACTGGCGGGACTTGTGGCATGACATTCCAGTGGGCTACTGCTGATGAACCGGTGCTAATGCAATCAAGGAAGTTTTGTATTTTATTTAATTATTTAGAATTTAGATAAAGGATTAGTAAATATAAAATATATATTAAGGAAGGAAATAAGTTGCATTGTCCTGTTGAAAGAAGTTTTCGCTCGTGAGTCCGGTGACAGAAGGCAGTATAATAAAGATCACCGGGTCACTTAGATGTGACGCAACCCAATAACAAAACAGACGTACAACACAAGCTGGCAAACCTCTTTCTGTTGTTTGGCGAACTCAGATTCTGCATCGCTGGAGAATGCTATTCTTAACCAGCCAGAAAGAGCTCTGCATCAGGCATTTCGGCTTTTTTTTTTTCTCTCTCTCTCGCTAAGTCATTCAGCAGTGTTTTTCGGAAAGACAAAATAGGAATTAAACTTTTGTTCAGGTAGTGTTGCAGATATACAAGACACAAACACATATTCAGTGTTTCATCATGCCTAAAGATCACTTGCATTTCTTGTAAGGTTTCCAATGGCTCGACATGACCTTCCAGGTTTTGAATATGCCAATAACTTGTCATTTGATGTCGACACTCACAGAATGCCGACCCATTTTATGTTAGGGTATCCCATAATTAAAGAAATTTTTGTTTTAATAATAAAACAAATTTATTTGAAAAGTGCTAATATTATTAAATCAATATGAAGCGCCATTAAACATGAAAATATCCTTCATGGCTTCGTTGCCACCTCTTCCCTCTGTTGGCAAATTTTTCAATGACTTCGTCTTGATCAACATTTCCATAATGTACTGAAAAATGAATGTTTTGTTGTAACTGGCATGAGTGCTTCCGAAATAGCTTGTTTTAAATGTGGCAGAATCGCTTCAGTGGAAGTAGAAGTTCTTTTTCCATGATGAAAAACGTTCAAGCGATTGACTATGGCAGTTAATACCTTGAAAAAAAAAATAGGTTGTGTTTATGACCAAATAAAGTAAGTTTTAAGTACTTTAATTGTGTGATAAAGAAATTATTGAGTATCTTAAATACTGATTTCCATAAATAATGAGCGATTACTCTCTGTTTTCACTTTTAATTAATGCTCTTTTAATTACATTATTGCATATTTTCAGTATTTTAAGTGCCTTTTTGCCTGCCTATTTTAATCAAAATGAATTCCTGAACTTCCAGGCTTTTGTCATCGGCTTTGAGAATATGAGCGGCAGATTGATTGCACTGTGCGTGCCTCGAAAATTCATGCTCAAAACAGAATAGAATATTGAAAATAAAATACATATTAACAACTTTTCTACTCAACCTCATTCAGCGTGTCAGTTCCCAGAATCTGGAACTCCCTTCCTCCTAAAGTAAGAGATAGTCGGACAAAACAATTTAAACAAAGATTAAATTTTCATCTCAATTCTAGGAATCATAACAGTTGGTCCTTGGCTTCTTCTTCCTATTCTTCTTGTCTTCCACTCTCCCCCTGGTATTCGAGAAAAAATATTGAAGAACAAGTAGAACTCTAAAACTCTCTTTATCAACTCTCTATAACTTTATTAAAAATACATGCAGTATATCTTTAATTCGGGTTTTTAGCTATGTATCTTCTCCCCCCTCCCTGGTAGAGTGGAAAAGAAGGTCCCATCTAGCCAGGGTAAATAAATAAAATAAATGATAATAAGAAAGAACTATTTACGGAAACATGCAACGCAGTTAATTTTACGTCGTTATTCACAAGAAGAGTTGGATCTCCTTTCACCACTAGTTAACAGCTTACCTTTAGAATGTTAACCTTTAGAATGCCCGTGTATTTCATGCACATTATCTTCTATCGTATTAACCACACCAGTACAAGCCGTCATTTTACCAAACTTAAAACAGATGATCGTTATAAACAAAACATAATTTTTACACCCATCCAGCGCTTGTTTAAAAACAAAATTTAAACTGACTACGTGCTTTTGTGCAAAAACGAAAGAACACTATACTATTCCCGACATTAAGTTCTATAGCGTGCTTCGGTCTCCAGCAAGCCATAAGCCAGACAGTGACTCATTTGTTTATATAAAATTTGGTTCTTACGTTGGACGCATGTTGTAAAGTTTGTTTGCTTTGAACCATATATACATTTTATCAAGTGTTTTGTTGAAGAGTACCCATAGGTGACATCAGACCAAAATTTTGATTTTGACAATTTTGTTTTAATGCTTAAGGAAATTATAAACTTTCTTCTTTTGTAATTTACGTTGTTCTAAAGGCAATTCCCAGTTTCTAGTGTCCATAATTTTGGCAAATTTTACACTGCAAAAATAAAAAACAGCAATTTATTTGTACAGAAAGGAGATTCTATTATAACAAGAATTTAATAAAAGAATTTACAAGAAAAATTTAAATATGATAGCCGCTGTGTAATCAATAAGAAACAATCGTTGTTTTATGCTATACGAGGGGCATTCAAAAAGTTTCGCAACCAGCCTATCCATTGTTGGACGATAATTTCTACAAAAATGTAACCAAAGCAGCTGGAAAAAATGAACCTCAAGCTATCAAAATATATTTACAGAAGTGCAAGTTTAAACTTGCATAGTCACTGTCGTACAGTCTGAGTTCAGTCCTGGGTCAATAGCTGGTGAAAAACCGTGAATATTTTAAAAGAAACTTTAGATTTCACATTTTCACACGTAATAAGATAGGTGAAAGAGGGATAAAAAATATCCAAAAATATAATTGCTAACTGTCATGGTGATCAAGTGTGTTAATTTGATACCATTGCACGGATTCGATCATTTGAAGAAAGGCAGGAGACTTTGAAAGACAACCCTCGCTTTGGCTGACATCGGGAAGCTGTGAACGAGAGAACAATTCAAAGAGCGAGGAACTTGGTGGAGGAAAATTGACATATTACTGTTGAAATGCTAAGCATGGAAGTGGGTATCAGTGTTGGCAAAAGTGAATACTCCATGAACATTTAAAGATGCGAAAAATCTGTGCAAAATGAGTTCCACATTTCCTAATCATTGAAGAAAGGAAGAGGAGAAAGGAATGTGCAAGGAAACTGCTGAGCATGTTTGCACCAAATTGTACTAAACGTTTGACAGATATATGCACTGGTAATGAAAGTTGGTTTTATTTCTATACCACCCCAAATAAAGCACAGAACTGCCTGTGGGTAAATGAGAATGATACAAGTAAAGCCGCGGGTCCTGTGTTGTACATTTACGGCACGATAAAGAACCTCAAGTCTGCAAGAAGAGGCCTCTGAGCAAAATTTATCGGCCGTTTCACGCCCTGAATTGAATGGAACGCTGATGACCAGAGATGTTAAAGAGCGTCATAAATAAATGGGGAAAAAAGAAGAATACAAAATAATTTTATGAAACACTACTGGCGAATATTGACATCATTAAATACAAACAAGAAATGCAGACTCAGAACTCAGTCGTGTTTTTCTAGTTCAGTATTTATGTGGACATGACGCAGAAAGATCTACAATGTAGTTCATAATGTAGTTACAGTTTTATTTTTTATTTTGTGTTGAAAAGTGTGGCTGTTCTTCGGTTCGGTGTTTCATCACACTCCCTAAGAAGAAACCAACAGTAGTTGCCCATCATCGAAGGGTCCCAGTGTCCTTGATAACGATGTTTCACAGTGAGGATGTCTTGATGAGAGCGCTCACCCTGCTCAACGCTTACGGCGCCCAAATTACGGGAAGAAGTCAAGGTGTGAATTACAAGTGACGTTCTACACCCTGTGTTCTTGTAGCTCTCCAACAGAAAATTCACTAATACTTCGAAGGAGGACCAAGCAGCTGATTAAAAAATTGTGGTCTTAGCATCAAAGGATGGATCTTTAAATTGTTTTCTGGTTTGTGGTTCAATAAATATGCCAATCTTCTACCCTCCCTCCTAATTGATGATCATTTTTAGAACTTTATCACTATAATACTTCTTTATATTATAAAAAGAACAGTAAAAAAAAAAAAGAACAAAAAGACAAATAAAACAGATAAACGAAAGCACAAAGAATAGCGAAAGACTTAAAATAAAAATGTTAAAATCTAAAATACTCAAAAAACCTTACGTGCTAACACATTTTGAAAGGCAGATACGGAGATTGTATGCACAAAAACTGCATACTAATTTATATATAACATGTCAGATGCAAAATCGTTGTTTACAGTGCTATAACAGGATTGTGTATCTGAGATGGAGCGCCATCTTGCATTAAACAATATTTTCTGTATAATGATTCTAAACAAGACCTCGCAACATTCGAAAAAATATCGCTGCCTGTTCACCTTTTGTCCAGTTTCCATTATTTCACACACACACACACACACACACACACACACACACACACACATATGAAATATACATAAAGTTCCATTATCAAATGTGGGGAAAAATCACAGCAAACAATGACAACATATAATCCTTGCTGAACAGTTGCGTTTCTATTATTTTTCACCGGTATCCTGCAATTGAGAGTGTTAAAACCTACTTTTATTGCAAAATGTGCCTCACTTGTGTGAACATTTTCGTTTTGCCATTCAAAGTCATTCTGAGTTTCTGCTGACACTTGCAAAGCGAAAGCAAGGCGAATCTGCGTATTTCAAAACGCACTTCCATTTTATAGGATAGTGCCGAAGCAGTCTCTCAGAATGTGGGACACTTATGAATAACTCATTTTCAAACGCTTTGCAACTTTATTAGCGCTGTAAATATTATATGCAGAATTTTCACAGACATCCCGCACTTCTTGTAAAACTAGAACTGCAGGTGTGTTTATTATTTTCTTACCTCGCGGTAAATCATAACATCATCTCAGGGCCAGTTGTATAAAAAGTTAACTTGAGTTTAGGGCATAAAATTAACCAACAACTATACTTAACTTGGAAATTTTGGTTGCATAAACACTAATCTATTTTTGTTTCGTCTTAACGTCAAATTAAATCTAACTCGCGAAAGTTCACAAGTTAAAACACTAACTAGAATTTAGTAAGTATTTAATAAAAAATTCTCTCAGAGTACAGAAGCATAACAACTTAATTTATAAATAAAATGGTTAGTTAACATTTATTTTAATTTCGTATAGATAAAGTTTCTTCAATGTTTCACTTTTCATTTCCACGTAATAATAACAGACAGAGTAGGTTATGTTTGGTTAACTTTACAAGCAGCATATTGTACAGATTTCTGATTTCTGACGTCTCATCCGAAGATGAATTTCACCGTGCTCCTCGTGTATTTCATGAGAAAAAAAAAAATCATTTCCTAGAGCTAAACGGTAAAAATTCAAAATTCGATTTCGCTTAGTAAATATTGTCGAAGATTTGGAACAGACGTTACCTCCCGATTACAATCACACACTAAGTGAAATCTTGCTTTGAATTTGATGTTTAGTATTTGATACTAATAATGTTAAGGTTCCATGCGACAGGGAATTCCAAATAGTTATCAGAGATATGTTCCAAAGGGAGAAAGGAACAGCCAGCAGAACCATCCATAAAGTTACTAGAGCAAATACAGCTAAGAGGTCTCACTCAGTTCATTAAAATACTAACTGAAGAGGATGCTGTAAAGAAATTGATGCTAGGCTTCTATAACATTTGCAACTTTCCTAGAGTTTTAGGTGCTATAGACTGCATACACATACCCGTTATTTTACCTTGGGGTTATAATGCAGACGTTTTCAAAATCGAATTATTCTCTTTGGCAATTCTCCTCCCCCCATGTGAGTTCTTTATCCTTATTTAAGAACCAATTTTTTAAAAAGTTGCCTGATATTTTAGCATCAAATTAATAATAATATCCTTCGCAGTTTGCTAAAAAGCTACCGCTCGCATTCGCTTTGACTTTTCCTTATCCATGTTTGAAGATATTAAAGAAAAATAGTCTATCACGCAGGAGCTGCGTAAACTAAATGAATTCTTCAGCAACTTGAATAAATTTAAAAATGAATATAACATCCAAATTATGACCTTTTTAATTAATGAAATGAAATAAGTTATGGCATCTCTGTGTGGTATTAGGGGAACAACACTAGAATCATTGCAGTCTATAAGTATCACAAAAGAGAAATCACACATTTATTATTATTATTATTATTATTATTATTATTATTATTATCATCATCATCATCATCATCATCATCATCATCATAATCATGATCATAATTATTAAGCCACAAAAGTTAATGGTATCCTATTAATTAAATGAAATATGTGATCACTGATAGACAAAGATGTACTCTGTGAGTATTTAAACATGTTTAAATGTAACCATGTTTATGAACTAATCCTTTTATATCTTTACATTCACTAAAATAGAGAAAAATAACAGAAAGTTTCGGGTTATGTTGTATATTTAAGAAGATGATGTTTAAATGTTTAAAAAAAACGTGTTACTGTTCAGAAATAATTACAATGTACTAAGCAAATATATACAATCAACAATATATAATCTAAATTTTCATTAACTTTGAAATTTCATTTAAAAATTATTGTGCTAAAAATATATAACACAAACTTTCTGAAGGTTATTACAGAGCTCTTACATACACATGTAATTCAGAAATACATGTTAGATTAATATTTCACATATGCTGTCTTCACGACGATGCTTTTGTTAAATTTAAATATACGCATCATTATAAATATGCTGAGTTAATTTGTCATTTTATTTTAAAACAATATAGAGAAAATTAAACACAAGGGCGCTTTTAAATTCCTAATGTCCGATTTCTTCAATTTTCAGAATTTATTGTTTTTACTTTATTTAAATGGCATATACCGACTTTTGTTGTAAAGAAACAAATATTGGTGCCACTAGAGCGATTTTTAAATTTTGGGTTCAGGTAAACCCCGACTCCTAATAATCTGATTTCCCTGCTTTTCAGAAACTATTTTTCTTATTTTATTTAAAAGCAATATACCGATTTTCGTTGCGAAAAAGTAGATATTAGTGCCGCTAGAACTATTTTTTAAATGTTGGGTTTCAGGTAAACCCCCATTTCTAATAATTGCATTTCGCTGATTTTCAGTAATTATTTTTCTTATTTTATTTCAATGGTATACACCAAGTTTGCTTCAAAAAATTAAATTGCCAGCACTAGAGCGATTTTTAAATTTTGCTTTCACCCCCCCCCCACTCGGTTTTCAAGTATACCCTCACTCCTAATGGCCCGATTGCCCTGATTTTCAGAAACTATTTTTAATAATTTATTTTAATGAACTATATCGAGTTTCGTTGAGAAAAAAATTGCGGCCGCTAGCGAATGTTTATTATTATTATTATTATTATTATTATTATTATTATTATTATTATTATTATTATTAATTTTCGCTTTAGGTTAAACTGCCTTCCCCCAATTGTCTAATTTTGATTTGCTGATTAACGAACTCGACAAATCGTTTGTTAATTGATGGTTATAGGCAAAATATAATAATAATAATAATAATAATAATAATAATAATAATAATAATAATAATAATAATAATAATAATAATAATAATAATAATAGCGAACGTTGGAGAGTTAACAGACGCGCCACACACAGACATTTATTCCATCATTTTCGGAGCCTAGAAGGTAGGATCAATGGAGATTTGAAGAAATTTAAAAAAAAAAATATTTTTTTGGGAACAACCGCAATTGCTACATTCCTTCGGAATTCGCTTAACATACGTCTAGGAGGCGGTAAAACTGAATAATTGTTGCTTCTCTTAGGTTGAACAGTTGAACATCAAGCCGCTCTAAGACAAATGTACTTATTATTTCGTGATGTTGTCATAGGTTTGACGGTAATTGCAAACTCGAAGTTACGTCGTCTGAAGTAATTTTTATGCAACTGAAACGATGAAGAACTTCTAATTACTTTTTAAATTATAGTTAAACGCAACCTCCAGTTACCACGCTTAAACAACTGGTCCTTAAAAGCTTAACATGCGTATAGCCTCTCTGGTAGGAAACGAAGAAAAATTAGATAACTATAGCGTCCAATTACAGCGTAAGATTCAATTCCTGGCGGTGATACAAGGTACTGTCTTAGTCATTCGTTTCTGCATCCTGTTACACAATTAATGTCTTTTCGTACAAAACATAACCACAACCGAGCATTTTCTTTTTCCTTTACAGACATAACTTCTAGAAGCCGATCGTAAACCTAGAGCTACTGCTAATTTATTGGATAATTTGTGCTACCAACATTAACATTCTAAATGAACCGGACAACTTACCTAAAGACGTCGACGGTGGGCTCCCGGAAGATCCAAGTAGTGTCTGTGTCGTTGCGGGGCACGACCCGCATGCTGATGCTGAGGTATCCGTAGCGACTGAAGAGGTTGATGGCGCCCCCCAGGTGAACGTGTTGTGCGCGGGGAGCGGAACAGCACAGCATCACCACAAACAGCACTACCGCCTGCCACGGCATGCTGGCCCCGACTGGCCCTGCAAGCAAAGCAGCAGCTCTCTCACTTCTAACACGTGCACTGTGAGCACAGCGCGACAGCAGTGTGTATTGTAATTCACTTTAGATCCACTTCCTAGCAATGAAAACAAGCACATCGTTGCTGATGTTATTTTTCTATCATCTGTTTCAATTACTTTTCATCTTTCCATCTGCTATCATTTCAAGATTTTTTCTTCCAGCTCCCTGAGAAGAAGAAAAAAAAAGGAGAGAGAGAGAGCGAGGGGGGGGGGGGGGAGAAAAGAGCAACGCCTAAAGTTCTTAATATTTTTAATTTTTTTCTGCTATATTTATATGTGAATTACTATAATTCCAAACTATTTTTTAACATTAAATACTTTTCCATACATTTTGCAATCACTCTTGTGCATTCGGATATCATTTTGAGTCCATAACTTCCTTTATTGCATGAGCATGGAAATGAATGCAAGTTAACAGCATTTTTACACTTGGGTCATTTACAATGTCTAATGGCATTGTTGTTATATCAGTTTTATTCTATTGTTGAGGTATTTCAATCAATTTAACACACAATTTTAACACATAAAGATGCCATTTAGCCAAGAGGAGACTGCTAAAGCTATTGCTCTGTTCGAAGATGGACGAAGCATGCGTTATGTTGCCCAGATGTTACGAGTCAATGTCTCTAATATATAAAGAACAAGCCGAAGGTTCAGGGAACTTGGTATCTAATGCAGATGACCAGGATAAAGGTCGCAGAAGGGTGGCATCCGCCAGAGATGAACAATTTCTGCATATACAAGTTTTGTGTGATGGTAACACAACAGCTGTAGAAGCTGAAAATTGTTTGCAAATGGCAACAGAAGTCAATGTCAGCGTGAGAACAGTAGAAGAAGATTTGAAGAAGTACAGCTCACCTCTAGAAGACCAGCCAGAGATCCCTTGCTTACTCAGCAACATCAGCAAACATGCCTTGTCTTTGCTCGTCAACATCTTGCAATGCAAAGCTGTTCTATTCACGGTTCAGCCTAAGATCGCCTGATGGCAAGGGAAGAACATGGAGGAGAAGGGCTGGAGAAAGGCATGTCCTTGCACCTTCTCATCGACGATGACTTTCAGGGGAGGTTCCGTCATGGTATGGGCTCGCATCAGTGTAGAAGCCAAGACAGAGAGTTGAATTTTTGTGGAGAAAGCTCTGAATGCAGACTGGCACATTGGGAAAATTTCAGGAGCATGCTGTCCCCGATGTTCCATATGTTGACAATGATTTCCGCTTCATGTATGAGAATGTCCTTCCACACGTGACTCCCATTGGGACACAGTGCTTGCTTAAGGTGGGAATTCAGGTGCTAGTTTGGCCAGGAAGCCCTGACCTCAACCCCATTGAGCATATTTGGGGCATGGTGGGGGAAAATGTTCGTCAACGTGTTCCTGAAAGCTTCAATGAACTTTGGGAGGCTTTGCGTGAGCAATGGGAAGCCATAACACAAGAAAACCCAAGGATCTTGATTCGCATCCGTAAGGTTACAAGCTGTGATATAAGCGAGAGGAAGAAACACCTGCTTCTGCGAGTGCCACTGAGTGTTGTGTTACCAATGCAGGTGTGTTATCTTTGTTACCCTACAGATAAAAACGAGAACATTGTGAACTCTTGATTAGCTTGCATTCATATTATTTCTCATACAATAAAGAAAACCATAGACGCAAGCTGATATCTCAAAATGAGAGTGGTTGCAAAACTTTGGATGAGTATTTAATGTTAAAAAATGAATGGAATTATAATTCCCTACAATAATAATGCGTAAATTAAAAATATTAAAATAATTAGGCGTTGCGTTATTTTTTGAATATCAGTGTATTTTACAAATTCGTTTTTTTAATAAGATGAACAAACAAAAAAAGTTCTATCTTCTTCGGAACAAACATTTAAAAGAAAACAAAATATATACCAAAAGTTAAAAAATAGTCACCGTTGGTCCATAAATAGTCGGTCTTGGTGGTCTATTGATAACCTGATTTAACCGAAAGTTTTAAATGGAAATAATTTGAAACTGCAAATTCTGAAATATTCACGGTTATGATAGAAATACCCTGATTCCTTTATGGAGAAGCTACAATTATCTCTAAATAAAGAGTGTAACAAACGTTTTTGATACACTTGTGTTCGGAAACGCGGTAAGGTCAATCACCATTATTGATAAAAAAAAAAAATAACAATACTCATTACGATATTTAGAACAAAGGTACAGCTCTCCAATTCCAACAACGTTTAGACGGTTTTTAACACAACCAACAAAGTAAACAGTAGCGATTCACTAGCTAAAAGAAAGCAGACTTGGACACGCCACTGACGCCTGAATAACCATGTAAAGGGCTGTGATACAACGGAAAGGGATCAAACTGCCTGATATTTCCAAGAAATAGACAAAAGACAGTTGTTATCCTTAGTATTTTACGATCCGTGCAAGGCAAGGGCAGTAGGAAACATGTCAACTTAAATCTCATCGACTTGCACCATCCATACTTTACCATCATCTCCAATGAACACAGCGGTGTCCTATAGGCCTCCCGGCTTCAGAAATACGCTATAATATCCGCATGCCAGTGGAACGTGTCCAGAAGTTCATTAGAACAATGGGCTTGGCATTGGACAAAAATATTAAAAGCATTGTTATTGTTCGGTTTCATTCTAAATGACAATGTCGTTATGTTCTTTGTGGAATGTCTCGAAATCGAATAATTATTTTTTTACGTAATTTCCAAGATGAATTTTTTCTAGTAGTACAAGTAGTAGTAGTAATAGTAGTAGTAGTAGTAGCAGTAGTAGTAGTTGTTGTTGTAGTAGTAGCAGTAGTAGTAGTAGTAGTAGTAATAGTAGTAGTAGTAGTAGTAGTAGTAGTAATAGTAGTAGTAGTAATAGTAGTAGTAGTAGTAATAGTAGTAGTAGTAATAGTAGTAGTAATAATAGTAGTAGTAGTAGTAATAGTAGTAGTAGTAGTAGTAATAGTAGTAGTAGTAGTAGTAGTAGTAATAGTAGTAGTAGTAGTAGTAGTAGTAGCAGTAGCAGTAGTAGTAGTAGTAATAGTAGTAGTAGTAGTAGTAGTAGTAATAGTAGTAGTAGTAATAGTAGTAGTAATAATAGTAGTAGTAGTAATAGTAGTAGTAGTAGTAATAGTAGTAGTAGTAATAGTAATAGTAGTAGTAGTAGTAATAGTAGTAGTAGTAATAGTAGTAGTAGTAATAGTAGTAGTAATAATAGTAGTAGTAGTAATAGTAGTAGTAGTAGTAGTAATAGTAGTAGTAGTAGAAGTAGTAGTAGTAATAGTAGTAGTAGTAGTAATAGTAGTAGTAGTAATAGTAGTAGTAGTAGTAATAGTAGTAGTAGTAGTAGTAATAGTAGTAGTAGTAGTAGTAGTAGTAATAATAGTAGTAGTAGTAGTAGTAATAGTAGTAGTAGTAATAGTAGTAGTAGTAGTAATAATAGTAGTAATAGTAGTAGTAGCAGTAGCAGTAGTAGTAGTAGTAGTAGTAGTAGTAGTAATAGTAGTAGTAGTAATAGTAGTAGTAATAATAGTAGTAGTAGTAGTAGTAGTAGTAATAGTAGTAGTAGTAATAGTAATAGTAGTAGTAGTAATAGTAGTAGTAATAGTAGTAGTAATAGTAGTAGTAGTAGTAATAATAGTAGTAGTAGTAGTAATAGTAGTAGTAGTAGTAGTAGTAATAGTAGTAGTAGTAGAAGTAGTAGTAGTAATAGTAGTAGTAGTAGTAGTAATAGTAGTAGTAGTAATAGTAGTAGTAGTAGTAGTAATAATAGTAGTAGTAGTAGTAGTAATAGTAGTAGTAGTAGTAGTAGTAGTAATAATAATAGTAGTAGTAGTAGTAGTAGTAGTAGTAGTAGTAGTAGTAGTAATAGTAGTAGTAGTAGTAGTAGTAGTAGTAGTAGTAGTAGTAGTAGTAGTAGTAGTACTTTTTGTGGTTCAAGCGCTCATGGTTTTTCAGAACCACTTGCGCGATGGTGTTTTAGCAAACCATTTTGGGGCAGTATGCATAACTACACATTTTCCGGCGCCTGTTCCTTGAACTGTTTTATGGCTTAAAGGCGCTTCCATTAAAAGAAACTAGAAATCTCACAATATATATATATATATAAAATGTTTCCTCTCCCCCTTTCGTACCCTGAAACATTTTCTTCGTTGTATTTAGAGGGTCTTGGAACTGGACGTTTCAGTGCACTAAGTACTAAACTAAAATGCTATGAAAATATGACCCCTTGTTGGCAAATGGTTGCCACAAGAAGCCACCTGAGACAGCAGATGTACAAATCCGAAAGCGTTTAAGAAAAGGAGTTTGAAGTGAAACAGTTGTAAAGAATGCAGGGGAAAACCCCTCAAGGATTATACCCCATTTCTGGAAACATGTCACGCTTCTTGACGTGGAAACTCCTAGTTAAATGCGTTAAGTCTCTGAACGAAACACCAATCTATGCAGATGTGCCCTGCCACAAGAAAAATGCAAGCTAATGCCCCGCGACTGGTCGGTCAGCTGCAAATCGCTTTTTCGCAAAGTTATTGCTCGCGTGAGTTGTTTATGAGCTGGGGCGTGCGTCATATGTGTGCACTGCCGATAACTTTTGTTTGTTTTGCCTTGAAAGGTTAGGAAATTATGAATAAGATGTTAGCTCTAGCTACACGTTAGTAGCGTCTTCGTACCTTTATCGAAGTGACACCATTTACACAGTTCAACGAACAGAAATTAGACATACTGGCGACTTCTTCTCGGCATGTTACATAACCTTTATCATAACATAAACGACAATCACAATGAACAAGGAAGACAATATTGAATTTCGTATAAATATGCCAATTGGAATTGTTTTCAAATCATACAAAGTCATACCAGCATTAGGACAATCGTCACACTAGGAAAAATATTCCACTAATTACCAGATATCGGATTTTACGGCATATGCCTATTTTATTCCTTTAGGCGAAAGGAAAAATAATTATTAATATATATATGTTTCATGAAAACTGCAAGCTATTGATAGTGTTCTAAAATGTCTTAAAATAATTGTTAGAGCTCCTTTTGTTAATATTCTGCTTAAAATGCCTAAATCAACGTAACATTTAGTCCAATAAGATAATGTTTCCGGGCTTAACTAAATGTTAAATAACATTTAACATTTAGTTATTTAACTATTTATTTACATACTCATACATGTAAAGAATATCAAAGGTCCGTTTTTTGAGATTAACACTACCAGGAAATGTAACAATTAGTGGAAAGTTGCATTTTCGTCAAATAGAATTTCAACAATAAATTTATTTTTTATTTATGGACGCTCTTTAACATCTCAGGTCATCAATGCATTCAACAACAATGCTGTATAATGCTGTATAACGGTTGGTTTGAATATCTTTAGCCGCTTAATTGTGTTGAGAAGTTTGAAGTGACAGAACGTTATCCTGCGGGGGAAAGAAGAAGAAAAAAAAAAAAAAAAGAAAAAAAAAACTTTGTTGATCCGGCAATGGCTAACAGAATTTCCACACTTCACTTAACGATGGAAAAATACTTTTCTGTGAGATTTATAGCAAGCAGGTATGTAACAACAGTTGAAATACATAGTAATAAATATATTGAATTTATTCACTGTGTTTACATAATACAATTGTCTGCCTCCATTACTTAAATGTAATTCTTGTGCCATATTTAGTGTATAATTTGTTAATTTCAGTGAAATAAACAGGTCATATGTGCCCAAAATGCCTAGTTTATTGAAATAGGGCTTAATTTTTTGAAATGATGAGCTTACTTTAGCCACCTAAAATTCGATTTTTAATGCCCAAAAACCCGATATTTTAATTACCCAACTCTTTTTCAATGTTTCATCAAGCTGTATTAAACATTAATACAATACGAAGCCAACATATGTAAACAAACGCACGCTAAATTTTGCGCTAGGGTAGCGATTTGGATACCGAATGACAACACAGTATACATAGTAGGGACAACTTGCGTCGGCACCTTTGATGCTGCTTTTAAATCCGTTCCCGGTTGGGTTTTATTGTCAATGTATCCTTCTGATGCCGCGTCTATGACCACAGCTAACAGAGGTGCTCAACGAACAATATTAAACGTAGAAGTTACAGATTAATTAATTAATTAGACTGTTAAATGTAATGATTTTTTTTTCAAAATAGATATAAAATTCGTGTTTATCACTTAAATAAAAGGTAAATATAGAACACCACATTAATTAAGGAGGTAAATCTTGTTTTTTACTCTGGTTAATGTTTGCTTGTTTACTAGTGTTTTCTGAATAATGATGAAACATTATTATTATTATTATTATTATTATTATTATTATTATTATTACTACTTCTACTACTACTACTACTACTACTATTACTACTACTACTACTACTACTACTACTACTACTATTACTACTACTACTACTATTACTACTTTATGTTTAGCTGAATGTTACCTGTATACAAAACAGATTAAGGACCTGGCGAGTGTAGCTTAGTTTTATAATTACAGTAAATGCCTTATCACCCAAAACCGTATATTGTATTTTCTGCACTTTACGGTCGTTTAACCATGTGATACTTGTTAGCCGGTAATCGTATTGGGGGATGGAGAGATGTGGGTGGTATTCTGCAAAACTACTAAATAAAACAAACCATTTACCAGTAGAAATCTTCGCTGCACCAATACCACCTCGAGTAATTAGCTGTTCTGAATTTGTTTTATTGCCGGATGTTTACAATAGCGAAACAGCAGTTGCAAAATAGCGGCGCCTCTGAGTGAGTGTACAACTCTCGGGCAGCTCTCTGTTATGCGATTTTTTGCGAATAAAGGTATGCAATCAAAGCATATTCATAAAGAAATGCTCCCCTAAGAAGTGCCTGTTAAATCAAACTGTTTACAGTTGGGTGCAGAAGTTCTGTGCACGTATCGAAGAAGAACACGCGTCGACCGACCACAGAGACGAATTTGTAACAAATTGAAGACTTGATCCGAGCCGAGAGAAGGGCTACTACAGACACTTAATTGCTACTATTGGTTGTTCACACAGCATGGCCTACCTCATAATCCATGATAGGTTAGGTTTTCACAAAGTCTGTGCACGATTACCAGACAGACAAAACGTGCATCAATGAAGAGAACAAATTTTGTGTCGCTTGCGGAAAAAGAAAAAGAAAAAAAAAATTAAAAGTGGCATCATCTTCTGGCCTCACGAGGGCTCACCTCATTCCAGCCTCAAGGACAAACAGCTGACTCCTGCTGTAGCATCCTCAGGAAACTTCGTAATGCCATTCAACGGAAGCCGCCAGGACTGCTCACTAGAGCATGACAAAGCGCGTCCTCATACTTCCAACAATGCTGCGAATTTCCAAGTGAGAAGTCTTCGAGTATCCTCCATACAACCACAATCTTGCTCCCAGCAACTTCCATTTGTTCGGCCCTCCTAAACGCCATCTTTCGGTGAACAGTTTCCCGACGATGAAGCTGTGGAAAGGGATGTCCCCGCCTGGTGCCGACAGCAGCCAAAAGAATTTTATGTTGTTGGATTTCAGGGGCTTGTGAAACGTGGAACAAGTGCCTCAATGTAGAGGAAAATTATGTTGAGGAAAAATAAAATCAAATTAATACTCTTATTTCTTTAAGTTCTTTATCAATTTGTAATTTACTTTTTTTAATTAGTGTTTAAAGCCCGTTTTTACAGCTGAGGTACCACAGGTAATGGACACTAATGGCACATGAGATGAAATGATCAATTGAAGAGTGGAAATATTAAACGTTCTAAGTGCCATTTCCTAAATTGTACGAGATAAGCAAAAAACTACCCATCTATGTTAGCATTTAACTAATTATACCCAAAATCATCATGGAGACAGTTTTACTGTAAATTACTCTATATAACAAATGTTGCCAAAAATACAATGGCCAGGGAGAAAAAAAATTATAACAATAAGAAGGTTCTCTGTGCCATATGATGAAAGAATCCGTTCCGAGTGTCATTCAAACTTTTGTTACATTTTATTTCAGGTTGTAGCGGGAAACGAATTCCAAAAATAGTATTAATTATTAGTAGGAACACATATTATAAAGTTATTAAGGGCAAAAGTACAAAAATGTGTTATGAAACAGTTACAAGAATACCAATCTTCATATTTTCTCCTGACTATAGACAGGAAGATTTTAGTTTTTCAATTTTTACAAAGGGGAAAATTCATGTCTCATAAAATTCTCTGTGCTTTTCAGGAAGAAATGACAACATGGATGAGACGTCCTTTTCTTTCGAACCGATAAACAGGTTGATCTTTAAGACGAAGCACAGGTTGCTGTATATCAACCACTAATTTTCCTCTCTTTAAAACTTCAAAAACCCTCCACCCTTCTAATGGCGAGTAAGTTCTTTTAATAGCTATTTGAGATGGATCAGATGGCGATACTTTAAGCATTGTACATTTTGAAATGTTGCACTTATTGAATGTTATCAGTGAATGAGCAACATTCTTAAAATCACAGAAATCACTTGACTGCATTGGAACTATATAAAAATGATTTATAGCTCTAGCTTGATTTACAATCCTATGTAAATATGTGGAAAGTAGACCTTATTATTTTTTCTATAACAGCGAAATCTCTATCGCAAATCAAAAAGCTATGGACCTTTACTAAATATTTCTGCACTATAAACATTTCCCTTAAAAACTAATATTATGATGGCATGGCACTTAGAACACAAGATGATAGCATAGCACGACATATAGAACTGCACTATCTGTTAACGAGAACGTCATCCGTGTAAAGGCATTTAGAACACGACTAGGAATATGCATTTGAAAACATAGAACGTACCTTTGAAATAAAACGATTAAATTTTAAAATGACATTTAGAACGTTTGACATTTTCACTCTTCTATTGGGAAATGCCTTTTTTTTAAAGGAAGGAAACATTCCAGGTCTAAGTTTAGGGTACCTCCCCGGCATTTGCCATTTATGAGGATTGAGGAAAACTTGGAAAAAAGCGTAGTTAGGGAGGACGGTCCTGGCGGGATTGGAACCCCAGATCTCCCGATAATGACCTAGCCACCTGTGGCGGTAATTTACTTAATGACCTACCCTCTTATTTACATAGTTCATGTGTGTAATGCATGATAACTCGTTGGAAATGTTAAGATTAAAAAATTGTACAAATGTAAGGAATCACCAGAGCAAAGAGAAAGCCGTTGTTTCTTTTTAATGACCAGTGGGGAGTGGAGGGTAATTAGAACCTAACTATGGCCAAAAATGCGTCACATGACGTAATATAGCGAGGAGTGAGCCACTCGCAGCTCAAGATTTTGAATTTAAGTTATTACGGGGGAAAGATAACATTCAAAAAGGCCACGGGGCTATGCTATTAGCTATGCCCCTGGATTCTTACTGTGTTGCTAAGCGATTCATGCACCGATATTCGTATAGATCACTGGAACGTAACATGTTATCATCATCGCCTTCACTAATGGTATTGTTGACGCGACCGAACCGACGTAACAATTCCGAAAACTGCACCTAGGCATACTTTTCGGTTAAGTTTACTCATCCTTTTTGCCTCTGAGTCGTTAGCTTGTTGATTCGATTTATTTACATTTAACATTTCAGGTCATCAGCGTCCCATTCAATTCAGGGCGTGAAACGGTCGAATAATTTTGCTCAGAAGTCTCTTGTTTCAGTCTTGAGGTTCCTTTGCGTGTCATAAATCTGCGACACGTTACCCATAGCTTTATTTCCCTTCCGAAGGAAGTCATTCTTTGGATTTTTACGCCCGAAAACATCCATGGATCCTGGCTGGGATTGAACCCGCGATCTTGGGTTTAGGAGGCAAGTATGGTTACCACCAGACCACCAGGATTAAACCATTCTTTAACGATCTAAATAATTCGTTCATTCGAATATAACAAAATGGTAATACAATGTTACTTATGCCTCTGAAAATACTCCTTCAGTCCCCGAGAAGTAATCATAGCGAAAAGAGTTAATAACCCTGAATTGACATCGTCGCCATTATTTTACTTATATCGCCGGTATTATGTCGGCTCACGCGCAACAATGTACATTAGAGTGGCACAATCCTTACAACTCCTTCACGTTCAAGCTGAGGATTTCTTTCGTATTGCAGATACGCGACAGCGTGCGCCTGCATGCAGCTGTACACACAGTGGATACTTTATATTCTCTATTACTTATTTGAACTTTTGAAATAATATTTTATGGGGTCAGAAATTTGTAGGTGACGAGGTAATAAAGGTGGTGAAAATTTGGTAATTTTTATTTATTTATTTTTTTTAGAACCTGGCAATCTTGTGAATATGTTGACCAAGTGTGTGACTATATTGCAAAATGAGATATAAATAATTTCTTTAAGTGCCCTTAAAAAGTTATAGCTTCCTGTAATTTTATGACCTTCCGTCATAAATTAACCCGTGCTACTAATATCGCATTTTATCGCTAGGAAAATGACTAAACCTCTACCACTCTTTTGATGTTGTTATAAAGTTCTTTTTTTATTTCAAGATTCCACTTTATCTTAAATAATTGCTATCTTGTACTGTTTAGGTGAAATGCTTTAATGAAACATGCACCTCATTTTCATCTTGTTACTTAACCTTTATTACAGCGTAAACAAGATATGAACAAGCCATAGAGCATAAAAATTGTACTAAAATTGCAGTTGAAAATGCCAATTGTAATTTTAGCAGAGCTCAGAATTTCAAGCATTTACTTTGTTAAAATAGGCAAACAAAAAGGCACTGAAACACTCAAAATATGCAGTAGTATAATTAAAATAGTATTTATTAAAACAGAGAGTAAATAACCCATTACCAATGAAAATAGGCATTTAAGATGCTTAATAATTTCTTTATCACACAGTCAATGCACTTAAGTTTACTTTTCTTGGTTACAAGCAACAATAAGACTTTTTTTCAAAGTGTCAACTGTCATAGTCAGCCACTTGTTAAGACAGAACATTTTTCATTATGGAAAAAAGAACGCTCTACTTCCATTGAAATGACTGGAGCATATTTTAAACAACAGCTGTTTCGAAAGGCCTCTTACAGTTACAACAGAACATTCACCTATCAGAAATCATGGAAATGTTGATAAAAAAAGTAAAGTAGTTTTGAACAGCCCTGGCGAATGAGCGGAAGATGCGCAGTGGTTTCTGATCGAGTTAATTTTCTGTTTATGCGTTTATAGGGGAATCAGATTAGCATCTCTCTTACTTCCATACTGAACACACTGTAGGGATGGTTTATTGCGTAGCTGTACCGCTCTCATCTTTCTCGCTTGCAATTGTTATATTTATGCAGCTGAGAACCCCACCTCAAATTTTCTAGAATTGTCTCGCATAGATCGATACGTCATTTGCCAGGACTATTTAAAACTACAGTACTTCCCTCAGCCTCTCTATTTTCTGATGTATGTCCGAGATAACAGTGCGTTCGTTTTACTAATGAAGGTTCTGCTATTTAAAGAGGTTAAGTGAATGTGTTGAGGAGAAAGTTTTTGACTTCTTGAAAAGAAATAAATGTATAACAAGATTCTCAATAGATATTTCTGTGAAGTGAACAAGCCATTTAATTATTATAACTTTTATTACTTCCATATATAGAAATTCTTCATTGCTTTTTAAAATGTGTAAATAATCGCAAAAAAAATCCATAACGATTCGAAACAAGCTTTAACCTCAAAATAAGCCATAGAAACCAAAAAAAAAAGAAAAAGAAAAAAAATTGACCCTACCGACCCCAATTGTACGTGAATATTTTTATTTCTACGTGATTCATAAATATACCCATCCACCTAGAAAAAAATTTGCCTAACTTCTGGCCTCTTTAACATATAGAAAGACAAAAAGACGGGAAGCATAAACAAAAGTACAATGAAGATGCCAAAACTAAGTTTGAAAATGCCAATTGTTATTAACTTCAACATATATAAAGACTAAAGAAGAGAAGCCACACATTATAATTAATAAATTAATGGAAATATTAAGTACGAGGGCAGTTCAACAAAGAATGATCACCTTTTTTTTTACAGGCAAAATTTCTTGCGATAAAATTTAACTTTACAAAATGTTAGTTTAATGTGAAATGCTACTAGTTTCATTGTTGCCACTTTTGATTTGTACTTGTGAGAGATGTGCACATCTAGATATGTTAGGTTCTGCCTACATTAATATGAACGCGACGACAATTTGCTGCTTTCTTCTTAATAAATCATAGACTAAATAGAGAATTGTTTTTTAAATAGTGTTTAAAGCCACTACACTAGTGTTTACACACGAGGCATAATACACTTTATGTATACTGTCGAATTAAAAAACACAACACACACCCGGCAACATCTGCGTTACTACTGCGATAGTCAACAAGGCCAACAAGTAGGCAAGCAGGCTTGGTACCCCCTACAGTAAAAGCATCACTGATCGATAATGAATAAAGGGATTGCTGAGAGAGAAAGAGAGGTGGCGCGAAACTACGTTAATTTTGTCATCTAGTTCTCACCCAAAATTCCCACCTTCCCGGTGGATCCAATTAGTGTGATAAAGCTGCATATGTACTGGCAGAACTATTCGTAACTATTATTCCAAATAATCCAAGGAATATAATTGTTCAATGTTCAAGGAATTGTTTAGCAGCATGTCGTACCCCCCCCCCCACACACACACTGTAACTGGGCCATACTACCGAAATGTTCTGAAAACTCTGCAAGGCCATAAGACATGCAAAGGATCACAACTTGAATGCTGCACCACGATAATACACAGTTGCACATAAAAAATATTATTGCCGAATATCTCACAAAAATCAATGTGAAGTGAGTCTCTCATTCTCCCTATAGTCCACATTTAGCCTCGTGTGACCTTTTCCTTTTTCCCAAATTTAAGAAAACACCTTCATGGGAGGCATTTTCCATGATGAAAAGCACTGGTGAAGACTGCGGAGGCGATTCTGAAGAACCTGCCAAAAAAATGGTTACCAGCATGTCTTTGAAGACTGGCAGCGAACCTGAGACAGATGCGTTGTATTCAACAGGAATTACTTTGAGAAAGATGATCAAAATTATGAGGACGAGTAAAGGTATGTTTGAACAGTCCTCGTACTTAACATCGTATCTGGTTTGGTTCTTATGTCTCAGAGATAATAAACTTACATTTATGAACACTGCTAAACAAAACCATAATTCATAATGATGACGTTTTTCTCAAAATTGAGAACTTTTTTTCATTTTTCCTAAACTCTTAACAAAATTGCAAGCTCATAAATCCATTCAACTGAATACTCTCATTGTTGTCACTTCCTGTAGTTATTTAACGCTGTGCCGTTTCGATTGGCGAAGTTCCGCTTGATTTTTTTTTTTTTCCGAAGGTCGAAAAGAACAGGGGAGGTAATGAATTGGCCAGCACTCAAATAAGTCACATACATAAAAAGAGAATTGCGCGTATTAAAACAGGCACTAAATAATTTTCTCCACGACAGTGCACAAAGTTGAACATTCTTAATTGTTATCAGTGCCTAAGGCGAGTGTTTAAAACTTTTCCACCTAAGAAAATAATTAGTTACATTAAGTAAGCACTCAAAGAAAAAGAATTGTCATTTTCAGCATATAAACTTCATTCAGTAAGAAATTAATACTTCATTTCGATCTTTAATGAGTAAATATAACACACAACAGAAGTAAGTAACCAATTTAGCGTTTATATTCACATTTTAACCCCAATTACTCTCTGGTTACGTATGTAATACTAATTTCTAGAATGAAGCATTCAGTTTTTCCTAACAACTTTATTGCATATGGTCGGCCATGAAATCGTGATCTTATAGCCTCTCAGTCTTGAAATATTTATTTAATGTAAATTTTGTGTTGTAGTAGAAAATCATTGTATGATAAACATCACTTTTTTTTTTTTTTTTTTTTTTTACAAACTCGTGTTTTTAGGACGCTTCTTACGTTCACACTCGTCCAAATAAATGACACCTTAGGAAATTGTATAATAAATAAACTATTTTGAATATGTTGGTGGAAATAAAGTTATTAATAATTTAGAAACTATTAAGTTTATTTATTTTGAAATTAAAATACGACACAAAACACAATATCGGTGTCTCTAAATCAAAATATAGAAAATTTCTCTTTGGATGCCTTCCACTTGAAAAAACAAGAAGTATTAAACATAACTGACCGACTGCCTGGTCTTGTGGTCAGCATGGCAAATACGGACGTCGTGGGTCCGAATCCCGTAACGCCAGTTACCTAGGTATTCCTATTTACTGACTCAAAGAAAACTCGACATGTGTCATTGAAATAAAATAGGAAAATTAGTTTCTGAAAATCAGGGGAATCACTCTTAAGGAGCGGTTTACCTGAATCCCAAAATATTTTTTTTTTTTTGCAATCGATCTATACCATTTAAATAAATTAATAAAAATAATCTTTAAAAATCAGGAAAATCGGACCATTAGATGGGGGATACATGAAAGTTATACTGAAATTTAAAGAGTGCGGATTAATCTAAACAGAAATTTAAAAATCGCTCTTTTGTATTTTCCAAACGAAACTCGGTATATGCTATTGAAACAAAATATAAAAACACTTTCTGAAAATAATTGGGTCTCAGATTAATTATCTAAGGCAATATTTATTTTGAGAACACAAAGAATATGGGTTGCTAACGATTATTTATAACAAGTGCATAATAGATTATTTAACAGTGTTTAAAGTCATTTTTCACTAATGGAAGCATCATAGGCAGTGAATACTGGTGATACATGAGATGAATTAGAATGGTTAAGGAACAGTTTGTATTTCGACTAAAGAACAGACTTTTTGAAATTTTGTTTACTGAACACAGATTTTTAATTTCGATTAATAAGCACAAATTATTATTTCGATTAATGAACACAGAGTTTTATTTCCATTAATGAGCACAAATTTGTATTTTGTTTAATGAACTTATTTTTTAATTTCGACTAATAGACACAAATTTTAATTTCGATTAATGAGCAGAGATTTAAAAAAAATATTTCGATTAATGAATGAAGATTTTAATTTTAATTTTGAATAATTTATTTTGAATAATGAACACTGCTTTTTATTTTTACGTAAACAGATTTTCATATTTAGATTAATAAATACAGTTTTCTTTTTTAATGAATACAGATACATTGTTTTTTTTAATAATCATAGATTTTTCATTTCGATTAATGAACACATTTTTAATTCGAATAATTAATTAATGAACAAAGATTTATTTCGATCAATGGGCACAGATTTGTATTTTGTCTAATGAATATATTTTTTTATTTTCGACTAACAGGCACACATTTTTATTTCGATCAGTTAGCACATATTTTTATAATTTATTTCCATTAATTAATGAATGTTTTACTTTTTTTAAAAAACACAATTTCTATTGACTAGTAAACACAGATTTTAATTTCGTATAATGAACAAAAACGTTTGTCTTGTTTAATGAAACAGAATTTTGTTTTTATGAAAAAATTATTTATATTTTGACTACTTTCCTTTTTAATGAGCACAGGTATATTATTTTGTTTCATAAAACTAATTTTCTATTTCCATTAATGACCACAGATATTTTATTTGGTTTAATGAGCACATGCTATTATATTTGATTAGTGAACACAACTTTAATTATTGTACGTCAAAAGTAATTAATGTTTATCTACATAATTATTTTAAGAATATTTTATAGTATAAAGACCATTGGTATGGACGAGGCAGTAACGTTTGAAACTTGCATTTGGGAAGTTCCGGGTTCAAATTCGTTGGAGTCGTCCATACTAACTTTGTTTGTTTTTTTTTTGTTTTTTGTTTTTTTTCGTTGTTTCCCTTGGTCGCTATGTTCATACTGTGACGTACGTATCTTTATTTTCCACGAATTTTCCGTTTTCTCATTTCTGTTGGTTCTGTTATAGGGTCGAAATTGCCACGGCGAGATGTGTTAGCATAGCGTGATGTTGGCTTGAGATTGTAACGGTTTTTTCCCCCAGCAAGCGAGAGAGAGTCGAACTGCTTTAGGAGTGATGTGAAACCTGTGAAACGTCCGAGCCCACCATCCTGGATCTTGGCCGCCGTCTCCCTCACCTCATCCCTACCTCCCGAAGGTGCTCCTATTGAAGGGCCAGCAGCATGTAAGGTTCAAGTACCAAAGTAATCTCCTCCGCCCCAAAAAATCCAATTCAGTATATCAATTCCAAGCGTAACAGTATATTCCGTAGTACAGTAGATCAGTAATACTTTCCCTCGCGGAGTTTTTCCTATGAGCGATCCCCCGCTCTTTTGCCAAGCCGTGGAGAGGGTAGCAAGCCTGCTTGCTTACTTGTTGACCTTGTTGACTGTCGCAGTAGTAGCATAGCTGTTCCTGGATGTGTGTTGTGTTATACGTTTCTTAATTCGACAGTATACATAAAATGTATTAGGCCTCGTGTGTTTACATGTCTTTATGTACGGTTCATGTGCATTAACTCAGAGGTGAAAGATTCACGAGGCCATTTTTTATCATCTAGGTGATTCTATTACTTATGTGTATTTCATACTAGCCCCCCCTTTCTGAGAATTAACTGACAGGGAGCGTGATCATGCATTTTTTCAACAGGATCCTGCCACTGCTCGCACTGCGAATAATTCCATGAGAGCAGTTCACAATGTGTTTCCACAAGACAGAGTTATTAGTAGGAATTTGTGGCCTCCGCAGTCCCCCGATTTAACAGACTGCGATTATTATCTCTGAGGTAAATTTAAAAATGCCGTGTACAAGATGAACCCGGACACCATACAATAACTCAAAAGTAATATTCGTAATAGTGATATTCAGAAAATAGTCCATATTTCTCAAAATGAACGAGTGATGAATAATTTCCTAAAGAGATGCAAAAAAATGTGTGCAGAATGAAGGCGGGCAGTTTCAAAGTCTCATTTAGGCCCCTTACGCTAAACACCGAGACCCGGCTGGCCACCTAACCGACTAACAGCTCGCTTATAGGCAAAACACTCCAGAGGGAAAACATAACTGATCATGGTATGTGTTAGCTGTGTTTATTATGGCGCAACAAATAGATTGCTACAGCGTATTATAATGACTGTTATGTTCAGGGGTATTTATCAATATTTACGCACTTTTAGGATGCTTAACTGCATTATAGATTAGGTCATAAATAATTTGGGCTCAATTGATGTGAAGTCAAAATGTGATTGTAAGAGTTGTTTTAATTTGCTTTTAATTCTACTAGATGTAGGATTGCCAACTTTCTCGGTTTCCCAATATGGGAAATAAATGATACTGGAAATTTGATCCAATATATCGATATTTTTCTAATGCAGTGTGGAGTAAAATTACGTTAACAATATGGTTTAATAAATGTTTTACATAGACATTGATTAAACATTAATTAAAGAATCCTTGATCTGAAACATGCCAAATAAACAGATGGAAATCGTCTCGAATCTAGAAGTGAGGCAATTTCTTGCCAAGACGTGTTATCGTTTCTAAAGATCGGAAGGAAAAAACAACCAAGCCAATTCTGTCCACATCCTCAGCCCACTTACAAGCTGAGAATTGCACAATTGCCTACGATGGCCAATTGCTGATGTAATACAAAAAGTTGGACATTAGGCGTGTTCAGGGAGGGGAAGAATACACGAAAACGTACATTACTAAATTTAAGTTTACGTTTCCGAGTTGAAGGTCCTTAAATAAAGTTTAAGTTATGAATGAATGCAGGTAAATTAGAAAACTTATATAAGAATATTGATTTTAAAAAAAAACCTGAGACACCTGTGCCATCTTTTCACAAGCCTCTGATACCCAGCAGCATAAAATTCTTACGGCACCTGTTGGAACTAGGCAATGACTTTCCTTTCCAGTAGTTTCATTATCTGGATAATGTTTATCCGAAAGATGATAAAGAGGGCCGAAGTCGCTTGAAGCAAGATTACGACTCTATGGAATGTGCTCGAGGATCTCCCATTTCAAATTTGACACCGTTGTTGGCAGTATGAGGACGTGCATTGTCAAGACAAGAACACCGCCCTTTTTGGCGAGGAGTCCAGGTCGATTACGTAGAATGGCCATACGAAGTTTCCTGAGGCTGTTACAGCAGGAGTCGGAATTGACGGTTTGTTCTTGAGGCTGGAATGCAGTGAGCATTAACGACGCAGGCTTTATCTCAGTCTGGCAAGAGTGAACTCACCACCTCGGGTTAGCATATCGTGGATATCCATTCTTATATTTTGTGTTGTGGAATCTCCATGCACGGCACCCATTGTGTACATACTTTGTTATCATGAATTGTGAGGTAGGCCATGTTGTATGTACAACATGGTATAGTTATCCTTCTGTCTGCTCGGATTAAGTCGTGAACTCTTTGCAAATTCACTTCTGTGGCAATCTCCGTTGGCCGGCCGACGCGGTGTTGCGTCTTCGATATGTCTCTGCTCTTCACAGAAATTCTGCACCCAATTGTAAACATCTTGACCGTAAATTCATTTCTTTATGAAATTTATTTGATTCCATACCTTTTGACTACAAAAATCGCACAAGGAAGCGCTGCTCGAGAGTTGTACGCTCAGTCAGAGGTGCCGCCATCTTGCAACTTTTGTTTCGGTAATTGTAAACATCGATTGTCTGGTGTAGAATGTCACCACTTGCCATCAGAGTAATGTTGTCATCTAGAGGCGATAGCCTCAGGTGCCTCATTCAAACATTCACTACCCCACATATTTTTGAAATTTACTTAATGCTTTATCCTCATAATTTTGTCATTACGAATTTAAGAAAATATGTTTTGAAATTGACAGAGTTTGGAGTACATGATTACTTCTGAAAAAGCATAATAATAGTTTTAGGTATGTTTAGATTGAAAAAATACAATTCAGGATATCAAACTTCGCGCTTACCCATCTTTTACTTGGTGCCAATGTTGTATCCCGGAATAGAAACCGGCTCTCCGAAATGTGTGGCATTGAAGTCAGTCCAGACGCGATTACGAAAGTGAATTGCACTTACCTAACCATCAAACGCGCGGCTACTCTACCGGAAACTCTCTCAAATAAAACAAAATAATAACCAGTGGCGGCTGGTTAAAGAAAGAGGGAAGGTTGCCTGCAAAATTGTTTATTTCGTTACATAATCTCTCCTTAGGGGAACTTAATTCGTCCTTTTTAAAGTTATGGTGATAATTTTTTTTTTTTTGAGGTAACCAAAAGTTGCTAATAAATAATAAATGAGTAGTTTGCAGAACTGAAGAAATAAAATTTTATGAATAGAATATACAAACTAGAACACCGCTATATGTGTATAGATTTAAAAGAAGAATATGTGATTTTTGTGTAAAAAACACATGTCTACTTTATTTTTGCATGGACCTACCGAATGGCCATTTTCATTCAAGCTTATTAAAAAAGTATTTCAGAAGAACTTTAAGTTATATGTTAAGTTTTTAGCTAAAATTAGTTTAAAATGTCCTGTGACACGACTCTGATTAGATACGTTTGAAGAATTAGGGCACAGAAAGAGCTTGGTAATCGAACACGGTACCTTCGGAGCAGGTGGCCTAGGTTGTTAGTAGTAGTAGTAGTTTTTTTTTTTTTGAATGATTTATTTATGGACGCTCTTTAACAGCTCAGTTCATCAGCGTCCCATGCAACTCAGGGCGTGAAACGGCCGACAAATTTTGCTCAGAGGCCTCTCTTTCAGGCTTGAGGTTCTTTTTCGTGCCGTAAATGTACGACACGGGACCCACGGCTTTACTTTCCTTCCGAAGGAAGCCATACTTAAGATTTTTACGCCCCGAAAAAATCCATCGGTCCTGGCCGGGTTCGAACCCGCGATCTTGGGTTGGTAACCACTACACCACCAGGACCGACAGCAGTAGTAGTAGCAGTAGTAGTAGTAATGATGAATGAATGAATAGTGTTTTACGCCCGTTTTTGCTACAGAGGTACCACAGGCGATGGACACTGATGATACATGAGATGAAGTGATATATTGGGAAAGGATTTATTTTTAAGGAAGGAAACGTTCTAGGCCTAAGTTTAGGGTACCTCCCCGGCATTTTCCATTTATAAGGACTGAGGAAAACCTGGAAAAAACCTCAGTCAGAGAGGACGGTCCTGGCAGGATTCGAACCCCAGACCTCCCGCTCACGAGTCCGCGATTTAACGACCTCGGCCACCCGTGGCGGTGTAGTAGTAGTAGTAGTAGTAGTAGTAGTAGTAGTAGTAGTAGTAGTAGTAGTAGTAGGTGTATTTATTTAATAATGGTTTATAAGATACATAAATTAATTACTTATCTAGCGCACAGGACGAGCCAGACCGTTCATGCTCCTATTTATACACAAGAAATGTTGAAAAAAAAACGAACAAACAGAAACTCAGAATTACACACCTTACCATGCACTAAAATGTTTAGGAAATAACCCAACCAAGACGGAAAAAACATTATGCAATTGTTTATTTATTTATTTATTTATTTACCCTGTCAAGAATTAAAGCCATGAGTCATTTCTTCCACTCTATCAGAGAGGAAAAAAATCCAACAAAAATACAGAGTTCAATATACATAATGATATATAAAATGCAGAAAAAAAGCCAAATTAAAGATATATATATATACACTATGTATATATGTATACATACTGCATGTAACATACGTTTAATATAGTTGGAAATTTGATAAAGATAGTATTAGAACTTTACTTGTTATTCAATAATTTTTCTCGAGTATAAGGGGATAAGAAGGAGGAAAAGAAAAGGAGGAGGAAGAAGAAGCGAGATATTAACTGTTATAATTCCTAAAATGGAGATGACATATTAATATACTTTTCAATTGCTTTATTGTCCCACAATCTCTCACTTCAGGAGGAAGGGAGTTCCATATTCTGGGAACTGACACGCTGAATGAAGTTGCGAAATGCGCTGTACTGAGGGTTGGAGGTACGGGGCATTTTGAACAAGAGCATAAGGGAATGGAAAGTCTTATGTTCTTTTAGAGGTAGCCATGACGGTTGATTGCGTAGCAGTGTTACATGATCAAATTTGTGAGTTCTGAAGACGAAGCGAACGTGTTGTAATCTGTAGATCTGCCCAATATTTAGATTAGAGTACAAGACATCACAATAATCAAAGTGAGGCATAACAAACACTTGAACGAGATTCTGTTTGAAATTGAGAGGTAAATATGTTGTGTGAATCAAAGAAAACCTTTACTTTCATGTATCGGGTATCTAATTGTGTAATAAACATGTAGGTATTTTGCCATGCAGGATAATTAATCACATTGTCGTTTATCATAGTTTAAGTTTATTTTACGTATTGCACGTTTATGTCCCACGACTATAGCCTGTGATTTAAGTGAATTCAGTTTCAGTCCAAATTTTGGTGTCCAAAGGGAGATGGAGGTTAGACCTTCATTTACTACAGTCATGGCGTCATGGATAGAACGAGGTAGAATTCTAAGTATTTCCAATTTATTATAATTTTTTCATAAAATTTATTATAATCTACGATCTGCAGAGAATTAAGGAACATTTCTCACTTTGGAAGACGAATATTTTTAATAACTAAAGATTTTCTTTTGATACATAGTAGATTTTCTATGGACTTGTTAATACATTCTCTAATTTCATAATTATATTGAATCGTTTGCCACAATAGCTGAACAACAGCAGAGCTGCGATAAAGTTTCGAATGACGCAACGTTTTCAATATAATTTACTGCGGTTCTTTCGAAAATACAAATTACACGGCAGTCCTTGAGTATTTTCCGGGCCATGCTGTCACAATGATACCGCTCTCCCCTGTTACCATCTCAACATTTTCCGTGTATAATTTTGAGACAGTAACTTCATGGGAGCACTGAGACATGACGTAAAGAATTTAGATGAGGATGATGCTGCAAGTGGTACGACCTTCACTGCAAAGCGGAACAACCTTGGATTTCATTTTTTTTTTTTTCTCCTTTCAAGTGCAAAAACCAGGAAATTACAGCACAAGACACGAACTCTGGGCTTCCCGGGATAATAACATGCCAGGCACAGTAAGGAAAGAAAATAACGTCTTGAAATTATTGTTTTATATTATGTGTCAGGAAGGCATCACTAAAACGGCGTCAACTAATACAAAATAGTCACATTCGAATGAAACAAACATGTTCATCTCTTACATTTGAGTGAAGAAGGGAAGTAAGCACAAGGTAAACAGAGCCCAATGGCATCCTGGTTCATACAAAAAAGTTAATAAACAAAAATTGTGTTTAACAATGTCTCTTACTGCTTGGTCCAGGGAAAAAAAGACCATCTGTTCGTTTTAATTCTTGCAACGCATAAAGGTGATTTCTAAAAACAAGTTTCTTCAAATACCACAAAATATAATCTAGTAACCGACCTGGTCAATGAATGTCTCCGGATCGAAAAACCAGGTGAAGGAATGTTTTTGGAACTGCCGCTTAACTTCTACAATATGAACAGTAGTACATCTTGCTGGAAGTAGACATCGCTCGAAAGCACTTCAAATAGAAAATGAGAATTTTATAATTCTTAAAGGAACTTTATTCAGCTGTTCCACACAACTGTCCCTTTCAGAGAATGTAGCGTTATGCATGCATATTATGGGGTTCAGCGGCACGATTTATTTATTTACGAGCTTCATCTGTCATTAAAAGATCAGAGTCGCCATGCATTTTATGTGTGAAAAAATGACTAGCGGACCTCTATCTAATGTCTGCTTGCATTTGTAGTTATCTATGAGGTGTGCACTCATACGAGAGTAGATCCAAGTTTCCGGTCTAATCATTTTCTAGATATGATAAATTCCAAGACTATATTTCACTTTTCAGTGTAGTTACCCTTTATTGTAATATACTTCTCACATCTTTGAATTAAAATTCAATCCCCCCCTTCCCAAAGAGTCAGAAGATTTGTCAGCATCCATCACTTCTTCGTCACACTTAAATTCCTTCCTCAAAGGTCCTTCTTGAGTTTCGCGAAGAGAAAATAGTCACTGGATCTAGATCTGGGCTGTAGGGTGGATGTTCGTCCTCCTTGTAGCCACATTTCTTCACAGCTCCCTTTGCAACAAGAGCTGCAGCTTTCCTAGCCTTTTCTCTTTGATGGAAGCATGTAGACTGTGCAGTAGGCCAGCATTTACTGTGGTGTTCCTCTCCTTGAAGACAATGAAGAGTGTTCCTTCACAGTCCCAAAAGATTGTGGCCATGATCCTCTTGATTGACTGAGTGAACGTGGCCTTTAGAGGCGGTCTTCGTCAGGTTTACGTCACTCCATTGATCCTCTTTATGACAAGGGATCATAGTAGAGGGCCACAGTTTCATCTCCTGTAACAATGGTTTGCTGAACTTCTCTCTCGTTGTCACGGCAGAGGTCCAAAAATGCTTGACAACAGATGACTCGCTGCTGCTTTTGGACTGAGGAGTCTAGACACCCATCTTGCACTAATCTTATTCGTGTTTAAATGTTCATGAATAATTCCAAGGACTGTTGTTTTAGAAAGACCCAACCTTGCAGCTATTTCTATAGCTATGAGCCGCCGGTCTTCCATAATTTCCCTTTCTACAAGAGCGATGTTTTCAGGAGTGAGTACATCCAAGAGCCGACCTGCACGCTCTTCGTCTTCAATGCTTTTCCGACCCATTCGAAAAAGTTTGGCCCATTCTTTTACGGTAGAATATGAGGTGGATGCTTCCCCATATACACCGTCCAATCGCTGTTTAATCATTTGGAGTAAGTCCTTCTTTTGAGAAGAACGTAGTAACAGGTCGATACTGCATTTTGAACATGTCGCAATCTTCTACACATATCCTTCTTTATGCAATATTCTGTTCAACTGAACGAATCGGAGCGGAAGTTACAGCTGCAATTATTTACCTACTAGATAAGGTATGACACCAGATAAGGGTTTTGTGAAGGCGATAATCCTTATCGGCGATGCTGGAAACTTATGTACCTACTCTCGTATATGCAATACCCGAAACATCATATGTTGCCAAGTAAAGTTAGCCTCGAGTTTTATACATACATTGTTGTTGTGTTACAAAGTCGAATAAAACAATTTAAAGTGCATTGTATAATTATAGTGAAATACTCTGATACACATTTAGAAAAAAAAAAGTTGTAAAGGTGTGTAGTTTGTGCTAACCGGCAAAATTTCAGCGCAATATATATTAAATGTGGGGTTACAAGCACATTAACCTCCTCATTCGACAAAAATCCTTCACCCAAAACAATTTCTGAGGTAGGAAAAAGATAAAAGTCACATGGGCTAAATCTGGGTGGGGAATTGTTTCGAAGCCCAGCTCGTACACATTCGCATCGTAAGGCCGACTTGTCCTGGTGGAGCAGCACATTTTGCGTGCCAATCTTCGTCGCTCCTGCTTCAAGTCGTTATGCAACGGTCCAATAATGTTCCATAATGACAGTCCGTCGCCGTTTTATCCCTTTCTAAACAGTTAATCATGATGACAGTCTGTGAGTCCCGATATAAGATTGTCATCACTTTCCAAGCTGACAAAACAGTTTTAGCTTTTTTTCGGTGCACTTTCACCTTCGCCAAGCAATTGTTTTGTCTCCAGGGTGAAGTGGTGGATTCAAGTTTCTTCTGCAGTCACAAAATACACCAGAAGTCATTCGGATTACGCTACAGTTTTGCCAAAAACGAATTTGAAAAATTTCCTCCAGTTATTGGTCTGGAGTCAACAAACGCGGCACCATAGCGCACTCAGCTTCTTCGTGTGCAGAATATTATGCACCTGTTCATATGAGATGCCTACCATTTCAGTAATCTCAAGAATCTATAGCACAGTTTTCTAACACGATACCATGAATTTTATTGATCGTTTTTTCAGAAGAAATCTCAATGGAGCATCAGAAATGTGCAGCACCTGTAGTGCTCGTAAGGGCACGTTTAAATTTATTTATCCAGCAATAAAAGATCTTGAGTTTGTATCTGTGCTGCAGTCCACATTTTTTAAATAAAAATGTTTTGCACGATACTCGTCTTTATCCATTTCTAAAAAACACGTTACACCAATCATTAGAAGTAAGCGTTGCGTGTGTTTGAAAATTGAATGAAACCGTTACAAGAATCACGCTTACCAACAGTCATGCCGCGTAAAAAATGTTCGCCGTTTCGTTGAAACTTACCAGACTTATCAATGTACTCTTGTATTTCAATATTAGACAAAATTACACTTGAAGTAACAATGTTCTCATACAGACACTCTCCAGCAGCGATAATCAGTTTTTCGTTATTAGTCAAGTATTACTGAATGGCAGACCAGCAAGTTTCGGATGCATTGCTTTATTTCGTTTTGTGTTAATTGAATATAAAGAAAACGAATATTATATTCTAAACGACCATTTGAAGATTAAATTGAAATTAAAGAAATATTTGTTGCAATTATTAATTTGAGTCAAACGGTGCTTTCAAAACCTAGGAAGTACACAAAACTTTCTGTAGGGACAGACTTCATCCTGCAGATTCCACATTTAATGAAATAGTCATCGATAAGTTTGTTGCTATGAAAACCACGGTTGATTCTTTTGTTTACATAGGTGCGTCACTACAATATTTTTATTCTTTTCTCTCCGTTTTCTTCCCTCTTCCTCTTGTGTGAGTTCACGCACGTACGTATGAGTTATTAAAATACTAGAAGCTAGCGATTTACATACAGGATGTTTTATTAAAGCTTTCCAGCTGATTATCTTGAAAGTAACACTTTTAAAGAAAAAAAACTATGGTGAATATTTCTTCAATTGAGAGGGAAGAATAACGGTATTAGTTACATTTTATTTAGTGCACATTTTGAAGGTCAACTTAATTTTTTAAAATGGAAATCCCAATTTTTTTAACAGATTTTGGTTTTACGCACAAAATAAATAAAAAAAAGTTTGATTGAAACACCTTTAATTAAACCAACCATTATTTTATAAAATATTCAAGAAGTTTGATAGAATTATTAACATTAATACACTGAAAGACTAACTTAGATTTCACTTGTTTGAATTTAACAAAACACAAACGCAGTTTAAACACAGAAGTTCAGTTTCTTTGGTTTATCGTTCTCATAGACAAACAGTTAATAGCTTAATGACTGTGCAGTGTTAAGTCAGTGTGTTGAAATACTCCAGCAAGGGGATATTCAGGTTCTCATCATGGTATGCACTTTACAAAAGTATTGGTTATTTCATTGAGGATCTACGAATCAACGTGCAAGACAGACAGATCGAATATTGAATGAAAAAACTCCTTGTAGAACTTAAGCCATAATCAAATACGTGACTTAGTTGAGAAATTTAGGCCAACGGGATCTGTTGCTAATAAAAATAGAAAGATACCGCGTATACTCGATAAAGTCCTAGAATATGTTTCTGCTAATGCTACAACTTCACTTTGTAAAACATTTTAAAGCAATATATGACGTAAATTTTTGAACGTACAGAAGTTTCATCATTATAAACTGGAAATACATAAAAAATTGATTGAAGATGATTTTGACCGAAGAATCAAATTTTTGTGAGGTAATGCCGGAGAGAATAAGAGAATTGCCTGAATCACTAAGAAATATTTACTTTTCTGATTAGTGCAACTTTTTACCTAAACGGTTCTATTAATGGACACACATATAGGTGCTGGAGTGGTGGTAAATCATGTATTTTGATAGGAGGCCATACAAAATGTCAGAGGATAATAAATGCTTAGGCAGATACTATAGGTGATACAATCATTGGTCCACTATTTAAGGAAAATCTCACTGGTGCTCTGTACCTAGAAATGTTAAAAGACATTATTGATTCCCTCATTCATGAATGAAATTGAAAATCATGAAGAATGTTTGTTGTTGAAATGAACACTTGCTTACATGACAGAGCACCACCGCATTGTACACAGAACGTTCAATAATACATTCGCGAATAAATAGATTGCTAGAAGAGGGAATGTGAATGGCCCGCAAGATCCGCTGATTTAAGCCCCTTAGAGTTCTTTCTATGAGGGCACCTATAATCGCTTGTTTTTAAAACACAGCCTGTCACAGTTGAAGTTCGACAAAGGATAACCGCAGCTTGCACGAATATTCCTAAATGCCGTTTCAGAATGTTAGAGTAGCTTTTGAAAATAGGCCGTAATTCTATATAGAACGGAATGGAAAAAATTTGAGCACTTTAATTCTTATAACATTGATTATTGATGAACATCGATTAGTTTTAAAATCAAATTCATTTTTTTTTCTGTTTACAATTATGCAAAAGGATTAACAAAAGAACTGCGTTTTTACTGTGTTAAATTCAAACAAATGAAACCTAAGTTAGTCTTTCAATGTATTAAAGTTAATAATTTTTTCAAAATTCTTAAATACTTTATAAAATAATGATTGGTTTAATAAAAAAAATCAATTCAGACAAATGAGTGAAACTAGTATCTGTTTTTAAAAAATGGGGTTCTCATTTAAAAAATAATTAGTTGGCTTTGAAATGACCTTGAAAATTGCATTAAATCAAATGTAATCAACATTATTGTTGTTCCCCCTCAAATTTATCATAACTTTTCTTCAAAACGTTTTGTTTTCAAGATAATCAGCAGAAAAAGTCTTTAAAAACATTCAGTATATTCAGCAGTAGCAGTAGCAAGGAAAGTTGTGCACCTCGAGCTTATGCTGCCGTGAGCCGCGCTTGCGTTTTAGGGTATGAACTACTCAAGGGTTAACTAAGATATCAGTATTTAATATAGTTTTCTGGCCCTTAATAATCATGTTCAAGAAAAAATATAATTTTAAAATATTTGGAAAAAATATCAGGACGTATAGACTTTGCAGTTACTTGTCATATGGATGAAAAACGTGAAAGGAAAACAATATGCCATACAAGTCTGGCGTAAAACAGGTCAAGGGCTCATTTGCAACCACTTTACTGCCATTGTCAAAATCCAACAAGAACTATGTCACAGTGAATGTACCCCTTGTTTATTTTAAGGTCACCTGCAGAAGTCATTGTTAGGAGCACATAGGTGGCCTAGTCGTTAAGGCCGGACTCGTGAGCGGGAGGTTTGGGGTTCGAATCAAGATCCTCCTCCCTGACTGGTTTCCCCACAACCGGTTTTCCTCAGTCCTCATAAATGGCAAATGCCGGGAAGTTATCCTAAACTTGGGCCTGGGTCGTTTTCTTCCTTAAAAAAATCCTTTTCCAATTAATCATTTCATCTTATGTATCATCAGTGTCCACCGCCTATGGTGTCTCAGTAGAAAAAACGGGCGTTAAACACTGGTAAAAAAACAATAAAAAAAGAGGATTTGAGAAAGTACCATTGCAGACGTTGTCTAAACACATCATGTTTGATAAAGAATGATCATAATAAGTTTACAGGCTGATTTGTCGCATTAGAATTTAACTTTACAATATTTTGTCGCTTGATGCGTAATATACAAGTTCCTGCAGGTGAGAGATGTGCAAGTTGAGACATGTTCAGTCCTCCTATAACAAAATGGAGGTGTCACACGACGAACAGTGTGCTTGTTTTCGTCTCAACAAAGTTTCAGTTGAGATCTATGGAGAGTTTGTTGTTCGAAGATGATTTAAAATGTTTAAAGAGGGAAGGTAAGCAATTCCTTAGGAAGGTTGACACGGGCTCCAGTTTCTGCTCAACTGCTCTATCACTGTGAGAGGCGATCGTTGTATAACGTTAAGAATTCTTGCAGAAATTGTGAATATTTCACTGCGTGCCACCCATATGCAACTGTAAAGTTTGTGCACACAGTGGGTTTCAAGACTGTTGCATGCAGTTGAACAGGATGTTACAGGAAGACATGGGGTTTTTTTTAAAGGTAATCACTGCTGATGAAACTTGGCTGCATTAAGAAGAAACAGCAAAGCTCTGTGTGGTCACCAATAAATAAAAGTTGCTTCTGCTGGGAATATTATGGTCATTTTAATTTTTTATATTCAAGGAATGATTTACCAGCATGTCATACCTGCACAATGCAACAGTAACTGGGGAATGCTACAGACATGTCCTGAAAACTCTGCAAGCAAAAGGCCACATTTCCGAACAAGACGCTGGATACAACACCACGACAATGCATTGCCGCACATCGCAAATGCTGTTGCTGAATATTTCACAAGAATCAACGTGAACTATGTCTCTCACTCTTCTTACAGTCCAGATTTAGCCCCACGTGACCTTTTCCTTTTCCTCACATTGAAGAAGCACTTTCTGGAGGCGTTTTTTATCATCAGAAACATGATGAATGTCGCAGAGGCGATTCCGAAGAACCTGTCAAAAATGGTTTCCAGCATATCTTTGAAGACTGGCAGAAATGTTGGCCAACGGGGACTACTTTGAGAATTATCATCAAAATTATGAGGATGAGTAAAGGCGTGCTGCCAAAAATTAATGATCATTCTTTACTGAACAGCAGATTGGTGCATTCGTAGATGTTGCCCACCTGTAAATATGCGGAGGACATGCAGAGGATCCTACGGGGCACTGGTCCATCATATGCACGGTGAAAAACGGCGGACGAAGCCCCTAGAAGTGAGAGGCTGGTCATAGTCATACCTCATTCAGGACATGATCATGCAGAACCGCCGAATGATTGAAGCACAATGGCGGAACGTTTGACATTTCCCGCGGGAGATACACGACGTTGCTGTGAATATTTTGGGAATGTGGCAAGTTTTTCCCTGGTGGGCCCCGAATGCTTTCAATGCTGAACAGAAGGGGAGCGAATACTGTGCTGGCAAAGGAGACTTTGTGGCACGTTACGTGACCATAGATAAAATGTGAGTTCAGCACTTTGACCCTGAGACAAAGCAACATTTGAGCAGTGGAAGTACTCATCCTCTCCAATCTGAATATTTCGACTGCAGAAATTCACCGGGTAGCTTTTCTGGGATGCACAAAGTGCCATTATGTTGAACTTCATATTCTATCCTGCTAAGAGTTTGCGAGAGAAACTGAAGAAAAGAGGTGTAGAGGTTCCTGTTTTATCACTTATGCCAAGTAAACCCAAGGTGAAAAATGAATTGTTATGTGAGCACTACGTAAAATGGTGCAATAGTTAGAAAGTAAGTGATATCATACATGAGAAGGTTTTGTTTGCATATTTTGAGTACTTATCAAAATCATATAAGCTTTCGTCCATGTAAGCGCATTATTCTTGTTGCGAGCTGTCATCTCCATCAAAAATACTTCAATATTGTTAAATAAACTACTTTAATTGCATTTCTTAATAGAAGGAGCGAGTGATATAGATAAAAAAATAAATAAAAATATTTCCTAACAAAATTGCGAAGTTTTCAATAGAAGAGAACGATGTATTTCTATTTATGAAAATGGCGCTTATTATTGGATTGGCTGATGCTCATAGAACAGATGAGCTGGTGGCGAATAACAGAGATGAAGGACAACGCATGCGATTTTTCCTGTCAACTACCAAAGTTTTTTTTTTTTTTTTTTTTTTTTCCCCACAAGTGTCGACGTTGATGATGTAGATATGTTGGTGATTGTCTGAAAATATGTTCATCTTCGCCTTAACGGCGCTATTCATGGGAGATATTTTTTGGAATACAGGGACGGTAAATGTACCAGACAACCAGCTGGTGTCAACACGTTTGCGAAAATTCCGAAATATATTAATGTATTCTTAAAACTGCCGAATCCTGAAGAACACGCTGGACACTGTTTCCGGGGGTGCTCTCCATCGTTGTTGGCTGATTGAGGAGCTGACCTACAAACCATCAAGCGACACGGAGGTTGGATATTGAATACTGTAGCAAAAGGTTGTGTAGGGGGAGCTGTAGAGAATAAAAAGAAAATTGCTTCGAGTATTCTTGGTCTGGAAGAGAATGTAGAGGTTAATAAACAAGAAATCAAAATTGTCAGCGGGAATTCTCGTGAAGAATTGTCGTCTGGTATTCAGTTATTTAATTGCAAGGAATGTGTTGTAAATATATATAAAAATAAGAAACAAAAATTCATGCATGATTTTTATAAGTGACTTTTTTGTAGGAGTCGTTTTGAAGGATGACATGTAAGTGGCTATTTAATTCATTACTGCATTCAGTGCAGTAATAAGACTGGAATAATGACTGCCATTACCACAGTGACGTGACGCTGAAGAAGTTATTGTTAAACGAATGCGGATAAAAAAAACGAAACAAACTCACGATGCTGTCCCAGCTAAGATGTTATAGTAGTCATCAAGTACTAAGTTCGCTCGCACCGAACTAGCTGTCCTTGGTCCTCATTGTCGTCATACAAGGCCTAACGTGAAAGTCATGGACTCTTGGACTGCTTCTCAAATACTTCGGGTTTGAACGTACATCTCTCTGTTCATTTCCTCAACATTAGGAAACACTGTCACTTACAGTGCCAAATTTGAATAATATTATGCTTAATTTAAGTTAGGTAGGCTATGCTCTTCTTAATTTGTATTGCGGTGTGATTATCATAGCTTCTTCACGCTAAGTTCCTATATTTACTATATACTTTACCTGAAGATAGTTCACGCTGATGACCTGAGCTGTTAAAGAGCGTCCATAAATAAATAAAAAAAAAAACCTGAAGATAGTTCGACAACTTTAATATTAAAGAGGGAAAAAGCAAATAAATTACCGTTGCTCTGGTGTTCAAAATAAGACAGCCATTTTGTATTTTGCGCCATTTTGTCTTGTTATGCCCTGCGATCAGTTTTATTTTCCCCCGATGCCGCTCGTTAGCCGGTTAGATGGCTAGCAGAGTCTCAGTGATTAGCGGAAGGGCATACCACAATACACAAACAAATTTAAGAGGCCCATTGCGTGCCAAATTATCAAATGAGGTGTTGAAACTGCTCGCCTTCATTCTACCACATGTTTGGCATCTCTTTAGGAAATTATTCTTTATTTGCCGCAGTTCATTTGACCAATATTAATCTTTGAGTTCTCTTATGATGTGCTGGTTCGTCTTGTACATGGCATTTTTTAATTTAACACAGAGATAATAATCGCAGGCTGTTAAATCGGGGAACCGTAGGAGCCACAAATCCCTACTAAAACTCTGTCTTGTGGAAATATATTGTGAATTGCTCTCATAGATTTACTCGCAGTGTGAGCAATGGCAGAGACCTGTTGATAAAATGCATTATCAGCCTCCCTGAAGCTTAATTTTCTGAAAAAGGGGTATGTATGGCATTCACACCAGTAACATTACCAACTGTAAACTAAAAAAAAAAAAAAAAAAAAAAAATCTTGTGCAGGAGGACAAAGAGGTTTCTAGGAGAAATTTCTAAACGATTACCAATGTTCGGTGAGAGCCCTGCGCTTTTTGGTTTCTTAGGCTGAACAATTCCACTTTCCTAAAATTGATTACACAGATTACGAACTGTTTTACGAGTTGGAGTGGGAATTTTGCTTGAAACAGTCTTTGAACTTTACGAGAAGAGTGATTTAACACATAAGGATCGTTCATAAAGACAAGTTGTGCCCATGTAAACACACGAGACATAACACTAAAGTATACTGTCCCATTAAGGATTAACAACACAAACCCGGGACCGGCTGCGCTAGATTGCGACTGTCAACAATGCCAACAAGTAAGCAAGCACCCCGTTCATGGCGCGGAAAACTAATGGGGGCTTGCTCAAAGGAAAAATTCCGCGCTGGGGGGGGGGGTACATCACTGATCGCACTGATCGTTCTTATAAGTTTCTTTTAGCAGTTTGCACACTGCTGTGACACACTTAATTATTTTTATACGTACATGCTCATCAATCCGCTACGCAATAGTGATTTTGCCGAAGGGAAGTTTTTGCATAACGGCCTCGTCACCTGCCGGTGGAAATTTTGTGTGCGGTCGGAATTCATAACGCACATTTTTTGTTTCTATGGACATTTGCCATTGGTAAATGATAGTTAATATTGTACCAAGTCTTACCACAAACACTGTCACAAAGTTCCCAATACATTTATACAAAATGGTTTGAAATATTTTAACATACTAATAGTACTAGCTGGATGTACAATAAATCAAAATCGCATACTATCATTCAAAATAATAATCTCTGGGACCCACATAGTCTTTAAGTCATTCTGGCCACTTATCTGCTCAATTACATAACATTGCCATTAGAAAATCTGCCGCTGCCTTTCGAAGAGAACGCTTCAAACTTTCAATATTTGGATGTCTCTTCTTGCAAGGCATTTCCTGAAGCTTGGAGCATAATTTGTAGTTCAGGGCGTTTAGGCCCAGACTTGCAGAAGGCCAATCCGAGGTCGAAATAAAGTCAGGAACGCTGGCTTCAAGCCACTCCTGGATTGTCTGAGTCTTATGTGCTGGGGCAAAATCCTGTTGGAAGTTCCAGTTTAGTCCATGAAAAAAGGTGTTGTTGAAGCTTTTGACCAGTCTCTCCAGCACTTTCTCCTGGTACACTTTGTCCCCTTTTTCGCAGAAATGGAGCTCCATGGTACCTTCGTAGTTCACACCATGGCAGATGCAGAATGATGGCCCATCTGGACCCTTTGAGCCTTTTTAGCAAGTTCTGTAGACATATATCCTGTCATTTTTTGGCACTGAAAATCTCCTCAACACTCAACATTTTTCATAATGAAAAGGATTCTTCGATGAATATTTGCTGCATAAAGCTGAAGTAAGTGTTTTGATTTTATAAGCCTCTGGTCACTTGTGAGATGCCCTTTCCGTTGTATGTAAGCATGAAGTACCAAGTCAGTCCTCAATGTGTGAGACATATACCTTTTAGAAAATTTCAGTTCACGACTTCTTCGCACACGTGCCGCCATTGCTTTCACCAATTCTGAAGTGCGCACAGTGCATGCATGGTTTTCCTTGTCTGTGGCGGTGTTTCACAGTTCAAGTCTCAAGGAAGCGCTGGATAGTGCGATACATAAGCCTCCTGCTTATTTTCAGTTTCTAGAGAATTTTGAAACTCTTACCTGGGGATTTGCCTACGTTGTGCAGAGCTACCACAGCTACAAGTTTTTCATAATTGCCCCATTCCATCTTGAAAATTGACAAACAACTCTTCGTTTCTGCAGCTGAACTCTCGACTCATCACTAGCATCAGAACTCAAGAAATGTTCAGGCTGTTAAAGAGGGAAAGTACAGCCAGTCAAAAGTTATGACAGTATGTATGGTAAGACCAGGTACTGATCATCATAACAGACGCTCGAAGTGCCTACCCTCCGCTGTGAGACGTGCCTGAATCCCCGTGAAAAGATTTTGAGACATTCGTCGCAATCCATTCTTACGAATTCTACGGTATATTTTGCTTCAGCGCCTCCACCGGTTTCATTTCAAGTACAGCAGTATTTTATATGTATGAAGATGAAATAGCTGAATGACTTTATGCGCACTGCTGGCAGATACACCAATTTGCTGAACTAATCGTGTTAAAGGCTTTCGAGGAGAAGTTTGTAAGCGATAACTTATTCCGGTGGGTATTGTACTCCTGGAAATTTAGTCAAATTTTTCTTCTACAATCCTGTATCAGTTATTTTTTTAACACATAACAATTATTAATTATTATTATTTTTTCCCCCTTGCTTGCATCTCACTCTCGGCATACTTCAAAATACTTAGTGGAAAGTTTAACATACAATTCGTACGGAAATGCAACTGAAACGTTGGCATGATAAACACGACTGCGCAAGACTGCCAGGAATCGCGAATCAGCTGAAAGTCAACCGGTTTCAACTAGTGTGCTGGGTGTGAAAAAACAATGTGCAGAAAACTGTAGAGTAGAAAGGCAGTACCAAACAAAGCATTTTGAGGATAGGAACGATGGGTCACAGAAGCTTCTATTACTGGGTACATGCGTCAACATAAAATTCGTCATGTTAGAGTCTTCGATTATGAAATTGTTTGTGGTGTGTCAGATGCAAACAAAACGCATGCTTGTACTATGCTAGTGTGCCTGACATTCAATGCAGCATTTGTGTTTTGAAACCTGCTGGATAGTACGTTAATACCGAACGCTCGTCTTGAAATTAGACCAAACTTATGAACACGACGGCGCCATTGCACATTTTTCACTTGCAGCTCGAAATCACCTAAACGAAATATTTGGTAATACATGGGTCGGGCGTGGTGGACCAACGCGGTCGCCTAACTTGACACCGCTGGGTTCTTTTCCTCTGGGATACCGTAAAAAGCACAATTTATGAAATACTAGTTGAGGACCCACAAGACTTAGTAGATCGCATGGCAGTAGCAGAAGTGCTTCAGAATGCTCCTGGTGTTATTTCAGAGAACGTGCCGATTCTTGTTACACCGATAAGTTGTTTGCCAGCAATAAAAGGATGGTCATATTGAACATTTGTTACGGCATGTTGACATTAATTAAGCAATAAGAATTGTAGCTTTTTTTTTTCTACTCTTTGTACATTACTCTGTAACTATAAATTAAAAAACAAAATCATTTTATTAATCAGTCAGAACCTTTCAGAACAAGTTGAAATTTACAGTATGCACAAACATTTCTTTTCTCCATTCAACATTTTTAAGGTGTGTTGTACAATACATAAATTAAGCACTTCTAACCTCAAAATTCTTAGTTTGATACTGCCTTCCTACTCTACAATTTGCTGCGCATTGTTTCCGAACCCGGTATATGAAATAACTTATTATTATTATTATTATTATTATTATTATTATTATTATGTCATTATTATTATTATTGTTATTGTTCGATTATTTAAGGACCCTTTAGTCATTAGTGTCCTATTCAATTCAATGCCGATAAATTTTGCTCAAAGGCGTCTTTCAGGCTTGATGTCTAGAGGAGCAGCTACCTGGATTTCGTGTTTCTACAGTTGGACACATTGAAGATAAATACTTGTCTCAGCAAAGTAAAAACGATCATAATGTTGGGTTATTACAAATTAACGGGGCGGAAATAGAGGTGTCTGCATGTGGTTATGCGAGTTATTCGACCTTAGGAGCAGTTTGTCGTCTCTTGTCATGCCAAGTATCCAAATAAAATATCCCTAAATTTCCAGCAAAACTTCAATATTCTTCTCTGCTAACATGTAACATTTTTATTAAGATGGGAACACTAAGGGACAATGACTCTTGCACCAACGGTCAATATGAAGGTTATCTCCGAGTGTCGAGATTTTGTTACGTGCTTATCAGCTGAGATGTGTCTAGAGGTGTATGTTTTACATGGAGTTTAACGTTCTTGTAAGTGAATGTCTGGTAAAGAACTGACCATATGAGTAAGACATAATCGCTACTCCAGTTCAAGCATTGCAGACTTTTAGTATCAGTCCACCACCATGAGGTGAGGCATAAAATTCTACTGATAAACCCGGTTTCCATTGCTGGGAGTTTATGCCGTTTATTACGACAGGCAGCCATAACGTTTTAATGATCGCCATGAAAAAAATCGTAATACCATAATATTGTTCTTTACAGGTGATATGTACACCGGAATTCTAGGCGTGAAATTTTTGTTTTTGGCACCTAAAATCGGTTACAAAATTATTTAATTACACTATTTTTTAATTTTAGACAAGAAAATAGTTTGTTTCTGGCATCTAAAATAGGTTACAAAATGATTAAAATTAAGTATTACAATTTTAATTATGCAAGAAAGTAACTATTTTTACATTTTTATGAGTATAACTATTTCAGCACAATATGTTACCAACATATCCAAATTTTCAAAAGTTAGGGTATGGCTTTTGTCTGTTAAAATAATTTTAAAGGCTGAAAATGGCCTTTCCACTTACACAGATGTTATAGGAGCAAACTTATTTATTACATTTTTTATGTCCACCTCTTCTGGAAATTATCCATCTTCACCCACCAAAAATTTACCGCACGGACCATTAGAGCATATCCGGAATTTTTTTTATTGCACTCTCCCACTTGCACCTTACTTTTTCCTCAGCTTCTCCCTTAGCAGCACCAATTTTCACTTCAGCTTTTATACCACCGACACCTGATTTTCTTTGCTTTCAGCTTCGCTATTGTTGAGGGCAAGAATGAAAAAGTTGCCTTTAGGTAAACAAGATCTCGCTTCAATGTTTTTCAACAGATCCTTTGCACACAAAACACAAGCTGTGCTCTCAGTAAGAAGCTATTTTACCATAATGCCATCCAAATGTTTCGCATAATATAGAACTATTTCTACTCAGGTACTCCAGCATAATAAATTAGGTTGAGGAGGAACAGGAGTTTCTGGGAGTTTTTCCTTGAAGAATGCAGTACGGGATGGTACTGTACAGAAAGTTTTCTTCTTATCTGAGATCAGCGTAATGACTTGCCGAAATTCATTCCTTATGGTTTCTGAGATCTGGTGAAAGCATGGGCTAAACAGGTGATGTATATAAGGTTAGGGAAGAATGTTTTCAGGAGAGAAGAGGCTGATATCATATAGGAAGCAGCGTCTGTACAGAGATGAACTCTACTCTCTTCAAAACCACCGGGAAATAAAAACTGTAAACTTTTGTTTACAATGAAGACACTGAACTGGTCATTGACTTCATGGAACTCTTTGGTTGCCACAAGATGTGGAGAGGAAGGCGTATCATCCAGTTTACAAACTATTATATTTGCAATATATCTGTTGAGAGCATCTGCTGTCTCGTCGACGCCGACCCAGATGCAGGTATCTCTTATGTCCTCCGTAATTGCAGCAAGTGTTTTCTGCTACTCGATATTCAAAATTGTCTTTCTGAGTGTGGACTCAGATGGAATGGGTTTTTGGCAGTATTTTCCCAAAAATTTCCAGAAATTGCTATCAATGCCCTGCAAAGATCTGATTTGAAATCATCAGTTGGTGCCAAACTCGAGGAAGTTTGTGCCAGTAGATGATGATGATGGTATTATTATTATTATTATTATTATTATTATTATTATTATTATTATTATTATTATTATTATATGAGAATGTACAAACTACAACCTTTCCTATTTTATCGCTTCCACATCCACCACATTCGCCGGATATGGCTCCCAGCCATTACTTTTTGTTCCCAAACTTGAATGACTGGGTGGATGAAGATTCACGTCATATGATGATGTTAAAGCTGAGACTTACGCTTATTTTCACAGTTGGACAAATCTTATTTTACTGAGGAAATTAAGTTGGAAGATCGTTGGGTTGAATGTATTTATTTACAAGGTAACTATGTTGAAAAAAAAAAAAGAATTTATCTTAAATCCTTTTTTTGATCAGACCGAGAACTTTTAGAACACTCTATTTAAGTCTCTTTATTCTTTTATTATTAGTTAATTACTCATGGCCATTGAGAGGTTTAAACAAATCACTCCTTATTAGGGTTGATCTAAGGGGGACCTCAACTCTAGTAGATTGCTGTTTGCGCTGCCCCCAAAATGTTCATCGTTTAATTTTCTGTGGCTATTGCTTAATGCGTTTTTATTGCAAAAATAAAGCTTGTAGAACAGCAGGAAATAAATGAAGAGAATAGCCCGGGTAGAGATTAAAATCTTATATCTAGTTGGCCCTCTGCAATTGCATTCTATGAAAAAGCTTGAATATGGAAAAAATTAGGATATTTCTACAATACTGTTGCTCATTTTAAAGAGCAACTGCCATTTTCGCCGCGTGCGTGCACTCCAGCACATGAACCTTATGAAATGCGCTGTTTCACTTCTTCAGACTGCTGCCTCAGCGTACAGGAAATATAACCTCAAACATTTTGTCATTTGTAATTTGCAATGCGTAGGCAAAATTAAATTCATCATCGAGATTACATTACGTCCATTGTGAAATTGTGCTTTTCGATATTTCATGGACAAGATCAACATAGTTATTACATTCCCTGAAGTTGAACAAACATATCTTTAAATCGCATTGTTCCATATTTAACAAGCTAAAGTATCGTTGGATTAGAATGAATGTTAACATATTATTTTGTACAAAATGTAGGAGTTTTATGAAAGTAAACAGAACTATGAAATTCATGACCAATGTGATGCCAGTTTTGACCAATCAGCGTTTAAAGTAGCAGAAGTATGGAAATTTGTTTACATCAGATTTTTTTAGATCATAACACTGTCTGTTTTTGTAGATACAATTTTTACCAACTTTTAACGTAAATTAAAATTCGTCAAGGTAATTATTTTCATATAGAGGGCCATAATAATTTGTCTATAGAATATTTCGCACTAATTGTATTAGAAACTCCATAAATAATGTCACTAGGTTTCCATTTTGTCTTTGCAAAGGAAATGAAACATCGCGTAAAATTTGATAGGGCTATTTCACGAATAGACTAAAAATAAACAATAAAATAAACATAATAACGCACACTTAATAACATATATATTCTATTATCATACAGTGTGAATTAGGAAATATGAGTGATTAGCGGATTAGATTGTATTGAATTAATTGTTAAAAACGGATGAAGATATGTCGGTAATTTGCAACTGGCCGTTTGTGCTAATCATAGTTAAAAAGGTATGATGAATTAAAAATACCTATCCAAGTCAATGAGTAGACATGAAGGAAGTAACGAGCACTTATGTGGAAATTCTATACTAACCGTGTGTGGACATAAATTAAGAGTCCGATTTGAAAAATTCGGGTCACGGCCGGATTGAAGCTGTACCAACTGAGCTACCGTTTTCTCACCAAGCAGGGAACACGAAACCGATATCATATGAATCTATTACTTACTACTATTACTATATTGAACTTCAAATAAAAATACTAGACTATACTACTCTGTTCCTTTTTGTACCTTTTTCCTATGAAACTTGTTTCTAAAAATCCTAATCCTGACTATATATTTAATTACGATTAGCCAATTTTGAACACTGACAGAAGAAAAAATAAATTACTATTTGATATTTTAAATTAATTTTCAACAAATTGTAGTGAGTTTTTAAAAACTTTTTTAACGTTAATCTTTGTACCTGTGGTTAAGAAATGGGAGAAGAGGTAAATTCATTTTAGAAGACAGATACATAGAAATAATAAGAAAATAACAAAAAAACATATATACAATGTAATCACTACATTGTTGTGATGTGTATTAATGTGCGAACACGTTGTTCAACATTTTTAGTTAGGTATAGTTTGAAGTGACCTATGCTTTAAATTACTGGTGACTTTTTGCAATAACATGGAAATAAGTACAAGGTTGTTCCTGCGGGTGCCTTACCTAGCGTAACGTGCACGCATAAGCCAAGTTTTCACATTTCCCTGGAGGGCACGACTTTGGAAGGTCATATATTATTATTATTATTATTATTATTATTATTATTATTATTATTATTATTATTATTATTATCTATACCCCATTTGCTAATTTATTAGACAGTATACAATATCACGTTTACTTAGCACATTGTTCAGAATTTGCTAAAGGAAACTAAGAGCACGCAGTGAATTGCTGAATATGCTGAGAAACCTTTACATTATTTTCCGCATTGTTTCAGAGAGCGTCTACTGCCTCTTGTTTTTAAAGTTCAAACCACAATTTCTGAATATTTCTTTGTACCTTAAAGGAAAACAGTACTTTTTACTCTTTTGATTGTACTGTGGATTATTTGAGTTAGTATTACATATAGTAACATTTTAATTTTTAATGTTGGCATTACAAATGTGTTGGAGGGAAATGTCGGCATTATTAACGTTGGGAAGTAGCTGCTATTTATACATTCACACACGAAAATGAAAATGTGCAAGGAAAAGGAGAATAGAAGAGGATAAAAAATACAAAGTAAGAGTATACCAATTATAAAACAGCAGGACTATATTGTGAGTCGTGGGTGAATTATTTATAAAAATAATAATAATGTGCAATAACTGTTTGAGAAGCGATCTCAACAGATGCTGTTACAAACAGTTAATGCTCATTTTTTGTTTAACAAAATTCTCGCCCATAAGTTTCAAATAAGTTTAAAGGGGGGAAACAATGCATTTTATTGCTTTATGGTCTATATCAACGGACAAATCCAGATTTATACCTGCACCGTGCAGAAAGGTAAACGAAGAAGAGTAAAAAGACAAAAAAGCAAGAAAATTGGGGTGTAAATGAACACAATTTTCTTAATTTCCATTGAACCAAAACTCAACATATATTATTTTATTAAAAAAGTCAATGTTGATGAAACACAGGCATTTGAAAGAAATATTAGGAATTACATTAGATGAAAAGTTGAAATGGAATCAACATATGAATTTGATATGTGTTCAGCTTTAGAATTATTTACTTTTTAAGAAACCTAAAGCCTATTACATCAAATTTACGCATATTAAGGCTTTTTATTATGGTTTTTAATCCCATAGTGTTATATGCAATAGTAGTAGCAGCAGTAGTAGTAATACTAATAGTAGTAGTAGTCGTAGTAGTAGTAATAGTAGTAGTAGCAGTAGTAGTAGTAGTAGTAGTAGTAGTAGTAGTAGTAGTAGTCGTAGTAGTAGTAGTAGTCGTAGTAGTAGTAATAGTAGTAGTAGTAGTAATAGTAGTAGTAGTAGTAGTAGTAATAGTAGTAGTAGTAGTAATAGTAGTAGTAGTAATAGTAGTAGTAGTAATAGTAGTAGTAGTAGTAATAGTAGTAGTAGTAGTAGTAATAGTAGTAGTAATAGTAGTAGTAGTAATAGTAGTAGTAGTAATAGTAGTAGTAATAGTAGTAGTAATAGTAGTAGTAGTAATAGTAGTAGTAGTAATAGTAGTAGTAATAGTAGTAGTAGTAATAGTAGTAGTAGTAGTAGTAGTAGTAGTAGTAGTAGTAATAGTAGTAGTAGTAGTAATAGTAGTAGTAGTCGTAGTAGTAATAATAATAGTAGTAGAAGTAGTAATAGTAGTAGTAGTAATAGTAGTAGTAATAGTAGTAGTAGTAATAGTAGTAGTAATAGTAGTAGTAGTACATCAGAAATTCTCTCTAAAATTTAAATAAAAAAAGCTACAGCAGCTGTAAACCTTTATTTATTAGAACAGAAATTTTAACCGCCTTTAACCTAATAATATTTAAGTGCCTCTTAATACTTAAAATAGGCATAAACAAGCATTATTCAAGATTAATGCATAATACATAAAAACAAATTTACAAAGTGTAATTATTTTCCCCAAGAACTTAATGTAACATGAACTATATCAATACAGTGGTTTAGTTCTAGAGACTTTTAATAAGCTGATACAGGGAATGAATTACAAAACTTTCAAGATCGTTATGTATCGTTAGCTAATAGAGAGCCGTTTTTACAGTCTTAAAGAAAAATTTAAAAATATTTATTCAAGTTGTTACAAAAGCACAATTATTTAACTTCATTGTTAAAATGGTCTGTTAAATGTATTTTGTGTAATCACTTTTATTTACCTCCTGACAATGTATAGTATGATTTTTGACGCTCCTATCTTATTAAACGAATTAATTAACAAATAAACGTTTGCAAATAAATTCCAGGAACAAAAATCTTGACTGTATTTATACGGAAAGTGAAGTCCTCTTTAGACTGTTGCAACTTTCTTACCTCGCTGCAGAGGGAATTAAGATCAAGAGCAATGTCCAAGAACACTCCATACGGAGGACAAAGCGTCGTGCCTTCCTGCACACATTGCACTTACAATACTGAAATACTTGCTGATGCCGCGTCTTATCACATCACTTTCCTGGTCACGTGGAGGCGGTACCAGAGAGGGAGGCACGCACTTGGGAAATTGGGAAATAGAAATTTAATGCCGCTTTTTCTCCAAAGAAAAAGTGAGCCAGGTCAGTAGAATAAGTTATACATCCAGCAAAAGAACAGCACATAGCAGAAATCTAATAGACTTATTATTAAAAAGAAAAACAAGGGAAAGATGACAGAATAGTTCTATCAGATTCCTTCGGACCGACACGGGTGACATGGACTAGTGAACGGGAGGTCCGCTGTTCAAGTCCCGCTAGGACCATGCTCCCTAACTGAGGACTTACCAGGTGCGAGGGTCACTACGAAAGTTTCGAGACACGTCAAGATGGGAGTTGGTAGACTCACTCCGACTGTTACATCTTATTACAGTACTCTCCACCTTGCTCTATACACTTTCTCCTCCTCAAAAATTCCTGCCATTCACTTTCCGCAAGTTGCATCTTCTTACAATATTCTTCACCTCACTCTGTACTCTCAATAATCCTCAAAAACCACATATCAGAGAATTCCTGCCATTCATTTTCCTCAAGTTGCATCTTCTTACAATATTCTTCACCTCACTCTGTACTCTCAATAATCCTCAAAAACCACATATCAGACAATTCCTGCCATTCATTTTCCTCAAGTTGCATCTTCTTACAATACTCTTCATCTCACTCTGTACTCTCAATAATCCTCAAAAACCACATATCAGACAATTCCTGCCATTCATTTTCCTCAAGTTGCATCTTCTTACAATATTCTTCACCTCACTCTGTACTCTCAATAATCCTCAAAAACCACATATCAGCGAATTCCTGCCATTCACTTTCCGCAAGTTGCATCTTCTTACAATATTCTTCATCTCACTCTGTACTCTCTATAATCCTCAAAAACCACATATCAGAGAATTCCTGCCATTCACTTTCCTCAAGTTGCATCTTCTTACAATATTCTTCACCTCACTCTATACTCTCTATAATCCTCAAAAACGACCGCCACGGGTGGCCGAGGTCGTTAAGGCACGGACTCGTGAGCGGGAGGTCTGCGGTTCGAATCCCGCCAGGACCGGCCTCCCTGACTGGGTTTTTTTCCAGGTTTTCCTCAGTCTTCATAACTGGCAAATGCCGGGGAGGTACCTAAACTTAGGCCTGGAACGCTTCCTTCCTTAAAAAAAAAATCCTTTCCCAATTTATCATTTCATCTCATGTATCATCAGTGTCCACCGCCTGTGGTGCCTCAGTAGTAAAAACGGGCGTTAAACACTACTCAAAAAAAAAAATCCTCAAAAACCACATATCAGAGAATTCCTGCCATTCACTTTCCTCAAGTTGCATCTTCTTACAATATTCTTCATCTCACTCTGTACTCTCAATAATCCTCAAAAACCACATATCAGAGAATTCCTGCCATTCACTTTCCTCAAGTTGCATCTTCTTACAATATTCTTCACCTCACTCTGTACTCTCAATAATCCTCAAAAACCACATATCAGAGAATTCCTGCCATTCACTTTCCTCAAGTTGCATCTTCTTACAATATTCTTCATCTCACTGTACTCTCTATAATCCTCAAAAACCACATATCAGAGAATTCCTGCCATTCACTTTCCTCAAGTTGCATCTTCTTACAATATTCTCCATCTCACTCTATACTCTCTATAATCCTCAAAAACCAAATATCAGAGAATTCCTGCCATTCACTTTCCTCAAGTTGCATCTTCTTACAATATTCTTCATCTCACTGTACTCTCAATAATCCTCAAAAACCACATATCAGAGAATTCCTGCCATTCACTTTCCTCAAGTTGCATCTTCTTACAATATTCTTCACCTCACTCTATACTCTCTATAATCCTCAAAAACCACATATCAGAGAATTCCTGCCATTCACTTTCCTCAAGTTGCATCTTCTTACAATATTCTTCATCTCACTCTGTACTCTCTATAATCCTCAAAAACCACATATCAGAGAATTCCTGCCATTCATTTTCCTCAAGTTGCATCTTCTTACAATATTCTCCACCTCACTCTGTACTCTCAATAATCCTCAAAAACCACATATCAGACAATTCCTGCCATTCATTTTCCTCAAGTTGCATCTTCTTACAATATTCTCCACCTCACTCTATACTCTCAATAATCCTCAAAAACCACATATGAGAGAATTCCTGCCATTCATTTTCCTCAAGTTGCATCTTCTTACAATATTCTCCACCTCACTCTATACTCTCAATAATCCTCAAAAACCACATATGAGAGAATTCCTGCCATTCATTTTCCTCAAGTTGCATCTTCTTACAATATTCTCCACCTCACTCTATACTCTCAATAATCCTCAAAAACCACATATCAGAGAATTCCTGCCATTCATTTTCCTCAAGGGTGAAAAGTTAATTTTCATATGCAGTCACAGCCTCTTCGGGGATGGAAAATCTCTTTCCTCGCACGCGATTTTTACCACTGGGAAGAGAAAATAATCGCATGGAACTAGGTCAGTACTGTAGGGAGGAGAAGTCATGAGTATGCTCTGTGTGGACTCCAGGAACTGGATAGTGATGACAGCCGTGTGAGCGGAGGCGTTGTCATGGTGAGGATCCCCCTCAGTCCTGACCTTGGACGGCGTTCTCGGAGCTTATCGAAAACTTTCAGCAGACAGACTGTGATATACCACTGAGCAGAAACCGTCCTTTTGTCTTCCAGAGAAATTGTACACCATTTTCTGTCCAACATTTCAGCCCCTTTTCACTTTTGTAGATAGATCGTCATCTGGAAAGATCTGTCGTTTGGTCTCCGGGTCATATTAGTAAATCCATCTTTCATCATCCGGGATGACATGCCTTGAGCTTCCTCCGTCGAATCTCTGCAGCATTTCTTCACATCATTCGAGGCGGGTGCGCTTTTGTGTTTCTATCAAAATGTGGGGCACTCGACGGGAGGAAACTTTCCTGAAAGAAGGTAATGGTGCAGGATTTTTGACACTGCTGGAGATCCAATCTGGACGGCTTCCTCGACCTCCTTAATTGTTACGCGATTTTTTCGTGAACAAAATTTCCTACCGCCGTTGCCAACTTCTCTCTTCATCATGCAGATAAGTTCATCCACTTTAAAATTCCGCAAACCACCGGAAAACTGTTGCCTGAAATGGAGCAAGGTGCCCAAAAGCCTGTTGCAAGCGCTCAAGACTTTGGGGCTCATTTAAACTACCTTGAAATCATAAAGTAATATAGCGTAAAAATGCTCTCTCTCCAGCTCTGTCATAACGATAGACTGCCCGTACACGGGAGGGTGTTTTTACCCTCACACTGTGGAATGCGAGAATGGGGAG